>OV702294.1:307823402-310323402 GCA_916181665.1 Avena sativa | reverse complement strand
CTGGATGCTCTTATGCTCCAGAAGGCAGTCATAGGACTTCACGTCATCATGGACAGAACTCCAGGAAGCACTAGAAGAAGATGAAAGTAAGAATGGAATGAAGTCCGAAGGGATGAGTTCTTGAATAATGTACATAGTGGGTAATGCATATTGTAGTTTCGAGAGGTTTGTTGAAATAAGTGAGGATATACTCACAGGAACAAGAAATTCTTGTAGGATAGTTATGTAATGTATATGAGAGGCGAACTGTTGGAACTTCAGTTAATCTGTAATTTATCTAAAACCTATGTATAATACATGATATATGTTTTGATGTTTATTGACTTTTGGATTTTCTTGAATCTTCTTGATTGACTAGATCTGTACATGAAGTTTGACTTGATGTACAAATGCATGTTGCAACATCCAGTTATTACTTGATGTCATAGACCTAGATAGAAATGGGAAATTCGTGTAAGGGAGTGACGAGTTCCGAAGATCTAGATGGGGACTTACATGAAGATGGAGCAACAAGAAGTGATGAACTTAAGCTTCAACCAAAGTAGGTGATGTTGCTAAGAAGTTAATGAAGTAGTTATATCATATTCATGGAAGACTCGTGAATAAGTACAAAGATGGAGCTCTAGAACAAAATGGTATTCAAGCTCTGACAATTCAGAGAGAATGCCATAGGTACGTCAAAAACCCGTAGGGTAATACATACACCCTCGGATAGTCCGTAGCTGGTATCTTGTCTGCAGCTGATATTGGGTTGACTTAGTTAACCAGATCATCTTGTTATTTCATAAAGAGCATAAAACTTGGCCTAAGTTAGAGAAGACATAAAGGAGTATAAAATTAAAGCGACCGTCTTTCGAGACTTTTCGCAAAAATCTAGTCTACCAAAGACAAAAGGTCCAAGCAAAAAAGTAACACAAATAATGATGTAAGGTTCACTACGGTGATCCACAATGAGGTAATTGCACCACTGATACAACAAGTTGTCCATGATGTGCAATTTCATACAATAAGTCTTGAATTGTGTTCCCGTGGTATAGGAAGTTGTCCATGATGTGCACCGTCCATACAATCTCTACCAGAACATGCCACGCGTCCGTTCCCATCGCTCTATTTGCACAAAAACCCCTGTGAGAAACACCTTCCTGGTCGCACCAATTCAGACCAGACCTAGGCCCGTGTCGTGCCACCGCTGCCGCCAAAATTTCCCCTCCACCTGCACACGTTGGCGACGGAGAGCTAGAGAGATGGCGTCGGAGGGGTCTTTGGAGAGCTCGCCAAGGAGGAGCGTGGTGGAGGGGCAAGCCCGTGCCCCCTGCCGCTCGCTGTCAAACGTAGCACATGCGGGATGCGGTGGCGGCGAAGGCAGTGGTGCACGCGATGGAGGAGGAGGCGATGTGGCGGCAAGACAAGCTTTACAACAAGGCCATGATGCTCTACTGCGTGCTCGTGTCGAAGGAGGAGAGGGGGGCAATGGTCGAGCCCAATGGCTGGCGGCCAGAGCTCGACTCTGGCGTGATCTTGGAGGACCACGTGCGCATCCTTCAGGCGCAGGTCTACGACAGGTTCCCACCCCCACCACCACCGCCCCCACATGCACTTTGAAGCTCGAATCTGATGGTGTAGGGAGCATATTAAAGGAGGGTGATCCCTAGGGGAGGGTGGAAACTGAATACTACTGGAAGGATGGCTTGGGGTTGACGAAGACACCATGAGGATATGCTACTGATATGCAGGTAGGTGTCTCTGCTCCGATGTCTCAATTCAGTTAACTTTGATTATGTGTATGTGAAATATTCAGTTAACTCTGAATTTTTTGCTCAATTGAAAGAGCAATGAAAGATTAGAAGGGTAATTACATGCTGACAATGTAATGCTGATGATGAAGATTGGTGACCTAGAGCGAGAGGTAGAAAAATTGAAGACTGAGAAGAATGAGTTGGTGAAGAAACATTTAGTGGAGATGAGAATGAGGGATATGAAGGACATTAGGGTTGTGATTGTAGTGTGTACCTATGTGCTGGTGTATTCATGTCTAGCTATGATCACTAGGGTCATGATTTGATGTTTGTGTTTGCTACATGTATGGATGTTTCTTGGATATGAATAAATTAATTATGTTGCTTCTATCAAATCTTGTCTATGACTTTGTTATGTTTGCACTGGTAGTTGACAGAATTTCAAGAGAATTAGAAGAAAAAGGACAACTAGGTAAAAATGTTTGAATGTCAAGATCAGGAATAAAACTGTATGAATTACAAGATCAGGAATAAAACTAGGTTCCTTGGCAACACTAAAGAAAAATGTATGAATTAGAAGATCAGGAATCATTTGGATCTAGTGCATTTTGAGTTGTCTGGATGAATTATTTTTCCACTGGTTGGAATATCTCATTTAGATCAGGTAGCATTCCTTGGCCATCACCAACCATCAGATAACTCAATGAACCATGGCCTATGTTGTATGTGTTATGTATGTTCCTTCCTCTTACAGGTTGCGCTGACTGTTGTTGATCTGCTGATGGAGCACCATGCTGTGATTTCCTCTTCCTCTGCCCCTTGCACTGATTTCCTCTGTTCCTTCCTCTTACAGGTTGTGATGTACTTGCTTCTACCTGTTCACTTGTTTTCTTCTTCTTGGCATTTCCTCTTCCTCTTCCCCTTGCACTGATGCTTCCCCTGCCTCTTGCACTGATACTTCCCCTGCCTCTTGGCATTGCTGTTGTCAATCTTCCACCTGGTTCTGGTATGGAATCTCTTGCATATGCCACAAAAGCACTGATCTCAGTGAGTGGTTGTTCTACTGGTTGGTGAGGAAAAATTGCTGCAGCCTGCAATCAAAAATCACAATTAAATTAATATCAAAGTTATGATAATAAAATGAGGAGAAACAATGCACAAATAAAATGAGAATAGAACCTCTTGTCCCATTTGGTAAACCATGCTCTGCATTTGATGCATTGGATCATTTCTAGGGTTAGGATTTAGAGGCGTTATGTGCTATAAGATAGATGGATCATCATAATTGTCATCTTCACCTATCACATTTTATTGCACATTCATCTGCTCCAAAACCCATTTGTCATGCCCTTTTTATTGTGGTCTGCCTTACCACACACTGAACAATGCATAATTAGTCCAGCTCTTGTAACATACTTCACTCCATTTTTCTCCTTCTCTTATGGAGTTTTCCTCCTGTTTTTTAGGCCTGCCCATGACCTTTGTGTAGAGGGGTGGGTGAACAACCACATCATTCTTTTTTCCCAATGAACTCTGGACCTCAAAGGCATCAAGTTGTAGGCATAAGATTTTTTGAATGTCTCAATTGTGTAGCAGCTGTGAACCAACTTTTCAGGGTTCCTTCTATCTGTTCTACAACAAGCTATGGCATGATGGCAAGGAATGCCTGATATTTGCCACCTTTTGCAGTCATAGGATCTAGTAGCCATATCCACAATGTATGTTTTCTCAAACTCATGTGATTTCACATGGAAGACACCATTTCCAGCATGATCTGCATCTAGCTTCTTTGCCCACTCTGTGAATTTGTCTAGCTTCTTCTTTATTTTTGGACAAACAATGCCTGTCCATTTCTCACACTCTTTCTGCTTTCCAACATTCCTATGCATTAACTTGTTGAATACACTATTAAGCATTGATAAGATTGGAACTTCTCTACATTCTAGAATATAGCTGTTGAATACTTCAGATTGGTTATTTAGTAGCATGTCACATTTTGGAAAATCACTAAAAAAGGCCTTAATCCATGTGTTGGGAGATAGTTCCTCAACCCAAGCATGTGCCTCTGGGCTGTCAGCCTTCATCTTATCCATGTTTATTGTCCAGGTAGGAATGTTGGTAGACCTTGCAATAGCCCACAAATCATTTTTCAAAGTTTCCCCTTTGTGTTTCTTGTGGAAATTTTGATACAGATGCCTGACACAAAATCTGTGTTCTGAATGAGGGAAAACTTTATTCACAACATTAATTAGCACCTTTTGCTTATCACTCATTATTGTGAAGGGAGAAGTGTTGGTAATGTTCAAGTCATCCTTCAATGTTGTCAGAAACCATTCCCAACTGCTTGTGCACTCTACTTCAACTATCCCCATGACAATTGGATATATACAATCATTTGGATCAATGCCAACTGCAGTCAACAAGTTGCCTTTGTACCTGGTTTTGATGTGACACCCATCTATGCATAAGAGTGGTCTGCAACCTTCTAAGAAGCCCCTCTTGCAGGCATCATAAGACTAGTATAGTGTTACAAGATGCTCTTTAGGAACAAGGTCTATGCTTTCTTTTGCTTGGTTTGTGGTAAGGAAAAACCTTGATCCTAGATTTGATGTCCTTAACTCTTGTCCATAGTCCCACAACAATGTGAATTTCTCAGCTTCATCACCATGGATTATATTGAGTGCAACCTTCCTAGCTCTCCCCAACTTGAATCTATTTGGTACCATGTTGTATTTCCTTCTTACTTTTGCTGCAAATGCCTTCAAATCCATCTTCTGGTTATCTTTGAACTCATCAAGGAAGCTTTGGGTAAGAAAAGGATCTATGAGTGTCTTTAGGTCCCAGAGTCTCTCACATGTGTGCTCATGACATAATTATCTAACTGCAATTGCTTCAGTCCTTCTGTTCTATGACACCTTAATCATCCAGGGACAACCTTCCTCTTCATCACATTTAGCAGTTAGTCTTGTAGCTTCATTCCTAACCTTTCTAACCTTGACTCTCTCATTTACACTATAATCAGTGAGTGCTTTTCTAAATTCTGCCATGCAGGAGAAAACCATGTTGGTTTCAAGACTGGTGTTGCCGTATCAACCTCTGGATTGAATTCTTTTAATCTATACTTCAACTGCATGTACTGCTCCCTTGTGAGGTTTAGGTCATCATGGTCAAGGTCACCATCATCCTCGTCCTCAAATCTCTCTACAATCTCATTGTTGTCATTGACATCTTTGTCAGTGTATTTCAAGAACAAGTCATCATCTCCATCCGCTACATCATAATCATTGTCATAAAACTCAGAGTCAGTCTCACCTTCTTCATCATCACTCTTAGTATCTGCTGCATATTCCATCTCTCCTTCTGTTTCCTGGCCAAGAACCTCATCATTTCCATTCTCTCTAGTATATTTGCTTGGAATTGGCACAATGACATCATCTTCGAGACCTTTGAGGAAATTAAAGTGATCAACCATAAGGTGCAAATTCTTGTCATCATTAATTGCTTGCATCATTGCAAGAATGTGAGCATTTGTCTCAATTAGACAAAGGCCATCTAAAATAGTTTTGCCACGAAGACACCAGTACACACTTGTTCTTGATGTAACATCATTCCCTCCCTGCCTTATGAAATCCTCAATCCAAAGCCTAGAGAAAGTATCGGTATTGCAATTGTCAAAGTGGTCAACAGTACTACTAACATAGCAAAGATGATCCTTTAATCCACATAAAAACCATTGTGCTCCAACACCACAGTAAACCTGTCAAGATCATCTGCACACAAATGAAACAGACAAATACAATTCATTCAGTTATTGCCTGCAGTCAGAAAATTCAGTTTCTAACACATAGAAATAGGGCACCTACAAAATCACATAAAAAGTGGTTCCTTCACAACAATTTATACCCAAACACCTAGTACAAACATAAATGATAAAATTACAACCCCCATCCAACATTTACAAACCACCAGTATACCGACAAAATCACCGTAGTGCAAATTCCAACCCTCTATGTCAGAAAATTTAGTTTCTAACACAGATAAACATGACACCTACAAAATCACATAAAAGGTGGTTCCTTCGCAACAATTTCTACTCAAACACCTAGTTCAAACATACGTGAGAAAATTCCAACCGTCATCCAACATTTACAAACCACAAATTGACCTCGATTTTCCCTTGGTGGAATTCAAACCACACCGAAACAGGACACACCGATTTTTTTGATTTTGTGCACCTAAAATGCATGGAAATGATTCTCAAAGACCACCATATCGTGTACATGCTCAGTTCACAACAGACCGTCGCCCGTAACCTAGACGACGACACTAACCACGAGGATGCCATGGATGTACCAAAGTAGCAGATAAAAGGAGGTGCGCGGGGCGAGAAGGTACTCACCATAGTTTGGGGGATCTTCCGAGTAGTGGCGGAGGTGCAGATCGTTGGCCATCGGGGAGATTTGGTGATGGACGGCTCCGTCCTCGTCGCCTCCGACTCTGCCTCCGTCCTCATCGCCAAAGAAGAAGGAAAGAGTAACTGCTCCACTTGTGCGAGCTAAGGTGGTTCTTGCGAAATTCTGGGGCATTGTAAGATTTCCACATTACTTCCTCTTTCAGGGACGTCTTAGCAAAATCACATAAAAACCGGCGGAACAAAATCAGTGACGGGAACAGAAGTTGTACGAACGGTGCACATCATGGACAACTCCTGTACCACGGGAACACAACTCGGGACTTGTTGTATGAAATTGCACATCGTGGACAACTTGTTGTATCAGTGGTGCAATTACCTCATCCACAATTGTGTGGGTATACCGTAAGCTTTTTCATTAAACCATAAATAGGTAGAATATAAGCTAGATAATACAAATGGTTATTATTTAGGCAGTTTAGAGGCTATTAGACATCCCCAAGGGGGAGAGTAAACAGTAAACAGAAGTACTCTTATCTTAATCTCATAGTTTAGATTGGACAAGAAATATTAACCTATGACAATATAAAGCCTTATTTTAATAAGGTTAAAATAAGTCATCATTAGAAAAGTAATCTTAGAAATACGTCTGGAGGAAGGATAGAAGTTTATTTCAAAATAGTAGGACTCAAATCTTAAGGTAATTAATAAAACAAGTTGAAGAAATATTTAAGGTGATCATAAAAACTTATCTATAGCTTAATAAGGTAAAGGCTTGAAGGAGATAAAATAGATTAGTCCTAAAAAACTAATCCTAGAGGAAATAAAACACATCCAAATTAAAGATCTTATAATAAGGACATATCCTTAAGTGACTATAGTAAAAGAAACTTTGAGGTATTAGAGACAGCAAGTTGGAGAATTCTTAGTATGATATAGATTTAAGGAAAAATATCTGGATATGGGATACTACAATTATTCCCATCTAGGTTACCATGGAGCTAAGACGTGTCGTAACCAATACATGACAATTCCTCATTCAGAAACGTGAGAGTATATGAACTTCGAGGACGAAGTTTATTTTAAGGGGGAGAGGCTGTAACATTCCAGCATTAGAGCTTAGAAATAAGCTGGGCACAGATATGTGCATTGCATTCATGCATAGAAAATCCGAATAATTTTCGCGCTTTTGAACAAAACTTGTCAAAGTGATTGAAGCTTCTCTCAACTTGATGGAATTAAAGTTGATCATCAAGATGACTGTGATAAGTTTCAATATGACCTTTGCTAAAACCTAATTTTGGGTAAATACGATTTGATCTAATGGTAGATCAAATGCAATAAAACTAAATCACAACATATTACTTAATGATTAATATCTAATCCTTAAGTGGTCTTTCCATAGTATTCATTAAAATAACCCATGAATACCAATCTATGAATATAATCCAAGTAACAAGAATGTAATAACTAAATCTTAACCTATCTTATCCTTATTTATCTATACCATGAGTATCATGATAGTATTTCCACCTAACTCTTTAGTTATATGGAGTAGGAAGGAAACCAATTCAGGACCATTCACCACATATCTTTCTTTCCATATCAATCCTTATCATCTCTACTGAATCTTATCCTAATATCTGTTGTGCATCAATGTTGAGTAATCAACTATTGATCTATCAAGTCTTAGCCTATACATTCTTGATCTATCAACTCTTGTCTTTATCATAGCATTCATTTTAAAGCTTGTAGAGAAAGAAGTAAGAAGAGGTTGATGGTAATGCTAGTTATAGATATCATCTATAGGATGGGAGTGTTTGAAGAGAATCAAATCAATAGGATATTTGATGGAGTTAACTCGATTATGAATGGATATAAGAGTTATTTGTAAGAAGTAATTGTATGTGGTAACAAAGAGGATTATAAGGATGATTTCTAAAGATAGTTACCAAGGAGTAAACCTATTGGATCAAGAAGGTATAGTCAATGAATAAATCTTCTAGTCAAATAGAGATACTAAGAAGATAATTATCATACATCTATAATGTTGTATTGATAAAGCCTTGAATAGGCAACTGGAAACCTAAGCCATAAATGATCAAAGGATTATAATGATCATGCTCAAGTCACTAAGAGTGATTAATTATATCATGTACAAGTAACACTGGTGGATAGAACATGATTAAAGCCTAGCATAAATATGATATCCTAGGTTAGTCATGACAAGTCACATTAATATAATGTGAAGTTGGTATGAGTTACTAAGACAAGTAAAAGATAAGATAGTAGGATAAAGCTGATACTAGAGCAACATTGAGATGTAGAAGTAGTATTACTCTTAGAGAATAGTAAGCACTTTAGGAAAGTAGAATTTGATATATAAATCTATTGGAGTAATATTTGTGATGGATGAAGAAGAAAGAGTATGAATTGAGTTATAAGTACCTTCTGGTTGTATTGGAGATTATTATCAGTAGAGTAGTTTGATATAACCAAGTATAGATAGAAGAAATATTATGAAAAGCTTCAGCAACAAGATTCTAAAATTTATAAGTGAGACTACAAAGTAATTTGTGAAGTATGAGAGAAATCATTCAAATGGTATTGGATTCATTAGAAGCATTCCAGAAGTGGGAGGTATTTATATGAAGAAATCATTTAGAGCTTAAGTGTCAAGCTCATTGGATTTATAAAATGGATTTAGAAGGAGAAATGATTGGTAAGAATATACCTGTAAATAAAGTTTATCATGTTAACACATGGTGATGGATATGAAGAAATAGTATATCTAGGAAAGGAATTCCTTAATTATAAGTCAAGAATTATCAAGTATGGAAGATATGAGTTCTTGGTAAATACTAAACCTTAAATATAGTCACATTTCATATCTTCATCTACTTGATCTATCATCCTATTTCCCATTGGTTGATAGCAATATTTTCCTATAGAAAATCATTTAAGCACATCTTTGTCATTTCCATCTATCATAATCACATATGCTTAGAAACTATCCTTATCAATTCTTCTCCTTAAGCCATCCTAAAGAACAACCCTATTATTTTACTTTAAATAGTGGTATCATTCCTAACCACAAGCACAAAGACAATATGTCTTACACTTTAAATGTTATTCCTATCTATAAAATAGTATGTATATTAAATCTCCTAAAACTTATAGTAAACAGTTATAATTTTCAACCTTAACTTGTATGCAAGAAATAACAAACTATTTATATTGATATCATTTAAGATCATGGGAATAATACCAACCGTATTAATTCTCTAGAATTTTATGTGTCATATAATAATAAAGGATCACCATATAAAAATTTCTTAAATATTATAAGTTGTTAAGAATCAAATCTTATGAATTAATAGTAATACATCCTTTAATAAGTTATGGTGTATATAGGTAAATCAACTTCATAAGAAAAGCCTCTACAAAATATTAATAGAATAAGGACTTATAAAAAGGAAATAAAGAAAATATAAACCTTATATAATAAAGGTTGACCATATGATATTAAATATACTTTATTTCACTACAAGTATTTAGCAAATAAAATCCTATAAGCAATATTCAAAACAATTGTTAAAATAAAAAAGCTAGAAAAGTAAACAGAACTTGAAAAGAAAGAAATCAAATAAACTACCCAGCCTAGAATCTGGCCCGAGTCCCATTTCCTATACTTCTATCTGCTACTCACGCGCTGTACACAGCAGCCCAGTAACGGCCCAACAACCAGCCCGACTAGTTTCCCTTTCTGGCTAACAGGTGCGACACCGCCAGGGACCGGCGGATTGAGAGTCAATATGCACTAGGAGGTTTACTGCAAAAAATACCATCGTCGTCATCCTCACGCACACAGGAAGTTGTGTGTGTACCTACGATGCCGTTTGCTGTCGTCATCCAAATTCGACCACCATGATGCTCGCCGCTGACTCTGAGACGTGTAGATAAGACCACTGCGTCCTCCTCTCTTTGTCCATACTAATCTTATCCTCTCTCTCGCCCTCTAGAGAAAATCCCTTTTCCCTACTGAAAACCCTAGCTCGGAGGAGAATCGGTGTCGTCGAATCCGTGCTCGCCTCGACCAGATGAGACCACGATGAAGACCGCCATGCTCCCCTCGTTCTTTTGCCCCAACTCGCAAAAGTTGGGGAGGTGCTCATCAGTCCAATTGCAACCTCGGTCACTGACGCTGTTCGCCGACCTCATCGTCGTTTTCTACCTCGCCTCGCTTCACTGACTGCACCATCGTGTTCCTGGTGAGTTACTGATCACGCTAGTGCCATCCATTTTCTAGATTGCTTCTGAAATCACCGCCGCCACGAACACCTCACAACGCCGCCATTGTTCGCCGTCGTTGACTAGCCTCCAACGACCATTAGCTAGCGGCGCCGCCACTATTAGGTTTGCATCGGCCTCCTCTTTCCAATGCCACCCTCTGTAGCTACGCGCATGCATCCAATCGGCCGATGGATCCTCGGTCTGAGAGGATCAGCTTGTGCTGATGTCATGCTCGCGTCACCCTTGACCCAGACACCATTTGACCAGTCCATGCTTAGGTGGCAGATGACGTGGTACTGATCCCACGGGTCAGTGACCTAGGTTAGGTCAGGGTTTGGTGTAAAAAGGTATTCCCTATTTAGGAAATAGATAAAACAATATAAATTCAAATATAAGTATTTCTAGAAATTAAATAAAATGAATAAACCTTATAAATTCAATAACTTTTGTTTCATAATTCAGAAAAATATGTTTAATATATGGAAATTTTAGAAAAATAAAATCTACAACTTAAAACTAATATAAAAAAATATTATGTTAATCATTTAAATAATTATTATTTAATAAAAATATTATAAGTATTAATACTTTGAAAAGTCATATTTTTAATATTGGTAAATGTTAATAATATAAATAATATACTAAAAATCTTAGAAAAATAAGAACTATAATTTAAAACTATAATCATGTATTATTATTTCACCAAATTAAATATTTATTATTTATTAAGTATATATAAAGTAATAAATCTTATAAAAAATCATATCTTATTATTGATAAATCACAAAAATAAATGTAATATACCAAAATGATAACAATAATATTATCTACATGTTAAAAATATAACAACTCACATTTGAAGTAAGTAAAAGTCTAATACTCTAATAATTTGAGTTTAAAACTATTTCCTTAATTGATAATTCATATAAGAAAAATAAAAGTGCTAATATTTCCAAAAATTAGCCAATTGAGGTCTAAAAAATAGTATTAGTCTTAAATATTGTTATTATGAAATAAAAATGGTTCAACATATTTTAATTACAATCTTATTGAATTATCATTCCACATAAGTGTAGAATATCTTGTAAAAAAGGATCCTTATCAAATATAAAATCTGCAAGAATAATTTGAGGCTAAATAAAACCTTGTCCCTTACTTCAACCACAAGTTTATAAAAATACCGAAACACTCTAGAGAGCTCATAAGTAGTTAAGTAATATTATTTCCTTGATTACAAACCATAACCACACCTTTATAAGGAGATAAATGTTTCTATTACATTATAATATTAAGAAACCACTACTCAAATAAAAGTATCACCATTCTTAAGTACTTTAAGTAAAATATTATAAAGTGAACAAAGTAGTACAAATATCATAAGTACTGCACCGTAAATTCATCCATGTTCTTAAAGTTAAACTTTAGTTTATAAGACTATAAACATTATGATAAAAACTTTATCATGTATTTTATAGTTTACTTTGGTCTGTTTAAATTAAGACCTAACGCATCTCAAGACCAAACTAACCGAGTAAACACCAAGAGGCATCGACCACATTCTATTAACCATCAAGATTGTTTAAACCTTATGAAAGAAACCTTTTCTTCGAAGGTTATCCTTTCTGCCGCTTCAAACAATAGATGATAATCAAAAATAATCACATTACTTTATATTTTACTTGTATGTTCAGGGTTGTTAACACTTAAGTTCCTTATAAATACCATTACTTGTAAAGTAAAAGTTGAAGATAAAACATTTCCTATATAGGCAGTCTTTGAATAGCATTCCACATTTGCGTATCTTATTGTTGCATGATGTTATAATTATATGGTGTTTCGCACCCTCACAAACCTTAATAAGAAGCACAATTGTGAAACTTATCTAACAAAGCAATACATTACGAAGAAACCAGTATCCAAACCCTAGAACCATGTTATTCCAGGGATTCGAATTTATCAAACTGCATTACATTACTTATGCATAATAGCATCCTGCTTCTTTAAACATTATTCCTTATAGGACCAAAGATGTTGATTTCAGATATTGGATCTTATATTATCTCGAAGAACGTGAGTGCATAATCTTGCAATCACAAAAGGCAAGTTCACACTTGCTCATGTCCTTTGATTATTTTCTGTAAAGTATTTTGAAATCCAGTGTTGTCATCACCTGCATTTCAAAAGGTCAGAAAACACTATTTTCATAACAATATGATTATAGGTTATTTACCATGGGGTAATAACCTAATATGAAAGTTCCGGTGGTAAATGAACATATTATGTAGGACTTAACAACAAATGTTGCCAGTGATTCTTGTGCCGTATATTACGCGTTAACCATGGGATTTGGAATGGGACGGATAAGTCAGCTGTATCCTTTTCCTTTCATATGGAGGCAAGACGACCTTAACGTGACATTGTGATTCCTTGTGCGGATCCAACATATGGGTGGGCATCCTTATGCCCCACGAATTTGGTGTCTAGATTATCTATGAGTGGCTGCCAGAGGTATAACCGGACCTATATGGTACTTGCTAGGGGCATCACCAGCTCATAGAGAGTTTGGGAACTCATCAGGGTTTTAGACTGCCCGAAAGGGGCCTTAATGGAGGTGAGCCAGCCCCGAAGGATCGTGGAGACATACGAGGTCATGGAAGGGGAAGTGATTGGCTTGGATCACCTACTGGGCCCCACATCATGGAATTGTGGACGGGTAAGCTGCCCGGTTGTGCAACAAGGAGTTGATCTCTCATGGGTAAAGTAACGCACCTCTGCAGAGTGTAAGAACTGTAACTTGTTACTCCCTGTTCTAGGAAGGAGCTACGAACACGGCAGGAAAGGAACTCCATGAAAGTTCTGGTAAACCTGTGAAGGCTGACGGAAATAGCTTTTGAGAATAAAATCAATCTTTGAAGAAATGTTTATGAATACCTGCATTGCATACGACCTATGGTCTGTGGCTGTAGCTAGTGCATCAGACACTCCTTTCTAGTGAACTTGCTGAGTACGCTCGTACTCAATGTATCTTCTTAACCCTTGCTAGATTCTGAAGCCAATACAAATGAAGTCTACATCAACTTATCCTCAAGGTAAACGTCATCAACAGCTCAAGTTCTTCGATAAAGTCAATGAAGTCAACAAATATATCAACTGAAGTGAAGATGAAGTTGCTAATTAGATAGGAATATAATTTCTAGCCATAGAACCTACTTCTGTAGAGTATTGCTATAGCAGCAATGCAAGCCCAGTAGTTTAAATACTAGTCTATTAGTATGATAGTTATGAGTTGATTGTTCCTGATTCTTCTTTGTAAGAAGTTTATTTCTTTCTCTTTAACCTAGAATGTTCACTGGATATTTTGTAAAGAGTCGAGTTATAACCTATAGTCATGTCTTGGACCTGCTGTGTTTCTGTTGTACCACTCTAAGGGATGTAATACTACTGAACAGTGTTTCATTGGTGTTATGTCAACGACTATAGTGTACTACATCATGAAGTGGTATGCTGGGTCACCGCAACCAGGTCGGACAACTGCGACTGGGACTTCAACAAAATCTCCTAGTCGTTGGGAATGCAGGAGGAGCTAACAAGGCTCAGGGAGGTCATAGACAATGGGGCACCCCTAGTTACCAGGAAAAACACACCCGATATGTCGTTCGACTCCATAGTCAACACTAATAAGGTGTAGGTTCACCCGACCGATGCCTCCAAGACAACATTGATCGCCAACGACCTAAGGCCTGCATAGAAAAGCGTGCTCGTCGAATTCCTCTGTGAGTGTTGGGAAATTTTTGCTTGGTGTCCTGCGGACATGCCAGGAGGTCCTAGGGAATTCACCGAGCACACACTCAATGTGTTTCTAGATGCGAAGCCAGTTAAACAGTCGATGCATCGACTGTCCGAGGCAAGAGCCGAAGCTGTCGGCATCAAAGTCAATAGACTCCTCGATGCTAACTTCATTAGGGAGATCAAGTAAAGAGAGTGGCTGGCAAACCCCGTGCTGGTCCCCAAGAAGGACACGGACATCCAACATATGTGTGTGGACTTCATATTGCTTAACAAGCATTGTGCCAAGGACCACTTTCCTCTACCACGGATCAATCAAATCATCGACTCCACTACAAGATGCAAGAAACTCTCCTTCATCGACGCCTACTCAGGCTACAACCAAATTCGGCTGAAGGCCAAAGATCAGGAGAAAACGGCATTCATTATGCCGTTTGGAGTGTTCTGCTATAACACAATTCCTTTTGGGCTAAAGAACGCATGCGCTACTTACCATAGATGCATGCAGGCATGTCTGAAGAACCAGATTGGTCGTAACATTCAAGTCTATGTCGATGACATAGTAATTAAGACCAAGGAGGCCAGGACGCTCATCGATAACCTCCGCGAGACATTCAACAACCTTGATCGCTACAAGATCAAGTTGAACCCGGACAAGTGCGCCTTTGGCGTCCCGTCTGGTCAATTACTCGGGTACTTCATCTCTCAGCGGGGCATCAAGGCAAACCCGAAGAAAATCAGGGCTATACTAGCCATGGAGTAGCCCAAGAACCTCAAAGGAGTCCAACAACTAGCTAGGCGAATCGCGACGCTCATTAGGTTCATCAGCCGCATGGGCAAGAAGGCCCTCCCTTTCTATAAGCTGCTACGCAAAGCTGACAAATTCAAGTGGACAGCCGAGGCGGATGTGGCATTTGAAGACCTCAAGAGCCTGCTCTCCACATCACCCATGCTGGTAACACCAAGGGAGAGGGAACCTCTGCTACTATACATCGCAGCCACGCACCAGGTGATCAGCACAACCCTCGTGGTCGAGCGACCGGAAGATGGCAAGACCCATAGGGTGCAGCGCCCAATATACGACCTCAGCGAGGTACTGACCCCAACAAAGCAAAGGTACCCTCACTACCATAAGCTTGCCTACGGCGTATTCATGATGACGCATTGGTTGAGCCACTACTTCTAGGAGCATCAGATCGTGGTCGTGAACGACGCCCCGCTGTCGAACATCCTAAACAACCACGAAGCTATAAGACGAGTAGGCTTATGGGGCATCGATCTATCTCCTCGAGACATAGTCTACGAGCGGTGAACCTCCATCAAGTCTCAGGGCTCCCCGACTTCCTCATCCACTGTATGGAACTCCAGTTGCCGGACACTCCAGACATGTCCAAATCCTGGACAGTGCACTTCGACGGCTCTAAGCACAAGGCTGGAGCTGGAGCCGGTGTAATACTGACGTCCCCTCAAGGGGACAGGATGAGGTATGTCCTTCGGATGAAGTTCCACGCATCCAACAATGAGGCTGAATACGAGGCACTCATACATGGCATGAGGATGAACAAAGTGTGCGGCGCCACACGCCTCGTCATCTACGGTGACTCCAACCTCGTTGTCCAACAGACGATGAACGAGTGTGACACCCATAGCACCCACATGATCGCTTACCGTGTGCTCTACAACTCACTCGAAGGCAAGTTTGACGGCTACGAACTTCGGCATGTTGGTAGGGAAAGCAATGAACAGGCCAACAAGATCGCCGACATCGGATCCACCCGCGCCCCAGTGCCACCAGGCGTGTTCCTCGAACAAATCTGTGTGCCCTCCATCAAGCGAAAAATCCCGAAGGACGCAGCCCAAGTCACAGAACACTCGGGGGCTGTGCCACCCAGGAAATCTGAGGAGCCCAAAAAGCTCGACACGGAGGTCGAACTGGTAAGCCTCATGCAGGTCATGGCAGTTGAGAAGATGTGGACCCAACCATACCTCTGCTACCTGATACGCAAGCAGCTACCTGAGGACCCGACAAATGCCCGACGCATATCTCGTCGATCAAAGGCCTTCACCATCATCAACGGCGAGCTGTACAAACACATCATCTCGGGTGTGCTCCAGCAGTGCATCACCAATAGTGACGGAAAGACCATCCTCCTCCACATCCATGAGGGCATCTACGGCCACCACGCTAGCAGCCGTGCCCTTGCTGCCAAAGTTCTTCGAGCTGGCTTTTACTGGCCTACGGCAATGCATGATGCAAAGGACATCGTGCAAAGATGCAACGCCTTCCAAAGGTACACCTACATGCCGCACGCACTAGGATCAGAGCTACGGCCCATCCCAGTGCCTGGCACTTCGCTTAGTGGGGACTCGACATGATCGGCAAGCTGCCAAAGTCTGGCCCTTTGCCCTTCCTCCTAGTGGCAGTCGACAAATTCTCGAAGTGGATTGAGGCCATGCCCGTCACCAACCAGTCTGGAGCCGCCCCCGTCAAGTTCTTCGAGTCCATTGTCTACAGCTTCGGAGTGCCCCACATCATTATCACCGACAACGGATCAAACTTCATCTCGAAGGAGTTCCGAGGCTTCTGCGAAGACCTCGTGATCAACCTTACCTACGCCCCCCGTGTCGCATCCGTAGACCAATGGGCAGGTCAAAAAGGCCAACGGTATCATCAGAAATGGTATCAAGAAGCGCCTTCTATGCCCACTCAAAAGGATTACAGGAGCCTAGGCAGACGAGCTACCCTCCGTTCTATGGAGCCTGTGCACAACTCCAAACAGCTCAACTGGCTACATGCCCTTCTTCATGGTGAACGGAGCCGAAGCCATGCTACCTGCCGAGGTACGCTACAAGGCACCACGGGTGGTCGCATACAGCGAAGCCGAATCATCGGCCGCACTCGAAGATGCTGTGAACACACTGGATGAAGCACGCGACATCGTCATGGCACGCTGAACGGTGTATCAGCAGAGTCTCCAAAACTACCACAGTCGTCGGCTGCGTCCAAGGTCCTTCATCAAAGGAGACCTTGTCCTGCAACTCAAGCAGGAAGGGCACCTGTAACACCCTAGCCTTTAGGAACCAACAAAGGGTAGAAATAGGATTTTTGTGCATGTGCATGCATTCATCTGTAAAATATGGGGAAATTTTTCGCCAAATGACCTAAAGTGTTCATAGTTTCTTTTACTATCTAGAGGTAGGAATATCTCTTTATAGTGATTGTTATAAAATTTGACATGATCTTTATGAATTAGTGAATTTTGGAGGGAAATAATTTGAATTAAAATTTGAAATTTGAATCATTTGGAAAATATTTAAAATTTAGAAGTTGGTATTTTAAAATGTTTTCCAAAAGCATTTAGTAATATTATTTACTATATTAAAGATATATTAAATAATAATAAGAATTTAGATAAAGAAATTTAAATAAGAAATGAATTCTTATTTCTTATCTTTATTCCATAATCATCTTACAATGAGGAAATCATACAACCAATAGAATAATTCATTATAGTAAGAGAATTACAAGAAATGAAATTCTAATGTAAATAAAATTATTACAAGATTCTTACAAAAGAATAAAATAAAGATTACAATGAGAATCTATAAATTTGGTTAATCCTATACTACATCTTGAGCATCCAGATCTTGTACCTGCAAAAATACAAAACAAATAGAAGAGTAACAAAGGATTATTTTGTTAGATTTACTCTCAGTTGAGAGCAGTGAAGTGAACTGCTCAAAATTACATCATTGAGTAATAGTAAAAGTGGGAAGTTTCACCAATGTGTAAGTATCTGTTCTTTAATATCAAATAAGTCTCAAAACTATTTTATCAATAGCAAGTAAAAGGGGGAAGTTTCACCAGGATAGTAGATTGTAAAAGGATAAAAGGTGAAACCACCTCACTGATCTGATCCACAAACAGCCCAAGAAGCCAGGCAGCACAGTCAACTAAATGCATGTTGTGTGTTGTCAACACAGCAGCAACAGCAAATGCAACCAAAAAGGAAGAGCACATTCGTAGCACAGCTCTCGGCAGCTCATTCCCATTCTCAAGCACCAGGCCAAGAACACAGCAAGCCTTCCCAAATCCAAACAGAATCACCAACCAAGATATACACCAAATCATTCAACCATCTATTAGATGGTGACATAAGGAGGGGGTGGAGTAGGTGGACAACAAGATCAAGATCAAGCTCACAGGAACCAGAAGTAGAAGGAGCAGCACCAGGAGGTGTAGAGCAAAACAAGCCAGCAAGATCAACCAGCACCATAGCCACATCACCAGCAACCATGTTGTGTGGTGAGTACCCATAAAACCATCACATGATCAAATCATCTATTCTGTATTATTAAGCATGTGTTACTTTATATGTAAGCCTCTCAGAAATCATCCAAGTGGGGTGTATCCATCATAGAAGGAAATCCATTAGAAGCCAATGACTAATCTTTACAAATAAACCTAGGATCTCAGCCTGTGCATCATAGATCCTAGATATAAAACTACATTTCCACATTCCAATATAACCACATCCCTAGATCATGATTTCTGGGCATATCTCTTAAAAGAGTAGCACCTCAGAGATCAATAGATCTTAAGGAACCATATTGAATAGTAAGTATACCAATCATTTTATCAGAGAACTCAAGAATCAGTATCTAGTACTAGATACCAGAACACATCTATGAGGGACAACAAGGCTGGAACTTAGTTTCTATTAAGCTAGGCCTCATACCAGCATCATAGTCTAAATAAAAACCATAGATATCATAGGCTAATCTTTCAGGTAAAATATTTCAACTCATCTTAGTACCAAGACAATCCAGAACACTGATAAAATAACACTAAGCACTAGAACAAATTCTTGTGTACCATTCCAAGGAAGATGTCACAAGGATCTATTCTAAGCCAGCATATTCTACAAAGAAATTTCATAATCAAACCTTGCAGAAAGATATTCAATCATCTTCCTAATATGGTAATTAGGAATAATAGTGTTTAAATCAAAGTAATATCATCGGGGGCATTATCAGTAAATTCCCAAGAAATCAAATACAGATCCTAGTACTGAAAATAGCTAACCAGCATCAATAACTAGACATCAGTCTAGATCAAAGCCATGAGACCAAGAACAAATAAAATTTATCTTACAAAGACACTAGCGATTCCAAGACCAATTATAGACAGTAATCAACATGGTATAATCATCATAGATACTTCTAAGTCATTCATCATCCTTAATAACCAACATAGAGGGGCGAAACCCTAATCGAAGCATGAACCCTAATTAGGGATTGCCATCAGAATCACATACAAGCTAACGAGGGAGGCAGAGAATCAGAGGAGGAAGAGGAAAGCACTCACCAATGGTCCCCACTGAAGAATAGAAGAGGAAACCGAGGGGCCGACATGCACACAGCTTTACGGGGAGCACCCAAAGGGCGCTGCAACCCGCGCCGAGCCATGGCGGCAGCCACAACAACACACGTGGTCGAGCAGCACCACCACACAGCACCGCAGGAACGGCGGAGAAGACATTTCCAATAAACCACCAAACACTAGGGTTCGGGGTGATACTAGGCTGGCTGGGGAAAAGGTCTAGAGGCAAATCTAATAGGACCAAACGGCGGATCGGGGTTGTCTACCTCTCCAGACACCACGGCGGCGGCCGAGGAGGCCCAGAGCGGCGTGAATCGAATGGCGACGGCGTTGAAAACACAACAACATCGCAGAGTCAAGAAAGAAGAAGAGGGATGAGCGTGAGAGCGTGAGAGGTGGGTGTGTACTAGGCCAATAGGGTCCTGTACCACTTCGGTGGGTGGTCTCGACTAGCCCATTTGGGCCAGGTTGGGCCTAATCAGCCCAATAGGTTGGCCCAAACATTAATGGAAAAATTTAAAAGATTTAATAAAAGACCAAAATACCCCTAAGATCTAATAAATTCTAGTAAATAAAATAAAAGACCAAAAAAATACAAATGATATATTTTTAGGTTTATAATAATACAAGCTACCTAATAAAATTAAGAAATCTATTTTTAATTAAATAACTTTAGGCTAAAGATTTTTATAATATACATTATTTATGGAATTTTATAAAAATCAATAAAATACCTAAAAATAAATAAAAATTACTTTTAGCATCCTTAATTAATGTAGTATTTTATAAAAAAATACTAAACTTGATATTTAAGATATCAAAATAAAATCTTCTAAATTAAAATGCTTATTCTAAAAAGAAATATTAAGAAAACAATTATAGGAGTTAAAAATAAAAATTAGTTTTTGACTCTTTTACTAATATATTATGTTACAAAAATATCAAATATAATATTTACAAAATATTAATAATTATTATTAAAACAATTCCCTTTATTAAGGCAATAAAAGAAAATTAATATATTGGGTAAAAACACAAAGAAGATAAATAATAAATGATGCATTACATTACTATGCATAATCATATTTGCTTCTTTAAATATTGTCCTTACCGGGCAATAATGATGTTCTGTAGAAATATAAGCTCAAGGTCGAGTGCAAGCTTCCGACTTCACTACCTTGCAATCTCAAGGAAGGTTCATCACTTGCTCATGTCCTTTGAAGAGTATTTATCAAAGTAATTGCAAATTGTGTGTTATCATCTATGTTCTGAAGAAAGAAAATATTATTTTTTAAAAACAAATAAGTTTTTGATATTAGCCTAAGTGGTGATATGTATAAGGTGAGCAATGGGACTTAGGTTTCCATTTGCAATGAGATTAATCACTTAGGACTTAACAACCCATGACATCAGTGATTCTAGCACCGTATATTACGCGTTAACCATGAGATTTGGAATGTGACAGTGAAGTCAGTTGTATCCTTTTCCCTTCGTATGTATGGCAAGACGACCTTAACGTGACATTGTGATTCCTTGTGCGGATCCAACATATGGGTGGGCACCCTTAGGCCCCACGATTTTGGTGTCTAGATTATCTATGAGTGGCCGCCGGAGGTATAGCCGAACCTATATGGTACTTGCCAGGGGCATCACTAGCTCATAGAGTCTTTGGGAACTCATCAGGGTTATATCTTGCCCGAAAGGGGGCTTAACGGAGGTGAGCCAGCCCCAAAGTATCGTACAGACATGCGGGGTCGCGGAGAGGGCAGTGAATGGCTTGGATCACCTACTAGGCCCCACATCATGGAGTTGTGGATGGGAAAGTACGCCCGGTTGTGCAACAAGGAGTTGATCTCTCATGGGTAAAGCAACACACCTCTATAGAGTGTAAGAACTATAACTTGTTACTCCCTGTTCCGGGAGGGAGCTACGAACGCGGCAGGAAAGGAACTCCATGTAAGTTCTGGTCAACCTGTGAAGGCTGATGGGCATAGTTTTTGATAATAAAATCAATCTTTAAAGAAATTTTTACAAAAACTACATAGTGCTAAGGACTGATAGTTTGAGGTGGTAGATAGAGCATCAAACTTAGAACTTGCATATAATGAACTTGCTGGGTAACGTTGTTACTCACCCTTTCCATTGATCCTCTGCTTAGACTCTGAGGATCCAGAAGATACTCCATTGTATGCAGCCGAAGGCCAAGAGGACGTCTACTACGAGGATCTAGATCTGTATGGCGCGGTAGAAGGGTTGGACTATGACATATGCTATGGAGTGAAGTACAATGAGTGAGAATAGTTGACATCGTTATTAATAACCAATTGAGCCGAGCAATAGAAACTTTAAATTTTCACTGGAACAGTTTAAATTTGGTTTGTAGTTGAATCTGATGAAGTCTCGAACTTTTGATATTGTAATAATAATGTGTGTATGTTTGTAATATGGACCCACAATGTTTCTGTTGTACCACTCTGAGGGATGTGATATTTGTGGAACGGTGTTTTGTGCATGTCATGTCAATGACTATAGTGTACTACACATGTAGTGGTATGCTGGGTCACCGCAGTTGGTATCAGAGCAATTTCTTTGACCTTAGGTTGGAAACCTAGAAAAGGGTATTACCTGTAGACTCTTATAGCAACAATAAAGAATTCTCTAAAAGGGTATAATGGGTATTCAAATGAGAATATTCTGCTATATATTTTAGTGCGATAATTCTTTGTTATGATGCAATATTACAATTGTTTACTAATCAAAATATTTTGTATACAGTGTTATGGCACCAAAGTTTCCGAAACAAACTTTGGTAAGGAGAGAAGAGACTCTCAGTGATTATCAAGGATCACTCACTGATCAGCTTCGTCAACTCTTAAGGATTTTTAGTTATCCAACTACTATTCCAGTGAATACCATAACCTATTATGATGGTTGTACGTTATCCAAGTATCGTGTGAGTATCCAACTTCTATATGAGCTTGGATTATATCACGATTTACCTATAGGTGAACGTAGGAGTCATTTAGCAGCATACCATGTTGCTATGTTGGAGGCGATAGCCAATATTCAGGAGCACAAAGCCCAGGAGTTAGAAGGGAGCACATTTTCTGTGATTCCTCATGATTCTATAGACACAGAGCCAATACCGGATCATCTTACTTTAGTAAAGAAGCATCCTAAGCTAGCTTCCAAGTTTATGGATCGATATCGACTGATCGTTGGGTCTTTGTATAAGACACATCAAGTCATAGTGGAGGATAAGAATGATATGTTGGAGGATCTAACTGATCTAGAACTAAGGGAGCAGTTAGCATCTCAATTGGAGAATGAAGCAAGGAGTAGGGTAAAACCAATATTTAAGGATATACCTATAGATCCAGAATCTTTTACACCATATCCATATTCACCTAGACCAGAACCTACCTATGATCCTACTTTAGATATGAGGTATCCTGTACCACAGGTTTCCGAGGACGGATCTGATTCAGAATTTCCTATTGAGAATTCTGATGGATGGAGGATGGGATCACCTAATGGATCCCGAGGTAATCAAATGTTAGTGGACGGGTCTGATAGAGATGTTGGACAATCCATCTGGATGGGTGCGAGAATCAACACTAATGATGGTAGCAGGAATGCTATATTTCTCGGAAGTCAGGATGAGGAAGAAGATCCTGAGGAGAGGGTGTTTGAATCACCAATATCCTATCAAAACCCAGGGAATGTACATTATCCAGTGTTTAACTATCTTGGCCAATAGAGCACCTGGGGAGCAACACAATCTGAGTATTCTGTTCATAACTCTAAAGATGAGACTCAGGAGATGCAAGTGGGAGATAGTGATGAACACGAGTTTGCAGACGTTTCAGCTGAGCTGGATGGAGTCAATACACTCAGACTGAGTGATAACTCAAGTCCTGATACTTAAGATACGGAGTACGTTCCATCTAGAAAGCCATTTGTTCCACAAGATGTGCGACAGACAACACGTCAACACGGTTGGACTGTAGGCATGTATAATGAACATCGCGGATACTAAGGATCTAGTCTACTTATTAGAAGTAGCTTGTATTGGGTATTGTAGTGTGAGAGAATGATGTACCTAAATAAGCGAGGTAGTATCCATATATGATATTATACCTATATGGTACAGGCTTGTAATGAATTTGTATTTACTAAGTTGTGGTAATGTATAATATGTGAAAATGCATATTTGATTCTTATTTGGATTTTGTTTTCCATTGTGGGACTAGTTCTGTGCATGAAGTTGAGCTCAGAACACATGTGCATGATCTAATTATGAGTATTCACTTTATGTTGCAATACTAGGGGGTCATGGAATCGGGGGTAGAAACTGAATCCGAATAGCAGCGTATGGAGCACGAGGCTAAGGAGAAAGCGGATGCAGATGCTGGAAATCAAGGAGCATTACCACCACCACCAATGAGGCCATTAATGGAGCAGAACTTTATGCAATACATGCAAATGATGCAAGAATCCCAGAAAAAATTCATGGAAGAGTTGTTGGGACGAGCTGGAAACAATAAAGCACCTGAAGGTGGAGGAGTGAGTCTTTCCGACTTTCAGAATGCAAGGCCGTTACCTTTTGCATCAGCTCTAGAACCAATGGATGCAGCAGATTGGCTGGTAGATACAGAAAGAAAATTAAGGACTGTCGGTTGCGATGATGAATAAAAATTGAGGTATGCAACACATCTCTTAACCGGACCTGCTGCATCATGGTGGGAGAATCACCTAGGAATGCAACCTCCAGGAAGGGATTATACATGGGAGGAGTTTAAGCAGAGATTCCATGAGTATCATCTTCCAGAGAGTGTGATGGAGTTGAAGCGCAGGGAGTTTGAGGAGCTTCAACAAGGAGATACCAGTGTCATGAAGTACATCCGGGAGTTCAGTCAATTATCTCGTTATGCTGAGGATGAAGTAAGTACCGAGGAAAAGAAAAAGAAACATTCCCTACGTGGTTTAAATCCATATGTGAAGATGCAGTTAAGGCTAGACAACAAACAAACTTTTCAACAGTTACTAGATGCAGCAATCACCTTTGAAGATGCAAGAATGTCCAAGAGGACCGAAGGAAGAGATAAAAGAAGGAAACAAAGAGTATACAAGCAAGTAAACCTAAACCCAATTTGGAATTCATACACAGGAACAGACCCTATAACAACAATAATTCCAATCGGAGTGCAAATCCAACTAGAAGGAATGTTATATGTCACAATTGCAAGCTTCCAGTGCATATGAGAAGGGATTGCTAGAAGCCGGTAATTATTTGCCATAGTTGTGGTCAAAGGGGTCATATAAAGCAAAATTGTCCAAGTAAACCACCGGGTGGTTGGCCTACTAAAGGTGGAGGACAAGCCAGTGGAGTCAATGGACAGCCCAATAAAGGAGGAAATTTTGTCAAGAATAATAATGGCAAAAGGAGCAGGTTTACTGGGAAGCTGAATTGTGCAACTTTGGAAGAGGTGGATAACTCCGAGCATGCAGTGATAGGTACGCTCAATATCCTTACCAATCTCAGAAATTTTTCATTTGATACTGGTGTAACTACTTCACTCATATCTGAAGAATTCTATGATAAGTTCAGGATTAGAAGGGTAACATTAGCAAACCTTATGACAGTAGTGATGGCAGGGGGAAATGTAGTGGTACGCCACATTAAACAAGATCAAGTTATCTCGATCTGTGGTTGTACATATTTTGTGGACCTTTATGTGATTCCTTTGAAAGGAATTGCAGTAGTGCCGGGTATGGACTGGATGACTGAATATGGAGCTCAGATAAATCGTGAAGAGAAAACTATTTCAATCAAGACTCCAAGTGGAGCAAGGATAGTATATCAGGCTGATAAGCACAATCATATCATGGTATATCTTCAATTGAACTCCATGAAGGAGATTAAATTGGAAGATATTCCTATAGTGAATGAATTTCAAGATGTCTTTCCAGCAGAGTTACCAGGAATGCCACCTGATCGGGAAATAAAATTCACTATTGATCTAATACCTGGTACTTCACCAATAGCGGATGCACCATATAAGATGGGTCCGAAGGAGTTAAAAGAGATTAAAGAACAAATTGATGAGTTAGCCAGGAAGGGATTTATCCAGGAAAGTGTATCTCCATGGGGAACTCCAGCAATTTTCGTGATTAAAAGAGATGGAGGACGAAGAATGTGTGGGGATTACAGAAATCTCAACAATGTCACTATCAAGAACAAGTACCCATTGCCAATAATTAAAGATCTACTTGATGAAGTCAAGGGAGCCGGAGTATTCTCCAAGATTGACTTAAGATCAAAATACCATCAGATAAAAATTAAACCTGAAGATGTTCCAAAAACATCATTTGCGGCAAGGTATGGATATCATGAGTATCTCATCGTACCTTTCAGATTGACCAATGTGATACGTCCAAAACGTATCTACTTTCCCGAATACTTTTGCTATTGTTTCTCCTCTAAACCTGTGTGATTTGGATACAAGTAACATGTACTGACGCTATTTTTAGCAGAATTACCTCGGTGTCTAGTTTTTGTGCGCAAAATCAACTATCAGGAAAAATCCAGGAAAATATGCCAAAAATCCTATTTCAGCAGAAGACTCATGGAGCCAGAATACGAGACGGAGTGGGGCTCTAAGGGGCCCACACCCCCTTCCACGCGGGCTGGGCCTAGCCGCGCCTGCAGGGGGTGTGGCCTCCTCAGGCACCCCCTAGGACTCCCTCTTCTCCTATAAGTTGCCTTCTGACCTAAAAACTTAGGGGAGTTTGACATTTTTCTAGAAAGAGTTACATTGCACTGCCACCACCAGAAACCGCGATTCGGAACCAGAAACTCCGTTTTGGCACCCTGTCGGGATAGAGAATTTGGAGAGGCTCATTGCCATCATCATCAACAATGCCTCTCCATCAACCATCCATGTTTCCCCATCCATGAGTGAGTAATGCACCGCTGTAGGCTATGGTGATGGTAGGGATTGGATGAGTTCTATCATGTATCGAATAAGATTGTTAGGGCATGGTGCCTAGTATCTCTATTAGTGCTACTTGACTTTGTTGTAACTTGTTGTGCTTAATGCTTGTCACTAGGGCCCGAGTGCCATGATCTCAGATCTGAACTTACTTTTGATTCATGATGATAGTACTGTTTGTGATCTGATCTGCAAGTTGTGTACACATATCATTATCTAGATCCAAAGGCCCCAAAGTGACAAAAATTGGGACAACCGGAGGGGATGGCTGTGATGTGAGGATCACGTGTGTTCATGGAGTTTTAATGCTTTGCTCCGGTGCTCTATTAAAAGGAGTGCCTTAATTGCTAGTAGATTTCCATGAGGCCCCGTTGCAATGTGCTGGCAGGACAAAAGATGTTGTGCAAGTTCTCATTGCGAGCACATATGACTATATATGGAACACATGCCTATGATTGTTTAGTACTTGGATGGTTTATCTTATTTATATGTAATTGCCCTAGATCTTGAATTTACATGTTTAGAATTGTCCATGCAACGCTCGTCCATCCATCTCTATGCCTACCGAACTCATATCCTATTGTTTGCTACTATTGTTACTACTGCCTTTGTTTTACTGTTGCTGTTACTTTGCTACTGCTACTACAAAACTATTGCTACTAATAAACTACTGTGAGCAAGACTATTTCCAGGTGCATTTGAATTGAAAACTCAGTTGTTAAGGCTTATAAGTATTCTTTGGCTCCCCTTGTGTCGAATCAATAAATTGGGTAATACTACCCTCGAAGACTGTTGCGATCCCCTATATTTGTGGGTCATCAAGACTATTTTCTAGCGCTGTTGCCTGGGAGCATAGCTTTATTTGTAAGTTCACTTGGATCTATTGTTGTTCACTGCTATTCCTTTCATCATGGGGAAGTCTCGTGATGGAAAGTTTCCTATTTTACCATCCACTACAAGAAGAGGTACAATCCTAAACACCTCTACTGCTCTTGATTCACCGTCTGTTATAAGTAAGCTTGTTACACCACCACCACATACACATGCTACGCACACTGCTACTACTGCTGAATCTGAAATTGCTTCTGATATTCATGATGTTACTTCTACTGTGCTTGATGCGAGTGGTTCATTAGGTCCTTTCCTAGATGATACTATTGCTAGAACTATTTTGGGAAACACTGAAACTCCTAGTGAAGACACTATTAGACCTATTAGCTCACCTGAGTCTGGCGAGAGATATGATATTAGTGATGGTTACATTGAAATGACTGATGAATTTATTGAAGAGTACCCAAACACACATGGTGCTAGTGCTATTAGGAGTCTCCTTGAGAGATGTACCATTATTTTTAAAATGTCTTCTGATGCTAAGTTTGCTAATTCTCCCATAGATTTTAAAGATAAAGATTATGATTTCTCTCTTGATTTATCTTATATAAACATTGTTGAGAAAGAACCTTTTTGTGGGACTGAAAATGAAAGTTATGTAGCTCATATGAATGATATTTACACTATGAGTGCCTTATTCTCTGATGATTTTAAGATGCGCAAGTACTTTGTTACAAAGATCCTCCCCTTTTCACTAACAGGAGAAGCTAAAGCTTGGTTTAATAGATTACCTCCTGGATCCATTGATAGCCCTGATTGTTTGATTGCTTCTTTCTTCCAGAAATATTTTCCTCCTAGTGGTAGACATGCTGCTTTGCAGAAACTTTTTGATTTTAAATAGGGAGAAGAAGAGAAATTTCCTGAGTCATGGACGAGGTTTTGTGACTTGATTCATGCACATCCTTGATGTCCATTACCTAAAAATGAGCTTCTTGATATTTATTATAATGGACTAACTGATGATTCTAGGACATACATAGATAGTTTTGCTAATTGTGTTTTCAGGAAAATAACTCCTACAGATGCTGAAGAATTAATGGCTAAAATAAGCAAGAATTATGATGATTGGACTTCAACTGAGCTAAATACACCTGAGGCCATTGGTCCTGAACCAATTTTGCCTGAACCAACTCCAACACCAACACCAAAAAAGAGGGGAGTGATTGCATTAAATGATGAAGTGATGAAAGAAGCTAAGAAATGTCTTAAGGAGACAGGTACTAGATCTGAAGATGTGAAGAATCTACCTCCTATAGAAGAATTATGTAAGACAATTCCCCACTCATCTACTATTGAGGTACACTCTCTCCAACACTTTGATGAAGGTGATATTCCCTATGGTAAACCTCCTGATCAATGCTTAGAGGAACTTGACACTTTTATTGTTAAACAAGGTAATTTTAACAAACAAGTTCAGAATCATTTATTGGAAAACTCTAGAGCTATTAATGAGTTGAAAGATATTGTGGAAAGAACAGCTAATGATGTTAAAATGCTTTGTAAACACTTTCAAATGGTTCAAACCCAAATTGATCAACTTGCTAAGGTACAAAAGGATATGCTAGTTAACACTTCTGGAGATAAACATGCTTATGGAATTAGAACTAGGAGCGGTATAGCCACTCAAGATCCTTTATATCCTGAAGGACACCCTAAAAGAATTGAGCATGATTCTCAACAAGGTGAAAGTAGTGGAAGTCCTCATAAGAGAAAGAAAAAGAAACACAAAATAGTTGAGGAACCACCTGAACCTACTGTAGACCCTAATAGTATATCTGTCTCTGATGCTGAAACTGCAAGTGGTGATAAAAATGATGCTCTTGGCAAGGAGGAAGTTGAGGAAGAACCTGAGAAGCACACTAAGAACACTAGGTACACCAAGGAAGATTTTTTTCTAATAAACATGGTAGTGAAAGAGAACCTTGGGTGCAGAAACCTATGCCTTTTCCCAATAAGAAACACAAGTCAAAGGAGGAAGAACACTATAACAAGTTTTTTGAGTGGATGAAACCTTTATTTTTGCAAATTCCTTTGACTGATGCTATTAAGTTGCCTCCTTTTTCAAAGTATATGAAGGATATTGTCTCTAATAAAAGGAAGATTCCTTATGAGGAAATTTCTACTTTGCTTGCTAATTATTCCTCCAATGGTAAGGTTCCAAAGAAACTTGGTGATCCAGGTATTCCAACTATTCCTTGCTCTATTAAGAATAATTATGTTAGAACTGCTTTGTGTGATTTGGGAGCTGGAGTTAGTGTTATGCCTTTTTCTCTCTACAAGAGACTCCAGCTAGAAAATTTGATACCAACAGATATATCTTTGCAAATGGCTGATCAGTCAACTACTATTCCTGTTGGTATATGTGAGGATGTTCCTGTTCAAGTGGCTCATAATTGCTTGGTTTTAACTGATTTTGTTGTGCTTGAGATGCCTGAAGATGATAATATGTCTATTATTCTTGGGAGACCTTTTCTTAATACTGCAGGTGCTATCATCAATTGTATTCAAGGAAAAGTAACTTTTAATATTAATGACAAGGATCATAATGTCTATTTCCCCAAGAAGGTTGATAAGAGCTATTGCCTGAATTCTATTGAAAATATTGAGAGCATCAAAGTTGGAGAAATATTTTGTCCCATTCCACAAGAAAGTTTTGAAACCATTATGATTGGGACTATTGCTATCAAGTTTGAAGTAACATAATCACTTTGTGGAATGCAAAGTTTTGCTTCATATAAGATTGTTTTGGTAACAAGACTTGATCAACCTTGTTAACAAAGGGATTTTAATGAACAAAACAATGCTTTCACAATGGTTATACTTGCCCACTTTTATTTTTCTCCTTCCTAGTCTTTGCTCTTCCTCTTGTTAGCTTTAGTTTTGCTAGTTGTTTGCTTGTTAGAGTGTCTTAGAACTTCTATAGTTTTGGCTTTGGTTTGCTTTTGCTTCTCCTAAAAAATATTTTTCTACAAGAAAATTAGTTTTCATAGCCTAAAAATTGGCCAAAAATAAAGTTTCCTGAAAAATCCCAGAAAATTCTTATTAAATTTTTCTTCGAAAAAGGGGCAGAGGGACACCTGGAGTGGCCCAGGGGGACCCACCAGGCCAGCACACCCCCTGGTGGCACGGCCAGCCCTAGTTGGAGCCTGGCCTAGGTGTGGCCCACCTGTGGCCCTCCAAAGTATCTCCTTCCAGCCACTTCTTTCTCTGTCCCGAAAAACACCAGAAAACTTTCTCAAGCTCGAGTTCTTGCTGTTCTTGCTCCCGATTTTCAATCTCCTTGCTCAGCCCATCTTTGCTGCTGATTTTTGGAGGGATTGCTCCTTGGTATGTGCCTCCTCCGCTTGTCCAATTAGATTTGTGATTGGTAGATTGTAGCTTGAGTATTTTGCTGCTATAGGCGTCAGGTTGTGTGAGCTTGCATGCTTGTTCTATGCTTAGATATTTCATTTTGATGCATGTTTAGCCCTCTAGCTAGTTCCTATAGTAGTTCCTCATCATTTATCAACTTGGAAATTACTTGGTTTGATGTTTTTCTATTTTTTTTAGAAAAAGGGTCATGGATAACCACACCTTTGGATAAGTGTTTGAGAGTGATGCACCTAGGAGGACAAGGCCTTCGAGATCATCCTACAGAGCTAGGCCATCATACAATGAGGATCTTATTACACCATGTTTTGGCAACGAGGGAGATGATGGGGATGCACACCCTTCTACCTTCCCTTGTTTTACCTTTTTGCAGGCTACAGGGATTCTCAATGATTTCCTAATTCTTATTAGGAGGGTTGGTATAACTAGTTATATGCAGGATGAGAGTGAGCAATATGCTATGCTCACCAAAAATTTTGTGGAGAGTTTCTCTTTTACTAACAACCCTTTCAGGTCAGAGGTTTCATTCAAAATCTATAATAGTATATTCACCATGACATTGAAGAAATTTTACAAAATTTTGGTTATTGGCATGGCTAGGACGGTGAAGAAGATTCTAGCTCAACCTGCTAATTTGTTGGAGCTCTTATGCGGGGTGACTAATGATGATGACTGCAAAGCCCAGCGCGGAAAGATTAAAAATATTCAACTTCCAGCTATCAGATATTTTTCTTATTATCTTGCCACAAGTATTCTTGGTAGGGAGAACACTAGCAATATTTCCAACTATCATTTGGCCTTTCTAGCTGCTTCACTCAACAATGAAACCAGGTATAATCTTGGTTCTCTCATTTCTTGTCGCTAAGCTTCAGAGGACCCATTTATGGGGGTATTACTGCTGCCAGTGTAGTTGCTGCTTTAGAACTTTCTGTTGATCCAAATGATACAATTTTGGCTCCTCACATGCTTGATCTTGCTACCATGAAAGCGCATCACTTTGTCACTGCTAGCTCTACCATTGAGAGTTTGGTTTACAGGATGATGTTTACTGACGGGGAAGAGAGATAAATTCCTTTGCCGCAAACCACTTTGTTCAGTATTTTCCAGGGACCTTGGTCACGCTCCAAGGAGGAGATGGACGAGAAGCTACACATTCGTGGTTTCCACAGACACTACCAGGGGGACACGCCCTCTTATGACCACTCTGTGCACTACGTAGGGGGTGTCCTCGAGCTCGTACCATGATGAAGGGGCCTCTTTGTCACATTACGGAGGTGCACTTTCTTGGTCACCATGGGATTGAGCCCCACTTAGGACAAAAGCCTAAGCTTGGGGGGAGGTACACCGACATCACACTCATCTATATATCATGTTTCGTCAGTTCTTTGTATATCCATGTTTCGCTTTCTTTTTGGTTTTTGTTTCTGCTTCCTCAAAACAAAAAAAGACCAAAATTATTTTTGTTGTTTCTCTTGGTTTGTTTCTTTGATTTTTAGCTTTGTTTTGCCTTAAGAAAAATCCGAATTTTTTTTGCTTTGTTTGTTTTTGCTTTGTGTGCTTGCTTTAAAAAACCGAAAACACCAAAAATATTTGTTGTTCTTATTTGGTTTTGTGAAGTTCTTTGCAGGGTTCAGCAGTCCTCAGTGGAGTTTGGTTTCATGTTATTATTCAAGCCACAAAAGTGAAGGGAAATAATGAAGATTAAGACAACTGGAGGTGTGGTAAGAGGCTGGTAACAAGCTCTATTTGTTTTCATTTTTGTACACAGACTCATCATTGTGGGCATGCTTAGTCTGTTCATGTAAGGTGTATGTTATTTATGGATGCTTAGTAGTTCTTGCTTTCTTATGATTAGCTCTAGCTTGCTAATAGTTTGTAGCATGTCATATGAATGTTTGCTTGCATTGTTTTACTGATAACTTGGTATGATATTGTGGTATGCTCGTCTAAATGTTTCATTTGAATTGACTTGGCACATGCTCACGCATGCATATGACTAAACAATAGTCAGTTAAGCCTCGATGATTTATTTTGCCTCAGAGTTCTTATATCACTTTTATTCCATAATTAGTCCTGTTTTGTTGCAAGCATGATTATAACAGTTATTGCTCTCTCCTTTGTCGCTCCCTCTCTATTGCTATCCTTAACTTGCACTGAGTATGAGCTCTACTCGTGTTTCCAACTCCCCAAAAGCAACATTGCCAAAAAATGTCCACCATACCTACCTACTAGCATCATTTGCTATTCCGTGCATATTCATTATGCCTTGTTTTCTTCCAAATAAAATGTTTGCTTGTTTTGAGAAAGTTAGTTAGTAAAGCTCTCACGAACTTGATGGCACACTTTATTTCTTGCACTTAATAAACCTGAACCATTGTGACTATCCATGAAAGTTATATTCTTGCAAATTATAGGCTGGGAGTTAGCAGAACCGTGCTGTCATGGGGAACGCTTTCAACATTGCACCTATACTTTGTACCCAGTTGATATCATGCTCTTTTGTTTACGGATGTCATTGGTGTGAAATAAAAGGGGACCTTGTAAGTTCATGGAGTTATATATATGTGTTAGAGAAATGTCTGGGCCGCTAGCCTAAGCCATGCCTAATCGTGGTGGAAACTTGCAGCATAACCATAATGAGCAATCTGTGAAGCATCCTCAATAAAAACCTATGGAAATAGCAAATAAAAAGATCGCTGAGATGCTCATTGTATGCTTGCCTTGTCATTTTGATTATGGGATAGCTCCTGTATCATGTGCAAGGGGTACCCCGTTGGTGGTTCTCTATGATACGCATGTATTTACTATGAAAAAAACTTGCCGGTAACTAAAGTTGAGTAGCATGAGGAGCGGCCCTCGTATTCAAGGGACATGAGATTTTGAGTTTATGGTCTGTCAAGCATATAACTCATATTGGACCTCACTTTCACCATTAACCATCTAAATATGCCTATGATAGATGCAATGAGAGCTCAAAGCTAATTAGTACCATACTTTCAGCATTTGGAAGCATTTCAAACCTTTAAAAACCTTTTCACTTCCTTGTTGAGTCACTACTTATCTATGAGCACCTTCTTGAGAGCATAGTTGTCATTATTAGTGTAATGTGCTTGTCTCAAAACTTGGTTAATTATATCATGACTTTGATGCTTGTATCTCTGATATCTTTACTTCTAGTATTCACTTGAACTTCAGAGGTGCCTTGGCATTTATTTTGTACTCTACAAACAAAGGCAAGCGAGATACCACTCTATCATGGCTTCTTATGAGCATTGCAATGTTGCTCATGTTTATGTTTCATGCTACTTATTATTATTGAGTTGGAATCCCTTCATAGATTGCAAGGACTATTGAGTAGAATTAGTTGCATACTCCTTATTATGAATTGTCTAAGTATCTACTCCTGGGCTAAGAATATTTACATCATATGAAGCAAATGTGTTTGTGGAAGTTCTTTTATCGCACTTAGTTTTTAACTGAATTGCTTGAGGACAAGCAATAAGCTAAGCTTGGGGGGAGTTGATATGTCCAAAACGTATCTACTTTCCCGAATACTTTTGCTATTGTTTCTCCTCTAAACTTGTGTGATTTGGATACAACTAACACGTACTGACACTGTTTTTAGCAGAATTACCTTGGTGTCTAGTTTTTGTGAACAAAATCAACTATCAGGAAAAATCCCAGAAAATATGCCAAAAATCCTATTTCCGCAGAAGACTCATGGAGCCAGAATACGAGACGGAGTGGGGCTCTGAGGGGCCCACACTCCCAGCCACGCGGGTTGGGCCTGGCCGCGCCTGAAGGGGGTGTGGCCGCCTCAGTCACCCCCTCGGCCTCCATCTTCGCCTATAAGTTGCCTTCTGACCTATAAACTTAGGGGAGTTCGACATTTTTCCAAAAAGAGTTCCACTGCACCGCCACCACCAGAAACCGCGATTCGGAACCAAAAAATCCGTTCTGCCACCCTGTCGGGACGGAGAATTTGGAGAGGCTCGTTGCCATCATGATCAACAACGCCTCTCCATCAACCATCCATGTTTCCCCCATCCATGAGTGAGTAATGCCCCGCTGTAGGCTATGGGGATGGTAGGGATTGGATGAGTTTTATCATGTAACCGAAAAAGATTGTTAGGGCATGGTGCCTAGTATCTCTATTAGTGTTGTTTGACTTTGTTGCAACTTCTTGTGCTTAATGCTTGTCACTAGGGCCCGAGTGCAATGATCTAAGATCTGAACTTATTATTGATTCATGATGATAGTATTGTTTGTGATCTTATCTGCAAGTTATGTACACATATCATTGTCCAGATCCAAAGGCCCCGAAGTGACAGAAATTGGGACAATCGAAGGAGATGGCTGTGATGTGAGGATCACGTGTGTTCACAGAGTGTTAATGCTTTGATCTAGTTCTTTATTAAAAGGAGTGCCTTAATTTCCAGTAGATTCCCTTGAGGCCCCGCTGCAACGGGCTGGCAGGACAAAAGATGTTGTGCAAGGTCTCATTGCGAGCACGTATGGCTATATATGGAACACATGCCTATGATTGTTTAGTACTTGGATGCTTTATCTTATTTATCTACAATTGACCTAGATCTTGAGTTACATGTTTAGACTTGTCCATGCAACGCCCGTCCATCCATCCCTATGCCTACCGCACTCATATCCTACTGTTTGCTACTATTGTTACTACTGCCTTTGTTTTACTGCTGTTGTTACTTTGCTATTGCTACTACAAAACTGTTGCTACTGATAAAATACTGTGAGCAAGACTATTTCCAGGTGCACCTGTATTAACAACTCAGTTGTTAAGGCTTATAAGTATTCTTTGGCTCCCCTTGTGTCGAATCAATAAATTGGGTAATACTACCCTCAAAGACTGTTGCGATCTCCTATACTTGTGGGTCATCACAATGCACCAGCTATATTGATGAATTTGATGAAAAAAATCTTCATGCCTTAGCTGGACAAGTTTGTCATAGTGTTCATTGATGATATTTTGATATATTCAAAGGATAAGGAAGAGCATGCAGATCATTTGAGAATAGCATTGCAAATCTTAAGAGAACATAAGCTTTAAGCTAAGTTCAGCAAGTGTAAATTCTGGCTGGACAACATAGAATTTCTTGGTCATGTGATCAGTAAAGATGGAATTGCTGTAAATCCATCCAAAGTTCAATCGGTGCTAGAGTGGAATGCACCAACTAATGTGAAACAAATCAGAGGTTTCTTAGGTATGGCCGGTTATTATCGGAGATTCATTGAAGGTTTTTCCAAGATAGCTGGACCAACGACCAAATTGCTAAGAAATAATACTCCATTCATATGGGATGAGAAGTGCAAAGCAAGATTTGGGGAGTTGAAAAACCGATTAACTACCGCACCAATTCTAGAAGTTCCCGAAACAGGAAAGGATTATACAGTATATTGTGATGCATCCAAAGAATAATTATGATGTGTGTTGATGCAATATCATAAGGTAATTGCTTATGGATCTAGACAATTGAAACCACATGAAGTCAATTTTCCAACTCATGATTTGGAGTTAGCAGCTATAGTCTTTGCTCTGAAAGGATGGAGGCATTTTCTCTATGGAGCAAGGTGTGAGATATACACTGACCACAAAAGTCTGAAATATTTCTTCACTCAAAAGGAATTGAATATGAGACATAAGTGTTGGTTGGAGCTAATTAAAGATTATGATTTAACAATCAATTATACCCCAGGAAAAGAAAATGTGGTGGCATATGCTTTAAGACGGAAGAGTACAAATACTCAACCTATCAAGAGAGAACTACCAAAAGAGCTGCAGATGGATTTGGAAAGAATAGAAATTCAATTCATTAGTACAGAAGTTCTTGGAGGAAATGCAAGTAATCGAAGAACGAAGTAGTGATCTTCGAAATGATATTTTCAGACATCAAGATGAAGATCCTTTTATTGCAGAAGAATTCCGAAGAATCTCTCAAGGTAAAACATCAGTTTTTTGCTTAGGAGATTATGGTTCCAAGATCGTCTTTGTGTTCTAGATGTGCCAGAAATTCAAGAGGTAATACTCCGAGAAGCACATGAGACACCATACTCTATAAATCCAGGAAGTATAAAAATGTACATGGATTTGAAGGAATTATTTTGGTGGAATAACATGAAAAGAGACATTGAAAAATATGTGTTGAAATGCAATACTTGCCAAAGGGTAAAAGCTTAACATCAAAGTCTAGTAGGACCATTACAACCTTTGGAAACTCCGGAGTGGAAATGGGAAGAAATTGGAATGGATTTTATCACAGGATTACCCATGACACCGAAATGGAAGGATATGATATGGGTAATTATGGATAAATTCACAAAAAGTGCGCATTTTTTTCTGGTAAATCAAAAGGATAATGCTGAGAAGTTAGTAGAAATTTATCTCAAGGAAATTGTAGGTAAGCACGGAGTACCCGAGAAGATAGTATCAGATAGAGGATCTGTGTTTACTTCAGCATTTTGGAAACAATTACACGAAGCACTTGGTTCAAATTAGATTTCAGCATAACCTATCATCCAGAAACTGGAGGTTAGACAGAAAGAATCGATCAAATCTTGGAGGACATGCTTAGAGCATGTGTATTAGATTTTGGAGGTTTGTGGTAAGATCATCTACCATTGGCAGAATTTTCCTACAATAACAACTATCAAAGTAGTCTGAAAGCAACACCATATCAAATGTAGATCACCAATATATTGCTATGAACCTGGTAGCAGTAAAGAATTTGCACCAGACTATATTAAAGAAAGGCAAGATATCATCGACATTATAAGAGATCGATTGAAGATAGCTCAAAGTATATCTCAAAGTAAGCCCAATGAAGGGAGTTAAGTGATTCGGAGTTAAAGGAAAATTAATTCCAAGATATATAGGACCATTCAAAATACTGAGTCAGAACAGAACAATAGCTTATGCTTTAGTGTTGCCAAAAAGACTAGCTCAAGTTCATAATGTTTTCCATGTGTCACAACTCCAGAAATGTCTTAAGGTTCCCGATGATGCAATCACACATCAAGAAGTTGAGTTACAAGCAGATTTGACTTATATTGAGAAACCCTATAAAATACTGGAGGAAAATTGGAAAATGTTACAAAACAGGGCAATCAAGTACTGCAAAGTAAAGTGGGAACATGTCAACACCCGGATTTTTCAATCCTAGATGCCTGTTATGCCATATATCGCAATCCCAGGATTACCATTTTTGTGAGACATAACAGAATTGGATACCATAGTACATCATCCATTACAAATGGTACATAAGTTCTTACACAAATAGGGATCTCATGATCCAGTTCTTAATACAACTTCAAGCAGCGGAATACGTAATAATAACGGTAGCGTAGGCGAAGCTCCATCTTCAGGGTCACAGGCAATGCTGACGATGGGAGATGATCCTAGTTGTCGTAACCTTTCTGGGGTCCATCTTCCAGGTACTCCTCTTCATAGTATGGCCATGGGAATAGCCAGGGACAAAGCCACGAGTACTCTTTAAGTACTCCCAAACTAATACTAACCGGTAAAGGGGTTTTTGGATAATAGGACACTAGGCTCTAGGGTTGTTTGCAAAAGCCAGATTTATCTCTACTAGGTTCCAAAGCTAGTCACCATTTTATAACTCCTAAGTGGGAACTTGTATTTCATATCACAACTCTGTTGTGGTCAAGTCAAAGTCTCAATTCATTTCACAAGTCATTTTGAAAAGTCTGACGGGGGAACAGTATGGCCACTCCAACCGTCCATAACCGCGGACGCGGCTATTCGAATAGTTTGACACTCTGCAGAGATTGTACACTTTCACCACAACATTCGATACATCCGTCAGGAACAATCTTGAATTCACCATACTCAGTATGCGGATAATCAATCCTAACCTTTCAATTACACGCCCTAGTATAAGCACCTCTCCTGTGAGTTTGGCCTCCCAACCATGACTCACTGTCATCTTGGGTACTGCATAGGTGGACAATCTTCCCAAGGTAGCCTCAGCTCAGACCTTGGCCGTGAGGGAACTAATACTAAGGGATATAAGTTTCCAGTCAAGCCCTACCCAATATTCGGGTATTGTGGTTGTACGCTAAGATTGGAATGGTATCGCATCCAGACAACCATCAGTTTTATAAAGGGCTAAGGCTCATGCCTCAACATTTTCATCACCAAAATCATCAAGTGTTTGGAAACACATGTCCAAAACATTTCAATAGAATTATCCATCATTCCAAGGTTTTCATAACCATTTTTCCACCAAGTATTCCCATCTAAAAGTTGATCAAGTTTTATTCTTAGCACTAGCATCTACAGGTGGGGGTAATACTGATGAGGGGTGGTAAACTAGTGGAGTTTCAACTAAGTCCAACCTTATATCTTAGGCTGATATCAAGGTTTCTAGCTTAGGCCAAATTTTATGCTCTTTATGCAACCTTCAGAATCTTTCTAGTATCTACGAGTCACTTAAGTCCACTCTAAGTTGAATCCTCCTTCCTCCTCGTATCCTTGGTCGGTACTAGCGTCTATGAATAAATACGAGGTACACAATCACCAAACAATACTTAACTACTTGCAATCATCACACACAAGGGTCCTATAGATGATCTAGCATCATCTCTAGCATTAAAAGGTTAAGGCTTGATTTAATTCCTTTTATTTTTAGAAAAGTAATTTCTACTCATTGAAAAACTACTTAAGATTTAATATTCTCCAAACCAAATATGGGATCATGTTGACACATGTCATCACCACATATTGTAGTCCATGTGAATGTGATTTAAAGTGCTGTCACAATTTAATATGGTTTTACTCTTTTATTTTAATTAATTAAAGTGGCTAGTAATGCCTATGGGGCATTCTTTTATTACATGAACATTATTTCTGCAAGTAAACCTATATATTTTTATATATTCTGAAAGGTATGGTTAAATGTGATTTTTGAGAGTTGGAATCAACTCAAAATCTATTATGGTTTAAATTTGAATAATGATTGAATGCAGAAAAGCTTCTGCCTTGTTATTTTTACCATGGGTGATCTATAGATCCAAATGACTTGAATCCAACGGGATTGGATTCAGCATTCACAGATCTTTCCAACAAAATTGGTTTCATTCAATTTGGTGCACTGAATCGATCTGGGTTGATTTTTGAAGTTGGGTACAGAAGTGTGTTTGAATTGAAATGGAAAAAGTTTAATTTGAATAACTGGGCTGTGCGGGAAAAGTAAACGGGCCAGCCTGCTAAGCGCAGTGCTCCCGCGGGCTGCTTAAGTGGGTGTCCCCACTCGTCAGTGACACGGGGCTGGGCGAAGCGGTATGGTGCAACGTGGGTCATTCGATCTAGTTCTAATCCAATGGCTGGGAGTCATCATCGACGCGAGACAACGCCAGCAAGAACGAAACCTAGCGCGGCCAGTGAGGGGTGCTGGGGGCTCACCGGGGTACGGGCGAGGGTCGGCGAGGCGGGCGAACGACGAAGTCAATGACGGCGAACTCAGGGGTGGTCACGGCAGCTCCTAGGGTGGACGAAATCGATGGATTCCTTCTTCTCCAGAGGCGGCGGGCTCCGGTGAAATTCCGGCGGGGTGGTGCTCGCCTTGCTCTGAGAACGGTGTGGCACGATTAGTGAGGAGAGGTGAGTGAGATGGTGTGAAGAAATCGAGCGGGGGTGGCCTCTATTTATAGTCGAGCGAGGGGACCGTCGGGGCGCACGGTGAGCTCGTCGGGGGCGATGTTACAGGCGGCTAATGGCATGGGCAAGGGTAGGGGACGTTGCGGTGTCTCTTGGCGATGCTCAACGACATGGTTTTGAGGCATGGGTCGGTGCGGTTTGGTCTGGAACGGGCGATGCTCTGCGCGGTACAGGTGGCGTCTTCAATAGCGGGCGGTGGCTGTGCGGCACGGGGCGGCAAACGGGGATGTCTGGCGGTCTCCTGGGTCGATGGCGATCGTATGTGCACGCGGTGAGGGCGACGCGCGGTCTGTGGGCGCTGGTCGAGGGTGGCGCTCTGGCGCACGCTCGGCATGGTCTCTGGCGGTCTTAGCGCGGCTTGTGCGCGTGGTCCAGGGCTTGGCAACGCTCGCGGCTGGGAGAGTGAGTGGCGGTGGACGGTGGGCTGCCTCCCAGACATGCTGGCTAGGCTTGCTTCTGCTCCTAGCTTGTTGTCGACTATGGGGTGGCAAGGGTGTGCTCGGCTGTTCTCCATTGATGGCAATGGCAAGCTCACAGTGGTGCTAGTGCTTGGCTAATCTTCCTAGATGATCTACTGAGCTGGTTGTGAGCTAACTAGGGAACAAGTTAGGCCAATTTTACTGCACACTATAGTGTTTGATGTTTGTTTGATTTGTGTCTGCAACCTGTTTGATGAAATGGCCGCATGAAATCAAGTTTTGAATTTTGGAAAGATTTTTGGTGGGTTTGCTAGATTGGTGCTGGTGAGTCTGCAGATGCTTGGGTTTTGAAAGTTGAGCTTGTTTGAGTGGTTTTTGAAAAAGTGGGATCTTCCCATATGATAAAGATTCAATTTTGAATTGTCATTTAAACTATGCATTTGAAAGTTTCTGGATGATCACAAAGTGGGCCTTGATACTTTGTTATGAGTACATTCAAGGGGTGCAAAGATCCAGAAAAGTTTCTGTTAGGTTTTGAAAATTTGAGACAGCCAAAGTAGGCATGAGAGTTAAATTGGTCAAAGTGACCATTCATTTAATATATGTGTTTTGATTTACTTGTCTTTAGGAAAAGTGTGGGAAATGTTTTAGATGATGTTTATTTCACCTAAGAAACATTTTACAAGCAATCAAACAAACAAACAAGGTGGTTTTAAAAGAATTCAAAGTCAATGCAAACACATATGCATGCATTCATAATTTTATTTAGAGAAGTTTTTGTTAACCCTAAGTTTGATGATTAGAGTTTGATGATCCAAGCTTAGTATTTTTGGGATGTTACAGAATATCACCCTGAGCGGGAAGACACATGGGATAAAGAGGATGACCTAAGAGAAGCATATCCAGAACTATTCAGGTACACTTCGGTAAAATTCGGGACAAAGTTTAATTTAAGGGGGAAGTCTGTAACACCCCGACATTTAGGAACCAATGAAGGGTAGAAATAGGATTTTTGTGCATGTGCATGCATTCATCTGTAAAATACAGGGAAATTTTTCGCCAAACAAAAACCTAAAGTGATCATAGTTTCTTTCACTATCTAGAGGTAGGAATAGCAATTTATAGTGATTGTTATAAACTTTAACATGATCTTTATGAATTAGTGTATTTTGGGGGGTAATAATTTGAATTCGATTTGAAATTTGAATCATTTGGAAAATATTTAAAATTTAGAAGTTGGTATTTTAAAATGTTTTCCAAAAGCATTCAGTAATTTTATTTGTTATATTAAATATATATTAAATCATAATAAGTATTTAAGATAAATAAATTCAAATAATAAATGAATTCTTATTTATTATCTTTATTCCATAATCATCTTACAATGAGGAAATCATACAACCAATAGAATAATTCATTACAGTAAGAGAATTACAAGAAATGAAATTCTAATTAAAATAAAATTATTATAAGATTCTTACAAAAGAATAAAATAAATATTACAATGAGAATCTATAAATTTAGCTAATCCTCTACATTTTGAGCATCCAGATCTTGTACCTGCAAAAATACAAAACAAATAGAAGAGTAACACAGGATTATTTTCTTAGATTTACTCTTAGTTGAGAGCAGTGAAGTGCACTGCTCAAAATTACATCATTGAGTAATAGTAAAAGGAGCAAGTTTAACCAATGTGTAAGTATCTGTTCTTTAATATCAAATAAGCCTCAAAACTATTTTATCAACAACAAGTAAAAGGGGCAAGTTTCACCAGGATAGTAGATTGTAAAAGGATAAAAGGTGAAACCACCTCACTGATCTGATCCACAAATAGCCCAAGCAGCTAGGCAGCATAGTCAACTAAATGCATGGTGTGTGCTGTCAACACAGTAACAACAGAAAATGCAACCAAAAAGGAAGTGCATAGCCGTAGCACCGCTCTTAGCAGCTCATTCCCATTCTCAAGCACCAAGCCAAGAACACACCAAGCCTACCCAAAGCCAAATAGAACCACCAGCCAAGATATACACCAAATCATTCAACCATCTATTAGATGGTGACATAAGGAGGGGTGGAGTAGGTGGACAGCCAGATCAAGATCAAGCTCACAGGAACCAGAAGTAGCAGGAGCAACACCAGAAGGTGTAGAGCAAAATAAGCCAGAAAGATCAACCAACACCACAACCACATCACCAGCAACCAAGTTGTGTCGTGAGTACACATAAAACAATCACATGATCAAATCATCTATTCTAGATTATCAAGCATTTGTTGTTTTATTTCTAAACCTCTCAGAAATCACCCAAGTGGGGTGTATCCATCATAGAAGGAAATCCATAAGAAGCCAATGACTAATCTTTAGAAATAAACCCAGGATCTCATCCCGTGCATCATAGATCCTCAATATAAAACTATATAACCATAGCCCTAGATCACGATTTCTAGGCACATCTCTTAAAATAGTAGCACCTCAAAGATCAATAGATCTTAAAGAACCATATTATACAGTAAGTATACCAATCATTTTATTAGAGAACTCAAGAATCAGTAGCCGATACTACATACCAGAACACATCTATGAAGGACGGCAAGGCTGAAACTTAGTTTCTATTAAGCTAGGCCTCAGACAAGCATCATAGGCTAAAGAAAAACCATAGATAGCATAGGCTAATCTTTCCAGTAAAAGCTTTCATCTCATCTTAGTACCAAGCCAATCCAGAACACTGATAAAATAACACTAAGCACTAGAACAAATTCTTGTGTACCATCCCATGGAAGATGTCACAAGGATATATTCTAAACCAGCATATTCTACATAAAAATTTCACAATCAAACCTTGCAGAAAGATATTCAATCATCTTCCTAATATGGTAATTAGGAATCATAGTGTTTGAATCAAAGTAATATCATCAGGGGCATTAATAGTAATTGCCCAATAATTCAAATACAGATCCTAGTACTGAAAATAGCTAACCAACATCAATAACTAGACATCAGTCTAGATTAGAGCCATATCACCACAATTTTCACAATGACAGAGACCACGATCAGATAAAAATTTATCTGACAAAGACACTAGCAATTCCAATACCAATTATAGATAGTAATCAACATGGTATAATCATCACAAATACTTCTAAGTCATTCATCATCCTCAATAACCAACGCAGAGGGGTGAAACCCTAATCGTAGCATGAACCCTAATTATGGATTGCCATCAGAAGCATAACAAGCTAACGAGGGAGGTAGAGAATTTGGGGAGGAAGAGGAAAGCACTCACCAATGGTCCTCGCTGAAGAATAGAAGAGGAAGTAGAGGGGCCGACGTGCACACGGCGACACGGGGAGAACCCGAAGGGCGCTGCAACCCGCGCCAAGCCATGGCAGCGACCACAACAACACACATGGTTGAGAAGCACCACCACACCACTAGGAGCACCGCACAACACCGCAGGAGCGACGGAGAAGACATCACCAGCAAACCACCAAACCCTAGAGTTCGGGGTGATGCAAGCTTAGCCGAGGAAAAGGTCTATTGGTGAATCAAATAGGACCAGACGGCAGAGCGGGGTCGTCTACCTCGCCATACACCATGGTAGCGGACGGGGAGGCCCAGGGCGGCGTGAAACGAACGACGGCGGTGTCGGCAACACAACGGCATCGCAGAGTCGAGGAAGAAGAAGAGGAACGAGCGTGAGAGAATGAGAGGTGGGTGTGTACTGGGCCAATAGGGTCCAGTACCACTTCGATGGTTGGTCTTGACCATCCCATTTGGGCCAGGTTGGGCCTAATTAGCCCAATAGGTTGGCCCAAACATTAAAGGGAAAATTTAAAAGATTTAATAAAAGACCAAAATACCCCTAAGATCTAATAAATTCTAGTAAATAAAATAAAAGCCCTCAAAATACAAATGATATATTTTTAGGTTTACAATAATACATGATACCTAATAAAATTAATAAATCTATTTTTAATGGAATAACTTTGGATTAAAGTTTTTTATAATATAATTCTTTATGGAATTTTATAAAAATCAATAAAATACCTAAAAATAAATAAAAATTAATTTTAGCATCCTTAATTAATGTAGTATTTTATAAAAAATACTAAACTTGATATTTAAGATATCAAAATAAAATCTTCTAAATTAAAATGCTTATTCTAAAAAGAAATAATAAGAAAACAACTATAGGAATAAAAAAATAAAAAATAGTTTTTGACTCTTTTACTGATATATTATGTTACAAAAATATCAAATATAATATTTTCAAAATATTAAGAATTATTATTAAAACAATTCTCTTTATTAAGGCAATTAAAGAAAATTAATATATTGGGTAAAACACACAAATAAGATAAATAATAAATGATGCATTACATTACTATGCATAATCATATTTGCTTCTTTAATATTGTCCTTACCGAGCAATAATGATGTTTTGTAGAAATAGAAGCTCAAGGTCGAGTGCAAGATTCCGACTTCACTACCTTGCAATCTCAAGGGAAGTTCATCACTTGCTCATGTCCTTTGAAGATTCTTTATCAAAGTAATTGCCAATTGTGTGTTATCATCTATGTTCCAAAGAAAGAAAATATTATTTTCTTAAAAACAAATAAGTTGTTGATATCATCCTAAGTGGTCATATGTATAAGGTGAGCAATGGAACTTAGGTTTCCATTTGCAATGAGATTAATCAATTAGGACTTAACAACCCATGGCATCAGTGATTCTAGCGCCGTATATTACGCGTTAACCATGAGATTTGGAATGGGATGGAGAAGTCAGCTGTATTCTTTTCCCTCTGTATGTATGGCAAGAAGACCTTAACGCGATGTTGTGATTCCTTGTGTGGATCCAACATATGGGTGGGAACCCTTAGGCCCAACGATTTTGGTGTCTAGATTATCTTTGAGTGGCTGCCGGAGGTATAGCCGGACCTATATGGTACTTGCCAGGGGAATCACCAGCTCATAGAGTCTTTGGGAACTCATCAGGGTTATAGCTTGCCCGAAAGAGAGATTAACGGAGGTGAGCTTGCCCCAAAGGATCGTGTAGACATGTGGGGTCGCGGAGAGGGTAGTGATTGGCTTGGATCACCTACTAGGACCCACATCATGGAATTGTGGACATGAAAGTACACCCGGTTGTGCAACAAGGAGTTGATCTCTCATGGGTAATGTAACGCACCTCTGCAGAGTGTAAGAACTGTAACTTGTTACTCCCTGTTCTAGGAGGGATCTACAAACGCGGCAGCAAAGGAACTCCATGAAAGTTCTGGTCAACCTGTGAAGGCTGATGGGCATAGTTTTTGATAATAAAATCAATCTTTAAAGAAATGTTTATGAAAACCGCATAGTGCCAAGGACTGATAGTCTGAGGTGGTAGATAGAGCATCGAACTTCCCACTTCCATATAATGAATTTTCTGGGTAACAGTATTACTCACCCTTTCCTTTGATCCCCTACTTACACTCTGAGTAGCCAAAAGATACTCCATTCTATGCAGCCGAAGGCCAAGAGGACGTCTACTATGAGGAGCTAGATCTGTCCGACGCGGTAGAAGGGGTGGACTATGACATACACTATGGAGTGGAGTACAATGAGTCAGAATAGTTGCCATCGTTATTAGTAACCAATTGAGCCGAGCAACAGAAACTTTATATAATAAGTTGTTGAGCTCAATTCGGAGTATAAGTTTGAAACTTTAAATATTCCGCTAAAACAGTTTAAATTTGGTTTGTAAGTTGAATCTTATGAAGTCTCGAACTTCTGGTATTGTAATAATAATAATGTATGTATGTTTGTAATATGGACCCGTAATGTTTCTGTTGTACCACTCTGAGGGATGTGATATTTGCGGAACGGTGTTTTGCGGATGTCATGTCAACGACTATAGTTTACTACACATGTAGTGGTATGCTGGGTCACCACAACACCTGAAGCTCGAGTCACCCTGGGAAGGACCCTACATTGTTATTGAAGTAATCCCAGGTGGCACCTATGGCCTATAGAAAGTCGAGTCAGGAGTCGAATAATCCACTCCTTGGAACGTCGCAAAACTGCGATGCTTCTACCCCTAGTTGTATTTTACTTTCAATAAGGCTATTCAGTCGAACATTGTACCTCCTACATTGCGATGAATAAAATCTAAGCTCCTTGGCCCAATTTGTTTTCTCTCTTACATATTTTTATGCTCAAGGGATGCGCCTCACCATACGACCTCGTCGATTGATAGCAACACATATAACCTGAGTAGCTGACCATGTCAGGCTAACGAAAAGGAAATGCACAGTCTATAATCAAACAATGCACTACGTGCCAATACATACAACTTTACAAGGGCATTACAATCCCACTCGACAATATATAGACTTTACATTATTTCGTTTTTCATTTACATGATTCAACCATGCTGGAGCAGGACATTCGTCTGCTCCTCAAACACATCCACAATCTCTTCAACGTATTGCACCACCGCTGCGTAATGTGGACGCATATCTCACGCCATACCACCCGGAGGAGGAGGTGGCGCAGCTGCTATCTCCACAAGATTGACATCACAGCGATGCAGCCAAACAAGCGACAGGGCTGCCTTCACACCCGCCACTAGCTTATGGCGCACTAGCTCCTTCATGTGGATCGTATATCAAAATTTTCCAAGCAAGCCCTACAAGCTGGAGGGTGCAGAGTCCAAGGGGAACATCATGGCCCAGATCGCCGCGAGTGACGACCTTGCCCGCTTCAGAGCCCGAAGAACTTAATGAACACGATCCTGCACCGTCGCAAGGACAACCGCTTGGTCGCGGTCCATCCAGAATAAGCCACCGGCCTCCAACTCTTATTGCGTCAAACAATTCATTTGAATTGCAACACGCTCTGTCTCTTCCTTCGGAACAAGACTTACAACTGCATAATGTAGCAAGTGAGGTGACATAAAAGCGCCCAACACATTCGAAGGGACAAAGGCTCAGGGTGACTTACACTGAGCTGCTCTCCAACCTGGCAAAAATTTTCAAGAATAAACTCTTCCCTCGCGTCGGCTCGCTCAGCCTTAGATTTCCTAACATGCGCGTGACCGTGGATGCTGAGAACGTCTTTCTCTAGGCTTCGAATGCGATCACACAAGAACGCCAGCTGCGATGCCTCACTCGGCGGTGGACGAGCGATAAACGCATGAGAAAGTGTAACCATTGGATCCACACTCGAAGGACCCTAAAGGTGCATAAGCAAACATCAAAATCAAGACATTTGACAATAGTCAAAATATGCATTCATATTTACACAAATCAAGCCACTACGTGGCAGAGTGACACTTGTACAGCTCGAAAGCATTACATGATCAAAATAAAAAGACACTAGACTAAGCAAACTACAAGGAAGAAGGACCTAGGCGTCAGCATCCGGAGCAACTTTGGATCTAGATTGTCTAGCTCTGGCCACTCGCTGATGCTCCAGTGAGTAGGCAGCCAAGATATCGATTAGCTTAGGACCAAAATGTTTGCAGTGGGAGGCGAAGGAAGCAAACGCTACTTCAGTGCCAACCTCCGCCGTTGACATCCTAGACGTGACCTGCTGAAGATCTAGCTGAGTGCCGGATGCCATCGCCAGCCCCTTCGCAGCACCAACCCCATTCTATGTCCACTTATACTTACCTGGATAATCATCCATCAGAGCATCCGCAAGGGAGTCAACGTCTTCAAGGGCAACTCCCTTCAGGTTGATCTCCTTGTAGAAGCGGGCAAGGACCTTCTTAGCTTTGTCGAGCGACTCCATGGCAGAGGTGCAACGATCTTCGATCACCGCAACAATGCCCGTCAGGGGATCACCATGCTCCAGGGTGTTACGATCAAACGTAACACCAGAAGCATCTGCCAGGAAAAGCGGCAAACGTTTGAGATGAGGTAAAATGAAACGCACCTGAAGCATGGAACACTCAAAATAAGTACAAGGTGGCTTACCAGATATCGCTTTGGCGACATCCATAAGATTTTTATCCATGGCTTTCTCCCATGACGCCGCGGCAGCCGCGAGCTACTGCTCACGGTCTTTAGCCTCTTTCTGCTGATGCTGGAGGGCCTCTGTAGCATCCTTTGCCTTCTTCTCTGCTCGTCCGAGACTCTTTTCGAGTGCGTTCAGTTTGCAGAGGGCATCGTTGTTTTCATCTACAGCATTAGGCAGAGAAAGATAAACACAAGAAAATATTTTGTCAGTACTTGCAATCGAAGAAGAAGAAACCTACACACCTTAGAGCTGTTTGAGGTCACCCTCCAAAGAAATATGCTGCTAGATCAGGCGATTGGCATCACGAACAAAGGGCTGCAAAGAAATCAACGCAACTGATGAATGAAAGGTTCGGGGGATCACCCATTCAAAAGAGAGAAGCACTTAAATGTTCAGGTGTACACTCCGAAGGTTTTGTTTGCATCTTCCGAGTAACGATTGCACGAGCCCCTTGCTGCAGGGAGCTCGAATTATTGTCATCGGAGTTGTCCACTATCTTGGGGAATGACTAAGCATGCTTAGACTCCCCGAACATCTCTTTGGGTTCCTCCTCAAGGGACTCTTCCGAAGGATTCCTGCTAACAGATACAAGGAACCAAGTCAACAACAAGCTAATACTCAGCGTATCAAAAACACAACAAGACATTATCAGAATAGCTTACGATGGAATGTCTGATAAGTTAAAGACAAGAGCCTCCTTCTTCTCCTTCTTCTTCTTCTTCTTCTTCTTCTTGGCCGGCGGCTGAGGAGCCATCGCCCGAACAGGCACGGCCGCAATGGGACAGGAGGTCACACCCTCATCCCCGCCATGATGCTCGAGGAAGGAGGGACCCTTCGGTGTTGGCGGCGTCACCCCATCCGAAGTTTCGCTTCGGGACCTCTTTCGAGTTTGCCCTTCGCTAGGCTTGGGGGCTTCTAAGGAAGGCGACTGCGTAGGGGGTAGCTCAGACTCAGACTCCTCCTCCCCACCATTTGGTGCAGCCTCGAACTTTTTAGGTAGAGGGGGCATCATGCCCGTTACCTTATAGACCTATGAGTTGAAGACAAAACGGAAAAATGAGTTAAGTAATAGTAACAAACATTAAGCACTCGAAAAGCACTACATGGAACTACATGTTTCACCCGAGGAACTTCTTTCTTGGCATTGAAGGGGGAAGTTAGAGACTTCCTCGAAAGATCTTATTCAACCTTATGCTTCAGTAGAGGCCGAAGCGCCTTGTCAAGCTCAGCCGAAGAAATCTCCTCCGACAAAACCCTTATCGGGTCTCTGGCGCCAGCATACAAAAACATCGGGTGCGCCCTCGCTTGGAGCGGCTGTACCCGACTCTTGAGGAAGGTGCGAATTATATCAACACCATTGACCTCTTTGCCTGGAGTCAACTGAAGGGCCTACACTCGCTTATAGAGCTTCTCAACCTCCTTTGATTCACCATCCATGATGTTGTTGGACCATGAGCGCTTTAGGATGATCGTCTGAGTGGAGTCGAAAGGAGCAAGCCCGTACATCTGTCCGTCTAGCTTGACATCGCGGATGTAGAACCACTTCCTCCGCTACTGCTGGACAAACTCGCAAAGATGAAAGGATAAGAACTGGACAGAGGGGCGGATGGAAATCCCGCACCCTCCCAGTGGATAAACACCACGGGTGCCAGATTGCCTCTTCATAGAGTAGAGTCTCCGGAAGAGGCCAAAGTGAGGCTCGATACAGAGCCAGCACTCGCAAAGAGTGATGAAGCAGGCGATGTGGAGAAGAGAGTTGGGCTACATATGATGAAGCTGAAGCCCATAGAGAAAAAGAGACCACGAAGAAATTCGTGGGCGGGCAACGAGAGACCACGGACAACAAGCGCAAAGAACATAACCCTAAATCCTTCGGGTGGGCACGGAATTACCTCCTGATCAGGAAGAATGGCATCGCCCTTGTTCTTGGAGATCAAGCCAGACTCGTGCATCTTGCGCAAATCCATATCCCTCATCTCAGTGTGCCGCCATCCGCCATCGGTGGTGTGGCCACGTGCAACGGCCTTCTTGGCGGCACCGGCGGCAGTCGAGCCTGCTACGGCGGACAAATTCTTCTTTGTCTTGCCCATCCTGGTGATGCGGCGAGCACGGCGGTGTGAGCGGAGAAAGGAGGAAGGGAAGACACAGAGGATGTCCAGTGCACAATGCAAGCACGAAGCTTAGGAAATGGAAAAAATGGTGGAAGTTGAACGCAAATGACGAAGGGGTAAAACTGCCTATGTTTTTCCCACGGTATAAAAGGACGAGAACGACGAAGTGGAGCCGTTGATGCAGAAGCCCTAATGCGTGCCCTACATATCACCGTACACATGTCAGCACACGACCGAACTGTCATAAACACGCCGCCCACTACGCATGGGAATCGAGGAGAGGCCGTAATTTTTTCCACGATTACACGTGACTAGTCAAATTCAAGTCAGAAGGTGGGGCCCACGATCGTCCCGTCGCATCGTCTCTGCTGCCGCAGACGTTTGAGGTCACCAATTGTCAGCAACGACGTCATCAAAGCAAAGCCAACAATGGCATGAAGATTTCGACTGCACATAGAGTACTTACTCGAGTCTACGACTCGACCAACTACTCGAGGGCTACTCCTATCAGGAGCGCTGGCCGCGCTCCTGAGAAGCTACAATGGTAAAAATGCCATTAATAAATCTTCGAGTCCTATGTCAAGTCTGTGACTCCACTACGGACTCAGGGGCTACTCCCATAGGGAGCGTTGGTCGCACATTCGATAACATATTGACGTGGATAACATCCACATAACTAAAGTCTCCGCTCGAGTCTATGACTCAAACAGACACTCAGGGGGCTACCCCCATAGGGAGCGCTGGTCGCGCACCCTATGAACTATTCGAATGAGATCCTTGTTGGGGATATGCTATATGGGTATCATCATAGCATGTCTCTAATCCGGATAAACCGGGTGGCCCACAGTTGGTAGAAAGTCCCATGGCCTACTGGGCGGCCCAGTTAGATGGATCCAGAAGGGAGGCCCATGCCGGATAAAGGAAGGCTATGGAGGAGTCACCGACGTACCCGGAGCCTTGGAGTGCAAGACACGTTAGACTAGTTGTATACTGTATAGGACTCTGTAACCTGTCTGGCTAGGACTTTGCCTATAACCATAGGATCGGACGACTATATAAGTTGGACCTATGGGAGCCTTTAGGGCAAGATACAACTCATATCGCGCACAGCAAACCGATCCCTGTTACTCGGAGTATTGCCATTATAGTGAATATAGCAGGAGTAGGATTCCGCCACCGTCGTGGGATCTGAACCTGGGTAATCTATGTTACCTCGTACCCGCCAACCTTTTGCTTTACCCCACGTCTCTAAACACGCTCTGTGAGGACCCCTCCATGCGTACTCGTCGGCAATACCACGATAATCGTTCGGATCACGTTTCACAAAAAAACTTTTTGGAAACTTTGCCCTAATTAACGCTAAGTGAGAAGCAGTCTCCTTGGTCACCTGAAACACCTCTGTGGTGATAAAACTTCGTATGTTGTGTCTACGACGCAAAGATAAGCCCTACAGATATCATCTGATGGCATGGTAACGCACCAGACTATGCTCTCCAAGTAAACTACCGTGTCAACATGCACGATGAAAATCCCGACGGTCGTATTGGGTACATGACTTAAAAATCACTGGAGTTCGACTCCTGTAAGACCTCAGCGGCCTGAGTCAAATTACACCAGCATTTGTTCCGGATTCGAGTTTGGGGACTCGAGTCTGAAGAAGATCGTGTTGTTTTGTCCTATGACAGTTAACTGAACCTGATCCGTCGGGGGAGTCAGGCACACGTATCAACAATCCCTATGAACTAAACGTATTTACTCGAATAAGAAGCACCCGAAAGGTTATAGAGTCTCTAGCCAAATCTACGATTCGACTGAATACTGGGGGGCTACTGACATGGATATACCCTACAGGTGAATATCATCGGTATACTCGGTCTAGCCTAGGGAAGGCCCACAAGAAGACTTGTTGTCCAAGAAGATTTCGGGTGGCCGAAGCCCATTTCAAGTTCAACTCCTTGAATGACACGACTAGTTCTAGATAGAATTTCAAAGGGTTCAACCCTAGCTTGTAACCAACTCGACCTACCCCCGGGACTTGGCCTATCTATATAAAGGCAAGGAGGGCACGTGGAGGAGGAGATCTTGATCTCATACACGCACCTCACGCAGATTGCATCTGCGCACCCCTTTAACTTTCGGTTCTGCCGTAATCAAGAACATACAAGCAGGAGTAGGGTTTTCCCTCCGGGGGCCTGAACCTGGGTAAACCTCGCGTCCCCTTGTTGCTTGCCTATTAACCGTCTAGTGACTTCTAGTATCCCCATCTTCACCAAAACCAAAGTCAAAACCTCGTCACCTGTTGCTAGTAAATGCAATGAACCTGCAATATTCATTAAAGATAAGGACTATGATTTTGAAGTTAACCATGAAATAATAGAAAGAGTTGAAGCATCTAAGTTCTATGGTAAAGAAGAAGAATTTCCCTATGAGCACTTAATGAATTTAGAAAATACTTCTAGCCTATTTGGAAAAAATGAGATACAACAACGCTATTATTTCTTAAAACCGTTCCCCTTCTCTTTAGAAGGAGATGCAAAAACTGGGTACAAATCATTAGCTCCTAAGTCCATTACTAGTAAGGAAACATGCTTGTATTTGTTTTTTTATAAGTATATTTATAATAGTAAAATACATGCTATGAGAGTTGAAATTAGTAGATTTACAAAAAACAAAGAAGAAAGTATTCCCCAAGCTTGGGGGAGATTTCGTGCCATTGGAAGGAGATGTTCTGCACATGGTTTTAAGGATAATGAATTACTTGATGAATTTTATAATGGAGTATCTGAAAGTTGTAGATCTTATCTTGATAGTGTTGCAATAAATATTTTCAGGGACAGGACTATTGAGGAAGCTAAGGAATTATTGAATACTATTACTCACAATTATCATGATTGGCATATTGAAGAAGAGAAAAGTGAGAAGATTCATAAGACATGTGTTCTCATATTATCTAATGAAGATATGGAAGAAGCTCATAAATCTATGGAGGAAAGGGGTATTAATCATCTCATTTGAAGGAACTTTCTAATATGGGTTTTAAATTCCCTATTGATAAACCATGCTTCCCTATTCAATTTCATGCTATATGTCCTTCTAAAAGCAATGGAAAGGTATCACCTCCTACTGAAATATCTTAGGTTGATCATCCTAGCAAATTTGGTCCTCATCAAGAAACATATGATCACAATATTGAAAGGGAAATAATAGAGAACTCTCATAAGATAATTGTTCTTCATGAAAGAGTAGGCTCTTCTATTGACTCTCTTAAGATGACTATTAAGCATTGAAAAATAATGAATAATCAAGTTGAACAAATGATTTCTCTCCAAAATAAGTTGTATGAAAAGCTTCTTAATGAGAAGAAGCAAATTTGTGGAGTTAACACAAGGGGAGGCTCTAGGACTCAGGATCCCGATTATCCTGATGGCATACAAAAAGGAAAGACCAAGAGGATCTTAAGAAGAAGTCAATTGCAGGAAAATCTACCAATGAAAATGAAGGTGATGCGAATTTTGAAGATCAGGAAAATGATGTTTCTCTATTTGATGCTAAAACTGAGGATAATAATAATGAAGAAGATGATGTGGAAATGTCCCAACGAAATGAAGAATCACAAGAAGAGAAGAATAGTGAAGAATCTGAGCCTATTGTAAGTGAGGACCCTCAATCATCAATGGATAAAAATAAAAAGAAGAAGCCTCCACCATAACCAAAAGGTAAAGAATGGGATCCATGGGTATAAATACCCATACCATATCCCCAAGAGGTAATGAAAACTTTGGATGATTCAAGGTTTTAGAAATTTATTGAATTGATAAAAAAATTGTACTTGCAAATTCCCTTAGTTGATGCTATTAAAGTACCTCCCTATTCCAAATATATGAAAGATATTGTCACTAATAAAAGAAAGATACCAAATGAAGCTATTACTTCCATGCTTGCTGACTATTCTTTTAAGGGAAAACTACCTAAAAAGAGAGGGGATCCAGGTATTCTAACTATTCCATGCACCATTAAAAATACTCCTGTGAAATATGCCTTATGTTATCTTGGCGCTGGAGTAAGTGTCATGCTTTTCTCTCTTTATAAGAAACTTAACTTAAATAAATTAGTACCTACTAAAGTTTCACTTCAAATGGCTGATAAATCTACTATTATTCCTATTGGTATATGTGAGGATGTTCCTATTATGATTGCTAATGTGCAGATTCCCATAGACTTTGTGATATTAGAAATTCCTGAAGATGATAACTTATCCATTATTCCTGGTAGACCTTTTCTAAATACTACAGGGGCTATGATTAGTTTATCTAGAAGCAAAGTAACATTTAATGTGAAAGGGAAGGAGCACACCATATATTTTCCAAACAAGAATTCTATTGAGCTCCCCTAGAGAAGTGTTAATGCTATTGAACCAAAAGTTCTTATAGTTGGAAGTTTTGAAATACCTATTCCTCCTCCAAAGCCTAAGTATGAAATAATAATGGTTGGAACTATTCCAATCTACTGTGAGGTATCTTAAATTTTTTCTATTATAATAATAAGTGAATCAGTGTTTCTATCCTTATCATAGTATTAATGAGACATGATCAACCTTATTTTTAACATGATAATGATGAGATAATGATTGCCATTTAAATATTGATGCAATAGTATTATAGTTTATTTTAATTCCTTTGTTTAAAAATTAGTTACTTTAATCATTTTATGTCTATTTTTGAGTTCAAGAAAATTTTACAGAGATTTTTTTCAAAAATTACGAAAACATTCCCAGGCCATTTTTCTGCACAGAGGATCCACCATGCCAAAGGATGCTACCATAAAGTGAACAAGGGCTGAAAGAGCATGGAAGGGGTGTCCTATGGTGGTGGGCGCACCCCTGGCCTTGTGGCCCCCCTAGGTGGAGTTATGTGGACTTCAACCTCCTAGGTTCTTCACTTCCTCTTAGAACCCAACTAGGTACAACTCGAAAAAAATTCCTCTTCTCCTTTGCTACTCATTTCTTGATCTCCAAGTTTTGGCAGCCATTTTCAAATCTCTTTGGTGGGATTTCTCATTGGTATGTGACTCCTCCACTCATCCAAGTTATTTTCATATGATGCTTTATATTGTGAGAAAAATGCTACTCTTAGTATTACATCTCATGCATGAAAATCCATGGATTTGAAGCTTTCTAGTGGAAATGATTTATAGTAATTCTTGGTAGAAACTTTTTGGAGAATCTCTAAATGATTATAACTTGATACATTGTAGCATCCCAATTGTCTAACAATTGTAATGCTACTTGCCTAGTCTATATATTTCTACTTCCTACATGTCATTTATTGCATCATCATCATATCATGCTCATGTCACCATGCCAACTTGCATTTGAGCATCATATAAAACCACTCTATTTGGTTCTTATCCCATATGCATCATATGTTATATTAATTGTATTTGCCTCTTGATATATTGTATTTGCTTCTTGATGAATTTCTTAATGCCCAAGTTGAGTTGTGGGCATATATTTTCTTGACTCCACCACCTTTCTTTGTCATCATCTTATAATTACACCATCCAAGCTATATGTGAGCCGTTGCATTTCTTTGGTTATTATGTCTATCTCATATGTAGTAAGATGAGTTCTACTTCTAATTCCACATGCTTCCATAATTTTTTCCTTATTGTGTTCACAATATGAATTATGTAGAGCCACATGTCCAACTTTGCATACTATGTGAGTGGGGATGCTTCTATATCTTCCATATGGACTACGTTTGATTATGAGAGCATATTTGAATAGGCATGAGGCTATATGATCTTCTAGTGGGACACACACACTAGCTTGGCCCATTCATATCCATTTATGCCTATTTTCATTCCTCCCATATAATAATCAAGCTTGTATCTTTGTGAAGATTTTAGGCACTGTTCGAAAAATAGGCCAAATCAGCGATTAATAGGCCGATTAATTGCTACTATGGACCTGGCCGTGTCGATTACCACTAATCATTTGTGTTAATCGTTTAGCCGATTAATAGCTTTGACACTCCGATTATTAGGTATGTTCTCGATTAACTACTACACTTGGTCAAAAAAGTTGCAAAATTATCAACACTTATAGCCCATCCATCCGCTAGCCCGTCCTAATGAAGTAGGTTTTTCGACGCCCCCGCTCGATCCCTGCCTCTAGGAGCTTGATTTCTGCCATCACCAGCCAGTTCCTTGTCGTTGTTAACCAGTTTCTCGTAGTTGCCGATCATACCTCAGATATAAGAGCTCGAGCGCCTTGATGATCTCATCCGGGAGCTCGAGGCTGCCTTTAATAGGGTAGGTGGTTGAGGTGCAAGAGGATTCATATGTGTTTTAGGTGCTATTTTTTGTAGGTTGCACCGATTAACAGATGACCGATTAAATCAGTTAATCGTCCGAATTTTGATTAGTTGCTACTCCCAAGACAACCGAGAAGTTAACGATTACCGATTTCCTTACCATTGGTTTTAGGTCAACTAATTAAATGCATGCATGGATGTATAAATGCCTTATGAATTATAATTGTTTTCACTACTGTAATTGGGAATTTAATACATATGCATGTCCCATGCAAGCTTGCAACAATACTTCCTTGTTTTGAATTCTTTGAGTTTGAGGAGGGCTTATTTTGTTTTGAATTCAAACAAGAGAGAAAATCAAAAGAGCTTAATTAGTCCCTCTACTCTCTACCTTCCTTCTCTTGGGTTGTTTTGGTTTCAATTAATTTTCTAAATGTTTGTCTCTGCAACTGTTTGTGACATGGATATGACCTATGGGTACCTGATGTTAGCCTACCTGGTCCAGCCCAGCGGAAGCCCACAGGAAGGGCCTACAACAATCATGAATCCCATGGAGAATTCGGATGGCCCAAGCCCGGAGAGAGCTCGACTTCTTATAGGACACAGTTAATGTAGATAGAAATTCAAAGGGGCTAATCATAATCTTTAACCGACCTGACCTACCCCGAGACCTGGCCTCACATATAAAGGACAGGAGAGCATGGCGAGTAGGCTCTCTCACACATCATACCCTAGAACACACCTCACGCCAGATTGCATGTGCGCACCCTTGTAATTGTCGGCATCGCCATCAATCAAGAACAGACAAGCAGGAGTAGGGTTTTCCCTCTGGGGGCCTAAACCTGGGTAAACCTTGTGTCCCCGTGTTGCGAATCTGTTAGCCATTCCGCAATCTCCAACTTCCCCTCCCTCTCCAAAACCCAAGTCCATAACAATGGGCATTGACGAGTCGAACCCTCGCCAGTTTGGTTTTTGTTTTGAAAACAACACAAGAAATCAAACTAAACTTCAAAACAGAAATTGAAAAAAACTGAAAAAGAAAGAAGAATTCCACCAGACCTACCTAGTCCCGCTTCTGGCCCAGCTGAAGACCAGGTCCACCCGGGATCCCTTTTCCCTTCCACGCCATCGGCCCACCTGGCACAAACACTTCTAGGAAACCAGCTATAGATAAAAGGATCTTTTGTGGAGCATATGTGTGACCATGCATCACAGACAAATCTTAGTGGATCATTTCAGGCAATGCGCCACAGAAAACATCACTATTTTGTGGCGCATATGGGGAAATAATGCGCCACAAAAGTTTGGTGCGACCTGCCACTAGAGTTGGGCTCCCTTGCTTTCTGTGGAGTTGTAACTTCTATGGCGCATACGACCATATGCGCCATAGAATGTGAGGGTAGGCCCCACCACAGAATCTTGTTGACCAACCATCTGTGGCGCATATGTCTATATGCACCACCGAAATTGATGTTTCTATGGCCCACATATATGTATGCGCACAGAATGTGGGAAACAGATCCCACTGCCCCCCTGTGGATCTCCGTTTAACTTTTGTAAAAAATAAATAAAAATGATAAAAACTTCAAAAAATTAATTCCTTTGAGATGTAGTTATATTTTGGGGTATAGTTGTAGGGAAAATTGAAAAACATGAATTTCGATGTATTTTGCAAAAAAGTCATGTCACGGTAAAATGGCCATAACTTCTGCATACGATGTCAGAAAAAAAGTTTTACCCATCAAAACGATCGTCTCGAAATTTCCTACTCCACCCAAATTTGGAAAAAAAATTTGCATACGGAAGCCATTAAATATTTTACAGATTCCCCAAATTCGAAAAGAGTAAAAAGTTATGGCATAAAGAAGATTTTTTCCTACAAAAAAATAAAAAGGGGGAGAAACTTCTGTGGCGCACTTCTCCTATATGCGCCACAAAAGTTTTTGGCGGGATTTGAAATTTGAATCCCGCCCCCTTCTCCCTCACTTTTATCCTCTTCCTCTCCTCCACACTTCTCATCCTCCACACTTCTCCTCCCTCCACTTATTTTCTCCTTCTCCTCCCCTTCTATCTCACCTTCTCCTCCTCCTCCCTCCTCCTCCACCCCGGTGAGCTCCTCCTCCTTCTCCCTCCTCCCTCCTCCTCTCCTCCACCCCGGTGAGCTATTCCTCCTCCACCCCGGTGATCTCCTCCTCCTCCTCCACCCCGATGATATCCTCCTCCTACTACTCCGACGAGATCCTCCTCCATCGGCGACCTCCTCCTACTCTGGCGAGCCCCTCCTCCACCCACCTCCAGCGACCCCCACCTCGGCGACCTCCTCCTACTCTTGTTCCTCTTTCGAAAGTGTCAGCAAGGCTCCTCGAGACGAGATGAGCATGGGAGGGAGTTCGCCGTGTCACCCTTAGCCGACTGGAGCACGGAATCGAGCCAGTGATAAATACAACAAGGACACGGTCGTATTATACCTCAACAGCTGCCCATGTTCACCCTCCGTTTTTGACAACACCGCGTGCCCTCAGGCTTCCCCGAGTCCTTCTCTGCCCTCAAGGTAAGGCCCCCGTTCCATTCCCGATATTCTCTGGTGCTGTATGCGCATGTCCACCACCGCCCCGCTTCTCCTCTCCTGCGTCGACCAAACGCTAGCATGCCATCTCCGGCTACCTTTTCCTCGATCCCTGCGAGCCCTCCACTTCCCCGCGGGATCCATCGCCCTGCCACCACCTTTCTCCTAGAGACAGATCCGTGCCTCACCCTGCCTCTCCTTCCTCACCACTAGCGCCCCTCCGTTTTGCCCTATGTAACCTGTCGGTGCTGCCGTCAACAACCTCGGCTCCAACAGTTCCCCCAATGTCCCCGCTCGTTATCGGCGATCCTAGCCCACCTTCGGTGGAGTACTTGTCGCCCATGTGAAGGTGGTACTTCCCTCTTTCTAAATCACCAAACCTTGCCTCAATTCGTTGATCACAGCTCTGGGCATCGTCTACTAGAGATCGTGCTATTCCTCTACAAAACTGCCTTTTCTCATTAGTTTAAAAACCCTGAGTAGTCCTTTGTACCTCCTGTCTTTCATGGTGATGTTGTGTCCCTCCGATGAAATCTCTTGTAAAAAGTTGTAGCCCGTAGAACCGGCTTCATATTTTGTGTTTGCGGCGTCGCGAATTTCACATCCAATTGCTCGCCATCGTCTTCTGAACTTGCACCTAGCTGCTGAGAATCAGCCCCTTTCTTCTTCAGTTTCGTCAGACACCTGTTCTAGACCTTTTCACAAACACCCCTATAGCTTTCTCTTCAGCACACCCAAGCCCTTCCCGGCAGAAGCTTTGCTAGCTCACCCCCTGAGTTTTAACCAAACAAACCTGCGGTCCTTGCTGATGCTTTACAGTCCGTGAGTAAGTCCTTTTGTTTAACATCAGTCCCTAGACTTTTTCACAACTAGTCAAGCAATTCAAATATTCAAAATACAACTCAACCAAACTTTGACCGCTTTGACCAAGTTCAAAACAATCAAATCTGTAAAAGTTTCCAAAATGAAAAATCTTTGAAATAGTTCAAATAATAATAATATCTACTCTGTTTTTCATAATAGCTATCCTAAATAGTCAAACTATTAACAATTTTTCCCTTCTCTATTTTTGATATATTTAATATTATTTTAAATTGATAATTCTAAATAATATATGTTTTTGAATAAAAAATGTGAGTATTATGAATATGCTATTTAAAATATAATTTTAGCAATTTAAAATTACTAAATAATTTAAATGCTAATAAATAAGTATTATTTATAAATTCGTAACTTTAAATTCGTAACTCCGAATTCGACAAATGATATGTCTAAATCGATTAGCTCGACGAGCCCGTTCCAACTATGCATTTCATGTTATGAATTGAAACATTTATCATATTAATATTAAGTATACATCAATGTTTATGGGAGCAAAACATGACTAAAAACATAATAAAATGCTTTCATCTTGTACCCCACACCTCACGCATGCCATGATATGCTATGCCATGTAAATTGTGCATTATTACATCATGGAATAACTTGTTTGCTTGTCACATATAAATTATAGATTGTGCAATGTATTTATTTTGGCCCCTTGTGTGTTTGGTTTTTATCCGGATATACGCTAAGCAAGGAGAATATCGAGAGCCTTAGGAGTATTACCCAGATCCTTCTTATTCTGCAACTGAGCTTCCAAGCAAGCATCTCCCCATGGTTGCACTAAATATAGCACCTATTGCATCTATATTATTCTTGCATCATAATTCGTGATCCAAATTAAATGGAATCCCCTATATTGCATAGCCTTTACTTTTAAACCCCACCAAAGCTTGTTCCCTCCATCCTATGAGCCATTACTACAAGATTTATTTGAGTCATACGAGTCGTGGAATTGCATGTGTAGGGTTTGTGAGTTTATTTGAATAATGAGGTACCTAAAAAACCGAATTGAGTAACAATGGGATAACTAATGAAAGAGGCACCATTGGGCATTATATGCTCTTTGGTTCTTTAAGCTCATGTGTCTCGTAGGACCCCGAGTACTTGATTCCTGTTCCTTGACTATCGCACTATACGCATCTGGGACCATGAATACCCTTATCCAAAGCTTGAATCATTTCTTATTTCTTGGGGACACAAACTAGTTTGTGGCTTTAATACTATCCTGTACTTTTTCATGCTATCGCTTTATTTACTACTGTTGCTCATGGAGAGCGTTTACTACTATATTGTTTAGGAACCCCATGTCACGTTTCCGCTGTATTGACAAGCCTAGTCACACTTTTGGGTTCCTAGTCGTTTACAGCCATCGCCACACACCCTGGGTCCATCATGGAGCCGGCCGACTTCGTAGCGGGTAGCTTACTGGGGTGCCCCCCCTAAAATATTTTATGAATCTAGTGATTGATTTGTCGTGATGCCTCATTGGGTTTTTATTTGGTTTTTCTAAGGTTGATCGTGCGTGTGTTTCTATTTGTGCACCCCTGCAGGGTAAATCTTTCTAAAATACGTGTTCATGGTTATGGACAATTTGGAGCACAATTTCTCGATCATACACAAGCATAACTAAAGTACCGCTTTTAATATGACTAAGACTTGACTAGTAATAGTGCAATATTCATGAAATGATTAGTAAAACTGCCAACAAATGGGATGTTCTTCCGTCTTCTCATTCGGGAAAGAGGGAGTTGGGCAAGAGATGTTTATTTATGTTGATATATATGTTGGGTAAATAACTGTAGTTATTTAACGAGCGTCTATCTATCATTGGTTAGGCGGATGTTGTATCATATCTCTATAAAACTGTTAGGCTTTATTTTCGCTGCAATTTCGTCACCCTCAGGTCGTCTCCTTTAGATGCATAAATACTTTATGAGTGCCTTAGGGTCTCACACAATAAAATATTGGTTCAGATGGACATGAATATCCAAAGGAAGGCTACTGGGTCGAGGAGACCGATGATGGTGGCAACGACCGTCAGGTGTAGAGATTCCGGGGATGGAGATCCATGAGATCTGTGGGCGGGATGTGCTTATTTTTAGCGCATCTTATGCCAATTTGCTTCTTATCCATATTCAGATCTTGTCTTCCGTTTCCTCTTGATACTCTAATGTGTGATGTATGAGGATGCATCCTAACTATTAGCTATCTAGTATTTTGGATCTTGCCGTATGGCGTTGAATATTTCTATTTCTTTTAGATGGTTTGGCTCTGATGTACTCTTGTATGTCGTTGGCATACATACTTATTTGTGTATGCTTCACTTGCAGTCTAGCTAGCTACGTCTCTCGCACTTGAAGCTATAACCATGAGAAGTGGGTAGGGTGGTTGGCCAGTACCGTGCCCTGTGTCGCTCAGACGGGACCTACACGTGGGTGGCCTCTAGGCCTCTTCGGTAGGGCACATTATCAACTTTTGGGTTATACTTACTTGTGATTTAGAGCATAGGGTCTAGGGGATTACATACATCTAATTGTTTAGTGGTTTTTATTCTTTGTGCTGCAAGGTCTCATCCACCATAAAAAAGGGAAAAAGCCTCATGAGGAGTTCAAGACGAAGGAGAGGCTCAAGAGACTTATCTGAAATGATCTTTAAGGCAAAGGCCTTGAAGGTGAAAGCCACCAAATTGCCTGAACCCAATGCGTTGAAGACATTATCCATATAAGAAGATTTTACTTATTTCTTGCAGAAAACTAAGCTGGAGGAATTTGCAAGACATCCTGAACCGACCTACTACGAGCTAAGAAGTGAGTTCCTCGCCACCTTCAGGTTTGTACAAAACCAAAGGGAAGGTAAGTAGCACAGGTAAAGAAACTCCCAACACTTTTGATGTGAGGTTTGTCATGAAGGGTCAAAGGTTAATCATGACCTTAGAGGAATTTTGTAATGCCATACATGTCCCTAATGAGGGAAAATGGGAAGCCATTCCTTCTTATTCTGATGAGAGCCTCCATTCATTTTGGAGGAGTATAAGTGTAGATGTGCCAGAGGATATCCATAGAGGAAAGTTCACTCATATTCAACACCCTGCATTAAGATATTTTGCATTGTTTCTTGTTAGAGGATTTTCTTTCTAGGAAGAATTCAACATGATGCATTGAACCTATAATGTTTTTATTGAAATGTGCTAAGGAAGGTGTAGCTTGTGAATATAACTTAGGTATGGTTATTGCTAGAACCTTGTCATACGCTATAAAACATAATAGTTCCAAACGTCTTCATGCTGGAGCAATAGCCACATTAGTTTTTGAATACCTTAAGAATGAAAGGAAATTTGAATACATGGGAACTCTGGTTTCGAGACCCATTCTTTTGGATATTAATATGTTGGTTCTTATGGGGATATTGAGGGACTGTGGCACGGGTCACATGTTTTATCAATATATGGTTAACCTTGGTAAGATGGAATCAACTTTGCTTTCTTGTATTGACTATTTTGACAGGTTAAGAAGAGCCCCTATCAACAAGTATGCATGTGCGAGGCTACTGAACCGCCTTCACCAGCAATATGGGAGGATTATCGTCAACTTCTAGCACATACCACATGGGGTGGCATGCCTGCAGCACCTGATTATCATGCTAGAGAAGGCTCCTCTTCTCAACAACAAAACTAGGACACGCCACCACATTGGCCATCATGGGAGCATCAACCACCATATTATGGCGATGGGCAATACAAATGGGGGCACGATCCCAACTATCCGGGATACTAGCTTTTACCAAATCTTGGGGGAGTATGATTCCCTCCCTTCATTTTAACTGTAAATGCCATGCTAGAATTGTTTAAGATTTGTGAGTTGTTCTCTCACTTCAGCAAAACTCGAAAAACCCAAAAAGATTTGACTTATTAGGCTTGTGCATGTTGTTTACTTTTAGTAAAGCCCAAAACCCAGAAATATTTTGCTTGTTTATGTAGTTAGCTCACCATTAAGTTGATTTATTTTGTTGTTTAAAACTAAAAACCACAAAAAGATTTTCATTCTTGAAATCGCACGTAGAAGGACTTACAGAAATCTACATGATGTTCTTCACTATTTTGTTTTCCATTTTTATCTATAACTCCGATTAGGTTGAAATTTGTACAACAACTGTAACTTTTCATCCCCCCACACACAAAAATTGTAAAAACTCCTGGGATGTTTAAGTAGGGAAATATTGTGCTGCATCACTATAGTAATTTCTTGGCAGATTTCAATGTTTAACACTAAAAGTGGCTAGTTGACTTGTAAATGATCCCTAATTTAGTGATATTATAAAATATGGATCACAACCACTATAAACCACCATGTTTATGAGAGGTGATTGATGGAAAAGCTTGCAGTAATATTTTTTAAATTGATGAAAATGAAATCCAGAATGAACCAAGCTATATCTATTTGCTTTATTTCAACATATATGAACATATTGTGCAGTTCGAGAGGAAGAACAACAATGATGAATAAATGTGTATAAATTGATTAATAGGTATGAATCTTTGATGTACTTATCCATGAAAGTTAACATTAGCAAATGCTTGGGAAAAGTTTCATCAATACTTAGGGGAGTGGTAATGAATGGTTACTTTATTTGTGGACTTTTGGCTATATAATGAGGCAAATGAGATGCTATTAGGAAACATTAATTTAACTTGATTGCATGATAGTACCCATAAACAAAATTCTATGCATCCCATTATGCTTGTTGAGGTGGACGTGGCACATATTGAATGATGAATATTTATATTCCTATGTGTCTTTGTAATGAATGGTTACTTTATTTGTGGACTTTTGGCTATATAATGAGGCAAATGAGATGCTATTAGGAAACATTAATTTAACTTGATTGCATGATAGTACCCATAAACAAAATTCTATGCATCCCATTATGCTTGTTGAGGCTTATATGGTGTGTCTTTGATATTTATATTCCTATGTGTCCAGTGTTTCAAATTGTGAATCTCATTGTTGAATCATATGTTAGTGGGTTGATAGTATATTTAGTTGATAACTAAGCCTATCCGCTAGCCTTTAAACCAATTCCACAAATATGGATATCATTGTGTTGATGGGCACCCATCCTTTAAACCCTTATCCTAAAAAAAATTATCCCAACGAGTTGGCTCTTCTACGGAAGAAAACATACTGAAACTAAGAAGTGCCCACCAAGCAAGGAAAAAATAAAGAGATGCTTATTCATTCAAAGCTTATAATAAAAATGTTGATGCATTATGGATACGAAAATCCAATCAAAGCCGAATGAAAAATACTTGCAAGCCAAAAAATACTGAAACTAAGAACTCCTGCCACTCTTGCAAAGGTGCGAGAAACATACCAACAAAGCACCTATACTATTTGACTCCACCTATTGTCAACTAAAGATACTAGTTACTTACTCAGTATGGGTCTTCTATGAGTGTTTAAATGTTGAAAGACTGGAAGGATATGGCATCCCCATAGTATTTCATTCGTGATGCAAGCATGATGAACTACTTATCAACAATTGAAAGAATCAAAGGCCTAAAAAACCTTATGTGGCGCCCCGCAAAAACCACTACTAGAAAATCGCGGTGTTTTTGTCTTGTGCATCATCATGACATCAGCATGCATCTAATTGATTAAAACTATTTTTCTAAAAGACCTATTTTGTTTTCTATATTAATACCCTCCCCTCTTTGTTCAAACACAAAACCCGGGTCTCCGGAATATTTTGCTTTGTCTACCAACGGCTTTCAAAAGCCCCATTTTTAAATATTAAAATATTTATTTTTATTTTTAGGGGCAGCCGTACCGGGCCGATCCGACCCAGTCGGCCACCCCCAGTATCAAAACCTAGCTACCTAAACCCTTTCCCACCCCAACCTAATCTACCCACCCTGCCTCCACCTCACCCCACCCAATAGCCAACCGCCACCTCACCACTCCCTTCCCCCTATCCACTCCCAGCCCTCCACCTCACCTCCCTAGAACCACACTTGCCCCACTCCAACCCCAACTCCCGCCGCCACCCCCGCCCGACAGGCCCCGCCTCGGGATCCTGCCCACGTGGGCCCCGCCTCGCACTCCCACCTGCCCTCCACTCCTTTCCCCACCAACCACTCCCCCAACCCCACGCGCCGACCCGCCCTGGCCCCACCACCACCGACCGCCCCGCGTCCCCAGGCCCCTGGCCTCGCTCCCCCACGCGCCCCACCTCCTCCTCCCTCCTGTCCCCGAGAGGCACCCGACGCCGCCGTCCTCTGCCTCCCAGCTCGCCGTCGAGCCTGCCCGTCCTGGAGCCGGCCGCAACCTCCTCCGCTGCCTGCGCCAAGGCCGGCCACCGCTGCCCCTTTCTCCGTGCAGCCCCCTCCGCCGCGCCTGCTTTGATCAGCGCCGCGGCCACGCCTCCATGCCCGCCGCCAGCGCCGGTGCAGCGCCCGCCTCGCCCGGCCGCCGCTCCGCCTACGTCAGCGAGCGCCACCGCATGAGCTCCCTCGGCCCGCATCGCCCTGCCGCCGCCAGACCCCCCCCTTGCTGGCCCTGCTCGGCTACCCCGAGCGCGCCGCCCCTCCCCTTCGGCTCTGCACCGCCACCGGCCACCTCTCCTCCCCTCTGCACCTCGCCGCCGACCGCCTTCAGCCAGGGTCGCCATCGCGCGTTTCCTCTCTGCCACATCCGGCCGCCGCCTGCTCTGGCTCCTCTCCTTACGCCGTCCTGCGCGAGCTGTCCTCCTCGGGTCGCCGCCCTCCTCCCCTCACGGCGGCCTCTGCATCACCCCGCGCTCCTCGCCAGCTCGGCCCCGCCGCCTCTTCCTCTCGCTCGCCGCCCCGCCGGTGCACGCGTCGCCCCCGCCTCCTCTGCTTCCTCCTCCCGCCGCTCGGGCTCGCCCCGCCAACCGCCCCTGGCCCACCATCTGGGCCGGTCCTCACACGCACACCCACGCCCCATGCGCCCTGCCTCGGCCCAGATCGACCACGCCCTGAGTCTCGGCCTCCGACTGTGTCTGCCCACATGGTGTTCGGCTTGGTGCGTGTGTGTTATACACCTGAGTGTCTGTTCGATTCTGGCATGCGTTTTTGGCCTGCCTTCGCGTTGTTGTTGCTGATGGAGTACAAGGACGGGTTAGCATGGTCTTGGCTATCTCTGTGACCACTCTCTGTCACGAAGACACCCCCGTTTCCGGTTTCAAGCCCACACCGGCAAGTGAAGTTGGAACGCCAAGATCGCCTTCCCGAAGGCCGAACCCCGGATCCGAAGACCGAACCCGGACGCGCCAAATTCTTCGACCCGAAGGCCACAGATGCGACAAGTACTTCCTCGAGGATGCCAAGATCTTCATCCCGAACGATAACATGGCCCGATGACCGCGGATTCGACAAGATCTTCGCGACGGCAAGATCGACATCGACCAGGGCGAAACAGATGAGCCGCCGACACCGAGCCAAGTTCTTCGACAACCTCCGAAGACCGAACCCGAAGACCAGGTTGCGACAAGATCTACCTCCGTTATCCGAGAACGATTCCGCCGAGACCAAACTCTAGATCCGGACCCTGAGACCCAACCCCGAACCCCTCGGAGCCCAAGTTCACCGAAGCCTAATGTGATTCCCTATCCGAGACCCCATCATTTTTATAATATGACATTATCAACTGGTGCATATTAAATTGTTCATCTTGCATGCATACTTGTCTATGGTTTGGGGGCATTATGCCAATTCATCTCATAATTAAATATGGAGTCTATATGCGGGATATCTTTGTCTTATTCCGGACTCCATTTAAATTGGCATATCGAACCGAAGCCATGTTTTGTCTTGCTAATCCAACATTTAAATTGCGGGGTTTCTAAACAACATGAACCATCTATTTAATTGTCGGGACCCCGGTTCCGCTTAATATTGCCTAATTGCATCGCATATTTGCCATGTCATACATCATACATGCATCATGCCCGATCTTCTGTCATAGTATTAAATAGTGCATCCGGTGTTTCTTCTTGTGTTTTGCTTCGTCGCGGATTAGGCCGTTGAGTTGATGCGAGTGTCGACCCGATCTTTGGATGAACCTTCGGCAATGTTTTCAGGCGAGCATCTCTTCCCCTTCTACCTATTTTGCATTTATAGTCTTTATTTCCTCCTGTTGATCTATTGCTATATGTGTTGCGATGCTCTAGTTTCCGTGCCCGTGATATCCCTTGCAGCCTTATATTGCCTTGGATACATCCTATTACCTGTGATAGGTAGATAGTTGGACTAGCGCGTCGTAGTCGCTTGCTCAAGTGCTGTTGCGTGTCGTCAAGTACCTCAGTTGTTGGAGTATTGCCACAGGTTTAAAGTTGGAGATGATCATGGCTTTAATTACTGTTTAATAACTAAAATTGAAGTTGGTAAATGCAGAGGCACCGGTGGGTGATAGACAATATTTGGTTTCCAACTGCTCACTGGTGTCCCGTAGGACCCCGAGTTCTTGACACCTGTTCCGAGATCGAGCGCGCTAACCACAGGTGGGGTGTGTGGGCACCCCCATCGATTAGTACCTGATTTCAAAGTATTGTACTGGGGGCCACAAAGTAGTTTGGGGCTTTATTACTATTCTGTACTTATGCCATGCTTTACTGCTTAATTTAAATTGTGCGATGTACTGCACCTGTACTGTTTAGGGAAGCGGAGTGTTTTCGCGGTATCGACAAACCCAGTCACACTTTCGGGTTCCCAGTCGTTTACAGCCACTGACGCAAACCCTGAGTCCGTCTCGGAGACCGGCCGACTTCGTTGCGGGTAGCTTAGTGGGGTGGCCCCCATGTACGTGCTTTGGGTCTAGGAAACATCGTGACTTAGGCCCGCCGACATACCGATGGGTGTATGTTAACTGATCTGGCAAAACGGGTCGAAGTGCGTGTGGATACTTTGGTGCACCCCTGCAGGGTTAAATCTTTTCGAAAAGCCGTGTCCGCGGTTATGGACGACTTGGAGCACAGTTCTCGATCATAGACAACTATAACTAAAGTTTACCGTTATAATTTGACTTGTATCCGATATGACTAGTAAACAACTTCACTGCAATGGAATGGCGAAATAAAAGTACCAACAACTGCTGGGTTTGGGATATCTCATGCTTATTGTATCTGACTAGTAAGTGTTGCAACTACAACGGAATGGTTAATTAAAACTGCCCACTGCTTATTATATCAGGATGACTCATGCTATCTATATTTGACTAGTATTTGCCGCAACTATAACGGAATGAATAAAACTGCCAACGGTGTGAGTTCCTCGGTTGACTTCCTCGTCTGGTCTCGAGGGGGGAAATACCAGGATGGGTATGTTTGGTGGTAGTATCAGGTTGGTTCCGGATAGGTCTTTCTTATCCCTCTCTAATAGCCGACAGTTATCTCGAGTCTCTATAGGTTGTTTAGTGCATGCCGCGCTGCAGCTCAGTCCACCATACCTATGTAGGCGAGGACCGCCGAATTCTAGTCTCGCCGTGTACTGGCCTCAGTACTGACCGCTCTCTCTTTTTCCTTTGCCCTTTGTCGGCACCCCTTTTGTTTAAGCAGGTTTTGAGATCGACGTCGTTAGCAGGGTTACCCTTCCGGCTTGGCCTGGGCAGGGTTATGGACGCCATTGGTTATTCTTCAGGGCTCTTAGCCCCATTTGCATCTTGTCCGTAGTCGGACGCTCTACCGTTTTCAAGGTGATTGGATCTTTGTACTGTATATCTGTATTCTTGACTCATGGAGTCGTTGTTGTATATATCTGTTCTGTGGGTTCCATCGTGGACTATTGTGTAATGGTATTACTTCGTTTTTCCACCCGCACGCAAGTGCCTGGTGGGAACCTTTGAATCGTTTCTATGCGGGTTTGGCGGAGATCGCTAAAACTTGCATAGGGCCGATTCTGAGAGTGTTACAGAGTGGTATCAGAGCGCAGTAGTTGCGATACCCCACAAGTCCAGCCTGTAGGATAACCTAGCTAACGGCCGAAGTAGAGTGTCAAAACTATTTTTGCAAAATAGGTTGGATAGTTCTGATTAGGACTGATTTTACTCCTTACCCCTCTGCTGCTCTCCTCTCACCTCTGCGTGTTTTGAATCCGCTCTCGTCTCTCTCTTCGAGTTCAGGATTCCTCGTGGTTGGGTTCCATCGTACCTTCAGGGTTTCGCTTCCTCCTTTGGTAACGGTGTTGCTACATCTGGTCTTCATGCTATCCGAGGAATCCTTCGTCTGGTGGACTTCTCTTTGTTCCTTCTCGTGCCTTCCGGTGTTTTCCGACGCGACGACATCATCTACGCCAGATCCGATGCAGAGTCTGCATCACTCCTTTGTTTCTGAACCTCGATTGTCAAGATCTTCAGTCTGATTCCGAGAATGGTTGCATGCTTTTCTACTGATTGTGCGGAGTAATAGTTTGGGTGCGTGATGGATTGGCCCCATGCCGACTACCCTTTCTATTCGCTCTTGTACATTGAAGTGGGATAGGCCGCATCTTTTCTCTCCTTCTATCGGAGTTAGAGGTGGCTTTAATTGTGGATACCTCTACCTTCGACCCTTTGTTGCCCGGAGTGTTCTCTCGACGATCGCGGACAACGACCTCTTGTTAGTGGTGTCGCGAGGATCTACACAATGCGAGAAGATTCAGATCGCCGCCTTTCTTCCCGGTACCATGAGGCGGATCTCGAGGGCGAGATCCATTGTTAGTGGTGTCGAATTGTGGCGCCCCGCAAAAACCACTACTAGAAAATCGCGGTGTTTTTGTCTTGTGCATCATCATGACATCAGCATGCATCTAATTGATTAAAACTATTTTTCTAAAAGACCTATTTTGTTTTCTATATTAATACCCTCCCCTCTTTGTTCAAACACAAAACCCGGGTCTCCGGAATATTTTGCTTTGTCTACCAACGGCTTTCAAAAGCCCCATTTTTAAATATTAAAATATTTATTTTTATTTTTAGGGGCAGCCGTACCGGGCCGATCCGACCCAGTCGGCCACCCCCAGTATCAAAACCTAGCTACCTAAACCCTTTCCCACCCCAACCTAATCTACCCACCCTGCCTCCACCTCACCCCACCCAATAGCCAACCGCCACCTCACCACTCCCTTCCCCCCAGCCACTCCCAGCCCTCCACCTCACCTCCCTAGAACCACACCGCCCCCACTCCAACCCCAACTCCCGCCGCCACCCCCGCCCGACAGGCCCCGCCTCGGGATCCTGCCCACGTGGGCCCCGCCTCGCACTCCCACCTGCCCTCCACTCCTTTCCCCACCAACCACTCCCCCAACCCCACGCGCCGACCCGCCCTGGCCCCACCACCACCGACCGCCCCGCGTCCCCAGGCCCCTGGCCTCGCTCCCCCACGCGCCCCACCTCCTCCTCCCTCCTGTCCCCGAGAGGCACCCGACGCCGCCGTCCTCTGCCTCCCAGCTCGCCGTCGAGCCCGCCCGTCCTGGAGCCGGCCGCAACCTCCTCCGCTGCCTGCGCCAAGGCCGGCCACCGCTGCCCCTTTCTCCGTGCAGCCCCCTCCGCCGCGCCTGCTTCGATCCGCGCCGTGGCCACGCCTCCATGCCTGCCGCCAGCGCCGGTGCAGCGCCCGCCTCGCCCGACCGCCGCACCGCCTACATCAGCGAGCGCCACCGCATGAGCTCCCTCGGCCCGCATCGCCCTGCCGCCGCCGGACCCCCCCCCTTGCTGGCCCTGCTCGGCTACCCCGAGCGCGCCGCCCCTCTCCTTCGGCTCTGCACCGCCACCGGCCACCTCGCCTCCCCTCTGCACCTCGCCGCCGACCGCCTTCAGCCAGGGTCGCCATCACGCGTTTCCTCTCTGCCACATCCGGCCGCCGCCTGCTCTGGCTCCTCTCCTTCCGCCGTCCTGCGCGAGCTGTCCTCCTCGGGTCGCCGCCCTCCTCCCCTCACGGCGGCCTCTGCATCACCCCGCACTCCTCGCCAGCTCGGCCCCGCCGCCTCTTCCTCTCGCTCGCCGCCCCGCCGGTGCATGCGTCGCCCCCGCCTCCTCTGCTTCCTCCTCCCGCCGCTCGGGCTCGCCCCGCCAACCGCCCCTGGCCCACCATCTGGGCCGGTCCTCACACGCACACCCACACCCCATGCGCCCTGCCTCGGCCCAGATCGACCACGCCCTGAGTCTCGGCCTCCGACTATGTCTGCCCACATGGTGTTCGGCTTGGTGCATGTGTGTTATACACCTGAGTGTCTGTTCGATTCTGGCATGCGTTTTTGGCCTGCCTTCGCGTTGTTGTTGCTGATGGAGTACAAGGACGGGTTGGCATGGTCTCGGCTATCTCTGTGACCACTCTCTGTCACGAAGACACCCCCGTTTCCGGTTTCAAGCCCACACCGGCAAGTTAAGTTGGAACGCCAAGATCGCCTTCCCGAAGGCCGAACCCCGGAACCGAAGACCGAACCCGGACGCGCCAAATTCTTCGACCCGAAGGCCACATATGCGACAAGTACTTCCTCGAGGACGCCAAGATCTTCATCCCGAACGATAACATGGCCCGATGACCGCGGATTCGACAAGATCTTCGCGACGGCAAGATCGACCTCGACCAGGGCGAAACCGATGAGCCGCCGACACCGAGCCAAGTTCTTCGACAACCTCCGAAGACCGAACCCGAAGACCCGGTTGCGACAAGATCGACCTCCGTTATCCGAGAACGATTCCCCCGAGACCGAACTCCAGATCCGGACCCTGAGACCCAACCCCGAACCCCTCGGAGCCCAAGTTCGCCGAACCCTAATGTGATTCCCTATCCGAGACCCCATCATTTTTATAATATGACATTATCAACTGGTGCATATTAAATTGTTCATCTTGCATGCATACTTGCCTGTGGTTTGGGGGCATTATGCCAATTCATCTCATAATTAAATATGGAGTCTATATGCGGGATATCTTTGTCTTATTCCGGACTCCATTTAAATTGGCATATCGAACCGAAGCCATGTTTTGTCTTGCTAATCCAACATTTAAATTGCGGGGTTTCTAAACAACATGAACGATCTATTTAATTGTCGGGACCCCGGTTCCGCTTAATATTGCCTAATTGCATCGCATATTTGCCATGTCGTACATCATACATGCATCATGCCCGATCTTCTGTCATAGTATTAAATAGTGCATCCGGTGTTTCTTCTAGTGTTTTGCTTCGTTGCGGATTAGGCTGTTGAGTTGATGCGAGTGTCGACCCGATCTTCGGATGAAGCTTCGGCAATGTTTTCAGGCGAGCATCTCTTCCCCTTCTACCTATTTTGCATTTATAGTCTTTATTTCCTCCTGTTGATCTATTGCTATATGTCTTGCGATGCTCTAGTTTCCGTGCCCGTGATATCCCTTGCAGCCTTATATTGCCTTGGACACATCCTATTACCTGTGATTGGTAGACAGTTGGACTTGCGCATCGTAGTCGCTTGCTCAAGTGCTGTTGCGTGTCGTCAAGTACCTCAGTTGTTGGAGTATTGCCGCAGGTTTAAAGTTGGAGATGATCATGGCTTTAATTACTGTTTAATAACTAAAATTGAAGTAGGTAAATGCAGAGGCACCAGTGGGTGATAGACAATATTTGGTTTCCAACCGCTCACCGGTGTCCCGTAGGACCCCGAGTTCTTGACACCTGTTCCGAGATCGAGCGCGCTAACCACAGGTGGGGTGTGTGGGCACCCCCATCGATTAGTACCTGATTTCAAAGTATTGTACTGGGGGCCACAAAGTAGTTTGGGGCTTTATTACTATTCTGTACTTATGCCATGCTTTACTGCTTAATTTAAATTGTGCGATGTACTGCACCTGTACTGTTTAGGGAAGCGGAGTGTTTTCGCGGTATCGACAAGCCCAGTCACACTTTCGGGTTCCCAGTCGTTTACAGCCACTGACGCAAACCCTGAGTCCGTCTCGGAGACCGGCCGACTTCGTTGCGGGTAGCTTAGTGGGGTGGCCCCCATGTACGTGCTTTGGGTCTGGGAAACGTCGTGACTTAGGCCCCGCCGACATACCGATGGGTGTATGTTAACTGATCTGGCAAAACGGGTCGAAGTGCGTGTGGATACTTTGGTGCACCCCTGCAGGGTTAAATCTTTTCGAAAAGCCGTGTCCGCGGTTATGGACGACTTGGAGCACAGTTCTCGATCATAGACAACTATAACTAAAGTTTACCGTTATAATTTGACTTGTATCCGATATGACTAGTAAATAGCTTCACTGCAACGGAATGGCGAAATAAAAGTACCAACAACTGCTGGGTTTGGGATATCTCATGCTTATTGTATCTGACTAGTAAGTGTTGCAACTACAACGGAATGGTTAACTAAAACTGCCCACTGCTTATTATATCAGGATGACTCATGCTATCTATATTTGACTAGTATTTGCCGCAACTATAACGGAATGAATAAAACTGCCAACGGTGTGAGTTCCTCGGTTGACTTCCTCGTCTGGTCTCGAGGGGGGAAATACCAGGATGGGTATGTTTGGTGGTAGTATCAGGTTGGTTCCGGATAGGTCTTTCTTATCCCTCTCTAATAGCCGACAGTTATCTCGAGTCTCTATAGGTTGTTTAGTGCATGCCGCGCTGCCGCTCAGTCCACCATACCTATGTAGGCGAGGACCGCCGAATTCTAGTCTCGCCGTGTACTGGCCTCAGTACTGACCGCTCTCTCTTTTTCCTTTGCCCTTTGTCGGCACCCCTTTTGTTTAAGCAGGTTTTGAGATCGATGTCGTTAGCAGGGTTACCCTTCCGGCTTGGCCTGGGCAGGGTTATGGACGCCATTGGTTATTCTTCAGGGCTCTTAGCCCCATTTGCATCTTGTCCGTAGTCGGACGCTCTACCGTTTTCAAGGTGATTGGATCTTTGTACTGTATATCTGTATTCTTGACTCATGGAGTCGTTGTTGTATATATCTGTTCTGTGGGTTCCATCGTGGACTATTGTGTAATGGTATTACTTCGTTTTTCCACCCGCACGCAAGTGCCTGGTGGGCACCTTTGAATCGTTTCTATGCGGGTTTGGCGGAGATCGCTAAAACTTGCATAGGGCCGATTCTGAGAGTGTTACACCTTACATATTATTCAATCAAATGCGATCTGAGAATGTTGTTCATTGCCACTGTTAGGTAATCATGCTCAAATAGTGTTGCCGTATATTATCTCCTTTGTACCATGTATAATCATTTGTACACCAGCATAGTAGACTCTCATTATTACTTTTCTATTCATTGATAAAGCTATGTTTCAAATATTTTCCATGTTAAAATCTTATGCATGAATAGGGCAAAGTCCTTGTCAAAGTCTTTTATCGCTTCTACACTGTGTTTGAGTCGTTTGAGGATAAACAACAAGCTAAGATTGGGGGAGCTGATACATCTCAAATGTATCTACTTTTCCAAGTACTTTGCTCGATGGTTTGATTCGGAATCTTCCCATGCTTGGATAAAACCGTTGAATCTAATGCTGTTTTTAGCAGGAAATAAAATCGAGAAAAAATACCATGTTAGTTTTACACCAAATAATGAAGTCTGGGACCTTGAAATCAAGCGAGCAGAGCCACGAGGCCCAAAAGAGACCAGTTGGCACGCCTAGTAATGGTGGGCGCGCCAACCAGGCCCTTTTGGCCGTGGAGAATCATCTCGGCCTCTCCTTTGGCGTACCCCTTATATACCCCAAAAACCTAGTTTCCTAGAAGGACAAATTTTTTCATGAACAGAGCACTGCCAGAGCCACGATCTTCATTTCAGGGGTCAGATTGGTCTTGCTCTCCACCCCGGAGAGTGGAATTTTGAGGTCTTCTTCACCACCATCATCACCAATGACCATGAGTTCATCCCCCATCATCATGCGTGAGTAATTCTGTCATGGTGGTGTCAAGGCAGATACCAAGGGTATGCTTAAGTTGGGGGCCAAATGGACGCTTGAGGTAACCGGGGAGGGTGTGCACGGTCCATCCGCACACGATGAACACGATGAACTCTCCATACTTGTGATTTTATTTCTCCTTGGAACTTACAAGTGCTCCTTGAGCTATTTTATCATAGCCCTATTGCACTAGTTCTTTCTTGTTTTATCTTCCTAAACCCTAGCTATGCCCCTCCTTGTATAGGCAACGGGAATAGGTAGGTTACAGTTTGGGCCCTAGGGTTTACTATTTTGGATCTTTGTCCTTACTATGCGGGCTGGGTCATGGGCCAGCCCTAGGCCCCTGACCTAGTCAACAAAGTTGTACAACCAATAGTCCTTTCATACATGGATGCCAGCTCTACAGCGTCATACGGTGCTTTATACATCACTTCTTGCTTTTAGCGTCACCCGACTCCTTTGTTGTCACCCAGCGGTGCCTTTCTCTTTTGACCATGCTTTAACATGGTCCCTCCTAGATCTTACTCGGAAAGGGGCCATACGTCCTTACTGACTCGGCTTGCCTTCATGAGATCCAGCTTGTCGTTTCCTGCAAGTTGAACTTCCTTGTCCTATGCGGGCCGACATCCTTCCTATGTCGGCCTTACACATGATTCATATCCCGACCGTTAAGATCTGGCTGTTGGTTTCTTGACTCGTCCTAAGCCAAGCTAGGCATTGTTTTACCCCTTATGACCCTACCGGGGGTTATCCCCCCGACATTAGTCCCCGAAGCTGGTGAGGCCTAACAGGTTTAGCTGTTAGGCATCTCTAGGTTCCTTTAATGAATTTGGAACTTCTATTTTTCCTCTTTGCTTATTTATGTAGGATGACCCATCTGACCCGATCTCAATCTTTGCCGAGTCTACCAAAGCTCTGCCGATTCTCTTCTGGACTTAGCAGAATTATCTTATGTTTTTGCCGGGTCATTTTGACCTTTGCCGCATCATTGTCGTTTTATTATTAGCCTTAGTCATTGACAGATTGTTATCATAGAGGTTTGCCTCAAATTTGTCTCAAATCCTGACAGCACAGTGATGGCGGCAAAGTAACACCCGTCACTGTGAAAGTCCCATCGCACAGCGCCTCGGGTCCTGTGTTGTGTGACGTGGTGTGTCCTGACTCATGTATGGAACACACGTGGTGCTTTCTAATGCACCTGTTAGCTGCATACATGGCCACATCTACACCACACGGCACATACGGATCCCACGCTAGGGTTTTTTACTTCCATTTAAGTAGAGGCGTGTGGGGGACTTAACCGCCCTAACGCTTTAGTTCCCCCACCCTTCTTCTTCCTTGCGCTATTCCAATCTTCAACTGCCCCTTGCTCTTCTTCTTGCTCGCGCCAATGGCCAGGCGCTTTCCTCTTCCTTCCTTCGATTCCTTGACGGGTCCTTGGCAATCCAGGCCGCTTCCAACGGAGGAAGGGCCCGAGCCACTGGAGTTCATGGACTCCCGTGACGGAGGCGAAGAGGTGGAGGAGCATGAGACCGCTGGAAAGTGCGGCGCCTGGGAGGGCTCTGAGGTTTCCTCCCGAGAAATCGAGTGGCTATGCTCCACTAGGTGCATTCATCTATGCATTGGGTGCCACCTCCGTCTTGGTGAGATTGCTCCCAAGCCCAAGCCTGACGAGCTTATGGTTTTTATGTCTCACTTTGAGCATGGTTTTTCTCTCCCTATCAGTGATTTCTTCAAGTCGTTTTTGTCGACCTTTCATTTGCAAACGCATCATCTCCCTGCCAATGCTATTGGATCCTTGTCTTGTTTCATTTCTGCCTACGAGGGCTATCTCGGTGTTTGGCCCACTGTTCTTGTTTGGTCCAAGTATTTTAATTTTCGCATCCAAGTTGTTCTTGAACCAGGTGTTCCCTCTAGGGAAAAATGACCCACTCAGTGCGTTGTTGCAAGCATCAGGCCCAGGAAAAGCTCCGTCTTTCCCCGGGTCACTGGGTTGGATTCATGCAAGAAGTGGCATAGAACCTTTTTCTATGTCAAGAACACCGGAAACAACAATTTCATCTGTCTTCCCCCTTCAAAGACGAAGTCCCTAACAAGTACATCTGGAAGCTTGACATGTGGGACAAGTACCAGACGGTGAACGAGGCTCACAGTGTCATTGAGAGGTTGCTTGACCTGAAGGAGGGGTTCAATTTGACTGAGGAGGATTTGATGTGCACCTTCATCAGCCGCCGAGTCAGTCCCCTCCAAGCCAGGTGTCATAAGATCTGCTTTATGAGCGGTTCGCATGATCCCACTCGCCATTCCACCCTTGAGTTTCCCAACGATGCTGTTGCTCGCCGAGTCAGCTCTATCTTCAAGCTGACATTGGCGGACAACTGGACCTAGAGTTCTCCCCCTTCAACCGCAATAGACTCGTTCCATGGGTAAGATTCCGAGTAATTGCATGTTGCCGACATATCTTACTCGACATTCACTTAACTTCCATTTCTTGTATTGACTTCGTTCTCTTTGCCTTTTGTAGAATATTGTGCACCAAGTTGACGACAATACGTTTCCTCCTATTGGCTATTACAGCGATCGATCCGATGACGATGAGGAGGATTTTGACTTGGAATGCTTCATGTCAATTCCACACGCTGCTGCCACCCCAACTCCGGGTAAGAATATTACCCGGACCGCTTTGAGGGATTGGGCAAACGATGATGATGATTGTGAGATTCTAGAGGTACTTGACCTTTGCCTTATGCTTTTGGCTTATCCCATTGAATCTCGCATTTGCTGATGTAGCCGGTTAGGTACATGAGTTTGCTCCTCTTGCTACTGGTGGTCACGGCAAGGTCCCTGCTACCAAGCCGGGTAAGCGGCGTGGTGCCTCCACTAGTGAAGCTCGACCCTCCAAGAAGCGCCGAGTTGATGCTGCCGTGGCCCCTGATGCTGGGACTTCGCAGCCCTGCCAGACTCGGAAAGCTGGTTGATGCGTACCGCGCGACCCCGACGTTTCCGGGTAAGTTTCACTATCTGATATTCCTCCTTTCTCTCAAGGTGCTTCCCTTATGAGCTTTTGCTTTTGTTTTCAGCGCTGCAATGTTCGTGCTTCCCGCCAGACTCGGAATGCTCCTAGAGCCAGCGCTCTGCATGCTAGCCCCGTTGCCACCTGTGCTGCTGTAGGAGATGCCTTGAGGAAAGGAAAATTTCTTACTCGGACGCTCAACGGGCAAAACCTCGGCTCTGCCGAACCCTTTGCGCTGGAATGGAACACGACATCTGATCACAAGGTAAATTCTGGCGCTCCTTCGGGTTCAGGTCCACATCAGGTGAATCTAGGCCCCAAGAGCGTGTCAGAGATGACTCACTAGGCCATCGAGATCATCACGCAAGTCGATCAGGTGAACGAGGTATGCAGTTGTTTTCCTCTTTTACGTTCTGAGTATTTTTATATCTATACATTCCCTAGTCCCCGAGGTTATAGCTGAGTAAGGAACTTACTCGGTTGTAAACTCATGGTTAAGGCATGTCTTTTTCCTCTGTTTGCCAAGATCTTGTGTCGATAATCCGATCCCTAGCCCCCGAGTTTATTGTCGAATAAAGCAGTTACTCGGCTGTAATCTCATAGTTAAGGCATGTCTTTTTGTTCTGTTTGCCAAGATGTTGTGTCGAAAATCTGACCCCTATCCCCCGAGGTTACTGTCGAGTAAAGCAGTTACTCGGCTGTAAGCTCCAAACTAAAATGCATCTATTTCTCTTTTCTGCCGGGATTGAACATCTTGACTCATTATGGATCTCTTGCTCATGTATCTTTTCACAGCTCACACACAACAAGTGCACCAAGGTACACCAGGGCCTGCTGTGGAAGTACCAGCAGCTTGCTGCTAATCACCGTGATCTCATAGCTGAGAACAAATGCCGAGGTATATCCTCTTACTCGGCTTTACTTTGATTGGTCGTTTTTGCTCTTTTATATTAAATTTCTATTGATACTCCTTTTCCACAGCTACTGCTCAATCTACCGTGGATGCACTACATAAGCAAATCTCTGATGCTGAAGGTAGTGCTCTTTTCCTAAGAAACTCCATAGCTACCTAGCCTTAGGCCTTCCTTGTCCATTTGTTATGTTTCGGAGGAGCCGAGAAACTTTTGCTTCGTATCACAACTTCGGGATAGTGTTTTCATGCCAGAACTGATGGAGTACTGTCTTGAATAAGACGGGCAACACCAGATCAAGCTCCAAAAGGAGCGAGACAAGGTGACTCGGCTCAAACAGCAGATAGCGGAGATGGAGCAGAAGCATCGGTCTAAACTCGAGGGACTGTGCCAGGAGCTTGCTGAGAAGGAAGGACAATTCTCCGGTAAAACTGAGAAAATGGACAAGATGCTCAAGAAGGCCGAGTCAGCTTTAGACTCGGCTTACCAAGACCTGGATGCTCTCCGTGCCAAGTCCAAAACGTGGCAGTCCAAACTTGGCTCCATCAACTCTTTTATCGGTACTGAATCCTTACTATTTTCACTGCATTCTCGCTCTTATTTCTATCTTTTCTTCCTTTGATAATTTCTTCTTTTCCTGTAGAAAACTTCCCCGAAGCCAACATGTTTTCTCTTAGGGCCATGAAGAAGGTCCGGTCCGAGTCTTGTGATTTTGCATATGGCTAGGTGACTATTGATAAGCACCTGGCTCCACTTTCAAAGCGAGTAACCATTGTCAAGTCTTGTGGAGTTGATCGGTTCAAATTGGCCATCCATGTCTTCAGGATGCTTTGGCCAGATGAAGATCCTCCTCAACTTATTTACCCGCTCGTAGCCAGGCTATTGCTCTCTGGGGATCAGCTGGATGAATCACGCGAGTCAGCTAGCCGCGCTGCCGCAGAGAAGGCCTTGTCCTTCATGCTATCTTGGTATCAAGACATTAACCTTGATGTTCTTTAGAACATGAGAGCCGAAGGAAAGTGGACCCATGATCCAGAGCTGATGAAGAAGATCTAGGAGCGAGATTATGCCATGGTTGAATATGCCCTTGTTCATGCTTGTTGCGATGGGCCGAGTCTCCTTGATGCCATCGAGCCTGCCGAAGAAGTTGTCGAAGAAGGCATTGCTCACAGTGAAGCAACCGAGTCAGATGCGGCTGCTTCAGCCGACATAGATGACTCGGTTGAGCCTGATGATGCACCAATCTCTAAGCTTGATGAAGCCCCTCCGAGTCCAGCTGCCTCTTAGGCTGGATAAAAACACTTAATTTCATGAGATCCCCGGTATGCCGGGTGCATATGTAATAAATACTGCAGTTCTTTTGGTTATGTGCCTTTGTGAAGGCAAAAGTTTATATTTTGGCTTGAATGCGAATCAATAAGGGGCAAGTCCCCGAGTTTTATTTTCCGTTTTCCTTATCCCTTGACTTTGGCTCTTGTCTACCTTTTTTGGTATTCAACATTAGAGTCTCGAAATCATAAGGATCAAGTTTGCGGTTATGAAACTAGGCAACTTGACCTAGAGTAATTCGACTTATAGGCCGACATATCCTACAATTGGTTAGTTATACACATATACATAGGGTCAGCTCACATTTTTTCCTTTGCTTATCTGTTGTTCATGTTTACCCGTCCTTGGCCTTTTTCTCTTGCTTGCCATGAAGCCATGTTTTCGGATAACATCATAGACAAAGAGGTGACCTTATGCAAGTATACATTACTATTCCGAGATAAGTTTAGGCGACCGCGCCAACCGACAGAAGAATGGAAAATAATAAGGATGAGGGGCAGTCCCCGAGTCAATTTTTCGAGTCATACCATTATTATTATTAGCACACAGCCGACATAAGTGTCCGACATATGAGAGTTTGAGAGATACATACATTGCTTTCCGAGGTATAGAAAGGACGAAGCAATGCCACATTCATGGCCTTTTGGTCTCATCACCTAACCTATCCGCCTTGTTCTTTTGTGCCTCGCGGGCATCTATCAGATAGTATGAGTCATTGTGCAGTGCTTTGCTTACAATGAATGGTCCTTCCCATGGGGGTGATAACTTGTGCATCCCAGCTGTGTGTTGCACTAGTCTGAGCACCAAATTCCCTGCTCTAAACACACGGGGGTGGACTTTCCAGCTATGATAGCGTCAGAGATTTTGTTGGTATGTTGCGGATCTGGATAGTGCCAGCTCACGAGCCTCTTCGAGTAAATCGACTCCATCTTACCGAGCTTCTTTTACTTTGGCTTCTATATATTTCCTTACTCTTGGCGAGTCATGCTCTATGTCAGCAGGCAAAACAGCTTCTGCCCCATAAACAAGGAAGAATGGCGTATAGCCATTTGATCGATTCGGAGTTGTTCTTAAGCTCCACAATACTAAGGGTAATTCCTCTATCCAACAACCAGGTGTTCTCTGTAGTGGTTCCATTAACCGAGGTTGTATCCTAGATAGGACTAGCCCATTAGCTCGTTCAACTTTCCCATTTGATTCCGGGTGAGTGACTGATGCTATGTTGAGTCTTATTCGTTTGTCCATCTAGAATCGAGCAAAATCTCCTTCGGAAAAATTTGTGCCATTGTCTATAATTACGCTATGTGGGTAGCCATATCTTAGGATTATATCTCTTAGGAATGTGACAGCTATTTTCCCATCAGGATTTTTGATGGGCTTCACCTCTATCCATTTCGTGAATTTTTCCACCATCACAAGTATGTGAGTCATGCCGTCACGCGCGGGTTTGAATGGTCCGACCATATCTAGGCACCATACTGCAAACGGCCAAGTGATTGTTATATTTTTAGCTCTGATGCCGGCAAATGTGTTTTCGCCGAGTATCGCTGACACCCATTGCATTTTCTTACTAATTCCTATGCCTCCACGAGTGCACTTGGCCGGTAGAATCCATGTCGGAATGCCTTGGCTACCAATGCTCTAGATGAAGCATGATGCCCACATTCTCCCTGGTGGATATCCAACAATATCTGCTGGCCTTACTCTGAGCTAACGCAATGTTGTAACACATTCGTCACTCTCCTCTTATAGAGCTCCTTGTTAATTATGGTGTATGCTTTTGCCCTTCTTTCTGTTTGTCTTGCTAATATCTCATCATCCGGCAAGGTTCCATCTTTCAAGTAGTGAAATATTGATTGCGCCCAAATTGGTATCACTGGTGTTAGGTCTGTCTTTTCATCAATTTCCATGGGCTCAATAGACATAGTCTCTGCCGACATAACCTGGGGAGTCCCCGATTCTGATCCGGCAGTCCCCGGGTTCTGTGGAACAGTCCCCGGGTTCTGTGGAACAGTCAAACCTGCCCCTGTGTCAATGTCCATTGGCACAACATCCGACTCCTGGCTTGCCGGGATGAAGATTGACTCGGATTCAGGTGACGGTTTGATTATGGCTTTCTGAGATGTTCCTATGCTACTCTTGGGGGGATTGCTTGCCGAGATGACCCTAACTTTGATAACACATCAACTGCCTCATTTTCTGCTCTGGGTACATGGTGAAACTCACATCCATCAAAGTATACCGAAATTTGCTGAACGATATTCATGTCATATTCGTGTCTAGCGCATCCCAACTCCCAGATACCTGTTGAATAACCAAGTCCGAGTCCCCAAAGCACATGATCCTCTTGATGCCAATTTCTTTGGCCGCTTTTATCCCATGAACAAGTGCTTCATACTCGGGAACATTGTTGGATGCAGCGAAATGAATTTGCAACACATACTTAAGCTGATCCTTCTTTGGTGAGATGAGAAATATCCCGGCACCCAGACCCATCTTTGTTTGGGACCCATCAAAATGCATCTTCCAGTAGTTCGGGTCTATCAATGGTGGTTCATCTTGCATTTCCATCCAACCCATGAAAAAGTATGCCATAGCTTGAGATTTACTGGTATCCCACCTATCGTACTGTGGAGTATATGGTGCTAGTTCTATGGCCCATTTTGATATTCTATCGCTTGCGTCTTTACTGCCCAGTATGTCCGAGATAGGTGCCTCACATATTACCCAGATTGGGTGCTCCTGAAAATAATGCTTCAGCTTCTTGGCTGCCATATATACCCCATATGTCACTTTTTGATAATGAGGGTAATTCTGTTTCGACATCGAGAGCACTTCGCTCAAGTAATAAACTGGTCTTTGGACTGATTTGCCCTCCTCTTCGCGCTCTACCACTATTACTGCGCTAACAACTCTATTGGTTGCTGCAACATAGAGCAGTATTGGCTCTTTGGATAGTAATATTGGTGTTGTTGCCAACATCTTCTTAAGTTCATGGAAAGCGCTATTAGCTTGCTGTGTCTATATGAATTTATATGATTTTTTCATCAGATGATATAATGGTAAGGCTTTTTCGCCTAGCCGACTCACAAACCTACTCAATGAGGCCAGGCACCCTAGGAACTTCTAGACATCATTTAGGGTTTTTGGCAATTCCATTCTTTCAATGGCCCCAATCTTTGTCGGGTTAGCCTCAATTCCTCAGCTGGATACAAGGAATCCAAGTAATTTTCCAGCTGGGACACCAAAGGTGCATTTTTTCGGGTTAAGTTTCATCTAGAATCGTCTTAAGTTTGCAAATGTTTGACGTAGGTCCTCGATTAGAGTATGAATTTCTTTTGTTTTTAGTACCACGTCATCGACGTATACTTGAACATGTTTGTCAAGATGATATTGCAAGCATTTTTGCATGCATCTTTGGTATGTTGCACCTGCTTTTCTCAATACAAACGGCATAGTACGATAGCAATAAGACCCGTATGGGGTGATAAAAGCTGTCTTTATTTGATCATTCGGATTTAGTGGTATCTGGTGGAAACCAAAATACGCATCTATAAATGACAACAACTCACACTCGGTATTGGAATCAATGACTTGATCGATCCGTGGTAGTGGAAATGGATCTTTTGGACACGCCTTATTGAGGTTCGTGTAGTCAATACACATGCACCATACCACCACCACGTTCGGGTCATCCTTCTTTTTCTCGACCAAAACTGGATTCGACAACCAATCCGGATGCAGTACTTCCATGATGAACCCAGCAGCCAAGAGCCTGGCTATCTTGGAAGCTATTACTTTCTTCCTATCTTTGGTGAAGCGGCGGAGGGGTTGCTTCACCGGCTTGGCATCTGGCCTTACATGTAGAGAGTGCTCAGCCAACACCCTCGGAACACGTTTCAAATCCTATGTGGACCATGAAAAGATATCCCGATTCTCATGGAGGAAGTTGGTGAGCTTTCTTTCCTATTTTGTCAGATAACCCGACACCAATAGTTACTATGCGCTCTGGGAAAGCCTCATCAATCTGTATCATTTTTGTTTCCTTAGTAGCTTGAAAGGACACACTGCCATGCGGGTTAGTAAGTTCCGGCATAGACATATGTGCTGCTTTAGCCAATGCTACAACTTCCATTATTTGTTGTGTTTCCGGTGCTATTACCAGAGACTCGGCCAGCAAAGAGACGACTGAGGTGCATGAAATAGATTGCTTGTAGTCACCTTCAACTGTAATAACTCTAGATGGACCCATCAAGTTCATCTTTAGATAAGCAATGTGAGTGGTGTCCATAAACTTTGCCATAGTTGGTCTGCCGAGTAACGCATGATATGAGCTAACAAGGTCTACCACTTCGAAGTCTATGGCCTCAGTGCGACAGTTCTCTCTATTGCCGAATAAGACATCAACCCAAAACTTTCCAATTGGCTCACATGGTAATCCCGGCACAATGCCATGAAACATTGTCTTAGTTGGCTCCAGCATGTTCATGGTGATGCCCAGTTTGAGCATTTTATCCTTGTACATAATATTGATGCTACTGCCATCATCTATCAGCACCTTGGAGAATTTTACATTGATATCTAGGACCATGAAAGTTGGGTCCAACACCAAGGCGTACCCTCCTGGAGTCGGCATGATTTTAGGGTGATCCTTTATGCTCCACGTTCTCTCTTGCTCAAAAATGCATATACTTTGGTATTGCTAGAATTGTGGCGTTTACTTCCATCACCCGTCTCTACTAACTTTTCTTATCATTTGGCTTTGTGACAAACACAACGTAACTCTGGTGATACTCTCTGTACTCCTTTCTGCCTCCATGGTCGGCATTAGCACCATCGTTCCTTGGATCGTGCACTTGATGCACTTATTCTCTTCTTTCTTGGTTACAGTATCTCGGCTGTTGATTTTTGTATCTCTGCTTAATACCAACAACTTGAGCTTTTCCCCCTATAAGTGGTGGTGGGGGAGGTGGTGGCAACTGCTAAGTTGGCGAGTCTACTCTGTCACCCTTCTCGAACCAAGTACATTGTCTAGTTGTGTGGTCTGCCGGCTTACTTGGACTCGACGTATGAGACTTGCAAGGTTGATCCAACATTATCTCGTATGTGTACTTTTGCCTTTCTTGCCAAGGCTTCTTCTGTTCATATGGATTTTTGCCATTGTTATTTGGTACCCATTGATGTTGCCCACTTGTCCTTTGATGCTGACTGCTTCCAGCATTAGGATGGTCTTGACTTATAGCAGCCACCTGAGTTGAACTATATCTGTAATCTGGCCTCTCATCTCACCTTTTGCTTATGTACTCATTTTGCTCTTGGTGCCTTTGTGACCCCGCTACATCATACATTTGAGTCTCAGTATTCCCATCAGCTGGGATGATCAAAGGCTGAGTCGGATCCCCTAGCGCATATGAGTCGGCATTTTTTATCGTTTTGGCTAAACTGGCCGGCATATCCCTCTGCAATCTTTGCCATAGTACACTTCCATGTCTGCATCCTTGCACAAACCATGCAATGGCCTGAGACTCAATTACTCCTTTGCAAGAATTGCGCATAGTGCACCACCTAGTGAGAAATTCTCTGTCCGTTTCATTTGGCCTCTATTTGCACATAGCCAATTGTTGTGGGCGATTCGACATCTTGTAGGTTCTTGTGAAATTACTCACAAAAGCTTCTTGAAAATCAATCAAACTATCGATGCTTCCGGGTGGCAAGTTATTCAGCCACACCCTCGCTTGTACTTCTAGCATCTGCGGCACATACCGCATCGCCCATCTCAGGTTACCCTGCATAATTTTAACTGCCATTCCGTAATTGATAAGCCAATCCTCTAGTTTGGTGATGCCATCGTATGTTTTTGTTCCTCTTGCCAGCTGAAATTTTGGCACTGGCGGCTCTCTCATGATCCTTGGGCCAAAACATGGTGGACCCTTTGGACCCTGTGACTCGACAAGTTCTTCCATTTTTATCCGGTCAAGATTTAGCCTTGCGTTATCTGGCTGGAGATTTCCGCCTCCTAGCCGAGATCCCATTGCATTGTACATGTGACCTGACATTTCATACCCGTCATTCACCATAGACGAGTAACCATCGTTATACCTGTTAGCATTTGGATCTGCAGGTCGCTGCACTGCTCGTCCTGCGCTCTGCTTCCTTCTTTCAGGTTGCAACTATATCAGATTTGGAGGGGGGGTTCCCTCCTCCTGTTGAGTGAGTTCTGTGCCTTGGTTGCGGCTCATAGTTGGCCTCCATTGTCGTTTCTCTGTCCGACATGTCTTTATCGGCCAACATTCTCTTGGTTTTCGTTTCCCTGGCCAGCATTTCTTCTTGTGCATTGGGCACGACCTGGGTTTCCTTGAGCTATAGCCTGATCATAGGCTACCATCTATTTGTTTTTTCCCGAGTCCACACTTTTTTATTTTCTCTGTCTTGGCACATCCCTTGGTAAGGAGGTTGTATGCCTAGTGGACCTTGTCAGGATTGGTGTTGCTGAGTGAACAAGTTGTGACCTGCCAGCTATACCCAGATTAGCCCTGTAATAGGACTCATTCAGCTTTACTACTGCTCTTACCAGCTCGTTTACTCTTTCCTCTTGTTTTCTCCTTGCCTCACCCGTCAAGTGAGGTAACTCAGCCATTGATGCTTCTGTAGCCCTTAGGTTGGCCGCTGCTGTATTGTATGTCGGCTGTATGGCTGTTTTGTGACTACACTCTAGGGTTATTTTGGAAGTTGCATCTGCCAGCTCTTCGTTCAGGTTCCTTCCTCTTATCCTCGTCACATCGAGCCGGGTCTTTGCGCTCTTGACTCGATGGGCCGAGTTATATTCCCGGAGGGTGATCTCCATATCCTGCTGTAGCTTGGCAAGCTCTTTAGCTTTCTCTAACACCTTCTTCCTGGTTTCCTCTAACTCGGCTTGTGCACGCGCCGGATCAGCTGCTGGTGCCACTGGTTCTGCCAGTTTTCCTATTGCATCCTGCAACTCCTTGGCTCTTTTACTTGTTGCTATGTTCTCCGGCCTATCTAGCGGTACCTTTGCAGTTCTTTCTGTCCTTGGTGTGGCATCTGGGTCCTCTTCCTCGGCTACCTCGTTTACCACTAGGACTATTGGAGGTGCTGGGGATGAGAAGGATTAGGTGCAGTCATCATTACCTCAGCGGAAGCGACCTAGTAAAGATTTTCCATAGCATGGACCGCGGGTGGATCCGGCGCCAAGACGACACGCTCGAGGTACGCGCGCTCCACGCGCACTGCGACAGAGACTTGGTGCTGACCGAACTTGATGAAGCTACCGCCCCTGGGGAAGAGCTTGGTCCCAAAGCAGCTTGCATTGTCGGTGACAAAGTTGAGCGCTCCAAACCTCTAGATGAGGACGGAGTAGACGCGCTCGCCCGCTGAGGAAATGATGTTGCCTGTCTGGATGAAGACTCCAGCAAGCGTCGCTGATAGCCCCACGGTGGGCGCCAACTATCATGGTGGTTTCATGGCAGATGCCATGGGTAGGCTTAAGTTGGGGGCCGAATGGACGCTTGAGGTAACCGAGGAGGGTGTGCACGGTCCAGCCGCACAAGATGAACTCTCCAGACTTGTGATTTTATTTCTCCTTGGAACTAACAAGTGCTCCTTGAGCTGTTTTAGCATAGCCCTATTGCACTAGTTCTTTCTTTTTTTATCTTCCTAAACCCTAGCTATGCCCCTCCTTATATAGGCAACGAGAATAGTTAGGTTACAGTTTGGTCCCTAGGGTTTATTGTTTGGATCTTTATCCTTACTATGTGGGCCGGGTCATTGGCCAGCCCTAGGCCCCTGACCCAGTCAACAAAGTTGTACAACCAACAGTCCTTTCGTACATGGGTGCCAGCTCTACGGCGTCATACGGTGCTTTATACATCACTTCTTTCTTTTAGCGTCACCGGGCTCCTTTGCTGTCACCCGGCGGTGCCTTTCTCTTTTGACCATTGTTTAACATGGTCCCTCCTAGATCTTACTCGAAAAGGGGCCACACGTCCTTCCTGACTTGGCTTGCCTTTATGAGATTCGGCTTGTCGTTTCCTGCAAGTTGATCTTCCTTGTCCTGTGCGGTCCGACATACTTCCTATGTCAGCCTTACACAGGCTTCATATCCCGACCGTTAAGATCCGGTTGTTGGTTTCTTGACTCGGCCGAAGCCAAGCTAGGCAATATTTACCCCTTATGACCCTACCGAGGGTTATCCCCCTGACAAATTCCCTTTGGGCATGTGAGGTGCATGGGGATTGGATGAGATCCATCATGTAATCATCCATATGTATCGTGATTTGAGGTGTTTATCCTGTGGAAATTATTGTATGAGTTGGTACATCTTTGCTATGTATAATTCTTTTTGATAGGGTCCGAGTTACATGATTTTAGTAATGAACTTTTATTTCACTATCATATATTTTATTTTGGTATGTATTTGCAAAGTGTATACCTATTATTATATTGAACCTGTGAACCCTAAGGTGATAGTCAGGGAAAACAATGGGAATATATGATAGTTTGAGGATATTGTGTGTTCATGAAGTGTTAATGCTTTGTTCCAGTCTATTTGAAAAGGTAGATCTTAATTGCATGTAGTACCAAGTTGGCCCTGGTGAAATGGGCAGAAAGGATAAAAGATATTATGCAAACTTACATGCATGATTATGCTTGGAGCACACACCTACACACAACTGAATTAGAGATAAATATCATGTTAGTATGATACATTACATGATGAATATAATTCATGCAACACCCCTCTATTACCTCATGCCTATGTTTTAGCCACTGAAAGTTACACAACATTACTTCTGGTGAAAACTGGAAATCTGTTGTTTTATTTACTACTTTGAATCAATTGCCATAAATCACCACTTTCCTTGAAAGTTTATTGGTATACATGTGTGATTGAGAGTGAAGCCTCAATTGCTAAAGTCTTATTGGTATTCTTGTGTTCCCCTTGAGTCGAACTATAAATTTGAGTAGTACTTCCCATCAAATATTTCAGTGATCCCCTATACTTGTGGGCATCAGCATGCGGCAACATACCTTGTGGTGATTTGGCCGAGCACTTTTCGTGCGCTATGTAGTGCTGAAGCTCGAGGAGGACACGGGCGACAACACGTAGGGACTGGCTGGCGTGGCAGGAGTGGCGCACGGAGGTGCAGCGCGGGGGCTAGCAATGCATGAAGGAGGCACCTCGCAATCGCACCACACCGCAATATACAGACGCGACGGAGGCAGCGAGCCTGGTCAACCACCGCGGAGAGCTCGTGGAGGCGTGGCGGCGGAGGATTTACTGCTGTGGCAGAGGTGGAAGCGTCGCCGGTGGCGAATCTTGCGGCGACCAGTAGGATTGGTGGAGTGGAAATGGGGAAAGGGGAGACCGCAGGCACGAGCAGAATTTTCCTCTGGCGGTTGGCTCTTTGCGCATGCTCGACTCGGGGCATCAATTTTGGGGCTCCCCGGGGGAGAATATGACACGTGCTAGAAAAAATTAGAGCGCGCCCAGATATAGCACGTCTTCTGGAGGGCACAAATAGGCCGCGCACGCAATATCGGCGGTTAATTTAGTGCAAGCGCCATATAGCTCCTCTGCTAGAGTTTCTCTAAGAGGGCAGTGGCATGTTAACCCATCAAAGTTCTTTTTTATCTCATAAAAAGTGGAATATTCTTCATTGGGAGGTGACGCTCCTGTTGATAGTGAGCGACCTATGGTGCCTTCATCAAGCTTAAGACCCGTCAGATCAATATCAAGACTCGGTAGGGGTGTGCGTGCATGCGTTCATAGAGGTGAGTGTATGTGCATATTTGTGAGTGTCTGCGCTATACTAGGTTTCACACAAAAAAGAATACTCCTGGCTTTTCTTCCTTTTTATCCATGGCGGGTCCTTTTTATTTTTATTTTGGGTAGTTATATGAGTCACCCGGGGATAATTTCCCCGATTCCCTAGGTTCTCAGAGTTACACGTGTCCCAAAGCAGCCTGTAAATCCCGCTTTTGCTACAACTGACCCAGTTTTGTTACATAATGTCTCGCTTTTGCTATATGTATCAAAAATGGTTTGCTTCAAAAAAATGGAACAAAAATACTGCCTCACCAAAGAATTCGCCTGAGACTCTATAGAAAAATATATGTGCTAATGTAGAAGATCCGTCCTCACTGGAGACTTTCGTCGGTAGACCTATTATAGCAAAACAACAAAATGTATGCAGAAAAAAATGTCCTATTGTAGAAAATACGGTCTCATCGGAAACCTCGCCAGAAATATCATCGGAGACCTTGTAGCAAAACAGGTGGCCGTTTGTTACAACACTGCCCGCCGCATGTAGCAAAACCCATGGCCATTTGTACCACCACCGCGCTGTCTTAGTAGCACCACCGCTCGCTGCATGTAGCAAACATCAACACCGCACATAGCAATGCCGCCAGTCACATGTAGTGGAACTCAAGGACTCATCAAGAGGCGCCATGGAAGGCCATGAGAGGTGCGAGCATGGAACACATCGCACATTGCTGGGAGGATTGTCGTGTCGAGGCAGCCTAGGTCATTAGTATGGCGGTCATCGGTGAGAGACATCAAGACGCATGGCTGGGGTGGTGGTCGAGCATGGTGCACCTATGCAGAAATTGAGGTGGAGGTGCGCGTGGTGATGACGATGTTGGAGGCACACATGCGGCTGCAGAATCTCCTGTGTGGAGGTGGCGGAGGCGCGCGTCGCAGGACAGGCGATGGGAGACTTGGCTTGCAGAGTCGTGCGATGAAAGAGAGAAGAGATAGTTGTGTGCGGTGAAAGCGATAAGAGATAGGTGCATGCGAGGGCCCACCCACATGAGAGCCACGCATGACTCAGGGGATCGTTTCGTTCGATCCCCCGGGGGAGATGAATCCTTTTCCTTTTCTTTTTGTTGAGCTTTGGTGCTGCTCTTGTTGTTGGAGTCTAGCTTTCGACCAATCCACTTCAATTGGGAGGACATAATAGCAGCTGGATGAGAAATCAAGATCAGGACCGTGGAAAGCACACACATGTGACATATTTGTTTTTGCTTTTGTTCCTTTTTAATATATAAGAGCATCTCCACTCGGGCCCTAAAGCCCCCTAAATGGCTATTGGGGGTGCCGACGCTCAAAGTCATGCCCAGCCCATCCCCCAATTATTTTTTTGCCACTAGCGCCGCCTATTTGGTTATCTGATACCCCTAGGCCGAACCGAACCCACAGGGGGCTAGCGGGGGTGTTGAGTGGAGATAAAAACGATGCGGGCCAGCCCTGTCAATGACACGCATATGAAAACTCACCCATTTTGCATTTCCTTACCCCATAACTACCACCCCAGTAGCTCTCCATCGCTACCACCACTTGCCGCCATTGGCCTTTCAGTCTGCTAGAAATACCCACGCAGATGCCAAAAATACTTCCCACGCCCTCCCGAGTCACCTCCCGCCCACATCGCTGCTGTCGTTTCTCCTCCTAGTATCTCCAAGCCCTCCACATAACCGCCCTGCCCACTAGGTTTTTGGCAGTTAGCCAAAGTCATCAATTCCGACGAGGAAGAGATGTTGGCCGCTTTGATGGACGATGAAGTCGATGTTGCTGCTGGCTCTAAAGACACTATCGGCAATGACGATCATGTAATGATCGCCACTTCCCTCTAGGGCATGATCGCCAACACTGATGAGAAGCCGCCTGCTGGGGTTTTGAAGCCTGGCGGTGCAAGAGCAAGCCAAGGAAGAGGATGTAAGGCTACTGTATGCTTTATGCCGACTACTTCATCGACGCCCCATTTCATAGTGAACTCATATTTCGACGCTGTATCAGAATGAAGTCAAATCTTTTTCTGAAGATTGTCGAGCAATTAAGAGAGTTCGAAAACTACTTGAAACTGAGAGAGACGCTGTCGGCTTTCTTGGTTTCTCTAAAATGCAAAAATGCATAGTTTCCCTCCAGATGCTTGCATATGGAAATACTGGAGATACACAGGACGACTACCTCCGCATGGCAAAGTCCATAGCCATCGAATGCATGTACAGGTTTTGCAGGGTAATTATGGCAGTGTATGGAAATTATTACCCGAGAACACCGAATGTAGAAGACACGGCTCGAATTCTGGCACAACATGAAGCAAATAGGTTTCTGGGGATGCTTGGAAGCATCAACTGTATGCACTACGCATGGAAGAACTGCCCATTTGGGCACCAGGGCATGTACAAAGGTCACAAGGGATCATGTGGTGTGTTGTTTGAGGCTGTGGCAGATCAGGATCTATGGATTTGGCATGCTTTGTTTGGTATGGTGGGATCACACAATGATTTCAACTCGTGCTGCAGTGTTCAAATGTGTTTGCCAAGCTAGTTGAAGGCATAGCTCCTATAGTGGATTTTGAGATCAATTGCCATCACTAAGACAAAGGATACAATCTAGCAGATGGTATATATATATCCTAAATGGTCAACATTTCTGAAGACAATCTCAAACTTTGAGCTTGGAAGAAAGAAAGTTTGGTTTGTGACATAGCAGGACGCTTGCAGGTAGGATGTGGAGCGTGCGTTCGGTGTGCTGCAAGCTCGATTTTCCATTGTCAGGTACCCTGCCCTTACCTAGTCGAAAGATCAGATGTGGGAAGTCATGACTGCCTGTGTAATCTTGCACAATATGACGATTGAGAGCAAGCGGGAGACTCTGGTGTTTGACACTGGACTATATTATTACCAAGGTCCTCTTGCAGATGTTGATCACCAAGTGCCAGCTGCGTTTGCTTCTTTTCTCTCCAAATGGAAAGAAGTTGGAGACACAAATACTCATAATCAACTGCAAGATGATCTGTTGGAGCATTTATGGAGGCTCAAAGGAGCGACCTAGTTTGTTTATTTGTTTTCCTTTGTTTGCTATGTTGAACTTGTTGAATTGTTTGTTTAATTTCATGAACTTGTAATAAATTTGTATGTTTAATCATTTATTTTCTATATTGAACTTGTTGAATTATTTGTTTGATTTAATGAACTTGTAATAAATTTATATGGTGAATAATTTTTAACATATTTGAAATGTTTGATTTTTTGTATGGGGGGCATGGCTGGGAGCCATCGCTCCCCATACATGCCAAAAATGGGCTCCGCGGGATGCCATACAGTGGACGAGTGGAGATGCTCTAATAGCATTTCTAGTCATTCCTTCCCATAGGGAAACAACACCTTGTAGTGAATCGGGACCTGTAGCTCTGGGAGTCCCACCATGAGGGCGTGGATGGCTAGCTGCACCTCCACCTGGATGATTCCAGCAGCCCTGGCACGATTTGCACAAGTAGAGTACATGCTTGGAAGATTATATCACTGGGAATTAGGCCACGTGATCAACCAACCCAGCTGCACAAAACCAATCTTTGCATCCATTTGTACTGTTGTGAAAGCTCTCGGCTGTTTTTGTGGCTCCAATCAAGGAGGATATTCAAAACCTTGCCACAGTCCTTGAGGGATTCGGGGATGTCACCGGGCTTTGCACAAACTTCCAAAATAGCTTCGTTTTACCAATTAGTTGTGGCCATATAAATCTTGACAATATTCTTGAGGGTATCCTGGCAACTCGCACCAACTTCCCTTTGCGATATCTTGGCCTCCTGCTTTCGGTTCGACAACTTAGGCGTGTATATTTCCAACAACTTGAAGATAAATGCACCGGGAAGCTTCCAACTTGGAATGGAAAATTCATCACCGTGGATGGTCATGCTAAACTTGTCAAGTCGGTTATTTTCTCTCAAGTCATCTATCATTTGATGCCCTCATTGTTCCGCTGGGCACCATAAAATTCATCAACAAGATTGAGAGGTCTTTCCTTTGGTCGGCAAAATATTCCACTACCGGTGCCAAATGTAAAGTAAATTGGGACACCGTGTGCCGCCCTAAGGAGCTTGGAGGGTTGGGGGGTCCTTGACATGGACAAGTTTGCCGCGGCTTTGTTCCTTTAGTGGCCTTGGTTAGAATGGAATGAACCAACAAAATTTGGGTGGGCTTGGAGAACCCTTTCTTCATGGATGATATGGATATTTTCTATGCGGCCATCACTACAAGAAATGTTTCCTTCCGCAATGACTTGGCCGTTGGTCATCGTAGAAGGCGTGTCATCCGCGACAAAATTCTTTGCTCAGCCGTGGCCGATGGAATTTTGTTTTTGGTTTCGCACCCCTATACTACGACAAAACCGCTAAAAACATGGACGGAGCTCGACGGGCGCGTGGTAGAAGTAGGATTTCCGCTTCCTCACGAGATGTTGACTCGCCGAAGTATTTTTTAGCGTGTGGGTCCCGGACGTCAGTGACTCTAGCGGACCAAACTTTTTGGTCGCGCATCCCTGATTTGAAATCGATAACGTTATTCGATGCATGTTCCGTTTAGTGAGGCCGCTGGGTCCCACATGTCTGCCTATTATTAGAGGAATCGTGTGTATGATGGAATTTTTCCCTTCCCTGTTTCGAACTTGATAGTGTTTCTCGATACATCTACCGTTTAATCAGACTGCTGGGTCCCACGTGTCATCCTCACACTAGTACAAACGTGTGCATGATGGATTTATTTCCTTGGCTCGTGCCTCCCTGATTTGAACTCAATAACGTTGCTCAATCTATTTGCCGTTAATCAATCTACTAGGGCCAACATGTCAGCCTATCATTAGAAGAATCGTATGTATGATGGAATGTTTTCCTTCGCTCCTGTTACCCTGTTCCGAACTTGATAGCGCTACTAGATGCATCTACCGTTTAATCACGCAGCTGGCCCCACATGTCATCCTCTCATTTGAAGAAACGTGTATATGATGGAATTTTTTCCTTCACTCACCCTATCCTTTTTCAAACTTGATAGCGCTCCCAGATCATCTACCGTTTAATCACGCAGCTGGGCCTCACATGTCATCCTCTCATTAGAAAAAACGTGTGTATGATGGAATTTTTGCCCTCGGTCGCTCCTCTCTGTTAACTTGATAGTGTTGCTCGTTGCATCAACCGTTTATTCAGGCTGGTGGGTCCCATATATTATCCTCACAGTAGAAGAATTGTTTGTATATGATTGAATTTTTTCTTCTCTAGTGCTACCCTATTCCTAACTAGATAGCGTTGCTCAACGAATCTTCCATTTGGTCACGCAGTTTGGCCCCACATGTCAGCATCTCATTAGAAGAACATGTGCATGTTGGACTTTTTTCTTCGCTCACGCCTCCGTGTTTCGAACTTGGCAACATTGCTCGATGCATTAGCTATTTATATAGGCTGATGGGTCCCACATGTCAGCATCTCGTTAGAAGAAACATGTGCATGTTGGAGTTTTTTTTGTCGCTCTTGCCTCCGTGTTTCGAACTTGGCAACATTGCTTGATGCATCAGCCATTTACACAGGATGGTGGTCTCATATGCCAGCCTCACATTAGAACAACCGTGTTTGTATATGATGGAATTTTTTTCTTCTCTAGCGCTACCCTGTTCCGAAATATATAGCGTTGCTCGACGAATCTGTCGTTTGGTCATGCTGCTGAGTTCCCCATGTCAGCATCTCATTAGAAGAACGTGTGCATGTTGGAATTATTTCTCGCTCGCGCCTACCTTATTCGAACTTGGCAACGTTTTTCGATGCAGCACCTATATAAGGTCTCTCTAGTGGGCCCACATGTCAACCTCTCCGTAAATAAAACGTGCTATGAATTTGGTGCGTAAAAAAATGTGGCATGAACTTATTCGACTTTTTTGGCCACCTAAGTTGTTCTGTCTTTGGTCCGTAGCTGGGTCCCAGATGTCAGCAACCTCTCTGCAGGAAACATGTCTACACTGGGTCCCAGATGTCAGCCTCTATTTGAAAAAAACGTGTGCATGTTGGACTGATTTTTTGGGTTGAGTCCGCCGTTATGACCATGGCAACATTGGTAGATGCAGCAGATGTTTATCTGGGTCCCAGATGTCAGTCATATACAGTACACAAAATGTTAATCTATACTCCATTGCTGGGTCCCACATGTCAGTCTTCTCTGTGTAGGAAACATGTCTATGCTGGATCCCACATGTCAGCCTTCTCTGTGCAAGAAAACATGTCTATGTTCGGTCCCACATGTCAGCCTATATTTGAATTAAACATGTCTATGCTGGGTCCCACATGTCATCCTATATTTGAATTAAACATGTCTATGCTGGGTCCCACATGTCAACATCTATTTGAATTAAACATGTGTATATATGTTAGACTTTTTTTCGGGTCGAGACCGCCGTCCTGATATTGGCAACATTTCTAGATCCAACAGCAGTTTATCTGGGTCCGAGATGTCAGCCTAAGAGTACAAAAAAGTTAACTCTATATCAACAAAAATTGCCTAGGATCCGAACTCGAGACCTCACCAGCGGTCAACTGGGTGCCTTGCCATTGCGAAAGAAACAAATAATACAATAGAATCGTTCAACTTTACTATTATAAATTATGGATTTGTCTCCTTAAAAAGACTTTTTGACCATTTTTATCTCCCATCAAATAATAAGGCGGCGCTCCTGGCAGCTAAACTAAAAAATATAGGCAAAGTTTTTAAAATAAATTTAAGAGGTGGGGGGCAATGCCCAAAAGGCTGAATTAAAAATAGTTTGACTATTCTACATGGGTTGCTCTACATGGGCTATAATCCATATGCTATTTTCCATGGGCTCCTTTCTAAAATTTTCCTGGGCTGTAGTTAGCAGTCCCCTAACCACTAAAAGATTGAATTAAAATGTTCTGGGCTAAAGAGGGGCCGAATGAGCGAGATTTATCCTCCTGGTATATAAAATAGCATTTTTCTGTGTCTCGGCCAGATTCAAAACAAAGACCTAAGATAGGGAGGGAAAGAAATCAATAATTCTTTTTGGAATATATTTATATAAACTCTCCAGTATAGAATAAAATAGAAAAATTATCGAAAGATTCGCAGTTCACATTCAGCAGCACTTGACCAATTCAGTAGCATTTCAAAGTGAGCGATTCAGCAATACAGACACCGAAATACAATAGCAATACATAGAGAACCATTTCTTGTTTCAGTTCTTAAAACCTTGTCTCCCTATCAGTTTGCGCTTTTCTCCAAACACACTCGACCGTTGGAGCATGGTAAACTGACGATCGAGTCTTCTTTGAGTACTTCTCAAATCAATTCCTGTGTGACCCCTGATGGTACCTAAAATGCCCAAGTCTCATCTAGATTGTTACAAGGCCAAGTTTCAAAAGAAAAACAAGACTATCTACTGCCCTTAATTTAAACAAGTACTAGTATATCAGTATTAGTTCCACAAAATGCTTTAGTAATAGCAAGGATAGAACAATTGAAAGATTCAGTAGCTTTCGTGCTTGAACTCAATAGCAATATAGAGAGAATCAGTTCTTATTCAAGCTCAAAAAACCATGGTGCACGATCAGTTTTCCCTATTCTCCAAACAGACTTGATCATTGGAGCAAACAAAACTGACAATCAAGTCTGCTTCTCTGTGAATACCTTGTCCTTACATCAATGCCTGTGTGACACCTATATGCAACCCAAAATACCCATGACACATCTAGATAATTATGACAATGCTAAGTTTTCAAAGAAAAACAAGACAATCTGATGCATATGATCAAAACAAGTACTCCAATTACATCATAGTTAGTAGTACAAAATATTGTACTAATAGTGACGACATAACATTTGACATATTCAGCAGTATAGAATAAGTTCAAAAAAATATCGACAGATTCCAAGTTCATATTCGGCAGCACTTGACAGATTAAGCAGCATCACAAACTGACCGATTAGCAGTACACATACAATGACCAAAAGAACTGATAGATTCGGAAATACACACATTGAAATTCCATAGATGTAGCAAGGGCTGATTCAAAAGGAAAACAAGACCATATTCTGCACTTGATAGGTCGATCTGAACAAGTAAAAGTACATGGTTATTACTACAAAATAGATTAGAAGAGGAAAAACTCCATACAAAATACTCGAAACTACCTTAAGCTAGGAACCACATCTCCCAAAATGATAAGTACCAGTACATATAGTACAGTAGGTATTACTACAAAATACATTAGCAGTAGGTGAACTCCATAAAGATACTCCTAAGTACAACTACTAAGAACATGTAGTAAGTCTTTCTTGGAGTGCAAATATTCCAACAAACATTAAGACGTGTTTATCTCACTCATGAATCTTGTCAATGCGAAGACGGTATTCCAGGGTGAACACCGACTGTCCACGAGCAATCAGGTGCGACATCGACACCGGCAGGAGCCACTGCAGCTCATCGAATGGGACACTGTCCAGCGACGCGGTTCTCTCTGGCATGCATAGCCCAGAATTTTTGAACCTTCTACCCTCAATTACTATCGACGACCAAAACTTCACCAGGTACTTTGGCGACAAGAACGCCACCGACATGGCGCATATGATTGATACAATGTGTAGCGATTAGCACGTGTCAAATCGCACCACGAACACCATCTACTGCCCGTAGGCCTGTTGCCAGTAGAGGCTTAGAGGTGTACCTGCCTGTTTTGTCATAGCAGAAACTGTGCACCCTGATTGTGTGAGCTTTGCAGACGTGGGCGAGGAGCGCTGCCGGCGAGGAGGCGAACACGTAGCCATCATCCATGCAATTGCACGGGCCGTGCGGGCACGTGATCTTGTGGTTGTGGGCCTGACGGTAGGCGACCAATGTCCCGCAACTGTCGTGGGGCATCTTCTACCTTTTCTGCTGGTGACTCAGAGGTTCAACTCCTTGGAGCATGCGGCCAGCCAGACGGTGCTGGTAGTGTCCATACGTGTAGCGATATCGTCGAAGACGTTGGCGCCAACCTTGCTCCATCCGCCGTGCCTCCTGTTGGGCCCCGAATCCGCCATGGTGTCCCGATGGATTGGGGAGGAAAATGAGTCAAGAGCACACTGGAGATGATAACATATGCTTCCAAAGATGGGGAAGATGGAATGGCTCTTTGAACGAGGAGTTTTTTGCGTGTTCCTTTATTTGTCTTCTGCTGCAGGGCATAGCTGCATCAAGGAGACTTTAATTAGCTAGCTAGTCTAGCACGCCAATATGTTCTTTAGTGTACTCCTCAATACTAGTATTGGGTTGAACGTGCCTCGCAACTCAGATAGTAGTACTAGTACAATGACTATCGGAGATTTGTCCCATGAAGGAACTAGGGTCCAATGATCCCTAGGTTCGTGAGGGGAGCTGAACACGTGTTCCCAAGTAGCCTCGGCGACGGTGGTGATGGTGAAGCAAGAATCACAGAAGAGAGGAGACACGGTGTTTTTTACCCAAGTTCGGGACCCTCGTGAGGAGTTAAAGCCCCTACTCCTACTTTGTTGTATTGCTTGTTGGCTTCATGAGGGTACAATGGAGATGAGATGTCTAGGGTTTTTATCGATAAGGATCGGTCCCTTATAAAGTAGGAGGAGGAGCCCTTATATAGGGTGGTGTCGGGCCTCTTCCCTAGCTTTGGGCGGGAAGGGCGTCCATAGTGCCGCTCCTTGAGATCCTGGTCTAGGGGACTACTTTACATGGACTTGGTCTAACTCGTCCGGCTCCACCCCGTCCTCCTGTAAAGCGTCTTGTTTTGGCATTGCTTGTACTCATTCAGCGCTCTCTTCCTTTTCCCTTCTATCACCAGAATGGAAAAAGAAGGGGTATTCCACTACGAGGTTGATCATCCTTTCCCTATGTAAAGGTGGAGTAGATCTAGTCTTCTCTACCAGCATGGCTGATGCTGTCAGGGCGCAGTACTTCCTGTCGGGGGCCGCAGTTTGAGCCCCACTTGGTGAAGTTATGTTCTTACCCTAGAATTGCCTCGTGGTATTTGGTGCGTGAGGGAGCATCGTGGAAACGTGGCAGGCCTCCTCTAGGGGTTCCCCCATTCGGGATTACCCTCCTCGTGAGGGGGAGGGGGAACACACCTCGTGAGGCCCGCGCAGTTGTGTCCTCTCTGGAGGGGTGCGTCCTTGTGAAGGCGAATATTCTCTGTGTGTGGGGTCTATCACACGAGGGGACGTGGCACCCCGGTTGCCAGAGCCCTGACAGTAGCCCCCGGACACTTGCCCCGCACGTGTCTCTTGGTGGACCCAAAGGGGCTGGCGGCCTTAGACATGGGACGAGCCCCGTGCCTGTTCGGTCAACAGAGACCTGATGGGCTTAGACCTTAGCCATGAAGTCCAAACGGCCATGCATCCTCAGCTCCAAACTCGAAGTGTACTGCTCCTGCTTTGGAAGTTGCTCCCACGACGCGACGATGTGTGGGGACTAGCAGTTAATACCACGCGCGTGGCTCGATGACACACATTTTCACCTGGCCTAGTTAAATCGGGGGGGGAAGGAATCTCTTCATTCCACATCACCACCTCCCCCGCTTGACTCCCTGTGCGTCTTGTGTCAAAGCCTCATCTTCTTCATGGCGCCTAGGCCTTTCTAAGCCGTGGAGAAAGGCAAGCGACAATCCCCGGGAGAGGGGAGGCCTCTGGAGGGAAACGCCGCTAGGCTTGACCACACGGGGCAACTCCTGGCCCCACGGGAGTCGTTTAGTAACTCCTGGGGCAGATGGGGTCCGCCCCGCTGGGCATGGCCAGACCTTCCCGGACTGCGGTCGTCCTTGCCGTTCGCCTAAGGCAGGGGCCCGCCTTTCTCACAGGGCCTAAGACGGCAGCAACCCTGAATTGGTGGTTCATTTCGTCCTTGTTCTCAAAGTGGACGACTGGTCCACCCGGGCAAGGCTTCCTGTGCACTTTACTCAGGTACGCACAGGGCTGAGATCTCATGGAGTTTGTGCGACTAAGGCACGCCGGAGGAAGCGACGTGTGCACCGTGTACTTCGGGATGTCTGACTTGGGCGATATGTACCGTTTCGATGGTTGGAACATCTTCATCCGCGACCACGAGATCGAGCGCAATTCGATGCTGAGGTTTCGCTATGATGCTGAAAAGGGCTTCTAGGTGGTGGTGTACGACCCGATGTCGTGTCGCATCAACTACCCCCACCAACTTTGAGGCGCCAGGGGGCCTACCACTGTGACTGTGACGTTTCCATCAGGGTCATGAACCTTTTACCAGCGTAGGGGCCGCTAAGTCTTTGACCTTCTGTTCAATGGCCGAGATGTATTGAGGACCATGGTGTAGACCCTGGGGCGGACCTTTGATCCTGTTGTTTCTTCTTCCACATGTTCCTGTCGTGATGCCTGAAGTTCTTGTTTGTGTGTTTATGGCGTGGCGCGCGCTTGGCGAGGCTAGCCTCGGTGGTCTGCACCCTTCCTTTATGGGGTCGAGCTTCGTGAGCCTTCGACGGGCCTGCCGAGAGGCCGAGTGTCTTGGAATGCCTCCCTCGCGAGGCAAGGTTGCATGGGCGCCGCATGGTGAGGCAAATTTCCTAATGAGGCACCTAGGGGGCGTTTCTTGCGGAGTCCTTCCGGCCGGTGGTCCGTACCGCTGTGCAGCGGGCCTTTCTCGTACCGGAGTCAACCATGTTCTCGCGCCGCTGGGGGTGTATCCCCCGGCCACCACTGATGATTTTATGCCCGCGGGTCGTCCTAGAGTTTTTCCACAACTTGTGAACATGGTTGACTGTTGAGGACTCTTGAGGAGAGACTTCACCACGTGCTGTTGTAGAGGGATGCGAGGCTGTCCCGTGAGCTGGCCGTAGGTCTCCTCGCAGAGTATTGTGAGCCTAGCGCCTGATAGTAGGTGAATCAATCTGATGGTGAGACTTCTTATGTCATATGTGGTGTCCGGTGTGAGAGGTATTTGCTCTGCACGTTCTTCTCGGGGCCTCCTGAGGGGTTGTCGCAGCATGAAAACGCGTGTCGCTAGGTTCCCTAAATACACTCATGCAGAGTGTTTTAGACGCTAGGGTCCATGGATGAGGTAACTCATGGAGGTTTATGATTTGTAAGTTCACAACTCATACCCTGGAGCCCATGAAGCTTCATCCCCTAAGGAGGGTATTTCCAGGGTTACCCCATAGGCCTCTCGAGGAGAAGACTGTGGGGCAGGTGCCGACCCTGCTACCTTCTCGGGGAGAGGCTAGCAGCCGATGCGGAGATTTATCCCATCTTTCTAGAGCCGGGTACGTTGGGTGAGGTAGCTTGAGGCCGATAACAAGGTCGTAAGTTCAGAGATCATGACCGATACCCGAAGGGATCTAGAGGAATAGGGCCTCGCGAGGCGCTATGGAGGACTTTTCTGTTTGCTTCCCAGGAGCGTGGGTGAGGTAACTCATAGCCGGACCCAGTCCGTGATTGTTCAGAGCTCAAAACTTTAGGTCGTAAGCCAGTTGGCGGTGGAACTAGGCCTAGCGAATAGTTTGCAAAAAAAAATTGTTTTTTAATGTCCAGGAGCGTGGGTGAGGTAACTCGTAGCCGGACGCAGTCCGTAAGTTTATAGATCACACCTCATGTCTTGGATAGGCTAGGAGGAACATGGCCTCCTGAGCCGCCCCATAGACCTTTTGAGGGGAGGGCCGTAGGACAATGCATGCATACCAACAAGTTTTTATTTTTAAGGTCTAGGAGCGTGGGTGAGGTAACTCGTAGCCGGACCTAGTCCGTAAGTTCAGAGCTCATGCCTCACGTCCTAGATAGGCTAGCGGAGAAACATGTCCTCACAAACTATTTCTTAAAAGGGAGGAGTTTTTGAAGTATCAGGAACCGTGGGTGAGGTAAGTCGTAGCCGGACCTGGTCCGTGAGAGTTTAGAGCTAACACTATAGGGCCTAGACAAGCTAGCATAGGAATAGGGCCTCGCGAGCCGTTTCCGAAAAAAATTTGGGGTCCAGGAGCTTGGGTGAGGTAACTCGTAGCCGGACCCAGTACGTAAGTTCAGAGCTCATACTTTAGGTCCTGGACAAGCTAGTGGAGGAACAGGGCCTCGTGAGCCGTTTTCAAAAACATTTTGGGTTCTAGGAGCGTGGGTGAGGTAACTCATAGCTAGACTGATCCATAAGTTTAGAGCTCACACTTTAGGTCCTGGATAGGCTAGCAAAGGAACTAAGCCTCATGAGCCGCCCAGTAGACCTTTTGAGGAGAGGGCCGTAGGGAAAAACACGCGTACCATTGTGGATCGATACATGCACTACACGAGGGACACAAGCACCAGAGGCCATGGGTGAGGTAACTTGCTACCGAGGAATGGTCCATAAGTTTAGAGCTCGACACTGGTGATGCCGTGGAGTGACCGGTGTCAGGGACTGTGCCTTGCTCCCCTCTTACATGGTGCATGTTAGGGAAATCAGGTTGGTACGGTTTTCAAAGGAGACTTTTCCGAGGGAAAAAACAAATAGGAGGGTGTGCGCAAGACACAAGATCCAAAAAATCGCTGAAAGTTCAAGATTATTACCGGACCGCCGTGTCTCTCACGGGGTGTTACTGAATGTAAGACTGCAAAGGATGAGGGTTTTTTGATGGTCACCTTCAAGAAGTTGTGTAGTCAGGCGCGTTGCTTGGGGAGTCTTGTGAAGATTTCGCTGCTGTGAGCTCCTATCTAGCTGATGGCCTAGCTGCCCTCTGGAGGGCCGTTGATGCCGTCTGCGCTGGGTGCAGTCCATTGGGAAGTCGAAAATCCCCAGGTCGAGGAAGTGTTTGGTACCCTCTTCGGAGTCCGTGAGGAAGGGGTGTGGCAAGGCCTGGCCCCTCTGGAAGGCCCGGGTGCCTCCCATGCCATGCCCCTCTTGAGGTGGGTACGGGACGACCGCCGCCCTCTTGAACAGAGCGTTTTTCTTGGCCACGACCTGTCTCCTCCTCGTGGAGCCCCCGATGTAGTCCCGGTCCCCAGGATAGGTGGTGGCCGCGGCTTTGTAGGCGTGCTCGAGGGAGCGCAGAGGTTCAGCTTCATTGCAGTGGACTGTGATTGTCTCACCGTTCTCCCCGGGCATCTTGAGGATGTTGTAGGCGTGGTGAGTTGCCGCCATGAGCTTGTCCAGCACAGGGTAGCCGAGGATGACATTGTATGGGAGCTCGATGTGAGCCACGTCAAAGTCGACGAGCTCAGTGCGGTAGTTGTCGTGGGCCTCGAACGTGACGGAGAGGCGCACCTGCCCGATATGTATGGTGGTTCCATTGTCAGCTCAGAGATTGGCATGGTTGGCATCAGCCTCTCATAGGGCACCTACAGCTGGGAAAATGTCTTGGTGGAGATTACGTTCAGGCTGGCGCCTCCATCAATGAGGGTCTTTGCGACCGTGATGTTGTTGATGGTGGGGGTTTAGATCATGGGGAGATTACCCACGGTCATGGTGGAGATGGGAGGGTCACTAGCGTCGAAGGTGACCGGGTACTGCGACCACATGAGCTTCTGGGACGGAAATCCTATCCTGGCGGCGGCGACCTTGTGAGTGAGCATATTGAAGTGCCGATTGGAGACTAGAGCCTGGGAGCCACCAAGGATAACAAGCGATAGCTCCTTGCAACACTTGATAGCCCCAGGGTCCTCAGCATGTCCTTTCTCCCCTTGTGGAGGGTGCTGCTGTGAGGCGTTGGCTTGGTGTCCCACCCGTGGTTTGTCGCGGCCTCCGGAGTTGTTATTCCAGTGCTCTCCCCCATGGTAGCCACCCCTATCCCCACCGTGCTTCCCACCAGATTTCCCCTTCCTCTGACAGCTGTGCAGGTGGCGGAGCCTCTGGAGCTCGTAGCAGTCGTCCGTGGGGTGTCCGTTCGTCTTGTGAATGGTAGTATGCGTTGTTGTCCCTTTCTCCTTCGTCGCGCTCCTCACGAGGACTCTTCCTGTCTGGTTTAGCAGCGAGAATGACCGTGGTCTTGCGCTTGGGGTCCTTGTCTTTGCCCCTCGTTGAGTCCAAGGACTTCAGGGTGGTTTCCGCCCCTGCAAGGCCAAACATCCGCCGAGCCTCCGCCTTGGTGCACTTCTCAGCCATGACGAAGAGTTTGGCGGTCGTGGTGAGGTTCTCTCCCTGGATACCGTTCTTCTCCCTCATATTCACATCCTTGACACCCTTAGATAAGGAGGTGATGACGTTAGAGTCCGAGATCTTTGGGATCTTGTTGCGGACTCGGCTGAACCTCTGCAAGAACTTGAAGAGGGTCTCTCCAGGCTCCTGGCGCACCTGGCAGAGGTTGAAGTACGCGAGCAAGCGCTCGTATCTTCCCTTGAAATTGGCGATGAAGAGGGAGCTGAGTTTGGCCCACAAGTCGATGGACTCCTCTGGCAGGTTCATCAGCGAAGTGCTGGCTGTGTCCTTCAGGCACAGGGGGAGACAGTTTGCCATGACGCAGTCATCACCCCCGCAGCCTCGATGCCCGTAGAGTAGAGCTGTAGGAACTCGCACGTGTTGGTCGTTCCGTCATAGAGCGCTGGCGTCTCCGGGCGGAACTTGTGCGGCCAGACCACACGGCAGAGTGCCTTTGTGAGGGCAAGGAAGCCGTTAGCCTGCACCGCCCTACCGCCGGCGAAGGTCGTGCGGTTCTGCTGGCCTGCCGCAGCGATTTCCTCGGTGATTCAGTCATTGCGCCCACGTGGTGGGGCCGCGACCGCGGGGGGCGAGACAATCTGGCAGCTATTGGTTGCTGATGGAGGTTCTTGGTCAGACTTGGGGGCGTCATAGCGACGTTGTGCCTATGGCGATCCCCCATCCCCTAGCACCGGGTCTTCTCCCTGGGCCTTCTACCCTCGAGGGCAGAGCGTGGCAATGTGGAGGATCTCAGCGATCCTATCCCACCGCTTATCCTCACCCAGGTTGTCCCGTGAGTGGTCCAGGAGCTCCTGCACCATGCGCCTAGACTCCTCGGGCGTGTGGCGCTCGGGGTTGCCGCGCGTGGACGCGATGCTGGAGAGAGAGGTGGCGCCATGCGAGGAGGACGAGGACTCCCATGACTGGAGGTATGTGGAGCCTCCGTCGTCCTCGATCCACTGGTCCTGCTTAGAGGGGGCGCTTCGCGAGGCCGGCTTGGTCTGGGCCCTGGTCGGTGCGCGGCGGAGCGCACCCTCAGCACGGGTCTCGGTGTGAGCCGACATGTGGTCGAGGTTGGTGGAGACCTTGGAAGAGCGCCTCATCCCCCTACATGGAACGCCAAATATTGAAGATTTTCCCCCTGAAGAAACTAGGGTCCAACGATCCCTAGGTTCATGAGGGGGATTGAACATGCGTTCCCAAGGAGCCTCGGTGACGGCGAAGCAAGAATTATGGCAGAGAGGTGACACGGTGTTTTTTACCCAGGTTCGGGACCCTCGTTAGGAGGTAAAGCCACTGCTCCTGCTTCGTTGTATTGCTCGCTTGGCTTCACGAGGTCACAATGGATAATAGATGTCTCCGGTTTTGATCGATAAGGATCAGTCCCTTCTAAGGTAGGAGGAGGAGCCCTTATATAGGGCGACATCGGGCCTCTTCCCTAGCCTTTGGGCGGGAAGGGCATCCATATTCCATCTCTCTCGGCTTCGCCCCGTCCTCCTGTAAAGCGTCTTGTTCTGGCGTTGCTTGTTCATCCGGCGCTCTCTGCTTTTTCCCTTCTATCACCAGAACATAAAAAGAAGGGGTCTTCCACCACGAGGTTGATCGTCCTTTCCCTATGTAAAGGTGGAGTAGACCTAGTCTTCTCTACCAGCGTGGCTGGTGCTATCAGGGCATGGTACTTCCTGCCGGGGCCGCAGTTTGAGCCCCACTTGGTGAAGTTACAGCCTTACCCTAGAATTGACTTGTGGTATTCGATGGGCGGGGCGCATCATGGCATCGTGGCAGGCCTCCTCTGGGAGTGTCCCCGTTCCGTATTCCCCTCCTCGCGAGGGGGAGGGGGAACACACTCCTGAGGCCCGCACGATTGTGTCCTTTCTATAGGGGTGCCTCCTTGCGAAGGCAAAGATTCTCTGAGTGCGGGGTCCGTCACATGAAGGGACGTGGCACCCCGGTTTCCAGAGCCCCGACAATGACATATCATCACAATATAAAATTATACAGTAATATGTAAAGCATAGAAAATAATTATAATTTCGAGCCATATCCATAAAGTATCAGGGTGTATATTTGGTCCTTGTGTGTAGTGTTCATCGTGCTTCTATCAATAGAATCTCCTAGATGATAGTATGGGAAACAATATTCGATGGTTAGCAATGTTGGGATTTGCTAGTATTGATACAACTGTTAATGTTGAAAGTTATCCATACACTATATAATGGTAAGATAAATCTCTAACAAAATATGGTCTTGTCACATCAGCTTAACCAAATGAGCCTGGAATCATTGAAGGCAAGGTTGTTTACATAGAGTACGACCCTTATTACACAAGCATTGAGGTAATTGTTTCTTAAAATGTATGGCATGTGTTTTGTAATATCCTGTTGATGCTAAAATTTCCATAATTTCCAAAGAAAATATAGTCAAGTAAATACGAGTAACCAAACTGAATACGATAAGACATAATACTGATACAAGGACAGGTTTCAAAGGACAGAGAACAAGAAGTTGAAAGCTAATGACTTCGGACAACCAAACAAAATAAATAGTTCAACAGGGCCGAGAAATATTTCTCTAATTGTAGTACCAAGTATTGTCGCGGAAATGACCCCGGGTACCCCAGAGTTGAGGTATCAAGTGATTCAACAAATCCATGAGTAATTCAATAGATGATGTGAACATAGAAGACATATATGTAAGAGTATGTGAGGTATAAAAAGAATAGGATAATAGCAAAGGAGGAAAAATGCCAGCTGGGCCGACTTAGGGAAAACTGGCTGGGCTACTCCCTAACTCGGACCCTTGACTCGGATCCGTTACTTGGATCCGTGACTCAGATCCTTGACTGGGATCCTTTACTTGGATCCTTGATTCGGATCCTTTACTCGGATCCGTGACTCAGATCCTTGACTCGAACCCTTTACTTGGATCCTTGACTTGGATTAGCCAACAGGAGCAATCCAGGCCGAATCTTCTATTCATCCAGAGCACTTGGGCCGATTTAACTCACCCCAGGTGACCTCGTATTCATCTCCAGATGCCATCTCAACCTCTACATTGACATACCACTCACCAGGTCAAGCTCTTACGTCAGATGCCAGTCTTGGGACGCCCCTGGCTTAGACTGGCACAGTTGGTCCAAGATGCTAAGGAATATGCTGGGCATCTCACAAGATGCTAAGGAATCTGTTGGGCATCTCACAAGATGCTACGGATATGCTGGGCATCTCAGAAGATGCGAAGGAATATGACGGTCATCTCAGAAGATGCTAATGAATATGCCGAAGGGATAAGACTGATGAGTCACTGAAAGACAAACCAAAGGACGAGATGACCTGGCAAGGACCCATTATCCTCCTCATAGGCAGTACTTGTGGGACATACCTTGTCCCCTAGGCTCCCCTTTATAAGGAGCACCAGGGGGATCGTTCCTAGAGAGGCCTCGGAGGGATCCTCTCATCTTAGTTCATGTATGAACACTTCTTCTTCTTCTTCCTCAAGCTCCAAGTAGCAACTAGGGAAACATCTCAAGGAGCACTTGTAACCAATATACAAAAGCAATAATAGAAGGAGTTCATCATACATCGATGATCTCTGGGTTCTTCCCTGTTCTTCGTATGCGTTCTTCACTTCATCATCCCTCCCCGGATTCCTCTAGTGTCCATCGACCCCAACTTTAGTCTACCCATGGCATATGCCATGACACCACCACGACATTTGGCGTCCACCATGGGATAGATTAGAGGTGCTGGTTGGGTTTCCATCCGGACGGGAACATCATCATCAACCTCGGCTTCACCATCGAGCAACAACTTCTTCATCTTCTACCCCAACATATAGAGATCAGGGAGGTTGGCGTACGAGACTTCCTCGTTGACTCAACAAGGGTGACTCAACCTCATCGCCAAGAGTACTATAAGTATCAATTGACTCAACAATCATGACTCAGCGAGATGACTCAACCGGGGTGATACGTCCAAAACGTATCTACTTTCCCGAACACTTTTTCTATTGTTTCTCCACTAAACTTGTGTGATTTGGATACAACTAACATGGACTGATGTTGTTTTCAGCAGAATTACCTTGGTGTCAAGCTTTTCTGCAGAAACTCAACTATTAGGAAAAATCCCGGAAAATATGCCAAAAATTCTATTTCACCAGAAGACTCACGAAGCTAGAAGACGAGACGGAGTGGGGCCCTGGGGGGCCCACACCCCCAGCCGCGCGGGCCAGGCTTGGCCACTCCTGGAGGGGGTGTGGCCGCCCCAGGCACCCCCTCGGCCTCCCTCTTCGCCTATAAGTCCCCTCTTGATCTAGAAATCGAGGGGGGTTCGACGTTTTTCCAGAAAGAGTTCCGCTGCGTCGCCATCACCAGAAACCTCGATTTGGAACCAGAAACTCCGTACTGGCACCCTGCCGGGACGGGGAATTTGGAGAGGATCATCGCCATCATCATCACCAATGCCTCTCCATCAACCATCCATGTTTCCCTCATCCATGAGTGAGTAATCCTCCGCTATAGGCTATGGGGATGGTAGGTATTGGATGAGTTCAATCATGTAATCGAATAAGATTGTTAGGGAATGGTGCCTAGTATCTCTATTAGTGCTATTTGACTTTGTTGCAACTTGTTGTGCTTAATGCTTGTCACTAGGGCCCGAGTGCCATGATCTCAGATCTAAACTTATTATTGATTCATTATGATAGTTTTGTTTGTGATCTTAGCTGCAAGTTGTGTACACATATCATTGTCCGGATCCAAAGGCCCCGAAGTGAAATAAATTGGGACATCCTAAGGGGATGGCTATGATGTGAGGATCACATGTGTTCACAGAGTGTTAATTCTTTGATCCAGTGCTCTATTAAAAGGAGCTCCTTAATTGCCAGTAGTTCCCTTGAGGCCCTGCTGCAATGGGCTGGCAGGACAAAAGATGTTTTGCAAGTTCTCATTGCGAGCACGCATGACTATATATGGAGCACATGCCTATGATTGTTTAGTACTTGGGTGCTTTACCTTATTTATCTGCAATTGCCCTTGATCTTGAAGTTACATGTTTAGACTCATCCATGCAACACCCGTCCATCCATCCCTATGCCTACCGCACTCATACCATACTGTTTGCTACTACTGTTACTATTGATCTTGTTTTGCTACTGCTGTTGCTTTGCTATTGCTACTACCAAACTGTTGCTACTGATAAACTTCTATGAGCAAGAACTATTTCCAGGTGCAACTTAACTAACAACTCAGTTATTAAGTCTTGCAACTATTCTTTGTCTCCACTTGTGTCGAATCAATAAATTGGGTAATACTACCCTCGAAGACTGTTGTGATCCCCTATACTTGTGGGTCATCAAGACAATTTTCTGGCGCCGTTGCCGGGTCGTAGCTTTATTTGTAAGTTCACTTGGATCTATTACTGTTCACTGCTACTCCTTTCATCATGGGGAATTCTCGTGATGGAAAGTTTCCTATTTTACCATCCACTACAACAACAGGTATAGTCCTAAACACCTCTGTTGCGCTTGATTCACCATCTGTTATAAGTAATCTTGTTACACCACCACCACATACACATGATACACACACTGCTACTACTGTTGAATCTAAAATAGCTACTGATACTCATGATGTTACTTCTACTTTGCTTGATGCAAGTGGTTCATTAGGTCCTTTCCTAGATGCTACTATTGCTAAAACTATTCTAGGAAACACTGAAACTCTCAGTGAAGACACTGTTACACCTGTTAGCTATCCTGTGTCTAGAGAGACATATGATATTAATGATGGTTACATGGAAATTACTAATGATTTTATTGAAGAGTACCAAAACACACATGGTGCTAGTGCTATTAGAAGTCTCCTTGAGAGATGTACCATTATTCCTAAACTGTCTTCTGATCCTAAGTTTTCCACCTCTCCCATAGATATTAAAGATGAAGATTATGATTTTTCTCTTGATTTAACCTATTTAGACATTGTTGAGAAAGAACCTTTTTGTGGGACTGAGAGTGAGAGTGATGTGGCACACATGAATGAGATTTCCACTATGAGTGCTTTATTCTTTGGTGATTTTAAGATGCGCAAGTAATTTTTTACTAAGATCTTCCCTTTTTCACTAAAAGGAGAATCTAAAGCTTTGTTTAATATATTACCTCCTGGATCCATTGATAGCCCTGATTGCTTGATTGCTTCTTTCTTTCCAGAAATATTTTCCTCCCAGTGCTAGACATGCTGCTTTGCAAAGACTTTTTTATTTTAAACAGGGAGAAGAAGAGAAATTGCCTGAGTCATGGACAAGGTTTTGTGCCTTGATTCATGCACATCCTGGATGTCCATTACCTAAAAATTAACTTCTTGATATTTATTATAATGGACTAACTGATGATTCTAGGACATACCTAGAAAGTTTTGCTGATTGTGTTTTCAAGAAAAGAACTCCTATAGATGCTGAAGATTTAATGGATAAAATATGCAAGAATTTTGATGATTGGACTGCAACCGGGCTAAATACACCTGAGCTTATTACTCCTGAACCAGTTCTGCTTGAACCAGTTCCAGCACCAACACCAAACAAGAGGGGAGTGATTGCATTAAATGATGAAATGATGAAAGAAGCTAAGAAATGTCTTAAGGAGAAAGTTATTAGAGCTGAAGATGTGAAGAATTTACCTCCTATAGAAGAATTATGTAAGACAATTCCCCACTCATCTACTATTGAGGTACACTCTCTCCACTTTGGTGAAGGTGATATTCCCTATGGTAAGCCTCCTGATCAATGCTTAGATGAACTTGACACATTTATTGTTAAAGTTCAGAATCATTTATTTGAAAACTCTAGAGATATTAAGGAGTTGAAAGATATTGTGGAAAGAACTGCTAATGATATTAAAATGCTTTGTAAACACTTTCAAATGGTTCAAACCCAAATTGATCAACTTGCTAAGGTACAAAAAGATATGCTAGTTAATGCCTCAGGAGATAAACATGCTTATGGAATTAGAACTAGGAGTCGTATAGCTAATCAAGATCCTTTATATCATGAAGGACACCCTAAAAGAATTGAGCAGGATTCTCAACAAGGTGAAAGTAGTGGTATTCCTTGTAAGAGAAAGAAGAAGAAACACAAAATAGTTGAGGAACCCTCTAAACCTATTGTACATCCTAAGAGTATATCTGTCTCTGATGCTGAAACTGAAAGTGGTGAGAAAAATGATACTCCTGATAAGGAGGAAGTTGAGGAAGAACCCGAGAAGCACACTAAGAATACTAGGTACACTAAGGAAGATTTTATTCCTAAAAAATATGGTAGTGAGAGAGAACCTTGGGTGCAGAAACCTATGCTTTTTCCTAATAAGAAACACAAGTCAAAGGAGGAATAACACTATAACAAGTTTTGTGAGTGGATGAAACCTTTATTTTTGCAAATTCCTTTGAATGATTCTATTAAGTTGCCTCATTATTCAAAGTATATGAAGGATATTGTCTCTAATAAAAGGAAGATTCCTAATGAGGAAATTTCTACTTTGCTTGCTAATTATTCCTTCAATGGTAAGGTTCCAAAGAAACTTGGTGTTCTAGGTATACCAACTATTCATTGCTCTATTAAGAGTAATTATGTTAGAACTTCTTTATGTGATTTGGGAGCTGGAGATAGTGTTATGCCTTTTTCTCCCTACAATTGACTCCAGCTAGAAAAGTTGATACCAACTGATATATCTTTGCAAATGTCTAATAAGTCAACTACTATTCCTGTTGGTATATGTGAGGATGTTCCTGTTCAAGTGGCTCATAATTGCTTGGTTTTAACTGATTTTGTTGTGCTTGAGATGCCTGAAGATGATAATATGTGCATTATTCTTGGGAGACCTTTTCTTAGTACTGCAGGTGTTGTCATCAATTTTAATCAAGTAAAAGTAACTTTTAATATTAATGACAAAGATCATACTGTATATTTCCACAAAAAGATTGATAAGAGCTATTGCCTGAATTCGATTGAAAATATTGAGAGCATCAAAGTTGGATAAATATATTGTCCCATTCCACAAGAAAGTTTTGAAACTATTATGATTGGGACCATTGCTATCAAGTTTGAGGTAACATAATCACTTTGTGGAATGCAAAGTTTTGTTTCATATAAGATTGTTTTGGTAACAAGACTTGATCAACCTTGTTAACGAAATTTAATAAACAAAACAATGCTTTCACAGTGGTTATACTTGCTCACTTTTATTCGTTTCCTTCCTAGTCTTTGCTCTTTCTCTTGTTAGCTTTAGTTTTGCTAGTTGTTTGCTTGTTAGAGTGTCTTAGAACTTCTGTAGTTTTGGTTCTCGTTTTCTTTTGCTTATTCTAAAAAATCTTTTCTGCAAGAAAATCAATTTTCATACCCTGAAAATTGGCCAAAAATAAAGTTTCCTAAAAAATCCTAGAAAATTCATATTAAATTTTTCCTCGAAAAGGGGCATAGGGATACCTGGAGTGGCCCAGGGGGACCCAACAGGCTAGCACATCCCCTGGTGGCGTGGCTAGCACCCAGGGCACGCCTGGCATGGGTGGGGCCCACCTGTGGCCCTCCAAGATGCCTCCTTCCAGCCACTTCTTTCTCTCTCCCGAAAAACACCGGAAAATATTTCTCAAGCTCGAGTTCCTGCTGTTCTTGCTCCCGATTTTTGATCTCCTTGGTCAGCCCATCTTTGCTGCTGATTTTTGGAGGGATTGCTCCTTGGTATGTGCCTCCTCCGCTTGTCCAATTAGATTTTTGATTGTAAGATTGTATCTTGAGTATTTTGTCGCTATAGGTGTCAGGTTGTGTGAGCTTGCATGCTTGTTCTATGCTTAGATATTTTATTTTGATGCATGTTTAGCCCTCTAGCAAGTTCCTATAGTAGTTTCTCATCATTTATCAACTTGGAAATCACTTGGTTTGATGTTTGTCTAAAAATTTCAGAAAAAAATGGACAACCACACCTTGGGACAAATATTTGAGAGTGATGCACCTAGGAGGACAAGGCCTTCAAGATCATCCTCCCGAGATAGGACATCATACAATGAGGATCTCATTACAATGCGGTTTGGAGACGAGGGAGATGAGGGGGATGCGCACCCTTCTACCTTTCCTTGTCCTACCTTTTTGCGGGCTCCAAGGATTCTCAATGATTTCCTAACCTTGGTTCGGAGGGTTGGACTAACGATTTATATGCAGGATGAGAGTGTGTAGTACTCTATGCTCACCAAAACCTTTGTGGAGAGTTTCTCTTTTTCTAAGAGCCCTTTCAAGCCAGATGTGTCGCTCAAAATCTATAATAGGGCTATCTCCATGACATTGAAGAAATTTTGTGAAATCTTGGGTATTGGCACATCTGGGATGGTTCAGAAGATTACAGCTCAACCCGCTAATTTGTTGGAGCTCTACCGCGGGATAACCAATGATGATGACCGCAGAGCCCAGCGCGGAAATATCAAAAATATTCAACTCCCAGCTATCAGGTATTTTTCTTATTATCTTTCCACTAGTGTTCTTGGTAGTCAGAACACTAGCAATATTTCCAACTATCATTTGGATTTCCTAGCTGCTGCACTCAACAATGAAACCAGGTACAATCTTGGTTCTCTCATTGCTCGTTGCTTAGCTGCCAAGGGACCCATTTATGGGGGTATTATTGTTGCACGTGTTGCTGCTGCCCTAGACCTTTCTATTGATCCAAATGATACAATTTTGGATCCTCAAAGCCTTGATTTAGCTAACATGAAAGCGCATCACTTTGTCACTACTAGCTGTACTCTTGATAGTTTGGTTTATAGGATGATGTTTACTGACGGGAAGAGAGGGAAATTCCTTTGCCCCAAACCACTTTGTTCTGTATTTCCCAGGGACCTTGGTCACGCTCCAAGGAGGAGATGGATGAGCAACTATGCATTCGTAGTTTCCACGGACACTACCAGCGGGATGCGCCTCATACGACCCCTCTGTGCACTACACAGGGGAGTCCTCGAGCTCGTACCAGGACGAAGGTGCCTCTTCGTCATATTACGGAGGTGCACCTTCTTGATCACCATGGAGTTGAGCCCCACTTAGGCCAAAAGCCTAAGCTTGGAGCAATGTACACCGACATCACACTCATCTATATATCATGTTTTGTCGGTTCTTTGTATATCCATGTTTCGCTATCTTTTTCCTTTTTGTTTCTACTTTCCCAAAACTCAAAAATACCAAAAATATTTTTCTTGTTTCTCTTGGTTTGTTTCTTTGCTTTTCAGCGTTGGTTTGCCTTAAGAAAAATCCAAAAAGATTTTTTTTGTTTGTTTTTGCTTGCTTTAGAAAATCGAAAACACCAAAAATATTTGTTGTTCTTCTTTGGTTTTGTGAAGTTCTTTGCAGGGTTCAGCAGTCCTCAGTGGAGTTTGGTTTCATGATTATTATTCAAGCCACACTAGTGAAGGGCAATAATGAAGATTAAGACAAGGTGTGGTAAGAGACTGGTAACGAACTCTATTTGTTTTCATTTTTGTACATATACTCATAATTTTGGGCATGCTTACTCTTTTCGTGTAAGGTGTATGCTATTTATGGATGCTTAGTAATTCTTGCTCTCTTATGATTAGCTCCAGCTTGCTAATAGTTTGTAGCATGTTATATGAATGTTTGCCTGCATTGTTTTATTCATAACTTGGTATGATATTGTGGTATCATCATCTGAATGTTTCATGTGAATCAACTTGGCACATGCTCACGCATGCATATGACTAAACAATAGTCAGTAAGCCTCGATGATTTATTTTTCCTCAGAGTTCTTGTATCACTTTCATGCCATAATTAGTCACGTTTTGTTGCAAGCATGATTATGACAGTTATAGCTCTCTCGTTTGTTGATCCCTCTCAATTGCTAGCCTTCACTTGAACTAAGTATGTGGTCCACTCGTGTTTCCAACTCCCCAAAACCAATATTGCCAAAGTGTCCACCATACCTACCTATTAGCATCATTTGCTAATTCCCTGCATATTCATTATGCCTCGTTTTCTTCCAAATAAAATGTTTTACTATTTTGAGAAAGTTAGTTAGTAAAGCTCTCATGAACTTGATGGCACACTTTTTTTCTTGCACTTATTAAAGCCCACCCATTGTGACTATCCATGAAAGTTATATGCTTGCAAATTATAGGCTAGGAGTTAGCAGAACCGTGCTATCAAGGGGAACGCTTTCAACACTTATGGATACATATCCAGTTGATATCATGCTCTTTTGTTTGCGGATGTCATCGGTGTGAAATAAAAGGGGAGATTGTAAGTTCATGGAGTTATATATATGTGTTATAGAAACGCCTGGGCCGCTAGCCTTAGTCATGCCTAATCATGGTGGAAACTTGCAGCATAACCATAATGAGCAATCTGCGAAGCATCCTCAATAAAAACCTATGCAAATAGAAAATAAAAAGATCACTGAGATGCTCATTGTCTGCTTGCCTTGTCATTTTGATTATGGGATAGATCTTGTATCATGTGCAAGGATTACCCCATTGATGGTTCTCTATGATACGCATGTATTTACGATGACAAGAACTTACCGGTAACTAAAGTGGAGTAGCATGAGGAGCGGCCCTCGTAATCAAGGGACATGAGATTTCCAATTTATGGTCTGTCAAGCATATAACTCATATTGGACCTCACTTTCACTATTAACCATATAAAGATGCCTATGATAGGGGCAATGAGAGATCAAAGCTAATGAGTACCTTACTTTCAGCATTTGGAAGCCTTTCAAACTTTTCGAAACCTTTTCACTCCCTTGTTGAGTCACCACTTATTCTATGAGCACCTTCTTGAGGGCATAGTTGTCATTCTTAGTTTAATATGCTTTTCTCAAAACTTGGTTAATTACGTCATGACTTTGATTGCTTGTATCTCTGATATCTTATCTAGTCTTCACTTGAATTTCAGAGGTGCCTTGGAATTTATATTGCGCTCTCCAAACAAAGGCAAGCAAGATACCACTCTATCATACCTTTTTATGAGCATTGCAATGTTGCTTATGTTTATGTTTCATGCTACATATTATTATTGAGTTGGAATCCCTTCATAGCTTGCAATGACTATTGAGTAGACTTAGTTGCATACTCCTTATTATGAATTGTCTAAGTATCTATTCCTGTGCTGAGAATATATACATCATATGAAGCAAATTTGTTCGTGAAAGTTTGTACCATCCCTAAAATCATGTTTCAAAGCTTCGCATATCATCCATGCATGCATACTAATTTAGGGCTCAAATTCAAACTCATTTTGAAGAAACAGAAACTTTGAGTGCTATGAATTTATGTGAGCAAGCTTTAACTCAAATGCCACTCTCTAGTGAAGGAATATTTGTTTTAAAACCATTATTGTAAGTGCATAGGATTGGTTTGATTGTGAGCAAGGCTTGGACAAAATTTACAAAACAAATATGGTTTTAAACCATTTTCAAAACCTATTCAAATCAAATACTAAGGCACTGTTTATTTTCATTTTTCAAAAAGACCAAGCTAGTCTAATGAAACAGCAAGGTTTTATGTTCAAAATTATGAGGTTTACACTTTACAAAAATCCAGGAAAATTTGGTTTTCAAATGCATTTGATTTCATTTGAAAATGATTCCTGAAATTCATTAAAGAAAAAGAAAAGGCATTAGAAAACCCAACTGGGCTAGGCGCCACCAATCCAGCCCATCAGACCAAGCAGCCCACCCGGGGTCCCTCTTTCTTCTCTGTTTCTCACCGCGCCCGCGTGCACCCACCCGCTGATAGCCCGACCCCACCATGCCCCGTCAGCATCGTCCTCAATCAACGCGCGGCCGAGGCGCTCCGCCGTTACCTCGCCGCAGTCACTGCCCGCGTTATTGCCATTGATGCAGCGCGTAATCGCCGCCCCTCTCCTGGCTATTTAACCCCCTCTGCACCGCGAGCATTTCCCCTCACCTAGCGCCACCACTCCGCCACCAGGTTGCGCGCATTTGAGCTCAGAACCCCGCAGCACCGACGACCTCCAGTGAGCTTCGACTGCCCCCCTCTCTCTGCTTCAAACAAGCTTGACCAGCACATTCTAGCGCATCCTGTCAACACCCGGATTTTTCAATCCTAGATGCCTGTTATGCCATACATCGTAATCCCAGGATTACCATTTTTGCGAGACATAACAGAATTGGATACCATAGTACTTCATCCGTTACAACGATACATAAGTTCTTACACAAATAGGGATCTCATGATCCAGTTCTTAACACAACATTAAGCAGCGGAATACGTAATAATAACGGTAGCGTAGGCGAAGCTCCATCTTCGGGGTCACAGGCAATGCTGACGATGGGAGATGATCCTAGTTGTCGTAACCTTCCTGGGGTCCGTCTTCCAGGTACTCCTCTTCATAGTCTGGCCATGGGAATAGCCAGGGACAAAGCCATGAGTACTCTTTAAGTACTCGCAAACTAATACTAACAGGTAAAGGGGTTTTTGGATAATGGGTCACTAGGCTCTAAGGTTGTTTTGCAAAAGCCAGATTTATCTCTACTTAGTTCCAAAGCTAGTCACAATTTTATAACTCCTAAGTGGGATCTTGTAATTCAGGTCACAACTCTGTTGTGGTCAAGTCAAAGTCTCAATTCATTTCACAAGTCATTTTGAAAAGTCTGACGGGGGAACAGTATGGCCACTCCAACCGTCCATAACCGCGGACGCGGCTATTCGAATAGTTTGACACTCTGCAGAGATTGTACACTTTCACCACAACATTCGATACATCCGTCAGGAACAATCCTGAATTCACCATACTCAGTATGCGGATAATCAATCCTAACCTTTCAATTACACGCCCTAGTATAAGCACCTCGCGTGTGACTTTGGCCTCCCAACCATGACCACTTTCATCTTGGGTACTGCACAGGTGGACAATCTTCACAAGGTAGCCTCAGCTCAGACCTTGGCCGTGAGGGAACTAATACTAAGGAATATAAGTTTCCAGTCAAGCCCTACCCAATATTCTGGTATTGTGGTTGTACGCTAAGATTGGAATGGTATCGCATCCAGATAACCATTAGTTTTATAAAGGGCTAAGGCTCATGCCTCAACATTTTCATCACCAAAATCATCAAGTGTTTGGAAACACATGTACAAAACATTTTAATTGAATGATCCATCATTCCAAGGTTTTCATAACCATTTTTCCACCAAGTATTCCCATCTAAAAGTTGATCAAGTTTTATGCTTAGCACTAGCATCTACAGGTGGGGGTAGTACTAATGAGGGGTGGTAACTAGTGGAGTTTCACTAAGTCCAACCTTATATCTTAGGCTGATATCAAGGTTTCTAGCTTAGGCCAAATTTTATGCTCTTTATGCAACCTTCAACACAACTGTCTAGTATCTACCAAACTCTTAGGTAGACTCTAAGTAAGCTTTGATAAAGAAATAAAGTAAGAAGCTTGCACATAAAACTAGGATTGGTTTATCAAGTGAGTATAATCACATATGCTTAAGGCATATAGTAGTCATATCACAGGTATGCGTTTGTGGCATCAGTAGGGTATCTGGAGAGGGTTAGCTTGCACATTCACTAGTAGTATTAGGCTTGCATCACTGTAAATATAAGCTTGCATAGTTACTAGCTTGCCTTGTGCAGATCAGTGGTTGAAGTTCTCCTCGGCTTCTTCTTCGTAGTATCCTCCTTCCTCCTCCTATCCATGGTCGGTACTAGCGTCTATGAATAAATACGAGGTACACAATCACCAAACAATACTTAACTACTTGCAATCATCACACACAAGGGTCCTATAGATGATCTAGCATCATCTCTAACATTACAAGGTTAAAGCTTGGTTTAAATCTTTTTATTTTTAGAAAAGTAATTTCTACTCATTAAAAAACTACTTAAGATTTAATATTCTCCAAACCAAATATGGGATCATGTTGACACATGTCATCACCACATATTGTAGTCCATGGGAATGTGATTTAAAGTGGTGTCACAATTTAATAAGGTTTTACCCTTTTATTTTAATAATTAAAGTGACTAGAAATGCTTATGTAGCATTCTTTTATTACTTGAACAATGTTTCTGCAAGTGAACCTATATATTTTTATATATTCTGAAAGGTATGGTTAAATGTGATTTTTGAGAGTTGGAAACAACTCAAAAGATTTTATGGTTTAAATTTGAAAAATGTTTGAATGCAGAAAAGCTTCTGCCTTGTTATTTTTACTATGGGTGATCTACAGATCCAAATGATTTGAATCCAACGGGCTTGGATTCAGCATTCACAGACCTTTCCATCAAAATTGGTTTCATTCAAATTGGTGCACTGAATCGATCTGGGTTGATTTTTGAAGTTGGGTACAGAAGTGTGTTTGAATTTAAAAAGAAAAGGTTTAATTTGAATTGCTGGGCTGCGCGGGAAATTCTAACGGGCCGGCCTGCTAAGCGCAGTGCTCCCGCGGGCTGCTTAAGTGGGTGTCCCCACTCGTCAGTGACACGGGGCTGGGCGAAGCGGTATGGGGCAATGTGGATCGTTGGATCTAGTTCTAATCCAACGGCTGGGGGTCATCGTCGATGTGAGACATCTCCGGCGAGAACGAAACCTAGCGCGGCCAGTGGGGGGTGCTGGGGGCTCACCGGGGTACGGGCGAGGGTCGGCGAGGCGGGCGAACGACGAAGTCGACGACGGCGAACCTCCTGGTACTGGTGGCTTCTCCTGGGGCGGCTCCAATCGCTGGCTCCCTTCTTCTCCAGAGGCGGCGGGCTCCGGTGAAATTCCGGCGAGGTGGTGCTCGCCTTCCTCTGAGAACGGTGTGGCACGGTCAGTGAGGAAAGGGGAGGGGAGTGAGATGGTGTGAATAAATCGTGCGGAGGAGAGGGGAGGGGAGAGGAGAGGGGACCGTCGGGGCGCACGGTGAGCTCGTCGGGGGCGACGTTACAGGCGGCTAATGGCATGGGAAAGGGTAGGGGGCGGTGCGGTGTCTCTTGGCGATGCTCAACGACATGGTCGCGAGGCATGGGGCGGTGTGGTTTGGTCTGGAACGGCCGGTGCTCTGCGCGGCAGAGGCGGCGTCTTCGACTGCGGGCGGTGGCTGTATGGAACGGGGCGGCAAACGGGGATGTCTGGCGGTCTCCTGGGCCGCGGTCTGTGGACGCTGGTCGAGGGTGGCGCTCTGGCGCACGCTCGGCATGGTCTAGCCGCGGCTTGTGCGCGTGGTCCAGGGCTTGGCAACGCTCGCGGCTGGGACAGGGAGTGGCGGTGGACGGTGGGCTGCCTCCCAGACATGCTGGCTAGGCTTGCTGCTGCTCCTAGCTTGCTGTCGACTATGGGGTGGTAAGAGGGTGCTCGGCTATTCACCATTGATGGTGATGGCAAGCTCACAGTGGTGCTAGTGTTGGGCTAATCTTTCTAGATGATCTACTGAGCTGTGTGTGAGCTAACTAGGGAACAAGTTAGGCAAGAATCACTGCACACTATAGTGTTTGTTGTTTTGTTTGATTTGTGTCTACAACCTGTTTCATGAAATGGCCGCATGAAATCAAGTTTTGAATTTTTAAATGAATTTTGGTGGGTTTCCTAGATTGGTGCTGGTGAGTCTGCAGGTGCTTGGGTTTTGAAAGTTGAGCTTGTTTCAGTGGGTTTTGAAAAAGTGGGATCTTCCCATATGAAGAAGATTCAATTTTGAATTATCATTTAAACTATGCATTTGAAAGTTTCTAGATGATCACAAAGTGGGCCTTGATACCTTGTTATGAGTACATTCAAGGGGTGCAAAGATCCAGAAAAGTTTCTGTTAGGTTTTGAAAGTTTGAGACAGCCAAAGTAGGCTTGGGAGTTAAATTGGTCAAAATGACCATTCACTTAATATATTTGTTTTGATTTACTTGTCTTTAGGAAAAGTGTGGGAAACGTTTTAGATGATGTTCATTTCACCTAAGAAACATTTTACAAGCAATGGATCACACAAACAAGGTGGTTTTTAAAGAAATTCAAAATCCATGCATACACATATACATGCATTCATGAGTTTATTTAGAAAAGTTTTTGTTAACCCTAATCTTGATGATTAGTGTTTGATGATCTAAGTTTGGTATTTTTGGGATGTTACACATCCCCTGATGCTTTTCTTTTTCCTTCTCGTGACCCAGGTTGTCGACTCCGTTAGCATCCGCAACCACCAGAACCGCCGCTCAACTCTGACGAGCGATAGCGGTAAGAATCGAGCTCCCCTTGTCTTCTCCTTGAAACCATCTTGCTCACCGTGACCTTGCGCACCCCCTAATGCCACTGACTCATGCTAGGGCGACGCAGAACCTCAGCAACATCGTCGTCTGCAAGCACCCGACGCCGCGCACGACTCCGACGAGCTCCAGCGACATCCACGGTGCGCCCCTTCGCCAACAAAGCCTACCTTGAGCATCAGCAGCACACGACGAACTCGGTAAGCCACCTCACCCTCTCCCGCGCGACCTAAATCGTCGGCAATGTCTCTGGCAGAGCCGTCGCCGCCACTCGCCGCCGCTAGCGCTGCCAGTCTTTGGTCGCAAGCTTCGCAGCCGTTAGATCTGGATTGGAGGCTCAGGATTAGATCACTTACTCGAACCGTTACGCGCGGATCTGACAGTGCGCTACCACTTAAATCTAACGGCCCTCGTTGATCGATCCACACAAAGCGGTATCGACGAATCAGAACACGCCGCGTGTCTGTAGGTTTGATTTAAAATCAGAATTTAGATCTATTAGATGTTTAAACTTGAAAAATTCATAACTTTTGATTCCCACGTCCAAATTTGAAAAAAATTATATCATTGGAGTGAGGAGAGAAAATCCTTTCCATTTATGCAATGTGTTTAATATTTTTCCTCTGTAGAAATGGTTGTTTTTTCAGAAACAAATGTAGGCATAAATTGTGTATAGTAATTATTTGAAAATTGTTATGTTGTTCAAGTAAGATTTATTTGGCAAGTTTTGAATTTGTTTAAGATTCAGTACTGTGCACTTATCTTGTTTGGTGTAGAAAATCATCACATGGCATTTTGCATGCATTCATATATTTTTGTCTGTATATATTTTGTATGTGATTTGGTGCCATTATTTTATGTGTAGATTTTGGTGCAAATATTGATTGTGAAGATTGTTGCTACTCCCCAAATTACCAAGGCAAGTGGTGATTCATGATTTTATTCCTATATTTTTCAACTATGCACTAGAAATATTTTGTGTAGGACTTGCATGAATATTTTGATCTATATGCTATGCTTGGGAAAACCTAGTAGTTGTAGAATTGCTAGAAATATCTAAGTTAAGATACTTATCAATGCCATGCTTAGCCTAACTAGTAGCAACCAAGGGTGGTTATATAATCATGCTATGAGAAAATATTTCTAAGTCTTTGGACTTGTGTTTTTGCTTAATAAAAACAACTAAGTGAATGAAACACCTGGGTGGAATGGAAAGACTGGTTTGTGTTGAGTGGTTACACAAGGCCCATTTCTATGGTTTACCTTGTGTATCTCACTTGTGGAAAGCTACCCAGGAACAAAGGGATTTGAGATGCCAAATGTTAAGAAGCTTCTAGTGCAGCCACATGGCATTATGGGATCTGCCTGGATCATATAGGTTGCAATAACTTAGCCATTTGGACAGTTGGTGGTAGTGGGATGATAGGTTGGAGCGCGTCCATTTGGTCTAAGGGAAGGGTTCTGAAAGGTTCTGTCTTGGTGAAAATCAAGTCTTGTGGGGAAAGTGCACAACCTTTGCAGATGGAAGAATCTAGTACTTAGCCATGTCCCTGGTTTTGGACAACTTGAGCATCAAGACATGGAAGCTATCAAGAATCTCCTCATCCCAATTTCTAAGTAAAAACTTGTGATTGAACAAGGGTGAAGGTTCCCCAATTTCTATTGGTGGTTCCTTGGGGAAAAGTTTTGTCAAAGAAAAACTTAGTGTTTTCAACTGATAGGTAAAACCTATTTTGAGCAAAGCAAGCCTAAGCTACACTTAGCCAAAATGCATATAGTATCTAGATTACAAATATTCAACTAAGGTATCACTTGCCAATACTATTCCAATGTATTGATCCACTGTGGCTGTAACTTGTGACGTTGCAGGTTATTCTGATGATGATTAGGGGTTATGAGTCTACAATCAACATGCTTGTCTGTGCCACATGAAGATGAAGACTTATTTATCTTATTATATACTCCCTCCGTTCCTTGATATAAGGTGTATAGTTTTCTGTAAAAAAATCCAGAATATAAGGTATATGGTGGGATTGTGGGATTTTTTTACATAATTTAGGAGTCAAACTGATTTGTAGAGATGAGATACCGAGATTTCCATATTTTCCTATATTCTCACATCGGTCACCTACATGTATTAACATCTAAAAGTATCTTTTTTTCCTTTTAGCCTATGCGTTAATATTCGTGCAAGAAAACTATACACCTTATATCAAGGAACGGAGGGAGTATTTATGAACTCTTGTATTAGGCCTGTGGCCATGGAGTTTGTAAAAGACTATGTTTGTCTCTGGAATGATATGTAATAATGACCTTTGTTTCTATGTATTTCATCTTAAACTTTGGATGCTAGCATTGATCTAGGGACTAGCATTGCAATCACAGGGATCCTTACCTTATAAAGGGAGGGATCTTACAGATGGTATCAGAGCACTGTGTTGCCTGTAGGATTATGACCCTAGGATTGGAAACCACCAAGGAAAAATTTTCAACAACTTCCACACTTGTCTTTTTCTTCTCGTAAACTTTTCTAATCTTCTTTCTCATCTCTATTTGTAGATGAACTCCATCAATGAAGCCGTGAGGAAGGGACCACTCATGACTATGACTTTGGATTGTGAGACAAAATTCCCCAAGGCTCTCAAGGACCTCATGGTTTCCATCGGAATACATGGTGCATCTGTGTACAAAGGTTTTCCTGTGATGGATGAAGGAGTTGAATACTGGTGGGTGCAACTTCACTTGTATAAAAACAAGGAAGACAACCACAAAGAATCAGGATTCTGCATGGTCACCAAATCAGTGATGCACACCACATTATTTGATTCAGCAAGGGATGCAACTTGGAAGGCCATCAAAGAGCTTGGTGATAGAATCAAGTGCAGAATGCTCAACACTAAGAATGACCTGAGAGAAGAAAAGAAGCATACCCAGGAGTTAGAGGCTACCAACCAAAGTTTAAGAGAGGACATCATAGACTTAGCAATGGAGTCATGTGATCAGGATCGATAGATTGCCTCTAGGGATGCCCTGTTAGCCAACTTGGCAAGTGAGATGGGATTGTAACGTACTTCGTTAGTTGGACCACCACACTTATCATTTTATTTTCCAACTGTTGTCTAAAATAAGTTGAACCTTGGATGCTTGTAATGGTTTTATGTATGCCATGATTTGTGTTTTGATTGTCAAAGATATGCATGTGATGCCTTGTCTTGTGATTTGTCTTTAATTGTGTTGATTCTAACTTTTTCTATCTTATAAAATAGATGCCTAATGTTACTATCAGCAAAGCTGAAGAGTTCAAGGGAACTCGTTTTGGCACTCGACTTATTGAGCTCACTAGTCTGCTCAGTCTTCCGCTTCTTAGCATCATGGTGCTTCCCCTCACCAAGTTCGAGAGGAAAGACCTTTGGGGCTTCAAGGTTAATCAGCCAGGACGCTAGAATGATCCTACCATGGAGGCAATCATCTTCAAGTTCATGCATGATGACAGGGAGAGAGGCCTAGAGGTAGTCATGCAGGATTTACTCGTGCGTCTGTTAGGGAGACACTCTCGGGAGATTAGAGGTACTCACTTCCACGCCTTCGGTAGACGTGATGAGGATGGTGAGGCCATTGACTTCGAGGACACTGCTAGAGAGACGGCAGAGCCGATTCGACTATATCTCCAGGACCTAGAGGTTCTTCTTAGGTACCTAGATACTGATAGGACCAACGTCATGCTTAGCAATGACGAGCTCCAGGTGCAGCTTCGCGAGAAGTAAAAGCTCTTCGCGGAGCAAGATGAGATAGTCAAGGAAATGGAGGCCAAGTTTGAGAGTCAGGATAGAAAGTTCAAGAGTCAAGAGAAAAGAGTCCAAGATAGGAACAAGAGGATTCGAGAGATGACTGCAGAACTAGAGACCAAGGACTTCGAGCTCGAGCATCAGCAGACTGTGATTGAGAGACTTCGTTCACAGAAGAGGGCTCTCAAGTCCAAGATAGAGGACTTGACTACCAATGTCGAGGAATAGAAGACCGCAATGGAGAATGCAGGTCTTACACTTGTTGATGAGGAGGTTGATGCAGAGGAGTAGTGATGACTACTCAATTACATTTTATTTACCATGTTTTTGATTATTGAGTCGCAATGACCATCCAACATGTGGATGGCTTGCTATTGGTGTGTTTACTTTGCAAAAATTGTTGTTGGTTGTTGAACTTTTGTTATTTTGATGCATGCTTGGTGATTGTCTATGTGATGTATTATGCATGTTAAGCATATATGGGTATCTCATTCTTATCCTTATTGAACACCACAGATGCCTCCCCGACGTGCCAATCCCAACCCTAACAACAACAATATCACCCCTGAGATGCACCAGATGATGACAGCTCAGACATAGCTGATGCAAACAATGACCACGTTCATACAGAATCAGAACAACAACAACAACAACAACAACAATCAGAATAACCCACCGGGTTTTGACATGCTTACCAGATTCTTAAGACTGAGGCCAGCAAAGTTCTTAGGAACTACTGATCCCATGGTGGCCAATGATTGGCTACGCTCAGTGAGCAAGGATTTGGTAACTGTTGGCTGTACTGATGAAGAGAAAGTCCGATTTGCAGCACACTTGTTGGAAGGACCAGCAGCCACTTGGTGGGATAACTTCCAGATCACCACTCCCATTGCGGATGTGACATGGGATATCTTTGAAGATGGTTTCCGCACTGCTCACATCTCATCCAGAGTGATGAGTTTGAAGAAAAAGGAATTTCACAACTTGAAGCAGCGCCACCGCAGCGTGGCTGAATATATTGAGGAGTTCAACAATCTGGCGCGTTATGCACCGGATGAAGTTGACACTGATGCCAAGAGGAAGGAGAAGTTCCTTGAAGGATTGAACGATGAACTGAACCTGCAGTTAGCTGTGGCCTATGTCCCCACATATCAGTCTCTTTGTGACAAGGCTGCCACCTTGGAGAGCAAGATGAAACAAGTTGAAAGCAGGAAGAGGAAGCACTCTGACAAGCACAGCTCGGGATCGTCTCACAAGCGTTCCCATTATGATGATAGTGGTAATTCTGGATCCCACAAGCATGGAAAGTACAACAAACACCACAACCACAACCGTCATCATGACAACAAGCATTACCGTGGTCATGACAATGACAAGTACAAGAGTCACAAGAGTGGGTACAAGAACCATCACAATGGAAGTGGAAGTGGTAGTGGAAGCCACCTTGTCAAGAAGGATCTTAGTCAGGTTCAATGTTTCAAGTGCAAGAAGATGGGGCATTATGCAAATGAATGCCTAGAAAAGAAAGTTGAAGGACCCAACAAGCCCAACCCTTTTTAGAAGGGGCAAGTGAACCACATCAATGTGGAGGAAATCTATGAAGAGTGAGATGTTGTGGCTGGTAAGTTCGAACTCAATTCTATTCCAGCACTTGTTCTATTTGATACTGGTGCATCACATTCATTCATATCAAAAGCATTTGTTGATAGAAATGGGTTTCCAACTGAAAACATTGGGTGTCCAATAAAAGTAAGTTCTACAGGTGGATTATGATAGTGAGTCTTGGATGCCGAGATCTAGTAATAGAATTTGGAAAGCATAAGTTTCCAGTGAGTCTGATAATCCTAGATTCCCAAGGACTAGATGTAATTTTGGGAATGGATTGGATGACCAAGTATGAAGGAGTACTAGATTGTGCCAAACGAACTGTTGCACTCACAACCCTAGAAAATAAACGGATAAGATTCAAGTCTAATTTGGAATCGAAAGGGAGTAATCTTAATTCTCTTAAGGGGGTTAGCATAGACAGTGTGCCAATTGTGAGTGAATATCCGGATGTGTTTCCAGAAGAATTGTCGGGAATGCCACCAGATAGAGATGTGGAGTTTCTTATTGATTTGCTACCAGGATCTGGACCAATAGCAAAGAGACCGTCCAAGATGTCAGTGGACGAATTGAAAGAACTCAAGAAACAACTTGGAGAACAGTTGCAGAAAGGATTTATTCAACCAAGTTCTTCATCTTGGGGAGCACCAGTTTTGTTTGTGGAAAAGAAGGATAGGAGTCAAAGGTTATGCATAGATTACCGCTCACTCAATGAGGTGACTATCAAGAACAAATACCCTTTGCCTAGAATCAATGACTTGTTTGATCGGCTAGAAGGAGCCCGTGTGTTCTCAAAAATTGATCTCCGATCAGGATATTTCTAGCTCAAAATAAGGGAACAAGACATACCTAAGACAACTTTCACCACTAGGTATGGATTGTATGAGTACACCGTGATGCCTTTTGGTTTGACCAATGCCCCAACTTATTTCATGAACATGATGAACAAGGTGTTCATGGAGTTCCTTGACAAGTTTGTTGTCGTATTCATTGATGACATTTTGATCTACTCCAAGAGCAAAGAAGAGCATGAAGGACATTTGCGTTTGATACTTGAGAAGCTTAGAGAGCATAAGCTGTATGCCAAATTCAACAAGTGTGAGTTTTGGTTGAATGAAGTTCGATTTCTTGGACACGTTGTGTCAGGAGATGGTTTAGCAGTTGATCCTGCTAAAGTTCCAGCCGTAACTGAATGGGAATCTCCTAAGTCAGTGAAAGAGGTTCGTAGTTTCCTTGGTTTGGCACGATACTACAGAAGGTTCATTGAGAATTTTCTCCAAGATAGCTAAGCCAATGATAGAGTTATTAAAGAAAGACAAGAAATTTGCTTGGTCTGAAGGATGTGAACTCAGTTTCCAAGAGTTGAAGAAGAGGCTAGTGACAGCACCAGTCTTATGCCTGCCAGATTTGGAGAAGGATTTCCAAGTATATTGTGATGCATATCATCATGGATTAGGTGCAGTACTTATGCAAGAAGGGAAAGTTGTGGCTTATGCCTCGAGACAACTCAAAAATCATGAGGTAAATTACCCTACTCATGATTTAGAGTTAGCCTCTGTTGTCCATGCACTCAAAACATGGAGACACTATCTTTTGGGAAAGCGATGTGAAGTGTTCACAAATCACAAAAGTTTGAAGTATATCTTCACCCAGAAAGAAATTAACATGAGACAAAGAAGATGGATAGAACTCATCAAGGACTATGACTTGAGTTTGCAATACCACCCCGGTAAAGCAAATGTTGTAGCGGATGCTCTAAGCCGTAAAGTTTTTGTGAATGGTCTTACAAAGGGAGAATTGCAAGATGATCTGTGTGCCCAATTTAGAGATCTCAGATTGGAGATTGTGCTAGAAGGACATCTCATGTCATTGGATGTTCAACCCACTTTGTTGGACAAAATCAAAGAAGCCCAAAAGACAGATAAGGAAATTGAAGAGATTAAGGAAAAGATTGGCAAGGGAAAAGCCAAAGGGTTCCATGAAGATGAATAGGGTACTTTATGGTATGGAAAACGTATATGTGTTCCACAAGATCCGGAGCTTTGGAAACTGATTTTACAAGAAGCACACAACTCACCGTATTCCATTCATCCAGGTAACACCAAAATGTATATGGATATGAAGGAAAGATTTTGGTGGAATAATCTCAAGAAGGACATTGCCGAACATATTGCTTTGTGTGATGTATGTAGTAGAGTGAAAGCAGAACATCAGAAACCAGCAGGATTGTTACAACCACTACATATTCCTGATTGGAAGTGGGACAAGATTGGCATGGATTTCATCACCGGATTGCCAAGGACCAGGTCAGGATATGATTCTATTTGGGTAGTAGTGGATCGCTTAACTAAAGTGGCTCATTTCATACCCGTGAAGACAACTTATAAAAGTTCTAAGTTAGCCAAGATCTACATGAGCAAGATTGTATGTCTGCATGGAGTACCCAAGAGTATTGTGTCCGATAGGGGTACTCAATTCACTTCTCATTTTTGGAGGCAACTACATGAGTCATGGGGAACGAGGTTGGAATTTAGCACTGCTTTTCATCCTCAGACCGATGGACAAACAAAAAGGACCAACCAGATTCTTGAAGATATGTTGAGGGCATGTGCCCTAGACTATGGAGCCAGTTGGGATGAAAGTCTGCCTTACACAGAATTTTGTTACAATAACAGCTATCAAGCCAGTATTGAGATGGCACCCTTTGAGTTTCTCTATGGGAGAAAGTGTACCACCCCATTGTTATGGAATGGTGTGGGAGAAAGAAGTTTGTTCGGACCAAAACTAATAAAAGAGGCCGAAGAGAAAGTCAAGCTAGTTAAGGACAGATTGAAGATAACACACTCCCGACAAAAGAGCTACGCAGATCCTAAGCGTAGAGAAGTCACCTATGAAGTGGGTGATAGAGCTTATCTTAGAGTGTCACCACTTCGTGGAGTGAAGAGATTTGGAGTCAAAGGAAAATTGGCCCCAAGATATGTTGGACCATTCAAGATCCTGAGTCGTAAAGGAGATTGAACTGCTAGAATCATTGTCTGCAGTTTACAATGTGTTCCATGTGAGTCAGCTTAAGAAATGCCATCCAGAAATGGAAGAGACTTCTTTGAAGGATACTATACCTTTGGAGGAGGTTCAATTGGAAAGTGATCTCACTTATGAGGAAAAACCTATCAAGATTTTTGAGACTGCAGAAAGAGTTACTCGGACTAATACTATCAAATTCTGCAAAGTTCAATGGAACCATCATTCCGAAGAAGAAGCAACATGGGAAAGAGAAGATGATCTTCGGAAAGACCACCCTCACCTATTTGCTAGCCAATCCGAATCTCGAGGGTGAGATTCACCTTAAGGGGGTTAGATTTGTAACATCCCTAAAATCATGTTTCAAAGCTTTGCATATCATCCATGCATGCATACTCATTTAGGGCTCAAATTCAAACTCGTTTTGAAGAAACAGAAACTTTGAGTGCTATGAATTTATGTGAGCAAGCTTTAACTCAAATGTCACTCTCTAGTGAAGGAATATTTGTTTTAAAACCATTATTGTAAGTTCATAGGATTGGTTTGATTGTGAGCAAGGCTTGGACAAAATTTACAAAACAAATATGGTTTTAAACCATTTTCAAAACCTATTCAAATCAAATACTAAGGCACTGTTTATTTTGATTTTTCAAAAATACCAAGCTAGTCTAATGAAACAACAAGGTTTTATGTTCAAAATTATGAGGTTTACACTTTACAAAAATCCAGGAATATTTGGTTTTCACATGCATTTGATTTCATTTGAAAATTATTCCTGAAATTCATTAAAGAAAAATAAAAGGCATTAGAAAACCCAACTGGGCCAGGCGCCACCAATCCAGCCCATCAGACGAAGCAGCCCACCCGGGGTCCCTCTTTCTTCTCTGTTTCTCACCGCGCCTGCGTGCACCCACCCGCTGACAGCCCGACCCCACCATGCCCCGTCAGCATCGTCCTCAATCAACGCGCGGCCGAGGAGCTCTGCCGTTACCTCGCCGCAGTCACTGCCCGCGTTATTGCCATTGATGCAGCGCGTAATCGTCGCCCTCCTCCTGAATATTTAACCCCCTCTGCACCGCGAGCATTTCCCCTCACCTAGCGCCACCACTCCACCACCAGGCTGCGCGCATTTGAGCTCAGAATCCCGCAGCACCGACGACCTCCGGTGACCGATTCCGGTGAGCTTCGAACGCCCCCCTCTCTTTGCTTCAAACAAGTTTTACCAACACATTCTGGCGCATCCCCTGATGCTTTTCTTTTTCCTTCTCGTGACCCAGGTCGTCGACTCCGTTAGCATCCGCAACCACTAGAACCACTGCTCAACTCCGACGAGCAATAGCGGTAAGAATCTAGTGCCCCTTGAGCATCTCCTTGAAACTATCTTGCTCACCATGACCATGCGCACCCCCTAATGCCACTGACTCGTTCAAGGGCGATGCAGAACCTCGGCAACATCGTCGTCTGCAAGCACCCGACGCCGCGCACGACTCCGACGAGCTCCAGCGACATCCACGGTGCGCCCCTTCGCCAGCAAAGCCTACCTTGAGCATCAGCAGCACACGACGAACTCGGTAAGACACCTCACCCTCTCCCGCGCGACCTAAATCATCGGCAACGTCTCTGACCGAGCCGCCGCCGCCACTCGCCGCCGCTAGCGCCGCCAGTCTTTGGTCGCAAGCTTCACAGCCGTTAGATCTGGATTGGAGGCTTAGGATTAGATCACTTACTCGAACCGTTACGCGCAGATCTAACCGTGTGCTACCACTTATATCTAATGGCCCTCGTTGATCGATCCACACAAAGCGGTATCGACGAATCAGAACACGCCGCATGTCTGTAGGTTTGATTTAAAATCAGAATTTAGATCTATTAGATGTTTAAACTTGAAAAATTCATAACTTTTGATTCCCATGTCAAAATTTGACAAATTTTATATCATTGGAATGAGGAGAGAAAATCCTTTCCATTTATGCAGTGTGTTTAATATTTTTCCGCTGTAAAAATGGTTGTTTTTTCAGAAACAAATGTAGGCATAAATTGTGTATAGTAATTATTTGAAAATTGTTATGTTGTTCAAGTAAGATTTATTTGGCAAGTTTTGAATTTGTTCAAGATTCAGTACTGTGCACTTGTCTTGTTTGGTGTAGAAAATCATCACATGGCATTTTGCATGCATTCATATATTTTTGTTTGTATATATTTTGTATGTGATTTGGTGCCATTATTTTATATGTAGACTTTGGTGCAAATAGTTATTGTGAAGATTGTTGCTACCTCCCAAATTACCAAGGCAAGTGGTGCTTCATGATTTTATTCCTATGTTTTTCAACTATGCACTAGAAATATTTTGTGTAGGACTTGCATGAATATTTTGATCTATATGCTATGCTTGGGAAAACCTAGTAGTTGTAGAATTGCTAGAAATATCTGAGTTAAGATACTTATCAATGCCATGCTTAGCCTAACTAGTAGCAACCAAGGGTTGTTATATAATCATGCTATGAGAAAATATTTCTAAGTCTTTGGACTTGTGTTTTTGCTTAATAAAAACAACTAAGTGAATGAAACACCTGGGTGGAATGGAAAGAATGGTTTGTGTTGAGTGGTTACACAAGGCCCATTTCTATGGTTTACCTTGTGTATCTCACTTGTGGAAAGCCAGCCAGGAACAAAGGGATTTGAGATGCCAAATGTTAAGAAGCTTCTAGTGCAGCCACATGGCATTATAGGCTCTGCCTAGATCATATAGGTTGCAATAACTTAGCCATTTGGACAGTTGGTGGTAGTGGGATGATAGGTTGGAGCGCATCCATTTGGTCTAAGGGAAGGCTTCTGAAAGGTCATGTCTTGGTGAAAATCAAGTCTTGTGGGGAAAGGGCACAACCTCTACAGATGGAAGAATCTAAGTACTTAGCCATGTCCCTGGTTTTGGACAACTTGAGCATCAAGAAATGGAAGCTATCCAGAATCTTTTCATCCCAATTTCTAAGTAAAAACTTGTGGTTGAACAAGGGTGAAGGTTCCCCAATTTCTATTGGTGGTTCCTTGGGGAAATGTTTTGTCAAAGAAAAACTTAGTGTTTTCAACTGATAGGTAAAACCTATTTTGAGCAAAGCAAGCCTAAGCTACACTTAGCCAAAATTCATATAGTATCTAGATTACAAATATTCAACTAAGGTATCACTTGCCAATACTATTCCAATGTATTGGCCCACTGTGGCTGTAACTTGTGATGTTGCAGGTTATTCTGATGATGATTAGGGGTTATGAGTCTACACTCAACATGCTTGCCTGTGGCACATGAAGATGAAGACTTATTTATCTTATTTTATATTTATGAACTCTTGTATTAGGCATGTGGCCATGGAGTTTGTAAAAGACTATGTTTGTCTCTGGAATGATATGTAATAATGACCTTTGTTTCTGTGTACTTCATCTTAAACTGTGGATGCTAGCATTGATCCAGGGACTAGCATTGCAATCACAGGGATACTTACCTTATAAAGGGAGGGATCTTACAAAGTTCTTTTATTGCAGTCAGTTTTCAACTGAATTGCTTGAGAACAAGCAATAAGCTAAGCTTGGGGGGAGTTGATACGTCCAAAACGTATCTACTTTCCTGAACACTTTTGCTATTGTTTCTCCTCTAAACTTGTGTGATTTGGATATAACTAGCACAGACTGATGCTGTTTTTAGCAGAATTACCTTGTTGTCTTGTTTTTGTGCAGAAAATCAACTATCAGGAAAAATCCCGGAAAATATGCCAAAAATTCTATTTCACCAGAAGACTCATGGAGCCAGAAGACGAGACGAAGTGGGGCCGTGTGGGGCCCACCCCCAGCCGCACGGGCCAGGCTTGTCCGTGCCTGGAGAGGGTGTGGCCGCCCCAGGCACCTCCTCAACCTCCCTCTTCGCCTATAAGTTGCCTCTTGATCTAAAAACCGAGGGGGGTTCGATGTTTTTCCAGAAAGACTTCCGCTGCGCCGCCATCACCAGAAACCGTGATTTGGAACCAGAAACTCCGTTCTGGCACCCTGCCGAGACGGGGAATTTTGAGAGGATCATCGCCATCATCGTCACCAACGCCTCTCCATCAACCATCCATGTTTCCCTCATCCATGAGTGAGTAATCCCCCGCTATAGGCTATGGGGATGGTAGGGATTGGATGAGTTCTATCATGTAATCGAATAAGATTGTTAGGGCATGGCGCCTAGTATCTCTATTAGTGCTATTTGACTTTGTTGCAACTTGTTGTTCTTAATGCTTGTCACTAGGGCCTGAGTTCCATGATCTCTGATCTGAACTTATTATTGATTCATTATGATAGTGTTGTTTGTGATCTTATCTGCAAGTTGTGTACACATATCATTGTCCGGATCCAAAGGCCCCGAAATGACAGAAATTGGGACAACCTGAGGGGATGGCTGTGATGTGAGGATCACATGTGTTCACGGAGTGTAAATGCTTTGCTCCGGTTCTCTATTAAAAGGAGTGCCTTAATTGCCAGTAGTTCCCTTGAGGCCCCGCTGCAACGGGCTGGCAGGACAAAAGATGTTGTGTAAGTTCTCATTGCGAGCACGCATGACTATATATGGAGCACAGGCCTATGGTTGTTTAGTACTTGGGTGCTTTACCTTATTTATATGCAATTGCCCTAGATCTTGAATTTACATGTTTAGACTAGTCCATGCAACACCCGTCCATCCATCCCTATGCCTACCGCACTCATACCATACTTTTCCTACTACTGTTACTATTGCTCTTGTTTTGCTGCTATTGTTGCTTTGCTGTTGCTACTACCAAACTGTTGTTTCTAATAAACTTCTGTGAGCAAGAACTATTTCCAGGTGCATCTGAACTGACAACTCAGTTGTTAAGGCTTGCAAGTATTCTTTGTCTCCCCTTGTGTCGAATCAATAAATTGGGTAATACTACCCTCGAAGAATGTTGCGATCCCCTATACTTGTGGGTCATCATCGAGGACTAGCCAGCATACCTGTAGATTCACCCATAGATGGAAAAGGAGTCTCGGGGACTCAGTCATTATTTAACCTGGCATCCCATGCATATAATTTTTACTTAGAGAAAAGCATATAATGTATCTCAGATTACTGGTTTTATCAGTTTGCCAGGTCATCTTATGACTCGGATTGCTATTCGTATTATTTTTCCAAGTTAACTTATAACTCGGACCTGTTTACATCAGTTTGCCAGGTTAAAATATATCTCGGATTATCGTTTAGATCAGTTTGCGAGGTCATCTTATGACTCGGATTGCAACTAGTATTTGTTTGCCAGGTCAATTTATATCTCGGATTTATATCTCGGATCTATATCTCGGATTTCAATTCATGGCAGTTTGCTAGCATATCATAGAGTCAAATGATGACTCAGATTTATATCTCGGATCTATATCTAGGATCTCTATTCATGGCAGTTTGCTAGCATATCATAGAGTCGAATGATGACTCGGATTTATATCTCGGATCTACATCTTAGATTTCTATTCATGGAAGTTTGCCAGCATATCATTGTCAAATGACGACTCGGATTTATACCTTGGATTTATTTTCATGGCAGTTTGCCAGCATATCATAGAGTCAAATAATGACTCGGATTTATATCTCGGATCTATATCTCGGATTTCTATTCATGGAGGTTTGCCAGCGTATCATAGTCAGATGATGACTCGGATTTATAACTCGGATTTCCATTCATAGAAGTTTGCCAGCATATCTTAGAGTCAAATAATGACTCAGATTTATATCTCGGATCTATATCTCAGATCTCTATTCATGGCAGTTTGCCAGCATATCATAGTCAAATGATGACCCAGATTTATATCTCGGATTTTTATTCATGGCAGTTTGGCAGCATATCATAGAGTCAAATGATGACTCGGATTTATATCTCGGATCTATATCTCGGATCTCTATACATGGAAGTTTGCCAGCATATCATTGAGTCAAATGATGACTCGGATTTATATCTCAGATTTATATCTCGTAACTCTATCAATGGCAATTTTCTAGCATTTCATAGAGTCAAATTATGAGTCAGATTTATATGTCGGATCTGTTGGACCACGTAGATATAAAAAAAACGTTTTCAGCTAACATGGTGATCCCAAGATCTACCTGAGGTAGAAGGCAACGAGGTTTACCACTAGACGCGCGGTTGCGGATTACTGATGTAGCACGTCTGTTGAATGCAGTGCAGTCATTACGATCCTATCGTCCTTGTCCTGATCGTACAACACCTCTACTGGTATCCACACGTACAAGGAGGAGCACCGGCGACGAACTGCAAGGTTCGGTACGACGGCAGGACTCCTATGGAGCTAGGGTTTCCAACACATGGAATGACCTAACCAATCAACGATTAACCCTTCTGGGTTACTGTGCTCCACTATATATAGGGAGTGAATGTGGGCTCCACTCTCGTGGCACATTCACTAAAGCCCATATAATATTAGTCACTGTGACTCCGACTCACCGACTCAGTCCAAATCCGGCTTGGGTCCAACCCAACCATATTTCTGGTTCAGATCCAATCCGAACTTGCTCCCGCTCTTAAGTGTGTGACCCCACAGGCTCATGGCAACTTGGACACGATTGGAGGCAGACTCTCAATCGATCAGTCGGTAGCGGCTCCTAGCAGAACATGCCGACTCCCAAGTACCAAAGAGTCATGACGACTTGACTTTCCAATGTGACTTACGTCTGAGTCCCTTTTGCCTCACGATATACCTTGTCAGACTATAGGAGAATATTTGTCATCCCTTAAATAGTCCAACTCTCTTCTCGATCCGAGATAAGTGCTTCACCGACTAACTCTTAGTCGATCGCCTCGGTTAACACTTAACCAATTCATGCATGGCCATGCTTTCCGAATCATATCATCCGAGAGGGCCCAGAGAATATCTCTCCAAGTGGAGGGGCAAAATCCCATATTGGTTATTCACATTGCACAACTTGATTCTCAGTCGACCCGAACTCTGCCTTTATAATTGCCAAGTTACGGATCAGCGTTTGACAGAACCTAAGTCGGTGATCCTCAACTCGGACTTTGTAACAACCTCAGGTTTAAGGATTACATTGATTGAGATATACAAATGACAACTTGTTCATTGTACCTCAATATGGGTCAATCCGACTCGCTAAACTGTTTAGCCAAATCTGTGTAAGTCGGAATAGCATCACCATGCCCATGACAAGTGGAACCGAGTCATCAAGCCGACTTTCACATTGGTCTAAGTTGTGTGTCCAGCACAACCTCAATGACCAAGGAAATTTAGTACAAACAACATGAATATATAGTTCCCCAACCGAATCACATATTCAATGATATACATCAGATTCTCATACAAGGACAACTTAACAACTTTATGAATATAATGGGAAAACATCATCATACATGATTGCCTCTAGGGCATATTCCCAACAGTCTTCCACTTGCACTAGAGTCAATCTTCCGACATCACATGTCTAGGCATCTAATGCCCATAGCTCTTAGGTGCGCCTCATGCTTCGGTTGTGGTAGCGACTTTGTCAACGGATCTGTGATATTTGCATCTGTGTGTACCTTGCATAACTTGATATCACCCTGATCCATGAACTGGCGAATCAGGTGGTACCGCATGAGTATGTGCTTGTTCTTCTGGTGTTGTCTAGGTTCCTTGGCTTGTCCAATAGCACCATTGTTGTCACAATACAGCTCTAACGGATGGGACGAGCCCTGAACCACACCAATATCCATGAGGAAATTCCTCATCCAAATAGCTTCCTTTGCTGCCTCCGAGGCGGCAATATACTTAGGCTCTATTGTAGATGAAGACACAGTTTCTTGCTTGGAACTCCTCCAGCTCACAGCACCTCCGTTTATAATAAACACATATCTAGATTGCGAACGAGAATCATCAGAGTCGTTAAGATAACTTGCATCTGTGTAACCCTTTACACTGAGTTCATCTTCACCACCATAAACCAAAAACATATCCTTAGTCCTTCTCAAGTACTTTAGGATATTTTTAGCCGCAGTCTAGTGGATTTCTCTAGGATTAGCCTGGTATCTGCTCACAACACTTAGAGCATATGAAACATCCGGCCTAGTACAAATCATGGAATACATGATGGATTAGACTGCAGAAGCATACGGAATCGCACTCATCCGACTTTGCTCATCAGTTATCGGAGGACACCGAGTCTTGCTAAGTTTTACACCATGAGACATCGGTAAGAAACCCTCCTTAGATGTTTCCATGTAGAAATTCTTCAACACTTTGTCCAAATAATTACTCTGACTCAATCCAATGAGCTGTCTTGATCTATCTTATAGATCCAGATTCCGAGAATATATGTTGCCTCACCCAAGTCTTTCATTGAGAAACTCCTTTCCAATGATTCCTTGGTTTCTTGAAACATCTGGACATCATTTCCAAACAATAATATGTCATCCACATATAAGATCAGAAAGTTTACTTTTCTCCCACTAAACTTCTTGTATAAACAAGAATCATGATCACTCTTAATGAAGCCAAATGATTTGACTACCTCATCAAAACGAATATTCCAACTCCGAGATTCTTGTTTCAATGTATAAATGAATTTATAAAGTTTTCACACCTTGTCAGCATTAGCTAGATCGACAAAACCTTTGTCCTGTAATATATACACGTCCCCGGTTAAATTTCCGTTAAGGAAAGCCGTTTTGACATCCATCTGCCATATCTGATAGTCGAAATAGGCTGCTATAGCTAACATGATCCAAACTGATTTAAGCATCGCTACGGGCGAGAAAGTCTCCTAGTAATCAACTCCTTGAACTTGTCGGAAACCCTTCAAGACAACACGTGCTTTCTAGACGGAAACATTTCCATCCATATCAGTCTTCTTCTTAAAGACCCATTTGCACTCGACAGTTCTTGCACCGTCTGGCAGATCAACCAAGTTCCAAACTTGATTTTCATCCATGGACTTTAACTCGGATCTCATTGCTCCAAGCCATGACTCGGAATCAGATCCCACCATCGCTTCCGAATAATTTGCCGGCTCATCACTATCTAACAGTAATACATCACAAACACTTCGTAATCTCGCCGATCTTCGTAGTACAGGTGCTGCTGCCGGCTCAGCTACCACGACCGGCTCAACCTCCAAGGTTTTTTCCGACTCGCTACTAGCCGGTTCCTCTTGAATTTCTTCGAGTTGCACCGTGCTCCCACTGACTCCTAGATTGAGAAACTCTTTCTCAAGGAAGACACCGTTCTGAGCGACAAACACTTTGCCCTCTTCTTGCTTGTAGAATTAGTAACCCAAGGTTTCCCTCAGATATCAAATGAAAATACACTTATCCGACTTGGATGTAAGCTTGTCCGACTGAAGTCGCTTGGCAAAAGCTTCACAACCTAAATCTTAATAAAAGACAGACTCAACTTATTGCCTGTCCACATCTCATGCGGTGTCTTCTCTATCGACTTTGGTGGTATTTTGTTTAGTGTGAACGCTGCTGTTTCTAGACAATAACCCCAAAATGATAAAGGCAGATCTGTCCGACTCATCATTGAGCGTACCATGTCCAACAAGGTCCGATTCAGCCTTCCTGAAACACCATTCCTTTGTGGCGTTCCTGGTGGAGTAAGTTGGGGAACTATTCCACAAATTTTCATATGCTCATCAAACTCATGGCTCATGTACTCGCCTCCTCGGTCCGACCGAAGAAACATTATTTTCTTGCCGAGTTGATTCTGTACTTCATTATGGAATTCTTTGAACTTTTCAAAGGCTTCTGACTTGTGTTTCATCAAGTAGATATATTCATATCTACTCAAATCATTAGTGAAGGTAATGAAGTACTCATAACCACCTATGGTTGTCGTGCTCATTGGTCCACATACATCACTATGTACTAGTCCCAACAAGTCGGACGCCCTTTCACAACTCTTTGCAAAAGGTGTATTGGTCATTTTGCCGAGTAGGCAAGATTCACATATCTCGAACGACTCCAAGTCAAACGAAGTTACGAGACCATCATCATGGAGCTTCTTCATGCGTTTGCAACTTATATGACCAAGACGACAGTGCCAAAAGTAAGTCATATTTAGATCATTTGGTATCAACCTTTTAACATTTATGTTATAAACCGACTCACCATCAAGATTCAAAATAAATAACCCGTCCTGGACGGGTGCAAAGTCGTGAAATATATCATTCAAATACAAAGAACAACCATTGTTCTAGATATTCGACTCATAGCCTTGCCTCATCAAACATGAAGCAGAAAAAATGTTTCTACTGAGCACTGGAACATAATAACAATTATTCAGTTCCATAATGAATTCAGAAGGTAAATGAAGTTGCATCGTGCCGACTTCCAATGCAGCAACTCTTGCTTTATTCCCGAGTCGAATATCAACCTCTCCTCTTGCTACGCTTCTAGTTCTTACTAGTCCCTGCAACGAGTTGCAGATATGAATAACTGATCCGGTATCATATACCCAAGAACTATTAGGTGCATCAGCAAGATAAATGTCTATAACATTGCAAACAAGTGTTCTTGAGTCGGAAGTCATACCTCCACTCTTGTCTTTGTCGACCAAGTACTTGCTACAATTCCTCTTCTAGTGGCCATCCTCCTTACAGTAGAAGCAAGTGGATCCGGCCGAAGGATATGGATTAGTCCCTGAGGAAGCGCTTGGGACCGGGTCCTGAGCCTGCTTTCCTCCCGACTTAGCCTTCATCTTAGTCCAAGAACTCTTCTTGAACTTAACCTTATTCTGCACCATCAACACTTGAATGGTGCCCTTCTTGAGATCCGCCTCTGCCTGCTTGAGCATCCCATGCAATTCAGTGAGCTTCTTATCCATACCATGCATGTGGTAGTTCGAAATGAACTGCCCATATGCACTAGGAAGAGAGATTAGAATTAATAGCTAACTCTTCGCTAATGGGGTAGCCAAGCCTCTCCAGAGACTACACGTAACCAACCATTTTGATCACATGTGGACTCAATGGATCACCATCCTTAAGCTTGCAACTCAGCAAAGCCTGAGAGACTTGATACCTCTCAGTCTTTGCCTAAGCCTGGAATATACTTGTGAGGCTTTCGATCATATCGTAGGCCTCAACATTCTCAAGCTTCTTCTGCAAGTCCGGTTCCATGTGAGCAAGCATAAGATAGCTAATATTCATCGACTCATCCTTAGCCCGACGTATTCATTGGTCGCAGCGTTGATCACATTCTCATTCGGCTCATCTGGAAGTGGGTTGTCTAGGACATGGTCCTTCTTTTCTTGTTTGAGAACAATTCTTATATTTTGATACCAGTTGGTAAAATTAATGTCGTTCAGTTTATATTTCTAAAGAATGGTTCTCAACACAAAACCGGATATCTGAGAGTGACTGCTACTAGGTGCCGTGATCTACAACAGAAAATATGCAAAACACTTAATACATGTATTCATAAAAGAGCAATCATATTAAAGACTTTAATATTTGATGCTCCCACTAGAACCAACACCCCTCCGATGGTTTCTTAGTGATTCAGGATCCTAAATAAGCAAGTCGGATAGTGAGATTTAGCATCACCGTTGGCCGCCAAGTGATCTATGTAGACAACTCCTTGTCAATCACATCTCATACGACTCCTGTTGGTCGGGTGGCATCACATGCCCCGGCTCCTATCCGACTTTTCCCCGAGCCCCACAACCATTGTGATAGACCCGTCTAGCTTACCGAGTGTTTCCGCAGTAAGAGTTCGACTCGAACCCACCTAGTCGGAAAGAATTGGCAACACCACAATTTTATGAGCCCACTACCAAAAATGTCCGACTTGTGATGGTGCAAACACTAGCGGGAAAACTGACTATACCTTCTTTGAGGGATTAAATTTTACCGACTATCTAATAGAGGTAAAAGAGAGACATGTCAACAAAACCAAATAAAGAAATTATAATGTTGAATGGTATGGCTCTCTTCATGGCGATCTCTATCTCCACAAAGCCCATAATCTAACACGTGCCAACTCCTATCACTTGCCATCTTACACCATGTCGCCGACATGTACATCGCCTTGCATGCCATCCGGGTTCTCCACACATCCATACTAGCTTAGTAAAGTAAATTACATGGAGAATCCGACACGCAAGTCGTTATACAATAAAATGACAGCACCTAGGCTCCAGCGGGCTGACAAAACCGTGATTCGCAGATCACGTATGGATTACACACATACGTGAGGACTGAACCATACCATTCACAACTTCCTGCAAAAACAAGTTATGCATATATACGCTATCTACTGGCATTGTGAAACTCGCAACGACGTCTAACGCGCTACGACAAGGCGAAGACGGCGGTCCCGGCGGGTAGGGGTATGTCGTTCCACGACCTCAGCAGTATGATCATGGAAATCAGATCTACCATTCCCCGAGTATAGTTGATCCATTCAACCTCATAAAAAAATGATCTATCTCATAGATCGACCACCAAAACAGCATATAGATCTCATCTACAGCCAACTGCATATCACATATACGAAATCTCGAGCCTAAAACCACAAGCTATCGCTCTGATACCACTGTTGGTCCACGTAGAGATAAAACAAAACTTTTTCCTCTAACGTGGTGATCCCAAGATCTAGCTGAGGTAGAAGGCAACGAGGTTTACCACTAGACGCGTGGTTGTGGATTATTGATGTAGCACGTATGTTGAATGCAGTGCAGTCCTTACGATCTGATCGTCCTTGTGCTGATTGTACAACACCTCTGCTGGTATCCACATGTACATGGAGGAGCACCGAAGGTGAACTGCTAGGTTCATTACGATGGCAGGACTGCTGTGGATCTAGGGTTTCCAACACATGGAATGACCTATATATAGGGAGTGAACGTGGGTTCCACTCTTGTGGCCCATTCACTAAATCCCATATAATATTAGTCACCGTGAGTCTGACTCACTGACTCAGTCCAAATACGGATCGGGTCCAACCCAACCATATTTCTGGTTCATATCCAATCCGAACTTGCTCCCGCTCTTAAGTGTGTGACCCCGCAGGCTCATGGCAACTTGGACACTATTGGAGTCCGACTCTCAATCGATCAGTCGGTAGCGGCTCCTAGTAGAACGTGCCGACTCCCAAGTACCAAAGAGTCATGATGACTTGCCTTTCCAATGGGAGTCCGAGTCCCTTTTGCCTCACGATATACCTTGTCAGACTACAGGCGAATATTTTTCATCCCTTAAATAGTCAAACTCTCTTCTTGATCTGAGATAAGTGATTCACCTGACTAACTCTTAGTCGATCGCCTCAGTTAACACTTAACAAAGTCATGCATGTCTATGCTTTTCGAATCATATCATCCGAGAGGGCCCAGAGAATATCTCTCCAAGTGGAGGGGCAAAATCCCATCTTGGTTATTCACATTGCACAACTTGATTCTCAGTCGACCCGAACTCTACCTTTATATCTTCCCAGTTACGGATCAACGTTTGACAGAACCTAAGTCGGTGATCCTCAACTCGGACTCTGCAACAACCTCAGGTCTAAGGATTACATTGATTGAGATATACAAATCACAACTTCTTCGTTGTACCTCAATATGGGTCAATCCGACTCGCTAAACTCTTTAGCCGAATCTGTGTAAGTCGGAATAGCATCACCATGCCCATGAAAAGTGGAACTGAGTCATCAAGCTGACTTTCACATTGGTCTAAGTTGTGTGTCCATCACAACCTCAATGACCAAGGACATTTAGTACAAACAACATGAATGTATAGTTCCACAACCGAATCACATATTCAATGATATACATTAGATGCTCATACAAGGACAACTTAACAACTTTATGAATACAATGGGAAAACATCATCATACATGATTGCCTCTAGGGCATATTCCCAAAAGGATCCATATCTCGGATCTCTACTTATGGCAGTTAGCCAGCATATCATAAACTCAAATTATATCTCGGATCCAGGCTTATGGCAGTTTGCCAGCATATCACCAAGTCATACTAAAGCTCAAAATGATAACTCGGATGAGTATCATATAAATCCGATTTGAGACATATCTCAGATTTAAGTCATGCAACTCAGGAGGATAACTCAGATGGATGACTCAAATTGCGACTTATAGGTCAGAATTATGACAGGCTGGCCAGATTCAAACACATGAAAACTCACCCAAAAAAGGGTTATATGACTAAGTGCCCATGAAGGCTAGATGTCAAAACTTACCCAAAAGGGTTATATGACCAGTGCCTAAGAACGCCAGATGTCAAAACTTGCCCAAAATGGTTATATGACAAGTGCCTATGAAGGCCAGATGTCAAAACTTACCCAAAAGGGTTATATCACCAGTGCCCAAGAAGGCCAGATGTCAAAAATTACCCAAAATGGTTATATGACAAGTGCCCATGAAGGCCAGATGTCAAAACTTACCCAAAAGGGTTATATGACCAGTGCCCAAGAAGGACAGATGTCAAAACTTACCCAAAATGGTTATATGACAAGTGCCCAAGAAGGCCAGATGTCAAAACTTACCCAAAATGGTTATATGACAAGTTCCCATGAAGGTCAGATGTCAAAACTTACCCAAAAGGGTTATATGACTAGTGCCCAAGAAGGCCAGATGTCACAACTTACCCAAAATGGTTATATGACAAGTGCCCATGAAGGCCAGATGTCAAAACTTACCCAAAAGAGTTATATGAAAAGTGCCCATGTAGGCAAGATATCAAAATTTACCCAAAGAGGTTATATGTCAAATGCCCATGAAGGCTACATGTTAAAACTTACCCACAGAGGTTAAATGACGAGTGCCCAAGAAGGCCAGATGTCAAAACTCACCCAAACAGGATTGTATGAAAAATGCACATGAAGGCTATATGTCATTTACCCAAAGAGGTTATATGACAAGTGCCCATGAAGGCCCGGTGTCATACCTCGAGGTTATATGATGAATGCCCATGAAGGTTGCATGTAAATTTTCCTAATGAAGGTGGTATATCAAATTTTTTGTCACTTAACCTGGAGTCTGAGTCATATGACTTGGATTTAGACATGTATGTCAGAATATGACAGACGGAAAGAGTCAAATTCATATGACTCGGATTTGAGTCATATGACTCGGATTTGGACATGTATGTCAGAATTTGACGGACGGAAAGAGTCATATGACTCGTATTTGGACATGTATGTCAGAATATGACATACGGAAAGAGTCATATGACTCGGATTGGACATGTATGTCAGAATATGACGGACGGAAAGAGTCATATGACTCAGATTTGGACATGAATGTCAGAATATGATAGACGGAAAGAGTCAAATTCATATGACTCGGATTTGAGTCATATGACTCGGATTAGGACATGTATGTCAGAATATGACAGACAAAATGAGTCAAATTCATATGTCTCGGATATGAGTCATATGACCTAGATTAGGACATGTATGTCAAAATATGACAAATGGAAAGAGTCAAATTCATATGACTCGGATTTGATTCATATAACTCGTATTTGGACATGCATGTCAGAATATGACAGACGAAAAGAGTCAAATTCATATGACTTGGATTTGAGTCATATGACTCAGATTTGGACATGAATGTCAGAATATGACATACGGAAAGAGTCAAATTCATATGACTCATATTTGAGTCATATGACTCGGATTAGGATATGTATTTCTGAATATGACAGACATGAAGAGTCAAATTCATATGACTCGGATTTGTATCATGTAAGTCAGATTTGAGTCATATAACACGGGTCTGGTCATCTAACTCGGATTTGTGGCATATATGTCAGATTTTGGATCGTATATGTTGAAATTGTATCTCAAAATTTCCCAACAAAGGATATATGACAAATGCCAATGAAGGATATATGTTAAATTTGCCCAATGAAGGCTATATGTCAAGTTATGACAAGTTCCCATGATGGCCATTAGTCAAATTCGCCTAGTAAAGGCTATATGTCGGATTATGAGTCAAGTAACTCAGATTTGATCACAATACTTAGATTTGGGTCAGATGACTCAGCTTGAAAGTTAAATGACTCGGATTTGGGTCACATGACTTGGATTATGAGTCATATGACTCTGATTTGGATCACACCACTCTGGGGACATTATTATATGAAGCCTACGCGCGACTCTATGAGTCCCGCATAGCCTCGGGGACTAATGTCGGGGATATGACCCCGGGTACCCTAGGGTTGAGGTCAAGTGATTCAACAAAGCCATGAGTAATTCAATAGATGATGTGAAGATAAAAGACATATATGTAAGAGGATTTGAGGTATAAAAAGAATAGGATAAAAGGAAATGAGGAAAAAGGCCAGCTGAGCCGACTTAGGGAAAACTGGCTGGGCTACTCCCTAACTCGGACCCTTGACTCGGATCCGTGACTCAGATCCTTGACTTGGATCCTTTACTCGGATCCGTGACTCGGATCCTTTACTTGGATCCTTGACTCGGATCCTTGACTCGGATCCTTGACTCGGATCCTTTACTCGGATCCTTGACTCGGATCCTTTACTCGGATCCTTGACTCGGATTGGCCAACAGGAGCAATCCAGGACAAATCTTCTATTCATCTAGAGCACTTGGGCCGAGTTAATTCACCCTAGGTGACCACGTATTCATCTCCAGATGCCCTCTCCACCTCTACATCGACATACCACTCGCCAGGTCAAGCTCTTATGTCAGATGCCAGTCTTGGGACGCCCCTGGCTCAGACTGGCACAGTTGGTCCAAGATGCTAAGGAATATGCTGGGCATCTCATAAGATGCTATGGGATCTGTTGGGAATCTCACAAGATGCTAAGGAATATGCTGGGCATTTCAGAAGATGCTAAGGAATATGTTGGGCATCTCAGAAGATGCTAAGGAATATGCCAAAGGGATAAGACTGATGACTCACTAAAGGACAAGCCAAAGGACAAGATGGCCTGGCAAGGACCCATTATGCAGCTCATAGGCAGTACTTGTGGGACATAACTTGTCCCTTGGGCTCCCCTTTATAAGGAGCACCAGGGGGATCTCCGGGGCCTCCTCTCATCTCAGTTCACGTATGAACACTTCTTCTTCCTCCTCAAGCTCCAAGTAGCAACTAGGGAAATATCTCAAGGAGCACTTGTAACCAATATAAAGAAGCAATAAGAGAAGGAGTTCATCATACATCGATGATCTCTGGGGTTCTTCCCTGTTCTTCGTATGCGTTCTTCACTTCATCATCCCTCCCCGGATTCCTCCAGTGTCCATCGGCCCCAACTTTAGCCTACCCATGGCATATGCCGTGACACCACCACGACAAGTATTACATACAGATTGCATCAGTAAATACTGTGGAAATAGGTCTTGTTTCTTAGTTAAACATGAGGCCGGTTCCAATCGAGGGCATTCGCAAAGGTTGGCATGAACCAAAGCGGATGCTTCACCGTTCCGGCCTAGAAGAGAGGGTACTAATTCCCTCCAAGACATTGACTTCAGAAGTAACACCACAGTCTTTACCACTCAGACTGAAGCGGCATAATTTAGGCTGCCACTCTTTGGAAAGCCATGTTGCAGTTGGTAAGATGTAGACACAGTTCTTCTCATTAGATAACCTGAGGTAAGATCTGCACCACCTACATGCATGATAATTGGATAGTTAACTTCAAGGTCCAAGGTCAGCAATTCTTTCCATGTATTAGCTTGATCAACCTGACCAGTGTTCATTGAGAACACCAAGCAGCCAAACCCAAAAGTATAAGTGTAAACAGTGCGACCGCGATGTATAACACGAGGATGAGAAGCACTAGTACGATGGCGGCAATGACAAGTAAGACAATTAGGATCATAAGAAACGCCAAGCATATATATATGAAGAATCCTGGAACCATCTTGATATGTCCAAAACGTATCTACTTTCTCGAAAACTTTGCTATTGTTTTTCATCTAAACTTGTGTGATTTGGATACAACTAACACAGACTGACTTTGTTTTCAGCAGAATTACCTTGGTGTCTTGTTTTTGTGTGAAAATGAACTATCAGGAAAAATCCCGGAAAATATGCCAAAAATTATATTTCACCAGAAGATCCACGGAGCTAGAAGGAGAGACGGAGGGGAGGCTTGGGGGGGCCTAGACCCACCCCAGGCGTGGGCCCACTGACCCCGCGCTTGGGGGAGGTTTGGCCACCCCAGGCAGCTTCTCGACCTCCCTCCGTGTCTTAAAGTTGCCTTCTGGCCTAAAAACAGAGAGGGTTTGATAGTTTTCCAGAAAGAGTTTCGCTCCGCCGCCGCCACCAGAAACAAGGATTCAGATCCATAAACTCCGTTCTAGCACCCTGCAGGGACGGGAATTTGGAGAGGATCATCGCCATCATCATCACCAACGCATCTCCATCAACCATCGATGTTTACCTCATCCATGACTGAGTAATCCCTCGCTGTAGGCTTGGGGATCTGTTAGGGGCATAGTGCCTAGTATCTCTATTAGTGCTATTTGACTTTGTTGCAACTTGTTGTGCTTAATTCTTGTCACTAGGGCCCGAGTTCCATGATATCAGATTTGAACTTATTATTGAATCATTATGATAGTATTGTTTATGGTGTTATCTGCAAATTGTGTACACATATCATTATCCGGATCGAAAGGCCCCAAAGTGACAATAATTGGGACAACCGGAGGGGATAACTGTGGTGTGAGGATCATATGTATTCATGGAGTGTTAATGCTTTGCTCCGGTGCTCTATTAAAAGGAGCACCTTAATTGCCAGTAGTTCCCTAGAGGCCACGCTGCTACGGGAAGGCTGGACAGAAGATGTCGTGCAAGTTCTCATTACGAGCACGTATGACTATATATGGAGCACATGCCTAGGATTGTTTAGTATTTGGATTCTTGTTATTATTTATCTGCAATGCCTTAAATCTTGAAGTTACATGTTTAGACTCGTCCATGCAACGCCCGTCCATCCATCCCTATGCCTACCGCACTCAAATCTTACTGTTACTGTTACTATTACTATTACTCATGTTTCACTGTTGTTGATGATGTTGCTTTGTTGTTGCTACTACAAACTATTGCTACTGATAAACTTCTGTGAGCAAGAACTATTTCTAGGTGCAGGTGAATTGACAACTCAGTTGTTAAGGCTGGCAAGTATTCTTTGGCTCCCCTTGTGTCGAATCAATAAATTGAGTAATACTACCCGCGAAGACTGTTGCGATCCCCTATACTTATGGGTCATCAAGACTATTTTCTGGCGTCGTTGCCGGGGAGCATAGCTTTATTTGTAAGTTCACTTGGATCTATTATTGTTCACTGCTACTCCTTTCATCATGGGGAAGTCTCGTGATGGAAAGTTCCCTATTTTACCATCCACTACAAGAAGAGGTACAGTCCTAAACACCTCTGTTCCTCTTGATTCACCATCTGTTATAAGTAAGCTTGTCACACCACCACCACATACTCATGGTACACACATTCCTACTACTGCTGAATCTGAAACTGCTTTTGATACTCATGATGTTACTTCTACTGTGCTTGATGCGAGTGGTTCATTAGGTCCTTTTTTAGATGCTACTATGGCCAGTCTAGGAAATACCGAAACTCCTAGTGAAGACACTGTTACACCTGTTAGCTCACCTAAATCTAGTGAGAGTTTTGATATTAATGATGGTTACATAGAGCTCACTGATGAATTTGTTGAAGAGTGCCAAAATATGCATGGTGCTAGTGCTATTTGTTGGGGATATGCTATATGGGTATCCTCATAGCATGTTTCTTATCCGACTAACCCGGGTGGCCCATAGTCGGTAGCGTGGCCTATGGCCTGCTGGGCGGCCCAGTTAGGTGGATCCAGAAGGGAGGCCCATGCCGGATAAAGGAAGGCTACGGTGGAGTCATCAGAGTACCCGGAGCCTTGGAGTGCAAGATACATAAGACTAGTAATAGACGGTGTAGGACTCTATAACCTGTCCGGCTAGGAATTTTCCCTGTAACCCTAGGACCTGGCGACTATATAAGTCGGGCCTATGGGAGCATTTAGGGAACAATCTCATACAACTTCAGACAACCTCGCACAGCGAACATATCTCTGTAACTCGGCGTATTGCCCTTATAGTGATTTATAGCAGGAGTAGGATTCCGCCACCGTTGTGGGATCTGAACCTGGGTAAGCTGTGTTACCTCGTACCCGTCAACCGTCCGCCTTACCCCACGTCTCTAAACACGCACCGTGAGGACCCCTCCATGGCGTACTCGTCGGCAATACCACGACAGTGGCGCCCACCGTGGGGCAAGAGGCGCTTTAGGCTCTTCAGCGGGCGAGGACCAAGATCTTCGCAGGAATCAGCAAAACTGTAGCCATCGGCCGTGTTCTCTTCTCCGGCAACGTTCCGATCGTCCCTCCTGACGAGTTCTGGATCCCGGCGAAGACGAACCCTACGCGGTGTTCGATCGTTCCTATCGGAGACATCCACCTCTTCATCGACGAAACCAACTCGGGCACTAGTTCCCTAGAAGTCGGAGGAGCATCAAGACCCGCGCGGACCGCCTACGGGAAGGATACGTTTGCGGAAGGATCAATGTCGGATCTCTCTTCGGAGTTTGCCAGCAAAGATCGGAAAAATTCAAGTCCCACCCAAACCGCCCCTGTGCAGGATATAAAGGTGGAAGATCACAGCAAATCCGCCGGCTTCGTCCGAGCGTCTGGACAGCAGAGATCCAAGTTCGTCGGCGTGGTTACCATCTTCGATCTAGCGCGCTGCATTCAGAGAGAGGGCAAAAACCCCCGCGATTACCTGACCAGGTGGCTCCGTATACGAGCCGATCTAGCCCACGACCCCGAGGATAACGCTTTGTATCACTTCGTGGAAGGACTGGACCACGGCACGCTTCTCCGACATTCTTTAAAACGGCAGCAGGCAACAGGACGCTTTACCCTCGAAGAGATGGTGAGCACCGTCAACAACTACGCGGCAGCTGATGCGGCAGCCTAGATGGAGCTTGCGCTCAGAGACGGAGAACCTCCGGTTCAGCAGTCGCCACCACCGCCTCCTGCCGCCATCGTCGCAGCAGTACCACCACCTCCAGTCATCGTCGAGTCCATTTCACCTCCACCGCCCGTCATCGAGGAAGTCCTGGCACCCTCCGATTCTGTCATTGACGCGCTTTATGCTGATTTTAGTGCAGATTCAGAGGAGATAGAGTTCAGTCCAGAAGAGCTAGACTCCGCTATGCAGGAGATGGAGGAGGAGTACTCGCGCGACGAGCAAGCCAACAACGCCGTCATGTCCCGAGGGGTGTTCGTCACCATTTGTACGGCAATGGATGAAGATCAACCCGGACGAGCTCCGCCTACGGCGCTGGAAAAGGGGAAGGGGCCACTTATTGCTGCTGATGATGATCGCGCAAAGGTCATGCCTCCTCCGCCTAACCCAGTGCAGCAGCCGCAGGAACCCGACACTGGCCCGAGCAACAACAACACCGCAAACGTGCCGCCTCCAGCATCTACATCGGCAGCAGCCCAAGTTACTCCAGCTGATAGAGTGATGTACTGCAATCTCCTTGTCGAACCACTGACCGTCGCTCATATCCGGAACGTGACCCAGCTTGACGAGAAGCACCAGCAGCTGTCGGAGGAGGCGCAAGCCATCACGGAGCAAGGCGCTAAGCTAGATCGAGATCTGGTCAACACGCATAAATCCATAGATAAAGCTAGAGCAATGGAGGATGAGTACAAGACTTTGCTACAACAGCAGAAGGCTAAGAAAGCTCCGGCTCGCGTTATCAACGATCCTGGTGTACGGTGCAACCTAGTATGGGCTCCCTCGAAGCCGGCACAAGCCAAGCCATACATTGACAGTGAAGGCAAGCAGGTGATGCCCACCCCACTCCTTAACCTCACCGTCGCCAAGACCCTTCTAGAGCAGGATAGATCACCTGAGGCAGTGGAACAGGTCTATGACCTAGTGGCCAAGGCGGTGAAGCATCAGGAAAAGGCTACCTCTCAGAGGCTTGAGTCTAACCCAGCGCTCTGCCAGTCTAGCCAGTACAAGCCGCCAAGGGACAAATCTCCTCTTGATGTCGGGTCCCAGACGGGTTCATCAGAACAAAGACGGAGGGATGCACGCAACTGGAAGGATGCCATCCCCATATCCTCCAACCACAGAGAAAAGGCCCGACCTCGTCGCCCATCGCCACCACCCCGATCTCCCCGACATCGTGAAGATTACAAAGCTCACCATCGTACGGATATGCCCCCACCAAAGTAGTGCGGCATTGTCATCCGCGACAACGCGGAGCAGACCCGTCATGACGGAGAGCGCAACCAAGGACACAAGAGCAGGTCGCGCCATGACCCTCTGTGTCCGACAAGCAACCATGACAGGCATGAGGCGTCGCAGGAGGGTAACAGCAAGAAGGCTAACCCACCGCCACCTCCGCCTCCGTCACCACCAAGCAGTCACCATGGCGGAGGGGGCCCGCGTCGTTCACGCGGCCCATCCCCTTTTGACAAAAAGAAGAAGAACCCGGAGCCGTACGATGCACGTTCACGGATCGATAAGATCCATGAGGCCCGGGAAGGATCATAACTGGGACCACGTTGCTTTGGACCTGCAATACGGTCCGCAACATACCCCAAAGGTTTCTGGATTGACAAGACCATCAAGCCCTATGACGGCACCGCCAAGCCAGCCACATGGTTGCAGGACTACGGCAACACGGTGGAGATTGCCGGAGGCAACCCCAACGTCGTCGTCAAGTACCTCCCATTAATATTGGAGGGCACGGCCCGTCAATGGATCGACGACTTGCCGGACAAATCTATCTACAACTGGCTCGACATGCAAGAAGCGTTCACCAAGAACTTTGAGGGTACATACAAGCGTCCCTGCACATGGGCGATCTACAGCGGTGCGTGCAAGAGAAAGACGGGCCATCTCACGCCTACCTCTCCCGCTGGCTAGATATGAAAAATTCCTGCGCAGGAGTGCACGCTCAGACCGCCATGGCCGCCTTCATCGATGGGTTAGAAAGGGGAACGTTGCTCCGACATAAGTTGAAGCGCTTGCAGGACAATCACCAGCTTGACTTGAACCAGATGATTCAGTTGGCTAGTGAGTTCGCAGCTGCCGACAGCGATGCTCGTGGCTCATTGCCGGCAACGGCCGATCCAACCCAAGCTCGGAGGAACAACAGTACAAAGCGGAAGACCGCTCTAGAAGAAAAGCAATCTACCGACATGTCGCTATGACTTTTGCAAGACGAGGAGAAGGCAGACAACATGGCCAAGGAAGGGGAGCTGGCCGCGGGTAGCAGCGAGGAAGTGAAACCACCTCGGCGCCGCTCCGCGTTCCCCAAACCTACGAGGAGTACCGTGATATGCCGTGCCTCGTACACCTCGACGCCAACGGCAAGGCCACTCATACCAATCGACACTGCAAGTTCGTCAACGACCTCACGGAAGACCCGGAGTCCGGCTACAAGCGAAGTCGGAAGAACAGACCGCGAGGCAAGGGCAAGGTGAAGAAAAAGGAGGAGGAGTCCAAGGATTCAAGTGACATGGACGAGGACGTTGACCCCAAGCACGCCGCCAAGAGCGACGACAAGGGCAAGAACCCCTTTGCAAAGAAGGCTCCAATCTACCACACTTTCCTTGGAACCCCCACCGTCTGACAACAGAAGACCTCTCTGAGGATCCTGATGGCCACTCTCCCCTCAGTTCCCCAGTACCTGTGCTGGTCGGAGGTTCCAATAACTTGGGACAGGACGGACCACCCAGACCTTGTGCCCATGGAGAACCAGTATGCCATGGTCATCAACCCATTGATTGACGGTGTGGAGTTCACCAAGTGCATGGTGGATAGTGGAAGCAGCATCAACATCATGTACCTGGATACACTGCAGAATATGAACTTGACGGAGGCAAACCTAAGGCGGACAACCACCATTTTCCACGGCGTAGTTCCTGGACGGGAGGCTCGGTACCATGGGTGCATTACACTTCAGGTAGCCTTTGGCGATGTTAATAATTATCGCCAAGAGTCCCCTTCAAGAGCGTGTACCACGTCATATTCGGCCGCAACATATTCCACACGTTCATGGCCAAGCCATGCTTCGTCTACCACAAACTCAAGATACCCGGACCAAACGGCATCATCACCATATCCGGAAGCTTTACCAAGGCAAGACACTGCAAGATCAATGAAGCAGCCGTTGCAGAAGCTGTCCTCTACAGCGAAGAATTCAAGGAGATCCAGAGCAAGGTCGATGACTCAGAGATGCCCACGTCGAAGAAGAAGATCTCTGACTCAGCTCCTGCGTTCAAGGCCGCCATCGAGACCAAGCCGGTGGAACTTGTGGTAGGCGATGCCTCCAAGGTCACCGCCATTGGGACAAACCTGGATCCCAAATAGGAAAGCGCGTTCGTCGAGTTCCTCCGTGAGAACAGGGACATCTTTGCCTGGCAACCTGCCGACATGAAAGGTGTACCTAGGGAACTTGCCGAGCAGAGCTTAAACATTGATGCAAAATGAAAACCAGTGAAACAACCTCTACGACGCTTTGGAGATGACAAGAGACGCGCCATTGGCAAAGAGATAGCTAGGTTACTTAAGGCTAGATTTATCCGAGAAGTCCTTCACACCCAATCGGTGGCCAATCCTGTACTTGTCCCCAAAAAGGGAACCAATGAATTAAGAATGTGCGTTGATTACACCGGCTTGAACAAAGCATGTCCCAAAGATCCGTTTGCTTTTCCTCGCATTGACCAAGTCATTGAATCGACGGCTGGCTCAGAACTTTTGTGTTTTCTCGATGCATATTTAGGATACCACCAGATCAAGATGAGGAAGTCAGACCAATTGGCCACTTCGTTCACTACCCCTTACGGCACATTTTGCTATGTCACGATGCCCTTTGGGCTGAAAAACGCAGGTGCTACTTACCAGCGGACAATGCAACGTTGCCTCCACGACCAAATTGGTCGGAACGTTCACGCCTATGTGGACGATTTTACGGTGATGTCTAAAAAGTCAAACGAATTAATATCCGACTTAAAAGATACCTTTGATAATCTCCGGAAATACAACATGATGCTCAACCCCAAGAAGTTCGTCTTCGGGGTTCCAGCCGGCAAATTGTTGGGATTCATCGTTTCACAACATGGAAGCGAGGTCAATCCGGAGAAAATCATGGACATCTTAAACATAAACCGTCCGACATGCCTAAAGGACATTCAACGACTAACAGGTTGTGTTGGAGCAGTTAGTCGGTTCGTCAGCCGACTTGGAGAGAAGGCTCTGCCGTTGTAAGTTGCTGAAGAAGGTGGACAGATTCACGTGGACGGACGAAGCAGATGCAGCATTGAAGCAGCTCAAGGAGATTCTTTCCTCAGCGCCCATCCTTGCAGCACCCGAGCCCGGGGAGCCCCTATTAATTTGCATGGCAGCAACCAACCGGGTAATCAGCATCATCGTCGTGGTAGAGCGGATGGAACCAGGCTATGAGCACGGAGTTCAACGACCAGTTTACTATGTAAGTGAGGTCTTGACGGAGTCCAGGTGGCGTTACCCGCACTACCAAAAGATAGCTTACGGAGTATTCCTTGCTTCTCGGAAGCTGAGGCGCTACTTTCAGGAGCACCCAATCACAGTGGTGAGCAAGACTCCACTATCCGACATTATCAATAACAGCGACGTTACAGGAAGGGTCGCGAAGTGGGGCATTGAACTTGTCGCCTTCGAGATCACCTACAAGAGACGCGACGCTATCAAATCACAAGCCTTTGCAGATTTTGTTGTAGATTGGACGGAGATGCCAGACGCTACTCTGTTGCCAGAACCAGAGTATTTGGTGATGCACTTTGACGGCTCAAAGCTGCTCAACGGCTTGGAGGCTGGTGTATTGCTACAGTCACCAACAGGATACAAGATACACTACGTTCTGCAGATCCACTTCGAGGCTACAAACAACATGGCGGAGTATGAAGCACTCATTCACGGACTACGTGTAGCCAAAGATATTGGCATCAAGCGCATAGTTTGCTGTGGAGATTCTGACTTGGTTGCCCAGTAGGTGGCTGGCACCTGGAATGCGCGGAACCCTATGATGGCGGCATATCGAGACGAAGTGGACGAGATAGCCAAGAGCTTCTTGGGCTACGAGGTCAAGTATGTGCCTAGGGAGCAAAACGAGGCGGCAGATCTGCTGTCTAAGCTTGGATCAGGGCGCAAGCGAATTCCGCCAGGAGATTTCCTAGAGCATCTATGCACACCATCCGTGAAGGGCGCCGACATCGACAACCCAGAGCTGACTCTTTCGTCAACATGGTGACTAAGGTCCCTCCGGCTTGGACAAAACCATTCATGGAGTATCTCGAACAGGGAACTTTGCCCGACGATGAAGTTGAAAGACGGCAAATAGTACGACGAGCAAAGGGTTATACCATAATCAATGGGCAACTCTATAAAAGGAGGACTACTGGTGTATACCTAAAGTGTGTTTCCCAGCTAGAAGGTATGGAAATCCTACGCGAAATCCATCTCGGAGATTGCGGGCATCACGTCGCTCCTCGATCGTTGGTCACGAAAGCCTTCTGGCAAGGATTCTACTGGCTGACTGTGAAGGCGGACGCCGACAAGATGGTTGAGACATGCATGGGATGCCAGTATTATGCCCGACAACCACATGTTCCTGCTGAAGAACTGCGAACAATACCAATAACTTGGCCATTTGCGGTCTAGGGGCTAGACATGGTGGGACCATTATAGATGGCAGCTTGTGGATTTACGCATCTGCTTGTAGCAGTTGACAAATTCACTAAATATATAGAATCTAAACCCATTAGAAAGCTTGATGGGGCAACTGCCCTAAGGTTCGTCCGAGATCTAGTGGTGAGATTTGGTCTCCCACATAGCATTATCACCGACAACGGAAGCAACTTGTCACTCAGAGAAGTGGAGGCATATTGCTGGGAGAAAGGCATCCGACTTGACCTTGCATCTGTGGCACACCCACAATCCAATGGTCAGGTTGAGCGAGCCAATGGATTAATTCTGTAGGGAATCAAGCCACGTCTTGAGGCACCGCTACATAGAGAAGCTGGAGCCTGGGCGGAAGAATTGCCATCTGTGCTGTGGAGTTTACGAACTACACCCAACATATCTACCGGCTACAAACCTTACTTCATGGTATATGGAGCAGAAGCCATCCTGCCCTCCGACATCCTCCACGATGCACCAAGAGTTGCCGCCTACGACGAGGATGACGCCGAATAATCCAGACACCTAGATGTGGACCTTCTCGAGGAGGAGCGTGTTTTGGCATGCCAAAGATCCGCCATCTACCAGTAGAAGCTACGCAGCTACCATAGTCGCTGCTTTCAGCATCGCTCGTTTAAAGAGGGGGATTTGGTGCTCCGACTTAAGAAGAAGAAGTCACACAAATTATCCCCGCCATGGGAATGACCGTTCATCATAAGCAAGGCACTGCTCAATGGGTCTTACTACCTTGTTGACAACCGTGAACTAAAGGATAGACCCAACAAGGATCATAAGCGTAAGCGACGTGACCCGGATGATGACTACCCGGAGCTTGATCGGCCATGGAACATAGCACAGCTACGTCCTTTTTACACTTGGCATTTTTTATCTAATTGTATATCTCTTGTATGATCAATGAAATAAAGCTCTTTGGTTCACTCATATTTCCGAGTCTTTTGCCTCCTTTAGTGTTCATTTTTGGATCATGTAAAACCTTTATGCACAAGCTTTGTGTTTGCACTTGTGAAAATTCCGCCTACGGGCGTTAGCTTAAGTTTTCTGGTCTACACGTTCTTTGTCGTTTTTATGTGGATTCTGGAGTAGTGACTTTCGGCACATATTGTCAGCGATTTTGCGCTCAAGTTATTGACGGTGCCATTGGGCATCATCACCGAAGCGCATGGTTCCGACAACGAGTCTTCCGACTCACGAAAAGTCAAGCATAAGAACCAAAGTAATGGATAAGCCAGCACTTGCTTAAAAATATATACATGCTGGAAATTAGTTCTTAAGTAGCAGGACATAACAACCATTGTTTTCCGCCTTAAGATTACATCGCCAAGTTTTTACCGCGCATAGACCAAAGGTGAAACAAATATTACATAGTGTTTTTCATTCTTTGGGCGTAGGAGACTTGGAAGCAGCATCGTCCCCAGCCGGAGAATCACCCTCAGCATCGGCGCTACGACGAGACTCGGAGGAATCTTGGTGGACGCTGTCGATAGTGGTCATAGGAACGAAGATGTCGATGTCCACGAACTCGACAACTCTGGTTTCATAACCTGCGAGTGATGACAGGATGGCTTCATGATCAATCTCTTTGCCGTCATCGTCAACGTCAGGGATACCAGAGGTCACCGTGTCGATGTCAGCACCTTCGTAGTGTGCCTTCACCATTGATAGCGCCATCCTTGCGCCAGCCCGTCCACATGAAGCTTTCCATCTCGTGACACACTCGGGGGCTCGGCGCAGAATCTCCGAGTACTTCGTCACGGAGTCCGAGGCCTTGATGTATATCTGGAGGGTCTAGGCAATCTCCTTGGCTTGGGTGATGGTGGTGTTGATGAAGTTGCCCGCAAGAACCATGCATTCCTTGTCTGAAGGAGGCGAGCAGGTTAAACCCATAGGAGCTGAAAATTCCGACAAGGATCGCATGAGTTCCATAAACTCTAAGTATCCAGACTACAGAAATACAAGGCAGAGGAAACTTACTGAAGATGCTGGCCTTGGCCTGCCAGATGGTGTCCGCCAAGGATTCCTTCTCTTGTTGGAGGAGCTTAAACGCCTCGTTGTGGCGTTGGTTTTGCTCATCAGCAGCTTGCTTCTGATCTTTTATGATCGCAAGCTCCTCCTTCAAGCAATTAATTTCTGCGGAGGCGGAATCTTGCAGGGCTTTCATGGAATCCTCTTGCATCTTCAGCATCTCTTCCCTCTCCTTCTTAAGGATTATGTTCTCGCTGTCCAGCTGCTGGATGTGCTTGGACTGCTCGACAATATCCTTGGCCTTGGCAAAATGCTCTACAAGTCGGAGAAAACAAAGTACATAGTGAGTACTCGGAGATTATGGACACAAAAACAAGACGGAAATGCGCAAAAAGAAAACAGACTCTTGTTTTTGATGATCTGTTCCTTCAAGATGGCAGTTTTACCCTTTTCGGCTTCAAGATCGGCGCGCATCGTCTGGTACTTGTCGTTGGCCATGCCCCTCCGAGCATTCTCATTCTGTGGAAAAAAGTACAAAGTTAAACCGTTGTCTAGTATGCTTGGAGCACCTAGTCGGAAACTTTCCACCTAGGCGCTCGGGGGCTACAGCGAGAGTTTTTTAACTTAGCAATATGCTTAGCTTTTTATTTAAGCATCTAGTCGGAGCTAATTCAGTTCTCGATTAGAAGCTTGGGGGCTACAGTATAAAGTTTTTAACTCGAAATCTGCGTAGCTTTTCTTTAAGCATATAGTCAGAACTAATTCAGTTACAACTAGAGGCTTGGGGGCTACAGTATTGAAAATTATGAACACTGCGTATGCTACTCTTAGAGCATCTAGTCGGAATAGTTTGTTCCACCTAAATGTTTGGGGGCTACAGTGAGAGTTTTTTCTAACTTAGTCACTCTTAGAGCATATAGATGCAAAACCTATGGTTTTCCGTCCACATACTCGGGGGCTATAGTGGGATACTCATATGAAATTCAAAAGGCAAAGTAAAAACTTACAAGTGCAATAATGTTGAGGTTTGTAGCACTCTCGGCTAGCAGCTTGCCGAAGGAAATGCTATTTCCTCGCAAGATATCCGCTTGTCGGAGTAGCTCCTCAAGACCGCATGTCGGAGATGACGGTACTCCTCCAGGAACCAGAGTTGTGTCACTCGGCGTAAGCACCGGGTAAACTATCTTCGGAAACTCAAAGGGTTTCTGGGGAGGAGGGGCACCGCATTCGGCAGGGGTACCAGCTCCCACCACCACCTTGCCGCTACCGATGGCATCCTTAGCCGGAGCTTCAGCCATTTGTAGAGCAGTGCTCTCCTGCGTCGCCTGCTCGCCGACAACAGTGAGTTCGGTAGAGGCACCAGAATCCACTTCCATGGCGGAAGGGCCTGGTGCCTCCTGGGCTTGAGAACTTGTCGGGGCGGAGGAAGGCTTGACGGAAGGAGTAGCAGGGGCAATGGGGGGGAGGAGTCGCGATGCATCATGTCCTTGATATTTCTAGAAGCCCCCAAAGTTTTGGAGGACTTCTTGAGGCTGGTTATGGCTTTCTTCCTGAGACGTGCAAAATGCATAAGTACAGGAACAAGACAGATAAATAGACAATGTCGGAGAATGAGAAGCTTACACTAGGGGGGCGCTTTGGCAAAAATCCCGGTGGCTTTTCTCTTTTTCGCCTCCAGGGCGGCGGTACTCTTTTTGGAGGCTCCACCCTCCGTCTTCTTCTTCTTGCCTCCATTGGCAGCATCATTGGTGGAGCTCTTCCGCTTTCGCGCCAACGGGACATCGTCGTCGGACACGACCGTGACTTTCTTCATCTTTGGATCATAGATTTGGGCAGCCAGGTTGCCCTCATCTAGATCGCTAAGCTGTTAAGTAAGAAATCACCGTATTAGATAAGATGGTATTGGCAAGACGGAAAAACTAGAGCATATGTCGTACATGGAAAATAAATACCTACCTTTGGGCACTTGCCGTCTACGAACATGTCGTAGGTGATGGTGAAGCCATGCTTCTTATCCTTCACCTTGACGATGTCCTTCAGGCGGAGCTTGACGGAGTCGCTCGAGAAGTTATCCACGGAGATCCGGAGGCTATCCCTTTGATCACTGGTATACTCATGCATGAACTTCACGCGGTGCTGCAGGGGTTGGATTCGCCTGATGAACCAGCACATGGCTAGGTCCAAGCCGGTCAAACCCGTCTCTACGAACCATTCGATCCGTCTTATTGCGCGAGAAGCGTCGAGGTCGGAGGGAAGGGAGGCATGGGATCTCCATGTAGAAACTTCAGCGGCGGCTCCATCCACGAAGTCCGGGTATGTCACTTCTCGGCCTGCCAAAGGAATGTCGGGGTCGTAGAAGTATGTCCGTTGCGAGTTCTTGCGGGACTCGTGGCCGACGATGTCGGAGAACCGCCGGCCAGGTCGAATCTTGAAGCTTATGGTTCCGCAGTTCCTAAGCTCATCCTTACTATGTCCGGCTTCACGTTTGACGGTGAAGAAGTACACGAACAAGTCTAACCTAAGACTTATCCCTAGGTAACCCTCGCAAAGTGCCGCGAAAATGCTAAGCACTAAGATGCTATTGGGGGAGAGGTTGTGGGGTTGGACCTTGTAGTGGTTCAAGACGAAGAGAAAGAAGTGGGAGATGGGCAAGGAAACGCCGCGTACCAGATGAGCCTTGAGGTACACCTTTTCTCCGGATTGGGGAGAAGGTGTCACCTCGCCAGCCGGCGTCGCCCGCCAGGCAAGCCCCTTCGTCGCGGGGAGGTAGCCTTCGGCGACCATCTCTTGGATGTCGCGGTCGGTGATTTCCGAGCCACGCCAGTCACCCTTGTGCGAGTTTGGCTCTTCTTCCAATGGATCTAGCGCCGCCAGATTATGGTCGCCGCCGGTGGTTTCGATCACCGCCAATGCGGGGATGACCAGGCCCTCTGGGGGCACGACGATGGAGCTTGCCGGCTTCGCCGCGGCTTCGCTCGACGCCGCCATCGATGGGGAGGAGCTGCTGCTGGCCATGGAGTGTTGGAAGGACGCGACTGACGCAGATGGAAGCTAGGGTTTTGGAGGTTTATAGCGGAGAGATCGAGGAGGCATGCGGCTGGAGGAAGAAGACGATGACGCGAGAGGAATGAGGTAAAAATTGGAAAGTATCCCACGGTTACTATTTAGCATACTCTACGTCAAGATTCGGGCAGCTAATCGGACGGTTGCCGCGTAGACGACGTGTTCGTGAACGTGCGCGGTAATTTCGCCACGTCTCCAACCGTCGCCGCCAACGGTTCGTATCGCTCGCGCAGGAAAATCAGATATGATTGCGTTCTCTGCATGTGTGAGTTACGAGGCGTCGCTGACCTAAGCCTACGTCATCCTAGCTGACATGGGTAGATGAGCCGTCACATCGAAGATTCCTGCATGGACGGATTTAATCCGACTATGGAAGAGTATGATGGAAGATTCATCATTTCTCCGGCTTACAAATCAAAGATGGAGAAAACCTTGCAGGGTTCTTTGGGAGGACTACAAGATATTGCTTGACGATTTGCCGACATCCATCTAGACGGAGCATTCCATGTGAAGAGGCAAGATGGCGCAAGATCTCGGAGTTCTCCGGGGACTGCTGTTGGGGATATGCTATATGGGTATCCTCATAGCATGTCTCTTATCCGACTAACCCGGATGGCCCATAGTCGGTAGCGTGGCCTATGGCCTGATGGGCGGCCCAATTAGGTGGATCCAGAAGGGAGGCCCATGCTGGATAAGGAAGGCTACGGTGGAGTCACCAGAGTACCTGAAGCCTTGGTGCAAGATACACAAGACTAGTAATAGACAGTGTAGGACTCCGTAACCTGTCCGGCTAGGAATTTTCCCTGTAACCCTAGGACCTGGCGACTATATAAGTCGGGCCTATGGGAGCCTTTAGGGAACAATCTCATACAACTTCAGACAACCTCGCACAGCGAACATATCTCTCTAACTCGGCATATTGCCTTATAGTGATTTATAGCAGGAGTAGGATTCTGCCACCGTTGTGGGATCTGAACCTGGGTAAGCTGTGTTACCTCGTACCCGTCAACCGTTCGCCTTACCCCACGTCTCTAAACACGCGCTGTGAGGACCCCTCCATGGCGTACTCGTCGGCAATACCACGACACTATTAAGAGTCTCCTTGCTAGACATACTATTATACCCAAGAAGTCCTATGATCCTAAGTTTTCCACCTCTCCCATAGATGAAAGATAAAGATTATGATTTCTCTCTTGATTTAGCTTATTTATATATTGTTGAGAAAGAACCTTTTTGTGGTACTGAAAATGAGAGTGATGTGGATCATATGAATGAGCTTTCTACTATGAGTGCTTTGTTCTCTGATGATTTTAAAATGCGCAAGTACTTTGTTGCTAAGATCTTCCCCTTTTCACTAAAAGGAGAAGCTAGGGCTTCGCTTAATAGATTACCTCCTGGTTCCATTGATAGCGCTGATTGCTTCATTGCTTCTTTCTTCCATAAATATTTTCCTCCCAGTGCTAGACATGCTGCTTTGCAGAGACTTTTTGATTTTAAACAGGAAGAATAAGAGAAATTGTCTGATTTATGGAAAAGAATTATGTTCCTTGATTCATGCATATCCTAGATGTCCATTACCTAAGAATGAGTTGCTTGATATTTATTATAATGGACTAACTGATGATTCTAGGACCTACCTAGATAGCTTTGTTGATTGTGTTTTCAGGAAAAGGACTCCTATAGATGCTGAAGAATTAATGAATAAGATAAGCAAGAATTATGATGATTGGAATTCAACTGAGCTGAATACACCTGAGCCTATTACTCCTAAACCAGTTGTTCCTGAACCAATTCCAACACCAACAATAAAGAAGAGGGGAGTTATTGCATTAAATGATGAAGTAATGAAAGAAGCTAAGAAGTGTCTAAAGGAGAAAGGTATTAGAGCTGAAGATGTGAAGAATCTACCTCCTATAGAAGAATTATGTAAGCCAATTCCCCAATCATCTACTGTTGAGGTACACTATCTCCAATTTAATGAAGGTGATATTCTTTATGGTAAGCCTCCTGATGAATGCTTAGAGGAACTTGACACATTTATTGTTAAACAAGGTAATTTTAATAAAAAAGTTCAGAATCATTTATTGGAATAATCTAGAGCTATCCATGAGTTGAAATATATTGTAGAAAGAACTTCTAGTGATATTAAAATTCTTTGTAAACACTTTCAAATGGTTCAAACTCAACTTGATCAACTTGCTAAAGTACAAAAGGATATGCTAGTTAATGCCTCAAGAGATAAACATGCGTATGGAATTAAAACTAGGAGTGGTATAACTACTCAAGATCCTTTATATCCCGAAGGACACCCTAAAAGAATAGCGCAGGATTCCCAACAAGGTGAGGATAGTGGTAGTCCTCGTAAGAGGAAGAAAAAGAAACATAAGAAAGTTGAGGAACCACTTGAACCTGTTGTAGATCCTAATAGTATATCTGTCTCTGATGCTGAAACTGGGAGTGGTAATAATAATGATGCTCCTGATAAGGAGGAAGGTGAGGAAGAACCTGAGAAACACACTAAGAACACTAGGTACACCAAGGAAGATTTTATTGCTAATAAACATGGTAAAGAGAGAGAACCTTGGGTGTAGAAACATATGCCTTTTCCAGGTAAGAAACACAAGTCATAGGAGGAATAACACTACAACAAGTTTTCTGAGTGGATGAAGCTTTTATTTCTGCAAATTCCTTTGACTAATGCTATTAAATTGCCTCCTTATTCCAAGTATATGAAGGATATTGTCTCTAATAAAAGGAAGATTCCTAATGAGGAGATTTCTACTTTGCTTGCTAATTATTCCTTCAATGGTAAGGTTCCAAAGAACTTGGTGATCCAGGTATACTAACTATTCCTTGCTCCATTAAGAATAGTTATGTTAGAACTGCTTTATGTGATTTGGGAGCTGGAGTTAGTGTTATGCCTTTTTCTCTCTACAAGAGACTCTAGTTAGAAAAGTTGATACCAACTGATATATCTTTGCAAATGGCTGATAAGTCATCTACTGTCCCTGTTGGTATATGCGAGGATGTTTCTGTTCAAGTTGCTCACAATTGCATGGTCTTAACTTGATTTTGTTGTCCTTGAAATACCTGAAGATGATAATATGTCTACTATTCTTGGGAGGCCTTTTTTTAATACTATAGGTACTGTCATCAATTGCAATCAAGGAAAAGTAACATTAAATATTAATGACAAAGAGCACACTGTATGGAAAATATTGAAGGCATCAAGGTAGGAAAAATATATTGTCCCATTCCACAAGAAAATTTTGAAACTATTATGATTGGGACCATTGCTACCAAGTATGAGGTAACATAATCATCTTGTGGAATGCAATTTTTTGTTTCATATAAGATTGTTTTGGTAACAAGACTTGATCAACCTTGTTAACAAAAGGATTTTAATTAACAAAATAATGTTTACACTATGGTTATACTTGCTTTCTTTTTCCTTTCTCCTTCCTAGTCTTTGCTTTAGCTTTAGTTTTGCTAGTTGTTTGCTTGTTTGAGTTTCTTAGAGCTCCTGTAGTTTGGCTTTTGGTTTGCTTTTGCTTCTTCTGAAAAACTGTTTCTGCGAGAACATCAAATTTCATACCCTGAAAATTGGCCAAAAATAAAGTTTCCCAAAAAATCCCAGAAAATTCAAAATAATTTGTTCCTCGAAAAAATTGGCAGAGAGGTACCAGAGGTGACCTAGGGGGCATCCCTAGGCCCCACACCTGTGGTAGGCGCGGGCCCACCACTGGTGGCGCCTAGGGGGGGTCTAGCCCACCTGGGCCCCTCCAGTCTTCCTCCTCAAAGCCACCTTCTTTCTCTCTCCCAAAAAACACCGGAAAACTTGCTCAAGCTCGAGTTCTTGTTGTTCTTGCTCGCGATTTTCGATCTCCTTGTTCAACCCATCTCAAGTGCTGATTTTTGGAGGGATTTTTCCTTGGTATGTGCCTCCTCCACTTGTCCAATTAGATTTGTGATTGGTAGATTGTATCTTGAGTATATTTCTACTGTAGGTGACAGGTTGTTTGAGCTTGCTTGCTTGTTCTATGCTTAGAAACTTTGTTTTTATGCATGTATAGTCCTCTAGAAAGTTCCTACAATAATTGCTCATCATTTATCAACTTACAAATCACTTGGTTTGATGGTTGTCTAAAAATTTCAGCAAGGAAGATGAGTGCTTATTCACTGAATCAATATGACTTGATGGTGCATGAGCCAATGAAGGTTCATCGTGAGGAGGCAGTTTTTCCTTCCATATATCCATGCCATGAATTTATGAGAGCTGCGGGGATCCTCCAAGATTTCCAAACCTTGGTTACAAGTGCAGGATTGGAGCACTTTGTTGAAGGTGAACCAATCCAATATGTTAAGCTAACCATGGATTTTGTGCAGGACTTCCGATTCACTTGGTCTACTTCTAATCCCATGGTCCATTACAAAATATATAATATGCATGTCAACCTGCCTTTTGCTGATTTCTGTGCAGCAATTAGAGTACCTCAGTGGGGATCTTGTTAGAAGATCAAGGAGAGGCCCAAGTCACTTGTTGATTTGTATGTTGAGATTTGCCAAGGTTTCGACTTCTCAAAGGAAAGTGTTAAAATTCGGAACATCCAGCTCCCAGCTATTAGATACTTTTCCTATTTCATTACCAAGTGTGTTCTTGCTAGAAGGACTGCTAGAAATTTGTCTTCTTTTGATCTAGCTTTTATTGTAGCTACTCTGAATAGGAATAGTTCTTATAGTTTGGGTGCTTTGATAGCTCACCGTCTCACCACCAACCGTTACAAGGGTGGAATTTGTGGAGGTCTCATTGCTTCTAGGTTGCTAGCTTTCCATGGTTTAGAGCCTCATTATTCAGATTTTCAGTTTTCCATAAAGAGGCTTGATATTGAATCCATGATTCAGCATGGTTTTGTTTCTTTGGGGGCTAATGTGAGAAGTTTGCCATATCAACTATCGTTTGTCTAGCAAGGTCGGAGAAAAGGTAGGAGTGAGAAAATAGTTTATTTGCCTGCACCTGCTTTGCTTAACTTTGATAACAGGCAATGATGGTCACTTACGGAGGAGGAGATTGACACATATGTTGGGGAACTCTCCCAGCAAGAAGAGAATGTTGAAGAGTATGCCGAAGACAATTCGGTTCAGCCCTCCAACTTGGGAGAGTCTTCATACCAGCAGCCCTAATTTGACTGGGGCGCGTCTTCTTCTTCATCACATGTGCCTGACTATGATCATTCCTATGATGACCCACCAGCATGAGGTTACTATCCGCGTTATTGAGCCCCACTTAGGCCAAAAGCCTAAGCTTGGGGGGAGGTATACATATATCACACTCATATATATATCATGTTCGGTCGGTTCTTTGTATATCCATTTGTTTCGTTTTCTCTTTGGTTCTTGTTGCTTCTTTCTCAAAAACCCAAAAATACCAAAAAAAAATTGTTGTTTCTCTTGGTTTGTTTCTTTGCTTTGGTTTGCCTTAAAATAAAAATGCAAAATATTTTGCTTTGTTTGGTTTGCTTTGTTTTTGTTTGGTTTTTCTTTGTTTGCTTGTTTCTAAAAAATCGAAAACACCAAAAATATTTGTTGTTCTTCTTTGGTTTTGTGAGTTCTTTCCAGGGTTCAGCCTTCATCAGTGGATATTGGTTTTCATGTTAATTATTCAAGTGACACAAGTGAAGGGCAATAATGAAGATTAAGACAACTCGAGGTGTGGTAAGAGGCTGGTAACAAACTCTATTTGTTTCATTTTTGTACATATACCCATCATTGTGAGCATGCTTAGCCTGTTTGTGTAAGGTGTATGTCATTATGGGTGCTTAGTAGTTCTTGTTTGTCTATGATTATCTCCATCTTGCTAATAGTTTGTAGCATGTCATATGAATGTTTTCTTGCATTGTTTTATTCATACTTTGGTATGATATTGCGGTATCCTCCTCTGACTGTTCATGTGAATCGACTTGGCACATGCATATGACTAATCAATAGTCAGTAAGCCTCGATGATTTATTTTGCCTCAGAGTTCTTGTATCACTTTCATGCCATAATTAGTCATATTTTGTTGCAAGCATGATTATGACAGTTATTTCTCTCTCGTTTGTCGCTCCCTCTATTGCTAGCCTTCAATTGCACTGAGTATGTTCTCTACCTGTGTTTCCAACTCCCCAAAACCAATATTTCTAGTTGTGTCCACCTTACCTACCTATTAGCATCATTTGCTACTTCAGTGCATATTTTATATATGCCGTGTTTTCTTCTAAAATAAAATGTTTGTCTGTTTTGAGAAAGTTAGTTAGTAAAGCTCGCACGAACTTGATGGCACACTTTATTCCTTGCGCTTAATGATCTTGAACCATTGTGACTAGTCCATGAAAGTTATATGCTTGCTTATTATATACTGGGAGTCAGCAGAACCGTGCTATCACGGGGAACGGTTTCAACACTTTTTTGGATATCTCATCCAGTTGATTCCTTCCTCTTTTGTTTACGGATGTCGATGATTTCAAATAAAAGGGGAAGTTGTTAGTTCATGGAGTTTTTACATTGTGTTAGAGAAACGCCTGGGCCGCTAGCCTAAGCCATGCCTAATCATGGTGGAAACTTGTAGCATCACTATAATGAGCATCTATGAAGCTTCCGCAATAAAAAGCTATGCATATGGTAAATAAAAAGATTGCCGAAATGCTCATTGTCTGCTTGCCTTGTCATTTTGGTTATGGGAAAGCTCCTGTACCATATGGAAGGGGTACCCCTTGGCGGTTCTCGATGATATGCATGTGTTTACAATGACAAGAACTTTCAGGTGACCAAAGTTGAGTAGCATGCGGAGCGGCCCTCGTACTCAAGGGACTTGGGATTTCCAGTCTATGGTCTGTCAAGCATATGATTCAGAGTGGACCTCACTTTCACCTTAACCACATGAAGATGCCTATGATAGGGGAAATGAGAGCTCAAAGCTAATGAGTACTTTACTTTCAGCGTTTGGAAGCCTTTCAAACTTTCAAAAACTGTTTTCACAACTTTGTTGAGTCACCACTTATTCTATGAGCACCTTCTTGAGAGCATAGTTGTCATTTTTGTGTTTGTTCCAAAACTTGGTTAATTATTTCATGACTTTGATGCTTGTATCTCTGATATCTTTACTTCTAGTCTTCATATGAACTTCAGAGGTGCCTTAGCATTTATATTGTGCTCTTCAAACAAAGGCAAGCGAGATACCACTCTATCATACCTTATTATGAGCATTGCAATGTTGCTTATGTTTATGTTTCATGCTACTTATTATTATTGAGTTGGTTTCTCTTCATAGCTTGCAATGACTATTGAGTAGACTTAGTTGCATACTCTTTATTATGAATTGTCTAAGCATCTACTCCTGTGCTGAGAATATTTACATCATACGAAGCAAAGTGTTCGTGAAAGTTCTTTTATCGCACTTAGTTTTCAACCGAATTGCTTGAGGACAAGCAATAAGGTAAGCTTGGGGGGATTTGATACGTCCAAAACGTATCTACTTTCTCGAACACTTTGCTATTGTTTTTCCTCTAAACTTGTGTGAATTGGATACAACTAACATGGACTGACGCTGTTTCCAGCAGAATTACCTTGGTGTCTTGTTTTTGTGCAGAAAATGAACTATCAGGAAAAATCCCGGAAAATATGCCAAAAATTATATTTCACTAGAAGATCCACGGAGCCAGAAGGGGAGACAGAGGGGAGGCCTGGGGGGCCCAGACCCACCCTAGGCGCGGGCCCACTAACCCCGCGCCAGGGGGAGGTTTGGCCACCCCAGGCAGCTTCTCGGCCTCCCTCCGCGTCTATAAGTTGCCTTCTGACCTAAAAACAGAGGGGGGTTCGATAGTTTTCTAGAAAGAGTTCCGCTCCGCCGCCGCCACCAGAAAGCTTGGGGATTCTGGCACCTTGCCAGGATGGGTAATTTGGAGAGGATCATCGCCATCATCATCACCAACGCATCTCCATCAACCACCGATGTTTCCCTCATCCATGAGTGAGTAATCCCCCGATGTAGGCTTGGGGATGGTAGGGATTGGATGAGTTCTATCATGTAATCAAATAAGATCTGTTAGGGGCATAGTGCCTAGTATCTCTATTAGTGCTATTTGACTTTGTTGCAACTTGTTGTGCTTAATGCTTGTCACTAGGGCCCGAGTGCTATGATCTCAGATCTGAACTTATTATTGAATAATTATGATAGTATTTTTTATGGTCTTATCTCCAAGTATAGAATAACTACTCATATTTTCATTTAAACAAAACATTCCCTAAGTCAATTCAGTAAATAGCTTGGGTGCACGAAGCACATATGAAGGAATAATTGCCAGGATGCACAGTATCCCAAACATGAACATTGCCATACAGAGATGTGGCGAACACCAGTACTTCATGGGTAACTCCATCATTGTAACTATAAGGGCTCAGGGTGTGGTTAAGAGGAAGTGGAAGAATTCTACATCCATCATCACTGCCTTGAAGGATAGCAATTCCGACGTCGAAGACTGCAACAAGCGAGAAATCTTTATATCTCCCAGCAGCTGTGGGAACTTGGCAAATAACAATCTTCTCCATTACAGCTGCATGATTATTATCCAACAAGAACGTTGTTGGCTGGTCAGTTGCTTGGAACGACAATGCTGGGAGAGGAATATTGCGATGAGTGTACACGTTGTGAAGCTCCATCTTGCCTCTAATCCCAGCCGTTGCAATCCAATATCCATTGGCGCCTACCCACTACCCAGAACTATAGCCTGATACCATAGCAACGGACGAGAACCTGTCCAGCAGCGACAACTTGCACGAGACATTATCAAGTTTGAATTAATGCAAGAAATTTGGCGGTCCCTTTGTCGGGAGGAATGAAGAACACATGGGAGGCCAAATGGCAGTGAAGCATCCAATGTTGCACTAGCTTTCACAGATTCAAGGGAATGTTTGGACGAACCGATTAGGCTGGCGGCGGTGATGACGTCGCATATGGTTATGAGTTCTTCAAAGGGGCCTTCGGTAAACACGTCATGAAACAGCTCGGAATTATGCTCACTGACGACATCGCATGGAAGCATATGTATTTTATTGATTGGGGTTTCATAAGAGAGGGGGAATCAACGACGACAACTCCCTGAGCGAGAAGCGGAAGAGAATTGAAAAGCAGCATATGGGGGAAGCGGCGGTGCATGGTGTGGAAGGGGAAACGCCGGGAAGAGAGGGGGACATTGGTTTAACCACCCTGGAGGGGGGCTAGGGAATAGGCAAGGGGGAAATGGTTGGATTAATCAACACTAGCATGCGCTCCTCTCAACTACATTTCAAGGAGACAATGACCCGCAGACAACCTACTCCCTACTAATAGTAGTAGACGTCTAGATGGTTGGAGTACTTAATTTGGATGTGGGTTCCACTCTTCAGAGGATACTGGCCTGAATCCCTAATACTCCCTCCATTTGGAAATATAAAGATGTTTTAGATTAGTGAGCTAATGAATCTAGACACCTTTTAGTGTGTAGTAGGTTCAAATGAATCAACATACTAAAAGGTGTCTAGGTACATTTACTTCAAAAACCTAAAACATCTTAGGGCCTGTTTGATTCAAAGGATTTTCAAAATAATCCTATAGGATGTCTATCCATAGGTATTTTTCCAATAGGGTGTGTTTGTTTCAAAGGAATAAATCCTTCAAAATTCCTATGCATGGCTTTCCTACACTACAATCCAATAGGATTTCTAACAAGAGGTGAGATCACTTGGAAAAATTCGTTTGTGTCTATGACAATAATGACATGTACCTAAACCCTATAAAATTTTCCGCATTTTTCCTGCGGTGCAATCAAACAGCTTATCTTACCGGTTCCTGCATTTTTCATTCCTATAGGATTCTAAGTGTCATGCCTTTGTATTCCTACATTTTACCTATTCCTATGTCTTACAAATCATTTGAATCAAACAAGCCCTATATTTCCAAACAGAGGGAGTAGTACTAGACGCCTAGGGTACGGGTAGTAATTTGGAAATCCGAGCTCTATATTTTTTCCGTTCACTCCAACGGAACCTCATGATTGAATTCCTTTGTTTTCCTATAATTCAAACACATACTTGATCCAAATTCCTGTATTCTTCTATTCCTATAGTATTCAAGAGGTCATGTAACTCCAATCCTACAGATTTCCTATTCCTATGTTTTGAGATCCCTACAAATCAAACAAGCCCGTAATACTCAAAATTTTTGTGAACATGCTCTAAACAAATGAGGGAAGATTCTAGAACGACAGAGAAGTGTGTTTGAGGTTTGTGCATAAAGTTCATTGTGCTAAAGACCATCAATAGAATCTTCTAGATCCTAGAATAGAAAAGAAGATCCAACAGCTAGCAATGTTGGGATTTGCCAATCTTTGATCCAAAAATCAGTTCTCAAAGTTCTTCATACACTATATAGTTGTAAGATGTAATATGTAAGATAAGATAATAAAAGTGGGGCCAAAGTAATTTATGGGCCCAAGAAAAGCATCTTTGTTTACAGAAAAGCCCATGTGCTAGAGCTAAAATCTTGGGAATTTCACATGATATGCGAATATCATGTGTCCATGTGCTGATCCAATGTAGGAGTACTTCGCAATGCTAAATTTGAATTGTGACACATAAAAAACCTTTTGATGCACAAGGATTATGCGGTATATAAGAAAAGAATCAAATTTGATAAGGTTTCAGCTAACTGAAAACGGACAATGCAATATTGAGGGAAATGCATATGTGCAGTTTTAGATAACTTTGAGCATTGCAAAGGATATTGTTCAGCCAACCTAAAAAACATCAATCTACAAAAAATTCTACATCAACTTTCAAAAGCAATAGAAGTCGTGGAAGGACACAAGTTACAGGATGGTACTATTTTACGGTCTCAATCGCAGAAGCACACATTCATGACAGCTAAACGTGTATGAATTTGGTCAAATAGGCTCAAATTTGTTTGAAATGGAATGATTTGCACCGAGATGAATGTTGTTGGACTGATTTTGTCCACTTTGCAAGATATGGGACTAATTTGCACCCCGGGTGCAAGATGTTTGACTAAAAGTGTATTTACCTCGATATTTGGCAAGAAACAAGTGATGCAGATCCTCTAACTTGCAGAAGTAGCTCATGTTCAAACTTCACAAAGTTTTGGTTTGATGAAATGTTCGATGTATTGAGATTTACAAAGACCAGGTGAAACCAACAATTTGCAAAAGGAGTGCAAGGATGATAATAAATTGTATCACCCCAACCATACAAGTTATGAGTACCAAGAACCAATGCCTCGCTGCATCTCTTCTCGAGGAACCAAAGCCATCATCATCGTGATCTTAAGCCAAGAAGACAAGACACGAACCACATGGACGCATGATGGCAGAACTTGCCAGCCCCTCCGATTGCAGGTTCTGGTGCTGACCGGTTAGAAACAGGTAAACAAATCCAGTCCATTGGCATATATTCTCCAAAACATAGGCGATCAGAAGCAATGTACATGAAGCCTACCCTCCCGAACGACAGGTTCTTGGTTTAAGGGCCATGCATCTCATCATTATTCACAAACCCAATAAGGGGATGATTCATACCAAGGAAGAGGGAAACATGTCGGAGATGGCTTGGAACCCACTCCAGCTGAGGAAGGTCATTGTGGCAGCAGCAGCAACATTGGGGTGCTATCCTCTGGAAGATATGGCACCGAAGGAATGGATACAATTTGAATGTCCTACCTTGGTGACTAATCATCTCCTTCGAAGGATTTCATTTGCCCCGGATGTGTATCCATATTAGTGTTGGCCTGAAATAAGCCAGGAACCAGCACGAGCGAGAATCTATGCAGCCACAATCTAGGCCATCGACATTGTCGTTTGGCACAACATGCTCATCCTCCTCTATTATTGGGGCCTGCATCTATATAGGATCTGTATCAACACCTGTCACCACAACAGACAACAAATATGTACTGTAGTAATTAGCTCTTGATAACACATTAACTAAAGCAAGTTGAAAAAGAGAGTAGTAACTATAGTTTGGTACTGAACTCACCATATTCGAAGGGTTGCCATGTGAAATAGAGCCATCATCTGATACAGCGAACATAGTGTCATCCACCCACACAGCGTCCACATAGCTTCTTGGGGTAAGATTAGTGTGCCTAAGTACATCTCCATGTATTATCCCCTAAAACTTCTCCATGTATAGGATGTCAATGAACTTATCGAACATCGCGATGAGCTTGTACAACTACTTGTTGCAGTGGGTGGACATCTGAGGCTCACTAACAATATGTATCTTAAGTAGCCTGGTAAGATCCTTACGATACGAAAAGAAACATACATGTGTACCATGAAACCCGACGGTTTCAAGTGAAGGGACTTAAATGATGGTGCCAGTATAAAAATTCACCAAACGTACTAATGATTTTTTGGGACCAGGACGACCAGCGATATCAATCATGGCTACCCAGTTGCAGCTGAAACCGGCCTAATAATTGTAGACGGATTTTGGGATGATGATGGGGTCTGGCATAGAAGGGTCGTCTAGCGGTATCATGTTGGCATCAATCACTCCCTTTTCAGTACTAGCAGGAGATGGGGAAGAAGATGGACATGATAATCATACGGGAAGAAGAGCGGCTTCTAAAGGCAACCCGTTTGAGCGAGAGGTATAGATATGTGATGGCCTCGGAGAAATGGGACATGCTAATAGGATCGGATCGACTAGCGATTACACGGAGAGAATCATCATCTAACTTCGACCAGTTGAAGACAGGGTTGCCTACATCGACTCCATCCATGGTGGATTCACCTGGTAGCCGGTGAGGGTGGCGAGGGGGAAGGCCAGGGCTTGAGTTTGTTTAAAAATGTTTGGCGGGACTAGTAAGGCGGCCCAACACGTGATGGGGGGTGCAGTAGCCCAAGGAGGGGGCGGTCAGCGCCACGATATGTGGGGAAGGTAGTCTATGTAACTCACACTGATGGGACGAATCACAATATGGTGGACGTCATGCGTCTGTAAATTAAGATTGAATACACATGGGGAACCCAAACTAGCATGGAAATAGGAGAATATCTGAAACCCTGATCATACTGGTACTCTAGGAGCAATAATGACACATGTCCGGCAGCATGCATTAAATACGAGTGCACTGTAACACGACGAGTCTAGTCCACTATGATATGCGTTCTTTCGAATTTTTGCATGCACTTCCTTGCGTGTATGTTTTTGTTTATACCTCTACCATGTGCAAATGGTAAACACCACACTCACGCATGCGCAAGAACAATACACCTACGGTTTCATTGTGCACCATTCCCAACTAGACATGGTTGCACAACATGAGTCTAGCAAAAAGACTCCCATGTCTAATCCTAGTAGTACCAGACTCAAGTAAACATACATTAATGGAAGGGCCCGCAGTCAGTCTCTAGATCCTTTCTATAATGACGTCTCATTCAAATAGAAAATCAAGATTGATAGTTCCGTTTGCAAAGTAGTGGGTCCTATAAAAATAGTTCTACTACCCGGCAACATTTTTCTGACAATATTTCCTAGACTCAAGCTAAACAGTGTAAAACGCTGTAATCTTCTAGACTCAAGAATGGAAAAGAAGATCCAATGCTTAGCAATATTGGGATTTTCCAGTCTTGGTCGAACGATGAATATTCAAAATTATTCATACACTATATATCTATAAGTTGCAAACATGCCTTGCACCGTGGGAATCAGATAATAGAAGTATGACATTATCCTTTTATATAAAATTATAATAAGTGAAATAATTATAATTTTGAGCCACGTCCATGAAGTATTTGTTGTATATATCATAAACCAATGAGAGTTTTGATGACAAGTTCAACTTCTTACTAATATTTTGCATCTTGACAGTTTAACAAAATTAGGTCAAACATGAGCTACAAGTAAGCACGATAGTGTGCTCTTGAATTAAATGTAATTTTAGAGGTATATGGGTTCATCTTCTTGTATTAAACAATGTCATCATTGTGGGTGTCCAACTATATTTTTAAAGAACATTCTCAATTTTACCAGTGATGCCGAGATTCTTCTTTTCCGGAAAGAAAAGTCCGAAGAATATTGGACCTCAATGCCACAAGCCAAGTTTTCAGACATATATAGTGGACCACCATTTCATACTTATGGTTCCCATGTTTTATGAGTTTTTCAAATTTCCTTGCTAACTCTGCCCACTTGAATGAATTTATTTTGATTTATCGAAATTAAGTCAAATTTGAAACTACAAGTAAATTTTAGGTTGCTTAGAAAGTTTACAAAAAAACTTTTGGAGGTACCCATCGAGGGTCACAATTAGTTTATCAATCCATCTAGAGTTTTGACGACAGGTTCAACTTGTTGCAAATTGCATCCTAAAAATTTATCAAAATTTGGTCAAATTTACCTACAAGTAAGCGCAAATAGAGTGCTCTTGAATGAAATCTTTTCTACGGTAGATGGGTGCATCTTTTTGTAGTAAACAATGTCATTAGTGTGAGTTTCCAACTATCATAAAAGAACATTCTCAGTTTTTCGAGTGATGACGAGATTGTTCTTTCATGTAAATAAAGTCCGAAGAATATGGATATGAATGCCACAAAGCCAAGTTTTTAGACGTATATAGTGGACCAACATGTTGTACTTACGATTTCTCATGTTTTATGAGGTCTCAAACTTCCTAGCTAACTCCACCCACTTGAATGACTTTATGCTGATTTATCAAAATTAGGTCAAATTTGAACTACTACAAGTAAATAGTGGGCTTCTTTGAAAGTTTACAAAAAATCTTTTGGAGGTACCCATCGGGGGGTTACAAGTAATATAACAAACCACCGAGAGTTTTGATGACATATTCAACTTCTTGCTAAGATTTTGCAGATTGAAAATTTAACGAAATTACGTCAAATTTGAGCTACAAGTAAGCGCAAATAGATGGCTCTTGAATTAAATGTATTTTCGGAGGTAGATGTGTGCATATTCTTGTACTAAACAATGTTGTCAGGGTGAGTTTCCATCTATCAGGAAAGAACATTATCAATTTTCCGAGTGATGACGATATTGTTATTTCCCATAAAGAAAGTCCAAAGAATATGGATCTGAGTGTCACAAGCCAAGTTTTCAGACATATATAGTCGGCCAACATGTTCTACTTATGATAATTAGTCCTCAAACTTCCTATCTAACTCCGCCCACTTGAATGACTTTATTTCAATATCAAAGTTAGGTCAAATTTGAACTACTGCAAGTAAATCGTGGGCTGCTTTGAAAGTTTACGAAAAAGATTTTTGAGGTACCCATTAGGGGTCACAATTAATATATCAAACCACCGAAAGTTTTTACGATAGGTTCAACTTCTTGCTAAGATTTTGCACCTTAACAATTTAACAAAATTCGGTCAAACATGAGCTACAACTAAGCGTGATAGATTACTCTTAAATTAAATGTCTTTTCAGAGGTAGATGAGTGCATATTCATGTAGTAAACAATGTTGTCAGTGTGAGTTTCCAACTATCATGAAAGAACATTCTCAATTTTCCGAGTGATGACGAGATTGTTCTTTCCCGTAAAGAAAGTCGGAAGAATATGGATCTGAATGCCACAAGCCAAGTTTCCAGACATTTGCCACTAGGTAGTACCCACAATGTATAAGGTGAACTTTAGTGGATGCCACATAGGCATTAAGGTGTTTTTAACACATTCGAATGCTAAGGGAAAAGCAAATAATGGGCCCAATTGGCAGTGTATTACCAAGGTAGAAAACTCCTATGCAAAAGTTAGCATATTAAGTTTAGTAGGTCCCATGAATCATCTCGTACAGACATTGTCTAAACGGTGGAGCTTACTCGTACTTGTACTATAATGTATTTAGATATATGCTCACCTCTGTCCATGTGCTATACATAGGTAGGGGAATAGGACATCAGCAAAGAGAGAAGAGGAGTTCAAGGCGGTTCGACGTCAGAGCAAAGTTTATTACTGATGGGTTCCTGACATGAGGTACTCCTGACTATACTACTAGTAGTAAAATTAAGGACCTATGAACGCAAAATAGTGTGTTTTCTCTATCCTTTTATCCTCTCCTCTCTCTACCCCTCTCCCCTCGCTCACCGGCCTGGCTGGTCTCCCCCTCGTCCACAGCGTGGCGCTACGCATGTGTGCATTGGTACGTCGGCTCGGTTTTTTTGAGAGGGATGATCTATTTCTCTAGCGTGTTCTTTAGCCACGTTGGTGTGGAGTAGGATTAGTAGTACATAGGAAGGAAACCACTTTGGTCCTTGGCAGCAAAAAAATTCAAAGTTGTCCGGTTTCCGAATTCTAACATTCATCGTTGGATCAAGACTGGAAAATCCAAACATTGCTAACCGTTAGATCTTCTTTTCCATGCTTAGCATCTACTCTGTTGGAGTAGAATATTCTATTGATAGTCTTTAGCACAATGAACGCTAGTATGCGCAAACCTCAAAACACACTTCATTGCTTAGTTTCAGGGACCTTGTGCTAAATGCATGGACTTGGATGTAATTTTCATTTTTTACGAGGTCCTTGATGTAACTTGTACTTCCATTGACCGTGTTAACTGAAGCACCGCGCTCCTACGAGACCTACCACATTTAGAAGAAAACGCAACCCTCCCAATTATCGCACAAAGTGGACCACTTTTTCTTATATAATTACATTTTCAAGCTTCCTAGCTAACTTCGCACACTTCACTGACTTCTTGCTGATCTAATGAAATTAGGTTAAACTTTAGCTAGAAGTACATGTGGTAGATTTATCTTGAATTAAATGTAATTTCAGAGGTAGATGGGTGCATCTTCTTGTAGTAAACAATGTTGTCTGTGTGAGTTTCCAACTATCTGGAAAGAATATTCTCAATTTCCCGAGTGATGACGAGATTTTTCTTTTCCATAAAGAAAGTCCAAAGAATATGGATCTGAATGCCACAAGACAAGTTTCCACACATATTAAGTGGACCAACATGTTGTAATTTGTTAAGATTTCCATGTTTATGAGTTTTGAAATTCCCTAGATAACTCCGCCCACTTGAATTAAATTATGCCCATTTAGTGAAATTAGGTCAAATTTGAAGAACTACGAGTAAATTATAGGTTGCTTCAGAAGTTTTAATAAAAAACTTTCGCAGGTACCCATCGGGGGGTCAATTAATACATCAGAGACCACCGAGAGTTTTGACAACAGGTTCAACTTCTTGCTAAGATTTTGCATCATGACATTTTAACGAAATTAGGTCAAACCTAAGCTACAAGTAGGCATGGTAGATTTCTCTTGAATGAAATGCCTTTTCGGAGGTAGATGGGTGCATCTTCTTGTAGTAAACAATGCCATTGGTGTGAGTTTCCAACTATAAGAAAAGAACATTCTCAAATTTTCTGAGTGATAACTAGATTGTATTTTCCATACAGAAATTACGAAGAATCAGTTGCAATTTACAACACTTGGTTATCTAATTACCTATTTAGCTCCTCTGACAACATAACAGACAGTTGGGCCGCCTTGTTAGTACTCACATTAATTTACAAAGTTGTAAAAATTTACATATTCACAAAAGGTCAATAATTCATCCAATATTTATCTTGTCGGTTTAATGAAATTAGGTTAACCTTTTGCTACATGAGTAAGCGTGATAGATTGCTCTTGAATTAATTGTATTTTTGGAGGTAGATGGGTGCATCTTCTTGTAGTAAACAATGTCGTCAGTGTGAGCTTACAACTATCATGAAAGAACATTCAACTCTCAAGTTTTTGAGTGATGCCGAGATTGTTCATTTTTGTAAGGAAAGTTCGAAGAATATGGATCTCAATACCACAAGCCAAGTTTTAAGACATGTATAGTGGGCCAACATGTTATACCGACGATACCCATATTTTATGAGTTTTCAAACTTCCTAGCTAACTCTTCCAACTTTAATGACTTTATGTCGGTTTATCAAAATTGGGTCAATTTTGAACTACAAGTAAATTGTAGGTTGCTTTGAAAGTTTTATGAAAAAGATTTTGGACGTACCCATGGAGGGCAATTATTGTATCATAAATTTGACGCAGGTTCAACTTCTTGCTAAGATTTTGTATCTTGACAGTTTAACAAAATTAGGTCAAACTTGAGCTATAGCTAAGCGGGATAGAGTGCTCTTGAATTTAAATGTAATTTTATACGTATATGGGTTCATCTTCTTATAGTAAACAATGTTGTTGGTGTGGTTTCCAACTATATCTGTAAAGAACATTCTCAAATTTACGAGTGATGACGAGATTGTTCTTTTCCGTAAAGAGAATTCCAAAGAATATTGGATCTCAATGCCACAAGCCAAGTTTTCAGACATATATAGTGGACCAAAATGCTGTACTTACGGTTCCCATGTTTCATGAGTTTTTCAAATTTCCTTGCTAACTCTGCCAACTTGAATGAATAAATGTTGATTTATCGAATTAGGTCAAACCTGAAACTATAAGTAAGTTGTAGGTTGCTGAGAAAGTTTACAAAAAATATTTTGGAGGTACCCATCAGGGGTCACAATTAATATATCAGAAACCACCAAGAGTTTTGATGATAGGTTCAACTTCTTGCTAAGATTTTGCATCCTGATAATTTAATGAAATTAGGTCAAATTTAGCTACAAGTAAGCACGATAGATTTTTCTTCAATTAACTATTTTCAAAGGTAGATGGGTGCATATTCTTGAAGTAAACAAACTGTTTAGTGTGTGAGTTTCCATCTATCAGGAATTCTCAATTTTCCAAATGATGATGAGATTGTTCTTTCCCATAAAAGAAGTCCAAAGAATATGGACATGAATGCCACAAAGCCAAGTTTTCAGACATATATAGTGGACCAATATGTTGTACTTACAATATCCCATGTTTTATGAGGTCTCAAACTTCCTAGCTAATTCCACCCACTTGAATGACTTTATGTTGATTTATCAAAATTAGGTCAAATTGGAACTATTCCAAGTAAATAGTGGTCTTCGTTGAAAGTTAATGAAAAATATTTTGGAGGTACCCATGGGGGGTCACAATTAATATAAAAACCAATTTAACGAAATTTAACCAAGAGTTTTGATGACAGGTTCAACTTCTTGCTAAGATTTTGCACATTGACAATTTAACGAAATTAGGTCAAACTTGAGCTACAAGTAAGCGCGATAGATTTCTCTTGAATTACTAATTGTCTTTTCTAAGGTAGATGGGTGCATATACCTTTTAGCACTGTTCAAAAACTAGGCCGAATCAGCGATTAATAGGCCGATTAATCGCTACTAGGGACATGACCGTGTCGATTATCACTATTGTTTGTGTTAATCATTTAGCCCGACTAATACCTCTGACACTCCGATTACTAGGTATGTTCCCGATTAACTACTACACTTGGTCAAAAAAATGCAAAATTATCAAGACATATCACCCATCCATCCGCTAGCTTTCCCCAATGAAGTAGGTTTTTCGAAGCTCCCGCTCGATCCCTGCCTCCAGGAGCTCGATTTCTGCCATCACCAACTAGTTCCTTGTCGTTGTTGACCAGTTCCTCATAGTTGCTAATCAGACCTCAGATACAAGAGCTCGAGCGTCTTAAGGATCTCATCCGGGAGCTCGAGATTGCCTTTAATAGGGTAGGTGGTTGAGGTGCAAGAGGAGTCATATGTGTTTTAGGTGCTAATTTTTGTAGGTTGCACCGATTAATAGCCGATCGATTAAATCAGTTAATCGTCCGAATTCTGATTAGTCGCTACTCCCAAGACAACCGAGCAGTTAACAATTACCGATTTCCTTACCATTGCCTTTTAGTAAACAATGCCATCTATGTAAGTATCTAACTATAAGGAAAGGACATTCTTAATTTTCCAAGTGAAGACGAGATTGTTCCTTTCCGTAAAGAAATTCTGAAGAATATGGATCTGAATGCCACAAGAAGACCTTTCAAATATTTATATCGGACCGAAATGTTGTACTTATGATTCCCATGTTTTATGATTTATCAAACTTTGGCCTATATAACTCTACCCACTTGAACGACTTTATGCTGATTTATGGAATTTAGGTCAATCTTTAACTACAGGAAAATTGTAGGTTGCTTTGAAAGTTTTGTGATTTTTTTGAGGTAACCATTGTGGGGGTCATTTAATATATCACGAACCACCATCAAGAGTTTTGAAAACAGGTTCAACTTCTTGCTAAGATTTTTCATCTTGACAACTTAACTAAATTAGGTCAAACTTGAGGTATGTTGGGTTGCTCTCGAATTAAATATCATTCAGAGGTAGATAGGTACATCTTCTTTTAGTAAACAATGTCGCCGGTGTGAGTTTCCAACTATCAGGAAAGAACATTCTCAATTCTCCAAGTGATGGACTTGGATGTCATTTTCATTTTCTATAAGGTCCTTGATGCTACCTGTACTTCCACCGACCAGGTTAATTGAAGCTCACTGCTCCCACGGGACCCGTGTGAGTTAAAATAAAAAGGCACCGCCCCAATTTTCATACAAAGTGGACCTTGCTTTCTTACAATTCCCATGTTTTTAGAAGGATTTTTTAAGATTACTAGCTAACTTGGTACACTTAAATGACTTTATATAGATTTAACGAAATTAGGTCAAATTGTTCTTCTATGTAAAGAATATAGCTCAAAATAGAGGGGAAAATCAAAGAACAAGAATAGATTATGCATGCAAATTGTTGAGAAATACAACGTGTAAGAGGAACTTACTTTTGGGTCTCTTTAATGATTTGTTGATCATTATTAATAGATCTGTGGAATTTTGCAAAAAAATTAATCAAGTCTAGTGCGATGGCGAGGGGAGTTCAAGGCACATGTGTTTAAAGGAAAAAACAAATAAGCTACCACACTTGGTACTATATGACCAAGCTATAAAAGTACAATGCAAAAGTTAGCATCTTCAGTCCAGTATGTCCCACGAATCGTCTCGTATAGACACTGTCTAAACGATACTCATAGTAGTATTACTTTGCTTAGACATATGCTCACCTCTGTCCACGCGCTATTCGTGTAGAGAGAATAAAATTTAGGCAGGGGAAGAGGGAAGCAGCGAAGAGCAAAGTTATAATGGGTTCCTGAAACGAGGTACTCCCATCGCCTTATAGTTATAGTGTACACTCTACTAGTAGTAAATTTTAGTACCTATGCACGAAAAAGGGTGTCTTTTCTATCTCCTTCAATGCCTCTCAGGTCTCCACCCCTCTCCCCTCGCGCATCGTCCCGGTTGATCTCTCCCTCGTCCGTAGCGTGGCGCTGCACACGTGTGCCTTGGTATGGTGGCACTTTTTATTTTTATTTTTTAGAGGGCGGCCCTGTTTCTCTGGCATGTTCGGCAGCTGCGTTCGTGTGGAGTAGGAGTAGTACATAGGACGGAAACCACTTTGGTCCTCGGCGACAAAAAAATTCAAACTTTTCTGGTTTCAAAATTTTCACCTACTTCCCAAACATCGTTAGGGAAGGTTATTCAAAAGATAGGCAATTCGCAATAGTACTTCTTATCTTATCTTTATCATGTCTTATCTCTTACTATACCATATACCACTATATAGTGTACGGATAACTTTGAACATTGACCTTTGGATCAAGAGTGGCAAATCCAAACATTGCTAACCGTTCGATCCTCTTTTCCATTATTAGCATCTAGAAGATTCTATTTTGATTGACTTTAGCACAATGAACGCTAGTATGCGCAAACCTGAAAACACACTTCATTGCTTAGTTCCAGGGACCTTGTGCTAAATGCATGGACTTGGATGTAATTTTAATTTTTATGAGGTCCTTGATGCATGTAACTTGTACTTCTGCTGACCGTGTTAACTGAATCACCTCGCTCCTATGGTACCAACCACAGTTAGAAGAAAATGCAACCCTCCCAATTATCACACAAAGTGGACAAAAATTTCTTATATAATTCCATTTTTCAAGCTTCCTAGCAAACTTTGCACACTTCACCGACTTCTTGTCGATTTAACAAAATTAGGTCAAAGTTGAGATACAAGTAAGCGAGATAGATTTCTCTTGAATTAAATGTCTTTTTGGAGGTAGATTGGTGCATATTCTTATAGTAAAAAATGCCGTCGGTGTGCGTTTCCAATGATCAGGAAAGAACATTCTCAATTTTCCGAGTAATGAAGAGATTGTTATTTTTCATAAAGAAAGTCCAAAGAATATGGATCTGATTGCCACAAGCCAAGCTTCCAGACATATTAAGTGGACCGACATGTTTCACATACGATTCCTATGTTTAATTTTATGAGTTTTCAAACATTGTCCTAGCTAGCCCACTTGCGTGACTTTATGCCGGCTTATCAAAATTAGGTCAAATTTGAACTACGAGAAAATTGTAGGTTTGGTTTGAAAGTTTTGCGATTTTTTTGAGGTAACCATCGGAGGGGTGGAATTTAATATATCACAAACCACCACCGAGAGTTTTGACAATAGGTTCAATTTCTTGCTAAATTTTTCATCTTGACAATTTAAAGAAATTAGGTCAAACTCGACCTACCAGTAAGCGCGATAGATTGCTCAGGAATTACAAATTGTCTTTTCGAAGTTAGATGGGTGCATCTTATATTTAGTAAACAATTCCATCGGTGTCAGTATCCAACTATCACGAAAGAACAATCTTAATTTTTCGAGTGATGACGAGATTGTTCCTTTCGTAAAGAAAGTCTGGAGAATATGGATCTGAATGCCACAAGCAGACCTTTCAAATATTTATAGTGGACCGACATGTTTTTCTTACGATTCCCATATTTTATGATTTTTCATACTTTAGTCTTCCCACTTAAATGACTTTATTCTGATTTATCGAAATCAGGTCAATCTTGAACTACAGGAAAATTGTAGGTTGCTTTGAAAGTTTTGCGATTTTTTGGGGTAACCATCGAGGGGGTCATTTAATATATCACGAACCACCACCGATACTTTTGAAATCAGGTTCAACTTCTTGCTAAGATTTTTCATCTTGACAACTTAATGAAATTAGGTCAAACTTAGGTACAAGTAAGCACGATAGATTGCTCTGAATTAGTTGCCTTTTCGAATGTAGATGGGTGCATCTTCTTTTAGTAAAAAATGTCCTTGGTGTGAGTTTCCAACTATCAGGAAAGAACATTCTCAATTTTCTGAGTGGTGACAAGATTGTTCCTTTCTATAAAGAAAGTGCGAAGAATATTGAATCTGAATATGCCACAAGCCAAGCTTTCATACAAATATATTGGACCAAAATGTTGTACTACTTATGATTCCCATGTTTCATGAGTTTCAAACTTCTTCCTTGCTAACTCTGCCAACTTGAATGACTTTATGTAGATTTATCGATATTAGGTCAAATTTGAACTATAGGAAAATTGTAGGTTGCTTCGAAAGTTCTGTGTTTTTTTTGGAGGTAACCGTCGGGTTTTAATTTAATATATAACAAACCATCACTGAGAGTTTTGAAAAAAGTTAACTTCTTGCTAAGATTTTGTATCTTGACAATTTAACGAAATTAGGTCAAACTTGATCTACCGGTAAGCATGATAGATTGCTCTCGAATTAAATATCATTTCAGTGGTAGATGGGTACATCTTCTTTTAGTAAACAATGCCATCGGTGTGAGTTTCCAACTATCATGAAAGAACATTATCAATTTTCCAAGTGATGGACTTGGATGTCATTTTCATTTTCTATAAGGTCCTTGATGCAACCTGTACTTCCACCGATCGTGTTAACTAAAGCTCACTGCTCCCACGTGACCCGTGTTAGTTAAAATAAAAAGCGAATGTCCCAATTTCTCATACAAAGTGGACCTTGCTTTCTTACAATTTCCAAGCGTTTAGACGGATTTTTCAAGATTACTAGCTAACTTGTTACACTTAAATGACTTTATATAGATTTAACGAAATTAGGTCAAATTGTTCTTCTATGTAAAGAATATAGCTCAAAATAGAGGGGGAAGATCAAAGAATCGAGAATAGGTTATGCATGCAGATTGTTGAGGAAATACAACGTGTAAGAGCAACTTAATTTTGGGTCTATTTATTCGGTTGTTGATCATTATTAATAGATTGATGGAATTTCCCAAAAAAGTAGAGTCTAGCGTGGTTGCAAGGGGAGTACAAGGAACATGTGTCTAAAGGAAAAAGCAAATAATGGACCCCACTTGGCAGTGTATGACCAAGCTGTAAAACTACTATGTAGAAGTTAGTATATTCAGTCTAGTAGGTCCCACAAATTGTATTGTATAGACACTGTCTAAACGGTACTCTTAGTAGTATTTATTTGCTTAGACATATGCTCACCTCTATCCACACACTATATGTGGAGAGAAAATAAAACTTAGGCTGGGGAAGACGGAAGCAGCGAAGAGCAAAGTTATCATGGGTTCCTGACACGGGTTACGCCTACCACCTTACAGTGTATATTGTATTAGTACTATATTTTAGGACCTATGTATGCAAAAAAAAGTGTGTTTTCTCTCTCCTTTGCTGCCTCTCATCTCTCCCCTCAACTCTCCCCTCGCGCACCGACCCGACTGATCTCTCCGTCGTCCACAGCGTTTTGCTGTGCACGTGTGCCTTGGTATGGTAGCTCTATTTCTTTTTTTTGAGAGGGTGGCTCTATTTCTCTGGCGTGTTTGGCAGCCGTGTTGGTGTGGAGTAGGAGGAGTAGTGATACGTCAGAAACGTATCTATGATTTTTGATGTTCCATGCTTGTTTAGTATCTACTTTGCTTTGCTTTTGCTACACTTTGAGGTGTTTTTATAAGTTTTATGGTACTAACCTATTAACAACATGCCACAGTGCCAGTTGCCTATTTTCTTCTCTTATTGGTTACAAAAAGGCAGAAAATCAATATTCTTGGAATTGGACGGGATAAAATCCAAAGTCAATATTTCATCGAGGAGAACACGGAGTCCAGAGAAGAGAAGGAGGGGAGCCACAGGGCGGCCGCACATCCCCAGGCGCGGGCCCACCCTAGGCCACGCCTAGGCAGGGTGTGGCCCCCTGGCTGCCCTTCTGCCTCGCCTCTTTGCCTATAAGAAGCCCCTGATGCCTAAACCCTAAGCACCCGATCAATATTTCACGAAACCGTCTGTAGCCACCGCAACCATCGTCCCTAGATCGGGGGGATCAGAAGCTCTTCCTGGCACCCTGCTAGAGGGGAGATCATCCTGTAGGCCTTCTTCTTCATCATGTCAGCCTCCGGTATGAAGCGTGAGTAGTTTCACCTTGGACTACGGGTCCATGTAGTAGCTAGATGGTTGTATCTCCTCCTTTGTGCTTTCATGTCTAGATCTTGTGAGCTCTGTTCATGATCAAGATCTCATCTATTTGTAATCATACATGTTGTGTTTGCCGGGATCCGATGGATATTGAGATTACTATGTTAGATTGATTAATGCTTTTATCTTATTGATTCTATCATGTCTGTGTTGTTTGTGATCTTGCATGCTCTCCGTTGTTAGTAGCTATCTTGGCCAAGTAGTTGCTAGTGACTCCAAGAGGGGGTATTTATGCTCGATAGTGGGTTCATGCCTCTATTTAATCCAAGGGAAGTGACATAAATCTCTAAGGTTGTAGATGTGATGTTGCCACTAGGGAAAAAACAATGGTATCTTGTTCATGTAATAAGCGGATTGTTTACCTTACACACTTTGCTTAAAGCAGTTGTCTGTTGCTTGCAACTTAATACTGGAGGGGGTTCGGATGATAACCCAAAGGTGAACTTCTAGTCATAGATGCAGTTGGATGGTGGTCTATGTATCTTGTTGTATTTCCCAATCGAATCTCATAGGATCTTGATGTCTAATATTGCATTGTTATGCCTTGCTCAGTCTTGTCAATTGCCCTGTTGTAATTTGTTTACCCTGCGTGTCATGTTTGTTTATCTAAGGAGAACACCTCTAGTGAACTATGGACCCTGGTCCAATCTTTACCATTGATACATCTTCCACGGTTACTGTTTACTTTTTGCAAACCACTATCACCTTCCACACCATACAGTTAATCCTTTGTTACAGCAACCAGTGAGATTGACAACCTCACTGTTTCTTGGGGCAAAGTCTTGAGTTTGTGTTGTCCAGGTCTCCAAGTTGCTTGCAACACCTTTGAGACGTTTCCTCCCTCCTACTGGTTCGATAACCTTGGTTTCTTACTGAGGGAAGACTTGCTGCTATGCTGCACCACACCTTGCTCTTGGGGTTTCCCGACGAAGCGCTGCCACATCAACAAAGAGCCATCAATAAGTTTTCTGGCGCCGCTGCCGGGGAGGCTAAGGACGTCTTCATAAGGGGAGTCCTCCACAACCTTTCTCTTTACTTTGTTTTTGTTTTGCATAGTTTCTTTTGCTTGGTTTTGTTTGCCTCTTTTTATCAAAAACTCCAAAAAAATTAGTTTAGTTTGGTTTGCTTTATTTTATCAAAAACAAAAAAAAATTAGTTCCCACTCTAGATGCCACCATGTTGTTCCCCAAGTTCACCCTGAAGGACCTTTCGATAGGCAGTAGATCTATAATTGGGACATAAAATATTGAAGAATTCTTTAATTATGTTAGCAAGCATGAGGATATTGAGGATAGATCTATAGCAGAACTTGCTCCTAATTATAAAATTGCTGTAGCTTCTTTAGTTCATATGTTGGAGGCTAGGTTTGTTAACCTTAACCCCATGATGCAAATTTTGTTCCTTAAACTAAAAGAAGAAAATGATGCTGAAAAGAGAGAATTTATCTTTGAAAATTTACTAAAAGAGTTCAATGATGTTGCTAAGGAAGCCAAAAAGGTCTTTGAGCATTTTAATATGCTAGGCTCATGTGTTGATGTTATGGGTACTTTAGATAAAAACAAACCTAGAGAGGAATTTAAGATACCCATACCTTTTAAACTTGTAGGAATGCATGAAGCCTCTGAAAACAATTTTGATTGGATCGTTCCTAAAAATCCTTTGATGAAAGTAGTGAACCAAAGAGAGATGAGAAGGGATTCTCAAAAACTCATTTGGATGAGATACCTTTCCTACTTGAAGAGATTGCAAGTATTGATCTTAATTCTTCATTTGAAAAAACTTGATTTCTTCCTTCTAGTGTCTAACTTAAAGGCGTTAAAGAAAAGTACTTGTTGGGAGATAACCCAAGAGTTTTCTTGAGTCTTGGAAGTTATTACTTCAGTAATGACCTCTCCTTATCCTTTTTGTTTTATTTTTGTGCCAAGAATGACCTCTAATGATAGGGAAGTAAGATTTGGGGAGTTGTTGTCCCGAAACAGATTTTTGTGCTCCACCGTAAACATTCGTGAGGAGTCTCTGTAAGTCAGATTGACCTAATAATGTACGAATAAATCCCCCAGTATGTTAGCTAACTTTCTTTAGTTCAAAACTTATTTATTTGAGCAACAGAAGGTCTTCGAAAAATCGGTTTCTACCTACTGGTCTATTTTGACAGATTTCTGCCATTATTTGCATTTGCTTCTTATTGATTCCTTTTTGGGTTCTTTTTGGGAAATTGAAATTTTTGAGGGAATTGCTATAGTAGCTTGTGTTTTTAGTGAAAGTTTTATGTTCTAAAGCTAAACCGAAGGGTCTATTATCTTTTGAATACACTAGTGTTGCTAATGAAGATTGTGTGAAGTTTTGTATGAAGGAAAAAATTCAGGTGTAGAGAGAGAATGATGTAATGAGATGAAGAATGGACAAAATCTCAAGCTTGGGGATGCCAACCCGGTGTCACCCAAGAAATATCCAAGAGGTACAATTCATCAATAAAAAGCTCAGGTCTTTCTAGAAACTCTGTCTTTATTGTTTCATGCACTATTGTGTTGTTCTTGGAGCATCTTACTTTTCGTTTGCTTTGCTTAGTTTGCTTGAATAAAGTAGTTTGGACCCCCGTTCTCCCTATGTTGTTGCAAATAAGTTGATTGGTGTTGGAAAGGAGTAGAAAGTTCTTGCTTGAATAGTGCAAGAGGAGCTTGATTTGACTGTGACTTAGACTTTAGCATGTCATGCTAGGTGTTGTTTTAAACTTATTATTAGTGTTTATTTCTGTAGCATGACTTGTTCCAAACAATTGGGATTGCTTAGTGTGCCATAAAAGAATCATGCGTTGTTTTAGCATGCAGAAGCATAGTATGGTGGTGTTCTCCTTTGATGCTTTGTTTGGGTTGACTTGGCACATGCTCACACCATGTTATGACTATGAACAAGTAACCATAGCCTCTATGATCATTTAGTCCTTGACTTGCAGTACCACTCTATTCTTTGATTAGTAATGTTTTGTCGCTCCGCATGCTTATGGCCATTATTGCTCTCTTAGTTGGTCACTCCCAGTCTTTTGCTAGACTCTAGTTGTATGAGTAAGCTCTACTCATGCTTCCAACTCCCAAGAAACCAAGTTATTCCAAAGTGTCCACTATAAATTACTATGGATGGTGTGTTACACCATTCCAAGTATATTCTTGTTTTCATCTATCTTCCAATTAAAAAGTATTTTGTTATGTGAAAACTTAGTGATTAAAGCTCTCACGAACTTGATGGCACACTTTATATTTCTTGCCCCTAATAAACTTGAACCATTATTTCATCTATGTTGTATATTCTTGCACTTATACGTTGGAATTAGCAGAACCGTGCTGTTACGGGGAACCCTTTCAACTTTGCACTTGTACTTTGTACACAGTTGATATCATGCTCTTTTGTCTATGGATGTCGTCGATGTGAAATAAAAGGGGAGCTTGTAAGTACATGGAGTTATGTATTTTGTGTTAGATAAACGCCTGGGCCGCTAGCCTAAGCCATGCCTAATCATGGTGGAAACTTGCAGCATCACCATGATGAGCAATCTGTGAAGCATCCTCAATAAAAACCTATGCAAATAGCAAATAAAAAGATCACTGAGATGCTCATTGTCTGCTTGCCTTGTCATTTTGGTTATGGGATAGCTCCTGTACCATGTGCAAGGGGTACCCTGTTGGTGGTTCTCTATGATACACATGTACTTACTATGACAAGAACTTACAGGTGACTAGAGTTGAGTAGCATGAGGAGCGGCCCTCGTATTCAAGGGACATGAGATTGCCAACTTATACTTTGTCAAGCATATACTCCATAGTTTGTTCACCTTAACCTTAATAACTTCAAGATTCTTATGATAGGGGCAATGAGAGGTGAAAGCTAACAAGTACCATAATCTTTGGAAGCTCTTTTTGAGACTTGAAATCCCCACTTCCCTTATGAAGGTCCTTTATTCCACCATTATATTGAGTCTCCACCTTCTGCCTTTAGGAACCAGTTAAGAGAGCATAGTTGCCATTCTTAGTTCTATGTGCATTGTCCCAAAACTTATTGATTGATGCATATTGTTGATATTACTTGTTCTTGTGCTATTTTTATCTAGTCACTCTTATGAACTTCAAAGGTGTCCTATGCATCTATTTGCTACTCTATGAGGGACAAGCTGAATGCCACTATGCCATGTTTTCTGTATGTGAAACAAACAAACATTTTTTCAATGCATGTTTGTAGCCTTTCATGTGTCAACACCCAGATTTTTTATCCCAGATGCTTGTTATGCCATACATCACAATCCCAGGATTACCATTTTTGTGAGACATAATAGATTGAATATCATAGTACATCATCCATTACAAACCATACATAAGTTCTTACACAAATAAAGGATCTCATGATCCAGTTCTTAATACAATTCAAGCAGCGGAATAACATAATAATAACGATATCGTTGGCGAAGCTCCATCTTCATGGTCACAGGTAATGCTGACGATGGGAAATGATCCTAGTTGTCGTAACCATCCATGGACAAAGCCATAAGTACTCTTTAAGTACTCGCAAACTAATACTAACAACTGAAGTTGTTTTGAGTAGGCTATACTAAGCTATAGGGTTGTTTTGCAAAAAGCCAGATTTACCTTTACTAAGTTCAGAAGCAAAGGAAGCTAGTTTAAAGTTTTATATCACCTAAGTGTGAACTTGAATTTCATGTCACAATTCTATTGTGGTCAAGTCAAAGTCATAAATCATTTCATAAGTCATTTTGAAAACATCTGACGACGGAACATTATGGCCACTCCAATTGTCCATAACCACGGACGCGGTTATTCGAATAGTTTGACACTCTGCAGATATTGTACACTTTCATCACAACATTCGATACATCCGTGAAGAACAATCCTGAATTCAACATACTCAATATGTGGATAATCAATCCTAACCTTTCAATTACATGCCCTAGTATAGGAACCTATCCTGTGAGTTTGGCCTCCCAACCATGACCAACTGTCATCTTGGGTACTGCACAGGTGGACAATCTTCACAAGGTAGCCTCAGCTCAATCCTTGGCCACAAGGGAACCCATACTAAGGTATATAACTTTCCATTCAAGCCCTACCCAATTTTTGGGTATTGTGGTTGTACGGTAAAATTGGAATGGTATCCCATGCAGACAACCATCAGTTTTGTAAAGGGCTAAGGCTCATGCCTTATCATTTTCATCATCAAAATCATTTGGTGTTCGGAAACACATGTCAAAACATTTCAGAAGAATGACTCATCATTCTAAGGTTTTCATAACCATTTTCACCAAGTGTTCCCATCTAAAGTTGATCAAGTTTTATGCATAGCACTAGCATCTACAAGTGGGGGTAAATACTAAAGATGGGTAATAAACAAGGTGGAATTAGCTAAGTTCAATCTCATGCCTTAGGATGACATCAAGGTTATCTAACCTAGGTCAGGTTTTATGCTCTTTATGCTACCTTCAAATATCTTTCTAATATCTACAAGTCACTAAATAAACTTTTGATAGAAAGCTTTGATAACAAAATAAAATAATTAAGCTTGCAAGTAAAACTAGGATTGGGTATCAAGTGGTGTAAGCTTGCAAGTAAAACTTGCATCGTTTAGCTTGCTAAGATAGTAGTATGAGCTTGCTAAGTTGCAAGTGTTAGCTTGCTCAGTTAATAGCTTGCTAATTCAACTAGTAGTATTAGGCTTGCCTTGTGAAGAGAAGTGGTTGAAGTTCTCCTCGGCTTCTTCCTCGTAGTATCGTCATTCCTCCTCGTATCCTTGGTCGGTACTAGCGTCTATAAATAAATACGATGTACACAATCACCACACAATACTTAATTATTTCTATTTATCACACAAAGGTTCACACTAGATGATCTAGCATTATCACTATCATCACAAAGATTAAAGCACTGCTTAAGAAAAGTAATTTCTACTCATTGAAAAACTACTTAAGATTTAATATTCTCTAACTCAAACATGGGATCATGTTGACACATGTCATCACCACACATTTCAGTACATGGGAATGTGATTTAAAGTGGTGTCACAATTTAATAAGGTTTATCCTTTTTATTTTAATTAAATAAAATGACTAGAATGGCCTATGTGGCACTCTTTTATTACTTGATCATTATTTCTGCAAGTAACCCTATATATTTTTATATATTCTAAAAGGTATGGTTAAATGTGATTTTTTAGAGTTGGAATCTACTCAAAATCTTTCATGGTTAAATTTTGAAAAATGTTTGAATGCAGAAAAGCTTTTGCCTTGTTATTTTTTACCATGGGTGATCTACAATTCTAAATGGTTTGAACCAACGGGCTTGGATTAAGCATTTAAGTACCTTTCTAACAAAATTGGTTTCATGCATTTTGGTTCAGTGAATCGAGTTGGGTTGATTTTTGAATCTAGGTACAGAACTGGGTTGGAAATTAAATGAATAAATCTAAATTTTAATTAATGGGATGCGCAGGAGGTTTAACTGGGCCGGCCCACTACGCACAACGCGTGTGCGGGCTGGTTAAGTGAGCGAACCCACTCGTCAGCGAGACAGCGAGTGGCGAAGCGGTACAGGGCGATCAGGGCCGCACGATCTAACTCTAATCCAATGGCTACGGTTCATCGTCCACGTCGGGCAGCGCCGGCGAGACAGAACCCTAGCACGGCTAGTGCGGGTCAATGGGGGCTCACCAGGGTTCAGGCGATGGTCGGCTACAGGGGCGAACGACGAAGTCGACGACGGTGATCCTCCTGGTATAGGAATCTCCTCTTGGGGCGGCTCCAATCGATGGTTCCTCTCCTCCTCTGCAGCGGCGAACTATGGTGAAATTCCGGCCACCTGGTGCTCGCCTTGCTCCAGGAGTGAGTGTGTGTGATCAGTGACAGGTGGGGCTGTCGTGGTATTGCTGATGAGTACGCCATGGAGGGGTCCTCATAGTGCGTGTTTAGAGATGTGGGGGAAGGCAGACGGTTGACGGGTACGAGGTAACACAGCTTACCCAGGTCCAGATCCCACAATGGTGGCGGAATCCAACTCCTGCTATAAATCACTATAAGGGCTATACGCCGAGTTACAGGGATTGGTTCGCTGTGCGAGGTGACTAGAAAGTCTAAGTTATCGTGCCCTAAAGGCTCCCATAGGCCCGACTTATATAGTCGCTAGGTCCTAAGGTTACAGGGAAAAGTCCTAGCCGGACGGGTTACAGAGTCCTATACTGACTATGACTAGTCTAGCCTGTCTTGTACTCCAAGGTTCCGGGTACGTCGATGACTCCAACCGTAGCCTTCCTTTATCCGGCATGGGCCTCCCTTCTAGATCCATCTAACTGGGCCGCCCAGCAGGCCATGGGCCATGCTACCAACAGTGGGCCACCCGGGTTATCCGGATAGGAGACATGCTATGAGGATACCCATATAGCATATCCCCAACAGTAGCCCCGGAGAACTCCGAGATATTGCGACGTCTTGCCTCTTCACGCTGAATGCTCCGTCTAGATGGATGGCGGCAAATCGTCAAGCAATATCTTGTAGTCCTCCCAAAGAACCCTGCATGGTTTTCTACATCTTCAACTTGTAAGTCGGAGAAATGCTGAATCTTCCATCGTACTCTTTCGTAGACGGACTGGATCCATCCATGCCGGAATCTTCTGATGTGACGGCTCATCTACCTATGTTAGCTAGGACGACGTAGACGTAGGTCAGCGACGCCTCGTAACTCACACATGTAGAGAACGCAATCATGTCCGATTTTCCCGCGAGAGATACGAACCGTTGGCGGCGACGGTTGGGGACGTGGCGAAATTTCCACGCACGTTCACGAACATGTCGTCTACGCGGCAACCGTTCGATTAAGCTACACGAATCTTGATGCTGGAGATGATAAATAGTAACTGCGATGGAACTTTTTACTTTTCACCTCATTCTCTCCTCGCATCATCTTCTTCCTCCAGCGTGTGCCCCCTCAAGCTCTCCGCGCAAACTCGCGAAAAACCCTAGCCCCAATTCTCGCCAGTCACCTCCAAACTCACTCCATGGCTAGAAGCCGCACTACCCCTTCCATGGTGGCGTTGAGCAAAGCCGCAGCGAAGCCAGCGAGCTCCGTCGTCGTGCCCCCAGAGGGTTTGGTCATCGCTGTCTCGGCGGTGGTTGAGTCCACCGGCGGCGACCATAATCCAGTGGCGCTGGAGCCACTGGAGGAGGAGCTTGACTCTCACAAGGGTGATTGGCGCGGTTCGGATATCACGAACCGCGACATCAAGGAGTTGATCGCTGAGGGCTATCTCCCTGCGACGGAGGGGCTCGCTTGGCGGGGGCACCGGCCGGCGAGGTGACACCTTCTCCCCAAGCCGGAGAAAAAGTGTACCTCAAAGCCCAACTGGTACGCAGAGTTTCCCTGCCCATCTCCAACTTCTTGCTTTCCGTCTTAAACCACTATAGAGTCCAGCCCCAGAACCTCTCTCCCAATAGCATCCTAGTGCTCAGCAATTACGCGGCGCTTTGCGAGGGTTACCTAGGGATTAAGCCTAGGCTACATCTCTTCGTGTATTTTTTCACCCTCAAGCATGAAGCCGGAGCTAGCAAGGACGAACTTAGGAATTCTGGCACCATAAGCTTCAATATCCGTCCTGCCTGGTGGTTCCCCGACATCGTCGGCCACGAGTCCTGCAAAAACTAGCAACGTACTTACTTCTATGGCCCAGATATCCCTCTAGCTGGCCGAGAAGTAACGTACCCGTACTTCGTAGATGGAGCCGCCGCTGAAGCCTCGTCATGGAGATCCCAGGCCTCCCTTCCTCCGACCTCGATGCTTCCCACGCCATAAGGCGGATAGAATGGTTCGTAGAGATGGCTTTGACCGGCTTGGACCTAGCCATGTGCTGGTTCATCAGGCGAATCCAACCTCTGCAGCACCGCGCGAAGCTCATGCACGAGTATACCAGCGATAGAAGGGATAGCCTCCGCATCTCCGTGGACAATTTGTCGAGTGACTCCGTCAAGCTATGCCTCAAGGACATTGTCAAGGTGAAGGACAAGAATCGTGGCTTCACCATCACCTATGACATGTTCGTAGACGGAAAGTGCCCAAAGGTAGTTATTTATTTTCCGTGTATGAAATATACTCCAGTTCTTCCGTCTAGCAAATGTCATCTCGTCTAACACGGTGACTTCTCACTTAACAGCTTAGCAGTCTAGAGGAGGACAACATGGCTGCCCAAATCTACGATCCAAAGTTAAAGGAAGTCACGGTCGTGTCCGACGACGATGCTCCATTGGCACGAAAGCGGAAGAGCGCCACCTCTGACGCTGCCGACAGAGGCAAGAAGAATAAGATGGAGGGTGGAGCCTCCAAAAAGACTACCGCCGCCCTAGAGGCGGAGAAAAGAAAGATTACCAGGATCCCCTTTGCCAAAGCACCGCCACTTGTGTAAGCTTCTTTTCCTCTGACATTGTCTATTCATCTGTCTTGTTCTTGTACTTACGCATTTTGCACGTTTTAGGAAGAAAGCCACGACCAGCTTGAAGAAGACCTCCAAATCATTGGGGGCTTCTAGAACCATTAAGTACATGCTGCATCGCGACGCATCTCCCGCCATCGCCCCTGCCACTCCCTCCATCAAGCCTTCGTCTGACCCGACAAGCTCACAAGCTAAGGAGGCATCTGGCCCTTCCGCCATGGAAGTGGACTCAGGTGCCTCTACCGAGGTCCCTGTTGTCGGCGAGCAGGCGACGCAGGATAGTGCTACCCACCAAATGGCTGAAGCTCTGGCTAAGGATGCCATCGGTGGCGGTAAGGCGGTGGTGGAAGCAGGTACCTCTGCCGTAGGCGGCGCCCCCGCACCCAATAAAGCCATAGAATATCCAAAGATAGTCTATCCGGTACTTACACCGGGTAGCACTTCTCTGGTCCCTGGTGCGGCGCCGACATCTCTGACGTTCGGTCTAGAGGAGCTCCTCCGACAAGCAGAAATCTTGCAAGGAAACAGTGTATCATTTGGCAAGATGCTGGCTGAGAGCGCTACCAACCTCAAGATCATTGCACTTGTAAGTTTTATTTTCCTTTTGCATTTCATATGAGTATCCCACTGTAGCCCCCAAGGATGTAGACGGAAAACCATAGGTCTTTGCATCTATATTCTCTAAGAGTGACTAAGTTAGAAAACTTCTCACTGTAGCCCCCAAGCATATAGGTGGAATGAATAATTCCGACTAGATGCTTTAAGAGTAGCATACGAAGTGTATATAAATTTCAATACTGTAGCCCCCAAGCCTCTAGTTGTAACTGAATTAGTTCCAACTAGATGCTTAATGAAAAGCTAAGCATATATCCAAGTTAAAAACTTTATACTGTAGCCCCCAAGCTTCTAATCGAAAACTGAATTAGTTCCGACTAGATGCTTAAAGAAAAGATAAGCATATTGCTAAGTTAAAAACTCTCGTTGTAGCCCCTGAGCGTCTAGGTGGAAATTTTTCGGCTAGATGCTCCAAGCAGACCAAACAACGTTTTAACTTTTTCCTTTTTTCCACAGAACGAGAATGCTCAGAGGGGCATGGCTAACGACAAGTATCAGAAGATGCGCGCAGACTTGGAAGCTGAAAAGGGTAAAACTGCCTTCTTGAAGGAACATATCACCAAGAGCAAGCGTCTGTTTTCTTTTTCGCATTCCGAATTGGTTTTGTGCCCATATTCTCCGAGTACTCACTGTGTACTGTGCTTTCTCCGACTTGCAGAAACCATTGCCAAGGCCAAGAATATTGTCGAGCAATCCAAGCACATTCAAGAGATGGATAGTGAGAACAAAATTCTTAAGCAGGAGAGGAAGGACATGCTCAAAATGCATGAGGAGTCAATGAAGGTCCTGCAGGACTCCGCCACCGAGGAAATCAATCGCTTGAAGGAGGAGATCTCGATCTTAAGAGATCAGAAGAAAGCTGTCGATGAGCAGAATCAACGCCATCATGAGGCGTATAAGCTCCTCCAATAAGAGAAAGAATCCCTGGTGGACACCCTCTGGCAAGCTGAGGCCAGCATCTTCAGTAAGTTTTCTCCGTCTTGGATTTCTGTAGCCTAGATACTCTGAATTTTTGAACTCATGTGCTCCTTATCGGAATTTGCCGCTCCTATGGGTTTAACCCGGCCACCTCCTCCAGCCAAGGAATACATGGTTCTTGCCGGCAACTTCACCAACACCGCCATCACGCAAGACAAAGAGATCGCCAAACCCCTCCAAATTAATATTAAGGCGTCGTACTCTGTGGCGAAGTACTCGGAGATTCTGCGCCGAGCCCCCGAGCGTATCACAAGATGGAAAGCTTCATGTGCACGGGCCGGTGCAAGGATGGCGCTATCTATGGTGAAGGCACACTACGAAGATGCCGACATCGACACGGTGACCTATGGCATTCCTGACATAGATGACGATGGCAAAGACTTTAACCACGAATCCATTTTGTCGTCACTCGCGGGATATGACACCAAAGTTGCCAAGTTGGTCGACGTCATCGTCTTCGTGCCGATGAACACCATCGATAGCGGCAACCAAAGCTCCTCTGAGTCCCTTCACACCGCTGACTTCGAGGGTGGTTCTCCTCCTGCTGATGACGCTGCTTCCAAGTCTCCTGCGCCAAAGGAATGAAAAACAATCTTGTAATATTTGTTTCACCTTTGATGCATATGCTGACAAAACTTATTTATGTAACTTAAGGCGGAAAACAATGTTGTGTGTACTTCTACTTAAGAACTAGTTTCCAGCATGTATATATTGTTTAAGCAAGTGCTGGCTTATCCATTACTTTGGTTCTTATGCTTGAATTTTCGTGAGTCGGAAGACTCGTTGTCGGAACCATGCTCTTAGGTGATGATGCCCAATGGCACCGTCAATAACCTAAGCACAAAATCGCCGTCAATAAGTGCCAAAAGTCACTACTCCAGAATCCACATAAAAACGACAAAGAATGTGTAGACCAGAAAACTTAAGCTACCGCCCGTAGGCGGAATTTTCACAAGTGCAATCGCAAAACTTGTGTATAAAGGTTTTACATGATCCAAAAATGAACACTAAAGGAGGTAAAAGACTCAGAAATGTGAGTGAACTAGAGAGATTTATTTCATTGATTATATAAGAGGTACACAATTAGATAAAAAATGCTAAGTGTAAAAGGGACGTAGCTGTGCTATGTTCCATGGCCGATCAAGCTCCGGATAGTCATCATCTGGGTCACATCGCTTACGCTTATGATCCTTATTGGGTATATCCTTCAGTTCATGATTGTCAACGAGGTAGTAAGACCCAGTGAGTAGCGCCTTGCTTATGATGAACGGTCCTTCCCATGGAGGGGATAATTTGTGTGACTTCTTATGCTTAAGTCAGAGCACCAAATCCCCCTCTTTAAACGAGCGATGCCGAATGTGGCGTCTATGGTAGCTGCGTAGCTGCATAGCTTCTGCTAGTAGATGGCGGATCTTTGGCATGCCAAAACACGCTCCTCCTCGAGAAGGTCCACATCTAGGCGTCTGGATTCTTCAGCGTCATGTTCGTCGTAGGCGGCAACTCTTGGTGCATCGTGAAGTATGTTGGAAGGCATGATGGCTTCTGCTCCATATACCATGAAGTAAGGGGGTGTAGCCAGTGGATCTGTTGGGTGTAGTTCGTAAACTCCATATCACAGATGGCAATTCTTCCGCCCAGGCTCCAGCTACTCTATCTAGCAGTGCCTCCAGACGTGGCTTGATTCCCTGCAGAATTAATCCATTGGCTCGCTCAACCTGACCGTTGGATTGTGGATGTGCCACAGATGCAAGGTCAAGTCGGATGCCCTTCTCCCAACAATAAGCTTCCACTTATCCGAGTGACAAGTTGCTGCCGTTGTCGGTGATAATGCTATGTGGGAGACCAAAAGTCACCACTAGATCCCGGACAAACCTAAGGGCAGTTGCCCCATCAAGCTTTATAATGGGTTTAGCTTCTATCCATTTAGTGAATTTATCAACTGCTACTAGCAGATGCGTAAACCCACATCATGCCGTCTGTAACGGTCCGACCATGTCTAGCCCCCAGACTGCAAACGACCAAGTTATTGGTATTGTTCACAATTCTTCAGCAGGAACATGTGGTTGTCGGGCATAATACTGGCATCCCATGCATGTCTCAACCAGCTTTTCGGAATCCGCCTTCGCGGTCAGCCAGTAGAATCCTTGCCGGAAGGCTTTCGCGACCAATGATCGAGGAGCGGCGTGATGCCCGCAATATCCGAGATGGATTTCGTGTAGGATTTCCATACCTTCTAGCTGGGAAACACACTTTAGGTATACACTAGTAGTGCTCATTTTGTAGAGTTGCCCATTGATTATGGTATAACCCTTTGCTCGTCGTACTATTTGCCGTCTTTCGACCATGTCGTCAGGAAAAGTTCCGTGTTCGAGATATTCCGTGAACGGTTTTGTCCAAGCCGGAGGGACCTTGGTCACCATGTTGACGAAAGAGTCAGCTCTATCCAGGTTGTCGATGTCGGCTCCCTCCACGGATGGTGTGCGCAGATGCTCTAGGAAAACTCCTGGCGGAATTTGCTTGCGCCCTGATCCAAGCTTAGATAGCAGATCAGCCTCCTCGTTTTGCTCCCTAGGTACATACTTGACTTCGTAGCCCAAGAAGCTCTTGGCTATCTCGTCCACTTCGTCTCGATATGCCGCCATCATAGGGTTCCGCGCATTCCAGGAGCCAGCCACCTGCTGGGCAACCAAGTCGGAATATCCACAGCAAACTATGCGCTTGATGCCAATATCCTTGGCTACACGTAGTCCGTGAATGAGTGCTTCATACTCCGCCATGTTGTTTGTAGCCTCGAAGTGGATCTGAAGAATGTAGTGTAGCTTGCCTCCTGTTGGTGATTGTAGCAATACACCAGCCCCCGAGCCATTGAGCAGCTTTGATCCGTCAAAGTGCATCACCCAGTACTCTAGTTCCGGCAATGGAGTAGCATCTGGCATCTCCGTCCAATCTGCAACAAAATACGCCATAGCGTCGCATCTCTTGTAGGTGATCTCGAAGGCGGCAAGTTCAATGCCCCACTTCGCGACCCTTCCTGTAGCGTCGCTGTTGTTGATAATGTCGGATAGTGGAGTCTTGCTCACCACTGTGATTGGGTGCTCCTGAAAGTAGTGCCTCAGCTTCCAAGAAGCAAGGAATACTCCATAAGCTACCTTCTGGTAGTGCGGGTAACGCTGCTTGGACTCCGTCAAGACCTCGCTCACATAGCAAACTGGTCATTAAACTCCGTGCTCATAGCCTGGTTCCTTCTGCTCTACCACGACGATGATGATCATAGCCTGGTGCCATGGTCCAGTCCTTCCACAAAGTGATACATAGCATCATCATTGGGGTAGTGGGCCAGATCGGCTCGTAATAGGAACCACCTGGCCAGGTAATCACGGGGGGTTTTCGCCCTCTCTCTGAACGCAACGCGCCAGATCGAAGATGGTAACCACGCCGACGAACTTGGATCTGTGCTGTCCAGACGCACGGGCGAACCGGCGGACTTGCAGCGATCTTCCACCTTTATATCCTGCACAGGGGAGGTTTGGGTGGGCCTTGAATTTTTCCGATCTTTGCCAGCAGACTCCAAAGAGAGATCCGACATCGATCCTTCCGCAAATGTATCCTGCCCGTAGGCGGTCCGTGCGGGCCTTGATGCTCCTCCGACTCCCAGGGAACTAGTGCCCAAGTCGGTTTCGCCGATGAAGACGTGGATGTCCCCAATAGGAACGATCGAGCACCGCGTAGGGTTCGTCTTTGCCGAGATCCAGAACTCGTCGGGAGGGACAATCAGAACATTGCCGGAGAAGAGAACGCGACCTATGGCTACGGTTTCGCCGATTCCCGCGAAGATCTTGGTCCTTGCCCGCTGAAGAGCCTGAAGCGCCTCTTGCCCCACGGTGGGCGCCAACTGTCGTGGTATTGCCGACGAGTACGCCATGGAGGGCTCCTCACAGTGTGTGTTTAGAGACGTGGGGGAAGGCAGACGGTTGACGGGTACGAGGTAACACAGCTTACCCAGGTTCAGATCCCACAACGGTGGCGGAATCGTACTCCTGCTATAAATCACTATAAGGGTAATACGCCAAGTTACAGGGATTGGTTCGCTGTGCGAGGTGACTAGAAAGTCTAAGTTATCATGCCCTAAAGGCTCCCATAGGCCTGAATTATATAGTCTCTAGGTCCTAAGGTTATAGGGAAAAGTCCTAGCCGGACAGGCTACAGAGTCCTATACTGACTATGACTAGTCTAGCCTGTCTTGTACTCGAAGGCTCCGGGTACGTCGGTGACTCCAACCGTAGCCTTCCTTTATCCGGCTTGGGCCTCCCTTCTGGATCCATCTAACTGGGACGCCCAGTAGGCCATGGGCCATGCTACCAATAGTGGGTCACCCGGGTTATCCGGATAGGAGACATGCTATGAGTATACCCATATAGCATATCCCCAACAGGGGAGTGAGATGGTGTGCTCAAATCGAACGGGGGTGGCCTCCTTTTATAGTGCGACGAGGGGACCAAATGGCACGGGTGGAGCTCGTCGGTGTCGTCGGCACAGCGTGATAATGGTATGGGCAAATGTAGGAGGCGGTGCGGTGCTCCCTGGCGAAGCTCAACGACACGGTCACACGGCGTGGGGTGGTGCTGAACAGTCGGAATGTCACGGTGCTCTGGGCATGTCCAATGGCAAGTTTAATGGCGCACAGCGTGCGTGGTCCACGCGGTTGCGAACGGGGTTATCTGGCGGGGTGCTGGGGTGCTGGCGATCACGTCTGCAAGCGGCGTGGGCGGCTCGCGGTCTATGGGCTGGTTTCGCGTGCGGCGCACTGGCGCGCTCTTGGCTCGCATGCAAAGAAGCTTGGCTTGAGCTTACCCTGTGGTCCAGGGGTTGGGATAGAGGGTGGTGGTGAACGGTTTACGGTGGTCAGTGCTCCAGACAAGGTTGGCGAGGCTAGTGCTTCCTCTAGCTCGCTAGCGACATGGGGGTGGCAAGTTTGCTTTCGGCATGGTCACCATTGATGGCTAGGTTTTCTCACAGTGGTGCTAAGGATTGTTAAAGAGGCTAGATGATCTACTAAGATCTTGTTGCAACCAGAGAGGGAACAAGGTTGGCAAAATTCACTGCTGCAAATAGTGTTTAATGTTTTGTTGTTTGCTGATCACAAGGTGTTTGATGAAATGGCCGAAAGAAATTCAAATTTGAATTTTGGATTCAAACTTGGGGAGTTTTCTAGGCACATACTAGGGAGTATCTGGTTAGTTGGATTGGTCGTGGGGCACTGGTTTGGTTGGGTTTTGAAAATGTGGGATCTTCACATATGGTAAAGATTCAATTTTAAATTGTCATTTGAATGGGGTTGCCAAATGTTTCTGCAAGTTGGAAAGGTGGTCTGTGATTCACTTTTACTTGGTCTTGCAAGGGGTGAAAAGAAATGGAAAAGTTTCTGTTTGAAATCTTGGACTAGAAACACTCAAAGTGACCTAGTGAGCAAGATTGGCAAAAATGACCATTTGGCTTATTTGAATTGTTTTTGATTTTCTCTTGATTTGTTTCTCCTTGGAAATGCTTTAGATGATGTTATTTTCATCCTTAAAACATTCCTTTCTATTTAGGTTAATCACACAAGTCCATTCATGCATTCATCAAATCATCGCATACACACATGCATTCATTTGGTTTTTGTTTAATCAAAGTTTTTCTTAACCCTAATTTTAGTGATTAGAGTTTGATGATCATGATCAATAGTTTTGGGATGTTACAAACCTTCCCTCCTTAAACAAAATCTCATCCTGAGAGTTGAGAAAGAAGAAAAGAATATTACCTAGGATTTAAAGAGATCGGGAAACTCCGTCCTGATGTGATCTTCTCGCTCCCAGGTAGCTTCATCTTCAGTGTTGTTGCTCCACTGAATCTTGAGAAACTTGATGCTTCGGGTTCTGGTGGTCCTGAAAGATTATTCCAAAATACGGATGGGTACTTCGGGATAGGTCAGGTCATCTCTGATCTCTATGGTCTAGTGATCAATGTCCTTGAAAACTTCGGTCTCTCCGGAACTTCCAATTGTGCACTGCTAACATTTCTTCCGGCAGTTCCAATTGATACGATACTTCTCCTCGACGGTTCAGAATCTTGAAAGGTCCGATATATCTGCGGGCTAACTTTCCTTTGAGTTGGAAACGTTGCATTCCCTTCAAAGGAGACACTTTGAGATACACAAAATCTCCAATATTGAAGGAGAGGTCTCGACGTCTCTTTTCGGCGTAACTCTTCTGTCTTGACTGGGCGGTCTTGAGGTGCTCATGAATCTTGTGAACTTTCTCTTTTTCTTCTCGTAGGATGTTGGGTCCAAAAATCTGACTCTCTCCTACTTCTGACCAATTCAAAGGGGTACGGCACTTCCTTCCATACATGAATTCAAATGGGGCCATTTGCAAACTAGCTTGATAACTGTTGTTGTAAGAAAATTCTGTGAATGGCAGACAGTCTTCCCATTTAGATCCATACTCTAGCACACATGCTCTCAACATATCTTCGAGTATTTGGCTGAAATCTAGTCAGGTTCCTAATCCTTCTTGGAATTTCTTCCAGAATCTTGAGGTAAACTGGGTTCCTCGATCTGAAATGATGTTCTTGGGGACTCCGTGCAAACGGACGATTCTAGCGATGTACAACTCCGCTAGCTTCGAACTCTGGTATGTGGTCTTGACTGGTAAGAAATGGGCTACTTTGGACAATCTGTCAACTATGACCCAAATAGAGTCATTTCTTCTACTAGAAGTAGCCAATCCGGTGATAAAGTCCATTCCAACTGAATCCCATTTCCATTCTAGATTCTGCAATGGCTGCAACAATCCTGCGGGTCTTTGATGTCCCTCCTTGACTCTCTGACAAATATCACACTTGGCGATGTAGCTTCCGATTTCTCTCTTCATCTTATGCCACAAAAATTGCTCCTTTAGATCCTGATACATCTTTGTTCCTCCGGGGTGGATAGAATAAAGAGTATCATGAGCGTTCTTCAAAATTATTTCTTTCAACTCCGAATCTGCTGGTACACAGAGACGTCCTTTGTACCACATAACTCCTTCACCATCCTCGGTGAATCCGGGTACTTTGCCTGTACCTATACGATGTTTGATTCCGTCGATACTAACATTTACTTTCTGCGCCTCCTTGATCTGACTGATCAAAGTGGGTTGAAGTTCTATGCTAGCCAAAAATCCTTCACTTACTAATTCCATTCGAAAATCTTCCATCTCTTTGTGCAAACTTGGTTGCTCCTTCAGAATCATGGAGTTCAAGCGGCATGGCAATCTACTAAGGGCTTCTGCTACCACATTGGCTTTACCGGGGTGATAGTGAATGTCCAGATCATAGTCCTTGATTAGATCAATCCATCTTCTCTGCCTCATATTCAGCTCCTTCTGAGTGAATATATACTTCAGTCCCTTGTGATCCGAATAAATCTCACAATGATTACCCATAAGGTAATGCCTCCATGTCTTTAGGGCTAGAACTACGGCTTCTAGTTCAAGGTTATGGGTAGGGTAATTCTATTCATGCTGCTTCAGTTGTCGGGATAGATAAGATATAACTTTTCCTTCTTGCATTAGCACACATCCGAGACCGATCTTGGATGCGTCACAATACACATCAAAGAGCTTCGTGATATCCGGCATGATCAAGATTGGGGCTGAAATCAGTCTCCTCTTGAGTTCTTGAAAACTTGCTTCACATTTGTCTGTCCATTCAAACTTCTTGTCCTTCTTCAGCAATTGGGTCATGGGTCTTGTGATACTCGAGAATCCTTCTACAAACTTGCGGTAGTATCCCTCTAATCCGAGAAATGTACGAATTTGGGTTTGGGTGGTTGGGGCTTGCCAATCTTCAACATCCTTCACCTTCGCAGGGTCAACGGCAATTCCTCCGGCTGATACAATGTGTCTGAGGAATCCTACCACCTGTTACCAGAATTCACATTTGATAAACTTGGCATACAACTAATGATCCCTAAGAGTTCCAGGGATGGTCCTTAGGTGTAGCTCATGCTCTTCTTCTGATTTGGAATAAATCAGAATGTCATCGATGAAAACAATGACAAACTTATCCAAGAAGTCCATAAAAATCTTATTCATGAGGTTCATGAAATAAGCGGGGGAATTGGTTAATCTAAAATAAATTATAGTATACTCGTACAATCCATATCTGGTGGTAAAGGCAATCTTTGGAATATCCTCTGCGTGAATCTTGAGTTGGTGATAGCCAGTTCTAAGATCAATCTTAGAAAACACTTTGGCACCAGTCAACTGGTCAAATAGATCTTCTATGTTTGTCAATGGGTACTTGTTCTTGATGGTGACATCATTCAAGTTCCGATAATCCGTACACAAACAGTTACCTCCATCTTTCTTATCCACAAATAAAACAGGTGATCTCCATGGCGATGCACTTGGTTGAATCAATCCAATTTCCAGCATGGCATCCAGTTGCTTCTTCAGCTCCTCTAATTCAGATGGGTTCATACTATATGGTCTCTAGGCTATGGGTTCGGTTCCAAGGATTAGTTCAATGATAAACTCGATATCCCGATATGGGGGCATACCGGGCAAAACATCCGGAAATACATCGGGGTATTCACAGATTATCCGAACTTGGTCAATGATTGGCTGGGCTATACACTTGTTGCACTTGAATTGACGGGGCAAGGTTTCTGATACATGCTCGACTGATATTCCGGCTGTACTGGTCATTGTTATGGCTTTCTTGGCACAGTCAATTAATCCTTTATGTTTGGACATCCAATCCATTCCTAGTACTACTTCCAAACCTTTAGTTCCGAGTACTATTAGATTAGCATAAAAATCTATGCCATGGATTCGGATAGGGACGGCTTTGCAAATCTGTCTAGCTTTGGTGGTTGAACCAGGTATTTGAACAATCATAACATGCTTCAATTTGGTGGGTTGAATCTTATTAGTGCATGCAAATTCTTCAGTAAAACATGAGTGTGATGCTCCAGAACCAAACAACACTCTTGCAAGTACTGAGTTAACAGAAAACATACCCAGCACGACGTCTAGTGCTTCTTGGCCTTCTTCAACATGCATGAGAAAAAGACGGCCATTGCGGTTGAGCGAGTTCCCTAGGGCAAACCTTCTTCCGGGCTGAACACGACGCTGTTGCTGAGCTAGGGCATTTGCATTGGGGGCTGCGGCAATCTTCTTGGGGCACTCATTGGAATAATGACCTTTGGTTCCACATTCATAACAAGTCACCTAAGACTTGTCCTTTGCTGCAACAGGCACAAAATTACTTCCAGTCCTTGGGGTAGTGTTGGTGTTGGTGGCGGCATTATTATTGTTGAACTTAGGCGGAGCACGGTTGAAATTGCTGGGGTTGCCAGGGTTGTTGTGATTTCCTCCGGGCCTTGGGTTTCCACGGTTGGGATAGGTTGGACGGTTCATCGGGGGTCTGTTGGTTCTTGGGGCAAATCCTGGAGATGGGTTGGGATGATACTTGGGTGTATGGTCGGTTCCTGGTTGATGCATCATGCGATGCTTGCGGTTCTCATTAGCTTGGTTGACCTTTCCTTCCATCTGAATGGAAGAGTCAACTAAGGCTTGAATATCAGCAAAGGGGATATTGACTAACACTATCTGCATCTCACCATGCAGACCATTCAGGAATCTCTCCTTCTTGGCTTCAGTATCTATCTCATCCGGTGCATACCTAGCCAATGACAAGAATTTGTCATGGTATTCCACTACTGTCATCCTTCCTTTCATCAGTTCCCTGAATTCATCTCTTATCCTCTTGATCAAACCCGGTGGCACATGGGTTCTGCTGAACTTGACTTTGAACTCCTCCCAAGTCATCAGCTGACCTCCTATCATCGCGCGAACGCTGTTCCACCATGCTCTTGCATCTCCGGCCAGATAGTGGGTGGCGAACAGTACCTTCTCGTTGGCTTCCACTCCTGCAACTTCCAGATTGTTCTCCATGGTTTGCAGCCAATCATCTGCATCTAGGGGCTCATCTAACTTAGTGAAAAAGGGTGGATTGGTGTTCTGGAAATTCTTGAGCTTAGATCCATGGTTGTCCTGATTTCCATGGCCTTGATTATTGTTGTCCATTTGAGCGATGTGTTAAAGGGTGTCTAAGTTGGCTTGACGTTCAGATCTTTCAGCTTCGCGGTCAGAAACCAACATTTGCAAGATCTCCAACATCGGGTCCGGGGATGAACTGCTTCCTCCGTGAGGCATCTGAAGATTGAGATAGATCATGAGAAAAGAGGGAAATTTCTAAGGTTCAGGTTTTTGTTTTTGAAAAAGTTTTAAAAGTTTGACTCGGGTTTTTCTAGCAACTTGATTTTCATTCATTCATAGCACACGATACAAACACACACCACAACAAACGAAAATAGATGGTTCTAAGAACCATTCTGGGAAACTACGATATAGTGGGACTGAATACAACTCATTAATGCTAGTTCTCAAGTGCTACTACTCCTCAGAGTCGGTGTCCTCATCATCATCATCGATGAAGGCGAAGTCATCCTCATCGGTGAAGAAGTCCATGGCCTGATCCTCCAGAAAGTCATCATCATCGCTGAGATAGGAGTAGGGGTCTCCACGAAGGTCTTCCCCTGCATTCTCCCTCTCCTCCAACTGCATATCTCTCGTGGATGGTATCCTCCAAATCCATGATCCGGTGGCGAAGACCGGCAATGATGCGCTCCTTCTTGTCGAGCTGATGTCGACGAGACTGGCGATCCTTCACTAGCATGGCGATGGTCTGATCCTTCTTGGCAGCGATGGCGTACTTGTGGTTGGCGTAGGAGCGGGCATTGTCCAACTCCTTCTGACGGCCATACATCATGAAGCTGAGGTGGTCCAATTGAGTGTTCAGCTCCTGGTGGTATGGGGCCTTCAGTGGTTGTCCCATAGCATCACGCCTTGGGTAGAACTCAAATCGGGTACCCTTGATATGATTGATACTCTACACACACAAACAGGCAAGAGCTTCCTACATGGCCCTGGCAAGTCCGTCGATCCAGTTGTTCTCTCTCAAGGTGAACTGAATTCCCTCTGTGGTAGGGGGTTCAATCTTTCCCCGGAGACTTGCAACAACTAGCCATTGCAAATCCTTTCCTTCCTGATCATTGAGCTAAGCTCCGAAGAACTCGGGGTGCGGACGCTCCAGCATCTCTGACAGTTGGTCCAAATCACGCTCAAAGATGAGGTCTCCTCCATTCCCCAACTGATAAAACTTGATGTACTTCACGCCCATCTATAAGAATATAGGATGAGTAAGTTAGTAGAGTGATCAAGTGTGTCAAATTTATGTAAGTTTGCAAGAATTTTTGAGGAACATGAATTTTCATGAAAGAGTCTAAGTGATAAGAATAAGAATAAGTTTTCATAAATACTCCCTTCCTTGGGTTTTGAAACTAAGTTTTTGATTCAAACATCCATTCTAAACTAGGGTCTCCTATGGTCGGGATGGCTCTGATACCAACTTTTCAACACCCAGATTTTTAATCCCAGATGCCTGTTATGCCATACATCACAATCCCAGGATTACCATTTTTGCGAGACATAACAGATTGAATATCACAATACATCATCCATTAGAAACCATACATAAGGTCTTACACAAATAAAGGATATCATGATCCAGTTCTTAATACAATTCAAGCAGCGGAATAACGTAATAATAAAGATAGCATGGGTGAAGCTCCATCTTCATGGTCACAGGCAATGCTAACGATGGGAGATGATCCTAGTTGTCCTAACCATCCTGCTGTCCGTCTTTCGGATACTCCTCTTCATAGTCTGGCCACGGGAATAGCCAGGGACAAAGCCATAAGTACTCTTTAAGTACTCACAAACAAATACTAACAAGTGAAGTGGTTCTGAGTAGGGTATACTAAGCTCTGGGGTTGTTTTGCAACAAGCCAGATTTACCTTTACTAAGTTCAGAAGCAAAGGAAGCTAGTTGAAAGTTTTATAGCACCTAAGTGGGAACTTGAATTTCATGTCACAACTCTGTTGTGGTCAATTCAATGTCATAAATCATTTTATAAGTCATTTTGAAAGGCCACTCCAACTGTCCATAACCGCGGACACGGCTATTCGAATAGTTTGACACTCTGTAGAGATTGTACACTTTCACCACAACATTCGATACATCCGTCAGGAACAATCCTGATTTCAACATACTCAGTATGCGGATAATCAATCCTAACCTTTCAATTACACCCTAGTATAGGCACCTCTCCTGTGAGTTTGGCCTCCCAACCATGACCAACTGTCATCTTGGGTACTGCACAGGTGGACAATCTTCACAAGGTAGCCTTAGCTCAAACCTTGGCCGCAAGGGAACCCATACTAAGGTATATAACTTTACAGTCAATCCCTACCCAAATTTCGGGTATTGTGGTTGTAGGTAAAATTGGAATGGTATCGCATCCAGAAAACCATCAGTTTTGTAAAGGGTAAGGCTCATGCCTTAGCATTTTCATCATCAAAATCATTTGGTGTTCGGAAACACATGTCAAAACATTTCAGTAGAATGACTCATCATTCTAAGGTTTTCATAACCATTTTCACCAAGTGTTCCCATCTAAAGTTGATCAAGTTTTATGCATAGCACTAGCACCTACAAGTGGGGGTAAATACTAAAGATGGGTAATAAACAAGGTGGAATTAGCTAAGTTCTATCTCATGCCTTAGGATGACATCAAGGTTATTTAACCTAGGTCAGGTTTTATGCTCTTTATGCTACCTTCAAATATCTTTCTAATATCTACAAGTCACTAAATAAACTTTTGATAGAACGCTTTGATAACAAAATAAAAAAATTAAGCTTGCAATTAAAACTAGGATTGGGTATCAAGTGGTGTAAGCTTGCAAGTAAAACTTGCATGGTTTAGCTTGCTAAGATAGTAGTATGAGCTTGCTAAGTTGCAAGTGTTAGCTTGCTCAGTTAATATCTTGCTAATTCAACTAGTAGTATTAGGCTTGCCTTGTGCAGAGCAGTGGTTGAAGTTCTCCTCGGCTTCTTCCTCGTAGTATCCTCATTCCTCCTTGTATCCTTGGTCGGTACTAGCATATATCAATAAATATGAGGTACAAAATCACCACACAATACTTAATTATTTATATTTATCACACAAAGGTTCACACTAGATGATCTAGCATCATCACTATCATCACAAAGATTAAAGCACTTGTCTATTTATTTTATTTTAGAAAAGTAATTTCTACTCATTGAAAAAATACTGAAGATTTCATATTCTCCAACTCAAACATGGGATCATGTTGACACATGTCATCACCACACATTTCAGTGCATGGCAATGTGATTTAAAGTGGTGTCACAATTTAATAAGGTTTATCCTTTTTATTTTAATTATATAAAATGACTAGAATGGCCTATGAGGCACTATTTTATTACTTGATCATTATTTCCTGAAGTAACCCTATATATTTTTATATATTCTGAAAGGTATGGTTAAATGTGATTTTTGAGAGTTGGAATCAACTCAAAATCTTTCATGGTTAAATTTGGAAAAATATTTGAATGCATAAAATCTTATGCCTTATTATTTTTACCATGGGTGATCTAAAATTCTAAATGGTTTGAATCCAACAGGCTTGGATTAAGAATTCTAGTACCTTTCTAACAAAATTGGTTTCATGCATTTTGGATCAGTGAATCGAGTTGAGTTGATTTTTGAATCTAGGTATAGAACTAGGTTGGAAATTAAATGAATAAATCTAAATTTGAATTAATGGGTCACGTGGGAGTTTTAACCGGGCCGTCCCACTAAGCACAACGCGCGCGTGCGCTGGTTAAGTGAGCGACCCCACTCGTCAGTGAGACATCGAGTGGCGAAGCGGTACGGGGCGATCAGGGCCGCACGATCTAACTCTAATCCAATGGCTATGGTTCATCGTCCACGTCGGGCAGCGCCGATGAGACAGAACCCTAGTGTGGCCAGTGGGGGTCAACGGGGGCTCACCGGGGCTCTAGCGATGGTCGGCGATGGGGGCGAACGACGAAGTCGATGACGACGATCCTCCTAGTACAGGCAGCTCCTCCTGGGCCGGCTCCAATCGACGGCGCCTTTCCTCCTCTACAGCGGTGAACTCCGGTGAAATTCTGGCCACCTGGTGCTCGCCTTGCTCCGGGAGTTAGTGTGTGTGATCAGTGAGAGGTGGGGAGTGAGATGGTGTGCTCAAATCGAACGGGGGTGGCCTCCTTTTATAGTGCGACGAGGGGACCAAATGGCGAGGGTGGATCTCGTCGGTGTCGTCGGCACAGCGTGCTAATGGTATGGGCAAAGGTAGGGAGCGGTGCGGTGCTCCCTGGTGAAGCTCAATGACACAGTAACGCGTCGTGGGGCGTTGCTGAACGGTCGGAATGTCGCGGCGCTCTAGACGGGTCCGACGGCAAGTTTAATGGTGCACAACATGCGTGGTCCGCACGACGGCGAACGGGGTTGTCTAGCGGAGTGCTGGGGTGCTGGCGATCACGTCTTCAAGCGGCAAGGGCGGCGCGTAGTCTGTGGGCTGGTGTCGCGTGTGGCGCACTGGCGCGCTCTCGGCTCGCACGTAGAGAAGCTTGGCATGAGCTTGCCTTGTGGTCCAGGGGCTGGCAATGCTCGGGGCTGGGACAGAGGGTGGCGGTGGACGTTGGTCAGTGCTCTAGACAAGGTTGGCGAGGCTAGTGCTTCCTCTAGCTCGCTGGCGACTTGGGGGTGGCAAGTTTGCTCTCGGCATGGTCACCATTGATGGCTAGGCTTGCTCACAATGGTGCTAAGGATTGTTAAAGATGCTAGATGATCTACTAAGAGCTTGTTGCAACCAGAGATGGAACAAGGTTGGCCAAATTCACTGTTGCAACTAGTGTTTAATGTTTTGTTGTTTGCTGATCACAAGGAGTTTGATGAAATGGCCGAAAGAAATTCAGATTTGAATTTTGGATTCAAATTGGTGGGTTTTCTAGGAACATACTAGGGAGTATCTGGTTAGTTGGATTGGTTAAGGGGCACTGGTTTGGTTGGGTTTTGAAAATGTGGGATCTTCACATATGTTAAAGATTCATTTTTAAATTGTCATTTGAATGGGGTTGCCAAATGTTTCTGCAAGTTTGAAAGGTGGGCTTTGGTTCACTTTTACTTGGTCTTGCAAGGGGTGGAAAGAAATGGAAAAGTTTCTGTTTGAAATCTTGGACTAGAAACACTCAAAGTGACCTAGTGAGCAAGATTGGCAAAAATGACCATTTGCCTTATTTGATTTGTTTTCTGATTTTCTCGTGATTTGTTTCCGCTTGGAAATGCTTTAGATAATGTTATTTTCATCCTTAAACCATTCCTTGCTATTTAGGTTAATCACACAAGTCCATTCATGCATTCATCAAATCATCACATACACACATGCATTCATTTGGTTTTTATTTAATCAAAGTTTTTGTTAACCCTAATTTTAGTGAATAGAGTTTGATGATCATGATCAATAGTTTTGGGATGTTACATCATGTTTCATTCATAGTTACTTTGTCTTACTGTTATAAGTCCATCTTTCATGCTCATGTTTAGAGTTCTTTGATCCCAGCTTTCAATGCTTGCAAATGGTTTGATCTTGGTTTTGATGGTGCATGTCACCTAAAAAATCATTCTTTTTATCACTTACCTACTCGAGGACTTACGGGAGTTAAGCTTGGGGATGCTTGATACATCGGAAACGTATCTATAATTTTTAATGTTCAATGCTTGTTTAGTATCTACTTTTCTTTTCTTTGTCTACACTTTGAGGTGTTTTATATGTTTTCGGTACTAACCTATTAACAAGATGCCATAGTGTAAGTTGCCTGTTTTCTTCTGTTTTTGGTTCGAGAAAGGAAGAAAATCAATATTCTCGGAATTGGACTGGACAAAAGTCAAAGTCAATATTTCACCGAGGAGAACACGGAGTCTAGAGGAGAGACGGAGGGGAGCCACAGGGCGGCCGCACCCCCCAGGTGCGGGCCCACCCTAGGCCACGCCTGGGCAGGGTGTGGGACCCCTAGCCACCCGCCTACCTCTCCTCTTCGCCTATAAGAATCCCTCGATTCCTAAACCCTAATCACCCGATCAATATTCCACGAAACCATCTGTAGCCGCCACCGCCATCGTCCCTATATCGGGGGATCTGAAGCTCTTCCTGGCACCCTGCCGGAGGGGAAATCATCCCAGAGGCCTTCTTCTTCATCATGCCATCCTCCGGTATGAAGCGTGAGTAGTTCCACCTTGTACTACAGGTCCATGTAGTATCTAGATGGTTGTATCTCCTCCTTTATGATTTCATGTCTAGATCTTGTGAGATCCGTTCATGATCAAGATCTCATCTATTTGTAATCATGCATGTTGTGTTTGCGGGGATCCGATGGATATTGAGATTACTATGTCAGATTGATTAATGCTTTTGTCTTATTGATTCTATCATGTCTGTGTTGTTTGTGATCTTGCATGATCTCCGTTGTTAGTAGCTATCTTGGCCAAGTAGTTGCTAGTGAATCCAAGAGGGGGTATTTATGCTCGATAGTGGGTTCATGCCTCTATTTAATCTAAGGTAAGTGACAAAAATCTCTAAGGTTGTAGATGTGTTGTTGCCACTAGGGAGAAAACAACGGTCTCTTGTTCATGGAACAAGCGGATTGTTTACGTTACACACTTTGCTTAAAGCAGTTGTCTGTTGCTTGCAACTTAATACTGGAGGGGGTTTGGATGATAACCCAAAGGTAGACTTCTAGTCATAGATGCAGTTGGATGGAGGTCTATGTATCTTGTTGTATTGCCCAATCAAATCTCAGAGGATCTTGATGTCTAGTATTGCATTGTTATGCCTTGCTCAGTCCTGTCAATTGCCCTGCTGTAATTTGTTTTCCCTGCATACCCTGTTTGTTTATCTAAGGATAACACTTCTAGTGAACTATGGACCCGGTCCAATATTTACCATTAATACATCTTCCACTGTTACTGTTTACTTTCTGCAAACCACTATCACCGTCCACACCATACAATTAATCCTTTATTATAGCAACCGGTGATATTGACAACCGCACTGTTTGTTGGGGCAAAGTCTTGAGTTTGTGTTACATAGGTCTCCAAGTTGCTTTCAACACCTTTGAGACGTTTCCTTCCTCCTACTTGTTCGATAACCTCGGTTTCTTACTGAGGAAAGACTTGCTACTATGCTGCATCACACCTTGCTCTTGGGGTTTCCCGACGAAGCGTTACCAAATCAACAAAGCGCCATCAAGTAGTACATAGGAAGGAAACCACTTTGGTCCTCGACGGCAAAAAAATCAAACTTTTCTGGTTTAGAATTTTTCACCTCCTTCCCAAACATCAGGAGGGAAGGTTATTCAAAAGATCGGCAATTCGCAGTAGTACTTCTTATCTTATATTTATCTTGTCTTATATCTTACAACACCATATACCACTATATAGTGTACGGATAACTTTGAACATTGACTGTTGCAAGAGTGGAAAATCCAAACATTGCTAACTGTTCGATCTTATTTTCCATTCTTACAATCTAGAAGATTATTTTTTGATAGACTTTATCACAATGAACGCTAGTATGTGCAAACCTAAAAACACACTTCATTGCTTAGTTCCAGGGACCTTGTGCTAAATGCATGGACTTGGATGTAATTTTCATTTTTATGAGGTCCTCGATGTAACTTGTACTTCCACCGACAGTGTTAACTGAAGCACCTCACTCCTATGGGACCTATCGTGGTTAGAAGAAAATGCAACTCTCCCAATTATCACACAAAGTGGATGACGGTTTCTTATGTAATTCCATTTTTCAAGCTTCCTAGCTAACTTCGGACACTTCACCAACTTCTTGCCAATTTAACAAAATTAGGTCAAAGTTGAGCTATAAGTAAGCGAGGTAGATTTCTATTTAATTAAATCTCTTTTCGGAGGTAGATGGGTGCATATTCTTGTAGTAAACAATGTCGTCTGTGTGATTTCCAACTATCAGGAAAGAACATTCTCAATTTCCTGAGTAATGACGAGATTGTTCTTCTTCGTAAAGAAAGTTCGAAAAATATGGATCTGAATGACAGAAGCCAAGGTTTCAGACATATTAAGTGGACCAACATGTTTCACTGACGATTCCTATGTTTAATTTTATGAGTTTTAAAACTTCGTCCTAACTAACTCTGCCCACTTGAATGAATGTATGTCGTCTTATAGAAATTAGGTCAAATTTGAACTGCAAGAAAATTATAGGTTTGGTTTCAAAGTTTTGCGGTTTTTTTCAGGTAGCCATCCGGGGGGCATTTAATATTTCTCAAACCACCACCAAGAGTTTTGACAACAGGTTCAACTTCTTGCTAAATTTTTTCATCTTGACAATTTAACGACATTAGGTCAAACTCGACCTACCAGTAAGTGTGATATATTTCTCTTGAATTACAAATTGTGTTTTCAAAGGTACATGGGTGCATCTTATTTATAACAAAAATGCCATTGGTGTGAGTATCCAACTATCATGAAAGAACAATCTTAATTTTTCGTGTGATGATGAGATTATTCCTTTCCATAAATATGGATCCTAATGCCACAAGCTGACCTTTCAAATATTTATAGTGGACCGACATGTTGTAATTATGATTCCCATGTTTTATGATTTTTAAAACTTTGGCCTAGCTAACTATGCCCACTTGAATGACTTTATGCCGATTTATGAAAATTAGATCAATCTTGAACTACAGGAAAATTATAGGTTGCTTTGAAAGTTTTGCGATTTTTTGGGGTAACCATCGGGGTTATTTATTATATCACAAAGCACCACCGAGAGTTTTGAAATCAGGTTCAACTTCTTGCTACGATTTCTCATCTTGACAACTTAAAGAAATTAGGTCAAACTTTAGGTACGACTAAGCACGATAGATTGCTCTTGAATTAATTGTCTTTTCGAATGTAGATGGGTGCATCTTATTTTAGTAAACAATGTCATCGGTCTGAGTTTCCAACTATCAAGATAGAACATTTTGAATTTCTCGTGTGATGACAAGATTTTTCCTTTATGTAAAGAAAGTTCAAAGATTATTTGATCTGCATATGCCACAAGCCAAGATTTCATACATATATATTGGACCAACATGTTTCATAAGTTTCAAACTTTGTCCTTGCTAACTCTGCCAACTTGAATGACTTTATGCCGATTTATCGAAATTAGGTCAAATTTGAACTACTAGAAAATTGTAGGTTGCTTTGAAAGTTTTGTGATTTTTTTGGAGGTAACCATCGGAGTTTCATTTAATATATCACAAACCACCACTGAGAGTTTTGAAAACAGGTTCAACTTCTTGCTAAGATTTTGTATCTTCACAATTTAACAAAATTAGGTCAAACTTAAGCTACCGGTAAGCGTGATAGATTGATCTCGAATTAAATATCATTTTAGAGGTAGAAGGGTAGATCTTCTTTTAGTAAACAATGCTGTCGCTGTGAGTTTCCAACTATCAGGAAATAACATTATTAATTTTCCATGTGATGGACTTGGATGTCATTTTTATTTTCTATAAGGTCCTTGATGCAACCTGTACTTCCACCGATTGTGTTAAGTAAAGCTCACTGCTCCCACGTGAATCGTGTTAGTTAAAATAAAAAAGTGATTATCCCAATTTTCATACAAAGTGAACATTGCTTTCTTACAATTCCCAAGTTTTTAGACGGAATTTTCAAGATTACTAGCTAACTTGGTACACTTAAATAACTTTATATAGATTTAACAAAATTAGGTCAAATTGTTCTTCTATGTAAAGAATATAGCTCAAAATAGAGGGGGAAAATCAATGAACGAGAATAGATTATGCATGCAGATTGTTGAGGAAATACGACATGTAAGAGCAACTTAATTTTGGGTATCTTTATACGGTTGTTGATCATTATTATTAGATTGGTGGAATTTCACAAAAAAATCGAGTCTAGCATGGTGGCGAGGGGAGTACAAGGAACATGTGTCAAAAGGAAAAAGAAAATAATGGGCCCCACTTGGCAGTGTATGACCGAGCTGTAAAACTACTATGCAAAAGTTAACATCTTCAGTCTAGTAGGTCCCACGAATCATCTCATATAGACACTTCCTAAACGGTAGAGCTAGGGAATCATCTATGTATATGTCCAAACCTATTTTTAAGATGGGACCCAGTTGCTAATAGCAATCTAGTTGATTGCACCACAATGTATTTAGTCAAACTAGTCCATATGATAGGACCCACATGTAAGAACTACACTCTCGTAGTCTTGTTATTAAATTTTTCTATGGATATGTGTAATAGATATCAATATTTTAATGATTATGGACTACCCATGAGCTTAAGGGTGACCCTTAAATTTTTTATCTTATGGATAGCTTCCACTATGTATATGGAAGTCCATCACGACTACTACTTTTTTCCTTATGGACAACATAGTGGATGCCCTTTACTCGTAGTAGTATTTTTTAGCTTAGACATATGCTCACCTCTGTCCACACGTTGTACATACAGAGAGAATAAAACGTAGGAAGGGGAAGAGGGAAGTAGCAAAGAGCAAAGTTATGATGGTTTCCTGGCACAAGGTACTCCTGCCGCAATACAGTGTAGACTGTACTAGTACTAAATTTCAGGACCTATGCACATAAAAAATGTGTGTTTTCTCTCTCCTTTGATGCCTCTCATCTCTCCCCTCCCCTCTCCCCTCGGGAACTGGCTCGGCTAATCTCTCCATCGTCCACATCATGGCGATGTGCACGTGTGCCTTGGTATGACGACTCTGTTTCTTTTTTTGAGAGGGCGGCTCTGTTTCTCTAGCTCGTTCGTCAAACGCGTTGGTGTGGAGTACGGGGAGTAGTACATAGGAACGAAACCACTTTTTTCCTCGGTAGCAAAAAAAATTAAACTTCTCTGGTTTCAAAATTTTCACCTGCTTCTGAAAAATCGGGAGGGAAGGTTATTCGAAAGATCGACATTTCACAGTAGTACTTCTTATCTTATCTTTATCTTGTCTTAGCTATTACTATACTATAGACAACTATATAGTGTACGGATAACTTTGAACATTGACCGTTGGATAAGGAGTGGCAAATCCAAACATTGCTAACCGCTTGATCTTCTTATCCATTTTTGCATCTAGATGATTCTATTTTGATATAATTTAGCACACTGAACGCTAGTATGCACAAACCCGGAAATACACTTCATTGCTTAGTTCCAGGGACCTTGTGATAAATGCATAAAATTGGATGTAATTTTCATTTTTATGAGGTCCTCGATGTAACTTGTACTTCCACTGACCGTGTTAACTGAAGCACCTCGCTCCTATAGGAACTACCATGGTAATAAGAGAATGCAACCCTCCCAATTATCTCACAAAGTGGACTACGATTTCTTATATATTTCCATTTTTCAAACTTCCTAGCTTCACACACTTCACGGACTTCTTGCTGTTTTAATGAAATTAGGTCAAACTTGAGATACAAGTAAGCGAGGTAGATTGCTCTTGAATGAAATGTCTTTTCTGAGTGAGATGGGTGCATCTTCTTGTAGTAAACAATGCCGTCGGTGTGAGTTTCCAACTATCAGGAAAGAACATTCTCACTTTCCTGAGTAATGACGAGATTGTTCTTTGTCATAAAGAAAGTCCAAAGAATATGGATCTGAATGCCACAAGCCAAGCTTCTAGACATATTAAGTGGACTGACATGTTGCACTTATGATTCCTATGTTTAATTTTATTAGTTTTCAAACTTCATCCTAGCTAACTCTGCCCACTTGAATGACTTTATGTCGGCTTATCAAAATTAGGTGAAATTTGAACTACAAGAAAATTGTAGGTTTGGTTTGAAAGTTTTGTGATTTTTTTGAGGTAACAATCGGGGGGAATTTAATATATCCCAAACCACCACCGAGAGTTTCGATAATAGGTTCAACTTCTTGCTAAATTTTTCATCTTGATAATTTAATGAAAGTAGGTCAAACTCGACCTACCAGTAAGCGCGCAATAGATTGCTCTTGAATTAGCAGTAGATGGGTGCATCTTATTTTTAGTAAACAATGTCATCGGTATTAGTATCCAACTATTAGGAACGAACAATCTTTATTTTTCAAGTGATGACGAGATTGCTCCTTTCTGTAAAGAAAGTATAAAGAATATGGATCTGAATGCCACAAGCGGACCTTTCAAATATTTATAGTGGACCGACATGTTGTACTTATGATTCCATTTTTTTTTCAAACTCCAGCCTAGTTAACTCTGCCCACTTGAATGAATTTTTCCGACTTCTCAAAATTAGGTCAATCTTGAACTACATCACGAACCACCACCAAGAGTTTGGAAATCAGGTTCAACTTCTTGCTAAGATTTTTCATCTTGACAACTTAATGAAATTAGGTCAAACTTAAGGTACGAGTAAGCATGATAGATTACTCTTAAATTAATTGTCTTTTGAAGGTAGATGGGTGTATCTTCTTTTAGTAAACAATATAGTTGGTGTGAGTTTCCAACTATCAGGAAATAACATTCTCAATTTTTTGAGTGATGACGATATTGTTCCTTTTTGTAAAGAAAGTCAAAAGAATATTGAATCTGAATATGCCATAATCCAAGCTTTCATACATATATATTGGACTGACATGTTGTACTACTTATGACTCCCATGTTTCATGAGTTCTTGCTAACTCTGCCAACTTGAATGACTTTATGCCGATTTATCGAAATTAAGTCAAACTTGAACTACATGAAAATTTTAAGTTGCTTTGAAAGTTTTATGATTTTTTTTGGACGTAACCATCGGGGTTTCATTTTATATATCATAAACCACCACTGAGAGTTTTGAAAACAAGTTCAACTTCTTTCTAAGATTTTCATCTTAACAATTTAACGAAATTAGGTCAAACTTGAGCTATCAGTAAGCGCGATATATTGCTCTCGGATTAAATACCATTTCAGAGGCAGATGGGTACATCTTATTTTAGTAAACAATGCCATCGGTGTTAGTTTCCAACTATCGAGAAAGAACATTCTCAATTTTCCAAGTGATGGACTTGGATGTCATTTTCATTTTCAATAAGCTTCTTAATGCAACTTGTACTTCCACCGACCGTGTTTATTGAAGCTCACTGCTCCCACGGGACCCGTGTTAGTTAAAATAAAAAGGGACCGCCCCAATTTTCATACAAAGTGGACCTTGCTATCTTACAATTCCCAAGTTTTTAGATGGATTTTTCAAGATTACTAGCTAACTTGGTACACTTAAATGACTTTATATAGATTTAACTAAATTAGGTCAAATTGTTCTTATATGTAAAGAATATAGCTCAAAATAGAGGGTAAAATCGAAGAACAAGAATAGATTATGCATGAAAATTGTTGAGGAAATACGGCGTGTAAGAGCTACTTACTTTTGGGTCTCTTTATATGGTTGTCGATCATTATTGATAGATCAGTAGAATTTCACAAAAACAATCGAGTCTGGGGCGGTGGCGAGGGGAGTACAAGGGAAATGTGTCTAAAGGAAAAAAAAGCAAATAATGGGCCCCACTTGGCAGTGTATGACCAAGCGCGTGGAGATGAAGAGGCCACCTCTCATGGACTGGACCTTCTTCCTCCTCTCTCCGTGACTGTAGTTCTTCTCTGCTAGATTGGTTTGCCTGTTTTCATTCCTTTTTGCTAGGCTACTTCACCCGCATGACCGGGAACAAGTCCCGCCACAAAAGGGTTCGTGTCGTGATGGAGAAGCGGGCTAAAGAAAAGAAGTCGGCTTGCCATTCTACCTTGATCAATCGGTCCTAGTTGAATCCCTCGGCTGCAGGCAAGAGGTCTTCAACTCAAGATTCTTCAAAGCTGCCGCAGCAGCCAGGGACAGGTACCTTCAGGAAAATCTCCGTGCTTGCGCAACTTTCTATGTATTTAACCTTTTCTTGATTCCCCATTTACCTACTAGAACATTCTTCCTCAATGGTGTTTTTAGGTCGGGTCGTCTTTGAATTCCCTGAGCACTCCTGCCTGCAGAAACCTCTTCACCGTCGCCGATGGACGGTGATACATTCAGGTAAATCTCCCTGCTTGGGCAACTTTCCATGTATTTGACCATTTATTTATTCTCTCATTTTCCCTATTACTAGTAATACATTATTTCTCAATGTTTTTTAGGTCGGGCAGTCCTCGCATTCCCATGACACTCCTGCCTGCAAAATCATCTTCATTGTCGCCGATGGAGGCTGATAGGTACAGCCATGAGGTAAAAAACCATTCGATTTGTGATTCCATGTCACTCTTCCTTGATGTTCTCGGGGTACACTTCTGAGGTTTTGGTCCTTATTCATCTAACAGAATATTGGCTTTGAGATCTACTTTATGGTGAAAAAGGTGATGGGCGATTTCTACGCCATGATAGTAGACATAAGAGCCCTCGTCAAGGAGTGCACTAGACTTTAGTCCAAACTCGCCGCTGACAAGGTCGAGCTTAGGCTCCTTGGGAATCTCGCCATGGAATACTTGATTAAGCGTGATGAGTTGAAGTGGCGGAACATCGGCATGGTGGAGATGCTGGGAATAAGCTTCGAATAGATCTAGGACCTCGAGGACCAGAGGGACAAACTCCTGGCCAAGCTGGCAAAGTTGAAGCATGAAGTTATGGTTGATCTCCATCAATGAGCCGGCACGTGGAAGACCTTAAATTAGTACTCCATCTGTTTTCATAATATAAGCATGTTTACAGTGCTAAAACAACTTACTAAATAGGCATATATTATGGAACGAAGGGAGTAGTTCATGATCTGATAATATAGATAGCAAAATAGCCCTAGTAAATTGGAAAACATTTATTTAGCAGTATGAATGTATGATTGTGTACTTGCTGGTAAAGTATTTGGTTGTTTGGTGAATGTCACATGCATCACCAGCCACAATGTTGCCAGAGCCAAATTTGGTGTGATCATCTTTCCTACTGTAATATGCTCCATAGTTAGTTATTACTATCGCTCCATCCCGAGTGGTATAGTTAACCAAATTTATAGTAAAATTACTTTCTTGGACTATGTATTTTCCTAAATAAACCGAAATAGATGTAATATACTTGTACTCCAATTTTTTTCTTTAAAGAAGGGGAGTATAACTAGAGTACGAGTGCTTGAAGCAGAGGTTGTGCTCGGGAATGCGCATAGCTTTTTCGCTGAATGGACTACGGAGTCTACACTTAGTAAAGGATGCTGGTGCATTCATACCTCCCATCGCATTCGATGCACTTGTTCTATCCCGGCACCTAGCTATTGTAGCAATAGAGTAGAGATCACCATTTTTTGGCACACTAAAGATCACCAAATTTTGCATTACATTGGTGGGTTTTTTTTTGAACTACCCGGCGCCATGCGCAATTCAAAAGTTTCAAACATACCACAGGCACCATTGATACATATAAAAGTTGCCTTATCCCATATCCCCCACGAATATGTCCTTTGTAAAAGCCCAAATATATTAATGAGGATCAATTTCTAATTAACCAAAGTTAGGGTTAACAAAAGCTTTTACTAATGAAATTCAAATATTAATGCTTGTGTGTATGAATGCTTGCAATGCCATGTGTGATTGTTGTAAATGATGAGAAATGGTTTAAAGATCAAAACCATATCATCTAGGTCATTTCCAAACCAGATCAAAACAAAAGAAATTCAAACTATGAAGCATATGACCTAATGGTAATTTTTGCCCAAGTTAACCACTAGCTCACTTTGAGCATCTCTAGCAACTAATCTAAAATAGAAACAATTCCATTTCTTTTCTCCCCTTCCTAGACGTAGTGACACTAAACACAATGGAGCTTTCCAACCTTGCAGAAACATTTTCAAATCATTTTGAGAGGCAATTCAAAATTGAATCTATCTTACGTATCAAGATAGTCATTTTTGGAAAACCCCTCAAACCTTCACCACTTAGCAAACCATTGAACCCAAAGACTACCAAGATTAGTACCAGAGCACCCACCAAAAATCACTGAAAAATATGATGGTTTAGTTCTTGCAGCCATTAGATCAAACACCCAGTGATCACAGTACAAACTCAACCACTATACACTGTTTTGATCAAACCTTGGATCATCTTTGTGACCTCACCAAGCTGACACATTGTGCCCTTAACTCACTCAATACCAGCCCGTGTAAAGGAGCTCTCTCACTCGATCAAATGAGCAGTGCAAAAATCGTACCCGATCTCACCTTCCCACCCCGACGCGACCACGCCTCCCTCGCCGATGATGTCTAGGAGGTAGCCCTGACCTCACCGCCTCTTCTTGTGCACGCCCCGACCAAAGACCGTTCGAGGAGACGCCAGCATAGCCGTGCCCATTTAACACCAGACCATGCCGATCGCGGTGCCAGGGCACCGAGCAATCCCACGTGCACACGTCGCGCCTCACTCTCACATTGCGCCATTATGTTCGCCATGACTCCAGCAAGCACCCAGACATGCCCGTTTGAACGCTCGATCACCGTGACCACCGTATGCCGTGACGAATGCCAATGGTACCGCCACAGAGAACGGATGTTCTAGAACGATAGAGACCGCGCCTCGCTGTGCCACTGTGCGCATGACGATCTCCCTGAAGCACCGCGTCGACGTATACCTTGGCCATGCTAATAGCTCACTGTAACTGCGTCGTCGGTGAGCCCAAGCCATGCCGCCGTGCCCCCTTCGCTGTAGTATAAATAGATCCCTCCCCCAACCTCAAAACACACACCATTCCAATCCTCTCTCACCCAGCAACCTCTCTGACCCAACCCTGGAGCAAGGCGAGCACCACCGTGTCGGAATTTCACCGGAGTTTGCCGCTGTAGAGCAAGGAAGGAGCCGACACTAGGAGCCACCCCAGGAGCTGCCGCGACCACCAGTCGAACCGCCGTCATCGACTCGTTTGTTCGCCCCCATCGCCTGACGTAGATGGAGCCATAGTAACCCCCGCCAACCCCCGCCGTAGCGCTGGGGTTCTGTCTCGCGCGAGCCCTGCGATGGAGACGACAACGCTCAGCCGTCGATCGCGCTATAATCCTAAGGCCCAGATTAGCTGATATTGTTTCGTGTTTGATTAGTCGCTGACAGGTAGGACCAGCCCCAGAGCAGCCCGCTGCGCTTGTGTTGCATAGTTGGGTCAGCCCATTAGCATTCCCGCGGATAGCCCACAAATTCAAACTTAGCTTTTCCTTTTATTTGAAAATCCCATATTGTAGGTAACTTTAAAAATGAATTCAGGAAGATTCACTAAACCAAATTGAATGATTCCAATTTTGTTTGAAAGTAGATGAAAATATCTAATCACTCCCATTGGATTCAAACAGTTTCAAACTATAGATCACCCTTGGTAAAAATAGCAAGACAGTAGCTTTTGCAACTTCAAACATTTTTCAAAATTTAACCATAAGTGATTTTGAGTTGATTCCAACTCTCAAAAATCACATTGGACAAGACCTTTCTAAATATATAAAAATATAGATACTTACATATAGTAGTCTTGGACCAAAATTAAAGAATGGCTTTATAGTCATCTCTAGTCCCTAAAGTATTATTAAATAGTAGTATGAAGCTTTGTAAATTAGGCCAACCACTTTAAATCACATTCTCAAGTATTATAATATGTGGTGATAACATGTGTCAATATGATCCCATATTTGAATTGGAGAATATTAAATCTTAAGTAACTTTTCAATGAGTAGAAATTACTTTTCTAAAAATAAGAAAAATACAATCTTATCATAGAAATTACTTTTCTTGTAATGATAGAGATGATGCTAAATCATCTAGTGTGGACCTTTGTGTGATAAATATAAGTAGTTAAGTATTGTTTGGTGATTGTGTACCTTGTATTTATTTATAGATGCTAGTGTCAATCCGGGCTACGAGGAGGAAGAATTTTACGATGACGAGGAAGATAACTTCGACCACCTTACCAACCAAGTCAAGCTATACTAAGCATGATAGACCATGCAATCCTTATTATGCATACCTTCGAGATACCATTTTGATTAAACCATTTTCCTAGGTTTACTCGAAATCTTTACCTTCTTTGTTTTATCAAAGTTGTTCAAGTAGTAATTAACTGGTAATCCGTGGAAGAGTAGGAAGAATGTCATCAAGAGCTTGGAACTTGATGTAGATAGTTATGCTAGTTTAGTACCCATCAAATAGTGACTCCCCCATTGATAGAAGCTAGTGCTAAATTAATCTTGATCACTCTAGATGGGAACAAATGATTATGAAAACCTTGGAATGATGAGTCATTCTATTGAAATGTTTTGACATGAGTTATGAACACAATTACTTGAAGATGATGATGTGTGAATTATGTGACCTGACTTTGATAAAAACTGATGGTTGGGTTCGGATGCGATACCATTCCAATTTTACTGTACAACCACAATACCCGAATTTGGGTAGGCCTTGACTGGAAGTTTATGTGTCTTAGTATGGATTACCTCGCGGAACAAGGTGAGCTAAAGCTACCTTGTGAATGTGACTCTCCACCTATGTAGTTCCCAAGATGACAGATGATCATGGTTGGGAGGCCAAACTCATAGGGGAGGTGTCTATACTAGGGTGTGTAATTGAAAGGTTAGGATTGATTATCCGCATACCAAGTATGATGATACAGGATTATTCCTGATGGATGTATCGAATGTTGTGTTGAAAGTGTACTATCTCTGCAGATTGTCAAACTACTCGAATAGCCACGTCCGCGGTTATGGACAGTTGGATGGCCATACTATTCTGTTGTCAAACGTTTTTCAAAAAGGACTCCTCACCTGAATAATGACTTTGACTTAACCCCACAAGTGGAAGAGATCAAGCTAGGTTCCAATTTAAGTAATCTAGACAACTAAAGTTAGGACTTTACCACTAAGTACTTTTGAAATAAAATTGGCTTGTGCCAAACAAACCTAGAGCTTAGGATTCATATTAGACTGGTCTTATTGCTTTAGAAATAGTTTTCGAGTACTTCAAAGTACTCATGGCTTTGTCCCTGGCTATTTCCATGGCCAGACTATGAAGGAGACTACGAGGAGGATGGATAGCAGGACGCTTACGATAACTAGGATCATCTCCCATCGTCAGCATTGCATGTGACCCTGAAGATGGAGCCTCGACCATGCTAGTACTATTATGTCTCGCAAAAATGGTAATCCTGGGATTGTGATGTACTGCATAACAGGCATTTGGAATTAAAAATACGGGTGTTTACAAGTTGGTATCAGAGCCATCCTGACCATACGAGACCCTAGTTAGCATGGACGTCAGAAAAACTTAGTTTCCAAAAGAAAGAAAGTGAGTATCTATGAAAATCTATTCTCACTCTTATCCTTGAAAATAATTTCCAAAAGAGAGTCATATGTTCCTCAAATTTTTTGCAATCTTACATAAAATTTGTCACACTTGATCACCTCTCTAACTTACACATCTAAATTACTTATAGATGGACTACACCTACAGCAAGTTTTATTAGTTGGGAAACGGAGGAAACCCCATATTTGAGAGTGACCTAAGTCAGCTTGCAGAATTTTTGGAGCGCCTGCATCCGGTGTTTTATGGAGCTCAACTCCATGATCACCCTAGAGGGGAGCTGCAATGGCTGATACTTGCAGATCTGCAAGGAAAAATGGAGCCACCTACATCTGAGAAGATCCATTTTAGCATCCGGGAGAACAATTGGATAGATGGATTGGCAAGAGAAATGCAGGAAGCACTTGCCCGACTATGTGGCCAGAATATCAACAAGATCGCCGGCACCCACTTCGCTCATTGTGCTAGAAATGACTCCAATGGACAACCCTTGGACCTGCCAGGCTACCCTGAGTGAGGGCACCATGTGGACCACCTTGCCTTCATGCTTCATGAGAATCAGAAAGAGCTGGACAACGCTCATGCTGATGCCATAGAGAAGCAACTTGCTTCCGCCAAGAAGGACCAAACCTTAGCCATCCTCGTGAAGGAGTGCAAGTCACTTAGTCATCTGCATGACAAGAAGGATCACATCATTGCTCGCCTTCGTCACAAAGTTTCATCCTTGGAAGAGACCATCCATGATCGAGAGATGCAGCTTGAGGAGAGGAAGAACAAAGGGGAAGATATTCGTGGAGATCCCTACTCGTACCTCAGTGATGATGGTGACTATTTGGAGGACATGTACCAAGAGTTCCACACTGATGATGAGGACTGCGACTTCAATGATGATGAAGAAGCCACCAGTTCTAATGAGTAGTAGCACCAGAGCACTGTCGTAGGTATGAGTTGTATCCAGTCCCACTATATCGCAGCTTGGCAGAATGGTTCTTCAAACCATATGCATAGTTGTTGTGATGTGTTGTTTGGAATGTGTGGTTTGTATGTGTGCTTGGAATGAATGGGAATGAGTTGTTGGCTTTCAAACCTTAGCCTTAAAACCTTTAAAACCAAACCCTATAAACCTTAGAAAAATTTCCCTCTTGTATTATGATCTATCTCAATCTTCAGATGACTCGTGGAGGGAGCAGCTCATCTCAAGACCCGATGATCCAAATCCTGCAAATGTTAGTAGCCGATCAAGAAGCCGGTAGAACCAAGCGTCAAGATAATCTTACCACTCTTCAACACATCGCCCAATTGGCGCATGACAACCAAGGCCATGGAAATCAAGATCATCATGGATCCAAACTTAAGAACTTCCGGAACACCAATCCCCCTATCTTTAGCAAGTCAGGAGAGCCCTTAGATGCCGATGACTGGCTGCAAACCATGGGAAAAACTTAGAAGTTGTCGGAGTAGATGAGGCAGAGAAAGTACGGTTTGCCACCCACTATTTGGTAGGTTCTGCAAGAGCATGGTGGAATAGCACCCGTACCATGAATGGAGGACAGATGATGACTTGGTATGAATTCAAACTCAAGTTCAGCCGAACCCATGTGCCACCAGGTTTGATTCTGAGGATGAGGGATGAATTCAAGGAGTTGAAGCAAGGAAGGATGACCGTGGTAGAGTACCATGATATATTTCTATCTTTTTCTAGGTATGCCCCTGATGAGATTGGTACTGAAGCCAAGAAGAAGGAGAGATTTCTGAAGGGTCTGCAAGATGAGATGCAGACGATGCTATTCAATATCCCGTTTACGGATCTAGAAGATTTAGTGGATTCATCAATCCAGATGGAAGGAAAGATCAACCAAGCTATTGAGAACCGTAAGCGTCGTATGATGCATCAACCTGGATCCCACCATACCCTAAAGTATCGCCCCAATTCGTCTGCCTGATTTGCACCAAGGAACAATAGGCCATCAGTGTCACGCCCAAACTTTCCCAAGAAACCCAAGACCGGGAGGCAACAACCATTACCACAATGGCAACCCCAATAAATTCAACCGTGCACCAACAAGGACCACCAACACCAATAACAATACTGCCCCAAGGACTGGAAGTAATGATGTGCCTGTTGCCGGGAAGGACAAGTCAACAATCACCTTCTTTGAGTGTGGAGTGATGGGTCACTACTCCAATGAGTGCCCCAAGAAGATTGCTGCAGCACCCAATGTTACTGCACCTTCCCAGTAGCATCATCGTGTCCAACCTGGAAAGAGATTCTCCCCAGGCAATCCAAACAACCGTACCGGCCATCTATTGCACATGAATGCTAAAGAAGCCCAGGAAGCGCCAGATGTTGTGCTGGGTATGTCTTCTGTTAATTCATTAGTTGCAAGAGTGTTGTTTGATTCTGGAGCATCGCACTTGTTTGTTACGGAAGAATTTGCATGCACTAGTAAGATTCAACCAACAAATTTGAAGCATGTTATTATAGTTCAAATAACTGGGTCAACTACCAAAGCTAGAAAAATTTGCAAGGCCGTACCTATCAGAATTCATGGAATAGATTTCTATGCCAGTCTAATAGTACTCAAAACAAAAGGTTTGGAAGTAGTACTAGGAATGGATTGGATGTCGAAACATCAAGGACTCATAGATTGTGCCAAGAAAGCCATAACCATGACCAGTAACACCGGAATATCAGTTGAGCATGTGTCTGAGACATTGCCTTGTCAATTCAAGTGCAACAAGAATTTAGCCCCACCAACCATAGACCAAGTCGGAGTAGTCTGTGAATACCCTGATGTGTTCCTAGATGAATTTCTCGGTATGCTCCCATATCGGGATATTGATTTTATCATTGAACTAATCCCTGGAACATGACCCATGGCTCAGAGACCCTATAGTATGAACCCATTAGAGTTAGTGGACCTCAAGAAGCAACTTGATGACATGATTAGCAAAGATCTGATTCAACCAAGTGCATCGCCATGGATATCACCTGTTTTGTTTGTGGATAAGAAATATGGTGCCACCCGTTTATGTACGGATTACCAGAAGTTGAATGATGTCACCATCAAGAACAAGTACCCATTTCCTAAGATAAAAGATTTGTTTGACTAGTTGACCGGTGCCAGAGTGTTCTCTAAGATTGATCTTAGAACTGGTTATCATCAACTAAAAATACGCGCAACGGATATTCCAAATACTGCCTTCACTACCCGATATGGATTGTATGAGTATAAGGTCATGTATTTTGGATTAACCAATTCCCAAGATTATTTCATGAATCTCATAAATAAGTTTTTTATGAACTTCTTGGATAAGTTTTTCTTTAGTTTCATCAATGAAATTTTAATCTACTCCAAATCGGAAGAAGAACATGAACATCACCTAAGAATCATCATCGGAACCCTTAGAGAGCATCAGTTGTATGCCAAGTTTAGAAAATGTGAATCCTGGTTAAAGGAAGTAGGATTCCTTGGACATAACTTGTCAGTCGGAGGAGTTGCCGTCAACCCTACCAAGATTAAGGATTTTGAAGAATGGAGAGCCCCAACCACTCAAACAGAAGTTCGTGCATTTCTTAGATTAGCGGGATACTACCACAAGTTTGTTGAAGGATTTTCAAGAATCACCAGGCCGATGACTCAGTTATTAAAGAAAGATCAGAAGTTGGAATGGACGGACAAATGTGAAGCAAGTTTTCAAGAGCTCAAGAAGAGATTGATTCCAGCCCCAATTTTGATCATGCCGGATAGCACGAAGCCCTTTGACATGTATTGTGATGCATCCAAGATTGGTCTCGGATGTGTGTTGATGCAAGGAGGCACAGCAATATCATATTTGTCCCGACAACTAAAGAAACATGAATAGAACTATCCCACCCATGACTTAGAGTTAGCCGCTGTAGTTTTAGCCTTGAAGACATGGCGTCATTACCTCATGGGTAATCGCTGTGCGATTTATTCAGATCACAAGAGTTTGAAGTATATTTTTACTGGGAAGGAGTTTAATATGAGGCAAATGAGATGGATAGAGTTAATCAAGGATTATGACCTTGACATTCACTATCACCCCGGAAAGGCCAATGTGGTAGTGAATGATCTTAGTAGACTGCGGTGTAGATTGAATACCATGGTTCTGAAAGAGCAACCAAGTTTACATAAGGAGTTGGAGGATTTCATAATGGAGATAGTTAGCGAAGGATTCCTAGCTAGTATTGAACTTCAACCCACCTGGATAGAACAGATAAAGGAAGCTTAGAAAGGAAATGCCAATATCGATGGAATTAAGCATCGTATCAGTACAGGGAAGGTACCCGGATTTATGGAAGATGAAGAAGGAGTTTTGTGGTATAAAGGAAGAATCTATGTGCCAGCGGATTCAGAGTTGAAACAAGCTATTTTGCAAGAATCCCATGATACTATTTATTCTATCCATCCGGGAGGAACGAAGATGTATCAGGATTTGAAGGAGCAATTTTGGTGGCATAAAATGAAGAGAGAAGTCTGAAGCTACATAGCCAAGTGTGATATCTGTTAGAGAGTAAAAGGGGAACATCAGCGACCCGCAGGACTTCTGCAACCACTGCAAATTCCAGAATGTTAATGGGATTCAGTGGTAATGGATTTCATCACCGGTTTGCCTACATCTAGTAGGGGAAATGATTCTATTTGGGTCATAGTGGATAGACTTTCCAAATTAGCTCATTTCCTACCGGTTAAGACCACTTATCAAAGCTCGAAGCTAGCAGAGTTGTACATTTCTAGAATAGTCAGTCTGCATGGAATCCTTAAGAACATTATGTCGGACCGAGGAACCCAATTTACCTGAAGATTCTGGAAGAAAGTCCAAGAAGGTTTAGGAACCAAACTGAATTTCAGCACATCTTATCATCCTAAGACCGATGGACAAACAGAACGAGTAAACCAGATACTCGAAGATATGTTGAGAGCTTATGTATTCGAATATGGATCCAAATGGGAGGACTGCCTACCTTACACAGAATTCTTATACAACAACTGTTATCAAGCCAGTTTGTAAATGGCCCCATTTGAATTTATGTATGGAAGGAAGTGTCGTACACCCCTAAATTGGTCACATGTTGGAGAGAGTCAGATCTTCGGAACCGACATCCTACGAGAAGCTGAAGAGAAGGTTCACAAGATCCGTGAGCACCTTAAGACCGCTCAATCCAGACAGAAGAGTTATGCCGACAAGAGACGTCGAGATCTAGCCTTCAATGTCGGAGAATTTGTTTATCTCAGAGTATCAGCCTTGAAGGGAATGCAGCATTTCAACTCAAAGGAAATCTTGCACCCCGATACATTGGACCCTTCAAGATTTTAAGTCGGCGAGGAGAGGTATCGTATCAGATAGAACTGCCTGAAGAGATGTCAGCCGTGCATGATGTGTTTCATGTCTCGTTACTTCAGAAGTGTTTATAAGTTCCAAAGACGATGGAAGTTTTCAAGAACATCGATCACAAAGCCATTGAAATCAACCCGGACTTAACCTATCGTGAAGTACACATTCGTATTTTGGAAGAAGCTTTCTGAACCACTCGGACCAGGAGTATCAAGTTTCTCAAAATCCAGTGGAGAAACCATACTAAAGAAGAAGCCACTTGGGAACAATAAGATTACACGAGGACCGAGTTTTCCAATCTCTTTAGTTCCTAGTTTTTCCTGAATCTCAGGAAGAGATTCTGTTTAAGGGGGTAAGGTTTGTAACACCCCAAAAATATTAATGAGGATCAATTTATAATTAACCAAAGTTAGGGTTAACAAAAGCTTTTAATAATTAAATTCTAATCTTAATGCTTGTGTGTATGAATGCTTTCAATGCCATGTTTGATTTGTTGTAAATGAGAAATGGTTTAAAGATTAAAACCATATCATCTAGGTCATTTCCAAACCAGATCAAAACAAAAGAAATTCAAAATATGAAGCATATGACCTAATGGTCATTTTTGTCCAAGTTAACCACTAGCTCACTTTGAGCATCTCTAGCAACTAATGTTTGGAATATGCCCTAGAGGCAATCATATATGATGACATTTCCCATTGTATTCATAAAGATATTAAGTTGTCCTTGTATAAACATCTGATGCATATCATAGAATGTGTGATTCAGTTGTGGAACTATAAATTCATGTTGTTTGTACTAAATATCCTTGGTCATTGAGGTTGTGCTAGACACACAACTTAGACCAATGTGAAAGTCGGCTGATGACTCGGTTCCACTTGTCATGGGCATGGAGATGCTATTCTGACTTACACAGATTCGGCTAAAGAGTTTAGAGAGTCGGATTGACCCACATTGAGGTATAACGAACAAGTTGTAATTTGTATATCTCAATCAATGTAATCCTTAGACCTGAGGTTGTTGCATAGTCTGAGTTGAGGATCACCGACTTAGGTTATGTCAAATGCTAATCCGTACACTACTAGGAAAATGGCTATAGGTAATCCACACATCCGTGACGCACGTGCTAGTAGTGCCCCACGGGTAAAATAGGCGTGGTGCACTGCCCATAGGTGCCCTACAGCTAACTGCCGTAAGCGTGGCGCACATGGGGGTGGTGCGCCACGCCTATGTGTGGGCCAGGGCACATGTGGCCGCAGCACACATACCCGTAGCGCACTAGGTCAAGGTGCGCTACGGATGTGCAACTTAGCCATAGGGCACTCCGACTTAGTGCGCTACGGGGCTGTATGTTGCAGCATCTGGGTCAACTTAGCCGTAGGGCACTCTGTCCTAGTGCCCAATGGCTCAGTGGCCTACACCAATTACACCCCCCCCACCCCACCCCCCCATGGATCGCCTTTTTAGGCTTTCTAAAAAATAAAATAAAATGATAAACACTTCAAAAAATAAAATCATTTCATATGTAGGTAGGTAATGTGGTATAGTTTCTAGGAAAATTAACAAACATGATTTTCCACTTTTTCTGCAAAAAAAAGTCATGCCAAGGTAAAATGGCCGTAACTTTTGCATACGATATCGAAGAAAATCGTATAATATACCAAAATGACGAGAACGAGATTTCGCATCCGCTCGCAACCACCTTTGGTCGTTTAGCGATTTTTTAGATTTTCAAAATTCGAAAAGAGTAAAAAGTTATGGTCAAAAGACCGTTTTTTTCCTGTAGGAAAAAAATAGAGGGCAACTTACCCGTAGCGCACCACCGCCTAGTGCACTACGAGTAAGTTGTGTAGGATTCAAAATTTGAATCCCCAACCCGCCCTCCTCCCTTTTCCTTTCCCCTTTCCCTCTCCCTTTCCCTTCTCCTTCTTCCTTCTCCCTTCTCCTTCTTCCTTCTCCTTATCCCTTTCCTTCTCCTCCTTCCCCTTCTCCTCTCCTTGCAGTGACGGCGCGACGGCGGCCTCCTTCTCCTCCTCCTCGTAGTGACAACGGGCGATGGCGGCGCAACGGTGGCCTCCTTCTCCTCCTCCTCGCAGTGACAATGGGCGATGGCGACATCCTTCTCCTCACCGACCTCCCTTCCTCCCTCTCTTCCTACCTTTCTCCAACCACACCCTTCCTACCACCTCGAAATCGGCGAGGACTAGAGCGGCCACGGCCTCCCGCACCTCCCTGCGGTGGTAGGTCGTGGCCACAGCCATGCTCCGGCGAGGTGACACGACGGCGGCGATGCACGGACCCGATTGCTTTTGCAATTCAAAACAAGGGTACTTTTTTCATTTTTTTTGTTTTTTGAAAAACACATCTGTGGCGTACCCTGTACCCCTACCCGTGGTGCACCTGGTAGTGCGCCATGCCTATCTCGAGATAACCGTAGCGCACCAGGAAGTGCGCTACGGGTAAGAGATAGCCGTAGCGCGAGGCCCGTGGCGCGTAGCTAGTGCGCCACAGATGCTCTTTTCTGGTGCGCCACGAATGGCCATTTTCCTAGTAGTGGTAACTAGGCAGTTATAAAGGCAGAGTTCAGGTTGACTGAGAATCAAGGTGGGTGATGTGAATAACCAAGATGGGATTTTGCCCCTCCACTTGGAGAGATATTCTCTGGGCCCTCTCAGATGATATGATTCGAAAATAATGGCCATGCACGACTTGGTTAAGTGTTAACTGAGGTGATCAACTAAGAGTTAGTCGGATGAATCACTTATCTCAGATCGAGAAGAGAGTCGGACTATTCAAGGCATGACAATTATTCTCCTATAGTCTGACAAGGTATATCGTGAGCCAAAAAGGACTTGGACGCAAGTCGCATTGGAAAGGTAAGTCGTCATGACTCTTTGGTACTTGGGAGTCGGCATGTTCTGCTAGGAACCACTACCGACTGATCGATTGAGAGTCGGACTCCAATCGTGTCCAAGTAGCCATGAGCCTGCGGGGTCACACACTTAAGAGCGGGATTAAGTTTGGATTGGATCTGAACCAGAAATCTGGTTGGTTTGGACCTGAGCCGGATTTGGACTGAGTCAGTGAGTTGGACTCACGGTGACTAATATTATATGGGCTTTAGTGAATGGGCCACGAGTGAGTGGATCCCAAGTTCACTCCCTATATATAGTGGGGCATAGAAACCCAGGAGGGTTGATCGGTTAGGTCATTCCATGCGTTGGAAACCCTAGTGACGAGGTTTCATCTCGTCAATGCCCATTGTTAAGGACTTGGGTTTTGGAGAAGATGGGGATGCTGGAGATCGTGGCACGGTTAACAGACAAGCAACCAGGGGACACGAGATTTACCCAGGTTCAGGCCCCCGGAGGGAAAACCCTACTCCTGCTTGTCTGCTCTTTGATTACGGCGGAACCGAAGGTTACAGGGTGCGCAGATTCGATCTGGCGTGGATGCGTGTGCGAAAGTATGAGTCGAGAGAGAGTTCTCTAGGACGTGCCCTCCTGGCCTTTATATAGACTTAGGCAGGTCCCGGGCGTAGTCCTAGTCGGTTACAAGTTCTAGGGTTTTACCCCTTTGAATTTCCTATCTCCTCTAGTCTTGCTCTCCAAGGATCCGAAGACGTCATGGGCCTTGGCCACCCGAAAATCTTCATGGGCCAGCGTATGTCTGCCGTGGGCCTTCCTTGGGCTGGACTAGGTATGCTGAAGTTACGTACCCGTAGGGTATAACCATGTCAGTAGCCCCCGAGTGATCAGTCGAATCATAGATTCGGCTGAGGACTCTTCCATCCTTCGGGAGCAGCTATATGTTAATAGTATATGTGTGTAGGGATTGTTGATGCGTGTGCCTGACTCACCCGACGGATCAGGGTCAGTTAACTGTCTTAGGACGAAACAACACGATCTTCTTTAGGTTCGGGTCCCTTAACCCGGGCCTGGAACATATGCTGGCGTAATTCAACTCAGGCCACGGAGGACTTATAAGAGTGGAATTCCAGTGATTTTAATTGGTGTACCCAACGCGTCCGTCGGGATTTTTCATCGTACCTGCTGGTACGGATTCATACTAGCAGAGCGCAGTCAGGTGCGTTGCCAGGCCATCAGATGATATCTGTATGTCTTATCTTTGCGTCGCAGACGCAGCATCCGAACATTTATCACCTCGGAGGTGCTTCGGGTGGCCAAGGAGATTGTCGCTCACTCAGCGTTTTGTTGGGGTAGAGTTGCCAAAAAGTTTTCGCGTGCTGATCCGAAAGATCGCAGTCGAAGATATCATAGGGTGCGCGACCAGCGCTCCCTATGGGAGTAGCCCCCAAGTGTCTGTTCGAGTCGTAGACTCGAACGGAGACTTTTAGTTCAAGCATTGTTTCAATCATTAGGTCCGCAGGACTCGAAAATTTTCGGATGCTTAAATCCATCCTCCCTATGGGAGTAGCCCCCCGAGTCCGTAGTGGAGTCGTAAACTCGACGTAGGACTCAGAGAAATAATTTTGTCCTCATTTGTCTGTCGGGTGCGCAGCCAGCGCTCCTGATAGGAGTAGCCCCCAAGTATTTAGTCGAATCATAGATTCGAGTGAGTACTTTTAGCTGTGGAGCCGAAATGGTGCTAGTATAGCTTTTGATGACGTCAGTGCTTACGATTGATGACCTCAAGCGTCTGCTACGCCAGAGATGACTTGACTGGACGAAGCGTGGGTCCCACTTGCTGACTTTGAATTGACCGGTCATGCGCGGCGTGGAGATGATTACGACGTCTCCTCGATTTCCGCACGTAGTGGACGACGTGGTATCGACGGTTCATTTTGGTGCTGACACGTGTACGGCTAGATCTACCGTTGGCGTTAGGTCTTCTCGATGGACGGCCAGCGTGCGTCGTCTTCGCTGTTATAATCCCTGGTGAAATCGTGGTTTGTTTTTCACCGCAGCAGTTCATCTATTCACTGCCCCCTCGTTCTTGAGCTATTCTTGTTGCACGCTGAGAGTTTCCTCCACATTTCCTTTGTCTTTCTTCGTTGGCAACGCCACCGCCGCCGTAGCGCCATGGTGAAAACAAAGAAGTCCTCATCTGCAGTTGGGACCAGTGCCGCCGGAGGCAAGAAGGGCACCGCCACTGCTCGCGTCACCGACGGTGGCTGGCGGCGATCAGAAACGCGGGAGAGCGTTCTCCGCAAACTCGCGAGCGGAGCCTGATCCCGCAAGACACGACGGCCGTGCGACTCCCCGGCAATGAGGTAATCCCCTGTCCCCCATCTGGGTATCGGGTTATGTTTGTTGCCTTCATGATTCGCGGGTTTTCTTTTCCAGTCCATGACTTCCTTCGTGGACTGCTCTTTTTCTATGGGGTTCAACTCCATCATCTGTCTCCCAACTCCCTTCTCCACATTGCGTGTTTTATCACGCTTTGCGAGTGTTGGCTTGGCATTGAGCCGCACTTTGGCCTCTTCCGGAAGCTTTATTCCGTGAAGAGGCAGTCTGGTTCAGATGGTGTGTATCCTATTGGGGGTTTCATCATCTCTCTCAGTCCCAATGTGCAATTCTTTTCCTTTTCCATGTCCGAATCTGTCTAGTACTGGCGGAGGAAATGATTTTACATCCGTGACTCCGTACTGCCTGGGCAAGATTTTGGTATCATTCCTTTTGACCCCTCCCAATTGATTGAGAAGAAAAGATCCTGGAAAAACCAAATCTTAGACGGTGAGGTGGCAGAGATAGAGGCCCTGTACCGTCGTGTGGAGGATATCCAACTGATTCCTGAGAAGGAGGTGAACGGTGTCGACATCATCCGGACGTTTCTTGAGCGTCGGGTGCAGCCTCTCCAAGCAAGGGCGCACCCGATGTTTCTTTACTCTGGGCGCCGTGATCCGACGAGGGTTTCGAGTGAGAAAATCTCCGAGGTGGAACTTGACAAGGCTCTTCGCGCGCTGTTGAAGTTCAAGGCCGACGAAGAAATCCCGGGGAAGTCGCTGACTCCTCCCTTTTCTTCGACGTTGGTCGTACCGAAGGTGTAGATTTGTGCACGTAGTGCTTCCCTTTTGTTTTGTCAGCTGTGTACTTTTTCCTTTGTTTGCTAACAAAGTTTCTTTTCCTTTTGCAGAGCTTCAAAGTGCCGGGCATGGCACCACCGTTGCCCGAGAGGTATCCGAATGCCCCGGATAATGAAGTGGTGGATTCCGTGTCCGAGCTACCGTCAGCGCGATCCCCAGTGGAGGATGCCGACGAATCGAGTGAGGACCATTCGCGCGATCGATCGCGGAGCTCTAGCGAGTCGTCAGATGCCTCGAGTCCTCCGACTCCCAGAAATCCTCTAGGCCTTGAGCGTCGTGATGATGTTCATGGGGGTTCTTCCTCTCCCCTTCCTGCCATTCCTGTGCGGGCTGTTGCTCCGCACCCGCCAACAAAGCGGAAGAAGGAAGAAAAGAAGGAGGAGAAGAAGGAAGAAAAGAAGGAGGAGAAGAGGGCCCGAAGGGCTTCTCCTGTCTTTGACCTGAGCGCGCTGGGCTCGTAAGTTTTCTTGTTGCCACTGTTGTCCTTTGTTCCCTTGTTATTTTTGCACCTGTTTTGATTGGTTCGTATGCAGGCAATCCTCCAACGGCTCTAGTGATGGTGCACGCGAGATGATGGGGGAGTCGAACATTGCGTCGCCTCCTCCTCAGACGGTGGCGACTTCTGGTGACGCTGCGCCAGTTCCTCCTGTGCAGGAGGGGCTGGTGGTTGCGCCTCAGAATTTCGCAGGCGGGCCTGCGGGTTCGCCTTCGGAGCACGTAAGTTTTTCTGCTTGATGTTACGGGGGGAGCCCCCGAGTGTCTTCGTATGCTGATGTTGTTTAATGCTTCTTTGTGTTGGGCGTAGCCCCCAAGTCCTGCTCTTACTACTATTGCCTGTTGCTGCAGCCTTTTGTCCAAGAGGCCAAGCGGCTGGTGGAGGAACGCCTGACGCTGGAGGCGAAACTGCGGCAGCTTCAAGGTATTCGTCTGACTTGTAGTACTTCTCTTGCTTATCCTGGTCCTGTTCGTTGACACTTGCTTGTTGTAAATGCAGAGGAGCATAACGACTCTCTCCGTGAGGTCGATGCCCTGAAGAAGAGCCTTGGCCAATCGGAGCAGAAGGCCGAAGCTGCCGCTGATGCGAGAGAGCGCCTTGAGCTGGAGCTGACGAAGGCAGCCGAAGCGAAAAAGCGTCTGCAGCAGGAGGCCGCAAATCGTGAGGAGCAGCTGGCCACCGTTGCGGCTGCTCGTGAAAAAGGGGTGGCGGAGAAGCTCATGGCTGCTGCCAAGGCTATTTCGGGTGAGCGTTAGCTTTTGTACTTGCTCCTTTTTCTGCGGATCTTCTTCTATGTTGCCTTTCTTCATGTTGTCTTCTTTTTGTCTCAGATGCCGCAGGCATCAAGTTCGACCGCGGTGCTCTGGAGCACGGGAGTGCTCTAGATGATGCCACTGTAGCGGTCGAAGACCGCTGCAGCACCGTCGTCAACTCCCTTGCCAAGGCGAAAGAGGTCCTTGGTCGCTTCTACCAGGAGCTCTTCCTGAAGGGCGCATCCCTTGAAGATGTGAATGCCCTGGCAGAGGCTCTGTCAGCCGAAGCGCCTGCAGCGTATAAGCGCAAGCAGAAGGGCATCGACGCGTCCGTCGGGCTGGCGATGGCCATGGCGGCTGGGGCGGAGCTGGACCTGCCTCAGTTTACTTCTCGGATGCCTACAGCTGCGGATGGATCCGAGGTAGCCTTCGCCGCCTACTCCGCTCGCTGCAGACGATATGGGCCCAAGCTCATTGACTTGCTCTCTGAGTATGCATTGCGGCAGCAGGGCGAGGCCAAAGCTAGGCAGTCTGGTTCTGAGGCGACTCAGTGTCCTCTGCCTTGGGCATAGTAGACGTAGGGTAGTTTGTAGTCTATTTTTGTTGTAAATTTCTTTTGTAATACCATCCTTGTGCCACGTAGTGGCCTCATATACTTTAATGAATTCCTCCGAGTTGTGCGCTATCCTTGGCTGAATGTCTGTGTGCCTTCTTTTTTCTGCTGCTATAGGTTCCTTCGGGTGCTGACCCAGTTGACACTTCATCCGAAAGGCCCTTGCGAGCATCATTGGATGATTCCTCGCAGCTCGCTTTTCTTCGAGATCGCGTGCGCAGCTTGGAGAGAGATTTGCTTGGGTTACGCGGTCGCGCTGACGTTTGGAAATCCAAAGCAGACCGTTGTGCAGCCAGAGAGGAGTATTTGATGGCGGAGCTGGGTCGGCTGTCCGAGCAGCTGCAATGTAAGTTGATCCTTCTTTCGGGCTGTAGCTCAGTTCTTCGGGTGAGCCTGCTGGCCTTACTCTTGTTTTGTGCGGTTGTCGCAGGTGCCAATCTTGCTCCGAGGGAAGAAAAGGAGCGTATTGCTGTTCGAGTCAATTGCTTGACTCAACAGGATATGGAGGCCGGCGGCTTTTTCTGGATGGATCGTGATCGCGCCATAGTTCTGGCGACGGTGCAGGATCGTGTCTACCAGGTTTCGCGGGTGCTCCGCCAGGTGCAGACATCGCTTTACTCGGTGCTGCACGTCATGTTTCCGTTGGATGCCATGCCAACGACCCTTGCAGGTCTTCTGACGAAGTTTCGGAGTGCCAGCAATGTCAAGGAGCTGGTGCGGCAGCAGCTCGTCACAGGGGTGAAGGCTGCCTTGTCTCTTGTTAGGGTGCACCGCCTTGATGTAGATTTGGCTGCTGTGGCGACTGGGCCACCTCCTCGACCAGATGGTGGCGAGTGGAATATGCGTCCGCATTACGCGGCTGTAAGGCAGTATGTCGAACAGATTGTAGATTTGTTTGAGCAGCGTGCTCAGGTATTCTTCAGAATAGGTAGGACCTGAAAATAAACAGATAGATGTAAAATTTGTATATTGCGGCTGGGCGTGTATGTGCCCTTTGTTGTAAAGGTTTGCTTGTTTGCGAGCACGCAGTGCTTTGATTTAGTACGTGCCCTTTTCGTTTGCCTGACGTGGTCAGCAACTCAGGTGTACACGTTTTATCCTCAGTCGATGAAATCGTGAGGTGGGGGGAGCCCCCGAGTGCGTATGTAGCATGTAGTAAAGTTGCAGAAAATAGTCAACCGAGGGTTGGGGGCGGGGTACTTAGCTTTACTTATATCGTAGTGGAGGAGGTACATGATTCGGCTGAGTAGCCTTGGCTGAAAGCCTTATTGAAAGTAAAAAGGGGGGTAGGTCGCTACGGGTAGAATCGTCGCAGGTGCGAGACGTTCCACGGGTTGGAGTATGCGACTCCAGACTCCACGTGCTTGAGGCGATAGGCGCCACCTGGGATGACTTCGGTGATGACATAGGGTCCTTCCCATGGTGAATCGAGTTTGTTCGGTCGCTTTTGCTTGAGTCGCAAGACGAGGTCTCCTTCGACGAAGGACCTTGGGCGCAGCCGGCGGCTGTGATAGTTGCGGAGACTCTGCTGGTACACCGCTGATCGAGCGGCTGCTATATCCCGCGCTTCATCGAGTGTGTCGCGGCGTCTTCGAGTGCAGCCGTGGATTCGGCTTCACTGTACGCGACGACTCGTGGAGCCTGATGGCGTACTTCGGCTGGTAGCACTGCCTCGGCTCCGTGTACCATGAAGAATGGTGTGTAGCCGGTGGAGCTGTTTGGCGTAGTCCGTAAGCTCCACAGGACAGACGGTAGCTCTTTCGTCCAGTTTCTAGCTTTGTTCTCGAGTGAGCTCATGAGGCGCTTCTTGATGCCGGCGCCGATTAGGCCGTTGGCCTTTTCCACTTGCCCGTTTGTTTGCGGGTGTGCCACTAAGGCATACGTGATATTGATCCTGAGGCCTTCGCAGAAGTCCTGGAATTCTTCGGAGATGAAGTTCGATCCGTTGTTGGTGATGATGCTGTGCGGTATGCCAAACCTGTAGACAATGGATTCGAAGAACTTGACGGCGGTTTTGCCCTTCTGGTTGGTGACTGGCATGGCTTCGATCCACTTGGTGAATTTGTTGACTGCGACCAAGAGGAAGACGTGTCCTCCCTTCGAGGATTTTGGCAGTTTGCCGATCATGTCAAGGCCCCAATGGGCAAAAGGCCAAGCTATGGGTATGGGTCGAAATTCGGACCCAGGTGCGTGCAGTTTGTCGGTGAACCGTTGGCATCCGTTGCATCTTCGGACGATGTCTTTCGTGTCGCTCATGGCCGTTGGCCAATAGAATCCTGCTCGCAGAGCTTTGGTGACGAGGGAGCGACTGCCTGCATGGTGGCCGCAGATGCCCTCGTGGATATCTTGGAGTATGGCCTTGCCGTCGTTGATGGTGAAGCACCGTTGTAGTACGCCCGTAATGCTGCGTTTGTACAGCTCGCAGTTGATGATGGTGAAGGCTTTTGACCGATGAGATACGCGCCGGGCATCTGTCGGGCTGTCTGGCAATTCTTCGTTTATCAGGAACTGGAGGTATGGACGTGTCCAAGTTTCTTCGACTGCCATGACCTACATCAGGTTGACCATGGCGACTTCGGTATCCAACTTTTCGGGTCCTTCATGACCTTCGGGTAGCGTAGTCCCCGAGTGTTCTGCTTCTTCGGGTGATCCTTTGGGGAATTTTCGCTTGATGGATGGCACGCAGATCTGTTCGAGGAACACACCTGGTGGTACCTTTGCGCAAGTGGAGCCGATGTTGGCGAGTCTATCGGCCTCCTCGTTGCTCTCTCTTCCAACATGCCGAAGTTCGCAGCCGTCGAATTCTCCTTCGAGTGTGTTGTATAGCGCGCGGTACGCGATCATGTTTTCGGCGTGTGCGTCGCACTCATTCATCGTCTGTTGTACGACAAGGTTGGAGTCACCGTAGATGACCAGGCGTGTTGCGCCACATATTTTTGCCATCTTCATGCCGTGGATGAGGGCTTCGTATTCGGCCTCGTTGTTGGAGGCTCTGAATTTCATCCGAAGGACGTACTTCATCTTGTCACCTTGCGGGGAGGTCAGTATGACTCCTGCCCCTGCTCCGGCTTCGCGTTTGGAGCCGTCAAAATGCATTGTCCAGGACTGCGACATGTCTGGGGTGTCAGGCAGCTGCAGCTCCATCCAGTGCACCAGGAAGTCCGGAAGGACTTGAGATTTGATTGTGTGTCGCTTCTCATAGATGATGTCCAGGGGTGATAGTTCAATGCCCCACAGGGCCACGCGTCCTGTGGCCTCTGGGTTATTCAGGATGCTGTTTAGGGGTGCCTCGTTGACGACCATCACCTGATGCTCCTGGAAGTAGTGGCTCAGTCGTCGAGCCGTCATGAACACGCCGTAGGCCAGCTTCTGGTAGTGCGGGTACTGCTGTTTTGTTGGAGTGAGAAACTCGCTGAGGTAGTAAATTGGGCGGTGTACCCCGTGGGTCTTGCCTTCTTCGGGTCGTTCGACCACGAGTACTGTGCTGACCACCTGGTGTGTGGCTGCTATGTACAGCAACAGGGGCTCGCGCTCTTTTGGCGTGACCAAAATGGGCGAGGTGGAGAGGAGCCGCTTGAGGCTTTCGAATGCGTCGTTGGCTTCTGGTGTCCACTCGAACTTGTCTGCCATGCACAGCAGCTGGTAAAATGGTAGGGCCTTCTCGCCCATGCGGCTAATGAACCTGCTTAGTGCCGCTACTCGCCCTGCGAGCTGCTGAACGCCCTTGAGGTTTTTCGGCTTCTCCATTGTCATGATAGCTTTGATTTTCTTCGGGTTCGCTTCGATCCCTCGTTGAGAGATGAAGTACCCGAGCAGCTGACCCGAGGGGACGCCGAAGGCGCACTTTTCTGGATTGAGCTTGATTCTGTAGCGATCAAGGTTGTCGAATGTCTCGCGGAGATCGTCGATAAGTGTTCTTGCCTCCTTGGTTTTTATGACTATGTCGTCGACATAGACTTGGACGTTGCGACCGATCTGGTCCTTGAGGCAGGCCTGCATGCATCGCTGGTACGTGGCACCCGCGTTCTTTAGCCCGAAGGGCATTGTGTTGTAGCAGTATACTCCGAACGGTGTGATGAACGCCATTTTCTCTTGATCTTCGACCTTGAGTCGAATCTGGTTATAGCCTGAGTAGGCGTCGAGGAAGGAGAGTTTCTCACAACCTGCAGTCGAATCGATGATCTGGTCGATCCGAGGAAGAGGGAAGTGGTCCTTAGGGCAGTGTTTATTTAGTGACGTGAAGTCCACGCACATCCGGAGGATGTCCGTGTCCTTCTTCGGGACCATCACCGTGTTTGCCAGCCACTCGCTTTCCTTGATTTCCCGGATGAAGTCTGCTGCGAGTAATCTGTTGATCTCCTTGCCGATAGCTTCGGCTCGTGGCTCCGACAGTCTTCGGATGGACTGCTTGACTGGCTTGGTGTCTGGGAAGACATTGAGTGTGTGCTCGGCGAATTCCCTGGGAACTCCTGGCATGTCCGCAGGACACCAGGCGAAGATTTCCCAGCGCTCACGGAGGAATTCGACGAGCGCGCCTTCCTATGCGGTGCTGAGGTTGTTGGCGATCAGCGCCGTCTTGGAGGCATCCGTTGGATGGACCTGCACCTTCTTGGTGTTGATGGTGGAGTCGAAAGACATGTCAGGTGCGTTCTGCTTTGTGACTGGGGGTAGCCCATTGTTCGTCACCTCGCGGAGCCATACAAGCTCGTCTTGTATGCCGAAAGACTAGGAGATTTTGTTGAAATCCCTGTCGCATTGGTCCGATCGGGTGAAGCTCCCGTGAACTGTGATGACGCCCCTTGGTCCTGGCATCTTGAGTAGTAGGTATGCGTAGTGTGGGACGGCCAGGAACCTTGCGAATGCTACATGTCCCAGGATGGCATGGTATTGCGACGGCCAGTCCACCACTTCGAATTCTAGGCGCTCCTGCCGAAAGTTGTCCGGCTTCCCGAAGATGACGTCGAGCCCTATTTTTCCCAGGGGGGAGATGCCCTTCCCTAGGACAATGCCGTGGAACGTTGTGTCTGATTGTTCCAGGCTGCATTGCAGGATCCGCATAGCTGCTAGAGTGCTTGCGAACATTAGGTTGATGCCGCTGCCGCCGTCCATGAAGACGCGACTCATTTCGAAGCCTCCGATCTGCGCCTCCAGCACCAGGGCAGCATGACCTGGGCGAGGGATATGGCAAGGGTGATCCGCGCGAGTGAATGTGATGCAGGACTCCGATCCGCTTAGGTACTCAGGGATTGCAGGCGGAGTTGCCACGGCCAAGTTGATTTGTTGGGTGATTTTCTTCTGCACCCTATTTGTGGGGCGTCCCTTCTGTATCATATTGAGTGCTCCTTTTGGTGGGGGGTATGCGACCCCGGCATTGTTTTGCGCTGGTGCGACTGGTTGATTTGGGCCTCCAATAGGCGGCGGTGGAGGAGCTCCGTGTGCTATTTCACCTGGCGCAGGTGCGTTTCCGAATGCAGGGATTGGAGATTGTTGCCTCATCTGCATCATGCCTTCGCTGAGTTTCTGGAACTCGCGGCAGTCCTTGAGCATGTGGCTAGCTTTCTTTTTGCCATCTTTTTTGTCGATGTAGAAGTGGATGGTGCATGGACCCGAAAGTTTGTCGAATGCTGAGGGTCCGTTCTCGCAGTCGTGGCGTGCCACGACTGCGTTGGTCGTCCGTTGTCGCGGAAGTTTCTGCTGCGGTATCCTCCGCTGTTGCGGCTGTTGTCGTTACGGCGGTCGGCGTAGCCGGCTGCGACCATGTCGGGTCCGTCGCGGTCCTCGTAAACGCGCGATCTCCTCTTGCTGCGGCGTTCGCGTCTTCGGCCGTAGTCGTCCTCTTCATCTGATTGCGCCCGCTGGATGCAATCTTCGCCGTCTGCCCAACTGTTGGCGATTTCCATGAGGTGGTCGACTGTCTTGGGCTTTACACGCCCAAGTTCCTCCTTGAAGTCTGGGCGCTTGACGCCGTCCCTGAAGGCGTCGATGGCCCTTTCTTCGGAGATGTGTGCTGCGTAGTTCTTGGTTGTAGACCAGCGTAGTATGTACGAGCGAATAGATTCACCCGTTCTCTGAGTGCAGGCTCGCAACTCTTCGATTGAGGCGGGCCTTTTGCTGGTGCCTTTGAAATTTCGGATGAAGCTATAAGCAAGCTCCTCCCAGCTTCGGATGGATCCTGATGATAGGCTGCTAAGCCAGACCCGCGTTGCGCCTGTTAGCTCCAGCTGAAGGCATTGCATGGCGGTTTCTTTGTTGCCTCCGTGAAGCTTGACGGATGACAGATGGTCACTGAGCCAGGACTTTGGATCTTGCGTGCCGTTGAACTTCGGAGTATCCGAAGGAAGCTTGAATTTGCGTGGCATCTGTGTTCGCCGGACGGATCTGCTGAAGCATTGAGCCCCGCAGAGTTCTCCTTCGTCTTCATCAATCTCAGATTCAGACGAGCATGCGCGTTTGGCATCTCAGATTCAGGAGGTAGTGGTATGCCCTCAGCAGATCATGTGGGGAGTCCAGAGGTAGGACTATTTCGCCTGCGACGGCGCGGCGTGCTTCGACCCATCCTTCTTTGCTAAGTTGGATGAGGTGGCCCCTGTTTTCCCCGTTTTCGCCGTTTCCACCGTTTTCGCCGTTTCTGTCCTGCGGGTTGGGGTTGGGCGGCGGGTTAGGCGTTTCCTCGTCGGTTTGGATGAATGTAGCGCACAGATAGCGCCTGCAGATTGGTTGGCTGCTGCCGCAGCTTTCGGATCCGGAACCGTAGGTCCCTTCATCCGAAGGTGGATCGCGCAGATCGGAGTTGCAGCTGCTGCTGCTGTGGAACTCATCTGTTGATGGTGACGTGCGTAGCACGGGGTGTGGAGCCCACGAAGCGGGCCTGATTGATGGTACGGGCACCCGCTCAGGGAGGCGGAGGGTGCCAGTTTGTCCCACCTGGAAGCAGAAGCTCCCGAACAAGATTTCAAGTCCGTCGCCTACAGGCTCGAAATCCTTCATGGTATCCGGCGGTGGGCGGTGAAGTCGAAAGCGCCGAAGAGGAGGTGATTCTCCGTTGCCGCGGAGTTGTAGATCGATCGGGTCGGAACTGTCACGACCGCACAATCAGCAGCCCCAATTCCCACAGACGGCGCCAATTGACGAGGTTTCATCTCGTCAATGCCCATTGTTATGGACTTGGGTTTTGGAGAAGATGGGGATGCTGGAGATCGTGGCACGGTTAACAGACAAGCAACCAGGGGACACGAGATTTACCCAGGTTCAGGCCCCCGGATGGAAAACCCTACTCCTGCTTGTCTGCTCTTTGATTACGGCGGAACCGAAGGTTACAGGGTGCGCAGATTCGATCTGGCGTGGATGCGTGTGCGAAAGTATGAGTCGAGAGAGAGTTCTCTAGGACGTGCCCTCCTGGCCTTTATATAGACTTAGGCACGTCCCGGGCGTAGTCCTAGTCGGTTACAAGTTCTAGGGTTTTACCCCTTTGAATTTCCTATCTCCTATAGTCTTGCTCTCCAAGGATCCGAAGACGTCATGGGCCTTGGCCACCCGAAAATCTTCATGGGCTAGCGTATGTCTGCCGTGGGCCTTCCTTGGGCTGGACTAGGTATGCTGAAGTTACATACCCGTAGGGTATAACCATGTCACCTAGCTCCAGACCAGTCCAGCCACCTTACTGAACCTAGCAGTTCACCGCCGGCGCTCCTCCTTGTACGTGTCGATACCAGCAACAGTTCTGTACGATCAACACCAGGACAATCGGATCAGATCATGAGGACTGCACTGCATTCAATGACGTTCTACATCAATTCTGTAAATGTGCATCTAGTGGTAATCCTCGTGGCTTTCTACCTCAGCTAGATCTTGGGATCACCGCGTTAGAGGAAAAAGTTTTGTTTTATCTCTATGTGGCCAAACAATTAATCTCAAACAGAAACAATTCTATTTCTTTTCTCCCCTTGCTAGACCTAGTGACACTAAACACAATGGAGCTTTCCAACCTTGTAGAAACATTTTCAAATCCTTTTGAGAGGCAATTCAAAATTGAATCTATCTTAAGTATCAAGATAGCCATTTTTGGAAAACCCCTCAAACCTTCACCACTTAGCAAACCATTGCACACAGAGATTACCAAGATTAGTACCAGAGCACCGACCAAAAATCACTGGAAAATATCATGGTTTAGTTCTTGCGGCCATTAGATCGAACACCTGGTGATCACAGTACAGACTCAACCACTATACATTGTTTTGATCAAACCTTGGATCATCTTTGTGACCTCACCAAGCTCACACGTTGTGCCCTTAACTCACTCAGTACCATCTCGTGCAAAGGAGCTCTCTCCGGAGATCAAATGCCAAGTGCAAAAATCATACACGAGCTAACCTTGCCACCCCGACGCGGACACGCCGCCATAGACCGTGCCTCCCTCGCCCATGATGTCTAGGAGGTAGCCCTGATCTCATCGCCTCTGCCTGTGCACGCCCCGACCAAAGACCGCTCGAGGAGACGCCAGCATAGCCGTGCCCATTTAACACCAGACAATGTCGATTGCCGCGCCAGAGCACCGAGAAATCCCACGCGCACACGCTGCGCCTCGCTCTTACCTTGCGCCATTATGTTCGCCATGACTCCAGCAAGCGCCCAGACATGCCCGTTTGACCGCTCGATCACCATGACTACCGTACGCCGTAACGAACGCCGACGGTACCTCCACAGAGCATGGATGTTCTAGAACGATAGAGACTGGGCCTCGCCATGCCACTGTGCGCATGGCAATCGCCCTGAATCACCGCATCGACCTATACCCTTGGCCATCCTGATAGGTCACTATAACTGCGTCGTCGGCAAGCCCGAGCCATGCCGCCATGCCCCCTTCTCTGCGGTATAAACAGAGCCCTCCCCCGACCTCAAAACGCACACCATTACACTCCTCTCTCACCGAGCAACCTCTCTGACCCAACCCTGGAGCAAGGAGAGCACCATCGCACCGGAATTTCACTAGAGTTCGCCGCTGCAGAGGAAAAAAGGAGCCGACACTAGCAGCCGCCCTAGGAGCTGCCGTGACCACCAGTCGAACCACCGTCGTTGACTCATTCGTTCTCCCCCGACGACCACCACCGTAGCATTAGGGTTCTGTCTCGCGCGAGCCCTACGACGGAGACGATGATGCTCAGCCGTCGATCACGCTCTAATCCTAAGGCCCAGATTAGCTTATACCGTTTCACGTTTGATTAGTCGCTGGCAAGTAGGACCAACCCGGAGTAGCCTGCTGCATGCGCGTTGCGTAGTTGGGCCAGCCCATTAGCATTCCCTTGCGTAGCCCACATATTTGAACTGAGGTTTTCCTTTTATTTGAAAATCCCATACTGTAGGTAACTTTAAAAATCAATTTAGGAAGAATCACTGAACCAAATTGAATGAATCCAATTTTTTTGAAAGTAGATGAAAATCTCTAATCACTCCCATTGGATTCAAACAGTTTGAAACTATAGATCACCCTTGGTAAAAATAGCAAGACATTAGCTTTTGCAACTTCAAACATTTTTCAAAATTCAACCATAAGTAATTTTGAGTTAATTCCAACTCTCAAAAATCACATTGGACAAGACCTTTCTGAATATATAAAAATATACATACTTACATATAGTAGGCCTGGACCAAAATTAAAAATGTCTTTATAGTCATTTCTAGTCCCTAAAATATTATTAAATAGTAGTGTTAATGTTTGTAAATTAGGCCAACCACTTTAAATCACATTCTCAAGTACTAGAATATGTGGTGATCTCATGTGTCAATATGATCCCATATTTGAATTGGAGAATATTAAATCTTAAGTAACTTTTTAATGAGTAGAAATTACTTTTCTAAAAATAAGATAAATAAAATCTTATCACCCTTTTCTTGTAATTATAGAGATGATGCTAGCTCATCTAGTGTGGACCTTTGTGTGATAAGTAGAAGTAGATAAGTATTGTTATGTGATTGTGTACCTCGTATTGATTTATAGACGATAGTGTCAATCTGGGCTACGAGGAGGAAGAATTCTAAGAAGACGAGGAAGATAACTTTGACCACCTTACCAACCAAGGAAAGCTATACTAAGCATGCTATACCATGCAAGCCTTATTATGCATACCTTCGGGATACCATTTTGAGTATACCATTTTCCCAGTTTTACTTGCAAGCTTTACCTATCTTTATTTTATCAAAGTTTTTCAAGTAGTAATTAACTGGTGATCCGTGGAAGATTAGGAAGAATGTCATCAAGATCTTGGAACTTGATGTAGATAGTTACACTAGTTTAGTACCCCTCAAATAGTGACATCCCCATTGATAGAAGGTAGTCCTAAATTAATCTTGATCACTCTAGATGGGAATAAATGATTATGAAAACCTTGGAATGATGAGTCATTCTATTGAAATGTTTTGACATGTGTTATCAACACAATGACTTGAAGATGATGATGAGTGAAGTATGTGACCTAACTTTGATAAAAACTGATGGTTGGGTTCGGATGCGATACTATTCCAATTTTACCATACAAGCACAATACCTGAATTTGGGTAGGGCTTGACTGGAAGTTTATGTGTCTTAGTATGGATTCCCTTGCGGAACAAGGTGAGCTGAGGCTACCTTGTGAATGTGACTGTCCACCTATGGAGTTTCCAAGATGATAGATGATCATGGATGGGAGGCCAAACTCATAGGGGAGGTGTATATACTAGGGTGTATAATTGAAAGGTTAGGATTTATTATCTGCATACCAAGTATGATGATTCAGGATTATTCCTGATGGATGTATCGAATGTTGTGGTGAAAGTGTACTACCTCCGCAGACTGTCAAACTATTCGAATAGCCACATCCACGATTATGGACGGTTGGATGGCCATATTGTTCCGTTTTCAGACGTTTTCCAAAAAGGACTCGTGACCTAAATAATGAATGTGGCTTAACCCCACAAGTGGTGAAGATGAAGCTAGATTCCCATTTAAGTAATCTAGACAACTAAAGTTAGGACTTTACCACTAAGTACTTGTGAAATAAAATTGTCTTGTGGCAAGAAAACCTAGAGCTTAAGATTCCTATTAGACTGGTATTATTGCTTTAGCAATAGTTTGCGAGTACTTCAAAGTACTCATGGCTTTGTCCCTGGCTATTCCAATGTCCAGACTACAAAGGTTACTACGAGGAGGATGGATAGCAGGACGCTTACGATAACTAGGATCATCTCCCATCATCAGCATTGCCTATGACCCTAAAGATGGAGCCTCGGCCATGCTACTACTATTATTATTTCCGCTGCTTTGGTTGTAATCAGACTTGATCATGAGATCAACTATTTGTAAGACTATTATGGTTTGTAATGGATGATGTACTGTGCTACTAATCTATTACCTGGGATTGCGATGTACGGCATAACATGCACCTGGGATTAAAAATCCGGGTGTTGACAACCTTGCACCGCCGTCCCTCCTCGCCACCATAGCCTCCTCACCATTCACCAGGTACCATTGTGACTGAAGACTCAACTCCCTTGTTTGCCTAGATGGAGCTGCTTCACCACACGGATGACCACCGTGCAGAATCATGCATAACGTCGCCGACAAACATGATACTATTGCGGCAAAGTCCCATCTCCTTCACGGACTCCCTTGTTGGGAATATGCCCTAGAGGCAATCATGTATGATGATGTTTTCCCATTGTATTCATAAAGTTGTTAAGTTGTCCTTGTATGAGCATGTGATGTATATCATTGAATATGTGATTCGGTTGTGGAAATATACATTCATGTTGTTTGTACTAAATGTCCTTGGTTATTGAGGTTGTGCTGGACACACAACTTAGACCAATGTGAAAGTCGGCTTGATGACTCGGTTCCACTTGTCATGAGCATGGAGATGCTATTCCGACTTACACAGATTCGGCTAAAGAGTTCAGCGAGTCGGATTGACCCATATTGAGGTATAACAAAAAAGTTGTCATTTGTATATCTCAATCAATGTAATCCTTAGACCCGAGGTTGTTGCACAGTCCGAGTTGAGGATCACTGACTTAGGTTCTGTCAAACGCTGATCCGTAAGTGGGCAGTTATAAAGTCAGAGTTCGGGTCGATTGAGAATCAAGCCGCGTGATGTGAATAACCAAGATGGCATTTTGCCCCTCCACTTGGAGAGATATTCTCTGGGCCCTCTCGGATGATATGATTCAGAAAGCATGGCCATGCACGACTCGGTTAAGTGTTAATTGAGGTCATCGACTAATAGTTAGTCGGATGAATCACTTATCTCGGATCGAGAAGAGAGTCGCACTATTTAAGGGATGACAAATATTCTCCTATAGTCTGATAAGGTATATCGTGAGGCAAAAGAGACTCGGACGTAAGTCGCAATGAAAGGCAAGTCGTCATGACTCTTTGGTACTTGGGAGTCGACATGTTTCGCTAGGATCCGCTACCGACTGATCGATCGAGAGTTGGATTCCAATCGTCACTACAAGAAATGTGTTAATCTATGACCTTCTAATAGTGACCGTGGATCAAATCCTCATAGATCTATGACGATTTCCCAACATATGGTCGCAAGATGTTAGAAGGGGTCAGAACCCTGAAAAATTAAGACGATTTGGCTAAAAAACGTCATACATTGACTAGGTAAAATCGTCATAATCTGCCTAATATAGAGTATGGCGTTATTCGTAGCCAATTGCGACCGACTTCCTACCGATTTAGCGAGAATTTGTCTTTTTTGCGAGGGGTGGATGGAAAGGTTTCAGATACCCCAGTTGAGACATTTGTTCATGTAAGATTATCTTATATTTTAAAAAATGAGGTGAATCATTTTGAGCCTTTTATTTTGTGGTTGCTTCATAAACCGCCCCATTTTAGCGCTCGAAAAATACAAAAGGCTTTTATATGTGACCAATCAAATCGCATGAAACAGCCTCCCACGGATCTCTATCTCGCCCTAATCTGGACCGTTCAAAGGGTATCCAACGTGTCGTGGCTCACCAGAAGAAGCACACTCGCCGCGGCCTCAGCCCTCGGCAACTCCCCATGCACGCGACACCCTGCCTCCAAACCCTAGCATCTTCCGTGTGCGCCACCTCCACCACCTCCTGCCTGGCCAGCCGCCGCTCCAGAGACCTCGCGCGCAGATCTCTCCTCTCCCTCGGCACCTGCCCAGCCAGCCGCCGATCCTCCCACCTCACACGCGGCTCTCTCCTCTCCTCCGGCACCTGCCCAGCCAGCCGCCGCTCCTCCCACCTCGTGCGTGGCTCTCTCCTCTCCCCTGGCACCTGCCCAGCTTGCCGCGTCCAAGGTAATCTCATGGTCATCCTAGGCCGGCACAAAGAGGAGAGAGGATCTCGCCGGGCCTCACCAACCCGCCTGTTCTCGTCCTTCTCGATCTCGGGATCTAGTTGTTGCTGGAGTTGCTCCACCTTTGCCACCTCTCTTTCCCAACCTCCTAATGCTACTCATCTATTGAATCAGGAACCGACGCATCTGGAGTCATCCACGATGCTGTCATCTATTGATCTCGAGATCTAGTTGTTGATGGAGTCATCCACGATGTGTCAGGCCTTGCAGTCGTGGACAGGCTCTACCTCGACCTGACGACCGCCACTGCAGGTCATGCTCTCCGTGGTCCATGGCTCCTCTCGCATCCACCGGCGCCACGTCCACCTCCTTCGCAAGCGAAGTGCCGTCTCCAGCCGAGGAAGAGCACGACGGCTAGTTCATCACGGAGGAAACTCCACGACGCCATAATCTGCACCGCCTCCACTTCTCCTCCCAGGTGTGTTTGATCTCTGATCTCGGTTATCCATGTATGCTTGTATTTGGCACCCATTAACTTGACCCGGGAGAATCTCCATACTACCATAATATCTTGATTTGTGCATAAAACAAGTTAGTCACCATGTTTTGTTGTAGTATACCCTGGTTGAGTTGTGCTATTTAGTATGTTGATTCATTGCCTTGCTAGAGGCTAGGTTAAATCGTGGAAAGGTTGGATGAGAAACAGAGGCTCTAGTGCTGCTCTGTTTGGCAATGGTTGTAGCTATGCACTCTCTCATGTTTTATCTAGTTGTTCATATGGTGCCTGAGACAGTCGAAGTTGTGTCCAACTTAGGTTTCTGTTGCGCTGCTTCATTCTGTAGGTTAAATCTTTTTTTCTTTTTATTGACTTGTTGATGTGCTCTCTTTCATAAACTCTTTATATTTTTTAGTCATTACTTTCTGCGGATGGATAACATGGACGATCTAGATTCCATAGTTAGTGGTTTCCTAAAATGTCAATGTTTGTAGAAGTAAAATTTATTATGCAATCAATATTTGTACGATGATAGTGCAAAGCTTATTTTTTTGTTTGTTCATACTTCTAGTAGTTTTGTTTCAATCTGCTAACATATTGAAGCTATCAGTGCCCGTGGATTTTTGGTGCATGCACGCTGCGAACTGAGACCTGTGCTCCTGCTCCTGCTGTGTTGTGCTGCATTTACGATTATAGTTGGCCTTATCGAGTGATGCACACACCAGTAGCTTCACATAAGCACTGAGAACCTTTCATGCTTACAGTAGATTCTATTTTAACTTAATCGTACACTGCATAGCTCTATATCATTTAAATGTGTCACTCAAACTCTTTCTCTACAATGCTAGATTTTTAATATGCTCTTATCACTTATCATCATGCGGTGTTCACCTGAGCTTTATTTCTTGTCGAGTTTATTGTGCTGATGCTTCATTTCTAGTGAAGTTTAGTGTAGTGATCACTTGAAACTTCATGTCAAATAAACACAAAGTGCATTGACCACATATGAGTCATATGGCTAAGCCTGATTTCTTGGCTTGTGTACTACCTATATTTATCTATGCATGGCATGAAAATTTGCTTCATATGTATGTGGATTACCATTTTATGTACAACTCATGCTTGATGAGGCACTGCTACAAATCACTGATTATTATCCTGCTTTGATTTCTATTCTATTCTCTTGGTTTCTTTGTTCATGAATTTATCAATTTGATTTCTATTCTCTTGGACAGATCCCATGGAGAAAGCTTCTCCTGCTGTAACTATGGTCTGTAGTTGGCATGATTTATCTTTGCTGCATGCCGCCGTCGATCATTGCGGTGGTGTCACCAAGTCACAACTGCTCCTGTCGCCATCAACATACCCTTCCCTGGACAAAGAACCACAAGCTGTGCAACACCTAAACCGAGGTCCAGTGGCGCTCCATCTTCCTGTGTTGCCCCTCTAAGCTCGTTTCTCTGAAGTCTGCTACTTGATTTCATTCACGTGTGCTATAAAGCTAATTTCCTGCTTGTCTTTGCTATTGGTTAAACATCTATGCATGCTTGTATGTGTGGAAGTGATAGCATTAGGGAGGGGTTCGGGAAGCATCTATGGTTTATCTAGTTGTACCCTCTAGTGGAATACTTATCCATGTGTTGCATTCCTGTGGTTCATGAAGTATGGTACAAACCTCAGTGATACAATACTTTCTCTGTAGACTACCATGCTAATTTTGAGCTAATACTCCATTAGTGATACAGTACTTGATCTATGCACATACAGTAGTTTCTTACATTGTGCACATATTCTTTAATGCTGCTTAGATTATATTTCTTCAAAGATTCCTCAATTTAATGTTGGAGTATGGCCTGCTTGTATTGCAAAAAGATTATCAGTCTGTACTTGCTTAATCATTCATGGATTACTGTACTTGCTCACTGAAATTGAACTTGAACTTGCATTTTAAACATGTTTCACAGTAGTAGTACAAACTTGTTTCATAGTAGGATTAGTACAAACTGTTTTAGTAGAAATTGACTGTTTTATTTATGCTACTCCAGTGTTGGTTCTGCTTGTACAACAATTTCACTGTTTCTACTTGGTTCTGACATCTTTTTGCTGCTCTTTGTTCAGGTATGGGTCTACTGCTGCTGTGATATGCCGCTTCTCCTTATTTAGACATGAGGTTGCTACTGTTGTGACTGCTGGTCTTTGTTTAGGTATGGTCTGTTGCTGCTCTCTGTGCAAGGAACACCCAGGCGTCGAGGCGCTGGTGAGGAAGAACCTGTGAGCTACGTGAGGAAGAATCTAGGCGCTGGTGGTCAAGAGAACGAGGCGGGATGGGGATAGTGCCGAGGAGAGGAGACAGTGCTGCCGGGGAGCTGACTGGCCGACGGTCTACTCCTGCTGGGTGAGGGCCAGCGGCCGACGAGCTACTGGGTGGGGGCCGGTAGCGGCCAGCAGCCGGAGATCGCTGGTGATCTGGTGCTAGGTGGTGCAGCGAGGAAGACACGGGGAGAAGGACGTGGTACAACCTACATGTGAGCTGATGGTGATTGATTCTGGGAGGGATTTTGGTAGGAAATAATCCTGGAGCTTGGACGTGGTGTATTCCTTGGTTAACTTATTGTTGCCTAGCAGATGTTGCAGTTGGTGCTATTTGCTAATAAGTTAATGTAAATACTGAATTATAATCTTGGATGTGCATTTGTGAGCCTGTAATTTGGTGATAAATTATCTGCATGTTGTGTATTTACTGAAAATGGTGTATTTTCTTGATGTATTTGCAAACTCTCATGTATTTTCTCGATTTATTGCATGGCTGAAGCAATTCCAGAAATGAAAATGCAAATTCTAGTTAAAAAATAGCAGAAATCTGGACAGGATGAAATGTATTTGGGCTCTAAAAAGGCTGTGGCCCAAAATATATTCTAACAAATATGAAAATAAATAAGTGGACGGTAAGAAGGAAAGGCCCAAAAGAGACAAACCTAAACAGGCCAAGGCCTAGCAAATAAAAGGCTATAATTATTGGGATAGCCCATTTAAATCACTAAAATAGATTGGGCTGATTTTGATTTAAGACGATTTCATTTCGTCACAATTCTGCCACGTAGGATTGGCCACGTAGGATCTAAGCTGGCCTGGCTAAATGGTACATGACGATATTGGATCGTCATAGACGTTATGACGATTCAATATCGTCATAGACGGTTATGACGATTTTACCAAAAACGTCGTTATAGTTCATTTGCGACGCCCAGCTTTCGACGATCTCAAAATCGTCATAGAATCGTCATAAACAGACTACTATGACGATTTTGTGATGAAAATTGAGGGTCATATATAGCCTGATTCCTTGTAGTGCGTGTCCAATTAGCCATGATCCTACAAGGTCAGACACTTAAGAGCGGGAGAAAGTTTGGATTGGATCTGAACCGGAAATCTGGTTGGGTTGGACCCGATCCGGATTTGGACTGAGTCAGTGAGTCAGATTCACGGTGACTAATATTATATGGGATTTTTTGAATGGGCCACGAGAGTGGAGCCCACATTCACTCCCTATATATAGTGGAGCACAGTAACCCAGAAGGGTTAATCGTTGATCGGTTAGGTCATTCCATGAGTTGGAAACCCTAGCTCCATAGCAGTCCTGCCGTCGTAATGAACCTACCAGTTCACCGCATGTAACATATCAACCTTTGTGTAATATAAATAAAGACATGTTGCAGCATTGCATGCATGCATTATACTTGCACCTTGATTTAATCACATAAGAACAAACAAAACCCTAATTCTTCCCACCACCTAAAACCATTCAAATGGTTTTTATATTTTGAAAACTATCAAAACAAATGGAGACCAAATTGTTATAAGGGCCCCTTAGTGTTTTCAGATATTTTATAAAAGTTCCTGTATTTTGGAAATATTCAAAACAGATTTGAAATTGAAATACCAAAGAGAAAGTATAAAAACAGAAATAGAAAATGTGTTCTGGAAATAAAATACAATTCCTAACCTATCTGGGCTGCAGTCCAGCTTCCTCTCTCTCTCTCCTAGTCGCTCGCGCGCGCTGCAGAGCCGCCCCGCAGAGGCCCACCCGGCGCCAAAACCGGCCCATACCCCTTCGCGTCGTCTTCCTCCTCCCAGGCAGGTAGCTATGTGTCGCCCGCTCCGCCACTCGCCATCTCTACGATGCTTGTAGGAGCCGCGATTCGTGACGCCGCCCCCGGATGCCTACAAGATCCCCTGCGTCGCCGCGTATGAACCCTAGGCCCCACTTCCCCATGTCTTCCTCGTTTCCACGCCATGGCCGACGAACCCTAGCTACTGCTGCCGATGAGATTCGTCGTCTCTAGTCGCCCTGAGACAAGCTGAGGCCACCGGCGTGACCGCCTCGTCTTCCTCGACCTCCCCTGTGAAGCATGCAAGGCGGGACGACCCCCTCTCACCGGAATCAAGCTCGAATCACCATCGGCTGCCCTTGTTGCTGCCGTTGATTCGTCGCCATCCGTGCTTGCCTCGCCTCCCCGACACCTCCATCGGCTTCCTGGTAAGCCGTTGGTGCTCAAGCACCCCTTCGTTGTCTCCCTCTCCCTTTGTACTATCCTCTCCGCGTGAGCCCGACGCTGCCGCCACTGTTCGTTGTTATGCCGCCGTCTTCGGCGACCCCCTGCAACCGGCGCCGCCACTTCCTGGTCGCCTGCGACGCCCTCTTTCCAACACCACCACTCACGCATCTAGTCGCGCACGGGATCGAGAGATCCATGCTCGATCTAGAGCTTCTCCATTGATGACATCAGCATGATGTCATGCTAGTGTCATTTCCCCTTTTCTTTTTATTTTATTGATTTCTGTAAATAAGAAAATGCTGATAAGTGGGCCCTATCTGTTAGGGTTTTATTGTTTTTGTAAATTATTTCTGAAATTATTAAAAGTCTCACATGTGGGCCCAAGTTGGGAAATAATTTAAATATTCCAAAAATGAATTAAAATTGGGGAAATTAATAACTAATTCATTTTAAATCATAAAAATACAAATAATGTATCAAAATGTTTAGAAAAATAAGAGATTTGCAATAGCAGTATAATCATACATTGTTAACCAACTTTCATGATAAGTTTAATTAGAAGAATCAATTGAACCCCACAAGTGATTCCGAGGATCCCCCTGTTCTAGGGTTTGAACCTCTCGGACCCCGTTTAAAATGACCAAGTATGTTCTAAGGCATTTCAACACTACTTAAATTTTCATCTCATCCATATTGTATGAGAATTGCACATGCCATGTGTTGAATGTTGCTTTTCCTTTTCCGGTGATTGGTTCTTCGCAAATAGGAACCGAACCCGAGGCTGAAGTCAACACCATTGAAGAGCAGTACCAGTGCAACAACAGACAAGGCAAGTGAAGCTCCACTCATACATACGAATCCTAGGTTTACAAAGTATTTCATTCTCGCCATATGCATTCGTTTCAACATTCTTTTATCAGTAGATAGAGTAATCCTATCTGATGCATGTTTCCTTTTGTGAACTAAATACCTGATCCACTTCTCCTAGCATAACTAGGGTTTGGCTTACGAGAATCGCTAGTGCCACATTTCAGTCGAGCTTAGCCATGCTTAGTGGTCCAATGTTGATCATTCAGATGATGCACTAGATATGCGAATGAATCTAATATGGTAGGATGTTGTGATATGATCAAAGATGGATAATAAACATGCTAAGGCTTCTATGGGAGGCCACGTGGGTTGTGGTTTTTTGCAGTCCCATACTTGCCACCCTTAGGACCTGATGTTCTTGCCTCTTGAACCAAGACGAGCGTACAACCACACGGGGGCCTGGAAACCCCCTCGACCAACTAACTTGCCTAGTAGATTCCATGAGTCACATAGCTCAGGCTTTCCATTCGACATACACATCTTGGTTGTTCTTGGATGGAGGTGCATTCATAACAGGTAGGTAAGCTTGGCCGAGAACAAGAGATGCACGACATCCGTAATCTTGAACCCCACACACATCATTAGGGACCAGCTTCGAGACTCGACCCGTTATGGCGGCATATCCTTAGTGTGTGACTCATGGTATCGGCAAAAGCAAGGTAAAGGTTGTGGTCAACAACTCTCTGCCGTCCTTCCAAAGAAGAGGGCTAATAATTTGGCATTAAGAATCGGTTGGTACGTGTGGGTAAAGTTGTGCACCCCTACAGGGTATTAATCTTTTCAAAAATCCGTGTCCACGGTTATGGACAACTTGGGAACGGACGTGAAGATCATAGAGAACTATAACTGAATGATAAAACTTGACCACTAATTTGATATCCGGAATACTTCCTCGGGGTTGTTTGAGGGGGTAGTCCGGGAAGAGAGGTTCAGTTGATGATGGTACTTGGTGGATATCGAAGATGATTTCTAAAGAGCTAGAGTTGTAGTCTTCGAATCCCCTTTGAAAATGATCTAACTAGATGAGCTTCTTTTCCTTCTTGTTTTGAAAACAAAAGATGGCTTTATGCAAAACAACTCCACTAGCGATAAGTCTTGCGGAGTACACCCTATACTTAGCCTTGCTTCGTTGATGTTTTTCTACAGATGAAGCTACTCCAACCGAAGGTGGTTTCTACGTCAAACTCGACGAGTAGTCAGGGTTCCCGGGCAACAACCTAGGATCTATGGAAGGGTCGCTACTTCTGTTTATGGCCTCTTGGGCCCTTTGCTAAGTTTGTTGTTTAGAACAACTTGTTTTCTTCCGTTGTTTGTTGTAATGATGGGTCTATGACCCCTGGCTGGTATGACTGGTTTGTAACTCTCTTAAGAGTTTACATTATTAATGTATGGTTTGTATGTTCTGTAAGGTTACCGATCATTCCCTGCGTGCTTCAGAATTTAGGTTAGGCTTATATAATATGAGGATCTGGTATTTTTCTAGCCCTGATCCCGGGTCGTGACACCGCCGGATCTCCTCCTTGTACGTGTGGATACCAGCAGTGGTGCTGTACGATCAGCACTAGGACGATCGTGATTAGATCGAATCGTGAGGACTGCACTGCATTCAACTTACGCGCTTCATCAGTAATACGCAACTGCGCGTCTAGTGGTAAACCTCGTGGCCTTCTACCTCATCTAGATCTTGGGATAACCATTTTAGAGGAAAAAAGTTTTGTTTTATCTCTATCTGGCCCAACAGTGGTATCAGAGCGATAGCTTCTGTTTTTAGGCTCGAGATATTGCATATACGATATGCGGTTAGCCGTAGATTGGATCTATATGCTGTTTTGGTGGTCGATCTATGAGATAGATCAATTTTGTATGAGGTTGATTGGATCAACTATACTCGGGGAATGGTAGATCTAATTTTCGTGATCATACTTATGAGGTCATGGAACGACATACCCGTACCGGTCGGTTTGCGCCATCGGGGTAGACTGTGACACGTAAATCCAGATGCGGTGATCGAAGATAAAAGGAGTTTGATCGAGTCAGAATAATGGTCAGAATCCATGTTCGGATCGTAGATGTGATCTACGTTTTCGGAAAAATAGCGGGACCGCTAGCTTCGCCCTATCGTAGTTCCTTAGATGTCGTTGTGAGTTTCACAACGCCGGTAGATAACGTATATATGCATAACTTGTTTTTGCAGGAAGCTGTGAATGGTATGGTTCATGTACATGTGATGTATGTGTGTAATCCATACGTGATCTGCGAATTACGGTTTTGTCAGCCGGCTGGAGCCTAGGTTCTATCATTTTATTGTATAACAACCTGGGTGTCGGATTCTCCATGTAATTTACTTTACTAAGATAGTGTAGCTGTGTGGAGAACCCGGATGACATGCAAGGCGATGTACATGTCGACGACATGGAGTAAGATGGAAAGTGACAAGAGTTGGCACAAGTTGGATTACAGGTTTTGTGGAGACGGAGATCGCCATGAAGAGATCCATAACATTTCACATTACCTGAGTGGGAAGTACTCTTACTTCCGCTCTTCTTCAAAGAAGCCTGATACTTCCTACAGTTTCTCTTCTAGTGGCCATGTTCATGAAAAAAGAAGCACTCAATGTTATCTGCAGGTCCAGCCTTTTGCTTGGGTGCAGGCTTAGGGATCGTATCCTTAGCCTTGTCCTTCTTCTTCAACCAAGAAGTACCTGTTTTCTTAAAGCTAGGCTTGTTCTGCATAGCCATGACATGGCTATGCCCTGCACACTTCTTCATGTCACTTTCTGCTGTTTTTAGCATCCCACATAACTCATTAAGGCCCTTCTTCACCCCATGCAAATGGTAGTTTGAAATGAACTGTCCATAGCTAGATGGAAGAATTGCCAAAATGAAATCAGTAGCCAACTCTTGGCCTAGTGGAAAACCAAGCTTTTCCAAAGTCCAACTGTAACCAACCATTTTGATCACATGGGGGCCTACACCTGCTCCCGCTGCCAGCTTGCATTCCACAAAGGAATTGGTGACATTGTACTTCTTTTGGAGTTCAGGTTCCATGCATGCAAGCATAAGACAGCCAACCTCAAGAGAATCATCACATGCTCTCTTGTAGGCATTCTTGAGGGCAGTAGATGCATTATCAGCAGGTTCATATGGGATTGGGGTATCCAGAACCGTTTCCTTTTTATCAGACCTGAGAACAATTATCAGGTTACAGACCTAGTCCGAATAGTTTGTTCCATTTAGTTTATCTTTGTCAAGAATCGAACGCAAAGAAAAAGGTGATGCAGTGTTTGGTGCCATTGATCTACAATAGAAAACATGCAAAATACTAATCCATGTAACCATGAAAGAGTAAAACATATTAAACAATTTAATAGCATATACTCCCACTTAAATCAATATCCCTCTATTGATACTAAGTGATTCAAGATCCACAATTAACAAGTCGACTAGTGAGCTTTAGCATCACTGCTAGAAGACAAGGTAAATCAGTACACAACTGTAAGATCCCTCCCTTATAAAGATAAGGATCCCTGTGTGTACAATGCTAGTCCCTGGATCAATAGCTAGCATCCAGAGTTAATATGTAATATAAAGAAACAAAGGTCATAATACAACTTTATAACCAGGAATAAAATAATTTATTACATCTTACATAGCTCATATGGCTATCTCATTACAATGCAGCAGAATATAACAATAGCATGGGGTCCTTCATCTTCAAAGTGCCATAGGCAGTCATGTTGGTTGTACACTTGTAATCCTAATCAATAAACTTCACTAACATCAAACAAACCTGCAACATAGTAAGTTACAGCCACAAGGGTCAATACATTTGAATTGTATTGGCAAGTGATACTATGGTAATATAGTGGAGTCTATCATCTATATGCATTTGGCCAAGTGGAGCTTAGGCTTGCTTTGCTCAAAATAGATTTTCCTTATCATTTGAAAACACTAAGTTTTTGTTTGTCAAAATCACCCAAGGCATCTCCCAATAGAAATTAGTGATCCTTCAACCCTTGTTCAACCACAAGTTTTTAACTTAGAAATTGGGATGAGGAGATTCTTGATAGCTTCCATGTCTTGATGCTCAAATTGTCCTTTACGAGGGACATGGCCAAGTACTTGGATTTTACACTCTGCAGAGGTGGTGCACTTTCCCCACAAGACTTGGTTTCACCAAGACAAGATCTTTCAGAAGCCTTCCCTTAGACCAGAATGGACGCGCTCCAACCTATCAAACCCCTACCACCAACTGTCCATTTGGCTAAGTTATTGCAACCTATATGATCCAGGAAGAGCCCATAATGCCAAGTGGCTGCACTTGAAGCTTCTCAACATTTGACATCTCAAATCTCTTTGTTCCTGGGTGGCCATCCACAAGTGAGATACACAAGGTAAACCATAGAAATGGGCCTTGTGTAACCACTCAACACAAACCATTCCTTCCATTCCACCCAGGTGATTCATTCACTTAGTTGTTTTATTAAACAAAACACAAGTCCTTGACTTAGAAATATTCCATAGTATGAATATATTCCACCCTTGTTTTCTACTAGCTAAGCTAAGCATGGCAGTAGTAGGAATCTTAACTTAGGAAACTTCTACTAAGGTTTCATCTACTAGGATTTCCCATGGCATAGTTTACACTTAGCAAAAATTCCATGCAAGTCCTACTTTAGAAACATCACTAATGCATAGTGAAAATAATGGGACAAAAGTATGAAGCATCACTTGCCTTTTTGGTAGAGAATAAAAGTTCACTCCTTGATCTTTCAATATTCACACTCTTCAAATTCCACTACGATTCAATCAAGCAAGAAATATTTCAATCTACCAATCAACCAAACATCACATAAAATAATAGAAACAAAGCAATGCATGCAAGCATGCAAAAGATTGTTTATTTGTAAAAGTGGTTTCTAATAGGTTATAAACATTTTAAAACACCTATTGGTAATTTTATAAAGTGACAAAATCATTTGCAAAAGATTTTACATATAAATCATTTTTAAACCAAATCAATATTTTATGTGGTTGAAAATGCTTTTAGCAAAGCAACAATCCTTATAGGGTTCACCAAATAAATTTTTAAATCATAAAACCTTGTGTTTAGGGTCAGAGAGTTTAAATCAAAACATTTCCCAAAGGTTTCTTTCCAAAAGCATTGTTAACACATAAACATTTTTTTATTTGACTAGAAATGTTCTAAATCAAAGATTTATTCTTTTTCTTCACAAAATATGTTTTTGAATCCACAAGTTGGTTTATATGGTCAGTAGGTTCAAAAAAACCACTTAGCAAAGATTTCATCTTAAAAATATTTCTAGAACAAATTTTATATTCAAATTATGCCTACCCAAGTTTCTGCAATTTCAACCAAATTTCCAAAATCAAAACCTTAAACAAAGTGCATGGTTGCAAAGTACTGGTTCTGCTGATTCCATTGATATAAAATTTGCAAAATTTGGACGTGTAGAATTAAAGTTATGAATTTTGCAAGTTTGCAAATCTAATAGATCAAATTTCTATTTTAAATCCTGAGTCTGGCCACGTGGCTGAATCTAACTGGACGGTACCGGTTCGCACGGATCAAGCAATACTGGCCGTCAGATCTAATGGAAATCACACGGCACACAACACACGATACCCTTTCATTTATTGATTCTATCTCTATCGTTGGATCTACATTGGACGGCTCACAGGTGGTTGACCATTAGTTGGCGGCGCCGGAGGAGCTTCTGGCGACGGGTGCTCTCAGATGTCGATGAAGGAGACGCTACGGGTCGCGCCAGAGAAAGAAAGGTGTGGTTAGATGCGCAAGGTTGATGAGTGCTCGTATGCGAAAGAGGGGAAGAGGGGCGGTCAGACACTACCTGGGGAACTCGCCGGAGGAGGAGCAGACGGCAGCGCTGCTTTGGCAAAGACGCAGTCGAGGTTGCAGGGCGAGCGCGAGCAAGCTGGCGGCACTGGAGTGTGCGCCAGGCAATGGGGAGTAGTCTCGTGGTGGCTAGGGGGCAAGGGGAGGCGAGTCTAGGCCGGAATCGCCATCGGAGGGTGTCGGAGGCAGTGGCTTGAAGAAAATAATTGGCGCGGCCTGGGGGCAGAGGGTGTGCGGCGTCTGGGGGAAAAGGTAGAGGAGGCACAGGCGAGTTATCGTGCATGGTCAAAGGCAGTTTCATGGCGTAGTTAACGTGAATTTACGCCGGCATTCAAACGGCTGTAATGGCCAGAGAGGGGGCGCGGTCAGCGGTGGTGAGGAAGAAGATGCTCACGTGGCAGTGGGGCGTGCTTGACAGCAACAGAGAGAGGGAGAGTGGGTCCAAGCCATCAGCGACTGAGTGGGTGGAAATCTGGGTGGCAAAACGATTCGCTCAGGGAGTGAGGGAGTGGGCTGCTGGGCTTAATGGGCTAGCTGGGTTGGGCTAGCTTTGTTCACTTTTTTTGTTCTGAATGTTTTTCTTTTTCCTTTTCTATTTATCTGTTTTGATTTTGTTTAAACTTTTCAAACAACAATTTGATTTCAAACTTCAACCAAACTTTATGAATAATCAAACACTTCTTACTAACGCATTCTGAAGTCAAAAAATTAGAATAATCTATTTATTCTTTTTAGGGAATATTAATTAATTAAAATAGGCCCTTGTATTAATTCAAATAAGATTTAATAATGTTTTTCAAACTTCATTTGATATCTAAATCTTTCCAAATCTTTTCAGTAGGTTTTATTTGTTTATTTGGGTGTCAAATAATTCACCTTGAATTATTTGGAATATTTTTAATATGATTTATTAATCATTTAAAATTGGGTATTTGTCTTTATTCCAATGAAATTAAATATAGTTTTAATTCCATAAATTTTATTTGGAAGATTTATTTGATCTTATTTAAGTTAATTAAACAACTTTTATTCCACTTGGGTAAATTCAAAATATTATTTTCCCATGATTTAATTAATCATTTCTAATAGGGATTTTGTCTTTATTCAAATGGAAATCGAATTTGGTTAATGCCATTTTATTTAATTTGAAATTTCTTTATCCTTTTATTTTATTTGGATTTGGATTATATTTATTCCATTTGCTTATGGATTAGTCCAAGATTTAATTTGGTCTTTAAATATTCCTCATTTAATATTTCTTTCTTTATCTTATAGAATCCTTATCTTTTTATTTATAAGTCCAAACTTGGTGATTCCAGTTTGTAAAAACTTATATAATATTTGTTTATCCTTTTAAATCTTTTTAGGATTATTTGCTCACCATTTGGTATGGATTTTTAGATAGGTGCTTTATTAGCTTTGGAATTTCAATTTCCTTATCTTATTAAATTCATAAGATTTTATCTATGGTTACAAATTAAGTGAAACCAATTCATATGGTTTTATAATATTTCCATTTGTCATTCTTGATCATTTATAAATGTTTGTTGACAAAATTTTATATGGATCAAAACCATGGTCTTAGAGATATCTTGGAAATGATTTTATTCCATTAGGGTTTTATGGTTTTGATTTTACTTTTCCAAGTGTTTAAATTTCAAGATACATTGATTAAGGATTGCATTTCACTTGATTTGGATTTTGTTGGATTCAAACTTTAATCAAAGTTTGTTTAAGATGGGATTTTAAGTTTCCATTTAGAAACAAAAGTTTCTTTTCACCCTAAAATTCAACAATTATTTATTTTGTTTATTTATTTTTCACATTACAAGATTTGGAAAATCTTGGGATGTGACAACAACTCTTGCTAATCATATCACATATGATTCTTATTGTTGGGTGACATCTCTATGTCAAAACTAGGCGCCCAACCTCTATGCCCCAAGGTCCTTAACTGTTAAGATGACCTTATCGAGTTCACCAACCCTTATGCGTGTAGGTATCCGATACAAACCCATCCAGCAAAGGAAAACTGTGGCACCCTAATTTCATAGGCCCAATTACGATTGTACAGGGCATAGGATGGTGCAAGGTTTGGTTGGGAGGGCATAGTTTAGCTTACAATTTGTGAGGGATCGTTCTAATTCTATCCATCTAAGCATGCATAGCAGTAAAACGCATAAGAATAGCATTCACATAGATGTGACACAGTATGGACCATTTTCTCAAGGTGATCTCCATCGCCATAGAACTTGTCCACCATGATGATCTCCATCTTCATGTTCCATGTGAGCCATCCTCCAAGTGATGAGTCGTCCAAGAACTAATACAAGCTATTACTGCTAACAGCTAGTAGTCAAAATTACATAGTATTAGGATCATCACAAGTTGGCACACAGGCCATTACAATAAATGACAACACATTTGGCTCCAGCCGTGTTGCCGTACTCACGACACTCAGGTCATGAAAATTTTCATACATGCATCACATACATATATGGGCCATACTGATCACATACATCCTGTAAAAACAAGTTATGCATAGAATCGCATTCTACTAGATCATGTGACATCGCAGCACCTAGTTACCTTAACGAGATATGAAAGGGGCTACGACTAAGGGGGGTCTAGGGGGTCTCCCCCTGCGTGGTTCGAAGGGCAGCGCACCTCCGGGTATCTCCGGGCATCCGGAAAACTGTGAAAAATGAGAGATTGAACCTACACAATTTTCTTTAAGGATTTTGATTGGCAAATCAAATTTACCATAAACTCACTATCGTTTTGATTCGAACAAAATCCTTTGATCACGGTACATCAATTTTAGATCTAGGTTCCGATTCGATCAATCATATTGATCTTCACGTAATTCAACAGGATTTATGTTTCACGGTCTACCCTGATGGTGGAAACCAACCGGTAGGGGTAAGTGGTTTGACGACCTCAGAATCACAATCACGGAAAGCGTGATCATAGATCAATCCTGAACCACCGCCATATAAATGATCACATCATTCATATCAATCTACATATCTCCATATGCCAACTTCCTGAACCTATAACTGAACAACATTGACTCTGATACCACTGAAGGGAATATGGATAGGCTACACTAGTGCAAAATCAGAAATTTCTACCGCATAAACCAGGATTACTGTTGACATAAATCTCGGGATTACCACTAGACGCGCAGTTGCGGAACTTGATGAAGTGCGTCGAGGCAGTGCAGACGTTCCATGTCTCCTCCTTGTCCCCGTCCCATGAGCAGCTCCCCTTGCAAGGCTCGTCCAAGTGCTGCAGATGCAGCACCTCCGAGGTATCCACACGTGTGGGGTGGAAGCGTCAGACGTCGGACTACTAGGTCCGCGCGTGCAACACAGGCATGAGGAGTGGCGTCTGAGTGGAATGCTCGACCCTAGTCAGCTCGCCCCACCCTCTCTTATATAGGCGTCCCTAGTGGGCTTCTACATTAGGTTCATATACGTATAGACATGACATGAATACACTTATTCTGTCAGTAGTTGGTAGCGGCCTCTAGCAAGACGTGTCAACACCTAAACGCATACAAAGATCATACCGACGAACCATCACAAGGTTTAGTACATGCCCTTCCCTTTGCCTCATGATATTTGGTCTAGCTCTAAGCTGACCTCTCTTTCTCGATATTGTGATTCGGAATCCCTTTACTAGGGTAACTCTTGACCATATGTAGCATGGCCATGCATTTCTAGATCTGATCACTCGAGGGGCCCAGAGTTATCTCTCTCAAGTAGAGAGGGGAAAATCCCATCTTGATTGACCAATGCCTTGCAACATGCTTTAGGACACACCCGAAACCTATCTTTTTGACTACCCAGTTATGGAGTAGTGGTTGATAGCCCCAAAGTAGGTCAATCCACATCTCAAGTACATGCGACAATCTCAGGTCTAAGGACAAAACGTACACGATGTGTAGAGAGAGCTGCAAGTCTAATTGCCAGTTTCAGGTTGGGTCAGTCCAACCCCATGTTCATAACATGTGTCCACATCATTGGTTTGACAACTCCATGTCTATGTCTTGCGAAACATAGTCATCAACCAATCAATGTGCAAGTCTATTATTCACATGTGTCCTCACATGAACTCCGACTAGGGACAACTATTAGATAACCACACAAGTAAATAATTTCACAAACAATTCATATAATTGCCAATCAATACAGGTTACCTGATATGGATATACTAGGAACATTACAATAACTCATGGATACATATAAAATATAATCATCTTTATGATTACCTCTAGGGTATATTTCCTTCACACCACTGCCTCCACGTCGTCACGGCGACTCGGTATGACCCCTGTGCCCCTTCCTTACCCCTTGGCCTCGCCGGATCACTGCCGCCTGATGCGCCACCGCCGTGCTTGCCATTAGCACCGCTACGTTTTGGTCAGAGCATTTTGATCCTCTGGATCTAGATCTAGTGGCTGCAATTAGAAGTTTAGGCGAAACGGTACAGGCAGATCTGGACCACAGGATCTCACTGAGATCTGACGGTGCATGCGCGTGATCCGCGCTAACCGGTACGGGCCAACCAGGAAGCGCCGCGTGTCTGGGTTTTCGATTTAAAATCTAGATTTGAATTATTAGTTGATTTAAACTTGTAAAATTCATAACTTTTGTTCTGTAATTCAGAAAAATACAAATTAGGTGTCTATGGGATGATAAAATTATGAACTATAATTATATGGCCTTACTTTGGTCATTTTCTTCTGTAAAATTTGATTTTTGTATAGAAACATTTGTAGGACTATTTTGGCTATAAAAAATATTAGGTATATTATTTTTAGGTGGTTTTGTGTTATTTAGACTCTAAATTGTATACTTTATCATGTGTACTATAGATTTTGGATTTTTGCAACTCATTGAATTTTTGCATGCATTCATATTATTTTTGAGTGTTATATTGATTTGTATACATTTTGTTTGAATTTCGTTGTCTAGATTTTGTGGATTGTGAAGTGTGTGATTGTAAGGATTGTACATATTCCCCTATCTACCAAGGCAAGTGATATTTCATATTATGTCCTAATATTTTACCTACTGCATTAGTACTATTTTGGTAGAATTTGAATGATGGTTTTCAAATATATTGCTATGATATGGAAGATCCTATAGATTATATCTTTGTATAATTTTCCTAAGTTAGGAGACAATGTATGCTATAATGCTTAGACTTTCTAATAAAATTAGTGGGTGGAAAATTCATGTTATGATATTATGGAAAATTTATGCCTATGTGTTTTTGACTAAGAAAACAACCTTAATAATGAAACACCTAGGTGGAATGGGACTTGTATGGTTTGTGTTGAGTGGTTACACAGGGTCCATTTCTATGGTTTACCTTGTGTATCACACTTGTGGATGGCCACACAGGAACAAAGATATTTGAGATGTTTTGTGTTGAGAAGCTTCCAGTGCAACCACATGGCATATGTGCTGTAACATCCCAAAAATACCAAACTTAGATCATCAAACACTAATCATCAAGATTAGGGTTAACAAAAACTTTTCTAAACAAAATCATGAATGCATGCATATGTGTATGCATGGATTTTGAATTTCTTTAAAACCACCTTGTTTGTGTGATCCATTGCTTGTAAAATGTTTCTTAGGTGAAATAAACATCATCTAAAACATTTCCCACACTTTTCTTAAAGACAAGTAAATCAAAACAAATATATTAAGTGAATGGTCATTTTGACCAATTTAACTCCCATGCCTAATTTGGCTGTCTCAAACTTTCAGAACCTAACAGAAACTTTTCTGGATCTTTGCACCCCTTGAATGTACTCATAATAGAGTATCAAGGCCCACTTTGTGATCGTCCAGAAACTTTCAAATGCATAGTTTAAACGACAATTCAAAATTGAATCTTCTTCATATGTGAAGATCCCACTTTTTCAAAACCCACTCAAACAAGCTCAACTTTCAAAACCCAAGCATCTGCAAACGCACCAACACCAATCTAGCAAACCCACCAAAAATCATTTCAAAATTCAAAACTTGATTTCATGCGGCCATTTCATCAAACAGGTTGCAAACACAAATCAACAAAAACATCAAACACTATAGTGTGCAGTGATTCTTGCCTAACTTGTTCCCTAGTTAGCTCACACACAGCTCAGTAAATCATCTAGAAAGATTAGCCCAACACTAGGACCCCTGTGAGCTTGCCATTGCCATTAATGGTGAACAGCCGAGCACCCCAATGTCACCCCATTGTGGACAACAAGCTAGAGGAAGAACTAGCCGTGCCAACCTTGTCTAGGAGGCAGCCCACCGTCCATCGCCACTCCCTGTCCCAGCTGCGAGCATTGCCAAGCCCTGGACCACGCGCACAAGCCGTGCCCAGACCATGCCGAGCGTGCGCTAGAGCACCACCCTCGACCAGCACCCACAGACCGCGCGCCGCCCTCGCCGCGTGCATACACGATCGCCATCAACCCAGGAGACCGCCAGACATCCCCATTTGCCGCACCGTGCCGCATAGCCACCGCCCGCCGTCGAAGATGCCGCCTCTGCCGCGCAGAGCACCTCCCATTCTAGACCAAACCACACCGCCCCATGCCTCGTGACCATGTCGTTGAGCATCACCAGGAGACACAGCAACATCCCCTACCCTTGCCCATGCCATTAGCCGCCTGTAACGTCGCCCTCGACGAGCTCATCGTGCGCCCCGACGGTCCCCTCGCTCGACTATAAATAGAGGCCACCCCCGCTCGATTTATTCACACCATCTCACTCCCCTCTCCTCACTGATCGTGCCACACCATTCCCAGAGCAAGGCGAGCACCACCTCGCCGGAATTTCACTAGAGCCTGCCGCTGCCGGAGAAGAAAGGACCAGCGATTGGAGCCACCCCAGAAGTTGTCGCGACCACCCCTGAGTTCGCCGTTGTCGACTTCGTCGTTCGCCCACCTCGCCGACCCTCGCCAGTACCCCGGTGAGCCCCTAGCGACCCTCACTGGCCGCATTAGGTTTCGTTCTCGCCGAAGTTGTCTCGCGTCGACGATGACTCCCAGCCGTTAGATTAGAACTAGATCGAACGATCCAGGTTGCCCCATACCGCTTCGCCCAGCCCCGTGTCACTGACGAGTGGGGCCACCCACTTAAGCAGCCCGCGGGAGCACTGCGCTTAGCAGGCCGGCCCGTTAGATTTTCCCGCGCAACCCAGTTATTCAAATTAAATCTTTTCCTTTTTCAATTCAAACACACTTCTATACCCAACTTCAAAAATCAACCCAGATCGATTCATTGCACCAATTTGAATGAAACCAATTTTGTTGGAAAGGTCTGTGAATGATGAATCCAAGCCCGTTGGATTCAAGTCATTTGGATCTATAGATCACCCTGGTAAAAATAACAAGGCAGAAGCTTTTCTGCATTCAAACATTTTTCAAATTTGAACCATAATAGCTTTTGAGTTGATTCCAACTCTCAAAAATCACATTTAACCTTACCTTTCAGAATATATAAAAATATATAGGTTTACTTGCAGAAATAATGTTCAAGTAATAAAAGAATGCTACATAAGCATTTCTAGCCACTTTAATTAATTAAAATAAAAGGGTAAAACCTTATTAAATTGTGACACCACTTTAAATCACATTCCCATGGACTACAATATATGGTGATGACATGTGTCAACATGATCTCATGTTTAGTTTGGAGAATATTAAATCTTAAGTAGTTTTTCAATGAGTAGAAATTACTTTTCTAAAAATAAAAAGATTTAAACCAAGCCTTAACCTTGTAATGTTAGTGATGATACTAGATCATCTATAGGACCCTTGTGTGTGATGATTGCAAGTAGTTAAGTATTGTTTGGTGATTGTGTACCTCGTATTTATTCATAGACGCTAGTACCGACCAAGGATACGAGGAGGAAGGAGGATACTACGAAGAGGAAGTCGAGGAGAACTTCAACCACTGCTCTGCACAAGGCAAGCTAACACTTGCACCTTAGCAAGCTTATACTGATATTGATGCAAGCTAACCCTTGCAAGATACCCTACTGATGCCACAAATCCATACTTGTGATATGACTACTATATGCCTTAAGCATATGTGATCATACCCACTTGATAAACCAAATCCTAGTTTTATGGGCAAGCTTCTTACTTTATTTCTTTATCAAAGCTTACTTAGAGTCTACCTAGGAGTTTGGTAGATACTAGACAATTGTGCTGAAGGTTGCATAAAGAGCATAAAATTTGGCCTAAGATAGAAACCTTGATCTCAGCCTAAGACATGAGATTGAACTTAGTTAAAACCCCACTAGTTACCACCCCTCCTTAGTACTACCCCACATGTAGATGCTAGTGCTAAGCATAAAACTTGATCAACTTTAGATGGGAATACTTGGTGGAAAAATGGTTATGAAAACCGTGGAATGATGGATCATTCTATTGAAATGTTTTGGACATGTGTTTCCAAACACTTGATGATTTTGGTGATGAAAATGTTGAGGCATGAGCCTTAGCCCTTTATAAAACTGATGGTTGTCTGGATGCGATACCATTCCAATTTTATCGTACAACCACAATACCCGAAGATTGGGTAGGGCTTGACTGGAAACTTATATACCTTAGTATTAGTTCCCTCACGGCCAAGGTCTGAGCTGAGGCTACCTTGTCAAGATTGTCCACCTGTGCAGTACCCCAGATGACAGTTGGTCATGGTTGGGAGGCCATACTCACAGGAGAGGGGCTTATACTAGGGCGTGTAATCGAAAGGTTAGGATTGATTATCTGCATACTGAGTATGGTGAATTCAGGATTTGTTCCTGACGGATGTATCGAATGTTGTGGTGAAAGTGTACAATCTCTGCAGAGTGTCAAACTATTCGAATTGCCGCGTCCGCGGTTATGGACAGTTGGAGTGGCCATACTATTCCCCGTCAGACTTTTCAAAATGACTTGTGAAATGAATTGAGACTTTGACTTGACCACAACAGAGTTGTGACCTAAATTACAAGATCCCACTTAGGAGTTATAAAATTGTGATTAGCTTTGGAACTTAGTAGAGATAAACCTGGCTTTTTGCAAAACAACCCTAGAGCCTAGTGTCCTATTATCCAAAAACCCCTTACCTGTTAGTATTAGTTTGCGAGTACTTAAAGAGTACTCGTGGCTTTGTCCCTGGCTATTCCCATGGCCAGACTATGAAGAGGAGTACCTGGAACATGGACCCCAGGAAGGTTACGACAACTAGGATCATCTCCCATCGTCAGCATTGCCTGTGACCCTGAAGATGGAGCTTCGCCTACGCTACCGTTATTATTACATATTCCGCTGTTTGAAGTTGTATTAAGAACTGGATCATGAGATCCCTATTTGTGTAAGAACTTATGTATTGTTGTAATGGATGATGTACTATGGTATCCAATTCTGTTATGTCTCGCAAAAATGGTAATCCCGGGATTGCGATGTATGGCATAACAGGCATCTAGGATTAAAAAATCCGGGTGTTGACAAGTAGGTATCGGAGCCATCCTGACCATAGGAGACCCTAGTTAGACTAGACGTGGAACCAAAAACTTAGTTTCAAAACCAAAGAAAAACAAATATTTACAAAAACCTATTCTCATTCTTATCTCTTTGATTCTTTCATAAAAATTCATGTTCCTCAAAAACTCTTGCAAAATACATAAAATTTTGACACACTGGATCACTCTGCTAATCTACTCATCCTCTATTTTTATAGATGGACGTGAAGTACAGCAAGTTTTATCAATTGGGGAATGGAGGAGACCTTATCTTTGAGAGGGATCTGGATCAGCTCTCGGAACTTCTGGAGCGTCCACACCCCGAGTTCTTCGGAGCTCAGCTCAATGATCAAGGAGGAGAAGATCTGCAGTTGTTAATTGTTGCAAGTCTCCGAGGAAAGATTGAACCTCCCACTGCGGAAGGAATTCAGTTTACCTTAAGAGAGAACAACTGGCTCGATGGACTTGCCAGAGCAATGCATGAATCTCTCTCCCGTCTGTGTGGGCAGAGCATCAATCAGATCAAGGGTACTCGCTTTGAGTTTTTCCCAAGGCGTGATGCAAATGGACAACCACTGGAAGCCCCATACCACCCTGAGCTGAAGACTCAATTGGACCACCTTAGCTTCATGATGTATGATCGTCAGCGGGAGTTGGACAACTGTCGTGACTATTGCAACCACAAGTCTGCCATCATCAAGACGAAGGATCAAACCATAGCCATGCTAGCAAAGGATCGCAAGTCTCGTCTCCGTCAACTCGACAAGAAGGAGCGCATTATTGCCCGTCTTCGCCACCGCATCTCATCTCTGGAAGAGACCATCCACGAGAGGGACATGAAGTTGGAGGAAAGGGAGAATGCCGGAGAGGATCTTCGTGGAGACCCTTACTCCTATCTCAGCGATGACGATGATTTTCTAGAGGATCAGGCCATGGACTTATTCACCGATGAGGATGATTTCGCCTTCATCGATGATAATGAAGATGATGAAGCCACAGACTCCGAGGAGTAGTAGCACTTGAGCACTAGCGTAGTGAGTAGTATTCGGTCCCACTGTATCGTAGATTCTAGAATGGTTCTTAAAACCATATGTTTTTCCTTGTTGTGGTGTGTGTTGTACTGTGTGCTATGAATGAATGAAAAAGCAAGTTGGTAGAAAAATATGAGTCAAACCTTTAAAACTTTTCAAAGACCCCAAACCTTAGAAAATTTCCCTCTTTTCTCATGATTTATCTAAATCTTCCGATGCCACGTGGAGGAAGTGGTTCAGCCCCGGATCCGATGTTGCAGATTCTGCAAATGTTGACCTCTGACCGCGAAGCTGAAAGAGCGGAACGTCAAGCCAACCTAGACACTCTGCAACAGATAGCCCAGCTAGCCCACAACAACCAAGGCCATGGAAATCAGGACAACCATGGATCTAAGCTCAAGAATTTTCAGAATACCAACCCACCTGTTTTCACCAAGTCAGAAGAACCCCTAGACGCTGATGATTGGCTGCAAACCATGGAAAATAACTTAGAAGTAGCAGGAGTCAAAGCCAACGAGAAAGTCATGTTTGCCACCCACTATCTAGCCGGAGATGCCAGGGCATGGTGGAACAGTGTTCGTGCCATGACCGGAGGCCAGATGATGACTTGGGAGGAATTCAAGGTCAAGTTTAGCAGAACCCATGTTCCACCAGGTTTGATCAAGAGAATGAGAGACGAGTTCAGAGATCTGAAGCAAGGGAGGATGACTGTAGTGGAATACCGTGACAAATTTTTGTCATTAGCTAGGTATGCCCCGGACGAGATAGACACCGAAGCCAAGAAGAAAGAAAGATTTCTGAATGGTTTGCATGACGAGATGCAGACGGTGTTAGTCAATATCCCCTTTGCTGATATTGAAGCCCTTGTCGATTCAGCCATCCAGATGGAAGGAAAGATCAACCAAGCCAATGAGAACCGCAAGCGTCATATGATGCATCAACCAGGAACCCATCAGACCCCAAAGTATCGCCCCAACCCATCTCCAGGATTTGCCCCCAAGAACCAACAGACCCCCTATGACCCATCCAACCTATCCCAACCGTGGAAACCCTAGAACCGGAGGAAATAACAACAACCCCGGCAACTCTAGCAATTTCACCCGTGCCCCACCCAAGTTCAACACCAACAATGCTACCGCCAATCCCAACACTGCCCCGAGGACTGGAAGCAATGCTGTGCCTATCACAGCCAAGGACAAGTCACAAGTGACCTGTTATGACTGTGGAAATAAAGGCCACTATTCCAACGAGTGCCCCAACAAGAAGAATGCTACAGCCCCTAATACCAATCCCCCAGCTCAGCAAAAGCGTCGTGTCCAGCCAGGAAGAAGATTTGCCCCAGGAAATTCACTCAACCGCAATGGCCGTCTTTTTCTCATGCATGCTGAAGAAGCTCAGGAAGCGCCAGACGTCGTGTTGGGTATGTTTTCTGTTAATTCAGTACTTGCAAGAGTGTTGTTTGACTCTGGTGCATCGCATTCATTTGTCACCGAAGAATTTGCATGCACTAGTAAAATTCAACCAACCAAACTGAAGCATGTGATGATTGTGTAAATCCCTAGATCAACCACCAAGGCTAGGCAAATTTGCAAAGCCGTCCCTATCCGAATCCGTGGCATAGATTTTTATGCTAATCTAATAGTACTCGGAACTAAAGGTTCGGAAGTAGTAATAGGAATGGATTGGATGTCCAAACATAAGGGATTGATTGACTGTGCTAAGAAAGCCATCACCATGACCAGTACCACTGGAATAACAGTCGATCATATATTCTAAACCTTACCTCGCCAATTCAAGTGTAACAAGAGTCTAGCCCAACCTACCATTGACCAAGTCCGGATAGTCTGTGAATACCCCGACGTATTTCCAGATGTTTTGCCCGGTATGCCCCCAGATCGGGATATCGAGTTTATCATTGAACTAATCCCCGGAACAGGACCCATAGCCCAGAGACCCTATATTATGAACCCATCGGAGTTAGAAGAACTAAAGAAGCAACTGGATTGCATGCTAGAAATTGGACTAATTCAACCAAGTGAGTCACCATGGATATCACCTGTCTTATTTGTGGACAAGAAAGATGGAGGTAACCGTTTATGTACGGATTATCGAAAGTTGAATGATGTCACCATCAAGAACAAGTATCCCTTGCCCAAGATAGAGGATTTGTTTGATCAGTTGACCGGTGCCAGGTGTTTTCTAAGATTGATCTTAGAATTGGCTATCATCAACTCAAGATTCGTGCAGAGGATATTCCAAAGACTGCCTTTACCACCAGATATGGATTGTACGAGTATACAGTCATGTCTTTTGGATTAACCAATGCCCCCGCTTATTTCATGAATCTCATGAATAAGATTTTTATGGAATTCCTGGATAAGTTTGTTGTTGTTTTCATCGATGACATTCTGATTTATTCCAAATCAGAAGAAGAACATGAGCTACACCTAAGGACCATTCTTGGAACCCTTAGAAAGCATCAGTTGTATGCAAAATTTAGCAAATGTGAATTCTCGTTACAGGAGGTAGGATTCCTCGGTCACATTGTATCAGCCGGAGGAATTGCCGTTGACCCTGCCAAAGTAAAAGATGTAGAAGATTGGCAAGCCCCAACCACTCAAACCCAAGTTCGTGCTTTTCTCGGATTGGCGGGATATTACCGCAAATTCGTAGAAGGATTATCGCCCGACCCATGACCCAATTGCTGAAGAAGGACAAGAAGTTTGAATGGACAGACAAGTGTGAAGCGAGTTTTCAAGAACTCAAGAGGAGATTGATATCAGCCCCAATCTTAATCATGCCGGATATCACGAAGCCCTTCGATGTGTATTGTGACGCATCCAAGATTGGTCTCGGATGTGTGCTAATGCAAGAAGGCAAAGTTATATCTTATCTCTCTCGACAATTGAAGCAACACGAGCAAAACTATCCAACCCATGACCTCGAACTCGCAGTCGTAGTTCTAGCCCTGAAGACATGGAGACATTACCTAATGGGAAACCGTTGTGAGATTTACTCGGATCACAAGAGCCTAAAGTATATATTCACTCAGAAAGAGTTGAATATGAGGAAGAGAAGATGGATTGAGCTAATCAAGGATTACGACCTGAACATTCACTATCACCCTGGTAAAGCCAACGTGGTAGCCGATGCCCTTAGCAGATTGCCGTGCCGCTTGAACTCCATGATTTTGAAGGAGCAACCAAGTTTGCACAAGGCGATGGAAGATTTTCGAATAGAATTAGTAAGTGAAGGATTTTTGGCTAGCATAGAACTTCAGCCCACTTTGATCAGTCAGATTAAAGAAGCCAGAAGGGAAATGCTAGTATTGACGGAATCAAGCGTCGTATCGGTACAGGCAAAGTACCCGGATTCACTGAGGACGAAGAAGGAGTTATGTGGTACAAAGGACGCCTTTGTGTACCAGCAGATTCGGAGTTGAAAGAAGTTATCTTGAAGGAGGCTCATGATACTCTTTATTCTATCCATCCCGGAGGAACTAAGATGTATCAAGATTTGAAAGAGCAATTTTGGTGGCATAAGATGAAGCGAGAAATCGGAAGCTATATCGCCAAGTGTGATATATGTCAGCGAGTCAAGGCAGAACATCAAAGACCCGCTGGATTGTTGCAACCTTTGCAAATTCCGGAATGGAAATGGGATTCTGTAGGAATGGACTTTATCACTGGACTACCTACTTCTAGTAGGGGAAATGACTCTATCTGGGTCATAGTGGACAGATTGTCCAAAGTCTCCCATTTCTTGCCCGTCAAAAAACCACCTATCAGAGTTCGAAGCTAGCGGAGTTGTACATCGCTAGAATAGTTAGTTTGCACGGAGTCCCCAAGAACATAGTATCGGATCGAGGAACTCAGTTTACCTCGAGATTCTAGAAGAAAGTCCAAGAAGGTTTAGGAACCCGCCTAGATTTCAGTACCGCGTATCACCCTCAGACCGATGGACAAACGGAGCGAGTAAACCAAATACTCGAAGACATGCTTAGAGCATGTGTTCTAGAATATGGATCCAAGTGGGAAGAATGTCTGCCGTTTGCAGAATTTTCTTACAACAATAGTTACCAAGCCAGTTTGCAAATGGCCCCATTTGAATTCATGTACGGAAGAAAGTGTCGCACCCCTTTAAATTGGTCGGAAGTAGGAGAGAGTCAGATCTTTGGACCCGACATCCTACGAGAAGCAGAAGAGAAGGTTCACAAGATTCGTGAACACCTCAAGACCGCCCAATCCCGACAGAAGAGTTACGCCGACAAGAGACGTCGAGACCTCGCCTTCAATATAGGAGATTTTGTTTATCTGAAAGTGTCGCCATTGAAGGGAATGCAGCATTTCCAACTCAAAGGAAAGTTAGCCCCCAGATATATCGGACCTTTCAAAATTTTGAACCGTCGAGGAGAAGTATCGTATCAACTGGAACTACCTGAAGAGATGTCAGCTGTGCACAATGTGTTCCATATCTCATTACTTCGCAAATGTCTCGAAGTCCTCGAGAAGACCGAAGTGTTCAAGAATATCGATCATCGGAACATAGAGATCAACGATGACCTGACCTATCCCGAAGTACCCATCCGCATTTTAGAAGAAGCTTTTCGAACTACCCGAACCCGAAGCATCAAGTTTCTCAATATTCAGTGGAGCAACCACACAGAAGAAGAAGCTACCTGGGAACGCGAAGATCACATCAGGACGGAGTTTCCCGATCTCTTCAAATCCTAGGTAATATTTTCCTCCTTTTTCAAATCTCGGGACGAGATTTTGTTTATGGGGGGAAGGTTTGTAACATCCCAAAAATACCAAACTTAGATCATCAAACACTAATCATCAAGATTAGGGTTAACAAAAACTTTTCTAAACAAAATCATGAATGCATGCATATGTGTATGCATGGATTTTGAATTTCTTTAAAACCACCTTGTTTGTGTGATCCATTGCTTGTAAAATATTTCTTAGGTGAAATAAACATCATCTAAAACATTTCCCACACTTTTCTTAAAGACAAGTAAATCAAAACAAATATATTAAGTGAATGGTCATTTTGACCAATTTAACTCCCATGCCTACTTTGGCTGTCTCAAACTTTCAGAACCTAACAGAAAATTTTCTGGATCTTTGCACCCCATGAATGTACTCATAACAGAGTATCAAGGCCCACTTTGTGATCATCCAGAAACTTTCAAATGCATAGTTTAAATGACAATTCAAAATTGAATCTTCTTCATATGTGAAGATCCCACTTTTTCAAAACCCACTCAAACAAACTTTCAAAACCCAAGCATCTGCAGACTCACCAGCACCAATCTAGCAAACCCACCAAAAAACATTTCAAAATTCAAAACTTGATTTCATGCGGCCATTTCATCAAACAGGTTGCAGACATAAATCAACAAAAACATCAAACTCTATAGTGTGCAGTGATTCTTGCCTAACTTGTTCCCTAGTTAGCTCACACACAGCTCAGTAGATCATCAAGAAAGATTAGCCCAACACTAGCACCCCTGTGAGCTTGCCATTGCCATTAATGGTGAACAGCCGAGCACCCCAATGTCACCCCATTATGGACAGCAAGCTAGAGGAAGAACTAGTCGTGCCAACGTTGTCTAGGAGGCAGCCCACCGTCCACCGCCACTCCCTGTCCCAGCCGCGAGCGTTGCCAAGCCCTGGACCACGCGCACAAGCCGCGCCCAGACCATGCTGAGCGTGCGCCAGAGCACCACCCTCGACCAGCACCCACAGACCACGTGCCACCCTCGCCGCGTGCATACACGATCGCCATCAACCCAGGAGACCGCCAGACATCCCCATTTGCCGCCCCGTGCCGCACAGCCACACTGCCCCATGCCTCGCGACCATGTCGTTGAGCATCACCAGGAGACACAGCACCGTCCCCTACCCTTGCCCATGCCATTAGCCGCCTGTAACGTCGCCCCCGACGAGCTCACCGTGCGCCCCGACGGTCCCCTTGCTCGACTATAAATAGAGGAAACCCCCGCTCGATTCTTCACACCATCTCACTCCCCTCTCCTCACTGATCGTGCCACACCATTCCCAGAGCAAGGCGAGCACCACCTCGCCGGAATTTCACTGGAGCCTGCCGCTGTCGGAGAAGAAAGGAGCCAGCGATTGGAGCCACCCCAGGAGCTGCCGCGACCACCCCTGAGTTCGCCGTCGTCGACTTCGTCGTTCGCCCGCCTCGCCGACCCTCGCCAGTACCCCGGTGAGCCCCCAGCGACCCTCACTGGCCGCGCTAGGTTTCGTTCTCGCCGGAGTTGTCTCGCGTCGACGATGACTCCCAGCTGTTAGATTAGAACTAGATCGAACGATCCACATTGCCCCATACCGCTTCGCCCAGCCCGTGTCACTGACGAGTGGGGACACCCACTTAAGCAGCCCGCGGGAGCACTGCGCTTAGCAGGCTGTCCCGTTAGATTTTCCCGCGCAGCCTAGTTATTCAAATTAAATCTTTTCCTTTTTCAGTTCAAACACACTTCTGTACCCAACTTCAAAAATCAACCTAGATCGATTCAGTGCACCAATTTGAATGAAACCAATTTTGTTGGAAAGGTCTGTGAATGTTGAATCCAAGCCCGTTGGATTCAAGTCATTTGGATCTATAGATCACCCCTAGTAAAAATAACAAGGCAGAAGCTTTTCTGCATTCAAACATTTTTCAAATTTGAACCATAATAGCTTTTGAGTTGATTCCAACTCTCAAAAATCACATTTAACCTTACCTTTCAGAATATATAAAAATATATAGGTTTACTTGCAGAAATAATGTTCAAGTAATAAAAGAATGCTACATAAGCATTTCTAGCCACTTTAATTAATTAAAATAAAAGGGTAAAACCTTATTAAATTGTGACACCACTTTAAATCACATTCCCATGGACTACAATATGTGGTGATGACATGTGTCAACATGATCCCATGTTTAGTTTGGAGAATATTAAATCTTAAGTAGTTTTTCAATGAGTAGAAATTACTTTTCTTAAAATAAAAAGATTTAAACCAAGCCTTAACCTTGTAATGTTAGTGATGATACTAGATCATCTATAGGACCCTTGTGTGTGTTGATTGCAAGTAGTTAAGTATTGTTTGGTGATTGTGTACCTCGTATTTATTCATAGACGCTAGTACCGACCAAGGATACGAGGAGGAAGGAGGATACTACGAAGAGGAAGTCGAGGAGAACTTCAACCACTGCTCTGCACAAGGCAAGCTAACACTTGCACCTTAGCAAGCTTATACTGATATTGATGCAAGCTAACCCTTGCAAGATACCCTACTGATGCCACAAATCCATACTTGTGATATGACTACTATATGCCTTAAGCATATGTGATCATACCCACTTGATAAACCAAATCCTAGTTTTATGGGCAAGCTTCTTACTTTATTTCTTTATCAAAGCTTACTTAGAGTCTACCTAAGAGTTTGGTAGATACTAGACAGTTGTGCTGAAGGTTGCATAAAGAGCATAAAATTTGGCCTAAGATAGAAACCTTGATCTCAGCCTAAGACATGAGATTAAACTTAGTTAAAACCCCACTAGTTACCACCCCTCCTTAGTACTACCCCACATGTAGATGCTAGTGCTAAGCATAAAACTTGATCAACTTTAGATGGGAATACTTGGTGGAAAATGGTTATGAAAACCTTGGAATGATGGATCATTCTATTGAAATGTTTTGGACATGTGTTTCCAAACACTTGATGATTTTGGCGATGAAAATGTTGAGGCATGAGCCTTAGCCCTTTATAAAACTAATGGTTGTCTCGATGCGATACCATTCCAATTTTATCGTACAACCATAATACCCGAAGATTGGGTAGGGATTGACTGGAAACTTATATACCTTAGTATTAGTTCCCTCACGGCCAAGGTCTGAGCTGAGGCTACCTTGTGAAGATTGTCCACCTGTGCAGTACCCAATATGACAGTTGGTCATGGTTGGGAGGCCATACTCACAGGAGAGGGGCTTATACTAGGGCGTGTAATCGAAAGGTTAGGATTGATTATCCGCATACTGAGTATGGTGAATTCAGTCTCAAGTAGACAGTTTCTATGGGGCGTAGGCCTCCCAAAAGGTAACGGAGGCGTGCAAAGGTTTCCTCGGGCCAGACGGAAGGATTTGTTCCTGACGGATGTATCGAATGTTGTGGTGAAAGTGTACAATCTCTGTAGAGTGTCAAACTATTCGAATAGCCGCATCCGCGATTATGGACAGTTGGAGTGGCCATACTGTTCCCCCGTCAGACTTTTCAAAATGACTTGTGAAATGAATTGAGACTTTGACTTGACCACAACAGAGTTGTGACCTGAATTACAAGATCCCACTTAGGAGTTATAAAATTGTTATTAGGTTTGGAACTTAGTAGAGATAAACCTGGCTTTTTGCAAAACAACCCTAGAGCCTAGTGTCCTATTATCCAAAAACCCCTTACCTGTTAGTATTAGTTTGTGAGTACTTAAAGAGTACTCATGGCTTTGTCCCTGGCTATTCCCATGGCCAGACTATGAAGAGGAGTACCTGGAAGATGGACCCCAGGAAGGTTACGACAACTAGGATCATCTCCCATCTTCAGCATTGCCTATGACCCTGAAGATGGAGCTTCGCCTACGCTACCGTTATTATTACGTATTCTGTTGTTTGAAGTTGTATTAAGAACTGGATCATGAGATCCCTATTTGTGTAAGAACTTATGTATCGTTGTAATGGATGATGTACTATGGTATCCAATTCTGTTATGTCTCGCAAAAATGGTAATCCTGGGATTGCGATGTATGGCATACATCTAGGATTAAAAAATCCGGGTGTTGACATGTGCTCTGCCTTGACCCACTAAGTTGCAAGAACTCAGCAACATGGACAGATGGTGGTAGAGTTGATAGGATGGAACGCGTCCATGGTGGTCTGAGGAATTGCTTCTGAAAAGTCTCGTCTCGATGCATGTCGAGTCTTGTGGGGAAAGTGCATCACCTCTCGAGAGGGTAAATCTAAGTACTTAGCCGTGTCCCCGGTTATGGACAATTTTGAGCATCAAGACATTGAAATGGTTCAAAAATCTCCTCATCCCAATTTCTCTAAGTTAAAATTTGTGGGGAACAAGGGTGGAGGTTCACCAATTTCTATTGGTGGTTCCTTAGTGTTTTGTAAAGAAAAACTTAGTATTTTCAAACTAGTAGGATAAACATTATTTGAGCAAAGCCAGCCTGATCCACACTTAGCCTGATTCATGTATTTGATATTCTCTACTATATAACTATGATATTAATTGCCAATACAATTCCAACTGTATTGACCCTCTGTGGCTATAACTTATTATGTTGCAGGTTACTCTGATGGTGAGTAGGGTTATGAGTCTACACTCAACATGTTTGCCCGTGGCACATGAAGATGAAGAATTTATTTATATGCTTTGTAATGAGAACTCTTTACATGTTAGCCTTGGGCTAAGTGAGTTGTAAGAACTATGGTACTCCTAGAATTTCAATGTAATAATGACCTTTCTATCTGTGTACTTCATCTTAAACTGTGGGTGCTAGCAATTCTATCCAGGGACTAGAACTACAATCACAGGGATCTCTACCTTATTGGGTGAGATCTTACAAGGAAACACTCCGAAAAAATAGGGACGGAAGTAAAAGTCTTGAGGGATAAAGGCCACTTCTAACTTCCATGTAAAAGTAAAATCGCATTAATCCACCAATTCAATGTACAAGAGCGAATGATAAGAGTAGTGGTATGGTAGCTACTCTATCCCGCAACCAAATCATTACTTCGTATATGAATAAGAAAACTATGCAACCCAACTCTTAGAAATAGAATGAAAATCTTGACAAGGAGGAAACTCATGAAGTTCCGTGAGAAAACAAGGATTTGATACAAATGATTCGTCGGCTCCAAGAAGATAAAGATGATGATGATGTTGTTGTCTCAGAAGTCTCAAGTCATCGGAAAGATATGAGTGAAGATCACGGAGACAGATAAAAGGTTCAACAGATAAATTAAGGATAGAGCGACAACTTAGTTAGAAGAATTACAAAGATCTGGGAAGTATCGTGGCATCCGGCGGATGGAGGATAGAAGATAAATCAAGAGAGTTTCCAAAAGCTTTCTTGATGAGCCGAAGACCAAAATAATTTAGCGATATTTAGACATCTTGAGGAAATCTTTAGCAAAACGATGATGATAACTTTCCAAACAAGGAAGAACTCCAGAATTGGTTGAAACTGATGATGGGTGAGAATTGACAATTGATTTGATGATCCTGGAATTTTAGGAATATCTATAGAAGAGGGACGTGGTCGAGATAGGTGACTTTAAAAAGTCGGGTTTTACACTTTGAGAACTTTACAGAGATGCGGTGTTCTTGAAGCTTGAGAGGATGTAAAGAAGATGTTCTTCCTATTATTCCGTTGATATAGAATAGGCATGAATATCATCAAGATAAACCACCACGAAAGATCAACATAAAGGTAAAGATTGGTGTTTTGGGAGATGCATCGGAAGAATATACTATCTAGCCTTTCGGATGAGAAAAGAGATATTGACTTTTTCACCTTATTGATCGGATCACCGATTGAAACAAGAAGAGATTTTGGATAAGAACCAATGATAACTCATAAATTTAAGCAAGCAATCATAGATGAAAGGATAAGATTCTCTCGTATCAAAGAGAACCTTGCAGAAATAGAGTTCAAAAATATGTGAAGCATGATAAACAGATGATAATCCACCATAACGCCTTCAGAAACCTCCGGATTGCCAAAGATACTTGAATATCATATAGATATGATCACGGTATAACTCAAAATCACAAGAGATAACCGCCATCATTTGGGAATTAGCTTGATAGCATTGAACATATTCCACTCATGATAAGAGTCATATAGCTATACCGAGAACAAACATACAATCACAAGCATCAAATCGACACACGCTATATTTAGCCCGAAAGAATTTGTAGATGAAGTAAAACTCCAGGTTGAAGCGTTGGTAGCAAAAAGATCGAGTTAGCTTGATATGCCAATAAAAATAAGGTAAAAAGTGTATCACACATGACTAAAAAGGAGTGTGGAAACATAGATGTATCAAAGAATTTGTTTTCGCATTTTTCGGCATTAAAATACGATAGATGCAAAAAACAACTTAACGGATAGATATTAGCAACTCCACATTCTATGGAAGCATGCCAGAGAGATGAACACGCTTAACAAGACGACATCCGTTTATAAAGAGTCGGATAGATCGCATCAGTTTAACAAGGCCTATCGGTATGGAATATACCAACAGTTAATAACCAAAGGCAGATTGTGACAACAAGTTTGGATGCAACAGATAAACATTGGATTTGACAAACACATACTATGGTTCTATGGAAACCCAGAACACGTGAATCCTAGTTTAAATTTTAGAAGAAGATTGATAAACAATACACTTCCTTACTAGAAAAGGGTGGGTGCGAGGGTAAGAAGAAAAATGGACGCAGTCCTACTCTCACGTTTAGTTTTTCCCTAATATACATAACTACCAAAAATATTTTCTAGACTGACAATGACCATCTTGGCTAAGACCGTGAAGAGCGAAATGGCTATGATACCAGATGTAATACCTCGAACAATACGCTCTAAACAACAAGCCAGGATGATCCCAAAGTGCATAAGGTGGTACTACCGTGGAGGCCTAAAGGCCACCCACGTGATGGCCCATTTAAGAGGAGCAGGGCACGGTATCGGCCAGCACCCTATCCACTTTGCAAGAACATCATGTCAAGTGCGAGCAACGTAGCCAACAAGCATGCAAACAAAACATACACAAGTATGTATTTCAGCGACATACAAGAGTACATCATAGCCAAACCATCTAAAAGAAATAAAAGTATTCAACACCATATGGAAGGATCCATAATACTAGATAGCTAATAGTTTATGATATATCCTCATACATCACACATCATAGTATCAAGCGGAAGCGAAAACAAGATTCGAGTACGGATAAGAGGCAAATTGGCATATGATGCCCTAAAAATAAGCACATCCCGCCCATAGATCTCATGGATCTACATCCTCAGAATCTCTACACTAGACGATCCTTGTAACCATCATCGATCTCCTCGACCCAGTAGCCTTCCTGCGGAGATACCTGTCCATCTAAACCAATATTTTATCATGTGATATCCTAAGGGACTCAGCACGTCTTTATGCATCTAAAGAGAACGACCTGAGGGTGATGCAATTACATCGAAAATAAAACCTAGCAGTTCTATATAGACACGCTACAACATCCGCCTAACAAATGATAGACAGATGCTCGTTAAATAAACAATAGTGAATTATCCAACAAATATATATCAACATAAATAAACATCGCTTGCCCACATCCCTGTTCTCGAATGAGAAGGCGGAAGAACATCCCATCCATTGGCAGTTTTATTAATCATTCCATGAATATTGCACTATTACTAGTCAAGTTTTAGTCCATTTAAAAGCGGTACTTTAGTTATGATTGTCTATGATCAAGAAACTGTGCTCCAAGTCGTATATAATGGCAGCCACGACTTTCAGAGAGATTTACCCTGGAGGGGTGCACAAATAGAAACACACACACGATCAACCTCGGAAAAAATAAATAAAAACCCAATGAGGCATCACGAAAAAACATTCGCAAGATTCATATTTGATTTCAGGGGGCCACCCCACTAAGCAACCCGCGACGAAGTTGGCCGGCTCCGAGACAGATCCAGATGTTTTTGTCAATGGCTGTAAATGAATGGTAACCCAAAAGTGTGACTGGGCTTGTCGATACCGTGAAAACATTCCACTTTCCAAAATTGTACAATAGTAAACGCTCTTCTAGCAACAGTAGTAAATGAGCAGTAAAGCATGGCATACGTATAGGATATTAATAACACCCCAAACTACTTATGGCCCCAAGAAATTAAGTAATACTCAAGCAAGGATTAAGGGGATCCATGGTCCCACATGCGGATAGTGCGATAGTCAAGGAACAAGAATTAAGTACTCGGGGTCATACGGGACAAAAGTGAGCATAAAGAACCAAATAGCAGATATTGCCCATTGGTGCCTCTTTTATTAGTTATCCCATTACTACTCAATTCAGTTGTTTAGGTACCTCATTACTCAAAGACTCTCACAAACCCTACACATGCAATTCTACAACTCGCATGGCTCAAAAAACACCTATAGTAATGGCTCATAGGATTGAGGGAACAAGCTTCGGTGGGGTTTAAAAGTAAAGTCTATGCAGTACTTGGAATTCAATTTAATTCATGGCGCGAATATGATCCAAGAATAATATAGATGCAATAGGTACTATATGTAGTGCAAGCATGGGGAATTTCTTGCCTGATGGATCAGTTGGAGAATAGTTGGGATCTGGGTAATACTCCTAAGGCTCCTGATATTCTCGTTGCTCTGCGTCTATCCGAATAAAAACCGAACACACAAGGGGACGAAATAAATACATTGCACAATTATATAAATCATATGCAACAAACAAACAAGGTATGTCATGATGATATGATGCATAAATTACATGGTATAACATAGCATGGCATGGGTAAGGTGTGAGAACAAGAAATAATATTTTTAGTATTTAATTAGTAACATTTTAGTTGCAATTTAAAACAATATTTTTACATATTATTTGACTTTGTGAATTTAAAACAATATTTAGTTGCAAAGGAATTTAAATATGGTCAAACGTCAAAGGTTTGACTAGATAGAGTCAACCCTGGTAAAATTTGAAAATATGGTTGAATTCATATTTGGAAAATATTCATATTTCATTTTGAAAGTTTTCCCAAATTCAAAATATTTTAATAGAAATGATTCAATTGAGTTTAAATAATTTTTCAAAATTTTTATTAGTCTGGAAAATGTTATGGAAACTTCTGTTACCATGATGGTGTTTACCCATTGTCAGTGACAGGTGGAGCCACGATCTGACTAGGTTGTTACTGCGCATGGCCTGCGGGACGCTGACACGTGGTCATTCTGGGGACTGCGGGTTGAGGTGGGAAAACCGGCAGAGGCCTTTTTAGAAAAAGTACTGGATGGATATCTGATACTGAAAACCACATGGAGAACTTGCTAGCTGATTTGATTTCTGGATGACGATTGAGAGCAAACGGTTGCAAATTTGGAAAACTATAAAAAGTAAAATTGGAGAGGGAAAGTAGGACTACAATTGTTATGTTTAAAGTTTTTGGAAATAACCAAGGTATCGCGCAGGTGTCGATACGTTCTACAGAGGGAAAACAAGGGTGTGTGTGAAGACTAAAGAAACTGAACGAGTTCTGACTGCAAGTTCGGCTGCTGTTGCGCGAATGATATTGGGCAGCTCAGACCTTCGATTCAGGCTTGGTTTAGCTTGTTACAAAGAGGAAAGGATCCTCTCCGTGGCGGTGTGAAGGGCGTCGACAGACATGGTCAGAGAGTGCCGGAATACTGGAGGGAAAAGTGAGGTGTGCTGCTGCTGAGGTTGTGAGGTGTAGAGAATGCGCATCGTGGGACGTGCGTGCGTGTCTGTCACGCGGCGACGATGGACGGCCAGGAACGGTATGGGGATCGAGTCGGACAAGGAAGAAGGTATAGGGGAAGGATGATACTCACCTTGTGCATGTCTCTGGCGGAGGAAAAGCCCACGAGAGGGAAGGCGAGTGTGCGGGAGATGGTGGCGAACGCTACTTGCTCCGTGTTAGGCGGCGACGGTGTCCTGCGGATGTGATGCGCCTTGAGCTGCTCCAGATCAAAGGCGAACCAAGTGATACGGCATTTGGGACAGCAAGGTTCTGCAGCGGCTCGGCGTGCGGCGGCGGCACGACCATGGCGGCAGGAGGTCTAACTAGGTTTTCGTAGAAAAGGAGAACGAAGAGCAAGCGCTCCTGATCTGGATGGGGTCTAGAGGTTGGGGTGGATGGGTAGGAAGCTGCTTTCGCTTGCTTTTGACAAGGATAAGAACGCGAATGGCGTGTGCGCAGCAGGAAGGGGGATAGGTAGCGCGCAAGGCATGGGCGCGGGGCTACTGTGGGTTCTCTGGACCACGTGCTCGGTACCGAGGAGAAGATCAACATGAACAAAAATTGGTATCCACCTGATTGAGCCAAACAGGGTGAAGCGGTTTTGGGTGGCAACATAGAGAAAAGGCTCTGGGAGAGATGTAGACGGCGCTAGGTTAGACAGATGAGGGAGCTGCACCAACTGGATTTGTAGTTAGGGTTTAAGCTAGAGTTTGGCTTAGGATTTTTCTGTGGAGTGGATGGGCTTGTTTCGATGGGTATGGATAGGAAAGAAATAAAGCCAAAAGTATATGTAGCTTGGTAGGGAATAAGTAGATGGCCACATATATTTGACCTTGGTAGATATATAAGGCAAGAAAACAAATGTGGTGCCCAAGTGAGCACATGGAAGAATAACAGGGATGGTTTTAGGTTTCATAGTTTTGGTTTGGTTTTGGAATCAAGGAGCTTGTTTTCCTTATTTATATCCCTGCAAAACACCTCAAATAAACCCATATTCAAAAGGAATAACTAGAAGTAAGGTGGAGTGTCATGCTTGCATGGTCATGCAAAGGTTGTGAAGGAGGTTATGGCCATGTTCTAAATATAGCACTCTCCACAAGTCATGGTTGATTTAACAAAAGACCAAAGGAAATACACTATGACACTAGTGTAAGTTGGCCCACTAGTCTTCATATGAATAAAGCATAACATGAGGTAGCCTTCCCTTTCTCAAGGAATTAAAACGATTACCATACAACTCCCATCTCCATATTGTTAGAACAATATAATTTCACATATGGAAGCATGTAGGCAAAAAGTAAAGGATCCATAACAATATGTATGTGGGCTTGATTTAAATACCAATGAGAATAGCAATGCCCACATACATAAGCATGGTGGAATAATGATGAATTCAAAGAGAGATATAGTTGACAAGTTAGTAGATGGAAGGAAGTAAAGAGATATGCCCTCAATTCAACTTGAGCATCAAGCATCACATGAAAAGCCAACTACATTATATCAAGAGACAAATACAGGTAATAGGAATACAAAAGTATAGAAAAGAAGAACCATGTAAAAGAGGGTTTTATATGATGCTCAAATGCAAGGTGCATGGTGACAGGAGTATGATATAATGCTGATGCAATAAAGAACATGTAGGAAATAGCAATATATAGATTAGGTAAGTAGCATTGCAATTATTAGATAATTGGGATGCTACATTACCTAACCTAATACCACCTGTTTTTCATCAAATAAGATGATGTAGAATTATTTTTGAAAGAATATGATGTAGAATTAATTACTACTATGTAAGATTTTATTGTGTATAAGTCAAACCAACAGCAAAGGAGGCATGTATATTTACAAGATACCATTTATATATTATGGCCTAAAAAGTAAACACTGCATGTACTGTGTATCATGTAGCTACCATAAAGCTAATATATGCACCAGAATTCCTTTTTTACGTGGCCAACGAGCAATTGTGACTCTCTTGGGAGACCATGTAAAAAACTTCAATGCTCCTGACTTATATAATACATCCTCACAAGAACTGTCTAAACCTAATAGCAGTACCTCTACATAAACCACTAGAGTTAATAGGGACAATATGTGCCTCTGTTTTAGGTCACTAATCATACCGTTGTTTTTTACATTCCTTCATCCTTTTACCTATATAAAAGAGTTAGTTTAAATAAAAATAGGTAATGTATGCATTGATAATTTAGGTGAATACTATAACACAGGATATATCAAATGTTAGAGAGATATTTGTATATTATATTTTCCTTACTAGTTAGGAGACTTTCTGCATATTTACACATGTACATGTACTATATATTGTGGTATTTGGACCCTCTCAAATACAAGTTGTTATTCCTCTAGCATGATATCTAAGCCTAAGTTAAAGTTTTTTTTGGGACGCATAGCTCGTTCGCGAACTTCCACGTTGCCGTTGCAATTTTTCTGTTACCGCGGTTCCCTCTGCCTGCTACCCGTCGCCGTGGTGCTCTCTGATCCTCCGCTCGCCCGGCTGCTGTCCGCCACCCGCCCAGCCGCTGTCTGCCACCCGCCCAGCCGCTGTCCGCCGCCCATCGTCCCTCTCTGGCCGCCCGCCTGGCTGCCGTACGCCCGACCGCCGCCTGGTCGCGTGATGCTTGCGCCTGTTTGCGTGCCTGCTTGCGTTAGGTGCTGCTCCATCGCTTCGTGTGCGCGCGCTTGCTTCTGGCCTGCGTTTAGCTAACTGATTGCTATCCAGATATGAGTTAGCAGAAGACGTTTTCTTCTCCCACACCTCGTGCTCCTTCTAGTTCCTTTGGCTCCTCTACAGTTGAGTTCACTGACCAGGACATTGTACGGCTCAAGAGGATGCTCGCTGCTACAGGCTCTTCTTCGACAGGTACTACTGGCACTATGACTGATTCTTCTAGCATTGCGAGACCACCACCATCCACACAGCCAGGTACGTCGCCATGGGTTTTGGATTTTGGAGCTTATTTTCATATGACTTATGATCTTCCACTCTATCCTATATTCGAACTTTTGATTCTCCTCTTAGTGTTCTCACCGGTGATGGTACTCCTCCTTATGTCTCTAGTCGGGGCACTCTTTCCACTTCTTCCTTTTTTATTCCTGATATTTCTCATGTTCCTCGACTTACCATGAACCTGTTTTCTGCTAACCAGCTTACTGACTCTGGTTGTCATGTCATTCTTGATGGTGATTCTTCTTTAGTTCAGGATTGTCGCACACAATCTCTGGTTGGGGCTGGCCCTCGTCGTCGTGATTATCAGGGGCTTTGGGAGTTAGACTAGCTTCGTGTTACTACGGTTGCTCCCTCCTCTGCCAGTTCTCCTATTGTTGCATCTGCTTACGGATCTTTTCAATAGTGGCATCATCGTCTTGGTCATCTTTGTGGATCTCGGCTATCATCAATAGTTTGTTGTGTTCTTCTAGGGTCTGTGTCAGGTGATATGTCGTTACTATGTCAGGTTGTAGGCTAGGTAAATAGGTTTAGTTACCCTATCCTACCAGTGAGTCTATATCTCAGTGATCTTTCGATTTAGTTCATTCTAATGTTTAGGGTCTGGATCCTTTCGCTTCAAAAAAGGGGCATCGATATTATATCATTTTTATTGATGATTCTTCTCGTTATACTTTGTTGTACTTTATGTCTAATCATAGTGAGGTTTTCTCCATATATAAGCTCTTTGAAGCCATGGTTCTTACTCAGTTCTCTATTCTGATTCATGTGTTTCATCCTTACTCTGCTGGTGAGTATATCTCCAAGCACTTGCGTGGTGTTCTGGCTGAGCAGGGCACCCTTGCTCAGTTCTCTTGTCCTGGTGCACACGCTCAGAATGGCGCGGCTGAGCGCAAGCATCGTCATCTTCTTGAGAGTGCTCGTGCAATGATGATCGCTGCTTCCTCCCCCCCCCTCATTTATGGGCTGAGGATGTTTCTATGTTGGCCTTGTTGGAGATATGCCCAAGAGGCAATAATAAAGTGGTTATTCTCATGTCTTCACACTTATGATAAATGTTTGCATACCATGCTATAATTGTATTAACCGGAAACATTAATACTTGTGTGATTTGTAAACTAAAATAAGAGTCCCTAGTAAAGCCTCTTGTTAAACTAGCTTGTTGGTTAATATATGATCATGGTTTCCTGATCATGAACATAGAGATGTTATTAACAACAGGATCATATCGTTAGGAGAATGATATGGTGGACATACTCCTATAGATAAGCGTAGCATAAAGATCAAGTCATTTCAATAGTTCAAATTGCTATATGCTTTCTGATACATAGTAACCTAATTCCTTCGACCATGAGATCATGCATATCACCTTTACCGGATGGATGCTTTGATGTCATCAAACACCACACCGTAACAGGGTGGCTATAAAAGTGGCATTGAGTGTTCGGAAAGTATTGGTTGAAACACATGGATCAAGAGTGGGATTTGTCCATCCATATGACGGATAGATATACTCTGGGCCCTCTCGGTGGAATGTCATCCAATTAGCTTGCAAGCATGTGACTGGGTCACAAGGGATCACATATCACGGGAACGAGAAAAGAGTACTTATCAGTAACGAGGTTGAACTAGGTATGCAGAGATACCGACGATCATAACCTTGGATAAGTAACATATCGTGAGACAAAGGGAAATTGGTATCGTATGTAAGTGGTTCATTCGATCGCAAAGTAATCGTAGAAATATGTGGGAGCCATATGAATTTCCAGATTCCTCTATTGGTTATTGTTCGGAGAAGTGTCTCGATCATGTCCGCATAATTCACGAACCGTAGGGAGACACACTTAAGGATTCGACGTTGTTTGAGTAGTTATGGTATTATGAGAAAGAGACCGAATGTTGTTCGGAGTCTCGGATGGGATCCGGGATATCACGAGGAGATCCGGAATGGTCCGGAGAATAAGATTCATATAAGGAAAGTCCCGTTTCGGAGTTCGGGAATGATTCCGGTGTTTTCATCGGGGATATTCTAGAAGGTTCCGGATTGTCCGGCACTCCGGGGGGGGAAGGGGTACATGAATGTGTCATTACTTATTGGAATGATTGCATCATGTACTAAGTGTTCTTGCTGTCCCAAATATAGGATTAAATTGAATCCTAAAACAGAAAAGTCAAATGTCCAGTTTGAAAGTCAAACTGCCAAAACAAGAAACTGTGGGAAACAAGCAAGAGGAGTTGGAACCAACCTGGAGGAGGAGTTGGACTCCTCCAGGCCGGCGCCCAGCCCAAGGCCGAGTTGGGGAGGGACTCCCTCCCTCCCCTGGCGCGCCAGCCCCCTCCCATCTATATAAGGAGGGGCAGGGCTCCCCTCCTAGACACACAAGTTCCTATCTTCTACCTCCGGTTTAGAGCCGTTTTGGTTTAGAGCTTCTAATTGCTTTAGCCAGCGGTTTAGAGCCTTCTAATTGGTTTAGAGCCTTCTAATTGGTGTGTCTAATTACTAGACCACTAATAGCCTCTCTCATAAGCTCCACCATACTCGCACCGGCTTAAGGCGAAGCCCTGCGGGATTTCCCCTCTACTTCCGGTACCACGCCGTTGTGCTGCCGGAATCGCGAGGAGAGTGCTACAACCTCTGCTGCCTGCTGGAACAAGGGAGAGGAAGGTCTTCGTCGAGTACCGAACGTGTGACCGACTACGGGAGCGCTGCCGGAACGTGGCGCCGGAAGGATCGTCTACGCGATCTTGAGATCGGAAAGAGTACGACTACATCACCCACGAGAATCTGCTCTCGTTAACCGCTTTGGAATCTTCGAGGGTGAGTTATTCCATCGACTCGTTGCTACAATCTAGTAGATAGATCTTGGCTTGCTTGTTTGTATGCGATAGAAAATTTTTGTTTTCCATGCTACGAACCCCTACAGTGGTATCAGAGCCGTGTCTATATGTAGATCTGTTGCACGAGTAGAACACAATGGTCATTGTGGGCGTTGATGCTTTTATTGTCGATTGCTTCTTGTGTACTTTGCATCTTGCGGTATGTTGGGATGAAGCGGCCCGGGCTAACCTTACATGACATCGTTCATGAGACTTGCTCCACGCTTGACATGCAACTTGTATTGCATAAGTGGCTTTGCGGGTGCCTGTTTCTCCTAGCATAGTTAAGATCCAATTTACAACGGGTGATTAACAATACTAGTATCAATGTTGTGGTTCATGTTCGTAAGTTAGAGCGACACTTATTAACAGCCCCAAACCACGTAAAACATGCAAAGAAAGTAGAGGCGTCTAACTTTGTTTTGCAGGGGTGTGCAGTGATGTGATATGGCCATGATTGTGATTATATATGATGTATGCAATGTTCCTTATTGTAAGTCGGCAACCGGCAGGAGCCATATGGTTGTCTTTAATTTCTGTTAAGACCCGCGTGTCTATTCAAAGTAGTTGTAATAGTTTAAGCTGGTGGACGACAACCATGAAGAAGCGTCATTGACCTTGATGCTATGCCGGTGATGATGGAGATCATGTTCGTGCTTGAAGATGGAGATCGAAAGCACAAAGAAGAAAGGCCATATCATATCACATATTATGAATTGCATGTGATGTTAATCCTTTATGCATCTTGTATTGCTTAGTAGACGACGGTAGCATTATAAGATGATCCCTCATGCACATAAATTTCAAGTTCTAAAGTGTTCACCCTTAGTATGCACCGTTGCCAAAGCTTGCTGCTTCAAAGCACCACGTGATGATCGGGTGTCTTTGATTCCGCGGGTGAATACAACGTAAGCAAGCCAGATTTGCTTATGCGGTAGCTAAGGTTTGATCTTGACGAGCCTAGCATGTACAGACATGGCCTCAGGAACACGGATCACCGAAAGGTAAAGCATGAATCATATAGTAGATATGATGAACATGTCGATTGTTCGCCATTGAAACTATATCAACTCTCGTGATGATCGGTTTTGATGTGGTGGATTTGGTTCGTGTGATCACTAAAACAATGTGAGGGATATTGTTTTGAGTGGGAGTTCACCTAGATTAATTTAATTATTAATTAGAACTCAATTTATCATAAACTAAATCAAAGTGAATTTGCATAGTTGTTGTAATCATTGGCATCCGTTTACCACCTTGCGCTTAGTTATAATTGAGATGATAGAACTATAGAATTCTGGTTAGATACTTTACGAACTGGTATCGTATTGTTTTAAGTGTTAATCTAAAGTTTAAAAGTCCTATTGCAAACTTTCAGTAAGTTCCGGTTACTCCATGAAGTTTAATAATTAGTATTAAATCAAGAGTAACAATTCCAAGTGTTAGTATATAAGTATCATGTTTGTATCCATGATTCTTGATATTCAAAGGATTCTCTTAATATCAAGGTTATCTAGGATCTGAAAGAGTTGTTTCAGAAACCATGATGTGTGGAAGATATTGTGATATCTGAAACGAAGTTTTGGTTACAACATGATAGAGTATAATATGGCAAAGTTCATGTTCTCATATTTTGATGAGAAATTACAAAAAAAAAAAGGTTGGAGACACTTGTTGTCCTAATCCTCCAAAAGGTTTTGGATAGCAACATTATACTCATAATTCATCGTTGTAAGCTAAAAGTAGCTTGATCATGGACGATTCCATGATAAGGGTGAATATTTGATGTAGGTAAAATGTTTACTACACCAAGAGATTACTAAAGAAAGGAATTTGAAAGAACACCAAATATTTGATGATGGTGATCTACTTCAAAGTGCAAGTCCAAAGACATTGGTATTTAATTATACACGCTTTGGACTAGATGTCATATGTATGACTCCACTATTGATGTTGATAGATTCTTTCAAACTGAAAAGGAAATACTGAAAGAGAATCTCATAAATATATGGCAGAAAAGAAAAGACTAGAATCGTTCAGTTTAAGTATATAGATGATATACATGTTATGGCTATATTCTTTGCTTGTTAAACAATGTGGTTCTTAAGTATTTGATACTGAATTTGTTGGTGTGAATCGTCATACGAAACAACACAATTCATGAACTACAATGGCCTAAGTAACTAGCAAAAGAATATGTGATGATGTTCATCAAGAACAAAATAAAGGGTTATTGTGTTGCTTGTTAAACATCAAAGCTTGCCTTCAAGATTTGTTTTATCAGGTATTATGAAAACAAAAGAGTTGTTCAAATAAATTACCGTGATCCATAAAAGATGGATGATTCACAAATCTCGTTGGAGAAATCACATCCATAAAACTAGTGCTAAAAATGTCGAAAGACAAATTGATTGAAAGATCACTTAGGAAGTGACATCGCCGTTTAAAATTATATTGGAAAGAAAACATGAAGAAAATCCATATGGATGGAATTTTGGAGTCTATTTGATTTTGATCAAATGACGCTTGTGAAACTTTCCTAGAGATAATTAAAACTTCGTCCATAGGCCAAAAGGGAACGAATGACTAGCTTATTGGAACTTGTACATATTGTTGTACGAAGTCCATTATGTGTAGTCAAGAGCGATGGATTTCAACTTCATATGCTTTCTCCGAAAATTTGAGTGAATATATGAATATTTACTTAATAAGGATGAAGTGTGAAATATTTGAAGAGTTCAAAGACTTTCAAGATGAAGTGCAAAATCATTGTAACAAGAATATAAATAGTTTATGATAAGATCATAAAGGAAGATATTTGAGTTACAAGTTTAGCATAATACCTAAGATTTAAGGAATCGTTCCGTGGATTTGCATTTCCCGAAACACCATAAGAGTATGGAGCGTTCGAGATATGTAATTAAACCTTGTTTGACATGGTAAGATCGAAAGGTGTAATTCATAAAACTGCCATTGTATTTTAAAGATTAAAAGCTTTAGAGATTACCGTTTTTCCACTGAAAAGAGCTCCATCATAATCCGTTGAAATGACACCATATAAGGTTATGGTTTGGGATAAAACCCACGTTGTCCTTTCTTAAACATTGGTATGCTATGCATAAGAAAGATGTTTGCAACCAAAGTCGGATGAACCTGTCTTTGTATGTTATTTCGAATAACTGTTAAGTACTCCTCCATAACATCGGAGACAAAAGTGTTTGTCACTTAAAACGTCAAGTTTCTTTGAGAAGGAATTTTTCGTGAAAAGTTAAGTGGGAGGACAATAGAAACTTTGATAAGGTTAAAAGAACCTTAGCTATATGTGCAAAGTTGCGCAGCGCCGAAAAGTGTTTCGGAGGCAGCAACAATGCTCATGGTTCACGTACCTCAAAGGTTGTGGTCACGGAGATCCAAGTTCCTATTGGAACAAGTAGGTCGGATGAACAATCAAATACCAAGATTTGAGGGTTGAATCATTATTTGGGAATAATGAACCGACTACATGCAGAGAAGCGATGATGGGCCCTGACTCCGTAAAATGGCTTGAAGCCATAAAATCCGTGATAGTTCCATACACGAGAAATCAAGTTTTGAACTTGAAGGACCCTCGAGAAAGGTGTAAGACCTTATAGTTATGTCTGGATCTATAAAGAAATAGACATGGATGTTTCACATCTATGAAATAGTCGACATGTTGGGAAAGAGTTCACAACAATGTTCAAAGGTTGACTATGACAAGATTTGATCTTTCATAGTGATATTTAGTCTAGATGGATTAATGTAGCAACCACTACATATAATTTGTTATATGGTAGTTGAATAAACAAAACAAGTTCTTCTAATAGAATCGTTACCTAGGACATGTGCATAACACGGTCCATAGGGTTTTGTTAATTCAAAGGATGCTAAAAGCATATGCAAACTTCAATGGTTAGAGTGAGCATAGCGGAGTTGGAATCTTCACTATGATGAAACTGTTAAAAGAGTTTAATTTCATCAGAGACAATGAAGATGCTTGCATTTGCAAGAAATTAAGTGGGAGCACTAAGACATGTTTCTAATACATTATGTGGGGGACATATTGTTGATTAGAAAAGATGTATCTTTTATTAACACATATTAAGAATTTCATCCCGATGAAAGACTTAGGCAAAACCCAAATATTTGGCATCAATAGACGCTAATATGGTTGTGCCAGAAGTACATAGACAAGATATTGAATGAGTTCAATATAGAAACTACAAGAGAAGGTTCTTGTCGCACAGAAAGGATTGAATGAGTTCAATGTTGATGATATATTCAAGTGTATTGACATTTGGTAAAGTGAAACAAATAATCAAGTATAGATTGATACTTGATGTATGAAATCACAAAGAGTATTTATATCAATCATACTGTGATATGTACAAATCCAGATATGTCCTATGCTCTAAATGTTGAGAGCATATATCAGAATGATTCGTAAGATGATCATTGGACAATAGTAAGGATATTCTTATGATCTTCTGAAAGAACTAAGAGTATAATATTTGTAGAAGTGACAAATAGATGGTTAGTTCATTGTAAAAGTACTACATTGATACTAGTTTTGTCACAAAGTACAAATTAAGTTTATCTCAATCTAAACTAAGGGTGGCACAATATAATGGAAAGTGAGTTCCATAATGGATTTGGATGATTTCCAAAGTTAAGACATTGTGACAGATACTACAACAAAAGGCTAAGTATATGACTGCTATTATAGCAGCAAAAGAGGGCATTTGTGTCAAGAAGTTTGTTATCAAACTAGGTGTAGTTCACAGTGGGATAATACTATGAAGATATATTGTGCGACAATATTATCAACATGTTTTAACCCCAAAGAGCTAAAGGTCACACCGAAATACCAAATTTATACAAATCCATCTCATTAGAGAATGAGTGATGCGTAGAGACGCAAAGACATGCAATTACACACGGACCTGGAAGTGTCAGATCCGGAGATCAGTTGACCACTAGCAATCGTGTACATACAACACCGGAAAGCCATAGGTGTTATATACACAAAGGTTCGAAACTAGATTATTGACTCTAGTGCAAGTGGGAGACTGTTGGAGATATGCCCAAGAGGCAATAATAAAGTGGTTATTCTCATGTCTTCACACTTATGATAAATGTTTGCATACCATGCTATAATTGTATTAACCGGAAACATTAATACTTGTGTGATTTGTAAACTAAAATAAGAGTCCCTAGTAAAGCCTCTTGTTAAACTAGCTTGTTGGTTAATATATGATCATGGTTTCCTGATCATGAACATAGAGATGTTATTAACAACAGGATCATATCGTTAGGAGAATGATATGGTGGACATACTCCTATAGATAAGCGTAGCATAAAGATCAAGTCATTTCAATAGTTCAAATTGCTATATGCTTTCTGATACATAGTAACCTAATTCCTTCGACCATGAGATCATGCATATCACCTTTACCGGATGGATGCTTTGATGTCATCAAACACCACACCGTAACAGGGTGGCTATAAAAGTGGCATTGAGTGTTCGGAAAGTATTGGTTGAAACACATGGATCAAGAGTGGGATTTGTCCATCCATATGACGGATAGATATACTCTGGGCCCTCTCGGTGGAATGTCATCCAATTAGCTTGCAAGCATGTGACTGGGTCACAAGGGATCACATATCACGGGAACGAGAAAAGAGTACTTATCAGTAACGAGGTTGAACTAGGTATGCAGAGATACCGACGATCATAACCTTGGATAAGTAACATATCGTGAGTCAAAGGGAAATTGGTATCGTATGTAAGTGGTTCATTCGATCGCAAAGTAATCGTAGAAATATGTGGGAGCCATATGAATTTCCAGATTCCTCTATTGGTTATTGTTCGGAGAAGTGTCTCGATCATGTCCGCATAATTCACGAACCGTAGGGAGACACACTTAAGGATTCGACGTTGTTTGAGTAGTTATGGTATTATGAGAAAGAGACCGAATGTTGTTCGGAGTCTCGGATGGGATCCGGGATATCACGAGGAGATCCGGAATGGTCCGGAGAATAAGATTCATATAAGGAAAGTCCCGTTTCGGAGTTCGGGAATGATTCCGGTGTTTTCATCGGGGATATTCTAGAAGGTTCCGGATTGTCCGGCACTCCGGGGGGGGGAAGGGGTACATGAATGTGTCATTACTTATTGGAATGATTGCATCATGTACTAAGTGTTCTTGCTGTCCCAAATATAGGATTAAATTGAATCCTAAAACAGAAAAGTCAAATGTCCAGTTTGAAAGTCAAACTGCCAAAACAAGAAACTGTGGGAAACAAGCAAGAGGAGTTGGAACCAACCTGGAGGAGGAGTTGGACTCCTCCAGGCCGGCGCCCAGCCCAAGGCCGAGTTGGGGAGGGACTCCCTCCCTCCCCTGGCGCGCCAGCCCCCTCCCATCTATATAAGGAGGGGCAGGGCTCCCCTCCTAGACACACAAGTTCCTATCTTCTACCTCCGGTTTAGAGCCGTTTTGGTTTAGAGCTTCTAATTGCTTTAGCCAGCGGTTTAGAGCCTTCTAATTGGTTTAGAGCCTTCTAATTGGTGTGTCTAATTACTAGACCACTAATAGCCTCTCTCATAAGCTCCACCATACTCGCACCGGCTTAAGGCGAAGCCCTGCGGGATTTCCCCTCTACTTCCGGTACCACGCCGTTGTGCTGCCGGAATCGCGAGGAGAGTGCTACAACCTCCGCTGCCTGCTGGAACAAGGGAGAGGAAGGTCTTTGTCGAGTACCGAACGTGTGACCGACTACGGGAGCGCTGCCGGAACGTGGCGCCGGAAGGATCGTCTACGCGATCTTGAGATCGGAAAGAGTACGACTACATCACCCACGAGAATCTGCTCTCGTTAACCGCTTTGGAATCTTCGAGGGTGAGTTATTCCATCGACTCGTTGCTACAATCTAGTAGATAGATCTTGGCTTGCTTGTTTGTATGCGATAGAAAATTTTTGTTTTCCATGCTACGAACCCCTACAGGCCTATCTCATCAATATTCAACCCTCTATCGCTCAGCAGGGTGGTATTCCTCTCTAGTGTCTCTCTGGTCATCCGTCTGATTAATCGGTGCTTTGTTTGTTTGGTTGTGTTTGCTATGTTCTTCTTGCCCCTCGTGACCGCACCAAACTGATCGCTCAGTACGCCGAGTGTGTTTTTCTTGGATACAGTGATGGGCATAAGGGCTATTGGTGTTGGTATCCTGTTATCTGTTGGTTGCCCATTTCTCGTGATGTCACCTTTGATGAGTCACGTCCTTTCTACACGCGCCCCTCATCCTCGTCTTTCTCGGTGGAGCACATATCTTTTCTATTGTTTCCTGACACCACCTTCTATTGATCCTCCTCCATGTCCCATCCTTGCTAATGCTTCCTCTTCCCCATCTCCACCCTCCTCCCCACCAAGTTCTCCTCCTTCCTATTTTGCCCCTTCACCCACCTTGTTGTCTCCTTTTCCCTTCAATTATACTCGTCACTTTCATGTTCTGGATGCTTCCTCTGATGTTTCTTCTTCTGATGCGCCTTCTTCCTCTGATCAGATGACTCCTCCTCTTCCTGCTCGCCATCGTCATCCACCTTATCGCTTCTCTCCTAGTCATTATGGTCTTTTTGTTTCCCTTAAGCCGACTTCTTATCAGGATGTTGCGCACCATCCAGAGTGGCATCTTGCCATGTCCAAGGAGATTTATGCGCTTGAGCATGCCGACACCTGTGATCTTGTCTCTCCTCCTGGTGTTCGTCCCATCACATGCAAGTGGGTCTACAAGATTAAGACTCGCTCTAATGGATCGCTTGAGCACTACAAAGCGCGTCTTGTTGCTCGTGGATTCTAGAAGGAGCATGGTCATGATTATGATGAGACTTTTGCTTCGGTGTCCCATATGACCACTATGCGTGAAGGAAATATGCCCTAGAGGAAATCATAGAGATGATTATATTTCTTATGTATCCATGAGTTATTGTAATGTTCCTTGAACATCCATATCAGGCAACTTGTATTGATTGGCAATTATGTGAATCGTTTGTGAAACTCTTTACTTGTATGGTTATTTAATAGTTGTCCCTAGAAAGGGATTCTGAATCACAGTATCGAGAAAGGGAGGTCAGCTTGGAGCTAGACCAAATATCGTGAGGCAAAGGGAAAGACATGTACTGAACCTTGTGATGGTTCGTCTGATATGATCTTTGTATGCGTTTAGGAGTTGGCACGTCTTGCTAGAGTCTGCTAGCAACTATTGACAGAATAAGTGTATTCGTGTCATGTCTATATGTATATGAACCTACAGGATCACACACTTAAGGGGCTGGAATCCTAATGAGGATTGGATCCGAATTAGACCAGGCTTAGGCTACTAATGGGATGCTAATGTAGAAGTCCACTAGGGACGTCTATATAAGACAGGGTATGGCGAGCTGAGCAGGGTTAGACCATTTTTCCACCCATCCGCCACTCCTCACGCCTATGTTGCACGTACGGACCTAGCAGTCCGGCGTCTGACGCTTCCATCCTGCACGTGTGGATACCTCGGAGGTGCTGCATCTATGGCACTAGGACGAGCTGTGCAAGGGGAGCTGATCGTGGGACGAGGACAAGAAGGAGACGTAGAACGTCTAAACTGCTTCGATGCGCTTCATCAAGTTCCGCAACTGCGTGTCTAGTGGTAATCCCGTGATTTATGAAAACAGTAATCCTGGTTTATGCGGTAGAATTTTGATTTGCACTAGTGTAGCCTACCCGTATCCCTTGAATGTGTATTCTTCTTGATGTGGCCTCTATTGGCCACTGGTATGTGTCTCAGCTTGATGTTCAGAACGCTTTTCTCAACGGTGAGTTGCGTGAGAAGGTTTACATGCATCCTCCTCTAGGGTACTCTATCCCTGATGGCATGGTTTATATGGCCTGAAACAAGCTCCTCGTGCCTGGTTTGAGCGCTTTGCCTCTGTGGTGATAGCTGCTGGTTTCTCCCCAAGTGCTCATGATCCTGCACTGTTTGTTCACACTTCTCCTCATGGATGCACTCTTCTAATCCTCTATGTTGGCGACATGATCATCACCGGTGATGACTCTAAGTATATTTCCTTTGTTAAGGCTCGTCTTCGTGAGCAGTTTCTTATGACTGATCTTGGTACTCTTCGCTACTTTCTTGGGATTGAGGTTTCCTCCACTTCTGACGGATTTTATATCTCCCAGGAAAAGTATATCCAGGATCTCCTTACTCGTGCTGCTCTTGGTGATGAGCGCACTATTGAGACTCCTATGGATCTCAATGTCCAGCTCCGTGCTTCTGATGGTGATCCTATCTCCGAACCGACACGCTATCATTGTCTTGTTAGGAGCCTTATCTATCTTGCTGTCACTTGCCCAGATATTTCCTATCCTGTTTATATTCTGAGTTAGTTTGTATCTGCTCCCACTTTGATTCATTATAGTAACCTCCTTCGTGTTCTTCGCTATCTTTGTGGCACAAACACACGTCTTCTATTCTTCCCTCGTTCCAGCTCCTTACAGCTCCAGGCCTACTCTGATGCTACGTGGGCTAGTGATCCTTCAGATCGCTGCTCAATTTCTGCCTACTGTGTGTTTCTTGGTTGTTTTCTTATTGCATGGAAGACGTAGAAACATACTATCATTTCTCATTCGAGTTCATAGGCTGAGTTGCGAGCTATGGCTCTTTTGACTACTGAGGTGACATGGGTGCGGTGGTTACTTACTGATTTTGGTGTCTCCATTACGACACCAACTACTCTCTTGTCTAACAGTACATGTGCTATCAGTTTGCACGTGACCCGGTAAAGCATGATCTTACCAAGCATATCGGTGTTGATGCTTCTTTTATCCATTCTAGTGTGCAGGATCAGGTTATTACGCTCCAGTATGTGCCTTCAGAGTTACAGTTGGCAGATATCTTTACGAAGATCTAGACTAGAGCACAACATAGTTTTTCACTACTCAAACTAAGTGTTGTGGATCTCCCATGAGTTTGAGAGGGGGGAGGGTAGAGAAATATTTGTATATCGTATTTTTCCTACTAGTTAGACGCCTTTTTACATATTTACACCTATACATGTACTATATATTATGGTCTTTGGTCCCTCTAGAATACAAGTTGATATTCCTCTAGCATCAAAAACTTTAATTATATGCAGAGCACGCCATTCCGATCTCATACCAGCTGGCAGAAACAAGGCAGTTCTATAGAGGAAAGTGACCCGTGTTATTGCAATTGCATTTCCAAATATTTACACGAGCCAATAAAATAGTATCCAATTAAGCATATGCTTCTCAATACTTAGACTTGTAGAATTCTCTTCTTACTTCGTAATTTGTGGTTGACAAACATTATTGTTTTCTGCACAAAAAATATATAAGTTATATTTTGGTTTGAGGGAACCACGTTGGAGGTCTGTGTGCCAGCCAGGGTTATAGATCAGTTGAGAAAACTACCGAAGAAAGGTTTGATCTATGTTCTTTGTTTGTTTAGAAATAACTGACGTTGCATTTGTCTAGAATGCGTCTAGATACATGTAATTTAGACAAATCTACGTTACTTATTTCTGAATAGAATAAGTATCTTGAATTTTCGAATTGTTGCTGACACGTGAAAGATATAAAACAACAGCCCACCTGTATATAATCAAAGTTGCTTAAGATTCAGGGAAATCTCCCCGCAGCATGAATGTTTTCCTCTGTTCACTTACGATGCACAGCCTGATGTTCTAGAAGCATGTATGGAAGACAATACTCTTCCATCTGTTTGCTCAACGCTGCATAGCTTATACTCCATCCGTTCAGGAATAACTGACTCGGGTTTGTCTAGATTCGAATGTATCTATACACTAATATACGTCTAGATATATTTGAATCTAGACAAACCCAAGTCAGTTATTTCTGGATGGAGAGAGTACTATTTGCTTTGCCTGGATTTTTCTATTGGCGAATATTCCCCTTCTGTTGTTCACATCACTTTCTTCTTTTTTCTGCTGCTTAATCTATTTCTGGATTAGTGACATAACTCGGGGACATTGTTCCATTAGAGACAAATCAAGAACCCAGGAGACAGATACACTCAATTGATACAAGATACAGTTCATGTTGTAAATATTTACAACCTCAAAACATAACATGACCCCCTAATTGATTCCTGGTACAGTTAAAAATGTAAGTACCTAGAGTTTAAAAACACCACATGATTCCCTAATCACTAACAATGTCTCTAATTACAGAGATTATCACGGGAAAGGACAACAAGAAATTTGGATCCAACAATACTTAATCTTCCTTTCAGTTTGTAGTTTGTGCTGTAGATATTGGGTTACTGTTGACACAATCTTTTGATATGTTGAATCATCGATAAATAGGGCGAAGGTTGTAATGCATACAACTTGGAGAAACCAACTTTTAGATATATTGAATCTTCTTTATATTGGTGGAGCAAATATTGCTACTAACATTGCTACTAACAATGTTTCAAAATAAGGGATCGGAGAAAAATAAAATGCGACTTCCACCAACGACACGTAGAGCTGGACGGCACAGCTCTCGCTCACAATGAGCGGACGCCAGATGTCATCTCCAACGCCTCTCAAAAAAACAAGACGAGGACCCACAACTCCTTTGACGTTCTCCTCGACGATTCCCTGATGTACACACTTTCAACGCTGCGTCTGCCACACACAGTCCATAGACACTTTCCGTGAGGACTTTTACCAGAAACAAGTGGTCTAGATGGCTATATTTGGTCCCCGCGTTTAATGAACGTCTAATTATCTGATAAACCTAACACATTTGTTTAGAAATTAACAAACTCATGCTAATTTACTGTGAAATCATTCTATTTAGACCTTTTGAATGGGCACACACGTTTCTTACGAAAATATATTTGAAAAATAAAAGTACCACTAAAAATTAAGATTTTTATATGATTTCTTGAACCGCTGGTACTCCTCACTAAGGATAATTTTATTTGAAGTTGGCAAGGTAATTCTAAATGTTGTTTTTGCTATAAGAAAAAATAATTCAACACTTATATTTTGAGTACCCGGTTGCTAAAATAGTATGGAGAATAGTTCATATGTCATTTGCGATAGTACCTCCAACAAGTGTATCTGATCTCTTTGGAAATTGGCTAAGAGGCTTTCATGCTAAGGATAAAGTGCAGATTTTAGTGAAGGTTTGTGCTTTATTATGATAATTGTGAAACATGCGAAACGATAATATTTTTAACCATGCAAAATCTACATATTTTATGCAGATCGTACCATTGGCTACTCATTTGATCCGTTTGTGGTCTTTCCTACAACCAACGGACAAGCGAGCCGCTCTGGATTTTGGGTGCAACCAGATAGAGAATGTTGCATGGGATTTATACACCTAGTGCAACTGACATTTAATATTCGTTTATCATACTAATGCAATGTCATCAGAAGATATCTCTCATTTTCTTTTGGCTGATTCATGTTTCAATTTTATGTGATCCATGATATAATAATTTTGTAAGGACGTGTGGTTCAAATAAATTAGTAAAGAAGGCCGCATGTATTGATTGATACAGAGGAACGGGGCAAGGCTCCATTTAAAAAGAAAATAGTTTAGATACTGCTCAATGCCGACGACTTCTCCGATGATGAGCCCTGAGAAGAGGACCACTTCATCACTGTAGCTGTCCTTGGCCTCCCAATGAATAGATGCAGCGAACTCAGGCTAGTTGCACTACAATGTTAGTAGCAACTTGATATCTTGTGTTGTGTCTACTCAAATAGGCATTGTACTAGAATCATGTAAGTGTATTCTGTAAAAGCAAGTGCTACTTGCTTTGTTTTGTAAATATCTGCACCTTCTGCCGTCGGTTAGTAGCAACAGGATATTAGTAGAAACAGGATATTTTGTGTTGTGTCTACTAAAATAGGCAATTTACATAGAATCATGTAACTGTACTCTATAAAAGTAGGTGCTACTTGCTTTGTTTTGTAAATATATGCACCTTCTTCTGTTTGTGCCTCTGAGTGTAAAAATATGTCGGCACTGTCTAGCATAATATTGTCAAATATGTTCCGAATTAGTTTCACAAATAGACATCAGCTTTGCAAAGGAACATGTTAATATTTCTTCGCTTTAACACCTATAATTACGAGCAATTCTATTAGCACCAAACTTTCCTAAAAAATAACAACATAGGAGCAGCGTGTCACCGCGACACTTTTCCTAGTAATGACAACACACGAAATAGACTCCGTTCCTGCGAGCTAGACAGAGAAACGACCAGATAATGAATTTGGATATAACTGAGCCCCATCCTAGGATCCTAAGTCATCACATAGATCCACCTGCTTGTAGATTTCCCCTCTCCTTCTTTAGCCATCTCACTCCCCGTCTACTCCTGACTCCGGCAAGAACCAAATGGGATCGCATAGCCCTTGAGTCTTTAGCAAGTCTTCATCACCTTTTTTTGAACCTCATGACAGTAGGGGAAAAAACCTACTGCCTCATTTTCTTCATTTACTTATAAAGAATGGGAACTTACATCAAGAGCAAACCAGAAATGGGGTGCCAAGGAGGCATCCAAAACAAACAAAGATAAAGAAGAACAGAGAGATTACAAAGAGGCTACAAAACTATGTATAAATGGATATAACTCCTCCCTGGTCCTATGCACCAGAAGACCAAAATCTTCAATAAACTTGACTTTCCAGGATTGAGATGTGGGGGTAATGGACTTAAAGTGGATATTATTCTCTCTTTCCAAATATTCCAGGCCCCCAACATGAATTTTTCCATGAACATGTTACAATTTCTATTCTCTTTAGCCTCAGAGATTATGTCCAACCTGTTACCTTGATTATGCCAGGACATCCCCAGTTTATTCCAACGGTCCTTAATGAAAGGGCAATGAAAGAACAGGTGCTCCACTGTTTCTTTAGGAGGGTCTCTACACATGATACACCTATATCCTGAATATAAGAACATATTTTTTTGTTTCAAAAAATTCCTGGTATTCAGCCTATCTGAGAAGAGAAGCCGACAGAAGAATTTTACTTTTGGAGTACATTTGGATTTCCAAATCCAATTAAAAGCACCATGCGGCTTAACATTCCTGAAATAGAACTCACAGTATTTCTTGGAAGAATAAAAATCGGAGCCCCAAACATAGGTTCATAGATCCTAAGACCCATCTCCAAAATCAGTATCTCTGACATCCTGTTGAAGCTTCTTAATTTCTTCAAATGCTTCACTGGAAACAGGAAGGAAAAAGTTGGCAGAGAGGATAGTGGCCAATAAAAAGGATTTAACAGATACATCTTCATTTAAAGCATAGGAGTAAGCTCTTGAAAATTTATCAGTTGCAATGGTTCCCAACCAATCATCTTTCCAAAATAAAACAGCCTCACCAGTACCAATCTGAGAAGAAGTAATTCCTCTGAAGATTGGCATAAGTTTAGTAATATCCTTGCACTAGAAAGATCCACAAGGAGCCACAGCATGTGGAACCTTTTCATGGTAATAAGGTTTCCAGAGAAGTGTCACCCATGAAGTGTCAATCTTATTATAAAATTTGCGAAGATGCTTCAATAACAGTGCTTGATTCTGTATTTTTAAGTTGAGAATACCAGTACCTCCTTTATTTTTTGGCCTACACACCCTATCCCATGCCACTAAAGAATGACACTTTTCACCATCCTCGGTTTTCTTATTCCATAGACAGTGTCTCCTGATTTTCTTCACATGCTCAATAATTTTTGAATGAATATTCAGAGAGCACATTGGAAACATGGAAATCGAGGTAAGCAATGAGTTAATGACAGTTACTCTACCACTGTAGGTCATCATCATGAAAGAAGCAGACATTTTTCTCTCAATCCTGTCCACTAAGGGCATAAGATCAATAACTGAAGGATTAGTAGTCCCTAGAGGTAGCCCCAGATAAGTAAAGGGCATTTGACCAATATTACAACCAAAAGAAGAAGGATAGGTTTGGGCTTTCTCATTACAAATGTTGATTGGAATCATGGAGGATTTGTGGAAATTAATATGTAGACCAGTGGAGATTGCATACTATCTTAAAATCTCCTTCATCACATTAATTTGAATATGGCAAGCAGGCATTATAATTAATGTGTCATCAGCATATTGGATAACAGGAAAGTCCATACCATAGTCTAGGGAGAAAGGTGCTAGGAGTATCTGATCTCTAAAAGCTTTATAAATTGCAGATTGAAGGAGATCAGATGCAAGAACAAAGATCGGGGGAGAAAGTGGATCACCTTGTCTGACTCCTCTTTTGCAAAACAAATTCTGCCAGGAACACCATTTAACAGAACAGAAGATTTACCAGAAGCAAAAATAATGGAAATCCATTGTAACCACTTCATGTCAAAACCCATTTGTTTCATAATTTTTAGCATAGCACCATGGTGAAAAGTATCAAAGGCCTTGGCAAAATCCAGTTTAAGTAAGATAATATCCTGTTTAGAAGCAGCACACTAATGAATGAACTCAAATGCCCAGGCTAAGCAATCCTGTATAGTTCTCCCTTTAATAAATCCATATTGGTTCTTATGCACAATTTTTAGAACCACTTTTTGTAACCTGTTAGCCAATAATTTTGTAATAATCTTCAAGCAACAGTTCAACAGTGTGATGGGTCTAAATTTATTGACAGTTTCAGGAGTATGAACCTTGGTAATAAGTGTGATCTGACCCATATTAATACTCTCAAGATCAAGTTGTCCATTATAGAAGTCAAAACAAAGCTAATAAATATCCTGCTTGATGATATGCCAACAACTTTTAAGGAACTTCCCATTAAAATCATCAGGGCCTGGAGCTTTGTCAACAGGCATTAGCTTTACCACATTATCAATTTCTTTGGTAGTGAAGGATTTAGACAGATCATCCAAATCATCAAATGGCTGAATGGTGGAGCTTAAATCAAAAAGCATGGGTGAGGAACAATTAGTGCCAAGTCTCTCCTTGAATGAATCAAAGATAACCTTATCCTTATCTTCATGACTAGATACAATAGTTCCATCATCAAGCTTAAGCTGGGAAATCGAGTTTCTTCTGTATCTTTCAGTAGCAATATTCTGAAAGAACTTAGTATTTTTATCTCCAAATTTTGCCCATCTGATGGTGCATCTCTTTTTCCAATATATTCTCTGAAATTCCAACAAATCCAAAATGTGATCTTTTAGAATTATTCTAAAATTTGCCTCAGGTAAAGTCAGATCCCTACAATCCTCCAAATTATCTAATTCCAATAGAGCCTTGTTTGAGTTGTCAATACATACAGATAATCTGGAGATTGATTTACTCCAAAATTTCAGATCAGATCTAAGCCTTTTAAATTTAGCATTTAAATTGGAGGCACTGTTTTCCTTATGTGTTGGTTTCTCCCAACTTTTAGCCACTGTGTCAAAAAAACCATGATGGGCCACCCAATAATTTTCAAATCTAAAAAATTTACTAGCAGTAATATGGGTTTGAATAGACACAACAAGAGGAGTATGATCAGAGGTTGGCTTCCCTTGTGGATTTACCAGAGTAGCTGGATAAGAGCTGGTCCAAGTAATGAAGTAAAAAACCAATCAAGCTGCTCAAACAAAGGGTTTTCCTGTATATTTGACCAAGTAAATTTTCTCCCTTTAATTGAAATTTTAGTCAAGTGTTGTGATCTAATCCAATCATTAGATGTTAACAGATCATTAGCATCTCCACCACCCCTATTTCTATTATTAGGTGATCTAATAAAATTGAAGTCACCAAATATTAGCCAATCTTCAGTATCAGGAATGTTTAGGTTATATAACCATTGGATAAACTGCTCTCTAGCCTCTCCATGACAAGGTCCATATATATTAAGCAAGACCCATTCCTGTGTAGATTAAGTTGCAGTGAAATGAATAGATAAAGCAAATGATTCACAGTTCATTACAAGCCTAGAGAACATAGCACTTTTCCAAATAATAAGCAAACCACCAGAAGCACCCAAAGATGGGACATAGACAAATTCATCAAAAGAAGGAGGACAACATTCCCTAACAAAAGCCACCTCAAAGTGTTCCTTTTTATTTTCCTTAATACAAACCACAGCACACCCACTAGAGTGGATTGCATTACATAAGGCTAGTTTTTTATATCTAACATTAAGGCCCCTAATATTCCAGCACAAAACAAGCCACTTTTTAACTGTCTGCATAAAGTCTTCTAATCTTCCTTATTCATAGACTCCTTCTCCTCACCAAGAGTATCCTTGAGCAGTTGATGAGGAGAGAGCTTTGAAGGATGAACCCCACAGAGATTTACACGTATAGCTTGAATAGTAGCAATTGGAGTTGAAGGAGGGGTTGGGTTAATGACATGACCCTTCCCAATATCAATATCCTCATCCACCTTACTTTCTACAAAAGCAGGAATCAGCCTAGGATTAACTTTGGACTTTGTTGCCTTAACATCTGAGAGACCCTTAGATCTGAATCCATTATATTTGTTCTTCCTTGAACTCCTCCTCACTTGGTTTTCCACTATATGTGTTTCCAATTACCTTTTTCTGACCGATAGCCACATCCTAATCAAAAACAGGCTCAGCCACATTCTTGTTTGGTACAGGTAGTTCCCAGATCGTCACAGAAGAGACAGGGCCCACACCACACACCTTCTTAGCTTCCCTATTCTTCATCAGAATAAAACATTCCCCAACAAGTTCATGAAAAGTGGCAGGTGACATCTTGATGAGAGGGAACAGTGACATAAAGTTCTGAACCATGGGCACAAAGGCACTAGAAATCAGAGCCTTGGCAACAGAAAATCTTGCCAGTAATTCACTATAAATATGAGAAAAATTAGCATGAACCATACTATTAAACGTGGGAGTGGTGATAACATATTGCATGTGATGATCATGAATGGAAGAACTAGAACCTGAGTTATCAGAAATGCTATCATTCCAGGCTTGTGCAGGACTATCAGCCAAATTAGTGGATGGTGGATGCACCCCAGCAGAGAAATGCACACCTTGCTCAGCAAGAATTGCCTGAAAGTTGATCAAAGGAGGATCCACCATCATATTCTCCAAAGCTACATTATTATCAATGGGAATATGATGCTGGACCACATTGTTCTGGTTATTGTGAACACCAAAGGGAGCTCCATTCTGCTGTAACCAATTAGCTAACTACTGCTGATAAATTTGTTCTACAGTCATCTCCACTCCAAACAGGGGATGTGGGTTACCATCTTCAGGTTCTAGATCTTCAGGTGGAGGTGGTACATCATGCACATGAGAGTTCCAATCAGCAGACCTTAACATAATCACAGGAATGGTCCAGCTACGTCTAGCACCACCCAATTGCATCATCACAAAACTCTTAGGAACAAACGTAGGATCAATAAGCCAAACTTTAGCTAACACATAATTATTGTTTGATCTAGGAAAGTGCCATTCAGATAATAGACCAAAATCACCACGGCTCTGTTAATGTAAAAATTTGTCTGGTAATAAAGGAGAAAACCTAAAAACATAACCTAGATCTTTCTACCAAACTCAGACAACCTCATATTTCTAGCAGCGTCATGTTTGATAAAAGTGATTGTGGTTTCCTCATCCAAAGCAAAGTTTAGGCCAATAGTAGTATCAGCAGCAAGAGAATCATGCAGAGTAAAAGTGCCAATACCAAATGGATGATCATCAAGACGGTGTGGTGGGTGACCAGCTTCAACCAGTAGATCAACATTTTCCAGGTGTGTCTGCTCCCTGAACTGGATTGGGATGAAGTGGTTGGTTTCAGTGATGATAACATTATCATGCTGCAGCGACGGAACAGGATTCACCACCAGGAACAAGCGAATGCGACGATTCACTGGACCAGGCTCTACTGCCATGCTGTCAGGGATGAAGGCAAGGGGGTTGTCAGGGAAGTTGGCCATGTCGGGGGAGACAACAGCAAAAAATGGCGGCGGCGGTCAAAGATGTCGAGGGTTGCACTGTAGAATAGAGAGGAGGCGAAACAACAGGCGATAACAGAGGAGGCGGAGTTGTTTGAGAAGTTGTTACCTTTAATGTAGGTTTATCTGCTTTAACCATCCAGATTTTCTGGAAACATAAATTGGCTTGATTATTATGTATCTTTGACCTCCAAATCAATTGTTGTCGGGTGCAATTAGAGGCCCAATCACCTAGACGCTTGCACTTCTTACATCTCAGCCCAACAACACATTTGTTAGCTAGGTGCCCAGTGCCAAGACATTTAGAGCAACAGATAAAAGAATCAGCCTGTCTAGCAGAAGAACATGATTCATCTATAGCACCCAAATTACGACACGATAAACAGAAACCTGGACATGCCATGGCAAGATGATCCTTCAGGCCACAGGAGCTACACCGACCCAAATATTTGAAAATAACATCCTTGGGCGGAATAAAAGGAATTTGAACAATTTCCTTGACTTCTTCCTCCAAATAACTAGCATCCAGTAGATCCACAATTTCCTCAAGCTTGACGATCGGGCAGGAGGCATAGAAATTTTCATAGAAAATAATTTCACAGAAAATCATCTTCTTCTCAGCCATGTGATGCCAATTAGTTGGCAAAGAGCAATTAAAACTTCCGAAGGAAATATCACAACTAGAATGCCCACGTGGAAACTTAGAGATGTCATCGTAAAAACCAGGATTAGAGATCACCTTCTAAAAACCAAACTTTGATAATTCCAACATGGATCGATTCGATGGATCACGAACAACACTATCCTTAAGGGTCTGAAGATTGGGCCTGAAGCGCATAGCACTTCTTTCTGAAACCTCAAGAATTTCCTCATCAGCATAATTAAGATTGTGAAACATACCAGAGGTGGCAGGATGAATTCCACGAAATAAACTGATGTCACAAATAAATTCAGGCCAAATCCGATCACGTAATCCATATATGAAATGCCCCACTCTGTTGGAGGCCACAGAGAACCTAAAACGGCGATCACTCAGTTTGAAAACCCGATAACCAAATTGTAGGCCACCAAGACAACATTGTAGTGCAAGACCCACAGATTCCTCGGAAAGGACAAAGGCAGCCGAGGAGAAGGAAACCACCAGAAAAAAATTCCCTGGAGGATGTCGATAGTGAGAAGTGAACTGAAGATCTAAATCTGCGACGTACCTGGGCTTGAAGGGCGATCCCAGGAGAGAAATCCCAATGAAGTAAGCCATCCATATGGATGAAAAGAGAGCCAGAGAACATGCGAACATAATGATCAGAGAGAAATAGGGGGGAGGACACCGGCGAGGGAGATCGATGATGTTAGGGGCTAGGGGTGGCTAGGGCGGAGGTGGGGTGGAATATTTCATGCCATGGAATTTTTTTGTGATCATGATACCACTAGGTTTTCGGCAACTTCCCTTTGGGCATCAGTCTATGTTGGTTAAAGCGAGATCGTGTCTATGTTCGACCAAGCATGAAGCTCGCACAACACTTTCTAGGTGTCGGTAGCTTCATCATCTGATGCCTCTACACGGTCATCGTTACCAAGCAAGCTCTTGAAGACACCCTTGTCTCAAAGAACATGCCTGGTTAATAGCCTCCTAACCAAGTACCACATGCGATGGAGGAGGAGAGAAGACAATATAGGGCATGATGCGCGGAGAAAGAGGGGGAGGAATGGACCATGTCAACAAGGTGACCAAGAGACCTTAAGAAACGGACCATGTTATTGAGTTGTTGTAAGCTTTTCACATGGGAGCACTTGAGAAAAAGATATGCAATGCAACTACTAGATTAACGTAATTGGGATTCATGAATTACACACACGATTATATATACTAGACTAATCTTTGTGCCTCCGAGGCACGGTAGTTAACCATAACGCTGAAACATGTATCGAAACTGGTAAAAGCGTCGCAATGCAAAAGGATGTCATGTCTTTTTTCAGGTCTTAACCATACATGGAGAGGTCACTTTTTGAAGTATTAATCATACCTGGAGAGCGGCGAACCCAAGGGCATGCGAAAAGATTAAACTATTTGCACCCCTAGGACAGGACCATTTGGCAGAACGTTTGCTGAGGCGATTAGATTACCGACCAACATACTGGACAGGATTCAACTAGACGCACCATCTTTAGGGCGATTGTTTCCGACGCAAATTCTCATGACCCGGGATCAAGGCTAGACAAATACCATATTTTCATCTTATATAAGCCTAACCTCAATTCCAAAGAGCGCAAGGAATGATCTGTAGCATTATAGAATATACAAACCATACACTAATAAGGTAATATTTTAAGGGAGTTACAAGCCATGGGTCATAGACCCAACATTACAACAAGAAAACGGAAGCAAACAAGTTATTCTAAACAAAAAACTTAGCAAATGGCCTAAGAGGACTTAAACAGAACTAACGACCCTTCCATAGATCCTAGGATGCTGGACGGGAACCCTGACTACTCGTCAACATCGATGTAGAAACCACCTTCAGTTGGCACAACTTCATCTATAGAAACACATCAACGAGGCAAGGCTGAGTACAGGGTGTACTCCGCAAGACTTATGGATAGTGGAGTTATTTTGCATAAAGCAATATTTGTTTCGAAACAAGAAAGATAAGAGGCTCGTCTAGTCAGGTCATTTTAAAAGGGATAAGAATACTACAACTCTAGCTCTTACAATCATCTTCAATATCCACCAAGTACCATCATCAACTGAACCTCTCCTCTTGGACTACCCCCTCAACCAATCCGAGAGGAAGTAATCCAGAACACTCATTAGTTGGTCAAGTTTTATCATTCGATTATAGTTCTCTATGATCACAGAATCCGTTCCCAAGTTGTCCGTAACCATGGACACGGCTTTTCGAAAAAATTATAACCCTGCAGGGGTGCACAACTTTACCCACACATACCAACCGACTCTTAATGCCAAATTATTAGCCGTCTTCCTTGGAAGGCCGGAAGAGGGTTGTTGACCAAGACCTTTACCTTGCTTTCGCTGAGTTCATGAGTCACGCACTAAGGAGATGCCGCCGTAATGGGTCAAGTCCCGAAGTCGGTCCCTAGAGATGTGAACAATGTTTGAGATTATGGAGGCTAGGGCTCTCCCATTCCCTGCCACGCTTACCTACCTGTTATGAATTCATCTCCTTCACCTCCATTATAGAACAACCAAGATGCATATGTCGAATAGAAAGCCCGAACTATATGACTCATGGAATCTACGAGGCAATTTAGTGATTCGAGGGGGTTTCTAGGCCCCCATGTGGTTGCACGCTCGTCTTGGTTCAAGAGGCGAGAACTCAGTTCCCTAAGGGTGGATAGCATGGGACTACAAAAATTACACCCAATGGGGCCTCCCATACCTTCCTTAGAATGTTTATTAGCCATCTCTGATCACAACACAACATCCTGTCAAACTAGATTCGTTCGCATCTCCGGTGCATCATCTGGATGATCGGTATTGGACCACTAAGCATGGATAAGCTCGACTGAATTGTGGCACTAGTGATGCTCATAATCCAAATCCTAATTATGCTAAGAGCAGTGGATCGGGTATCATATTTTACGAAGGAAACATGTATCAGACAGGATTAATCTATCTACTGATAAAACACTATTGAATCGTATGCATATGGCACAGATGAAATACTTTGTAAACATAGGATTCATATGTATGAGTGGGCCTTCGCTTGCCTTGTTCGCCGTTGGACTAGTACTGCTCTTCGGTGGTGTTGACTTTAGCCTCGGGTTTAGTTCCTATTCGCGAAGAACAAATCACCGGAAAAGAGAGGCAACATTCAACACATGGCATATCCAATGCTCATATAATATAGATGATATGAAGGATTATAGGTAGTAGAGTATCCCTAGATGCATCATCGATTTAAATGGATACGGAATGCCCTAAATAGGCAAACCATCAAACCCATGGTACTTAGGGGGTGTCGGTGTTCCTCTAAAGAAGTTAGGGTTCAAAGTTGTATGAATATGAGTGCTTACATTTTTAAATTATAGAGATCCTTTTTCTGAACATTTTGATATATAATTTGTATTTTTATGATTTAAAATGAATTATTTATGAATTTCAAAATATTTAATTCAAATTCCCAATTTTAAACATTTCTGAAATTATTAAATTCCTGACAGTTGGGCCCCACCTGTCATATATGTTTTAATTAAAACATAAAGTAATTAGAAAGGTTAATGACGTCAGCATGACGTCACTGCCACGATGTGGCCATGTTAGGGCCACGTGGTGGCTACACAAGCAACACGACAGGGCCACGTTGGCGCCACATCACCCACGGCGGAGCCACGAGATGGTGGTCGCCGTCGGCGAACCAGGGCATCCCAGCCAGCACGGTTGGGCGCGTTAGAACCACACGAAGGAGGCAAGCTTTCCAGCAGTAGACCCGCACGGTTTTGGTCACCGGAGCATCGACGACGACGAGCTACTGCGGCGGTGGGGTCGAGCTTGCACGGGGATGACGCTACAGAGGGCGAGAGAGGGAATGGAGAGCACCACGCGGACGAGAAGGCGACGGGCTTTACAGAGAGGCGACGCGAGCTCTAGAACAGCAGGGATCAACGACGACCGACGGTGGCAGGAGGTCTCGATTGGAGCGATTGGGGGCGCATGTGCGTGCGAGGAGAGGCTATGAAGAACAAGTCGATTACGCCGGTTCCAGCGGTGCCGTCGGCTTGAGCTGGGGTGGCCAGAGACGGCGAGGACAACGGTGACTGGCGGCTAGGGTTTATCGTCCATGGCGGATGGATAAGGGAGAGGGGATAAGTGGCGTGCTAGGGTTCCTCCGCGGCGTCGACGAGGTACTTGTAGGCGCTCGGGGGCGGTGGCGGATTGCATCGGCGGTGGCAGTGGATCAAAAATCCATCATTAACAAAGACAACGACCAACAAAGCCGTACAGGGCCGGCCTTGGGCTGCGCATGAGCCCTGGGTGGGCCGGCTCGGGCTGCAGGCTACGAGCGTGAGCGGCAAAGAGAGAGAAGAGAGAAGCTGGGCTGTGGCCCAGATAGGATTAGGGTATTTTTTATTTTCTGAAACAATTTTCTATTTCTGTTTTTCCTCTATCGCTTTTGTATTTTCAAATTCCAAACTATTTTGAATATTTCCAAAATACTAGAGCTTTTTCAAACATATTAAGATAGTGTGGGAACCCTTTTAGTCAATTTGGGATCCACTCCTTTGGGTGGTTTTCAAAGTACAAAAACCAGGTTTTTTTATTTGATTAAAGAAAGGTGCAAGTGTAATGCATGTATGCAATACTCAACCATGTCTTTATTAATATTACACAAAAGGTGGTATGTTACAACTCTACCTCACTTACAAGAATCTTGACCCGAGATTGCTAGGTTTTAGAAAATAAGGCAGGTTACTCAGATCAAAGACGATCTTCGCGTTCCCAGGTTGCTTCTGACTTAGAGTGATGATACCACTGAACTTTCAGGAACTTAATGGTTTTGACGATGAGTCTTGCGCTCGGTTTCATCAAGATTACAAACAGGATAATCTCGGTAGGTTAGATCATCTTGGAGATCCAAAGTTTCATGGTCCACACCACGAATGGGATCTTTGAAGCAATGCTTGAGTTGAGACACATGAAAAACATCATGAACTTCTGGAAAGGTTGAAGGTAGATCCAATTGGTATGCATGTTTACCGCGCTTGGAGAGAATGCGAAAGGGACCAACGTAGCGAGGAGCCAATTTTCCTTTGATATCGAATCGATGGACACCCTTCAGAGGAGTGACCCAAAGGTAAACTTGATTACCAACTTCATAATGAACATCAAGATGATGACGATCATAGTTTGTTTTCTGACGAGATTGAGCGGCCTTCAGACGTTCTCGAATTATGCAAACTTGATCTTCTGCTTCTTGGATCATATCCGAACCAAAGAATTGTCTTTCGCCGGTTTCTATCCAATTCAGCGGTGTTCGACATGTTCTGTCGTCTAGGAATTCGAAAGGTGCCATACCCAAACTAGATTGGAAACTGTTGTTGTAAGAGAACTCAGCAAAAGGAAGACATTTCTCCCAGTTCTTTCCGAAGGATATAACACACGCTCTGAGCATGTCTTCAAGAATTTGATTCACTCTTTCAGTTTGACCACCGATTTTGGGATGATAAGTTGTGCTAAAGGAGACATTAGTTACCATAGATTATTGGAAACTAGCCTAGAATTTGGAAGTAAACAAGCTTCCACGATCATATACGATATTCTTGGGAACACCATGAAGTGTGACTATCCGGGATACATATAGTTCTGCCAACTATCTTGCAGTAATGCTTTCCCGAACAGCAAGGAAGTGAGCAACTTTGGATAGTCGATCAATCACTACAGATATAGCATCATGTCTGGTTTGTGTCTTTGGGAGTCTAGTGATAAAATCCATACCAATTCCATCCCATTTCCACTCAGGAATTTTTAATGGCTGCAGAAGTCCAGCAGGTCTTTGGTGTTCAGCCTTCACGCGATGACAAATGTCGCACTCTGCACCAAAGCGAGCAATTTCTAGTTTCATTCCACTCCACCAAAATCTTTGTCGAAGATCTTGGTACATCTTGGTTCCACCAGGATGAATGGAAAGAGGGGATTCATGAGCTTCTAGTAGGATTAGATCTTTGATTTTCTGACTGTTTGGCACCACTAGCCGGTTACCCTTGGTCATTGATGGAGAAACATTTAGCTTCACCACTTACAACACATTCTTTGATCTTGTGACCTCACCATCTTGTTATTGAGTTTCCTTGATTTGTTCCTCCAGGGAAGATTTTATTTCAAGGTTAGCAAGGAATTCACGAGGAACCAATTCAAGGTGAAGATGCTTGATTTCCTCATAGAGAGCAGGTTGGGCTCGTGAAATCATCAGATTATTGCAATAAGACTTCTGGCTTAGCGCATCAGCAACGACATTGGCTTTGCCAGGTTGATAGTTGAGACCCAATTCATAATTTTTGATAAGTTCCAGCCATCATCTTTGCCTAAGATTCAGATCTGGCCGAGTAAAGAGATACTTTAGACTTTGATGATCCGAATAAAGTTCGCAATGGTTACCGATGAGGTAATGTCACCATTGCTTAAGATCATGAATAACAACAGCGAGTTCAAGGTCATGGGTTGGATAATTGTTCTCATGTGGCATCAATTGCCGAGAAGCATAGGCCACTACAAGACCATCTTGCATCAACACACAACCGAACCCTTTAAGAGAGGCATCACAATAGATGACAAAATCTTTGCTTGTGTCTGGAAGGACAAGCACAGGAGCAGTGGTTAGCTTGGGTTTCAAAGCTTGGAAGCTTTCTTCTGCCTTTTTCGACCATTCCAACTTCTTATCTTTCTTAAGAAGATCAGTCATAGGCTTGGATATCTTGGATAAGATCTCGATGAATTGGCGGTAATATCCAACAATTCCAAGAAAATTTCGGACTTCCTTGACTCAAGTAGGTGACTTCCATTCCAGAAAGGTTTGAACCTTATCCGGTATGAAAGAAACACCACTTGCGGACAAAACATGACCAAGGAAGATGATCTCTTGTAACCAGAACTCACATGTGGAGAACTTGGCGTAGAGACGATGTTCACGAAGTTTAGTCAACACCAAACGTATATGTTCAGCATGCTCTTCTTCGGTCTTGGCATAGAGTAGAATATCATCAATGTATACCACGACAAACTTGTAGAGATAGTCCATGAATATGGAGTTCATGAACCTCATAAAAGTGGCAGGGGCATTGGTTAACCAATGGACATCACTGTATACTCGTAAAGACCATAACGAGTTGTGAATGCTGTCTTTGGGATATCCTCCTTTATGATCTTGATTTGATGATACCCTGCTCTTAAGTCCATTTTGGAGAATATAGTGGCACCACTTAATTGATCAAAGAGGTCATTTATCCGAGGAAGATGGTACTTATTCTTAATTGTCACCACATTGAGTGAACGGTAGTCAACAACCAATCTTGTAATATTTGTATCCCACTTTTTGACAAAATGGTAGGGCAGCCCAAAGAGGATGTGATAGGTTGGATATAGCCTAGACCTTCTAGCCATTCAAGTTGCTTCTTCAGCTCCACCAACTCATGAGGAGGCATACGGTAAGGTCTTTTGGAGATAGGAGCAGTTCCAGGAATTAGCTCTATGACAAACTCCGCACTTCAATTAGGTGGCATGCCAAGTAACACTTCAGGAAAGTCATCCGGGAAATCACATACTACCTGGACATCTTGAACCTCAATAGGAGGTAAAACATTCATGTCATAAAACTCCGAAAAGGGATTTAAAACTGCCGACGGAGACTTTGAACCATCAGTACAGTACTTGACAGTTATGCCAGCAGGAGAGGTCACAGTAACTATTATAAGTGCATAGTCAATGACAACCTAATACTTGGTTAACCAGTCCATGCCCAGAATGACATCAATGTCACTTGACTTGAGTGCAATGAAAGAAGTGGGAAACTTCTGGTGGGCTATGTCAATCTCATTTCCGTGACTAACCATGGTGGTAAACCAGCTAGAACCTAGAGAATGGATGGTCAAAGGGGTTGACAGGGGTTCAAAATTTATCCCATGTTCTTGAGAAATTTTTTGTGACATGAATGAATGCGATGCTCCGGAAACAAACAAGACAGTTTCTAAAATTTAATTGACATGGAGCGTACCCAAAATGACACACGAATCTTCCTGAGCTTCTTCAACAGTGACATGGGTCAGATGACCATGTCCAGCACCTTGATATTTATCATTTTTTCGCTGATTGATCATTACGACCACATCCCTTTGGGGACACTCCCTGGAGTAGTGACCAGGCTAACCACAGGAGTAGCAGGTAACTCCAGTGTAAGAGCCAGTAGGAGGACGATAATTTTCTCCACCAATATTTGACTGTGGTTGATGAGAAGCATTTCCAGAAGACTTGGGTGCATAAGGAGCACGAGGCACATCAATGTATGAAACAAAGACACGACACTTCTTGTTACCAGAGGAAGAAGCACGGGAATTTCCTTCTTCATGCTTCTAAGAAACCTCCATATCCTTCTTTCCATGTTCCAAAGTAAGAGCCTGATTATGCAATTCCTAGAAAGACTGGAACTTGAAGGGCAGCAACTCATAACGAAGTGCAGGGTTAAGTCCCTTACGAAACAGCTCTTGCTTATCTTTGTCATTCATCACATCCCTGGTTGCATAACGAGCCAAGCGAGTAAACTCAAGCCCATATGTTTCAATATCCATGCGCCCCTGAGTCAGATCCATAAACTCCCTCCTTTTGAGATCCCTGGTGGGTTTAAGGATATAAGAGGCACATAATGCTGCAACAAACTCTTCCCAAGTAATAACATGTCCCTAATCTTGTAGATTCAGGAAACCTTCCCACCAAACACCAGCCTCACCTTCCAGCTGGTAGGTGGCAAAGTTGACATGGTCTTTGGACGGACACAAAGAGCACTGAACTTGCGCTCTATTGTGTGAAGCCAATCATCAGCATCAAGGGTCTCCTTGGGATTGGTGAAGATTAGAGGAAAAGAGCGGATAAAATGTCCAATTGTGACATAGTCATCAGGACGACATTCAGTGTTCTGCGCTACACGCTCAAGAAGGCGTTCATTCCTCAGACAATTGGTCTCAATGTTGTTGAGAACCTCGGCCATTGTGGGAGGTGGTGGAAGTTCCTGTTCAGCATTATTTCCTCGATGGCCAACAGAACCACGAGTACCAGACGACATCCTGAGGAGAAAACAGAAACCATGACAATGGGTTCACCAAAAAGGTACATCAAAGGATGACATGAACCATATCGAAAGTTCATGGTAGATATGAACATGTGGATTAAGATTATATCAATGCATTAAGTATGGCAGTAAAACAAGCATAAAAAACATATACGCTACCAACTTACATACAAACCATAACAATGGAATGCAAGCCTGATATGAAACCAACAAAACGAGAAGGAAGGAAAAAAATTGAAGTATAGGCTTCCTTATCAAGCTTTAAACACAATGCTTTAGATGCACAGATGTATCTTGGAAACTCTGAACCTTGCAACCGAGTACAAAGTACTAGGAAAAACAACCTAAGCCTGTATATCCTAAAAGTTTGAAATGATAGAAGAGAAGTGAAACCTTTGCAAAAAAACAAGGTAAGATAACTCAACAATAGAACTGTAACACCCTCAGATCGGCCCTATGCAAGTTTTAGCGATTCCCGCCAAACCCGCATAGAAACGATTCAAAGGTGCCCACCAGGAACTTGCGTGCGGGTGGAAAACATAGTAATATCATTACACAATAGTCCATGATGGAACCCACAGAACAAATATATACAACAACGAATCAATGAGTCAAGAATACATATATACAGTACAAAGATCCAAATCACCTTAAAAACGATACATCGTCCGAGTACGGACAAGATGCAAATTGAGCTAAGATCCCTGGACAATAACAAATGGCGTCCATAACCCTGCCCAGGCCAAGCCAGAATGGTAATCCTACTAAGAACGTCGATCTCAAACCTGCCGAACAAAAGGGGTGCCGGTAAAGAGCAAAGGAAAAATAGAGCGGTAAGTACTAAGGCCAGTACAAGGAAAGTCTTGGAATTCGGTGGCTCTCGCCTACATAGGTATGGTGGACTGAAGCGGCAGTGCAACATGCACTAAACAACCTATAGAGACTCGATACAACTGTCGACTATCAGAGAGGGATAAGAAAGACCTATTCGAATCCAACCTGATACTACCACCAAACATACCCATCCTGGTATTTCCCCTCGAGAGCAAACGAGGAAGTCATGCTAAGGAAACTCACACGGTTGGTAGTTTTATCCATTCATTCCATGGTGGTTATCCAACTTACTAGTCAAATCGAATACAAGTCATTTTATAACGGTAAAATTTAGTTATAGTTGTCTATGATCGAGAATTGTGCTCCAAGTCGTACATAATTGTGAACACGGCTTTTCGAAAAGATTAAACCCTGCAGGGGTGCACCAAAGTTTCCACACGCACCTACACCCTTGTTGTCAGATCAGGTAGGTACAAGATCACAAAACATACACCCAACGGTATGTCGACGGGGTTTCAGACACGATGTTTCCCAGACCCAAAGCAAGAACATGGGGACCACCCCACTAAGAAACGAAGTCAGCCGGTCTCCGAGACGGACACATGGTTTGTGTCGACTATTGTAAACAACTGGGAACCCAAAAGTGTGACTGATCTTGTCGATATAGCGAAAATGTATCACGGGGTTCCTAAACAGTACAGGTGCTCCACGCGCAATAGTAAATAAAGCAGTAAATTATGGCATAAGTACATGATAGTAATAAAGCCCCAAACTAGTTTGTGGCCCCTAGTACAATACTTTGAAATCAGGTACTAAATTGATGGAGGTGCCCACACACCCCACCCGTGGTTAGCGCGCTCGATCTCGAAACAGGTTTCAAGAACTCGGGGTCCTACGGGACACCAGTGAGCGGTTAAAAACCAAATATTGTCTATTACCCACTGGTGCCTATGCATTATTTACCTACTTTCAATTTTAGTTATTAAACGGTAATTAAATCCATGATCATCTCCACCATTAAGCATGTGCCAACCACCCAACAACGGTGGAACATCGACGACGCGAAGCAGCACCTAAGCAAGCAACTACGACTCGCAAGGCCGACTATCTACCAAAAAACAGGTAATAGGAGGTGTCCATGGCAATATAGAGCTTGCAGGGGAAAATAAAGGGTACGGACTCTATAGCATCGCAACACAAAAAGCAATAGATCAATTGGAGGAAATAAAGACTATAAAAGTAATATAGGTAGAAAGGGGAGAATGCTCGCCTGAAAACATTGCCAAAGGTTCATCCGAAGATCAGGTTGATACTCGCATCAACTCATCGGCCTAGTCCATGAAGAAGCAAAGCACTAAAATAAACACCGAATGCACTATTTAATACTAAGCCAGAAGATCGGGCATGATGCATGTATGATGTATGGCATGGCAAAGATGCGATGCAACTAGGCAATATTAAGTGGAACTGGGGTTCCGACATTTAATTAGATGGTTCAAGTTGTTTAGATACCCCTTAATTTAAATGTTGTATTAATAAGAAAAAATACGTCATCGGTTTGCTACAAAAATTTAAATGAGACCAATATAAGACTAGAAAAGCCCACATATGGTCTCCATATTTAATTATTAGATGAATTGACAAAATACCCCCAAATGAAAAAACATGTATGCGAGCATGACAATTTAATATGCCACAAGATATATCATTTATGAAAATAGGCGCCTCAGAAAAAGGGTCACACTTTAGGGTTCGACACTGTTGGTCTTGGGTTTCAACGGGGTCGGTCTTCGGATCCGAGGTATTCGGGTTGACAAGGAGGAAGAAAAAGCTGGGGTTCAATCTCCCGGTTCCGAGAAGGGGCCTTGGCATTCTGTGATGAAGAACTCCGTTCACCGGGTCCATGAAGGCGATCTTGGAGTCCGAATCCATGAAGAAGTACTTGGGGTTCCATGTCGGTGGTATTGGTGTGCTGTGAAGATCTTCAGATTCAGAGATCTTCGAGTTCCTCGAGGTTTCGCCCTTGGATCCACAGAGGCCTTGGTCACGGTCAAGACGCGGCTGAAAAACTGGTCGGTGCACGGAGTGCTTGTCGAACTTGTTACCGGAGGCCTATAGAAATACCACACGACTACCACATCTTGTGCCAAGCCACTTCACATCACACCAACAAATTGGCAATACAGGAACCAGCGTCAGTTGATTGAGGCACTGCTAATGGCGGCACACGAGCTTGGAGTAGCAGACGTCGGGGAGCTCGCATGGGCTGTGGCATGCCACTGCTTGGTGACAAGACGCGTAGAGGCGACGGCGAGGCTCGTGAGCGGCCGAGAAGAGAGGACGGCGGCGGCGCCTGGGACAGCACCACGTGGGGTCGGTGACGGCCGACAGTGGAGAGGTGAGCGCTTCCGCAGGGAGGAAGGCGGTAGCCTGATGAATTTGCCGCGGAGAGAGGACCGGCGGCGCCTCGTGGCGCTGCAGAGGTGGAACCAGCACAGAGCCACGGGGAGGAGAGGGCACGTCGAAGGGGCTGGTGGCGGAAGACGACGCCAGCGGTGTGGTTGATGACTCCTTGTTGACGTGGATCACTTCGTCGGGACACCCCAAGAGCAAGGTGTAAAGCAGCACAGCAGCAACTCTTCCCTCAGTAAGAAACCAAGGTTATCGAACCAGTAGGAGGAAGGAAACATCTCAAAGGTGTTGCAAGCAACATGGAAGCCTACACAACACAAACTCAATACTCTGCCCCAACGAATAGTGGGGTTGTCAATCTCATCGGTTTGCTGTAAATAAAGGATTAACTTATGGTGTGGAAGGAAATGGTGGTTTGCAGAAAGTAAACAGTAACAGTGGAAGATGTATCAATGGTAAAGATTGGACTGGGGACCATAGTTCAGTAGAGATGTTCTCGTTATATAAACAAACATGGCATGCTGGGTAAAAAAATTACAACAGGGCAATTGACAGGACTGAGCAAGGCATAACAATGCAATACTAGACAAAAAGATCCTATGAGATTCGATTGGTTAATACAACAATATACATACACCGCCATCCAACTGCATCTATGACTAGAAGTCCACCTTAAGGTTATTATCCGAACCCCCTCCAGTATTAAGTTGCAAGCAACAGACAACTGATTTATGCAAAGTGTGTAAGGTAAACAATCCACTTGTTCCATGAACACGAGACCGTTGTTTTCTCCCTAGTGGCAACATCACATCTACCACCGAAGAGATTTCTGTCACTTCCCTTGATAAGTAGATGCATGAACCCACTATCGAGCATAAATACCCCCGCTTGGAGTCAGTAGCAACTACTTGGACAAGATAGCTACTAACAACGGAGAGCATGCAAGATCACAAACAACATAGACATGATAGAATCAAATAGAAAAAACCACTAATCAATCTGACATAGTAATCTCATTATCCATCGGATCCCCGCAAACACAACATGCATGATTAGAAATAGATTAGATCTTGATCATGAACGGAGCTCACAAGATCTATACATGAAAGAAAAAGGAGATACGACCATCTAGCTACTACATGGACCCGTAGTCCAAGGTGGAACTACTCACGCTTCATACCGGAGTCTGGCGTGATGAAGAAGAAGGCCTCCAGGATGATCTCCCCTCTGGCAGGGTGCCGGGAAGAGCTTCAGATCCCCCGATCTAGGGACGATGGTGGCGGTTTCGTGGAGTTTTGATCGGGTGCGTAGGGTTTCTGCATCGGGGGACTTTATAGGCGAAGAGGCGAGGCAGGGGGCCACCAGGGCGGCTGGACCCCCCAGGCGCGAGGTGGGCCCACGCGCGCAGCCAGGGGGTGTGGCCCCCTGGTGAGCCTCCTCCGTCTCGTATTCTGGCTTCGTGTTGCCCACGGTAAAATATTGACTTTGGCTTTTGTCCCGTCCAATTCCGTGAATATTGATTTTCTGCCGTTCTGGAACAAAAACAGAAGAAAACAGGCAACTGGCACTATAGCAACTTGTTAATAGGTTAGTTCCATAAAATATATAAAAACACCTCAAAGTGTAGAGAAAGCAAAGCAAAGTTGATACTAAACAAGCATGGAACATCAAAAATTATAGATACGTTTCTGACGTATCAAGCATCCCCAAGCTTAACTCCTGCTCGTCCTCGACTAGGTAAGTGATAAAAGAATAATTTTCGAGGTGACATGCACCATCAAAACCAAGATCAAACCATTTTCAAGCATTGAAAGATGGGATCAAAGAACTCTAAACATGTGCATGAAAGATGGAGTTCTAACAATAGGACAAAGTAACTATGCATGCAATATGAAAGGCAACAAACAAATATCATGAATAACATGCATTGAAAAACGTTTGTTTGTTTGACATACAGAAAACATGGCATAGTGGCATTCAACTTGTCCCTCATAGAGTAGCAAATAGATGCATAGGACATCTTCAAAGTTCAAAAGAGTGACTAGATGCAAGTAGCACAAGAACAAGTAATATCAAAAATATGCATCAATCAATAATTTTTGGGACACTGCACATAGAACTAAGAATAGCAACTATGCTCTCTTAATGGTGCCTAAAGGTATAAGGTGGAGACTCAATATAATAGTGGAAGAAAGGCCCTTCATAAAGGGAAACAGGGATTTCATGTTACAAAAAGAGCTTCCAAAAATTATGGTACTTGTTAGCTTTCAGCCCTCATTTCCCCTATCATAAGCATCTTGAAGTGATTAAGGTTAAAGTGACCAAACTATGGAGTATATGCTTGACAAAGTATAAGTTGGCAATCTCATGTCCCTTGAATACGAGGGCGACACCTCATGCTACTCAACTTCAATCACCTGTAATTTCTTGTCATAGTAAGTACATGTGTATCATAGAGAACCGCTAACGGGGTACCCCTTGCACATGGTACAAGACCTATCCCATAACCAAAATGACAAGGAAAACAGACAATGAGCATCTCAGCGATCTTTTTATTTACTATGTGCATAGCTTTTTATTGAGGATGCTTGACAGAATGCTCATTATGGTGATGGTGCAAGTTTCCATCATGATTAAGCATGGCTTAGGCTAGCGGCCCAGGCGTTTCTCTAACACAAAATACATAAATCCATGGACTTACAAGCTTCCTATTTATTTCACGCCGGTGACATCCATAGACAAAAGAGCATGATATCAACTGTGTACAAAGTACAAGTGCAATGTTGAAAACATCCCCCATGACAGCATGGTTCTGCTAATTCCAATGTATAAGTGCAAGCATATACAACATAGATGACACAATGGTTCAAGTTTATTAGGGGCAAGGAATATAAAGTGTGCCATCAAGTTTGTGAGGGATTTAATCACTAAGTTTTCACATAACAAAATACTTTTTAATTGGAAGATAGATGAAAACAAGAATATACTTGGAATGGTGTAACACACCATGCATAGGAGTTTATAGTGGACACTTTGGAATAACTTGGTTTCTTGGGAGTTGAAACCATGAGTAGATCTTACTCATACAAGTGGAGGCTAGCAAAAGACTGGGAGCAACCAACTAAGAGAGCAATAATGGCCATAATCATGCAGAGCGACAAAAAATTACTAATCAAAGCATAGAGTGGTACTACAGGTCAAGGACTAAATGATAATAGAGGCTATGGTGACTTTTTCATAGTCATAACATGGTGTGAGCATGTGCCAAGTCAACCCAAACAAAGCATCAAACGAGAATACCACAATACTATGCTTTTGCATGCTAAAACAACGCATAATTCTTTCAAGGCACACAAAGAAATCCCAATTGTTTGGAACAAGACATGCTACAGAAATAATTAGTAAGCATAAGGTCAAAACAACACCTAGCATGTCATGCTAAAGTCTAAGTCACAGTCAATGCAAGCTCCTCTTGCACTTTCAAGCAAGAACTTTCTACTCCTTTCCAACACCAATCAACTTATTTGAAACAACACAGCAAGAACGGGGGTCCAAACTACTTTATTCAAGCAAACTAAACAAACCAAACAAAAACTAAGATGCTCTAAGAGAACACAACAGTGCATGAAACAATAAAAACAAAGTGTCTAGAAAGACCTGAGCTTTTTAATGATGAAGAAGGGGATGCCTTGGGCATCCCCAAGCTTTGACTCTTGTAACTCTTGGATATTTATTGGGGTTATACCGTGGTGGCATCCCCAAGCTTGATCTTTTGTCCATTCTTCATCTCATTACATCATTCTCCCTCTACACTTGAAATTTTCCTTCATACAAAACTTCACACAATCTTCATTACCAACATTAGTGTATTCAAAAGATAATAGAACTTTGGGTTTAGCTTTTAGAACAGCAAAACTCTTCACTAAAAACAAAATGTATTGTAGCAACTCCTTCAAAATGCTCAATTCCCCAAAATAGAACTCAAAAAGGAATCAATAAGAAGCAAATGCAAATAATGGCAGAAATCTGTCAAAACAGACCAGCAGGTAGAAACCGATTTTTTAGAAAATCTTATGTTGCTCAAATCAAAATGTGTTGAACTAATGAAAGTTAGCTAACATACTAGGGAATTTATGAGTAAAATTTCAGCTCAATACAACTTACAGAGACTCCTCACGAATTTTTATGGTGGAGGATATAAATCTATTTCGGGACAGCAACTCCCCAAATCTTACTTCCCTCTCATTAGAGGTCATTCTTGGCACAAAAAGCAAACAAAAATGATAAGGAGAGGTCATTACTGAAGTAATAACTTCCGAGGCTCCAGTAAACTCTTGGGTTATCTCCCAACAAGTAATTTTCTTTGACGCCTTTAAGTTAGGCACACGAAGCAAAAAAATCAAGTATTTTCAAATGAAGAAGCATTAACTTCAAACCTTGCTTTCAAAGGAGGAGCAAAAATCAACTTATCTCTCCTCATAGGGAAGTGTTCAATACCTTTCTTGAATCGAAATTTATATTTAATGGTGCCTTCTTTCATATCAATGATGGCACCAATAGTTGTAAGAAAAGGTCTTCCCAAAGTAATAGGACCTGAAGCATTATATTCAACATACAAAACAGACAAATCAACAGGGACATAAGCATTGTTAACCATAATGAGAACATCATTAATACTCCCCATGAGTTTGTTCTTAGCATTATCATCAAGTGGGACATCCAAATAACAATATTCCAAAGCTGGCAAATCAAGCATTTCATAAATCTTCCTAGGCATAATAGAGATACTAGAACCAAGATCATATGAAGCTTTGAGATCAAAGTCATTCACTTCTATATTAATAATGGGTTCCCAACTATCTTCTACTTTCCTAGGAATAGAAGCTTTTTGTTTTAACTTCTCTTCCTTAATCTTAACAAGAGAATCTGTAATGTGTTTGGTGAAAGCAAGATGCATATCACTAGCATCAGGACTTCTAGCAAGTTTTTGCCGGAAAAAAATCACTTCAGAAATATTGCAACCATCTATATCAAAAATAAACTTAGCATCACTAGTAGTAGACTCAATAGGCTTAGGCATTGTAGGAGGAGGAATAGTGGTGATGGAGCACACATTATTGTTTCAATCAATTTCACCTTCCCTTTCCCACTTAGCATGAAGTTGAGCTAACAGACTAACATTTTCATCAATAGTAACTTGTATGGCATGAGTAGAAGCAAAGATACTTCCCATGGTTTCAGGTTTAGCAGCCATCTTATTAATCAAGGAGGGCTGTGCTTCAGACAAAGAGGAAATATTTTTCACAACAGTTAAAAGTTTTTCCTCCACAGTCTTATTGAAATTGGTTTGTTTACTAATAAAGTCTTTGAGCATGACTTCAAGTTCAGAGGGTGCATTTCTAGCATTGTTGTAGGAGTTCCCATAGGAATTTCCACTATTAGGAGGATAAGGCCTATAATTGTTGTTACTACCAAAATTATTCCTATAGGAATTGTTGTTGAAATTATTGTTTCGAATAAAGTTCACATCAACTTTCTCTTCTTGATCAACCAAAGAGGCTAAGGGAACATTATTTGGATCTAAAAGAGCTTTCCCATTAACTAGCATAGCCATAATAACATGAATATTATCACTCAAAGAGGAGGTTTCTTTAACAGAATTTACCTTCTTACCATGTGGAGCTCTCTTAGTGTGCCATTCAGAGTAATTAACCATCATATTATCAAGGAGTTTTGTTGCAGTAGCCAAAGTGATGCCCATAAAGGTACCTCCAGCAGCTGAATCCAACAGGTTTCTTGAAGAGAAGTTCAAACCTGCATAAAAAGTCTGGATAATCAACCAAGCAATGAGTCCATGAGTGGGACAATTCTTAACCAAAGATTTCATTCTTTCCCAATCTTGAGCAACATGTTCATTATCAAGTTGTTTAAATTTCATAATATCACTTCTCATAGATATAATCTTAGCAGGAGGGTAGTACTTTCCAAAAAAAGCATCCTTGCACTTAATCCAAGAATCAATACTATTTCTAGGCAAGGACAGCAACCATTCTTTAGATTTTCCTCTCAAGGAGAAAGGAAACAGCTTGAGCTTAATAATATCTCCATCTACATCCTTATACTTTTGCATCTCAGAAAGTTCAACAAAGCTATTGAGATGGGCAGCAGCATCATCAGAACTAGCACCAGAAAATTACTCTCTCATCACAGGATTCAACAAAGCAGGCTTAATTTTACCTCAAAAAAACAAAGCAGGCTTAATTTCATAAAAGGTAGCATCAGGAGTAGGTGGAGCAATAGGAGTGCTTAGGAAATCATTGTTGTTTGTGCTAGTGAAGTCACACAGATTGGTGTTCTGAGCAGAATTCATTTTGGCAAAGTGGAGCAAGCCAAAAATAGCAGCAGCAGCTAGAGCAGGAACTAATTTTCTTGTGTTTTTGATAAGAGAAAGCAAACCAAAATAAAATATTTTTTTGGAGTTTTTGATAAAAATAGGCAAAAAAACCAAGCAAAAGAAACTAAAAACAAAGTAAAGAGAAAGGTTGAGGAGGACTCCCCTTGTGAAGACGTCCTTAGCCTCCTCGGCAACCGCGCCAGAGAAGTTGTTGATGACTCCTTGTTGACGTGGAGCACATCGTCGGGAAACCCCAAGATCAAGGTGTGAAGCAGCACATCAGCAAGTCTTCCTCAGTAATAAACCTAGGTTATCGAACCAGTAGGAGGAAGGAAACGTATCAAAGGTGTTGCAAGCAACGTGGAAACCTGCAAAACACAAACTCAAGACTTTGCCCCAATGAACAGTGAGGTTGTCCATCTCACCGGTTGCTATAACAAAGGATTAACTGTATGGTGTGGAAAGTGATGATGGTTTGATATCAATGGTAAACATTGGACCGGGGTCCATAGTTCACTATAGGTATTCTCCTTAGTTAAACAAACATGTCATGCTGGGTAAACAAATTACAGTAGGGCAATTAACATTACTGAGCAAGGTATAACAATGCAATACTTGACAAAAAGATCCTATGAGATTCGATTGGACAATACAACAATATACATAGACTGCCATCCAACTACATCTATGACTAGAAGTCCACCTTCAGGTTATCATCCGAACCCCCTCCAGTATTAAGTTGCAAGCAAGAGACAACTGCTTTAAGCAAATTGTGTAAGGTAAACAATTGTAAGGTCCCTCCTTTATAAAGGAAAAGGATCCCTGTGATTGCAATGCTAGTCCCTGGATCAATAGCTAGCATCCACAGTTAAGATGTAATATCAAGAAACAAAGGTCATAATACAACTTTATAACCAGGAATAACATAATTTATTACATCTTACATAAATCATTTGGCTATTACATTACATTGCAGGAGAATATCTATAATCATGGGGTCCTTCATCTTCAAAGTGCCACAGGCAGACATGTTGGTTGTAGATTTGTAATCCTAATCATTAAACTTCACTAATATCAAACAAACCTGCAACATAACAAGTTACAGCCACAAGGGTCAATACATTTGAATTGTATTGGCAAGTGATACTATGGTAGTATAGTGGAGTCTATCATCTATATGCATTTGGCAAAGTGGAGTTGAGGCTTGCATTGCTCAAAAATAGATTTTTCCTTATCATTTGAAAACACTAAGTTTTTGCTTGACAAAATCACCCAAGGCATCTACCAATCAAAGATTGAAGATCCTTTAACCCTTGTTCAATCCACAAGTTTTTAACTTAGAAATTTTGATGATGAGATTCTTGATTGCTTCCATGTCTTGATGCTCAAATTGTCCTTTGCCAGGGACATGGCTAAGTACTTAGATTTTACACTCTGCAGAGGTGGTGCACTTTCCCCACAAGACTTGGTTTCACCAAGACAAGATCTTTCAGAAGCCTTCCCTTAGACCAAAATGGATGCGCTCCAACCTATCAAACCCCTACCACCAATTGTCCATTTGGCTAAGTTATTGCAACCTATATGATCCAGGCAGAGCCCATAATGCCATGTGGTTGCACTTGAAGCTTCTCAACATTTGACATCTCAAATCTCTTTGTTCCTGGGTGGCCATCCACAAGTGAGATACACAAGGTTCACCAGTCCCCTGGCCTTGTGTAACCACTCAACACAAACCATTCCTTCCATTCCACCTAGGTGATTCATTCACTTGGTTGTTTTATTAAACAAAACACAAGTCCTCAGACTTAGAAATCTTGTTTCATTCACTTAGTTGTTTTCCATAGCATGAATATATATTCCACCCTTGTTTTCTATTAGCTAAGCTAAGCATGATAGTAGTAGGAATCTTAACTTAGGAAAATTCTACTAAGGTTTCATCTACTAGGTTTTCCCATAGCATGGTTTATACTTAGCAAAATTCCATGCAAGTCTTACTTAGAAATATCACTAATGCATAGTGAAAATAATGGGACAAAAGTATGTAGCATCACTTGCCTTTTTGGTAGAGAGTATAAGTTCACTCCTTGATCTTTGCAATGTTCACTCACTTCAAATCACTACAATTCAATCAAGCAAACAATACTTCAATCTACCATTCAAGCAATTCATCACATAAAATGATAAAATCAAAGTAATGCATGCAAGCATGCAATAGGTTGTTTTATTTGTAAAAGTGGTTTCTAGTAGGTTGTAAACATTTGGAAACACCTATTGGTCATTTTATAAAGTGGCAAAGTCATTTGCAATAGGTTTCACTTTATAAACCCTTTTTAAAACAAGGTATCATTTTATGTGGTGCAAAAATGTTTTCAATAAGGAATTAATCTATAGGGTTCACAAAATATGTTTTCAAACCATAAAATCTTGTGTTTAGGGTCAGAGAGTTTATTTCCAAAACATTTATCAAAGGTTTTCTTCCAAAACCATTTTTAATAATTAAACCATATTTTTATTTGACTAGAATTGGTTTAAATCCAAGATTCATTCTTTTGTTTCACCAAATACATTTTTGAAACCACAATTTGTTTCCTAGGGTCAGTAGGTTCAAAACAAACCATTTGCCAAAGATTTTATCCCAAAATCATTTTAGAATAATTTTTATAACCTAAACAAGAATACATAAGTTTCTGCAAAAACAAACATTTTAGCAGAAGCTTTTTACTAAACAAAGTGCATGGTTGGCTAGGGCTTGTATTGCTGAATCCATTGATATAAAATTTGCAAAATTTGGACGTGTAGATCAAAAGTTATAGATTTTACAAGTTTGCATACAAATCAGATTCCAAATTCTGTTTTAAACTCAAACTAGTGCCACGCGGCGCTTTCCTATTCGTCGGTACCGCTTCGGCCGGATCAAGCGATGGCAGCCGTTAGATTTAAGTCATATCGCACGGTGCATAGAGGCTACTTACCTCTTCGTCTAGCTTCTATCGTGTTCGTCAGATCAAGATCCTACGGTCCCTAGCACGTGACCAAAAGCTAGCGGCGCTGGCGGCGGCGTCTGGCGGCGGAGCGGTTAGACGGCGACGGAGTCGACGCTATAGGAAGCGAGGGAGGGAGGGGAGATGCTCACCGGGCTCAGGAGGTCACGGCGATGCTCAACGTGTTGAGATTTCATCGAGGGGTGCACGGTGGTGACGGCAATTGCTCGCCGGAGTTCAAGACGGCGTCGGTTGCGGTCAGTCGTTGTCGAGGGCGATGCTACGGAACACAAGAGAGCAAGCAAACCATGTAGTTAGATGCACTGGAGAGTGGGGAGTATGTGCGTGTGAAAGAGAGGGAGAGGGGAAGTCAGGAGATACCAGGAAGGGTCGTCGGAGTGAATGGCAGACGGTGGCGCGTTCAGTCGAGGTAGTTGCCGACGATATGGGGCACGCGCGAGTGAACTGAGGAGGCAGGGAGATGCACCAGGGCCTGGAGGTCACGTCCGTGTGCTCGAGGAGGCAAGGGTTGGCGTGGGGTCGCCGGAATCGGCAGGGAAAGCCGTCGGTGACAGTGAGGTTCGGAGAGGAATTAGGGCGGCCTGGGGGCGTGCTAAGGTGGGGCGACAGAGGGGAAGGAGAGAGGAGGGAGAGGCGGTTAAGTAGGCGTGGTCGTGGGGCGGGGTTATTGCGCCATTAATCAAGAATTAATCTCGCGAATTCAACGCAGAAACGGCGACGAGGGCGTGGTCTTCGCGGGGAGGAAGAAGACTGGGCGGTGGGGTCGGGTTGACAGTGAGATAGAGAGGGGTGAGGTGGGGCCTGCTTGTCGGCGATTGAGTGGTTCAGGTCCATGGTGAGAAAACGTTTCGGTGAGAGGGTTTCCGGGGTGGGCTCTTGCTGGACCAGATGGGCTTTGCTGGCTGGGTTGCTCTCTTTTTTTTGTTCTTTTGTTTTTCTCTTTTTCCTTTTCTTTTATTCTGATTTGGTTTTGTTTGGCCAATTCAAACATTCATTTGAATTCAAACCTTTATCAACTTTTGGGTAGGTTTAAATACTGGTTAGTAGCACAACCAAATGTCAAATTTTGAATAAAAACTTTATTCTTTTTGGGTCTTTTATTTATTCAAAATAGGCTTAGTTTTAAATCATATAAGATTTATTAATATTTCTAAACACCATTTGGTTTTCCAAAACCAACCAAATCTTTTCAGTAGGTTTTTATTTGATTATTTGGGTGTCAAATAATTCATCTTGAATTATTTAGAAAGGTTTTAATATGATTCATTAATCATTTAAGATTGGGTATTTATTTTAATTTCAATAGGATTTGGTTTATGCCATTTATTTTATTTTGGAAATTTCTTTATCCAATATTTTATTTGGATTTGGGTTATAATCATTCCATTAGGGTTTTAGGATTTGGATTTATTTCCAAGTGTTTAAATTTCTAGATACATTCATTGAGGAATGCAATTCCCTTGATTTGGATTTTGTTGAGTTCAAACTTTTACCAAAGTTTGTTCAAGATGGGATTTTAAGTTTCCTTTTTGAAACAAAAAGTTTCTTTTCACCCTGATTTTCAACAAAATTTTATTTTGTTTATTTTATTTTTCACATTACAAGATTTGGAAAATCTTGGGATGTGACAGGCTACCACCCTTAAAATAAATCTCGTCCCGAGATTTGGGAAGGCTAGGGGTTACAAGTTGGCTCAAAAGCATCTAGGGTACTACCACCCTTAAAAAATTTCCCACTATATTACATCTTGGCTTGCTTGGGATCTTGGGGGATCTTCTCTGGGCAAACATCTTCATAGTGTCCCTTGTTTCCACACTTTCAACATGTGACAAGGCTGAGATCCTTCATAGGCTTTATCTTAGGTTTCATCCTTTCTGGATAGTTGCTTGCATAATGTCCTTGGTTACCACAACTGAAACATGTGATAAGATTGAGTTCTTCACGTATCTTCTGTGGGCAAGTTGCTACATAATGGCCTAGCTCTTTGCAGTTGTTGCACCATACTTGGCTAATCTCCTTATACTTATTCTTCTCTGGACATTCACTGGCATAATGTCCCATTTCTTTACAATGATTACATTGCACATGGCTTTTGTCCTTCTTTTTCTTGGGTTTCTCCAAAGCTAGGAGTGCTTCTAGTTCATGATCTTCATATGTTATCTCATAGGTAGGAATGTCTACTGGTTTCTTTGACCTTCTATTGCTCCTTGGATAATTCATGTGTCTCCTCTTTGGTCCTTTAAATTGGGTCATATTGCATGGAGGTACAAGTGGAGATTTTCCCTTGTCCTCATCCTTCTTGGTAGACTTGGCTCCCTCTTGATAGTCTGCAATCTGTTGTTGCACTCCACCTTGTTTCCTTTGTTCAACTATGGAATGGATGGGGCATTGGATAGGGACATGATTATTTCCTTCACATAGGTAACAAGTAACTTGAGATGTGGGGCATTGGTTTGTTGGATGTTTCTTTTCACAATTGGGGCATTGATCTCCATGCTCCTTGGAAGTGTGATCCTTGTCTCCACAAATATTGCATGCTTGGGTTCCTTATAGAATAACATCTTTGTCATCCTTGTTGTCATTAACTCCTTGGGAAAAGTTTTCTCCCATGTTGATCATTTGAGTAGCCAATCCTTGCAACAATTGGGATTGAAGTTTCAAAATCCTTTGTATGGCTGGGTCTAGTCCATTGTTGTTGGCTAAAAGCTGAGTTGTCACTTGGCTCAACTGGGTTTGGTTTGCTAGTAGTTGTTCTCTCATGTGCATCTCTTGGTTGTTGTTGTTGTCATTAACCTTGATGTTGGAGTCTCTTGGAGTAGTCATCTGTTTGGGTTGGATTGGGATTAGAATAGGCAAAATATTTATAAGGGAATAATTCTAATCACGCACATCACAATTCACACAAGAAATGTGCAAGCAATCACAATCAAACATTCCACTCAAACAATAAGTTTCAAGCATATTTTTAGGCAACCAAAAATATTTTTGTTATACCACATAAGTTGGTGGGTTTGACTTAAACTAAATATGGTGGTCCATCTATATGGTGCAATTGAGATCTTTCCATCTTTCTTGGTTTATTCTTCTTGCATGAGATCATGGTTTCCTTGGGAAAACTCTTGGTCAAAAAAAACTTCAAAGGTGATGATGGCTCCTTCTAATTTGTGTTTCCTTAGTCTCCAATTCTTGATCAAGATTCCTTGTCTCACTTGTAGTCCTTAGTGATATCCAAGGTTGAAGTCCTTGGTGAAAATGTTGAAGATGTTGAAGTCATTAGAGTTGAAGATGTTGAAGTCATTAGAGTTGAAGATGTTGAAGTCATTAGAGTTGATGAAGTCCTTTGCACATGGTGAAGTCTTTGGCCATGGGGTAGGCTTTATCCATCAAGTTGAAATAGAAGAGATGTAGAATCAAACCAAAATGGTTGAGGAAAGAGTTTACAAGATTGTTTGTAAATAAATTTTTGGAACAAATACAACTCCTATTTTTCTAAGGGGTTTTGTCCAATCCTAGGGTTACAATTCTACAGGCAACACAATGCTCTGATACAATCTGTAAGGTCCCTCCTTTATAAAGGAAAAGGATCCCTGTGATTGCAATGCTAGTCCCTAGATCAATAGCTAGCATCCACAGTTAAGATGTAATATCAAGAAAAAAAGCTCATAATACAACTTTATAACCAGGAATAACATAATTTATTACATCTTACATAGCTCATTTGGCTATTACATTACATTGCAGCAGAATATCTATAAGCATGGGGTCCTTCATCTTCAAAGTACCACAGGCAGACATGCTGGTTGTAGATTTGTAATCCTAATCATTAAACTTCACTAATATCAAACAAACCTGCAACATAACAAGTTACAGCCACAAGGGTCAATACATTTGAATTGTATTGGCAAGTGATACTATGGTAGTATAGTGGAGTCTATCATCTATATGCATTTGGCAAAGTGGAGTTGAGGCTTGCATTGCTCAAAAATAGATTTTTCCTTATCATTTGAAAACACTAAGTTTTTGCTTGACAAAATCACCCAAGGCATCTACCAATCAAAAATTGAAGATCCTTTAACCCTTGTTCAATCCACAAGTTTTTAACTTAGAAATTTGGATGATGAGATTCTTGATTGCTTCCATGTCTTGATGCTCAAATTGTCCTTTGCCAGGGACATGGCTAAGTACTTAGATTTTACACTCTGCAGAGGTGGTGCACTTTCCCCACAAGACTTGGTTTCACCAAGACAAGATCTTTCATAAGCCTTCCCTTAGACCAAAATGGACGCGCTCCAACCTATCAAACCCCTACCACCAACTGTCCATTTGGCTAAGTTATTGCAACCTTTATGATCTAGGCAGAGCCCATAATGCCATGTGGTTGCACTTGAAGCTTCTCAACATTTGACATCTCAAATCTCTTTGTTCCTGGGTGGCCATCCACAAGTGAGATACACAAGGTTCACCAGTCCCCTGGCCTTGTGTAACCACTCAACACAAACCATTCCTTCCATTCCACCCAGGTGATTCATTCACTTAGTTGTTTTATTAAACAAAACACAAGTCCTCAGACTTAGAAATTTTCCATAGCATGAATATATATTCCACCCTTGTTTTCTATTAGCTAAGCTAAGCATGATAGTAGTAGGAATCTTAACTTAGGAAAATTCTACTAAGGTTTCATCTACTAGGTTTTCCCATAGCATGGTTTATACTTAGCAAAATTCCATGCAAGTCTTACTTAGAAATATCACTAATGCATAGTGAAAATAATGGGACAAAAGTATGTAGCATCACTTGCCTTTTTGGTAGAGAGTATAAGTTCACTCCTTGATCTTTGCAATGTTCACTCACTCCAAATCACTACAATTCAATCAAGCAAACAATACTTCAATCTACCATTCAAGCAATTCATCACATAAAATGATAAAATCAAAGTAATGCATGCAAGCATGCAATAGGTTGTTTTATTTGTAAAAGTGGTTTCTAGTAGGTTGTAAACATTTGGAAACACCTATTGGTCATTTTATAAAGTGGCAAAGTCGTTTGCAATAGGTTTCACTTTATAAACCCTTTTTAAAACAATGTATCATTTTATGTGGTGTAAAAATGTTTTCAATAAGGCATTAATCTATAGGGTTCACAAAATATGTTTTAAAACCATAAAATCTTCTGTTTAGGGTCAGAGAGTTTATTTCCAAAACATTTCTCAAAGGTTTTCTTCCAAAACCATTTTTAATAATTAAACCATATTTTTATTTGACTAGAATTGGTTTAAATCCAAGATTCATTCTTTTGTTTCACCAAATACATTTTTGAAACCACAATTTGTTTCCTAGGGTCAGTAGGTTCAAAACAAAGCATTTGCCAAAGATTTTATCCCAAAATCATTTTAGAATATTTTTTATAACCTAAACAAGCATACATAAGTTTCTGCAAAAACAAACATTTTACCAGAAGCTTTTTACTAAACAAAGTGCATGGTTGGCTAGGGCTTGTCTTGCTGAATCCATTGATATAAAGTTTGCAAAATTTGGACGTGTAGATCAAAAGTTATAAATTTTAGAAGTTTGCATACAAATCAGATTCCAAATTCTGTTTTAAACTCAAACTAGTGCCACACGGCGCTTTCCTATTCGTCGGTACCGCTTCGGCCGGATCAAGCGATGGCAGCCGTTAGATTTAAGTCATATCGCATGGTGCAGAGATGCTACTTACCCCTTCGTCTAGCTTCTACCGTGTTCGTCAAATCAAGATCCTACGGTCCCTAGCACGTGACCAAAAGCTAGCGGCGCTGGCGGCGGCGTCTGGCGGCGGAGCGGTTAGACGGCGGCGGAGTCGACGCTACAGGAAGCGAGGGAGGGAGGGGAGATGCTCACCGGGTTCAAGAGGTCACGGAGATGCTCAACGTGTTGAGATTTCGTCGAGGGGTGCACGGTGGTGACGGCAATCACTCGTCGGAGTTCAAGACGGCGTCGGTTGCGGTCAGTCGTTGTCGAGGGCGATGCTACGGAACACAAGAGAGCAAGAAAACCATGTAGTTAGATGCACTGGAGAGTGGGGAGTATGTGCGTGTGAAAGAGAGGGAGAGGGGAAGTCAGGAGATACCAGGAAGGGTCGTCAGAGTGAATGGCAGACGGTGGCGCGTTCAGTCGAGGTAGTTGCCGATGATATGGGGCACGCACGAGTGAACTTAGGAGGCAGGGAGATGCGCCAGGGCCTGGAGGTCACGTCTGTGTGCTCGAGGAGGCAAGGGTTGGCGTGGGGTCGCCGGAATCGGCAGGGAAAGCCGTCAGTGACAGTGAGGTTCGGAGAGGAATTAGGGCGGCCTGGGGGCGTGATAAGGTGGGGCGACAGAGGGGAAGGAGAGAGGAGGGAGAGGCGGTTAAGTAGGCGTGGTCGCAGGGCGGGGTTATTGCGTCATTAATCGAGAATTAAGCTCGCGAATTCAACACAGAAACGGCGACGAGGGCATGGTCTTCGCGGGGAGGAAGAAGACTGGGAGGTGGGGTCGGGTTGACAGTGAGATAGAGAGGGATGAGGTGGGGCCTGCTTGTCGGCGATTGAGTGGGTCAGGTCCGTGGTGAGAAAATATTTCGGTGAGAGGGTTTCCGGGGTGGGCTCTTGCTGGGCCAGATGGGCTTTGCTGGCTGGGTTGCTCTCTTTTTTTTGTTCTGTTTGTTTTTCTCTTTTTCCTTTTCTTTTATTCTGATTTGGTTTTGTTTGGCCAATTCAAACATTCATTTGAATTCAAACCTTTGTCAACTTTTGGGTAGGTTTAAATACTGGTTAGTAGCACAACCAAATGTCAAATTTTGAATTAAAACTTTATTCTTTTTGGGTCTTTTATTTATTCAAAATAGGCTTAGTTTTAAATCATATAAGATTTATTAATATTTCTAAACACCATTTGATTTTCCAAAACCACCCAAATCTTTTCAGTAGGTTTTTATTTGATTATTTGGGTGTCAAATAATTCATCTTGAATTATTTGGAAAGGTTTTTAATATGATTCATTAATCATTTAAGATTGGGTATTTATTTTAATTCCAATAGGATTTGGTTTATGCCATTTATTTTATTTTGGAAATTTCTTTATCCAATATTTTATTTGGATTTGGGTTATAATCATTCCATTAGGGTTTTAGGATTTGGATTTATTTCCAAGTGTTTAAATTTCCAGATACATTCATTGAGGAATGCAATTCCCTTGATTTGGATTTTGTTGAGTTCAAACTTTTACCAAAGTTTGTTCGAGATGGGATTTTAAGTTTCCTTTTTGAAACAAAAAGTTTCTTTTCACCCTGATTTTCAACAAAATTTTATTTTGTTTATTTTATTTTTCACATTACAAGATTTGGAAAATCTTGGGATGTGACAACAATCCACTTGTTCCATGAACAAGAGACCGTTGTTTTCTCCCTAGTGGCAACAACACATCTACCACCGAAGAGATTTTTGTCACTTTCCTTGATAAGTCGAGGCATGAACCCACTATCGAGCATAAATACCCCCTCTTATAGTCACTAGCAACTACTTGGCCAAGATAGCTACTAACAACGGAGATCATGCAAGATCACAAACAACACATACATGATAGAATCAAATAGACAAAACCACTAATCAATCTGACATAGTAATCTCAGTATCCATTGGATCCCCGCAAACACAACATGCATGATTACAAATAGATTAGACCTTGATCATGAACGGAGCTCACAAGATCTATACATGAAAGCACAAGGAGTAGATACGACCATCTAGCTACTACATGGACCCGTAGTCCAAGGTGGAACTACTCACGCTTCATACCGGAGGCTAGCATGATGAAGAAGAAGGCCTCCAGGATGATCTTCCCTTCAGAAGGGTGCCGGGAAGAGCTTCAGATCGCCCCCTGATCTAGGGACGATGGTGGCGGTGGCTACAGACGGTTTCGTGGAGTTTTGATCGGGTGCCTAAGGTTTCTGCATCGGGGGGACTTTATAGGCAAAGACGCGAGGCAAGGGGCCACCAGGGCGGGTGCACCCCCTAGGCGTAGGGTGCGCCCACCCGCGCGGCCAGGGTGTGTGGCCCCCTAGTGATCCTCCTCCGTCTCGTATTCTGGCTTCGTGTTTCCCACGGTAAAATATTGACTTTGGCTTTTGTCCCATCCAATTCCGAGAATATTGATTTTCTGCCTTTCTGGAACCAAAAACAAAAGAAAACAGGCAATTGGCACTGTGGCAACTTGTTAATAGGTTAGTTCCAGAAAACATATAAAAACACCTCAAAGTGTAGACAAAGCAAAGAAAAGTAGATACTAAACAAGCATGGATCATCAAAAATTATATATACGTTTCCGATGTATTAGTGGTCTGGCTAGGAGCGACAAGGAGGTGGTATGGGTGGCGCCAGCCGAAGAGGGAGGGGGCGCGGCGGTAGGCGCTGGTTGACGGTTGCAAGGAAGGCCAGCGGCGGTGAAGATAGAAGGGAAGTCCGGCGACAGATGTAGAGGGAGGAGATTCACGCCGCGGCGGATAGAAATGAGCGGGGTGGGAAGTAGAGAGAGCGGGGTCACGCGTGGGGTGGATCGAGCGGGGTGGGGCCGGGTGGAGAGAGGTCGCACGGGGTGGTGGGGATCGATGTTGTCGTGTTGAGTTAGTGGTGTGCGTGCGAGCGGTGGTGGGTTTGGGTCCCGTCAGTTTGATTGGCGTGTGGTGTACGCGGGGTGGGTGAGGCATAGTGTGCGTGCGTTGAGTGCGTGCAACGCGCCTGGTGGGTGGCGGCGGCTGGGGCTGGGTAGGCTAGGGTTTTGGGGTAGGTAGGATTAGAGTTAGGGTTTGGAGGTTGCTGGCTGGGCTTTTGGGCCTGGCTAGCTGCCTCCCAAAAATAATATAAGTTTATTTATTTATTTTAGAAAGACTTTTATAATTAGGTTTTAGACAAATAAAATACTTGGGAAGACCTGGTTTTTTTATTTTGAATTAACGAAGGGTATTAGTGTCAAAACGAAGATATGGTTTAACCGAAATACTTTTAGACAAATATGATATGCATGATGTCATGATGATGCAATAAAAGAAAAACAACTAGAGATATTATAATTAGGTTTATCCGGGGTGCTACAATTCGACACCACTGACAATGGATCTCGCCCTCGAGATTCGCCTCATGGTACGGGGAAAAAGGCCGACGATTTGAATCTTCTCGCTCCTTGTAGATCCTTACGACACCACTAACAAGGATTCTTTCTCCGTCTTGAAGTCAGCGACACCACCAACAAGAGGTCGTTGTCCATGATCGTCAGGAGCACTCCGGAGAAACAAAAGCGAAGGTAAATGTCTCAAAAGATAAGGCCACCTCTAACTTCTGTGGAAGGAGTAAAATTGCTTGATTCCCCAATTCAATGTACAAGAGTGAATGATAATAGTAGTCGGATGGTGATCAGTCCATCGCACAATGAAAGAATTACTCTGCACGAATAGGAGAATTTTACAACCAACTCTCGGAATTCAGACTGAAGATCTTGACAATCGAAATTCGAGAACAAAAGTGTGATGCAGGTTCTTCATCGGATCAGGTGTAGAAGATGTCATCGTGTCGGAGAAAACCGGAAGATAGAAAGAAAAAAATTAGTGAATTTTCGGTCCACTGAAAGGTACAACAGAGGAAAATTCCTCAGCTAGCATGAAGACCAGATGTCGAAGCACCATTATAAGAGGATGGAAGCGAAAACCTGAAGGTACGATGGAAACCCAACCACGATAATTCCTAGACTCGAAGAGAAGATAAGAGAGCATATTCAAATCACGCAAAGGTAAGAAGAGAATAGCAGAGGGGTAAGGACTAAAAGCAGACCTCATCAGATCTAACCAACGTATTTTCCAAAATAGTGTTGACACTACAACGTCCGTTAGCTAGGTTATCCTACAAGATGGACCAGTGGGGTATCGTAACTGCTGAGCTCTAATACCACTATGTAACACCCTCAGATCGGCCCTATGCAAGTTTTAGCGATTCCCACCAAACCCGCATAGAAACGATTTAAAGGTGCCCACCAGGCACTTGCGTACGGGTGGAAAACAAAGTAATATCATTACACAATAGTCCACAATGGAACCCACAGAACAGATATATACAACAATGAATCAATGAGTCAAGAATACATATATATAATACAAAGATCCAAATCACCTTAAAAACGATACATCGTCCGAGTATGGACAAGATGCAGATTGAGATAAGAGCCCTGAAGAATAACCAATGGCGTCCATACCCTGCCCAGGCCAAGCCGGAAGGGTAACCATGCTAACAACGTCGATCTCAAACCTGCCAAACAAAAGGGGTGCCGGCAAAGGGCAAAGGATAAAGAGAGCGGTCAGTACTAACGCCAGTACACGGCGAGTCTTAGAATACGGCGGCTCTTGCCTACATAGGTATGGTGGACTTAGGTGGCAGCGCGGCATGCAGTAAACAACCTATAGGGACTCGATACAACTGTCGGCTATCAGGAAGGGATAAGAAATACCTATTCGAATCCAACCTGATACTACCACCAAACATACCCATCTTGGTATTTCCCCCTCGAGACCAAACGAGGAAGTCATGCCGAGGAAACTCACACGGTTAGCAGTTTTATCCTTTCATTCGATGGTGGTTATCCAACTTACTAGTCATATCGGATACACGTCATTTTATAACAGTAAACATTAGTTATAGTTGTCTATGATCGAGAACTGTGCTCCAAGTCGTCCATAACCACAGACACAGCTTTTCAAAAATGTTAAACCCTGCAGGGGTGCACCAAAGTTTCCACACGCACCTACACCCTTGTTGTAAGATCAAGTAGGTACAAGATCACAAAACATACACCCAACGGTATGTCAACGGTGTTTCAGACACGACGTTTCCCAGTCCCAAAGCAAGCACATGGGGGCCACCCCACTAAGCTACCCGCAATGAAGTCGGCCGATCTCCAAGATGGACCCAGGGTTTGTGTCGATGGCTGTAAATGACTGGGAACCTAAAAGTATGATTGGGCTTGTCGATACAGTGAAAACATATCACGGGGTTCCTAAACAGTACAGGCGCACCACGCGCAATAGTAAATAAAGTAGTAAATCATGGCATAAGTACAGGATAGTAATAAAGCCCCGAACTAGTTTGTGGCCCCAGTACAATACTTTGAAATTAGGTACTAAATTGATGGAGGTTCCCACACACCCCACCTATGGTTAGTGCGCTCGATCTCTGAACAAGTATCAATAACTCGGGGTCCTACGGGACACCAGTGAGTGGTTAAAAACTAAATATTGTCTATTACCCACCAGTGCCTCTACATTATTTACCTACTTTCAATTTTAGTTATTAAAAGGTAATTAAATCCATGATCATCTCCACCATTAAGCATGTGCCAACCACCCAACAACGATGGAACATCGATGACGCGAAGCAGCACCTGAGCAAGAAACTATGACTCGCAAGACCGACTATCTACCAAACAACAACTAATAGGAGGTGTCCATGGCAATATAGAGGCTGCAGAGGAAAATAATGGGGTACAGAATCTATAGCATCGCAACACAGATAGCAATAGATCAACAGGAGGAAATAAAGACTATAAAAGTAACATATGTAGAAAGGGGAGAATGATCGCCTGAAAAAATTGACGAAGGTTCATCCGAAGATCATGTTGACACTCACATCAATTCATCGGCCTAGTCCGTGAAGAAGCAAAGCACTAAAAGATACACCCGATGCACTATTTAATACTACGGCAGAAGATCGGGCATGATGCATGTATGATGTATGGCATGGCAAAGATGCGATGCAACTAGGCAATATTAAGGGAAACTGGGGTTCTGACATTTAATTAGATGGTTCAAGTTGTTTAGATACCCTGCAATTTAAATATTGTATTAATAAGACAAAATATGAAATCGATTCGCTACACAAATTTAAAAATAAGACCAATATAAGACTAGAAAATCCCGCATATGGTCTCCATATTTAATTATTAGGTGAATCGACAAAATACCCCCAAATGACAAACATGTATGCGAGCATGACAATTTAATATGCCAGAAGATATATCATTTATTAAAATAGGTGTCTCAGGAAAAGAGTCACACTTTAGGGTTCGACACCGTTGGTCTTGGGGTTCGACGGGGTCGGTCTTCGAGTCGACGAGAAGGAAGACAAAGCTAGGGTTCGGTCTCCCAGTTCTGAGAAGGGGCCTTGGCGTTCCGTGATGAAGAACTCAATTCACCGGGTCCATGAAAGCGATCTTGGAGTCCGAATCCATGAAGAAGTACTTGGGGTTCCAATTCGGAGGTCTTGGCGTGTTGTGAAGATCTTTGGATTCGGCGATCTTCGGGTTCCTAGAGGTTTCGCCCTCGGATCCACAAAGGTATTGGTCTCGGTCAAGACGCGGCTGAAAAACTGGTCAGTGCAATGGAGTGCTTGTCGAACTTATTACCGGATGCCTTTTTTTCCATACAATCCCCCAGGAAGAGGGATCGGGTTCCATTATCATCAGATAACGGAACAACAACCACACATATCGACATAGTACTGACCCACCTAGGGGGTCAAAAAGGAAAAGCAAGAGGTTCAAATTACACACTAAACAAACTAGACAGAAATAAAAGAAGGAGGCTGGAGACGCAAGAACACCGCCCTCGGGCTAGTGGGGAACCGTCCATATCAAAAGCACCACCAAGGAACTAAAATACTGAAAGCCAACACCATCTTCTCGCAGCCAGTCCCTTTTTCTTCAAGTTTTCCTTCTTTTCTCCCTCCCCCTTTCCAGCTCCGGAGCTTCATGAACACGATCTCCAGGAATTGCAGGCAGTCCCAGGAAAGGAACAGGGGCCACATCCATAGCTGCCGCATCGGCTAACGCATTCTGTTGAAGAGTATCTGCTCCAGCTTGCAGCATCGCCTGGTCATTCTCCCCATGCAACCCTGCCCAATAACGAATGAACACACAAGCATATATGACCAAATCAACAGGCGAGTTAATGAGATTTTTTTCAAAACAAGCCCTATTCCTGAGCTTCCAAATAGCCCAGCATATTGCCCCCACCACCGTAATCTGCACATTCCTACTAACCCCCACATACTGAGAAGCCCACCAAAAATATTGGGAAAAAGATCCAGGTCTATTCGCGACACCAACAGCTCTGGCAACCACCCCCCAAACATATTTAGCAGCCACACACGAAAAGAACAAGTGTCCAATGCTCTCAACCTCCTTACAAAACCTGCAAGTAAAATCTCCAACCCAATTCTTCCTTCTCATGTTGTCTTTGGTGAGAATAGCATTGTGCCAGATAAGCCACAGCCAAATCTTAATCTTCAAGGGAATTTTTTCTTTCCACAGATGTTTAAAACTTCTATCAATCCCAACATTCGACAGGCGTGTGTACATTGAGTCAACAGATAACTTGCCAGATTTATTCCACATCCACACTGGCCTGTCCTTTTCCTGATTCAAACTCACCCCAGACAGCAACTTTCTCATCTGCTCCTGATGATTCAACCCCTCAGTATCCAGCCATCTCCTAAAAGAGAGACACCACCCTTTTTTTGCCATGTCTGCCACCGTGATTCTTTGGTTCTGACAAATATCAAATAAATCAGGGAACCTATCTTTCAGGGGTGAGTCCAAACACCAAGCATCATGCCAGAAATCAGTCAATTCCCCATTACCAATCCTCATTCTCCTACCAGCCAAATAGAAATCCCTAATCTTAATCAAATCATGCCAACATGGAGAATCACTCTGCCTGTGTTTCACATTACTGATCCCACCTTTCTTTAGATATTTTTTCCTCACAAAAACTTGCCATGGACCCTCCTCAGCTTCGAGGTGCCACCACCACTTACACAACAAGCAAATGTTAAAAAGCCTAATGTTTTTAATCCCCAGTCCACCTTTTTTCCTGTGCCTACACACATACTTCCATTTAACCAGATGATATTTCTTCTTCCCCACCTTCCCATACCAAAAGAAGGCTCTAGTCTGTTTCTCAATTTCTTCCACATTTGACCTATGTAGAAGAAACATAGTCATAGGGTAAACAGCCACACTAGATACACAAGCAGTGATTTTAACATGTCTCCCTCCCAGGGACAAAGCTCCCCCCATCCAGCCATCTAACTTTTTCTTCAAACTATCACCAACAAAGCTCATTTCAGCCACTGTACATCTCCTGCAACAAACCGGCAAACCCAAATATTTAATAGGCCAACTACCCTTCTGACAGTTAAACATCTCAGCATAATTGGACAGTTTCTCCTCATCCTCTAACACCATCATCACCTCACTCTTCTCAAAGTTAATCTTGAGACCAGACATGGATTCAAACAAATACAACAACAATTTCAAGTTTCTAGCCCCCTCAGGATCATCCTTAATAAACAGAATGGTATCATCAGCATATTGTAAAATGGCAATCCCTTTATCAAACATATTATCAAATAAACCTGTAAACAACCCACCAGCCTGAGCATTAAGCACCATCTTAGCCAAACATTCCCCTGCCAAATTGAACAGAAAAGGAGAAAAGGGGTCCCCTTGCCTAACCCCCTTAAAGCTGCCAAAGTAAGGACCAGTTTCCCCATTGACCTTAACACTGAGAGTACCCTGAGTCACAGCACTTTTTAACCAAATCATCCAATCATCACTAAAACCTTTCTGCCTACAACAGTAAAACAGAAAGTCCCAGTTAACCTTGTCATAAGCTTTCTCAAAGTCAATTTTTAAAACCACACCCTGCTGCTTCTGACTTTTCGACTCTTTCAAAATCTCATGTAATAAAGTCACCCCATCTGCAATAAACCTCCCCTTAATAAAAGCAGTCTGACAAGTATCAATTAGTTTCCCCATCACAAGCTCAGTTCTAACTGTCAGAGTTTTGGTAAAAATCTTAAACAACACCTGGAGCAGACAAATAGGTCTATACTTCTGAATTCTATCAGCATCATCACCTTTTGGCAGCAGAGTAATCACACCATAGTTAATGCTCCTCAAATCAATCTTATGAGCAAAAAAATCATCAAACACAGCCATAACATCTGTTTTTATAACTCTCCAACAATGTTGATAGAATTCAATAGGAATCCCATCAGGACCAGCAGCTTTATTTTTCTCCATCTGATCAATAACCTCTTTAACCTCTTTCTCAGTAAAGGGCACCCCCATTTTCTCCCTATCTTCATCATTAAGCTTCTCCCAGTCCTGCCAATTGTCATCTGCAAGCCTAATAGAAAACCCACCAGCAGGCCCAAACAAAGATTTATAATAACTAGTAGCATGCTTCAGGAGATCACAGGTCCCCTGAATCTCATTCTCCCCATCTTTCATTGAAAAAATCATTTTCTTTCTCCTCACCCCATTAGCAATCCTATGAAAATATTCAGTATTATTATCACCTCTAAGCAACCAATTGTCCCTCGACCTTTGCTGCCAAAATCTCTCCTCATTTTCATACACCTCTAGCAACTCTTTCTGAATAACTTCTTTTCTTTTAAGTTGTTCAGCAGTAAGCAAAATCAGCTCCTCAATTTTTTCAAGTTCCTGCAACTCCTCCACCAACCTCTTCTTCCTTTTTTATCCTCCCCCCTTAAATGAACACCCCATCCTTTCAAATCATTTCGGACATTCTTAAGTTTTTTCTGCAACCTATCAAGACTGTTCTTGCCATTCACACGTTTTTTCCAAACTTTTTCCACCCTGGTCAAAAAGTCATCACACTGTAACCAGCTTTTCTCAAATCTGAATTCCCTGCCCCCTGTTTCTTGCCCTTCCATAGTATCCAGAATCAACGGACTATGATCAGAAACCTCTCTAGACAACTTGTGTACTGTAGTAAGAGGAAACAACTTCTCCCATTCTTTACAGACTAAGATTCTATCCAATTTCTCCAAAGTCGGATTTTTCTGGTTGTTGGACCAAGTAAACTGCCCTCCAGACATGATGATCTCTCTTAACCCATGAGCATTGATAATCGAATTAAACATGTGCCCCCACTTGTTCAAAACATGACCCTTATTTTTTTCAGAAACACATCTGATCACATTAAAATCGCCACCCACCAACAAAGGAATAGTTTGATCCTGACAAACCTCAGCTAACTCAACCAAAAACTCCTCTTTATTCTACTCTTGTGCAGCCCCATACACTATCACCAAATGCCACTGAATCTGTTTCAAAACATCAAACACCTTCATCTTAACATGAAATTTGCCCACAGACACACCAATCTGAGTCAATTTAGAGGAACGTAGGCCCCCCAAAATGCCTCCAGACCTTCCCACAGAAGGCAACCAACTCCAGGAGAATTGATTCATAGGATCAATCCTCCTGAAAAAAGCCTCAGAATAGTCTTTCTTAATAGTTTCCTGTAAACCAATAAAATCCACCCTCTCCTGTCTCAACAGACTATTCAGATAAACACCTGCGCCTTTCTTCCCCACACCCCTAATATTCAAAATAGCACTTATCATAATACAGATTTTCTCTCTCTTGTTCCATTCACAATACCACTCATAGGGTGATAATTGTGAACCTTCACAGCAGCAGCCTTTAACTTTCTCTCCCTCATAACAGAACCAGTTCTCAACTTTTTCTTTTGTTTCCTAGAAACCACAGGAGTAAAATCTTCCTCATCATTACTAGCATCCTTCCAATCTAGAAACAAAACCTTCTCATTCAGATCAGGATCACCTTCATTCACTACCTGCCTCCTATCCTGTAAACTATGTCTAGCAATCTCTAATTCTTTTAAGGAATTAATATGTTCCAAAGATATAGAAGAAGCATCTATCCCCATTTCCAACTCTCTATGCATAATAATATCATCATCCAGAACAGCAAAAGAATTATGCAAAGTTAGATTTGTACCTGAAAGATCTCTAGGAATTTGCTGAGCCAAATGCCCTTTAGCCATGTTGCTAGCACCACCTTGATCAGCCACCCTTGAACTCCTTCTAATACCTTGTTCTTCCACATCAGCCACTTGTTCAGATTTAGATTCCACACTTTCTTGAGTAGAGCCATCAGGTTGAGACAAATCAGCAGCCACTACTTCTTGATCTTGATTGACAACTTCCATGTCCTGAGCACCCTCCATCCCAGACCCCCCAACAGTTCCTTTTTTTCCACTATCAGAGGAAGAACCAAAAGAGGTATCAGTAGAAACACTATCATTTTTTTCCTGTGCACCCTCATCTTGCTCATCCTCCTCATCCAGCAAATGACCATACTGCTTCATAAGTTCATAATGCTTGTCACTGCTCTTATCTTTTAACAGACCCCTGATAAAATCATCAAACCTCTGGGGACCAGCAGCAATCTCAGTACTGACCTCTTTAACCACAGTAGAGGATAGGTTCTGTACCACATCCATGTGAGCACTGCCCAACCCACCCCCATCAGCCACATTTTCCTGAGTATCAACTTGCATCCCCACAACAGCTGTTCTGGTTTGATTACCTGTCCCACCACCACCACCAGAACCACCTGCAACATTCTCTCTAATCACAATACCCCTTGAACGACCATCACCTCCAGAGCTAGCCCAGATGTTAGCCATTTTAGTCCCAAAAGAAACCCCCCAGAATCCTCCTGCTCCACCACAACCTGTTTTCCTTTGTCCAACCCAGCTTCACCAGCACCATTCCCACCATGTTGACGACCCCCAACACCTCCATCACTACCTGCACCAGGAACAGTTCTTTGCCCACTACCATTATCAGGTCTCCTATGTTCAGCTTCACCCTCATTCTCCTTATCCAACCCATCATCACCATCCTGCCCATCAATCCCCATAGCAGAAGGCAGAGTGGATACAGCATCTGGAGCAAAAATCTCCCTGGTGTATTTGAATTCATAAATCCCACCCTCCATCTCCCCCCTTCTGGTATTAGGAACCAAAGTGACATCCAAACAAGCAATTTTAACTCTTACATAAGCCAAGTTCCTCAAGCTATTCCTGTCTAGGGCCACAGGTTCGCCCACCAAAGAGGCAACATAGAAGACAGTTGATTTCTCTATGTACTTCATAGGGATGCCAACAATTCTAAACCAGGCTTCTTCCAGCCAGTCAACAGGTTGCAAGTCCCCATTCCACTTAGATAACTGAATCACAGCATCAGGAATTGTTTTCATGAAGACCTTCCCAAAATGGAAGTCATCAATAGATCTGGCAGAGGGGAACCTCATCAAAAATTCCACATCATTAATAGACCTGGCATTAAACCTCCATCCAGATCCCATAGCATCAGCCCACATTTGAAACTCCTTCTCCAAATCCTTGCTAGTGACATCACCCCTAACCACACTTATATGAGCATAATGCAACTGTTCCATAGGCTGAACATTTGACTCCACCACAGGAATAGAGTGAAAACCCTGCTCAAAGTCAGTACTGCCAAAGAAAAGAGGAACATACTCCCAAGGTTTCCTCTCTTGACAGACCAAAATGCTATGATCCTTCCCACAATTATCACACACAACCTCTTCCTCAATCACATCAAGCAACTGCACATCCCCAGACCCTCCAGCCACAGCACCATCCCTCGGCATACTCACTACTGGTGGTGGTACAGAGGACCCCACCAGAGTAGTAGCCACAGCATCAGACTGAGTAACTGACAAAATTGGAGACAAATTCATAGGGCGAGTCCCCCCAACAGGCACATTAACAGAAGTAGATGCCGAGGTGTTCAAGCCAGAAGCAGATCGAGTTACAGACACAGAAGTGTTCATCACAACCCTAGGAACATTAACTTGTTCAACTATTCGTGCAAAAACTGGCTCCCCCCTTATAGGATTCGAATCAGAGTTACCTGATCTGCCTGGGAAAGACGAAGCAGTAGCATCAGACCCTGAACCTTGCTGCATCTCCGGGCGGTGACTCCACCGGCCCCGATTACGAGCCTGCTCCGCTTCGCGACGACGAGCCTCCAACAGCGCCCGCTCCCACGCCAAAGCTTCCCTGCGTTGATCCTCCATCCTGGCCTCAATCTCCGCCTGCCTCAACTCATCCCTATGCCTCACATCCCAACGCCGAGCATCCTGCTCCTCGCGGCGCCGCTCCTGCTCGTGGATCCAGCCACTCTCCCTATGATCCCCCTCCAAACCTCTACGATCGACAGGAAAACGGCCTTGTCCGTACCCAGAACCGAATCTGCTCGCATAGGGACCAGATCGGACTAGAGGACGAGAAGGGGAACCACGCCAACCGCGAAATCGCCGATCCATATCAGACTCCGCAGCCACCACCTGAGCAAACGATCTACAATCCCCCGAAACAACTCCGCTCCACTTCACCGGAGAAACAATCCGCGGCGACGATGGCTGAAGAATTGGAGGCTCCCGGACGAACACCACACCACACACACCGCGAGATCTGGAAATGGCGAGAGGGGAAACGGCTCCCAATCTAGGGTTAGAGAAAACACGAGGTGGAGGCGAAACTGACTGTGGATCGTGCTCCGTCGTATTAGTACCCCGCGCCTCCCCTGGCAGGTGGAACTCCTCCAGCGAAGCCCCACCGTCAGCGCACGCAGCCCTCCCACAACCACCGAGCCGTATCACCCGGCACGTACGCACGTAGGGCGACGCACCGGCGACACCGCGAGGAACTTCCCCCACCGCCATCGGCGGACCCACGAGAACGTGCCATCTTTCGTGTACCAGACGCGCCCCGTACGAAAATCCCAACACCGAACACCAACTCGCCAGGATCTGTCCCGAAGCATCATGCAACGACACCTGTCCCGAGCTCTCTCTTGAGATCAGGCCCCGTCGGCAAGGACTGATCAAAGCCCCAGCCACCTCACAGATTATGGCCCTCCAACTCCTGATCAACCCACGATGTTCATCAGAGAAAACCACCGCCGTGGAGATAGGAAGGAGAGGAGAGGAGGAGAGAGAAGCCACCTCTATTACCGGATGCCTATAGCCGTACCACACGACTACCACATCTTGTCAAGCCACTTCACATCACACCAACAAATTGGAAACACAACAACTAGCGTCAGTTGATTGAGGCATTGCTGATGGCGGCACACGAGCTTGGAGTAGTAGACGCCAGGGAGCTCACATGAGCGGTGGCGAGGCTCTGCTTGGCGACAAGACGCGGAGAGGCGACAAGGCGCAAAGGAGACAACGAGGCTCGTGAGCGGCCGAGCATAGAGGATGGTGATGACGCCTGGGACGGCACCACGCGGGGTCGATGACGGCCGGCGGCGGGGAGGTGAGCGCGTTTGCAGGGAGGAAGGCGGCAGCCTGATGAATTTTCCGTGGAGAGAGGCCCGGCGGCATCGCGTGGCGCTCCAGAGGCGGAACCGGCACAGATCCGCGTGGAGGACGAGGGCACGTCGAAGGGCTGGTGGCGGAGGACGATGTTGGCGGTGTGGTCTGGCTAGGAGCGACGTGGAGGTTGTCCTGGTGGCGGCGGCCGGCGAGGGAGGGGGCATGGCGGCAGGCACTGGTTGATGGCGGCGAGGAAGGCCATAGGAGGTGAAGACAGAAGGGAAGGCCATCGACAGATGCAGAGGAAGGCGGTTCACGTGGCGGCGGACAGAAACGAGCAGGGTGGAAGGAGAGAGAGCGGGCTCGCGCGTGGGGTGGATCGAGCGGGGTGGGGCCGGGTGGAGAGAGGTCGCACAGGGTGGTGGGGATCGATGATGTCGTGTTGAGTTGGTGATGTGCGTGCGGGCGTTGGTGGGTTTGGGTCCCATAGGGTTGGCATTGTTGGGAAACTGGGCCGGTACAGGCCCACTCGGTGTGGCCTCTACCAGACTAGGGTTGTCCCATGTGGGTATCGTACCCCCATTTAGTCTATAAATAAAGGAACAATCTGTGTATGGGAGTTTAGAGAGAGAGTTTCAATAAAGTTTCCTTTTGTTCCCTGTGTCATCTACTTGTGTACTGTGTGTGTGCCTTCTACTAGTCTTCTTCTCGGGTGTGGAACAGCCTCGGGACCGGCCAGTCGGCAGGGGGTGTTCCAACACGTTATCAGCACATGTCTCTCCGTCGAGCCTCCGTCAAGCCACCGTCAAGCCTGCATCGCGCAGGCTTTTGTTGAAGGTAACCCCAATCTGACCGCAAAAATGGATCCGTCTCGAAATTTCCTTTCTAGATTTGCGTTCAGATTTTAGATCAGATCCCATCTAAGGTGCGGATTTTTCTTTCCGGGAGTCGAGCTGACCTTCTGTCGCCGACCAATGTCGATCTAATCACTCCAGGATTAGAATTTTGTTGACTGTACCGTCGATGCGTGCACCCGCTGTGCCGATCTGGTTTTTTCTTAGTAGATCGGGCTAATCTTGACCGTTTTTTTAGATCAAAATCGATCTAATTTTTTTATGAACTGTACGTGCACGAGGCCATGGCCGCTCGCGCCCGCGTGCAGAGCTACGTCGGCCCTGCTGGCCGCAGCCGCTGTTGTGCCGCGTCGCCGCCCAGCTGGCCGCCGCCGCGCCGCCTGCCCTGCTGGCAGCCGCATCCGCCGCCGAGCGTGCCTGGCCCTGCTGCCGCCGCCCACTCGCGCCGCCGCGAGCCCCGCTGGCTCTGCCGCCGAGCGCGCCTGGCCATGCCACCGCCCGCGCCGTGCTGGCCCCGTGACGCCGGCCGAATGCCCGCTGCGCGCCCGCACCGCCGCGCGTGCTGGCTGCGCGCCGCGCCCTGCTTGCCCGCGCCGGCCGCACCTAGTTGCCTCGCGTGCTCGCCGCCCGCGTGCCGCGCCACCGCCGCGTGCCGCGCGTGCTGGCCGAGCGGGCCGCGCGTGCTGGCCGGGCTGGTCGCGTGCCGTGCCGCCGCCGCGCGTGCGGGCCGAGCGGGCCGCGCGTGCTGCCCGGGCTGGCCGCGCATGCTGGCCGGGCTGGCCACGTGCCGCGTGCTCGCGCCGCCGCGCCGGCCGCCGCCGCACGCCGCCACCAGCTGCGCGCCACCATCGTCGCCGACCTGCTGCCGCCGCCGCACCCTCCCCTCCACCCGCCACCTGCCCAAAGTCGCCGGCCTGCTGCCGCCACCACCCCGCCCTAGTCGGGAGCTCACAACTCCGTCCAGTTGGGCCGATTTTTGGCCCAGGCGTAATACAAAATGAGGGGGTCGGACCATTTTTTCTCTGTTTTCGGTCCGATTTTACACAAGCTTCTGAACTACGTTTTACTATAGTTATTAATTAACGCATGTTTTTAATACTTTGTATCTCATAGATAGCTTGTACCGTTTTTACATTAAATTTTGGAACGCCGTCATATTTGAATTATTGTATCGATTATCGCATTTATGCAACCGATTACCTACTGTAATCTTACACACTTTGCATAAATTGCAGATGACCGGAATCGTCAGCCGCGAGTTCTCGGAGTTGACCAAGGATGGGCTTAACTACCTGACTTGGGCCTCGGACGTTGAGATCGTCCTCGAGGGCCGATGCATCAAGGATGCGTTGATTGAGGGGACCCCGACGGCCCCCAGCAAAACCATCCCGGCGGATAACGCCAAAGCCCTGCACTTCCTCCGCCATCACATGTGTGAGACTCTCAAGAATGGCAGAACGGAGTGCTTCTGCCCTTTGGACCGCCCTCAACAAGCGGTTCTCTAGGCTGAAGTACACCATTCAGCCACAGGCGGAGGAAGATTGGATTCGTCTGACGTTTGCGGACTTCAAGACGGTGGGAGAGTACAACTCCAGGTTGCACCGGATTTGTACTATTCTTCAGCGCTGTGGGACCAGTACCACCGATCAGCAGAAGATAGACAAAACCCTCTCCACATTCCATCCGGACAACATCCAGTCCTCGCGAAACGTTCGCCAGGAAGGATTCATGGAATATGCAGTGCTTATTGATGCTCTCCAGGTGGCCAAGGCACAGGATAATGTTCTGAAAAAGAACTTCTCCGCGCAACCCTTCGCAGGGGGGCCAAGTTATGAGGCCAATGCCGTTGCCTACAAGGTGCGCAAGCCCATCCACAAGAAGAGAGGCAAGAAGGGCAAGAAGGGACCCAACTCCTCCAACCCGGCCAAGCAACGCAAGGCGGGCAAGGGGGAGGCGAGGCCCCAGGACTGCTTCCGCTGTGGCTCCAAGACTCACTTCTCCAGGCAGTGTTTGGCCCCTAAACACGTCGTGGACGCGTTCAAGGCCAACAAGAAGGCGCGCGAGGCGCACCTTGTCCATGTTGAGGCACCACTGGCGTCCGGAGCGGCGCCTATGCAGAACGTCGCGCCCGTAGTGGCGCAGGACGTGGCACAAGTGGCATCACCCTTGGCGGTTCCCACGAACTCCGCCGCGCCCATGGAGGTTGAGCACGTTGTGCCCCCCCCCCCCCCCCCCCCGCCTCAGCTAGGCACCTTGTCCATGATTATGGCCAACGAAGAGAAGCTCACTGACCTTGAGATACAGGCTGAGCTTGATGGTTTCTTTGCAGAATCCACCTGAGCTCCTTTTTGTTGTGATGATTCCTTTTCCGCAATAATCAGATACAATTTTTCGATATGGTTGTAAGCTCTATGAGAGCATAACACTTATTTGTTTTCGGCGATTGGATGACATTTATTTCATTCATTTGTTCCATTATTTGATTATGTGATGTTCTGAAATGTTTATGTATTTTACTTACTTGATGTAGCATCTTCCTCGCTCCATTATATTAATTAGGCACTATATTTTAGAACGTGTGTGGCGCCCAAATGGAGGAAACGTGTCTGGCTGATAGTGGCACCACAAATACCATCTTGAGAGAAACAAAGTATTTTGAGTCCATTACCAAAAACCCTGGTAACATAATGACGATCGCCGGCTGCGGTCCGAATGTAGTTGGCTCCGGAAGAGCAACTATCATACTCCCAAATGGAATAACTCTGGTCCTTAAAGAGGCATTCTTGTATCCGGAGTCGACTCGTACTCTCTTAAGTTTTAGAGACATCCGCGCAAATGGTTTCCATGTCAAAACCGATGATGATGAGAATGGAAAGGAGTTCCTACTCATTACCAAGCGCGACGAAAATGGTAAACATGTTGTCGAAAGACTCCCTTCATTAGAAGCTTCGAACTATTATGCCTTTGGCATGATAGGTTAGGCCACCCCGGTCTTAGGATGATGAGAAATATAATTAACAACTCGAATGGTCATAATGTTAATGTGAAAAATTTCCCGAATCACGATGATTTCATGTGCTCCGCATGCGCTACGGGGAAATTGATCATTAGACCATCCCCCCTAAAGGTGAAGGATGAGCTCCCCGCGTTCTTGGAACGTATTCAAGGGGATATATGTGGTCCAATTCAGCCCTTCTCAGGGCCGTTTCGGTACTTCATGGTGCTCATCGATGCTTCCTCTAAATGGTCCAATGTTTGCCTGCTGTCAACAAGGAACCATGCTTTTGCAAAATTGATCTCCCAGATCATACAAATAAGGAATAAATTCCCTGATTATCATTTAAAGTCTATTCGAATGGACAATGCCGGAGAATTTACTTCAAAGGCATTCGATGATTATTACATGGCAACTGGAATCAAACTTGAGCACTCCGTACCGCATGTCCACACTCAAAATGGACTTGCGGAGGCATTGATTAAAAGGATTAAATTCATTGCCAGACCACTCCTTCAGGGTTGTAATTTACCAAGTACATGTTGGGGACACGCGGTGTTACACGTCGCTAATCTCATCAACTTTCGACCATCAGCCTACAACATCCACTCTCCCATCCAACTTGCGCAAGGGTCGGCACCGAAAATTTCCCACCTCCGTAGGTTCGGCTGCCATGTATATGTACCTATACCACCACAACAGCGATCAGCAATGGGACCGCTCCGTAAGTCGGGGATATACATTGGTTATGAGACTGTGTCCATAATCAGGTTCTTGGACCCCTTGACAGGTGACTGTCACACGGCCCGTTTTGCTGACTGCATTTTTGACGAGGATCTTTTTCCGACTAATAGAGAAGTCCACAAGATTCGAGAAATCATGTGGAAAGCCACGGGGATCCACGCTCATGACCCGCGCACTGTTGAGACTAATAGAGAAGTCCACAAGATACTAGATTTGCACTCCCTAGCGAATCAACTACCCGATCATTTTAGTGATTTAAAGACTATGACAAAGTCGCATGTGCATGCACGCAATGCACCAAAAAGGGTTGAAATACCAAAGAAAAATGATGGTATACCCCCTCCTGCTCCAAGGCCTAAGAGGACGCGGATTCCGGTTTCTCAAATCCCAAGTACCCGGGGACGCCCGAAGAAAAAGGATAAGAGAGATTTATTACAGTCTGCCCCTGTTGAGGGGAGCCAGTTGAGACCTGGCACGAGTACGGATATTTCAGTGCACGAAATTCCGGACTTAAACTTTCCTATATCGGAAATACCCAGCGAAGTTGTGTGCACACACATCAGAGCGGGAAAGCTAAAGGACCTAGCTCCTGGATTGGGAAATCCGGTGGAGCAAGAGGATGTGCCTGATGCACTCCATGACGAAATGGCCATTAACTATGTTAATTCGGGCGAGTCATACAACTGAGCCATGGCAAATGTCAACGTTAGTTTTGCCAAGAAAATTGTCTCAATCATAGATCTTGACCCTGAGCCTAACACGCTCGCTGATTGCAAGAAAAGGTCGGATTGGAAAGATTGGCAGAAGGCAATTACTGCTGAATTATTATCGTTAAACAAAAGAGAGGTATTTGGACCTGTTTGTCTAACTCCTCCCCATATTCGCCCCGTTGGCCATAAGTGGGTTTTTGTTCGAAAGAGAAACGAGAATAATGAAGTAGTAAGGTACAAAGCAAGGCTCGTTGCTCAAGGTTTCACTCAGCGACCAGGTGTCGACTTTGAGGAAACTTACTCCCCAGTCATGGATGGAATTACCTTTAGATACTTGATCTCAATGGCAGTAAACATGGACTTAAAAATGAGACTAATGGATGTTGTCACCGCTTACCTATATGGTAACTTGGATTCGGACATATATGTGAAAGTACCAGAAGGTATCCCTGTCCCGAACCAGGATAGAGCAAACAGGAGCTTATACAGTGTTCAGCTTAAGAAGTCATTGTATGGACTAAAACAGTCAGGTAGGATGTGGTATAATCGTTTAAGCGATTTCCTTCATCAGAAGGGCTACGCGAGAAATGAAGATTGCCCATGTGTTTTTATACGGAGATCCCAGGATGGTTTCTGTATTATCTCGGTGTACGTGGACGATTTGAATATAATCGGTACACCTGACGATATTGAGGAAGCGAGTTCCTACCTGATGTCGGAATTCGAGATGAAAGACTTAGGCAAAACCAAGTTCTGCCTCGGTCTGCAACTTGAGCATTCCCCTGCTGGGATTCTAGTTTACCAGTCGGCCTACACCCAGAAGGTATTGGAACGATTTGGGTTTGAAAAGGCATATCCTTCTATGATCCCGATGGTCGGAAGATCTTTGCAGCAAGACAAGGACCCGTTTAGGCCTAAAGAAGAGGGGGAGGAAATTCTGGGATCGGAATTCCCCTACTTAAGTGCAGTTGGCGCACTTATGTACCTCACAAATTGTACACGGCCGGATATTGCATTCGCCGTCAATGTGCTTGCAAGGTACAGTTCTGAGCCTACCAAGAGACATTGGAAAGGCGTTAAGGACATCTTTAGGTACATACAAGGGACAAAGGACCTTGGCTTGTTTTACCAAAAGCAAGACCTATCTGTTGTAGGCTATGCAGATGCTGGGTACCTTTCAGACCCGCATACATCCAAGTCGTAGACTGGATATGTTTTCCTTTGTGGTGGAACGGCAATTTCCTAGAAATCGTCTAAGCAAACTCTTGTGTCGACTTCGACGAACCACTCGGAAATCATAGCATTATATGAAGCGTCACGAGAATGTGTATGGCTTCGACGAGTAGTCAGCCACATCCAGATGTCATGTGGGTTGAACACCGTACAAACCCCAACAATTATCTATGAAGATAATGCTGCTTGTGTTGCACAAGTCCAGACGGGTTATGTGAAGAGCAATCTCACAAAACATATAAACCCCAAGTTCTTCTATGCACATGAATTGCAAAAGATGAACAAAGTGAAAGTCTTGCATACTAAGTCGTGTGAAAATCTCGCTGATTTGTTCACTAAATCATTGCCAGCATATTCTTTCGAGAGATGTGTCCGTGGGATTGGCATGATGAGACTCAGGGAGATGCAAGGTTCAGGGGGAGAATCTTCACAAACTCATCGCTGAAATCTTGATCCCGATGATTGAGTGCTTAACTTTATAGCTAAGTGAATTGTACTCTTTTTCCCTTAGTGAGTTTTTATGAAGTTTCTCACATGAGGTTGTTAACGAGGCAATTCGTGCAACATAGCAAGAAGTATACCGTGTGCATTTCTCCATATTTTTCCCACTGGGTTTTTCGGAGTTTTAAGCCATGGTTATACAGATAAGATACCCAGGGGGAGTGTTGGGAAACTGGGCCGGTAGAGGCCCACTCGGTGTGGCCTCTACCAGGCTAGGGTTGGCCCATGTGGGTATCGTATCCCCCTTTAGTCTATAAATAGAGGAACAATCTGTGTACGGGAGTTTACCGAGAGAGTTTCAATAAAGTTCCCTTTTGTTCCCTGTATCATCTACTTGTGTATTGTGTGTGCCTTCTACTAGTCTTCTTCTCGGGTGTGGAACAGCCTCAGGACCGGCCAGTCGGCAGGGGGTGTTCCAACAGGCATGTGGTGTACGCGGGGTGGGTGAGGCATAGTGTGTGTGCGTTGAGTGCGTGCAGCGCGCCTAGTGGGTGTCGGCGGCTGGGGCTGGGTAGGCTAGGGTTTTGGGGTAGGTAGGATTAGAGTTAGGGTTTGGAGGTGGCTGGCTGGGCTTTTGGGCCTAGCTGGCTGCCTTTCAAAAATAATATAAGTTTATTTATTTATTTTAGAAATATTTTTATAATTAGATTTAGGACAAAGAAAATATCCGGGAAGACCTGGTTTTTATTTATTTTGAAATAACGAAGGGGAGTAGTGTCAAAACAAATATAGAGTTTAACCAAAATACTTTTAGACAAATATGATATGCATGATGTCATGATGATGTAATAAAATAAAAACAACTAGAGATATTATAATTAGGTTTATCCGGGGTGCTACAAGAACAACCCTGGGTATTTAGAGTTTTGAAAATAATTTTTAGCTTTAAAATAGTTATCTCAAACTCTAGACTCAACATCGACCAGAAAGAAGGGTTTCCTACAGGCAGTCCTGCTCTGGTACCAAAATCTGTCACGACTCGTGATCTGGGCTAGACAAATACCAGATTTTCTTCTGACATAAACCTAACCTAAATTCCGAAGTGCAAATGAAATGATTGGTAGCATTATAGAATATACAAACCATACATTAATAATGTAATCTATTAAGAGAGTTACAAACTAGTCATATAAGCCAGGGGTCACAGACCCAACATTATATTAAGCAAGCGGAAGCAAACAAGTTGTTGTAAAGAACAAACTTAGCAAAGGTCCTAAGAGGCCTTAAACAGAAGTAACGACCCTTCCATAGATCCTAGGATGCTGCCCGGGAACCTCGACTACTCGTCGACATCGATGTAGAAACCACCTTTAGTTGGCACAACTTCATCTATAGAAAAACATCAACAAGGCAAGGATGAGTACAGGGTGTACTCCGCAAGATTGATGGATGGTGGAGTTATTTTGCATAAAGCCATATTTGTTTCGAAACAAGAAGGAGAAGAGGCTCGTCTAGTCAGGTCATTTTAAAATGGATAAGAAGACTACAACTCTATCTCTTAGAATCATCTTCGATATCCACCAAGTAGCATCATCAGCTGAACCTCTCCTCTCAGACTACCCCCTCAACCAATCCTAGAGGAAGTAATCTAGAACACTCATTAGTTGGTCAAGTTTTATTATTCGGTTATAGTTCTTTATGATCATAGAATTTGTTCTCAGGTCGTCCATAATCGCGGACATGGCTTTTCGAAAAGATTATAACCCTGCATGGGTGCACAAATTTACCCACATGTACCAACCGACTTTTAATGCCAAATTATTAGCCCTCTTCCTTGGAAGGCCCGCAGAGAGTGGTTGACCATGACCTTTACCTTGCTTTCCCCAAGACCATGAGTCACGCACTAAGGAGATGTCGCAGTAACGCGGCGAGTCCCAAAGACGGTCCCTAGAGATGTGAACAGGGTTTGAGATTATGGAGGCCGAGCCTCTCTGATTCCCTGCCATGCTTACCTACCTATTATGAATGCACCTCCTTCACCTCCATTTAAGAACAACCAAGATGTGTACGTTGAATGGAAAGCCCGAAGTATGTGACTCATGGAATCTACTAGGCAAGTTAGTGAGTCGAGGGTGTTTCCAGGCCCCTGTGTGGTTGCACGCTTGTCTTGTTTCAAGAGGCGAGAACTCGGTTCCTAAGGTTGGATAGCATGGGACTACAAAAACCACACCCTACATGACCTCCCATACCTGCCTTAGCATGTTTATTATCCATCTCTGATCACAACACAACATCCTATCATACTATATTCATTCGCATCTCTAGTGCATCATCTGGATGATCGGTATTAGACCACTAAGCATGGCTAATCTCGACTGAATTGTGGCACTAGCGATACTCATAAGCCAAATCCTAATTATGCTATGAGTAGTGGATCGAGTATCATAGTTTACAAAGGAAACATGCATCAGATAGGACTAGTCTATCTACTGATAAAAGACTATTGAATCACATACATATGGCGAGAATGAAATATTTGTAAACATAGGATTCATATGTATGAGTGAGGATTCGCTTTCCTTGTCCATCATTGGACTGGTACTGCTCTTCGGTGGTGTAGACTTCGGCCTCGGGTTCAGTTCCTATTCACGAAGAACCAATCACCAGAAAAGAGAGGCGACGTTCAACACATGGCATGTGCAATGCTCATACAATATGGATGATATGAAGGATTACAGGTAGTAGAGTATCCCTAGATGCATCATTGATTTAAATGGATCTAGTACCCTAAATAGGCAAACCAGCGAACCCATGGTACTTAGGGGGTGTTGATATTCCTCTAAATATGTTAGGGTTCAATGTTGTTTGAATATGAATGCTTACATTTTTCAATGATAGGGGTCATTTTTCTGAACATTTTCATATATTATTTGTATCTTTTTGATTTAAAATGAATTAGTTATGAATTTCCATAGATTTAATTCAAATTGCCAATTTTAAACATTTCTAGAATTAATAAATTCCTGACAGATGGGCCCCACCTGTCATATATGTTTTACTTAAAACATAAAGTAATTATAAAGGTTAATAACGTTAGTGTGACGTCACTGCCACCCTGTGGCCACGTCAGGGCCACGTGGTGGCCACACAAGCAACACGGCAGGCCCCAGTTGGTCCACGTCACCCACAGTGGAGCCACCAGATGGTGGTCGCCGGCGGCGAACCAGGGCGTCTCAGCCAGCGCGGTTGGGCGCATTAGAACCGCACGGAGGAGGCAAGCTTTCCAGCACTAGCCCCGCACGGTTTTGGTCACCAGAGCATGGCCGGCGACGAGCTATGGTAGCGGGGTCAGGCTTGCACGGGGAGGATGATGGAGAGGGCGAGAGAGGGAACAGAGAGAAACATGCAGACGAGAAGCTCATCGTGAATGCGACGGGCGTGACAGCAAGGCAAGGCGAGCTCCAGAACGGTCAGGGTTGACGATGACCGATGGCAGCAGGAGGTCTCGATTGGAGTGATTGGGGCGCGTGTGCATACGAGGAGAGGCTAGGAAGAACAAGTCAAGCATGGAGGTTGCAGTGGTGGCGTCGGCTTGAGATGGGGTGGCCGGAGATGGTGAGGACGACGGCGACTTGCGACTAGGGGTCGTTGGCCATGGTGGATGGATAAGGGAGAGGGGAGAAGTGGTGTGCTAGGGTTCCACCGCGGCATGATACGTCATAAATGTACCTATAATTTTTGATGTTCCATGCTTCTTTAGTATCTACTTTGCTTTGCTTTGTCTACACTTTGAGGTATTTTTATATGTTTTCTGGTACTAAAATATTAACAAGATGCCACAGTGCCAGTTGTCTGTTTCTTTTGTTTTTGGTTCCAGAAAAGGCATAAAATCAATATTCTCGGAATTGGATGGGACAAAAGCCAAAGTCAATATTTTACTGTGGGGAACACGAAGCCAGAATACGAGATGGAGGGGAGCCACCAGGGGACCACACCCTGGCCATGCGGCCTGGCCTAGCCCGTGCCTGGGGGGTGCGGCTACCCTGGGTGCCCCTGCCTCGCCTCTTCGCCTATGAGAAGCCCCCGATACCAAAACCCTAAGTACCCGATCAATCTTCTACGAAATAGTCCATAGCAGCCGCCACCATCGTCCCTAGATCGGGAGGATCTAAAATTCGTCCCGGCACCCTACCGGAGGGGAGATCATCCCCGAGGCCTTCATCATCATCATGCCAGCCTCCGGTATGAAGCGTGAGTTGTTCCACCTTGGACTACGGGTCCATGTAGTAGCTAGATGGTTGTTTCTCCTCCTTTGTGCTACCATATTTAGATCTTATAAGCTCCGTTCATGATCAAGATCATCTATTTGTAATCATGCATCTGGTGTTTGAGGGGATCCGATGGATATTGAGATTACTATGTTAGATAAGTGGTTCTATCTTATTGAGTCTATCATGTCTGTGTTTTTTGTGATCTTGCATGCTCTCCGTTTCTAGTAGCTATCTTGGCCAAATAGATGCTAGTGACTCCAAGAGGGAGTATTTATGCTCGATAGTGGGTTCGTGCGTCTATTTAATCTAGGGAAGTGACAGAAATCTCTAAGGTTTTAGATGTGTTGTTGCTACGAGGGATAAAACAATGATCTCATGTTCATGGAACAAGTGGATTTTTTTACCTTACACACTTTTCTTAAAGCGGTTATCCGTTGGATACAACTTAATACTGGAGGTGGTTCGGATGATAACCTGAAGGTGGATTACTAGTCATAGATGTAGTTGGATGAAGGTCTATGTATCTTTTTGTATTGCCCAATAAAATCTCATAGTATCATGAATTTCTAGTATTGCATTGTTATGCCTTGATCTGTCCTGTCAATTGCCCTGCTATAATTTGTTTACCACCATGCCATGTTTGTTTATCTTAAGGAGAACGCCTCTAGTGAACTATGGACCCTGGTCCAATCCTTACCATTGATACATCTTCCACTGTTACTGTTTACTTTCTGCAAACAACCATTTCCTTCCACACCATACAATTAATCCTTTGTTTACAACAAACTGATGAGATTGACAACCCCACTATTCGTTGAGGCAAAGTCTTGAGTTTGTGTTGTGCAGGTTTCCAAGTTGCTAACAACACCTTTTGGACATTTCCTTCCTCCTATTAGTTCGATAACCTTGGTTTCTTTCTGGGGGAAGATTTGCTGCTGTGCTCATCATACCTTCCTCTTGGGGTCTACATCGATCTGAGCGCATCAAGCTGTTTTCTGGCGCCGTTGCCGAGGAGGATAAGGACGGCTTCACAAGGGGAGTCCTTCACAAACTTTATCTTTACTTTGTTTTTGTTTTTGTTTTGCTTAGTTTCTTTTGTTTTATTTTTTATCAAAAACTCCAAAAAGAATAGTTTCGTTTGGTTTGCTTTCTCTTATAAAAACACAAAAAAAAATTCCGGCTCTAGTTGCTGTTGTTTTTGTCTTTCTCCACTTTTGCCAAAATGAACTCTGCAGAGAACACCAAGTTGTGTGACTTCACTAGCACAAACAACAATGATTTCCTGAGTACACCTATTGCTCCACCTGCTCCAAATGCTACCTTTTATGAAATTCAGCCTGGTTTGTTGAATCTTGTGATGAAAGAGCAATTTTCTGGTGCTAGTTCTGATGATGCTGCTGCCCACCTTAATAACTTTGTTGAACTTTGTGAGATTCAAAAGTATAAGGATGTAGATGGAGAAATTATTAAGCTCAAGTTGTTTACTTGCTCCTCGAGAGGAAAAGCTAAAGAATGGTTGCTATCCTTGCCTAGAAATAGTATTGATTCTTAGATTAAGTGCAAAGATGATTTTATTAGAAAATACTATCCTCCTGCTAAGATCATATCTATGAGAAGTGAAATAATGAAATTTAAACAACTTGATAATGAACATGTTGCTCAAGGGAAAGAATGAAATCTTTGGTTAAGAATTGTCCCAGTCATGGACTTACTGCTTGGATGATTATCCAGACTTTTTTGCAGGTTTAAACTTATCTTCAGGAAACCTATTGGATTCAGCTGCTGGAGGTACCTTTATGACCATTACCTTAGGTACTACAACAAAGCTCCTTGATAATATAATGGTTAATTATTCTGAATGGCACACTGAGAGAGCTCCACATGGTAAGAAGGTAAATTCTGTTGAAGAAACCTCCTCTTTTAGTGATAAGATTGATGTTATCATGGCTATGCTTGTTAATGGAAAAGCTCATATAGATCCAAATAATGTTCCCTTAACCTCTTTGGTTGCTCGACAAGAGCAAATTGATGTGAAATTATTAGAAACAACAATTTCAACAACAATGCGTATAGGAATAATTTTGGTAGTAATAATAATTATAGGCCTTATCCTCCTAATAATGGCAATACCTATGGAAACTCCTACAACAATACTAGAAGTGCTCCCTCTGAACTTGAAGTGAGGCTCAAAGACTTTATTAGTAAACAAACCATTTTCAACATGTCTGTGGAGGAAAATCTTTTGAATGTTGAGAAAAATATTTCCTCTTTGTCTGAAGCTCAGTCCTCTTTGATTAATAAAATGGCTTCTAAACCTGAAACCTTGGAAAGTACCTTTGCTGCTACTCATTCCATACAAGTTACTATTGATGAAAATATTAGACTGTTAGCCCAACTACATGTTAAGTCGGAAAGAGAAGCTGAAATTGCTAGAAACAATAGTGTGTGCATTATTACCACCACCAATATGGATGCCACCAAACCACAACAAGTCCCTAATCCTCCTACCACAATGCCTAAACCCAATGAGTCTACTACTAGTGATGCTAATGACCCACAAGTATAGGGTGTGTATCGTAGTACTTTCGATAAATAGGAGTGTCGATCCGAACGAGGAATAGAAGGTGTTGACTAGTGGTATGGAGCAGGAAATCTCTGTAAATACTTAGCAAACGGATTTTTAGGGGTTTCTGATAAAGCAAGGAAATAAAGTGCAAGTAGTAAAGACAGTAAACAAATGCACCAAGTGGCCCAATCCTTTCTTAGAAAAGGACAAGTCGGTGGAAATACTATTGAGGACCAAACGTACTCGAGGACACATGGGAATTCTATCAAGTGTTTTTGCTTCATATAGCTGAGTAGTCTTCTTTGGTTTCATAAGTGTTGTGTGGGTGAACCTATGCTAACGTACACACCTTACTTGGAATAATACATACTTGTGATTAAACCCCTTGCAAGCATCTGCAACTACAAGAAAGCAATTAAGATATAAACCCAACCACATCCTTAAACTCTGAGATCCTACACTCCCTTGTGCAATGGTTTCCTAATGGGGGTTCAAGTTTCTTTCACTCCGGCAACCCCACAATTAGTATCCAAATACACAATGCATTCTCCTAGGACCATAAATGGTGAAGTATCATGTAGTCGACATTCACATGACACCGCTAGAAGAATAGCACCACAACTTAAATACTAAACCATTGAATAATATCTCAACACAAACCCACTACCAACAACATGACTTATCTCATGTCCTCAAGAACTAAACGAACTACTCATGAGACATCATATGGATCAAGATCAAAGATCATATGGTGATGGATAACAATCTGAACATAAACAATAATCCAATGGTTCCACTCACAAGCATCAACTACAATAGTAATCAACACTGAGAAAGTTTCCCCTAAGAACTAAGCAAGTATTCGACACGATTGTTACAGCGGGATGGAGTGGTAATGATAGTGCTGGTGGAGATGATGGTATGGATGATGATGATTATGATCCCGATGAAGTCTAGCTTGATGATGGTGTTGATGGCGACGATCTCCCCTCTCCAGGAAGGAATTTCCCTGAAAGAAATCTGTCTGCCGGAGAGCTCTTTCTCTCTTAGTGCTTTCAGCCCCAAAGAGGCGGCAGAATCTTTCTGTGGTCACTCCCCGTGTATTAGGTTTTCGAGGAGAAGATATAGGCGAGAGGGCGGAGCCAGAGGTGGGCCAGGTGGGCCACACCCCCTGTAGGCGTGGCCTAGGGTGGCTCGTGCCTGGGAGGGTGTGGGCCCCCTATGGCCTATCTCCACCTCCCCTTCTGGCATTCTTCGTCTTCTAGGAAAATAGGATTTTCCGTAGTTTTTCTGGTATTTTTCTGATCTTCGCGAAATTGCATCAAAACACCTCTTTTTCCATCAGAATTTTGACTCCGACAGTTCATCATCCAAGAATCATCCAACATGCAAAAACCGATGAAAATACATAAGTAACACCTCTTAATATGAAATATATCAATGAATAGAGGAAAATTATGATATAGAATGGTGATGCAAATTGGACGTATCAACTCCCCCAAGCTTAGACCTTCGCTTGTCCCCAAGCAAAAACTGAGATCAGTAAACATGTCCACAGGTTTATGGAGTGAAATGTCGATAAAAAGAATACGGACAAGAAGCATCACACTTACCATTACACAACTCATAGAAGAAAGCAACTCACCATTATATAACTTATCTTGCAACAAGTATATGAGTCACACTAGAGATGCATAGAGATAAATCATAATTGGAATTGGCAAACTTTTTTCTTGGTCAGAGAATAGATGGAAAACAGTTTTCAAGCAAAGCTTTTGTAAAGAAATTTTACAATAGGAGTACTTTTTTCTCAAACATAAAAGGTTTTTCACAATGATAGCTTTCAAAATAATACTCATTAGATAAGAGTCTTGTGCAAACAAGGAATATAAACAACATGATTGAATAAATCATCATATGAATGCTTGAAACACAACAACTCAAATGCTTGCTGGAGACAGAGAGGAAGTTGGTTTACTGACTCAACTTAGAAATAGGAGAAAGGGCCCTTCATAGAGGGAAGCAGGGATTTATGGTTCATAAAGAGATTTCAAAAGATTATGATACTTACTAGCTTTGAGCTCTCATTGCCCTTATCATAATCATCTTGAGGTGATTAAGGTTAAAGTGAGCAAAGATAGAGTATATGCTTGACGAAATATAAGTTCGAAATCTCATGTCCCTTGAGTACGAGGGCTTCTCCTCATGCTACTCAACTTTAGTTACCGGTAAGTTCTTGTCATAGTAAGTATATGTGTACCATAGAGAACAGCCAACGAGGTACCCCTTGCACATGATACAGGAGCTATCTCGTAATCAAAATGACAAGGCAAGTAGAAAGTGATCATCTCAGCGATCTTTTAATTTGCTATTTGCATAGGTTTTTATTGAGGATGCTTCACAGATTGCTCACTATGGTTATGCTGCAAGTTTCCACCATAATTAGGCATGGCTTATGCTAGCGTCCTAGGCGTTTCTCTAACACACATACATAACTCCATGGACTTACAAGCTCCCCTTTTATTTCACATCGACGACATCCGCAAACAAAAGAGCATGATATCAACTGTGTACAATGTATAGGTGCAATGTCGAAAGCATTCCCCATGACAGCACAGTTCTGCTAATTCCAACGTATAGGTGCAAGCATATACAACTTAGATGACACAATGGTTCAAGTTTATTAGGGGCAAGAAAATAAGGTGTGCCATCAAGTTCGTGAGAGCTTTACTAATTAGTTTTCACATAAAAAATAATTTATAATTTGAAATATAGATGAAGCTTGAGAATTTACTTGGAATAGCAATAATGCTAATAGGTAGATATGGTGGACACAAATGTCACAGGCTTTGGTTTAAGGGGTTGGATGCATGAGAAGTATGCCTTCTCAAAACAGGTTTTTGGCTAGCAAGGCTGGGTAGCAAGAAAAAGAGTTGAAGGAAACAAGCAAACCTACAAGTGATAAAGCCAAATATGCAATCTTCCTTGAAGACACAAAAGATCTTAAATAAAGAATACTAAGCTTATGAGTCAATCAAGAAAGAAAATAAATGATACAAAATATATGTAAGCTTTTTCTCTTTTCCTTTCAAACCTCAAAAAGTGTTGCTACTGAACAGAGCTTGGTTTGCCAAAACCAATTTAGATAAAATTCATCCATGATATTACTTTGCTTCAGTACAGAATTAAAAAGAAGCATAGAGCTAGCCTTTTGACTTGGATTGCTAACCTTCCCTAATCCCTGTTTGTAAGTAGTTAGTGGGTATATCCTTCCTTGTATAGCTTGTACTCTTCTATAGCTGTTTTATTTTTAATAAAATACTATGAGGCTTTTTCCTCACAGTCCTTAGGTTTCAAAAAAATTAGATCAACTTGATGCTCCCAAAGTGATACCAATACTGATCAACAAGATCAATCATATAATAGAGATTGCAAACTAAAATAATAAGTGCAAAAATTAAAAGATGAAGCTTCTCATTAATATTCCATAAAGGCACTCACACCAAGGGGTACATAGATAACCAAATAAAGGAGAGATACTTCCATAATGCAAACCAAACTATAAGATAACTTCTCTACCAAGGATATGAATCTACTAAAAAGGTAAAAATATAAAAGATAATGATGTGATACCGTGGCATTCCCCCAAGCTTGGAACAAGCCAAGGGGATGCCAAACCTGATGACGAATTACTCCTTCAGTGGTGGTGGTGTTCTCTTGGTAAGATCTTCAATTAGTTCCCTCAAATCCTCAATCTCAAAGGTTAGAGTATGAATCAACTCCGGATTATGCTCAATGTGGTTCATGATCATGTCGGAACGAGAATCCCAGTCCTTGTTATTCTTTCACCACTCTTCCTTCTTAGAGTGTTCTGTACCTGCATGGTTAGAACGAGGCAGATCCCAAACGGAGGGCAACCTCCCTTGGGGAACCTTTTGATATTATTGCTCAATTAAGAGAGTATGGAAGGGGTTCTTGGTGCGTGAAGGAAGTGAACCGTGGAGCGAGGAAATGGCGCGGAGGTTTCCCTCCCATAGACATTCGTGTTGTCCTCCTAAGCTTGATAGGGTTTTCCACCACTCCAATGCTTGCGACGGTAGCGCGGGTGTCTGGATGCTCCTCCTTCATGTCTCCTCCTCCTTGGGGTTTTGAGGATCATCTTCCATGGGCTTCTTGCCTTTGTCGTTGGTGGAGACCATGGTTCTCTAAACTTGAGAAGATTTCCTGACAGAAATAGATTGAAACGAGAACACAACAAGAACATGGTATATGAACCTCGGGGGATCCGGGGGGTATATATTATGAAGTTTCAATGCATAAGGAAGGTACCGTGCGAAAACGAGGCGAAGATGGACTCTAGGGGGCTCACACACCCTCTGTTTCGTCTCGTAACCTTCCGTATGTAACAAAAACATCAAAAATATAAAGAAAAATGTTTTTCGCGAACCTTCAGTTTGCAGCACTTTTACCTATTCAAAGGCGGACTGTGTAGATTCCTTTTCTCCATCTCCTGAAAATTCTTTTCATACGAGGCCTTACACAAACCTCATTGGCACCATTAGTGTATGAAAAAACAATAAAACTTTAGGTTCAAACTTCAACTTAAACCCATCCAAACAAAAGCTATTGTATCAACTCCTTTACAAAAGCCCAAAAAGAATCTGAAAGGGAATCAATATAAGAAGCAAATGCAAATGATGGCAGAAATCTGTCAAAACAGACCAACAGGTAAGATTGATTTTTCAAAAAAATTCTGTTGCTCAAATCAAAAAGTGCAGAACTAATGAAAGTTGGATAACAACTTGGGGAATAAGCAGAGAAAATTATAGCTCCATACGAAGTACTGAGCTCCTTCACGAATTTTTACAATGCAGCACAAAAATCTGTCCTAGGACAGCCACTTTTCACAACTCCTCTACTTCTCAAAAGTAGTTGAACTTTACACAAAAACCAGAACAAAAAGGATAAGGAGCGGTTATTACTAAGGTAATAACTTCCAAGACTCAACAAAACTATTTGGTTATCTCCCAAGAAGTACTTTTCTTTATTACCTTTAAGTTAGGCCTGATAATTTCAAAGATGCTCACAGAGGATATATATATTTGAAGTGAAAGAGAGCATCAAGAAGCAAATATCCAACACATTTGAGTCTAACCCAATTCCTATGCAAGGGGGTTTCATGAGAAAACAAATTGTTGAAACAAAAGGCCACTAGCATAGGAAGACAAAATAAATGCAACTTCAAAGCTTTCAGCATAAAACCGGGAAACTTAATATTATTGGGATGCATAAAACCATGTTTCCCTCTCTCATAATAACTTTCAGTAGCACTTTGAATAAAGTTGACAATATAACAGTCGCAAGAAACAACTTTATCATTATAATGAGCATACTTACAATCATCAAAAAGAGGTCCAAGGTCATAAACTGGATCAATAGAAGCAAGTTGTTCCACCCTGAAATCTTCATTAGGCAAGCTATTTTCACAAGGAGCTTTAGCAAATTTGGAAAAGTTAAACTCATAAGAATCTCCATCAAACTTAGTTAAAACTTTCTCCTTTTTACAATCTATAATAGCTCCACAAGTGTTCAAGAAAGGTCTATCAAAAATGATAGGACAAGTTTTACTAGTTGCTGAATTAAGCACTAGAAAATCAGCAGGATACTTAATCTTACCGCAGAGGACTTCCACATCTCTTACAATACTAATATGGCAAATGGTTTCCTTATTAGCAAGGTGAATAACCACATCAATGTCCTCAAGATCACAAGGAACAATTTCATGCATAATTTCCCTGTAAAGCTAATAAGGAATAACACTAGAACTAGCACCAATATCACATAAACCATAATATCAATGATCACCAATTTTAACAGAAAGCACAGGGACACTAGCTTTTCTAGCTTTACTAGGATGAGAGATAATATTAGAAGCGTCTTCACATAAGACAATGTGCTCATCCTCTATATTTATAGTGACAAGATCTTTCACAATAGCTACCACAGGTTCATTGTTTATTTGCTCATCAGGTTCCATAGCTTTCTTTGTACCTTTGTTATTCGCACTAATTATCATAGAATACTCCTTTAACTTAGCTGGGAAAGGTGTTTTCTCAACATAAGGTTCAGGAAAAATATGATTAGTAGTACAAACTTCAGTATTTTCTAGCAGCAACATGATTAACAACATCTTTATAAGGTGCATGGTACTTATTCCACTTCTTTTTAGGAATTTCTATGTAAGAGGCAAAGGCCTTAAAACAATTGGCAATACTTTGAGAATCAAGACCATACTCAGTACTAATATCACGGAAGTCATCAGTTCCCATAAAGGATTTAATGCATTCATAATCATAGTTTATACCTGAATTTCTTCTTTTATCATTTTCCCAAGCTTTAGTGTTCTCTTGAATACGGTCTAGGAGATCCCATTTAGCTTCTTCCTTCATACGTGTGAATGATCCAGCACAAGAAGCATCTAATAAATATTTATCATGAAGAGAAATCCTTGCATAAAAGTTATTGATAATAATATTATTAGGGAGTTCATGAATAGGACATTTAAGCATTAGTAACTTCAATTTCCCCCAAGCATGAGCTGTAATCTCTCCTTCGCGAGGCCAAAAGTTATATATTAGATTCCTATCCTTATGAATATCACTGGGAGGATAGAATTTAGAATAAAAGAGAGGTACTATTTCCTCCCATTCCATTGATTATCCATTCTTCAGCAGCTTATACCATTCTTCAGCTCTTTCTTTTAATGATATAGAGAGTAACTTCTTCTTCACCTGTTCAGTTATGATACATGCACACTTAAACAAACCGCATAATTCATGGATAAAATGAAAGTGATCACCGGGGTGGATAGTTCCATCCCCTAAATAATAGTTATTCATAACACAATCAACAATACTTGTAGGTATCTTAAAAGGATCTATCTCACAGGCGGTGGTTAATCTACTAGCCTAGCAGTGGTAGTAGTTTTCCCAAACAGAAAACCAAGTGGGTTATCCATATTGGATACAAAGTAACAAACAGAAATAAAAATAATACTCACAGTAGAAGTTTCCTTTACTAGTTCCACTCTTCAATAGCTCTTCACTCCCTGGCAATGGCGCCAGAAAATAGTCTTGATGACCCACAAGTATAGGGTGTGTATTGTAGTACTTTCGATAAATACGAGTGTCGATCCCAACAAGGAGTAGAAGGTGTTGGCTAGTGGTATGGAGCAGGAAATCTCTGTAAATACTTAGCAAACGGATTTTTAGGGGTTTTCTGATAAAGCAAGGAAATAAAGTGCAAGTAGTAAAGACATAAAACAAATGCAGCAAGTGGCCCAATCTTTCTTAGCAAAGGACAAGCTGGTGGAAATACTAATGAGGACCAAACGTTCTCGAGGACACATGGGAATTCTGTCAAGTGCTTTCGCCTCATATAGCTGAGTAGTCTTCTTTGTTTTCATAAGTGTTGTGTGGGTGAACCTGTGCTAATGTATCGACCATACTTGTGATTAAACCCCTTGCAAGAATTCTAAACTACAAGAAAGCAATTAAGATATAAACCTAACCACAGCCTTAAACTCTGAGATCTTACACTCCCTTGTGCAATAGTTTCCTAACGGGGTTTTAGGTTTCTGTCACTCCGGCAACACCACAATTAGTAATCAAATACACAATGCATTACCCTAGGCCCATAAATGGTGAAGTATCATGTAGTCGACGTTCAAATGACAGCACTAGAAAAATAGCACCACAACTTAAATACTAAACCATTGAATAATATCTCAACACAAATCCACTACCAACAACATGACTTCTCCCATGTCCTCAAGAACTAAACGAACTACTCGCGAGACATCATATGGATCAAGATCAAAGATGATATGGTGATGGATAACAATCTGGACATAAACAATAATCCAATGGTTCCACTCGCAAGCATCAAGTACAATAGTAATCAACACCGGGAAAGTTTCCCCTAAGAACTAAGCAAGTATTCAACACGATTGTTACAGCGCGATGGAGTGGTGATGATGGTGATGGCGGAGATGATGGTGGATGATGATGATGATCCGGATGAAGTCTAGATTGATGATGGTGTTGATGGCGACAATCTCCCCTCTCTGGGAAGGAATTTCCCCGGCAGAATCTGTCTACCGGAGAGATCTTTCTCTCTCGATGTTTTCCACCCCGCAGAGGTGGCGGAATCTTTTTGTGGTTGCTCCTCATGTATTAGGGTTTCGAGTAGAATATATAGGCGAGAGGGTAGAGCCAGAGGTGGGCCACACCCCCTGTATGCGTGCCCTAGGGTGGCCCGTTCCTAGGGGGTGTGGGCGCCCTGTGGCCCATCTCCGCCTCCCCTTATGGCATTCTTCGTCTTCTGGGAAAATAGGAATTTCCATAGTTTTTCTAGTATATTTTTGATCTTCGCGAAATTTCATCAAAACACCTCTTTTTCCATTGGAATCCTGACTCCGACAGTTCATCCTCCAAGAATCATCCAACATGCAAAAAAGATGAAAATACATAAGTAACACCTCTTAATATGAAATATATCAATGAATAGAGGCAAATTATGATATAGAATGGTGATGCAAATTGGACGTATTAGATGCTAAGATTGATTTTGATCTTGATGGTTGCAATATTTCTTAAGTGATTATGTTCCTACAAAAGCTTGATAGAAGTCCTGATGCTAGTGATATGAATGTGGCTTTCACCAAACACATTACATATGCCCTCATTAAAATTAAGGAAGAAAAGTTGAAACACAAAGCCTTTATTCCTAGGAAAGTAGAATATAGTTGGGAACCGATCATTAATATACAAGTTAATGACTTTGATCTCAAAGCTTCATGTGACCTTGGTTCTAGTGTCTCTATTATGCCTAGAAAGATTTATGAAATTCTTGATTTGCCACCTTTGGAAGATTGCTATCTGGATGTCCCACTTTATGATAATGCTAAAAAGAAACTAATGGGGAGTTTTAATGATGTTCTTATTATGGTTAACAATGCTTATGTCCCTGTTGATTTCTATGTTTAGGATGTTGAATACAATGCTTCCTGTCCTATTACTTTGGGAAGACCTTTTCTTAGAACTGTTGGTGCCATCATTGATATGAAAGAAGGCACCATTAAATATCAATTTCCATTCAAGAAAGGTATTGAACACTTACCTATGAGGAGAGAGAAGTTGCTTTTTGCTCCTCCTTTAAAAGCAAGGTTTGATGTAAATGCTTCTTCATTTGAAAATACTTGATTCTTGCTTCTTGTGCATAACTTAAAGGCGTTAAAGAAAAGTACTTCTTGGGAGATAACCCAATAGTTTTCTTGAGTCTTGGAAGTTACTGCTTCAGTAATGACCTCTCCTTATCCTTTTTATTTGCTTTTTGTGCCAAGAATAACCTCTAATGTGAGGGAAGTAAGATTTGGGGAATTGTTGTTGTCCCAAAATAGATTTTTGTGCTCCACCGTAAAAATTCTTGTAAAATCTTTGTAATTCAGATTGAGCTATAATTTCCTGAATAAATACCCCGGGTTGTTAGATAACTTTCGTTATTTCAACACTTTTTGATTTTAGCAACAAAAGGTCTTCAAAAAAATTGGTTTCTACCTGTTGGTCTTTTTTGACAGATTTCTGCCATTATTTGCATTTGCTTCTTATTGATTCCTTTTTGGGTTCTTTTTGGAAATTCAGCTGTTTGAGGGAATTTCTATAGTAGCTTGTGTTTTAGTGAAAGTATTGCTGTTCTAAAACTAAACCCAAAGGTCTATTATCTTTTGAATACAATAATGTTGCTAATGAAGATTGTGTGAAGTTTTGTATGAGAGAAAATTTGCAGGTGTAGAGGAAGAATGATGTAATGAGATGAAGAATGGACAAAAGTTCAAGCTTGGGGATGCCGCCCCGTGTCGCCACAAGAAATATTCAAGAGGTACAAGCATCAAAGCCTGGGGATGTCCAAGGCATCCCCTTCTTCATCAATAAAAATCTCATGTCTTTCTAGACACTTCGTTTTTATTGTTTCATGCACAAGTTGTGTTCTTCTTGGAGCGTCTTAGTTTTAGTTTTTGTTTTTAGTTTGCTTAATTTGCTTGAATATAGTAGTTTTGACCCCCATTCTCGCTGTGTTGTTTTAAATAAGTTGATTGGTTTTGGAAAGGAGTAGAAAGTTCTTGCTTGAGTAGTACAAGAGGAGCTTGCTTTGACTATGACTTAGACTTTATCATGTCATGCTAGATGTTGTTTTGACCATACGCTTAGTGATTATTTCTGTAGCATGACTTGTTCCAAACAATTGGGATTGCTTAATGTGCCTTGAAGGAATCATGCGTTATTTTAGCATACAAAAGCATAATATTGTGGTATTCTCCTTTAATGCTTTGTTTGGGTTGACTTGTCACATGCTCACACCATGTTATGACTATGAACCAGTCACCATAGCCTCTATGATCATTTAGTTTTTGACTTGCATTACCACTTTATGCTTTGATTAGTAATGTTTTGTCGCTCTACATGATTATGGACATTATTACTCTCTTGGTTGGTCGTTCCCAATCTTTTGCTAGCCTCCACTTGTATGAGTAAGCTCTACTCATGCATCCAACTCCCAAGAAACCAAGTTATTCTAAAGTGTCCACTATAAATTCCTATGCATGGTGTGTTAGACCATTCCAAGTATATTCTTGTTTTATCTATCTTCCAATTAAAAAGTCACTTTGTTATGTGAAAACTTAGTGATTAAAGCTCTCACAAACTTGATGGCACACTTTATTTTTCTTCACCCTAAATAAACTTGAACCATTGTGTCATCTATGTTGTATATGCTTGCACTTATACGTTGGAATTAGCAGAACCATGTTGTCATGTGGAACGCTTTCAACATTGCACTTGTACATTATACACATTTGATATGATGCTATTTTGTTTATGGATGTTGTCGGTGTGAAATAAAAGGGGAGATTGTAAGTCCATGGATTTATGTATGTGTGTTAGAGAAATTCCTGGGCCTCTAGCCTAAGCCATGCCTAATCATGGTGGAAACTTGCAGCATCACCATAGTGAGAAATTATGAAACTTTCTTCTTGTAAAAAAGAGACATATTGAAAAGAGGAAAGAGATAAAAAAGCACCATTTTCCCATGGTAAATAAGAAGATTGCTGAGATGCTCATTGTCTGCTTGCCTTCTCATTTTTATTATGGGGTAGATCATGTATCATGTGCAAGGGGTACCCCGTTGGCGGTTCTCTATGATACAGATGTACTTACTATGACAAGAACTTATAGGTGACTAAAGTTGAGTAGCATGAGGAGCGGCCCTCGTATTCAAGGGACATGAGATTTCCAACTTATACTTTTTCAAGCATATACTCCATAGTTTGTTTACTTTAACCTTAATCACTTCAAGATGCTTATGATAGGGGCAATGAGAGATGAAAGCTAACAAGTACCATAATTTTTGGAAGCTCTTTATGAGACTTGAAATCCTTGCTTCCCTTTATGAAGGGCCTTTCTTCCACCATTATATTGAGTCTCCACCTTCTATCCTTAGGCACCAATTAAGATAGCATAGTTTCCATTCTTAGTTCTATGTGCATTGTCCCAAGACTTATTTCTTGATTCATATTGTTGATATTGCTTGCTCTTGAACTATTTGTATCTAGTCACTCTTATGAACTTTGAAGGCGTCCTATGCATTTATTTGCTACTCTATGAGGGACAAGCTGAATGTCACTATGACATGTTTTCTATATGTGAAACAAACAAACGTCTTTCAATGCATTGTTATTCATGATCTTTGTTTGTAACCTTTCATGTTGCATGCATAGTTACCTTGTCTTACTGTTAGAACTCCATCTTTCATGCTCATGTTTAGAGTTCTTTGATCCTAGCTTTCAATGATTGCAAATTGTTTGATCTTGATTTTGATGGTGCATGTCACCTAAAAAATTATTCTTTTATCACTTACCTACTCGAGGACAAGAAGGAGTTAAGCTTGGGATGCTTGATACGTCGTAAACATATCTATAATTTTTGATGTCCCATGCTTGTTTAGTATCTACTTTGCTTTGCTTTGTCTACACTTTGAGGTATTTTATATGTTTTATGATACTAACCTATTAACAAGATGCCACTGTGCCAGTTGCATGTTTTCTTCTGTTTTTTGTTCCAGAAAAGGCAGAAAATCAATATTCTCAGAATTGGACGGGACAAAATCCAAAGTCAATATTTTACCGTGGGGCACACGGAGCCAGAATACGAGACGGAGGGGAGCCACCAGGAGGCCACACCCCCTGGCCATGCAGCCTAGCCTGGCCCACGCCTGGGGGTGATGCGGCCACCCTGGGTGCCCCTGTCTCGCCTCTTCGCCTATAAGAAGCCCCCGATACCAAAACCCTAAATACCCGATCAATCTTCCACGAAACAGTCCGTAGCGGCCGCCACCATTGTCCCTAGATTGGGGGATCTGAAGTTCTTTCCAGCACCCTACCGGAGGGGAGATCATCCCGGAGGCCTTCATCATCATGCCAGCCTCCATTATGAAGTGTGAGTAATTCCACCTTGGACTACGGGTCCATGTAATAGCTAGATGGTTGTTTCTCCTCCTTTGTGCTACCATGTTTAGATCTTGTGAGCTCCGTTCATGATCAAGATCTTCTATTTGTAATCATGCATGTTGTGTTTGCGGGGATCCGATGGATATTGAGATTACTATGTCAGGTTGATTAGTGGTTCTATCTTATTGATTCTATCATGTCTATGTTGTTTGTGATCTTGCATGCTCTCCGTGTCTAGTAGCTATCTTGGCCAAGTAGATGCTAGTGACTCCAAGAGGGAGTATTTATGCTCGATAGTGAGTTCATGCCTTTATTTAATCTGGGGAAGTGACAGAAATATCTAAGGTTGTAGATGTGTTGTTACTACTAGGGAGAAAACAATGATCTCTTGTTCATGGAACAAGTGGATTGTTTACCTTCCACACATTACTAAAAAAAGTTATCCGTTGCTTGCAACTTAATACTGAGGGGGTTCGGATGATAACTTGAAGGTGGATTACTAGTCATAGATGCAGTTGGATGGCGGTCTATGTATCTTGTTGTATTGCCCAATCAAATCTCATAGGATTATGAATGTCTAATATTGCATTGTTATGCCTTGCTCTGTGCTGTCAATTTCCCTACTGTAATTTGTTTACCCAGCATGCCATGTTTGTTTATCTAAAGGAGAACACCTCTAGTGAACTGTGGACCCCGGTACAAGCTTTACCATTGATACATCTTCCACTATTACTGTATACTTTCTACAAACCACCATTTCCTTCCACACCATACAGTTAATTCTTTGTTTTCAGCAAAACGATGAGATTGACAACCTCACTGTTCATTGGGGACAAGGTATTGAATTTGTGTTGTGCAGGTTTCCAAGTTGTTAACAACACCTTTGGGTCGTTTTCTTTCTTCTACTAGTTCGATAACCTTGGTTTTTTCAGACGGAAGTCTTGCTGTTGTGCTCATCGTACCTTTCTCTTGGGGTCTCCCAACAAAGCTCTACATAGATCTGAGCTCATCACGGCGTCGGTGAGGTTCTTGTAAGAGCTCGGGGGCGGCGGCGGGAATCTTTACACAGCCGCGACGGCGGACGAAATCCTTCGTCGACGAAGACGACGACCAGCGAAGCGGTACGGGGCCACCCTTGGGCTGCGCATGGGCCGGCTCGGGCTGCAGGCTGCGTGCGTGAGCGGCAAAGAGATAGAAGAGAGAAGCTGGGCTGCGTCCCAGAGAGGATTAGGGTAGTTTTTATTTTCTGAAACATTTTTCTATTTCTGTTTTTCCTCTATCTCTTTTGTATTTTTAAATTCCAGACTGTTTTGAATATTTCCAAAATATTAGATCTTTTCCAAACATATTAAGATAGTGTGGGAACCCTTTCAGTCAATTTAGGCTCCACTCCTGTGGGTGGTTTTCAAAACACAAAAAATATTTGAAAGGTTTTTTAGAGAAGGAATTTAGGGTTTTATTTGTTTTGATTAAAGCAAGGTGCAAGTTTAATGCATGTATACAATACTCAAGCATGTCTTTATTAATATTACATTAAAGGTAGTATGTTACACAAACTAACCTATCAACTGCGAGAAACCTCGTCCAAGCAGAGCTACTGACGCCATATCCGTTTCCAACTCAGGTGTCATTGGCGAGAATGGACAGACACGGAAAGATAACGCAGGATGTTTATGGAAAATACGAAGCAAATCTTATAACCTAAATCATGGTCTTTCCTTCAAAAAAGAAAAGCAATTTAATTTCTTAAGCCAAATCGTCATACGATAGACGCTAAACTGGTGCACAGGTTGTCTGATAAAAAGAAGCGAATTTCAGAATGAATCAAATTAACTTAAGGAGATACGATATATGTTTCGAATGATAGACTATGAAAAAACTTAGAAAAAATAAAGCAAAAAAACTATAAAGTCGGTGCCGCTGCTGTTATCCAACTGTACTTTTTCCAGAGGAACACGTAGTGGGAGATGAACTGCTTATGAGATCAGTGGTTGCACTGGAGCCAGCGCGATGCAGCCAACGGTAAGTACAAGTTCAAGGTCGAACTGCTTCCCTACTAGACACGCACCTTTGCCAGCTGCAGATTCCTCGACCTCGGTCTCGAGCATGTCCTAAGAGAATGCAAGAGCTGATGGAGTTGAATCTCACAACTCACGTAGCTAGCTACCTCTCTGGTTGTCTCACACAATACACACACGCGAGTACATGATCAGTTTGGTGACTAGCTGAATCACACAGCCAATCTTTTCTTCTTTCTATATATCAACCGAAACAAAGCTGACTTACAACGCTTAAATAGCTAACTCAACGCTGCCAGGCAACAACCTTCCCGGCTACCATGCATGCAACCTCCTCCACTAACAAGCTTACTATATGACCTATTCATATGCCACTACATGCATGGACTACTTAACGATCATGCAGCCTGCCGTTGTGTTTCTCACACATGGGACATCCGCTTCACAGCGGCACCTCAACTCTACGCCGACTACACGTTTCACGCGTACATGTGCTAATCGGCATTAGCCCTACATGATACGCTAAGTACAAGCAAACATAATTAAACATGCTGATACATAATATTAAGATCAGTGCTAACAATCACCCCTTAAACTTAATATTTCTTGACGCCGCTTCAAAGCAGGGTTGGTTTGTCGTCGGCGTAGCCTTTATCCAACAAGGCTTTCTCCTCCTTCTTCTTCTCAGGACACTCCCAAGCAAAATGACCATAGTCATCACAGTTGTAGCATTGTACCTCGCTCTTGTCCTTGCGCCCTCCACCACGGCCACGGCCATGGCCGCGTCCTCACGGCGAGCCATGTCCCCTTGTCATCATAAGTTGCTCTTCTCCTCCTTCCTCCTCTTGTCCCTTGAGGAGTTCCTCGTGCTCCTTCAATGATCCAAAGGCCTCCTCCATGGACATCTTGTTCACGTCACAGAACAACTCAATGGAAGAAGCAATGTTGATGTACTTGGAAACGACTCAGAACACCTTGCCGGCGGCCGCCGGCGTCGCACAGCCTAAGCCACTAGTCACCATGGCTCCACTCGCCGTCTTCTTCGCCAGCTCCATCGCCTTGGCCTTCTCAGCAACGCCGTCTCCCGCCATCACCACAGGAACCAAGAGCGGATGTGCTATGATACCAAATGATGGATTTGAATCTCACAACTCACGTAGCTAGCTACCTCTCTGGTTGTCTCACACAACACACAGACGCGAGTACACAATCAGTTTGGTGACTAGCTGAATCACACAGCCAATCTTTTCTCCTTTTGTATATCTCAAACGAAACAAAGTTGACTTACAATGCTTAAATAGCTAACTCGACGCTGCCAGGCAACAACCTGCCCGGCTACCATGCATGCGACCTCCTCCACTAACTGTTGGAGATATGCCCTAGAGGCAATAATAAATGTAGTTATTATTATATCTTTGTGTTTATGATAAATGTTTACATTCATGCTATAATAGTATTAACAAGAAAACATTAATACTTGTGTGATTTGTAAACTTAATTTGAAGTCCCTAGTAAAGCCTCTATATAATAATAGCTTGTTGGTTAATAGATGATTGTGGTTTCCCTATCATGAACATTGAGATGTTATTAACAACAAGATCATATCGTTAGGAGAATGATATGGTGGACATACTCCTATAGATAAGCGTAGCATAAAGATCAAGTCATTTTAATAGTTCAATTTCTATATGCTTTCTGATACATAGTAACCTAATTCCTTCGACCATGAGATCATGCATATCACCTTTACCGGATGGATGCTTTGATGACATCAAACACCACACCGTAACTAGTTGGCTATAAAGGTGGCATTGAGTGTTCGGGAAGTATTGGTTGAAACACATGGATCAAGACTGGGATTTGTCCATCCATATGACGGATAGATATAATCTGGGCCCTCTCGGTGAAATGTCATCCAATTGGCTTGCAAGCATGTGACTGGCTCACAAGGGATCACATATCACGGGAACGAGAAAAGAGTACTTATCGGTAACGAGGTTGAACTAGGTATGTAGAGATACCGACGATCATAACCTCGGATAAGTAAACTATCATGAGACAAAGGGAAGTTGGTATCGTATGTAAGTGGTTCATTCGATCGCAAAGTAATCGTAGAAATATGTGGGAGCCATATGAATTTCCAGATTCCTCTATTGGTTATTGATCGGAGAAGTGTCTCGATCATGTCCGCATAATTCACGAACCGTAGGGAGACACACTTAAGGATTCGACGTTGTTTGAGTAGTTATGGAATGATGAGAAAGAGTCCGAATTTTTTTCGGAGTCTCGAATGGGATTCGGGATATCACGAGGAGATCCGGAATGGTCCGGAGAATAATATTTATATAAGGAAAGTCCCGTTTCGGAGTTGGAGAATGGTTCCGGTGTTTTCATCGGGAATGTTCTAGAAGGTTTCGGAATGTCCGGCACTCCGGAGGGGAAGGGTACATGAATGTGTTATATCAAGTTGGTATGATTGCATCATGTACTAAGTGTCATCGCTGAACAAAATAGAGGGTTTATTCAAATCCTAGTTTGAAAAGTCAAACGGCTATTTTTGGGAAGTGGGAAAGGAGGAGGAAACAGAGTTGGGGAGGAGTCCCTCCTCCCCATCGCCGGCGCACCACTAAGCCAAGTTGGGGACGGACTCCCCTCCCCTTGGACGGCCCCCTCCACCTATAAAAGGAGGGGCAAGGCTCCCCTCCTAGTGACACAAGTTCCTACACCTCTAACCCTAGCCCCAAGCCGCCGCTGCCTCCATAGCCGCCGCCGGCCCTAGGGCAAACCGACGCCGCCGCCTAGCTAAACCCTAGCCGCCGTATTGCCCCCTCCTTGGTGTGTCTAAACCCTAGAACACCGAGGGACTCTCTCATACTCCACCATACTCGCTCCGGCTTAAGGCGAAGCCCTGCGAGATCTCCCCTCTACTTCCGGTACCACGCCGTTGTGCTGCCGGAATCGCGAGGTGAGTGCTACAACCTTCGCTGCCTGCTGGAACAAGGGAGAGGAAGGTCTTCGTCGAGTACCGAACGTGTGACCGACTGCGGGAGCGCTGCCGAAACGCAGCACCGGAAGGATCGTCTACGCGATCTTGAGATCGGGAAGAGTACGACTACATCACCCACGAGAATCCGCTCTCGTTAAACACTTTGGAATCTTCAAGGGTGAGTTATTCCATCGACTCGTTGCTACAATCTAGTAGATAGATCTTGGCTTGTTTGTTTGTATGCGATAGAAAATTTTTGTTTTCCATGCTACGAATCCCTATAGTGGTATCAGAGTCGTGTCTATATGTAGATCTGTTGCACGAGTAGAACACAATGGTCATTGTGGGCGTTGATGCTTTTATTGTCGATTGCTTCTTGTGTACTTTGCATCTTGCGGTATGTTGGGATGAAGATGCCCAGGCTAACCTTACATGACATCGTTCATGAGACTTGCTCCACGCTTGACATGCAACTTGTATTGCATAAGTGGCTTTGCGGGTGCCTGTTTCTCCTAGCATAGTTAAGATCCAATTTACAACGGGTGATTAACAATACTAGTATCAATGTTGTGGTTCATGTTCGTAAGTTAGAACGACACTTATTGAAAGCCCCAAACCACGTAAAATATGCAAAGAAAGTAGAGGCATCTAACTTTGTTTTGCAGGGGTCTGCTGTGATGTGATATGGCCATGATTGTGATTATATTTGATGTATGCAATGTTCCTTATTGTAAGTTGGCAACCGGTAGGAGCCATATGGTTGTCTTTAATTTATGTTAAGACCCGCGTGTCTATTCAAAGTAGTTGTAATAGTTGAATCCGGTGGACGACAACCATGAAGAAGCGTCATTGACCTTGATGCAATGCCGGTGATGATGGAGATCATGTTCGTGCTAGAAGATGGAGATCGGAAGCACAAAGAAGAAAGGCCATATCATATCACATATTATGAATTGCATGTGATGTTAATCCTTTTTGCATCTTGTATTGCTTAGTAGACGACGGTAGCATTATAAGATGATCCCTCATGCACATGAATTTCAAGTCATAAAGTGTTCACCCTTAGTTAGCACCGTTGCTAAAGCTTGTTGTTTCGAAGCACCACGTGATGATCGGGTGTGTTAGATTCCGCAAGTGTATACAACGTGAGCAAGCCAGATTTGCTCATGCAGAAACTAAGGTTTGATCTTGACGAGCCTAGCATGTACAGACATGGTCTCGGAACACGGATCACCGAAAGGTAAAACATGAATCATATAGTAGATATGATGAACATGTCGATTGTTCGCCATTGAAACTATATCAACTCTCATGTTGATCGGTGTTGATGTGGTGGATTTGGTTCGTGTGATCACTAAAACAATGTGAGGGATATTGTTTTGAGTGGGAGTTCACCTAGATTAATTTTATTATTAATTTGAACTCAATTTGTCATAAACTTAGTCCAAACTATTGCAAATATGTTGTAGATCAATGGCAGCCCCTACCATCAATTTTAATGCGTTCCTAGAGAAATAAAAGTTGAAAAACAATGGAAGCAACTTCGCGGATTGGTTCCGCAATTTGAGGATTGTCCTCACAGCTGGTAATTTGACCTATGTGCTGGATGCACCGCTGGGTGACCCACCTATAGCTGATGCTTCCGATGAAAGTAAAGAATGGTTACCTCACTCGGAAGACTCAGTACTCCACAGTTCAGTGTGCTATCTTGTATGGTTTAGAATCGGAGCTTCAGAAAAGGTTTGAGAATTCAGACCCATATGATATTGTCGAGGATCTCAAATTAATCTTTGAGACTCATGCGGCAATTGAAAGCTATGAGGCTTCTGAAAAGTTCTTTAACTGCAAGATGGAAGAGGGCAGCTCCGTCAGTGAGCATGTGCTTAAGATGTCTGGGCACGCAAACAAACTTCAAATCTTGGGTATAGTGATTCCTAATGCTTTGGGGATTTACCGCGTCCTCCAATCACTACCACCAAGTTACAAGAACTTTGTGATGAACTACAACATGCAAAACATGAACAAGACGTTGCCAGAACTCTTTGCCATGTTGAAATCTGCAGAAGTGGAGATCAAGAAAGAGCACCAAGTGTTGTTGGTCAATAAGACCACCAAATTCAAGAAAGGCAAGTCTAAGCAGAAGGGACACTTCAAGAAGGGTGGTAAGAAAGTTACCACGCCGACGAAGAAGACCAAGGCTGGACCTAAGCCTGATATTGAGTGCTTTTACTGCAAGGGAGAAGGTCACTGGAAGCGGAATTGCCCAAAGTACTTAGCGGATTTGAAGAACGGCAACATCAAGAAGAAAGGTATATCTGATATACATGTTATTGATGTGTATCTCACTAGTACTCGTAGTAGTGCCTGGGTATTTGATACTGGTTCGGTTGCTCATATTTGTAACTTGAAACAGGTGATGCAGAATAAACGGAAGCTAGCGAAGAACGAGGTGACGATGCGCGTGGGAAACGGATCAAAGGTTGATGTGATCACGGTCGGCACGCTACCCCTTCATCTACCATCGGGATTAGTTTTATACTTAAATAATTGTTATTTGGTGCATGCGTTAAGCATGAACATTATATCGAGATCTTGTTTATTGCGAGACGGTTACTTGTTTAAGTCCGAGAATAATGGTTGTTCGATTTATATGAGTAATATGTTTTATGCACATTCACCTTTGATAGATGGTCTATTCTTGTTGAATCTCGATAGTGGAAATACACATATTAATAACATTGAGGCTAAACGTTTGAAATCGAGCGATAACTCGACCTATATGTGGCACTGTCGTCTTGGTCACATTGGAGTGAAGCGTATGAAGAAACTCCATTCCGATGGACTTCTTGAATCACTTGATTTCGAATCACTTGAAAGATGCGAAGCATGTCTGATGGGTAAAATGACTAATACTCCATTCTCTGGTATGATGGAGCGAGCTACCGACTTATTGGAAATCATACATACCGATGTGTGTGGTCCAATGAGTGTAGCATCGCGCGGTGGTTATCGTTATGTTCTTACCTTCACGGATGACTTGAGTAGATATGGGTATATCTATTTCATGAAACATAAGTCCGAAACTTTTGAGAAGTTTAAGGAATTTCAAAGTGAGGTAGAGAATCAACGTAAAAAGAAGATAAAATTTCTAAGTTATGATCGTGGAGGTGAATATCTAAGTTACGAGTTTGGCGAGCATTTGAAGAAATGCGGAATACTTTCACAATTGACACCGTCGGGAACACCACAGCGTAATGGTGTGTCCGAACGTCGTAATCGAACTCTCTTAGATATGGTTCGTTCTATGATGTCACTTATAGATTTACCGCTATCATTTTAGGGTTATGCATTAGAAACAGCCGCATTCACTTTCAATAGGGCACCATCTAAATCCGTTGAAACGACACCGTATGAATTATGGTTTGGGAAGAAACCTAGATTGTCGTTCCTTAAAGTTTAGGGATGCGAAGCCTATGTAAAGAAGTTATAGCCGGACAAGCTTGAACCCAAAGCGGAAAAATGCGTCTTCATAGGATACCCAAAGGAAACTATTGGGTATACCTTCTATCATAGATCCGAAGGCAAAATCTTCGTTGCCAAGAATGGATCCTTTCTAGAGAAGGAATTTCTCTCGAAAGAAGTGACTGGAAGGAAAGTAGAACTCGACGAGGTTGTCGAACCTTCTCTCGAAATTGTGAGTAGCTCAGCACCGGAAGAAGTTCTTGTGGTGCCTGCACCAATTAGAGAGGAAGCTAATGATGATGATCATGAAACTTCGGTTGAAGTTGCTACAGAGCCTCGCAGGTCAATGAGAACTCGTACCACTCCTGATTGGTATGATCTCGTTATGAGTGTCATGTTGGTGGACAACACCGATGACCCTGAGACATATGAGGAAGCGATGATGAGCCCAGATTCCAATAAATGGCAAGAAGACATGAAATCCGAGATTGGATCCATGTACGAAAAGCAAGTATGGACTTTGGTGGACTTACCAGATGGCCGGAAGGCTGTCGAGAACAAATGGATTTTAAGAAGAAAACAGATGCTGATGGTAATGTTACTGTCTATAAAGCTCGACTTGTCGCAAAGGGGTTTCAACAAATTCAAGGAGTTGACTACGATGAGACTTTCTCACCAGTAGTGAAGCTAAAGTCTGTGAGGATTATGTTAGCAATCGCTGCATATTATGATTATGAGATATGGCAGATGGATGTCAAAACAGCATTCCTCAATGGAGACATTGATGAAGAGTTGTATATGATGCAACCCAAAGATTTTTTCGATCCTAAAGATGCTAACAAGGTATGAAAACTTCAACGGTCCATCTATGGATTGAAGCAAGCATCCCGAAGTTGGAATCAACGTTTTGATAAGGTGATCAAAAGTTTTGGTTTTATACTAACTTATGGAGAAGCTTGTATTTACAAGAAAGTGAGTGGGAGCTCTGTAGCATTCTTAATACTATATGTAGATGACATATTGTTGATTGGGAATGATGTAGACCTTCTTAATAGTGTCAAGGAATATTTGAATAATAGTTTTTCAATGAAAGATCTTGGCGAAGCAGCTTACATATTAGGCATAAAGATTTATAGAGATAGATCGAAACGCCAAATATCATTGTCACAAAGTACATATTTGGACAAAGTTCTAAAGAGGTTTGGAATGGAAGATAGCAAGAAAGGGTTCTTGCCCATGTTGCCCAATACGACCTTGAGTAAAACTCAAAGTCCAACATCGGCAGAAGATAGAGAAAGGATGAGTAAGACTCCCTATGCCTCAGCCATAAGATCTCTAATGTATGCCATGCTATGTACTAGACCCGACATTTCATATGCTGTTAGTTTAACTAGCAGATATCAAAGTGATCCAGGAGTGGATCATTGGACAGCGGTCAAAAACATCCTTAAGAACTTGAGAAGAACTAAGGATATGGTTCTTTCTTATGGAGGTGATGAACAGCTCGTTGTTAATGGTTACACCGATGCTAGTTGGAACACCGATCCGGATGATTCTAAATCACAATCTGGATACGTATTTATTTCGAATGGTGCAGCAGTTAGCTGGAGGAGTGCAAAGCAAAGCGTTGTGGCGAGATCTTCAACTGAATCGGAATACATGGCTGCTTCAGAGGCTTCACAAGAAGCGATATGGATGAAAGAGTTCATTACAGAGCTGGGTGTGGTTCCTAGTGCGCTGGACCCAATGTCTATCTACTGTGATAACATGGGTGCCATAGCCAATGCGCAAGAACCAAGGTCACACAAGAAGCTGAAGCACATCAAGCTACGTTTTCACGCTATTCAAGAACATATCAAAGATGGGGATATAAAGATTTGCAAAGTACACACAGATCTGAATGTGGCGGATCCATTGACTAAACATCTCCCGAGGGCAAAACATGACCAGCACCAAACTGCCATGGGTGTTCGGTATATTACCATGTAATCTATATTAGATGACTCTAGTGCAAGTGGGAGACTGTTGGAGATATGCCCTAGAGGCAATAATAAATGTAGTTATTATTATATCTTTGTGTTTATGATAAATGTTTACATTCATGCTATAATAGTATTAACAAGGAAACATTAATACTTGTGTGATTTGTAAACTTAATTTGAAGTCCCTAGTAAAGCCTCTATATAATACTAGCTTGTTGGTTAATAGATGATTGTGGTTTCCCTATCATGAACATTGAGATGTTATTAACAACAAGATCATATCGTTAGAAGAATGATATGGTGGACATACTCCTATAGATAAGCGTAGCATAAAGATCAAGTCATCTTAATAGTTCAATTGTTATATGCTTTCTGATACATAGTAACCTAATTCCTTCGACCATGAGATCATGCATATCACCTTTACCGGATGGATGCTTTGATGACATCAAACACCACACCGTAACTGGGTGGCTATAAAGGTGGCATTGAGTGTTCGGAAAGTATTGGTTGAAACACATGGATCAAGACTGGGATTTGTCCATCCATATGACGGATAGATATACTCTGGGCCCTCTCGGTGAAATGTCATCCAATTGGCTTGCAAGCATGTGACTGGCTCACAAGGGATCACATATCACGGGAACGAGAAAAGAGTACTTATCGGTAACGAGGTTGAACTAGGTATGCAGAGATACCGACGATCATAACCTCGGATAAGTAAACTATCGTGAGACAAAGGGAAGTTGGTATCGTATGTAAGTGGTTCATTCGATCGCAAAGTAATCGTAGAAATATGTGGGAGCCATCTGAATTTCCAGATTCCTCTATTGGTTATTGATCGGAGAAGTGTCTCGATCATGTCCGCATAATTCACGAACCGTAGGGAGACACACTTAAGGATTCGACGTTGTTTGAGTAGTTATGGAATGATGAGGAAGAGTATGAATGTTGTTCGGAGTCTCGAATGGGATTCGGGATATCACGAGGAGATCCGGAATGGTCCGGAGAATAAGATTCATATAAGGAAAGTCCCGTTTCGGAGTTGGAGAATGGTTCCGGTGTTTTCATCGGAAATGTTCTAGAAGGTTCCGGAATGTCTGGCACTCCGGAGGGGAAGGGTACATGAATGTGTTATATCAAGTTGGTATGATTGCATCATGTACTAAGTGTCATCGCTGAACAAAATAGAGGGTTTATTCAAATCCTAGTTTGAAAAGTCAAACGGCTAGTTTGAAAGTCAAACGGCTATTTTTGGGAAGTAGGAAAGGAGGAGGAAACCGAGTTGAGGAGGATCCCTCCTCCCCACCGCCGGTGCACCACCAAGCCGAGTTGGGGAGGGACTCCCCTCCCCTTGGCCGGCCCCCTCCACCTATAAAAGGAGGGGCAGGGCTCCCCTCCTAGAGACACAAGTTCCTACACCTCTAACCCTAGCCCCAAGCCGCCGCCGCCCCCATAGCTGCCGCCGGCCCTAGGGCAAACCGCCGCCGCCGCCTAGCTAAACCCTAGCCGCTGGCTTTCCCCCTCCTTGGTGTGTCTAAACGCTAGAACACCGAGGGACTCTCTCATACTCCACCATACTCGCTCCGGCTTAAGGCGAAGCCCTGCGAGATCTCCCCTCTACTTCCGGTACCACGCCGTTGTGCTGCCGGAATCGCGAGGAGAGTGCTACAACCTCTGCTGCCTGCTGGAACAAGGGAGAGCAAGGTCTTCGTCGAGTACCGAACGTGTGACCGACTGCGGGAGCGCTGCCGGAATGCAGCGCCGGAAGGATCGTCTACGCGATCTTGAGATCGGGAAGAGTACGACTACATCACCCACGAGAATCCTCTCTCGTTAAACACTTTGGAATCTTCGAGGGTGAGTTATTCCATCGACTCGTTGCTACAATCTAGTAGATAGATCTTGTCTTGTTTGTTTGTATGCGATAGAAATTTTTTGTTTTCCATGCTACGAATCCCTACACTAACAAGCTAACTATATGACCTATTCATATGCCACTACATGCATGGACTACTTAACGATCATGCAGCATGCTGTTGTGTTTCTCACACACGGGACGTCCGCTTCACGCGACACCTCAACTCCATGCCGACTGCACGTTTCACACGTACATCTGCTAATCGGCATTGGCCCTACATGACACGCTAAGTACAAGCAAAGGAAATTAAACATGCTGATACAAAATATTAAGATTAGTACTAACAAGAGCCAGCTGAAGATTGCTAGGCTCGAGAGTATTGGACGCACCATCATTGGCCACAGGTTCGTCGACCTCAAGCTTGAGATTTTCCTCAGCGTAAGCGAGCGCGAGCAAAGAATGGATCGGTTCGAGAGCATCGGGCACACCTAACCTGGACACAGGTTCATCGACCTCGGGCTCGAGCATGTCTTGAGCATAAGCAAGAGCGACCAAAGGATCCATAGGCTCGAGAGGACCCAGTATGGAGACGTACAAGGGCGCAAGGTCGAGATGTCTCCCTCTGAATTCGTCTCTCCAAGACAAACGCACTCTGGTCGCTGATTCCTGGTGGCAGATCTGACCACTTATTCGCAAGCGTGTAGTGTGGGGTGAAAAATTAGTAGTCGATAGGAGACCGAAGACTGCGCCGTACGGTACAACCAACGGACATTTGCCGCGTTCAACAGCCTCGCTCTGGAAGAGGAGGAACTGGTTAAGGAATGCCTATTCAGGCGTAGCCCACTGAGGACTATGTGAACGATGCGTTGGCGTGCGTTGGTGGGCGTCGAGCATGGTGTTGCACTGTGAAGCGTTCGAGAGTGTGTTTTTTGAGGTGTCGCGCGAAATCCTTGTCATCTTGACACAGACGCGGTGACAACTGCGGGTGCCATCGTCCTTCCTGAAGGGCGTCGGGTGTACCTCTTCCCCACCTCTTGGCGCGTACCAGGGGAAACCCTAGGCCTAATCCGGGAAGCAGCTTCGTCATCGTCGCCTTCCTTCTTGGAGGTGTTGCTTGGTGCACGGCACTTCGGAGTGCTAGGCATGTGGTGGAATGTAGCTGGAGGGCGCAACGGCCGCGGGTCATCCTCGTTTTTGTTGATCCTCTGTTGTCGGCTTTGTTTTCTCTTCCCTTTTCTTTTTCTTTTTCTTTATTTTCTCTTTGGGTGTTGTGCTGCCTGGCCCAACAGTGGTCTCAATCGTGATTGCTATATTTATATAGCTGGACGTATGCTTGTTTCGAGGAGGACTATATAGACAATGCGATAAAGCTGATTGCCTGCGGTACGACCGCCGAGCCACTTGGGTTGGTTGGAGCAGCAAAGGGACCATGTTTTTCTTGGACCAAGACTACAACTATCTGGCTAAAGAATATCAGGAAGAAGAGTCTCGAGTACCTTTTATGTTGCAGAGTTTCTGGCTATCAATAAGTCTCTTTTATAGGATGAAGACAACATGCAGAGCATCCATTGTGCACCGCATCCGACCTAAGTCAGTAATTCTGAAGAGAAGCATCATACCTAAAATATAACGTAAAAACATTTTTACTTTGTACGCATAAAAACGGGATGTAAATGAGGAAAGTTTAAATTAACAAACACAAATCTACTTTGCACGCATACAATAAAGTTAAGACAAAAAGATATGCGGAAAATACAAGACAAACACAAACCTTTTTTGTTCCACGCAAACAATAGGCTGAAGAGTACACGCCACCACAACACATCAGATTTAGTTTCCATGCATACAATGAAGGTAAAACCAAAACACGTGTAAGAAATATAGGACAAACACACATAATTTTCATTCCACACAAACAGTAACTTCCAACACGGGAAACAAATTCTCATTCAACGCGAACAATGAACTAGATGAATAAGTGTGCTTCGCCGCGCTGCCTACAGTGCATTGGGCATTGTGTGGGAGATGTGGTGGACTTGCACGCAACACGTTTATTTATTTATTCCTTTAGTGAGTGTCTAAGCAAACTAAATAGAACATGCCCATCACTGATCCAAAGTTTGTCGAGGAGTGGCAGACATGTCTAAGTCAGACTATTTGAAACTAAAAAAATGAGCCACAGGATTTGCACCACCTCTCATTAGTATTTAATTTACAAATCTTGAAAGAATTACATCTCTGCTATTCATTATTTATGGGAAATAAGTGCACACCTCCTATCTTTTTTACAAGTGATACCAAGGACATGAAAGAATAACCACATTCACAACTGCTTAATGCCGACATCATTTACATGACAATATGAGAGCAATTTTCTATGAAGTTCCGTAGTAAAATAAATATCGGTGGGATGCACCTGATGGAAAGTGAATATCGGTTGGAAAAAGTGCATAAACAAATATATTTCACCCATATCACACCATGTTACAGAGTACCCCGGAGACGACAACCTGCAATTTCAAGGTGATCAAAGAGAAACTTCAGCCCATGGATTCCATATAAATTTGTCCCACAATATTAGCGATCCTTGCATATCTTTGTTGTGTAATGAGCATTATTATGGCTTTGCCTTCCTTCCTGTCAATCCAAGAACTTCCATTGTCCTCACAAATAGGCTTTAAAGAACAACCATGTCTCGCAACATCTACATCATTGGACTGATGACTATTAGCACCATAAGTGTAACATCCCAAAATTATTAGGATTTTGGAATGGTTAATTATTGAAATAAGAAAATTGATTTGTTTTGTCTCGGTTGAAATTTATGAAGAACTTAAACTTTATAAGACTATAATTTTCATGAACCACATAGAAAAGAGCGGATTAACATGACTATCCAAAATATAATTATTGTTTGGGAAATTTATACATATCCGAGCAATTACTTTCTACATTTTATTTGTGTTTGTTTTGATTTAATACTTGGATATTTTCCAAACACATGTTTAACAAGAGCGGAAATAATATGACATTTCCAATTGTAAGAAACATGTTTAAAATATTAAGTTGGTCTTATTTGAATTTTAATTGCTTTGGGATATTTTTATAGAGAATTTTCAATTCAAGGAAAAAGAAATGAAAAAGATAAAATTACTTCTTATTAAATATCTGGTCAGATTTTTTCTTATATAATATTTTTGTGCCTTCTCGGAATCTAAAATAATCTGGAAATAATTATAACCGTAATTTTTTTGAGAAATTAATAGAGCTACAACAGAGCTTATAAACACAAGTGTTTTTAATTTTGAAATAGACCTTGGTCTGCGAATATAATTTTACTAAGGTTATGTTTTCTTATTTATATTTTGTTGAGGTTTTTTCTTAATTGCGAAGTTGTTTAGCATAGTATAAACGCATGTATCATACACACGGTATCAAAGAGAAAATAAGAATGAGAGTCCGAGAGACCGATCCAGCTATCCAAATTCCAGATCATGAGGCATTCTGGAAGAGCCCCACTCGTTTCCTTTTCCTTCTACGATTCTTTCTTGTTTTTTCTCTCTCTCTCTCTCTCAAAAGGGCTGGCCCACGTTATCTCCTTCCTCTGGACAGACACGAAGACTAACAGGAGTTCGTTCCAAAACCGAAGAATACTGCGAAAATCTCTCGAATCCAGTTGATTTATTTGCCCCTCCTCCAAGAAAATCCCACCATATATGCTCCCTCCACCTCCTCGTCCGATTTTTGCCAAAATACCTAACTCTGAACCACCCACGTTTCCAGATCGATCTCGCCGGAAAGCCCTGAACCGAAGCTTGCAGTTGAGGTACAGACGCCTCCTTCCCTTCCCATCGTCCCAATATTACTTGCCTATCTTCCTTACCCGGTGACCTTTTATCCATGCGTAGGAACGTTGGGACGAGCTGCACGACCTGCTCAACGTTTGCCGGGTTAAGCATCGCTGAAGCTCTAACTTGAAAATTATCGGTCGTCTACAAGGTAACCGAGTAATCTTACCTTCTCTAAACTTTTCCTTGACTCCGCCTTCTCGTTTTGACTACTGTTTCTCTACCACAGTGCAGTTCGTTCTAGCCGAAATTTTGTCATCGCCCAAGCTCGAGATGGTCGTAGCTATATCAGGGTAGTGGAAGAGGACTGCAAATCACATCCGCGAGTTTTCCTCATCGTCGCGGACACCGTCCACACCTTCATAAGCCCGGAAGATCGCCGGAGCACCGCGTGCATCTATTCCCGACCGGCCGAACCACACCATGATCGTTTTCTTCATCCTGAGATCTTAAGTGCTGGTATGGCCATGTCCCGGAAACAATTAGATCAATTTTTAAACTGAACTGCTATTACCTATCATGCCCTGCCTCCTTTTTTTTTCTTATTTTTTTTCACATGCGTGTGACCAGATCAAGTTCATCTGCACGTGTATTAGTTCGGCCATCAAGTTTGAAATCCAATATCTTTTGATCTATAGACTCAAATTAGATGTTTTTTTATTGCGTTAGATTTGTAAATAAATTCTGTATCCAACAGATCCATAATATACAATTTTTGAATATTTTGAATCTGTTTGAATTTAAATTCGAATTTGAACCTTCTGTTGAGCATAACGTGATAACCGTCAATGTGTTTCTTTTTAAATTGATATTCGTGATATTTTCTACACATTAGTCTATCCAATATTAGATTTACACGGAATAAATATATAATTAGAAATATTTGTCTGTTTTGCCATCTGTTTACATGTCGTGTGTTTTATTTGGCTCTTTATTTGCAATGGTTGCTTATTAGTGTAATTTTTTTGTTCACGTTAGATTTATTCTGAGTGCACGAGCAAGTTTCACAAAGAAACTATCACCATCAATTAACATAAGGCAAGTTACACCACTTGTTCATAATTTTGTCCCAGTTTTAATTCTATGCATGTGATCTTCAAAATTCTGTAGTATGCGTGTGTAGGATATTCTAGTAGAATTTTTCCTTAGTATTATTTTGCAAGTGCGATGATTTTGTAGTATGCCATGAGTAGGTCTATACTTAGGATTTCCCCTCCTAATAGGTTACCCCTGTTTTTACTAAGTATTGCTTGCTATGCTATATATACAAAGTACCGTGGGGGGTTCGAAAGACAATGAATTTTTCTAAGTATAAAGACTCTCTTGAGCAAACTTTTCTTCTCAAATCCACTTCAAAATAAAACTAAGTTTTTTTCTGGGCGGAATGATTGTCGGGACAACGAGTGAGATTTTGGTGGAGGACGGCCGCCCAGGAATCAAAGAAGTCTGCCATGTTTCAGAATTCAGAAGCTTCTAGTGCAACCACAATACATTATTGGCTCTGTCTTGGCCTAGTACTTAGTGGGAAACCTCACCTGGGTACTAACATTTGGAGGTTCTTGGCACGGTTGGATCCGGAAGGTAGAGGGGCTACTAAGGGAAAGCCTCGCCATGGTCTTATCTGTAAAAAGGACTTGATCGTGGATTGTGGGTAAAGTGCACAAACTCTCGAGAGTATTGCAATCTGATCGATCAGCCGTGTTCACAGTAACATAACAACAATGAGCGTCTGAAGGATGAAGCCTCTGAAGGATCTTCCTCTCTCTTTTCCAAACAAAGTTTTAAAAACCCCATGGCGTGAGTAATATCGCCAATGGGTGGGAATTTGGGAACTTGGTGTGTAATATCCAAGTGTCACTTGGTGCGTAATATCCAAGTGTTTGGTTGTTTGGACACTTGGTGCGTAATATCCTCGTGCGCCACTCGACCTTATATTATCTAAGCAAATGTTTACAAAGTAGGACAATCTTCTCTTCTTCTCTCTACTTAAGAAAACTAGCTTTGAGCAAACGAACTCTACAGCCTAAACTAGCCTTGCATGTAGAGGTAGCCTTTTCTCTCCTTGGTGTAATTTGCCAATACATTCAAAGTATTGACCCAACTTGTTGGCTGCACGTTTCATGTGCAGAATTTCGGAGATCGTTGAAAGGTGCGCTAGGATCACGGGTCTTCACTCAACCTGCCTGTGGCATTGATGGGACTCATGTTGTATATTTTTCGCTTTTGTTGTAATAATGTAAACTCCGGATTATTCGATTCATGTAATGAAGACTTGTGTTTTACATGATATTCCATCGACTGTGAGTGCTAGCTATTGATCCAGGGACTAGCATGTTAATCACAGGGACTTAGGATCCTTACCGATCCGAGGTCGCTACAGATGGTATCAGAGCATAAGTTGACTGTAGATCGTGACCCTAGACATGGAAAAACCTTAGGACAAATATTTTCTAAGTTATTTCAGAAAACTCTCATACTTCTCATCATCTACCTTGGGGTTTTAAAATTTCTTAAGTCTCTTCTTTTCAACATTAGAAAATGACCACTACGCATTTCAAGAAGAAACTTCTCTAGTACCTCTCCAAAGAAGATCGTCTTAATGTTTTGCTCAAGTTAGGACTTGAAGACCTCCACGGAAGATGTTGCAAGACTGAAACTATGAGAATTGAATACATCAAGGCTCAAGTACCAAGGACTTCGAAGACCTTTATCGGGTGAAGAATTAAATACCGAAGACCTCAAAGACAATGAAGATGATAAAGATCATGAAGATTACAAGTGACCCATTAGGAACCAAACTTGGATAGACTACACTACGATTAGATGCGGTGATTTGTGAACTATCATTTTTCTGGTTTTCCTGACAAGAACAAATAAAACTTATTTTCAATACAATTTTTTTTTTGTGGGTTATCCATGTCCTTGTTGCTAAACTTTACTCTCCCTACCTTAAACCTTGAAGACAGAAGAATGGAGACAAATCGAAGAACTTGAATGAAGGCGCCAAGTTAAAATTCTACCAAGTGGATCAAAAGAAGAACACTCACATGGTGGAGGATGCAACAATACCTTAAAGCAACACGCAAGTGCCTCAAGGATTAGGAAACTGATAAATGCATACCTCCAATGTAGTTATCTCTCACAGAAAATTCTTGCGCTATGAAAAAAATAGTTTAAGTGATCTGCGTGATTTTATGTTTTGTTTGGCTTGTTTGTTTCTATGCGGTGTCTATATCTTCTTCTCCCTATATTCAACTCTTCCCTATCTTGAACCCACGAAGAAAAGGCCGAATTCAAAACATGAAGATGAACCAAAGTGAATGCGAAGAAGAAATCATCGTTTAAAGATGTTACTAAGACGACCTATTTCATCATCCATATGTGGGATATAAGACAACGACATCAAGACATAGTTAAGTTAGAAGTTTCGAAGAAGTCCTCGAGGGATAGAAGCTTACCTCTACGGTATGTGAGCGCAAATAAGTACACACAAAATTCCAGCATACCGGAAGAAGACAATCTTTTAAGGGTGGTAGCACCCTAGTGTATTCCGAACCTATTTCTTTCTAGCATTCTTGAATCTCGAGAACGATATTATTTTTAAGGGTGGTAGTCTGTAACATCCCAAAATTATTAGAATTTTGGAATGGTTAATTATTGAAATAAGAAAATTGATTTGTTTTGTCTCGGTTGAAATTTATGAAGAACTTAAACTTTATAAGACTATAATTTTCCTAAACCACATAGAAAAGAGCCGATTAACATGACTCTCCGAAATATAATTATTGTTTGGGAAATTTATACATATTCGAGCAATTACTTTCTACATTTTATTTGTGTTTGTTTTGATTTAATACTTGGATATTTTCCAAACACATGTTTAACAAGAGCAGAAATAATATGACATTTCCAATTGTAAGAAACATGTTTAAAATATTAAGTTGGTCTTATTTGAATTTTAATTGCTTTGGGTTATTTTTATAGAGAATTTTCAATTCAAGGAAAAAGAAATGAAAAAGATAAAATTACTTCTTATTAAATATCTGGTCAGATTTTTTCTTATATAATATTTTTGTGCCTTCTCAGAATCTAAAATAATCTGGAAATAATTACAACTGTAATTGTTTTGAGAAATTAATAGAGCTACAACAGAGCTTATAAACACAAGTGTTTTTAATTTTGAAATAGACCTTGGTCTGCGAATATAATTTTATTAAGGTTGTGTTTTCTTATTTATATTTTTTTGAGGTTTTTTCTTAATTGCGAAGTTGTTTAGCATAGTATAGACGCATGTATCGTACACACGGTATCAAAGAGAAAATAAGAATGAGAGTCCGAGAGACCGATCCAACTATCCAAATTCCAGATCATGAGGCATTCTGGAAGATCCCACCAGTGACTCGTTTCCTTTTCCTTCTACGATTCTTTCTTATTTTTTTTTCTCTCTCTCTCTCAAAAGGGCTGGCCCACGTTATCTCCTTCCTCTGGACAGACACGAAGACTAACAGGAGTTTGTTCCAAAACCGAAGAATACTGCGAAAATCTCTCGAATCCAGTTGATTTATTTGCCCCTCCTCCAAGAAAATCCCACCATATATATTCCCTCCACCTCCTAGTCCGATTTTTGCCAAAATACCTAACTCTGAACCACCCACGTTGCCAGATCGATCTCGCCGGAAATCCCTGAACCGAAGCTTGCAGTTGAGGTACAGACGCCTCCTTCCCTTCCCATCGTCTCAATATTACTTGCCTATCTTCCTTACCCGGTGACCTTTTATCCATGCGTAGGAACGTTGGGACGAGCTGCACGACCTGCTCAACGTTCGCCGGGGTTAAGCATTGCAGAAGCTCTAACTTGAAAATTATCGGTCGTCTACAAGGTTACCGAGTAATCTTACCTTCTCTAAACTTTTCCTTGACTCCGCCTTCTCGTTTTGAGTACTGTTTCTCTACCGCAGTGCAGTTCGTTCTAGCCGAAATTTTGTCATCGCCCAAGCTCGAGATGGTCGTAGCTATATCAGGGTAGCGGAAGAGGACTGCAAATCACATCCGCGAGTTTTCCTCATCGTCGCGGACACCGTCCACACCTTCACAAGCCCGGAAGATCGCCGGAGCACCGCGTGCATCTATTCCCGACCGGCCGACCCACCCCATGATCGTTTTCTTCATCCTGATATCTTAAGTGCTGGTATGGCCATGTCCCGGAAATAATTAGATCAATTTTTAAACTGAACTGCTATTAGCCTATCATGCCCTGCCTCCTTTTTTTTTCTTGTTTTTTTTTCACATGCGTGTGACCAGATCAAGTTTGTCTGCACGTGTATTAGTTCGGCCATCAAGTTTGAAATCCAATATCTTTTGATCTATAGACTCAAATTAGATGTTTTTTTATTGCGTTAGATTTTTAAATAAATTCTGTATCCAACAGATCCATAATATACAATTTTTGAATATTTTTGAATCTGCTTGAATTTAAATTCGAATTTAAACCTTCTGTTGAGCATAACGTGATAACCGTCAATGTGTTTCTTTTTAAATTGATATTCATGATATTTTCTATACATTAGTCTATCCAATAAAAGATTTACACGGAATAAATATATAATTAGAAATATTTGTCTGTTTTGCCATCTGTTTACATGTCGTGTGTTTTATTTGGCTCTTTATTTGCAATGGTTGCTTATTAGTGTAATTTTTTTGTTCACGTTAGATTTATTCTGAGTGCACGAGCAAGTTTCACAAAGAAACTATCACCATCAATTAACATAAGGCAAGTTACACCACTTGTTCATAATTTTGTCCCAGTTTTAATTCTATGCATGTGATCTTCAAAATTCTGTAGTATGCATGTGTAGGATATTCTAGTAGAATTTTTCCTTAGTATTATTTTGCAAGTGCGATGATTTTGTAGTATGCCATGAGTAGCTCTATACTTAGGATTTCCCCTCCTAATAGGTTACCCCTGTTTTTGCTAAGTATTGCTTGCTATGCTATATATACAAAGTAACGTTGGGGGGTTCGAAAGACAATGAATTTTTCTAAGTATAAAGGCTCTCTTGAGCAAACTTTTTTTCTCAAATCCACTTCAAAATAAAACTAAGTTTTCTTCTGAGCGGAATGGTTGTCGGGACAACGAGTGAGATTTTGGTGGAGGACGACCGCCCAGGAATCAAAGAAGTCTGCCATGTTTCAGAATTCAGAAGCTTCTAGTGGAATCACAATACATTATGGGCTCTGTCTTGGCCTAGTACTTAGTGGGAAACCTCACCTGGGTACCAACATTTGGAGGTTCTTGGCACGGTTGGATCCGGAAGGTAGAGGGGCTACTAAGGGAAAGCCTCGCCATGGTCTTGTCTGTAAAAAGGACTTGATCGTGGATTGTGGATAAAGTGCACAAACTCTCGAGAGTATTGCAATCTGATCGATCAGCCGTATTCACGGTAACAGAACAACAATGAGCGTCTGAAGGATAAAGCCTCTGAAGGATCTTCCTCTCTCTTTTCCAAACAAAGTTTTAAAAACCCCATGGCGTGAGTAATATCGCTAATGGGTGGGAATTTGGAACTTGGTGTGTAATATCCAAGTGTCACTTGGTGCGTAATATCCAAGTGTTTGGTTGTTTGCACACTTGGTGCATAATATCCTCGTGCGCCACTTGACCTTATGTTATCTAAGCAAATGTTTACAAAGTAGGACAATCTTCTCTTCTTCTCTCTACTTAAGAAAACTAGCTTTGAGCAAACGAACTCTACAGCCTAAACTAGCCTTGCATGTAGAGGTAGCCTTTTCTATCCTTGGTGTAATTTGCCAATACATTCAAAGTATTGACACAACTTGTTGGCTGCACGTTTCATGTGCAGAATTTCGGAGATCGTTGAAAGGTGCGCTAGGATCGCGGGTCTTCACTCAACCTGCCTGTGGCATTGATGGGACTCATGTTGTATATTTTTCGCTTTTGTTGTAATAATATAAACTCTGGATTATTCGATTCATGTAATAAAGACTTGTGTTTTACATGATATTCCATCAACTGTGAGTGCTAGCTATTGATCCAGGGACTAGCATGTTAATCACAGGGACTTAGGATCCTTACCGATCCGAGGTCGCTACAATAAGTAAATGGATTCGTATGTTAGCATGACAGGGAATAGATACAAATCTACCAACAAATTTTTCACAAATTAACTATCCTGGCTAGCATAAGCCAATTACTAAGAGATAAAACAACATGTAATTTCATTTTCAACAACGCAAGTGGGAGGCAGATCGATCACTGTTATGTTTGCAGGAAAAGGTGGCGGAAACATTTATTGAATATCAAGGCAATATTGTATATGCATATAGAAGCTTGATAAATTACTATCATGATGCATATGCAGAGCTGGCTCAAAATTGTCATATCCAATTTTCATAACCCCATATACAGATGTTCTAAAAGGTAATGAAGCAAAATAAATATAGCAAAGGACTGACTTGTTTACCTCGCTTTGATCTTCGTCACCTGATTCCTGCTCTTGCAACAGAGAAAAGATAAGCAAGGACAAAACCTGTAACAGATCAACTGGAATTTGTTGATAACATAGCTTATACACCTCTCTGTGATCAACCGCATGCTAAAGGCATACCTAGCTTGAAGGCCTTGCAAAATAAGTGTCACATGCCATAAAAAGAAAGATACAAACTTAGCCTCACTCAATATACTACATAATACCCACAACTAATAGTTTATTTACCAGATAAAAAATTAGTGTCAAGGTTGCGATACAATATATATGACGACCTAATACAAACACAGAACAATGAAGAAACATGCCTACATTTTTATTATGGCATCTTACATAGAAAAATATAATACTTATGCAAGGCATCCATTTGGTATGGCTGATAAGTGATAACATGATAGTAGATGTCACATCCCAAATTTTAAATTTGGTTCTGCATATCATTCATGCCATTGCATCATACTTTTCTATGCAAAACCATCGATTGAAAAGATTAGGAAAAACACTATTTTCTAAACCCTACTCTATTTTTACTACGAGGCTCCTACGGAGGCTTTAGTAGGACTTGCGTTGTCCACCCTTGTAGCCTAGTGGTTTCACTCATCCCTTGACCCTAGGTTGTTCCCCTCGATTTTACAAAAATTTAGGAACGAGAATCGTCCGATTCGGAGCTCGTATGGAAAAGTTACGGAGGTTTTACTAAAAAGGCAAAAAGAGAAAAAGAAAAGGATCAAAAAAAAGGGGCGTCAGCCTGCTGGGTCGCGTCGGCCCAGCCGCTAGCACCGCCCGCCCGCGCGGCGGATAGTAACAGCCGCCGACCGAGTCCGGCTAGGACCCGCGTGGGGGCCCCACTTAAGCCACGGGTCCCGCCACCTCTCTCTCCTCCACACGCCCGGACCCCGCCGCCTTCTCCTTGATCCGCGCGCGCCGCCGCCTCGGGAACCGCGCCGCCGCCGCCAGGTGAGCCTCCGCCCGCCGCCTCGCGCCGCCGCTCGCCGCCCCGCGTCGCCGCCCGCACGCGCCAGCGCCGCCGCGCGCTGCTCGCCGCCCGCGCCACCGCACGCCGCCGCGCCGCTGCTCGCCGTCCGCGCCGCCGCGCCGACCCGCCTCGATCCGCGCGCTGACCGCCTCTCCTTCAGCGCAGGGACCGCCGCCGCCGGAGCCGATCGCCGCCGCCGCCTCGAGCTCGCCGCCATCGTCTCCGGTGAGTCCGCCGCCGCCACCCCTCGTGGCCGTTGGATCTCCGATTTATCAAATGAGTTAATGGCCTTTTTGGAGTATTTAATTCGTAGAAAAAGATCTGTAACTCCAAAAATTGCGTGTAATATGACCCTGGATTCAGTGGAACGAGGGGAATCTCATCGTGAATTAAAAGGATAGGCTTATAGTAAAAACTTTTGCAGAAACTGTCTAGTGGCTTTCTGCAGTGTTTTAATTATTCAGGGAGTTTTATAATTCCTTTTTGAGTAATTCCAATTGGTACTGTTCCTAAATAGCAATGCCTATACAGTAGAATTTTCCCTAGATTTTACAAACAATATACTATCGGTAGTGAATTATTTGAGTTCTAGCTCTAGTTTTGAGCATTATATTTTGCATAATCGTTTTCCTTGCGCTAAAACTATTTTCCATGCATGCAATCAGTACCTCTACTGATCACTATTATGTGGTGCAGCTGTAGCACCAATTCACTTGTCTTACATGCATTCATGCATCATCTTTGTTGCATATGCTTGTGGATTGTTTGTTTAGGATTGCAATTGTATCGTGTAGATTGTGACGAGTGCAACGCTTGCTCGTGTGTGGATTGTTCTTCCGACCGCTACAACCAAGGCAAGTAGATGTTATTTTGTTTATGATATTGTCCTACTATTTTCTATGCATTGTTGTGTATTTTGTAGACGCATGTGTAGGATGATACTATCGCTATGCTATGTCCCATTATGTGGTAGTGCTTTCCTTGTAGATGAACCGCCGTTGGTAGATGTGCTTAGCCATGCTATGATGAACGAGGGCTGGGTTACATCACTGAAGCTTGTTTCTAAAAGTATTGGTTTGTGAAAACTAAAACAACTTAATCAATGAATCTCCTGGGTGTGATGGTATTGATAATTTTTGGTGGTTTCATTGCGGAAAAGCACCCAGGTATCAAGAGAGAATGATTGGCTTCTTTATTTTGGTAGCTTACGTGTACAACCATGTGTCAATAATGAAATGGGCGGTTGGTTGGACTTAGTAGGTTGTGGTAACTCAAACCCGCGTATCCAGAGATGTAGAATTTTGGTAGGTTGGACCGGTGCGCGTCGGAATTGGGGAGCTACTTCCCGAACAGTCTCTTCTTGGACTTCTCCCTATCATCACCCAAAATGAGAGTGATGGTACGAGCTGGGCTGGCCAAGTCACATGGGTAAAGTGTACTAACCCCTGCAGGGTGTATAATCTAATCGATTAGCCGTGTCCCCGGTTATGGACAACTGAGTTGCTTGATATTGATTCCATGACATGTTTCTCGCTCATTCCAATTTCATAATTGCTTTAACATTGTTGGGTTAACTTAATTGGGATCTTTTCAAAGAAAATCAAAAACTGTTTATGAAAGTAGGACAAAGGTATTTGCAAATGCAAGCCAGACACAGCTCCACTTGCCAAATATGCATGTAGATGTTAGTACTATTGTCTCCTTTACTAGCTCTACTTGCCATACATTTCATGTATTGACCCTTCGGGGCTGCTACGTTTTATGTTGCGGGTTATTCCGATTCTGAGTAATCGATATAGGCCACGGTACTCCACTCGGCACTTGTTTACTTGTGGGCAATTTGAAGAACGGAGGATTTACTTTATTTATGTTGCTACCTGAATAATTTGAGCTAGTCCTGAGCTAAGCTTTTATTGTAATAATGGTACTCTGGATCTTCGTTATTTTATGATACACGGATATTTGCTATGTTATTCATCTTATTCTATTGTGGGCCAATGAACCGATCCAAGGATTGGCATGTCACATAGAAGTCTCGGTCTTTTCAGAACCGCGGTGTTACAGTAGACAAAGCTAAGTTAAGGTGAAGAAAATTTTCAACACCGAAAAGACATTTCGATCTAAAATGTAAGGTACGGACAGGTCAGTCGAAACCACTGAGACACACACTCCGAAATAAATCATCTTATTCCAATAGAAAAGTAGGCCATATGTCTTACATGATTATTAGTAATAAAAGAAAATTATATAGCACCGACAGCAGAGAGTTTCTGCAAGCAAAGAAACTGCAACAGGAAAATATGTACCTCATAAGAGATAAAACTGAATAATCTGGACCTGGTAATTAACCATCTTATTTATTCAGCGTTACAACACCAATGGAAATATATGTTCCAGTAGAAACTATTTCCTTGTGGGCTAGCCATTGAGTGGGACAAAAACTTGAACATAAGGCATCACCAATGCATCCCTAGATAATCGTCCCTGGAATAATACAGAAACAAATATTTGGACCACAACTACTCGATACTGAACTCAAAATCAAATAAGTAAATTTTCCCATGACATCATGACAGTTTTTAAAAGGCCACCTATAGATCAATAGACAGATGAAAACAATAATCTACCAAATGCAAAAAAATTGTGTCACACTGCAGAACAATTGGGATTAATGAGTATGTCTCAATCACTTCTAGCATAGGAAAGATGGAGTCGTCGTATTCAAAATGGAAAATAATGCCTCGAACGCCGAGGTATTTGTGTAAGGAAAAACATACCTAAAACTACAGTCCGTCATTTGGTTCCTGATGCCTCAACTTCACACAGGCTTTTTTCAGGTCATGCAAGAGTGGCTCCCATGGAATCAATGCTCCAGGCATCTGATACTTCTTATCATCCCTCTGAATCTTGATTGTGCTATGTAGCCTCCATCTTCTACTGTTGTGTCATCTACTACTATACTATATTGAACTCGAGATGATTTTACTAACTATTTCTCCTAGATAATAAACCCATCACGGAGCTCTATGTCTATTTCTTGTAGGCATGTAATTTTAAGGATTGCAAATAGCAATTCCAGAGAAGAGCAACGTCAAATACATAACTATGACCTTAGTCCATGGAACCCAATGCCCGTCAATGACCGCGCAGAACACACCCTGATCAAACCCAACACATCAACGGGAAACTAAGAAGAAAGAATACATCAATCATACACCAGTTTATAAAAGAATTAAAAGAATAGCATTAAAAGGAGAAATGTAGCATAACATACCATCTGCACATCTGCAGCCTGCAAATTGTAGAATTCCGCCAACGATCATGACCAAACCTTCTGACAAACTACAGAAGGGTTCCCTCTAGCGGAAACAAAATACCAGATGCCGCAAGAAGCAAGTAAGCCACAACCACCGACCCAATCGGAAACCCTCTCCCCAGGAAATGGGTGCTCGGGATGGCCAGGACAGCGCATGGGAGAACTACAGGCGGTGGTAGGCAAGGAAGACTGGGTTGGCACCCGGATCTGGTGAGGAATGGCGGTGGGGAAGGAGGTGGAGTGGAGGGAGGAGCGGCAGGCCGTTGTCGGAGCTGTCATGGCGGCAACCAGAAAACCTCTCCGCATGAGAGAGTTTTTCTGGGAAGAGAGAAGGACGGTTAGAGTTTGGTGCGGGCTAGATTTTGGTTGCCGACTTCACGTGTTGGACCGGTGGAACAAACCATATTCCAATTCAAAGGATTTTACTTTACTGTTAAATGCAGCTGAGCCGGTGCTTAACACGCAGGTCTGTCACCAGATGTAAGCTGTAGTATAATAGGAAAATTGCCTATGCGTTGCTACGGAGAAATAAATTTAGATCTTCATGCATGCATAATAAATTGATCTCATAATATTGATCCAAACTAATGAAGTTAGACTCTCATTTCTTCCCCAATCTTATAAAAAACAATGCCCAAGCAAAGTCCGACAAACTTGTAGCATTCTATTAACCTCTAGGAGCAGAAATCCATCTTCAAAATAAGTAAACTATCAAAAAGAGGACCGGAGTACATATTGATCACGTCCATTATCGAGAAAGGAATAAAGTACAACTATACATCAGCTCAGTGTCATGGATATAATTTATTTTTTCGTAGGAATAATGGCTAGTTTCAAATGTCTGACCGGTAAATAATAATCGGTGCGCGAAAGAAGAAAAATTGTAATTGATACCTTTTTCACTGTACCTAGGAACATCACGTGCAAGAGAAAATCGTAATTGATTCTTACGAACGTCTTTGGGAGCTACAGACAATGTCAACAGAAGGGCTAAACACACACACCACTTGTGACTTGTGCACATACACTTTACACATACTTGATACCTTTCAGTTATAGCCCCAGGTGGAAGATCATAACTTCAGTTCCCTGCTAAAAAAATAAAAGCTTCAGTTTACAAATTAAACTCAGCTATGGACTTCTCAATTTATGGAAAAAAATCTCATCTATAGATTTTTTTAGTTCAGGAAACAAATCTAAATGCCCAGTTGGCCTAGGGCCTATTTGTACCCTGCTAAACGGAGCAACATGGGAAAATTCATGCACACATTAGCACATGCACATAATTTTATTCATATTAAAAGATCAAGAGCACTAGTGGAGAACGGGCATTAGTCCCGGTCCTAGGGGGCCTCTAGTCCCGAATATGCAGCCGGACTACGAAAACGGGACTAGAGGTCCCAGCCTCTAGTCCCGGGTCAGTTACGGGCCGGGACTAGAGGTTCTGCACGTGGCAGCGTAGCAGTGCGTGTGGGGATGGGGGATCTTTAGTTCTGATTCGTAATACGAACCGGGACTAGTTATTTTCTGCCGCGGCAGCATTTTACCATGCGGGTTTCTGCCGCGGCAGAATTTTAGGAGCGATTTCTGCCGCGGCAGAATTTTGGGCCGATTTCTGCGGCGGTAGCCGAATGCATTTTTCTGAGCTTGTTCTAAAAGTTATTACCCAACTTTCATTAGTTCTGCACTTTTTGATTTGAGCAACAGAAGGTCTTCTAAAAAAATCAATATTTACCTGCTGGTCTGTTTTGACAGATTTCTGCCATCATTTGCATTTGCGTCTCACAGAAGCTTTGTTTTGATGGGTTTTCAGTTGAAGTGCGTACCAAAGGTTTATTATTTTTGCTTACACTAATGTTGTAATTGAGTTTGTGCAAGGGTTTTGTATCAGAGAAATTTTCAGGAGAAAGAGAAAAGGAATCTACAGAATTCGTCTTTGAATAGGTAAAAGTGGTGAAAACAGAAGGTTCGTGAAACCCTAATCTTTTTATATTTTTGATGTTTTTAATACATAAGGGAAGTTACGAGATGAAACTGAAGAGGAAACGGAGCAGGGGTGGACAAACCCACCCCAGGCGCGGGCCCAACCTGGTCACGCCTAAGGGGGGTGTTTCCACCTCAGACTCCGTCTCCGCTTCGTTTTCGTGTCAAAGCCTTCCTTATGCATTGAAACTTCGTAATATATAACCCCCCATATCCCCTGAGGTTCATGCATCGTGTTCTCGAGAGTGTTTTCGTTTTGATCTGTTTCTGTCAGGAAATCTTCTCAAGTTTAGAGAACCATGGCCTCCACCAAAGACAAAGGCAAGAAGCCCGAGGAAGAAGAACCTCAAGTTCCCAAGGATGAGGAGATTCCGGTAGGTTATGAAGGAGACATCGAGGAGGACAAGCAACTTTACACCCGCGCTACCGTCGCAAGCATTGGTTTGGTGGCACTACCGACCAAGCTTAAGAATACAGCACGTATGTCTACAGGAGGGAAACCTCCACGTCTCTTCTACAATCCACAGCCATCTCCTCCACGTAACAAGAGACCCTTCCATACACTTATACATGAATATCAATATCAACATGTGCCCAAAGGAAATTTGCCTTCGTTTTGGGATATGCGTCATTCTAACAATGCAGAGAAGGATCATGCTAAGGATGAAGAGTGGGGAAAGAATAACAAGAACTGGGATTCTCGGACTGACATGGTCATGAATCGTATAGAGAAAAACTCGGAGCTAATCCGTAATCTTACTTTTGAGTTCGAGGAGTCGAAGAAACTTATTAAGGAGATTATCAAGAGAACACCACCACCAAGGGAGTAATTCGTCATCAGGTTTGGCATCCCCCTGGCTTGTTCCAAGCTTGGGGGAGTATCGCAGTATCACCACCATTATCTTTTATCTTTTACCTTTTTAGTGGATTCATATCTTTGGTAGAGAGGGTTATCTTATAGTTTGGTTTGCATGTGGAAGTATCTCTCCTTTAGTTGATTATCTATGTATCCCTTGGTGTGAGTGCCTTTATTGAATATTAATGAGAAGTCTCATCTTTTACTTTTTGCACTTCTCATTTTAGTTTGCAATCTCTATTATATGATGGATCTTGTTGATCAGTATTGGCGCCACTTCGGGATCATCAAGTGGATCTAAATTGGTTTTGGCAAACCGAGTTATGGTCAGTGGCATTACTATGAAAGAGAAAAAGAAAGAAGAAGCTTACAGGTATTTTGTATCATTTGTTTTTTTTCTTGTTGGCTCATAAGCTTAGTATTCTTTATTTAAGATTCTTTTGCGTCTTCAAGGAAGATTGCATGTTTGGATTTATTACTTGTATGTTTGCTTGTTTCCATCAACTCTCTTGCTTGCTACCCAGCCTTGCTAGCCAAAAACCTGTTTTGAGAAGGCATGCTTCTCATGTTTCAAAAACCCTTTGAACCAAAACTTTTGCCACTTGTGTCCACCATATCTACCTAGTAGCTTTTGCTATTCCAAGCAAATTCACAAGCTTCATCTACCTTTCGAATTAAAAAGTATTTTGTTATGTGAAAACTAGTTAGTAAAGATCTCACGAACTTGATGGCACACTTTATTACTTGCCCCTAATAAAATTGAAACATTGTGAACATCGAAGTTGTATATACTTGCATCTATACGTTGGAATTAGCATAACTATGCTGTCACGGGGAACGTTTTCAACAGAGGGAACTTGTAAGTCCATGGAGTTTGTATTCTGTGTTAGAGAAATTACTAAGCCGCTAGCCTAAGCCATGCTTAATCATGGTGGAAACTTGTAGAATCACCATAGTGAGTCATCTATGAAGCATCCTCAATAAAAAGCTATACATATAGTAAATAAAAAGATCGCTGAGATGCTCATTGTCTGCTTGCCTTGTCATTTTGGTTATGGGAAAGCTCATGTACCATGTGCAAGGGGTACCCAGTGGGAGGTTCTCAATGATATGCAAATACTTACAATGACAAGAACTTACCTGGTTCCAAAGTTGAGTAGCATGAGGAGTGACCCTCGTATTCAAGGACATGAGATTGCCAACTTATATTTCGTCAAGCATATACTCCATATTTGTTCACTTTAACCTTAATCATCTCAAGATTCTTATGATAGGGGCAATGAGGGCTCAAAGCTAGTAAGTACCATAATCTTTTGGAAGCTCTTTATGACTTGTAATCCTTGCTACCCTCTAAGAAGGGACCTTTCTTCCACTTCCAAGTTGAGTCAGTAAACCTACTTCCTCTCTATCTCCATCAAGCTTTTGAGTTGTTGTGTTTCAAGCATTCATATGGTGATTTATTCAATCATGTTCTTTATCTTCCTTGTTTGCACAAAAATCTTATCTATTGAGTATTACTTTGAAAGCCTTCACTTGTGTTTTGAGCAAAGAGTGCTCCTGTTTTGAAACCTCTACAAAAAGCCTTTGTGAAACTGTTTGCCAGGTGTTCTTAGACCAAGAACAAGTTTTCCAATTCCAATTGTGATTTATCTTTATGCATCTCTATTGTGACTGTTGTACTTGGTTGCAAGCTAAGTTATATATTGGTGAGTTGTTTTCTTCTATGAGTTGTGCAATGGTAAGTGTGATGCTTCTTGTTCGTATTCTTTTATCGACACTTCACTCCATAAACCTGTGGACATGTTTAATGAGCTCAGTATTCGCTTGGGGACAAGCGAAGTCTAAGCTTGGGGGAGTTGATACGCCAAATTTGCATCACCATTCTATATCATAATTTACCTCTATTCATTGATATTTGTCTTATTATGAGGTATTACTTATGGATTTTCATCTATTTATGCATGTTGGATGATTCCTGGAGGATGGACTGCCGGAGTCTTGATTTTGAGGGAAAAGAAGGCGTTTCGGTGCAATTTCGCGAAGATCAGAAAAATACCAGAAAAATATGGAAACATATTATTTTACCTGAGGACGAAGGAAGCCAGAAGGAGGAGCGAAGGGGGGCCTTAGGGGGCCACACCCCCTAGGCACAGGCCCACCTGACCCCGCGCCTAGGGCAGGTGTGGCCCACCTGCCCGGCCTCCGACTCCGCCCATTCGCCTATATCTTCCCTACGGAACCCTAATACCAGGGGGGCAACCACAGATAGATTTCCGCCACCTCTGGGGGACGGAAAACAACGAGAGAGAAAGATCTCTCCGGCAAACAGATTTCTGCCTGGGGAATTCCTTCCCAGAGAGGGGAGACTGTCGCCATCAACACCGTCATCAAGCTAGGCTTCATCGGGATCATCATTATCAGCCACACCATCATCTCCACCAACACCATTATCACCACTCCGTCCCGCTGTAACAATTGTGTTGGATATTGCTTTAGTTCTTAGGGGAAACTTTCCCGGTGTTAATTACTATTATAGTTGATGCTTGTGAGTGGAACCATTGGATTATTTTTTATGTTCAGATTGTTATCCATTATCATATCATCTTTGATCTTGATCCATATGATGTCTTGTGAGTAGTTCGTTTAGTTCTTGAGGACATGGGAGAAGTCATGTTGTTAGTAGTGAATCTGTGATGAGTTATTATTCAATGGTTTAGTATTTAAGTTGTGGTGCTATTCTTCTAGTGGTGTCATGTGAACGTCGACTACATGATACTTCACCATTTATGGGCCTAGGGGAATGCATTTTGTATTTGGCTACTAATTATGGGGTTGCCGGAGTGACAGAAACCTAAACCCCCGTTAGGACACCTTTGCACAAGGGAGCGTAGGATCTCAGAGTTTAAGGCTGTGGTTAGATTTATATTTTAATTACTTTTCTGTAGTTACGGATGTTTATAGGGGGTTTACAACTACTGTGGCTACTAATTGTGGATTTTCACAGGGGGTTTATATTCTGTTTTTTGTTGAATTAAAAAATATCATTTGTATACTAGAGTTTGAATTTATTAATATTATTATTTCAATATCTTTTATTCTGTAATGATAAAAAATATGTATCATATATCAAAATTTGCAGGAAAAAAAGATCTATAATATAAATCTATTAGCATACTAAATATGGATCAGGACTAAAGCTTGCGGTAGGCTAGGGAAGGCAGGACTAGGGCAGGCAGGACTAATGATAGGGGTGAGTGTCGACATTATGTCGTGCGGATTTTACCTTGTCCCGGATGGTGTCGCCAACTCGGACTAAAGCTGACCCTTTAGTTCCAGTTGGAGACACCAACCGGACAAAACATGAGTCAGTACTAATAATAGGGGTGAGTGTCGACATTATGTCGTGAGTGTCGACACTATGCCTAGCTACTTGTACTATAAATAGGAATCCTTATGAGTCCAGTCCTCCAGCCAGTTTGAGGCATCTCCAAGATGGTCTTCAAGATCAGGTACACCACTACGGCCAGTTTCAGGGAGATGCCGCCGGAGCCCAGTACTCCGGCATCACCAAGAAACTGGTCATAGAGGCGCTCCCTAATATGTAAAATTAGGTTAGCTCCCAAGCGTATTGATCTAGTTAGAGAATTTACAAGCTGCAAGATGATCTTCGAGAGTAGGTACACCACTACAGCCAGTATCAGGGAGATGCCGCCGGAGCCCAGTCCTCCGGCATCTCCAAGAAACTGGTCATAGAGGCACTCCGAAATATTTGACCATACGTGTTTGGAGATCAGATCTTAATGGTAAGTATGAATCGGGACAACATCTTCATAGTTTGGAAAAGTCATAGTATGAATCGGAACTAAAGGCCCCCCTTTAATCCCGGTCCAACCAAGAAATAGGACTAACACTCAAGACATTTATTAATATTTAAAAATCGAGACTACGGAATCGGGACTAAATGCCCCCTTTAGTCCCGGTCCAGCCACAAACCGGGACTAACACTCAATAAATTTATTAATATTAAAAACCGGGACAACCTGGGACTAGCTAACACTCAGGAATAAAGCCGCCCCCTTTAGTCATAATCATGCCTAGTCCTATAGTACGCAGCTTCAGGGTCTTCTTCGTCATCGTCATCGTCAACTGCCACTCCGGGGATCCTCAGCCTAGCCATGACATATACTGGGGGCACCTGCCATTCTGGCCTCGGATTCATGGCTGGCGGGGGAGGGGTCTCCTGGAAGATGATGCCGCTACCGCCGGGCGGGGGAGGGGCCTTCTTGTGGCTCTATGGCCGGTGGGCACCGTAGGCGAGGATGGTCTCCCCCGGCGATGTAGCACATCACGCCAATGATAGTCCGGTTCGCCCACCACAGGCGGCAGCCGGCTTCGTTGTGGTTCACCGGGGTAGGGCAGTCACCCTCATACCTAGAGAGCTCTCTTTCTCGCCGGTTAGAAAAAAGGCATTCCAGATGTCATAGTTGTCGGGATCCCACTGGGGATCCATCCGGTGCTCCGGCGTAAGCTCGTGGTAGAAGTGGTTCGTGATGGCCGCCTGGCGTGTAGAACCTTGAGGGACAGGAGGGACAGGAACCCCTCCAGCGCTCAGCATCCAGCCAGCGGGCGGCCAGTAGCCCGGAGGGCAAGGGTAGCTGGAGGCGCACAACGCCTTGGTCTCCTCGAGGGTCAGAATGGCCCAATAGGGGTTGTCCATTGTTGTGAGAGAGGAAGGTGTGGATTTGTGGATAGCGATGGCGCGGTAGGCCTAGATATAGAGGAAAAGGGCGGGAAAACATGGCGGGAAGCGGTGGAAAATGACGGGAAATATCTTTAGTCCCAGTTAGTGGCTACAACCGGGACGAAAAGCTTCGGTCAGAGGAAAAGGGCGGGAAAACATGGCGGGAAGCGGTGGGAAATGGCGGGAAATATTTTTAGTCCCGGTTAGTGGCTACAACCGGGACTAAAAGATTCGGTCAGAGGGAAAGTTAGTATAATTATTTTTATAAAACAGAAAAAATAACAAACTTGGTAAAAGCTTCCCAAAATGATATACATATGTACATATTGATTGCATCTAAAATGACAAAATTCATAATACATCATATGACTTTCTTATGACCGTGTGGCCTTAACCATGGAGCATCTTCATCAAGTAACATGATGCTTGGGTCATCCTTCACTACAAACGGCAGAATTTCATGAAACTTGTCATAATCTTCTGACATCTCTGTCTTGTCCTCCACTCCTACGATGTTTCTTTTCCCTGAAAGAACTATGTGGCGCTTTGGCTCATCGTTTGATGATGTATTCGTTTGCTTATATTTTCTTTTTCTTGGTTTGGAAGACATGTCCTTCACATAGAAAACCTGAGACACATCATTGGCCAGGACAAATTGTTCATTCATGTATGCAAGATTGTTGAGATCCACTATTGTCATTCCGTATTTTTTGTCTACCTTAACCCCGCCTCCTGTTAGCTTGACCCATTTGCACCGAAACAAAGGGACCTTCAAAGCAAGTCCATAGTCAAGTTCCCATATCTCCTCTATGTAAACATAATATGTGTCCTTTGCCCATTGTCGTCTATTGTATCAAAGCGGACACCACTGTTTTGGTTGGTGCACTTTTTATCTTGGGCGATCATGTAAAATGTATTCACATTTATCGCGTACCCTTGGAAAGTCCATATAGTCGAAGATGGTGAGCAGGCCAACAAGTACAACTCATCACAAACAATGTTTTTATTCATGAGATGTGTTTGTAACCAACCGCCAAAAGTCTTCATGTGTTCATCTCTAATCAAGGAGTCATGCTTTCCTGGGTTGTTTGAGCGTACAATATTCTTGTGTTCCTTTATATACGGAGCTGCCAAGGTGAATTATGCAGAACCATGTAGTGTGCTTGAGTGAAAGAATTTCCGTTCCAACATATTATTGATTTCCTTTCTAGTGTGACTTTTCCATTCAATCTCCCCTCATGCTGTGATTCAGGAACACCAATTGACTTAATGTCAGGAATAAAGTCAACACAACACTCAATGACCTCCTATGTTTCATAGCCCTTTGAGATGATTTGTTCTGGCCTAGCACGGTTATGGACATATTTCTTCAAGACTCCCATGAACCTCTCAAAGGGGAACATATTGTGTAGAAATACAGGACCCAAAATGGCAATCTCATCAACTAGGTGTACTAGAAGAATGGTGGGAACACCAACTCAAAACTAACGAGACACTGGACCACATCATTTTGTAACCTCGGTAGAATTTCTGGATCGACTACCTTCTGAGAAATAGTGTAACATCCCAAAAATACTAAGCTTGGATCATCAAACTCTAATCATCAAAATTAGGGTTAACAAAAACTTTTCTAAATAAAATTATGAATGCATGCATATGTGTATGCATTGATTTTGAATTCTTTTAAAACCACCTTGTTTGTTTGTTTCATTGGTTGTAAATGTTTCTTAGGTGAAATAAACATCATCTAAAACATTTCCCACACTTTTCCTAAAGACAAGTAAATCAACACACATATATTAAATGAATGGTCACTTTGACCAATTTAACTCTCATGCCTACTTTGGCTGTCTCAAACTTTCAGAACCTAACAGAAACTTTTCTGGATCTTTGCATCCCTTGAATGTACTCATAACAAAGTATCAAGGTCCACTTTGTGATCATCCAGAAACATTCAAATGCATAGTTTAAATGACAATTCAAAATTGAATCTTTATCATATGGGAAGATCCCACTTTTTCAAAAACCACTCAAACAAGCTCAACTTTCAAAACCCAAGCATCTGCAGACTCACCAGCACCAATCTAGCACACCCACCAAAAATCTTTTCAAAATTAAAAACATGATTTCATGCGGCCATTTCATCAAACAGGTTGTAGACACAAATCAAACAAACATCAAACACTATAGTGTGCAGTAAAAAAATTGGCCTAACTGGTTCCCTAGTTAGCTCACAACCAGCTCAGTAGATCATCTAGGAAGATAAGCCAAGCACTAGAACCACTGTGAGCTTGCCATTGACATCAATGGTGAACAGCCGAGCACACCCTTGCCACTCCATAGTCGACAGCAAACTAGGAGCAGCAGCAAGCCTAGCCAGCATGTCTGGGAGGGAGCCCACCGTCCACCACCACTCACTGTCCCAGCCGCGAGCGTTGCCAAGCCCTGGACCATGCGCACGGACCGCGCCCAGACCGCCAGCGACCATGCCGAGCGTGCGCCAGAGCGCCACCCTCGACCGAAGCCCACAGACCGCGCGCCGCCCTCACCGGGTGCACACACGATCGCCACCGACCCAGGAGACCGCCAGACATCCCCATTTGCCGCCCCGTGCCGCACAGCCACCGCCAGCCGTCGAAGACGCCGCCTCTGCCGCGCAGAGCATCGCCCGTTCCAGACCAAACCGCACCGCCCCATGCCTCGAAACCATGTCGTTGAGCATCGCCAGGAGACACCGCACCGTCCCCTACCTTAGCCCATGCCATTAGCTGCCTGTAACATCGCCCCCGACGAGCTCACTGTGCACCCCATCGGTCCTCTCGCTCGACTATAAATAGAGGCCACCCCCGCTCGATTTCTTCACACCATCTCACTCCCCTCTCCTCACTGATCGTGCCACACCGTTCTCAGAGCAAGGTGAGCACCACCTCACCAGAATTTCACCGGAGCCCGCCGCCTCTGGAGAAGAAGGAAGCCATCGATTTCGTCCACCCCAGGAGCTGCCGCGACCACCCCTGAGTTCGCCGTTGTCGACTTCGTCGTTCGCCCGCCTCGCCGACCCTCGCCCGTACCCCGGTGAGCTCCCAGCACCCCTCACTGGCCGCGTTAGGTTTCGTTCTCGCCGGCGTTGTCTCGCGTCGATGATGACTCTTAGCCGTTGGATTAGAACTAGATCGAACGACCCACGTTGCCCCATACCGCTTCGCCCAACCCCGTGTCACTGATGAGTGGGGACACCCACTTAAGCAGCCTGCGGGAGCACTGCGCTTAGCAGGCCGGCCCGCTTACTTTTCCCGTGCAGCCCAGTTATTCAAATTAAACTTTTTCCATTTCAATTCAAACACACTTCTGTACCCAACTTCAAAAACCAACCCAGATCGATTCAGTGCACCAATTGGAATGAAACCAATTTTGTTGGAAAGGTCTGTGAATGCTGAATCCAAGCCCGTTGGATTCAAGTCATTTGGATCTATAGACCACTCATGGTAAAAATAACAAGGCAGAAGCTTTTCTGCATTCAAACATTTTTCAAATTTAAACCATAATAGCTTTTGAGTTAATTCCAACTCTCAAAAATCACATTTAACCATACCTTTCACAATATATAAAAATATATAGGTTTATTTGCAGAAATAATGTTCAAGTAATAAAAGAATGCCCCATAGGCATTTCTAGCCACTTTAATTAATTAAAATAAAAGGGTAAAACCTTATTAAATTGTGACACCACTTTAAATCACATTCCCATGGACTACAATATATGGTGATGACATGTGTCAACATGATCCCATGTTTGGTTTGGAGAATATTAAATCTTGAGTAGTATTTCAATGAGTAGAAATTACTTTCCTAAAAATAAAAGGAATTAAATCAAGCCTTAACCTTGTAATGATAGAGATGATGCTAGATCATCTATAGGAATCTTGTGTGTGATGATTGCAAATAGTTAAGTATTGTTTGGTGATTGTGTACCTCGTATTTATTCATAGACGCTAGTACCGACCAAGGATACGAGGAGGAAGGAGGATTCTACGAAGAAGAAGCCGAGGAGAACTTCAACCATTGCTCTGCACAAGGCAAGCCTAATACTACTAGTGAATGTGTAAGCTAGCACATGCAATTTAGCAAGCTGATGCTATACCTATGCAAGCTTATATTGACATTGATGCAAGCTAACCCTTGCAAGATACCCTACTGATGCAACCAACCCCTACTTGTTACTATGCCTACTATATGCTTTAAGCATATGAGATCATACCCATTTGATAAACCAATCCTAGTTTTATTTGCAAGCTTCTACTTTATTTATTTATCAAAGCTTCAATTTAGAGTTGACTTAAGTGACTTGTAGATACTAGAAAGATCCTAAAGGTTGCATAAAGAGCATAAAATTTGTCCTAAGCTAGAAACCTTGATATCAGCCTAAGATATAAGGTTGGACTTAGTTGAAACTCCACTAGTTTACCACCCCTCATCAGTACTACCTCCACCTGTAGATGCTAGTGCTAAGTATAAAAACTTGATCAACTTTAGATGGGAATACTTGGTGGAAAAATGGTTATGAAAACCTTGAAATGATGGATAATTCTATTGAAATGTTTTGGACATGTGTTTCCAAACACTTGATGATTTTGGTGATAAAAAAATGTTGAGGCATGAGCCTTAGCCCTTTATAAAACTGATGGTTGTCTGGATGCGATACCATTCCAATTTTCTCGTACAACCACAATACCCGAATATAGGGTAGGGCTTGACTGGAAACTTATATCCCTTAGTATTAGTTCCCTCATGGCCAAGGTCTGAGATGAGGCTACCTTGTGAAGATTGTCCACCTGTGTAGTACCCCAGATGACAGTTGGTCATGGTTGGGAGGCCAAACTCACAGGAGAGGTGCTTATACTAGGGCGTGTAATTGAAAGGTTAGGATTGATTATCCGCATACTGAGTATGGTGAATTCAGGATTTGTTCCTGACGGATGTATCGAATGTTGTGGTGAAAGTGTACAATCTCTACAGAGTGTCAAACTTTTCGAATAGCCGCGTCCGCGGTTATGGACAGTTGGAGTGGCCATACTGTTCCCCCGTCAGACTTTTCAAAATGACTTGTGAAATGAATTGAGACTTTGACTTGACCACAACAGAGTTGTGATATGAAATACAAGTTCCCACTTAGGAGTTATAAAATTGTGACTAGCTTTAGAACCTAGTAGAAATAATTCTGGCTTTTGCAAAACAACCCTAGAGCCTAGTGTCCTATTATCCAAAAAACCCTTTACCTGTTAGTATTAGTTTGCGAGTACGTAAAGAGTACTCATGGCTTTGTCCCTGGCTATTCCCATGGCCAGACTATGAAGAGGAGTACCTGGATGATGGACCCTAGGAAGGTTACGACAACTAGGATCATCTCCCATCGTCAGCATTGCCTGTGACCCCGAAGATGGAGCTTCGCCTACGCTACCGTTATTATTACGTATTTCGCTGCTTGAAATTGTATTAAGAACTTGATCATGAAATCCCTATTTGTGTAAGAACTTATTTATCGTTTATAATGGATGATGTACTATGGTATCCAATTCTGTTATGTCTCGCAAAAATGATAATCCTGGGACTGCGATATATGGCATAACAGTCATCTAGGATTGAAAAATCCGGGTGTTGAAAAATAGCATTGAAGAATGCACATAGCTTCACAATGACCATTTTCCGGTTGAATCCCCCTCAATGCAACCGGAAACAATTGTGTCATAAGCACGTGGCAGTCATGAGACTTTAGGTTCTGTAATTTTTTCTCTGCCATATTTATTATTCCCTTTATATTCGACGAGAAGCCAAAGGGGACCTTCATACTTCTTAGGACTTCAAAAAAAATTCCTTCTCTTCTTTGGTAAGAGCATAGCTGGCAGCACTTAGACATTCTTTATCTGTCTTTATTGGATGCACGCCGTCTCGGTCTTTCATACCTTGCTGGTCCTGTCGTGCTTCTGGCGTATCTTTTGTCTTTCCATACACGTCCATAAAGCCTAGCATGTTCACGCAAATATTCTTCGTCACGTGCATCACGTCGATTGCAGAGCGGACCTCTAGAACTTTTCAATAGGGTAGCTCCCAAAATATAGATTTTTTCTTCCATATGGGCACATGTCCGTCAGCGTCATTTGGAACAGATTGACCGCCAGGGTCCTTTCGAAAGATTACTTCTAGATCCTTGACCATACCAAATATATTATCACCATTACGGCGGATAGGCTTCTTCCGGTGATCTGCCTCGACGATTCCCTAGGTACACATTCTTCTTACCTTTATCCGAATATATACTTTTAGTATGATCTAACAATACATGCATGCATTGTATCCCTTGTTTGATTGTCCTGAAAGTTTACTAAGAGTAGGCCAATCATTGATGGTTACGAACAACAACACATATATGTCAAATGGCTCATGTTTGTGCTCATCCCACATATGAACACCTTTGTCGCGCCACAACTGTAGAAGTTCTTCAAGTAATGGCCTTAGATAGACATCAATGTCATTGCCGGGTTGCTTCGGGCCTTGGATGAGCACATCATAATGAACTTCCGCTTCATGCACAACCAAGGAGGCAGGTTATATATACATAGAGTTACAGGCCAGGTGCTATGACTGCAGCTCTGCTCTCCAAAAGGATTCATGCCATCTGTACTTAGACCAAACCTTAGGTTCCTTGCGTCATCTGCAAAGATCGGGTACTCTCTATCAATTTTTCTCCATTGTGACCCATCAGCAGGGTGTCTCAACATCGAGTCTTTCCTGCGCTCTTCTTTATGCCATCGCAACAACTTGGCATGCTCTTTGTTTTTAAACAAACGTTTCAACCATGGTATTATAGGAGCATACCACATAACCTTTGCAGAAACTCTCTTCCCGGGGCGCTGCTCGCCCTCAACATCACCAGGGTCATCTCGTCTGATCTTATAACGCAATGCACCGCATACCGGGCATGCATAAAAATTCTCGTACTCCTCACCGCGATATAGTATGCAGTCATTAATGAATGCATGTATCTTCTACACCTCTAGTCCTAAGGGGCAGACGACCTTCTTTGCCTCGTATGTACTGACTGTCAATTCATTATCCTTTGGAAGCTTATTCTTCCAATTTTTTAGTATCTTCTCAAAACCCTGGTCAGATACACCATTCTCTGCTTTCCATTGCAGTAATTTCAGTGTGGTACCGAGCTTTGTGTTGCCATCTTTGCAATTTGGGTATAACATTTTTTTGTGATCCTCTAACATGCGCTCCAACTTCTTCTCGTTTTCATTTTTTTCACTCGCTCCGTGCATCAAGAATGGCCTGACGAAGATCATCAGAAGTCTCATCTAATGCTCGTTCTTCACCTTCTTCTTGTTCATTGTCTTCTAGTGCAGTACCACCGTATTCAGAAAACATTGGATAGTTGTCATCGTTCTCTTCTTCTTCATTGTCTTCCATCATAACGCCGCTTTCTCCATGCTTTGTCCAACAAATATAGTCAGACATGAAGCCTGATTGAATCAGGTGGATGTGAATGGTTTTGGATGAAGAGTAATCCTTCTCATTCCGACAGACACGACATGGAAAACACATAAAACCATTCCTCTTGTTTGCCTCAGCCAAATCGAGGAAAGAATGCATGCCTTTAATGAACGCGTCAGACATTCAGGGGGCATCGTACATCCATTCTCGACTCATCTGCAGTATAATTAAAATTTTCTATCATATAAAAAGTTTGGATCATTTTTACTACAATTACTTTTACATGCACTAATTTTTGAATTAAGATTTTCTATCATATTAAAATTTTACATGCACTAATTTTTGAATTGGACAAAACTGTTAACATAAAAATGTTAACTATTTAATTATTGCTCTAACAGTGAAAACCTTATTCAATTCTGAGATCCGAAACTCTTAAAATGCTCATCTCAATTTTCAGTAGCTTTTTGTATAATCAAACTATGCTTAAAATTACACATCTAAAATTCCCTCTACTCTTCTAAGCATAAAATCCCTCATTCTAGTTCTAAAGCATTGAGCTAAACTATACAATAAGAGATGAAAGATTAAAGTTGCTAACCATTTTAGAAGCTTGGATTGATAGATGATGCCACCAAATCTTGACAAGCTTGGATTGAAAGTTGCCACCAAATTAGACAAAAAATGAGAATGAACTTGAGCTGTTGGAGGAAATGGCCATGTTTTATGCTGGATCGAAAAGGGATATATATAGGGATGGAATCGAGCCGAGCCGAGCCGGCTCGTGGCTCGGCTCGGCCAGGCTCGGGAAAATCGAGCCGAGCCAGAGCTCGGCTTGGTATACCAAACTCTCTAGAAATTGGGCTCATGGCTCGCTCGGTCAAGTTCGGAGCTCGCTCAGCACGGGCCACCTCCGTTCCTTCTCCGCGCGATTAAATCTATGTCCCTTCCATCAAGATCGATCCCAACCACCCCTACTCCGTTATCTCTTCTCCCTCGCTCAGCACGGGCCACCTCCATCGCCGCCAGCCAACTGCAGCCTAGCCATCACCCGCCCCCATATACTCCTCCCTCTCCCGTGAGATGCGCGGCGGTGACCGCCTTTGGTTATTGCCGGGCTGCCGGCCCTCCGCCGCTGGCCATCCGTGACCGTGTGCAGTGTACCTTCAGTCTCCCATGTCAATCTCCCCGCGACCCCCCTCTCTGTTGCATCACGATCTGATTTGCCACCGGCCACCTGCAATACCTCCACCAGCCGCCTGTGTATGCTCCTCCCGCTCCTCTGAGAGCGGCGGCAGCTTGCCATCCATGTGCAGCAGGGAGTTGCTCATGTGCTGATGACAACTGCTCGTACTGACATGATGGAATTTGTATGGTGTGTGTCAAGGCCACGGGTGCATCCCACGTGTCTTGCGTGTGTGCTTTTTTCTCTATGTGCTAGCTTGCTATGTGTGGATGGATGTACTAGCTTGCCTATAGATCTGTTGCTCTCTGCATTTGATTGGAATTTTTATCTGTATTTATGTGTCTATACGGTGTGTTAGGTTAATGCAAATCTGGTATATCTAATGGTCAAATCCTGATTGGAGTACTTATGAGTGGAGTGTTGTTTGACAGCATGCACAGAGATTATAAAATAATTGCTAGTTCTTCTAGTGTGTATCTAGTTGTGAATTGTTTATATTTTTAGTAAAGGTTATGACAAATTTTTAAATTTTATCGAGCCTTCAAGCCGGCTTGCGAGCTCTATCGAGCTGGCTTGTCGAGTCTCGAGCCTTGGCAGCATGGTTTAGGCTTGGCTTGTCTAAGATTCGAGTCGAGCCAAGCCCGAGCCAAGCCTTGTCGAACCCGAGCCGAGCCTCGACCCTCGAGCTATGTGTCCACCCCTAGATACATAGTGGTAATAAATTGTCCCGGGTGGTAACGAACCTAGACTAGAGGTTGATCTTTAGTCCCGGATGGTAACAAGAATCCAGACTAAATATAGTCATGGATACCACAGGTGCTCTAGTCCCGGCTTGTGTTACCAGCCGGAACTAGAGGTTGCCCACGAACCGGGACTAGTCATGTGGCGCCATCTAGCCGTTACAAAGTTCACAGACCGGGACTAGTGCTAACACTAGTCCCGGTTTCAGACAGGGCCGGGACTAGAAGCTGGAGCTGCAAAAAACGAGGTGTAGTGCTAACACTAGTGGAGGTGTAGTGGTATATACGGATGCTTCAGTGTTGAAGCGTTGATTGGATGTATGGATCTCAATAACTCGTAGAAGTTACTCTAGTTGTCATTGTATAGAAGTTCATAATAATGATTTAGCACGATCATTAGGCTACATGGACTGGGATTAGACATAGAAAAGGGACAGATGTACGTGGAGTCAAAAAGTACACCGAAGAGGCGTCGCTACTCGCGGGACAGGGTCGTGGATAGGGTCCAATTGTTTGTGAGGAAAGGCTACGCACGCGGTAAACAAAGCCCATCTTTACCAGCCCTAATCAATGGTTCAGATGGCTCTCATCCAAGATCCGACGGTTGTGAATACACCTGCCGGAAGTGCCCTCATCTGGCTGGGTTATCACCAGGCTTATAAGCCTACTCTAATTAAATGTCACGAAAAGATTGTGAACTTGTTTTGTGATACACATTATCATGTGTTTTTTCTTATACTCCCTCTGTTTGGAGATATAAGATGTTTTAAGTTAGTTTAACTAATGTATCTAGACATCTTTTAGGGTGTAGGTTCAAATGAATCTACATACTAAAAGGTGTCTAAATACAATTACTTCACAAACCTAAAACATCTTATATTTTCAAACGGAGGGACTACATGTGAATACACATAGGAAAGGGACCGCAGCTGCAGCAGCTTGAGATTTGAGAAAACTGAGTAGCAAATATTTGCCTTGTTTTGCCACAAACTGAGACTTAACTAAGTTGGAGGTTGAAAGAAATATGTTGTAATTTGGACTACAGGTGCAATGCCAAATTTGTGAAAGCATTGATGCGTGGGGCTACATTTTAGTTGTGTTCACAGATGAATTTACAACTGTCAAGGTGCATAGCGATTTTTCCGAAAGAACATTAGTCGGTGCCACTTACTTGGAGTTCTGAACTTGAACATAAGCTGACATTGTTGCACATAATATCCTCAGTTCGGCAAGTAAATGCATAACTGACTCTGTTGTCTGCAAATGGATATCTCATATTTGTTAAATTATTCAGAAATCAGAACAGGGTCAGGTTTATATCTGACCATTATGTTTGGCAAAATTCTTGTTCGCCAGGTTTAGAACGGAAGATATAGCAGACAAGGATTTATATATGTAACATGAATGCACACTTCCAGTTTGGTTTGAACCATGACACAACTTGAAATGCAAACTCAGTAAGCATGATACAACTTGACTTGTGTCATCCAGATTACCCACGAAAATGGATGACCTTAGATAAGAAATAGAACTTGATGTTAGTTTGCGCGAGGGATACATTTATCATGTCAATGTGACGAAATGATTTACAAAAGTTCCTTTCATGTGACCAAACCACTGAAGTATCTGCATGCAATTGACTAATTAGATGATATCTTCGGTAAGAAGAGCTAGAACAAAATTGTCTGAAGAATATATATTTCACTCTAGATACTCTGTACTGCAGGTTCTTCCAACACTCAGATCGAACCATTAGACAATAGCAGCATTAAAGAGTGAAGAATTTCTAATGAATTAAACTCACAAGATCTATTCACACCTTACAAACAAATCAAGACAGAGACTCAGACCAGAAAATACATACTTGCAGTATGGACATATGCAGAACCGAAACAAATTAACTGGCTAAAAAATAGCAGAAGTGGATGGGTCGTACTTGATAGGTAGGCATAGATGGCACAGATGTAGCGGAACTTGGAGGCCTCCGCACAGCCTTACCGGTGGACTGTCGATGCACGGGTCAACTCATGGTGGCGCCTTGAGGTCCCGGAGTCGGTGGATGGGAGGTTTGGTGCCGCCGTGGTTCCATTCCACCGGCCCGAAGAGGTGGTGGTCGGCTTTGGAAATCAGATGACGGGAGAGAGATGGAGGGGAACCATGGAAGAGGACACAAGGAAGTATGCCCTGTGCCCCCGCCCTCCGCCACGGACCAGCTCGCCCTGAGCCCATCCTGCTCCAGAGCAACCCGACTCCAGCCCCTCCTGCACCCGCCGACTGTGTCGCATGGCTTGAGCGCCGCGAGCCCCTCTTGCGCCCAGCCGACAACCAGCAAGGAGATCGGGTGGCCGGGAGGTTGGAGGATAGGGGAGGCTCACCTACATGCTCCTCATCGGCGCCACCTACGTCGCCGTCTGCATCGGCGAAGGGAGAGGACGGGAGAGACGACCGGATCGGGCACCGAACGAAACCATCCACTGCCCTGGGGCCAACCTGTGGGCAAGCCAAATCACGCGCAGCGATAGATGGGGGCAGGCCCACTGGCAGTCTCACACGAACGACAATACGCCCCGCAAACGCTCTCAAATCACGCGCAGATCATCACGCTTAAACTTTTAAAGAATGCCCAAATAGCACAACAGATTTTCTTTCCTTTTCAGGCATACAAAGCTACAAACGAGAGATAGGAAACAAATACATGACAAAAATGGAAAGTCAGCCGCCGTGGAGAAACTGTGGCAGCTGCCACGGAGAAACATGGCGCCGCCCGTGGAGGTCTAGTCGCCGAGACTTCGTCTTGTCGCGTGGCACGTGGAGCTCTTGCCGTCGACCCGCCGTCTTACTGTATCACCCGTTGATCTTTTGTCGCGGAAACACTATCTTATGTCGGCTCTCATGGAGATCATTTTTCGTCGTTGCCCGTGGAGATATTCTTGCCGAAACTCTAGCCTCCGCGGAAGCTCGGACAGAAACGTCGCAAGGTCAATAGAGCAAGCTTATGCATGTACGATGTGCCTAAGCATGCACTACTTCCCGCCACTGGCGTCCCTACAGATAAAAATCCGGGCGAAACGTGAAGAAAACTACACTAAAGAGAGAAAGTACACCTAAAGCTTTGTGAGTGAAAGAGTTGCCGTATCGTGTTTTATAATCGAATGAGAGGGCTAGATGGCGAGAGAGGGAATCTTTCACCCATCTAAGCAAGTGTAAGGTGCGAGCTAGGCTTCCAGCAGTGAGAATCCGTGACCAACAAGGTTTTACGATAGCACGTCGGCAATGAACGTGATAGGAACTAGGGTCCTACCAGGTCTCGGCCTTAGATTGTAGGGGTGGAAGGGAGGGTGGCGAGGATCTTGATGCGGACAACGGCGGCTGGGCGCCGTGGCCGTGCGAGTGGGGAGGAGGTGGCGGTGGTGTAGGGAGGCGGCTAGGGTTTAGGAACTCCGACTCCTGAGGAAGTCGTCAACAAATATGTTTATTGCTTGTTTGATACATAGAGATTACATGTGTTTATATAAAAGTCTAGCTAATCAAAACCCTAGATAAGTTGGCCCAAGCTCCTAAACCGGCCCACTATTGGGCCTTTCCGAGTATAGTGCAAACCGATCATAACATCTCTCCCCGCTTGCGCAAACATCTCGTCCTCGAGCTGGATATCTGGAAACTGCTGGCGGAACTCGTCGAGCTGCTCCCATGTAGCATCGTCCACAGAAAGGCCAGTCCACTGCACCAGGACATGCCAGATACCGCGGCGTTGCCGTGCCTTCAGCACCTTCTCGGGTCCTGGCAGGATGCGGCCATCAGTCGTACGAGGGAGAGCCGGTGGCACTGCAGGAGGATCACCATGGTAGGCCTTCAACAAGCTGACATCGAACACGTCGTGGATGCGGGCCCTAGGCGGTAGCTCTAGATGGTAGGCGAGCGGACCGACACGCTCCAGCACCCGTAAGGGCCCGGCGTAGTGAGGGTCCAGCTTGCACTTGGCGCGTGGGTCCAGGGACTTCATCGTCCTATGAAGGAGGCGTAGCCACACCGAGTCGCCATCCACGAACTCCACCTCGCGATGATGGGCATCATAGTATTTCTTGGACAACTGCTGTGCTTGGTGAATATGTTGGCGCGCCTCAGCCAAGATGTCGTCGCGGGTGCGAAGCAAGTCACCTGTGGCCTCGGTCTGAGCTGTCCCGGGCTCGAACGGCAGCATTGCCGGGGGCGGCCGCCCGTAGACCACCTTGAACGGCGTGGTGTGCAGGGTAGTGTGATAGGAGGTGTTCTAGCAGTACTCCGCCCATGCCAACCAGTACACCCAAGCGCTTGGACGAACACATGTAACAGTGCAGATACATCGAAATCACCTTTGTTAACCACCTCAGATTGGCCGTCCGTCTAAGGGTGGAACGTCGTGCTCAGGAAAAGCTTCACGCCTGCCATCCAAAAGAGATCCCGCCAGACATGACCAGTGAATACCGGGTCACGATCCTTGACGATGGACGAAGGAAACCCGTGGAGGCGGACGATGCCGTCGAAGAAGGCGCGGGCAATGGACGCGGTGGTGTACGGGTGGCCGGCGCAATGAAGTGCGCATACTTGGAGAAGCGGTCGACCACCGTGAAGCTGACGGACTTGCCTCCCACCTTGGGCAGCCCCTCGATGAAGTCCATGAAAATAACCTCCCACACCTGCGAAGGCACATCCAGGGGCTGGAGGAGACCGGTTGGCCGCAATGTCTTTGTCTTGTTGCGTTGGCATGTCACACACGACCATACCCAAGCCTGAACCAATGCACGATCACCAGGGATGTAGAAGTCCGCACGAAGACGTTTGAGGGTCTTCTACACACCCTCATGGCTGGCCGAGTGTGCCAAGGACAATACCTGGTGGCGAAGGTCGCCGTTGTCGGGAACGAAGAGGCGGCGCTCATGGAGGAGCAGCCTGCCGGCCAGGCGGCTCTAGCTTGCCGGCGTCAAGGCGCTGGCGTAGTCCCTGCGCGTCCTCGGCCGCAGAAGTAGCCCAACGGATGTCATCAATGAGACCAAATGAGGGCCCGGAGCGGACGCACATGACAGTGCCCGAAGAGGCGACGTCCTCCGGAACCTCCTCAGTGTCGAGGCGTGAAAGGGCGTCGGCGACCGTGTTGAGACGGCCCAGATGGTACTCGACGGTGAAGTCATATCCGAAAAGCTTGTTGATCCACTGGTTCTATGGAACCGTGGATAGGCGCTGGTCCAGCAAGAACTTGAGGCTATAGTGATCCGTTCGAACACGGAACAGCCGCCCCCAAAGATATGGCGCCAGTGACGCATGGCCCGGACCATCCTGATAAGCTCACGCTCGTACGCCGCAAGCTTGTGATGGCGAGCGGCAAAGGGGCGGCTGAAGAAGGCGAGCGACCCCTCGCCCTGCTGGAGGACGGCGCCGAAGCCGATGCCAGAGGCATCGCAGTCCACCACGGACATGTAGGGTTTCGTAGCATGGAAAACAAAAAAATTCTACCGCATACAAACAAACAAGCCAAGATCTATCTACTAGATTGTAGCAACGAGTCGATGGAATAACTCACCCTCAAAGATTCCAAAGTATTTAACGAGAGCGGATTCTCGTGGGTGATGTAGTCGTACTCTTCTCGATCTCAAGATCGCGTAGACGATCCTTCCGGCGTTGCGTTCCGGCAGCACTCCCGCAGTCGGTCACACATTCGGTACTCGACGAAGACCTTCCTCTCCCTTGTTCCAGCAGGCAGCGGAGGTTGTAGCACTCTCCTCGCGATTCTGGCAGCACAACGGCGTGGTACCGGAAGTAAAGGGGAGATCTCGCAGGGCTTCGCCTTAAGCCGGAGCGAGTATGGTGGACGATGAGAGATCCCTCGACGATCTAGGGTTTAGACACGCCGAGGAGGGGGCTAGGCCGGTGGCTAGGGTTTGACCTAGGCGGCGGCAGCGGGTTGCCCTAGGGCGGCGGCGGCAGCTGGAGGTGGCGGCGTCGGCGGCTAGGGTTTAGAGGTGGAGGAGTTGTGTGTCTAGGAGGGGAGCCCTGCCCCTCATTATATAGGTGGAGAGGGGCACGCCAGGGGAGGGGAGTCCCTCCCCAACTCGGACCCAAGGTGGGCCGGCGGTGGAGGTGGAGGGACTACTCCCCAACTCGGATTCCACCTCCCCTCCACTTCCCAAAATAGCCGTTTGACTTTCAAATTGGCGTTTGACTTTTTCAAACTAGGATTTGATTAAACCCTTTATTTTGTTCAGCGATGACACTTAGTACATGATGCAATCATACCAACTTGATATGACACATTCATGTACCCTTCCCCTCCGGAGTGCCGGACATTCCGGAACCTTCTAGAACATTCCCTATGAAAACATCGGAACCATTCCCCAACTCCGAAACAGGACTTTCCTTATATGAATCTTATTCTCCGGACCATTCCGGATCTCCTCGTGATATCCCGGATCTCATCCGAGACTCCGAACAACATTCGGTCTCTTTCTCATCATTCCATAACTACTCAAACAACGTCGAATCCTTAAGTGTGTCTCCCTACGGTTCGTGAATTATGCGGACATGATCGAGACACTTCTCCGAACAATAACTAATAGAGGAATCTGGAAATTCATATGGCTCCCACATATTTCTACGGTTACTTTGCGATCGAATGAACCACTTACATACGATACCAATTTCCCTTTGTCTCACGATAGTTTACTTATCCGAGGTTATGATCGTTGGTATCTCTGCATACCTAGTTCAACCTCGTTACTGATAAGTACTCTTTTCTCGTTCCCGTGATATGTGATCCCTTGTGAGCCAGTCACATGCTTGCAAGCTAATTGGATGACACTTCACCGAGAGGGCCCAGAGTATATCTATCCGTCATATGGATGGACAAATCCCACTCTTGATCCATGTGTCTCAACCAATACTTTCCGAATACTCAATGCCACCTTTATAGCCACCCAGTTACGGTGTGGTGTTTGATGTCATCAAAGCATCCATCCAGTAAAGGTGATATGCATGATCTCATGGTCGAAGGAATTAGGTTACTATGTATCAGAAAGCATATAGCAATTGAACTATTAAAATGACTTGATCTTTATGCTACGCTTATCTATAGGAGTATGTTCACCATATCATTCTCCTAACAATATGATCTTGTTGTTAATAACATCTCAATGTTCATGATAGGGAAACCACAATCATTTATTAACCAACAAGCTAGTATTATAAAGAGGCTTTACTAGGGACTTCAAGTTAAGTTTACAAATCACACAAGTATCAATGTTGTTAATACTATTATAGCATGAATGTAAACATTTATCATAAACACAAAGATATAATAATAACCATATTTATTATTGCCTCTAGGGCATATCTCCAACAGGACATGCTGTCGAAGTCCGGCATCTGAAGCACGGGCCCCTTCGTGAGTGCCCGGTGGAGAGCCTATAACGCCTCATTCGCCTCCGCGTCCCAGGCGAAAGCGTCGTGGCGCAGCAGACGCGTCAGTGGCGCGGCGATGAGGCCGAAGTCCCGGATGTACTTCCGTAGTAGCCCGCGAGGCCCAAGAAGCCGTGTAGCGCTCGCGGCGACTGCCGGGTCGGCCATGCAGTGACGACGGAGACCTTTTTTGGCATCCATCGCCACTCCCTCTGCCGAGATGGCGTGCCCCAGGTACGCGATGGAGATCATGCCAAACGAGAACTTGGAGCGCTTGGGGTGGAGGCGATGCGATCGAAGCTCGTTGAAGATGATGGGAACATGTTGCAGGTGCTCCGCCCAAGATGAACTGTAGATAAAGAATGTCATCAAAGAAAACAAGCACAAAGAGGCGCAAGTAGGGGCTGAGCACATCGTTCATCAGGGCCTGGAAAATTGCTGGCGCGTTGGAGAGGCCGAATGGCATGACCAAGAACTCAAAGTGGCCGTGATGTATCCGGAATCCTGTCATCGCAATGTCATCTGGATGCATCCGCACTTGATGATAGCCGGAGCACAGGTCGAGCTTGGTGAAGAAGCGCACCCCATGGAGCTCGTCTAATAGCTCATCCACGACGGGGATGGGAAATTTGTCTTTGGACGTCACGGCATTAAAGGGCGCGATAGTCGATGCAGAAGCGCCATGTGTCGTCGGGCTTGCGCACCAGGAGAACCGGCGCAGAAAATAGTGATGTCGAAATCCGGATGATGCCCTGCGCGAGCATGAACGCCACCTGGCGCTCGAGCTCGTCCTTCTGCAGCTGGGGGTAGCGGTACGGTCGTACGGCGACAGGCGCTGTATCCGGTAGCAGGTGGATGTGGTGGTCACAGGTTTGCGCCGGCGGTAGGCCCTGTGGCTCATCGAAGATGTCACTATGCTGCTGTAGGAGGTCGGCCAGGAGGGGGTGCGGCTCGTCGAGAGCGGCCGCCATCAGCTAAAGCTGAGGGGTCGCGGGCCCTTAACTACCGATGCCCGTCCACTGGACGTGGAAGCCTCCCTCGTGCCAGAAGATGACGGACAGCATGGAGAAGTCCCAAAGGATGGGGCCCAGTGTGGACAGGAAGTCGATGCCGAGGATGAAGTCATAGCAGCCCAAGTCGATGATGACGCAGTTGATGGAGAAGTCCTCGTCGCTGATGAGGATGGGAACCTGCCGAGCCACGCCTTGGCAAGCAGGGCGGTCCCCGTTGGCGACGGTGACGCTGAACTGCTCGGCTCCCGACGGCTGCAGCGCTAGATGATGCATGGCGTCCCCAGACTGGAAGTTGTGCGTCGAGCCATGTCCACAAGCGCGGTGAGACGCTCACCATTGATTGTCACCGGAAGCAACATGGTGTTCGCCGTCTTGATGCCTGCCATCGCGTGGAGGGAGACGACAAAGGCAGTCGCGTCGACCGGCCCGTAGGTCGTGACGCCGGCCTCGGAGAGTGTCATGGTGTTGAGCTCGGTGGTGAGGGCCTCCACCTCCCCGTCGTTGATGGTATCCAAGTAGAAGAGGCGGGCGCACACGAGACCCGGCGCGTATGTCTCGTTGTAGTTGAAGCACAGACCTTTGCGGCGCCGCTCAAGCTGCTCGGCCGAGGTTAGGCGACGGAAGGGATGCGTCGGCGCCTCAGACCTAGAAGGACTGCTACAGGGCTAGAGCGCGCTGCTCATACGCGCGTGCGTACTACATGGCCGTCTGCAGGTCATGCGGGTCGCGCTTCTCCACGTCGACGCGGATGTGGTCGGGCAGGCCACCGACGAAGAGCTCAGCGTGCTGATGAGCCGTGATGCCCGGTGCATGGCACACTAACGTCTGGAAGCGGTCGGCGAAGTCCTGCACCGAGGAAGTGAAGGGTAGGCGACCGAGCTCAGCCAGCCAGCTCCGGCGTATCGGGGGGCCGAACCAAAGGAGGCAAAGGTCGCGGAAGAGCTCCCACGGAGGCATCCCTCCCTCGTCCTGCTCATGGGCATAGTACCATGTCTGGGCGGTGCCACGGAGGTGGTAGGAGGCAATCCACGTGCGGTCGGGTGCCAGTGTCTGCTGCCCCCTGAAAAACTATTCACACTGGTTGAGCCAGTTCAGGGGGTCGACGGTGCCGTCGTAGGTGGCGAACTCTAGCTTGGTGAAATAGGGCGGCTGCTGGACGTGCGGAGCGGCAATGTAGGATCACTTGTGATGTTCCATCATGGTGGGGGTGAGCTGTGTGGCACCAGGGACCCCCTGGCGTAAGGGTCGGCGTACCCGCTGGTCGAAGGCGATGCGGATGGCTGCAGCAACGTCAGCTGGGTGGGCGCCGTCATGAAGACGGGTGTGTCGATCCACACCGGTAGCAGGGACGGTGAGGGCGAGAACCGAATCTGGGTGATTGGGATCCCCTGGTGAGAGGCGGTGGCCGGCAGGGACAGTGCGAAGGCCGCGGCCGGCGGTGGTGATGATGAGATCGGAAGTGGCGACACATAGGGTCCCTGGAGGAAGGTCCAGAGGTTTGAGACCGCCAGGGAAAGATCACGGATAGCCGCCGACATCTTTGCCGGAGAGAGGACGAGGGACGGGTCGAGTGCCGACGCCGAGGTGATGGAGGTGGACGGTCCCGAGGTGATCGGCGGCGCCCCCGTGATGGCTGCTGGCACGGCGGTGGTGGCTACGACGGAGGTGATGGGAAGGCCAGAAGACATCATCGAACCTAAGCAATCTGATACCAAATTGATAGGAACTAGTGTCCTACCAGGTCTCGGCCATAGATTGTAGGACTGGAAGGGAGGGTGGCAAGGAGCTTGGCACGGACGACGGCGGCTGGACGCCATGGCCGCGCGAGGGGGAGGAGGTGGCGGTGGTGCAGGAAGGCGGCTAGGGTTTAGGAACTCCGACTACCGAGGGAGTCGGCAACAAATATGTTTATTGCTTGTTTGATACGTAAGGATTACATGTGTTTATATAATAGCCTGGCTAATCAAAACCCTAGATAAGTTGGTCCAAGCCCCTAAACCGGCCCACTATTGGGCCTCTTCCGAGTATAGTGCAAACCGGTCATAACAGAACGGGTATTACTGTATGATATCGAAATGTGAACCCATGTCATATATCTTACGCTCACAGACACCCCACATCTGCGAGAAACCGTGTCGGTCATGGGCTTACGATGGCACGTCGGTTCCATGGGGCCACATGTACGCGAGAAACCACATCCACCACGAGCTCATGACGCCACGACAGATCCATTGGCCCCCAGGTCGAGAGAATCCATGGCCAGCATGGCCTTACGGGTCATGTTGTCTCTTGTCGGGCCCCATGTCCACGAGAAACCACGATCATCTAGGCTTTATGCTTCCACGTTGTCTTTAGGCGGGACCCATATATGCAAGAAACATCGGCCGACATGGGCTCACGGCTCCATGTCGGCGCTGGGTGGGACAAGCAAACCGTTGGGAACACCTCTCACCGAGCGCGGTACCGCCCAAGTACGTTGACTACATGGCCAAGGGCATGCGCGTGGTCCACCATGCGCCTCCCGCCGAGTGCGGTACTGGCCGTGTATGCTGACAGTAGGCCCAAGGAGCCCGTGCCTGTCACCGAGCGGGGTACTGCCCGGGTACACTCACTAGTACAAAACGCCCCATTGGTCCCGGTTGGTAAGGGGCATTAGTCCCGGTTACCCAACCGGGACGGGGCAATCGGGACTAAAGCCCCAACCTTTAGTCCTGGTTGCCCCACCAACCGGGACAAATGGGGGTACATGTGGCGGCGTCAAAGGGCGAGGGGGGTGGAGCAACCGTCCCGGTTCGTAACACGAACCGGGAAAAATAACCTTCTGCCGTGGCAGAGATTTGGCACATTTCTCTGCCGCGGCAGAGAATTCATTTTGGCACATTTTGTTGCCGCGACAGCATTTCGCCACTTTTTGTGCCGCGGCAGAGAATTCATTTAGGTTGTTTTATTGTTTATTTAGTGTTTTGCACTCATTAATGAAGGAACCATTATATTACACAAGATCATCATGACAATATTACATTCGATACACGGATCGAGTTCATACACTACATACAAAAGTTGCTCTTTTTACAATCCCTATTGTCTATACACAGTCGAATAGTATTCCTCTTTTGGGTTTAGGACTTCTGCATTCAAGAATCTCGCCAATTCCTCCTGAATTGCTTGTACACGATCCTTTGGCAGAAGACCATCCCGTAGACGTTCGATCTGATTTAAAAAAGGAGTGAGCCTATATGAATGAAACTAAACACAATTTGATTGTAATTAAAAACTATATAAATTGTCTAGTACGTGGAGTTGCTCTAAATTTCTGCCCTTCTCATCGCACGTCTGCCGGATGAACTCGCAAACATAGTATCCACATAGATTGTTACCTGGTCCCTGTGTCAGGCACTTTACGAGAACATAGTTCAATTAAAATAATAATCAAGCATGATAGTAACTGTATCAAAACTAGAATCAAAGAGATGCGCGGATATAGCTAGTGGTGCTTACATCTAGTGCTTCAAATGTAAGCTCCGCTTTCCAAACACCCCTAGCCTTGTTGGTGAACCGTTTCCAAGCGCTGCCCAGCGAAGAAAACAAATAAAATAAGTTATTAATTACTTGATATCATAAAATTCACGAACGTTGCCGATATAGTGTTGTAATGATTAGAATTACCACTGGAGAAGCATCTGCATGTCCTTCCACTGCTCAAGGGGTTTATGTTTCGAGTCCATGACTAGTACAAACCCTTTGTCAAGTTGAATGATTACCAGAATATAGTGGAAGCTGCGAATGCATAACTAATCAATTATATACTTAACATCGAGTAAGCGAAATAGAAAGTGTATAGAAGACAATAACACTCACTCGAAGTTGTAAGGAAAAAGTATTTCCCTTCTGGTTTCTTGAAACCATAACACGTGTACTATATTATCCTCCGTATCCTGGGGGCTTGTTTTGAGATTAGCTTCATGAACCCAATATGGGTCAATGAAGCCAATGTCATAGATTTGTCCTCTGTTGCATTCGAGAATATTCATTATGCATATTACAGTATGATTATATACATGCAATAAACAAGGTGAGATAGCTAGAGACTAAATTAATTACAGAATTAGTACTTATAGACAATAGGCACTGATGATCGATTTGTCCAAGGCGTCTTGATTGAATAATTGAAATAGTTCATCAAATTCAATGGATATCATGTCATCCTTTTCTTTTCCATGATGCTTTTTTGTAACCCTCAGCACTGTCCAGTTAGCCCCGGCCTTTGTGGCATGCATGTACCAGTTATGCAATCTTCGCATTTTTGTTGGAAGATTATTTACCTCCTCAGGTTTGACGAGAGGTTTGTCGTACTGGTATTTGTATGCTACTTCACTCATGGGGAAGTACTCTAACTGGGATAAGTACTGGGCAATACTCATACCTTGAGCAGTGGCAGCTTCTCCGTATTGTGCAACTACCTCTGGATCATACTGCTCTTCGGCCCCATATTTGCTCGACCCCACATTGGTTTGGAAATCACCTTGAGAGGGGCGCAAGACTGTTTTGCTTGTTCTCTGAGATGGGCAACAAATTTCTCTCTTGCATCAATACTGCTCTTCAAGGCTTTTTGTGCCGCATGTGACTTGAGAGTAGAACGCTCATAGTCTGATGACAGCTTTGGCTCGGGTTTATGAAGAGTCTTTAGCATTTTCAACACTTTGGCTTTTTCTTCTTTGGTGCTGGGGAACTCTGGCTCTTTCGGCCGCCTCAGCTTAGCAAAAAACGCTTTCGTTTCCGCATCAACGATCGCCGCAGTCTCCTCTACAGTACAATCATAAGCTCTCTTGGGAGGAACCTTTGGTACTTTTGGAAGAGGCTCTTGTTTACGTTTCGGCGATCGATTACCACGACGCAGAGTAGCAGTACGCTTACGCTTTTTTATCCTGAGGCGCCGGCGATGGCTCCCGCGGTGATGGCTGCGCCGGAGCCGGGTGAGGCGACGGAGCCGGGTGAGGTAACAAAGACGGCTGCCGCGGCGGCGACGACCTCGCTGGAGACGGGTGAGGCGGCGGCGAAGATGGCCTTGGCGTGTGATTTCGAAGAACGATACATTCCTTCAGCCATAGAATGGTGACGTTTGTTGCGTCTCCCAGTACAGTCACATCCCCTTCACCTGCAGGGTAGTGAAGATCCAAAACTTCAAAGGTGGGCATGATTTCATCCACCCCGACAATAGCGTAGCCCTCTGGAACCGGACGACAGTGGTAAGTTGGTGTGGGTCCAATTGGAAGGCATAGCCGACCACCACCTTCATTGATATGTTCACAACTTTTACATGTAGCTCGCAGTGTGTCATCTCTGTGATATCATCCACTGGGTAGCCAACAGGAGCCATCATCGGTGCACCATTGTCATCACCCGGGACCTCGGTGGAAGCCACACTGCTTTTTCGATTATTCGATAGGCCGGTAGCATCGAATGCAGTGTGCTGCTGAGATGGGCCGGTAGTACTTTGCTCTTTAAGTGCGTTAATTTCATCTTGTTGTTGCTTTATTCGTTCTTCAATTATACGCATTCGCTCTTTCTGAATATCTGCTTCAACTTCCGCCCTGTCCTTTATCCTCTGACGGCTTCTATCAGGATATTTCTTCCTCTCTTCGGGAAACCCAGTCCTCCATGGTTGGGAGCCTCTTGTGCCTCGTGTTCGTCCATCATGTTCCTTATTTCCAAGGGCGAGTGTGATCTCATCATTCTCTCTATCGGGAATGAAGTCCCCATCTTTAACAACCTTCACTGATTTTCTCATCCTCTCGATTGGCAAGGGGTCTTCTTTATGTCGTATGTTATATATACACATCCCTTCTGAGTCCAATGTGCCCCCATGCCCGTAAAACCAATTCCTTGCACGTTCTACCAAATCGTCTGTCTCTAGGGTGATCTTTTTAGCACGCAGTTCATCCTCAAGTTTCTCCCACTTAGGAATGCCAGCCCTGTAGACACCTTGCCCCATAGTATGGTGATACTTCTTGTTAGCAGCAATCAGCTTATTCGTTGCAGACATTTTCTTAGCTTTTTCTGATATCTTGTACTTGAATCTTCTTGAAATCTGGAGTCTTCTCTTTCACGACATAGTCAAGGTGCAATCTTTTCTTCTAGTTGGTGAAACACTGGGCCATCTTCTTCATATCCCACTCCCTGACTTAGCCTCCATGGCTCTCCCATGTTCTAAGGCGTCCTCAACTGGATCCTCCGCATTTGGATCCAGCTCTATCTTCGGTAGTTTGAAATTAACCATGAGCCTCTTCCACAGTAAATCTTTGGCCTTGTTAGGGACAAACAAACATGTTCCCTCTTCTTCCGCATCCGCAGGCCTATTCCAATTTTGAATGGTGATCGGGATTAAGTCCCTAACGTTTACTCCGCATTGTGCCACAAATTTGATTGCGACAACTTCAGGAGCCGTCGGTTTGCCGTCTTCAGCGATATCTTTTATCCTGAACCTCTCATGGTCTTCCAACTTTTTGGTTGGGCCTCGTCCGCTCTTTTCAGTAGATTTGTTCGATCCGGAGGGCTAAAAGAAGAAAGATCGTCCTTACTATTTCTATATAGATAGAAGATGATTAATTAATGAATTAATTATATTACATGCACCTCGCCAGAGCGGTCGTCTTCTCGATTACACAAGGCATCGCCTTCTCCCTCGCGGAGGGCAACACCTTCAACCTTAAACAAGTCGTCTATTCTGGCAAAAAGAGGATCACCCTCACCGGAGTTGTTCAGAAACATCGATACATCTAAATTTTCTTCCCCGCGGATCACACCTTGGATCAACTCTTCCTTTTCTTCGTCTCTGACGTGTGGGTCCATATTTTCTGCATAGGTGGAAAAACGGATAAGTCAAAACGGATAAACCCTAATTCAGAGAAACCCTAATATATCATACGCAATAATAAAAATATATACATCCACACTAAAACTGGCTGGAGCGCGTGGCGATGGACGGAGACGGAGGCGCTGTGGCGGTCGGGGAGGAGGGATAGGCCTAATTATCAAACAAGGATGATGATATGACAAGTTGAGATGCATTGAAATGAAACCCTAAAACTTTCTCGGCGATTTAAACGGGGTTCCGAGGGTTGAAAACCCTAACTTGGGAAACTCCGGAAACACATGAGAGGGGTTGATTTAGTTCTCTAATTAAACTTGTCATTAAAGTTGATTAGCAATGCATGATTATAGCTTAAAAAGGTAGAACTCATTTTTCTGAACATTTTGATATATTATTTGTATTTTTCTGACTTATAAATAATAAGATATGAATTTTACAATATTTAATCATTTTCTGGAATTATAAAACAATTTATTACATCAGGCGCGTCGTGTATAAAGCGAAGAACCAATACCGGAAAGAAAGGCTGGAATCAATCAACCGCCGGGTTCGGGATGCACTGGCGAGGACACACCGGCTAACCCTAGGTGCAACATCGATTCAAATAGGGTCTATGACAACTAATATCATATACAAATACAAAATATGCTAATATACATATACATATACAAATACATATACAAATACATATACATATACATATACATATACATATACATATACATATACATATACATATACATATACATATACATATACATATACATATACATATACAAAATATGATAATATATAGGAAACTCTATCTATCGATAAAAGACCAAAGTAGAATTGTATGCATCATGTCAAGAATTGAAATGCTTTCGAAATCATAGGATTATATCATGGTAGGGCTATGCTTGCCTTTGCCTGTTGATAGCCGAAAGCAGAGCTGCAGGATCCTTGTACTTGACTTGATTACAGTTGGTCAAGTATTTGTCTTCGAGCTTCGACGGTGTTGATCTCTGTCTTCGATCTCGATCTCGATATCGTATTCTACCAGGAAGAACCAAACACTGGAAAGAAAGGGAAACAATCAACACATGGCATCGATGCAATGCTCAAGCAAGTATTATGATATGACAAGTTGAATTGCATTGAAATGTAACCCTAAATCATGCTCTACAATTAATCGGGGTTCCGAGGGGTGAAAACCCTAACTCGGAGAAACTCCGGAACACATGAGATGGTGGATTTGTTCTTCTAATTAAACTTGTCATTTAAGTTGTTGAACAATGCATGATTATAGCTTAGATAGCTAGGTTTCATTTTTCTGAACATTTTGATATATTATTCATATTTTTCTGACTTATAGATTAAAGGTTATTGAATTTTCAATATTCAAAACAATTTCTGAAAATAAATAAGTCTGAAATTATTTAATACACCCAGGCACACTATACCCACAGCAACTGACTGATGGGCCCTGTGCCACATAGACAGCCACGTGAGAAAAGTGGGACAGAGGAGGCCGTTGGGTGTTTTTCACCAGGGCAGGGGTTACACACTACCACTGACGGGTGGGCCTGGTCCACGCGGGCAAGCCACGCTGGCACCACGCGGGCGTCGCAGGAGGGAACGGCCAGATGGCAGCGCGGGACGGCGATAGAGGCGATGCGAGGCTACGAAACCTAGCTTGTTCGAACCAAGGCACCGGAGCAGACCTAATAGGGGCGGCGCCACCTTGAAATGGTCACCGGAGCACCGGCGATGACGATGAATGGCGGCGGCAGACGGTGAGCTATGGTGGTAGCAAGCTACAGAGGGACATGGAGGAAGAGGAAGGGTCCCTGAGGACCAGTGGCTCACTGTGATGCCGATGGAGGGATCAGCAAGGTCGGAGGCACGGCGCGGCCGGGGATAGGCGGCACGGAGCTCCTCTCCGGCGCGGCGCAGGGACGGGCGGCGGCGGTTCATGAGACGCGACTCCACGGGCGCAGGCGGCAGCGCTGACGACGATGGTGGGCAGCCTGCCGGCGTTCAGGGGATCGGGGCGGTGGCGTCTCCCCTGCTGTACCTGTGCGGCGCGTCGGGTTGCAGAGAATTGAGATGGAGAAGAAGAAGAACAGGCGTGCAAGTTATAAAGGAAGGGCCTTTTGTCCCGGTTGGTAGCTCCAACCGGGACTAAAGGGTCATACGTCCCGGTTGGAGCCACCAACCGGGACGTATACTCTAATTTTTTCAGCAGACCAAGGGGCGCGCGCAGGGGGGATTTAGTCCCGGTTGGTGGCTCCAACCGGGACATATGACCCTATTTTCAAAAAAATTCAGGAATTTTCTCTCTGTTCCCGCCTTATTTTTTATTTTGGGGTTTAAATTTGTAATGTTTTTAAAATGATACTTACTTTGGAATTTAGAAAAACTTTAAACATAAAAAGTGTTTGAATTTGAATATTTAATTCAAAACCATTTACTGTTTTTAAAAATAATTGATGTAACCATTTAAACTATGAACCATTTAAAATTAAATATGAATTAACTTATATTTTTTGAATATTAATTTGGAATTTAGAAAAACTTTAAACATAAAAAGTGTTTGAATTTGAATAACTAATTCAAAACCATTTTCTATTTTTAAAAAATAATTAATGTAACCATTTAAAATATGAACCATTTAAAATTAAAAATGAATTAACTTATATTTTTTGAATATTAATTTGGAATTTAGAAAAACTTTAAACATAAAAAGTGTTTGAATTTGAATAACTAATTCAAAACCATTTCTGTTTTTAAAAATAATTAATGTAACCATTTAAACTATGAACCATGTAAAATTAAAAATGAATTAACTTATATTTTTTGAATATTAATTTGGAATTTAGAAAAACTTTAAACATAAAAAGTGTCTGGATTGGAATAAATAATTCAAAACCATTTTCTATTTTTAAAAAATAATTAATGTAACCATTTAAACTATGAACCATTTAAAATTAAAAATTAATTAACTTATATTTTTTGAATATTTATTTGGAATTTAGAAAAACTTTAAACATAAAAAGTGTTTGAATTTGAATAACTAATTCAAAACATTTTCTGTTTTAAAAATAATTAATGTAACCATTTAAACTATGAACCATTTAAAATTAAAAATGAATTAACTTATATTTTTGAATATTAATTTGGAATTTAGAAAAACTTTAAACATAAAAGTGTCTGGATTTGAATAAATAATTCAAAACCATTTTCTGTGTTTTAATATGGATTTGAATTATCTTATATTTTTTATATATTAATGGAATGGAAATAATGGGCGGAAAGAAAATTTTATTAGGATAGAACTGGAATTAAAGTACATAACACAACTAACACAAAGTTACATAGAAGAACTGGAAATTAAGATACATGGCCAGATTAAGCCACAATCGGCCGAACTTGTTTTGCAATGTTGGAGTGATTCAGTCATGCTCCTGCCTACACCTGTAATACTCGCCACTATAGTCGTCGTACTCGCCGCGGCCGTCATCGCTGTCGTCGTCGGGGTCGCCGTAGTTGAACCTTGAAGGCTGAGTACGAGTGGGCTGGACTTGAGGGTAGCGCAGGCGGGGGCTAGAGTCAGCGGCCGTGTCATAGGCCATGATGCTCTGGAGAGTCCGACCGCACCACCACAACCAACGGCCGGCCTCGTTGAAGTTCGGAGGAGGTGGGCCATCCTCCTCGTGCCTGGCGAGCGCCCTCTCACGCCGATCCACGAAGAAGGCTTCCCAAGTCGGGAAATAGTCGGGATGCCATCTGGGATTCCTCCGCTGCTCCGGCGTGAGCTCGAAGTAGTAGTGGTTCGTGTTGGCCATCCGACGCGCCACACCTAGAGGGACAGGAGGAACCGGCACGCCTCCGGCGCTCAGCATCCAGCCGACGGGGACACAGTAGCCCGGCGGGCAGGGGTAGTTCGAGGCGCAAAGCGCCTCCGCCTCCCTGAGAGTTAGTGTTACGGTGGAAGTCATGGGAAAAAGTGATGAGGTTGCAGATATGAGTCTAGAGATGTGCAATGACAATGGAGGCCAACCGTACATATATATATATAGTGAGAAATGGCAGGAAGATAACTAAAGGGGAGAATTGGCGGGAAAAACTAGCGGGAAGAAATGGCGGGAGAAATGCCGGGAAAAAATGGCGGGAAGAAAAATGGCGGGAAGAAATGGTGGGAAGAAAAATGGCTCATTTAGAACTTGCATTGGATCTCTGAAGAAACCACATATTGCGAGTCTAAAAATGATTTTTTGAAAAAATCACGGGCGATAGATCATGTACCTATAGTACAAACCGGACCCACTCCCTGCCGATTCGGCAGGCATTTGTCCTTTTTACCCGGGATGGACGAAAAGGTTTGAGATGTCCCGGTTGGGAGATAGTCCATGTAAGGTGGTATAGTATTTTGTGATGTTGTGCCCATACTATGCATGCGTGTGGACATTGGTATGGAGAACAATGTTGCAGGAGGAAGTTTTCCTTTTTGTCGCACGGAAAAGCCCTTTTCCATTTTCCGAGCGCAAAAAAGGGTCGTTTTGTTAATATTAAAAGCTGAGACTACAAAACCGGGACTAAAGGCCCCCCTATATATAGTCCCGGTCAAGCCACAAACCGTGAAAGATATCCTTCGGTGAAGCCACAAACCGCGAAAGACATGAACTAGAGTTACATAATATGAGGATGAACTTCTTGGCATATGTCCTTCCTTATGATAGCTTCAGACGTAACCATGGAGCATCTTTTTTACTTAAACGAATGCTTGGGTCAGTTTTCACTGTGAAGGGCAGAATTTCATCAAACTTATTATAATCTTCTGACATGTCTGTCTTGTCCTCGATTCCCACGATGTTTCTTTTCCCTGAAAGAACTATGTGACGCTTTGGCTCATCATATGATGTATTCGTTTGCATATTCTTTTCTTTTTTTCGGTCTGGAGGACATGTCCTTCACATAGAAAACCTGAGACACATCATTGGATAGGACGAATGGTTCATCTCTATAACCAAGATTGTTGAGATCCACTGTTGTCATTCCGTACAACTGGTCTATCTTTACCCCTTCCCCATTCAGGTTGACCCATTTGCAGCGAAACAAAGGGACCTTAAAAGAGACTCCATAGTCTAGTTCCCATATTTCCTCTATGTAACGATAATATGTGTCCTTTTGTCCATTCTCGTCTATTGCATCAAAGCGGGCACCACTATTTTGGTTGGTTCTCTTTTTATATTGGGCGATCGTGTAGAATGTATTCCTATTTATTTCGTACCCTTGGAAATTCAATACAATAGAAGATGGTGACGCGGCCAACAAGTATAGCTGATCTCCAACAGTGGTGTCATTCAAGAGATGTGTCCGCATCCAACCACCGAAAGACTTCATGTGTTCATCTGTAATCCATGATTTGGGCTTCCCCTGGTTTTTGGAGCGTACAATATTCTTGCGTTCCTCGATATACGGAGCTGCCAAGGTGGAATTATGTAGAACTGTGTAGTGTGCTTTAGTGAAAGAATCCCCGTCCGTACATATCATTGCTTTCTTTTCCAGCGTGCCTTTTCCACTTAGTCTTCCCTCATGCCGCGAGTCAGAAACACCAATCGGCTTAAGGTTAGGAATAAAGTCAACACAAAACTCAATGACCTCCTCTGTTCCATATCCCTTGGAGATGTTTCCTTCTGGTCTAGCACGGTTATGAACATATTTCTTTAAGACTTCCATGAACCTCTCAAAGGGGAACATATTGTGCAGAAATACCGGACCGACAATGGTAATCTCTTCCACTAGGTGAACCAGGAGATGCGTCATAATATTGAAGAAGGATGGTGGGAACACCAATTCAAATCTAACAAGACATTGTACCACATCCTTCTGTAACCTTGGAAGAATATCTAGATTGATTACCTTCTGAGATATTGCATTGAGGAATGCACACAGCTTCACAATGGGTACTCAAACATTTTCCGGTAGAAGCCCCCTCAATGCAATCGGAAGCAACTGCGTCATAATCAAGTGACAGTCATGAGACTTCAGGTTTTGGAACTTTTTCTCTGCCATATTTATTATCCCCTTTATATTAGATGAGAAGCCCGATGACACCTTGATACTGTAAAGAACTTCAAAAAAGATTTCCTTCTCTGCTTCGGTAAGAGCATAGCTGGCACAACTTAAGTGACGCCCTTTATCCGTCTTGTTCTGTGTATGCATGTTCTTTGGGTCTTTCATAATTTGTTGGTCCTCCCGTGCTTCTGGTGTATCTTTTGTCTTCCCATACACGCCAAGGAATCCTAGCAGGTTCACGCAAAGATTCTTTGTCACGTGCATCACGTCGATTGAAGAGCGGACACGCAGGACTTTCCAATATGGCAGCTCCCAAAATATAGATTTCTTCTTCCACATGGGTGCGTGTCCTGTAGCGACGTCGTTCAGAACCGATTGACTGCTAGGACCCTTTCCAAAGATTACTTCTATGTCCTTGACCATAACAAATACATCATCACTAGCAGGGAGTTCAGGCTTCTTCTGGTGATCTGCCTCACCTTCGAAATGCTTGCCTTTCTTTCTTACGGGATGATTGGTCGGAAGAAATCGTCGATTCGCCAGGTACACAACCTTCTTGCATTTATGCAAATATGTACCTTCTGTCTTATCTAAAAGTGTGTGCATGCCTTATATCCCTTGTTTTCTGTCCTGAAAGGTTACTAAGAGCAGGCCAATCATTGATGGTTAGGAATAACAACCCTCGTAGATCAAATGGCTCCTGTTTGTTCTCATCCCACGCACGTACACCTGGTTTGCCCCACAACTGTAAGAGTTCTTCAACTAATGGCCTAAGATACACATCAATGTCGTTGCCCAGTTGCTTCGGGCCTTGGATGAGCACTGGCATCATAATGAACTTACGCTTCATGCACAACCAAGGAGGCAGGTTGTAGATACTTAGACTCACGGGCCAGGTGCTGTGACTGCAGCTCTGCTCCCCAAAAGGATTCATGCCATCCATACTTAGACCAAACCATAAGTTCCTTGCGTCACCTGCAAAGTCTGGGAAGTCTCTCTCGATTTTTCTCCACTGTGACCCATCAGCAGGGTGTCTCAACTTCCCGTCTTTCTTACGGTCTTCTTTGTGCCATCGCAACAACCTGGCATGCTCTTTATTTCTGAACATGCGTTTCAACCTTGGTATTATAGGAGCATACCACATAACCTTAGCAGGAACCCTCTTCCGGAGGGGCTGTCCCTCAACATCACCAGGGTCATCTCGTCTGATTTTATACCGCAATCCATTGCATACCGGGCATTTATCTAAATTCTCATACTCCTTACAGCGGTAGAGGATGCAGTCATTAATGCATGCATGTATATTTTGCACATCTAATCCTAGAGGACAAAGAGTATTCTTTGCTTCGTAGGTACTCTCGGGAATTTTGTTATGTTTTGGAAACTTCGGCTTCATTATTTTCAGCATCTTTTCAAATGAGGAGTCAGTTAGACCACACTCTGCCTTCCATCGCAACACTTTCAGTGTGGTACCGAGCTTTGTGCTGCCATCTTCACAATTTGGGTACAACAATTTCTTGTGATCTTCTAACATGCCCTCTAACTTCAACTTCTCATTTTCTGTTTCACAGTCTCGCTTTGCATCAGAAATGACCCTACCAACTTCATCAGCTGGCTCATCTGATGCTCGTTCTTCACCTCCTTCCTCTCCATTGTCTTCCATTGCAGTATCACTGTATTCAGGAAACATATGATGATAGTTGTTATCATCATCTTCTTCTTCACCATCTTCCATCATAACCCCTCTTTCCCCGTGCTTGGTCCAGCAATTATAGTTGGGCATGAAACCTTTCATAATCAGGTGGCCGCGAATGATTTTCGAGGAAGAGTACTCCTTGTTGTTCCGAAATTGAACACATGGACAACGTATAAAACCATTCTCTTTGTTTGCCATAGCCACATCTATAAATTTATCCACGCCTTTCATATACCCGGCTACGCGCCGGTCACCGTACATCCATTCCCGACCGTTCATCTGCATCATATAAGTAAGTTTATCAAAAAACAGGACATCATAAATAGTGAAATGACCAATTCACATCGACACATGCATTGTATCAATGACAGAGAAAAGATAAGATTGCTAACCTCGATCGAGGGAAATAAAGAGGAGAAAGCTCAAGTGCGTCTCGGACACCTTCTATATTTTTGTTCTATGAGAAATTGAACGGGATTATTCACTCAAACATTTCATCAAACACCTTGAATGCATGCATAGGGGAAAAAACTAGCACACCCCTCACACCTTCCACCAAGAGAAAAAATAGAGTGGAGGCAGAGGGCTGGGGCGTTGCATTTATAGAGGGCTGGAGCATATGTCCCGGTTTGTAACACAAACCGGGACTAAAGGCGTGGCTGACGCCCAACCTTTAGTCCCGGTTTGTGTTACAAACCGGGACGTATGCCCCCTTACCAACCGGGAAGCATGCCTCCGGGCCCCGTGCCCGCTCGAACAGGGACGCGTGCCAGCATTAGTCCCGGTTGGTGGCGCAACCGGGACTAATGCTCTGAGGGGGCGCGAACAGATGGCCTGTTTTCTACTAGTGACTAACGACGGACCAAGTGCATGCGTGCTATCAACGATATGTCGAGTAATGGTCTAGCAAGGCCCACCAGTCCATGACCTAGATGGCAATCCAGTGTCGAAAACGGACGCCAAAGATAGCGGGACATGGAATTGGACTAAAATTTTAGGTCTGGGCGATATTTCTCAGCCATCGATCATCGACATACTAGGGTAGAAAAATATTGGGACAACGTGGATTGATGTTTGGCTCGAAACAATCTAGCGCTATTATTTACTCTGATTCACCATTACATGCACTCCTCTTAGCTTACTCACATTAGCAATAAACATGTTCAGTAGAAGAACTTCGACATATAGAAAGCCGGTGCTAGCAACGAGCAACGCCATCAGTGCACGACCCTCTGAAATGTCTGGAAACGAAAAATATGAAGAAACCGCCGAAACAAAAACATTAAGCGAACAATGCCAAAACCAAAAAACAACTCCTAAAAGCACAAAACCATTCACTTGAATCCCTAACCCCTTTATTCTACATCGACGTCAAAAGAACAATGGTAACACAAGGATATTTTTGGCATCAGATTGCCTCACATAGTCCCGCTTTTTCTTTCTTGCTATTCTCCTTCACTAATAAACGTGTTTTACATGGATTTAAGCAAGTTCACACCCGAACGGTTTCTAGAACACACTCACACACTAATAAGCTCGCCACCATGCACTCACACCACATACACTGCTATCTACATGCATGCACACCTATACCGGCCAACAGAGGTGGATGATTCAGATAGCTAAATAACTAATATCTAACTGACCACCTAGCCTTTTAGATAGTTCTGTTGGAGAATGTGTCCCTCGAAATAACCATGGTCCAATGAGCCCTTGGTTCAAGTGGGGGTTGGACATGTGTTGCAAGAAGTCTTGGCGATGGCGGAGTAAGAGCACGACAGAGACTGGATACGGGGTTTTTAACCAGGTTCGAAACTCTCGTCAGGAGGTAAAGCCCCTACTCCTGCTTTGTTATATTGCTCGTGTTCTTCGTGAGGGTACAATGGTGGATGAGTGTCTAGGGTTATATATCTCTGGGATTGACCGTTCTAAGGTAGGAGAAGGGCCCTTCATATAGAGGCGATAGGCCTTTCCCCTAATTCTTAGGCGGGAAGGGTCACCAAACTGCCGCTCCTCGAGGCCCCGGTCTATAAGGCTAGTTTGTGTGGACTAGGTCTATGCCTCTGGAAAGTGTCGGTCCTCGTCGGGGCTTCAGTCACTGCTGATGTCGTGGGAATGGCAATGGTAGTCACTACTAGGGGGAGCAATTGAGTCGAAAGGGGGCAAGAGCGTGTCGCCATCCATGGATTGCGATTGAGGGGAAGTCAAGGGTTTACCCAGGTTCGGCCCCCTGTAGGGTGAAGACCTACTTCTTTCTTGTTCATATTGATGGTGAGTGAGATTACAAGGTGGGCGAACTCGGCGTATGGGTAGGGATTCACAAGGATGGGGTAGCTAATTTCTCGTGAGTACAACGGTAATCCTAGGGATGTTTATATAGGCGTACCTCGCTACAGTTTACAAGATTACAACCGAATAAGTAAGGATTTTAGAGTTTTGACCTAATCTGACCGGGCCTCAGTTAGTATCGGGCCTTCGCGTCCATTCGCCAGTTTTCATTGAAGCCTTATTTCTAGTCGCCATCATAATTGGCCCACTCGACATTGTCCTAGGCCAGTCGCTTCTAGCCTCTGGGGATACCTCGATTGGCATATCCCCATCAGTAGTCCCCGGGTGCGTCAGGGGTTCAGCGTAGGAGTAAACTTGGCAGTCGGAGTAGGTGAGTCTGGGTGGACGCCTAGTCGAATCGGTGATGAACTCCTCCAATGACGGGAGAGGACCCTAAATTTAGTCACCTGGATCAGACGATTGGAATGAGCGAGTGGAGTTGGCAAGTGACCAATTTGGTCAAAGTTGGACCGTCAGCATTGTCAAACTATCCCTTAGTTAATTTCTAACGGTATCTTTGGCAGAATTACCGCGAAGAAATGGCTAATTCCGTGATTACTGGGGCTCGATGCTATAAATGGCGAGCGGTGGATAAAAATAAGGATCTCACCCATGCTTTCTTCATTCTTCCTTGTCTTCGTCTACACCTGCTTCCGATCCGACTCTCCATTCTCCACGAATCTATTCTCATTGCGCACGTGTGGTCCAAATCAAAGTGCATTATAGCCTTGCTGCAATCCTTTCAGGATGCAGGCATCCTCACCATGGGGAAGTGGCGAATTCTGCCGGCTGGCGAGAGCAAACCCATGCACTGCCCTGGCGAGTTCATTTCCTTTGTCAGTCACTGTCGGCGAGTTCATTTCCTTTGTCAGTCACTGTCACATCCCAAAATCTTCCAAATTTTGAAATGTGAAAACTAAATTAAACAAAAATAATAATTATTGAAATTTAGGGTAAAAAGAAACTTTTTGATTCCAAATGGAAACATCAAAACCAATCTTGAACAAACTTTGAATAAAATGGAATCCAAAAAAATTCAATCAAGTGAAATACGTTCATCAATGAAAGTATCTTGAAATTTAAACACTTGGAAAATAAACCAAAACTCTAAACCCTAATGGAAGGAAATAATTTCCAAGATCTCTCTAAGACTATGGATTTGATCCATATAAAAATTCAGCAACAGTCATTTTAAAATGATCAAGAATGGCAAACCAAATATATTATCAAACCATAGAAATTGATTTCATTCAATTTGGAACCATGGGTAAAACTTATGAATTTAATAAGTTAAAAATAATTTCCAAAGCTAATAAAGCTCCTATCTAAAATCCATACCAAATTGTGATCAAAATAATCCTAAAGAGACTTAAAGGATAAACAAATATTAAATAAAAATATACAAATTGGAACCACCAATTTTCGATCTATAAATAAAAAGATATGGATTTTATAAGACAAAGAAATAAATAAATAAGGAATATTTAAAAGCCAAATTAAATCTTGGCCAAATCCATAAACAAATGAAAGTATTGAATAATAAAAAGGAGTAAAAGATTATTTAAATAAAATCAACAATTTCCAAATTTTTTTTAAATAAAGACAACTTACCTAAACTAAATAATAAATTCCAAAGAAAATATTTAGAAGACAATTAAGTCCATAAGAAAATGGAATAATGATAATCAAATTCAAATAAAATAAAGGGATAAATAATATTTCAATAAAAATTATATGGCATTAACCAAATTCTATTCCATTTGAATAAAGACAAAATCCTAATAGAAATGAATAATTAAATCATGGGAAAATTATAAAGTGAATTTGCCCAAGTGGAAACAAAGTTATTTAATTAACTTAAATGGAATCAAACAATTATTTGAAATAAAATTTATATGGGGTTAAAACCATATTTGAATTTATTTGAATAAAGACAAATGCCCAATTTAAATGACTAATAAAATATATTAAAAATATTTCAAATAAACGTGAATTATTTGACACCCTAATAAATAAATAAAACCTAATAAAAAGGATTTGGTAAAATTTGGAATTTAAATAGAAGTTGGAAAACATATTTAAAATCCTATTTAAATAAAGACAAAGGTCCATTTTTAATAAATATTTAAACCATGTGTGAATAAAATAGTTATTCTAAAATGGTCTTTAAAATACATGTTTAAACAGTATAGAAACATACTGAACATTGGAAAAAGGTTTGAAACATAAATCTGAGTACAAATGAGTTTTTGAATTTCAAAACAGAAAAAGAAAACAGAAAAAGAAAAAGGTCCAGGAAAGAAAAAAATAAGAAAACCAGCCCAGCCCAACTAACCTGACCAAGGCCCAGCAACCAGCCCACTCCCCCTCTCCACGCGAAACGTTTTCCTACTCACACCTACACCCACATAGTCGCTGACGCCCAGACCCCACCATCGCCACCTCATCGTTGTCCCCGCGGAGACCACGCCCTAATTTTTCCTCTGGCCGTTCCTCGCCGCGACCACGCAAGTTAAAGAGCCCAGGTCTCCTCCCCATTTCCCCTCACTCTCCCCTCCCCCTCCGCCACCAGGCTGTGTGAATTTCTCCTCACACCGCACTGTCTCCAGCGACCATTCTCGCTCGATTCCGACGATGACGCCAGACCGTCCCACTGCCCCTAGCCTCCACGAGCTTACTCCCCATCCCCGTACGCATCTGCCCGTGTCCTCCACTCACCCGCGCGTGCCCTGCAACATCGCCTTCGTCTTCGTCTGAGCATCGCCACCGTCGGCTCCTTCTCTGTCGAGCTTCCCCGATATCTTCTGACCTCCCCTATCCCTCTCTTTCACACGCGCGTACTCGCCATGACCCTGCGCATCTAACAACACCTTCATTTTTCTCTGGCGTGCACCATAGCCTCGCCAACGTCTTCAACAGAGAGCACTCGACTTCGTCTCGAACTCCGGCGAGCGATTCAGGACGAACCCGTGCGCCCCTGTCTCCCCACGAGCACATTGAGCATCCTCTCGTCATTGCGAATCTGGTGAGATACTCCTCTCTCTCTCGCGCTTCCTGGATTCGCCGTTAGACCATCACCTGAGCGCCGCCGCTGCACGCCACCGTCGCTGCGCCGCCCATCGATGGTCAATGCATTCTGGACCGTAGGACGTGGATCTGTTGGCTAGGAACATATCACTTAAGCGAATCGGTATGAGCCAATCTGTACCGTGCGATGCGCTTTAAATCCTGCGGCCTGTGTTAGTTGATCTAGCCGAATCGGTATCGCCCAATAGGATTGCTCCACGTGGCCCAGTCTGTGTTATAAAAACCAGAAACATTTCTATTAGTTGTTTCAATTTTTAAATTCTATAACTTTAAATCTACACGTCCAAAATTTACAAATTTTATATCAATGGAATCAGCAAGAAGAATTCTATCCAACCATGCCCTTTGTTTAATGAATTGCTTCAGGAAAATTAGTTGTTTTTACAGAAACTTGTGTAGTCATATTTTGTGTATAAATTTATTCTAAAATTGTTTTTAGGGTAATATCTTTGGTAAATGGATTATTTTGAACCTACTAACCATACAAACCAACTTTTCAATTTAAAAATATATTTTGTGACACTTTGGAATTTATTCCTTTGAATTAAAACATTTCTAGCTAAATAAAATTGTTGAATATGTTTTAAAAACGCCTTTTGAGTAAAAACTTTGGAAAATGATTTGAATTAAACTCTCTGACCCTAAACACCAAGTTTTAGGATTTAAAATGTATTTGGTTAAACCCTAGAGAATAATTACTTTTTTTAAAGGCATTTCCAACAAAATAACATATTACTTTTATTTAAAAATGGTTTATAGGTAAAACCTTTTGCAAATGGTTTTAATAATAAACACTTGACCATAAAACACTAACATTTGTGTTTAAAAATATATTTGTCAAACACTAGGAATTACTACTTTGATTTAAATCATTTCTAGCAAAACGAAAAGGATTTAAAATGGCCATTTTCACTAACTTAATATCAAATGGTTTTGCCACTTTTATAAATGACCAACAGGTGTTTTAAAATTTTATAACCTATTAGAAACCACTTTTCCAAATAAAACAATCTTTGGCATGCTTCCATGCATTGCTTTGTTTTTATTATTCTATGTGATGAATTGCTTGAATGGTAGATTGAATTTGTGCCTTGATTGAATTATAGTGAAATTTGAAGAGTGTGACTATTGCAAGATCAAGGAGTGAACTTATATCCTCTACCAAAAAGGAAAGTGGTGCTTCATACTTTTGTCCCATTATTTTTCACTATGCATTAGTGATATTTCAAAGTAAGACTTGCATGGAATTTTACTAAGTGTGCTATGCCATGGGAAATCCTAGTAGTTGATGCCTTAGTAGAATTTTCCTAAGTTAAGGTTCCTACTATTTTCATGCTTAGCCTAGCTAGTAGAAAAGAAGGGTGGATTGTATTCATGCTATGGAATATTTCTAAGTCAAGGACTTGTGTTTTGTTTAATAAAACAACTATGTGAATGAATCACCTGGGTGGAATGGTATTGCTTGGATGGATTTTTGTTGAGTGGTTACACAAGGCCAGGGGACTGGTGAACCTTGTGTATCACACTTGTGGAATGCCACCTAGGAACAAAGTGATTTGAGATGTCAAATGTTGAGAAGCTTCAAGTGCAGCCACTTGGCATTATGGGATCTGCATGGATCATATAGGTTGCAATAACTTAGCCAAATGGACAGTTGGTGGTAGGGGATGATAGGTTTGGGAACGCGTCCATTCTGGTATAAGGGAAGGCTTATGAAAGATCTTGTCTCGATGCATGTCGAGTCTTGTGGGGAAAGTGAACCACCTCTCGAGAGAGTAAAATCTTAGTACTTAGCCGTGTCCCCGACAATGGACAATTTGAGCATCAAGACATGGAAGCTATCAAGAATCTCCTCATCCCAATTTCTAAGTTAAAAACTTATGGTTGAACAATGGTAAAGGATCACCAATGTATATTGGTAGATGCCTTGGGTGTTTTTGACAAACAAAAACTTAGTGTTTCCAAATGATAAGGACAATCTATTTTGATCAAATCAAGCCTAAGCTCCACTTACCCAAATGCATATAGATGATAGTTACCACTGTACTACCATAGTATCACTTGCCAATACAATTAAAATGTATTGACCCTTGTGGCTGTAACTTATTATGTTGCAGGTTTGTTTGATGTTAGTGAAGTGTGTTGATTAGGATTACAAGTCTACAACCAACATGATTGCTTATGGCACTTTGAAGATGAAGGACTCCATGCTATAGTTATTTCTGCTGCATTGTAATGAGATAGCCAAATGAGCTATGTAAGATGTAATGAATTATTTTATTCCTGGTTATAAAGTTGTATTATGACCTTTGTTTCTTGATATTACATCTTACCTGTGGATGCTAGCTATTGATCCAGGGACTAGCATTGTAAACATAGGGATCTCTACCTTATTAAAGTTTGGGACCTCTACAGATGGTATCAGAGCATAGTGTTACCTGTAGGATTGTAACCCTAGGATTGGACAAAACCCCTTAGAAAAATAGGAGTTGTATTTGTTCAAAATTATTTAAAAACAATCTTGTAAACTCTTTCCTCAACCTTTTTGGTTTTAATTATACATCTCTTCCTTTTCAAACTTGATGGACAAGCCTCCACCATGAGCAAAGACTTCAACATGAGCAAGGACTTCACCATCTCAAATGACTTCAACTTCAACAACACTAATGACTTCAACTTTAGTTTCATCAAGGACATTAACTTGGACATCACTAAGGACTACAAGTGAGACAAGAAATATTACTCAAGACTTAAAGACTAAGGGAACCATGAACTCATCCATGAAGAATCAACTAAGAAGAATGGAATGATCTCAAGTAAACCATATAGTTGGACCACCATACTAATGTTTAGTTTAGATCAAACCCACCAACTTATGTGGTGTAGCAAAAATATTTTGTTGCCTAAAAATGTGCTTGAAACTTGTTGTTTGAGTGAAATGTTTGTTTGTGATTGCTTGCACACTGCTTGTGTGAAATTGTTGTGTGTGATTAGAATTCTTTCCTTAGAAATCTTTTGCCTATTCTAATCCCAACCCAACCCAAACAAACGACTTCTCCAAGGGACTCCAACATCAAGAATGGTGACACCAACAACCAAGAGATGCACATGAGAGAACAACTACTAGCAAACCAAACCCAGTTGAATCAAATGACAACTCAGTTTTTAGACAACAACAATGAGTTAGACCCAACCATGCAAATTTTTTCGGAAATCCAATCCCAATTGTTGCAAGGGATGACCAGTCAAATGATCAACATGAAAGACAACCTTTCCCAAGGAGTTTGTGACAACAATGATGTCAAGGATGATATTATAGAAGGAACTCAAGCTTGCAATATTTGTGGAGACATGGATCACACTTCCAAATATCATGAGGATCAATGCCCTAATTGTGAAGAGAAACATCCAACTAAACAATGCCCCACATCTCAAGTGACTTGTTTCCTATGTGAAGGAAATAATCATGTCCCTATCCAATGCCCCATCTATCCTATAGTTCAACAAAGGAAACAAGGTGGAGTGCATCAAAAGTTTGGAAACCCCCATGAGGAAACAACTTCTATCAAGAAGGATGAAGACAAAGGCAAACCTCAGATTGCACCTCCATACATTAGGAATCACCTTGATGGACAAAAGAGGAAACATAGGTATTATCCAAGGAATCGTTCAAGGAACAAAGGTAGCTTTCCCACCACTGAGGTGAGATATGAAGAGCATGAACTAGAGGAAATCCTAGCTTTGGAGAAACGCAAGAAAAAGAAGAATAAGGAAATTAGCCAAGTGTGGTGCAACAACTGCAAAGATCTAGGCCATTATATATCAACTTGTCCAAAGAAGATACGTGAAGAGCTCAACCTTGTCACATGTTATAAGTGTGGTGACCAAGGACACTATGCAAGCAATTGTCCAGAAAAGATGAAGTACAAGACAAGCAATCCTATGAGGGATCTCAGCCTTGTCACATGTTTCAAATGTGGAAACAAAGGACACTATGCAGATGTCTGCCCAGAGAAGTTTCATCAAGATCCCAAGTAAGCCAAGATGTAATTTAGTTGAAAACCTTTTTAAGGGTGGTAGTACCCTAGTTGCCTTGAGCCAACTTGTAACCTCTATCCTTCCCAAATCTCGGGACGAGATTTCTTTTAAGGGTGGTAGCCTGTCACATCCCAAAATTTTCCAAATTTTGAAATGTGAAAAATAAATTAAACAAAATAAATAATTGTTGAAATTTAGGGTGAAAAGAAACTTTTTGATTCCAAATGGAAACATCAAAACCCATCTTGAACAAACTTTGAATAAAATGGAATCCAACAAATTTCAATCAAGTGAAATACATTCATCAATGAAAGTATCTTGAAATTTAAACACTTGGAAAATAAACCAAAACTTTAAACCCTAATGGAAGGAAATCATTTCCAAGATCTCTCTAAGACTATAGATTTGATCCATATAAAAAATCAGCAACAATCATTTTAAAATGATCAAGAATGGCAAACCAAAAATATTATAAAACCATAGAAATTGATTTCATTCAATTTGGAACCATGGATAAAAACTTATGAATTTAATAAGTTAAAAATAATTTCCAAAGCTAATAAAGCTCCTATCTAAAATCCATACCAAATTGTGAGCTAAATAATCCTAAAGATATTTAAAAGGATAAACAAATATTAAATAAACATATACAAATTGGAAACACCAATTTTGGATCTATAAATAAAAAGATATGGATTTTATAAGACAAATAAATAAATAAATAAATAAGGAATATTTAAAAGCCAAATTAAATCTTGGCCAAATCCATAAACAAATGAAAGTATTGAATAATAAAAAGGAGTAAAAGATTATTTAAATAAAATCAACAATATCCAATTTTATTTAAATAAAAACAAATTGCCTAAACTAAATAATAAATTCCAAATAAAATATTTAGAAGACAATTAAGTCCATAAGCAAATGGAATAATGATAATCCAAATCCAAATAAAATAAAGGGATAAAGAATATTTCAATAAAAATTATATGGCATTAACCAAATTCTATTCCATTTGAATAAAGACAACATCCCTAATAGAAATGAATAATTAAATAATGGGAAAATAATAAAGGGAATTTGCCCAAGCGGAATAAAAGTTATTTAATTAACTTAAATGGAATCAAAAAATTATTTGAAATAAAATTTATATGGGGTAAAACCATATTTGAATTTATTTGAATAAAGACAAATGCCCAATTTAAATGACTAATAAAACATATTAAAAATATTTCAAATAATTCAAAGTGAATTATTTGACACCCTAATAAATAAATAAAACCTTCTGAAAAGGATTTGGTAAAATTTGGAATTTAAATAGAAGTTGGAAACCGTATTTAAAATCCTATTTAAATAAAGACAAAGGTCCATTTTAATAAATATTTAAACCATGTGTGAATAAAATAATTATTCTAAAATGGTCTTTAAAATACATGTTTAAACAATATATAAACATATTAAACATTTGAAAAAGGTTTAAAAAAAATCTGAGTACAAATGAGTCTTTGGATTTGAAGACACAAAAAGAAAAAGGTTTAGGAAAAAAAGAAAAAATCAGACCAGCCCAACTATCCTGACCCAGGCCCAGCAACCAGCCCACTCCCCCTCTCCACGCGAAACGTTTTCCTACTCACACTCACACCCGCACAGTCACTGACGCCCAAACCCCACCATCGCCACCTCATCGTCGTCCCCGCGGAGACCATGCCCTGATTTTTCCTCTGGCCGTTTGTCTGCCGATGAATGTCGGCGTTAATTCGCATCAATTCCATGCTAAATCCTCGCTGCGACCATGCAAGTTAAAGCACCCAGGTGTCCTCCCCATTTCCCCTCACTCTCCCCTCCCCCTCTGGCGACCATTCTCGGTCGATTCCGATGACGCCAGACCGCCCCACTGCCCCTAGCCTCCATGAGCTTACTCCCATCCCCGTACGCATCTGCCCGTATCCTCCACTCTCCCGCGCGTGCCCCGCAACGTCGCCTCCGTCTTTGTCTAAGCATCGCCACCGTCTTCTCCTTCTCCGTCGAGCTTCCCCGGTATCTTCTGACCTCCCCTCTCCCTCTCTTTCACACGCGCGTACTCGCCACGACCCCGCATCTAACAACACCTTCCTTTTTCTCTGGCATGCACCCTATCCTCGCCACCATCTTCAACAGAGAGCACCCGACTCCGTCTTGAACTCTGGCGAGCGATTCAGGACGAACGCGTGCGCCCCCTGTCTCCCCACGAGCACGTTGAGCATCCTCTCGTCATTGCGAATCTGGTGAGATACTCCTCTCTCTCTCTCACGCGCTTCCTGGATTCGCTGTTACACCATCACTTGAGCTCCACCACCATGCGCCATCGTTGCTGCGCCGCCCATCGATGGTCAATGCATTCTGGACCGTAGGATGTGGATCTGTTGGCTAGGAACATATCACTTAAGCGAATCGGTATGAGCCAATATGTACCGTGCGATGCACTTTAAATCCTATGGTCTGTGTTAGTCGATCCAGCCGAATCGGTATCGCCCAATAGGATTGCTCCACGTGGCCCAGTCTGTGTTATAAAAACCAAAAACATTTCTATTATTTGTTTGAATTTGTAAATTCCATAACCTTAAATCTACATGTCCAAAAATTTACAAATTTTATATCAATGGAATCAGCAAGAAGAATTCTATCCAACCATACCCTTTGATTAATTAATTTCTTCTGTAAAATTAGTTGTTTTTACAGAAACTTGTGTAGGCATATTTTGTGTATAAATTTATTCTAAAACTGTTTTTAGAGTAAAATCTTTGGTAAATGGATTGTTTTAGGTTCACTACTGACCATAGAAATCAACTTTTGGATTTAAACATATATTGTTTTAGGATTTAAACACCAAGTTTTAGGATTTAAAATGTATTTGATTAAACCCTAGAAAATTATTACTTTGTTTAAAGGCATTTCCAACAAAATAACATATTGCTTTGATTTAAAAATGGTTTATAGGTAAAACCATTTGCAAATGGTTTTAATAATAAACACATGACCATAAAACACTAACATTTGTGTTTAAAAATATATTTGTCAAACACAGTAACATCCCAAAAATACTAAGCTTGGATCATCAAGCATTAGTCATCAACATTTAGGGTTAACAAAAACTTTTCTAAATAAAATTATGAATGCATGCATATGTGTATGCATGGATTTTGCATTTCTTTGGAACCACCATGTTTGATTGTTTCTTTGCTTGTAAAATGTTTCTTAGGTGAAATAAACATCATCTAAAACATTTCCCACACTTTTCCTAAAGACAAGTAAATCAAAACACATATATTAAAGGAATGGTCACTTTGACCAATTTAACTCCCATGCCTACTTTGGCTGTCCCAAACTTTCCGAACCTAACAGAAACTTTTTTGGATATTTGCACCCCTTGAATGTACTCATAACAGGGTATCAATGACCACTTTGTGATCATCCAGAAACTTTCAAATGCATAGTTTAAATGACAATTCAAAATTGAATCTTTATCATATGGGAAGATCCCACCTTTTCAAAAACCACTCAAACAAGTTCAACTTTCAAAACCCAAGCATCTGCAGACTCACCAGCACCAACCTAGAAAACCACCAAAAATCTTTTCAAAATTCAAAACTTGAATTCATGCGGCCATTTCATCAAACAGGTTGCAGATACAAATCAAACAAACATCAAACACTATAGTGTGCAGTAAAATTGGCCTAACTTGTTCCCTATTTAGCTCACAACCAGCTCAGTAGATCATCTAGGAAGATTAACCAAGGACTAGCACCACTGTGAGCTTCCCATTGCTATCAATGGTGAAAAGCCGAGCACACCCATGTCACCCCAATGTCGACAGCAAGCTAGGAGGAGACACAAGCCTAGCCAGCATGTCTGGGAGGCAGCCCACCGTCCATCGCCACTCCCTGTCCACCGTTCGAACCTTGACAACCACTGGACCACACGCACGGACCGCGACCAGACCGCCAGCGACCATGCCGAGCGTGCGCCAGAGCGCCACCCTCGACCGAAGCCCACAGACCGCGCGTCGCCCTCGCCGCGTGCATACACAATCCCCACCAATCCAGGGGACCGCCAGACATCCCCGTTCGCCGCCCCGTGACGCACGGCCACCGCTCGCCGTCGAAGACGCCGCCTTTGCCGCTCAGAGCGTCGCATGTTTGAGACCAAGCCGCACCGCCCCACGCCTCGAAACCATGTCGTTGAGCATCGCCAGGGAACACCGCACCGTCCCCTACCATCGCCCATGCCAATAGCCGCCTGTAACATCGCCCCCGACGAGCTCACCGTGCGCCCCGTCTTTCCCCTCGCTCGACTATAAATAGAGGCCACCCCCGCTCGATTTCTTCACGCCATCTCACTCCCCTCTCGTCACTGATCGTGCCACACCGTTCCCGGAGCAAGGCGAGCACCACCTCGCCGGAATTTCACCGGAGCCCATCGCCTCTAGAGAAGAAGGGAGCCATCGATTTCGTCCACCCCAGGAGCTACCGCGACCACCCCTGAGTTCGCCGTTGTTGACTTCGTCGTTCGCCCGCCTCGCCGACCCTCGCCAGCACCCCAGTGAGCCCCCAACAACCCTCATTGGCCGCGCTAGGTTTCTTTCTCGCCGGCGTTGTCTCGCGTCGGCTATGACTCCCAGCCATTGGATTAGAATCAGATCGAACGACCCACATTGCCCCGTACCGCTTCGCCCCTCCCTGTCTCACTGGCAAGTGGGGACACCCACTTAAGCAGCCCTTGGGAGCACTGCTCTTAGCAGGCCGGCCCAGTAACTTTTCCCGTGCAGCCTAGTGATCTGAATTAAATCTTTTTCTTTTTAATTCAAACACACTTCTATACCTATTTTCAAAAATCAATCCAGATTGATTCAGTGCACCAATTTGATTGAAACCAATTTTGTTGGAAAGGTCTGTGAATGCTGAATCCAAGCCCGTTGGATTCAAGTCATTGGGATCTATAGATCATCCATGGTAAAAATAACAAGGCAGAAGCTTTTCTGCATTCAAACATTTTTCAAATTCAAACCATAATAGCTTTTGAGTTGATTCCAACTATCAAAAATCACATTTAACCATACCTTTCAGAATATATAAAAATATATAGGTTTACTTGCAGAACTAATGTTCAAGTAAAAAAAGAATGCTACTTAGGCATTTCTAGTCATTATATTTAAATAAAATAAAAGGGTAAAACCTTATTAAATTGTGACACCACTTTAAATCACATTCCCTTGGACTACAATATGTGGTTATGACATGTGTCAACATGATCCCATGTTTGGGTTGGAGAATATTTTAATCTTAAGTAGTTTTTCAATGAGTAGAAATTACTTTTCTAAAAATAATAAAAGGAATTAAACCAAGCCTTAACCTTGTAATGTTAGAGATGATGCTAGATCACCTATAGGACCCTTGTGTGTGATGATTGCAAGTAGTTAAGTATTGTTTGGTGATTGTGTACCTCGTATTTATTCATAGATGCTAGTACCGACCAAGGATACGAGGAGGAAGGAGGATACTACGAAGAAGAAGCCGAGGAGAACTTTAACCACTGCTCTGCACAAGGCAAGCTTATATTGACATTGATGCAAGCTAACACTTGCAAGATACTTTACCTATGCAAGCAAATACTTGCTTGTTACCATGCCTACTATATGCTTTAAGCATATATGATCATACCCACTTGATAAACCAATCCTAGTTTTATTTGCAAGCTTCATACTTTATTTCTTTATCAAAGCTTACTTAGAGTTTACTTAAGAGTTTGGTAGATACTAGAACGTTATCTGAAGGTTGCATAAAGAGCATAAAATTTGGCCTATGATTAGACACCTTGATATCATCCTGAGATATAAGGTTATACATAGTTGAAACTCCCCTAGTTTACCACCCCTCATTAGTGCTTAACCCCACTTGTAAATGCTAGTGCTAAGCATAAAACTTGATCAACTTTAGATGGGAATACTTGGTGAGAAAATGGTTATGAAAACCTTAGAATGATGGATCATTCGATTGAAATGTTTTGGACATGTGTTTCCAAACACCTGATGATTTTGGTGATGAAAATGTTGAGGCATGAGCCTTAGCCCTTTTTATAAAATTGATGGTTGTCTGGATGCGATACCATTCCAATTTTATCGTACAACCACAGTACCCGAATATTGGGTAGGGCTTGACTGGAAACTTATGTACCTTAGTATTAGCTCCCTCATGGCCAAGGTCTGAGCTGAGGCTACCTTGTGAAGATTGTCCACCTGTGCAGTACCCAAGATGACAGTTGGTCATGGTTGGGAGGCCAAACTCATAGGAGAGGTGCTTATACTAGGGCGTGTAATTGAAAGGTTAGGATTGATTATCCGCATACTGAGTATGGTGAATTCAGGATTTGTTCCTGACGGATGTATCGAATGTTGTGGTGAAAGTGTATAATCTCTGCAGAGTGTCAAACTATTCGAATAGCCGCGTCCGCGGTTTTGGATAGTTGGAGTGGCCATACTGTTCCCCCGTCAGACTTTTCAAAGATTGACTTGAGAAATGAATTGAGACTTTGACTTGACCACAACAGAGTTGTGACATGAGTTACAAGATCCCACTTAGGAGTTATAAAATTGTAACTAGCTTTGGAACTTGGTAGAGATAAATCTGGCTTTTGCAAAACAACCCTAGAGCCTAGTGTCCTATTATCAAAAAACCCCTTTACCTGTTAGTATTAGTTTGCGAGTACTTAAAGAGTACTCATGGCTTTGTCCCTGGCTATTCCCATGGCCATACTATGAAGAGGAGTACCTGGAAGATGGACCCCAGGAAGGTTACGACAACTAGGATCATCTCCCATCGTCAGCATTGCCTGTGACCCCGAAGATGGAGCTTCGCCCATGCTACCGTTATTATTACGTATTCCGCTACTTGATGTTGTATTAAGAACTGGATCATGAGATCCCTATTCGTGTAAGAACTTATGTATCGTTTGTAATGGATGATGTACTATGGTATCCAATTCTGTTATGTCTCGCAAAAATGGTAATCCTGGGATTGCGAGGTATGGCATAACAGGCATCTGGGATTAAAAATCCGGGTGTTGACAAGTTGGTATCAGAGCCATCCTGACCATAGGAGACCCTAGTTAGACTGGACGTTTGAACCAAAAACTTAGTTTCAAAACCAAAGAAAACAAATATTTACAAAAACTTATTCTCATTCTTCCCACTTGATTGTTTCATAAAAATTCATGTTCCTCAAAAACTTTTGCAAAATACATTAAATTTTGACACATTTGATCACTTTGCTAACCTACTCATCCTCTATTTTTATAGATGGACGTGAAGTGCAGCAAGTTTTACCAACTTGGGAATTGAGGAGACCTTATATTTGAGAGGGATTTGGACCAGCTTTCGAAACTTCTAGAGCGTCCGCACCCCGAGTTCTTCGGAGCTCAGCTCAATGATCAAGGAGGAGAAGACCTGTAGTGGCTAATTGTTGCAAGTCTCCGAGGAAAGATTAAACCTCCCACTGCGGAGGGAATTCAGTTTACCTTGAGGGAAAATAACTGGCTCGATGGACTTGCCAGAGCAATGCAGGAAGCTCTTTCCCGTCTGTGTGGGCAGAGCATCAATCAGATCAAGGGTACCCGCTTTGAGTTTTTCCCAAGGAGTGATGCAAATGGAAAACCCCTGGAAGCCCCATACCACCCCGAGCTGAAGACTCAATTGGACCACCTAAGCTTCATGATGTACGATCGTCAGCAGGAGTTGGACAACTGCCATGACTACTCCAACCACAAGTCTGCCATCATCAAGACGAAGGATCAGACCATCGCCATGCTAGCAAAGGATCACAAGTCTCGCCGCCGTCAGCTCGACAAGAAGGAGCGCATCATTGCCCGTCTTCGCCACCGCATCTCATCTTTGGAGGAGACCATCCACGAGAGAGACATCCAGTTGGAGGAAAGGGAGAATGCCGAAGAGGATCTTCGTGGAGACCCTTACTCCTATCTCAGCGATGATGATGATTTTCTGGAGGATAAGGCCATGGACTTCTTCACCGATGAGGATGATTTCGCCTTCATCGATGATGATGAAGATGATGAAGCCACAAACTCCTAGGAGCAGTCGCACTTGAGCACTAGTGTAGTGAGTAGTATTCGGTCCCACTGTATCATAGTTCTCTGAATGGTTCTTAAAACCATCTGTTTTTCTTTGTTGTGGTGTGTGTTGTACTGGGTTATATGAATGAATGAATGAATGAAAAAGCAAGTTCCTAGAAAATATGAGTCAAACCTTTAAAACTTTTCAGAATCCCCGAAACCTTAGAAATTTCCCTCTTTTCTCATGATCTATCTCAATCTTCAGATGCCACGTGGAGGAAGTGGTTCAGCCCCAGACCCGATGTTGCAGATTCTGCAAATGTTGACTTCTGACCGCGAAGCTGAAAGAGCAGAACGTCAAGCCAACCTAGCCACCCTGCAGTAGATAGCCCAGCTAGCCCACAACAACCAAGGCCATGGAAATCAAGACAACCATGGATCTAAGCTCAAGAATTTCCAGAACACCAACCCACCTATTTTCACTAAGTCGGAAGAGCCCCTAGACTCCAATGATTGGCTGCAAACCATGGAAAATAACCTAGAAGTCGCTGGAGTGGAAGCCAACGAGAAAGTTCTATTTGCCACCCATTATCTAGCCGGAGATGCCAGGGCATGGTGGAACAGTGTTCGTGCAATGACCGGAGGCCAGATGATGACCTGGGAGGAATTCAAGGTCAAGTTTAGCAGAACTCATGTGCCACCGGGTTTGATCAAGAGAATGAGAGACGAGTTCAGAGAGCTAAAGCAAGGAAGGATGACTGTAGTGGAATACCTTGACAAATTTTTGCCATTAGCTAGGTATGCCCCGGATGAAATAGACACTGAAACCAAGAAGAAAGGAAGATTCCTGAATAGCCTGCATGATGAGATGCAGACGGTATTAGTCAATATCCCCTTTGCGGATATTGAAGCCCTTGTCGAATCCGCTATCCAGATGGAAGGAAAGATCAACCAGGCCAATGAGAACCGCAAGCGTCGCATGATGCATCAGCCAGGAACCCATCAGACCCCAAAGTATCGCCCCAACCCATCTCCAGGATTTGCCCCAAGAACCCACAGACCTCCGATGAACTGTCCAACCTACCCCAACCGTGGAAACCCCAGACCCGGAGGAAATCACAACAACCCCGGCAACTCTAGCAATTTCAACCGTGCCCCACCCAAGTTCAACAACAACAATGCTACCGCCAACACCAACACTGTCCCTAGGACTGGAAGTAATGTTGTGCCTGTCGCAGCCAAGGACAAGTCACAAGTGACTTGTTATGACTGTGGAAATAAAGGCCACTATTCCAACGAGTGCCCCAACAAGAAGAATGCTACAGCCCCCAATGCCAATGCCCCAGCTCAGCAGCAGCGTCGTGTTAAGCCCGGAAGAAGATTTGCCCTAGGGAATTCACTCAACCGCAATGGCCGTCTTTTTCTCATGCATGCTGAAGAAGCTCAGGAAGCGCCAGACGTCATGCTGGGTATGTTTTCTGTTAATTCAGTACTTGCACGAGTGTTGTTTGACTCTGGTACATCACATTCATTTGTCACTGAAGAATTTGCATGCACTAGTAAAATTCAACCAACCAAATTGAAGCATGTGATGATTGTGCAAATTCCCAGATCAACCACAAAGGCTAGGCAAATTTGCAAAGCCGTCCCTATCCAAATCCATGGCATAGATTTTTATGCAAATCTTATAGTACTCGGAACTAAAGGTTTGGAAGTAGTACTAGGAATGGATTGGATGTCCAAACATAAAGGATTGATTGACTGTGCCAAGAAAGCCATCACTATGACCAGTACCGCCGGAATATCAGTCGAGCATATATCGGAAACCATACCTCGTCAATTCAAATGCAACAAGAGTATAGACCAACCTACCATTGACCAAGTCCGGATAGTCTGTGAATACCCCGATGTATTTCCAGATGTTTTTCCCGGTATGCCCCCAGATCGGGATATCGAGTTTATCATTGAACTAATCCCAGGAACAGGACCCATAGCCCAGCGACCCTATAGTATGAACCCGTCAGAGCTCGCAGAACTGAAGAAGCAACTGTGGATTCCATGTTGGAAATTGGATTAATTCAACCAAGTGCATCCCCATGGAGATCACCTGTCTTGTTTGTGGACAAGAAGGATGGAGGTAACCGTTTATGTACGGATTATCGCAAGTTGAATGATGTCACCATCAAGAACAAGTACCCCTTGCCCAAAATAGAAGATTTGTTTGATCAGTTGACCGGTGCCAAAATGTTTTCTAAGATTGATCTTAGGACTGGTTATCATCAACTCAAAATTCATGCAGAAGATATTCCAAAGACTGCCTTTACCACCAGATATGGACTATACGAGTATACAGTCATGTCTTTCGGATTAACCAATGCCCCCGCTTATTTCATGAACCTCATGAATAAGATTTTTATGGACTTCCTGGATAAGTTTGTCGTTGTTTTCATCGATGACATTCTGATTTATTCCAAATCAGAAGAAGAACATGAGCTGCACCTCAGGACCATTCTTGGAACCCTTAGAGAGCATCAGTTGTATGCCAAGTTTAGCAAATGTGAATTCTGGTTACAGGAGGTAGGATTCCTCGGTCACATTGTATCAGCCGGAGGAATTGCTGTTGACAATGCCAACGTGAAAGATGTAGAAGATTGGCAAGCCCCAACCACTCAAACCCAAGTTCGTGCATTTCTCGGATTGGCGGGATATTACCGCAAATTCGTAGAAGGATTCTCGAGTATCGCCCGAACCATGACCCAATTGCTGAAGAAGGACAAGAAGTTTGAATGGATAGACAAGTGAGAAGCGAGTTTTCAAGAACTCAAGAGGAGATTGATATCAGCCCCAATCTTAATCATGCCGGATATCACGAAGCCCTTCGATGTGTATTGTGACGCATCCAAGATTGGTCTCGGATGTGTGCTAATGCAAGAAGGCAAAGTTATATCTTATCTATCCCGACAATTGAAGCAACATGAGCAAAATTACCCAACCCATGACCTCAAAATCGCAGCCGTAGTTGTAGCCCTGAAGACATGGAGACATTACCTAATGGGAAATCGTTGTGAGATTTATTCGGATCACAAGAGCCTAAAGTATATATTCACTCAGAAGGAGCTGAATATGAGGCAGAGAAGATGGATTGAGCTAATCAAGGATTATGATCTGGACATTCACTATCACCCTGGTAAAGCCGACGTAGTAGCCGATGCCCTTAGCAGATTGTCGTGCCGCTTGAACTCCATGATTTTGAAGGAGCAACCAAGTTTTCACAAAGAGATGGAAGATTTTCGAATGGAATTAGTAAGTGAAGGATTTTTGGCTAGCATAGAACTTCAGCCCACTTTGATCAGTCAGATTAAAGAGGCGCAGAAGGGAAATGCCAGTATCGACGGAATCAAGCATCGTATCGGTACAGGCAAAGTACCTGGATTCACCGAAGACGAAGAAGGAGTTCTGTGGTACAAAGGACGCCTTTGTGTACCAGCAGATTCTGAGTTGAAAAAAGTTATTTTGAAGGAGGCTCATGATACTCTTTATTCTATCCATCCCGGAGGAACTAAGATGTATCAAGATTTGAAAGAGCAATTTTGGTGGCATAAGATGAAGAGAGAAATCGGAAGCTATATCGCCAAGTGTGATATATGTCAGCGAGTCAAGGCAGGACATCAAAGACCCGCTGGATTGTTGCAACCTTTGCAGATTCCGGAATGGAAATGGGATTCTGTAGGAATGGACTTTATCACTGGACTGCCTACTTATAGTAGGGGAAATGACTCTATCTGGGTCATAGTGGACAGATTGTCCAAAGTCACCCATTTCTTGCCCGTCAAAACCACATATCAGAGTTCGAAGCTAGCGGAGTTATACATTGCTAGAATCGTCAGTTTGCACGGAATCCCTAAGAACATTGTATCAGATCGAGGAATGCAGTTTACCTCGAGATTTTGGAAGAAATTCCAAGAAGGTTTAGGAACCCGCTTAGATTTCAGTACCGCGTATCACCCTCAGACCGATGGACAAACGGAGGGAGTAAATCAAATACTTGAAGATATGCTGAGAGCATGTGTGTTAGAATATGGATCCAAGTGGGAAGACTGTCTGCCGTTTGCAGAATTTTCCTACAACAACAGTTACCAAGCCAGCTTGCAAATGGCCCCATTTGAGTTCATGTACGGAAGGAAGTGTCATACCCCTTTGAACTGGTCGGAAGTAGGAGAGAGTCAGATTTTCGGACCCGACATCCTACGAGAAGCAGAAGAGATGGTTCACAAGATTCGTGAGCACCTCAAGACCGCCCAATCCTGACAGAAGAGTTACGCCGACAAGAGACGTAGAGACCTCGCCTTCAACATAGGAGATTTTGTTTATTTGAAAGTGTCACCATTGAAGGGAATGCAGCGTTTCCAACTCAAAGGAAAGTTAGCCCCCAGATATATCGGACCTTTCAAAATTCTGAACCGTCGAGGAGAAGTATCGTATCAATTGGAGCTACCCGAAGAGTTGTCAGCAGTACACAATGTGTTCCATATCTCGTTACTTCGCAAGGGTCTCGAAGTCCCCGAGAAGACCGAAGTGTTCAAGAATATCGACCATCAGACTATAGAGATAAATGATGACCTGATCTATCCCGAAGTACCCATCCATATTTTGGAAGAAGCTTTTCGAACTACCCGAACCCGAAGCATCAAGTTTCTCAAGATTCAGTGGAGCAACCACACAGAAGAGGAAGCTACCTGGGAGCGCGAAGATCACATCAGGACGGAGTTTCCCGATCTCTTCAAATCCTAGGTAATCTTTTCGTCCTTTTTCAAATCTCGGGATGAGATTTTATTTAAGGGGGGAAGATTTGTAACATCCCAAAAATACTAAGCTTGGATCATCAAACATTAGTCATCAACATTTAGGGTTAACAAAAACTTTTCTAAATAAAATTATGAATGCATGCATATGTGTATGCATGGATTTTGCAATTCTTTGGAACCACCTTGTTTGATTGTTTCTTTGCATGTAAAATGTTTCTTAGGTGAAATAAACATCATCTAAAACATTTCCCACACTTTTCCTAAAGACAAGTAAATCAAAACAAATATATTAAAGGAATGGTCACTTTGACCAATTTAACTCCCATGCCTACTTTGGCTGTCTCAAACTTTCAAAACCTAACATAAACTTTTCTGGATCTTTGCACCCCTTGAATGTACTCATAACAAGGTATCAAGGCCCACTTTGTGATCATCCAGAAACTTTCAAATTCATAGTTTAAATGACAATTCAAACTTGAATCTTTATCATATGGGAAGATCCCACTTTTTCAAAAACCACTCAAACAAGCTCAACTTTCAAAACCCAAGCATATGCAGACTCACCAGCACCAACCTAGCAAACCCACCAAAAATCTTTTCAAAATTCAAAACTTGAATTCATGCGGCCATTTCATCAAACAGGTTGCAGATACAAATCAAACAAACATCAAACACTATAGTGTGCAGTAAAATTGGCCTAACTTGTTCCCTATTTAGCTCAGAACCAGCTCAGTAGATCATCTAGGAAGATTAACCAAGCACTAGAACCACTGTGAGCTTGCCATTGCCATCAATGGTGAACAGCCGAGCACACCCATGTCACCCCCATGTCGACAGCAAGCTAGGAGGAGACACAAGCCTAGCCAGCATGTCTGGGAGGAAGCCCCCCGTCCATCGCCACTCCCTGTCCACCGCTCAAACCTTGCCAACCACCGCCCTCGCCGCGTGCATACACAATCCCCACCGACCCAGGAGACCGCCAGACATCCGCGTTCGCCGCCCCGTGACGCACAACCACTGCTCGCCGTCGAAGATGCCACCTCTGCCGCTCAGAGCGTCGCATGTTCCAGACCAAGCCGCACCGCCCCACACCTCAAAACCATGTTCTTGAGCATCGCCAGGGAACACCGCACCGTCCCCTACCATCGCCCATGCCAATAGCCGCCTGTAACATCACCCCCGACGAGCTCACCGTGCGCCCCGTTGGTCCCCTCGCTCCACTATAAAACCCCGCTCGATTTCTTCACACCATCTCACTTCCCTCTCATCACTTATCGTGCCACACCGTTCCCGGAGCAAGGCGAGCACCACCTCTCCGAAATTTCACCGGAGCCCGCCGCCTCTGGAGAAGAAGGGAGCCATCGATTTCGTCCACCCCATTAGCTGCCGCGACCACCCCTGAGTTCGCCTTCGTCGACTTCGTCGTTCGCCCGCCTCGCCGACCCTCGCCAGCACCCCTGTGAGCCCCCAGCAACCCTCACTGGCCGCGCTAGGTTTCTTTCTCGCCGGCGTTATCTCGCGTCGACGATGACTCCTAGCCGTTGGATTAGAATCAGATCGAACGACCCACGTTGCCCCGTACCGCTTCGCCCCTCCTTGTCTCACTGGCAAGTGGGGACACCCACTTAAGCATCCCGCAGGAGCATTGCACTTAGCAGGCCGGCCCAGTATCTTTTCCCGCGCAGCCCAGTGATTTGAATTAAATCTTTTTCTTTTTAATTCAAACACACTTCTGTACCTATTTTCAAAAATCAATCCAGATCGATTTAGTGCACCAATTTGAATGAAACCAATTTTGTTGGAAAGGTCTGTGAATGCTGAATCCAAGCCCGTTGGATTCAAGTCATTGGGATCTATAGATCATCCATGGTAAAAATAACAAGGCAAAAGCTTTTCTGCATTCAAACATTTTTCAAATTTAAACCATAATAGCTTTTGAGTTGATTCCAACTCTCAAAAATCACATTTAACAATACCTTTCAGAATATATAAAAATATATAGGTTTACTTGCAAAAATAATGTTCAAGTAATAAAAGAATGCTACTTAGGAATTTCTTGTCATTATATTTAAATAAAATAAAAGGGTAAAACCTTATTAAATTGTGACACCACTTTAAATCACATTCCCTTGGACTGCAATATGTGGTGATGACATGTGTCAACATGATCCCATGTTTGGGTTGGAGAATATTTTAATCTTAAGTAGTTTTTCAATGAGTAGAAATTACTTTTCTAAAAATAATTAAACCAAGCCTTAACCTTGTAATGTTAGAGATGATGCTAGATCATCTATAGGACCCTTGTGTGTGATGATTGCAAGTAGTTAAGTATTGTTTGGTGATTGTGTACCTCGTATTTATTCATAGACACTAGTACCGACCAAGGATACGAGGAGGAAGGAGGATACTACGAAGAAGAAACCAAGGAGAACTTCAACCACTGCTCTGCACAAGGCAAGCTTATATTGACATTGATGCAAGCTAACACTGGCAAGATACTTTACCTATGCAAGCAAATACTTGCTTGTTACCATGCCTACTATATGCTTTAAGCATATATGATCATACCCACTTGATAAACCAATCCTAGTTTTATTTGCAAGCTTCTTACTTTATTTCTTTATCAAAGCTTACTTAGAGTTTACTTAAGAGTTTGGTATATACTAGAACGTTATTTGAAGGTTGCATAAAGAGCATAAAATTTGGCCTAAGATTAGACACCTTGATATCATCCTGAGATATAAGGTTATACATAGTTGAAACTCCCCTAGTTTACCATCCCTCATTAATGCTTAACCCCACTTGTAAATGCTAGTGCTAAGCATAAAACTTGATCAACTTTAGATGGGAATACTTGGGGAGAAAATGGTTATGAAAACCTTAGAATGATGGATCATTCGATTGAAATGTTTTGGACATGTGTTTCCGAACACCTGATGATTTTGGTGATGAAAATGTTGAGGCATGAGCCTTAGCCCTTTTTATAAAATTGATGGTTGTCTGGATGCGATACCATTCCAATTTTATCGTACAACCACAGTACCCGAATATTGGGTAGGGCTTGACTGGAAACTTATGTACCTTAGTATTAGCTCCCTCATGGCCAAGGTCTGAGCTGAGGCTACCTTGTGAAGATTGTCCACCTGTGCAGTACCCAAGATGACAGTTGGTCATGGTTGGGAGGCCAAACTCACAGGAGAGGTGCTTATACTAGGGCGTGTAATTGAAAGGTTAGGATTGATTATCCGCATACTGAGTATGGTGAATTCAGGATTTGTTCCTGACGGATGTATCAAATGTTGTGGTGAAAGTGTACAATCTCTGCAGAGTGTCAAACTATTTGAATAGCCGCGTCCACGGTTATGGACAGTTGGAGTGGCCATACTGTTCCCCTGTCAGACTTTTCAAAAATTGACTTGAGAAATGAATTGAGACTTTGACTTGACCACAACAGAGTTGTGACATGAGTTACAAGATCCCACTTAGGAGTTATAAAATTGTAACTAGCTTTGGAACTTAGTAGAGATAAATCTGGCTTTTGCAAAACAACCCTAGAGCCTAGTGTCCTATTATCCAAAAACCCCTTTACCTGTTAGTATTAGTTTGCGAGTACTTAAAGAGTACTCATGGCTTTGTCCCTGGCTATTCCCATGGCCAGACTATGAAGAGGAGTACCTGGAAGATGGACCCCAGGAAGGTTACGACTACTAGGATCATCTCCCATCGTCACCATTGCCTGTGACCCCGAAGATGGAGCTTCGCCCATGCTACCGTTATTATTATGTATTCCGCTGCTTGATGTTGTATTAAGAACTGGATCATTAGATCCCTATTCGTGTAAGAACTTATGTATCGTTTGTAATGGATGATGTAGAATGGTATCCAATTCTGTTATGTCTCGCAAAAATGGTAATCCTGGGATTGCGAGGTATGGCATAACAGGCATCTGGGATTAAAATCCGGGTGTTGACAAACACTAGGAATTAGTACATTGATTTAAATCATTTCTAGCAAAACAAAAAGGATTTAAAATGGACATTTTCACTAACTTAATATAAAATGGTTTTGCCACTTTTATAAATGACCAACAGGTGTTTTAAAATTTTATAACCTATTAGAAACCACTTTTCCAAATAAAACAATCTTTGGCATGCTTCCATGCATTGCTTTGTTTTTATTATTCTATGTGATGAATTGCTTGAATGGTAGATTGAATTTGTGCCTTGATTGAATTGTAGTGAAATTTGAAGAGTGTGACTATTGCAAGATCAAGGAGTGAACTTATATCCTCTACCAAAAAGGAAAGTGGTGCTTCATACTTTTGTCCCATTATTTTTCACTATGCATTAGTGATATTTCAAAGTAAGACTTGCATGGAATTTTACTAAGTGTGCTATGCCATGGGAAATCCTAGTAGTTGATGCCTTAGTAGAATTTTCCTAAGTTAAGGTTCCTACTATTTTCATGCTTAGCCTAGCTAGTAGAAAAGAAGGGTGGATTATATTCATGCTATGGAATATTTCTAAGTCAAGGACTTGTGTTTTGTTTAATAAAACAACTATGTGAATGAATCACCTGGGTGGAATGGTATTGCTTGGATGGATTTTTGTTGAGTGGTTACACAATGCCATGGGACTGGTGAACCTTGTGTATCACACTTGTGGAATGCCACCCAGGAACAAAGATATTTGAGATGTCAAATGTTGAGAAGCTTCAAGTGCAGCCACTTGGCATTATGGGCTCTGCCTGGATCATATAGGTTGCAATAACTTAGACAAATAGACAGTTGGTGGTAGGAGATGATAAGTTTGGGAACGCGTCCATTCTGGTATAAGGGAAGGCTTCTGAAAGATCTTGTCTCGATGCATGTCGTGTCTTGTGGGGAAAGTGCACCACCTCTCGAGAGAGTAAAACCACCCCTGGCAATGGACAATTTGAGCATCAAGAAATGGAAGCTATCAAGAATCTCCTCATCCCAATTTCTAAGTTAAAAACTTGTGGTTGAACAAGGGTAAAGGATCACCAATGTCTATTGGTAGATGCCTTGGGTTTTACTAACAAACAAAAACTTAGTGTTTCCAAATGATAAGGACAATCTATTTTGAGCAAAGCAATCCTATGCCCCACTTAGCCAAATGCATATAGATGATAGTTACCACTGTACTACCATAGTATCAGTTGCCAATACAATTCAAATGTATTGACCCTTGTGGTTGTAACTTATTATGTTGCAGGTTTGTTTGATGTTAGTGAAGTGTGTTGATTAGGATTACATGTATACAACCAACATGATTGCTTGTGCACTTTGAAGATGAAGGACTCCATGCTATAGTTATTTCTGCTGCATTGTAATACGATAGCCAAATGAGCTATGTAAAATGTAATGAATTATTTTATTCCTGGTTATAAAGTTGTATTATGACCTTTGTTTCTTGATATTATATCTTAACTATGGATGCTAGATATTGATCCAGGGACTAGCATTGTAAACACAGGGATCTCTACCTTATTAAAGGTTGGGACCTGTACAGTCACCTAGAACGCAGGCTAGGGTTTCCCGATTCTTTATTCCTTAGGCATTTTCTTCACTTCTACCGAATCAAGCCCTCTTACCTAGGGCCTCATAGTATCAGGAAGATGGCAGTCCCCATCATCTTCTACAAGTTGTAGTTAGGGTGCCGACCCTATTTTCCCCTCTAGCTAGAGTTGTTCCATGGCCGAGCCACTCACCAGGGGATGAATGGGCCCATGTCGTCATGGCCTTTTCACAGGGTTTTCCCTCCAGGGGCCAGAAGCCGCGGAGGTGGATAAGCTGTACCAGCGGGTGGAGGCGCTCCAGCTGGTGAGAGGCAAGGAGGTTAGTGGTGTCGATATCATCCGCACGTTCCTTAAGCGTCAGGTGCAACCCCTCGAAGTTAGGGCGCATCCAATGTCCTTGTACTCTTGCGCCAGCGACCCGACAAGAGTGTTGGCAAAGGAAATTTCCTCGACCGATCTCGACCGAGCGCTTTGACCTTTGCTGAAGCATAAGGCCAGCGAGGAGCTGCCAGGGAGGTCTCGAATTCTACCTTTCATGCCAAGAAGGAAGTCCCTAAGGTGAATCTTGCGGTTGCATGTAATGCATTTTCGAGTGCCCTTATCTGATATTCTTTGACTGGTATTTCTGTCTTTCTTGATTCGTAGGAGTTTAAGGTGGCGGACATGATGCCGCCTCTTCTTGAGAAGTTCACAGCTGTGCCCGATGGCGGTGATGCGGAAACTGATTTGATGCTCCCCCTGCGCATTCCGCAACAACGGAATCCCTCGAGCCAAGCGAAGGACTATCTCGAAAGAGGTCCTGAAGCAAAAGTTTGGATGGACTGACGCCGCCAACACCGAGGGGGCCTGCCTTCCTTTTGCATCATATCGGGGATGGAGGTGCATCCTCCCCCATTCCTGCCGTTCCCATCTAGGCCGTGTCTCCTCATCCACCGGCCAAGAAGAATAAGAAGGAGACGATGATCTTAGACCAGTCTGACATCCCGTCGTGAGCTTTCTGTCTCCCTTGCATTTGCAGTGTGCTAAGTATTAGCTTACTATTTTGTTGATTAGCTTGGGATATTTCGTGTTCTTCTAGGAGAAAATCCTTAGATGAATCTCTCGAGGAGGCAGTTGACGAGATGCGCGAGGAGTCAAAGGTTACCGCTGCTTCCCAAAAGACGGTGGCCGACTTCGACGACGAAGCTTCGAGATCCTTAAGGCCAAGGACCCATGCTGTTGTTGCTCGAAAGACGCAAGCTGAAAGAACATTTCATGACCCCTTGTGTTTTGTGTGTTAGATAACAATACGAAGGATTATTTAATGTGTTTTGAAGTGCTGCAGATCTTAACAATGAAGAAGAGCTTCAAAGTGGTTTTGGGGGGCAAATAATCCGCCCCTACCAGGGGCCTGATAATCTGTCCTCCCCAAACTAAAAAGGGCGCAAGGGTGCAACCCACTGTATGGGGGAAGAATATCTTTCGGATTTTCCAGCCAGGGCTGGAGTTTTTGCCCAGGCCGGATAATCCGCCCCTCAAGGGGGCCGGATAGTCCACCCCCCTAGAATTTTGCAAAGGTTGCCTCGGCGTGACCCACTGTGTTGGGGGCATATTTTCCCCGGGACTTTTTGTCCAGGGGGCGGATTTTCCCCCAGGGTGGATAGTCCACCCCAAACTTCTCCAACGTCCAGTTTTGGGAAGGGGTATTTAAACCCACCATCCTCCTCTTGCCAGAACTCTTGGTTAATTCGAAAAAGACAAGATCTGTTCCTCAAGTTCCATCCAAGAGATCTCCACCTTCATCCACCCAAAGGCCCCGTTCCTTGGGGAATCGAAGGAGGAGGGCTCGATCTTCATCAACTACAATCAAGAACTGCTGGGCCACGCGGAGATAAAACAAAAAATTTCCTCTAACGTGGTGATCCCAAGATCTAGCTGAGGTAGAAGGCCACGAGGTTTACCACTAGACGCGCAGTTGCGGATTACTGATGTAGCGCGTCAGTTGATGCAGTGCAGTCCTCACGATCCGATCATCCTGGTGCTGATCGCACAACACCTCTGCTGGTATCCACACGTACAAGGATGAGCACCGGCAGCGAACTGCTAGGTTCGTATCGACGGTAGGACTGCTGTGGAGCTAGGGTTTCCAACACATGGAATGACATAACCGAACAACGATTAACCTTTCTGGGTTACGGTGCTCCACTATATATAGGGAGTGAACGTGGGCTCTACTCGTGCGACCCATTCACTAAAGCCCATATAACACTAGTCACCGTGAGTCCAACTCACTAACTCAGTCCTAATCCGGTTTAGGTCCAACCCAACCAGATTACAGGTTCAGATCCAATCCGAACATGCTCCCGCTCTTAAGTGTGTGACCCCGCAGGCTCATGGCTACTTGGACACGATTAGAGTCCGACTCTCAATCGATCAGTCAGTAGCGGCTCCTAGCAGAACGTGCCGACTCCCAAGTACCAAAGAGTCATGACGACTTGCCTTTCCAATGCGACTTACGTCCGAGTCCCTTTTGCCTCACGATATACCTTGTCAGACTATAGGCGAATATATGTCATCCCTTAAATAGTCCGACTCTCCTTTGGATCTGAGATAAGTGATTCACCCGACTAACTCTTAGTTGATCGCCTCGGTTAACACTTAACCGAGTCGTGCATGGCCATGCTTTCCGAATCATATCTCACGAGAGGGCCCAGAGAATATCTCTCCAAAAGGAGGGGCAAAATCCCATCTTGGTTATTCACATCATGCAGCTTGATTCTCAGTCGACCCGAACCCTGCCTTTATAACTGCCCAGTTACGGATCAGCGTTTGACAGAACCTAAGTCGGTGATCCTCAACTCAGACTATGCAACAACCTCAAGTCTAAGGATTACATTGAATGAGATATACAAATGACAACTTGTTTGTTGTACCTCAATATGGGTCAATCCGACTCGCTAAACTCTTTAGCCAAATCTGTGTAAGTTGGAATAGCATCTCCATGCCCATGACAAGTGGAACCGAGTCATCAAGCCAACTTTCACATTGGTCTAAGTTGTGTGTCCAGCACAACCTCAATGACCAAGGATATTTAGTACAAACAACATGAATGCATAGTTCCACAACCGAATCACATATTCAATGATACACATCAGATGTTTATACAATGACTACTTAATATCTTTATGAATACAATGGGAAATCTCATCATACATGATCGCCTCTAGGGCATATTCCCAACAAGAACTTCATCTCCTCTCCATTCATTTGGAGAATCTTCGATCTAGTATTTCTTGGAAATATCTAGATCCTTGTTTTGATTATATTGATAACCTTTATTCTTGTGACAACTTGTTGTCATTACGGGAGCCTCCAATTCGGTTGTGGATGTGTGCCCCACTAGAGTTGTAAAGGCACCGGTTCCCGCCTCAAAGGGTACCAATAGTGGAGAAGGTGGATTAGGACTTTCATGGCGAGATCCATCGAAGAATAGGGTGAGGCCTATTGTGGCATGGTGTTCTTAGAACCGCCGACCCCTCCAACGCAGATGTACTTCCCTTAACAAGTAAGGAACTGTGGTAAAACAAATCCCTGTGTCTCCACATGCTCCACTATGGTTTCCTCGCTCCTCACTTTTCGCTCTTAGTAGATAGGGTTGCATATAGGGAAATTCTCGTAGTTTCATATCTAGAGAATTTACTTTGTGTCAGGCCTAAAATTGAAAAAGAACTAAAAATTTAGTAGCACCTATTCACCCCCCCTCTAGGTGCCCATATGATCCATTTCAATTGGTATCAGAGCCCCGGCTCTTAATTCAGGCTTAACCGCCTTCCAAGGGAGATGGGAGTGATGCTCCAGAAGTAGTCACCATGAACGATCTCAAGATGTTGGAAACAACCTTGATTAGTTCCATGGAGGCTAAGATGGAAGAGATGCGTCAGATGATAATGCGTCTCTCCCCATCCACAACATCACCTCCATCTGCCTCTATGGCTACCACTCCGCAATCCAAGGAAATGGGTAAAACCGATTTCAAAAAGAACGAGGTGGTTGGTGATGGCACTAGTAAGAGCTCCTCCTCAAAAAAGAATAGTGGTAAGGAAGGATACAATGAGGTTTCCCATGTGTATTCACCTGATCCACCTATCCCACACCCTCATATACATAAAAGGGGTGATCCACCCAAACTTTTAGCATCTAATTTTAATCAATGGCAATTTTTGATGAAGTCTCATGTGTGCGGATCCTCCATTGAGTTGTGGAAAATCATAGAGAATGGTCTTCATGTTGGAGATCCAAACAACCTAACAAGAAGAGAAGTTGTAGACAGTCAACTCAATGCAACGACTCTACATATGATTCATCTTGGTGTGGGTACCAAAGGCATGCCACTCATAGAGCATCTCAACACAGCTAAGGAAGCTTGGGATGCCCTCACCGAGCTTTTCATTGGAAATGAAAGCATGAGAAGAAATAGGTATGATGCTTTGAGTAATCAAGATGAAGGGTTCTATATGTTGGATGGAGAAGACCACAAGGACATGTAAAGGCGGCTCAAGTCAGTAGCCACCACTTTCAGAAATCATGGTGCCTCTCATGTTGATGATGCTTGGATGAAGCACAAGTATGTTAGAGCTCTTATGCCTTTTGAGCCCACATATTTGAAGATTCTTCAAGGAAGGCATAACTACCACCTAATGACATCCAATGAGGTAATCCAAGAAATGTCAGCTTTCAAAGTGGCTGCCAAGAATGCCAAAGTTGCACGTGCACGAGCCATTGGGATACAAAAGAGGGTCAACATGGCATTGAAGACAAGTGTGGCCGATCAAGATGAAGATGACAAAGAAGATATGGACTATCACGAGGATGTAAAAAGAGCTCATGGAAAATACATGGACTTCTATGCTAGAAAATTTTGGAAGGATCTAGCCAAAGCCAAGTCTAAACTAGAACGCAAGAGTGAAGAAAATGGAAGAAGGGAGAACGATCCCAAGATAAGAACATGTTTCAATTGTGGTGATAGGCTGCACTTTGTAGCTGAGTGTCCTTATCAAAGTAGAGAAGATAATGGAGGAATACTCATTCTCAAAGAGAAGTCAAGGGCTCCATGAAAGAAGCAATTTGTGAAGAAGAATGCTCCATTCAATAAGCAACCCAAGATATTATTAGTAGCTCAAGAGGAGTATACTTTGGGAAGTGAAGATGAATATTAGGATGATAGCTCACGAGAGGTGGCTGCTATAGTCACCACATCTACACCAACATCTCTCTTTGACTCTCGAAATGAAAACGTCATCAACAAGAACACTACTTGTCTCATGGAAAGAGGTTCCGAGGGCTATGCTTCCGGTGGTTCTAAATGGGTGCTGGACAGTGGGTGCACTAGTCATATGACCGGAATCAAAGATATCATCACGGATATGAGACCCAATCATGATCATATTATAGTATCCTATGGTGATAAGTCTAAATCTGAGGTATTAGGTCCTGGCAAGGTAGTGGTTGCCCACGATATCTCTCTCGTGGATGTCATGCTTGTTGAGACCCTCGGTTATAATTTACTTTCTTTTCGTGCCCTTGGTAAGATGGGCTTTGCTATTTTCATTGACGGTGATTTAGTGGTACTCTTGTGGAGCAAGTCTCTAAAGGTCGCTTTCGTTGGGTATGTAAAAAGTGACCTGTATGTGGTGGACTTTTGGGGGAAAACCACTACGGGTCCGATGTGCTTATTCGGAAAGGCCACCATCGGTTGGTTATGGCATCGCCGTCTAGCCCATGTCAACATGAGAACTTTGCAAAGTCTTCACAAGGGTGGCCACATCTTGGACTAAAATACAATGTTTCCTTTGACAAATATCATGTTTGTAGGGCTTTTGTTGAAGGCAAGATGCACAACTCTCTCCACAAGAGGAAAACTATTGTTTCCTCAAAGAGTATATTGGAATTACTTCATGTGGACTTATTTGGTCCCCCATCTCATGCTAGCCTCGGTGGGAAGAAATATTGCTTGGTAATAGTCGATGATTACTCAAGATACACTTGGGTCTATTTCTTCAAGCTAAAGAGTGAGACTCAACAAACTGTCATTGACTTCTCCAATGAGGTTCAGCGTCAACACAATGTTCCCATTTTGGCAATAAGAAGTGACAATGGCTCCGAGTTCAAAAACTACACATTAAATGAATTTCTATGTGAAGAGGGGATAAGACATCAATATTCCGCTGCGTACACCCCTCAACAAAATGGTGCCCGTACTTTGATGGATATGGCTAAATCAATGTTGGCTGAATTCAAGTCACCATACAACTTTCGGGTTGAAGCCATATCTACCGCTTGTCACTCATCAAATCGGCTCTACCTCCGCAAGATCTTGGACAAAACACCTTATGAAATACTTACCGGTAACAAGCCCAACATATCGTATTTCCGAGTATTCGGTTGTAAGTGTTTATTTCTCATCAAAGGAGTTTGCTTGTCTAAATTTGGGTCTAAGGATTTAGAAGGTATTTTTGTTGGTTACGGTGCCAAATCCCACACTTATAGAGTCTACAACAAGCTCTCCGTAATTTTTGTAGAATCTTGTAATGTGGAATTCGATGAAAATGATGGCTCCCATGTGGGGAAACTTGATGTTTGTGATGTAGATGTTGAAATACCCAAAGATTCCATAAGAAGAATGGGCGTGGGATTTTTCCACCCCATTGAGGAACCCCTTGTGGCGGATCGGGAAGGACAATTCTCCACTCAAGTGGAGCCCTCATATACACAAGATCAACAAGCCCCTACTGCTAGAGAAACTTCTGCACCAACACCACAACCTCCTGAAGATCATCTATCTTCTGGGAAAAATGGTAGTCCCAGGCCATACTATATGCCCCCTTCAAGGGGAAGACTATCCGCCCCTGGCACTCCAACAGGCTCCAGGGGAAATCAAGAAGATAAGGAAAGTTCAGAAAATCCCAGCCAGATTCTATGGCCCTAAGGGGCGGATTATCCTGCCCTAGCACTCCAAGTCATGTTAGGGACAATCAGGAAGAAGAAATTGTAGACACATCTCCATGGCCGGATTGTCTGGCCCCACCCAGTGGAGGATTGTCCGGCCCTAAAGATACATAACAGCAACAGCCTCCTGTTATGAGTATAGATCAATATCAATGACATGGTAGTGGCCAAGACAAGGCTCCAAATGTTGAAACAACTCCTCCAAGAAACAATAAGGAAATTGATGCTCGTCACAAAGCTCGCGCTGATCGGAACCTTGAGTTAAGGGGCCACACTCTAGACAAGGTTGTAGGTGATCTAAGAAGAAGAGTGTCTACTAGAAGATAACTTGCTAGCTTCTGTGATCATCAAGCACATATATCAATGGTTGAACCAAAGAAGGTCTATGATGCTATTGAAGATCCTGATTGGGTGGTGGCAATGCACGAAGAACTGAATAACTTCGAGCGCAAAAAAGTTTGGAAGCTCGTAGAGAAACCCAAAGAGTGCCGCAATGTTATCGGCACAAAGTTGATTTTCAAGAACAAGCAAGATGAAAATGGCATTGTTGTAAGGAATAAGGCAAGGCTGGTGGCTCAAGGATTCTGTCAAGTGGAAGGCATTGATTTCGGCGAAACTTATGCTCCTGTGTCTCGCCTTGAGTCCATCTGTATCCTTCTTGCTTATGATGCTCACCATAATTTTAAATTATAGCAAATGGATGTTAAGAATGTTTTTCTTAATGTTCCTCTACATGATTTTGTATATGTCATGCAACCCCCGGGATTTGAGGATCCCAAATTTCCAAACCATGTCTACAAAGTTGATAAGGCGCTCTATGGCCTTAAACAAGCCCCACACGCATGGTATGAGCACCTAAAAGAGCTTTTGTTACACCGTGGATTCGAAGTTGGGAAAATCGATCCCACTCTTTTTACTAAGAAGGTCAATAGGGAGATTTTTGTATGCCAACTATATGTAGACGATATTATTTTTGGCTCTACTAACTAAGCTTTTAATGATGAATTTTCAAATCTGATGACTGACAGGTTTGAGATTCTATGATGGGAGAATTAAGGTTCTTTCTTGGATTCTAGATCTAGCAACTTAGAGAGGGAACCTTCATTAATCAAGCTAAATACATCCAAGACATTCTCAATAGGTTCAAGATGACGGATATCAATGGCGTTGCTACTCCAATGCAAACTAAATGTCATCTTGAGTTGAATCCAAAGGGTAAAGATGTGGACCAAAAGGTATACTGATCCATGATCGGCTCTCTCCTTCACCTTTGCGCATCTAGACCCGATATTGTGTTGAGTGTAGGAGTGTGTGAAAGGTACCAAGCCGCTCATAAATAAAGCCACTTAGTGGCGGTCAAGAGAATCTTCAGATATTTGGTTCATTCCCCAAATATTGGTTTATGGTATCCCAAAGGCTCTGGTTTCTCGCTATGTGGATATACTGATTCAAATTGGGCTGGTGACAAGGATGATCGAAAAATAACTTCTGGCGCATGTCAATTCTTGGGCAGGTCTCTAGTGTGTTGGTCTTCGAAGAAATAAAATTGCATATGCCTCTCAACCACCGAAGTTGAATATCTTGCTGTTGCAAGTGCTTGTACACAATTATTATGGATGAGGCAAACTTTAAAGGAATATGGTGTCAATTGTGACAAAGTGCCTCTTTTATGCGACAATGAAAGTGCTATTAAAATTGCTTACTATCCGGTGTAGCATACAAGGACAAAACATATTGAGATTCGCAATCATTTCATTCGAGATCATGTTGCTCGTGGCGATATTGCACTATGTTTTGCGAGCACAAAGAACCAACTTGCTGATATTTTCATGAAGCCACTTGATGTATCAAGGTTTTGTTATTTGAGGAATGATCTAAATATCATAGATTCAAGGATCTTGGCTCGACTACCCTTGCATACTCATTTGCACTTCCTCATGTATTTGGTTTAGATGCGGGCATAGACATAGGGGGAGTGTGGTCCTAATTGATTGGGCTAACCCTCCCACCATAATGCCGAAACCAAGTAAAATCATTTCCCATGATATCATTTTGTGATATGTGGGTCATCGATTAGCATTGGTTTTGAACTCAAGATACATCTTTGCGGTGTCATGCCATGCGCTCCAACATGGTGGCTTCAGCCACCGCCCTCTTGCTTGAGAAGAGTTGGTTTCTATTGGATCTTTTTGGATTTTCTTGCATATCTTTTGTTCTTATGGAAAACACACCCAATCTTGGCTTTTAGTTGATTTGTTCTTGAAATTTTGGGTGTGTAGTACCATCTCAGTTTGTTGCTCTAAACCCAAGACTTTTTCCCACCTTGAGCCATCTATTTTTGCACACAAGTCCTTTTGTACACTTGCGAGGGGTTTGCATGGGGTTCTCCAGCCAGATTATATGCTGACAGAAAAATCAGAGGGGGGGGGCGGACTATCCGCCTCAAGTGAGGGCCGGATAATCCACCACGGGCGAGTCAGTCCTTTAAGGACTAGGCTCGGGGAGGAGGGGCTCAAACAGAGCATCCCGTCCTCCCCCAACCCATGTCCTGCACCAAGCCCATGTCGAAGCCTTCGCCCCTCCCCGGAGTCGATTCAACCACCGGATTCTCCGGGATCTCCATGGATCTTCTTCCTCGTGCCTCCAGGTACCTTATCCTCCGAGATTTTCCTCCAATGAGTGAGGGTAACTCCCTCATCCATCTCCTTTGTATGGAAATCGTTGTTATTGGTGGAAACCTTGTTGTACAAGATACTATGTGTTTCCCTTGCTTGTTAGATTCCGTAGTATTGCAACCCTAGTGCCCGATCTGTATTGCTATGGTGAATATAGGACGAAACCAAATTTGTTTTTTTGGGGGGGGGGGATTATCCGCCCCTGCCAGGGCCGGATAGTCCGGCCTGGAGGTTCACTGCCTATTCTAGTTTGTCTCAAATTTTCATAGTGCGCATAATTGGACCATGGATTGTCTTCCTACTGTATCTAATATTCCTCTTGGACTTGTGTGTGTTCTTATCCCCATGCTACCTATCACTTGCTTTTGACAGGTGGTTCCAGTGCTCCTAGGACCTACAAGTATCGTCGCCGTGCCCGTTATTTCAGGCCGAACACAGAGGGTAAGCTTGTTGATGAGAGTCAAATCCGAAGGTTGGCAAGAGAGTCTGAACGGATGGCCGAGACAGAAAGGAAAGCCAAGAGGACCACCTCTCGCAAGGGCAATGGCAAGGGCAAAGGCAAGCAGTCCTGTGCCAACTACAAGGTCATGGACAGCGTTGAGTACTCCTCCATTCGCCACATTGATTATTATGCCGAGGCTGACAGTGATGGTCCTCCGGAAGATAGTATGTTTTGGTGCTCTCACTTTTGGTCCATTCATAATGATGTTTATGCTACTCTCAATATACTCTGTATGCATCCTCTGAACTTGACTGAGGCTCAAAAAAAGGCAAGACTTTGTGAGGCCTTTGATGTGACTGGTAAGATGGGGATGCATCATCTTATGACACTTCAGTGCCACTATGACTCCTCTGTTGTGAAGCAGTTTTTCTCTACCCCTGTGATCTGCGGAGATGAGCTTCGCACCATGAAGTGGATGACCGGGACCACTATGATTCAGTCAGACTTCCGCACTTTTGGTTAGGTTCTTGGGTATGCCTTTCATGGGTGTGACACAGCTTCTGGCCACCACATCATTTCTCCTATCAAGCCATCCAAGAACATAGTTCTTGATCCTTGTCTGACGTCTGATGGTGTTGCTGGTACCTTTGCTGGTCTTTCTCCTTTGTATTCCGATCTTGTTAGCTTGTTCCGAAACAACATCTCTCCAAGTGGGGTAAACAATGATAAGATCCGTGGTCACCTGGTTCCTTTGCTTGCTTTTGCACATGAGTGTGCCACCAATTCTGGTTCCACTACAGGTTACAAGTTGGATGTTATGGACTATATTTTTCATGAGATGGCTGATGCTATGTTCAACGGGCTCTCCATCCCTTATTCTCCCTACATTATGATTCTCATCAAGCACATGCTGCCACATGAGGATTTTGGTAGTGGTTTGTATGGCGTCCACAAGCCCAAGAAGATCTACAATAAGGCACATAAGACCTCTCACCCTTCCACTACCCCCGAGTCCTTCATGCGTGATGCACGGGCTAGTGGTCGCCGACCCGTGGATTCCCCAAAGGCACGTGAGGTCAAGAAACTCAACTGGTTTCATCGGAATATCCTTTGCATGGGCGTCGACACTCACAAGGGCCACTATGATGCCTACAAGAGGATCCATGAGATGTCCCACACCCAGCATCTCATTCTCCACCATGTGTCTGGGGCGTCTAGCCATCCACCACCTCGTACATCTCTGGAACCGTATGCTCCGTGGAACACCTCAAGGACCAATTATGGCAAGCTCGAGAGTCACCTGTTTCCTGCACCGCCTAGGGTGCCTACTCCTCGAGTTGTTGATGATGATGATGAGTATGATGAAGAGGAAGGGTACGGGGATGACTACAACAACGAGGAGGACGAGGAGGATGATGAGTGATCTTCTAGGGCTCTAGCATCGTTCTTCTTCCTTTTTGGCGTCTCGATGCCAAAGGGGGAGAATTAGTTCTATTTAGGTTTTGGATTTGCATGGGTCGGGCACAAGCATTTGCTTATTTATCATTTGTTTCCTCTGTAGGTTGCTTGTTCTCTTTTAGTGTTGAACTTATTTGTGCTTGGTTCATATGAGACTATGTCGTGTGTGGTACTATTTGTGCACTTGTGTGGAATTCTGGAATTCTGTATTTATCTTGTGGAACTATCCATATGGAATTCTGGATTTATCTATGGAGTATGGAATTATCTTGATGTCATAAGCCATTATGGAGTTATCTATTGTTTGCATCAATATGGTGGGATGTGTTCAAGGCCTAATATTCTCATTGTTCACATTAGCTATTTCAAATCCCGGTGGTATGACTTATGTTTCGTAAATTATTAATGCAAATTATTAATATGCACACATTTAGGGGGAGCCTCTTTCATTTCTTGAAGATGTTGTTAGTATGTTTCGTTGCAAATCCTAGTATTATCATCTAACACCAAAAAGGGGGAGATTGAAAGAACATTTCATGATCCCTAGTGTTTTGTGTGTTAGATAACAATACCAAGGATTATTTAATGTGTGTTGAAGTGCTGCAGATCTTAACAATGAAAAGGAGCTTCAAAGTGGTTTTGGTGGGCGGATAATCCGCCCCTACCAGGTGCCGGATAATACGCCCCACCCCAAACTAAAAAGGGTGCAACACACTATATGGGGGGAAAATATCTTCCAGATTTTCCAGCTAGGGACGGAGTTTTTGCGCAGGCTGGATAATCCGCCCCTCAAGGGGGCCGGATAGTCCGCCCCCCTGGAATTTTGCAAAGGCTGCCTCGACGTGACCCACTGTGTGTGTGTGTGGGGGGGGGGCGGATTTTCCCCCGGACTTTCCTTCCATGGGGCAGATTTTTCCCCAGGGCGGATAGTCTGCCCCTAGTGGGGGGTCGATAGTCCGCCCCCAAACATCTCCAACGGACAGTACTGGGCTAGGGTATTTAAACCCACCATCCCCCTTCAAGCCATAACTCTTGGTTCATTCGAAAAAGACAAGATTTGTTCCTCAAGTTCCATCCAAGACATATCCACCTTGAACCACCCAAAGACCCCGTTCCTTGGAGAATCGAAGGAGAAGGGTTCGATCTTCATCAACTGCAATCAAGCACTTCACAATCTAGTATTTCTTGCAAATATCTAGATCCTTGTGTTGATTATATTGATAATCCTTGTTCTCGTGATAGCTTCTTGTCATTATGGTAGCCTCCAATTCGGTTGTGGAAGTGTGCCCCGCTAGAGTTGTAAAGGCACTGGTTCCCGCCTCGAAGGCTACCAATAGTGGAGAAGGTGGATCGGGCCTTTCGTGGAGAGATCCATTGTAGAATAGGGTGAGGCCTATTGTGGCATGGTGGTCTTAGAACTGCCCACCCCTCCAACGCAGATGTACTTCCCTTAACAAGGAAGGAACTGCGGTAAAACAAATCCTTGTGTCTCCGCGTGCTCCACTACGGTTTCCTTGATCCTTTCTTTTCGTGCTTAGTAGATAGGGTTGCATATAGGGAAATTATCGTAGTTGCATATCTAGAGAATTTACTTTGTGTCAAGCGTAAAATTGAAAAATAAATAAAAATTGAGTAACACCTATTCACCCCCCACTCTAGGAGCCCATACGATCCATTTCACAAGCTAAATCCTCGGTGTCTTCGGGTGACCATGTAAGTGGTTTCTCACCTCTCATGGGCAAGCCCCCAAGCCCTTTTGTTCATCTGTTTTCGCCTGTTTCCTGTTTGCAGCCCTTCATCCACGATGTTAGTCGCCTTGGCCAGCAATACCTTGCCTTGGACGGCAAACTTCAGCAACTTCGAGGTGCATCTATTATTCTGGTCGACCGTGAGTATTGATGAATATCGGTTTTACTAACCCTTTACTTGTTGAATGTTGGAGACGAGAACAATGAGGGACTCCGGAAGCTAAATGTACTCAAAAAGAGTCACATCCAAGCGGATACCAAGGCGAAGGATGCTGTGGAGGCCCTTCAGCACCACCAGCAAGAGCCCCAGGATCATGAGCAGCAGCTTGCGGCTGCCATGACGTCTCGGGAGAAAGCCATGGCGGAGAAGCTTATGGCTACTGCGAAGGCGTTGTCCGATAAGTGACACTACATTCCTCTTTAGCAGCTTGTTTTTCTTATAGTATGGTTCCTTTGTATAACTTGATTGTTTTCCTACATCCTGTAGATGCTACTGGCATTGCGTTTGATCACAGAAATTTGGAGCATGGGGATCCCATGGAAGATGCCGTTGCATTGATTAAAGATCGTTGCAGCTTTGCTGTTGAGTCGCTAGACAAGGGCAAGGAGGTCCTCGCCCGATTCTACAAGAAGATCAACCCGAAGGGCATCGCCCTTGATGACATCGACTCCCTAGAGGAGGCCTGGGCGGGTGATGCCCCTGCAATCTACAAGCGTGCGCAGAAGGGGGTGGGTGCCGCCATGGGACTGGCGATGGCAGTGGCATCTAGCTTGCAGCTGGATCTTCAGCAGATCACCTCCAGGATGCCAACAACAGCAGATGGCACTGATGAGTGCATATTTTCATCATGTTTTAGATTGTTATTTTGCACTGTAGATGTAGGATCTTGGTATTTTACGGCATTCGCATGCATTGTTACATTTATTTTCACCAGGATCAGGACAAATGATGGAACCGATGGACACAATTCTTGGACTAGTTATATTGGAGTGAAAAGGAGCCAAAAACTAAGTAAATTGCTTATTTGGGAAATATTAATAACACCAGAAGAAAACCTGAAGTATTTGAGGCATACAGAAGGTTTAACAAACAAATATACGGCGGGAGAACTTTTCCGCCCGTATAGTTTCCGCCGAATAGTTGGCGTCGTCTCCGCCTCCTCAAATAGTTTCACCCCGTGCAACTGGATCAGAGAGACGACATACAGAACACCCAAAATCGCCGAAACCTAACCTCCAAAAGGCATCTGGAGGGGGAACTCATCCACAGGGGATCCATATTCGCCCTACCCAGATCCGGGAGGCTAAGGCATCAATCTTGATCATCAACCGCTGCATCACCACCATCTCCATCCCATCTACATCTTGTTTAGATCTTGTTGTAATTCCCGTACTCGTTGTGGATTTATACAAGTAATATTTCTCTATGATATATTCCATTACTTTTTCCATGATGTTGATTGCCTCCATGTCTGAGTAGATCATTATTTCTTGGGGAGATGGAGAAACCCTAGCATGAGATTGCAATAAGATAAAGTTTATTATGATATTCATCGCCGTGACCATGTGTTAGATTGTCTACATCTTGATGTTGGGAGAAGTCGAACTCTCAATATTTGCCTCTTCTGGGACTTGATGTAGATAACTACTTGTTGGTAGATGGAGGGATGTTAGCACTTACAGTGATTATAAAGCTGTTGGCACTCCTTACGTATCAACTTGGGAATCGAGGAAACTCACCAAACACTATCCATGCCATGGGATACGTCCTGCTGGATTATGCCCCTTAATAGCGTAGTAATTCAATTGATGTTGATTGCTGTAACATCCCAAAAATATGAAAAAATGATCATCAAACTCTAATCACTAAAATTAGGGTTAACAAAAACTTTGATTAAATAAAAACAAAATGAATGCATGTGTGTATGTGATGATTTGATGAATGCATGAATGGACTTGTGTGATTAACCTAAATAACAAGGAATGGTTTAAAGATGAAAATAAAATCATATAAAACATTCCCAAGAAGAAACAAATAAAGAAAAAAATCAAATAAAGCAAATGGTCATTTTTCAATTATTTTCACCCCTTGCAAGACCATGTAAAAGTGAATCAAAGCCCACCTTTCAAACTTGCAGAAACATTTGGAAACCCCATTCAAATGACAATTCAAAATTGAATCTTTAACATATGTCAAGATCACACATTTTCAAAGCCCAACAAAACAACTTCCCCTTGACCAATCCAACTAGACAGATACTCCCTAGTATGTGCCTAGCAAACCCACCAAGTTTGAACCAAAAATTCAAATTTGAATTTCTTTCGGCCATTTCATCAAACACTTGGAGACAGAAAATCAAACTGGCCAAACTTCACTGTTTTGAGTAGTAATTTGGCTAAGCATTGTTAACCATTGATCACACTTGTCTCCCCCAGTGCCAACTAGTGCCTTGACCACCCCTAGCCCCTACCCATTGCACCATGCCATTTCAACCCGAAGGCACCCTTACCAGCCGACCATGGATAGCTAGCCAGAGCAAGCACCAAGCCTATACACCATGTCTGGGACGCACGCCACCGTCCACCGCCACCCTCTGTTCTAGCCCCGAGCATTGCCAGCCACTGTACCACCCGCCAAGCACGCGCCCAGTCTCTCTGCGTGTGAGCTGAGAGCACGCCAGTGCGCCGTCAGCGACACCAGCCCATAGACCACGCACCGCCCTCGCCGCTTGCAGACGTGATCGCCAGCACCCTAGCACCCAGCCAGACAACCTCGTTCGCCGCCGCGCGGACCGTAGATGCTGTGCGCCATTAAAATCACTGGCAGACCCGCCTAGAGCGCCGCGATGTTCCGACCATCTTGCACTGCCCCATGCCTCACCACCGTGCCATTGAGCGTCGCCAGGGAGAAGAGCACCGTCCCCTATCGTCGCCCATGCCAGTAGAACTTTATGCCATAGACACCGACAAGCTCCTCCCGCGCCATTCGGTCCCCTTCAGCCACTATAAAAGGAGACCCCCCCTATCATTTTCTTCACACCAGTTCACTCACCACCTCTCACTGATCACCCCTAGTCACTCTCAGAGAAAGGCGAGCACCAGGTGGCCAGAATTTCACCGAAGTTCACCGATGCAGAGGAGGAGGGCCGCCGCCGATTGGAGCCGCCCCAGGAGAAGCTGCCGGTACCAGGAGAATCGTCGTCGTTGACTTCGTCGTTCGCCCTGTTGCTGATCATCGCCTGAGCCCCGGTGAGCCTCCCACGACCCCCACCGGCCGCGCTAGGGTTCTGTCTCGCTGGCGCTGCCTGACGTGGACGATGAACCAGAGCCGTTCGATTAGAGTTAGATCGTGCGACCTAGATCACCCCGTACCGCTTCGCCACTCGTTGTCTCACTGACAAGTGGGGTCGCTCACTTAACCAGCCTGCGCGTGCGCTGTGCGTAGTGGGCCGGCCGAGTTAAACATCCCACGCAACCCAACAATTGAAATTTAGTTTTATTCATTTAGTTCTAAAATTAGTTCTGTACCTAGATTCAAAAATCATCCCAGATAGATTCACTAAACAAAAATGCATGAAACAAATTTTGTTAGAAAGGTACTGGATTGCTTAATCCAAGCCCGTTGGATTCAAACCATTTATATTTGTAGATCACCCATGGTAAAAATAACAAGGCAGAAGCTTTTCTGCATTCAAACATTTTTCAAAATTCAACCATAAGAGCTTTTGAGTTGATTCCAACTCTCAAAAATCACTTTTAACCCTACCTTTCAGAATATATAAAAATATATAGGTTTACTTATAGAAATAATGATCAAGTAATAAAAGAATGCCACATGGGAATTTCTAGTCACTTTAATTAAATAAAATAAAAAGGTTAAACCTTATAAAATTGTGACACCACTTTAAATCACATTCCCATGTACTGAAATGTGTGGTGATGACATGTGTCAACATGATTCCATATTTGAATTGGAGAATATTAAATATTAAGTAGTTTTTCAATGAGTAGAAATTACTTTTATAAAATAAAATAAATGAGACAAGTGCTTTAATCTTGTAATGATAGTGATGATGCTAGATCATCTAGTGTGAACCTTTGTGTGATGATTAGAAATATTTAAGTATTGTTTGGTGATTGTGTACCTCGTATTTATTTATAGATGCTAGTACCGACCAAGGATATGAGGAGGAAGGAGGATACTACGAGGAAGAAGCCGAGGAGAACTTCAACCACTGCTCTGCACAAGGAAAGCTTATACTAATATCCTGGCAAGTCAATACTTGCAAGCTACTCATCAAGCAAGCTAACACTTGCAAGATACCCTACTTATGCAAGCTACTACTTGCTTGTTACTATGCCAACTATATGCCTTAAGCATATGTGATTATACCCACTTGACACACCATCCTAGTTTTACTTGCAAGCTTAGTATTTTATTTTCTTTACTAAAAGCTTTATATCAAAAGTTTACTTAGTGACTTGTAGATTCTAGAAAGATAATTGAAGGTAGCATAAAGAGCATAAAATTTGGCCTAAGTTTGATAATCTTGATGTCATCCTAAGGCATGAGTTTGAACTTAGCTAATCCCCACTTGTTTATTACCCATCATTAGTATTTACCCCCACTTATAGATGCTAGCTCTAAGCATAAAACTTGATCAACTTTAGATGGCAATACTTGGTGAAAATGGTTATGAAAACCTTAGAATGATGAGTCATTCTACTGAAATGTTTAGACATGTGTTCTTGAACCCTAGATGATTTTTATGATGAAAATGTTAAGGCATAAGCCTTAGCCCTTTACAAAACTGATGGTTGTCTGGATGCGATACCATTCCAATTTTACCGTACAACCACAATACCCGAAAATAGGGTAGGGCTTGACTAGAAATTTATATACCTTAGTATGGGTTCCCTTGTCGCCAAGGTCTGAGCTGAGGCTACCTTTTGAAGATTGTCCACCTGTGCAGTACCCAAGATGACGGTTGGTCATGGTTGGGAGGCCAAACTCACAGGAGAGGTGCCTATACTAGGGAGTGTAATTGAAATGTTAGGATTGATTATCTGCATACTGAGTATGGTGAATTCAATATTGTTCCTGACGGATATATCGAATGTTGTGGTGAAAGTGTAGAATCTCTGTAGAGTGTCAAACTATTCTAATAGTTGCGTCCGCGGTTATGGACAGTTGGAATTGCCATACAGTTCTATCGTCAGATGTTTTCAAAAGGACTTGTGAAATGATTCATGACTTTGACTTGACCACAACAGTGTTGTGACATGAAATTCAAGTTCCCACCTAGGTGTTATAAAACTTTCAACTAGTTTCCTTTGATTTTGAACTTAGTAGAGGTAAATCTAGCTTTTTGCAAAACAACCCTAGAGCTTAGTATATCCTATTCAAAACCACTTCACTTGTTAGTATTAGTTTGCGAGTACTTAAAGAGTACTCATGGCTTTGTCCATGGCTATTCTCGTGGCCAGACTATGAAAAGGAGTATCAGGAGGACAAACAACAGGAAGGTTACGACAACTAGGATCATCTCCCATCGTCAGCATGACCCTGAAGATGGAGCTTCGCCTACACTATCGTTATTCCGCTGCTTGAATTGTATTAAGAACTGGACCATGAGATCCTTATTTGTGTAAGACATTATGTATGGTTTTAAATGGATGATGTACTATGATATCCAATCTGTTATGTCTCGCAAAAATGGTAATCCTAGGATTGCGATGTATGGCATAACAGGCATCTGTGATTAAAAATCCGAGTGTTGACAAGTTGGTATCAGAACCATCCTGACCATAGGAGACCCTAGTTAGAATGGATGTTTGAATCAAAAACTTAGTTTCAAAACCAAAGAAGTGAGTATTTACAAAAACTTATTCTCATTCTTATCACTTGGACCCTTTTATGAAAATTCATGTTCCTCAAAAATTCTTGCAAACTTACATAAATTTTTTCACACTTGATCACTCTACTAACTTACTCATCCTATATTCTTATAGATGGACGTGAAGTACAGTAAGTTTTATCAGTTGGGGAATGGAGGAGACCTCATCTTTGAGCGTGACTTGGACCAGCTGTCGGAGATGCTGGAGCATCCACACCCCAAGTTCTTCGGAGCTCAGCTCAATGATCAAGAAGGAGAAGATCTGTAGTTGTTAGTTGTTGCAACTCTCCGAGGAAAGATTGAAACCCTCACTGCAGAGGTAATTCAATTCACCTTAAGAGAGAACAACTGGCTCAATGGACTTGCTAGGGACATGCAGGAAGCTCTTGCTCGTCTGTGTGGGCAGAGTATCAATCAACTCAAGGGTACCCGCTCTGAGTTCTACCCAAGGCGTGATGTTATGGGATAGCCACTAGAGGACCCATACCACCACGAGTTGAAGAGTCAATTGGACCACCTCAGTTTCATGATGTATGACCGTAGGAAGGAGTTGGACAATGCCCATTCCTATGCCAACCACAAGTACACCATCACCGCCAAGAAGGATCAGACTATTGCCATGCTAGTGAAGGATCGCAAGTCTCGTCGCCGTCAGATCGACAAGAAGGAGCGCATCATTGCCCGTCTTCGCCACCGGATCACGGATTTGGAGGAGACCATCCACGAGAGAGATATGCTGTTGGAGGAGAGGGAGAATGTAGGGGAAGACCTTCGTGGAGACCCCTACTCCTATCTCAGCGATGATGATGACTTTTGGAGGATCAGGCCATGGACTTCTTCACCGATGAGGATAACTTCGCATTCATCGATGATGATGATGAGGATGAGGATGATGAGGACACTAACTCCAAGGAGTAGTAGCCCTTGAGCACTAGCATTAGTGAGTTGTATTCGGTCCCACTGTATCGTAGTTTCCCAAAATGGTTCTTAAAACCATCTGTTTATATTTGTTGTGGTGTGTGTTTGTATCGTGTGCTATGAATGAGTGAATGAAAAGTAAGTTGCTGGAAAAATCTGAGTCAAACTTTGAAAACTTTTCAAAACCCCTGAACCTTAGAAATTTCCCTCTTTCTCATGATCTACCTCAATCCTCAGATGCCTCGCGGAGGAAGCAACTCAGCCCCGAACCCGATGTTGCAACTCTTGCAAATTTTGGTTTCTGACCGCAAAGATGAAAGAGCCGAACGTCAAGCCAACTTAGCCACCCTTCAACAGATAGCTCAGATGGCCAACAACAATCAAGGCCATGGAAATCAGGACAACCATGGATCTAAGCTCAAGAATTTCCAGAACACCAATCCACCTTTTTTCACTAAGTCAAAAGAGCCCCTGTATGCAGATGATTGGTTGCAAACCATGGAGAACAATCTGGAAGTTGCTGGAGTAGAAGCCAACGAGAAAGTGTTGTTTGCTACCCACTATCTGGCCGGAGATGCAAGAGCATGGTGGAACAGTATTCCCGCAATGACAGGAGGTTAGCTGATGACTTGGGAAGAGTTCAAAGTCAAGTTTAGAAGAACCCATGTGCCACCGGGTTTAATCAAGAGGATGAGAGATGAATTAAGGGAACTAAAGCAAGGAAGGATGACAGTAGTGGAATACCGTGACAAATTCTTGTCATTGGCTAGGTATGCCCCCGATGAAATAGACACCGAACCCAAGAAGAAAGAGAGATTCCTGAATGGTCTGCACGATGAGATGCAGACAGTGTTAGTCAATATCCCCTTTGTAGATATTAAAAGCCTTAGTTGACTCTGCCATTCAGATGGAAGGAAACATCAACCAAGCTAATGAGAACCGCAAGCGTCGCATGATGCATCAACTAGGAACCCACCATACACCAAAGTATCGCCCCAAACCATCTCCAAGATTTGCCCCAAGAACCAACAGACCCCTGATGAACCGTCCCACCTATCCCAACCGTGGAAACCCAAGGTCCGGAGGAAACCACAACAACTCCAGCAATCCCAGCAATTTCAACCGTGCCTCACCTAAGTTCAACAACAACAATGCTGCCACGAACACCAACACTGCCCGAAGGACTGGAAGCAATTTTGTTCCTGTTGCAGCAAAGGACAAGTCGCAAGTGACTTGTTATGAATGTGGAACCTAAGGTCACTATTCCAATGAGTGCCCCATGAACATTGCCGCAGACCCCAATACAAATTCCCCAGCTCAGCAGCAGCGTCATGTGCAGCCAGGAAGAAGGTTTGCCCCAGGGAACTCGCTCAACCGCATCAGCCGTCTCTTTCTCATGCATGCTGAAGAAGCCCAAGAAGCGCCAGATGTCGTGTTGGGTATGTTTTCTGTTAACTTAGTACTTGCAAGAGTGTTGTTTTACTCTGGAGCATTGCACTCATTTGTCACTGAAGAATTTGCATGCACTAGTAATACTCAACCAACCAAATTGAAGCATGTTATGATTGTTCAAATACCTGGTTCAACCACCAAAGCTAGGAAAATTTGCAAAGCTGTTCCTATCTGAATCCATGGCATAGATTTTTATGCTAATATAATAGTACTCGGACCTAAAGGTTTGGAAGTAGTACTAGGAATGGATTGGATGTCCAAACACAAAGGATTAATTGACTGTGCCAAGAAAGCCATAACCATGACCAGTACAGCCGAAATATCAGTCGAGCATGTATCTGAAACCTTGACCGTCAATTCAAGTGCAACAAGAGTATATCCCAGCCAACCATTGACCAAGTGCGGATAGTCTGTGAATACCCCAATGTATTTCCAGATGTTTTTACCGGTATGCCCCCAGATCGGGATATCGAGTTTATCATTGAACTAATCCCTAGAACCGGACCCATAGCCCAGAGACCATATAGTATGAACCCGTCTGAACTAGTGGAACTAAAGAAGCAACTAGATGCTATGCTGGAAATTGGATTGATTCAACCAAGTGCGTCACCATGGAGATCACCTGTTTTGTTTGTGGACAAGAAAGATGGAGGTAACCGTTTGTGTACGGATTATCGGAAGTTGAATGATGTCACCATCAAGAACAAGTACCTATTTCCCAAGATAGAAGATCTATTTGACCAGTTGACTGGTGCCAAAGTGTTTTCTAAGATTGATCTTAGAACTAGCTATCATCAACTCAAGATTCATGCAGAGGATATTTCAAAGACTGCCTTTACCACCAGATATGGATTATACGAGTATACTTTCATTTCTTTTGGATTAACCAATGCCCCCACTTACTTCATGAACCTCATGAATAAGATTTTTATGGTCTTCCTGGATTAGTTTATTGTTGTTTTTATCGACGACATTCTGATTTATTCCAAATCAGAAGAAGAACATGAGCTACACCTAAGGACCATTCTTGGAACCCTTAGAGAGCATCAGTTGTATGCCAAGTTTAGCAAATGTGAATTCTAGTTACAGGAGGTAGGATTTCTTGGACATATTATATCAGCTGGAGGAATTGTCGTTGACCCTACGAAGGTGAAGGATGTTGAAGATTGGCAAGCCCCAACCACTCAAACCCAAGTTCATGCGTTTGTCGGATTAGCGGGATACTACTTCAAGTTTGTAGAAGGATTCTCGAGTATTGCAAGACCCATGACCCAATTGCTGAAGAAGGAAAAGAAGTTTGAATGGACAGACAAATGCGAAGTGAGTTTTCAAAAACTCAAGAGGAGATTGATTTCAGCCCCAATCTTGATCATGCCGGATATCACGAAGCCCTTTGATGTGTATTGTGACGCATCCAAGATCGGTCTCGGATGTGTGCTAATGCAAGAGGGCAAAGTTATATTTTATTTATCCCGACAACTGAAACAACATGAACAGAATTATCCAACCCATGACCTTGAACTCGCAGCCGTAGTTCTAGCCCTGAAGACAAGGCATTATCTCATGGAAAACCGTTGTGAGATTTATTCGGATAACAAGAGCCTGAAGTATATATTCACTCAGAAGGAGCTGAATATGAGGCAGAGAAGATGGATCGAGCTAATCAAGGCCTATGATATGGACATTCACTATCACCCTGGTAAATCCAATGTGGTAGCAGATGCCCTTAGCAGATTGCCGTGCCGCTTAAATTCCATGATTTTTAAGGAGCAACCAAGTTTTTACAAAGAGATGGAAGATTTCCGAATGGAATTAGTGAGTGAAGGATTTTTGGCTAGCATAGAACTTCAACCCACTTTGATCAGTCAAATCAAGGAGGCGCAGAAAGGAAATGCTAGTATCAACGGAATCAAACGTCGTATCGGTACATGCAAAGTACCCGGATTCACCAAAGACGAAGAAGGAGTTATGTGGTACAAAGGACGCCTCTGCGTACCCGTAGATTCAGAATTGAAAGTAGTTATTTTGAAGGAGGCCCATGATACCCTTTATTCTATCCACCCCGGAGAAACGAAGATGTATCAGGATTTGAAGGAGCAATTTTGGTGGCATAAGATGAAGAGAGAAATCACAAGATATATCGCCAAGTGTGATATATGTAAGAAAGTCAAGGCGGGACATCAAAGACCCGCAGGAATGTTGCAACCATTACAGATTCCAGAGTGGAAATGGGATTCCATGGGAATGGACTTTATCACCGGATTGCCTACTTCTAGTAGGGGAAATGACTCTATTTGGGTCATAGTTGACAGATTGTCCAAAGTATCCCATTTCTTTACAGTCAAGACCACATACCAGAGTTCGAAGCTAGCAGAGTTGTACATCGCTAGAATCGTCAGTTTGCACGGAGTTTCCAAGAACATCGTATCTAATCGAGGAACTCAGTTTACCTCGAGATTCTGGAAGAAATTCCAAGAAGGTTTAGGAACCCGACTAGATTTCAGCATCGCGTATCACCCTCAGACCAATGGACAAACGGAGCGAGTAAATCAAATACTCGAAGATATGTTGAGAGCACGTGTGCTAGAGTATGGATCTAAATGGGAAGGCTGTCTGCCTTTCGCAAAATTTTCATACAATAACAGTTATCAAGCTAGTTTGCAAATGGCCCCATTTGAATTCATGTATGGAAGGAAGTGTCGCACCCCTTTGAATTGGTTGGAAGTGGGAGACAGTTAGATTTTCGGACCCGACATCCTACGAGAAGCAGAAGAGAAAGTTCACAAGATTCGTGAGCACCTCAAGACCACCCAGTCAAGAGAGAAGAGTTACGCCGACAAGAGACGTTGAGACCTCGCCTTCAATATCGGAGATTTTGTGTATCTCAAAGTATCGCCTTACAAGGGAATGCAGTGTTTCCAGCTCAAAGGAAAGTTAGCCCCCATATATATCGGACCCTTCAAGATTCTGAATTGTCGAGGAGAAGTATCATATCAATTGGAACTGCCCGAGGAAATGTCAGCAGTGCACAATGTGTTCCATATATCGTTACTTCTCAAATGCCTTGAAGTTCCGGAGAAGACTGTAGTTTTCAAGAATATTGATCACCATCCATAGAGATCAACGATGACCTGACGTATCCCGAAGTACCCATCCGTATTTTGGAAGAAGCTTTCAGAACCACCAGAACCCGAAGCATCAAGTTTCTCAAGATTCAGTGGAGCAACCACACTGAAGAAGAAGCTACCTGGGAGCGAGAGGATCACATCAAGACGGAGTTTCTCGATCTCTTTAAATCCTAGGTAATATTTTTTCTTCTTTTTCAAATCTCGGGACGAGATTTTGTTTAAGGAGGGAAGGTTTATAACATCCCAAAAATATGAAACAGTGATCATCAAACTTTAATCACTAAAATTAGGGTTAACAAAAACTTTGATTAAGTAAAAACAAAATGAATGCATGTGTGTATGTGATGATTTGATGAATGCATGAATGGACTTGTATGATTAACCTAAATAGCAAGGAATGGTTTAAATATTATAATAACACCATATAAAACATTTCCAAGAATAAATAAATAAAGAAAAAAATCAAAAACAAATCAAATAAAGCAAATGGTCATATTTGCCAATCTTGCTCACTAGGTCACTTTGAGTGTTTCTAGTCCAAGATTTCAAACATAAACTTTTTCAATTATTTTCACCCCTTGCAAGACCAAGTAAAAGTGAATCAAAGCCCACCTTTCAAACTTGCAGAAACATTTGGCAACCCCATTCAAATGAAAATTCAAAATTGAATCTTTAACATATGTGAAGATCACACATTTTCAAAACCCAACCAAACAAGTTCCCCTTGACCAATCCAACTAGCCAGATACTCCCTAGTATATGCCTAGCAAACCCACCAGGTTTGAACCAAAATTTTTAATTTGAATTTCTTTCGGCCATTTCATCAAACACTTGGAGACAGAAAATAAAACTGGCCAAACTTCACTGTTTTGAGCAGTAATTTGGCTAAGAATTGTTAACCATTGATCACACTTGTCTCCCCCAGTGCCAACTAGTGCCTTGACCACCCCTAGCCCCTACCCATTGCACCATGCCATTTCAACCCAAAGGCACCCTTGCCAGCCAACCATGGCTAGCTAGCCAGAGCAAGCACCAAGCCTAGACACCATGTCTGGGACGCACGCCACCGTCCACCGCCACCCTCTGTCCCAGCCCCGAGCATTGCCAGCCACTGTACCACCCGCCAAGCACGCGCCTAGTCTCTCTACGTGCGAGCCGAGAGCACGCCAGTGCGCCGTCAGCGACACCAGCCCATAGACCACGCACTGCCCTCGCCGCTTGCAGACGTGATTGCCAGCACCCTAGCACCCCGCAGACAACCTCGTTCGCCGCCACACGGACTGTAGATGTTGTGCGCCATTAAAATCATCGTCAGACCTGCCTAGAGCGCCACGACGTTCCGACCATCTCGCACCGCCCCATACCTCGCCAGCATGCCGTTGAGCGTCGCCAGGGAGGACAGCACCGCCCCTTATCGTCTCCCATACCAATAGAACTCCGTTCCTTCGACACCGACGAGCTACACCCACGCCATTTGGTCCCCTTCAGCCACTATAAAAGGAGACTTCCCCCGCTCATTTTCTGCACACTAGTTCACTCCACACCTCTCACTGATCACACCCACTCACTCCCGAAGCAAGGCGAGCACCAGGTGGATGGAATTTCACCGGAGTTCACCGCTGCAGAGGAGGAGGGGCGCCGTCCATTGGAGCCGCCCCAGGAGAAGCTGTCGATACCAGGAGAATCACCGTCGTCGACTTCGTCGTTCGCCCTGTCGACGATGATTGCCTGAGCCCCGGTGAGCCTCCCACGACCCCCACCGGCCGCGCTAGGGTTCTGTCTCGCCAACGCTGGCCGACGTGGACGATGAACCAGAGCCATTCGATTAGAGTTAGATCGTGCGGCCTAGATCACCCCGTACCGCTTCGCCACTCATTGTCTCACTGACGAGTGGGGTCGTTCACTTAACCAGCCCGCACATGCGCTGTGCGTAGTGGGCCGGCCCAGTTAAACATCCCGCGCAACCCAACAATTGAAATTTAGTTTTATTCTTTTAGTTCTAAACTTAGTTCTGTACCTATATTCAAAAATCAACCCAGATCGATTCACTAAACAAAAATGCATGAAACCAATTTTGTTAGAAAGGTACTGGATTGCTTAATCCAAGACCATTGGATTCAAACCATTTAGATTTGTAGATCACCCATGGTAAAAATAACAAGGCAGAAGCTTTTATGCATTCAAAATTTTTTCAACATTCAACCATAAGAGCTTTTGAGTTGATTCCAACTCTCAAAAATCACATTTAACCCTACCTTCCAGAATAGATAAAAATATATAGGTTTACTTACAGAAATAATGATCAAGAAATAAAACAATGCCACATAGGAATTTCTAGTCACTTTAATTAAATAAAATAAAATGGTTAAACCTTATTAAATTGTGACACCACTTTAAATCACATTCCCATGTACTGAAATGTGTGGTGATGACATGTGTCAACATGATCCCATGTTTGAGTTAGAGAATATTAAATCTTAAGTAGTTGTTCAATGAGTATAAATTACTTTTATAAAATAAAATAAATGAGACAAGTGCTTTAATCTTGTAATGTTAGTGATGATGCTAGATCATCTAGTGTGAACCTTTGTGTGATGATTAGAAATACTTAAGTATTGTTTGGTGATTGCGTACCTCGTATTTATTTATAATTGCTACTACCGACCAAGGATACGAGGAGGAAGGAGGATAATACGAGGAAGAACCTAAGGAGAACTTCAACCACTGCTCTACACAAGGTAAGCTTATACTAATATCCTCGCAAGTCAATACTTGCAAGCTACTCATCAAGCAAGCTAACACTTGCAAGATACCCTACTTATGCAAGCTACTACTTGCTTGTTACTATGCCAACTATATGCCTTAAGGATATGTGATTATACCCACTTGACACACCATCCTAGTTTTACTTGCAAGCTTAGTATTTTATTTTATTTATAAAAAGATTTATATCAAGAGTTTACTTAGTGACTTGTAGATTCTAGAAAGATAATTGAAGGTAGCATAAAGAGCACAAAATTTGGCCTATGTTAGATAATCTTGATGTCATCCTAAGGCATTAGATTGAACTTAGCTAATCCCCACTTGTTTATTACCCATCATTAGTATTTACCCCCACTTATAGATGCTAGTGCTAAGAATAAAACTTGATCAACTTTAGATGGGAATACTTGGTGAAATGGTTATGAAAACCTTAGAATGATGAGTCATTCTACTGAAATGATTTGACATGTGTTCTTGAACCGAAGATGATTTTGATGATGAAAATGTTAAGGCATGAGCCTTAGCCCTTTACAAAACTGATGGTTGTCTGGATGTGATACCATTCCAATTTTACCGTCCAACCACAATGCCCAAAAATTGGGTTGGGCTTGACTGGAAATTTATATACCTTAGTATGGGTTCCCTTGCGGCCAAGGTCTGAGTTGAGGCTACCTTGTGAAGATTGTCCACCTATGCAGTACCCAAGATGACGGTTGGTCATGGTTGGGAGGCCAAACTCATAGGAGAGGTGCATATACTATGGCGTGTAATTGAAAGGTTAGGATTGATTATCCGCATACTGAGTATGGTGAATTCAGGATTGTTCCTGACGGATGTATCGAATGTTGTGGTGAAAGTGTAGAATCTCTGTAGAGTGTCAAACTATTCGAATAGCCGCGTCCGCGGTTATAGACAGTTGGAGTGGCCGTACAGTACTATCATCAGATGTTTTCAAAAGAACTTGTGAAATGATTCATGACTTTGACTTGACCACAACAGTGTTGTGACATGAAATTCAAGTTCCCACCTAGGTGTTACAAAACTTTCAACTATTTTCCTCTGCTTTTGAACTTAGTAGAGGTAAATCTGGCTTTTTGCAAAACAACCCTAGAGCTTAGTATATCCTATTCAAAACCACTTCACTTGTTAGTATTAGGTTACGCCAACTAGGATCATCTCCCATCGTCAGCTTTGCCTGTGACCCTGAAGATGGAGCTTCGCCTACGCTATCGTTACTATTACGTTATTCCGCTACTTGAATTGTATTAAGAACTGGATCATGAGATCCTTATTTTTGTAAGACCTTATGTGTGGTTTGTAATGGATGATGTACTGTGATATCAAATCTGTTATGTCTCGCAAAAATGGTAATCCTGGGATTGCGATGTATGGCATAACAGGCATCTGTGATTAAAAATCCAGGTGTTGCCAATTGATGTCTGCTGTGATTATTAGGATGATTTGATCAGTGCTTTCTGCCTCTTTGTCCAAATACGGAGTTCCTCCAACACATACATAGTTCAGAGTGTTCATGATAAAAAAAATTACCTTAGCCCTTTATAATTCTAGTGGTGAATCCGCTAATCCCTGAGAGCGCTCTTTCCTATTGAAGTTTCGAATCTCTTTTACATACACTATACTTTTTTTTTGCATTCAGTTTTATTTACTTTACTCATTGTTCTCTTATACCAAAAACCCCAAAACACATTTTTACGCAATACTCGCATTTTATATTGTCACTTAGAACTTTATTTAGCATTTCTATTTTCAGTATTTATTTCAAGCATTCTTAGACTTTAGACTCCCGCTCCCTGTGGGATTGATATCTTTATTTCAAAACTAGCTACAACCGATTTGTGCACTTTCAGTCATCAAGCTATTTTCTAGTGCTGTTGCCGGGGAGCTAACCGTTGTAGCTCTTTTAGTTTTTGCTTATTTACTTTACTTTTGTTAAGTTTTGTTTTGAGTTACAAGTTTCCACCAACATGATGGAGTTTGAGCATATGACTAGTTCTAACCCACTCAACCACTTTGGGAAGCCCTATGATATTTATAAAAGAGACAACTCCAACGAGAAGACAAGGGGGGTTGAAATAAATCCTCTACTACTTGGTATTTTACACAAGAAGCAATTTACTGGAGATGAAGAAGATCCTGATCTATATGAGTATATTGCATGTTTCAAAGATATATGTGGCACGTTCCAATTAACAGGGTATACCGCTGATGAGGTAAGGGTTAAACTTTTGAGTCGAACTTTGACAAGTACAACTCTCTCATGGTATAGATCTCTACCCTCAAAAGCCACTACTACTTGGGATAATTTATATTGCGAATTCCTATCTAAATATTACCAATTATCAAAATCCTTTGAAATTAGGCATCTTATAATGACTTGGAGGAACCGTCCTAATGAAGGACTAGTAAGAGCTTATATAAGATTTAAAGATTTACTTAGTCAATGTCCTTACCATGATTTTCCTGAATGGTATTTATTGCATATCTTTTATGGAGGTTTAATTGAACATAATAAAATTGAACTAGACTCTTGCGCGAGAGGAGGTTTTATGGATTTACCTATAACTAAAGCTTGGGCTTTACTTAATAGAATTCGCGGTCATATAGTTTCATGGAATTTTGGTCTAGGAAGTGAAGGAGGCCCATAAATAGATCATTAATGTATTCACGGCTATAATAAAAAGTCCATGTTAATGAATTATCTAAAGAGCTTTATTTATATACAAATCTTGTGTTGCAAGTTGTTAAAGCTTTTACGGAACACATCAAAGCTCCAAAAGAGGGTTCAGACAAGTATGATCCACCACCCGAACCTGAGAAGAAAAGATAAGTTAATGCAACATAGGCCTCCCTAGAACCAATGTATGAGTTACCTTTCCCTAACACTGCAAAGAAGCATATTTTGGAATATGAACAGGTCAAGGCAGTACAGGAGGAGAAAGAAGATGAAAGTGTGCCAAGAATTAAAGAACATCTGGATGAAACCAAAGATGAAAAGGTTACCAAGGAAGCAATCATGGCTATGTATGCACATTGTAACATAGTTGAACTTGATGAAGAGACTTCTATATTGGTTGAAGGTAAAATTAAGGTAAAATATGTGGGTAAGCCTATTCTTCCCTGCATATTTAAAGAAACCTCACATTACGGTTTATGTGATCTTGGCACCAGAATTAATGTTATATCCTATGAATTTTATTTAGAAATAAAAGAAGAGATAGCCAATAAAAGCCTTAGAATTCCAATGGGAGTAGTTGAAGATGCGACTATCACAATTGACAATAAAAATTTCCCTATTGATTTTATAGTTGTTGATATGCCAATTGGCACTCTTTTCCCAATCATATTTGGAAGAAACTTTTTGAGTGATATAGGTGCCACAGTCGACTTCAAAAAGGTGCTTGTATCCCTTAAGCTTGGGAAAGCGGAAAAAGAATTACACTTTTACAAATTTAAAGACAAATCTCTACATATACAAGAAAAAGAGAAAGAGAAGACTATCGAGGAGATGGCAGCTCTTTTCTTAAATAATCAAGATGAAGACCCAAATTGTGAAGAATTATTTATGGAGGATAGAACTTTAGAAGAATTAGAAAGTGAATTTGATTCATTTCCCATTGAAGAACCTCCAACTGATGAAGCTTTTGAAGAGCCAGAAAAGAAAGGGGATGAATAATTACCACCCCCAGAATTATTAGTGTTAAATTACAGTGTTCGGATGAATAGCCTTGCTGAATAGCCTTATTGAAAGTAAAAGACAACTAAGGGTAGATGCATCACAATTGTGCGACGTTCCAGGGATTGGAGTATTCTACTCTGGACTCGACGTCCTTTAGGCAGTAGGCGCCACCTGGGATTACTTCAGTGATCACGTAGGGTCCTTCCCAAGGTGATTCGAGCTTTAGGTGCCCCTTCTGCTTGAGTCGCAAGACAAGGTCTCCTTTGACGAAGGACCTTGGGCATAGCCTACGGCTGTGGTAGTTGCGAAGACTTTGCTGGTACACCGCCGAGAGGGCCGCAGCGATGTCGGAGCCTCGTCTAGTGTATTGATGGTGTCTTCGAGTGCGGTCGACGATTCAGCTTCGCTGTAGGCAATGATCCGTGGGGCCTTGTAGCATACTTCGGCGGGAAGCATAGCTTCGACTCCGTGCACCATGAATAAGGGCGTGTAGCCGGTAGAGCGTTTTGGCATTGTGCAAAGGCTCCAAAGAACGGATGGTAGCTCATCCATCTAGGATCCCGCCAGCCTTTCGAGTGGACGTTGCAACCGCTTCTTGATGCCTTTTCCAAACAGCTCTACCGGCTACACGTCCTTCTTCATGGTGCATGGAGCCGAAGCTATGTTGCCCGCTGAAGTATGCTATAAGGCCCCACGGGTCGTCACGTACAACAAAGCCGAATTGTCGGCCGCACTCGAAGACGTCGTCGATACGCTAGACGAAGCTCGCCACATCACCGCAGCCCCCTCGACGGTGTACCTGCAAAGTCCTCGCAACTACCACAGCTGTCAGCTACGCCTAAGGTCCATCGTCGAAGGATACCTCGTCCTGCGAATCAAGAAGAAGGGGCACTTGAAGCTCGAATTACCCTAGGAAGGACCCTACATGGTCTCTGAAGTAATCCTAGGTGGCGCCTACCGCCTAAAGGACGTTGAGTCCGGAGTCAAATATTCCAATCAATAGAACGTCGCACAATTGCGACGCATCTACCTTTATTTGTCTTTTACTTTCAATAAGGCTATTCAGCCGAACATTGTACCTCCTACATTAAATAAAAGCTAAGTATCTTGGCCCAAATTTCTCTCTCTTGCATACATTTACATCATTAAATACGCTCAGGGGCTGCGCCTCACCTTACGACTTCGTCGATTGACAATAAACCCTGAGTAGCTGACCATGTCAGGCTAACGAAAATGACATGCACAACTCATAATCAACAATGCACTATGTGCCAATACATACAACTTTACAAGGGCACCAAATCTCACCCTATAATATTTATAAGGGCACCAAACTTCACATTCTTATATTTATTATTCGCAGGACTCAACTATGTTGGAGAAGGACGTTCGTCCGCTCCTCGAAGACATTGATACGTCGGAAACGTATCTATAATTTTTGATGCTCCATGCTTGTTTAGTATCTACTTTTCTTTGCTTTGTCTACACTTTGAGATGTTTTTATATCTTTTCTGGAACTAACGTATTAACCAGTTGCCATAGTGACAGTTGCCTGTTTTCTTCTATTTTTGGTTCCAGAAAGGCAGAAAATCAATATTTTCGGAATTGGACGGGACAAATGCCCATGTCCATATTTTACCGTGGGAGACATGAAGTCCAGAGGGGAGACGGAGAGGCAAACCACGACGGCCACACCCCCCAGGCGCGGGTGGGCTCACCCCACGCCTGGGTAGGGTGTGGGCCCCCTGGCCGCCTCCCAGCCTCGCCTCTTCGCCTATAAGAAGCCCCCGATGTAGAAACCCTAGGACCCGATCAAAACTCCATGAAACCTTCTATAGCCGCTGCCACCGTCGTCCCTAGATCGGGGAGATCTGAAGTTCTTCCCAGCACCCTGCCGAAGGGGAGATCATCCCGGAGGCCTTCTTCTCCAGTATGATGCGTGAGTAGTTCCACCTTGGACTATGGGTCCATGTAGTAGCTAGATGGTTGTATCTCCTCCTTGTGCTCTCATGTATAGATCTTGTGAGCTCCGTTCATGATCAAGATCGAATCTATTTTTAATCATGCATGTTGTGTTTGCGGGGATCCGATGGATATTGAGATTATTATGTCAGATTGATTAATGGTTTTGTCTATTTGATACTATCATCTCTGTGTTGTTTTGTGATCTTGCATGCTCTCCATTGTTAGTAGCTATCTTGGCCAAGTAGTTGCTAGTGACTCTAAGAGGGGCTACTTAATCTCGATAGTGGATTCATGCCTCTTGTTTCCAAGGGAAGTGACAGAAATCTCATCGGTTGTAGATGTGTTGTTGCCACTAGGGAGAAAACAACGGTCTCTTGTTCATGGAACAAGTGGACTGTTTACCTTACACACTTTGCTTAAAGCAGTTGTCTGTTGCTTGCAACTTAATACTGGAGGGGTTTCGGATGATAACCTGAAGGTGGACTTCTAGTCATAGATGCAGTTGGATGGCGGTCTATGTATATTGTTGTATTTCCCAATCAAATCTCATAGGATATTTTTGTCTCGTATTGCATTGTTATGCCTTATTCAATTCCTGTCAATTGCCCTGCTGTAATTTGTTTACCCTTCATGACATGTTGTTTATCTAAGGAGAGCACCTCTAGTGAACTATGGACCCCGGTCCAATCTTTACCATTGATACATCTTCCACTGTTACATGTTTACTTGCTGCAAACCATTACCTTCCACACCATACATTTAATCCTTTGTTACAGCAAACCGGTGATCCTGACAACCACACTGATTCATTGGGGAAAAGTCTTGAGTTTATGTTGTGCATGTCTCCGCGTTGCTTACAACACCTGTGTGACGTTTCGTTCCTCCTACTGGTTCAATAACCTCGGTTTCTTACTGAGGGAAAACTTGCTGCTGTGCTTCTTCACATCTTGCTCTTGGGGTTCCCAACGAAGCGCTCCTACATCAACTCAGTGCAGCATCAAGTCTGTCTGGCGCCGTTGCCGGGGAGGCTAAGGACGTCTTCACAAGGGGAGTCTTCCACTTCCTTTCTCTTTACTTTGTTTTTAGTTTGCTTAGTTTCCTTTGCTTGGTTTTGTTTTCCTCTTTTCACAAACTCCAAAAAAAATAGTTTAGTTTGTTTTGCTTTCTTTATTCAAATACACAAAAAATTAGTTCCTGCTCTAGCTGCTGCTGTTTTTGGCTTGCCCTCCTTTGCCAAAATGAACTACGCTAAGAACACCAAGTTGTGTGACTTCACTAGCACAAACAACAATGATTTCCTTAGCACTCCTATTTCTCCAAGTACTCCTGTTGCTACCTATTATGAAATTAAGCCTGCTTTGTTGAATCTTGTGATGAGAGAGCAATTTTCTGGTGCTAGTTCTGATGCTGTTGCTACCCATCTCAAGAACTTTGTTGATCTTTCTGAGATGCAAAAGTTTAAGAATGTTGATGGAGATATTATTAAGCTTAAGGTGTTTCCTTTCTCCTTGAGAGGAAAAGCTATAGAATGGTTGCTATCCTTGCCTAGAAATAGTATTGATTCCTAGACTAAGTGCAAAGATGCTTTTATTGGAAAGTACTATCCTCCTGCTAAGATTATATCTATGAGAAGTGATATTATGAAATTTAAACAAGTTGATAATGAACATGTTGCTCAAGCTTGGGAAAGAATAAAATCTTTGGTTAAGAATTGTCCCACTCATGGACTCACAACTTTGATTATTATCCAGACTTTTTATGCAGGTTTGAACTTCTCCTCAAGAAACCTGTTGGATTCAGCTGATAGAGGTACTTTTATGGGCCTCACTTTGCGTGCTGCAACAAAGCTCCTTGACAATATGATGGTTAATTACTCTGAATGGCATACTGAGAGAGCTCCACATGGTAAGAAGGTAAATTCTGTTGAAGAAACATCCTATTTGAGTGATAAGATTGATGTTATTATGGCTTTGCTTGTTAATGGGAAAGCTCCTCTAGATCGTAATAGTGTTCCCTTAGCCTCCTTGGTTGCTCAAGAAGAGCAAGTTGATGTGCACTTCATTAGAAACAACAATTTCAACAACAATGCCTATAGGAATAATTTTTGTGGTAACAACAATTATAGGCCTTATCCTCCTAATAATGGCAATACCTATGGAAACTCCTACAACAATGCTAGAAGTGCCCCCTCTGAACTTGAAGTCATGCTCAAAGACTTTATTAGTAAACAAACCACTTTCAACAAGACTATAGAGGAAAAGATTTTGAGTGTTGAGAAAAATATATCCTCTTTGTCTGAAGCATAGTCCTCCTTGATTAATAAAATGGCTGCTAAACCTAAAACGATGGAAAGTACCTTTGCTGCCACTCATGCCATACAAGTTACTATTGATGAAAATGTTAGATTGTTAGCCCAACTTCATGCTAAGTGGGAAAGGGAAGCTGAAATTGATAGAAACAATGGTGTGTGCACCATCACTAGAATGGATACCACTAAACCACAAGATGTCCCTATTACTCCTCCTACAGTGCCTAAGCTTATTGAGTCTACTACTAGTGATGCTAACTTTGATTTTGATATAGATGGTTGTAATATTTCTGAAGTGATTCTGTCCTTGCAAAAGCTTGCTAGAAGTCCTAATGCTAGTGATATGCATGTTGCTTTCACCAAACACATTACATATGCTATTGTGAAAATTAAGGAAGAGAATCTAAAACACAAAGCTTCTATTCCTAGAAGGTAGAAGATAGTTGGGAACCCATTATTAATATGCAAGTGAATGACTTTAATCTCAAAGCTTCATGTGATCTTGGTTCTAGTATCTCTATTATGCCTAGGAAGATTTATGAAATGCTTGATTTGCCACCTTTGGAATATTGCTATTTGGATGTACCACTCAATGATAATGCTAAAAAGGAACTCATAGGGAGTATTAATGATGTTCTCATTATGGTTAAGAATGCTTATGTCCCTGTGGATTTCTATGTTTTGGATGTTGAATACAATTCTTCTTGTCCTATTACTTTGGGAAGACCTTTTCTTAGAACTATTGGTGTCATCATTGATATGAAAGAAGGCACCATTAAATATAATTTTCCATTCAAGAAAGGTATTGAACACTTCCCTATGAGGACAGAGAAGTTTCTTTTTGCTCCTACTTTGAAAGTAAGGTTTTATTGTTGGGGATATGCTATATGGGTATCCTCATAGCATGTCACTTATCCGGATAACCCTGGTGGCCCATAGTTGGTAGCATGGCCTATGGCTTGCTGGGCGGCCCAGTTAGATGGATCCAGAAGGGAGGACCATGACGGATAAAGGAAGGCTACGGTGGAGTCACCAGCATACCCAGAGCCTTGGAGTGCAAGATACACAAGACTAGTAATAGACGGTGTAGGACTCTGTAACCTGTCTAGCTAGGACTTTTTCCTATAACCCTAGGACCTGGCGACTATATAAGTCGGGCCTATGGGGGCCTTTAGGGCATAACTTCAGACAACCTAGTGTCGACTATGATGCTCCTTGCACAGCGAATCAATACCTGTAACTCGGCGTATCACCCTTATAATGATTTATAGTAGGAGTAGGATTCCACCACCGTTGTGGGATCTGAACCTGGGTAAGCTGTGTTACCTCGTACCCGTCAACCGTTCGCCTTACCCCACGTCTCTAAAAACGCACTGTGAGGACTCCTCCATGGCGTACTCGTCGGCAATACCATGATAGTTGGCGCCCACCGTGGGGCAAGAGGCGCTTCAGGCTCTTCAGCGGGCGAGGACCAAGATCTTCGCGGGAATCGGCGAAACCATAGCCATCGGTCGCGTTCTCTTCTCCGGCAACGTTCCGATCGTCCCTCCTAACGAGTTTTGGATCCCGGCGAAGACGAGTCCTACGTGGTGTTCGATCATTCCTATCGGAGACATCCACCTCTTCATCAGCGAAACCGACTCGGCCACTAGTTCCCTGGGAGTCGGAGGAGCATCAAGACCCACACGGACCGCGTACGGGCTGGATACGTTCTCGGAAGGATCGATGACGGATCTCTCTTCAGAGTTTGCCGGCAAAGATCGGAAAGCATCAAGACCCGCACGGACCGCCTACGGGCAGGATATGTTCGCGGAAGGATCGATGTCGGATCTCTCCCCGGAGATTGCCGACAAAGATCAGAAAAATTCAAGGCCCACCCAAACCGCCCCTGTGCAGGACATAAAGGTGGAAGATCACTGAAAATCCGCCGGCTTCGCCCGTGCGTATGGACAGCAAAGATCCAAGATCGTTGGCGTGGTTACCATATTCGATCTGGCGGCTGCGTTCAGAGAGAGGGCGAAAACCCCCGCGATTACCTGGCCAGGTGGCTCCGTATACGAGCCGATCTGGCCCACTACCCCGATGATAACGCTTTATATCACTTCGTGAAGGGAGTGGACCATGGCACGCTTCTCCGACATTCTCTAAGATGGCAGCAGGCAACAGGACGCCTTACGCTCGAAGAGATGGTGAGCACCGTCAACAGCTACGCGGAAGCTGACGCATCAGCCCAGATGGAGCTTGCGCTCAGAGACGGAGAACCTCCGATTCAGCAGCCACCTCCACCGCCTCCTGCCGCCATCGTCGCAGCAGCACCACCACCTCCAGTCATCGTCGAGGCCGTTGCACCTCCACCGCCCGTCATCGAGGAAGTCCTGGCACCCTCCGACTCTGTCATTGACGCGCTTTATGCCGATTTCAGTGCAGATTCAGAGGAGATAAACTTCAGTCCATAAGAGCTAGACTCTGCTATGCAGGAGATGGAGGAGGAGTACTCGCGCGACGAGCAAGCCATCAACGCCGTCACGTCTCAAGGGGTGTTCGTCAACATTGGGACGGGGCGATGGATGAAGATCAACCCGGACGAGCTCCGCCTACAACACTGGAAAAGGGGAAGGGCCACTTATTGCTGCTGACGATGATCGTGGAAAAGTCATGCCTCCTCCGCCTAACCCAGTGCAGCAGCCGCAGGAACTCGGCACCGGCCCGAGCAACAACAACACCGCAAACTTGCCGCCTCCAGCATCTACGTCTGTAGCAACCCAAGTTACTACAGCTGATAGAGTGATGTACGATAATCTCCTCGTCGAGCCACTAACCGCTGCTTATATCCGGAACATGACCCAGCTTGACGAGAAGCGCCAGCAGCTGCTGGAGGAAGCGCAGGCCATCGCGGAGCAAGGCGCTAAACTAGATCGAGATCTGGTCAACGCGCAGAAGTACATAGAGAAAGCTAGAGCAATGGAGGACGAGTACAAGAGTTTGCTGCAGCAGCAGAAGGATAAGAAAGCTTCGTCTTGCATCATCAACGATCTTGGTGTGCGTAGTAACCACTACTAGGAAAATGGCTATAGGTAATCAGCACATCCGTGGCTCACATGGTTGAAGTGCCCCAAGGCTAAAACAGGTGTGGCTCACCTATGGGCAGTGCCCTACTAGTAACTAGAACAACCATGGCGCACATGACCATAGTGCGCCACAGATATGTGTGGGCCAGGGCCCTGTTGGCCGTACGCCAAACATCCGTAGTGCACATAGGGTAGGTGCGCTACGGTTGTTAGTGTCAATCGTGGCGCACATGGAGGGGGTGCGCTACGCCTAAGCGCATGCCCCTCTCTGCTGTGAAACTGCCAGACACATCCGTGGCGCACTATGGCATGTGCGCCACGGATGTTACTACTGCCTGTGGCGCACTAGGGCAGAGTGCGCCACGGATGTGGCGATTTTTTTTGACAGCACTTCATGTGCACATGTGTGACCATCCACCACCCCACACTTCACTTTCCCCTTCTTCTTCCTCCTTAGATCTAGTCGGGTTCTTCTCCTTCCCACCTCAATTTCTCCACCCATTCACCATTTTTAGCATGTAGAACTTGCCTTGGATGTTACATAAGTAATAGAGGAAGATCTCCGGTCTCTCATCTCCTTCTCCAGTCTCGCGCGCACCTCTCCTTTCCATCTTTCTCGCGATTGGTCTCTCATCTCGGTAAGTTGTCCATGTAAGGATGTGTTCATGTGTATATGTATGATATGCTCATATGTATGTAGATGATTGATGCTCATGATGTGTGTATGAGAGGATCGATGGTCATATGTGTGTGTATATGGAGGGTATCGATGATGCTCATGCATGTGTGTATGGAGAGGATAATGATATGTTCATGTGTGTATGGATCGGTCTCTCTCTCTCTCTCTTGTGTTTGTATGTGAACAAGTTGCCATTTGTTTTGCCAAAATGTTGATTCATTTCCATTTTGGCAAGACTTTGGCATTTCGCAAAGGTCCTAATTTTAGGATAGGTCATGCCGAAATTTTCTATCAACCATTGCATGCATGCATTCATTATGTGGTTCTAATAGACTTCTAATTGTACCGTGTATACCGTGCAGGCAAAAATGGTCCGCATAATGAGCGAAGGCATTGTGGCTAGATTTTTGAAATGTGCGATGGCCGACATGATAAGAAATAACAAGACGGATATAAGATGTCCGTGCAGAAGATGCAAACTCAACTGGGTGATCGACCCAGATTCCGGGAATCTGCAGGCGCACCTGCTCCGCCATGGTTTCATGGATGGATACACTCGTTGGATAAGCGATGACGAAGACGATGGAGACGGTGAATGTGGCCAACATGACTATGATCATCATCACGGCGAGAACGGGCGAGATGATGAAGAGTCTCCTGGAGATGGTGAAGGTGCGGAAGAAGACCGGGATGATGATGATCTAGATGCCGGAGGAGCAGACGACGATGGAACAACGTCAGGCTGGGTGCAGGACCCGTATGTGCAAGAGCTGCTTCTCAAGCAGACGAGTAACACCAGGGCTGCCGCTAGAGAGAAAGCCAAGCTTGCGCAACTTGATAAAGACGCAGTTACTCCATTGTATGAAGGATGCAGGTCCGATGATACTCGGTTGAATGTAACGCTCAAGGCTATGGAGATGAAGGCAAAACACAAATTGAGCGACGCAAGCTTCGACGATATGATGGCATTCTGGCACGATCGTCTCCCGGAGTGGAACACATGTCCAACTAGTATCAAGGACGCCAAGAAAATCGTCTGTCCTCTCGATCTACCGCACGTTAGATATCACGTATGCATCAACGATTGCATCATTTATCGGGGCGAGGACGTGGAGAAAACCATATGTCCGGTGTGCGGCGTGAGTCGATACAAGAAAGGGAAGAAAGCACCTCGAAAAGTGGTATGGTACTTTCCTATCACTCCTCGTCTGCAGCGCTATTTCGCGGACCCTAAGGAAGCGAAGCTCATGCGATGGCATGCGGAAAGGAAGAAACCAGGAGATGATGATGACCCCGAAAAGGATGAGCTGCTGACACACCCTTCAGATGCTAGCCAGTGGAAAGCATTGGACCTCGAATTCCCAGAATTCGGTGGAGATTCGAGGAACAACAGGCTTGGTGCGATCACCGATGGACTCAATCGTTCGGTAGCCAGAGCAGCATGCACAGCACTTGGACTGTGTTTGCATGGATGTACAACCTCCCTCCATGGTTGTGCATGAAGAAGAAGTACATACAAATGAGTATGCTAATTCAAGGGCCGAAACAACCTGGTACCGACATCAATCTGTATCTCGGGCTGTTGAAAGAGGAGCTAGCCACGTTATGGGAATCTGGAGCCAATACTTACGACGCCGTCGCACAAGATTATTTCACTATGAGAGCCGTGTTGGTCACTACGGTGCAAGACTATCCAGGTTGCGGGTATATCTCGGGGCAGGTTATCCAAGGATTATGCGCATGCATTAGGTGCATGGATAACACAAGCTATCTCCAACTAGAGAAAGATCCAGGGTCATCGAAAACCGTGTTCATGGCGCACCGGAGGTGGCTCGGCAAGAATGATCCATGGAGAAAACGTGGAGACCTGTTCGATGGAAAATCTGAGACCCGAGGAATCCCAAAGCGTAGGAGCAGCGAAGAAGTGGAAGAGTTGCTGAAAAACTGGAAAGATTGTCCTAAGCCTGGAAAGAAGCGAATGAGGAAGCAAGACAAGCCGCTGATGAAGGTATGGAAAACAAGGTATGTTTTCTGGGAGTTTCCATACTGGAAGTTTCTCCGCACGCCTCATAGCCTCGACATCATGCATATCACGAAAAACGTGTGTGAGAGTCTGGTCGCCACCATAATCAACATGCTAGATAGGACGAAAGATGGTCCGAAAGCAAGGCACGACCTGATATTCATGGGTATCCGGAAGGAGCTTCACGAAGGATGCACTACTCCTGATGATCAGGAAGATGACGATGATAATGAGTCGAGACGACACAAGGTCGTCGAAAGGGTAAAAAGTTCAAGAAGAACGAACATTACTGCCCTCCTTCTTGCTTCACTCTAAGCCAGGATGAGATCAAACAGTTTTTCAAGTGCCTTCTAGGAGTCAAATTTCCTTACGGCTACACGGGCAAGATAAGCAGATACCTAGATGAGGCGAAGCAGAGGTTCAGTGGCATGAAGTCTCACGACTGTGTCGTGCTAATGACGCAGGTACTTTCGGTTGCACTAAGAGGGATAATGGACGAGCACGTCCGTGAAACGTTATTTGGCCTCTGCAAGTTTTTCGACGTCATCTCTAGGAAGTCGATTGGCGTGAATCAGCTTGGGAGGCTACAGGAGTAGATCGTGGTGATACTATGCGAGCTTGAGGTCTACTTCCCGCCCGCATTCTTCGACATTATGGTGCATCTTCTGGTCCATGTCGTTGAGGACATCGTCCAACTCGGGCCGATGTTCCTCCGCAGCATGATGGCGTTCGAAAGGATGAACGGACACATCAAAGGATACGTTCGCAACAGGTCTCGTCCAGATGGAAGCATAGCCAAGGGCTTTCTGGCCGAAGAGTGCATCTCTTTCTGCACGAATTATCTAGACATCGAGAACCCTGTCGGTCTGGTCACCGAGAGGGTCGTCGCATGCTGCATGCAGACTTCGATTTTCGACACGCAGACTTTGATCGAGCAAACCTCGTCGCGCTACAGCATTTAGAACTGGTCGATCCTTGCGTACAGAAGCACAAAAGGTTAATCGAGAAGAAGTACAGTGACCGGGGCATACAGAGGACGCAGGGAGAAATAATCAAAGAGCACAACTCAGATTTCACGCGTTGGTTTAGGTAGACGCTCCTTGATAATCCCCGCGATCGCATTCTTCTGCCCCGGAAAAGATCATATTCACCTTGTCGCAGGGACCGATGCAAAACCTGGTGACCTATCAGGCGTATGATATCAACGGCTACACATTCTACACGGAGGAAAAGGACAACAAGTGTGATTATCAGAACTCAGGCGTAACATCGGAATTATACACCGATAACCACGTGAAGGAAAGATTCTACGGAAGAATCGAGGAGATCTGGGAGCTCGACTACTGTGGAGAAAAGGTGCCGATGTTCCGTGTCAGATGGGCAAAGAGCGTAGAAAGAGAAGACTGGTATTCCACAACCATGGTTATACCCGAAGCAGCCAAATCCAAGGCCGTCGGTGCGAACGTGGCCGCAAAAAATGAACCGTGGGTACTGGCTACCAAAGTGGACCAATGTTTTTTCATTACCGACCCGACAAAGCCTAGTCGTGTTGTCGTGAGGAGAGGAAAAAGAAACATCATCGGAATGGATGGAGTCGCCAACGAGCAAGACTTCGACCAATACGGAGATCCAAAGATTGAAGATGACGACGACTACGATGCAGCAACATACATCACAAGAAGAAAAAGGACAACCCTACCCAAAAAAGGTTGCCCGTTCGAAAGAAGAAACATTAAAGTGCCGGGTCTAAATTATTCAACCGCGACAAAGAAGGGAAAAAGATTGTAAAACGCTATCTCAAAAAATATTGTAAAACGCGTGGTCAAAAAAGATTGTAATATTCATGGACAAATTATTATGACATATTTGTATCATGGACAAATTATTATGACATATTTGAATCATATTTAATTTGTACCACTTTTATGACATATATTATCACTTTCGGGCATTTTTGGAATATTTAAAAGTATTTTAAAAACAAAACAAAACTTTTATGGAATATATCACCACTTTTGGGCATTTTTTGATCATTTAAAAATATTTTTAAAATAAAAATAAAAAAGGTGGGCACCAGGGTGCTCATAGGTTTAGATTAGAGAAGTGGGTGGAACCAGTGGGATAGGGCAGTGTTAGTTGACAATAGGGGTGGCCGCGCCTTCTTATGTGACTAATAGCACCGAGTTAGGCGTAGCGCACCCTGGCCAAGTGCGCTATGATTACCCGTAGCGCACTTGGACAGGGTGCGCTATGCCTAACTCGGTGCTATTAGTCAACCGTGCCACGCCCCGCGCGCCTCTCCTCCCCATCTCAGATCAGACACCACCGATCTCAACCGTGCCCCGCAGCCGCGCTCTCGATCCGCCACCGCTCTAGGAGGAGGACGTGGAGGAGGAGGAGCCCGAGCCCTGCCAGCTGCCGCCGCTCGAGGAGGAGGTCGTGGAGGAGGAGGAGGCCCGTGCGGAGGAGTCCGTGGAGGAACCCGCCGTCGTCCACCCGCCCGCCCGCCGTCGTCCACTGCCGCTCTAGGAGGAGGACGTGGAGGAGGAGGAGCCATCGTCGTCCGCCCGCCCGCCCGCCATCGTTGCCCTCATCGCCCGCCTGCCTAGCTCCGCGCTCCCTCCTGGTGAGTCCCCTGCCCACCTCCCCTCTCTCCCTCTCTTCATCGCGCCGGCGTGCCTTGTCGTCGCGCTGCGGCTCTTCGACATCGCGGCATACGGGAGCACCGGGCGTGGGCTTACGCGTCCCGAAGGAGGAGCCGGAGCTCGCCGTCTTGACTAATTCTTTTCAAATTTTTTTCAAATAGGAGAGACTAATTCTTTTCAGTGTAATACATGCTTTAATTCTTGGGTTTTCTTGCTAATCTAGGAGTATGATGCGATGTGTTGATTAGCAATAAAAATTACCCCCTTCCGTAGTGCTGCAGTGCATGACTTTGACTTGCTTGTGTTCTCAGATAGGCCATCTAGTTTCAGAGAAGCTGCTCACTAGTGTAGTGGAGTACTATGGGTATGCTTGGCTAATTACGTTGTTCCACATCTACTTATGTTTCATTAACAAATTCAGAATTTGAGCTTTCTAGAAAAACTCACAAGCACACTCAGAACATGTCGGAATTTCAAAAATTAATCTCCTCATTTCCAGTCATGCAACATTTCACCATTGACTTCTCATTTCTTAAATCTGTTGCCACTCCCTCTTGCATTGTATAACTAGATATGCACAGTCAACTGTCAAGTGATAGCATAAGTAGATCCTTTGGACACAATACTGGAAACTGTGCATCGATTAGTCACCCTTGTCATAATATTATCAACACTCAGGGAGCTGTAACTGGTAACTTATTAGTCTCAACAACAAAAATGGTGAGATTTTGCTCCTAGGCTTCCCAAAAAAATGTGGAACAAGTGTGATGTTTCAGTCTCGTTTTCTAATTTTTGAAATGTATGTTGTGCTAATGATCGCCCAAGGTACTGCAGCAACACCACCCAGATGACAAGAAAGAGCCAGTAAGAAGTTGTAGATTGCACAGTAGCGTTCTTGTAGCTTCCTTTCCATCAGTACTAGCATCGACAACCACCATGGGATACAACAAGTTTGCTAGAAGAACACACCATTCATTGTCAATTACATGTTTGCTAATGAAAATCAGCCTGCATAAATAGGACTTGCCCATATAGATTGAAGTATGACAAGTGATTTCACTACAAATAGGGCAATTAACAAAATCAGCCTGCATAAATAGGACTCGCCCATATACTAGGGCAACATGAAATGTTCTTCAGTAGCAGCTGAGTACGATAAATACCAACACAAGAATTAGCTTCATTATATAAATGGCTCAGATATGTTAATTACAAAGTTGTGTATACATTGCTCTTTTACTGCTGTGAATCTTATTAATTCTGGCAAAATAAGAAGGAAACAAATGCTTTAGGTTTAGTTGGTTGCTGTCAAGTTAGATGTTGTAGGTATGTAGTAGGTTAGTAGTTAGTAGTTAGCAGTAAGCCAATTTGCTTGCTGAACAAGTTCATTTGCTGTCATTTGTTGTCATTTGTTCACAGAACTAAAAATTATGTTGCCGTCATTTGCTTGCTGAACTTGTGCTTGTGATGGTGTATGGTGTATTCTCATTTTCTTATTGCAAGCAAATGACAGCAAATGAACTTGTGCTTGTTATGGTGTATGGTGTATTCTCATTTTCTTATGGTGTATGGTGTATTCTCATTTTCTTATTGCTTGCTCAACTTGTGCTTGTTATGGTGTATGATGTATTGAAATTATTATTGTTCTTGTATGAAGCACTTTATTATGTCCCGGATGCAGGTTCTTGTATGAAACGAGTCCCGATTTTTGCCGGAATGTTGATTAACTTCCGTTTCGGCAGAAATCGGGCACTCCTGGTTTAATAAAATTAGCAAAGGTCATGCCGGATTTTTCCGTGCATTTAACCAATTCTTTGTTTTTTATTAGTGCAAAGATGTGTGACAATGACGAGGCTGGATGTTCTAAGCGCACCAGCGCTGAAGGAGAACTCAGACCTCCGAATAAACAATTGACATTCTGAGAGGCGGGCTAGCGGCTAGAAGACGATGAAGAATACCATCCTTCGGAGAGCGAGGATGATGAGATGGAAGACGCGGATGAAGAAGCCGAAGGAACGGCGGACGATGAAACCACTAATGGCGGCGAGGGCACAGGGAGTGGTAGAAATCCTCCTAAGAAGAAGAAGAAGAAGCCAAAGGACCAGCGCCCGAACACGGTTGGCACGGTCAGGGAGGAAATTACCGAAGTGAGCCCATCAGGGGTTCCTTTGGAGCCCGCCCTTGTCGTCAAAGGGTACGGTGGGCTAGTGGCGGCGATCATGCCGACAACCATCTCGATCAACACCGAGAATCTCTGGCATAAAGATAATGGCCACTTGCGCACACTCCTCTTCGAGAAGCTGCACGCAAGATACAAGTTCCCTGCTAAGTATCAGAACACAAATTATCATGGGAACGAAGTAAACAAATCCGCCCTCACAAAGATGAGCACCGCCCTGGCCAGCTGGAGAACCCGGATAAAGAAGAAGATCTATAAAGAAGGCAAAAGTCTCGAGGAGATCCAGAAGATTGACCCGTAGATCACCGAAGATCAGTTGCGGGAGTTCAAGGAGAGGTGTGAATCCGAAAGAGCCCTGGCCAATAGTAATCGGGGAAAGGTGCTGCAGGCGATGAATATAGGTCATCACCATCTCGGATCTGGTGGATACAGAACCGCGGAGGCCATATGGAATAAGGAGGACGAAGAGTATAGATCCAAGGGGATAGAAAACCCCTTTGTGAAATTCGAACCCGGGCAGGTTCGAAACTTCATCAGTGCCCGTTACCATGTGGACCCAAAAACCAAACAACTCACCGCAGATCCTGCGGTGAAGGAATTCGAGGAAATTGTGGTAAGTATAATCTAATTACCGCGGATCAACTCGATTGCAATCTAATCGATGATCTAAATGATCCACTGTTACTTCTTCTGCAGGAGGAGCAAATTGCTGCTAGTCATGGATCCCAGGGTTCCTCATCCCAGGGGTCGACGGCGGCCACCCGGTGGGATAACCCTTTTAACAGGGCGATGAACCGGGCCAAGAAAATAGAGCCGGTTACGAAGAAGCCGTCGTCGGCTGGCCGTCTGGCCGGCCTCGGGGGTAAGAATTGGGTGGATCATTTTGGTCCACCGCCGAGGACGCATGTGGCACCGTTAGGAAGGAGCGAGGAGGAAAACCGCGAGGTTCAAGAAATTAAGGAACAAGTGGCGTGGATCCCGCAGATCGCCCAAGACAACCTGGCAATCACCCTCACGTCCTTCCTGCCTACCTTGGTGGAGTCAATAGCGAACTGGAGTGCGGGTGGTCGAGTAGGGTCGTGCCTGATTCCAACCATGGTCAGCAGCCACTCGAACAACGCGGCGCCGATGAATCAGGCGAACTACGTGTTCGTGACTCTGCCCGCTAGCACCACGGCGCCGCAAGTGTTGGTGACTCCCCCTGCCATCACCGCGGCGCTGGAGTACATGTTGGTGCCCCCTGCCACCGTCGCGGCGGCACCGGAGCTCCAAGCAACCGTCGGTAGGGACAATACACCGGCGGCCAGCACCGTCCATCTCTTGCACGCCCGCCGCCGTATGCCGTGCGTCGACATTAGCCGATCTCGACGCCATCACGGTAAGCAAATTGCTTTAATTACCGCCTTTCATGCCATCTATTACTCTTATGGAATCTCTGATGACGCCGTACATGTTTTTCGCAGACGGATGTTCCTTGCACTCTCTTATGCTACGTGAACAACGAGCTGAGGGATGTTGCCAAGGGTACCATCGTTCAACCCTTGGAGCGCACGTTCCACTCAAGGCCGATGTCAGATAGCGTGCACAGGGTTAAAATTAGTCGGGTGCTAAGGGGCTGCGACGACCTGGAACCTCCCATTCATCCCCCAGGAGCGGATGAAGAAGAGTCGTCTGTCCTCAGAACATGCTTCGGCTTATTCTTGCTATGGCCAAAGAGCATGATCCGTTTGGGGACGGCGGGGGCCATCACGCCACAGACAACAGCACCGCCTGTCGTGCCAGCGACAAGCGGTGGCAAGGCCCCCTTACCTCCCTCGCCGTCACCTCCACGCGGTGGGTCGGATGATCATGTTGATGATATGCACATGGCGCAGTATCCGGACGAGGACGACGAAGACTGGAATGATCACTTCTTCAACACTTAGTTTAGCAACGAAGACCTAGCTGTTGGCCCCACAGAGAAAGCCACTATCACCAAGCGTCTGTTTGGTTCTCAGGAGACGCCTCCAGCTTGCGCCTTTACATAGCCAGCTGATACAACCAACCGGACCTTTATTCTAAGCCCTGACACACTACATAGGGCTGCCGGTGCTCAGATTGCGGTGCCTGCCCGCTCTCCAAAAGGAAAAAAGGGTAGAAATAGAAAATATAGCAGCTCGAGCCAGCCGGTGGCGTCAAAAACTGTGAATCCGATCAGGTTTCGGGACGGACCACCAAGACCCGAGGGTATTATGTGGAGGATTCATGTGGCGGGTGAGCCCATGCTACCTAAGAATTTACGGAAGCTCGCCAGTTCGGAACTGCAGAGTGTGCATGATGGCGTGCTGACAATAGAGAGACGCCTTCTATTGGAGAAAGATCCCTCGCACCAGGTATTCGTGGTTAAGGTGCCACCAGGCTTGGGCTTCGTCGACAATGCCCCTGCGGATCTGTTCTTCCTGCGGTTCGACGACATCTTCAATATGTTCCACCTATACCCGCTGCACTATACCATGGTCCGTCTCTTTTCTCTCACTCTGGCCATGCAGATCATTAGAGAGAACACACCGGGCATCGCTATAGTGGATCCCTACTACATGAGTGATGGCTGCTTGGGTTCCCCCGCAGAACGACGTATCGTGGCCTCGTACCTAAAAATAATCCTCGTGGCAAACAAGACAAAGGAATACATTCTCGTGCCTTACTTTCCCGAGTAAATAGTTATTTCACTCGCCACCGTCGATTGGCTTTATTAGATTATCATCATTCTTTTTCCAACACATTCCATTTGAATTTTTTGCACAGAGATGAACACTGCACGCTCATCTCCTTATCGCCGAAGCATTCCCACACCACGTATTTCGACTCGGGGAGTCTAGAAAAAAAAGAAAAACTACGACAAGATCAAGGAAGTTTTGGATGATGCTCTCACTGGCTTTGCCTCGACAGAAGGAACCACCTTCATGCGTACGAAGGTCAAATTCGGCAGGCACGTCTTCAACCACGTAACGGAGTTCCCCTGCGTGAAGCAGCCAGAAAATAGTAAGAAGGAAGCCTACTATGCACTCCATCACATGAGGGCGTTCCTACTTGACCAGCAGAATTCTACGCTGCCAGATCATCTCAAACAGTGGGCCAAAGCAAAGGCCAAGATCAATGATTCAGATATTAGACAAGAGATGTATCACATCCAACAGCAGTTTGGGGCAATCATCTTTCATGATGTCATGACTTCGGGGGGGATCTTCTACAAAGGAAATATCCCGAATAACCGTGACATAGAAGATCGCCTAGAGATGCAGGGTGACTATAGGAAGTTCATGACGAGACAAGGCCCCGTTCCCTAAGCCGAGCCAGAAGGCTTGATGTTGGCCTAGTTGTAGTTACAAACTATAGATGACCTTTGTGTGTGTGGACAAGTGTACATGCTACTATACTTATCTTATTAGGTTTATGAATCATCGCTTACTTATTTTGCTTATTATTATTATATATCAATCAATGCTTGGTTTTTTGCTTACTCTTTGGTCCTTTGCTCACTTTTGTCCTTCTTTTTTTTCCTTACTCTTTTTTCGAGAATAATGCCGATGATTGGAATGTCGTGGCACACTATATATGTGAATGTGCTACGATGGGATTGTATGCCTTGTGATATGCACAAGTCCAGGTCTTGTGCATCCTACTTGGCTCACGGTTCCATCGTAGCATATTCCTATGTCCAACGACCTATGTATATATATGAGGCATTCTTTTCGAGTTATTTTTGTCTTTTTCAAGAATAATGCCGATGATTGAAATGTCGTGGCACAATATATATGTGAATGTGCTACGACGGGATAGTTAGCCTTGTGATATGCACAAGTCCAGGAATTGTGCATCCCACTTGGCTAACCGTTCCGTCGTAGAATATTCCTGTGTCCAACGACCTAGCTAGTTATATATGAGGCATTCTTTTCGAGCTACTTTGGTCTTTTTCGAGAATAATGCCGATGATTGAAATGTGGTGGCACAATATATATGTGAATGTGCTACGATGGGACTGTAAGCCTTGTGTTATGCACAAGTCTAGATGTTGTGCATCCTACTTGGCTTACGGTTCCATCGTAGCATATTCCTGTGTCCAACGACCTATGTATATATATGAGGCATGCGTTTTGAGTTTGGTCTTTTTCATTTAGGAGTACTTTCTCTAAGTGTATCTTCATATGCGACTTTAATTATATTTGTTTTTTTCAATCACCGGTCAAATATTATTGTCAACTTATAGATGACGTGGTACATCGTGTATAAGGGACGGGTTCCCAAAGTCTACGATGATTGGGAAGACTTTCAGAGACAGGTGCACCGTTTCAGCGGCAATAGCTACAAAGGGTACAACACTATGGCGGAGGCGGAAGCTAGATACACGCGCTATCTAGCGGGAGTTAGGACAAGGAACCGGATGAAGACCTACACCTTCGTCGCGGCAGTGATCATGCTTATCTTCTTTGGTTGTTTATCCCGCGTTTGTGTCTAGCTAGTTTAGATGTCTAGGCGATCTTACGAGCTCTAACTTGTTCGATCGACACATGTATTCGCATGTCACCAACTACTTTGTAACTTGATCGAAACAATGTAACTTATACTATGTATTCATGTATGAGACTTATCTATATGTATTTGTTTCAATCTTGTTTTTCAAATTGTGTATTTATATATATAATTATATATCTTGTATCTGTGTGTGTATATCTGCCTATAATATTGTATATAATCTGTATTGTATATAATCTTCCTCGGAAATTAAAAAAACAAAAAAACACCTGTGGCGCACATGACCTACCTTTTGTGGCGCACTACACCTAAAGCGCACCTTAGAAGCTTAGTGGCGCACTGGGAAGTGCGCCACAGAAGATCCTACACGTAGCGCACCTGCCCACATAGCCGTGGCACACTAGTAGGTGCGCTACGCCAAACTCGACACAACCGTGGCGCACTAGGCAGTGCGCCACGGCTGGGAGATAGCCGTAGCGCAAGGCCCGTGGGGCATTGCTAGTGCGCCACAGATGCTCTTTTCAGGTGCGCCACGAATGGCCATTTCCCTAGTAGTGAACCTAGGATGGGCCCCCTCGAAGCCGGCAGAGGTCAAGCCATACATTGACAGTGAAGGCAAGCAGGTGATGCCCACCCCAATCATTAACCTCGCCGTCGCCAAGACCCTTCTAGAGCAGGATAGATCGCCTGAGGCAATGGAACAGGTCTATGACCTAGTGGCCAAGGCGGTGAAGCAGCAGGAAAAGGCCACCTCTTAGAAGCTTGAGTCTGACCCAGCGCTCTGCCAATCTAGCCAGTACAAGCCGCCAAGGGACATATCTCCTCTTGATGTCGGGTCCCAGACGGGTTCATAAGAGCGAAGACGGAGGGACGCACGCAACAGGAAGGATGCCATCCGCATATCCTCCGACCACGGAGAAAAGGCCCGACCTCGTTGCCCATCGCCACCGCCCCAATCTCCCCGACATCGCGAAGATTACAAGGCTCACCATCGTATGGATATGCCCCCACCAAAGCAGTGTGGGATCGTCATCCGCGAAAACACGGAGCAGACCCGTCATGACGGAGAGCGCAACCACGGGCATAGGAGCAGGCCACACCATGACCCTCCGCGTCCGACAAGAAACCGTGACAGGCGTGAGGCATCGCAGGAGGGTAACAGCAGAAGGCTAACCCACCGCCACCTCCGCCTCCGTCACCACCAAGCAGTCACCATGGCGGAGGAGGCCCACGTCGTTCACGCAGCCCATCCCCTGTTGACAAAAAGAAGAAGAACCCCGAGCCGTACGATGCACGTTCGCGGATCGATAAGATCCACGAGGCCCGGGAAGGACCATACCTGGGACCACGTTGCTTTGGACCTACAATATGGTCCGCAACGTACCCCAAAGCTTTTCGGATTGACAAGACCATCAAGCCCTATGACGGCACCGCCAAACAAGCCACATGGTTGCAGGACTCGACAACGCGGTGGAGATTGCCGGAAGCAACCCCAACGTCGCCGTCAAGTACCTCCCATTAATGTTGGCAGGCACGACCCGTCAATGGATCGACGACTTGCCGAAGAAATCCATCTACAACTGGTTGGACATGCAAGAAGCGTTCACCAAGAACTTTGAGGGTACATACAAGCGTCCCTGCACTATGGGCGAGCTACAGCGGTGCGTGCAAGAGAAAGACGAGACATCTCGTGCCTACCTCTCTCGCTGGCTGGACATGAAGAATTCCTGCGCAGGAGTGCACACCCAGACTGCCATGGCCGCCTTTATCGACGGGTTGGAAAGAGGCACGTTGCTCCGACATAAGCTAAAGCGCTTGCAGGAAAATCACCAACTTGACTTGAACCAGATGATTCAGTTGGCTATTGAGTTCGCAGCTGCCGACGACGATGCTCGCGGCTCATTGCCAGCAATAGCCATTCCAACTCAAGCTCGGAGGAACTGCAGTACAAAGCGGAAAACCGCTCCAGAAGAAAACAAATCTACCAACATGGTCACTATGACTTTTGCAGGACGAGGTGATGGCGGACAACGTGACCGAGGAAGGGGAGCTGGCCGCGGTCAGCAACGAGGAAGTGAAACCACCTCGGCGCCGCTCCACGTTCCCCAAACCTACGAGGAGTACCACTATATGCCGTGCCTCGTACACCTCAACGCCAACGGCAAGGCCACCCATACCAATCGACACTGCAAGTTCATTAACGACCTCAAGGAAGACCCAGAGTCCGGATACAAGCGAAGTCGGAAGAACAGACTGCGAGGCAAGGGCAAGGGGAAGAAGAAGGAGGAGTCCAAGGATTCAAGTGACATGGACGAAGACGTTGACCCCAAGCACGCCGCCAAGAGCGACGACAAGGGCAAGAACCCCTTCGCAAAGAAGGCTCCAGTCTACCACACTTTCCTTGGCACTCCCACCGTCGGACAACAGAAGACCTCTTTGAGGATCCTGATGGCTACTCTCCCCCCAGTTCCCCAGTACCTGCGCTGGTCGGAAGTTCCAATCACTTGGGACAGGACGGACCACCCAGACCTCGTACCTACGAAGAATCAATACGCCATGGTCATCAACCCCTTGATTGACGGCGTGGAGTTCACCAAGTGTATGGTGGATAGTGGAAGCAGCATCAACATCATGTACCTGGATACCAGGGACTGCGAGATCAATGAAGCAGCCGTTGCAGAAGCTGTCCTCTACAGTGAAGAATTCAAAGAGATCCAGAGCAAGGTCAATGACTCAGAGATGCCCGCGTCGAAGAAGCAGATCTCCGACTCCGCTCCTGCGTTCAGGGCCGCTACCGAGACCAAGCCGGTGGAACTTGTGGAAGGTGATGCCTCCAAGGTCACCGCCATTAGGACGAACCTGGATCCCAAATAGGAAAGCGCGCTCGTCGAGTTCCTCTGTGAGAATAGGGACATCTTTGCCTGGCAACCTGCCGACATGAAAGGTGTACCTAGGGAACTTGCCGAGCATAGCTTAAACATTGATCCAAAATGTAAACCAGTGAAACAACCTCTACGACACTTTGGAGATGAGAAGAGACGCGCCATTGGCAAAGAGATAGCTAGGTTACTTAAGTCTAGATTTATCCGAGAAGTTCTTCACAACTAATGGGTGTCCAATCCTGTACTTGTCCCCAAAAAGGGACCCAATGAATTAAGAATGTGCGTTGATTACACCGGCTTGAACAAAGCATGTCCCAAAGATCCGTTTGCTTTGCCTCGCATTGACCAAGTCATTGACTCGACGGCTGGCTCGGAGCTTTTGTGTTTTCTCAATGCATACTCAGGATACCACCAGATCAAGATGAGGAAGTCGAACCAATTGGCAACTTCGTTCACTACCCCATACGACACATTTTGCTATGTCACGATGCCCTTTGGGCTGAAAAACGCATGTGCGACGTACCAGCGAACAATGCAACGTTGCCTCCACGACCAAATTGGTCGGAATGTTCACGCATACGTGGACGATATCGCGGTGATGTCTAAAAAGTCAAACAACTTAATCTCCGACTTAAAAGAAACCTTTGATAATCTCCGGAAATACAACATGATGCTTAACCCTAAGAAGTGCGTCTTTGGGGTTCTAGCCGGCAAATTGTTGGGTTTCATCGTTTCCCAATGTGGAATCGAGGTCAACCCTGAGAAAATCAAGGCCATCTTAAACATAAACCGTCCGACATGCCTAAAGGACATTCTACGACTAACAGGTTGTGTTGCAGCAGTTAATCGGTTCGTCAGCCGACTTGGAGAGAAGGCTCTGCCGCTGTACAAGTTGTTGAAGAAGGCGGAAAAATTCACATGGACGGACAAAGCAGATGCAGCATTGAAGAAGCTCAAGGAGAATATTTCCTCAGCGCCCATCCTTGCAGAACCCGAGCCTGGAGAGCCCCTGTTAATTTACATGGCGGCAACCAACCAGGTTATCAGCATCGTCGTCGTGGTAGAGCGGAAGGAACCATGCTATGATCACGGAGTTCAACGACCAGTTTACTATGTGAGCGAGGTCTTGACGGAGTCCAAGCAGCGTTACCCGCATTACCAAAAGATATCTTATGGAGTATTCCTTGCTTCTCGGAAGCTAAGGCATTACTTTCAGGAGCACCCAATCACAGTGGTGAACAAGACTCCACTGTCCGACATTATCAATAACAACGACTCTACAGGAAGGGTCACGAAGTGGGGCATTGAACTCTCCGCCTTCGAGATCACCTACAAGAGACGCGGCTATATCAAGTCTCAAGCGGATTTTGTTGCAGATTGGACGGAAATGCCAGATGCTACTCCATTGCCGGAGCCAGAATATTGGGTGATGCGCTTTGAAGGATCAAAGCTGCTCAATGGCTCGGGGGCTGGTGTATTTCTACAGTCACCAACAGGAGACAAGCTACACTACGTTCTGCAGATCCACTTTGAGGCTACAAACAACATGGCGGAGTACGAAGCACTCATTCACAGACAGCGTGTAGCCAAGGATAGTGGAATCAAGCGCATAGTTTGCTGTGGAGATTCCGACTTGGTTGCCCAGCAAGTGGCTGGCACCTGGAATGCGCGGAACCCTATGATGGTGGCATATCGAGTCGAATTGGACGAGATAGCCAAGAGCTTCTTGGGCTACGAAGTCAAGTATGTACCTAGGAAACAAAACGAGGCGGCTGATCTACTGTCTAAGCTTGGATCAGGGCACAACCAAATCCCGCCAGGAGTCTTCCTAGAGCACCTGCGCACACCATCTGTGAAGGGAGTCGACATTGACAACCCGGATAGAGCTAACTCTTTCGTCAACATGGTGACTATGTCCCTCTGGCTTGGACAAAACCATTCATGGAATATCTCGAACATGGAACATTGCCCGACGACAAAGTCGAAAGACAACAAATAGTACGACGAGCAAAGGGTTATACCATAATCAATGGGCAACTCTACAAAAGGAGCACTACTGGTGTATACCTAAAGTGTGTTTCCCAGCTAGAAGGTATGGAAATCCTACACGAAATCCATCTCGCAGATTGCGGGCATCACTCCTCCCCCCGATCGTTGGTCGCAAAAGCCTTCAGGCAAGGATTCTACTGGCTGACCGCAAAGGCGGACGCTGACAAGCTGGTCGAGACATGCATAGGATGCCAGTATTATGCCCGACTTTAATTATATTTGTTTTTTTCAATCACCGGTCAATTATTATTGTCAACTTATAGATGACGTGGTACGTCGTGTACAAGGGACGGGTTCCCGAAGTCTACGATGATTGGGAAGACTTTCGGAGACAGGTGCACCGTTTCAGCGGCAATAGCTACAAAGGGTACAACACTATGGCAGAGGCGGAAGCTAGATACACGCGCTATCTAGCGGGAGTTAGGACAAGGAACCGGATGAAGACCTACACCTTCGTCGCGGCGGTGATCATGCTTATCTTCTTTGGTTGTTTATCCCGTGTTTGTGTCTAGCTAGTTTAGATGTCTAGGCGATCTTCCGAGCTCTAACTTGTTCGATCGACACATGTATTCGCATGTCACCAACTACTTTGTAACTTGATCGAAACAATGTAACTTATACTATGTATTCATGTATGAGACTTATCTATATGTATTTGTTTCAATCTTGTTTTTCAAATTGTGTATTTATATATATAATTATATATCTTGTATCTGTATGTGTATATCTGCCTGTAATATTGTATATAATCTGTATTGTATACAATCTTCCTCGGAAATTAAAAAAACAAAAAAAACACCTGTGGCGCACATGACCTACCTTTTGTGGCGCATTACACCTAAAGCGCACCTTAGAAGCTTAGTCGCGCACTGGGAAGTGCGCCACAGAAGATCCTACACGTAGCGCACCTGCCCACATAGCCGTGGCACACTAGCAGGTGCGCTACGCCAAACTCGACACAACCGTGGTGCACTAGGCAATGCGTCACGGCTGGGAGATAGCCGTAGCGCAAGGCTCGTGGTGCACTGCTAGTGCGCCACATATGCTCTTTTCAGGTGCGCCACGAATGGCCATTTCCCTAGTAGTGAACCTAGGATGGGCCCCCTCGAAGCCGGCTCAGGTCAAGCCATACATTGACAGTGAAGGCAAGCAGGTGATGCCCACCCCAATCATTAACCTCGCCGTCGCCAATACCCTTCTAGAGCAGGATAGATCGCCTGAGGCAATGGAACAGGTCTATGACCTAGTGGCCAAGGCGGTGAAGCAGCAGGAAAAGGCAACCTCTTAGAAGCTTGAGTCTGACCCAGCGCTCTGCCAATCTAGCCAGTACAAGCCTCCAAGGGACATATCTCCTCTTGATGTCGGGTCCCAGACGGGTTCATAAGAGCAAAGACGGAGGGACGCACACAACAGGAAGGATGACATCCGCATATCCTCCGACTACGGAGAAAAGGCCCGACCTCGTTGCCCATCGCCACCGCCCCGATCTCCCCGACATCGCGAAGATTACAAGGCTCACCATCGTACAGATATGCCCCCACCAAAGCAGTGTGGGATCGTCATCCGCGAAAACGCGAAGCAGACCCGTCATGACGGAGAGCGCAACCACGGGCATAGGAGCAGGCCACACCATGACCCTCCGCGTCCGACAAGAAACCGTGACAGGCGTGAGGCGTCGCAGGAGGGTAACAGTAGAAGGCTAACCCACCGCCACCTCCTCCTCCGTCACCACCAAGCAGTCACCATGGCGGAGGAGGCCCACGTCGTTCACGCAGCCCATCCCCTGTTGACAAAAAGAAGAAGAACCCCGAGCCGTACGATGCACGTTCACGGATCGATAAGATCCACGAGGCCCGGGAAGGACCATACCTGGGACCACGTTGCTTTGTACCTACAATATGGTCCGCAACGTACCCCAAAGCTTTTCGGATTGACAAGACCATCAAGCCCTATGAAGGCACCGCCAAACCAGCCACATGGTTGCAGGACTACGGCAACGCGGTGGAGATTGCCGGAGGCAACCCCAACGTCGCCGTCAAGTACCTCCCATTAATGTTGGCAGGCACGACCCATCAATGGATCGACGACTTGCCGGAGAAATCCATCTACAACTGGTTGGACATGCAAGAAGCGTTCACCAAGAACTTTGAGAGTACATACAAGCGTCCCTGCACTATGGGCGAGCTACAGCGGTGCATGCAAGAGAAAGACGAGACATCTTGTGCCTACCTCTCTCGCTGGCTGGACATGAAGAATTCCTGCGCAGGAGTGCACACCCAGACCGCCATGGCCGCCTTTATCGACGGGTTGGAAAGAGGCACGTTGCTCCGACATAAGCTAAAGCGCTTGCAGGACAATCACCAGCTTGACTTGAACCAGATGATTCAGTTGGCTATTGAGTTTGCAGCTGCCGACAACGATGCTCGCGGCTCATTGCCGGCAATAGCCGTTCCAACTCAAGCTCGGAGGAACAGCAGTACAAAGCAGAAAACCGCTCCAGAAGAAAAGCAATCTACCAACATGGTCACTATGACTTTTGTAGGACGAGGTGATGTCGGACAACGTGGCCGAGGAAGGGGAGCTGACCGCGGGCAGCAACGAGGAAGTGAAACCACCTCGGCGCCGCTACGTGTTCCCCAAACCTACGAGGAGTACCACTATATGCCATGCCTCGTACACCTCAACGCCAACGGCAAGGCCACCCATACCAATCGACACTGCAAGTTCATTAACGACCTCAAGGAAGACCCAGAGTCCGGATACAAGCGAAGTCGGAAGAACAGACCGCGAGGCAAGGGCAAGGGGAAGAAGAAGGAGGAGTCCAAGGATTCAAGTGACATGGACGAAGACGTTGACCCCAAGCACGCCGCCAAGAGCGACGACAAGGGAAAGAACCCCTTCGCAAAGAAGGCTCCAGTCTACCACACTTTCCTTGGCACTCCCACCGTCGGACAACAGAAGACCTCTTTGAGGATCCTGATGGCTACTCTCCCCCCAGTTCCCCAGTACCTGCGCTGGTCGGAAGTTCCAATCACTTGGGACAGGACGGACCACCCAGACCTTGTACCTACGAAGAACCAGTACGCCATGGTCATCAACCCCTTCATTGACGGCGTGGAGTTCTCCAAGTGTATGGTGGATAGTGGAAGCAGCATCAACATCATGTACCTGGATACCAGGGACTGCGAGATCAATGAAGCAGCCGTTGCAGAAGCTGTCCTCTACAGCGAAGAATTCAAAGAGATCCAGAGCAAGGTCAATGACTCAGAGATGCCCGCGTCGAAGAAGCAGATCTCCGACTCCGCTCCTGCGTTCAGGGCCGCTACCGAGACCAAGCCGGTGGAACTTGTGGTAGGCGACGCCTCCAAGGTCACTGCCATTAGGACGAACCTGGATCCCAAATAGGAAAGCGCGCTCATCGAGTTCCTCTGTGAGAATAGGGACATCTTTGCCTGGCAACCTGCCGACATGAAAGGTGTACCTAGGGAACTTGCCGAGCATAGATTAAACATTGATCCAAAATGTAAACCAGTGAAACAACCTCTACGACGCTTTGGAGATGAGAAGAGACACGCCATTGGCAAAGAGATAGCTAGGTTACTTAAGTCTAGATTTATCCGAGAAGTTCTTCACAACTAATGGGTGTCCAATCCTGTACTTGTCCCCAAAAAGGGAACCAATGAATTAAGAATGTGCGTTGATTACACCGGCTTGAACAAATCATGTCCCAAAGATCCGTTTGCTTTGCCTCGCATTGACCAAGTCATTGACTCGACGGCTGGCTCTGAGCTTTTGTGTTTTCTCAATGCATACTCAGGATACCACCAGATCAAGATGAGGAAGTCGGACCAATTGGCCACTTCGTTCACTACCCCATACGACACGTTTTGCTATGTCATGATGCCCTTTGGGCTAAAAAACGCATGTGCGACGTACCAGCGAACAATGCAACGTTGCCTCCACGACCAAATTGGTCGGAATGTTCATGCATACGTGGACAATATCGCGGTGATGTCTAAAAACTCAAACAACTTAATCTCCGACTTAAAAGAAACCTTTGATAATCTCCGGAAATACAACATGATGCTAAACCTAAGAAGTGCGTCTTTGGGGTTCTAGCCGACAAATTGTTGGGTTTCATCATTTCCCAACGTGGAATCGAGGTCAACCCGGAGAAAATCAAGGCCATCTTAAACATAAACCGTCCGACATGCCTAAAGGACATTCTACGACTAACAGGTTGTGTTGCAGCAGTTAATCGGTTCGTCAGCCGACTTGGAGAGAAGGCTTTGCCGCTGTACAAGTTGCTGAAGAAGGCGGAAAAATTCACATGGACGGACAAAGCAGATGCAGCATTGAAGAAGCTCAAGGATAATATTTCCTCAGCGCCCATCCTTGCAGAACTCGAGCCTGGAGAGCCCCTGTTAATTTACATGGCGGCAACCAACCGGGTTATCAGCGTCGTCGTCGTGGTAGAGCTGAAGGAACCATGCTATGATCACGGAGTTCAACGACCAGTTTACTATGTGAGCGAGGTCTTGACGGAGTCCAAGCAGCGTTACCCGCATTACCATAAGATATCTTATGGAGTATTCCTTGCTTCTCGGAAGTTGAGGCATTACTTTCAGGAGGGTCGCGAAGTGGGGCATTGACCTCGCCACCTTTGAGATCACCTACAAGAGACGCGGCTATATCAAGTCTCAAGCGGATTTTGTTGCAGATTGGACGGAAATGCCAGATGCTACTCCATTGCCGGAGCCAGAATATTGGGTGATGCACTTTGAAGGATCAAAGCTGCTCAATGGCTCGGGGGCTGGTGTATTTCTACAATCACCAACAGGAGACAAGCTACACTACGTTCTGCAAATCCACTTCGAGGCTACAAACAACATGGCGGAGTACGAAGCACTCATTCACAGACTGCGTGTAGCCAAGGATAGTGGCATCAAGAGCATAGTTTGCTGTGGAGATTCCGACTTGGTTGCCCAGCAAGTGGCTCGCACCTGGAATGCGCGGAACCCTATGATGGTGGCATATCGAGACGAAGTGGACGAGATAGCCAAGAGCTTCTTGGGCTACGAAGTCAAGTATGTACCTAGGAAACAAAACGAGGCGGCTGATCTACTGTCTAAGCTTGGATCAGGGCACAACCAAATCCCGCCAGGAGTCTTACTAGAGCACCTGCGCACACCATCTGTGAAGGGAGTCGACATTGACAACCCGGATAGAGCTAACTCTTTCGTCAACATGGTGACTAAGGTCCCCCTGGCTTGGACAAAACCGTTCATGGAATATCTCGAACATGGAACTTTGCCCGACGACGAAGTCGAAAGACGGCAAATAGTACGACGATCAAAGGGTTATACCATAATCAATGGGCAACTCTACAAAAGGAGCACTACTGGTGTATACCTAAAGTGTGTTTCCCAGCTAGAAGGTATGGAAATCCTACGCGAAATCCATCTCGCAGATTGCGGGCATCACTCCTCCCCCCGATCGTTGGTCGCAAAAGCCTTCAGGCAAGGATTCTACTGGCTGACCGCAAAGGCGGACGCTGACAAGCTGGTCGAGACATGCATAGGATGCCAGTATTATGCCCGACAACCACATGTTCCTGCTGAAGAACTGCGAACAATACCAATAACTTGGCCGTTTGCAGTCTGGGGGCTAGACATGGTGGGACCGTTACAAACGGCACCCTGTGTGTTTACGCATATGCTTGTAGCAGTTGATAAATTCACTAAATGGATAGAAGCAAAACCCATTAGAAAGCTTGATGGGGCAACTGCCCTCAGGTTTGTCCGGTATCTAGTGGTGAGATTTGGTCTCCCACACAACATCATCACCAACAACGGCAGCAATTTGTCACTCGGAGAAGTGGAGGCATATTGTTGGGAGAAAGGCATCCGACTTGATCTTGCTTCTGTGGCACACCCACAATCCAACGGTCAGGTTGAGCGAGCCAATGGATTAATTCTGCAGGGAATCAAGCCACGTCTTGAGGCACCGCTACATAGAGCAGCTGGAGCCTAGGCGGAAGAATTGCCATCTATACTATGGAGTTTACGAACTACACCCAATAGATCGACTGGCTACACCCCTTATTTCATGGTATATGGAGCAGAAGACATCCTGCCTTCCGACATTCTTCACGATGCACCAAGAGTTGCCGCCTACGACGAAGATGACGCTGAAGAATCCAGACGCCTAGATGTGGACCTTCTCGAGGAGGAGGCATTTTGGCATGCCAAAGATCCGCCACCTACCAGTAGAAGCTACGCAGCTACCATAGTCTCCGCGTTTGGCATCGCTCGTTTAAAGAGGGGGATTTGGTGCTCCGACTTAAGCAAAAGAAGTCGCACAAACCATCCCCGCCATGGGAAGGACCGTTCATCATAAGCAAGGCGCTACTCAATGGGTCTTACTACCTTGTTGACAATCGTGAACTAAAGGATAGACCCAACGAGGATCATAAGCGTAAGCGACGTGACCCGGATGATGACTACCCGGAGGTTTATTGGCCAAGGAACATAGAACAACTATGTCCTTTCTACACTTAGCTTTTTTTATCTAATTGTGTACCTCTTATATGATCAATGAAATAAATCTCTCTGGTTCACTCATATTTTTGAGTCTTTTACCTCCTTTAGTGTTCATTTTTGGATCATGTAAAAACTTTATGCACAAGCCTTACGTTTGCACTTGTGAAAATTCCGCCTACGGGCGTTAGCTTAAGTTTTCTGGTCTACACGTTCTTTGTCGTTTCTATGTGGATTCTGGAGTAGTGACTTTCAGCACTTATTGTCGGCGATTTTGTGCTCAGGTTATTGACGGTGCCATTGGGCATCATCACCTAAGCGCATGGTTCCGACAACGAGTCTTCCGACTCACGAAAGGTCAAGCATAAAAACCAAAGTAATGGATAAGCCAACACTTGCTTAAAAAATATATACATGCTAGAAACTAGTTCTTAAGTAGCAAGAAATAACAATCTTTGTTTTCCGCCTTAAGTTACATCACTAATTTTTTTCGCACATACACCAAAGGTGAAACAAATAATACAAAGTTGTTATTCATTCCTTTGGCGCAGGAGACTTAGACGCAACATCATCACCAGCCGGAGAGCCACCCTCGAAGTCAGTGTTGTGGTTGGACTCAGAGGAATCTTGGTTTCCGCTGTCGATGATGTTCATGGGCACAAAGACGTCGATATCCACCAACTCGGCAACTCTGGAGTCATAACCCGCGAGTGACGATAGGATGGCTTCATGATCAATCTCTTTGCCGTCATCGTCGACGTCGGGGATACCAGAGGTCACCGTGTCGATGTCGGCACCTTCATAGTGTGCCTTCACCATTGACAGCGCCATCCTTGCGCCAGCCCGTGCACATGAAGCTTTCCATCTTGTGATATGCTCGGGGGATCGGCGCAGAATCTCCGAGTACTTCGCCACGGAGTCCGATGCCTTGATGTGTATCTGGAGGGGTTTGGCAATCTCTTTGGCTTGGGTGATGGAGGTGTTGATGAAGTTGCCGGCAAGAACCATGCATTCCTTGTCCGAAGGAGGCGATCGGGTTAAACCCATAGGAGCTACAAGTTCCGACAAGAAGCACATGAGTTCAATAAATTCACAGTATCAAGACTACATATATACAAGGCAGAGGAAACCTACTGAAGATGCTGGCCTTAGCCTGCCAGAGGGTGACCGCCAGGGATTCTTTCTCTTGTTGGAGGAGCTTATACGCCTCGCTGTGGCGTTGGTTTTGCTCATCAGCAGCTTGCTTCTGTTCTTATAAGATCCCAAGCTCCTCCTTTAAGCGATTGATTTCCGCGAAGGCGGAGTCCTGCAGGGCCTTAATTGAATACTCATGCATTTTCAGCATGTCTTTCCTTTCCTCCTTAAGGATCTTGTTCTCTCTGTCCAGCTGCTGGATGTGCTTGGACTGCTCGACAATGTCCTTGGCCTTGGCAACATGTTCTACAAAGACGTAGAAAAAAAAAGTGCACAGTGAGTACTCGGAGAATATGGGCACAAAACCAAGACGGAATGCGCAAAAAGAAAACAGACTCTTGTGTTTGATGATCTGTTCCTTCAAGATGGCAGTTTTACCCTTTTCGTCTTCAAGATCTGCGCGCATCTTCTGGTACTTGTCATTGGCCATGCCCCTCCGAGCATTCTCGTTTTGTGGAAAAAAGAACAAAGTTAAACCGTTGTTTAGTCTACTTAGAGCATCTAGCCGGACATTTTCCGCCTAGACGCTCGGGGGCTACAGCGAGAGTTTTTGACTTAACAATATGCATAGCTTTCTTTAAGCATCTAGTCGGAACTAATTCAGTTGCAACTAGAAGCTTGGGGGCTACTGTATAAAGTTTTCACCTAAGATATATGCTTAGCTTTCTTTAAGCATCTAGTCGGAACTAGTTCAGTTACAACTAGAAGCTTGGGGGCTATAATGCTGAAATTTATAAACACTGTGTATGCTACTCTTAAAGCATTTGGTTGGAACATTTCATTCCATCTACATGCTTGGGGGCTACAGTGAAAAGTTTTCTAGCTTAGTCACTCTTAGAGCATATAGATACAAAACCTATGGTTTTCCTTCTACATCCTCGGGGGCTATAGTGGGATACTCATATGAAATTCAAAAGGCAAAGTAAAATTACAAGTGCAATGATCTTGAGGTTTGTAGCGCTCTCAGCTAGCAGCTTGCCAAAGGAGATGCTATTTCTACTTGTCGGAGGAGCTCCTCAAGACCGCATGTCGGAGATGTCGGTGTTGCTCCAGGAACCAGAGTTTTGCTACTCGGCGTAAGTGCCGGATAGACTATCTTGGGAAACTTAAAAGGTTTCTAGGGAGCAAGGACGCCGCCTTCGGCAGAAGTACCAGCTTCCGCCACCGCCTTGCCGCCACCGATGGCATCCTTAGCCAGAGCTTCAGCCATTTGTTGAGCGGTGCTCTCATGCGTTGCCTGCTTGCCGACAACAGCGAGTTTAGTAGAGGCGCCAGAATCCACTTCCATGGCGGAAGGGCCTGATGCCTCCTTAGCTTGTGAGCTTGTCAGAGCAGACGAGGGCTTGACGGCAAGAGTGGTAGGGGCGATGGCGGGGGAGGCGTCGTGATGCAGCATATCCTTGATATTTCGAGAAGCCCCCAATGTTTTGGAGGTCTTCTTGAGGTTGGTCGTGGCTTTCTTCCTAAAACGTGCGAAATACATAAGTACAGGAGCAAGACAGATATATATAGACAATGTCGGAGAATGAGAAGCTTACACTAGTGGGGGTGCTTTGGCAAAGGGGATCCGGGTGGTTCTTCTCTTTTCCGCCTCTAGGGCGATGGTAGTCTTCTTGGAGGCTCCACCCTCCGTCTTCTTCTTGCCTCCGTCGACAGCGTCAGAGGTGGAGCTCTTCCGCTTCCGCGCCAACGGAGCTTCATCGTCGAACACGACCGTGACTTCCTTCATCTTTGTATCATAGTTTGGGCAACCAGGTTGCCCTCCTCTAGATCGCTAAGCTGCTAAGTGAGAAATCACCATGTTAGATAAGATGGTATTTGCAAGACGGAAGAACTGGATTATATGTCGTACACGGAAAATAAAAACCTACCTTTGGGTACTTGCCATCTACGAACATGTCATAGTTGATGGTGAAGCCACACTTCTTATCCTTCACCTCGACGATGTCCTTAAGACGGAGCTTGACGGAGTCGCTCGAGAAGTTGTCCACGGAGATGCGGAGACTATCCCTTCTGTCGTTGGTATACTCGTGCATGAGCTTCGCGCGGTGCTGCAGAGGTTGGTTTCGCCTGATGAACCAGCACATGGCTAGGTCCAAGCCGGTCAGACCCGTCTCTACGAACGACTCGATCCGCCTTATGGTCTGAGAAGCGTCGAGGTCAGAGGGAATGGAGGCTTGGGATCTCCATGACGAGGCTTCAGCGGCGGCTCCGTCAACGAAGTCCGGGTACGTAACTTGTCGGCCAGCCAGAGGGATGTCTGGGCCATAAAAGTACGTCCGTTGCCAATTCTTGCAGGACTCGTGGTCGACGATGTTGGGGAACCGCCGGCCAGGACGAATCTTGAAGCTTATGGTGCCACAGTTCCTAAGTTCTTCCTTTCTATGTCCGGCTTCACATTTGACGGTGAAGAAGTACACAAAAAGGTCTAACCTAGGCCTTATCCCTAGATATCCCTCGCAAAGTGCGCGAAGTTGCTAAGAACTAAGATACTATTGGGGAAAAGGTTTTGGGGCAGGACCTTATAGTGGTTTAAGATGGAGAGGAAGAAGTTGGAGATAGGCAGAGAAACGCTGCGTACCAGCTGAGCTTTGAGGTACACCTTTTATCCGGCTTGGGGAGAAGGTGTCACCTCGCCGGCCGGCGCCACCCGCCAGGCAAGTCCCTCCGTCGCGGGGAGGTAGCCTTCGGCGACCATCTCTTGGATATCGCGGTCGGTAATGTCTGAGCCGCGCTAGTCGCCCTTATGCGAGTCTGGTTCCTCCTCCAGTGGCTCTAGCGCCGCCAAATTTAGGTCGCCGCCGGTGGATTCGATCATCGCCGATGCGGGGATAACCAAACCCTCTGTGGGCACGACGACAGAGCTCGCCGGCTTCACCGCGGCTTCGCTCGACGCTGCCATTGATGGAGAAGTGTTGCTGCTAGCCATGGAGTGAAGATTGGGTGTGACTAGAGCAGATTGGAGCTAGGGTTTTTTTGAGGGTTCTCGCGGAGAGCTCGAGGAGACACGCGGCTGGAGGAAGAAGATGATGCGAGGAGAATGAGGTAAAAAGTGGAAATTTTCCCACGGTTACTATTTATCATCCTCGGCATCAAGATTCGTGCAGCTTGATCGGACGGTTGCCGCGTAGACGACGTGTTCGCGAACGTGCGCGGAAATTTCGCCACGTCTCCAACCGTCACCGCCAACGGTTCATATCGCTTGCGCGGGAAAATCGGATATGATTGTGTTATCTGCATGTGTGAGTTACGAGGCGTCGCTGACCTAAGCCTACGTCGTCCTAGCTGACATGGGTAGATGAGCCGTCACATCAAAGATTCTGACATAGACGGATTCAATCCGACTATGGAAGAGTACAATGGAAGATTCAGCATTTCTCCGGCTTACAAGGTTAAGACGGAGAAAACTTTGCAGGGTTCTTTGGGAGGACTACAAGATATTGCTTGACGATTTGCGGACATCCAACTAGACGGAGCATTCATCTGAAGAGGCAAGACAGCGCAAGATCTCGGAGTTCTCCGGGGGCTACTATTGGGGATATGCTATATGGGTATCCTCATAGCATGTCACTTATCCGGATAACTCGGGTGGCCCATAGTTGGTAGCATGGCCTATGGCCTGCTGGGCGGCCCAGTTAGATGGATCCAGAAGGGAGGCCCATGCCGGATAAAGGAAGGCTACGGTGGAGTCACCATCGTACCCGGAGCCTTGGAGTGCAAGATACACAAGACTAGTAATAGACGGTGTAGGACTCTGTAACCTGTCCGGCTAGGACCTTTTCCTGTAACCCTAGGACCTGGCAACTATATAAGTCGGGCCTATGGGGGCCTTTAGGGCATAACTTCAGACAACCTAGTGTCGACTATGACGCACCTCGCACAGCGAACCAATCCCTGTAACTCGGCGTATCGCCCTTATAGTGATTTATAGCAGGAGTAGGATTCCGCCACCGTTGTGGGATCTGAACTTGGGTAAGCTGTGCTACCTCATACCCGTCAACCATCCGCCTTACCCCACATATCTAAACACGCACTGTGAGGACCCCTCCATGGCGTACTCATCGGCAATACCACGACATTGATGTTAATGCTTCTTCATTTGAAAATACATGATTCTTCTTGCTTCTTCTGCCTAACTTAAAGGCGTTAAAGAAAAGTACTTGTTGGAAGATAACCCAAGAGTTTCCTTGAGTATTGGAAGTTATTACTTAATTAATGACCTCTCCTTATCCTTTTTGTTTGCTTTTTGTGGCAAGAATGACCTCTAATGAGAGGGAAGTAAGATTTGGAGAGTTGTTGTCCCGAAACAGATTTCTATCCTCCACCATAAAAATTCGTGAAGAGTCTCTGTAACTCGTATTGATCTGAAAATTTACGAATAAACCCCCCAGTATGTTAGCTAACTTTAGTTAGTTAAACACTTTTTGATTGGAGCAACAGAAGATTTTTGAAAAAATAGGTTTCTACCTGCTGGTCTGTTTTGACAGATTTCTAACATTATTTGCATTTGCTTCTTATTGATTCCTTTTTGAGTTCTCTTTTGGGGAATTCAGATTTTTGAAGGAGTTGATACAGTAGCTTGTGTTTTTAGTGAAAAGTCTTTCTGTTCCAAAGCTTTTCCTAAAGGTCTATTAACTTTCGATTACACTAATGTTGCTAATGAAGATTGTGTGAAGATTTGTATGAAGGAAAATTTTCAAGTGTAAAGAGAGAATGATGTAATGAGATAAAGAATGGAAAAAAGCTCAAGCTTGGGTATGCCACCCCGGTGTCACCCCAAGAAATATCCAAAAGGTACAAGCGTCAAAGCTTGCGGATGCCCAAGGCATCCCCTTCTTCATCAATAAAAAGCTCAGGTCTATCTTGACACTTCGTTTTTATTGTTTCATGCATAAGTTGTGTTGTTCTTGGAGCGTCTTAGTTTTCGGTTGGTTTGCCCAGTTGTTTAGTTTGCTTGAATAAAGTAGTTTGGACCCCCGTTACCGCTGTGTTGTTTCAAATAAGTTGCTTGGTGTTGGAAAGGAGTAGGAAGTTCCTGCTTGAAAGTGCAAGAGGAGCTTGCATTGACTGTGACTTAGACTTTAGCATGACATGCTAGGTGTTGTTTTGACCTTAAGCTTAGTGATTATTGCTGTAGCATGTCTTGTTCCAAACAATTGGGATTGCTTAGCGTTGTTTTAGCATGCAAAAGCATAGTATTGTGGTATTCTCCTTTGATGCTTTGTTTGGGTTGACTTAGAACATGCTCAGACCATGTTATGACTATGAACAAGTCACCATAGCCTCTAGATCATTTAGTCCTTGACTTGTAGTACCACTCTATGCTTTGATTAGTAATGTTTTGTTGCTCTGCATGATTATGGCCATTATTGTTCTCTTAGTTGGTTGCTCCTAGTCTTTTTCTAGCCTCCACTTGTATGAGTAAGTTCTACTCATGCTTCCAGCTCCCAAGAAACCCAGTTATTCCAAAGTGTGCACTATAAATTCCTATGCATGGTGTGTTACACCATTCCAAGTATATTCTTGTTTTCAGCTATCTTCCAACTAAATAGTATTTGTTATGTGAAAACTTAGTGATTAAAGCTCTCACGAACTTGATGGCACACTTTATATTCTTTGCCCCTAATAAATTTGAACCATTGTGTCATCTATGTTGTATATGCTTGCACTTATACATTGGAATTAGAAGAAGCATGCTGTCATGGGGAATATTTTCAACATTGCACTTGTACTTTGTACTCAGTTGATATCATGCTCTTTTGTCTATGGATGTCACCGATGTGAAATAAAGAGGGACCTTGTAAGTCCATGGAGTATCTATTTTGTGTTAGAGAAACACCTGGGCCGCTATCCTAAGCCATGCCTAATCATGGTGGAAACTTGCAGCATCACCATAGTGAGCTATCTATGAAGCATCCTAAAAAAAAGCTATGCATATAGTAAATAAAAAGATCGCTGAGATGCTCATTGTCTTCTTGCCTTGTCATTTTGGTTATGGGATAGATCCTATACCATGTGCAAGGGGTACCCCGTTGGCGGTTCTCTATGATACACATGTACTTACAATGACAAGAACTTACAAGTGACTGAAGTTGAGTAGCATGAGGTGTGGCCCTCATGTTCAAGGTACTTGAGATTGCCAACTTATACTTTGTCAAGAATATACTCCATAGTTTGTTCACTTTAACCTTAACCACTTCAAGATGCTTATGATAGGGGCAATGAGGGCTGAAAGCTAAAAAGTACCATAATTTTTGGAAGCTCTTTTTGAAACTTGAAATCCTTGCTTCCCTTTGTGAAGGGCCTTTCTTCCACCATTATTTGAGTCTCCACCTTGTACCTTTAGGCACCATTAAGAGAGCATAGTTGCGATTCTGTGTGTAGTGTCCCAAAACTTATTGATTGATGCATATTGTGATATTACTTGTTCTCATGCTACTTGTTTCTAGTCACCCTTGTGAACCTTGAAGGTGTCCTATGCATCTATTTGTTACTCTATGAGGCACAAGATGAATGCCATTATGCCATGTTTTCTGTATGTGAAACAAACAAATGTTTTTCAATGCATGGTATTCATGATCTTTGTTTGTAGCCTTTCATGTTGCATGCATATTTACTTTGTCTTATTGTTAGAACTCCGTCTTTCATGCACATGTTTAGAGTTCTTTGATCCTAGATTTCAATGCTTGTAAATGGTTTGATCTTGGTTTTGATGGTGCATGTCACCTCAAAAATTATTCTTTTATCACTTACCTACTCGAGGACGAGCAGGAGTTAAGCTTGGGGATGCTTGATACGTCGGAAACGTATCTATAATTTTTGATGATCCATGCTTGTTTAGTATCTACTTTCCTTTGCTTTGTCTACACTTTGAGGTGTTTTTATATCTTTTCTGCAACTAACCCATTAACAAGTTGCCACAGTGCCAGTTGCCTGTTTTCTTCTGTTTTTGGTTCCAGAAAGGAAGAAAATCAATATTCTCAGACTTGGACGGGACAAAAGCCAAAGTCAATATTTTACCGTGGGAGACGCAAAGTCCAGAGGGGAGACGGAGAGGCGAACTAGGGCCGCCACACCCCCTAGGCGCGGGTGGGCCCACCCCGCGCCTGGTTAGGGTGTGGGCCCCCCTGGCCGCCTCTCAGCCTCGCCTCTTCGCCTATAAGAAGCCCCCGATGCAGAAACCCTATGATCCGATCAAAACTCCACGAAACTTTCTATAGCCGCCGCCACCGTCGTCCCTAGATCGAGGGGATCTGAAGTTCTTCCCGGCACCCTGCCGGAAGGGAGATCATCCCGGATGCCTTCTTCTCCGGTATGATGTGTGAGTAGTTCCACCTTGGACTATGGGTCCATGCAGTAGCTAGATGGTTGTATCTCATCCTTGTGCTTTGATGTATAGATCTTGTGAGCTCCATTCATGATCAAGATCTAATATATTTGTAATCATGCATGTTGTGTTTGCGGGGATCCGATGGATATTGAGATTACTATGTCAGATTGATTAATGATTTTGTCTATTTGATACTATCATGTCTGTGTTGTTTGTGATATTGCATGCTCTCCGTTGTGAGTAGCTATCTTGGCCAAGTAGTTGCTAGTGACTCTAAGAGGGGGTACTTATGATCGATAGTGGGTTCATGCCTCTAGTTTCCAAGGGAAGTTGCAAAAATCTCTTCGGTTGTAGATGTGCTATTGCCACTAGGGAGAAAACAATGGTCTCTTGTTCATGGAACAAGTGGATTGTTTACCTTACACACTTTGCTTAAAGCATTTGTCTGTTGCTTGCAACTTTATACTGGAGGGTGTTCGGATGATAACCTGAAGGTGGACTTCTAGTCATAGATGCAGTTGGATGGCGTTCTATGAATATTGTTGTATTGCCCAATCGAATCTCATAGGATCTCTTTGTCTGGTATTGCATTGTTATGCCTTGCTCAGTTCCTGTCAACTGCCCTGCTGTAATTTGTTTACCCTTCATGCCATGTTGTTTATCTAAGGAGAGCACATCTAGTGAATTATGGACCCCGGTCCAATCTTTACAATATATACATATTCCTCTGTTACCTGCTTACTTGTTGCAAACCATTACCTTCCACACCATACGTTTAATCCTCTATTACAGCAAACCGATGAGCTTGACAACCTTAATGATTCATTGGGGCAAAGTCTTGAGTTTATGTTGTGCAGGTCTCCGCGTTGCTTACAACACCTGTGTGACGTTTCCTTCCTCCTACTGGTTCGATAACCTTTGTTCTTTCTGAGGGAAAACTTGTTGCTAGCTGCTTCACACCTTGCTCTTGGGGTTCCCAATGAAGTGCTCCTACATCAACTAAACGCTGCATCAGACATCTACTATTTCCTTATCATACTACCCCACTTTAGCATAATGCGGACGCATATCCCACGCAGTACCATCTGGAGGAGAGGGTGGCCCAGCTGCTATCTCAGCAAGATCACCATCGCGAAGATGTAGTCAAACGAGCACTAGATCTTCCTTCACACCTGTCACCAGCTTATGACGCACAAGCTCCTTCACAACATCAACATCACAAAAAATTTCCAGTAGTCATAGGAAGTTGGAGGGAGCCGCATCCAAAGGAAACATCATGGCCCAGATCGCCGCGAGTGACGATCTTACGTGATTTAGCACCCAAAGTACTTGGTGAATGCGGTCTTGAACCGTCGTGACAACAGTCACCCGGTTGCGATCCATCCAGAAGAAGCCACCGACCGCCAACTCTTGTTGCGTCAAGAAATTCAGTCGAATTGCAACACGCTTTTTCTCTTCCTTGAGAAGAAGATTCACAACTGCATGCAAAAGTAGTAGAAGAGAAGACATCAAGGTCAGGCATGGTCGAAAAGAAAAGAAGCTCACGGTAACTTACACTGTAGTTGCTCACCGATGCACCGAAATTTCTAAGGGAGGAATTCCTCTCTCGCTATGGCCCATTCGGTCTTGGACTTCGAAAAGTCCACATGTCCACGGATAATGAGAACATCCTTCTACAGGCTTCGGATGCGATCGCGTAGCAGAGGCAACTGCGATGTGTCACTCGGCGGCAGACGGGCACCAATTAAGGCAGGAGGCATGGTCACCGGCTCAGCATTCTAAGGACCCTAAGATTGCACAAGTGACAGAGCATAAAAACCAAGGCAAATAACAATAGTCAAAAGAGACACTTATATTTACATCAACCACCACATGGTAAAGTCAAACTTGTCCAGCACAAGCATTACATGGGATCTTCAATCGCTGCAACGGCATCCGCCATGGGATCCCCATGCTCCAAAACACTGTGATCAAAGGCAACTCCAATAGAATCTATAGGATGTGGCAAAAAAAATCGAGTGAGACAAAGGAACCATACTGGAAGAAAAAAAAGCTGCTGAAGAGGAATGTAGTGTCACATACCGGACAATGCTTTGGCAGCAGCCATAAGCTTCTCTGCCATGGCTTTCTCCCGAGACGCTATGGCAGCCGCAAGCTGCTGCTCACGATCTTGGGCCTCTTGCTGGTGGCACTGAAGTCCTTCGCCTTGGTCTCTGCTTAGCTATGACTCTTTTCGAGTGCATTCAGCTTGTGGAGTGCCTCATTGTTCTCATCTCCAACATTCAACAAGGAACGAATCAGTAAAACCGGTATTCATCAATACTCACGGTCGACTAGAAGAAATAGACGCATGTCGGAGTTGGTGAAGTGTTCCCTCCAAGGCAAGGTATTGCTGGCCAAGGCGATTGATGTCGTGGATGAAGGGCTGCAAACAGGAAACATGCAAAACTATATGAACAAAAGGGCTCAGGAGCTTGCCCATGAGCGGTGAGAAACTACTTACGTGGTCACCCGAAGACTCCTAGGGTTTAGCTTGCGTCTTCCGAGCAACAACATCATGAGTCCTTGGTCTCAAGGAGCTCGCAGCTTCGTCATCGGAGTCGGCCACCGTCTTCGGGGAAGTAGCGGCAACCTTTGACTCCCAATGCATCTCGTCAAGTTCCTCCTTGAGAGATTCATCTGAGGAGTTTCTCCTAGAAGCACATGAAATATACCAGGATAATCAAAAAAACATTAAGCTAATACTTAGCACACTGGAAATACAAAGGAGACAGGAAACTAATGATGGGATGTCCGAGAGGTCGAAGATCAGCGTCTGCTTATTCTTTTTCTTCTTGGCCGGTGGCTAAGGAGCCACGGCCTAGATGGGAACAGAAGGAATGGGAGAGGATGAACCTCCATCCCTGGTATGATGCAAATGGAAGGTAGGCCCCCTCAGTGTTTGCAGCGTCACCCATCTGAACTTTTGCTTTGGGACCTCTTTCAAGATAGATTTTCGCTAGGCTCGGGGGGTTCTTTCATTGGCGACTTTGCAGGGGGAGCGTCGAATCATATTCCGCGTCCCTGCCATCGGGTGTAGCTATGAACTTCTCAGGAAAAGGCGGCATCATGCCCGCCAACTTAAACTCATACGAATCAAGAAACATAGAAACTTCAGTCATAGAATACCAGATAAGGGCACTCGAAAATTCATTACATGCAACCGCAATATTCACCTAAGGGACTTCCTTCTTGGCATGAAAGGGGAAGTCAGAGATCTCCCCGGCAGCTCCTCGTAGGCCTTATGCTTCAGCAGAGGTGGAAGTGCTCGATCGTGATCGGTCGAGGGCATTTCCGCTGCCAACACTCTTGTCGGGTCGCTGGCGCTAGAGTACAAGATCATCGGATGCACCCAAGCTAAAGGAAAGTGCAGATGATATCGACACCACTAACCTCCTTGCCTTGCACCAACTGGAGCGCCTCCACCCGCTGGTACAGCTTCTCCACCTATGTGCCTTGACCATCCAGGATGTCATTTGACCATCAGCACTTTCGGGTGACCACCTTGCTGGAGTCGAAGGGGGAAAACCCATAGTGCTGGCCGCCGAGCTTGACGTCGTGGATATATAACCATTTGTTCCACCATTGCTGGACGAACTCGCAGAGATAGAAGGAGAAGAATTGGACAGTGGGGCGGATAGGAATCCCGCAGCCACCCAGTGGATAGACACCACCGATACCAGACTGCCTCTTCAGAGAATACAGTTTTCTGAAGAGGCCGAAGTGTGGCTCGATACCGAGCCAACACTCGCAAAGCGTGATAAAACAGGTGATGTGAACAAGAGAATTGGGCGACAACTGGTGGTTATGTAGCCCATAAAGAAAGAGAAGCCCACAAAGAAATTCGTGGGCAGGCAGAGAAAGACCACGAATGACAAAAGCGTAAAACATAACCCGAAAACCTTCGGGTGGGTCCGGAAATACCTCCTCGCGAGGAAGGAGGGCATAGCTCTTGTTCTGTGAGATGAGAAGGCGCAGGTCCGCATCCCTCATTTGGGAGCGCCACGACCCACCATAGGTGACCATGGCCGATGGTGGAGGCCTTCTTGGTAGCGCTAACGGCTATTTTCCTTGCAGTAGTGGAGGAGGAGGACTTCTTGGACTTGCCCATCTTGGTGGCATGGCACGCAACATGATGAGCACAAAGTAAAGAGGAAGGAAAGACATGCAGGACTTCTAGTGCACAAGTACGAGCGAGCTCTGCGAATGGTAGAAGAAGAGGAGATGAAAGCAATGGCAAAGGACTGCTTCTGTAGACGGTTGAGCTCGCCAGGCGTCATCAATCATGTCATCAAAGCAAAAGCTACCAACGGCTAGAAACTTTTGACTAAACAAAGTACTTACTCGACTCATCCAACTACTTGGGGGCTACTCCTATCATGAGCGCTGTCTGTGCACCTGAGAAATTAGCATGGTGGAAATACTTCTTCGAAGAAATCTTCGAGTCCTTCATCAAGACTGTGACTCCACTATGGACTCGGGGGCTACTCCCATAGGCAGCGCTAGTCGCACACCCTATGAACTATTCGAATGATATTGTTCGGATCACATGTGAGAAAAAAACAGAAAACACGCAATAAAAAAATCTTGTTGGCAACTTTGCCCGAATAAAGGCTGAGAGAGGTATCGTCTCCTTGGTCATCCAAAACACCTCCGTTGTGATAAAATTTCAGATGATGTGTCTCCGACGCAAAGGTAAGACCTACAGATATCATCTGATGGCCTGGTATCGCACCTGACTGCGCTCTTCCAGTAACATACCGTGTCAGCAGGCACGACGAAAAATCCCGATGAACGCGTTGGGTACTCAACTTAAACAATGGAATTTGACTCCCGTAAAACCTCAATGGCCCGAGTCGAATCACGCCAGCATTATTCTGGATTCGAGTCCGGGGACTCGAGTCTGCGGTAGATCATGTTGTTTTGTCCAAAGATAGTTAACTGACCCTGATCAATCGGGCGAGTCTGGCACACGTATCAACAATCCCTATAAACTGACATATTCACCCGAAAACAGGTTCGGATGAGAAGTACCCGAAAGACTACAGAGTCTCCAATTGATTCTATGATTCGACTAAACACTCGGGGGCTACTTACTTGGATATGCCCTATGGGTACCTCATATTGGTATACTCGGTCCAGCCCAGTGAAGGCCCATTGGAAGACTGACTGCCCAAGGAGACTCCGGATGGTCCAAGCCCGATAGAAGTTCGACTCCTTGGCTAACACGACCAAGCTGTAGATAGAATTTTGAAGGGTGAAACCTAACTTGTAACCGACTCGACCTACCCCGAGAACTGGCCTCCTCCTATAGTCTAAGTATTTGCCCTAATCATACACACCTCACGCCAGATTGCATCTGCGCACTCATGTAACCTTCAGTTCTGCCATCAATCAAGAACAGACAAGCAAGAGTAGGGTTTTCCCTCCGAGCGCTAGAACCTGGGTAAACATCGTGTCACCTTGCTGCGTGTCTGTTAACCGTATCACGATCTCCAGCATCCCCAGCTTCTCCAAACCCAAGTCCATAACAATGGGCATTGACGAGTCAAACCTTCGTCAATTGGCGCCGTCTGTCGGACCCGGGGACGCTGACCGTGCGATCCTGACGGTCCCATCCGCTGCAATCTTCGATTCCTCAGCAACGGAGAATCACCTCCTCTTCGGTGCCCCTCGACTTCACCGCCCACTACTCGGCCACTCGCAAGGATTTCGATTCCATAGGAGACGGAGTTGAGATTCTGTTTGGGAGCTTCTGCTTCTAGGTAGGCAAGATCAGCACCCTACGCCCCTAGAGTAGGTGCCACCTCCGTCGGTCAGGCCCGCCTCGTGGGTGCACCAATCGGGATCCTTCGCGCGCCATTGCTAACGAGCGATTTGGATGACAGAGGCAGCTGCAACTCCGACGTCAATGACCCTCCTTCGGAGGATGGAACTTATGGTTCCAGATCTGAAAGCTGCGGGAGCAACGATCTCCTCCAGTGCTACATGTGCGCGGACATCCACAATGGAAACGTCGACGACTTAGCCGATCCACCACCAAACCGCCCTCCCAACCCGTATGCTGGGAACGGAGGACACGTACAACCACCACCCAATCCCAACAGGAATGGGGCACCCAAAAACACTGAGGGTATAAACCGTGTTTGCAACGAGATCAAGCTCAACAACGAGAAGTGTGAGAGGGCACCCTCTACCAATTGATGCCCCTCGCGATATGCTGATGGGATACCACTGGCTCCTCATCGAGGAGCACAATCGACAAATCAAGTAGCAAAACAAGCTCGATCAGCGCAGGCGAGCGGACGACGAGTCAAGCACACTGCAAGCTGTGATCTCTTCCGTCGGTGGCTCTTCCTCAAAGGGATACGACGACCGCATGTATCGTTCCCGCATGGAGCGGATGGATCCCGCCATGCGACGCGACGCAACCAAGGCACTCGACATGTCCTTCATGACGATGGACTCGCAGGGCAATATCATGCCCAAAATGCCGCAGGTCGCGGTCATGGCAGCCAACACCTACCTGGCATCCAACCCGCCGCTGGCGGGAGACCCACAGTACGCAAACCACAGATCTATGATTGCAGGCCTCTGACTTGTTACAATTGCATTGCATGACAAAGCAGCCGAGGAGCCGACAACAAAGCAGCCATGGAGCCGAGGAAAAAGGACGCGGTGAAATTCACCTGAAGCCGTACACCCTCATCCGAAGAGGAAGAGCACGCCCTGCGGCGGCGCCGCCGCAGCCCACGGCATAGGAGCAACAACTACGATGCTCGTAGCGAGCTCGCGTAGAGCTGTGTGCCACCGAAGACGAGGACACAGAGCTGTGTGCCGCGAGGTGCTTCAGCAGGGCCGTATGGCAATCGCGGATGCCCAAGGGCTTCAAACTTCCTTCGGAAAACCAGAAATACGACGGCGCACAGGATCCGAATATCTAGCTCAATGACCATCTGTCGTTAGTCAATCTCCATGGTGGGAGAAAAAACATATCAATGTAGTGCCTTCAGCTGTAGCTGACGAGTGCAGCCAAAGCATGGCTCAACAGCCTCCCCTCCGGATCCATGCGCAGCTGGGAAGAGATGGCATACTGCTTCATCCGCAACTTCAAAGGCACCAACAAGAGACCAGTCTCAATCGAGGAGTTACGCTCCTTCTTCCAGCGATCCAACGAGTCTATTTTCTCGTACATACTACGCTGGTCCATCATGAAAAACTCCACCGCGAACATATCGGAGGAAAGAGCAATTGACGCCTTCAATGACGGCGTAAGGCTCCGTGAATTCAAGAAGAGATCAGGCGTGTCCAGCCCAAAACCATAGATCACTTGATGGACATCGCCAACCGCTGGGCCGATGATGAAGATGCCGTCAACCGAACACGTTCGGATGATGTAGATGACATCAGCCGTAGGTGCGATCGTCGAGGAAAAATTAGAACGCGCGTCTATGATGACCGTGAAGTCGATATGGTTGCTGCTAGCTAGGCCGACCGCCGTGATGACGGAAACCGCAACAGCGGGTACCGCAGCGCCAACTACCACGACGGTGGAAGGGCAACGCAAACATGGCAGCACCGCAACCGTGAAGATGGACCATCCACATTCGAAAAGCTGTCGGGTCCCTACACCATCCAGTTCCACATCGACAAGGAGGATGGCAAGAGGAAGGCTAGGCACATGCTCAAGGATTGCAGGGAGTTCTAGAAACTCCATGAGGACTTCGCCCAGACGCGTCGCCAATAGGTGAATCCAGGATTCGGACCCGCCCCAAGAGTTGTCGCACATGGAGCTCCACCTCCGCCACCCGGAGAACCCGCGTAGCCTGCAGCCGCCGGTGTAGAATAACAGGGAAAATGCATACCCGCCACTGTTGGGAGCCCTAATGATACAAAAGGGACGCCCAACCAACTAGGTGAATAAGAAGATCACCCGCCAGGTTTATTTGGTCGTCACCTCCCCGCGAGCCATACCTGAGTACCTTAGCGGCTTAGAGTCGTGCATCACATTCGATCACTCGGATCACCCATGCGAGATACCTTGCCTAGGTCATTCTGCCCTGGTGCTTGAGGCCCAGATTGGAGGATTCAATATGAGCCATATCTTCATGGACGGCGGCAACGACATCAACCTGATGTTCACCAGCAAACTCTTAGCTATGCGGATCCCGCTATGCAGCCTAGAGGCGTCGGACACAACATTCCACAGAATTGTCCTAGGGAAGGGAATATACCCCCTGGGAAAAATATGGCTCGACGTCATCTTCGGCACCCCCAACAACTTCTGGTGCGAGCAGCTTGAGTTCGAGGTGGTGGACTGACCCTCAGAGTACCACTCCATCCTTGGGCGAGTGGCATTCGCAAGATTCCTGGCAGTACCACACTATGTATACCTTCTACTACAGATGCAGGGACCCAACGGTGTCATTACCGTCCCATGAAGCTTCAGCAGGTCCGACCGTTGCGATAGAGACTTCAATAGAATCTCCCACTCGTTTGGCATGCAAGGGGAGCTCGCAAGACTAAAGGCGGTCACAGACAACGATCTGCCCCTAGTCACCAGGCAGAACGCACCTGATATGTTGTTCGACTCCACAGTCAACACCAAAAAGGTACAAGTCCACCCGACGGACCGCTCCAAGACGGTGTTGATCACCAACGACCTTAGTCCCGTATAGGAGCTCGTGCTCGTCGAATTCCACTCTGAGCGCTAGGAAAGCATTCGACGCATCGACTGTCCAAGAAAAGAGCTGAAGTAATTGGCATTAAAGTCAATAGACTCCTCGACGCCAAATTTATTCGAGAGATTAAGGAAAGCATCTGGGTAGCTAACCTCGTGCTGGTCGCCAAAAAGGACACGGACATCCTGCGGATGTGCGTTGACTTCACGTCGCTTAACAAGCATTGTCCCAAGGACCACTTACCTCTACGAAGGATCTATCAGAACATCAAATTCACTGCAGGATGCGAGAGACTCTCCTTCCTACTCAGGCTACAATGAAATTTTACTTAAGGTCAAAGATCAATAGAAAACGATGTTCGTCACGCCGTTTGGGGTGTTCTTCTACAAAACTATGCCCTTCGGGCTGAAGAACGCGGGAGCTACCTACCAAAGTTGCATGCAGGCATGCCTAAAGAGCCAAATCGGTGACAATGTCCAGGTCTATGTCGACGACATAGTAATCAAGACTAAGGAGGCCAGAACACTTATCAACGATCTTCACGAGACGTTCGAGAACCTCGATCGCTACAAGATCAAGATGAACCCGAACAAGTGCGCCTTCGGCATCCCATCCGGGCAACTACTCGGGTACTTCATATCTCAACAAGGCATCGAGGCCAACACATAGAAAATCAGGCTATACTAGCCATGGAGAAGCCCAAGAACGTAAAAGGGGTCTAGGAGCTAGCCGTAGGAATCACGGCGCTTAGCAAATTCATCAGCTGCATGGGCGAAAAGGCTCTCCCGTTCTACCAACTTCTGCCCAAGGCTAAGAAGTTTGAGTGGACGGCCGTAGCCGATGAGGCATTTGAAGACCTCAAGCGCCTAATCTCCACATCTCTGGTACTGGTCACGCCAAAGGAGAGGGAGCCCATGCTTATATACATTGTAGCCATTCATTAGGTGGTAAGTACCACCCTCGTGGTCGAACGACCCGAAGACGGCATGACCCACGGGGTACAACGCCTAGTATACTACCTCAGTGAGGTACTGACCCCAACAAAGCAAAGGTATCCCACTACCAAAAACTCACCTATGGCGTATTCATGATGGAGCGTCGACTATGCCACTACTTTCAGGAGCATAGATCGTGGTCATCAACGACGCACCACTGTCAAACATCCTAAATAACCCCGAAGCTACAGGGCAAGTAACCCTGTGGGGCATTGAGATGTCCCCTCGGGACATCATCTACGAGCGTCACACAACCATCAAGTCTTAGGTACTCCCTGAATTCTTCGTCCACTGGATGGAGCTCCAGTTACCAGACACTACGGACATGTCCCAATCTTGGACAATGCACTTAGAAGGCTCCAAACGCGAGGCTAGAGAAGGAGCCGGAGTGATACTAACGTCCCCTCGAGGGGATACGATGAAATACGTTATTCGGATGAAGTTCCGTGCATCCAACAATGAGGCCGAATACGAGGCACTCCTATATGGCATGCGAATGGCAAAAGTGTATGGAGCCACGCGCCTCACATCTACGGTGACTCCAACCTCATTGTCCAGTAGACGATGAATGAGTACGACGCCCATAGAGCCAACATGATCGCATATCGTGCGCTCTACAACTGACTCGAAGGAGACTTCAACTGTTGCAAACTCCAGCACATTGGCAGGGAAAGCAATGAAGAGGCCGACAAGCAAAAATTCCCGAAGGACACAGCCAAACATGCGGAGCACTCAGTGGCCGCGCCACCCGAAAAAGCCGAAGGACCCGAAGAGCTCAACACGGAGGTCGAACTGGTGAGCCTCATGCAGGTCCTAGCAGTCAAAAAAATGGACTCAGCCATACGTTAGGTACCTGGTGAGCAAGAAACTGCCTGAGGACCCAACGGAAGCATGGCAGGTCGCCCGCCGATCAAAGGAGATTACCATCATTAACTGCAAGCTGTACAAGCGCAGCATTTCGGGTGTGCTCCAATGATGCATCAGTAACAGTGACAGGAATAACATCCTCCTCGACATCCATGAAGGTATCTGCGGCCACCATGCAGGCACCACGCCCTTGTTGCCAAGGCTCTCCGAGCTGGCTTTTACTGGACAACAGCGATGAGCGATGCCAAGGACATCATACATCAGTATAACACCTGCCAAAGGTACGCGGATAAGCCACACGTGCCAGGATCAAAGATGCGGCCCATACCATTGGCCTGGCCCTTCGCCCAGTGGGGGCTCTACATGATCAAAAAATTCCAAAGTTCTCGCCAGGCAGGCATGTCTTCCTCCTAGTGACAGTCGACCAATTCACAAAGTGGATCGAGGCCATGCCCGTCACTAACCAAACCGACACCTCCGCCGTCATGTTCTTTGAATCCATTGTCTACAGGTTCGGAGTGCCTCATAGGGTCGTAATCGACAATGGCTTGAACTTCACCTGAAAGGAATTCCGAGACTTCTGCGAAGATCTCGGCATCAACCTCACATATGCGTCTGTGTCGCATCCGCAAACCAACGGGCAGGTCGAAAAGGCCAACGATCTCATCGGCAACGACATCCTACGCCCACTCGAAATGCTGGCGGGATCCTCGGAGGATGAGCCTACGAACGACGCCAAACAGCTCTACCAGCTACACACCATTCTTCATGGTGCCCGGAGATGAAGCTATCATGCCTGCCCATGTAGGCTATAAGGCCCCACGGGTCGTCGCCTACAGCTAAGCCGAATCGTCGGCCGTGCTCAAAGACGTCGTCGATATGCTAGATGAATCTCATGACATTTCCATGGCCCGCTCGACGGTGTACCAGCAAAATCTTCGCAACTCCCACAACCGTCGGATATTCCCAAGGTCCTTCATCGAAGGAGACCTCGTCCTGCGATTCAAACATAAGGGGCACCTGAAGCTCCAATCAGCCTGGGAAGGAACCTACGGGGTCACCCAAGTAATCCCAAGTGTCGACTACCGCTAAAGGACGTTGAGTCCGAATTCGAATACTCCAATCCCTGGAACGTCGCACAATTGCGACGCCCCTTAGTTGTCTTTTACTTTCAATAAGGCTATTCAACTTAACACTGTACCTCCTACATTACAATGAATAAAAGCTAAGTATCTTCGCCCAAATTTCTCCCTCTTGCATACATTTAAATCGTTAAATACGCTCATGGGCTGCGCCTCACCTTATGACTTCGCGATTGACAACAACAACGCATAAACCCTGAGTAGCTGACCATGTCAGGCTAATGAAAAGGACATGTAGAACTCATAATCAACAATGCACTACGTGCCAATGCATATAACTTTACAAGGGCACCAAATACCACCCTATAATATACAGACTTTACATTGTTATATTTACTATTCGCAGATGTTGGAGCAGGACATCTACTATTTCCTCGAAGACATCTACTATTTCCTCAGCATACCGCACCACTTTAGTATAATGCGGACGCATGTCCCACAACATACCAACTAGAGGAGAGGGTAGCCCAGCTGCTATCTTAGCAAGATCAACATCATGACAATGTTGCCGAACAAACGCTAGAGATGCCTTCACACCTGCCACTAGCTGATGATGCACAAGCTCCTCCACAGCGTCCACATCGCGAAATTTGCCCAGCAAGTGTTGGCAACTAGAGGGACCGCATCCAAAGGAAATATCATGGCCTAGATAGCCGCGAGTGACTATCTTGCGTTCTTCAGCACCCAAAGTACTTGTTGGACACTTTCTTGAACTGTCACGACAACAGTCGCACATGGAGCTCCACCTGCGCCACCAGGAGCACCTGCGCAGCCTGCAGCCGCGCCGATGCAGAATAACGACGCAGATGCATACCCGCCACCGCTGGGAGCCCTAATGATACAAAAGGGACGCCCAACCAACAAGGTGCAGAAGAAGATCACCCACCAGGTTAATTTGGCCGTCACCTCCCCACTAGCCATACCTGAGTACCTCAACGGCTTAGAGTCGTGCATCACATTCGATCGCTTGGATCACCCGTGCTAGATACCTCGCCCATGTTATTCTGCCCAGGTGCTTGAGGTGCAGATTGGAGGATTCGATATGAGCCATGTATTCCTGGACGGCGGCAACGACATCAACCTGATGTTCACCAGCACACTCGCCGCTATGTAGATCCCACTATGTAGGCTAGAGGCGTCGGACACGACGTTCCACGACATTGTCCTAGGGAAGGGAATATACCCCCTAGGCAAATATGGCTTGACGTCATCTTTGGCACCCCCAACAACTTCTGGCGCGAGAAGCTTGCGTTTGAGGTGGTGGAATGGCCCTCACAGTACCACTCCATTCTTGGGCGAGTGGAATTCGCAAGATTCCTGGCAATACCACACTAGACATACCTTCTGCTGAAGATGCAGGGACCCAACAGTGTCATCACCATCCCAGGAAGCTTCAGCAGGTCGGACAGCTGTGACTGAGACTTCATTAGAATCTCCTAGTCGTTCAGCATGCAGGAGGAGCTCGCAAGACTAAAGGAGGTCATAGACAACGGTCTACGCCCAGTCACCTGGTAGAACGCACCTGATATTTTGTTTGACTCCACAGTCAACACCAAAAAGGTGCAGGTCCACCCGACGAGCCCCTCCAAGACGGCGTGGATCGCCAACGACCTGAGTCCCATATAGGAACTCGCGCTGGTAAAATTCCTCCGTGGGCAATAGGAAATCATTGCCTGGTGTCGTGCGGACATGCGAGAAGTTCCTAGGGAATTTGCCGACCATGCACTCAATGTGTTTTTGGATGTTAAACCAGTAAAGCATTCGATGCGTCGGTTATCCGAGAAAAGAACTAAAGCATTTGGCATCAAAGTCAACAGACTCCTCGACGCCAAATTTATTTGAGAGATTAAGGAAAGCATCTGAGTGGCTAACCCCGTGATGGTCCCCAAAAAGGACACGAACATCCTGCGGATGTGCGTGGACATATAGATCTATGTCGACGACATATTAATCAAGACTAATGATGCCAGAACACTTATCGATGATCTCCACGAGGCATTCGACAACCTCGATCGCTACAAGATCAAGCTGAACCCGAACAAGTGCACCTTCGGCATCCCATCAGGGCAACTACTTAGGTACTTCATTTCTCAGCGAGGCATCAAGGCCAACACAAAGAAAATCAGGGCCATACTAGCCATGGAGAAGCCCAAGAACGTAAAAGGGGTCCAGGAGCTAGCCGGAGGAATCGCGCCGCTTAGCAGATTCAACAGCCGCATGGGCAAAAAGCCTCTCCCGTTCTACCAACTGCTGCGCAAGTGTGAGAAATTCGAGTGGACGGCCGAAGCCGATGAGGCATTTGAAGACCTCAAGCGCCTACTCTCCATATCTCTGATACTGGTCACGTCAAAGGAGAGGAAGCCCATGCTTCTATACATTGTAGCCACGCATCAGGTGGTAAGTACCACCCTCATGGTCGAACGACCTAAAGACGACAAGACCCACGGGGTACTTTCAGGAGCATCAGATCATGGTCGTCAACGATGCACCACTGTCAAATGTCAAGAATAACCTCGAAGCTACAGTACGAGTAGCCATGTGGGGCATTGAGCTGTCCCCTCGGGACATCATCTATGAGCGTCGCGCAACCATCAATTCTTAGGTACTCCCTGACTTCTTCGTCCACTCGATGGAGCTCTAGTAACCGACCACTCCGGACATGTCCCAATCCTGGACAATGCACTTCGACAGCTCCAAACTCGAGGCTAGAGAAGGAGCCGGAGTCATACTAACGTCCCCTCGAGGGGATAAGATAAAAATACATCCTTCGGATTAAGTTCCGTGCATCCAACAATGAAGCCAAATACGAGGCACTCCTACATGGCATGCGAATGGGAAAAGTGTGTGGCATCACGTGCCTCGTCATCTACGATGACTCCAACCTCGTCGTCTAGCAGACGATGAATGAGTGGGACGCCCATAGCACCAACATGATCGCAGCGCTCTACAACTCACTCGAAGGAGACTTCAACGGTTGCGAACTCCAGCTCCTGTAGGGGTTCGTAGCATGGAAAACAAAAAATTTCTACCGCATGCACACAAACAAGCCAAGAGCTATCTACTAGATTGTAGAAACGAGTCGATAGAAGCACCCACCCTCGAAGATTCCAAAGCGGTTAACGAGAGCATATTCTCGTGAGTGATGTAGTTGTACACTTGCCGATCTCAAGATTGCGTAGACGATCCTTTCGGCGCTGCGTTCCGACAGCGCTTCCGCAGTCAGTCACACGTTCGGTACACGATGAAGACCTTCCTCTCCCTTGTTCCAGTAGGCAGCAGAGGTTGTAGTTCTCCCTTTGTGATTCTGGCAGCACGACGGCGTGGTGTCGGAAGTAGAGGGAAGATCCCGCAGGGCTTCGCCTAAGCCGGATGCGAATTAGGGTGGATTAGGGTTTCCCGGAAATCTAGGGTTTACAAATCCGGGAGGAGGAGGAGGTGTCGGCGGCGGCTAGGGCGGCGGCGCGGCAGCGAGCGGCGGTTGCGGCACGGGCGGCGGCGTGGCAGCGGGTCGGCGGCGGCGTGATCGGGTGGAGAGGGCTTGGAACTTGTGTGTTGTGTTGAGGCAGCCCTCCCCCTCTATTTATGAGAGGGGGGGCAGCCTTGGGAGGGGTGGGTTTGAATCCAAACCCAAACCCAAGTTGGATTGAGAGAAGGACTTGTTTCTTCTCCCACTAGGAAACCATTGTTCCAGTTTGACTTTTCAAACTTCCGTTTGACTTTCAATTTAGAGCTTTATTTCTCTCTCGCAAATGCCAACACCAAGTGACCTTGGATATGATCAAATCATTCCACATACCCATGACACATTCATGGACCATTCTCCTTCTGGACCGGTGAACCTTCTAGACCCTTCTAGAACCTCTCCGATGAAATCATCGGAAACTTTCCCGAACTCCGAAATAGGACTTTCCTTATATGAATCTTATTCTGCGGACCATTCTGGATCTCCTCGTGATATCCCGGATCCCATCCAAGACTCCGAACAACATTCGGTATCCCTACTAACATTCCATATCTACTAAACAACATCGAATCCTTAAGTGTGTCTCCCTACGGTTCGTGAATTATGCGGACATGATCGAGACACTTCTCCGACCAATAACCAATAGAGGAATCTGGAAATTCATATGGCTTCCACATATTTCAACGATTACTTTGCAATTGAATGAACCACTTACATACGACACCAATTTCCTTTTGTCTCACGATAGTTTACTTATCCGAGGTTTTGATCGTCGGTATCTCTGCATACCTAGTTCAACCTCGTTACTGATAAGTACTCTTTTCTCGTTCCCGTGATATGTGATCCCTTGTGAGCAAGTCACATGCCTGCAAGCCAATTGGATGACATTCCACCGAGAAGGCCCAGAATATATCTATCTGTCATATGGATGGACAAATCTCACTCTTGATCCATGTGCCTCAACCCATACTTTCCGAACACTCAATGCCACCTTTATAGCCACCCAGTTACGGTGTGGTGTTTGATGTCATCAAAGCATCCTTTCAGTGATGGTGACTAGCTTGATATCATGGTCGAAGGAATTAGGTTACTATGTATTAGAAAGCTTATAGCAAACGTACTATTAAAATGACTTGATCTTTATGCTATGCTTATCTATAGGAGTATGTCCATCATACCATTCTCCTAATGATACGATCTTGTTATTAACAACATCTCAATGTGCATGATCGAGAAACCACGATCATCTATTAATCAACAAGCTAGTATTATAAAGAGGCTTTACCAGGGACTCTAATTCAGTTTACAAATCACACAAGTATTAATGTTTCCTATAATACTATTATAGCATGAATGTAAACATTTATCATAAACACAAAGATATAATAATAACTGCTTTTATTATTGCCTCTAGGGCATATCTCCAACAGTCTCCCACTTGCATTAGAGTCCACTAATTTAGATTACATGGTAATATACCGAACACCCATGGCAGTTTGGTGCTGGTCATGTTTTGCCCTCGGGATAGGTTTAGTCAACAGATCCGCCACATTTAGATTTGTGTGTACGTTGCAAATCTTTATGTCACTGTCTTGGACATGTTCTCGAATAGCGTGAAAACGTAGCTTGATGTGCTTCAGCTTCTTGTGTGACCTTGGTTATTGCGCATTGGCTATGGCGCCCATGTTTTCACAGTAGATAGACATTGGTTCCAGCGCACTTAGAACCACACCGAGCTCTGTAATGAAATCCTTCATCCATATCGCCTCTTGTGAAGCCTCTAAAGCAGCTATGTATTCCGATTCTGTTGAAGATCTCGCCACAACGCTTTGCTTTGCACTCCTCTAGCTAACTGCTGCAGCATTCAAAGCAAATACGTATCCAGATTGAGATTTAGAAACATCCGGATCGGTGATCCAACTAGCATCGGTGTAACCATTAACAACGAGCTGTTCATCACCTCCATAAGAAAGAACCATATTGTTAGTTCTTCTCAAGTACTTAAGGATGTTTTTGACCGTTGTCCAATGATCCACTCCTGGATCACTTTGATATCTGCTAGTCAAACTAACAGCATATGCAATGTCGGGTCTAGTACATAGCATGGCATACATAAGAGATCCTATGGCTGAGGCATAGGGAGTCTTACTCATCCTTTATCTATCTTCTGCCGTTGCAGGACTTTGAGTTTTACTCAAGGTCGTATTGTAAAACATGGGAAAGAACCCTTTCTTGCTATCTTCCATTCCAAACCTCTTTAGAACTTTGTCCAAATATGTACTTTTTGACAATGATATTAGGCGTCTCGATCTATCTCTAGAAATCTTTATGCCTAATATGTAAGCTGCTTTGCCAAGATCTTTCATTAAAAAACTATTATTCAAATAATCCTTGACACTATTAAGAAGGTCTACATCATTCCCAATCAACAATATGTCATCTACATATAGTATTAAGAATGCTACATAGATCCCACTCACTTTCTTGTAAATACAAGCTTCTCCATAAGTTTGTATAAAACCAAAGCTTTTGATTACCTTATAAAAATGTTGATTCCAACTTCGGGATGCTTGCTTCAATCCATATATGGACCGTTGAAGTTTGCATACCTTGTTAGCATCTTTAGGATCGACAAAACCTTTGGGTTGCATCATATACAACTCTTCATCAATGTCTCCATTGAGAAACGCCGTTTTGACATCCATCTGCCATATCTCATAATCATAATATGCAGCGATTGCTAACATAATCCTTACAGACTTTAGCTTCGCTACTGGTGAGAAAGTCCCATCATAGTCAACTCCTTGAATTTGTCGAAACCCTTTTGCGACAAGTCGAGCTTTATCGACAGTAACATTACCATCAGCATCTGTTTTCTTCTTGAAAATCCATTTGTTCTCGACAGCCTTCCAGCCATCCGGTAAGTCCACCAAAGTCCATACATGGTTTTCGTACATGGATCCAATCTCGGATTTCATGGCTTCTTGCCATTTATTGGAATCTGGGCTCATCATTGCTTCCTCATATGTTGCAGGGTCATCGGTGTTATCCATCAACATGACACTTCATAACGGGATCATACCAATCAGGAGTGGTACGAGTTCTCGTTGACCTGCGAGGTTCCGTAGTAACTTCAATCGAAGTTTCATGATCAACATCATTAGATTCCTCTCTTATTGGTGTAGGTGCCACAGGAACTACTTCCGGTGTTGCGCTACTCGCAAGTTCGAGATAAGGTTCAACAACCTCGTCGAGTTCTACTTTCCTTCCAGTCACTTCTTTTGAGAGAAATTCCTTCTCTAGAAAGGATCCATTCTTGGCAACGAATATTTTTCCCTCGGATATATGATAGAAGGTATACCCAATAGTTTCCTTCGGGTATCCTATGACACGCATTTTTCCGCTTTGGGTTCAATCTTGTCTGGCTGTAACTTCTTTACATAAGCTTCACAACCCCAAACTTTAAGGAACGACAATTTAGGTTTCTTTCCAAACCATAATTCAAACGGTGTTGTTTGAACGGATTGAGATGGTGCCCTATTTAAAGTGTATGCGGCTGTTTCTAATGCATAACCCCAAATTGATAGCGGTAAATCTGTAAGTGACATCATAGAATGAACCATATCTAAGAGAGTTCGATTACGACGTTCGGACACACCATTACGCTGTGGTGTTCCCGGCGGTGTCAATTGTGATAGTATTCCGCATTTCTTCAAATGCTCGCCAAACTCGTAACTTAGATATTCACCTCGACGATCAGATCGCAGAAATTTAATCTTCTTGTTACGTTGATTATCTACCTCACTTTGAAATTCCTTAAACTTCTCGAAAGTTTTGGACTTATGTTTCATGAAATAGATATACCCATATCTACTCAAGTCATCTGTGAAGGTAAGAACATAACGATAACCACCGCGCGATGCTACACTCATTGGACCACGCACATCGGTATGTATGATTTCCAATAAGTCCGTAGCTCGCTCCATCATACCAGAAAATGGAGTCATAGTCATTTTACCCATCAGACATGCTTCGCATCTTTCAAGTGATTTGAAATCAAGTGATTCAAGAAGTCCATCAGAATGGAGTTTCTTCATACGCTTCACTCCAATATGACCAAGATGACAGTGCCACATATAGGTCGAGTTATCGCTCAATTTTAAACGTTTAGCTTCAATGTTTTTAATGTGTATATTTCCACAATCAAGATTCAATAAGAATAGACCATCTATCAAAGGTGCATGTGCATAAAACATATTACTCATATAAATTGAACAAGCATTATTCTCGGACTTAAACAAGTAACCGTCTCGCAATAAACATGATCCAGATATAATGTTCATGCTCAACGCAGGCACCAAATAACAATTATTTAAGTATAAAACTAATCCCGATGGTAGATGAAGAGGTAGCATTCCAACCGCGATCACATCAAGCTTTGATCCATTTCCTACACGCATCGTCACCTCGTTCTTCACTAGCTTCCGTTTATTCTGTAGTACCTGTTTCGAGTTACAAATATGAGCAACCAAACCAGTATCAAATACCCAGACACTACTACGAGTACTAGTTAGATACACATCAATAACATGTATATTGGATATACCTTTCTTTTTTATGTTGCCGTTCTTCAAATCCGCCAAGTACTTTGGGTAATTCCGCTTCCAATGACCTTCTCCCTTGCAGTAAAAGCACTCAGTATCAGGCTTAGGCCCAGCCTTGGTCTTCTTCGCCGGCCCGACAACTTTCTTACCGCCCTTCTTGAAGTTTCCCTTTTTCTTAGACTTGCCTTTGTTCTTGAATTTGGTGGTCTTATTGACCAACAACACTTGGTTCTCTTTCTTGATCTCCACTTTTGCAGATTTCAACATGGAGAAGAGTTCTGGCAACGTCTTGTCCATGTTTTGCATATTGTAGTTCATCACAAAGTTCTTGTAACTTGGTGGCAATGATTGAAGGACACGGTGAATCCCCAAAGAATTAGGAATCACTATACCCAAACTTTGGAGTTTATTTGTGTGCCTAGACATCTTAAGCACGTGCTCACTAACGGAGCTGCCCTCTTCCATTTTGCAGTTAAAGAACTTTTCATAAGCCTCATAACTCTCAACTGCCGCATGATCCTCAAATATCATTTTGAGTTCACGGACAATATCATGTGGGTCATGGTTCTCAAACCTTTTCTGAAGCTCCGATTCCAAACCATACAAGATAGCACACTGAACTGTGGAGTACTGATTCTTCCGAGTGAGTTAAACATTCTATACTTCATCGGTAGCAGTAGCTGCAGGCGGGTAACCCAGCGGTGCATCCAACACATAGGACAAATTACCAGCATTGAGGATAATCCTCAAATTGCGGAACCAATCCGCGAAGTTGCTTCCATTTTTTTCAACTTTTCTTTCTCTAGGAACGCATTAAAATTGATGGTAGGGGCCGCCATTGATCTACAACATATTTGCTAGTTTAGACTAAGTTTATGACAAATTGAGTTCTAATTAATAATTAAATTAATCTAGGTGAACTCCCACTCAAAACAATATCCCTCACATTGTTTTAGTGACCACACGAACCAAATCCACCACATCAAAATCGATCATCACGAGAGTTGATGTAGATTCAATGGCGAACAATCAACATGTTCATCATATCTACTATATGACTCATGCTTTATCTTTTGGTGATTCTTGTTCCGAGACCATGTCTGTACATGATAGGCTCGTCAAGATCAAACCTTAGCTTCCGCATGAGAAAATCTGGCTTGCTCACGTTGTATACACTTGCAGAATCTAACAGACCCGATCATCACTTGGTGCTTCAAAACAACGAGCTTTAGCAACGGTGATTACTAAGGATGGACACTTTAAAACTTGAAATTTTTGTGCTTGAGGGATCATCTTATAATGCTACCGTCGCAAACTAAGCAATACAAGATGCATAAAGGATTAACATCACATGCAATTCATAATATGTGATATGATATGGCCTTTCTTCTTGTGCTTTCGATCTCCATCTTCAAGCACGAACATGATCTCCATCATCACCGGTTTGGCGTCAAGGTCAATGGTTCCGTTTCATGATTGTATTCCACCAGCTTCAACTATTACAACTACTTTGAATAGACACATAGGTCTTAACGGAATTTAAAGGACAACCATATGGCTCCTGCCGGTTGCCAACTGACAATAAGGAACATTGCATACATCATATATAATCACAATCATGGCCATATCACATAACATCACACCCCTGCAAAAAAAAGTTAGACGCCTCTAATTTTCTTTGCATATTTTACGTGGTTTGGGGATTTCAATAAGTGTCGTTCTAACTTACAACAAGAACCACAGCGTTGATGCTTGAACTATAAAGTGCCCGTTGTAAATTGAATCTATACTATCATGGGAGAGACAGACACCCGCAAAGCCACTTATGCAATACAAGTTGCATGTTGAGTGTGGAGCAAGTCTCATGAACAATGTCATGTAAGGTTAGCCCGGGCCGCTTCATCCCATCATACCGCAAGATGCAAAGTACACAAAAATCAATTGATAATAAAAGCACCACCGCCCAAAATGACCATTGTGTTCTACTCGTGCAACAGGTCTACATATAGACACGGCACTGATACCACTGTAGGGGTTCGTAGCATGGAAAACAAAAATTTTCTACCGCATTCACACAAACAAGCCAAGATCTATCTACTAGATTGTAGCAACGAGTCGATAGAAGCACCCACCCTTGAAGATTCCAAAGCGGTTAACGAGAGGAGATTCTCGTGGGTGATGTAGTCGTATACTTGCCGATCTCAAGATCGCGTAGACGATCCTTCTGGCGCTGCGTTCCGGTAGCGCTTCCGCAGTCGTTCACACGTTCGGTACTCGATGAAGACCTTCCTCTCCCTTGTTCCAGCAGACAGCGGAGGTTGTAGTTCTCCCTTCGTGATTCCGGAAGCATGACGGCGTGGTGTCAGAAGTAGAGGGAAGATCGCGCAGGGCTTCGCCTAAGCCTGATGCGAGTTGTGGTGGATTAGGGTTTCCCGGAAATATAGGTTTTAGAAATCCGGGAGGAGGAGGAGTCGCCGGCGGCTAGGGCGGCGGCGACGGACCGGTGGTGGCGGCGGCACGGCAGCGGGTCGGCGGCGGCGGGCTCGGGTGGAGAGGGCTTGGAACTTGTGTGTTGTGTTGAGGCAGCCCTCCTCCTCTATTTATGAGAGGGGCACAGCCTTGGGAAGGGTGGGTTTGAATCCAAACCTAAACCCAAGTTGGATTGAGGGAAGGACTTGTTTCTTCTCCCACTAAGAAACCATTGTTCAAGTTTGACTTTTCAAACTTCCGTTTGACTTTCAATTTAGAGCTTTATTTCTCTCTCGCATATGCCAACACCAAGTGACCTTGGATATGATCCAATCATTCCACATACCGATGGCACATTCATGGACCATTCTCCTTCCAGACCGGTGAACCTTCTAGACCCTTCTAGAACCTCTCCGATGAAATCATCGAAAACTTTCCCGAACTCCGAAATAGGACTTTCCTTATATGAATCTTATTCTCCGGACCATTCCGGATCTCCTCGTGATATACCGGATCCCATCCGAGACTCCGAACAACATTCGGTATCCCTACTAACATTCCATATCTACTAAACAACATCGAATCCTTAAGTGTGTCTCCCTACTGTTCGTGAATTATGCGGACATGATCGAGACACTTCTCCGATCAATAACCAATAGAGGAATCTGGAAATTCATATGGCTCCCACATATTTCAACGATTACTTTCCAATTGAATGAACCACTTACACACGATTCCAATTTCCTTTTCTCCCATGATAGTTTACTTATCCGAGGTTTTGATCGTTGGTATCTCTGCATACCTAGTTCAACCTCGTTACTGATAAGTACTCTTTTCTTATTCCCGTGATATGTGATCCCTTGTGAGCCAGTCACATGCCTACAAGCCAATTGCATGACATTCCACCGAGAGGGCCCAGAGTATATCTATCCGTCATATGGATGGACAAATCTCACTCTTGATCCATGTGCCTCAACCCATACTTTTTGAACACTCAATGCCACCTTTATAGCCACCCAGTTACGGTGTGGTGTTTGATGTCATCAAATCATCCTTCCAGTGATGGTGATTAGCATGATCTCATGGTCGAAGGAATTAGGTTACTATGTATCAGAAATCTTATAGCAAACGAACTATTAAAATGACTTGATCTTTATGCTACGCTTATATATAGAAGTATGTCCATCATACCATTCTTCTAATGATATGATCTTGTTATTAACAACATATCAATGTTCATGATCGAGAAACCATGATCATCTATTAATAAACAAGCTAGTATTATAAAGAGGCTTTACTAGGGAATCTAATTCAGTTTACAAATCACACAAGTACTAATGTTTCCTGTTAATACTATTATAGCATGAATGTAAACATTTATCATAAACACAAAGATATAATAATAACTACTTTTATTATTGCCTCTAGGGCATATATCCAACAGTTGGCAGGGAAAGAAATGAAGAGGCCGACATGCGAAAATTCCCGAAGGACACACCCAAAGACGCAGAACACTCAGCGGCTGCGCCACCCAAAAATCCGAAGGACCCAAAGAGCTCAACACGGATGTTGAACTAGTGAGCCTCATGCAGGTCCTGCCAGTCAAAAAAACATGGAGTTAGCCGTATGTCAGGTACCTAGTGAGCAAGCAACTGGCTGAGGACCCAACGGAAGCCTGGCAGGTCGCCCGCTGATCAAAGGCGTTTACCATCATTAACGGCAAGTTGTACAAGCACAGCATTTTGGGTGTGCTCCAACGATGTGTAACTAATAGTGACAGGAAGAGCATCCTCCTGGACATCCAAGAAGGTATCTGCGGCCAGCACACAGGCACCACGCCCTCGTCGCCAAGGCTCTCTGAGCTGGCTTTTACTGGCCAACATCGATGATCGATGCCAAGGACATCATACATCGGTGCAACGCCTGCCAAAGGTACGCAGACAAGCCGCATGTGCCAGGCTCAGAGCGACGGCCCATACCATTGGCCTGGCCCTTTGCCCAGTGGGGTCATGACATGATCGGCAAACTGCCAAAGTCCTCGCCAGGAGGGCATGTCTTCCTCCTAGTGACAGTTAACAAATTCACAAAGTGGATCGAGGCCATGCCCGTCACTAACCAAACCGATGCCTCTGCCGTCAAGTTCTTTGAATCCATTATCTACAGGTTCGGAGTGCCTCATAGGATCATAACCGACAATGGCTCGAACTTCACCTCAAAGGAGTTCCAAGACTTCTGCGAAGATCTTGGCATCAACCTCGCATACGCCTCCATGTTGGATCCGCAAACCAAGGGGTAGGTCGAAAAGGCCAACGGTCTCGTCGGCAACGACATCAAGAAGCGACTGCTACGCCCACTCAAAATGCTGGCGGGAGCCTGGGCGAATGAGCTACCCTCTGTCCTTTGGATCCTACGCACAATGCCAAACAGCTCTAACGGCTACATGCCATTCTTCATGGTGCCCGGAGACGAAGCTATCTTACCTTCCCAAGTAGGTTACAGAGCCCCACCGGCCGTCTCCTACAGCTAAGACGAATCGTCGGCCATGCTCGAAGACGTCGTCGATTAGCTAGACGAAGCTCGCGACATCGCTGCGCCCCGCTCGGCGGTGTACCAGCAAAGTCTTCGCAACTACCACAACCGTCGGCTATTCCCAAGGACCTTTGTCGAAGGAGACCTCATCCTACGATTCAAGCAGAATGGGCACCTGAAGCTCCAATCACCCTGGTATGGAACCTACATGGTCACCGAAGAAATCCCAAGTGTCGCCTACCGCCTAAAGGACGTTGAGTCCGGATTCGAATACTCCAATCCCTGGAACGTCGCACAATTGCGACGCTTCTACCCTTAGTTGTCTTTTACTTTCAATAAGGCTATTCAGCCGAACACTGTACCTCCTACATTATAATGAATAAAAGCTAAGTCTCTTGGCCCAACATTTCTCTCTCTTGCATACATTTAAATCATTAAATATGCTCAGGGGCTGCGCCTCACCTTATGAATTCTCAATTGACAACAACGCATAAACCCTAAGTAGCTGACCACGTCAGGCTAATGAAAATAACATGCACAACTCATAATCAACAATGGACTACGTGCCAATGCATACAACTTTACAAGGGCACCAAAACACTCCCTATAATATAGAGACTTTACATTGTTATATTTACTATTCACAGGACTCAACTATGTTGGAGTAGGACTTTTTTCTGCTCCTCGAAACCAGAGGAGAGGGTAGCCCAGATGCTATCTCAGCAAGATCAACATCACGACGATGTTGCCGAACAAGCGCTAGAGATGCCTTCACACCTGCCACTAGCTGACGATGCACAAGCTCCTTCGCAGCATCCACATCGCAAAATTTTCCCAACAAGCGTAGGAAACTGGAGGGACCGCATCCAAAGGAAACATCATGGCCTAGATAGCTGCGAGTGACGATCTTCCGTTCTTCAGCACCCGAAGTACTTGCTAGACGCGGTCTTGAACCATCATGACAACAGTCACCCGGTCACTCGCCGGCTATGATACTAGGGTTGCCTAGTTGGTCAAGGTGGATGTATTCGTGTAACATCCTAACATTAGAGCTTAGAAATAAGCTGGGCATAGATGTGTGCATTGCATTCATGTATAATAATTCGAATAATTTTTGCGCTTTTTAACAAAACTTGTCAAAGTGATTGAAGCTTCTCTTAACTTGATGGAATTGAAGTGTATCATCAAGTTGACTGCGATAAGTTTCAATATGACCTTTGCTTAGACCTTATTTATGGGTAAAGATGATTTGATCTGAGGGTAGATCAAATATAATAAAAATAAACCACAACACAACGTTTAATGATTAATATCGTAACCTTATGAGAATATATCATGGTATTCATCACAACAAACCATGAATACCAAGCTATGAATATAATTCAAGTAACAGGAATGTAATAACTAAATCTGACCTATCTTATTCTTATATGTTTATACCATGAGTATCATGGTAATACTTCACCCTAAATCTTTACTTATATGGGGTAGGAAGGAAAATCAATTCAAGATCGTTCACCGTAAATCTTTCTCTCCATATCAATACTTATCATCTCTAATGAATCTTATCCTAATATCTGTTGAACATCAATGTTGAGTAATCAACTATTGATCTATCAAGTATTAACCTATTAATTCTTGATCTATCAACTCTTGTTATTATCATAGCATTCACTTTAAATCCTTTTGAGAAGGAAGTAAGAAGATGTAAGCAGTAATTCTAGCTTTAGATATTATCTATATATGGGAGTGTTTGAAGAGAATTCAATCAATAGGATACTTGATCGAGTTAACTCACTCATGAATGGATCTGTAAGAAATAATTATATGTGGTAACAAAGAGGAATATAAGGATGAATTCTAAAGATAGTCACCAAGGAGTAAACCTATTGGGGTTAATGAATAAATATCCTAGTCAAATAGAGATACTAAGAAGATAATTATCATACAATTGTAATGTTGTATTGATAAATCCTTGATTAGACCACTGTAAACCTAAGCCATAAATGATCAAAGTATTATAACAATCATGCTCAAATCGCTAAGAGAGAATAATAATATCATGTACAAGTAACATTGGTGGATAAAACAATATTAAACCCTAGCATAGATATGTTATCCTAGGATAGTTATAACAAGTCACATTAATATAATGTGAAGTTGGTGTATGAGTTACTAAGACAAGTAAACTATAAGATAGTAGGATAAAGCTGATACTAGAGTCTAGAGCAACATTGAGATGTAGAAGTAGTATTGTTCCTCTTAGAGAGTAGTAAGAATTTGAGGAAGGTAGAATTTGATATATAAATCTATTGAAGTAATATTAGTGATGAATGATCAAGAAAGAGTATGAATTGAGTTATAAGTAACTACTGGGTGGATTGGATATTGTTATCAGTAGAGTAGTTTGATATAACCAAGTGTAGATAGAAGAAAGATTATGAAAATCTTCAACAACAAGACTCTAACATTTATAAGTGAGATTATAAAGTAATTTGTGAAGTATGTGAGAAATCATTCAAATGGAATTGGATTCATTAGAAGCATTCCAGAAGTGGGAGGTATTTCTATGAGGAAATCATGTTGAGCTTAAGTGTCAAGCTCATTGGAATTATAAAATGGATTTAAGGGGAGAAATTATTAGTAAGAATATTATTGTAAGGTAAATCTCATCATGTTAACACATGATGATGGATATGAAGAAGTAGTATATCTAGGAAAGGAATTCCTTAAATAGAAAGGAAGAATTATGAAGTATAGGAAGATAGGAATTCTTGGTAAATACTAAACGTTAAATCTATAATCAAAATTAATATCTATTTCATCTCTTTGGTCTATCATCCTATTTCCCATTGGTTTATAGGAATATTTTCCTATAGCAAATCATATAAGAACATCTTTGAAAATTCCAATTATCATAACCATATATGCTTAGAAACTATCCTTATCAATTATTTTCCTTAAGCCATCCTAAAGAACAACTCTATTACTTTACTTTAAATAATGGTATCATTCCTAATCACAAGCATAAACACAATATGTATTAAACTTTAAATGTTATTCCTATCTATAAAATAATATATAAATCAAGCCTCCTAAAACTCATAGTAAACAGTTATAATTTTAAACCCTAACTTATATGCAAGTTTTAACTAACTATTTATCCTGATATCACTTAAGATCATGGGAATAATATTAACCATTTTAATTCCATAGAATTTTATGTGTCATATAATAATGAAGGATCACCATATAAAAATTTCTTAAATATTATAATTTATTAAGAATCAAATATCATGAATTAATAGTAATGCATTCCTTAATAAGTTATGGCGTATATAGGTAAATCAAATTCAGAATAAAAGCCTCTACAAAATATTAATAGGAAAAGGAGCTATAAAAGGGAAATAAAGAAAATATAAACCTTATATAATAAAGGTTCACTAAATGAATCTAAATATGCTTTATCTATTGGTGCATGTATTTTAGAAAATAGAATTCTATAAGGAATATTCATAACAATTGTCTAAATATAAAAGTTAGAAAGGAAAACATAAAAAAATCATTCCTGGCTGTAGCCCGTGTTTTCCTCTACCAATATGCTGCCTGGTGCACTTAGTTGCAGCCCACTCAGGCCCAATAACGAGCCCAACTTGTCACCCACGGTGACTGACAAGTGGGACGAGTGGAGGGACTGTGGGTTGAGATTGAATAATTGGTAGGGGTTTTCCAAAAAGTGCATGTTGTCATCTTCCTCGCCTACAGGAAGCAGGTCGCTGGCCGGAGCTCCGCCGTTGATCCTCCGTCGTGCTACGATGCATGCCGCCGCTTCTGGAGGAGGGGATAAGAATGCCACGGCGATGTCGTCTCGTCCTCATCCTCTCACTCGCTCTCCTCACTCTCTCCTATCCTCTTTATTCTGCAAAGGGCCGAAACCCTAGCCGGCCAGAGTAGATCACTGTCATCGGTATAGGTCGTCCTAGAGGCCATGGAGTAATCAAGTAGAATCACCTCTTTGTCCTTGTCGCTTGAGGGGTAGCAGTGAAGCAAGGGGCGCTCGGAACCGCGATGATTTCGTTGTTCCCTTTCGCCGGTGATCGTCGGAGTTGGTGAAAATCAAGCCATATAGGAGCTCCATCATCACCTTCAACCACCACAACAGCATCAGGGTAAGCTACCGGCCCCTATGGACCTCTCCACTCTCTTCCTCTCGCTGTGTAACATCATTCCTCCATGCACCGCCATCGAACACCACTGTTGTTGGTCGCTGGAATAGCTCCAGTTACCAAAAGTGCGCGGCACCACCACAGCTAGGATCCTCGCGACGCCCTCTTTCCCATAAAATCAACCACAGCTTCATGCGAGCACCCTAGCGATCGATCGATCTTTGATCTGTGAGGTTTCTCTCTAATGACATCATCGTGAGGTCATGCTCACGTCATCTCTCGCCACGTCGACATGTTGACTGGGTCCAATATTGAGTAGTCTTCTGCTTAGGTGGCCTATGAAGTGGTACTGACCCCACTGGTCAGTAACTCTGGGTAGGTTAGGTCTGTGTGTAGAAAGTAATTTACTATTTAGAATTTAATTAGAAAATGATATAGTCTTATAAATTTAATATGTTTTGTTTTATAATTCATAAAAATATGTTTAATATATGGAAATTTCAGAAAAATAAAATCTACAACTTAAAGCTATTATCAAACATTATTATGTTAATCATTTAAATAATTATTATTTAATAAAGATTTTACAAGTATTAATACTTTGAAATTTCATATTTTAATATTGGTAAATGTTAAAAATATAAATAATATAACAAAAATCTTAGAAAAATAAGAACTTTAATTTAAAACTATAATCATGTATTATTATTTCACTTAATTAAATATCTATTAATTATTAAGTGTTTATTAAATAAGAATTCTTATTAAAATCATATCTTATTTATTATAAATCATAAAAATAAATGTAATATACCTAAATGATCACAAAAATTATATCTACATGTTAAAAATATAACATTCCAATTTTGAAATAAGTAAAAATCTAATAATTCAATAACTTGAATTTAAATCTATTTCCTTAATTGATAATTCATATAAGGAAAATAAAATTTGCTAATATTTCCAAAATTAGTCAATTGAGGTCTAATAAATAGTATTAGTCTTAAATATTGATAGTATGAAATTCATATAATCCAAAACATCTTAATTACAATTTTTATTGAATTAACATCCACCATAAGTGTAGAATATCTTCTAAAAAGATCCTTATCAGATATAAAATCTTTGAGAATAATTTGTGGCTAAAGTAAACCTTTTCCCTTACTTCAACCACAAATTTTTAAACATACCAAAACACTATAGAGAATTCATAAGTAGTTAAGTAATATTATTTCCTTGGTTACAAACCATAACCACACCTTTATAAGGAGATAAATGTTTCTATTCTATTATAATATTAAGAAACCACTACTCAAATAGAAGTATCACCACTCTTAAGTACTTTAAGGAAAATATTATGACGTGCACAAAGTACAAATATCATAAGTATTGCACTTTAAGTTCATCTGTCAACACCCGGATTTTTACTCCCAGATGCCTATTATGCCATAGATCACAATCCCAGGATTACCATTTTTGCCAGACATAACAGATTGGATATAACAAGACATCATCCATTAAGAACCATGTATAAGGTTTTACAACAAAATAACGGATCCCATGATCCGGTCTTAATACAACCATATCATCGGAATAACATAATAATAATGGTAGCGTGTGCGAGACTCCATCTTCATGGTCACAGGCAATGCTAACGATGGGAGATGATCCTAGTTGTCATAACCTTCCTGCGGTCCATCCTCCTGATAGTCCTGTTCATAGTCTGGTTACGAGAATATCCAGGGACAAATCCATAAGTACTCTTTAAGTACTCGCAAACTAAGACTATCAAGTGAAGTGGTTTTTAGTTGGAAATACTAGGCTCTAGGTTGTTTTGCAAAAAACCAGATTTACCTTAACTGAGTTCAGAAGCAAAGAAATCTAGTTGAAAGTTTTATAACACCTAAGTGGGAAATTGAATTTTCATATCACAACCCTGTTGTGGTCAAGTAAAAGTCATTATTCATTTCATAAATCATTTTGAAAACATCTGACGACGAAAACAGTATGGCCATTCCAACTTTCCATAACCGCGGACGCGGCTATTTCAATAGTTTGACACTCTGCAGAGGTGGTACACTTTCACCACAATATTCAATACATCCTTTAGGAACAATCCTGAATTCACCATACTCAGTATGCGGATAATCAATCCTAACCTTTCAATTACACGCCCTAGTATAAGCACCTCTCCTATGAGTTGGTCCTGCCAACTATGACCAACTCTCATCTTGGGAACTACATAGGTGGACAATCTTCACAAGGTAGCCTCAGCTTAAACCTTGGCCGCAAGGGAACCCATACTAAGGTATATTAATTTCCAGTCAAGCCCTACCCGAATTCGGGTATTATGGTTGTACGGTAAAATTGGAATGGTATCGCATCCAGACAACCATCAGTTTTATCAAGGGCTAAGGCTCATGCCTCAATATTTTCATCAAAACATTTCAGTAGAATGACTCATCATTCTAAGGTTTTCATAACCATTTTCACCAAGTAATCCCATCTAAAGTGATCAAGTTTTATGCTTAGCACTAGCATCTACAAGTGGGGGTAAACACTAATGAGGGGTGGTAATCAAGTAGGTTTAAGCATGCAAGTATGACTTGCATGGTTTAGCTTAGCTTGCCTTGTGCAAAGTAGTGGTTGAAGTTCTCCTCGGATTATTCCTCGCAGTAGTCTCCTTCCTCCTCATATCCTTGGTCGGTACTAGCGTCTATAAATAAATACGAGGTACACAATCACTAGAAAATTCTTAAATACTCTACTTAGCACACAAAGGCTCACACTAGATGATCTAGCATCATCACTATTATCACAAGGATTAAGGAAAAGGTTCTATATATTTTATTTTAGTAAAGTATTTTCTACTCATTGAAAAAGTACTTAAGATTTAATATTCTCCAACTAAAATAGGGGATCATGTTGACACATGTCATCACCACATATTTTCGTACTTGGGAATGTGATTTAAAGTGGTTTCACAATTTAATAAGGATTAACATTTTTATTTTAATTAAATAAAGTTACTAGAAATGCCTATGGGGCATTCTTTTATTACTTGTCCATTATTTCTGCATGTAAACCTAGATATTTTCATATATTCAGAAAGGTCTTTTTAAATGTGATTTTTAAGAGTTGGAATCAAGTAAAAAGCTTATATAGTTGACTTTTGAAAAATGTTTTAATGCAGAAAAGTTTCTGCCTTGTTATTTTTTACTATAGGTGATCTATAATTTCAAATTATTTGAATCCAATGGCCTTGGATTAATAATTTTAGTACCTTTCTAGAAAAATTGGTTTCATGCTATTTGGTTAAGTGAAACTCTATGGATTGATTTTTGAATCTTGGGACAGAACTAAGTTTGAAACTAAATGGAAAAAACCTAAGTTTGAATTTCTGGGTCGCGCGGGAGTGTAACTGGGCCAGCCCATAGGGCACAGTGCGCGTGGGGGCGGGTTTAAGTGGATGTCCCCACCAGTCAGCAAGACAGGGGGGTTCGAAGGGGTATGGGATGATTTGGGCCGTATGATTAGAAGATAGATCTATGGCTGAGGTTCATCATGGATAGTGGGGGTCAGTGGCGGTTCACCGGGGCTCCGGCGATGGTTGGCGATGGGGGCAAACGACGAAGTCAACAACGACGATCCTCCTGGTATCGGTCGCTCCTCCTGGGGCAGCTCCAATCAACAGCTCCTCTTCTCCTGCGGCGGCTCCAATCAACGGCCCAAGGGCCTTGCTCCAGGGATGAGTGGGTGTGATCAGTGAGAGGTGGGGAGTGATATGGTGTGCTGAAATCGAACGGGGAAGGCCTCTATTTATAGTGCGACGAGGGGACCGAAGGGTGCGGGTGGAGCTCGTCGTGGTTGTCTACACAGCGTGCTAACGGCATGGCTGGGGGTAGGGGACCGTGCGCTGTCTCCTGGGAAAGCTCAACGGCATGGTGGCGAGGCATGGGGCGGTATGATGCGGTCAGAACACTGCGATGCTCAGGGCGGTTCCGACGGGAAATTTAATGGCGCACGGGCTCTCCTGGTCGCGTGGCGATGAACGGGCATGTCCGGGCGGTTGCTGGGGTGGTGGTGATCACGCACGTGAGTGGTGCGGGCGGGGCGCGGTCTGTGCGACCGTGTCGAGCGTGGAGCTCTGGAGAGCTCTCGGCATGCTTGTAGAGAAGCTGGGCATGCTCGTTCTGAGCGGTCCAGGGGTTGGCAAGGCTTGGGCACTAGACAGGGGGTGGCGGTGGACGGTGGCTTGTGTCCCAGACAAGGTGGCTAGGCTTGGTGAGGCTCCTAGCTTGCTGTCGACATTGGGGTGGCAAGTTGGGCTCGGCCATGGTCACCATTGATGACAATGTCAAGATTACAGTGAGCTAGGGCTTGTTAAATAAGTTAGATCAGCTTCTGAGAGTGTAGTGTGAGCTAGAGAGGGAACAAGTTAGGCACAAACACTGCTCACTATAGTGTTTGCTGTTTAATTTGATTTGAGTTTAGAAGGTGTTTGATGAAATGGCTGCAAGAGATTTGAATTTGAATTTTTGAGTGAAACTAGGTGGCTGTACTAGTTACATACTATGTAGTCCATGGTGGTTTGGAACGGTCAAGGTGAACTAGTTTGGTTGGGTTTTGATAAATGGTGATCTTCACATATGATATAGATTCAATTTTGAATTGTCATTTGAATCAAGTTGCCAAATGTTTCTGTGAGTTTTCAAGGTGGGCTTGGGTTCACTTTTACTTGGTCTAGCAAGGGGTGAAAAGAAATGGAATTGTTTATGTTTGAAATCTTGTACTAGAAACACTCAAACTGGTCTAGTGAGCAAGATTGGCAAAAATGATCATTAGCTCATTTTGTTTGTTTTTTAATTTCTATAGAATTGTTTCTTCTTGGATTTGATTTAGATGATGTTGTTTTCATCTTTAAACCATTCCTTGCTATTCACAACAATCCCACAAGTCCATTCATGCATTCATAGAATCATCACATACACACATGCATTCATATGATTTTAATTAACAAAAGTTTTGTTAACCCTAATTTTGGTGATTGGAATTTGATAACCTTGATCAATATTTTTGGGATGTTACAAACCTTAACTCCTTAAACAAAATCTCATCTCAAGATTTGAGAAAAGGAGAAAACTAGGATTTAAAGAGATGTGGAAACTCCATCCTAATTTAGTCTTCTCGCTCCCAGGTAGCTTCTTCTTCAGTGTGGTTACTCCAATGAATGTTGAGAAACTTGATACTTTGGGTCCTGGTGGTTCTGAAAGATTCCTCCAAAATAGGGATGGGTACTTCAGGACATGTCAGGTCATTGTTGATCGCTATGGTTCGGCGATCAATGTTCTTGAAAACTTCAGTCTTCTCTGGGACTTCTAGGAATTTGCGAAGTAACGATATATGGAACACATTATGCACTGCTGACATCTCCTCCGGTAGTTCCAGTTGATATGATACTTCTCCTCGATGATTGAGAATCTTTAAAGTCTGACATATATGGGGGCTAACTTTCCTTTGAGCTGGTGATGTTGCATTCCTTTCAAAGGCGACACTTTGAGATACACAAAATCTCTGATATTGAAGGCGAGGTCTCGACGTCTTTTGTCGGCATAACTCTTCATTCTGGATTGGGCGGTCTTGAGGTGCTCATGAATCTTGTGAACTTTCCCTTCGGCTTCTCGTAGGATGTCGGGTCTAAAAATCTGACTCTCTCCTACTTTTGACCAATTCAAAGGGGTACGACACTTCCTTACATACATGAATTCAAATGGGGACATTTGCAAACTGGCTTGATAACTATTGTTGTATGAAAATTCTGCGAAAGGCAGACAATCTTCCCATTTTGATCCATACTCTAGAACACAGGCTCTCAACATATCTTCGAGTATTTGATTTACTCGCTCCGTTTTTCCATCAGTCTGAGGGTGATAAGATGTGCTAAAATCTAGTCTTGTTCCCAATACCTCTTGGACTTTCTTCCAAAATCTCGAGCTAAACTGAGTTCCTCGATGTGACACGATGTTCTTGGGGACTCCATGCAAACTGACAATTCTAGCGATGTACAACTCTGCTAGCTTCGAACTCTGATAAGTGGTCTTGACAGGTAAGAAATGGGCTACTTTGGACAGTCTATCAACTATGACCCAAATAGAGTCATTTCCCCTACTAGATGTAGGCAAACCGGTGATAAAATCCATTCCTACGGAATCCCATTTCCATTCCAGAATCTGCAATGGTTGCAACAGTCCTGCGGGTCTCTGATGTCCCTCCTTAACTCTCTGACAGATATCACACTTGGCTATATAGCTTCCGATTTCTCTCTTCATCTTATGCCACCAAAATTGCTCCGTTAAATCCTGATACATCTTCGTTCCTCCGGGGTGGATAGAATAAAGGGTATCATGGGCTTCTTTCAAAATAGCTTGCTTCAACTCAAAATCTGCTAGCACACAGAGACATCCTTTGTACCACAAAACTCCTTCTCCATCATCGGTTAATCTGGTTACTTTGCATGTACCGATGCGACATTTGATTCCGTCGATACTAGCATTTCCTTTCTGCGCCTCCTTGATCTAACTGATCAAACTGGGTTGAAGTTCTATGCTATCCAAAAATCCTTCACTTACTAACTCCATTCTAAAATCTTCCAACTCCTTGTGAAAACTTGGTTGCTCCTTCAGAATCATGGATTTCAAGCGACACGACAATCTGCTAAGGGCATCGGCTACCAAATTGGCTTTACCGGGGTGATAGTGGATGTCCAAATCATAGTCCTTGATTATCTCTATCCATCTTATCTGCCTCATATTCAGATCCTTCTGAGTGAAAATGTACTTCAGGCTCTTGTTATCCGAATAAATCTCACAACGGTTTCCCATAAGGTAATGCATCCATGTCTTCAGGGATAAAACTATGGCTGCTAGTTCAAGGTCATGGGTAGGATAATTCTGCTCTTGTTGCTTCAGTTGTCGAGATAGATAAGATATGACCTTGCCTTCTTGCATAAGCACACATCCGAGACAGATCTTGGATGCGTCACAATATACATAAAAAGGCTTCATGATATCCGACATGATCAAGATTGGAACTGAAATCAATCTCTTCTTGAAATCTTGGAAACTCGCTTCACATTTGTCCGTCCATTCAAACTTCTTATCCTTCTTCAACAATTGGGTCATGGGTCTTGCGATGCTCGAGAATCCTTCTACGAACTTGCGGTAGTATCCCGCTAATCCGAGAAATGCATGAACTTGGGTTTGAGTGGTTGGGGCTTGCCATTCTTCAACATCCTTAACCTTGGCGGGGTCAACGACAATTTCTCCGGCTGATACGATATGTCCGAGGAATCCTACTTCCTGTAACCAGAATTCACATTTGCTAAACTTGGCATACAAATGATGCTTCCTAAGGGTTCCAAGGATGGTCCTTAGGTGTAGGTCATGTTCTTCTTCTGATTTGGAATATATCAGAATGTCATCAATGAAAACAACGACAAACTTATCTAGGAAGTTCATAAAAATCTTATTCATGAGGTTCATGAAATAAGCGGGGGCATTGGTTAATCCAAAAGACATGACAATATACTCATACATTCCATATCTGGTGGTAAAGGCAGTATTTGGAATATCCTCTGCGCGAATCTTGAGTTGATGATAACCAGTTCTAAGATCAATCTTAGAAAACACTTTAGCACCAGTCAAATAGGTCTTCTATCTTCGGAAGTAGGTCCTTGTTCTTGATGGTGACATCATTCAGCTTCCAATAATCTGTACACAAACGGTTACCTCCATCTTTCTTGTCCACAAATAAAACAGGTGATCTCCAGGGTGAAGCACTTGGTTGGATCAACCCTATCTCCAGCATAGCATCTAGTTGCTTCTTCAGCTCCACTAATTTAGATGGGTTCATACTATACGGTCTCTGAGCTATGGGTCCGGTTCCAGAGATTAGTTCAATGATAAACTCGATATCCCGATCTGGGGGCACACCGGGAAAACATCTGGAAATACATCAGGGTATTCACAGACTATTCTGACTTAGTCAAGGGTTGGTTGGGCTAGACTCTTGTTGCACTTGAATTTATGGGGAATATTTTCAGATAGATGCTCTACTGATATTCCGGCTGTACTGGTCATGGTTATGGCTTTCTTGGCATAGGCAATTAATCCTTTATGTTTCGACATCCAATCCATTCATAGTACTACTTCCAAACCTTTAGTTCCGAGAACTATTAGATTAGCATAAAAATCTATGCCATGGATTCAGATAGGTACAGCCTTGAAAATTTGTCTAGCTTTGGTGGTTGAACGAGGTATTTGAAATATCATAACATGCTTCAATTTTGTTGGTTGAATCTTACTAGTGCATGAAAATTCTTCGGTAACAAACGAGTGCGATGCTCCAGAATCAAACAACACTCTAGCAAGTACTGAGTTAACAGAAAACATACCGAGCACGACATATGGCGCTTCTTGGGCTTCTTCAGCATGCATGAGAAACAGACGGCCGTTACGGTTGAGAGAATTCCCTGGGGCAAATCTTCTTCCCGGCTGAACACGATGCTACTGCTGAGCTGGGGCATTCACATTGGGGGTTGCGGTAATCTTCTTGGGGCACTCATTGGAATAGTGACCTTTGGTTCCACATTCATAACAGGTCACTTGGGACTTGTCCTTTGCTGCAACAGGCACAACATTGCTTCTAGTCCTTGGGGCAGTATTGGTGTTGGTGGCGACATTGTTGTTTTTGAACTTTGGCGGTGCACGATTGAAATTGCTGGGGTTGTCGGGGTTGTTGTTTTGGTTTCCTCTGGGCCTTGGGTTTCCTCCTCCACAGTTAGGATAGGTTGGACAATTCATCGGGGTCTATTGTTTCTTGGGGCAAATCCTGGAGATGGGTTGGGGCGATACTTTGGGGTATGGTGGGTTCCTAGTTGATGCATCATTCTACGGTTGCGGTTCTCATTGGCTTTGTTGATCTTGCCTTCCATCTGAATGGCAGAATCCACTAAGGCTTCAATATCAGCAAACGGAATGTTTACTAACACTGTCTGCATCTCATCATGCAGACCATTCAAGAATCTCTCCTTCTTCTTGGCTTCAGTGTCAATCTCATCCGGTGCATACCTAGCTAATGACAAAAATTTGTCACGGTACTCAACTACTGTCATCCTCCCTTGCTTAAGTTCTCTGAATTCATCTCTCATCCTCTTGATCAAACCCGGTGACACATGGGTTCTGCTCAACTTGAGTTTGAATTCATCCCAAGTCATCATTTGTCCTCCATTCATGGCGCGAACGCTGTTCCACCATGCTCTCGCGTCTCTGGCCAGATAGTGGGTGGTGAACAGTACCTTCTCATTGGCCTCTATTCCTGCAACTTCTAAGTTGTTCCCCATGGTTTGCAGCTAATCATCGGCATCTATGGGCTCTTTAGACTTAGTAAAGATAGGTGGATTGGTGTTTTGAAAGTTCTTAAGTTTTGATCCATGGTTGTACTGATTTCCATGGCCTTGGTTGTTGTTGGACATCTGAGCTATCTTTTGAAGGGTGGATAAGTTGGATTGACGTTCGGCTCTTTCAGCTTCACGGTCAGAAACCAACATTTGCAAGATCTGCAACATTGGGTCCAGGGACAAAGTGCTTCCTCCACGAGGCATCTGAAGATTGAGATAGATCATGAGACAATAGGGAAATTTCTAAGTTTCGGGTTTTGTTTTTGAAAAGTTTTCAAAGTTTGACTCAAATTTTTCTAGCAACTTGCTTTTCATTCAATCATAGCACACGATACAAACACACACCAAAACAAGGAAAAACAGATGGTTTTAAGAACTATTATGGGAAACTACAATACAGTGGGACCAGATACAACTTCACTAACTCTAGTGCTCAAGTGCTACTACTCCTCGGAATCGATGTACTCATCATCCTCATCATCACCATCATCATCATCAATGAAGGTGAAATCATCCTCATCGGTGCAGAAGTCCGTGGCTTGATCCTCTAGAAAGTCATCATCATCACTACGGTAACAGTAGGGGTCTCCACGGATGTCCTCCCCTGCATTCTCCCTCTCCTCAAGATGCATGTCCCTCTCGTGGATGGTCTCCTCCAAGTATGTGATCCTGTGACGAAGGCGGGCAATGATGCGCTCCTTCTTGCCAAGCTGACGGCGGCGAGACTGGCGATCCTTCACCAGCATGGCGATGGTCTAGTCCTTCTTGACTGCGATGGAGTAGTTGTGGTTGGCGTAGGAGCGGGCATTGTCCAACTCCTTTTGCCGGTCATACAGCATGAAACTGAGGTGGTCCACTTGATTCTTCAGCTCAGGGTGATATGGTTCCTCAAGTGGCTGTCCCATAACATCACGCCTTGGGCATAACTCAAAGAGGGTACCCTTGATCTGATTGATACTCTGCCCACATAGACGGGCAAGAGCTTCCTACATGGCCCTGGCAACTCCATCGAGCCAGTTGTTCTCTCTCAAGGTGAACTGAATTCCCTCTGAGGTGGGGGCTTCAATCTTTCCTCGGAGACTTGCAACAATCAGCCATTGCAATTCCTCTCCTTCTTGATCGTTGAGCTGAGCTCCGAAGAACTCGGGGTGTGGGCGCTCCAGAATTTCCAAAAGCTGGTCCAAGTCACGCTCCAAGATGAGATCTCCTCCATTTCCCAACTGATAGAACATGCTATACTTCACGTCCATATATAAGAATGTAGGATGAGTAAGTTAGTAGAGTGATCAAGTTTGTCAAATTTTATGTAGGATGAGGAACATGATTTTTCATGAAAGAATCTAAGTGATAAGAATGAGAATACGTTTTCATAAAAACTCACTTTCTTGGTTTTGTAACTAAGTTTTTGATTCAAACATCCAGTCTAAACTAGGGTCTCCTATGTTCAGGGTGGCTCTGATACCAACTTGTCAACACCATGATTTTTAATCCCAGATGCCCGTTATGCCATACATCACAATCTCAGGATTACCATTTTTGCGAGGCATAAGATATTGGATATCACAGTACATCATCCATTACAAACCATACATAAGGTTTTACAACATAATAAATGATCTCATGATCCAGTCTCAATACAATCATAGAAGCGGAATAACGTAATAATAACGATAGCGTGGGCGAGACTCCATCTTCATGGTCACAAGCAATGCTGATGATGGAAGATGATCCTAGTTGTCGTAACCTTCCTACGGTCCATCCTCCTGATAGTCCTCTTCACAGTCTGGCCACGGGAATAGCCAGGGACAATGCCATTAGTACTTTTTAAGTACTCGCAAACTAAGACTAACAAGTGAAGTGGTTTTTAGTAGAAAATACCAGGCTCTAGGTTGTTTTTCAAAAAGACAGATTTACCTTAACTGAGTTCAGAAGGAAAGAAAGCTAGTTGAAAGTTTTATAACACCTAAGTGGGAAATTGAATTTTCATATCACAACCCTGTTGTGGTCAAGTAAAATTCATGATTCATTTCATAAGTCATTTTGAAAACATCTGATGATGAAACAGTATGGCCATTCCAACTGTCCATAACCGCGGACGCAGCTACTCGAATAGTTTGACAATCTAAAGAGGTGGTACACTTTCACCACAATATTCGATACATCAATTAGGAACAATCCTAAATTCACCATACTCAGTATGCGGATAATCAATCCTAACCTTTCAATTACACGCCCTAGTATAGGCACCTCTCCTATGAGTTGGGCCTCCCAACCATAACCAACTGTCATCTTGGGAACTGCACAGGTGTACAATCTTCACAAGGTAGCCTTAGCTCAAACCTTGGCCGCAAGGGAACCCATACTAAGGTATATAAATTTCCAGGAAAGCCCTACACAAATTCGGGTATTGTGGTTGTACGGTAAAATTGGAATGCTATCCCATCCGAACCCATCCATCAGTTTTATAAAGGGCTAAGGCTCATGCCTCAACATTTTCATCATCAAAAATCATCTGGTGTTCAAGAACACATGTCAAAACATTTCCGCAGAATGACTCATAATTCTAAGGTTTTCATAACCATTTTCACCAAGTAATCCCATCTAAATGTAGGGATTCGTAGCATGTAAAACAAAAAATTTCTACCGCATACAAACAAACAAGCCAAGATCTATCTACTAGATTGTAGCAACGAGTCGGTAGAATAACTCACCCTCGAAGATTCCAAAGTGTTTAACGAGAGCGGATTCTCGTGGGTGATGTAGTCATACTCTTCCCGATCTCAAGATCGTGTAGACGATCCTTCCGGCGCTGCGTTCCGGCAGCACTTCCGTAGTCGGTCACACATTCGGTACTCGATGAAGACCTTCCTCTCCCTTGTTCCAGCAGGCAGCGGAGGTTGTAGCACTCTCCTCGCGTTTCTGGCAGCACAACGGCGTGGTACCGGAAGTAGAGGGGAGATCTCGCAGGGCTTCGCCTTAAGCCGGAGCGAGTATGGTGGACTATGAGAGAGCCTCGGTGATCTAGGGTTTAGACACCAAGGAGGAGAGGCTAGGCCAGCGGCTAGGGCAAGGGGTGCCCCAACTCGGCGGCTAGGGTCAGCCCTAGGCGGCGGCAGCAGGAGGTGGCGGCGCCAGCGGCTTGGAGCTAGGGTTTGCGGGGTGCAACTTGTGTGTTTGGAGGGGCAGCCCTGCCCCTCCTTATATAGGTGGAGGGGGCGCGCCAAGGGGAGGGGAGTCCCTCCCCAACTCGGCTTCCAAGGCCGGCGGTGGAGGGAGAGGGACTTCCTCCCCAAGTAGGTTTCCTACTCTCCCTCCACCAAACAAAATAGCCGTTTGACTTTTCAAATTGGCGTTTGACTTTTCAAACTAGGATTTGATTTAACCCTTTATTTTGTTCAGCGATGACACCTAGTACATGATGCAACCATTACAACTTGTTATGACACATTCATGTACCCTTCCCCTCCAGAGTGCCGGACATTCCGGAACCTTCTAGAACATTTCCGATGAAAACACCGGAACCATTCTCCAACCCCGAAACAGGACTTTCCTTATATGAATCTTATTCTCAGGACCATTACGGATCTCCTCGTGATATCCCGAATCCCATCCGAGACTCCGACCAACATTCGGTCTCTTACTCATCATTCCATAACTACTCAACAACGTCGAATCCTTAAGTGTGTCTCCCTACGGTTCGTGAATTATGCGGACATGATCGAGACACTTCTCCGAACAATAACCAATAGAGGAATCTGGAAATTCGTATGGCTCCCACATATTTCTACGATTACTTTGCGATCGAATGAACCGCTTACATATGATACCAATTTCCCTTTGTCTCACGATAGTTTACTTATCCGAGGTTTTGATCGTCGGTATCTCTGCATACCTAGTTCAACCTCGTTACTAATAAGTACTCTTTTCTCGTTCCTGTGATATGTGATCCCTTGTGAGCCAGTCACATGCTTGCAAACCATTTGGACGACATTCCACCAAGAGGGCCTAGAGTATATATATCCGTCATATGGATGGACAAATCCCACTCTTGATCCATGTGTCTCAACCAATACTTTTCGAACACTCAATGCCACCTTTATAGCCACCCAGTTACGGTGTGGTGTTTGATGTTATCAAAGCATCCTTCCAGTGATGGTGATAAGCATGATCTCATGGTCGAAGGAATTAGGTTACTATGTATTAGAAAGCATATAGCAATTGAACTATTAAAATGACTTGATCTTTATGCTACGCTTATCTATAGGAGTATGTCCATCATATGATTCTCCTAACGATATGATCTTGTTGTTAATAACATCTCAATGTTCATGATAGGGAAACCACAATCATTTATTAACCAACAAGCTAGTATTATAAAGAGGCTTTACTAGGGACTCTAATTTAGTTTACAAATCACACAAGTATTAATGTTTCCTTGTTAATATTATTATAGAATGAATGTAAACATTTATCATAAACACAAAGATATAATAATAACTACATTTATTATTCCCTCTAGGGCATATCTCCAACAGTCTCCCACTTGCACTAGAGTCAACTAATCTAGATTACATGGTAATATACCGAACACCCATGGCAGTTTGGTGTTGGTCATGTTTTGCCCTCGGAAGAGGTTTAGTCAACGGATCCGCCACATTCAGATCTGTGTGTACTTTGCAAATTTTTATGTCACCATCTTGGACATGTTCTCGAATAGCGTGAAAATGTAGCTTGATATGCTTCAGCTTCTTGTGTGACCTTGGTTCTTGCGCATTGGATATGGCGCCCATGTTATCACAGTAGATAGACATTGGGTCCAGCGCACTTGGAACCACACCGAGCACTTGCACTCCTCTAGCTAACTGCTGCACCATTCAAAGTAAATAAGTATCCAGATTGTGATTTAGAATCATCCGGATCGGTGTTCCAACTAGCATCGGTGTAACCATTAACAACGAGTTGTTCATCACCTCCATAAGAAAGAACCATATCCTTTGTTCTTCTCAAGTACTTAAGGATGTTTTTTACCGTTGTCCAATGATCCACTCCTGGATCACTTTGATATCTGCTAGTCAAACTAACAACATATGCAATGTCGGGTCTAGTACATAACATGGCATACATTAGAGATCCTATGGCCGAGGCATAGGGAGTTTTACTCATCCTTTCTCTATCTTCTGCCGTTGTCGGACTTTGAGTTTTACTCAAGGTCGTATTGGGTAACATGGGCAAGAACCTCTTTATAACTTTGTCCATATATGTACTTTGTGAAAATGATATTAGGCGTCTCGATCTATCTCTATAAATCTTTATGCCTAATATGTAAGCTGCTTCGCCAAGATCTTTCATTGAAAAACTATTATTCAAATATTCCTTGACACTATTAAGAAGGTCTACATCATTCCCAATCAACAATATGTCATCTACATATAGTATTAAGAATGCTACAGAGCTCCCACTCACTTTCTTGTAAATACAAGCTTCTCCATAAGTTTATATAAAACCAAAACTTTTGATCACCTTATCAAAACGTTGATTCCAACTTCGGGATGCTTGCTTCAATCCATATATGGATCGTTGAAGTTTGCATACCTTGTTAGCATCTTTAGGATCGACAAAACCTTTGGGTTGCATCATATACAACTCTTCATCAATGTCTCCATTGAGGAACGCTGTTTTGACATCCATCTGCCATATCTCATAATCGTAATATGCAACGATTGCTAACATAATCCTCACAGACTTTAGCTTCGCTACTGGTGAGAAAGTCTCATCATAGTCAACTCCTTGAATTTGTCGAAACCCTTTTGCGACAAGTCGAGCTTTATAGACAGTAACATTACCATCAGCATCTGTTTTCTTCTTGAAAATCCATTTGTTCTCGACAGCCTTCCGGCCATCTGGTAAGTCCACCAAAGTCCATACTTGGTTTTGGTACATGGATCCAATCTCGGATTTCATGGCTTCTTGCCATTTATTGGAATCTGGGCTCATCATCGCTTCCTCATATGTCGCAGGGTCATCGGTGTTGTCCACCAACATGACATTCATAACGGGATCATACCAATCAGGAGTGGTACGAGCTCTCGTTGACCTGCGAGGCTCTGTAGCAACTACAACCGAAGTTTCATGATCATCATCATTAGCTTCCTCTCCAATTGGTGCAGGCACCACAGGAACTTTTTCTGGTGTTGCGCTACTCGCAATTTCGAGAGAAGGTTCGACAACTTCGTCGAGTTCTACTTTCCTTCTAGTCACTTCTTTCGAGACAAATTCCTTCTCTAGAAAGGATCCATTCTTGTCAACGAAGATTTTTCCTTCGGATCTATGATAGAAGGTATACCCAATAGTTTCCTTTGGGTATCCTATGAAGACGCATTTTTCCACTTTGGGAAGCTTGTCCGGCTGTAACTTCTTTACATAGGCTTCGCAACCCCAAACTTTAAGGAACGACAATTTAGGTTTCTTCCCAAACCATAATTCATACGGTGTCGTTTCAACGGATTTAGATGGTGCCCTATGTAAAGTGAATGCGGCTGTTTCTAATGCATAACCCCAAAATGATAGCGGTAAATCTGTAAGTGACATCATAGAACGAACCATATCTAAGAGAGTTTGATTATGACGTTCGGACACACCATTACGCTGTGGTGTTCCCGGCGGTGTCAATTGTGAAAGTATTCCGCATTTCTTCAAATGCTTGCCAAACTTGTAACTTAGATATTCACCTCCACGATCAGAACATAGAAATTTAATCTTCTTGTTACGTTGATTGTCAACCTCACTTTGAAATTCCTTAAACTTCTCGAAAGTTTCGGACTTATGTTTCATGAAATAGATATGCCCATATCTACTCAAGTCATTCGTGAAGGTAAGAACATAACGATAACCACCACGCAATGCTACACTCATTGGGCCACACACATCGGTATGTATGATTTCCAATAAGTCCATGGCTCACTCCATCATACCAGAAAATGGAGTCTTAGTCATTTTACCCATCATACATGCTTCGCATCTTTCAAGTGATTCGAAATCAAGTGATTCAAGAAGTCCATCGGAATGGAGTTTCTTCATACGCTTCACTCCAATGTGACCAAGACGACAGTGCCATATATAGGTCGAGTTATCGCTCGATTTCAAACGTTTAGCTTCAATGTTATTAATATGTGTATTTCCACTATCGACATTCAATAAGAATAGACCATCTATCAAAGGTGCATGTGCATAAAACATATTACTCATACAAATCGAACAACCATTATTCTCGGATTTAAACAAGTAACTGTCTCGCAATAAGCAAGATCCCGTTGTAATATTCATGCTTAACGCAGGCACCAAATAACAATTATTTAAGTATAAAACTAATCCCGATGGTAGATGAAGAGGTAGCGTGCCAACCGCGATCACATCAACCTTTGATCCGTTTCCAACGCGCATCGTCACCTCGTTCTTCGCTAGCTTCCATTTATTCTGCAGCACCTGTTTCGAGTTACAAATATGAGCAACTGAACCAGTATCAAATACCCAGGCACTACTACGAGTACTAGTGAGATACACATCAATAACATGTATATCGGATATACCTTTCTTCTTGATGTTGCCGTTCTTCAAATCCGCCAAGTACTTTGGGAAATTCCGCTTCCAGTGACCTTCTCCCTTGCAGTAAAAGCACTCTGTATCAGGCTTGGGTCCAGCCTTGGTCTTCTTCGTCGGTGCGGTAACTTTCTTACCACCCTTCTTGAAGTGTCCCTTTTTCTTAGACTTGCCTTTCTTGAATTTGGTGGTCTTATTGACCATCAACACTTCGTGCTCTTTCTTGATCTCCACTTCTGCAGATTTTAACATGGAGAAGAGTTCTGGCAACTGCTTGTTCATGCTTTGCATATTGTAGTTCATCACAAAGTTCTTGTAACTTGGTGGTAGTGATTGGAGGACACGGTAAATCCCCAAAGCATTAGGAATCACTATACCCAAGCTTTGAAGTTTGTTTGCGTGCCCAGACATCTTAAGCACATGCTCACAGACGGAGCTGCCCTCTTCCATCTTGCAGTTAATGAACTTTTCAGAAGCCTCATAGCTCTCAACTACCGCGTGAGTCTCAAAGATCAATTTGAGTTCACGGACAATATCATGTGGGTCTGAATTCTCAAACCTTTTCTGAAGCTCCGATTCCAAACCATACAAGATAGCACACTGAACTGTGGAGTACTGATTCTTCCGAGTGAGGTAAACATTCTTTACTTCATCGGTAGCATCAGCTGCAGGCGGGTCACCCAGCGGTGCATCCAGCACATAGGTCAAATTACCAGCATTGAGGACAATCCTCAAATTGCGGAACCAATCCGCGAAGTTGCTTCCATTGTTTTTCAACTTTTCTTTCTCTAGGAACGCATTAAAATTGATGGTAGGGGCCGCCATTGATCTACAACATATTTGCAATAGTTTAGACTAAGTTTATGACAAATTGAGTTCTAATTAATAGTTAAATTAATCTAGGTGAACTCCCACTCAAAACAATATCCCTCACATTGTTTTAGTGATCACACGAACCAAATCCACCACATCAAAACCGATCATCACGAGAGTTGATGTTGCTTCAATGGCGAACAATCTACATGTTCATCATATCTACTATATGATTCATGCTTTACCTTTTGGTGATTCATGTTCCCAGACCATGTCTGTACATGCTAGGCTTGTCAAGATCAAACCTTAGTTTCCGCATGAGCAAATCTGGCTTGCTCACGTTGTATACACTTGCGGAATCTAACACACCATATCATCACGTGGTGCTTCGAAACAACAAGCTTTATCAACGGTGCTTACTAAGGATGAACACTTTAGAACTTGAAATTCATGTGCATGAGGGATCATCTTATAATGCTACCATTGTTAACTAAGCAATACAAGATGCATAAAGGATTAACATCACATGCAATTCATAATATGTGATATGATATGGCCTTTCTTCTTTGTGGTTCCGATCTCCATCTTCAAGCACGAACATGATTTCCATCATCACCGGCATTGCATCAAGGTCAATGACGCTGCTCTCTGGTTGTCGTCCACCGGCTTCAACTATTACACCTACTTTGAATAGACACGCGTGTCTTAACATAAATTAAAGACAACCATATGGCTCCTGCCGGTTGCCAACTTACAATAAGGAACATTGCATACATCAAATATAATCACAATCATGGCCATATCACATCACAGCACACCCCTGCAAAACAAAGTTAGACGCCTCTAATTTCTTTGCATGTTTTACGTGGTTTGGGGCTTTCAATAAGTGTCGATCTAACTTACGAACAAGAACCACAACGTTGATGTTTGAACTATCAAGTTCCCTTTGTAAATTGTATCTATACTATAATGGGAGAGACAGACACCCGCAAAGCCACTTATGCAATACAAGTTGCATGTTGAGCGTGGATCAAGTCTCATGAACACTGTCATGTAAGGTTAGCCCGTCCCGCTTCATCCCATCATACCGCAAGATGCAAAGTACACAAGAAGCAATTGATAATAAAAGCACCACCGCCCATAATGACCATTGTGTTCTACTCGTGCAACAGATCTACATATAGACACGGCTCTGATACCACTGTAGGGGTTCGTAGCATGGAAAACAAAAAATTTCTACCGCATACAAACAAACAAGCCAAGATCTATCTACTAGATTCTAGCAACGAGTCGATAGAATATCTCACCCTCGAAGATTCCAAAGTGTTTAACGAGAGCGGATTCTCGTGGGTGATGTAGTCGTACTCTTCCCGATCTCAAGATCGTGTAGACGATCCTTCCGACGCTGCGTTCCGGCAGCGCTTCCGCAGTCGGTCACACGTTCGGTACTCGACGAAGACCTTCCTCTCCCTTGTTCCAGCAGGCAGCGGAGGTTGTAGCACTCTCCTCGCGTTTCCGGCAGCACAACGGCGTGGTACCGGAAGTAGAGGGGAGATCTCACAGGGCTTTGCCTTAAGCCGGAGCGAGTATGGTGGACTATGAGAGAGCCTCGGTTATCTAGGGTTTAGACACACCAAGGAGGAGAGGCTAGGCCGGCGGCTAGGGCAAGGGGTGCCCCAACTCGGTGGCTAGGGTTAGCCCTAGGCGGCGGCAGTAGGAGGTGGCGGCGCCGGCGGCTTGGAGCTAGGGTTTGCGGGGTGCAACTTGTGTGTTTGGAGGGGCAGCCCTGCCCCTCCTTATATAGGTGGAGGGGGAGCGCCAAGGGGAGGGGATTCCCTCCCCAACTCGGCTTCCAAGCCCGGCGGTGGAGGGAGAGGGACTTCCTCCCCAAGTAGGTTTCCTACTCTCTCTCCACCAAACAAAATAGTCGTTTGACTTTTCAAATTGGCGTTTGACTTTTCAAACTAGGATTTGATTTAACCCTTTATTTTGTTCAGCGATGACACCTAGTACATGATGCAACCATTCCAACTTGTTATGACACATTCATGTACCCTTCCCCTCCGGAGTGCCGGACATTCCGGAACCTTCTAGAACATTCCGAATGAAAACACCGGAACCATTCTCCAACCCCGAAACATGACTTTCCTTATATGAATCTTATTCTCCGGACCATTCTGGATCTCCTCGTGATATCCTGGATCCCATCCGAGACTCCAAACAACATTCGGTCTCTTACTCATTATTCCATAACTACTCAACAACGTTGAATCCTTAAGTGTGTCTCCCTACGGTTCGTGAATTATGCGAACATGATCGAGACACTTCTCCGAACAATAACCAATAGAGGAATCTGCAAATTCATATGGCTCCCACATATTTCTACGATTACTTTGCGATCGAATGAACCACTTACATATGATGCCAATTTCCCTTTGTCTCACGATAGTTTACTTATCCGAGGTTTTGATCGTCGGTATCTCTGCATACCTACTTCAACCTCGTTACTGATAAGTACTCTTTTCTCGTTCCCTTGATATGTGATCCCTTATGAGCCATTCACATGCTTGCAAGCCATTTGGATGACATTCCACCGAGAGGGCCCAGAGTATATCTATCCGTCATATGGATGGAAAAATCCCACTCTTGATCCATGTGTCTCAACCAATACTTTCCGAACACTCAATGCCATATTTATAGCCACCCAGTTACGGTGTGGTGTTTGATGTTATCAAAGCATCCTTCTGGTGATGGTGATAAGCATGATCTCATGGTCGAAGGAATTAGGTTACTATGTATTAGAAAGCATATAGCAATTGAACTATTAAAATGACTTGATCTTTATGCTACGCTTATCTATAGGAGTATGTCCATCATATCATTCTCCTAATGATGTGATCTTGTTGTTATTAACATCTCAATGTTCATGATAGGGAAACCACAATCATTTATTAACCAACAAGCTAGTATTATAAAGAGGCTTTACTAGGGACTCTAATTTAGTTTACAAATCACACAAGTATTAATGTTTCCTTGTTAATACTATTATAGCATGAATGTAAACATTTATCATAAACACAAAGATATAATAATAACTACATTTATTATTGCCTCTAGGGCATATCTCCAACACTAAAGTGATCAAGTTTTATGCTTAGCACTATCATCTACAAGTGGGGGTAAACACTAATGAGGGGTGGTAATCAAGTGTGACTTATATAAGTTCAATCTCATGCCCAGGATGACATCAAGATTATCTAACTTAGGCCAAGTTTTATGCTCTTTGTGCTACCTTTAAAAGTCTTTCTTAACTCTACAAATTACTAAGTAAACACAAATAAAAGCTTTGATAAAGAAATAAAATAATTAAGCTTGCAAGTAAAACTAGGATTGGGTATCATTAGTTGGTATAATCAAGGCATGCCTAATGCATTACATAGATTATCTTGTAGGTTTAAGCCTGCAAGTATGACTTGCATGGTTTAGCTTAGCTTGCCTTGTGCAGAGCAGTGGTTGAAGTTCTCCTCGGCTTCTTCCTCGTAGTAGTCTCCTTCCTCCTCATATCCTTGGTTGGTACTAGCGTCTATAAATAAATACGAGGTACACAATCACCAGACAATCCTTAACTACTCTACTTAGCACACAAAGGCTCACACTAGATGATCTAGCATCATCACTATTATCACAAGGATTAAGGCAAAGGTTCTATTTATTTTATTTAGAAAAGTAATTTCTACTCATTGAAAAAACACTTAAGATTTAATATTCTGCAACTAAAATAGGGGATCATGTTGACACATGTCATCACCACATATTTCAGTACTTAGCAGTGTGATTTAAAGTGGAGTCACAATTTAATAAGGATTAACCTTTTTATTTTAATTAAATAAAGTGACTAGAAATGACTATGGGGCATTCTTTTATTACTTGTCCATTATTTCGGCATGTAAAGCTAGATATTTTTATATATTCAGAAAGGTCTTGTTAAATGTGATTTTTGAGAGTTGGAATGAACTCAAAAGCTTTTATGGTTGAATTTTGAAAAATGTTTGAATGCATAAAAGTCTCTTCCTTGTTATTTTTATTATAGGTGATCTATAATTTCAAATGATTTGAATCCATCGGGCTTGGATTAATATTTTCAGTACCTTTCTAGCAAAATTGGTTTCATGCAATTTGGTTTAGTGAAACTCTCTGGATTGATTTTTGAACTAGGGACATAACTAAGTTTGAAACTAAATGGAAAAAACTAAGTTTGAATTACTGGTTCACGCGGGAGTGTAACTGGGCCGGCCCACTGCAAACAGCACGCGCGCGGGCCGGTTTAAGAGGTTGTCCGCACCAGTCAGCAAGACAGGGGGTGCGAAGGGGTACGGGATGATTTGGGCTGTAGGATTAGAAGCTAGATCTATGGCTGAGGTTCATCGTCCACATCTAAATAGAACGGAGCGATGTCAAACCTTAGCGCGGACAGTGGGGGTCAGTGGCAGCTCACTGGGGCTCCGGTGATGGTCAGCGATGTGGACAAACGACAAAGTCGACGACGGTGATCTCCTAGTACCGGTGGCTCCTCCTGGGGTAGCTCCAATCAATGGCTCCTCTTCTCCTCCTCCGTGGCAGACTCTAGCGAAATTCGGCCACCTGGTGCTCGCCTTGCTCCGGGGATGAGTGAGTGTGATCAGTGAGAGGTGGGGAGTGATATGGTGTGCTAAAATCGAACGGGGAAGGCCTCTATTTATAGTGCGACGAGGGGACCGAAGGGTGCGGGTGGAACTCGTCGTGGTCGTCTGCACAACAAGCTAACAACATGGCTGGGGGTAGAGGACGGTGCACTATCTCCTAGCAAAGCTCAACGGCATGGTGGAGAGGCATGGGGAGGTGCGATGCGGTCAAGACGCTGTGATGCTCTGGGCGGGTCCGACGGGAAATTTAATGGTGCATGGGCACTCATGGTCATGCGGCGACGAACGGGCATGTCCGGACGGTTCCTAGGGCGGTGGTGATCACGCACGCGAGCGGTGAGGGAGGGGCGCGGTATGTGCGAGCGTGTCGAGCATGGCGCTCTGGCGCGCTCTTGGCATGCTTGTAGAGAAGCTGGGCATGCTTGTTCTGAGTGTTCGAGGGGCTAGCAAGGCTTGGGCACTAGACAGGGGGTGGAAGTGGACGGTGGCGTGTGTCCCAGACAAGGTGGCTAGGCTTGGTGAGGCTCCTAGCTTGCTGTCGACATTGGGGTGGCAAGTTGGGCTCGGCCATGGTCACCATTGATGATAATGTCAAGCTTACAGTGAGCTAGGTCTTGTTAAATAAGTTAGATCATCAATATGAGTGTAGTGTGAGCTAGAGAGGGAACAAGTTAGGCACAAACACTGCTCACTATAGTGTTTGGTGTTTTATTTTATTTGTGTTCACAAGGTGTTTGATGAAATGGACGCAAGAGATTTGAATTTTTATTTTTGAGTGAAACTTGGTGGGTGTACTAGTCACATACTATGTAGTCTATGGTGTCTTGGAATGGTCAAGGTGAACTGGTTTGGTTGGGTTTTGGGAATGGTGATCTTCACATATGATATAGATTCAATTTTCAAATGTCATTTGAATCAAGTTTCCAAATGTTTCTGTGAGTTTTCAAGATGGGCTTGGGTTCACTTTTACTTGGTCTATCAAGGGGTGAAAAGAAATGGAATTGTTTCCGTTTGAAATCTTCGACTAGAAACACTCAAAGTGGTCTAGTGAGCAAGATTGGCAAAAATGATCATTAGCTCATTTTGTTTGTTTTTAAATTTCTCTTGATTTGTTTCTCCTTGGATTTTATTTAGATGATGTTATTTTCATCTTTAAAGCATTCCTTGCTATTCACAACAATCACACAAGTCCATTCATGCATTCATACAATCATCACATACACACATGCATTCATATGATTTTAATTAACAAATATTTTTGTTAACCCTAATTTTGGTGATTGGAATTTGATAACCCTGATCAATATTTTTGGGATTTTACATCATCTATGTCATTAAAGTTAAAATTTAGTCTACAAGACTATAAACTCCATATTAAAGGCTTTAATATGTGTTTTATAGTTTATTTTAGTCTAGTTGAATTAAGACCTAATGCATCTCATGACCAAACTAACCGAGTAAACACCAAGAGGCATCGACCATAATAAAATTCATTACTTGTAAAGTAAAATTCGAATGATCTTACTATTATATATTGTTTGACACACACTTATAAGCCTTAATAAGAAGAACAAGTTTGAAGCTTATCTAAAATTATAACACATTCTAAAGGAACCATTTCCAGTTTCCAAACCCTAGATCAACACTTATTCTGGGGGTACGAGTTTACCAAATTGCATTACATTACTTATGCATAATAGTATCCTGCTTCTTTAAACATTAGTCCTTACCGAACCAATGATGCTGATTTTTAGATATTGGATCTTATATTGTCTCTAAGACCGTGAGTGCATAATCTTGCAATCACAAAAGGCAAGTTCACACTTGCTATAACATCCCAAAAATATAACACAAGGATCATCAAACTCTAATCACTAAAATTAGAGTTAACAAAAACTTTGATTAATTAAAATCATATGAATGCATGTGTTAATGAAATGATTTGACAAATGCATGAATGGACTTGTGTGATTAACCTAAATAGAAAGAAATAGTTTAAAGATGAAAATAACATCATATAAAACATTTCCATGCAGAAACAAATCAAAAGAAAATCAAAAACAAAGCAAATAAAGCAAATGGTCATTTTTGCCAATCTTGCTCACTAGGTCACTTTGAGTGCTTCTAGTCCAAGATTTCAAACAAAAACTTTCCCAATTCTTTTCACCCCTTAATAGAACTAGTAAAAGTGAATCAAGGCCACCTTTTAAACTTCCAGAAACATTTTGCAACACCATTCAAATCACAATTCAAAATTGAATGTTATTCATATGTAAAGATCATCCATTTTCAAAACCCAACCAAACCAATGCCCCTTGACTAATCCAACTAACCAGATACCCCCTAGCATGTGCCTAGCAAACCTACAAAGTTTGAATCCAAAATTCAAATTTAAAGTTCTTGCAGATTCAAATCAAACAAACAAACATCAAACACCTTGCAGATTCAAATCAAACAAACATAAAACACTATAGTGTGCAGTAAAATTGGACTAACTTGGTCACTCTATGGTTGCAACTAGCCCTTAGTAGATCATCTAGCCTCTTTAACAATCTTTAGAACCACTGTGAGCAAGCCTAGCCATTAATGTCAGGCATGCCGAGAGCACCATTGCCACCCCATGGTCGACAGCAAGCTACGAGCAATACTAAGCCTAGCCAGCATGTCTAGCAAGCACCCCACCGTCCACCACCACTCTCTGTCCCAGCCCCAAGCAATGCCAGCCCCTGGACACACGGCATGACCATGCCAAACCTCTCTGCGCGCGAGCCGAGAGCGCTCCAGTGTGCTATACTCGACCAACACCCACAGACCACGCGCCGCCCTCGCTACTTGCAGGGATGATCACCAGCACCCCAGCAACCCCGCAGATATGCCCGTTCACTGCCGCGCGTACCACACGTGTTGTTCGACATTAAAATCACCGTCAGACCCGCTCAGAGCACCGTGATGTTCCGACCGATCAGCACCTCCCCACGCCGCAAGACCACGCCGTTGATCTTCGCCAGGGAGCACCGCACCGTCCCCTACCGTCGCCCATGCCAGTAGCTGCCTGTGCCGTCAACCACGACGAGCTTAGCCCGCGCCCGTCGGTCCCCTTCCGCCACTATAAATAGAGGCCTCCACCGCTCGTTTTCGCCACACCAGTTCACTCCCCTCTCACCCAGAATCACCCAAACTCACTCCCGAAGCAAGGCGAGCAGCGCACCGCAGGAATTTGGCCGGAGCCCGCCGCTGCTGGGGAAGAAGGGAGCCGTCGATTGGAGCCGCCCCAGGAGGAGATGCCGGTACCAGGAGAACCGCCGTCGTCGACTTCGTCATTTTCCCCCGTTGCCTGAGTCCCGGTGAGCCTCGCACGACCCCCACCTGCAGCCTTAGGGTTCTGTCTCTCCGGCGCTGCCCGACGTGGATGATGAACCGTAGCCATTCGATTAGAGTTAGATCGTGCGGGTCACACTTCCCCGTACCGCTTCTCCCCTCCCCGTCTCACTGACGCGTGGGGACAGTCACTTAACCAACCCGCGTACGCGCTGAGTGTAGTGGGCCGGCCCAGTAAAACATCCCGCGCGACCCAATAATTCAGATTAAGCTTTATTCATTTAATATCAGATGGTGATCTGAGGTTAGTTTAACCCTAATCCTGGTGGTGTTATAGGTTTTGGTATCAGAGCAGGAATGCCTGTAGGAAACCCTTTTATTGGTCGATGTTGAGTCTAGAAGTTAACAAAACTATTTGAAAGTTAAAAATTATTTGCAGAAACTCTCACTAGGATTCTTTTTACTCCTTCTCTTGTGCGTTTATGATGCTGGAGTTTTCTTATCCTATTTGGTTTGAAAAGGATTTCATTTCTTACCTCTTATCTCAAACATTTAGGATCGTGGTTTCGTGGTTGTTTTTCTAAAGTACTCTGTACTTGGTTGCTATTCTCAGATTTCCAAGATATCTGAGTTTTGCTTGGTGTGTAACATCTTAGCATTCCATTGTCATGGTTTGTAAGTAAGCTGGTTAGTGTATACATTAGTTTGCTTTGATACTACCATGCTTGATAAGATGATATGTTTATATAAAGTACTCTTTGTTCTTCTTTCCGTCTTGTTCCTTTGAATCCCTTGTCTAACTCCTTCTGTTCTTCCAGGATGGGTGACACCTCCCGTGCTTGTACTTGTTCTAATGCTCGTGGTGCTGCAAATGATGGGGAATCTTCCAACCTTCCTCCTCCGCCGTCCATGGTTCAACTCATGGCCATGTACGAAACCAACCGTGCTGACAACATGAGGCTCCTTGAAAGGATTGAGCGCAACACTGCTCAACACCAGAACAATCAATTTGGTATCAAGGACATCACATGTCTCACTCCGCCAGTTTTTCAATTATTCCACTGAGCCAGTTGATGCGGACTACTGGATTCGCACCATGGAGCGCAAACTTCAGGTTGGTCATGTTGCTCAAGCTGATTGGGTGACTTTTGCTACCTATCATCTGGAGGGAGCAGCTGGCTCCTGGTGGGAAAATTTCTTGGCAATGCAATAAGCTCAACATGTTGTTATATGGAAAGATTTCACTAAAGCCTTCCTAGCTTTTCATATCCCGGAAGGTCTGATGGATCAGAAGAGGGAGGAATTCCTCAAGCTGAAGTAGGATGCTAAGTTGTAAGTCTTATTGCAACAACCTGATGCTCAAACAAGCTCAACCTGATCTAAATCTAGTGGTAGAGATAGATTACTTAACGAATAGTTTTTGATTGATCTGAGCCACATAGATCTACTTAAATCCAACGACACATGTTTCTTGATCTGAAAGAAGCAGTATCAACCAATAGAAACATGATTTAAAAACAGAAATGAATCTATTAGATGATTGATTTTGTAAAATTCATAACTTTTGTTCTGCTTGGCCAAAAATTAAAAATTTCATATCAAAGGATTCAGAACAATGAAAAATTTGCAACTATGGCCTTAGTTTAGTATTTTTCTTCTAAAAAATTAGGTGTTTTTGCAGAAACATTTGTAGGACTATTTTGGATATAAAATTTATTATAAAAATGAATTTTTAGTAAAACCTTTTGCAAATGGTTTATTTTGAACCTACTGACCATAAACACTAACTTTTGGATTTAAAAAAATATAATTTATTAACACTAGAAAATTATTACTTTGAATAAAAGCATTTATAGTAAATGGAAAATGATTTTAAAAGGCTATTTTCAGTAACTTGTTTTTAAATGGATTTGCCACTTTTATAAATGACCATTACGTTTTTTGAAATGTTTATAACCTTGTTAGAAAACAATTTTTCAATAGAACAACCTTTTGCATACTTGCATGCATTTCTTTGTTTTTATTAATTTATGTGGTGAATTGTTTGAATGCTAGAATTTGTGCCTTGCTTGATTGATTTGTAGTGAACCTTGAAGAGTGTGACAATTTAAAGATCAAGGGGTGTACCTATATTATCTACTAAAACGGCAAGTGGTGCTTCATATATTTTGTCCCATTATTTTGACTATGCATTAGTGATAATTTTGAGTAGGACTTGCATGGAATTTTTCTAAGTACATGCTATGCTTGGGAAATCCTAGTAGATGTAATCTTAGAAGAATTTCTCTAAGTTAAGATACTTGCAATGTTATCAAGCTTATCCTAGCTAGTAGCAAACAAGGGTGAAATATATTCATGCTATGGAAAATTTTGCTAAGTCTTTGACTTATGCTTTTTCTTAATAAAACAACTAAGTAAATGAATCACCTGGGTGGAATGGTATGATTGGGTTATGTTGAGTGGTTACACAAGGCCCATGTATATGGTCTACCTTGTGTATCACACTTGTGGAATGCCACCCAAGAACAAATGGATTTGAGATACTTAGTGTTTAGAAGCTTCTAGTGCAACCACATGGCATATGGGCTCTTCCTTGATCATATAGGTTGCAATAATTCAGCCAGATGGACAGATGGTGGTAGGGTGACAGGATGGAACGTGTCCATTTGGTCTAAGGGTAAAACCTAAGTACTTAGCCGTGTCCCCGACAATGGACAAATTGAGCATCAAGACAATTAAGCTATCAAGGATCTCCTCATCCAAATTTCTAAGTTAAAAACTTGTGGTTGAACAAGGGTAAAGGTTCACCAATGTATATTGGTGGTTCCTTGGGTGATTTTGACAAACAAAAACTTAGTGTTTTCAACTAATAAGGAAAACCTTATTTTGAGCAAAGTAAGCCTAAGCTACACCTAGCCAAATTCATATAGATGTTAGATACCACTATTCTACCATAGTATCACTTGGCAATACAATTCAAATGTATTGACCCTTGTGGCTGTAACTTATTATGTTGCAGGTTTGTTTGACTTTAGTGAAGTTTGTTGAGTAGGGATTACAAGTCTACAACCAACATGATTTCCTGTGGCATAAGAAGATGAAGGACTCCATGCTATATAGTTATATTTGCTGCATTGTAATAAGATAGCCAAATGAGCTATGTAAGATGTAATGAATTATTTTATTCCTGGTTATAAGTTTTAATATGACCTTTGTTTCTTGATATTACATCTTAAATTGTGGATGCTAGCTATTCGATCCAGGGACTAGCATTGTAAACACATGGATCTCTACCTTATCAGGTTGGGACCTCTACACCTCTACCATTTGACGCCCCTCGCAATATGCACCACTAGCTCCTCATCAAGGAGCACAATTAACAAATCAAGAAGCAAAACAAGCTCGATTAGTGCAGGTGAGCGGCTGATGAGTGAGGCACGCGACGAGCTATGCTCTCTTCTGCCGGTGGCTCTTCCTCGAAGGGTACGACGGCCGCAAGTATCGCTCCCGCATCGAGCGCATGGATCCCGCCACACGATGCAAGGCCACCAAGGCACTCGACTTCTCATCCATGATGGTGGACTCATAGGGAAATATCATTCCCAAAATGCCACAGGCCATGGTCATGGCGGCCAACACCTAACTAGCATCCAACCTGCTACCGGCGGGAGACGCACGATACGCAATCCAGAGATCTGCGATTGCAGGCCTCGGAATTCTTGGAGCTGTACTCCATGAGGAAGTAGTAGTGGAGCCAAAGAAAAAGGCTGCGGTGCCTCATCCGAGGAGGAAGAGCACGACCTGTCGCGGTGCCACCACAGCCCACGGCGCAGGAGCAGCAACTACGATGCTCGTAGCGAACTCACGCGGTGCAAGATTGACTAGTAACGCGCAAAACACGTGTGCTCCACGGAGTCCAAAGACGAGGACACGGAGCTGTGCGGCGCCAGCTGCTTCATCAGGGCCGTACGACAATCGCGGATGCCCAAGGGCTTCAAATCCCTTCAAACAACCCGAAATTCGATGGCGCGCAGGAGCGGAAGATCTGGCTCGACGACCATTTGTCGTCAGTCAAGCTCCATGGTGGGTGCAAAAACACAACAATGGAGTTCCTTCAGCTGCAGCTGATGGGTGAAGCTAGAGCCTGGCTCAACAGCCTCCGCTCTAAATCGATCCGCAACTTGGAAGAGCTGGCATACTGCTTCATCTGCAACTTCAAAGGCACCAACAAGTGACCGACCTCAATAAAGGAGTTACGTGCCTACTTCCAGTGATCCAACGAGTCTATCCACTCGTACATATTATGTTGGTCCATCATCAAAAACTCCGCCCCGAATATCTCGGAGGAAAGAGCAATCAACGCCTTCAATGACGGTGTAAGGCGCCGTGAATTCAAAGAAGAGCTCGAGCGCGTCAATCCCAAAACCATCGATCTCTTGATGGACATCGCCAACCGCTGGGCCGATGGCGAAGATGCCGCCAACCGAACACGTTCGGATGACAAAGATGACTTCGGTCGTAGGCGTGATCGCTGAGGAAAAAGACGACGACCATGAAGAAGTCGATATGGTCACGGCTGGCTATGCCGACCGCCTCGATGATGGAAACCGCAACAACGGGTACCGCAGTGCCAATTACAGCGACGGTGGAAGGCCAACACAAAAATGGCAGCGCCGCAACCGTGACAATGGGCCATCCGCACTCGAAGAGCTGTTAGGTCCCTACACCATCCACTTCTACATCGATAAGTAGGATGGCGAGAGGAAGGCTAGCCACATGATCAAGGATTGCAAAGAGTTCCAGAGACTCCCTGAGGGCTTCTCCCTGAGGGCCCCACTCAGGGAATCCAGGATTCGGTCCCTCCTAGGAGCTGTCGCACATGGAGCTCCACCTCCGCCACCCGGAGCACCCGCGCAGAATAACGGAGTAGATGCATACACGCCACCACTGGGATCCCTAATGATACAAAAGGGACGCCAAACCAACAGGGTGCAGAAGAAGATCACCCACCAGGTTAATTTGGCTGTCACCTCCCCGCCAGTCATACCTGATCCCTTAGCGGCTTGGAGTCATGCATCACATTCGATTGCTCGGATCACCCACGCTAGATACCTCGCCTAGGTAATTCTGCCCTGGTGCTTGAGGCCCATATTGGAGGATTCGAAATGAGCCGTATCTTCATGGATGGTGGCGACCGCATGAACCTGATGTTCGCCAGCACACTCGCAGCTATGCGGATCCCACTATGTAGCCTAGAGGCGTCGGACACAACGTTCCACGACATCATCTAAGGGAAGGGAATATACCCCCTGTGCAAAATATGGCTCGAAGTCATCTTCGGCACCCCAACAACTTCCAGTGCGAGTGGCTTCAGTTCAAGGTGGTGTACTGGCCCTCATAGTACCACGCCATCCTTGGGCGAGTGCATTCGCAAGATTCCTGGCACTGCCACACTAGGCATACCTTCTGTTGAAGATATCAGGACCCAACGGTGTCATCACAATCTCAGGAATCCCTACCACGTCGGACAACTACGACAGAGACTTAAACAAAATCTCCCAGTCATTTGGCATGCAGGAAGAGCTTGCAAGACTAAAGGAGGTCACAGACAATGGTCTTCCCCTAGTCACCAGGCAGAACACACCAGATATGTAGTTCGACTCCATAGTCAACACCAAAAATATGTAGGTCCACCTGACGGACCCCTCCAAGACGGTGTTGATCGCCAACAACCTAAGTGCCGCATAGGAACTCGCGCTCGTCGAATTCCTCCGTGAGCGCTAGGAAATCATCGCCTAGTGTCCTGCGGACATGACATGAGTTTCCTAGAGAATTCGCTAAGCATGCACTCAATGTGTTTCCGGATACTAAACCAGTAAAGGAGTATGCATCGGCTGTCCGAGAAAAGAGCTAAAGCAATTGGCATCAAAGTCAACAGACTCCTTGACGACAACTTTATTCAAGAGATTAAGGAAAGAACCTGGGTAGCTAATCCCGTGCTGGTCCCTAAAAAGGATGCGGACATCCCGCGGATGTGCGTGGACTTCACGTCGCTTCACAAGCAATATCCCAGGGACCACTTACCTCTACCAAGGATCGATCAAATCATCGACTCCATTGCAGGATGCGAGAGACTCTTCTTCCCTGATGCCTTAGGCTACAATCAAATTCGACTGAAGGTCAAAGATCAAGAGAAAACGTCATTCATCACGCCATTCGGGGTGTTCTGTTACAACACTATGCCCTTCAGGGTGAAGAATGCGGGCGCTGCCTACCAGAGGTGCATGCAGGCATGCCTAAAGAGCCAAATGAGTCACAACTTCCAGGTCTATGTCGATGGCATAGTAATCAAGACTAAGGAAGGCCAGAACACTTATCGACGATCTCTGTGAGAAGTTTGACAACCTCGATCGCTACAAGATCAAGATGAACCCAAACAAGTGCGCCTTCGCCGTCCCATCCAGGCAACTACTCGGGTACTTCATCCCTCAGCGTGGCAACAAGGACAACCCAAAGAAAATCAGGGCTAGACTAGCCATGGAGAAGCCCAAGAACGTCAAAGGGGTCAGCTAGCTGGACGAATCGTGGCGCTTAGCAGATTCCTCAGCCGCATGGGCGAAAAGGCTCTCCCGTTCTACCAACTGGTGCGCAAGGCTGAGAAGTTCGAGTGGACGGCCAAAGACGATGAGGCATTCAAAAACCTCAAAAGCCTACTCTCCACATCTCCGGTACTGATCACGCCAAAGGAGAGGGAGCCCATGCTGCTATCCATTGAAGCCATGCATCAGGTGGTAAGTACCGCCCTCGTGGTCGAACAAACACAAGACGGCAAGACCCACGGGGTACAACACCTAGTCTACTACCTCAGCGAGGTACTGACCCCAACAAAGCAAAGCTATCTGCACTACCAAAAACTCGCATACGGCATATTCATGACAGAGAGTCGACTATGCCACTACTTCCAGGAGCATCAGATTGTGGTCATCAATGACGCACAACTATCGAACATCCTGAATAACCCCAAAGATACAGGGCAAGTAGCCCTATGGGGAATTGATCTGTCCCCTCGGGACATCATCTACGAGCGTCGCATAGCCATCAAGTCTCAGGTTCTCCCTCACTTCTTCGTCCACTGGATGGATCTCCAGTTATCAGACACTTCGGAAATGTCCCAATCTTGGACAATGCACTTCGACGGCTCCAATTGAGAGGCTGGAGTAGGAGCCAGAGTGCTACTAATGTCACCTCAGGGGGATAAGATGAAATACGTCCTACGGATGAAGTTCCGCGCATCCAACAATGAAGCCGAGTACGAGGTACTCGTACATGGCATTCAAATGGAAAAAGTGCGCGGCGCCATGCGCCTCTTCATCTATGGTGACTCCAACCTTGTCATCCAAAAAAAGATAAATGAGTGCGACGCCCATAGCGCCAACATGATCGCATATCCTCCGTTGTACAACTCACTCGAAGGAGACTTCAACGACTGCGAACCCCGAAACGTTGGTAGGGAAAGCAAGAAGAGGCCGACAAGCTCGCCAACGTTGGCTCCACTTACGCCCCAGTTCCACCAGGTGTGTTCCTCGATCAAATCTGCGTCCCCTCTATCAATCGAAAATTATCGAAGGACACAGGCAAAGCTGTAGAACACTCACGGGCTGCGCCACTTGAAAAAGCCGAAGGCCCCGAAGAGCTCGACACGGAGGTAGATGTCGTGGTATTGCCGACGAGTACGCCATGGAGGGGTCCTCACCGTGCGTGTTTAGAGACGTGGGGTAAGGCGGACGGTTGACGGGTACGAGGTAATACAGCTTACCCAGGTTCAGATCCCACAACGGTGGCGGAATCCTACTCCTGCTATAAATCACAATAAGGGCAATACGCCGAATTACAAAGATAGGTTCGCTGTGCGAGGTTGTCTGAATCGATACTAGGTTGTGTCCTAAAGGCTCCCATAGGCCCGACTTATATAGTCGCCAGGTCCTAGGGTTACAGGGAAAAGTCCTAGCCGGACAGGTTACAGAGTTATACACCGTCTATTACTAGTCTTGTGTATCTTGTACTCCAAGGCTCCGGATACGCTGGTGACTCCACCGTAGCCTTCCTTTATCCGGCATGGGCCTCCCTTCTGGATCCACCTAACTGGGCCACCCAGCAGGCCATAGGCCATGCTACCGACTATGGGCCACCCGGGTTAGTCAGATAAGAGACATGCTATGAGGATACCCATATAGCATATCCCCGACAGTAGCCCCTGGAGAACTCCAAGATCTTGTGCCATCTTGCCTCTTCCCGTGGAATGCTCCGTCTAAATGGATGTCGGCAAATCGTCAAGCAATATCTTGTAGTCCTCCCAAAGAACCCTGCAAAGGTTTCTCCGTCTTCTATGAGTAAATCAGAGAAATGTTGAATCTTCCATCGTACACTTCCGTTGTCGGATTAAATCCGTCCATGCCAGAATCTTCGATGGGACGGCTCATCTACCATGTCAGTTATGGCGACGTAGGCTGTAGGTCAGCGACGCCTCGTAACTCACACATGCAGAGAACGCAATCATATCCGATTTTCCCGCGCGAGCGATACGAACCGTTGGCGGCGGTGGTTAGAGACGTGGCGAAATTACCGCGCACGTTCACGAACACGTCATCTACACGGCAACCATCCAATTAGCTGCACGAATCTTGACGTAGAGTAAGATAAATAGTAACCGTGGGACACTTGCCACTTTTTCACCCTATTCTCTCGCGTCATCGTCTTCTTCCTCCAACCACACACCTCCTCGAGCTCTCCGCGGAAAACCTCGAGAAACCCTAGCCTCTCTCTGCACCAGTCGCTTCCTTCCATTCCTTCCATTGCTAGCAGCACCTCCTCCCCGTCAATGGAGGCGTCGAGAGAAGCCACAGCAAAGAGAGGGCCCGGTCATCCCCGCATCGGTAGTGATTGAAACCACCGGCGGCGACCACAATCTGGCGGCGCTGGAGCCTCTAGAAGAGGAGCCAGACTCGCACAAAGGCGACTGGCGCGGCTCGGACATCACCGGCCGCGACATCCAAGAGATGGTCGCTGAGGGTTACCTCCCCGCGACGGAGGGGCTCGCCTAGTGGGCGGCGCCGGCCGGCGAGGTGACGCCTTCTCCCCAAGCTGGAGAGAAAGTGTACCTTAAGGCGCACTTGGTACGCGGCGTTTCTCTGCCCATCTCCCACTTCTTTCTGTCCGTCTTGATTCACTTCAAGGTCCAACCCCATAACCTCTTCCCCAATAGTATCTTAGTGCTTAGCAACTTCGCGGCACTTTGTGAGGGTTACCTAGGGATTAGGCCTAGGTTAGATTGTTTGTATATTTCTTCACCGTCAAACGTGAAGCCGAACATAGTAGGGAGGAGCTTAGGAACTGCGGCACCATAAGCTTCAAGATCCGTCCTGGTCGGCGGTTCCCCGACATCGTTGGCCATGAGTCGTGTAAAACTGGCAGCGGACGTACTTCTACGGCCCCGACATCCCTTTGGCGGGCCGAGAAGTAAAGTACCTGGACTTCATGGATGGAGCCGCCGCTGAAGTCTCCACATGGTGGTCCCATGCAACCCTTCCTCCCACCTCGACCCTTCTCGCGCAATAAGGCGGATCGAGTGGTTCATAGAGACGGGTCTAACCGGCTTGGACCTAGCCATGTGTTGGTTCATTAGGCGGATCCAACCTCTGCAGCACCGCACGAAGTTTATGCACGAGTACACCGGCGACCGAAGGGATACCCTCCGGATCTCCGAGGACAACTTCTCGAGCGAGTCCGTCAAGTTCCGTCTTAAGGCCATCGTCAAGGTGAAGGATAAGAAGCGTGGCTTCACCCTCACCTACGACATGTTCGTAGACGGCAAGTGCTCAAAGGTAGGTATTTATTTTCCATGTATGACATTGCTCCAGTTGTTCCGTCTTGCCAATACCATCTTATCTAACACGATGATCTCTCACTTAACAGCTTAGCGATCTAGAGGAGGGCAACCTGGCTGCCCAAATCTATGATCCAAAGATGAAGGAAGTCACGGTCGTGTCCGACGATGATGCCCCGTTGGCGCGAAAGCGGAAGAGATCCACCTCTGACGCTGCCGACGGAGGTAAGAAGAAGAAGACGGAGGGTGGAGCCTCCAAAAAGAGTACTGCCGCCCTGGAGGCGGAAAAGAAGAAAGCCACCGGGATGTTTGCCAAAGCGCCCCCCTAGTGTAAGCCTCTCATTTTCCGACATCGTCTCATTTATCTGTCTTATTCCTGTACTTATGCATTTTGCATGTTTCAGGAAGAAAGCCACAACCAGCCTCAAGAAGTCCTCCAAGACTCTTGGGGCTTCTAGAAATATCAAAGATATGCTGCATCGCGACTCCTCCCCCGCTACTCCTGCCGTCAAGCCCTCCTCCGCCCCGACAAGCTCTCAAGTCCAGGAGGCACCAGGCCCTTCCGCCATGGAAGTGGATTCTGGCCCCTCAACCGAGCTTGCTGTTGTCGGCGAGCAGGCGACGCAGGAGAGTGCTGCTCTTCAGATGGCTGAAGCTCTGACTAAGGATGCCATCGGTAGCGGCAAGGCGGTGGTGGGAGCTGGTACTTCTGCCGAAGGCGGCGCCTCTGCTCCCCAGAAACCCTTCGAGTTTCCGAATATTGTTTACCCGATGCTCATGCCGAGTAACACAACTATGGTTCCTGGAGGAGTGCCGTCATCTCCGACGTGCGGTCATGAGGAGCTACTCCTACAAGCAGACATCTTGCGAGGAAACAACATTGCCTTTGGAAAGCTGCTGGCCGAGAGCGCTACAAGCCTCAAGATCATCGCACTTGTAAGTTTTACTTTACCTTTTGCATTTCGTATGAGTATCCCACTGTAGCCCCCGAGGATGTAGACGGAAAACCATAGGTTTTGCATCTATATGCTCTAAGAGTGACTAAGTTAGAAAGAACTCTCACTGTAGCCCCCCAAGCATTTAGATGGAAGAAATTATTCCAACAAGATGCTTTAAGAGTAGCACACACAGTGTTTATATTTTTCAGTGCCGTAGCCCCCCAAGCTTCTAGTTGTAACTGAATTAGTTCCGACTAGATGCTTAAATAAATGCTATGAATTTTTCGAGCTAAAAACTTTATACTGTAGCCCCCAAGCTTCTAATCGAGAACTGAATTAGCTCCGACTAGATGCATTAAAGAAAAGCTAAGCATATTGATAAGTTAAAAACTCTCGCTGTAGCCCCCGAGCATCTAGGTGGAAAATCTCCGACTAGAAGCTCCGAGCAGACTAAACAACGACTTGACTTTGTATTTGTTTCCACAGAACGAGAATGCTCGGAGGGGCATGGCCAACGACAAGTACTAGAAGATGCGCGCAGACCTTGAAGCTGAAAAGGGTAAAACCGCCATCTTGAAGGAACAAATCATCAAAAACAAGAGTCTGTTTTCTTATTACGCATTTCCGTCTTATTTTTGTGCCTACAATCTCCGAGTACTCACTGTGCACTTTGTTTTCTCCGACTTGCAGAATATGTCGCCAAGGCCAAGGACATTGTTGAGCAGTCCAAGCATATCCAACAGCTGGACAGCAAGAACAAGATCCTGGAGGAGGAGAGGAAGGAGATGCTGAAGGTGCACGAGGATTCCATGAAAGCCCTGCAGGACTCCGCCCCGCGGAGATCAATCGCTTGAAGGAGGAGCTTGCGATCCTGAAGGATCAGAAGCAAGCTGCTGATGAGCAAATCCTTCGCCATAACGAAGCGTTTAAGCTCCTCCAACAAGAGAAGGAATCCTTGGCGGACATCGTCTAGCACGCTAAGGCCAGCATCTTCAGTAAGTGTCCTCCGCCTTGTAGTTCTGTAGTCTGGATACTTAGAATTTATTGAACTCATGCAATCCTTGTTGGAATTTTTAGCGCCTATGGGTTTAATCCGCTCGCCTCCTTCGGACAAGGAATGCATGATTCTTGCCAGCAACTTCATCAACACTGCCATCACCCAAGCCAAGGAGATTTCCAAGCCCCTCTAGATTTATATAAAGGCCTCCGACTCCATGGTGAAGTACTCGGAGATTCTGCGCCGAGCCCCCGAGCGTGTCGCAAGCTGGAAAGGTTCATGCGAACGGGTTGGCGCAAGGATGGCGCTGTCTATGGTGAAGGCACACTATGAAGATGCCGACATCGACACGGTGACATCTGGTATCCCCGACATGGATGATGACGGCAAGGAGATTGATCACGAAGCCATCTTGTCATCACTCGCGGGGTATGATACCAGGGTTGCCGAGTTGGTAGATGTTGACGTCTTCGTGCCCAGGAACTTTCTCGACAACGCCAACCCGGATTCTTCCGAGTCTCACCATAGCGCCGACGCTGAGGGTGATTCTCCGGCTGGTGATGATGCGACCTCCAAGTCCCCTACACGCAAAGAGTGAAAAACACTTTGTAATTCTTGTTTCACCCTTGACGTGTGTATTGAAAAAAACTTGGTGATATAATCTTAAGGCGGAAAACAGTGGTTGTCGTATCCTGCTACTTAAGAGTTGATTCCCAGTATGTATATTATTTTTAAGCAAGTGCTGGCTTATCCATTACTTTGGTTTTTATGCTTGAATTTTCGTGAGTCAGAAGACTCGTTGTCGGAACCATGCGCTTAGGTGATGATGCCCAATGGCACCGTCAATAACCTGAGCACAAAATTGCCGACAATAAGTGCCAAAAGTCACTACTTCAGAATCCACATAGAAACAACAAAGAACGTGTAGACCAGAAAACTTAAGCTACGCCCGTAGGCGGAATTTTCACAAGTGCAATCGCAAGACTTGTGCATAAAAGTTTTATATGATCCAAAAATGAACACTAAAGGAGGTAAAAGACTCAGCAAAATGAGTGAACCAAAGAGCTTTATTTCATTGATCATATAAGAGGTACACAATTAGATAAAAAATGCTAAGTGTATAAGGGGCGTAACTGTGCTATGTTCCATGGGTGATCAAGCTCCGGGTAGTCATCATCCGGGTCACGTCGCTTACGCTTATGATCCTCGTTGGGTTTATCCTTGAGTTCACGATTGTTGACAACGTAGTAGGACCCATTGAGCAGTGCCTTGCTTATGATGAACGGTCCTTCCCATGGCGGCGATAATTTGTGTGACTTCTTCTGCTTAAGTCGGAGCACCAAATCCCCCTTTTTAAACGAGCGATGCCGAACGCGGCGACTATGGTAGCTGTGTAGCTTCTGCTGGTAGATGGCGGATCTTTGGCATGCCAAAATGCGCTCCTCCTCGAGAAGGTCCACATCTAGGCATCTGGATTCTTCAACGTCATCTTCGTCGTAGGCGGCAACTCATGGTGCATCGTGGAGGATGTCGGAAGGGAGGATGGCTTCTGCTCCATATACCATAAAGTAAGGGGTGTAGCTGGTGGATCTGTTGGGTGTGGTACGTAAACTCCACAGTACAGATGGCAATTCTTCCGCCTAGGCTCCAGCTGCTCTATATAGCGGTGCCTCAAGACGTGGCTTGATTCCTTGCAGAATTAATCCATTGGCTCGCTCAACCTGACCATTGGACTGTGGGTGTGCCACAGATGCAAGGTCAAGTCGGATGCCCTTGTCCCAGCAATAGGCCTCCACTTCTCCGAGTGATAAGTTGCTTCCGTTGTCGGTGATGATGCTATGTGGGAGACCAAATCTCACCACTAGGTCCCGGACAAACCTGAGGGCAGTTGCCCCATCAAGATTCTAACGGGTTTAGCTTCTATCCATTTGGTGAATTTGTCAACTGCTACAAGCAGATGCGTAAATCCACACGGTGCCGCCCAGACTGCAAACGGCCAAGTTATTGGTATTGTTCGCAATTCTTCAGCAGGAACATGTGGTTGTCGGTCATAATACTGGCATCTCATGCATGTCTCAACCAGCTTGTCGGCGTCCGCCTTTGCGGTCAGCCAGTAGAATCCTTGCTAGGAGGCTTTCGCGACCAACGATCGAGGAGCGGCGTGATGCCCGCAATCTTCGAGATGGATTTCGCGTAGGATTTCCATACCTTCTAGCTGGGAAACACATTTTAGGTATACACCAGTAGTGCTTCTCTTGTACAGCGGCAGAGCCTTCTCTCCAAGTCGGCTAACGAACCGACTAACTGCTGCAACACAACCTGTTAGTCGTTGTATGTCCTTTAGGCATGTCGGACGTTTTATGTTTAAGATGGCCTTGATTTTCTCCGGGTTGACCTCGATTCCACGTTGGGAAACGATGAAGCCAAATAGTTTGCCGGCTGGAACCCCGAAAACGCACTTCTTAGGGTTGAGCATCATGTTGTATTTCCGAGATTATCAAAGGTTTCTTTTAAGTCGGAGATTAAGTCATTTAACTTTTTAGACATCACCGTGATATCGTCCACATAGGCGTGAACGTTCCGACCAATTTGGTCGTGGAGGCAACGTTGCATTGTTCGCTGGTAGGTAGCACCTGCGTTTTTCAGCCCAAAGGGCATCGTGACGTAGCAAAACATGCTGTAAGGGGTAGTGAACGAAGTGGCCAATTGGTCCGACGTCCTCATCTTGATCTGGTGGTATCCTAAGTATGCATCGAGAAAACACAAAAGTTCCGAGCCAGTCGTCGAGTCAATGACTTGGTCAATGCGAGGCAAAGCAAACGGATCTTTGGGACATGCTTTGTTCAAGCCGGTGTAATCAACGCACATTCTTAATTCATTGGTTCCCTTTTTGGGGACAAGTACAGGATTGGCCACCCATCGGGTGTGAAGGACTTCTCGGATAAACGCAGCCTTAAGTAACCTAGCTATCTCTTTGCCAATGGTGTGTCTCTTCTCATCTTCGAAGCATCGTAGAGGTTGTTTCACTGGTTTACATTTTGGATCTATGTTTAAGCTGTGCTCGGCAAGTTCCCTAGGTACACCTTTCATGTCAGCAGGTTGCCAAGCAAAGATGTCCCTATTCTCACGAAGGAACTCGACGAGCGCGCTTTCCTATTTGGGATCCAGGTTTGTCCCAATGGCGATGGTCTTGGAGGCATCGCTTACCACAAGTTCCACCGGCTTGGTCTCGATGGCGGCCTTGAACGCAGGAGCGGAGTTGGAGATCTGCTTCTTCAACGCGGGCATCTCTGAGTCATTGACCTTGCTCTGGATCTCTTTGAATTCTTCGCTGTAGAGGACAGCTTCTGCAACGGCTGCTTCATTGATCTTGCAGTCCCTTGCCTTGGTAAAGCTTCCGGATACGGTGATGACACTGTTTGGTCCGGGTATCTTGAGCTTGTTGTAGACGAAGCATGGCTTGGCCATGAACATGTGGAATATGTCGCGGCCGAATATGACGTGGTACACACTCTTGAAGGGGACCACCTCAAAGGTCATGCGCTCTTGGCGGTAATTATTAACGTTGCCAAAGGCTACCTGAAGTGTGATGCACCCAAAGGACCGAGCCTCCCGACTAGGAACTACGCCATGGAAAACGGTGTTGGTCCGCCTTAGGTTTGCCTCCGTCAAGTTCATCTTCTTGAGTGTATCCAGGTACATGATATTGATGCTGCTTCCACTATCTACCATGCACTTGGTGAACTCCGTGCCATCAATCAATGGGTTGATGACCATGGCGTACTAGTTCTCCGTGGGCACAAGGTCTGGGTGGTCCGTCCTGTCCCAAGTTATTGGAACCTCCGACCAGCGTAGGTATTGGGGGACTGGGGGGAGAGTTGCCATCAGGATCCTTAGAGAGGTCTTCTTTTGTCGGACGGTGGGGGTGCCAAGGAAAGTGTGGTAGACTGGGGCCTTCTTTGCGAAGGGGTTCTTGCCCTTGTCATCGCTCTTGGCGGCGTGCTTGGGGTCAACGTCCTTGTCCATGTCACTTGAATCCTTGGACTCCTCCTCCTTCTTCTTCCGCTTGCCCTTGCCTCGCGGTCTGTTCTTCCGACTTCGCTTATAGACGGACTCCGGGTCTTCCTTGAGATCGTTGACGAACTTGTAGTGTCGATTGGTATGGGTGGCCTTGCCGCTGGCGTCGAGGTGTACGAGGCACGGCATATCGCGGTACTCTTCGTAGGTTTGGGGAACGCGGAGCGGCGCCGAGTTGGATTCACTTCCTCATTGCTGCCCGCGGCCTGCTCCCCTTCCTCGGCCACGTTGTCCGCCTTCTCCTCGTCTTGCAAAAGTCATAGCGACCATGTCGGTGGTTTGCTTTTCTTCTATAGCGGTTTTCCGCTTTGTACTGCTATTCCTCCGAGCTTGAGTTGGAATGGCCGTTGCCGGCAAAGAACCACGAGCATCATCGTCGGCAGCTGCGAACTCACTAGCTAACTAAATCATCTGATTCAAGTCAAGCTGATGATTGTCCTGTAAGCGCTTCAGCTTATGTCAGAGCAACGTGCCCCTTTCCAACCCGTCGATGAAGGCGGCCGTGGCGGTCTGAGCGTGCACTCATGCGCAGGAATTTTTCATATCCAGCCAGCAGGAGAGGTAGGCGCGAGATGTCTCGTCTTTCTCCTGCATGCACCGCTCTAGATCGCCCACAGTGCAGGGACGCTTATATGTACCCACAAAGTTCTTGTTGAATGCTTCTTGCATGTCCAGCCAGTTGTAGATAGATCTCTCCGGCAAGTCGTCGATCCATTGACGGGCCGTGCCCGCCAACATTAACGGGAGGTACTTGACGGCGACGTTGGGGTTGCCTCCGGCAATCTCCACCGTGTTGCCGTAGTACTGCAACCATGTGGCGGGCTTGGCGGTGTTGTCATAGGGCTTGATGGTCTTGTCAATCCGGAAACCTTTGGGGTAAGATGCGGACCGTATTGTAGGTCCAAAGCAACGTGGTCCCAGGTATGGTCCTTCCCGGGCCTCGTGGATCTTATCGATCCGCAAACGTGCATCGTACGGCTCCGGGTTCTTCTTTTTGTTGTCGATAGGGGATGGACTGCGTGAACGACACGGGCCTCTTCCGCCATGGTGACTGCTTGGCAGCGACGGAGGAGGAGGTGGCGGTGGGTTAACCTTCTTGCTGTTACCCTCCTGCGACGCCTCACGCCTGTTGCGGTTGCTTGTCGGACACGGAGGATCATAGTGTGACCTGCTCTTGTGTCCTTGGTGGCGCTCTTCATCATGACGGGTCTGTGCCACGTTGTCGCGGATGACGATGCCGCACTACTTTGGTGGGGGTATATCCGTACGATGGTGAGCGTTGTAATCTTCGTGACGTCGGGGGGATCAGGGCGATGGAGATGGGCGACGAGGTCGGCCTTTTTCTCCGTGGTCGGAGGATATGGGGATAGCATACTTCCTATTGCGTGCATCCCTCCGTCTTTGTTCTGATGAACCCGTCATTGATCCAACATCTTGAGGAGATCTATCCCTTGGCGGTTTGTACTGGCTAGATCGGCAGAGTGCTGGGTCAGACTCAAGCCACTGAGAGGTGGCCTTTTCCTGCTGCTTTACCGCCTTGGCCACTAGGTCATAGACCTGATCTACTGCCTCAGGCGATCTATCCTGTTCTAGAAGGGTCTTGGCGACGACGAGGTTAAGGAGTAGGGTGGGCATCACTTGCTTTCCTTCACTATCAATGTATGTCTTGGCCTGTGCCGACTTCGAGGGAGCCCATCCTAGGTTGCGCCGTACACCAGGATCATTGATGACGCGAGCCAGAGCTTTCTTAGCCTCCTGCTGTTGTAGCAGAGTCTTGTACTCGGCCTCCATTGCTCTAGCTTTCTCTATGGACTTCTGCATGTTGACCAGATCTCGATCTAGTTTGGCGCCTTGCTCCGCGATGGCTTGCGCCTCCTCCAGCAGTTGCTGGCATTTCTCGTCAAACTGAGTCACGTTCTGGATATGAGCAACGGTTAGTGGCTCGACGAGGAGATTGCCGTACATCACTCTATCAACTGGAGTAACATGGGCTGCCGCCGACGTAGATGCTGGATGCGGCAAGTTTGCGGTGTTGTTGTTACTCGGGCCAGTGCTGAGTTCCTGTGGCTGCTGCACTGGGTTAGGCGGAGGAGGCATGACCTTTGCGCGATCACCGTCGGCAGCAATAAGTGGCCCCTTCCCCTTTTCCAATGCAGTAGGCGGAGCTTGCCCGGGTTGGTCTTCATCCATCCCGGTACATGACGGTTTTAGTAGCTTGCTCGTCGCGCGAGTACTCCTCCTCCATCTCCTGCATAGTGGAGTCTAGCTCTTCTAGACTGAAGTCTATCTCCTCTGAATCTGCACTGAAATCAACATAAAGTGCGTCAATGACAGAGTCAGAGGGTGCCAGGACTTCCTCGATGACGGGCGGTGGAGGTGCAACATCCACGACGATGACTAGAGGTGGTGGTGCTGCTGCGACGAAGGCGGCCGGAGGCGGTGGTGGTGGCTGAATCGGAGGGGCTCCGTCAATGAGCGCGAGCGCAGTCTGAGCTGCTGCTTCGGCCTCCACGTAGTTCTTGACGGTGTTCACCATGCCCTCGAAGGTAAGTCGGCCTGACGCCTGTTGCGGCCTCAGAGAATGTCGGAGAAGCGTGCCATGGTCCAGTCCTTCCACAAAGTGATAGATGGCATCATCATTGGGGTAATTGGTCAGGTCGGCCCGTATACGGAGCCATCTGGCGAGGTAGTCACGGGGGTTTTCTCCCTCTCTCTGAACGCAACGCGCCAGATCGAAGATCGTAACCACACCGACGAACTTGGATCTCTGCTGTCCAGACGCGCGAACAAAGTCGGTGGATTTGCAGTGATCTTCCACCTTTATATCCTGCACAGGGGCGGTTTGGGTGGGCCTTGAACTTTTCTGATCTTTGTCGGCAATCCCCAAGGATAGATCCGACATTGATCCTTCCGCGAACGTATCCTGCCCGTAGGCGGTCCGTGCGGGCCTTGGTGCTTTCCGATCTTTGCCGGCAAACTCCGAAGAGAGATCCGACATCGACCCTTCTGCGAACGTGTCCTGCCTGTAGGCGGTCTGTGCGGGTATTGATGCTTCTCCGACTCCCAAGGAACTAGTGCCCGAGTCGTTTTCGCCGATGAAGAGGTGGATGTCTCCGATAGGAACGATCGAACACCGCGTAGGGTTCGTCTTCGCCGAGATCTAGAACTCGTCGGGGGGGGGGGGGGGACGATCGGAACGTTGCCGGAGAAGAGAACGCGACCGATGTCTACGGTTTCGCCGGTTCCCGCGAAGATCTTGGTCCTCGCCCGCTGAAGAGCCTGAAGCGCCTCTCGCCCCATGGAGGGCGCCAACTGTCGTGGTATTGCCGACGAGTACGCCATGGAGGGGTCCTCACAGTGCGTGTTTAGAGATGTGGGGTAAGGCGGACGGTTGATGGGTACGAGGTAACACAGCTTACCCAGGTTCAGATCCCACAACGGTGGCGGAATCCTACTCCTGTTATAAATCACTATAAGGGCAATACGGCGAATTACAAAGATAGGTTCGCTGTGCGAGGTTGTCTGAATCGATACTAGGTTGTGTCCTAAAGGCTCCCATAGGCCCGACTTATATAGTCGCCAGGTCCTAGGGTTACAGGGAAAAGTCCTAGCCGGACAGGTTACAGAGTTATACACCGTCTATTACTAGTCTTGTGTATCTTGTACTCCAAGGCTCCGGATACGCTGGTGACTCCACCGTAGCCTTCCTTTATCCGGCATGGGCCTCCCTTCTGGATCCACCTAACTGGGCCACCCAGCAGGCCATAGGCCATGCTACCGACTATGGGCCACCCGGGTTAGTCGGATAAGAGACATGCTATGAGGATACCCATATAGCATATCCCCAACAGTAGAACTAGTGAGCCTCATGCAGTTCCTGGCAGTCGAACAAACATGGACTCAGCCATACATCAGGTACCTAGTGAGAAAGCAACTACCTGAGGACCCAACGGAAGCCCGACAGGTCGGCCGCTGATCAAAGGCATTCACCAAACGAGCGCTTCTGCCGTCAAGTTCTTTGAATCCATTGTCTACAGGTTCAGAGTGCCTCACAGCATCATAACCGACAACAGCTCAAACTTCACCTCAAAGGAGTTCCAAGACTTCTGCGAAGATCTCGGGATCAACCTCACATACTCCTCTATGTCGCATCCATAGACCAACGGGCAGGTCGAAAAGGCCAGCGGTCTCGTCGGCAAAGGCTTCAAGAAGCGGCTTCTACGCCCACTCAAAAGGCTGGCTGGAGCCTGGGTGGATGAGCTACCCTCCGTCCTTTGGAGCCTGCACACAACGCCAAACAGCTCTACCAGCTACACGCCCTTCTTCATGGTGCACGGAGCCAAAGCTATGCTACCTGCTGAAGTATGCTACAAGGCCCCACGGGTCGTTGCCTACAGCGAAGCCGAATCTTCGGCCGCACTCGAAGACGCCTTCGATATACTAGATGAAGCTCGCGACATCATCCTGGTACGCTCGACGGTGTACTAGGAAAGTCTTCCCAACTACCACAGCCATCGGTTGCACCAAAGGTCCTTCGTCGAAGGAGACCTCGTCATGCGACTCAATAAGGAGGGGCACCTGGAGCTCGAATCACCCCGGGAAGGACCCTACATGGTCACCTAAGTAATCCTTGGTGGCGCCTATCGCCTAAAGGACGTCGAGTCTGGAGTCGAATACTCTACCCTTAGCTTTCTTTTACTTTCAATAAGGCTATTCAGCCATGCTATTCAGCCAAACACTATACCTCCTACATTACGATGAATAAAAGCTAAGTCTCTTGGCCCAAATTTCTCTCTCTTGCATACATCTACATCGTTAAATACACTCAGGGGCTGCGCCTCACCTTACGACTTCGTCGATTGACAATAACAACGCATAAACCCTGAGTAGCTGACCACGTCAGGCTAACAAAAAGGGCATGCAGAACCCATAATCAACATTGCACTACGTGCCAATACATATAACTTTACAAGGGCACCAAAGCCCACCCTATAATATACAGACTTTACATTGTTATATTTACTATTCGCAGGACTCAACTATGTTGGATCAGGACGTCGTCCGCTCCTTGAAGACATCTACTATTTCCTCAGCATACTGCGCCACTGCAGCATAATGCGGACGCATGTCCTACGACATACCATCTAGAGGAGAGGGTGGCCTAGCTGCTATCTCAGCAAGATCAACATCACGACGATTTAGCCGAACAAGATCTAGAGCTACCTTCACACCTGCCACCAGCTGATGACGCACAAGCTCCTTCACAGCGTCCACATGATGAAATTTGCCCAGCAAGCATAGGAAGCTAGAGGGAGCCGCATCCAAAGGAAACATCGTGCCCTATATAGCCGCAAATGACGATCTTGCGTGCTTGAGCACCCAAAGTACTTGGTGGATGTGGTCTTGAACCATCACGACAATAGTAGCCCGGTCACGATCCATCCAGAAAAAGCCGCCGACCTCCAACTCTTGTTGCGCCAAGCAATTCAGTCGACTTGTAACACGCTCTTTCTCTACCTTCGGAACAAGATTCACAACTGCACGCACAAACAGTAGATGAGAAGACATGAAGGTCAGGCATAGTCGAAAAGAAAATAAGCTCCTAGAGGTGATCTGATAAAGATTCAACTGCCCTTCAAACGCCACTGCCATCGCCAGCCCCATGGCGGCACCCACCCCTTCTGCGCCCTCTTCTTGCTCGCAGGGGCATCACCTGCCAAGGCCTCCGCTAGGGAGTTGAATTCGTCAAGGGTGACGCCCTTCGGGTTGATCGCCTTGTAGAAGCGGGCGAGGACCTCTTGGCCTTGCCTAGCGACTCCATAGTAGAGCTGCAGCGATCGTCGATCGCTGCAACGGCATCTGCCATGGGATCCCCATGCTCCAACATGCTGCGATCAAATGCAATGCCAGCAACATCTACAGGATACGACAAAAAAATTCGAGTGAGACAAAGGAACCATACTAGAAGAAAAACAAGCTGCTGAAGAGGAATGTACTGTCACTTACCGGATAATGCTTTGGCAGAATCCATGGCTTTCTCCCGAGACGTCATGGCAGCCGCAGGATGCTTCTCACGATCCTGGGCCTCTTTCTGGTAGCGCTGAAGGGCCTTGATGGCATCCTTCGCCTTGGTCTCCGCTTGGTTGTGACTCTTTTCGAGTGTATTCAGCTTGCAGAGTGCATCATTGTTCTCGTCTGCAACATTCAACAAGGAAAGGGTCAGTAAAACCGGTATTCATCAATATTCACGGTCGACCAAAAGAAATAGACGCACCTCGTAGTTGCTGAAGTTCTCCCTCCAAGGCAAGGTATTGCTGGCCAACGCGATTGACGTCGCGGATGAAGGGCTGCAAACAGGAAACAGGCAAAACCATATGAACAAAAGGGCTCAGGAGATTACCCATGTGAGGTGAGAAACTACTTACGTGGTCCCCCGAAGACTCCAAGGGTTTAGCTTGCGTCTTCCGAGCAATAACAGCACGAGTCCTTGGCCTCAAGGAGCTCGAAGCTTCATCGCCGGAGTCGTCCATCATCTTTGGGGAAGCAGCGGCAACCTTTGACTCCCCATGCATCTCGTAAAGTTATTCCTTGAGAGATGCATCTGAGTAGTTTATCCTAGAAGCACACGAAACATCCCAAGCTAATCAACAAAACAGTAAGCTAATACTTAGCACACTACAAATGCAAAGGCGATAGAAAACTCATGACGGGATGTCGGAGAGGTCGAAAATCGGTGTCTCCTTGTTCTTCTTGGCCGGTGGCTGAGGAGCCATGGCCTAGATGGAAACGACAGGAATGGGGGAGGATGCACCTCCATCCCCGGTATGATGCAAAAGGAAGGATGGCCCCCTCGATGTTGGCGGCGTCACCCCATCCAAGCTTTCTCTTAGGGACCTCTTTCGAGATAGCCCTTGGCTAGGCTCGGGGGCTTCCGTCGTTGGTGACTGCACAGGGGAGCATCGAATCAGATTCCGCGTCCCCCCCTCTGGCGCAGCTATGAACTTTTCAGGAAGAGGTGGCATCCTGCCCGCCAACTTAAACTCCTACAAATCAAGAAAGACGAAAAGATCAGTCAAATAATATCATATAAGGGCACTCGAAAATGTGTTATATGCAACCGCAATATTCACCTAAGGGACTCCCTTCTTGGCATGAAAGGGGGAATTCAGAGACCTCCTCGGCAGCTCCTCGTAGGCCTTATGCTTCAGCATAGGTGGAAGAGCTTGGTCGAGATTGGTCGAGGACATTTCCTCTGCCAACACTCTTGTCGGGTCGCTGCCGCCAGAGTACAAGAACTGCACCCAATCTTGGAGGCGCTGCACCTGACGCTTAAGGAAAGTGCGGATGATATCGACGCCAATAACCTCCTTGCCTCGCACCAACTGGAGCTCCTGCACCCGCTGGTATAGCTTCTCAACCTCCACGGCTTCACCCTCTAGGATCTCATTTTACCATGAGCACTTTCGGGTGACCATCTTGATGGAGTCGAAGGGGCCCAACCCATAGCGCTCGCCGTCAATCTTGATGTCGTGTATATAAAACCATTTGTTCCGCCATTGCTGGACGGACTCGCAGAGATAGAAGGAGAATAATTGGACAGTGGGGTGGATAGAAATCCCACACCCACCCAGTGCATAGACACCACCAGTACCAGACTGCCTCTTCAGAGAATACAGTTTTCTAAATAGGCCAAAGTGTGGCTCGATACCGAGCCAGCACTCGCAAAGCATGATAAAACACAGGAAGTGAAGAAGAGAATTGGATGACAACTGGTGGAGTTGTAGTGGATAAAGAAAGAGAAGCCTACGAAAAAATTCGTGGGTGGGCAGAGAAAGACCACGAATGACAAAAGCATAAAACATAACCCAGAAACCTTAGGGTGCATCGAGAATTACCTCCTCGCGAGGAAGGAGGGCGTCGCTCTTGTTCTGTGAGATGAGACCAGCCTCATGCAGGCGTCTCAGGTCCGCAGCTCTCATTTGGGAGCGCCGCTACCCACCATCGGTGACATGGCTGGCGGTAGAGGCCTTCTTTATAGCGCCAGAAGTGCTTGTCCCTACAACAGCGGAGGAGGATGACTTCTTGGACTTGCCCATCTTGGCTACGCGACAGGCAATGCGATGAGTATGAAGGAAGAGGAAGGAAAGACACACAAGATGTCCAATGTGCAACTACGAGTGAGATCTCGGAATTGTAGAAGAAGAAGAGATGAAAGCAAATGTCAAAGGGGAAAATTACTTTGATCCCTTTGTCATATAAAAGGAAGAATAAGATCAAGCAGAGCTGTTGATCCAGAAGCCCTAACGCGTGTCCCCCGTTGCACCATACACGTGTCATGAGCCGCTTGAACCGTCACGAGCACTCCGCCCACTACGCACGGGAATCGAGGAGACGCCGTAATTATCCCAAAATTACGCTTGAATAGTAAAAACTAGGTCATAAAATGGGACCCACGATCGTCTTGTCACCTCGCTACTACTACCGCAGACAGTTGAGCTCACCAGTCATGAGCAATGACATCATCAAAGAAAAAGCTAGCAACGTATAGAACTTTCGACTAAACAAAGTACTTACTCGAGTCTACGACTCAACCAACTACTCAGGGGATACTCCTATTTGGAGCGCTGGCCGCGCATCTGAGAAATTAGCATGGTGGAAATCTTCGAGTCCTTCGTCGAGTATGCGTTTCCACTATGGACTGGGGCTACTCCCATAGGGAGCGCTGGTCGCGCAACCTATGAACTATTCGAATGAGATCGTTCGGATCACATATGACGAAAAAACAAAAAACACGCAACAAACAAATCTTTTTGGCAACTTTGCCCAAATTAAGGCTGAGAGAGGTATCGTCTCCTTGGTCACCCGAAACACCTCCGCTGTTATAAAATTTTGGATGTTGTGTCTGCGATGCAAAGATAAGACGTACAGATATCATCTGACGGCCTGGCATCACACCTGACTGCGCTCTGCTAGTAACATACCTTGTTAGAATGCACGACGAAAAATCCTGATGAACACGTTGGGTACTCAACTTAAACACTAGAATTCGACTCATGTAAGACCTCAACGGCCTAAGTCGAATCATGCCAGCATTATTCCGGATTCATGTTCAGGGACTTGAGTGTGAAGTAGATCGTAATGTTTTTTCCAAAGACAGTTAACTGACCCTGATCCATCGCGTGATTCAGGCACACATATCAACAATCCCTATGAACTGACATATTCACCCGAAAACAGGTTCAGATGAGAAGCACCCGAAAGAAAATAGAGTCTCCAATCGAATATACGATTCAACTGAACAGTAAGGGGCTACTAACATAGATATGCCCTATGGGTACCTCATATTGGTATACCCGGTCCATCCCAGTGAAGGCCCATGTGAAGACTTGTTGCCCAAGGAGACTCCGGATTGACCAAGCCCGATAGAAGTCCGACTCCTTGGATAACACGACCAAGCTATAGATAGAATTTTGAAGGGTGAAACCCTAACTTGTAATCGACTCGACCTACCTCAAGACCTGGCCTCCTCATATAAAGGCCAGGAGGGCACAGCGAGGAGGATCTCCCTAACTCATACACACACCTCATGCCAGATTGCATCTGTGCACCCCCTGTAACCTTTGGTTCTTCCATCAATCAAGAATAGAGAAGCAGGACTAGGGTTTTCCCTTTGGGGGCCTGAACCTAGGTAAACCTCATGTCCCCTTGCTGCATGTCTATTAACCATCTCGCGATCTCCAGCATCCCCATCTTCTCCGAACCCAAGTCCATAACAATGGGCATTTATGAGTTGAACCCTCGTCAGGCGGCGGTTGGCATCACCTTCCAGTTGAAGCCTCATGCTAGTTTCTTCAATCTGATGATGCCGAAGAAGGCATCCAGCGACTGGAAGAAATCTTGGTTCTATGTCAAAGAATTGACCCTAGTCGGAGAGGTGGCGATCCCGGCATACACCACGGACCAGAGCAACCCGCGGCGACTGTCGGTGTAAGAGATGCCCCGGGGCAGAAGGGGGTGGTCACCGAGATTTGTGCACGGATTACCGTGCTGGAGGAGGAGGGGTTGAAAATTATCAACCTCTTCAATTTTTGTCCCAATGAACCGGCGGAGCCTGATGTACAACTACTTCGATCGCTCCGAACCCTCGAGGGAGAGCCTGAAACAGTGGGTCGCGGAGGAGTACGTTGTGGCCCTAAAGAAGATCATTATGGCTCCCTACGTCGGCATCAATGATGGGCTCGCCCCGTACAAGCTGAGCAAACACCGGCCCCCACGGTAAGCATGTTCAATTGTTTTCCTTCACAGTCGCATTTTCAACTTGTCTTACTAACTCAACCATTTTGCAGAAGTTCCAGATTCTAGAGCGTTGGTTGCCTCCTCTGGACGAGGACGTGCTATAGGAGATTCTTCATGAAGAGGTGGATGACTCCTCTGCCGAACAGGAGGGAGAAGAAGAGGTCGCTGAGGAGGAACACGAGCCGGCCTCAACTAGCGTCATGGTATTGCCGACGATTACGCCATGGAGGGATCCTCATAGAGCGTGTTTAGAGAGGAGGGTGAAGGCGGTGAGTTGGCGGGTACGAGGTAACATAGTTTACCCAGGTTTAGATCCCACAATAGTGGCCGAATCCTACTCCTTCTACAAATCAATATAATGGCAATACGCCGAGTTACATGGATCGGTTCGCTGTGCGAGGTGATATGAGTTATTGCCCTAAAGGCTCCAATAGGTCCAGCTTATGAAGTTGCCAGAACCTAGGGTTACAGAGAAAAGTCCTAGCCGGACAGGTTACAGAGTCCTACACTAATACTAACTAGTCTTTGTGTCTCGCTCTCCAAGGCTACGGGTTGTTTGGTGACTGCACCGTAACATTCCTTTATCCGACATGGGCCTCCCTTCTAGATCTTTCTAACTTGGCCGCCCAGCAGGCCATGGGCCTTACTACCAACTGTGGGCCACTCGGGTTAGCCGGATTAGAGACATGCAATGGTGATACCCATTTTTTGGGGGTCGCAACATAGAAAACAAAAAATTTCCTACTATGGGAACTACTAAGCACCAAGATCCATCTACTAGATACAAGCTACGGGTGGATATACATGCATAGAGAACATACCCTTGTAGACCCCAGAGAACTCCAAGATCTATCATATACTTGGAATATTAAACACACATGTTAAACCTACATGTATTAACGTTTCCGTATTAATACAATTAAAACATCTATCATATACTTGTAATACATATAATAACAACTTTATTATTGCCTCTTAGGGCATATTCCCTTCACATTTAGCATATCCCCAATAGTAGCCCCTAGATTACTCCAAGATCTTGCACCGTCTTGTTTCCAATTTGAATGCTCCTCCTAGGAGATGTTGGCAATTCGTCAAGCAATATCTTGTAGTCTTCCACCTTACTCTTCTCATAGTCGGACAGGATCCGTCCATGCCGGAATCTTCAGATGGGACTGTTCGTCTTCAGCTGTAAGTGAGATGAGGTAGACTGTAGCTCTTGTCACCTTGAAACTCACATATGTAGTAAACATAATCTAGAGATTTTTCTGTGTGTAATACCCGAAACATCGAGCAACAACAGGGGAACGTGGCGATATCTCCGCGCATGTTTGCACACACGCTATCCACACATCGGCCGTTGGATCGTTTTGCATGAATCTTCATGCCGGGGCTATATACTTTTCATTATGTAGGTTGTTTTCTTTTTGCCCTCATTCGCTCCCGCATTGTCTTCTTCCTGGAGGCGGTGACCAAATTCTAGCGGCGCTCGATCCGCTGGAGGAGGAAATGGACTCCCACAAACGGATATCCGCTCGATTTGCTCAAATATCACCGTCGGGTACATCAAAGAGATGGTCACTAAGGGGTACCTCCCCGCGATGAAGGATTTGGCCAAAGAGAAGGTATACCTCAAGGCTCAGATGGTGCGCAACATCTCCCTTCCATTCTCTGACTTCTTCCTCTAAGTTCTCCAACACTTCCAGATTCATCCTCATAACCGTTCTCCCAATAGTATCTTAGCACTTAGAAATCTCATAGATTTGTGCGAGGGATTCCAAGGGATTCAGCCTAGGTTATATTTGTTCATCTATTTGTTTACCATCAAGAGGGAAGCTGGAGTGAGCAAAGATGAGCTTACGAACTGCTGAACAATTAGCTTCAAGGTCCGTCCTGGCCGACGGTTCCCCGACATTGTGGGACACGAGTCCTGCAAGAACTGGAAGAGAAGATACTTCTATGGCCTAGATATCTGTCTAGCTGGCCGAGAGGGCTCGTACCCGGACTTCACCAATGGGGCCGATGTTGAAGCTGCCACATGGAGGTCCCAAGACCTCCTTCCCTCCAAAGACGAAGCCTCCCGCACCGTATTACGGATAGAGTGGCTCGTTGTAACGGGTTTGACCAGCTTGGACCTAGCCATGTGCTGGTTCGTAAGGCGGATCCAGCCGCTACAGCACTGCGAGAAGCTGATGTGTCAGTACACCAAGGACAAGAAGGATACCCTCCAGATTTTTGAGGATAACTGCTCAAGTGACTCCATCAAGCTCCGACTCAAGGACATCGTCAAGGTGAAGGACCAGAAGCGTGGCTTCACCATCACCTATGACATGTTCAAGGATGACAATTGCCCAAAGGTAATTTACGATTATTTTAATGCATGACATACACTGTAGTTTTTCCACCTTTAATGCATATGTCCATCTAACACCATGATCATTTAACAGCTAGGTTACTTGGAGGAGACCTGTATGGCTCCCCAAGTTTATGACCCCAAGATGAAGGATGTCACTATCGTGTCCAACGATGATGTTCCAGTGGAATGGAAGCGGAAGAGCTCCACCTCTAATGCTACTACTGGAGGCAAGAAGAAGAAGACGGAGAGTGGAGTCTCCAAAACAACTATCGTCTCCTTGGAGGCAGAGAAAAGAAATATTGTTGGCATCACTTTAACCAAGGTGCCAACTATTGTGTAAGTCTCTTTTCCTCTGATTTTGTCGTTTGCATTGCTTCTTCATGTACTTATACTTGACATTTTGTATGTTTCAGGGAAAAACTAATCTGAGTATGAAGAAGACCTCCAAGACTGCTGGGGCTTCTAAAAATATCTGTGAGATGCTGACCCAAGTTTCTCCCACCATTGCTCCCCCTACTCCAGTCATCCAACTCTCAGCTGCTCCAGCCGGATCTCTGACTACGGCAGCATCTGATCCCTCCATCATGGAGGTGGACAATACTCCCTCACAAGAGGTCCCAGATGTTGCTAAGATGGTCGTCGTTCCCATCACCTAGGCAACACAGGACCTCCTCCAAAGTGGCTGAAGCTTCGACTAAGGATGCCACCGAAAGAGGAAATCCGTTGGTGGTTCGAAGTGGATCTGCTGCGACCACGAGCCAGGTGGAGGCCTCCAAGCTTATAATCCATACAATTGTTCCAAGGCCATCTGCCTCATCTCCTAGTGCAGAACCGACCTCTCCGACTTATGGTCTTGAGGAGCTGCTCAAGAAGGAGGAGATCCTCCGACTAAACACAGTTGCTTTTGCCAAACTATACTTAGAAGCCGCCAATAACCTCAAGATTATTTCCTTATAAGTCTTTTATGCTTTTTCATTTCACATATAATATCACACTATAGTCCCCGAGGACTTAGATGGAAAACCATAGGTCTTTTGGTCTGAGTTCTCTAAGAGTGACTAAGCAAGATACTTTGTACTATAGCCCCCCAAGTATGTATTTTGAATGAATAATTCCAACTAAATACTTTTAGAGTATCATACATAGTGTTTATAAATTTCTATACTATAGCCCCCAAGCCACTAGTTGAAACAGAGATCGGACTAGATGCTTTAAAAAGGACTAATCATAGATTTGAGTTTAAAAGTTCGCACTATAGCCCCCAAGCCTCTGGGTAGAACTAAATAATTCTGGCTAGATGCTCCAAGTAGACTAAGTACTTTTATTTCTGTAGAATGAGAATGCCCGGAAGGTCTTCGCCAATGTAAAGTTCGCCAAGATCAACAAAGAGCTAGAAGCTGAAAAGGGTAAAATTGCCTTCTTGGAGGACCATATCACCAAAAACAAGAGTATTTTCTTTTCAGTTTTCTCTCAACTTGGTCTTGTGCTTTCACTTTCTGAATACTCATTATGCTTCTTATATCTCCGACTTGCAGAATATTTTGTCAAAGCCAAGGACATTGTAGATCAATCCAGGATCTCAATAGTGAGAATAAAATTTTGAAGCAAGAGAGGGTTGATGCGCTCAAAATAAATGAGGGGCACTGGAGGCTGTACTAGAATCTACCAACACAGAGATAAACAACCTGAAGGAAGAGATCGAAACCATCAAGGAGTAGAAAAAATCTATCGATGAGCAAAATGCATGCAACCTTGAGGCTTATAAAACTCTCCGATGTGAATGGGACTCCTTGGCAGAGGTATGCCAACAAGCCGAGAGCAGCATCATTGGCAAGCTTCCTCTATCTTCATTTTCTTCAAGCCAGGTACTTTGAGCAGATTTGTTGAACTCATGACTTCTATGACTTTGTCGGAAATGTCGATCCCATTGGCTTAGACAACTTCGGTGAAAATGCTCCACCGCTAAAGGAGTCCATGTTTCTTGTCGGGAACTTCATCAACACTGCCATCGCCCAGGACAAAGGGATTGCCAAGCCCTTGGACATAAACATCAAAGAAGTGGACTCAGTAATGAAGTACTCAGAGATCCTCCGCCGAGCACCCAAGAATATTGTAACATGGAAGGCTTCTTGTACCCAGCTGGTGTTGGGATGGCCTTGGCATTGGTCAAAGCTCACTATGATGATTCCGACATCGACGTGGTGTCCGCTAGTATACCCGACGTGGATTAGGAGGGACGCAAAATAGGTAGCGATGCAATCTGGTCCTCAATCGCCGGCTATGATAGCAGGGTCGCCTAGTTGGTCAAGGTGGATGTATTCGTGCCTTTGGAGATCATTGATAATGACCAAGCAGCCTCTAAGTCCTTAAAAACCACAAACTTTATTGATGAACAAGATGGCTCTCCTGTGTTCAACGATATAGCCTTGAAGTCTCCTGCAACATAAGAATGAAAAACTCTTTGTAATATTTGCCTTATGGTTATGTAACATGTGGAAAACAATGATGTTATAAGGCGGAAAACTTGGCTTCAAGCCTCCAACTACTTATAATCTTGTTTCAGCATGTATAGTCGTATATTTTTAAGCAAGTGCTGGCGTATCCATTATTCTGGTTTTTATGCTTAACCTTTCATGAGTTGGAAGACCCTTAGCCAGAACTATGCGCTTAGGCGATGATGTCTAATGGAAACGTCAAGAACCTAACCAGAAAATCGCTGACTTAGAGTGCCGAAAGTCACTACTGCAGAATCCACATAAAAACAATAGAAACCGTGTAGACCAGAAAAGATAAGCTAACTCCCATAGGTAAAATTTTCACAAGTGCAATTTCAAAGCTTGTGCACAAAAGGTTTTTACATGATCTAAAAATGAACAATAAAGGAGGTAAAAGACTCAGCCATATGAGTGAACAAAATGCTTTATTTCATTGATCATATAAAGGTACATAGTATACAACAAAATATGCTAAGTGTAAAAGGGATGTAGCTGTTCTATGTTCCGTGTCCGATCAAGCTCCGGGTAGTCATCATCCGGGTCACGTCGCTTATGCTTATGATCCTCACTTGGCCTATCTTTCAACTCAAGGTCATTGTGTTGTGCCTTTCTTATGATGAACGGTCCTTCCCATGGAGGGGATAATTTGTGTGACTTTTTCTGCTTAAGTCAGAGCACTAGATCCACTTATTTAAATGAGGAACGCATAATGCAGCGACTATGGTAGTTGTGTAGCTTCTGCTGGTAGATGGCAGATCTCTAGCATGCCAGAAAGCGTTCCTCCTCGAGTAGGTCCACATCTAAGAATCTGGATTCTTCAACATCATCCTCATCGTAGGCGGCGACTCTTGGTGCATCGCGGATGATGTCGTAGGATATGAGTACTTCTGCTTCATATACCATAAAGAAAGGGTTGTTGTTGGGCCACGTAGAGATAAAACAAAAAAAATCCCTCTAACGTCGTGATCCCAAGATCTAGCCGATGTAGAAGGCCACGAGGTTTACCACTAGACGAGCAGTTGCGGATTACTGATGAAGCGCGTCAGTTGATGCAGTGTAGTCCTTTGCAATCCGATCGTCCTGGTGCTAATCGTACAACACCTCTGCTGGTATCCACACGTACAAGGAGGAGCACCGGCGGCAAACTGCTAGGTTCGATACGACGGCAGGACTGCTGTGGAGCTAGGTTTTCCCACACATGGCATGACCTAACCGAACAATGATTAACCCTTTTGGGTTACTGTTCTCCACAATATATAGGGATTGAACATGGGCTCCACTCTCGTGGCCCATTCACTAAAGCCCATATAACATTAGTCACCGCGAGTTCGAATCACTGACTCAGTCTTAATCCGCCTTGGGTCCAACCTAAACAGATTTCCAGTTCGGATCCAATCCAAACTTGCTCCGCTCTTAAGTGTGTGACCCTGCATGCTCTTGGCAACTTAGACACGATTAGAGTCCGACTCTCAATTGATCAGTCGGTAGCGGCTCCTAGTAGAACATGCCGACTCCCAAGTACCAAAGAGTCATGACGACTTTCCTTTCCAATGCGACTTGCATCCGAGTCCCTTTTGCCTCACGATATACCTTGTTAGACTATAGGCGAATATTTGTCATCCCTTAAATAGTCCGACTCTCTTCTCGATCTGAGATAAGTGATTCACCCGACTAACTCTTAGTCGATTGCCTCGGTTAACACTTAACCGAGTCGTGCATGGCCATGCTTTCCGAATCATATCATCCGAGAGGGCCCAAAGAATATCTCTCCAAGTGGAGGGGAAAAATCCCGTCTTGGTTATTCACATCACGCAGCTTGATTCTCAGTCGACCCAAACTCTGCCTTTATAACTGCCTAGTTACGGATCAACGTTTGACAGAACCTAAGTCGGTGATCCTCAACTCGGATTATGCAATAACCTCAGGTCTAACGATTACATTGATTGAGATATACAGATGACAACTTTTTCGTTGTACCTCAATATGGGTCAATCCGACTCGCTAAACTCTTTAGCCGAATCTGTGTCAGTCGGAATAGCATCTCCATGCCCATGACAAGTGGAACCGAGTCATCAAACCGACTTTCACATTGGTCTAAGTTGTGTGTCCAGCACAAACTCAATGACCAAGGATATTTAGTACAAACAACATGAATGTATAGTTCCTCAACCGAATCACATATTCAATGATACACATCAGATGTTTATATAAGGACAACTTAATAAATTTATGAATACAATGGGAAATGTCATCATACATGATTACTTCTAGGGCATATTCCCAACAGTCTCCCACTTGCACTAGAGTCAATCTTCCGACATAACATGTCTAAGCATCTAATGCCCATGGCTCTGAGGTGCGCCTCATGCTTTGGCTATGGTAATGGCTTTGTCAACGGATCCGCAATATTTGCATACGTGTGTACCTTGCATAACTTGATATCACCATGATCCACGAACTGGGCGCCAGGTGGTACCGCATGAGTATGTGCTTGTTCTTCTTGTGTTGTCTAGGTTAATTGGCTTGTGCAATAGCACCATTGTAGTCACAATACACATCTAACGGATTGGACGAACCCTGAACCACACCAAGATCGATGAGGAAATTCCTCATCCAAACAGCTTCCTTTGCTTCCTCTAAGGCGGCAATATACTCAGCCTCTGTTGTAGATGCAGACACAGTCTCTTTCTTGGAACTCTTCCAGCTCACAACACCTCCGTTTATAATAAACACATATCCGGATTGCGAACGAGAATCATCAGAGTCGGTAAGATAACTCGCATCCGTGTAACCCTTTACACTGAGTTCATCTTCACCACCATAAACCAAAAACATATCCTTAGTCCTTCTCAAGTACTTTAGGATATTTTTATCCGCTGTTGAGTGGATTTCTCTAGGATCAGCCTGGTATCTGCTCACAACACTTAGAGCATACGAAACATCCGGCCTAGTACAAATCATTGCATACATGATGGATCCGACTGTAGAAGCATACGGAATCGCACTCATCCGACTTCGCTCATCAGTTATCAAAGGACACTAAGTCTTGCTAAGTTTTACAACATGGGACATCGGTAAGAGCCCCTTCTTAGACGATTCCATGTTGAACTTCTTTAACACTTTGTCCAAATAAGTACTCTGACTCAATCCAATGAGCCGTCTTGATCTATCTCTATAGATCCGGATTCCGAAGATATATGTTGCCTCACCCAAGTCTTTCATTGAGAAACTCCTTTCCGATGATTCCTTTGTTTCTTGCAACATCTGGACATCAATTCCAATAAGTAATACGTCATCCACATATATGATTAGAAAGTTTACTTTGCTCCCACTAAACTTATTGTATAAACAAGAATCATGATCACTCTTGATGAAGCCAAACGATTTGACTACCTCATCAAAGCGAATATTCCAACTCCGAGATGCTTGCTTCAACCCATAATGGATTTCTCAAGTTTACATACCTTGTCAGCATTAGCCAGATCGACAAAACCCTCGGGTTGTATCATATACACGTCCTCGGTTAATTTTCCGTTAAGGAAAGCCGTTTTGACATCCATCTGCCATATCTCATAGTCGAAATAGGTTGCTATCTCTAACATGATCCGAACTGATTAAAGCATCGCTACGAGAGAGAAAGTCTTGTCGTAATCAACTCCTTGAACTTGTTGGAACCCCTTTCGCGACAAGACGTGCTTTATAGACAGAAACATTTCCATCCATATCAGTTCTCTTCTTAAATACCCATTTGCACTTGACGGGTCTTGCACCGTCTTGCAGATTAACCAAGTTCCAAACTTGATTTTCATCCATGGACTTTAACTCGGATCTCATGGCTCCAAGCCATGACTCGGAATCAGATCCCACCATCGCTTCCGAAAAATTTGCCGGCTCATCACTATCTAACAGTAACACATCATGAACACTTCGTAATCTTGCCGATCTTCGTAGTACAGGTGATGTTGTCGACTCAGCTACCACAACCGGCTCAACCTCGAAGGTTTTTGCCGACTCGCTACTAGCCGGTTCCTCTCGAATTTCTTCGAGCTGCACCGTGCTCCCACTTACTCCTCAACTGAGAAAGTCTTTCTCAAGGAAGACACCGTTCTGAGCGACAAACACTTTGCCCTCTTCTCGGTTGTAGAAGTAGAAACCCAAGGTTTCCCTTGGACACCCCACGAAAATACATTTATCCGACTTGGCCGTAAGCTTGTCCGACTGAAGTCGCTTGAAAAATGCTTCACAACCCCAAATCTTAATAAAAGACAAACTTGGCTTTCTGCCTGTCCACATCTCATGCGGTGTCTTCGCTACCAACTTTGATGTAACTCTTTTTAGTGTGAACGCCGATGTTTCTAGACAATAACCCCAAAATGATAAAGGCAGATCTGTCCGACTCATCATTGATCGTACCATGTCCAACAAGGTCCGATTCCGCCTTTCCGAAACACCGTTCCTTTGTGGAGTAAGTTGAGGAACTATTCCACAACTTTTCAAATGGTCATCAAACTCATGGCTCATGTACTCGCCTCCTCGGTCCGACCAAAGAAACTTTATTTTCTTGCCGAGTTGATTATGTGCTTCATTCTAGAATTCTTTGAACTTTTGAAAGGCTTCCGACTTATGTTTCATCAAGTAGATATATCCATACCTACTCAAATCATTAGTGAAGGTAATGAAGTACTCATAACCACCTCTGGCTGTCGTGCTCATTGGTCCACATACATCACTATGTACTTGTCCCAACAAGTCGGACGCCCTTTCGCTTATCTGCAAAAGGTGTCTTGGTCATTTTGCCGAGTAGTCAAGATTCGCGTGTCTCGAACGACTGCAAGTCGAACGAAGTTAGGAGTCCACCATCATGGAGCTTCTTCATGCGTTTCCAACTTATATGACCAAGCCGACAATGCCAAAAGTAAGTCATTCAGATCATTTGGTTTCAACCTTTTAACATTTATGTTATAAACCGACTCACCATAAAGATTCAAAATAAATAACCCGTCATGGACGGGTGCAAAGCCGTGAAACATATAATTCAAATACAAATAACAACCATTATTCTTGATATTCGACTTATAGCCTTGCCTCATCAAACATGAAGTAGAAATAATGTTTCGACTGAGCACTAGAACATAATAACAATTATTCAGCTCCATAATGAATCCGGAAGGTTAATGAAGTTGCATCATGCCGACTTCCAATGCAGTAACTCTTGCTTTGTTGTCGACTCGAATATCAACCTCGCCTCTTGCTATGCTCCTAGTTCTTACTAGTCCCTACAACAAGTTGCAGATGTGAATAACTGATCCGGTATCATATACCCAAGAAATATTAGGTGCATCAGCAAGATATATGTCTATAACATTGCAAACAAGTGTGCCTGAGTCGGAAGTCATACCTCCACTCTTGGCTTTGTCGGCCAAATACTTGCTGCAGTTCCTCTTCCAGTGGACATCCGCCTTGCAGTAGAAGCAAGTGGATCCGGCTGAAGGAGATGGCTTACTCCAAGAGGAAGCGCTTGGGACCGGGTCCTGATCCTGCTTTCCTCCCGACTTAGCCTTCTTCTTAGTCCAAGAACTCTTCTTTAACTTAGCCTTATTCTGCACCATCAACACTTGACTGGCGCCCTTCCTGAGATCCGCCTCTACCTGCTTGAGCATCCCATGCAATTCAGTGAGCTTCTTATCCATACCATGCATGTGGTAGTTCGAAATGAACTGCCCATATGCACTAGGAAGAGAGTTCAGAATTATATCCGTAGCGAACTCTTCGCTAATGGGGTAGCCAAGCCTCTCCAGGGACTGCACATAACCAACCATTTTGATCACATGCAGACTCTCAGTCTTCTCTTGAGCCTGGAACATACTTTTGAGGCTTTCAATCATATCGTAGGCCTCAACATGCTCGAACTGCTTTTGCAAGTCCGGTTCCATGTGAGCAAACATAAGACAACTAATATACGTGGACTCATCCTTAGCCCGACGGTAGGCATTGGTGACAGCGACAGTCGCATTCTCATTTGGCTCATCTGGAAGTGGGTTGTCTAGGACATGGTCCTTTTTTCATGTTTGAGAACAATTCTCAGATTTCAATACCAATTGGTAGAATTAGTGTCGTTTAGTTTATCTTTCTCAAGGATAGTTCTCAATGCAAAACCGGATATCTAAGAGTGACTACTACTTGGTGCCATGATCTACAACAGAAAATATGCAAAACACATAAGACATGTATTCATAAAAGAGCAAGCATATTAAACACTTTAATATTTTATGCTCCCACTAGGACCAACACCCCTCCGATGGTTACTTAGTGATTCAGGATCCTAAATAAGCAAGTCGGCTAGTGAGCTTTAGCATCACCGCTAGCCGCCAAGTGATCTAGGTAGACAACTCCTTGTTAATCGTATCTCATACGACTCCTGTTGGACGGGTGGCATCACATGCCCTGGCTCCCGTCCGACTTTTCCCCGAGCCCCACAACCGTTGTGATAGACCCGTCTAGCTTACCGAGTGTTTCCGCAGTAAGAATCCGACTCGAACCCACCTAGTCGGAAAGAATTGGCAGCACCTCAGTTTTATGAGCCACTACCAAAAATGTCCGACTTGTGACGGTGCAAACGCTGGCGGGAAAACCGACTAGACCTTGTTTGAGGGATTAAATTTTACCGACTATCTAATAGAGGTAAAACAAAGGCATAGAAATAACACAAAATAAAGCAATTATAATGTGAAATGGTATGGCCCCTTCATGGCGATCTCCATCTCCACAAAGCCAGTAATCCGACTCGTGCCAACTCTTGTCACTTGCCGTCTTACTCCATGTCGTCGACATGTACATCGCCTTGCTTGCCATCCGGGCTCTCCAAATAGCTACACTAGCTTAGTAAAGTAAATTACAAGGAGAATCCGACACGCAGGTTGTTATACAATAATATGACATCACCTAGGCTCTAGCCGGCTGACAAAAAACGTGATTCGTAGATCACGTATGGATTACACACATACATCACATGCACATGAACTATACCATTCACAACTTCTTGCAAAAACAAGTTATGCATATATACGATATCTACCGGTGTTGTGAAACTCGCAACAACGTCTAACTCGCTACGACTGGGCGAAGCCGGCGGTCCCGCTATTTGATCTTCCGAAAACGTAGATCTCATCTACGATCCAGACATGGATTCCAACCATTGTTCTGATTCGATCAAACTTTTTGATCTTCGATCACCACATCTCAATTTACATGTCACAGTCTACCCCGATGGCAGAAGCCGACCGGTAGGGGTATGTCATTCCACGACCTCAGCAGTATGATCACGGAAATCAGATCTACCATTCCCCGAGTACAGTTGATCCAATCAACCTCGTACAAAACTGATATATCTCATAGATCGACCACCAAACAGCACATATATCTCATCTACAGCTAACCGCATATCACATATGCGAGATCTCGAGCCTAAAACCAGAAGCTATCACTCTGATACCACTGTTGGGCCACATAGAGATAAAACAAAAAAAATCCCTCTAACATGGTGATCCCAAGATCTAGCCGAGGTAGAAGGCCACGAGGTTTACCACTAGACGCGCAGTTACGGGCGTCAGTTGATGCAGTGCAGTCCTTTGAGATCCGATCGTCCTGGTGCTGATCGTACAACACCTCTGATGGTATCCACGCGTACAAGGAGGAGCACCGGTGGCGAACTGCTAGGTTCGATACGACGGCGGGACTGTTGTGGAGTTAGGGTTTCCAACACATGGAATGACCTAACCGAACAATGATTAACCCTTCTGGGTTACTGTGCTCCACTATATATAGGGAGTGAACGTGGGCTCCACTCTCGTGGCCCATTCACTAAAGCCCATATAACACTAGTCACCGCGAGTCCGACTCACTAACTCAGTCCTAATCCGGCCTGGGTCCAACCCACCCAGATTTCTGGTTCGGATCCAATCCGAACTTGCTCCCCCTCTTAAGTGTGTGTTCCTCAGGCTCTTGGCAACTTAGACACGATTAGAGTACAACTCTCAATTGATCAGTCGGTAGCGGCTCCTAGCAGAACATGCCGACTCTCAAGTACCAAAGAGTCATGACGACTTGCCTTTCTAATGCGACTTGCGTCCGAGTCCCTTTTGCCTCACGATATACCTTGTTAGACTATAGGAAAATATTTGTCATCCCTTAAATAGTCCGACTCTCTTCTCGACCCAAGATAAGTGATTCACCTGACTAACTCTTAGTCGATCGCCTCGGTTAACACTTAACTGAGTCGTGCATGGCTATTCTTTCCGATTCATATTATCCGCGAGGGCCCAGAGAAGATCTCTCCAAGTGGAGGGGCAAAATACCGTGTTGGTTATTCACATCATGCAGCTTGATTCTCAGTCGACCCGAACTCTGCCTATATAACTGCCCAGTTACGGATCAGCGTTTGATAGAACCTAAGTTGGTGATCCTCAACTCGGATTATGCAATAACCTCAGTTCTAAGGATTACATTGATTGAGATATACAAATGACAACTTGTTCGTTGTACCTCAATATGGGTCAATCCAACTCGCTAGACTCTTTAGCCGAATCTGTGTAAGTCGGAATAGCATCTCCATGCCCATGACAAGTGGAACCGAGTCATCAAACTGACTTTCACATTGGTCTAAGTTGTGTGTCCAGCACAACCTCAATGACCAAGGATATTTAGTGCAAACAACATGAATGTATAGTTCCACAACCGAATCACATATTCAATGATACACATCACATGTTTATACAAGGACAACTTAATAACTTTATGAATTCAATGGGAAATGTCATCATACATGATTGCCTCTAGGGCATATTCCCAATAGTTGTAGCTGTTAGATCTGTTGGAGTAGTTCGTAAGATCCACAAAATAGATAGTAATTCCTCCGCCTAGGCTCCAGCTACTCTCTGTCACGGTTCTTCTAAACGTGGTTTTATTCCCTGCAAAATCAGTCCATTGGCCCGTTCAACTTGACTGTTAGATTGTGAGTGTTCCACGGATGCGAGGTCAAGGCGGATGCCTTTATCGTGAGAGTAAGCCTCGACTTTTCCGAGTGATAAGTTGCTGCCATTGTCGGTGATGATGCTATATGGGAGATCAAATCTCACCACTAGATCCTAGACAAACTTAAGGGTTGTTGCCCCATCGAGCTTTGTAATGGGTTTACCTTCCATCCATTTACTGAATTTATCAACTACTATGAGTAGATGTATAAAATCACAAGGTGCCGTCTGCAGCGGCCCACCCATGTCAAGCCCCTAGACTGCGAAGGTCCAAGTTATTGGTATAGTCCGCAATTCGTCAGTTAGAATATGTGGTTGCCATGCATAGTACTAATACCAAATGCATGTTTCGACTAGATTGTTAGCGTCCGCCTTTGCGGTCGGCCAGTAGAATCCTTTCCAGAAGGCTTTGGAAACCATCGATCGTGGAGTAGCGTGATGCCCGCAATCTCCAAGATGACTATCATGAAGGATATCCATACCTTGTTGCTGTGAAATGCACTTTAAGAATACTCATGTGGTGCTTCTTTTATAGAGATTCCCATTTATTATGGTATAGCCCTTTGCTCAATGTACTATTTGTCGGCTTTCGTCTTCGTCGGCAGAAAAGTTCTGTCTTTGAGGTATTTCATGAACGGTTTCGTCCAAGACAGAGGGACTATTGTTACTGCATTAACAAATGATTCAACTCTATCCGTATTCTCTAGATCCACCCACTTCATGGATGGAGTCCTTAGATGCTCCAGGAAAACGCCTAGCGGAATTGGTTTGCAAGTGAATCCAAGCTTTCACAGTAGATGTGCTGCCTCATTTTCCTCCCTCTTGACGTACTTGACTTTGTAGCCTTCGAAGCACTTGGTTATCTCATCTACTTCATCTTGATATGCTACCATTAAAGGATTCCGAGTGTTCCAGGTGCCAACAACCTTCTGGGCAACCAAGTTGGAATATCCATATCAAAATATGTGCTTGATGCCAATAACCTTGGATACGTGAAGTCCGTGAATGAGTTCTTCATTTCCGCCATGTTATTTCTAGCCTTGAAGTGGATTTGTAGGACATACTGTAGCTTCTATCATGTTGGTCATTGAATAATACACCAGCCCCCGAGCCATTCAGTAGCTTTGATCCGTCAAAGTGCATTAACCAAAATTTTGGTTCTGGTAGAGGAGTATCTTCTGGCAGCTCCATCCAATCTGCAATAAAATCTGCCAATGCTTGTGATTTGATAGTGCCGCGTCTTTTGTAAGTGATTTCGAAGGAGACAAGCTCAATGCCCCACTTCACCACTCTTCATGTAGCATCGCTGTTGTTGATGATGTCAAAAAGTGGAGACTTGCTCACTATTGTGATTGGGTGCTCTTGGAAATAGTGCCTTAGCTTCCGAGTAGCAAGGAAAACTCTGTAAGCCAACTTCCGGTAGTGTAGGCAACGTTGTTTGGACTCCGTCAAGACCACGCTTACATATTAAACTGGTCATTGTACGCCATACTCATGCGTTGATTCCTTCCGCTCCACCACGACGACGATGTTGATAACCCGGTTGGTGGCCGCCATGTAGATTAACATAGGCTCCATCAACTCAGGTGTTGCGAGTATAGGTGCGGAGGAAAGTATCTATTTAGATCCTATAGCACTATGTACACCTCGTTAGTCCATATGAATTTGTCCGCCTTCTTCAATAACTTGTATAACGACATGGCCTTCTCTCCAAGTCGGCTAACGAATCGGCTTACTACTGCAACACAGCCTGTGAGCCGTTGGATCTCCTTCACGCATGTCGGACGCTTGATGTTGATGATGGCCTTGATTTTATCCGGGTGGACCTCAATTCTACGATGGGAAACAATGAAGCCTAACAATTTTCTAGCAATAACCCTGAAAACGCACTTCTTAGGGTTAAGCATCATGTTAAACTTTCAGAGGTTATCAAATATTTCCTTTAAGTCAGCGATGAGGTAATTTTATTTATTTGACATCACCGTGATGTCCTCCACGTAAGATTGAACGTTCCAACCAATTTGGTCGTGGAGGCATCATTGCATTGTCCACTGGTACGTAGCACCTACGATTTTCAGCCCAAAGGGCATCGTGAAATAGAAAATAGTGCCATAGGGTGTGGTAAATAAAGTGGCCAATTGGTTTTACTTTCACATCTTGATCTGGTAGTATCCAGAGTATACATCTAGAAAACACAGAAGTTCTAAGCCATCCATTGAGACAATCACTTGGTCAATGCGAGGCAGAGCAAACGGATCCTTCAAAAACGCATTGTTCATGCCTGTGTAATCAAAGCACATTCTTAATTCTTTGGTTCCCTTTTGGGGCAGAAGTACATAATTGGCCACCCATCGGGTGTGAAGGACTTTTCGGATAAAATTATCCTTAAGTAACCTAGCTATCTCTTTGCCTATGGCGCGTCTATTCTCATCCCCAAAGCGTCATAGAGGTTGTTTCACCGGTTTGCATTTAGGATCAATCTTTAGGCTCTTCTTAGCAAGTTCCCTAGGTACACCTTTCATGTTGGCAGGTTGCCAAGAAAAGATGTCCCTATTCTCATGGAGGAACTTGACGAGTGCGCTTTCCTCTTTGGGATCTAGGTTTGTCCCGATGGAAGTGGTCTTGGAGGCATCGTCTACTACAAGTTCCACCAGCTTGGTCTTGATGGAAGCCTTGAATGCGGGATCAGAGTCAGAAATCTGCTTGTTCGATGTTGACCTGGCATTGGATCTCCTTTAATTTCACCGTAGAGGACGACTTCGGCAAAGGCTGCTTCACCTATCTCAGAGTCCCGTGCCTTTGCAAAACTTATAGAGACGGTGATTACACCGTTTGGTCTGGGTATCTTGAGCTTGTTGTAGACAATCATGGTTTGACCATGAAAGAGTGGAAGATGTCGCGCCCGAATATGACGGGGTACACTCTCTTGAAGGGGACCACTTCAAAGGTCACACGTTCTTGGTGGTAATTGTTGACATCACCAAAGGTGACCGGAAGAGTGATGCATCTATGGGACCGAGCCTCCCGGCCAGGAACTATGCCATGAAACATGGAGCTGGTCCGTCTTAGGTTGGTCTCCGTCAAGTTCATCTCATGCGGTGTATCCAGGTACATGATGTTGACACTACTTCCACTACCCACAAGGCACTTGGTGAACTTGCTGCCGTCCATCAGGGGTTTAATGACCATGACATATTGGTTCTCTTTTGGAACAAGGTCGGGGTGATCCATCCTGTCCCAAGTGATTGGAACTTTTGACCATCACAGGTACTGGGTAACTAGGGGTAAGGTGGCCATCAATATTCTTATGGAGGTTTTCTATGCCTAGACGTTGGAGTGCCATGGAAAGTGTGGTAGACAGGGGTCTTCTTCTAGAACGGGTTCTTTCCTTTGCCATTGCCCTTGTCGGTGTTCTTGGGTTCTATGTCCTCGTCCATGTCACTTGAATCCTTAGACTCCTCATTCTTCTTATTCCCTTTGCCCTTGCCTCACGGTCGGTTCTTCCGGCTTTTCTTGTAGCCACACTTCGGGCCTTCCTGGAGATCATTGACAAACTTTCATTGGTGGTTGGTGTGAGTGGCTTTTCCATTGGCATCAAGGTGTATGAAGCACGACATATCGCAGTATTCCTCGTATGTCTAGGGAACGCGGGGCACTGCGGGCATAGTTTCTCTACTGCGTTGATGCCCACTACCAGCCCCATCCTCGGCCACGCTGTCCACCTTTGCCTCTACCCGAGAACGTCATGGCAACCATGTCGGGAGATGGATTTTCTTTTGGCGGACTCTTCCGATATTGTCGGCAGAGACCCATGAGCATCGTTGTCAATGGACGCGAACTCACTGGCCAAGGAGATCATCTAATTTAGAACCATCTTGTGATTATCCTGTAGGCACTTCAATGTATGCCAAAGGGAAGTTCCATTTTCAAGAAGTCGATGAAGTTGGCCATAGTTGTCTAATCATGCACTCCCGTGCAGGAATTTTTCATGTCCAGCCAATGAGAGAGGTAGGCTCGAGATGACTCGTCTTTTTCCTGGATGCACCACTGTAGGTCACCGATAGTGCAGGGACGTTTGTACGTACACTCGAAATTCTTGGTGAATGCTTCATGCATGTCCAACAAATTGCATATGGACTTCTTCGGCAAGTCGTCAAACCATTGGTGGGTTGTGCCCGTCAGCATCAGTGGGAGATACTTGACAGCAAGTTTGGGGTTTCCCCCTGCAATCTCCACCGCTTCATTGTAATCCTGCAACCATGTAGCTGGCCTGGCAGTGCCGTCATAGTCTTGATCATCTTCTCAATCTGGAAAACCTTGGGGTAAGTTGTGGCCCATATCATTGGACCAAAGCAACGTGGTACCAAGTATTGTCCTTCCTAGGCCTCGTAGATCTTGTCACCACCATGGGAGGGGCTGCGTGAACGACGTGGTCCTCCTCCGCCATTGTGGCTGTTGGGTGGCGATGGTGGCGGAGGTGGTGGTGGGTTGGCCTTCTTGTTGTTTCCTTCCTGCAACCACTCATGCCTTCCGCAGTTTCATGTCGGATGCGGAGGGTCATGGTACGACCCGCTCCTATGCCCGTGGTTGCCACTGCACTCTCCGTCACGACGAGGCTACTCCAAATTATCGCGGATGATGATGTCGCGCTAGGGGCGTCTAGGTGGAGGCATGCTCATGCGATGGTGAGCCTTTGGGTCTTCATGATGCCGGGGATGACAGGAAGGTGGGTGCGAATGCTGGGGATGAGCCTTTCCTCCATGGTCGAAGGATATGGGGATAGGGTCAGTCCTATTGCGTACCTTCCTCTGTCTTTGTTCTGATGAACCCATGTGAGATCCGACATCGTGAGGCGATCTTGACCTAGGCTGACTGGCGCGCTAGACTGTAAAATTTGCTAGGTCAGACTCCAGCCTCTGAGACGTGGCCTTTTCCTGCTGTTTGACAGCCTTGGCAACAAGGTCATAGACCTGGTCCAGAGCTTCAGGCGATCTATCCTGCTCTAGTAGAGTCGTGGAGATGGCCATGTTGAGGGTGGGCATTGGCATGACTTGCTTTCCCTCCCTGTCAATGTAAGGATTAGCTTGTGCCAGCGTCGAAGGGGCCCATCCCAAGTTACACTGTACGCTGGGATCATTGATGACGTGTGCTGGAACTTTCTTGTTCTCCTGCTGATTGACCTGGTTATTATACTCTAGCTCCACGGAATGTGTCATGGTATTGCCGATGAGTACACCATGGAGGGGTCCTCACAGTGCGTGTTTAGAGACGTGGGGTAAGGCAGACGGTTGATGGGTACAAGGTAACACAGCTTACCCAGGTTCAGATCCCACAACGGTGGCGGAATCCTACTCCTGCTATAAATCACTATAAGGGCAATATGCCGAGTTACAGAGATAGGTTCGCTGTGCGAGGTTGTATGAATCGATACTAGGTTGTGTGATATTGTGCCCTAAAGGCTCCCATAGGCCTGACTTATAAAGTCGCCAGGTCCTAGGGTTACAGGGAAAAGTCCTAGCCGGACAGGTTATAGAGTCCTACACCGTCTATTACTAGTCTTGTGTATCTTGCACTCCAAGGCTCCGGGTATGCTGGTGACTCCACCGTAGCCTTCCTTTATCCGGCATGGGACTCCCTTCTGGATCCATCTAACTGGGCCGCCCAGCAGGCCATAGGCCATGCTACCAACTATGGGCCACCCGGGTTATCCGGATAAGTGACATGCTATGTGGATACCCATATAGCATATCCCCAATAGTAGCCCCCAGAGAACTCCGAGATCTTGCGCCGTCTTGCCTTTTCAGATGAATGCTCCGTCTAGTTGGATGTCGGAAAATTGTCAAGCAATATCTTGTAGTCCTCCCAAAGAACCCTGCAAAACTTTCTTCGTCTTCAACTTGTAAGCCGGAGAAATGCTGAATATTCCATCGTACACTTCCGTAGTCGGATTATATCTGTCTATGTCGGAATCTTCGATGTGACGGCTCATCTACCCATGTCAGCTAGGACGGTGTAGGCTTAGGTCAGCGACGCCTCGTAACTCACACATGCAGAGAACGCAATCATGTCCGATTTTCCCGTGCTAGCGATACGAACCGTTGGCGGTGACGGTTGGAGACATGGCGAAATTTCCGCACACGTTCGCGGACACGACGTCTACACGGCAACCGTCTGATCAAGTTGCACGAATCTTGACGCCGAGGATGATAAATAGTACCCGTGGGGAAATTTCCACTTTTTACCTCATTCTCCTCTCATCATCTTCTTCCTCCAGTCGCGTGTCTCCTCGAGCTCTCCGTGAGAATTCTCGAAAAAACCCTAGCTTCCAATCTGCACCAATCGCATCCAGTCTCACTCCATGGCAAGCAGCAGCACTACTCCCTCCACGGCGGCGCCGAGCGAAGCCGCGGCAAAGCCGGCGAGCTCCATCGTCGTGCCTCTAGAGGGCCTAGTCATTCCCGCATCAGCAGTTATCAAGACCACCGGCGGCGACCTTAATCTGTCGGCGCTGGAGCCGTTGGAGGAGGAACCAGACTCGCACAAGGGCGACTGGCGCGGCTCGGATATCACCGACTGTGACATCCAAGAGATGAGCGCCGAGGGCTACCTCCCCGCGGCGAAGGGGCTTGCCTGGTGGGCAGCGCCGGCCGGCGAGGTGACACCTACTCCCCAAGTCGGAGAAAAGGTGTACCTAAAATCTCAACTGGTACGCGGCGTCTCCCTGCCAATCTCCAACTTCTTCCTCTCCGTCTTGAACCATTATAGGGTCCAGCCCTAGAACCTTTCCCCCAATACTATCTTAGTGCTTAGCAACTACGCGACACTTTGCGAGGGATAGCTAGGGATAAGGCCTAGGTTAGACCTTTTTGTGTACTTCTTCACCGTCAAACGTGAAGCCGGACATAGAAAGGAAGATCTTAGGAATTGTGGCACCATAAGCATCAAGATTCGACCTGTCCAGCGGTTCCCCGACATCGTCGGCCATGAGTCCTGCAAGAATTGGCAACGGACGTACTTTTACAGCTCAGACATTCCTCTGGCTGGCCGACAAGTTACGTACCCGGACTTCGTTGACGGAGACGCCACTAAAGCCTCGTCATGGAGATCCCAAGCCTCCCTTCCCTCTGACCTCGACGCTTCTCGGGCCATAAGGCAGATCGAGTGGTTCGTAGAGACGGGTCTGACCGGCTTGGACCTAGCCATGTGCGGGTTCATCAGGCAAACCCAACCTCTGCAGCACCGCGCGAAGCTCATGCACGAGTATACCAGCGACAAAAGGGATAGTCTGCGCATCTCCGTGGACAACTTCTCGAGCGACTCCGTCAAGCTCCTCCTTAAGGACATCGTCAAGGTGAAGAATAAGAAGCGTGGCTTCACCATCACCTACGACATGTTCGTAGATGGCAAGTTCCCAAAGGTAGGTATTTATTTTCCGTGTACGACATATACTCCAGTTCTTCCGTCTTGCAAATACCATCTTATCTAACACGGTGATTTCTCACTTAACAACTTAGCGATCTAGAGGAAGGCAACCTGGCTGCCCAAATCTACGATCCAAAGAAGAAGGAAGTCACGGTCGTGTCCGACGACGACGTTCCGTTGGCGCGGAAGCGGAAGAGCTCCACCTCTGACGCTGCCGACGGAGGCAAGAAGAAGAAGACGGAGGGTGGAGCCTCCAAGAAGACTACCACCGCCCTGGAGTCGAAAAAGAGAAAAGTTACCGGGATTACCTTTGCTGTTGTCGTCACTCGCGGGCTATGACACTAGAGTTGCCAAGTTGGTGGACATCAACATCTTTGTTCCCACGAACACCATCGATAGCGGCAACCAAGATTATTCTGAGTCCCACCATAGCGCCTACTTCGAGGGTGGCTCTCCGGCTGGTGACGATGCTGCCTCCAAGTCACCTGCGCCAAAGGAGTGAAAAACAACTTTGTAATATTTGTATCACCTTTGGTGTATATGCGGAAAAAACATGTTGATGTAACTTAAGGCAGAAAACAATGGTTGTTTATTTCCCGCTTCTTAAGAACTAACTTCCAGCATGTATATATTTTTTAAGCAAGTGTTGGCTTATCCATTACTTTGGTTCTTATGCTTGACTTTTCGTGAGTCGGAAGACTCGTTGTCGGAACCATGTGCTTAGGTGATGATGCCCAATGGCACCGTCAATATCCTAAGCACAAAATCGCCGACAACAAGTGCCGAAGGTCACTACTCCAGAATCCACATAAAAACGACAAAGAACGTGTAGACCAGAAAACTTAAGCTAATGCCCATAGGCGGATTTTCACAAGTGCAAACGCAAAGCTTGTGCATAAAGTTTTTACATGATCCAAAAATGAACACTAAAGGAGGTAAAAGACTCAGAAATATGAGTGAACCAGAGAGCTTTATTGCATTGATCATATAAGAGGTACACAATTAGATAAAAAATGCTAAGTGTGAAAAGGACGTAGCTGTGCTATGTTCCATGGCCGATCAAGCTCCAGGTAGTCATCATCTGGGTCACGTCGCTGACGCTTATGATCCTCGTTGGGTCTATCTTTTAGTTCACAAATGTCAACGATGTAGTAAGATCCATTGAGTAGCGCCTTGCCTATGATGAACGGTCCTTCCCATGGCGGGGATAATTTGTGTGACTTCTTCTACTTAAGTCGGAGCACCAAATCCCCCTCTTTAAACGAGCGATGCCGAACGCGGCGACTATGGTAGCTGCGTAGCTTCTGCTGGTAGATGGCGGATCTTTGGCATGCCAAAACGCGCTCCTCCTCGAGAAGGTCCACATCTAGGCGTCTGGATCCTTCAGCGTCATCTTCGTCGTAGGCGGCAACTCTTGGTGAATCATGAAGGATGTTAGAAGGCAGGATGGCTTCTGCTCCATATACCATGAAGTAAGGGGTGTAGCCAGTGGATCTGTTGGGTGTAGTTCGTAAAATCCACAGTACAGATGGCAATTCTTCCGCCCAGGCTCCAGCTGCTCTATGTAGCGGTGCCTCAAGACATGGCTTGATTCCCTGCAGAATTAATCCATTGGCTCATTCAACCTGACCATTGGATTGTGGGTGTGCCACAGATGCGAGGTTAAATCGGATGCCTTTCTCCCAACAATAAGCCTCCACTTCTCCGAGTGACAAATTGCTCCCGTTGTCGGTGATAATGCTGTGTGTGAGACCAAATCTCACCACTAGATCCCGGACAAACCTTAGGGTAGTTGCCCCATCAAGCTTTCTAATGAGTTTAGCTTCTATCCATTTACTGAATTTGTCAACTGCTACAAGCAGATGCGTAAACCCACAAGGTGTCGTTTGTAACGGTGCCACCATGTCTAGCCCCAGACTGCAAACGGCCAAGTTATTGGTATTGTTCGCGGTTATTCAGCAAGAACATGTGGTTGTCGGGCATAATACTAGCATCCCATGCATGTCTCAACCAGCTTGTCGGCGTCCTCCTTCGCGGTCAGCCAGTAGAATCCTTGCTGGAAGGCTTTCGCGACCAACGATCGAGGGTGATTCCCGCAATATCCGAGATGGATTTCACGTAGGATTTCCATACCTTCTAGCTGGGAAACACACTTTAGTTATACACCAGTAGTGCTCCTTTTGTAGAGTTGCCCATTAATTATGGTATAACCCTTTGCTCGTCGTACTATTTGCCGTCTTTCGACTTTGTCATCAGGAAAAGTTCCGTGTTCGAGATATTCCATGAATGGTTTTGTCCAAGCCGGAGGGATGTTAGTCACCATGTTGACGAAAGAGTCAGCTCTATCCGCGTTGTCGATGTCGGCTCCCTTCACAGATGGTGTGCGCAGATGCTCTAGGAAAACTCCTGGCGAATTTGCTTGCGCCCTGATCCAAGCTTAGATAGCAGATCAGCCGCCTCGTTTTGTTCCCTAGGTACATACTTGACTTCATAGCCCAAGAAGCTCTTGGCTATCTCGTCCACTTCGTCTCAATATGCCGCCATCATAGGGTTTCGCACATTCCAGGTGCCAGCCACCTGCTGGGCAACCAAGTCGGAATCTTCACAGCAAACTATGCGCTTGATGCCAATATCCTTGGCTACGCGTAATCCATGAATGAGTTCTTCATACTCTGCCATGTTGTTTGTAGCCTCGAAGTGGATCTGCATAACGTAGTATAGCATGTCTCCTGTTGGTGACTGTAGCAATACACCAGCCCCCGAGCCGTTGAGCATCTTTGATCCGTCAAAGTGCATCACCCAATACTCTGGTTCCGGCAACGGAGTAGCATCTGGCATCTCCGTCCAATCTGCAACAAAATCCGCCAAGGCTTATGACTTAATAGCGTCACGCCTCTTGTAGGTGATCTCGAAGGCGACAAGCTCAATGCCCCACTTTGCGACCCTTCCTGTAGTGTCGCTGTTATTGATAATGTCGGACAGTGGAGTCTTGCTCACCACTGTGATTGGGTGCTCCTGAAAGTAATGCCTCAGCTTTCGAGAAGCAAGGAATACTCCATAAGCTATCTTATGGTAGTGCGGGTAATGCTACTTGAATTCCGTCAAGACCTCGCTCACATAGTAAACTGGTCGTTGAACTCCGTGCTCATAGCCTGGTTCCTTCCGCTCTACCACGACGACGATGCTGATTACCCGGTTGGTTGCCGCCATGTAGATTAACAGGGGATCTCCAGGTTTGGGTGCTGCAAGGATGGGCGCTGAGGAGAGAATCTCCTTGAGCTGCTTCAATGCTGCATCTGCTTCGTCCGTCCACATGAATTTTTCCGCCTTCTTCAGCAACTTGTACAGCGGCAGGGCCTTCTCTCCATGTCGGCTGAAGAACCGACTAACTGCTACAACACAACATGTTAGTCGTTGAATGTCCTTTAGACATGTCGGACGGTTTATGTTTAAGATGGCCTTGATTTTCTCCGGGTTGACCTCGATTTCGTGTTGGGAAATGATGAAACCCAATAATTTGCCAGCTGGAACCCCGAAGACGCACTTCTTAGGGTTAAGCATCATGTTGTATTTCCGGAGATTATCAAAGGTTTCTTTTAAGTCGGAGATTAAGTCATTTGAATTTTTACACATCACCGCAATATCGTCCACATAGGCGTGAATGTTTCGACCAATTTGGTCGTGAAGGCAACGTTGCATTGTCCGCTGGTACGTAGCACCTACGTTTTTCAGCCCAAAAGGCATCGTGACATAGCAAAACATGCCGTATGGGGTAGTGAACGAAGTGGCCAGTTGGTCCGACTTCCTCATTTTGATCTGGTGGTATCCTGAGTATGCATCGAGAAAACACAATAGCTCCGAGCCAGCGGTCGAGTCAATGACTTGGTCAATGCGAGGCAAAGCAAACGGATCTTTGGGATATGCTTTGTTCAAGCCAGTGTAATCAACGCACATTCTTAATTCGTTGGTTCACTTTTTGGGGACAAGTACAGGATTGGCCACCCATTGGGTGTGAAGGACTTCTCGGATAAATATAGCCTTAAGTAACCTAGCTATCTCTTTGCCAATGGCTCGTCTCTTCTCGTCTCCGAAGCGTCGTAGAGGTTGTTTCACTGGTTTGCATTTTGGATCAATGTTTAAGCTATGCTCGGCAAGTTCCCTAGGTACACCTTTCATGTCGGCAGGTTCCAGGCAAAGATGTCATTATTCTCATGGAGGAACTCGACGAGCGCGCTTTCCTATTTGGGATCCAGGTTCGTCCCAATGGCGGTGACCTTGGAGGCATCGCCTACCACAATTCCACCGGCTTGGTATCGATGGCAGCCTTGAATGCAGGAGCGGAGGCGAAGATCTGCTTCTTCGACGCGGGCATCTCTGAGTCATTGACCTTCCTCTAGATCTCTTTGAATTCTTCGTTGTAGAGGACACCTTCTGCAATGGCTGCTTCATTGATCTCGCAGTCCCTTGCCTTGGTAAAGCTTCTGGATACAGTGATGACACCGTTTGGTCCGGGTATCTTGAGCTTGTTATAGACGAAGCATTGCTTGGCCATGAACGTGCGGAATATGTCGCGGCCGAATATGACGTGGTACACGCTCTTGAAGGGGACCACCTCGAAGGTCATGTGCTCTTGGCGGTAATTATTAACATCGCCAAAGGCAACCTAAAGTGTAATGCACCCAAGGGATCGGGCCTCCCGACCAGGAACTACGCCATGGAAGATGGTGTTGGTCCGCCTTAGGTTTGCCTCCGTCAAGTTCATCTTCTGCAGTGTATCCAAGTACATGATGTTGATGCTGCTTCCACTATCCACCATACACTTGGTGAACTCCACGCCATCAATCAAGGGGTTGATGACCATGGCGTACTGGTTCTCAGTAGGTATAAGGTCTGGGTAATCCGTCCTGTCCCAAGTGATTGGAACTTCCGACCAGCGCAGGTACTGCGGAACTAGGGGGAGAGTAGCCATCAGGATCCTCAGAGAGGTCTTCTGTTGTCGGACGGTGGGGGTGCCAAGGGAAGTGTGGTAGACTGGAGCCTTCTTTGTGAAGGGGTTCTTGCCCTTGTCGTTGCTCTTGGAGGCGTGCTTGGGGTCAACGTCTTCGTCCATGTCACTCGAATCCTTGGACTCTTCCTCCTTCTTCCCCTTGCCCATGCCTCGCGGTCTGTTCTTCTGCCTTCGCTTGTAGCCGGACTCCGGGTGTTCCTTGAGGTCGTTGACGAACTTGCAGTGTCGATTGGTATGGGTGGCCTTGCCGTTGGCGTCGAGGTGTACGAGGCACAGCATGTCACGGTACTCCTCGTAGGTTTGTGGAACACGGAGCGGTGCCGAGGTTGTTTCGCTGCCTCATTGTTGCCCACGGCCAGCTCCCCTTCCTCGGCCATGTTGTCCACCATCACCTTGTCCTGCAAAAGTCATGACGACCATGTCAGTAGATTACTTTTCTTCTGGAGAGGTTTTCCGCTTTGTACTGCTGTTCCTTCGAGCTTGAGTTGGAATGGCTATTGCCGGCAAGGAGCCGCGAGCATCTTCGTCGGCAGCTACGAACTCACTAGCAAACTGAATCATCTGGTTCAAGTCAAGCTGGTGATTGTCCTGCAAGTGCTTCAGATTATGTCGGAGCAACGTGCCTCTTTCCAACCCGTCGATGAAGGCGCCATGGCGGTCTGAGCATGCACTCCTACGCAGGAATTCTTCATATCCAGCCAGCGGGAGAGGTAGGCGCGAGATGTCTCGTCTTTCTCTTGCACGCACCGCTGTAGATCCCCCACAGCGCAGGGACGCTTGTATGTACCCTCAAAGTTCTTGGTGAATGCTTCTTGTATGTCCAACCAGTTGTAGATGGATTTCTCCGGCATGTAGTTGATCCATTGACGGGTCGTGCCTGCCAACATTAATGGGAGGTACTTGATGGCGACGTTGGGGTTGCCTCCGGTATTCTCTACCGCATTGCCGTAGTCCTGCAATCATGTGGCTGGCTTGGCGGTGCCGTCATAGGGCTTGATGGCCTTGTCAATCCGAAAACCTTTGGGGTAAGTTGCGGACCGTATTGCCGGTCCAAAGCAACATGGTCCTAGGTATGGTCCTTCCCGGGCCTCGTGGATCGTATCGATCCGCGAACGTGCGTCGTACGGCTCTGGGTTCTTCTTCTTCTTGTCAACAGGAGATGGGCTATGTGAACGACGTGGGCCACCTCTGCCATGGTGACTGCTTGGTGGTGATGGAGGCGGAGGTGGCGGTGGGTTAGCCTTCTTGCTGTTACCTTCCTGCGATGCCTCACGCCTGTCACGGTTTCTTGTCGGACGGGGGGGTCATGGCGTGACTTGCTCTTGTGTCCTTGGTTGTGCTCTCCGTCATGACGGGTCTGCTCCACGTTGTTGCGGATGACGATGTTGCACTGCTTTGGTGGGGGCATATCCGTACGATGGTGAGCCTTGTAATCTTTGCGATGTTGGGGGGATCAGGGTGGTGGCAATGGGCGACGAGGTCAGGCCTTTTCTCCATGGTCGGAGGATATGGGGATAGCATCTTCCTTTTGCACGCATCCCTCCGTCTTTGTTTTGATGAACCTGTCTGGGAACCGACATCAAGGGGAGATTTGTCCCTTGGCGGCCTGTACTGGCTAGATTGGCAGAGCGCTGGGTCAGACTCAAGCCTCTGAGAGGTGGCCTTTTCCTGCTGCTTCACCGCCTTGGCCACTAGATCATAGACCTGTTCCACTGCCTCAGGCGATCTATCCTTCTCTAGAAGGGTCTTGGCGACGACGAGGTTAAGGAGTGGGGTGGGCATCACAACTTGCCTTTACAGTCAATGTATGGCTTGGCTTGTGCCGGCTTGGAGGGGGCCCATCCTAGGTTACGCCGCACACCAGGATCGTTGATGATGCGAGCCGGAGCTTTCTTAGCCTTCTGTTGCTGCAGTAAAGTCTTGTACTCAGCCTCGATTGCTCTAGCTTTCTCTATGGACTTCTGCGCGTTGACCAGATCTCGATCTAGCTTAGCGCCTTGTGCTACGATGGCTTGCGATTCCTCCAGCAGCTGCTGGCGCTTCTCGTCAAGCTGGGTCACGTTCCAGATATGAGCAATGGTTAGTGGCTCGACGAGGAGATTGTCGTACATCACTCTATCAGCTGGAGTAACTTGGGTTGCTGTGAGATGCTAGAGGCGGCAAGTTTGCGGTGTTGTTGTTGCCCGCGCCGGTGCCGAGTTCCTGCGGCTGCTGCACTGGATTAGGCGGAGGAGGCATGACTTTTGCGCGATCATCGTCAGCAGCAATGAGTGGCCCCTTCCCCTTTTCCAGCGCTGTAGGCGGAGCTCGTCCGGGTTGATCTTCATCCATCGCCGTCCCAATGGTGACGAACACCCCTCGAGACGTGACGGCATTGTTGTCTTGCTCGTCGTGCGTGTACTCCTCCTCCACCTCCTGCATAGCGTACTCTAGCTCTTCTGGACTGAAATTTATCTCCTCTGAATCTGCACTAAAATTAGCATAGAGCGCGTCAATGATAGAGTCGGGGGGTGCCAGGACTTCCTCGATGACGGGCGGTGGAGGTGCAACGGCCTCGACGATGACTGGAGGTGGTGGTGCTGCTGCGATGATGGCGGCTGGTGGCGGTTGCTGAATCGGAGGTTCTTCATCAACGAGCGCAAGCGCTTTCTGGTTTTCTGCGTTAGCTTCCGCGTAGTTGTTGACGGTGCTCACCATTTGTCCGAGGGTAAGGCGTCATATTGTCTGCTGCCGTCTTAAAGAATGTCAGAGAAGCGTTCCACGGTCCAGTCCTTCCACGAAGTGATACAGAGTGTTATCATTGGGGTAGTGAGCCAGATCGGCTCGTATACGGAGCCACCTGGCTAGGTAATCGCAGGGGTTTTCGCCTTCTCTCTGAACGCAGTGTGCCATATCAAAGATGGTAACCACGCCGACGAACTTGGATCTCTGCTGCCAGACGCACGGGCGAAGCCGGCGGATTTGCAGTAATCTTCCACCTTTATATCCTGCACAGGGGCGGTTTGGGTGGGCCTTGAATTTTTCCGATCTTTGCCGGCAAACTCCGAAGAGAGATCCGACATTGATCCTTCCGCGAACGTATCCTGCCCGTAGGCGGTCCGTGCGGGCCTTGATGCTCCTCCAACTCCTAGGGAACTAGTGCCCGAGTCGGTTTCGCCGATGAAGAGGTGGATGTCTCTGATAGGAACGATCAAACACTGCGTATGGTTCGTTTTTGCCGGGATCCAGAACTTGTCAGGAGGGATGATCGGGACGTTGCCGGAGAAGAGAACACGGCCGATGGCTACGGTTTCGCCGATTACCGCGAAGATCTTGGTCCTCGCCAGCTGAAGAGCCTGAAGCGCCTCTTGCCCCATGGTGGGCGCCAACTGTCGTCGTATTGCCGACGAGTATGCCATGGAGGGGTACTCATAGTGCGTGTTTAGAGACGTGGGGTAAGGCGGACGGTTGACGGGTATGAGGTAACACAGCTTACCCAGGTTCAGATTCCACAACGGTGGTGGAATCCTACTCCTGGTATAAATCACTATAAGGGCAATATGTCGAGTTACAGAGATAGGTTCGTTGTGCGAGGTTGTATGAATCGATACTAGGTTGTGTGAGATTGTGCCCTAAAGGCTCCCATAGGCCTGACTTATATAGTCGCCAGGTCCTAGGGTTACAGGGAAAAGTCCTAGCCAGACAGGTTATAGAGTCCTACACCGTCTATTACTAGTCTTGTGTATCTTGCACTCCAAGGCTCCGGGTATGCTGGTGACTCCACCGTAGCCTTCCTTTATCCGGCATGGGACTCCCTTCTGGATCCATCTAACTGGGCCTCCCAGCAGGCCATAGGCCATGCTACCAACTATGGGCCACTCGGGTTATCCGGATAAGTGACATGTTATGTGGATACCCATATAACATATCCCCAACAGCATGTGCCTCCTCCAGTAGCTGCTAGAGCTTCTCGTCGAAATGGACGACGTTCCAAATATGGGCCACGGTCATGGGCTCGATGAGCAAGTTTCCATACATCACTCTATCAACTGGAGTGATTTGGGCGGACACAATCGTAGATGGCGATGGCGGTAGATTTGCGGGATTAGTGTTGTTGGGTCTGGTGGCCAGTTCCTGCGACTGCTACACGGGAATAGCTGGAGGGGGCATATCTATTGCCGGAGGATCATTAGCGTTGTCAGCTGGTCCCTTCCTGGTGTCTTGTGGCTTCGGCGGAGCTGCTCCATTTTGTTGAACTTGTTCTATCACACTCCCGACGGCGACTAGCAACTGATGGGAAGTGACGACCTTGTCGGCATGCTCCTCGGGTTGATCTCCTCTTCCCTATCCTTCATAGCGGTGTCGAGTTCTTTTGCATTGACGTTAATTTCCTCTGAGTCCATGTTGATGTCATCTTAGAGTGTGCCTAGAACATAGTTGGAGGGAGCAGGAGGATCTTTGATTGCGTAGGACGATGCTGAGGAAGCGGGACCATTGGACGGTGGTAGCGATGGCCCGGGTAAGGCGACATGGTTGGCCTAGGCCTGCTCATCGCTAGCGGTGAAACTGTTGATAGTGTTGACCATATGATGGATAGTATGGTTCCCTATGGCCTACTGCCCCCTGAGCGTATGCCGAAGAAGTGTTCCACGCGCAAGACCCTTGACGAAGTGGTAGATCGTGTCACTACTGCGATAACCCTCCAAGTCATCCCTTAGCTAGAGCCATCTGGTGAGATAATCTCAGGGGCTCTATCCATCCCTCTGAGTGAAACAAGCTAGATCGAAGATGGTCACGATGCTGACAAAGTGTATCGGGTTCTTTCCAGACGCATGGGGCAACCCAGCGGATTTGCATTGGTCTTCTACCATTATATCCTACATAGGGGCGTTCTAGGTGGGCCTTGAATTTTTTCGATCTAAGCCGGCAAAATCCAACGGGAGATCCGACTTCGATCCTTCCATGAACGTGTCCTTCCTGGAGGTGGTTCATGCGGTCCTTGATGATCCACCGACTTTCTGAGAACTATGCCCAAGCCGGTTTCACTGATGAAGTGGTGGATGCCATGCAACGGGTGGGGTTCGTCTTTGTTGGGATCTATAATTCGTCGGGATGGACAATTGGAACATTTCCAGAGAAGAGAACATGCTCGATGGCTATGGTGTCGCTGATTCCCACAAAGAGATTGGACCTCGCCAAGTGTACATCTTGAAGAGCTTCTTGCCCCACGGTGGGCGCCAACTGTAATGGTATTGCCGATGAGTAAGCCATGGAGTGGTCCTCACAGAGCGTGTTTAGAGAGGTGGGGGAAGTCTGTGAGTTGGCGGGTACGAGGTAACACGGCTTACCCATGTTCAGGTCCCACAATGGTGGCAGAATCGTACTCCTTCTATAAATCACTATAATGGCAATACGCCGAGTTACAGGGATCGGTTCAATGTGCGAGGTGATATGAGTTATTTCCCTAAAGGCTCCCAGAGGTCTGGATTATAAAGGCACTAGAACCTAGGGTTATAGGGAAAAGTCCTATCCGGATAGGTTATAGAGTCCCACACTAATACTAACTAGTCTTTGTGTCTCGCACTCCAAGGCTCCAGGTTGGTCGGTGACTGCACCATAGCCTTCCTTTATCTGGCATGGGCGTCCCTTCTAGATCCGTCTAACTGGGCCGCCCAGCAGGCCATGGGCCTTACTACCAACTCTAGGCCACCCGTGTTAGCCAGATTAGAGACATGCAATTGTGATACCCATTTAGCATATCCCCAACAGCGAGCCAGAAAACACGCTGTTAGAAGAGTCATGATACCGAAGCTAGTCACAGCCTTGGCGAAGGAGATAGCGATCTAGAAATCGCCACAGAGGAGAGCTCCAAGCGATCCCCGATGCCATCCAAGCCCGCTGTAAGACCACACCCTTTAAGGTAAAGGTCCCTATGACTGCAATGCTAGTCCCTGGATTGAAGTGCTAGCACTCACAGTTTAAGATGAAGTACACATATGCAAAGGTCATTATTACATCGTAATTCCAGGAGTACAATAGTTCTTACAACTCATTAGCCCAGGGCTAACACATAGAGTTCTCATTACATAGTAAATAAATTAAGTCTTCATCTTCATGTGCCACAGGCAAACATGTTGAGTGTAGACTCATAACCCTACTCACCATAAGAGTAACCTGCAACATAATAAGTTACAACCACAAGGGGTCAATACATTTGGAATTGTATTGGCAAGTGATAACATAGTTATATAGTAGAAACTGTCATCTACATGAATTTGGCTAAGTGTGGTTTCAGGCTGGCTTTGCATAAAATAGTTTTGTCCTACAAGTAGAAAACACTAAGTTTTTTCTTTACAAAATCTCTAACGAACCATCAATATACATTGGTGAACCTCTACCCTTCTTCACCCACCATTTTTTACTTTGCAAAATTGGGATGAGGACATTCTTGATCATTTAAATGTCTTTGATGCCCAAAATTGTCCATTACCGGGGACACGACTAAGTACTTAGGTTTTACCCTCTCGAGAGGTGGTGCACTTTCCCTACAAGACTCGACATGCATCGAGACGAGACTTTTCAGAAGCAATCCCTCAGACCACCATGGACCCGTTACATCCTATCAACCCTACCACCATCTGTCCATCCGGCTGAGTTCATGCAACCTAGTTGGTCAAGTCAGAGCCCATATGCTATGTGGTTGCACAAGAAGCTTCTCAACACCAAACATCTCAAATCCCTTTGTTCCTGGGTGGCCATCCACAAGTGTGATACATAGGGTAAACCATAGACATGGTCCATGTGTAACCACTCAACACAAACCATACTTCCATTCCACCAGGTGTTTCATTAACAAGTTGTTTTCTTAGTCAAAAACATATAGGCATAATTCTTCCATAATATCATAACACGAATTTTTCACCCTTGAACTCTAATAGATAGGCTAAGCATACTATCATATCATGTCTTCTAACATAGGGAAAATATTACCAATATATCATCTATAGGATCTACCATAGTATATCATATACTTTGAAAATTATCAAGCAAATCCTAATCAAAATAATACTAGTGCAATAGGAAAATAATAGGACAAAAGATGGAGTATCACTTGCCTTGGTAGCTAGGGGAATAGACACAATCCTCACAATCACACTCTCCACAATCCACAACTCCTACACAACAATTCATACAACAAAAATAATCACAAATAAATATACACACAAAAATAGTATGAATGCATGCAAAATGCAAAGGGATGACATGCCACACTTTTAAAATCAAACTCTAGTATAATGAAGACAAAGCATACATTCTAAAGTCTAAATAAAACAAATCCTCCTACAAATAATATTCTAAATAATTTATATAGTCAAAATAGACCTAGAAATGTCTCTGCATAAAATAGTATTCTAAAGCAAGGCCACAGATGCAAAGATCTCATTTTTCTGAATGCATAGACATCTTATTTGTAATTTTTGGATTGACAGAACAAAAGTTATGCAATTTACTAGTTTAAATATCTAATAGATAAAAACTGGATTTTAAATCTAATACAGATCCACGAGGCGTGTTATGATTGGCACGTACCGGTTCGGGTGGCTCACGCGCGCCTACCGTCCGATCTAAATGAGATCTAGTGGTCCATATATAAGTGTAGATGTTCGCTACTAGTTATAATCTCGATCGCTGGATCTAGATCCAATGGATCCTAGTGCTCTGACCAAACGTGAGCGGCGCAAATGGCCACCGTGGCAGCGGCACAACAGACGGCGACGCGCCGGCAAGGCTAGGGGGCAGGAGAGGGGGTGCTAGGGCTTACTGAGGTCGCGGAGACGAGGTGATGCTCAACGTGGTCGTGGTGGGTGCTGGATTGCACGGACACGGACACAATCTCTCTTCGGAGTTCGGCTGTGCGTCATGAATTCTCTGTCGGAGACGAAGACGACGACCTAGGGCACAAGGGGACAAGCTGCAGGCATTAGAAGATGCGCAAGACCGTTTTAATTAGAGGCCGAGGGGAACACGGGGCTCACTGGAATGTGTCGCCATAGTTCGTCGGTACCGTGGCAGAGCAACGCAAAATTCGGGCAGCCTGGTGGCGCTTAGAGCTTGCGGTGTGGGGGGAAATGCTGCGGACGGGAAGGGGGTTAAGTAGCCAGAGCGCGGGAGGGAATCCCGCACGCCATCAACGGTAATTAAGCGCGGATTGATTCGGCAGTGAATGGGGAAAACGACAGCGGCGAGCTGGTCACTGCTCGTTGATTGAGGACGATGAGCTGACGTGGCGATGGGTCCCACCTGTCAGCGAGAGGATGCACGCGCGGGGTAAGAAACAATGGGGAGAGGGGGTTCCCGGGTGGGCTGCCAGGGTTGCTGGGCATGATTGGCTGCTCACTTTTATTTTCTCTCTTTTGCCTTTTTCTTTTCTGTTTTGATGTTTCAAATGAGATTTGAATGAGCAATTCAAATCCAAATCAATTCAAACCTTCACCAAGACTTTGTGTTGTGATCCTAGTGTTTAAAAGTGTGTCAAACACAACAAATCACTCCAAAACATTTTGGATTCATAAAAATAAAACCATGTCCCATACATATAATATAAAAGGGGTATAAAATATGGTTTTGCTAGGGTTTTAGCTTTGAACATTTTGGTGCAAAGTAAACATGCCATGATGCTATGAATGCAATAAGATGGTTTTGAATTTGATGAAATTTGGGATGTTACAAATCTAATCCCATTAAGATGAATCTCGCCCTCGAGATTCGGAATGGCTAGCAAATATGTGAGGGTGATCTTTCCAAAGCTCATCTTCTCTTTCCCAAGTTGCTTCTTCCTCGGTATGATGATTCCACGATAATTTGCAGAATTTGATGGTCTTAGTATGAGTGACTCTCTCTGCTGTCTCGAGAATCTTGATGGGTTTGTCTTCACTCTCCAATTGAACTTCTTCCATTGGTATAGTGTCCTTCAACGAAGTTTCTTCCATCTTTGGATGACACTTTTTCAACTGGCTCACATGAAACACATTGTGAACTACTGACAGTGATTCCGGTAGTTCTAACTCATAGGCCACTTCTCCTTTGCGGCTCAAAATCTTAAATGTTCCTACATATCAAGGTGCCAATTTTCCTTTGACTCCAAATCTCTGCACACCACGAAGTGGTGAGGCTCTAAGATAAGCTCTATCACCTACCTCATACGTGACCACTCTACGTTTTGGATCTCCATAGCTCTTTTGCTGGGATTGGGCTATCTTCAACCTATCCTTTACCATTCTGACTTTCTCTTCGACTTCCTTGATCAGATCTGGTCCAAATAAATTTCTTTCTCCTACTCCATTCCATAATAATGGTGTAGTACACTTCCTTCCATAAAGAAATTCAAATGGAGACATCTCTATGCTCAATTGATAACTGTTATTGTAAGAGAATTCTGCGTATGGCAGTCTTTCATCCCAACCAGATCCATAGTCTAGCGCACAAGCTCTCAACATATCTTCCAAAATCTGGTTGGTTCTTTCTGTCTGTCCATCAGTCTAAGGATGAAAAGTTGTGCTGAATTCTAGTCTTCTTCCCAATGACACATGTAGTTGTTTTTCCAAAAATGCAAAGTGAACTGAGTTCCTCTATCTGACACAATACTCTTAGGTACTCCATGTAGACACATAATCCGTTCATATAGATCTTGGCTAATTTAGGACTTGTATAACTGGTCTTTACGGGTATGAAATGAGCCACCTTTCTTAGGCGATCCATAACAACACATATAGAATCGTATCCAGATCTTGTCATTGGCAGTCCGGTGATAAAATCCATACCAATTTTATCCCACTTCCAATCAGGTATAGTAGTGGTTGCAATGACCCTACCGGTTTGTGATGTTCCTCCTTCACTCGACTACACACATCACACAAGGCAATATGTTCTGCGATATATTTCTTGAGATTGTTCCACCAAAATCTCTCCTTCACATCCATGTACATCCTGGTGTTGCCCGGATGGATAGAATATGGTGAATTGTGTGCTTCTTGCAGAATCAATTTCTGATGTTTTGGATCTCGTGGAATGCATATACGCTTTCCATACCATAAAGTTCCTTGTTCATCTTCATGGAATCCTTTCGCCTTACCTTTACCAATTTTACTCTCAATCTCCTCTATTTCCTTTTCCAAATTTTGGGCTTCTTTGATCTTATCCAATAGTGTTGGTTGAACTTCCAAAGACATGAGATATCCTTGAGGCACTATCTCCAATATTAGCTCTTTAAATTGGGCACTCAAATCATCTAGCAATTCTCGTTTGGTGAGGCCATTCACATAAACCTTGCGGCTTAATGCATCATCTACGACATTCACTTTACTAGGATGGTATTGAAAACTCAAGTCATAATCCTTGATGAATTCTAGCCACCTTCTTTGTCTCATGTTGAGCTCTTTCTGGGTGAAAATATATTTCAAGCTCTTGTGATCTGTGAACACTTCACAACGCTTTCCCAAAAGATAGTGTCTCCATGTTTTGAGTGCATGGACAATAGAGGCCAACTCTAAGTCATGTGTAGGATAATACTTCATGAGTCTTGAGTTTTCTCGAGATATAAGCCACAAATTTTCCTTCTTGCATCAATACTCAACCCAATCCTTGGTGAGATGCATCACAATAGACTTGGAAGTCTTTCTCTAGATCTAACAGACATAAAACAGGTGCTGACACTAGTCTTTTATTCAACTCTTGGAAACTTGTTTCACATCCTTTAGTCCAATCAAACTTCTTATCTTTCTTAAGCAACTATGTCATTGTCTTAGGTACTTTCGAGAAATTCTCGATGAACCTTCTATAGTACTCGTCCAATCCTAGGAAACTATGAACTTATTTAACTGATTTGGGTGATTCCCACTCAGTTACAGCTGACACCTTTGCGGTATCGACATCTATACCATCTCAAGACACAATATGTCCAAAAAATCCAACTTCCTTCAACCAAAAATAACACTTAATGAACTTGGCATACAACTTGTGCTCTCTGAGCTTCTCAAGAATCAAACACAAATGTTCTTCATGTTCTTTGTCGCTCTTGGAATAAATCAATATGTCATCGATAAATACCACAACAAACTTGTCAAGAAACTCCATGAACACCTTCTTCATCATATGCATGAAATAAGTTGGTGCATTTGTTAGTCCAAATGGAATCACTTATACTCATACAATCCATACCTAGTGGTAAAAGCAGTCTTGGGTATATCTTGTTGTCTAATCTTTAGCTGAAAGTAGCCTGATCGAAGATCAATTTTTGAGAACACACAAGCTCCGTCTAGCTGATCAAAGAGATCGTTGATTCTGGGTAAGGGCTACTTGTTCTTTATGGTCACTTCGTTGAGTGATCGATAATCTATGCATAGCCTCTGAATTCTGTTTTTCTTCTCGACAAACAAAACTGGTGCACCCCAAGACGAAGAACTTGGTTGGATAAATCCTTTCTGCAACTGTTCTCCAAGCTATTTCTTGAGCCCTTTTAACTCATCAACTGACATATTGTAGGGTTTCTGTAACATCCCAGCATTAGAGGTCGGAAATAAGATGAACCCAGATGTGTGCATTGCATTCATGCATAGAAAATCCGAATAATTTTCGTGCTTTTGAAACAGAACTAGTCAAATTGATTGGAGCTTCTCTTAACTTGATGGAATTGAAGTAGATCATCAAGTTAACTGTGATAAGTTTCAATATGACCTGTGCTAAAACCTTATTTAGTTAAACATGATTTGGTCTAAGGGTAGACCAGATATAATAAAATTTCAGTCATAATACATTGCTTAAATGATTCATATATGATCCTTAAGGGATCATATTATACTATTCATCATATCAACCTATGAATACTAAGTTAAGATTACCACTAGAATTATAAAAATGCAATGATTAATGTTGACCTATCTTATTCTTATCTATTCCTACTATGAGTATCATAGTAATACCTAACCTTAAACTCTTTAATGAGTTGGAGTTGGAAAGAGACTAAGTCAAGATCAATCACTAAATATCTTTCTTTCTATAGCAATCTTTATGGAACTTATCTTAATATCTATTGTTCATCAATGTTGGGTAATTTTCCATGGATGCACAAATTCTTTAACTATCAATCCTTGATCTACTATTTCTTGATCTTATCATAACATCTACATAAACCTTTTAAAGAGGGCATAGTCCATTAATAACCTTAATCCAATATGATAAACTAAGAAGATAATTTCAAGATAATGGAAAAGTAAGATTGATAAAGCCTTGCTTAGCCAACTAAGAACTTAAGCAATAAATGATTAAAGGATTATAATGGTGATGCTTTAGCCACCAATGTTGAATGCTTATATTTAGTATAAGTAATACTGGTAGGTAGAACATGATTGGAACCTTAGAAGAGATAAGTTAATCCTAGAGTAGTCATTGCAAGCCACATAAATATAATTTAGGGTTGGAGTAAAGTGAATATAGGATGATATTATTCAACTAAAGCTAGTATAGCATAGAGTTATAGAAGTGGTGTTATTCATCTTAAAGGATAGTCAACTTTAGAGAAAGGTAGTTGGATGCATACAACTAATAGAGATACATTATTAATGAATGATTAAGGAAGATTATGAGTGGAGTTTGAAGGAACTATTTGTTGGATGGAAGGCTATCAACAGTAGAGCAGTAGGTTCAATCAAGCAAGGATATGTGGAAGTTATGAAATAGTTTAGTATCAAACTCATTGGATTCATCCATGAGTTTAGAAGAATAAAAGGTGAATAAGAACATTCTAGTGAAGTAAAGCTCGTTATGTTAATCATGATGATAGATACAAAAAGGTAGTATATCTAGGAAAGCAATTCCTTAATAAGAAGTCTAGAATTATGAATTATGGAAGATAGTAATTCTTGGTAAACAATCAACTCTAAATCTTAAAACCAAGTATAATATCCATTTAATATTAAGAACTCCTCATCTTATATCAATATCACTTGATAGGAACATTTCCCTACAACAAATCACATAAACACATCTCTGAATATTCCAACCATCAGAATTAAATGTGCTTAGGAGTATCTTTATCAATTCCTTCCTATAAAACATTCAAGATGTAACTCTCAAGTACTCTAGGTGATGTCATAAAATATCCCAAACAGAAAACAAAATGCTTAGATATTGAATCTCTAACCACATCCATAAAGGAGTCTAAGTATATTAAGAAAAACCCTAAACTCTAGGGTAAATAATGATAATCCAAAATCCTAAACCTCTTTGTTTATCATAATAGAATATATACACAGTCATTTTCCAAATTAATTGAAGTAGTAAGAACCATATTAATTTCTTTCATATTTCATGCAACAAATAATGATATAGGATCATTATACATATAAAAATTTATATTCAAACTCTGAGACAACTAGAGTTAAGTCTTATAAACAAATAAGAATACATCATTCAAGAAATCCATAACTAAAAGAGGAGAGAAAAATAATAAGAAAAGTTTCTACAAATTATTAAAAGGGGTTCATATAGAGAAAATAAAAGAAATATAAAAGGATTATATAATAAAAGTTCATAAATGATACTAAATCTATTTTAGTATTACTACAAATATCCATCAAATAAATCCTACAAAGAAAAGTTCAAAATATAAATCAAATTCAAATCTGAAAAGAAAAACAGAAAATAGAAAAAGGGTAAAACAAATAAAAACATTACCTGGCCGTGGCCCAACATCTCTGTTTTTATCTGACGCCCATGTGCAGCCCATAACAGCCGAGTAACCAGCCCAGCTCATTTGCATTTGTCACTGAAAAGTGGTGCCAGGGAAGGACCGCGGGTTGAGAAGAAAGAAACGCTAGAGGGTTATCCATAAAACAACACGTCTTCTTCATCCTCACACACACAAGCAGCTCGCCGCCGCCCGATGTCGTCGTCAGCCGTGTACCAAGATGATCGCCATCATTCTAGAGAGGGATAAGAAGGCCACCGCGACGCCTTGCCTCAATCCCTATCCACAATCCCTCCTTATCCTATCTGATTCGAATGGGGCCAAAACCCTAGCTCACCGGAGCCACACCTTGTCGTCGAACCACATCTTCCCACACCCTTCCAATAAGCCATGGAGAAGCACTGTCCTCCTTAGATCCTCTGAGAGAAGTCCTGCATCAAGGGGAGCACTGGAGTGGACGAATTTGGCCGTTCTTCTTTGCGGCAGTTTGTCGGAAATATTGTCAGAAAGCTCGCCTCCGACCGCGCATGTCCTCGCCGACCTCTCTATCATCATCAGGGTTAGTTCCTGAACCTTCCAGTATCCCTAAATCGCCTTATCTCGTTGTGAATCGCCGTCTCACCATGTGCCATCGTCGGAGCTCGTCGGAGCTGAGGCTCCGATGACCATTTCCGAGCGGCGCCGCGACTTTAGGACTCAGCACGATGCACTGATTCGAACTAGGTTCATTTCGTTTGCTAGGGCGTAGTAGATCGTCGTCGGCGACCAACCACTGACGACGGTGGTGGTGCGGACTCCATAGCGACGTCATGCCGACGCCATCTGGACCCAGTACCCTGTTTGACCAGTCTTTGCCTGCGTGGCTGATGACATGGCCTTGGGCCCATATGTCATTGTCTGGGGTGAAGACTGGGTCGGTAACGAATGCATTTTCTTTAACTAGTGTGCTGAGGTGGCCACTGGCCCACTAGTCAGTGACTCAGGCTAGTCTTAGGTGCGGTGTAAATAGTATTTCCTGTTTAAGAAAGAAATAAAATGTTATATATTCAATTAATAATATTCCAGAAATCAACTAAATGGTTAAATCTTGTTTAATTAATAACTTTTGATTTATAAATCAGAAAAATGTGTATAATATATGAAAATTTGTAGAAAAATAAAATCTACAACTTAAAATTATTATCCAATAATATATGATGATTATTTAAATAAATATTATTTAATAAAGGTTTTATAAGTAATAAAACTTTGATAATTAATATTTTAATAATGGTAAATATTAATAATATAAATAAAATACCAAAAATCTTAGAAAAATAAAAATTATAATTTGAAACCATAATAATGTATTATTATTTCACTTAATTAAATTTTCATTATTTATTAAGTAATTATAAAGTAATAAGAATTATAAAAATCATTTCTTATTATTTATAAATCACAAAAATAAATGTAATATACCAAAATGATCACAAAAATAATATTTACATGTTAAAAATCTAATATTCTACTTTTGATTTAAATAAAAATTCAAATATTTTAATAACTCAAATTTAAACTTATTTACTTCATTAATAATTCATATAAGGATAAATAAAATTTATTAATATTACTAAAATGAGTAAATTAAGTATCATAAATAGTATCAATTTTAAATGTTAATAATATGAAGCCATAATGGTTTAAAACATTATAAATGTTTTTATTTTAGAATTATCTTCAACCTCAAGTGAAGACTACATTCTAAAAGGATTCTTATTCATAATAAAGACCTTAAAGAACAACTTGTGAATAAATCAGATCATTCCTATCTACTTTAACCACCAGATTACAAAAACTACCACCACACTATAATAAATCCATAAGTAGTTAAGTAATATTATATTTTGGTTTATAAACTATAACCACTCATTTATGAAAAAGGTAAATGATACTACTCCATTATAAAATCAAGAAACCACTACACTAACTAAAAGGATCACTAATATTAAGTAACCTAAAGGAAACATTCCAGATACACAAGATACAAATGTTATAAGTATCATACTTTCAAAACTATATATATTTTAAAGTTAACTTTAGTCTCCAAGAATTTAAATATAATACTATAAACATTACTATATGTTTTATAATTAACTTTGATCTGAACTAGTTAAATTATAAGCATCTCAAGCCAAAAGTAATCAGGCAAACACAAATAACATCAACCACCAACAACTAACCACAAAGATTGTTTAAACCTTAGTAAAGGAAATTATTCTTCAGAAGTTATTCGTTTTTCCACTTTAGACAATGTATGACAAATAATCAAAATCACCTTACTTCTTACTTCACTTGTATACCTAGGAACAATAACACTTAAGCTATTTATAAATGACTATACATATGAAGCCTAATTTGAAGATAAACAATTAAAGTATAAACAATCTTGAAGAGCATTTCATAGGTATATATTTTATTGCTACAAAAATATGTGTTGTTCACACACACACACAAGACCTAATAAGAAGCACAAGTGTGAAACTTATCTAAAAGGACAACACATTCTAAAGTAACCATTTCCAGAATCCAAACCCTAGGACAACGTTATCCCCGGGATTTGCGTTTAGAACGTGCATCACATTACTTATGCATAAAAGCATATTGCTTCTTTAAACATTAGTCCTTACCGGACCAATGATGCTGATTTCATATTTTGGATCTTATACTGACTCGAAGACCGTGAGTGCATAATCTTGCAATCACAAAAGGCAAGTTCACACTTGCTCATGTCCTTTGTTTATTTTCTGTAAAGTATGTTACAAATCCAGTCTCGTCATCACCTTTATTTGAAAAAGGTCTTAAAACACTATTTTTGATAATAATGTGAACTATTGGTTACTGATCCAGGGTGATCAGCTAATATATTAAATCTAACAGTTGGAATACCACTGTTCAGAACTATTCACCTAGGACTTAACAACCAATGTCGCCAGTGATTCTTGCACCGTATATTACGCGGTGACCATGATATTTGGAATGGGACGGAGAAGTCAGTTGTATCTTCTTCCTCTCACATGAAGTCGGATGTGCAGGTCGTGGCTGTTATCCTCGAAGCGTGCATATTAATTGGTAATTCATAGAGGATATGCAACATATGGGTGGGAACCCTCATTGTCCCACGATACTTCTGGCATCTAACGTTTTGTACAAACCATTGATGTAATCCAATATGTGGGCATGGTGTACACCAAGGAGGCATGCGAGGTTGCGAAGGGGGCAGTGATTGGATTGGATCATCTTCTAGGCCCCACATCATGGAATTGTGGACGGGAATAAGCTGCCTGGTTGTGCAACAAAGAGTTGATCTCTCATGGGTAAAGTAACGCACCTCTGCAGAGTGTAAGAATTGTAACTTGTTACTCCATGTTCCGGGAAGGAGCTGCGAACGCGACGGGAAAGGAACTCCATGAAAGTTCTGGTAAACCCGTGAAGGCTGACGGACATAGCTTTTCAGAATAAAAGCAACCTTTGAAGATATGTTTATGAAAACTTGCACTGCCTATGACCTACGGTCTATGGCTATAGTTATAGTGCATCAAACACTCCTTTCCTAGTGAATTTGCTGAGTACGCTCGTACTCAAAGTATCTTCTTAACCCTTTCTAGAGTCTGAAGACGGAGGAGACAACAACCACATCAAGTTATGCTCCAGGACTTATCATGCAAAGCTAAAGCTCTTCAACGAAGACAAGGAAGTCAACATATACCTCAACTCAAGTGAAGACGAAGTTACTAATTAGATAGGAATATAATTTCTAGCCAAAGAACCTATTTCTGCAGTGCGTTGCAATAGCAGCAATGCCAACCTCTTAGCGTTATTTATCTTTGATTCTTCTCCATAAGCAGTTCTTTCTCTCTCTTAAACCTAGAGTGTTCTCTGGATCTCGTGTAAAGAGTGAGTTGTAACCTTTAGCCATGTATTGGACCCGCTATGTTTTTGTTGTGCCATTCTGAGGGACGTAATACTAGTGAACGGTGTTTCATTGGTGTTATGTCAACGACTATAGTATACTACATCATGCAGTGGTATGCTGGGTCACCGCAGTTTCCTTGCTATGGGTCCAAATCCTGGCAGTAAGTCAATCGGAAACTCTACATCCCTATCTGGTGGCATTACTGGTAATTCCTCCTGAAACACATACAGGTACTCTTTCACTACTTGTACACTGTCTATGCTAACCTCTTTAAGATAATTTAACTTACTCACTTTGGGTTCAAAGTTAGACTTGAACCTAATATGTTTCTTTTCTGGGGTTCTGAGTGTAACAGTCCTTCTGGCACAGTATATTACTCCCTCATTACTGGTCATCCAATCCATGCCTAATATTACATCCAATCCTTGGGATGCTAGGATTATCAGACTAACTGGAAACTTGTACTTTCCAAACTCTATTACTAGATCATGACATCCAAAATTTACAATCTTCTCTCCACCTGGGGAGCTTACTTTAATAGGACATCCAATTGTTTCAGTTGGGAGTCTATTTTTGTCTACAAATTCTCTTGATATGAATGAATGTGATGCGTCGGTATAAAAAAGGATAAGTGCTGGAAAGGAATTAATCTTGAACTTACTAGCCAAAGCATCTGACTCCTCTTGGATTTTCTCCACATTGATGTGGTTCACATGACCCTTCTGAAAAGGGTTGGGCTTCTTGGCTCCATCAGTCTACTTTTCTAGGAATTCATTTGCGTAGTGCCCAGTTTTCTTGCACTTGAAACATTCAACCTGACTGACGTCTCTCTTAGATGGCTGATTCCCATTGCCATTTCCACTATGGTGACTCTTGTATCCACTCTTGTTGTTGTGGTGATCACCATTGTTGTGTCCATGATGTTTATTACTATCGTGGTGATATTTACTGTTGTGGTGGTTGTTATGATTCCCGTGTTTGTGGGATCTAGAACCTCCACTTCCTTCACCAAAAGAACGCTTATGAGACGATCCAAATCCGTGCTTATCAAAATGGTGGTTCCTCTTCCTATTCTCCACTTGCTTCATATTTCTTTCCAAGATTGTAGCTTTGTCACACAGAGATTGATAAGTTGGAACATATGCAACATATAGTTGCATGATCATCTCATCATTTAGCCCTTCAAGGAACTTCTTTTTTTTGCATCAATGTCAACATCATCCGGTTCATAGCGTGCCAGATTGTTGAACTCCTCAATATATTCTGCAACACTGTGGTGGCGTTGCTTAATGTTGTGAAATTCCTTCTTCTTCAACCCCATCACTCCTGAAGAAATATGAGCAGTGCGGAATCCATCCTCAACTATTGCCCAAGTCACTTCTTTAATAGGGGTAGTGTCACACCCAAATTTTTCCAAATTTTGAAATGTGAAAAATAAATAAACAAAATAAATAATTGTTGAAATTTAGGGTGAAAAGAAAATTTTTATTTCTAAATGGAAACATCAAAACCCATCTTGAAAAAACTTTGAATAAAAAGGAACCCAAAAAATTTCAATCAAGTGAAATGCATTCATCAATGAAAGAATCTTGAAATTCAAACTCTTGGAAAAGTTAAACCAAAACTCTAAAACCCTAATGGAAGAAAAACATTTCCAAGATATCTCAAAGACTATGGATTTGATCCATATAAAAATTGGTCAACAAACATTTGTAAATGATCAAAAATGTTAAACAAAAATATTATAAGATCTTAGAAATTGGTTTCACTTAAATTGGAACCATAGATAAAAACTTATGAATCTAGTAAGATAAATAAATACATTCCAAAGAAAATAAAGCACCTATCAAAGATCCATACCAAAATTGTGAGCAAAATAATCCTAAGTGATTTAAAAGGATAAACAAGTATTAAATAAGATTTTACAAATTGGAATCACCAAGTTTGGATCTATAAATAAAAAGATATGGTTTTTATAAGATAAAGAAGGGAATAAATAAGGAGTATTTAAAAGTCAAAATAAAACTTGGCCAAACAAATGAAATGAAAGTTTATTGAATAATAGAAAGGAATAAAAGATTATTTAAATAAAATCATAAGGATTGAATAATATCCAATTTTATTTAAATAAAGACTATTTACCTAAATAATAAATCCTAAATAAATTATTTAGAAGACAATTTAAATCTTGAATTAAATCCATAAGCAAATGGAACAAAGATAATTCAAATCCAAATAAAATAAAGGGATAAAGAATAAAGAAATAAAAGTATATGGGATTAAACCCTATTCTAATTAAATTTAATAAAGACAAAATCCCTAATAGAAATGAATAATTAAATCATGGGAAGATAATAAATGGAATTTGCCCAAGTGGATTAAAAGTTATCTAATTAACTTAAATGAAATAAAAGAAACATTTAAATAAAATTATATGGAATTAAAAACATATTGGATTTTATTTGAATGAAGACAAATGCTCAATTTAAATGATTAATAAATCATATTAAAAATATTTCAAATAATTCAAAGTGAATTATTTAACACCCTATTAAATGAATAAAACCTACTGAAAAGGATTTGGTAAAATTTGGAATTTAAATAGAAGTTGGAAAACATAAAATCCTACTTAAATAAAGACAAAAGGACCATTTTAAATAAATAATTAAACCATGTGGGAATAAAAGAAATATTCCAAAATTATCTTTAAAATACATGTTTGAACAGAATAGAAAATTACTGAAAGTTTAGTAAAGATTTGAATTCAAAAGGGTATTAGAATTGTTTGAACAAATTCAAAACAGAATTAAAGAAACATAAAAAGAAAAATAAATTGAGAAGAAAAAATGGAAAGGACCCAGCCCAGCCCAGTCAGGCCCAACTCGCAGCCCATTTTCTTTTCCACCCCGAAACGTTTTCCCACTCGAACACAAACCCGCGATGTCACTGACGAGGCGACCCCACCGTATTCCCTCCCCACTCACTGATGCTGTTGCCCCACTTGTCAGTCGTCGTTTCAACCCGCCACGACATGTTCTTCGTTTCCTCGTCGTCGTTTCCTGTCAATCAAACCTCGAGTAAATTCGTATCAATGCAACGTTGATTCCGCCCAGTGACCGTGCCCTCTTAATCGTCCAGATCTCCTCCTCCTTTCCCCTCAAACCTCACATGACCAGAGCCACCAGGCTGTCCCTGATTTCATTTGCAACTTCGCTGCCCCGACGATCTCCTTTCCCCGATTCCAGCCAAGCCGCACCGCCCCTCTGCCTCTAACCTCCACGAGCATGATCCCCATCTCCCTGCGAATCTACCAGTAGCTCCAGATCATCCGCGCGTGCTGCACAGCATCAGCAATGACCAAGACTAAACGCCACCACCTCCTGCTCCAACTCCGGCGATGCCCCCTGGTAATCTCTGACCACCACTTTACCTCTAGTTGACGCTCTCGCACTCTCTTCTTCCGTGCGCGTCTAACGCTGTTCTCCTCTTGTCTTCGCATGCCCCATAGTGTCGCCTTCGACAACGACCGCGCGTACCCGAGCCAGTAGGCAACTCCGATGAGCAATCCACGGCGACCTTGTGCGCCCCTCGGCCAAAGGAGACTACCTTGAGCATCTACTCGCCACGACGAACTCGGTGAGCCACTCCACGTCCTCTCTTGCTTCCTGAATCGCCGGCAACTCATCCGTCTGAGCGCGCCGCCGCCAGCCACCGTCACGCGCCGACCATCTCTGGTCAATCATCTGTGCACCGTTCGATTTAGATCCTGTGGACGCGATACAAACTTAACCGAAGGGGTATGTTTTGATCTGTTCCATTGGATGCTAGTTAGATCCAACGCCCCACGTTGCACGATACACACGAAATGGTATCGTCCAATAAAGTCTTGACACGTGGCCAACCTTCGATTTAAAAACCATATTTTGTTCTATTGAATGTTCAAACTTGCAAAAATCATAACTTTATATCTACACGTCCAAATTTTTCAAACTTTATATCATTGGAATCAGGAAAAAGAATTCTATCCAACCATGCACTTTTTTAGTAATTTTATTCTGGAAAATTAGTTGTTTTTGCAGAAACATGTGTAGGCATATTTTGTGTATAAAACTTATTCTAAATATGTTTTTAGGATAAAATATTTTGTAAATGGATTGTTTGAACCTACTGACCATGGAAACCAACTTTTGGGTTTAAAAATATATTTTGTGACACTTAGGAATTATTCCTTTGACTAAAAGCATTCCTAGTTAAATAAAAATAATGTTTATGTTTTAAAAATGCTTTTGGAGTAAAACCTTTGGAAAATGATTTGATGTAAACTCTCTGGCCCTAAACACCAAGTTTTTGGACTTAAAAATATATTTGGTGAACCCTATAAAAATTATTACTTGTTTAAAAGCATTTCCAACAAAATAAAATATTGCTTTGATTTAAAAATGGTTTATAGGTTAAACCTTTTGCAAATGGTTTTAATATTAAACACTTTGACCATAAACACTAACCTTTGTGGTAAAAAAAGTATATTTGTCAAACACTAGAAATTATTACTTTGATTTGAGCCATTTCTAGCAAAACAAAAATGACTTAAAGTGGCCATTTTCACTAACTTGACTTAAAATGGTTTTGCCACTTTTATAAATGACCAATAGGTGTTTTAAAATGTTTATAACCTAATAGAAACCACTTTTCCAAATAAAACAATATTTGGCATGCTTGCATGCATTGCTGTGTTTTTATTATTTTATGTGATGAATTGCTTGAATGGTAGATTGAATTTGTGGCTTGATTGAATTGTAGTGAAATTTGAAGAGTGTGACTATTGAAAAGATCAAGGAGTGAACTTATATTCTCTACCAAAAAGGCAAGTGGTGCTTCATACTTTTGTCCTATTATTTTCACTATGCATTAGTGATGTTTTGAGTATGACTTGCATGAAATTTTCCAAGTATAAATATGCAATGGGAAATCCTAGTAGATGAAACCTTAGTAGAATTTTCCTAAGTTAAGATTCCTACTACTATCATGCTTAGCTCAGCTAGTAGAAAACAAGGGTGGATTATATTCATGCTATGGAATATTTCTAAGTCAAGGACTTGTGTTTTGTTTAATAAAACAACTAAGTGAATGAATCACCTTGGTGGAATGGTAATTGCTTGGTTGGATTTTTGTTGAGTGGTTACCAGGGCCCATTTTTCAATGGTTTACCCTGTGTCTCTCACTTGTGGAATGCCACCTAGGAACAAAGAGATTTGAGATGTCAAATGTTGAGAAGCTTCAAGTGCAGCCACTTGGCATTATGGGCTCTGCCTATATCATATAGGTTGCAATAACTTAGCCAAATGGACAGTTGGTGGTAGGGGTTGATAGGTTTGGGAACGCGTCCATTCTGGTCTAAGGGAAGGCTTCTGAAAGATCTTGGCTCGATGCATGTCGAGTCTTGTGGGGAAAGTGCACCACCTATCGAGAGAGTAAAATCTAAGTACTTAGCCATGTCCCCGGAAATGGACAATTTGAGCATCAAGACATGGAATCTATCAAGAATCTCCTCATCCCAATTTTTCTAAGTTAAAACTTGTGGTTGAACAAGGGTTAAAGTATCACCAATTTCTATTAGGAGATGCCTTGGGTGATTTTGACAAACCAAAACTTAGTGTTTTCAACTGTTAAGGAAAATATATTTTGAGCAAAGCAAGCCTAAACTCCACTTAGCCAAATGCATATAGATGATAGTTACCACTATACTACCATAGTATCACTTGCCAATACAATTCAAATGTATTGACCCTTGTGGCTGTAACTTATTATGTGTTTGTTTGATGTTAGTGAAGTGTGTTGATTAGGATTACAAGTCTACAACCAACATGATTGCCTGTGGCACTTTGAAGATGAAGGACTCCATGCTATAGTTATTTCTGCTGCATTGTAATGAGATAGCCAAATGAGCTATGTAAGATGTAATAAATTATTTTATCCCTGGTTATAAGTTGTATTATGACCTTTGTTTCTTGATATTACATCTTAACTTTGGATGCTAGCTATTGATCCAGGGACTAGCATTGTAAACACAGGGATCTCTACCTTATTAAAGGTTGGGACCGGTACAAGTAGTGATTTGGAAATTATCCCACCATGTAACTGTTGGTCCTTCCAATAGGTGTGCTGCAAATCTGACTTTCTCCTCATCAGTACAACCAACCGTGACCAAGTCCTTGTGCACAGAACATAGACAATCATTTTCTACCATAGGATCAATGGTTCCAGAAAACTTAGTAGGCCTCAATCTTAGAAACCTTGTGAGCATATCAAAAGATGGTGGGTTATTTTGGTTGTTGTTGTTGTTATTGTTATTGTTGTTGTTGTTGTTGTTTTGATTCTGATTCTGATTAGCCATAAACTGAGTCATCATCTGCATCAACTGAGTCTGTGCAGTCAGCAGCTAATGCATCTCATTGCCATTATTGTTATTGTTGTTATTGTTGGGATTGGCACGACGGGGAGGCATCTATGGTTTCAATAAGGATAAGTAATGAGATATAACCCATAGATCCTAACATGCACAATACAATGTATAGCAACAATCCCATACATGAAAGCACATGATAAACTTTAGGATTCAAAACAAACAACAAGTTTTGCAAAGTAAACATACTAGCATAGTCATCCACATGTTGGATGATCAATGCGACTCGATAAATAAAATGATGATAGATGGATAGATATCCAAGTAGTCAACACTACTCCATATCGACTTCCTCCTCCACTAGAGTAAGTCTTGTTGTGTCGATTCCTTCCTTGTAATCCTCCATGCTGGTGGTCCAAGCATTGACCTTCGCCTTAAGCTCTCTCTTCTGCGAACGCAGCCTCTCAATCACCTCCTGTTGTGTCTCCAGCTCAAGATCCTTGAGATCCCTCTCGGCGTTCATCTCATTGATATTCCTGTTCCTATCTTGCACTCTCTTCTCTTGGTTCTTGAACCTCTTATCTTGCTTCTCAAACCTAGTCTCCATCTCCTTGATGCTCTCCTCCTTCTCTTCGAAGGCCTTGTTCTTCTCCCTCAACTGGACAAGTAGCTCGTCATTGCTAAGCATGACGTTGGTCCTATCAGTATCAAGGTGCCTAAGAAGGCTCTCTAGGTCCTAAAGATAGAGGCCCACTTGCTCAATAGTATCCCTAGTGGCCCCATCTAACACTATAGCCTCTCCCTCCTCGTCACGTCTCCCAAAGGGATAGAAGTATATGCCCTTGAGCTCGGAGGACTGATGTCCACAAAGGCGTCCTAGCAGTTCCTGCATGGCGACGTCGAGGCCCTTCTCCTTGTCATCATGGAGTATCTTGAAGGCGATGTCCTCGGTGGGAGGCTCTGACTGGTGTCCTGGATGAGAGACTCTAAATCCCCTTAAGTCCTTCCTCTCAAACATCCTGAGCCGATGTCCCTTTATGTTAGGGATGTGAAGACCAAGCACACTGACGAGCTCCACGATACGGGATCCAAAACGAGTTCCCTTCAACTCCTCGGTGGTGCTGAGAACAAAGCTAGGCATCTATTGCATAGGATGGAGAAAATTAGATACAACACAAGTAAAGAGTACAACATAAGGTAGCAAAACAAAATCCAAAGTCATTCAACAAAACATTAATCCACACAAGTCATGGCATACAATATTTAATCACAAGCACCAAGGTTCAACATAACTTAGTCTAATTTTTGCCATACCACATGGGTTGGTATGATTAAAATTATTAACGCGAGAACACGACAAGTGTGGTGGTCCAACTATTGGAGTACGTCACAACTATCACTCACTAGTCAAGATAGCTATCTTGGCATCCTTGGAGGCAATCTGCTTGTCTTAATCACAAGACTCCCATGCTAAGTCTATGATATCCTCCCTTAGATGTTTTATGGTGGTCTCTAAGTCTTGGGTATGTTTCTTCTCCTCTCTAAGGTCATTCTAAGTGTTGAGAATTCTACACTTGAGTCTTTCTCCAAGCTCCTTGATGGAATTCCATGCTACATTCCTTGTAGAGTCAAAGAATGACATATGCATTTCAGAGTTGGTGACCATGCAGAATCCCGACTCATTGTGGTTATCCTCCTTGTTTTTATACAAGTGGAGCTGTACCCACCAAAATTCTTCTCCTTCATCCATCACTGGAAATCCTTTGTACACGGCTTCACCATTTATTCCGAAGCTAATCATAAGGTTCTTGAGTGCCTTGGGAGAGGTCTCACATTCTAGGGTCATGGTCATCAGTGGCCCCTTCTTGACGGCTTCGTTGATGGAGGCCATCTACAAATAGAGATGAGAAAGAAGATTGGGAGAGGTTTTACGACATGAAAAGAGACAAGTGTGACATTTCCAAAGGGGTTGCATTTTCCAAGTTGTTTCCTTAGTCTATTCCATCTTAGGGCCACAAACCTACAGACAACACAGTGCTCTGATACCATCTATAAGACCTCACCCTTTAAGGTAAAGGTCCCTGTGATTGTAGTGCTAGTCCCTAGGTTGAAATGCTAGCACCCACAGTTTAAGATGAAGTACATAGATACAAAGGTCATTATTACATCGTAATTCGAGGAGTACAATAGTTCTTACAACTAATTATCCTAAGGCTAACACATAGAGTTCTCATTACATAGTAAATAAATTAAGTCTTCATCTTCATGTGCCACAGGCAAACATGTTGAGTGTAGACTCATAACCCTACTCACCATAAGAGTAACCTTCAACATAATAAGTTACAACCACAAGGGGTCAATACATTTGGAATTGTATTGGCAAGTGACAACATAGTTATATAGTAGATACTATCATCTACATGAATTTGGCTAAGTGTAGTTTCAGGCTGGCTTTGCACAAAATAGTTTTGTCCTACTAGTTGAAAACACTAAGTTTTTTCTTTACAAAAACTCTAAGGAACCACCCATATACATTGGTGAACCTCTACCCTTGTTCACCCACCATTTTTAACTTAGATAAATTGGGATGAAGAGATTCTTGATCATTTCAATGTCTTTGATGCTCAAAATTGTCCATTACCGGGGACACGGCTAAGTACTTAGGTTTTACCCTCTCGAGAGGTGGTGCAATTTCCCCACAAAACTCGACATGCATCGAGACGAGACTTTTCAGAAGAAATCCCTCAGACCACCATGGACGTGTTCCATCCTATCAACCCTACCACCATCTGTCCATCCGACTAAGTTCTTGCAACCTAGTTGGTCAAGGTAGAGCCCATATGCCATGTGGTTCCACTGGAAGCTTCTCAACACTAAACATCTCAAATCCCTTTGTTCCTGGGTGGCCATCCACAAGTTTGATACACAGGGTAAACTATAGACATGGGCCCTATGTAACCACTCAACACAAACCATACTTCCATTCCACCCAGGTGTTCCATTAACAAGTTGTTTTATTAGTCAAAAACATATAGGCATAATTCTTCCATAATATCATAACATGAATTTTTCACCCTTGAACTCTAATAGCTAGGCTAAGCATACTAGCATATCATGTCTCTTAACATAGGGAGAATATTACCAATATATCATCTATAGGATCTACCATAGTATAGCATATACTTTGAAAACTATCTTGCAAATCCTACTCAAAATAATACTAGTGAAATAGGAAAAATAATAGGACAAAAGATGGAGTATCACTTGCCTTGGTAGCTAGGGGAATATGTAACACCCCTAGTTTTATTAAATACTAACTAGGATTTTTTTGTGCATTCATGAGCATCGTCTTAAAAATGAATGCAAGGAAAGAAACCAAAAACCCTAAACCCTATTTTCCCCTTCCTATTTGAAACATTCAAAATTATTTTGAATTTTGAAAACCCAAAAATATATGGAGCCCAAATTGGTTACAATGGCCCCACAATATTTTTCTAACTTTATAAAGACCTCTTGTATTTTTTCAAAATGGTTCAAACAGATTTGAAACAAAAATACAAAATAGAATCATAAAACAGAAAAGAAAAAAGTTTCTTTGAAAAAATGAGCAAACCGAGCTAACCAGGCCGGACCATATCTCTCTTCTCCCTTCATGCAGCCCGCACGCGTAAGCCGCGGCCCACCTCGGCCCAGCCGCAGCCCGCCACTGGCCCGCGTACTACTTCGTTCTTTTCCCTTTCTTCCTCCTCTGCCAGAAGGATGCAGCGAAGCTGCTGCGTGTCCGGCAGCCGGCCGTCGACCTCGCGCGCGCTGTGATGCTCGCCTCTGCCCCTAGAGTCGAGGATAAGAACATCGACACTCCCCTCTCTCTCCATACCCTTATCCCTTTCTCTCTCGCTCTTTGCCGCTTGCTAGTAGAAGACGAACCCTAGCTCCGGCCAGAGCCTCCCATCGTCGTTGTTCCTCGCCTCCTCTCGTTGTTCTGAGCTTGCGGGGGTGACCGCCTTCATCGACTCGGTATATTTCCCCCACTACCTTGAGCCGGCGTGCTCCCAGAATCCCCAATCGAGGTTTCCTTCCCCAACTCCAGCTGATGCCCTCGTTGTTGATTCCGGCCACCCTACGCCTTGTCGTCGCCTCCGTTTGCTTCATAGTGAGCTCCTGGTCGTCATGGACCTCTCCACTCGCCCGCTCGCCCTCTCTATCATCGGCTCCGCAACCACCTGCAAGCCTCACCGGCGTGCACCGCTATGTATCATGCTCCGGTGACCCAATCAGAGCGGCGCCACCACTCTTAGGTAGCCCGCGATGCCCTCGTTCGAACGCGCTAGTTCTTGTAGCCCAGCGCGCCCTCAATCGCCGTCTCTGCCGTTGATCTGAGAGGAATCGCCGGGATGACGTCGTGCTAACGTCATCCTGACGTCAGCAGGAGCGGGTCAAGCGCTTGTCAACCTAGTTGGGCCCTGCCCTTGCTCGCGTGGCATCTGAGGTGGCCTTGGGCCCCTCTATCAGCCACTGCGCCTAGGTGTGCCTGTGGTATAAAAAGTTTAACCAATTGTTTTAATAATTTCAGAAAATGAATTAATGTTTTAAAATCAATATCTAATTATTTATATATCAAAAAAATACAAATAATATATCAAAATGATCAAAAAAATGAGATCTATCTATTTAAGCTATAATCATGCACTCTGAAACAAGTTACATGACAAGTTTAATTAGAGAACAAAAGGAACCCTCTCAAAAGCTTCCGGAGTTTTTCTGAATTAGGGTTTACACCCCTCGGAACCCCGATTAAACTGTCGGGTATGTCTTAGGGTTTCAATTTCAATACAATTCAACTTGTCATATCATCATCCTTGCTTGAGCATTGCATCGATGCCATGTGTTGATTGTTTCCCTTTGTATTTGGTATTTGGTTCTTCTCCGTTAGAATACGATATCGGAATCAAGATCGAGATCGAAGACCGAGATCAACACCGTCGAAGCTCGAAGATCAATACTTGACCAACTGTAATCAAGTCAAGTACCATATGTCCGAAGCTCTGATTTCTGGATATCTAGTAGAAAAAGGAAAGTGAAGCCCCACACATGATATAATCCTGTTTTTTCAAGCATTTCAATACTTGCCATGTGCATACGATTCTAAAGTCTTTTATTGATAGATAGAGTAATCCTATCTGATGAATGCTTCCTTTGTAGCATATATTCCCTGATCCACTACTCCTAGCACAACTAGGGTTTGTCTTGTGAAGCGTTGCTAGAGCTATTATATCTGTTGTGCTTAGCCATGCTTAGCTGTTAACGATGGTCCATCCGAGAGCTGCGAATGAACCTATCATGACAGGATGACATGGTAAGATCATAGATGAAAGTTAAACATGCTAAGGCTTGTATGGGAGGCCACGGTGTGTTGTGATTTTTGCAGTCCCATACCTTCCACTACTAGGACCTCAGTTCTTTCCTATGGACCAAGAAGAGTGTGCAACCACACGGGGGCCTGGAAACCCCCTCGACCAACTAACTTGCCGAGTAGATTACATGAGTCACATAGTTCAGGCGTTCCATTCGGCATACACATTCTGGCTCTTCTCAAAGGAGGTGAAGGAGGTGAATTCATACAGGTATGCAAGCGTGGCAGGGAACAAGAGATGCCTGGCATCCGTAATCTTGAACTCTGTGCACATCATTAGGGACCGACTTCAGGACTCGACCCATTATGTCGGCATCTCCTTAGTGCGTGACTCATGATCTCGGTGAAAGCAAGGTAAAGGTCGTGGTTAACCACTCTCTGCCGACCTTCCAAGGAAGAGGGCTAATGATCTAGCATTAAGAATCGGTTGGTACGTGTGGGTAAAGTTGTACACCCCTTCAGGGTTAAATATTTTTGAAATTCCGTGTCCATGGTTATGGACGAACTTGGTGACCAGATTCTAAGATCATAGAGAACATGAACCTAATCGTAAAACATGGTAGATTAATGTGTTCTTAAGGATACTTCCTCAGGTATCAAGGGGGTAATCCTAGATAGGTTCAGCTGATGATGATTCGGTGGATATCCAAAGATGATCAAAGCTAGAGATACCACTCCCTTATCCCCTTTCAAAATATTGTGATTAGTCGAGATTCTTCTCCCTCTTGTCTTATAAAACAAAGATGGCTTTATGCAAAAAAACTCCACTAGCCATAAGTATTGAGGAGTACACCCTATACTCACCCTTGCTTCGTTGATACTTTTGCAGCAGAGTAAGTGTTACCATAGAAGATGAGTTCTGCACAGCATCCACATCGATGAATACCTTGGGGTTCCCAGTCGATAGTCTGGGATCTATGGATTGGATATCATCGTTATGCTTCAGGCCTCTTAGGCCGTTTGTTAAGTTTTCTATACTTAATAGCATAATTTGGCTTCCGTTGTTTGATGTTTGTGGTCAGTGACCTCTCCTTGTAATAGTTTGATTGTTTGCTCAGTTATGAGCTTGCTGTAATAACTTTTGCATCGTAGGGTCACTGTTGTGTTACCAATTCCTTCTATGTACGCTTTCGATATTTAGGTTAGGCTTATGTTCAGACGAAGGTCTGGAATTTGTCTAGCCCTAATCCTAGGGGTGTCACAGGTTTTGGTATCAGAGCAGTACCGACTGTAGGAAACCCTTTCTATTGGCCGATGTCGAGTCTAGTATTTGTGAAAACTATTTTCAAAGATGAAAAATATGTGTGAAAACTCTAGTATGCTTGTTTTTCTCCTTATCTTGTTTCACTCTAACTCTGGGTCATCTTATCTTGAGTTGATTTGGAAACGTTTTGCTATCTGGTCTAGTCTTTCGAAACTTAGGTGCCTCTTCAGGCATGCCGGTTCTCAACCATTTGACCTAGTGTTGAGTTCTCTAGAGTCAGTAGTGTGTGTTCCTTGTTTCCCTTTGTTCTGTTTCACTTGAGATATTTCTTTCTATCATGATCTCTCTATTTTATGGGTCCACGACATCATTTTTCTGGATCCATAGTGCCCTGCTCTAGGCTTTGAGGTTTCCTTTCGCCTCGTCTGCCTCCTTTTTTTTTGTTTCGGTACTTCAGAAGTTGTATCTTATTTTGGAAGCTACCTAGTGATTACTAACTTGTATGGTACGCTTTGTCACTCAAGTAGTAGTTACTTATTTCTTTGGGTTTTAACCCTCAGACTTGAACCTAAGGTCCCCGATTGGGCTAGATTTCGGTGTTGTGAATCTTGTACATGAAGCTGACCTTTAACCCAAGAACCATCTTGTTAACCCCTGTCGTTAATGTTCAGACATTACTTCAGGATGAGTAGTACCTTCTAGTATAGCCTTCAAGCTTGTGGATATTGTCGCTATTGAACAAGTGACGATAAAGGAATTTCCCTACCACTATCTATGGCAGATGTTCTTTAATGGAACCAAATTGGTCACAACAAGAGTACTCATCGAGTGTCTCGCATCTATATTCGTGACTCTGCCACGCCTACCTCTTCTGCATTGGTCCCCGGAAGATTGTTGACTCATGTATCCACATCTCTGTATTTTGTTCTGAGCATGTTCTTTTCCCCTTGTTGTTTTCTGACCTTTGTCTACCAGTTGGTAGCCAAGTAGTAGATGTGCACTGGTTTCTTCCGATGCAAGATACTCTTATGGTTTGTCATGATAAACCATTTTGGATTGTCAGGAGAAACAAACTCCAGTACCTCGTCATTTCTAACACTAAGTCAAAGTGTTGTAATCCTCAGATTAATAAGCATTGATTAGCTTCTGTTTTGTTCTATCTTAGATTATCACACTCCTTTATATCAAGAGGTCAAGATGAGTTTCATGACCCTCTCAATGAAGTGATACTCTCACACATTTTTACCCACCCTTCCTCTGAGCTGTTCGCGCTCAGGAATGTTGCGTGTGCGTAATGATGTGGCCATTCGAGATTCCTAGAAATTTACATTGCTTTGAACTCAAAGGACATTTGTATCATTCTTAGCGTGATGGATAATCTTATCACTAAGCCAAGGATGATTGTGCTACCAAGTCCGTTCATCTAGTGCAATCTCTTTAGTCAAAGAGTTAGGCTCATGCCGAAGCTCTGAGACTATGTGTTCCTGCCTTACCAAGCAAGTTTCCCTCTCGAACTAAGTGACATATCGGTGGTCCATAATATTCTGGATGTCTTCTAGAAGTATCGCCATGTTGACACATGATCGTGTTGTCAAGTTCTTGAGTAAGCTGTTTCTTCAAACCGCTCCTTTCTCCAAGGATCCATACTAGATACCCCTGAACTAGGTTGTTGAGCTTAAACAAAAACATGGAGAGTTGTAAGACAAAAGTTCCATCCAACTCAGTTCCTTCTTAAAGGGATGTCTAGTTGTGGTCATGTTGAAGCAAGATAGTATTTCCTTTGTGGATATGTTATCTTCCCACGTCTTTGATTTGATTTGGGCAAATCGTCAAATCAAACTCAGTTATAGGGCCTATCTTGATGGTGTACCCACTTGTGATTTTTCACTTAAGTACATCTTCATGTCCTCTGGTCTGATCAATGTCTATGCTTTATTCATACAACATGTGAGTCAGTTTTCTTGGAGTGTATAGATAGGCTTGTTATCGAGCCCATCGATGACATCCTTACCTTCTCCATGTTATCACAGATTCATATGGAGCAGTGGGCATTAATGTTGGAAACTTATGAGAACCATTTTCGTTCCATCTCGAAGTATGTGTTCTAGATGTTAGAAGTAACCTTCTCCGGTTCACGTGCAAATGTTGATATGGTAGGTTGATTCCTCCACATCTTGAGAAGATCCTCCAAGCACATCGAGCCACTGATTGATTTGTTCACGAAAGATAAGAAGTCCAACAAAACTTCGATATCCTCCTAAATGTTTCCCAATAAGGATTCAGTTGTAATTGTTTTAAAAATTTCACGTAGGTGTGATTATCTTTTGATAACTTGTTAGTACATGGGTTACGCAATCTAGCTCATCTTTTGGAACTTGACATTGAATCCATGTCTTGAGAAATCTAGTAACTTTACCTCTATGGTTAATGATACAAATATTCTATTCAGACATGTTGAGTTTGAATTATCGTTGCACCTAACCAAAGCTGAATCTCAAGCAGCAAAGATTGTTAGTGTTCCTAATGGTTTTGACATAGGTCTCGCTGGACATCTGGAAAGATTGGTGTAATGGTTGGCACAATTATCCGGAAAACCTATTGTCATCTTATCTTGAATCAGCAGTAACAACCACTCCTTATGAGTCATCTTCTATGATTTATCATAGGAGTTGATCTTATGGTTTCCTTTGTAAACGAAGTCCAACCTTCACTTGATGACTGATTAAAGGCTTGTCAGAAGTCTGATATTGGTGTTTTAAACATCAAGGAGAACATTTAAAGTAGGGTTCCTAAGTGTCTCTCGGTCGCTCCTCTAGACCCTTTTATGATGGCAAGCGTCCTGTTATGCCAACTACTTGGAGTCTGACAAAGAAGTTTATTTCTTCTCGTGTCATCAGGAATCTTCTAAACTATTCTTCTTGGTGGTGTGAAGTGATATCATGATCTTTGGCAAGGATCTTGATAAACCTGAATGAATAAAGGGTTCATTCCTCTCTGTCTAAACATGTTCAAAGAGCGACCATGATTTTGGTAATCAATAGTTTCTCTTGTTACATGTTCCTTGTGACTCTTATGAGTCCTCTCCACCAAAACACCTTTTTGTCTTGGCCTTATGTTGAATGAAATAGTGACCCTTCGGTGTCAAAAGTAGTTCAACAACTTGGTTTTTTTGGTATCTATCTTTTTGCACTTGTAAATCTCTATCCAAGTTGTTTTGTAGAGGTTTACCTCTCGAAGTCTGCATATATTTTTCTATCTGTTGGAAGTCTCCTTCTTTCAGAAATCAAAACTCTTATGCAAGCTCCATGGTCTCAATCCTTATGAAGACCAGCTATATGTCACCTTGAAACCTTCTCCTTTTGTTTCTTCTGTTATCTTGGCGTGTTTCATTTTTGTTGGCTTTAGAGATGTTCGCGAAACATCTATCCATGGGTTGACCATGAGATACTCAGTTTGTGGTTATGTATCATTCCCTCTCTTATATAGTGTGAGCAGCCACCTCGAAGATTACGAAGCACTTCGTCAATTCGTTATGGTGGCATGGATCAACCTCTTCGAGAATATCGTTGAAGCTTAGTGTAACCCTGTTTCTTCTATCTTCCTACCTAGGAATCTCGGGTCGAGATTCTTTTAAGGGGGAAAGAATTGTAACACCCCAAGTTTTATTAATACTAACTAGGATTTGTTTGTGCATTCATGAGCATCGTCTTAAAAATGAATGCAAGAAAAAGAAACCAAAAACCCTAAACCCTATTTTCCCCTTCTTAGTTGAAACATTCAGGATGGTTTTGAATTTTGAAAACCCAAAAATATATGGAGCCCAAATTGGTTACAATGGCCTCAAAATATTTTAGTAGCTTTATAAAGCCCTTTGGTATTTTTCAAATGGTTCAAACAGATTTGAAACTTAAGTACAAAATAGAATCAGAAAACATAAAAAACAGTTTCTTTGAAAAAAAATGAACAAACCCAGCTAACTAGGCCGGCCCATCTCTCTCTTATCCATTCCTTTCGCCTGCGCGCGTAAGCCACGGTCCACCTCGGCCCCGCCGCAGCCGCCACTGGCCCGTGTACCCCTTCGTTCTTTTCCCTTTCTTCCTTCTCCGTCAGAAGGACGCAGCAAAGCTGTTGCGTTTCCTGCCGCTAGCCGTCGATCCTACGCGCGCTCTGATGCTCGGCATAGCCCCTGGAGTCGAGGATAAGAACATCGACGCTCCCCTCTCTCTCCCATACCCTTATCCCTTTCTCGCTCGCTCTGTGCAGCTCGCGAGCAGAAGCCGAACCCTAGCTCCAGCTAGAGCCTCCCATCACCGTTGTTCCTCGCCTCCTCTCGTTGTTCTGAGCTTGCAGGGTGACCGCCTTTGTCGATGTTTTCCTAGAAGCCCCAATCGAGGTTTCCTTCCCCAACTCCGGACGCTTCCCTCGCTGTTGATTCCGGCCAACCCGCGCCTCGCCGTCGCCTCCTTTCGCTTCCTGGTGAGCTCCTGGTCGTCATGGACCTCTCCAATTGCCCCCTCTCGCTCTCTGTCATCGCTACTGCAACCACCTATAAGCCCCGCCGCCGCGCGCAGCCGTGTATCATGCTCCGGTGACCCAATCAGAGTGGCGCCACCACTCTTAGCTATCCCACGATGCCCTCATTCGAATGTGCTAGTTCTTGTAGCGCAGCGTGCCCTCAATCGTCGTCTCCTTTGTTGATCTGAGAGGAACCGCTGAGATGATGTCATGGTGACGTCATCCTGACATCAGCAGGTGTAACATCCCTGGATTAGCACCTAGAAATAAATAGGACACATGGTTGTATATTGCATTCGTGCATAAGAAAATCCGGGGAATTTTCGCGCAAAACTAAAAGAGCTGTAGAGGTATCGAGATCTCTCTTGTTCTGATGGAAACATCAGGACAGGTGTGATGGATTTCGACATGACCTGCATTGTACTTTTGTGATTCGGGGGGAAAGAAATCCAAATTTGAATATTCAAAACATATATTTAAATTGCAAAAAAATAAAGTTATAATTAGAAATAGTGTTACAATTATACTCACATCCTTGAGAGATTATTTATGATTGGGATATAATTAAATCACAAGTATTACAATAAAGAAAATAAAGGAATTAGTCTATAATCTAATAGGGATACATAATCATAATTAAAATTGAGTAAATGGAACCAATTCAAAAAAATGAAATTGTTATAATAATAATCTTTATATATATATACATATAGTATTGTTGTTCTTTTACAAAAGAAGACTGAAAGTGTATTACAGGAAACAAATAAATAAATAAGGAATTACATGAATGGAATAACTAAAAGAATTCTTTATTACAATAATATATATATTACATTGTTTGCAAATGAAATATAAAAGAAAAATAAAACAAGTAAACTTTATTGAAAGTAATACAATAATACAATGTATTTACATTATCTAAACAGAAAATAAATTACAATAATATGAAAAAGAAAAACCTAAACTAAATCTAGTATATTATTTCTTCTTTGATTTATTTCCTGCAAAACAAAAGATCAACAAAACATGCTAGAAAGGAGGGTTAGTATAACATATTGCTCTCAGATATCAACAGTGTAGTGCACTGTTTTGCCTCCTTATTGAGCTAAGTTGTTTTTAGAAGGGGCAAGTTTCACCAAATAAATAGTAACTATTCTTATCAGATAATAGCCTCAGAGCACCATCATTGGCCAGGGACAATTTTTACCAAAGTCAAATAAAAGGGCAATTGGTAAAACATCAGATTTTCACTTGATCTGATCCATTGGGTGTTTGTCAAGCACCCAAGCAGCTCACACATATGCATGGTGTTGTGCTGTCAAACACAGAGGCATCACAAGGAGTACAAAGGTAAGCACACAGCCGTAGCTGATAAGCTAGAAGCAGATCAGAGTTCTCCACACACCACACTTAGCCAGAACTATAATTAGATCATCGGACCAAATCCACCACCTAATCAGTATCTGGTTGCTTACTTAAGCCATCCAAGAAAAGATCAGGTGAGCACAAGGAGGAGTAGATCAGGATCAATAGCAGCACAAGTTGGAGTAGATCAAGATCAGCAACATCACAAGGAGGAGTAGATCAAGATCAGTAGCATCACAAGTACTAGTAGACCATGATTCCCAATAGGCCACCAACAACAGGTACAAATCCAAAAATATAAATTAGATCATGCAACACTTATTTTTATAAGCTTGCATCATAGACACTGATTCTTTCCAAATAATTCAATCATTCATATAAAGGATAGTTCCATCTAGTGCAACCAAAGATACTGTAGCAACATCAGCTACCTTTCCAAAGTAGGTTGCAACACTAAGAATCAAGCATCTTATCTACTTTTATTTGTTTTAAACAACAAATAGAAGTAGTAATGGAGAATAATTCCCTCAGTTTTGCATAGAGATGCTATGCAAGATCATCATTGAGAAGTTACCAATCTATCTTAGCATCTGTTCTTAATAAAATTACACCTCAGACTAAGCATCATAGGTTAGGGACAAATCCACTTACAAACCATAAAGGCATCGAGATGAATGAAGCTATATTCAGAGCATCTCACAGAAGCAAGTCATACTACTTTGTGATCTGCCACTGTGCCCACTCCCAAAGGGAGGCACCACAGTAGCAACCCAACAGGTAATAGACCACAATAGGTTATTAAAATGACAAAAGAAGAAATCATCTGCTAGCAAGTAGAATATGTGTCCATATCATTTTCCTAAACAAGGAATCTAGAAATCATTGTTAGATCACCTTGTCATTTAAACAAATCAAGCAATACCTCAGTCTTTGCATCTTACGTAAAGCCAAGTAATGAAGGGAGATTTTGTCTTAACCTATGCTTCAGACCAGCATCAGGAGCATTCAGGTTAAACAATTTTGTTTAGTCTTACAAGCAAGAGAAACCAATAGAACAGGGTATCCAGCAGCATATTTATGACCTCCTATTTTGCACTCTCCAAGGTTGAAGGCACCACAGTAGTAGCCAAAAACAACTAAAGCCACTAGAATAATCCCTACACATTAGCTACCTCTCAAAGTTATCCAAAGCCAACAAATTCTATCATTTTCCCAGATTAGTAAACTAGGAATCATTTTTGAATATGTATTTAATATAATTACTGAACCATAGGTTCAGTTTAGCATGCACCTTTCATATATAAACTCAACATTGAGCCAAGTACATCATTTATAATCTACCACCAGCAAATTAGATCAAATCATCTCCCTAACATTTTAGGGATCATTTTCACAATTTGCCTATGGATTTACATCCATAAGGAGAGTAAGATCTGTTGGATAGGATCTATCCTGACAGACACACTCAGATGAATTGTTTATCAACATGGATAACTTAAGAAGGGCCTAACAACATTTTTCCATCTATGAACAAGGTCTCAGATCATACACCATTGACGTAAGCTATTGTTCACTTGTTTAGAACTAGGTGACAGCAGATTCTTTAATGAACTACTACAGGTCACATTCCATAAAATGGTAGCACCTCTGTAGAAGTTTCATTCCTTTTTAACCATTTCTCAAATCAGAAGTACAAGTATAAGAAACTACACCAAGTTATTCCAATCATCTTCCTAAGTCACACCAGATAGGAATCATTCAACTAATCACATCTGCAAGCCATTCCTCAATAAACCAGGCCACTAGACTGAACCACAACTAGTAAAAAAATGTTCATAAGCTAGTAATCTTACTGAAGCACATTGATCATATACAAGATCAAAGACCATGTATCAAGAACAATACCAAGACTCACTAATATTAACTTAATCAAACCACATGTCACAAGTAATCTCGTCAAGCAAATGAACCCTGGTTATAGAGATGTAACCTTGACAGGGGGTAATCACAGCAAGCATTCTTAACATGGAAAGGTAGATGGGGCATCGAGAGATATGAAGTAGGGGAAGTACACTTAATCGAGGTCCTCGCAAAAAGTTAGAAGAGGAAGTAGAGGAGTGGCCGGCGGCGATGAAGAGGCGGTAGCACGGGGAGCACCCCCGGAGGGCCGCTGCAACCCACACCTGCATCTCATTAGGAGCAGCCTGTGGAGAAGGGGTGAAGATCGTGAGCAACCCAGCATGGCGTTGACGAAGCACCAAGGCGGCTGAACCCTAACCCTAGCCTCGGGCGAGGGTCAGTGTGGCCGGGAGAAGACCCCAGAGGGGAATCGTCTTGGACAGCATCGTGCGGCAGCATCGACTCAGTAGTCTTGCACTGCAGCATGACCACGGCGGCGGAGTCTGCCAGAATCGAACAGAGCCAGGGTGGCCATGGCAACACCAGCGCGAGGATGAGAGATATAAGGTCAAGCGTAGGGAAGGGGGGTACTGGGCCGATGGGTCGGTCCAGTGGCAACAGGATGGGGTTTGACCCCAAGACCAATTGGGCCATGTTGGGTCTAGATGGGCCCATTGGTGAGCCTGGACCAATTCCAAACAAAATAATAATAATAAGAAAATAAGATATTTATCAAATCACTAAATGACCAAACTACCCCTGAACATAATTTATATCCTATAAAAAATATAGAAAAATCCCAAAAATACATATGATATGTCAAAATGATCACAAGAATAATATATACATAGAAAAATTATAATTTTACTTGTTAATATAAATAAAATGTAGATAAATATTAACACCATTACATCCTAAAATAAATTTCATAAAATAAGGAAAAATCCTAAAAAATGAATAAAAATCATTTTTATGTATAAAAATAAATATACTATTTTATAAAAATAATAACTTATTTTTTATATAAATAAATTTTAAAATAATATTCAAAGACAATTGATACTTTTTGAAATTTTATAAATATAAAAATAATACTTAAAAATAAATAAAAATCATTTTTGTGTATAAAACATAAATATACTATTTCATAAAAACACTAGCCTAATTTTTTTATAAAATATGAAGTAAATATTTAAATACATTTAATCCTTTATGGAATTTTTATAAATATAAAAATTAAAAATAAAAATAATTTTTAAGATCTTGAATAAATATATTATACTAGAAAAATATTAAAAATATTATTAGGAAGGTTGTCAAGATTTTAAAGTAATAAAGCCTGATCTATTACCCATTTTGTAAATACTTCAAAAACATTTTAATAACCTAAGATAAATAAAATCCTTTACTTACCTTACTAAAATAAAATAAGCACTTTATTAATTCTTAAGATTATTTCTTAAGTAAGAAATAATCACATTTACTTATAAAAACACTAAATCCTTTAGAGTTTAATTACTAAGTCTAAATCCATAATCATACTAAAACTTAAATATAACCATTATCCTTTAAATATTTTTTAATCTTTAATTCAAATTAAACTCCTTTTAAATAAATATTATATATAACTAATGTATAAGATGGTTAATAATCTCCATCTCTTAGCCACTCTTAAAATGACTCTAAACTCCAATAAATTTATAAGATCATCTAATTATGCTCCCATTAATAATCTACATGTTATTAAATTCATATTTCACTTAAATTAAAAGGGATCATCCTTAATCATATTTGTCAAAACCCTAAAACTAAATGACATTCTAAAACTCACTATATCTTAAAAATTCACTTCTATTTTTGTAATTAACTTTGGTCTAAACAATCATAGACATCTCACTTTAAGTTTATTTACCATTTTAAAGTTAACTTTAGTCTCAAGGCTTATAAACATCCTGTCTAATAAACTATTGATGCTTTTATAGTTAACTTTGAATTATTTCAACTAAGACATAAAGCATCTCAAGTTCAGACTATTCAAGCAAGCATAAACAACATCAATCACATTCTATCAATCATATCCTAAAAGCTATCGGGGTTGTTTAAACCTTAGGAGGGAAATCTTTTCTTCAAATGTTATTCTTTTTACCACTTCAAATAACCATCTTATAATAAGTTCTTCAACTCTTAACAACTCAATCCCAAGGACTTTTATCATAGTCACCACATGATAATTAACCATAATCACATCATTTCATACTTTACTTACATATTTTGGATTGTTAACACTTAAGTTCCTTATAAAGATCATTACTTATAAAGTAAAATTTAAAGATAAACCAACTCTTAAAAGAATCACTTGAATTCAGTTCACTAAAAGTATTGGGGATTCAATTTGGGAGTTTTACAAAAAATGCATAGCATTACTTATGCATAACTGCATATTGCTTCGTTAAACATTAGTCCTTACCGGACAAATGATGCCGATTTTAGATATTAGATCTTATGTCGTCTCGAAGACCGTGAGTGCATAATCTTGCAATCACAAAAGGCAAGTTCACACTTGCTCATGTCCTTTGATTATTTTCTGTAAAGTATGTTACAAATCCAGTCTCGTCATCACCTTTATTTGAAAAAGGTCCGAAAACACTATTTTCATAATAATATGATTATAGGTTATTTACCATGAGGTAATAAGCTACTATCAAAGTTCCGGTGGTAAAGGAACATATTATCTAGGACTTAACAACCAATGTCACCAGTGATTCTTGCGCCGTATATCACGAATTAACCATGAGATTTGGAATGGGACAGAGAAGTCAGCTGTATCTTCTTCCTCTCGCATGTAGCCGGATGTGCAGGTCGTGTCTGTTATCACTCGTAGCGTGCATATTAATTGATAATTCGTAGAGGATATGCAGCATATGGGTGGGAACCCTCAACGTCCCATGATAGTTCTGGCATCTAATGGTCTGTACAAACCATTGTCGTAATTCAATATGTGGGCATCGTGTACACCAAGGAGGCATGCAGGGTCGCGAAGGGGGCAGTGATTGGCTTGGATCTTAGACTGGGCCCCATACAAAGGAAGTATGGACAAGGTCATGACTTGGTTGTGCAACAAGGCTAAGGTCTCTCATGGGTAAAGTAACACACCTCTGCAGAGTGTAAGAACTGTAACTTGTTACTCCCTGTTCCAGGAAGGAGCTGCGAACGTGGCGGGAAAGGAACTCCATGAAAGTTCTAGTAAACCCGTGAAGGCTGACGGACATAGCTTTTCAGAATAAAAGCAACCTTTGGTGAAATGTTTATGAAAATCTGCATTGCCTACGACCTATGGTCTGTGGCTGTAGATATAGTGCATCAAACACTCCTTTTCTAGTGAACTTGCTAAGTATGCTCGTACTCAACGTATCTTCTTCACCCTTGCTAGGTTCTAAAGCCAGTATAGACGATTTCTACATCAAGTCATGCTCCATAAATCATCATGAAAAGTTAAAGTTCTTTAATGAAGTCAATAAAGTCAACATATACATCAACTCAAGTGAAGACGAAGTTGCTGATTAGATAAGAATAGAATCTCTAACCATGGAACCTACTTCTGTAGAGTATTGAAATAGCAGCAATACAAGCCCCAATTGTTTAAATACTAGTCCATTAGTATATTAGATTTGAGTTGATTATTTATAATTCTTCTTTGTAAGAAGATTCTTTCTCTCTCTTTAACCTAGAGTGTTCTCTGGATGTTGTGTAAAGAGTTGAGTTGTAACCTATAGTCATTTCTTGGACCTGTTGTGTTTCTGTTGTACCACTCCGAGGGATGTAATACTAGTGAACGGTGTTTCATTGGTGTTATGTCAACGACTATAGTGTACTACATCACGGAGTGGTATGCTGGGTCACCGCAGCAGGCGCGGGTCAAGCGCTGGTCAACCCAGTTGGGCCCTGCCCTTGCTCGCGTGGCATCTGAGGTTGCCTTGGGCCCCTCTGTCAGCCACTGCGGCTAGGTGTACCTGTGGTATAAAAAGTTTAACCAATTGTTTTAATAATTTCAGAAAATGAATAAATCTTCTAAAATCAATATCTAATTATTTATAAATCAAAAAAATACAAATAATATATCAAAATGATTAGAAAAATGAGATCTATCTATTTTGTCTATCGTCATGCATTGTTAAACAAGTTACATGACAAGTTTAAATAGAGAACATAAGGAACCCTCTCATAATCTTCCGGATTTTTTCCGAAATAGGGTTTACACCCCTCGAAACCCCGATTAAATTGTCGAGCATGTCTTAGTATTTCAATTTCAATACTATTGAACTTGTCATATCATCATCCTTGCTTGAGCATTGCATTGATGCCATGTGTTGATTGTTTCCCTTTTCTTTCTGGTATCTGGTTCTTCTCCAATAGAATACGATATCGGAATCAAGATCGAGATCGAAGACCGAGATCAACACTGTCGAAGCTCGAAGATCAATACTTGACCAAATCAAGTCAAGTACCAGTTGTCCGAAGATCTGCTTTTTGGATATCAACTAGCAAAGGCAAGCGAAGCCCCACACATGATATAATCCTATGTTTTCAAGCATTTCAATTCTTGCCATGTGCATACGAATCTAAATTCTTTTATCGATAGATAGAGTAATCCTATCTGATGCATGCTTCCTTTATAGCATATATTCCCTGATCCACTGCTCCTAGCAGAACTAGGGTTTGGCTTGTGAAGCGTTGCTAGATCTATTATAGCTGTTAACGCTGTTCCATCCGGTTGATGAATCAGAGCTACGAATGAACCTATTATGACAGTATGACGTAGTAAGATCAGAGATGAAAGTTAAACATGCTAAGGCTTGTATAGGAGGCCACGGTGGGTTGTGGTTTTTGCAGCCCCATACCTGCCACTACTAGGACCTGAGTTCTTGCCTATGTACCAAGATGAGCGTACAACCACACGGGGGCCTGGAAACCCCCTCGACCAACTAACTTGCCGAGTAGATTCCATGAGTCACATAGTTTGGGTGTTCCATTCGACATACGCGTTCTGGATCTTCTCGAAGGAGGTGAAGGAGGTGCATTCATACGGGTAGGTAAGCATGGTAGGGAACAACAAATGCCCAGCATCCGTAATCTTGAACCCTGTTCACATCATTAGGGACCAACTTCGGGACTCGACCCATTATGTCGGCCTCTCCCTAGTGCGTGATGCATGGTCTCTGCGAAAGCAAGGTAAAGTTCGTGGTTAACCACTCTCTGCCGGCCTTCCAAGGAAGAGGGATAATGATCTGTCATTCAGAGTCAGTTTGTACGTGTGGGTAAAGTTTAACCTATTCTAAGATCATAGAGAACTTTAACCTAATCGTAAAACTTGGTAGATCAATATGTGCTTAAGGAAACTTCCTCAGGGATCGAGGGGGTGATCCTAGATATGTTCAGCTTATGATGATTCGCTGGATATCAAAAGATGATCAAAGCTAGAGATACCACTCTCTTATCCCATTTTAAAATATTCTGATTAGTCGAGATTCTTATCCCTCTTGTCTTACAAAACAAAGATGGCTTTATGAAAAATAACTCCACCAGCCATAAGTCTTGCGTAGTACACCCTGTACTTACCCTTGTTTCGTTGACACTTTTGCAGCAGAGTAAGTGTTACCATAGAAATGGATTTCTTCATAGCATCGACATCGACGAGTACCTTGGGGTTCCTAGTCGGCAGTCTGGGATCTATGGATTGGACGTCATGGTTATGCTTCAGGCCTCTTAGGCCATTTGTTAAGTTTGCTATACTTAATAACATAATTTGCCTTCCGTTGTTTGATGTTTGTGGTCAATGACCTCTGCTTGTAATATTTTGGTTCTTTTCTAAATTATGAGCTTGCTGTAATAACTTTTGTTTCGTAGGGTCATTGTTCTTTTACCGATTCCTTCTCTCTATGCTTTTGAGATTTATGTTAGGCTTATGTTCAGACGAAGGTTTGGAATTTTCTACTCCTAATCCCTGGGGTGTCACAGAATAGACACAATCTTCACAATCACACTCTCCACAATCCACAAAATCTACACAATTCATACAACAAAAATAATCACAAATCAATATACACAAAAAAATAGTATGAATGCCTACAAAATGCAAAGGGATGATTTGCCACACTTTTAAAATAAAACACTCCTATACGAAAGACAAAGCATTCATTCTAAAGTCTAAATAAAACAAAAAACACCTAAAAATAATATTTTAAATAATTTATATAGTCAAAATAGACCTACAAATGTCTCTGCATAAAATTCTATTCTAAAGCACGGACACATATGCAAAGATCTCCTTTTTCTCAATCCATAGACATCTTATTTGTAATTTTTGGATTGACAGAACAAAATTTATGCAATTTACAAATTTAAATATCTAATAGATAAAAACTGGATTTTAAATCTAATATAGAGCCACGCGGCGTTTTCTGATTGGCGCATATCGGTTCGGGTCGATCACGCGCATGTGCTGTCCGACCTAAATGAGATCTAGTGGTCCAGATCTAAGCGTACATGTTTGCTACTGGTTCTAATCTCGACGCTGGATCTAGATCCAGCGGATCCTACTTCTCTGACCAAACGCGATCGACACAAATGGCTAGCGCGGCGACGGCACGATAGACGGTGATGCGCCAGCGAGGCTAGGGGGAAGGAGAGAGGGTGCTAGGGCTTACTGAGGTCACGGAGACGAGGGGATGCTCAACATGGTCATGGTGGGGGTTGGGGCATACGGACAAAGACACAATCGCTCGTCGGAGTTCAGCTGTGCGTTAGGTGTTCTCAGTCGGAGACGAAGACGACGACCTACGACGCAAGGGAACAAGCTGCAGGAATTAGAAGATGTGCAAGAAAAAGGTGAGCACAAATGTTTGAATCAGAGGCCGAGGGGAACACGGGGCTCACCGGAATGTGTCACCGGAGTTCGTCGGTACCGTTGCGGAGCAACGCAAAATTCGGGGAGCCTAGTGGCGCTTAGAGCTTGCGGTGTGGGGGAAAATGCTGTGGAGGCGAAGGGGGTTAAGTAGCCAAAGCGGGGGGAGGGAATCACGCACGCCATCAACGGTAATTAAGCGCGGATTGATTCAGCAGTGAATGGAGTAAACGGCAGCAGTGAGCTGGTCACTGCACGTTGATTGAGGACGATGAGCTGACATGGCGATGGGTCCCACCTATCACCGAGAGGGTGCGCACGGGCGGTAAGAATCATAGGGGAGAGGGGGGTTCTCGGGTGGTCTTGGTGGGCTCCCAGGGTTGCTGGGCCAGATTGGCTACTGGCTTTTATTTTTTTCTCTTTTGCCTTTTTATTTTCTGTTTTTTATTTTTCAAATGAGATTTGAATGAGCAATTCAAATCCAAATCAATTCAAACCTTCACCATAATTTTGTTTTGTGATCCTAGTGTTTAAAAGTGTATCAAACACAACAAATCACTCCAAAACATTTTGGGGTCATGAAAATAAAAATAAAACCATGCCCCAATAAAAGGGGTATAAATATGGTTTTGCTAGGGTTTTAGCTTTGAAATTTTTTGTGCAAAGTAAACATGCCATGATTCTATGAATGCAATAAGATGGTTTTGAATTTGATAAAATTTGGGATGTTACACCCACTATGGAATCAAAGGTTCCTCCAAAACAGTAGCGCCAGATGAACTTGCTGAAGATGGGCCTATTACGTCCTATCGGGCATGAATTGGAGAAGCCCGTGCAGATCACCATCGGCCTAAGAGCTATGTCGGTCGCCAAGTGCATGCTACCACTTGTGCTCCTTTTGTTTTATGTTCTTTGTTTGGGATTTCCGAGTCGCGAATCGCTGCCTTTTATAGGGGCGGCCTGAAGAAGATTAACCATGCCTTCGTGGCCGAGGTCCTAGGAAGGCACTCCGAGACCATGGACGAACCTTCCATGAAGAGGAAGGATGGCGCTGCTGACATACCTGAGTCGGGCATCAAGAAGAGAGTCAACCTCCCGGCAACAGGTGCAATAGTGGCGACCAAGTTTGATGCGGTAGCACCTCGAGAGGGGAAGGCGCTCGACGAAGGGGACGACTTCATGGAGGTCGATACTCCCATTAATGCGGTTTCAATGGATACCAAGGCGCCTATGAGACCCTGACGCATGGCTTAATAGGATTGATAGTATACCCATACCAACAAGTTGCAACTTCTTTTCGGGAAGATCATCTAAAAAGAACTCTGAGGTTAAACGTTCTTGGCCTAGAGGAATTTTTAAGGATGGGTGATCGGCTGGGAAGTGGGTACCGGGTGCGCACGGTTGAGGACAAAGTGCGTAGAAAAGACTAGTGTTGGTTTGTGGGGTTAGTCTAGAGATCCTATTGGGCTTCCGGGAGTGACATCCACTGGTCTAAATAGGCCAGGGTGTTACAAGTGGTATCAGAGCCTACCCTCGCGGTTAAACTGGAGTGTGCGGCTCAGTGGCGGACATGTGCCGCATGGCGCGTGTGGCCTAGAGTGGACACGGCATGGCACATGTGCCGACACTAGGCGCACAAACGTATGCCAAGAGGGGATGTTCCTGGCTTATTGTTGATCGACGAGGGATTCGATCATCTAAGGGTGAGTGTATGTGAGACCCTAGCCCATGGCTTAATAGGATTGATAGTATACCCATACCAGTAAGTTGCAACTTCTTTTCTGGAAGCTCATCTAAAAATAACTCTGAGGTTAAGCGTGCTTGGCCTAGAGCAATTTAAGGTGCGCACAAGTGAGAACGAAGTGTGCAAAAAAACTAGTGTTGGTTTGTGGGGTTAGTCTAGAGATCCTATTGAGCTTCCAGGAGAGACAACACCTAGTACAGAGAGGCTAGGGTGTTACAGCACCCATGGTAAAGTCTGCTACTTTCCCATGGTTCATCGCAAAGTCCACGGGTGTTCAATCGCCCGTTGTGCCGTAGGTCATTGATGACCGCGTCGAATTGGCGACATGGCATCCGGGCAACAGGGAGGCTTCATTTCCCTCCGTAGGAGCCATTGAACTGCATTGCCTTCTATGCGCGGCTCTTCAGGTAATCCTAGTCCCCAAGGGTCTCGTCGCTAAATTTTAGCGGCTGGACACTTAGAAGTTTGTGTTCCCCAGTCGCAGAGGTTTTGCGAGCCAAGTCTCATAATGATTGTTAATAATCAATACCTCTTTCGATTTGTTGCAGGTTCAAGCCACCGATCGATGAGCCAAGATAGAGAGGATGGAGAGGGAACTGGGGGTAGCACAAGAAGAAGCTTACCAACTTAAGGCTTCTGCTCGTGGGTCTTTAAATTGGAATTTCCTTGGAGTCGTCTTCTGGGATCCTACTGATTCTTTGTGATGTAGTTGTGCTGAGAAACAGGCCACCGCACTAGTGAGGGCCAACAAGCGCTATGTGCCGGTCAACGAACTCGAGTCGGTAAATACTATGATTGCCACTGCGGAGGAGAAATCTAGGGTTTTGGTCGTGGCATCAGAATCAGATCGCAAGGCGTCCAACTCCATAATTTTGGTTTACAAGCGAAGCTCTCTAATTTGGAGAAGTTCGTCAAGGCCAGCAGCCATACCCTCATAAGTGAGTGCATCTTTTTATTGTTATGTTTGACGGGGGGAGTCCTCGAGTGGATCCAGTCCCCGAGCGGATCGGATTTCTATTTCACCATCAATTTGATTTGATGCGATCTAACTTTTTGTAGATGTTGTAGGCCGAGGCGATTCGTCCATGCAACACTTTAGTGCCGAGCAATGTATGAAGTCGGTGTTGAACGCTAGAATAACATCGTCGACGTGCATTCGCACGATCCTTTATCACATCACCCCCGCTGAAGTGGTACCTGCAAGGTTCATGGAGGTGTGGCGGTATCTATAGGACACACCCGTGGTGGTGGAGTGGATGGTGCAGTTTGCCTTCTGTCGTGGAGCGACTGTGGCGCTGAGCCTCGGGCTCGCCCATTTGCTAGAAGACTTTGAGCTCCACGATGGCACTAGCGGATGCCGGTGGAGAACGTCGACGTCCTCACCCTACAAGCGAAGGCTGCTCCATATGAGGAGCGGGTGCTAGCGATGAATGATCTCTTGCCATACCAAGGGACGCAGGTGGCGCCTGGCGATGCTGAGCCAGAGTAGCGTGACCTCCCGTCAGAGCACCCATTTTGGTACGTGATCACAAAGAAGCTGTCGACTTATCCGACCATGTCTGTTGAGATGGCCAAGGTTACGGGTTTTTCTTCATCCACGAAACCAGCAAAGTGAGAGGTATGTCTATGTAATAGGTTTAGTGACGACTAGCTTTGTAAAAAGTTGATGTAATTATGAATGAATCGTGCTTTGCATGCATTTTAGAATGATCTGTCATGTTTGTTCGTCATGGAGTTATTTTGAGAGTTGGGTGCGTTGGGGGTAGCTACATCCTAAGCATTTTCATTTAAGTTCGCACGCGCATGACTAACGATAGTGGTGTATGTGTGTGAGTTGTTCGAGTAGGTCTCGGTCGACTTTCCATGTCTCATGGAGCCAGTCACGTGGCAACCCCAAAGGACACGCTGTACTTGTCGTTTTCCCTAGACGCGTGTGGATTCGTGTTTGACGAGTCCCCGAGCGTGGTACTTAGCTGTTCGAGGCATTCTTCCTAAGGTAGGAAGGACTTTGTTGCAATGTTGGTGTGTAGAGATTCATCCCTCCTGGATCGAGGAGCTAGTCGCTCGGCGACTCCAGGCCGAGCTCTCATACTTGGTGTTTTAACAAGGCGCCACTATCGTGGGAATGGCGACAGCAGTCGCTACCAGGGGTATCGATTGAGTCGAAAGTGGGCAAGAGCGAGTCGCCATCCAAGGATCGATATTGAGGCGAAGACAAGGGTATACCTAGGTTCGGCCCCTCGTAGGTTAAAGACCTACTTCCTTCTGTTTTATATTGATGGCGAGTGATATTACAAGGTGGGAGAACTTGGTGTATGGGCAGCGAGTCGCAAGGATGGGGTATCTAATAGCTCGTGAGTACAATGGGAACCCTAGTTAGGTTTATATATGGGTACCTCACTAGGGTTTACAATATTACAACCGAATTAGTAAGGGTTCCGAAGGTTTGACCAAATCCGACTGGCCCTAACTACGGTTTTGGGCCTTCACGTCTAGTTGCCAGTCTTCATTGAAGCCTTCTTTCCAATCGCCGTCATAACTGGCCCACTCGACATTGTCCTAGGACAGTCATTTCCAGTCTCTAGGGATACCCTGATTGGCATATGCCCATCAGCTAATGTCCTACATCGGGGCACGCCTTCCGCTGGCTTCTTGCACCAAAACAGGGGGGACACGGCCCCGTCGGCCGAGGCTTTGTCAGCCCTGCTTTTTCCAAAAGTGCGGGCCTCGGGACCGTATCTAGGTGGCATGCAATACCACCACTAATCTTGTCATCTTCCCACGAGTGACGCGTGTGTGCGCCCCTCGCTTATGGCTGAACCATATATGGCCTCCCCCCTCCTAAGGAGGCCTCTAGGGCGGATGCTCCCCTCGGGGGGACACCTGGCATAGACTCGCTAGGCCCTCCTCGAGAGGCAACCTCCCGCACCCTAATGAGGCAAGCAGTTGACTTGGCATGTAAGCCAGTCATGGAGGGAACGAGGTACCCCCTGTACCGTATGTTCGACAGTAGCCCCCGGGTGCCTGGCCCACATAGTCCGCTCAACGGCACGAAGGGTTAGGCAGCCACATCGACGACTCGCGCCATGGAAGACGTGTGTCACTCCGTATTCCCGAGTCGCCTTCTTAGAGGAGACATGTATTCCCCGATCTAATATCCGCTTATAAGAAAGGGCCCACATTTGTACGCGGAAATCTATTCTTCTCAGCTTTGCCTCCCCAAGTCACTTCCGCACGTGCTTTCCCCTGCTCGTCAACCGAAAGCCCTCGACACTCGCGATGTCTTGCCGGGGAGATCTGGTCTTGGCGAAGGGGAACCCATCCTCTACCGGACCCTCTACTATTGAGGAAGAGGTAGAGGAGACCAGAGAGGTGTTGATCCCTTCCATGATCCAGACGGACTTCAGACTCAATCGATGCCAGTCGCAGCTCGCTCATAGCCTTGCCCTCCGGTTATCCCAATTGCTGGCACTTTGGGGCCTCGGGTTCCGGACAACGATATGTGTACACAACTTGTAGGTAAGATCACAAACAATAATATCATCATGAATCAATAATACGTTGAGATCTAAGATCATGGAACTTGGGCCCTAGTGATAAACATTAAGCACATCAAGTTGAAACAATGTCAAAAGCATTAACAATAGATACTAGACACCATGCCCTAACAATCTCATGCAATTACATGAGTGATCTCATCCAATCCCTACTATCCCCAAAACCTACTACGGGGATTAATCACACATGGATGGGGTAATCATGGATGGTTGATGGAGAGGCGTCGGTGATGATGATGGCGATGATCTCCTCCAATTACTCGTCCCGGTAAGGTGCTAGAACGGAGTTTCTGGTTCGGAATCGCGGTTTCTTGTGGTGGTGCAGCGCAACTTTATCTAGAAAAACATCGAACCCCCTGTGTTTTTAGGTTAGAGGGTATATGTAGGCAAAAGGAGAGGTCGAGTCAGAGTCCGGGATGGCCACACCATGTGTAGCATCCCAATTGTCTAACAATTGCAATGCTACTAGCCTAGTCTATATAATGGCTACTTCATATATATAATTGTTGCATCATAAATATATCATGCTCATGTCATCATGCCACCTTGCATTTGAGCATCATATAAAACCCTTTTTGTTTTGGTTCTTCTCTCATATGCATTAATAATTGTATTTGCCTCTTGATATTGTATTTGGTTATTGATATATTGTTTAATGCCCAAGTTGAGTTGGGGGCATATCTTTTATTTAACTCCACCACCTTTCTTGTCATCACCCCATCATTCCACCATTCCACCATATATGAGCATTGCAATTTATTTGGTTTTACCTCTATCTCATGTGGGTTGGGATGGATCCAATTCTTTCTCCACATGCTCTCATATATGCACCATATTGTTTCCACAAATTGGTTTATGAGAGCCACATGGCCACCTTTGCATGCCTTGTGAGTGGAACCCTATTTCTAGCTTCCATATGTGTTGTTTTGGGGTTATCATCATGTTGGGATATTTTGTGGGTTTATTAAATACCTAGTGGCATATACACACTAGCAAGTCCCATTGTAGTTCAAATATGGCCATCACCAACTACTCCACATGGGGCATCCTTCCACTCCTTCTAGTTTGGCTCATTCCATATTTTTGGAATGCATAGATATAAATGCTATAGATATTTATGTTGTTTTCACAAGATGAAACCTAGCATTAATATTATGCATGGGCCATGCAACCATCTCCATATTTTTTTGCCCTCCTTGGTTTTTATTTGGTCTTTTGAGTGGATCATCTTCCACCCTACCTCATCTTCATCTTCCTCTCTCTAATCCTCATCTTCCCCTCCCTTTTCACTTCCATTTAAGCATGGTCAAGTGGATCTTTTCTAAAACCCAAACCCCACACTTTTCCACCTATTCTTGTTGGATCTAAGTTTTGGAGCATGCAAGCTTCTAAAACCCTAATCCATCACCCTCTCTCTCTTATCCTCTATCTAAGATCCTCCCTAATCACCTACCCCATCATCACCTACCCCATCATCACCATACCCCCCTCTCTCCTAAACCCTAACCCGAGCCTCCCTAGCTCTCACCCTCTCTCTTGGCCTCTCTCTTCTCTCTACCTAGCTGGCCCCACCTGACCACCCTGGACCCACCTAGCTACCAACCAACACAAACCCTAACCCTATCTAACCTAACCGAGGCTACCCTACCCCAACCCTAGTTAAACCCGACCCTCTCTTTCCCCTCTCTCTCTCTATCCCTGCCAGACCGACCCCACCCGAGCCAGCCATCTTGGCTTCACCCTGGTCCACCTGCAGCCTCCCCTACCGAGCCCTACCTGCCCCAGCCCCACCTGCACGTGCTCGAGGAAGGAAGAGAGAAGGGGCCGAGGCCACCTTTATCTCTGCCGTGTCCCAGCTGCCTCCTCCCTCTCCCTCCTTTTCTCCTCCTCTCACACGCCTCCTGCATCGCCCAGATCCACCCCAAGCTCTACCACGCCTCCCCTTTCTTCCTCGCCGACGCCAGCTCCCGCAGCCAGACGCCACCGTCTACCTCTGTCCCTCTTCGTTCCGGCCGGCGTACACGTCATGGGGGTGGCCTGGGGAACCGAGGAGACCGCCCTGCATCACCCAGTATGCGCCCGCGAGGAGGAGAAGTCCCGGACCTGCCGCAGCACCGCGATGCCGACGAGAAACCCTAGCTCCGGGTGCGTCTGCGTCGCCGTCGCCCTTCTGCCCCTGGCCCGATCCAAGCCCTCTGACGACTTCGCGGTGAGCCTTTCTCCCTCCCTGACATGTTTTGCCTCGCTGTCGTCGCCTGTGCTCGCCGGACAAAACGTCGAACGGCCTCGGTGCGTGGTGGCCGACGTCGTTCCCTCGTTGCTACGCCGCGCAGCGACTTAGCTAGGCCTCGCCCGCTCCTCTGTCACCACTCCGGATGCCACCGCACTGGTACCGCTTCTTTGCGCGCGCCCCGCGTCGCAGGATCGATCCCCCGTGCGCCGCTCCCTGGCGAGCACCGATCGGATGTCGCAGAGAAGATCCACAGTGGCTGTGTCCTATTTGCCCTTGAGCCCCTGCCTTTTTCCCGCCTGAACCCGCGGTCCAGCCTACCCCGCATGTCAGCCGCCCTAGCGTTTTGCAGAAAAGCCCCTCTGCTTCCTCGGGCTGTAACCCGCACTCCCTCACCGAGCTGCGTGGCTGACCCTCCCCTCTCGCTGTCACGTGGACCCCCGTGGCCGCTGGCCCCACCTGTCATTCGAAGAGGCTAGGCTAGCTCGCGGTGAGAAAAGCCTTTCTATGCGCGTTTTGTCCCAGTCAGCCGCTGGCCCACTTGTCTGTGGTTGTGGCTAGATCTGGGTTGAGTAAGAAAAGTATTTCTGTTTTCTGTTTAAAATTTAGACCTTTTCAAATTTGTTTTAAATTCAAATTTAAATCTGTTTTCAAATAACTTTTAAAATATAAATCCAAATAATACAAATAATATATGTTTTGAAATCAGAAAAATGTGAGGAATTCAAATATGCCCTTCAAACTTTATTTTGGACAATTTATTTTTCAAGTTGATTAAAATTACAACAAAATGCCCTTTTACCTTAATTAATTAATAACTTTTGTTTTACAACTCCAAATTTAACAAATAATATGTCTAAAAATGATTAGCTCGACGAGACCTTTCTGTTTATGCATTCCGTGTTATGTTTTGCAGCATGCATCATATAAATATAATGTGTACAGCAACTAATATGAGGCTAAAATGTGACTAAAATTCAATAAAATGCTTATTTCTTGTATTCCACACCTTACCCATGCCATGCTACTTTATTGCCATGCAAATTGTGCATCATTCATCATGGCATGATTGTTTGCTTGTCGCATTTATTCATATGCTTGTGCATGTTATTTATGTTGGCCCTTGTTTGTTTGGTTCTTCTTCGAATAGACGCTGAGCAGGGGATATACCAAGAGAACCAGGAGCACTGCCCAGATCCTTCTCTCAGTTCAACTGAGTTGCCAGGCAAGCACTACCACATGCTTGCATACATATAGTACCTACTGCCTCTATCTTATTCTTGCATCATTGAGTCGCGATTGCATTAAATTGAATCCCAAGTATTGCATAGCCTTTATTTTTAAACCCCACCGAAGCTTGTTCCTCCATCCCATGAGCCATTACTACAGGAGTTGTTTGAGCCATGCGAGTCGTAGAACAGCATGTGTAGGGTATGTGAGTGTCTGATGGATAACGAGGTACCTATACAACTTAATCTGAGTAGTAATGGGATAACTAATGAAAGTGGCATCGGTGAGCCATATTCGCTATTTGGTTTTTCATTCTCACTTGTGTCCCGTAGGACCCCGAGTACTTGATTCCTGTTCCTTGAATATTCGCGCTATCCACATCCGGGAGGCTTATGAACCCCCCTGAGCCAGAGCTTGATTCATTCTTATTTCTTGGGGCCACAAACTAGTTTGAGGTTTTATTTACTATCCTGTACTTATGCCATGCTTTACTGCTTTATTTAAATTGTGCGAGGTACTGCACCTGTACTGTTTAGGGACGTGACACGTTTTCGCTGTATCGACAAGGCCAGTCACACTTTCGGGTTCCCAGTCGTTTACAGCCGTCCCCACAAACCTTGAGTCCGTCTCGTAGCCGGCCAGCTTCGTTGCGGGTAGCTTAATGGGGTGGCCCCCTGAAATATTTCTGAATCCTGTGATTGCTTTGTCGTGACTGCCTCGTTGGGTTTTGATTTGGTTTTTCCGAGGTTGATCGAGTGTGTGTTGCTATTTGTGCACCCCTGCAGGGTAAAACTTTCTGAAAGCCGTGTCCGCGGTTATGGACGACTTGGAGCACAGTTTCTCGATCATAGACAAGAATAACTAAAGTACCGCTTTTAATTTGACTAAGTACCTGACTAGTAAATAGTGCAACACTCATGGAATGGATAATAAAACAGCCAACGGATGGGGGGTTGTTCGTCCGCTTCCTCGTCGGTAAGCGAGGAGGAGGATGGAGCTGTTGATATTACTGTTATAACTGTTGTTATTAATTCACGGACATCCGTCTATCTATGGTTAGGCGGATGGTTAGCGAGTATCTATAGAATTGTTAGGGTTTATCTTTTGCTGCAATTGCGTCACCCCAGTTTGTGTCCCCTTTAGAGGCATAAAGACTTGCTGAGTACCCCTAGGGTCTCACACGATAAATTGTTTGATTCAGATGAACAGGTAAACCTGCAAGATGGATACTGGGTGGAGGAGACGGACGATGTGGGCAACGATCATTCGGTGTAGAGATTCCGGGAACGGGGATCCGTGAGATCTGTGGGCGGGATGTGTTTATTTATGGGGCATCTTATGCCGATTTGCTTCTTATACGTACTCGGATCTTGTTTTCCGCTTCCGCTTGATACTCTGATGTTTGATGTATGAGGAGATATCCTAAACTATTATATCTATCTAGGATATTTGGATCTTGCCGTATGGCGTTGCTATATTTCCTTTCTTTTTAGATGGAATGACTCTCAGAACCATTGTATGGTGGCTTGCATACATACTCATTTGTGTATGTAGTTGATCCCTTCGCCTGCCGATTACGCCGCCCGTTCTTGTCCCGATGTTTGGAAATGGTTAGGACGGCCGAAAGGTCTACCTGTGAGTGGCATTTGGGCCCCACCGTACTATTTTAACCATTTCCGCTCATCTAGGCTTGTAACTAGGAGCGTAATTCACCGAGGTAGTTACACCATGCCAAGGAACAACCAGGCATGGCCTGCGCCTGGGGGTAGTGTGGGCCCCTTGGTCTTTTCTCCACTCCGTCTTCTGGCTCTGTGAGTCTTTAGGAAAAATAGAATTTTTGGCATATTTTCTAGGATTTTTTGTGAAAGTTGATTTTCTGCACAAAAACGATACACTAGAGCAATTCTGCTGAAAAAAGCGTTAGTTTGTATTAGTTATATCCAAATCAAACAAATTAGAGGAGAAACAATAGCAATCGTGTTTGGGAAAGTAGATATATTTTGGACGTATCAACTCCCCCAAGCTTAGGTTATTGCTTGTCCTCAAGCAATTTAGATGAAAACTGAGTGCGGTAAAAGAAAGTTTCATGAACACATCTGCTTCATAAGATTTAAATATTCTCAGCATATGAGCAAGTACTGAGGCAATTCATAATAAGGAGTATGCAAATAAGTCTACCCTATAGTTATGAAAGCTATGAAGACATTACAACACAATAGTAATAAGCAAGATGAAACATAAGCATATGCAAGATTGTAATGCTCATAAGAATATATGGTAAAGTGGTATCTTGCTTGCCTTTATTTTTGGAGCAAAACATAAATGCCAAGGCACCTCTGAAGTTGTAACATGCCAAATTTTGTGTAATATAAATAAAGACATGTTTGAGAATTGCATGCATGCATTACACTTGCACCTTGGTTCAAACAAAAAGAACAAATAAAACACTATATTTGTCCCTCTCAAAAAACCATTCAAATGGTCTTTGTATTTTGAAAACTACCCAAATGAGTGGATCCCAAATTGAATAAAAGGGTCCCACAATATATTCATAGTTTTATAAAAGTCCCTAGTAATTTTGAAAATATTCAAAACAGTTTACAAATGAAAAATACAAATAGAAAAACAAAAAACAAAAAAGGTTTTAACAGAAAAAATGGAAACCCTAGCTACTGGGCCGCAGCCCATCTCTCCCTCCTCTTCCTGTCACTCGCGCGCGCTGCAGCCAGCCCAGGAGCGGCCCATCTGGCTCATACCGTTTTGTCGCGTCTATCGCCGTTGTCTACCTCGCGCCTCACCTGAAGGTGTTGCGTGTCGTCTCGCCGCCATCCGCCTTGTGCCAAGATCCACACCACCTCTTATGGACGCCTACAAGTACTGCTGGACGCCGCCGACGAACCCTAGCCGTGCCCCACTTCTCTTCTTCCTCTCCCTGTCTCGTTTCGGCGCCTAGGCCGAAACCCTAGCTCACGGCCATCATCGTCCTTGCCTTCTCCGGCCACCCCAGACCAAGCCGAAGCCACCTTTTAGTTCCACGTGCTCGACTCTCTCTCCCTAGTCCCTCCTCACTCTTGCGTGTGACACCATTCATCGGAATCGAGACGTCCTGCCGTCGTTGGTCGCCGTCGATCCTCGCTGTTCTGGGGCTCGCCTCGCCTCACCACCAAGCTCGTCGCGCTCATCGTGAGCTTCCATTCGTGTGGTGCTCTCCATTCTCCCTCTTGCCCTCTATATCTCCCTCCCCATGCGAGCCCGACGCCGCCACCGCTGGAGCTCATCGGAGACGACGCTCTGGTGACCATCAAGGAGCGGCGCTGCCACTAGCGTGCTCAGCGCGCCAGCCCGCGTCAAACGCGCCCTCTCCCGCAGCCCCGCGAGCCCCCTAGCGCAAGCCCCGCTCTCGATTTGAGAGCTCTGCCAATGCTGAGGTTATGATGGCGTCAGCATGATGTAGTAATTCCTTTTTTCTTTTATTTAAATATTTTAAGTAATTGTTTCTGGAAATTAATAATCCCTGTGGGCCCTGCTTGTCAGAATTTTAATAATTTCCAATAATATGTTGTGAAATGAATAAACTCATGAGATGTGGGCCCAAGTTGAAAAATAATTTAATTATTCCAAAAAATAAGTTAAAATGAATTAATTTTGGATAAATTCATAACTAATTCATTTTAAATTAGAAAAATACAAATAATATATCAAAATGTTCAGAAAAATGAGCTCTATCATCTAAACATGTAATCAACCACATTCATACAACTTTGTACCCTAACATATTTAGAGAAACACTGAAACCCTCTAAGTACCATGGGTTCGATGGTTTGCCTATTTAGGGCATTCCGGAATTCATTTAAATTGATGATGCATCTAGGGCTACTCTATTACATGTAATAACTCATATCATCCATATTGTATGAGCATTGCACATTCCATGTGTTGAATGCTGCCTTTTATTTTCCGGTGATTGGTTATTCGCGAATAGGAACCGAACCGAAGGCTGAAGTCAACACCAGCAAAGAGCAGTACTAGTCCAACAACGGACAAGGCAAGCGAAGCCCCACTCATACATATGAATCCTATTTTACAAAGTATTTCATTCTCGCCATATGCATGTGATTCAACAGTCTTTTATCAGTAGATAAAGTAATCATATATGATGCATGTTTCCCTTTATGAACTATGATACCTGATCCACTGCTCCTAGCATAACTAGGTTTTGGCTTATGAGAATTGCTAGTGCCATAATTCAGTCGACCTTAGCCATGCTTAGTGGTACAATAAAGATCATCCAGATGATGCACTGGAGATGCAGATGAATCTAGTATGGTAGGATGTTGTGATATGTTCAGAGATGGGCAATAAACATGCTAAGTCTTGTATGGGAGGCCACGTGGGTTGTGGTTTTTGCAGTCCCATAGTTGCCACCCTTAGGAACCGAAGTTCTTGCCTCTTGAACCAAGATGAGTGTACAACCACACGGGGGCCTGGAAAGCCCTCTACTCACTAACTTGCCTAGTAGATTCCATGAGTCACATAGTTTGGCCGTTCCATTTGACATACACATTCTGGTTCTTCTCGAAGCAGGTGAAGGAGGTGCATTCATATAGGTAGGTAAGCGTGGAAGGGAATGGGAGAGGCCCGGCCTCCGTAATCTCAAACCCTACTCACATCGCTAGGGACCGACTTCGGGACTCGACCTGTTACGACGGCATCTCCTTAGTGCGTGACTCATGGTCTCTGCGAAAGCAAGGTAAATGTCGGTTCAACCACTCTTTGTTAGCCTTCCAAGGAAGAGGGCTAATAATTTGGCATTAAGAATTCGTTGGTACGTGTGGGTAAAATTGTGCACCTCTGCAGGGTTATAATCTTTTCGAAAATCCATGTCCATGCTTATGGACAACTTGGGAACAGACGTGGTGATCATAGAGAACTATAACCGAATGATAAAACTTGGCCAACTAATGAGTGATCCGGAATACTGCCTCTAGGTTGTTTGAGGGGTAGTCTGGGAAGAGAGGTTCAGTTGATGATGGTACTTGGTGGAAATCGAAGATGATTCTAAGAGCTAGAGTTGTAGTCTTCTTATCCCCTTTGAAAATGATCTGACTAGACGAGCTTCTACTCCTTGTGTTGAAAACAAAAGATGGCTTTATGCAAAATAACTCCACTAGCCATAAGTCTTACGGAGTACACCCTGTACTCAGCCTTGCCTCATAGATGTTTTTCTACAGATGTAGATGTGCCAACTGAAGGTGGTTTCTACATCGATGTTGATGAGTAGTCAGGGTTCCCGAGCAGCAGCCTAGGATCTATGGAAGAGTCGCTACTTCTTTTTAAGGCCTCTTAGGCCCTTCGCTAAGTTTGTTGGTTAGAACAACTTGTTTGCTTCCGCTGTTTGTTGTAATGATGGGTCTGTGACCCCTAGCTTGTATGACTACTTTGTAACTCTCTTAAGAGTTTACCTTTTTAATGTATGGTTTGTATGTTCTGTAATGTTACCGATCATTCCCTGCGCATTCCGGAATTTAGGTCAGGCTTACCTGATCCCGGGTCGTGATAGAAGTTCAAGTGAATACTAGAAGTAAAAATATCAAAGATACAAGCGTCAAAGTTATGTCACAATTAACCATGTTCTGGGACAAGCACATTACACTAAGAATGACAACTATGCTCTCGGGAAGATGCTCATAGAATAAATGGTGACTGGACATTAAAGTGAAAGAAAATATTAAAAAGTTTGAAAGGCTTTCAAATGCTTGAAAGTATGGTACTCATTAGCTTTGGGATCTCATTGCCCCTATCATAAGCATCTTTAAATGGTTAAGGTTAAAGTGATGGAAAATATGAGTTATATGCTTGACAAATCACAAGTTGAAAATCTCATGCCCACCTCATGCAACTCAACTTTGGTCCCAGGCAAGTTCTTGTCATTGTAAGTATATGTGTATCATAGAGAACCTCCAAGGAATACCCCTTACCCCATGACACAGGAGCTATCCCATATCAAAATGACAAGTTAACAGACAGTGAGCATCTCGGCGGTCTTTTTATTTGCTATTTGCATAGTTTTTATTGAGGATGCATCATAGAATGCCACTATGGTTTTTCTGCAAGTTTCCACCATGTTTCTCTAACACATATACAAACTACATTGACCTGCAATCTCCCATCTTATTTCACACCGACAACATCCATAAACAAAAGAACATGATATCAACTAAATAGAATAAGTGCAATGTTGAAAGCGTGCCCCATGACAACATGGTTTTGCTAACTCCCAACTTATAATTTTCAAGCATATAACTACATAGATAGTCACAATGGTTTAGGTTTATTAAGTGCAAGAAATAAAATATGCCATCAAGTTCGTGAGAGCTTTACTAACTATTTTTTGCATAACAAGCAAACATTTTTATTTGGAAGAAAACAACGCATAATAATTATGAAAGGAATAGAAATTATGCTAATCGGTAGATATGATGGTCACTTTTTGACAATTTTGGTTTTGGGGAGTTGGATGACGAGTAGAGCTCATACTCAGTACAAGTGAAGGCTAGCAATGGAAAGGGAGCAACAATCGTGAGAGCAATAACTGTCATAATCATGCTTGCGACAAAACAAAATTAACAGTGGCATAAAAGTGACACAAGAACTCTGAGGAAAAATAAATCATCAAGGCTTAACTGGCTTTTGTTTAATCATATGCATGCGTGAGGATGTGCCAAGTCGATTCAAGTGCAACATTCAGAGGAGGATACCATAATGTCATACCATGTTATGAATAAAACAATGCAAGCAAACATTTATATGACATGCTACAAACTATTAGCAAATTGGAACTAATCATAAGAGAGCGAGAACTACTAAGCATCCATTAAATAACATACATCCTACATGAACAGACAAAGAATGCCCACATAGATGAGTATATGTACAAAAATGAAAACAAATAGAGTTCATACCAGCCTCTTGCCACATCTCGAATCTTCTTAAATCATCATTATTGCCTTTCACTTATGTGGCTTAAATAATAATATGAAAACCAAACTCCAAAGGAGTCAGGGAGGACTACTAAACCCTGCAACAAACTTTACAAAACAAGAGAAGAACAACAAATATTTTTGGGTTTTCGATTTTTTAAAGCAATAACTGAAGAAAACAAGCGAACAAAGCAAAATCTTTTTAGTTTTAGAATAACAAACCAAAGCTAAAAAAGGGCAAGAAAACTAAAGCTAAAAGCTAAAGAAGAAAACAAAGAGAAACAATGAAAATATTTTTGGTCTTTTTGTGTTTTGGAAAGCAGAAACAAAAAAGAACAAAAACGAAAAAGAAAGAAAGCGAAACATGGATATAGAAAGTACCGACGGAATATGATATGTAGATGAGCGTGACGTCGGTATACCTCCCCACAATCTTAGGCTTTTGGCCTAAGTGGAGATCAATCCCAAGCTGGCCAAGAAGTAGCGCCTCCATAGTATGACGAAGAAGTACCTTCGTCCTGATACGAACTCGAGGATGCCCCGGCGTAGTGCTCAGCATAGTCATAAGAGGGTGCATCCCCCTCCTGGTGCTGCCTGTGGAAACCAAGAAAGTGGATCTGCTCGTCCAACTCCTGCTTGGAGCGCGACCACGGCCTCCTGCAAATACTGAACAAAGTAGGTTGTGGCAAGGGAATTCCCCTCTCATATCCGTCAGTAAACAACATCCGATAAGCTAAACTCTCTGCACAAGAGTTAGCAGTAACAAAGTGATGGGCTTTCATGACCTCAAGCACCCTCAATTCATGTTGGTTGAGTTGGTGCTCATTCATCTTCTTTTCGGAAATTTTTAGACAAACATCACAAAAAATAATTTCAAAGCTACTAAATGAAGGGAACTACTATAGGGACTTGCAAGAGGGCTAAACATGCATCAAAATAATTTCTATAAGTATAGAACAAGCATGCAATCTCCATAACCTATCACCTACATCAGCAAAATACTCAAGATATAATCCACTAATCAAAATTCTACTTGGACAAGTGGAGGAGTCACATACCAGAGAACAAATGCTCAAAAAATTAGCAGCAAAGAGTGGTTGAGTAAGGAGATCAAAAATCATGAGGAAGAACATCAAGAACATGGGTTTGTGAAATTTTTCGGTGTTTTCTCGGGAGAGAGAGTGAAGTGGTAGGTGGATGGATAAATGGAGGGCCAGGGGTGGCGCACAACATGGTTGGGCGCGCCCTAGGACTGGCCGCGCCACCAGGTGGTGAGCCTTCCTGGTGGGCCTCCCTGGGTCACTCTAGGTTCCTCTCTGTCCCTTTTTTGACGTAAAAATTTAATATGAATTTTCTGGAATTTTTCGATAAACTTTACTTTCGAGCAATTTTCAGAAATTGATAAATGATTTTCCCGCAGAAAAATGATTTTGGAATGATTGAAAATCAAATCAAACCAAAACATCAGAAGTTCTAAGACACTCAAATATGCAAGGATCCCCCACTCGTCGAACTTGGGGAGCGAGGCAAGGATCTATGCCTTGCGAGGATCAAGGTGGAGAGGTCGAACCCCCTCGGGGAGCTCGGTGGCGGCGGAGGTGTGCAATAGCTCATGGAGGAAATCTGCTACCACGGTATCATCAATGATGCTGGCTTCGAGGGTCAGGTGATCCTTTGCGGTGAAGTACCATAGGTCTTTACCATGTTTCTGCAGTGGAGCAATCCGGTGGCCCAGGTACTCCATGGTCGCCAGGGGTCCCCTCAGGCCGGCAGCGTTGAGCTCCTCGATGCGCAAGATCAGAGCGTCAACCTTGTCTCTCTAGGCTCGCGCTGGACCAACGACTGCTAGATTTTTTGGCCAGGGTTGTTGGGGCAGGAGATGAGGGCTCTCGTTCTGTGCGTCCATCAGGAGGCATAGCCGACCACTCGAGAGGAGGAGGTTAGACAGAGGGCATACATGATAGGGAAAAGGTGTCCGATCTTTCAATAAGATGGTGATAGTCGATTTGGTGGAGTTCGGGCTTGACTATTTGGTGGAGTTCGGGATAACTGTATGTCTAAACAAAATCCGAGTCTAAAGTGACGCCTATGGGGAGTATTTAAGGAGGAAAATGTGGGCTTTCGGCCAGCCATGGAAGTGGTGGCCGAATCCAACCCTAGAAGTCCCTTTCTCCTCAAATACAGACTCTAAAAAGTGGCTATTAAAAATCCTGCGAAAATTACATGGGCCTGTCCCAAAGTAAAGGTGTCGCGGCACCATATTAAGTTATGGATGAATTTGTGAAGTATTAATATTGAATATTTCGTCCAAGCCTTCAATCCTCATTATGGTGGATTCGAAGTTCTGAAATCTCCACTCGGAGTGTCCTCTTCCATCCACACATGCTTGCTGCCATCTCCATGCATGATCATGCTCCAATCCTTGTCCTTCTCGTCCTTGCTAGGTCCATCATTCCTAAGAGTAACAAACATATCTTATTTAGGCAGCATCATATTCTCATATATATGAGGAATAGTTCCAAGAAACACAAGTACCTGATAATTAAGTTGCTTGGCACGAGCTCGAGTGATAGTTCATTGTATGTGTGTAGTTGTAGGTACAGTGGTGTGATAGAAGAATGGGCGCATCGACCGCGATAGGCTGGACGGATCCACCGATCCTGACCATCCCCGAGTGATAATTAAGTTGCTTGGCACGGTGTGATAGAAGAATGGGTGCATCGACCCTGATAGGATGGACGGATCCATCGATCCTGACCATGCTCGGGTTGCGCCACACACATTCTAGTCCAAGGTGAGCTGTGAGCAGCACCGGTCAAGACCGGCGTCGGTTTTGATGGTGGAGGGCTTCAGCACCTCCCCTAACTCGGCTTACTCATCCTCCACCTGGGAGGGTCCATCATAGGGCTTCTACCCCTTCGTGAAGATCAAGCCTCCCCAGCAAGACATCGCACATGGTGGGAAGGAGCAGGTGCACGAAATGAGAATGGGAGGCTGAGGCAAGGAAATAGCAGGAACGGATCTCTCCCTACGAGAAGGAGTGGCACTTTATACCCTAAGATCCAACCGGCATGGGGACGCACCCCTCCCGAAAGGACGCCTTAGGACCAGAAGCGACACGCGTACTGTACATCGCTAGTCATCAATATCAGTGTTAAACCCTTCGTCATCGAGCTCGAGACACGTCAGCCCAACGGTCGGGGGCAACTGTCGGATACCTGGTACAGGGGATACCCAGATCCGTCCACGACTGGCTCTAAACCAGCGGTCGGGCAAGCCTCGCGAGGGGAGGAAGGAGGCCCCCCCTCATGATGGCCTCCACCCAAGGGCGTTCCCCCGAAGGGCCTAGAGCAAAGGCCCCTCTGGAGGACTGCGAGCAGTCCTCCTAGAGAGTATGAGAAGGCCAACGGTGGCATTGAATACCACCCATTGGGCCGTCCCTAAGGCATGACCAAGTCATGGGCGCAGCAGGTGGGGCCCCACCAGGAGGATGGCCCTTATCCCCACTTTAGCGCACCAGGAAAAAAGGAGATATGCTAAGACGCAAGATATGATCAGAGCGGAAGCTGTAAAGGTGTGCTCAAGATGGTGTAGAGTCATTCCATGTAAAGAAGCCTCCTAGATCGGGTCCTCAAGGGGCGGCACTGTGGACGCGCTTCCCACTCAAAGCCTAAGGAAGAGGCCCGACACTGCCCTATATAAAGGCTCCTCCTACCTTAGAAGGGATCGATCCTTAGAGATGTAAACCCTAGAGATCTCATCTCCATTTTACCCACGTGAAGCCAAGCGAGCAATACAACAAAGCAGGAGTAGGGGCTTTACCTCCTCACGAGGGTCCTGAACCTGGGTAAAAAAAACACCATGTCACCTCTCTGCCGTGATTCTTGCTTCACCGTCTCCACCATCACCAAGGCTCCTTGGGAAAGCGTGTTCTGCCCCCTCTTGAACCTAGGGATCGTGGTACCCCAATTCCTTCACGGGACAAATCTTTGATAGACTCCTGTGAAGAAATCTGTGCCGCCTTCATCAAGCACTTCGAAGGCTCCTACTCACGCACCACAATCATATAATACCTGGAGTGGTGCGTCCAGGGACCAAACGAGTTGACCCACCACTAGGTCCAACAATGGGAAGAACTATGGATAAACGCCAGGGGCATCCACCCTGACGCAACCATCCACTATTTCTACAACACCTTCCGGTACGATCCTTTTGTCGCTAAGATCAAGAGGGTTTACCGGACACTTGAAAACATCCCCGACTTCCTCGAGATCGCCAAGTGCTACTCGGAGAAAGATCTGATCCAGGAATCCGAAGAAGATTCAGGTGGAATATGCCGCATAGGCGGTCCAAACAGCGGCCATAGCCGCAACCTCCGCTATAGCAACACTCACAAGACAACCAAGAACCTCAACGATGGACCACATTCATCAACAACACCAGCTATGGCCCATGCGACCCCAAGAACTATCATCGTGTGTGGAATAACCCACGTGGCAACACCATGGCCCAACCAAGATTTGACCCCGCAGCCATACTGAGCCATTCTTGCATCTACCACAGCAGTGAAGGCAAGCCAGCCACCCACACCACCGCCGAGTGCCACTCTCTCAAGGAGATCCAGAAGGCAAGGCGTGGCAGCGAGGACCCGAACCCCGATCAGCCACGCGATAACAGAAACAGTAGCGCGTTTGGACACTCCGTTGGCTCCCTACACACATTCATCGGTGTGGGAACGTGCTGCAAAAAGAAGGTGATGGCCCATGTTGTCACCGTCAATGTGTTGTAGCAAGTCCACAACCTGCGCTGGCTAAGCTGGTCAGAGCAGAGCTTCACCTAGAGTCGCGAGGATCACGCACCTAGGATCAAGTAACCAGGACGAGTCACCATGGTCGTCAGGCACAAAGTGGTCGATTACTGTCTTACCCAAACCCTCATGGATGGGGGCAGCTTTCTAAACATCCTCTACCTAGATACATTTAGGCGACTGCAGCTACCGCAGTCCATGGTGGAATCTACCCTATGCACCTTCCACGGTATAGTCCCTGGTCGGAAGGCATACCTCATCGGGAAGGTGATGCTGCCAGTCACCTTCGGAACACCAACCAACTTCCGCACGGAGCGGATCATCTTTGAGTTGGTTAACTTCAGAAGTTTGTACCATTGTGTACTTGGCAGGAAGGCGTTCGCCAAGTTTATAGCGACCCCACATTACGCCTACAACAAGATAAAGCTCCCGGGTCCCCACGGCATAATCACCATGCGTAGCGACCCAAACATGGATGTCGAATGCGAGGACAACAACGCAAAGATGGTTGTCGGCAGTCATCACCAAAGAGGCGCAACACGCCGATGGACTTGCCAAATTGGCGAGTGGAGCATACCAGGACGACCCAACGGGCCTAAAGAAACAAGCGACCACTCGCTTCTCCCCCGACACCTCTACTTCCCTGGCACCGAGCATCACGAACGACCTTGCCAACAGCGAGTCGGAGCAACAGACGACACCCGAAGCGGACATCGTCCGCGCATAGGAAAACATGCTCAATGAGCCCCGACGTGAGAACCACGACGCCAACTGGAATAAACCCACCAAGACATGCGTCATGAAGGATTTCGCTGAGCACATACAAAGCCCTGACCTAATGGGTTGGCATGACAAGCAACTACTGCAACCCCGCAATGCAGAGCATAGCCAATTATTCACTGAGAGAATACGATGATTCTTGCGGTGACCCAGCATACCACTGCATTTGTAGTACACTGTAGTCGTTGACATGACATCCATAGAACACCGTTCCGTAAATATCACATCCCTCAGAGTGGTACAACAGAAACATTGCGGGTCCATATTACAAACATACACACGTTATTATTATTACAATATCGAAAGTTCAAGACTTCCAAAAGATTCAACTTACAAACCAAAATATAAGGGTTTCAGCGGAAGTTTCAAATTTAAAACTTAAACTCCAAATGGAGCTCAACAACTTATTGCTATATACTGTTCATGTTGCTCGGCTCAAGTGGCTACTAAAAATATAGTAATTATTCGGACTCTTGGAACTCTCCTCCGTAGACGAGATCGTAGTCCTCCCCTTCTACGGCTCCATACAGGTTGGGCTCTTCATAGAAGACCTCCTCTTGGCTCTCAGATGCATACATTGGATTATCTTCGGGATTCTCAGAGTCTAATCAAGGATTCAAATGAAAGGATGAGTAACAACGTTACCTAGCAAATTCATTATATGCAAGGTAGGAAGTTTGATGCTCTATCTACCACCTCGGACTATCAGTCTTTGGCACTATTCAATTTTCGTAAATCTTTCTTCAAAGGTTGATTTTATTATGAAAATCTATGACCATCAGCCTTCACAGGTTGACCAGAACTTTCATGGAGTTCCTTTCCTGCCACGTTCGTAGCTCCTTCCCAGAACAGGGAGTAACAAGTTACAATTCTTACACTCTACAGAGGTGCGTTACTTTACCCATGAGAGGTCAACTCCTTGTTGCACAACCGGGCGTACTTTCCCATCCACAATTCCATGATATGGGGCCCAGTAGTTGGTCCAAGCCAATCACTGCCCTCTCCGCGATCTCATATGTCTGCACGATCCTTCGGGGCTGGCTCACCTTCATTAAGCCCACTTTCGGGCAGGCTAAAACCCTGATGAGTTCCCGAAGACTCTATGATCTAGTGATGCCCGAAATAGTACCATTTACATGGACTATATCCCTAAACACCATTCATAGATAATCTAGACACCAAAAGTGTGGGGCGTAAGGGTGCCCACCCATATGTTGGATCCGCACATTAAGGTCATCTTGCCTCCATATAAGAGGAAAAGGATATAGCTGACTTCTCCGTCCCATTCCAAATCTCATGGTTAACACGTAATTTACGGCGCTAGAATCACTTATGTCATGGGTTATTAATCCCTAATTGTTCATCATTATTGCAATTAAAACCCTAAGTTCTATTGCTCCATCATATCATCACTTAGGATGATATCTAAGATGATAACACACAATTCACAAATACTTTGATAAAGACTCTTCAAAGGACATGAGCAAGTGATGAACTTGCCTTGTGATTGCAAGGTAGTGAAGTCTGATGCTTGCACTGGACCTTGAGCTTCTATGTCTACAAAAACATCATTATTGCCCGGTAAGGACAATATTTAAAGAAGCAAAATGATTATGCAAGAGTAATGTAATGCATTATTTAACTTTATATGTACTCTCCCCCATTATTTAAATTATATAAAAAACCTTTTTTAATAATTAATGATTTATAAATATTAATTTCATTAATATTTATTGAATATTGTATTATTTTATTTTATTTCCTTTTATTTGCATTTTATTTACTTAATAATTCCTTTAAGAATTATCATTAAATACGAAAGATTAGTATTAAATATTTGTTTAGTATTTTTCTAAAACACTCCAATATTAATATATAATGAAAGTGATTTTTATTTATTTTTATCATCTTTCAATAATTTTGTAAAATTCCATAAGGAATATATATGTTACAAATTTTTTAATAAAATTTATATGTCTAAAATTTTATTTCTTAATTTCTTAGGATAGTTTGGTTTATTGTGAATCCAAAAATATTTTATTTATAATTTTTGGATCTTTCTTTTATTTTCTAGAATTTATTTAAGTTCAAGGGCATTTTGGTCTTTTCCTATTTATTAAAAATAGCGTTTAGGTAAATGGGTTGTCTGTTTGGTTTATTGGGCCCTAGTGGCCCAATAGGATAGAACCAAAACCACACCCCGAAGGGGTTTTGGCCCAATCCATCCCACTCCCTTTTTCACTCGCTCGACCTTATCCTTCTCTCCTCCTCCTCGACCCCGTGGTCGATGGCGCCGCCACCATGCTCTGCTCGCCGTCGTGGTCCTCCCTGGCCGCTGCCGTGATGCAGGGTGAGGTTGTCGACCGCGCGCTACCCTTCTGTCCAATTCTATTTGGCTATGGAGCTTTCCCGTGGCCAAACTAGCCTCATCCCGAACCCTAGGGTTTGGGGTGATGCGGTTGCTGTCGCCGCTGTTGCTGCTGTTTGTTGTGGTGGTGCTTCTCGCCTCTAGGCATGGCTATGGTTTCCGCCTCGGCATGGTGTGGGACGTAGCGCCCCCCTTGGGGTGCTCCCCGTGTCGTCGTGTTCGTCGTCGACCCTCTGCTTCCTCTTCTAATATACAGCAAGGACCTTCGGTAAGTTATTCCTCTTCCCCTCGTGCTCTTTGTGCTAGGCCATCCCATGCTAAATGTTTGTAGTGGCCATTCCTGGCTAGTGTCATATCCTAATTAGGATTATTTTTTCTTCTTAGGGTTCAAATCCCTCTATTAATTGAATATCTGATGAGTTGGATCATGTATTGATGATCCTTAAACCTGTTGAGTGGTGACTTGCTATGGATTACCGATGATGGTTATCTTTAATGATGCTAGTGGCTTATCAACTAGGTCCCATTGTTAATTTTGATATGGGTCAGATGATAAGGTTGCTTTTGGAATTGTTGTTTGGAGATTCTAGTGGTTTGAGAGCTCATCACTAACATTACTTAGGTGCTGACAGTGAGCTCTGAGTGATGAGGTCACTGTATATTTAGTTATTGGCTTATAGATTCATATAAAGTTTGAGATCAAATGTTCTATTACAGTGATGATATATATATATATATATATGAATATTCCTGGTTATGATTCCTGTGATTAAGAACAGGAAAATGATTTATAGTTGGTTGGTTGTATCTGTGAAGATTGGATGCTTAACCTGCTTAGTTCAGAACTGTTCTTGTGACACCATTCTATTATGGCACACAAGACTAGATTCTATTACTTATCTTGGTTTTGTTCAAGCTTAAGATGAGTTTGGCATTTAAGATAAGTAGAAACTTCTGTCCTTAAATCACTAAGACCTATGATGTTGGTCTGAGGTTTAGGGATTAGACCCTTCTCTTATTATTTCTCATGGATTGGTTCTGGTAATGATACCAGCTATTGATTCCTGAGTTGAAGTTTGGGAAAAATGATTTGTAGGCTTGATGAATTATATGAATTCATAAGATGAATTTCTAAGGTTCTACTCCTATTTAAGAGGTGTGCCTAGAAGTTCAGATTTTTGCCTATATTCATTCTTGAAATTTAAGTTGTAGCCTGATAACTAGGATCAATGATGTTGTCCTGAGATCCTTGGTAGATATATATAGTTTTCTGGTTGCTTTAATATTTAAAACTTCCATGATGGATTCACACTACTTGGGTGTTCTTCTGAGAAGTGGAGTATGAGACAACTCATAAATATTTGTCTAGCTTAGACAAATAGATTATGTGATGGTCTTTTATTGCTCAACACACTTGTTTGTTGTTGTTGATCTTGTGGCTAGCTTGATCTCGTGCTCCCCTTGGTACTTCCAGTTTCTGGCTTGTCCTTGATCTAGCCCTACACCTCCTGGTCCTGGTGGCTTGATCTTGTCCTTGCTATCCACCTGTTCTACCCCCTCCTTATGTCACCATCTTAGTGAGATGATCCAGGGTTTAGTTGGTGTGATCTTGCTTGGCTTTGGCTTGGTTTAGCTGGTCTGCTGTTATTGGTGTGTATGCACCAGAGAATGGTGTGGGGTTTGTTTCCCACGGTTGTGCTGAGCAGTTTTGTGTGATATGCTCTGGATGTGAAGTTACTTTTATCTGGTTACATCTACTTGGCTGGTGAAACTTGCCCCTCCTTGCTGTTTATTTGACTTATGGCTTAAAATTATGAAAGATATATTCTTTCATATTGGTGAAACTTGCCCCTTAAAAGATTACTCCATGATGAACCTTGAACAGTGCACTTCACTGTCATGTCTGAGAGTAAAACGATTTTAACCTTAACTTTCTTTCTTTTTGTTTGTGTTTGTTTTTGCAGGTACCAGACTTGGAGATCAAGACTTTAGTTTAGGTTTTTATTTTTCTTTATAGAATAGTCACTTGTAATATTTCTTTTATTCCTTTGTATTTTTTTTAATTTATTCTTTTGTAATAAATATTATACTATTATTCAATATATACAGATTATTCTTTTATTTATTTACTATCGTAAAGTTTATTGGTCATTTACATAAGTTACATTTTTTTGTAACTTATTTATTAAAGATATGGAATAAATATTCATTGTATTGATTATGTTGTTTATTTAAGGTTTGAGCTACTAACCATATTCTCTTGACTAAATCAAAATATTCAAACATAATTCTAAATCCTTTTGAATTATAATTCAAACACTCAAGTTTTTAAATTCAAATTTCATTTCCGAAAACACTCTAATCCACAAAGATCATATCAAAGTCTATAACAATCATCCTTCAAGACTATACCTAATCTCAAAGCATGAAAGAGACTTTGATCAGTTTAGGTTTTTATTTGGCTAAACATTTACCCACATTTTCACAGATAAATGCAGCAATATCACAAATTCCTAAATCTACCCTTCGTTGGTTCCTAAATGCTGGGATGTTACAATTCTTCACTATGGTGATCATACGCCCCAAAAATTACTCTGATTGGCTAACAAAACCATTATTGGTGCTGAAAAGAAACGGCACTCGGAGAATGTGCACCGACTACAACTCGCCCAAGACCTACATATAGGGTCCACTCGACGGGCAAAATTCATGTCCGGAGGTAGAAACCATCAGCACGCTCCATACTCGGTGCAAGTCTTGACTTCTCGCCCAACCTTGTAACACAAATTGTGTAACCCCCCTCCAATGAATAAAGCAACAATTCCGCCAATCGTGTCTACTCTCCTCATCTTGTGCAAATCGCAGTCGTAAACTATAGGTATACAATACCGGTCGTCAACCCTTGGAAGCATGACTCGACGAGGCCACGTAGTGTAGTGCACGGGCATCAGGGAACCATAGCCTTGAATTTTCCATGAAAACGACGAGCAAGATCCCCCATCGGAGTCGCCTCGCTCGACTAGCCCACCGGGCCAAGACTACCGTCCGTCCTTCTCACAGCACCCTATCTCCCCCTTGGATGGACCACATCGAACGGTTAAGTAGCATTCTCGGGGACACATAACAATAGAGACCCACACACTCCTAGCAAAACACCAAGTACAGAGATCTCCATGGGGTCGCCTAGTGACTCGCTCCATGTGCCAGGAGGGATGATGCGCTACAAACAAACAATGCAACACATGTACTTCCTACCTTAGGATCAATGCTTTGAAAGGCCAAGTACCACGCTTTGGGACTCACCAAAACCGAACTCGCACGCGTCTAGGAAAAAACGCGAAGTACATCAGGTCCTTTGGGGTCGCCATGCGACTGGCTCCCCAACCCATGGCAAGTCGACTGAGGGCTACTCAAATAGCCCGCACAAACACACAATCGTAAGTCACGCGTGTCCAAAAATGACCAGGGACTAGCTACCCTCGACGCACCTAATTCACAAAGTTAAAACTTTAACAAACAGACAAACACGAGATTGCCATCACATATATGCACACAAACTGCGTCCATAAAAAGTTAAAAGACTTTCAAAGCCAGTCAAAACTAACCCTATTACATGGTTAGTCCTCCTATTTTCCAGGGTGTGAACCAGAAGCATCGCTCGACGACTTGGCCACCTTGATAGGATTCGTCGGTACATGGACAAAGCCTTCTCGTTCCCCAGGCACCTCCTGCATCACCTGATAGGGCAGGAGGTCGTTCATCGCCAACACCCGCTCTGTGTATGGAGCCGCCTTCGACTGCAGCGCGAGAACTTCGGAGGCCTCCACAATCCCGGTCATCGACGGGTATCCACTCGTAACAGCATCGAGGTCAAAGTCCTCTGGGAAGTGAGCCATCCCAAGGATAATCGCTGCAGTCGCCACACGTCGGAACACAGGCTGTGCCATCCACTCCACCAGCGCGGGCGCCAACTCCAGATAGTGCCACATGTCCATAAACCGTGCGGGCACCACCTTAGTCGAGGATATGTTCTGGAGGATTGTACAAATGCACGAAGATGACTCCAAAGCAGCGTTTAGTATAGCATTCATGCACTTATCGACAGTAAAATCCCGCACAGGGGCATTTCGCTAACCTAAAACATCTACAAAGTCAGATCATATCAAAACAAGGTTACAGTCGCTCCGACCCACTCGGGGACTAGACCCGCTCGGGGACTCCCTCCATTTCTAACAAAAACAAATAGTATCCTTACCAAGGAGGTGGTGGCAGCTCTCCTTCACATGCTTCTCCTGATTAGATAACTAGGTCTGCAGATCCACAATAACGGAGTCAAACGCGTGTTATCCGAATTCATGGCTGTGACCGTCGCTCTTGCCTTCTCCTCTGCCGTGGTGAGGACCACCATCACCGACTCTAGCTCGGCGACTAGCACATAGCCTTCACGATCCCTTGCCATCTTGGCAGTCTCATTCTCTTTAGAATAAATAGCATGCATCAGCACTAGAATCACCAAACAATTGCGGCTAACTCCAAAGTAAACACTCACTAACTGAAGCCTTCAGCCTACGAGCCTCCTCTTGCACCGCGGCCAACTCCTTCTCCACCCGATGCAACACGGATTGCCGTTCGATCGCTTTAGCCTGCGAATAACGGAATAAAGTTATCATCGGCAAAATGCAAGAGACTCGATCTGCCTACGTCCTGGCGAACCGACCATCGGGGAATGGGCCACACAAATTCTAAGCACTCAATCACCAAAACTCCACGACTGAGAGGTCGGGGACTGGGATTACCTGGATGGCTATGCCCAGTAGGCGATGAAGCTCGACAACACCCGCAGAAGATGTTTGAGCCGTCCCACCTCCCGGAGGCTACGATGCCAACTCGTCCCAGTCATCAATGACCTCTAGGATCACCGGTGACTGAGCATTCTTGGCCTTCGCTAGGAACTGTGGGAAGGAGGCGGGCTTCGCAGCGGGCGATTCAGGTGCTACTGGCTTGGCCTTGACGGGAGGATCGACCTCCTCAGCGGATGGCCCCACAGCATGTCGCGAAGCTGCGCTAACTGTTGTCGCTGTTGCCGAATCTATCACCAAAGCGATGACATTCTTCTTCTTGACGCTAGCTTTGGGCCCCTCGGTTGTGCTATCCATCCTCTTCATAGAAGGATCTTCTGCCACCGTGGCAGGCTCGCCCGCAACGTTTGCCGCGGCATCGCGCTAGATCTTTTTTTGAGCCACTCCTGCAAAACATGAAGGCACCTAAGCTGGGCGATCTAAGTAAACACGAATAGTTTTTAAAGAGGAATGGTGTCAATACTTAATTGGCAAATGGGATCGTTCGAAGCCTAGTAGTTGTATGAGTGGGGTTCTCCAGTTATGGACAAATGGACAGCAATAACCCCACCTCCAGCAGGCTTGCTTGGCGCTGCTGCTTTGGCGGAAACATTGATTCGCCTGCAGGATTGGACGGAGTTGAGGCCCTCTTGGAGCTCCCCTCCCTCGCGACCTCTCGATCACTATCTCCTTCACCGAGGCTAAGACTAGCCTCAGTCTCACGGTGTTTCTGGACACGCGTCTTACGAGTCGCCGATGGAGGCTCCTGTTCCTCCTTGGTGGCTTATCCTTCCTCCTCCTCCCTTGTGGAGCAGTCTCCCCTTTCCTCTTGGAGGAGATATTGTGGCACCTCTTTGTCCAGAGGAGGGAGCCATTCCTCTAGGATCTTGAATGTCTGAAGGCAGTTGAACGCGTCAGGGTAAAATCAAGAAACGCGACTGGAAAGTAAAAAGTATACAAGCTACTTACTGTTGGGGCCAGGATGTCGTCTGGCTTGTATGGGGCGAGTCCGTCGGCCATGCCGGCATACGTCGCCTCTATGATTTTCTTGAGATCCACAATGTATTCCTCTAACTTCCACTTCACCAAGATCACCCTCGAGGGATTGGCGAGCCCGGTGTACTCGCACATCAGTGTTGGCCGGTTCATCAATGGAATAAGCCGGTAGCCGACCTAGCAATTTAAGAGGTTGATTGTATTCAACCCCTCGTCATCCATCTTGGTAATCTGCGCAATCATCTCCGTGACCACCATTCTTTGCAACCACGGCAACTCCTTCACCGATAGCCGCCACGGAATACTTCATTCTGCGGTGTAGGCCGAGAACACCACCTCCCCGGACGGGGTCGACTCCTTCATGTAAACCCAGGACCTTTTCCAGTCGCTGGCCTCCTTCTTCTGCAATATCAGTTTAAAGAAAATAGCGTCAGACTTCACTTCAAATGTGATGATGCTGGCTGCCAGCAGGGGCCCCTTCTTCCCCTCACGACTGGTTTAGCCATGGAACAATTCGAGCCAAAGGGGGAAGTACGGGTGACACCCTAGATATGACTTGGAAAACGTGATAAGATCTGCTTAATGCTATGAGGGCCTAAATCGGAGGGCTTGATCCGATAAAAATGGAGGAAGCTGATGAAGAAAAGGGAGATGGGGAAACCTAGGACGCATTCTAAATGGTTGACGAATGAGATAAATTTTCTAGACGCCGGATTAGGCTCGCTCTCACAAGCCGGTGGGTCTCGCTAGTTACCCTTGGAAAGGATCTCTACTTCCTCGAAAGTTGCAGGGTGGCCTTAGTGCACTTGGATTTGGACCAGGAGGGGGCCATGGAAGTGGACTCGCTGAGATCTGAGATTCGGATAGGAGGCGAATGTGAATGGAGAAGAAAGCAAGTATGGGAAGAAAGTAAGAAATCTTCACCACCCTCTGCTCATCGCCATTTATAGCGCCGTGTCTCTAGTAATCGCGGGATTAGCCGTTACTTCACGGTAAATCGCCGAAGTTACCATTAGGAGGAAACTAACGCCTACTTTGACCATGCGGAGGGTCCAACATTGGTCAAATTGACCATTCGACTCAAAAATTCGCCTCCACCATTTGTTCACTCCAATCGATTAAAGCAAAAAACTAAGGAAAATGATTCGCCATGGTTGTGACTGAATATTAAAGCCTCTCCCTTCATTGGATGAGTTCGTCACTGATTCGACTGTGCGTCCACCCGGATTTGTCTACTCCGACTGCCAAGTTGACTCCTATGTCGAACCCCTTGTCGGGGGGATGACCCCAGATAGTGTTGAGCTAAGGAAAAAGGGGAAAACCCTCATTGATTTGGACAAGGTCAAAGAATGATCCGGTCAAGTCATATTGAGACCGGACAAGTAAGAACCAACTTGCCCCGAGTTAGATAACTAAAAGCTTGCCTCAGCCGACATACGAGTTATGTTATCCTAAAGCTATTGCGTGGTGTACATATAGGTTTGGCTTGGCCGAATCATGCAGGGCAAGGCCGAGTCAGGGGAAGATTCCTCAAGAAGGAGAGGGCGAACCCCGAAGATAGCACTACATGTTGTCTCTCCCTTATGAATCTGCACAGTGCCGAGCGCTACGGATAAGAGATGGAGGACAGAGGAGCAGAAGAAGGTCACAAGAGGTGACAGTCCACGAGCCCGAGGTTAACTTGACGTGGACTCTGAGCCATTGCCATTGATAGAATGGGGACACGGAAAGAAGCCCGCCGAACTACTATTTTGGGAAGAGCATATTCCATGAATATGTTGTCCACGTTAGCCCTAGCTGTAACCTGGACACCCCTTTATAAGGTGAGGCAGGGACTCTAGAGAGGGGGATCGATTCCTTTTTCTTACTTAGCACTCATAGTAGCTTCTTCTTCCTCTCGCTAAACAGCTCGGGGAGAAACTATACTTCACTGGTGTCAAATAAACATGAAGTTCTAGTGTTCTGTGTGTTCAAACCACTACATCTTCCCTCCCTGGATCCCACTAGCATACATTGGCCCCCAACTTAATCCTACCCATGGCATCTGCCGTGCCACCACCACAATAGTTGGCGCCCAACATGGGGACAGCAGCGGTGCTAGCTGGAGTCAAGATCCGGACGAGAAACTTCATCGACACCGACGAGCGCATCGTATCCGGCTTAGTCCAGAGATTCGACCTCTGGGACTATGTCAGCGACAATGCAGGTAGCCTCAGAGTGCGGCCACCTCCGCGCAACAGTGTCTTCATAAACCTTGGTATACACAAGATCTATGTTAGCATCGACACGTCCCGCGTCTATCCACGCCGAGTCATTCTCGTGAGAGAGCCCCCCTCAGTGTTCCTAGCGGTCCGCGTATCACTCGCCCCATAGGGAGCGTTGAGGTGATGATGACCGCGCCCGCGCTAGCAGCAGGTATAGGAGCCGGGCCAAGCAAGAACCTGATGTTGGTAGATCTGGCGGCAGGAAGGCCGGCAGCAGTAGATCCGCCAGCGGCAGATGCACACGAGGTGCATGACGTAACCCCCAAGGAAGCTAGGGTTAGGTGGCATCCTCTAGAAAGTACAAAAAATATTTTGTAGGTAACAATAGATAACCTGACAACACCTGTAGCACCCATTGTGAACCCAGCAAATGCACATGCCGAGATATAAGAGACTCGGTTAAAAATGTTAGAAGAGGCTAGGAAAGTATTTACACTACGGGAGTCCTTTAACCGAACCTTGCGTGAGTATTCCAGAGCAAACAAGTTAGATACCATCCCAACTCGGCTGGATGGTGTTAGAATGAAGGGAAAAAATCTCCTTAGTGATATTAACAAAGAACAAGAGCCCCAACAGGCTGATTCGGGGCTGCCGAGGTATAGTACCCCGGCAAAAAACCTCAAGGCGGACAGTGTCGCGGCCTTCGAGTTATATTTTCTACCAGCGAAGCCCGGCAGAAGCGACAAAAAACAGTGATTGAGCTAGTACGCATAGTGAACCAGCAAAATAAGGAAATACTCAGGAATAACCCGGCAAAACCTAGGGCATCCCGATTGGTTCATTTGGTCGGGGAAGCCTTGGCACTGTCGGTAGCCACGACATCTTTACCCGACGGTGGGTCAAGAAAAGATAAGGCGGTAACCTCAGGAAGAAGGGACAAACAAATGGTACCATATGATCCGGCTATAGCTAGGAACGCCAGGGAAAATCGAGACAATGGTAGCTGAGGTAATAGCGGGGAGAGAAACCCAAATCGTGGCCACAGAGGTCAAGAAAGTCAGGGGAGAGAAAATCCCATGGAAAATAACCCGTCGGGTGGAAGGCATTACCTCCCGCTAGATCACCAGCCGAGGCATGAACCTCGGCAAGGAAGGGATGCAGGATAAGTTCTGTGTAACATGATGCAAAACAGATACAATGATGGAAAATGCCGGATTTGCAAGGCACAATCATCATGTGGTAGAAGAAAGAGCAGTGTATAGAGTTTTGCTGCCGAATGAAGCCAGGTTGAAACTCGAAAGACTATACAGTGCAAATAATGGGGGAACCACCTGTTCCAAACTTCCAGTTGCCTAGAGGCACAAAAACATACAACGAAAGCACAAAACCACAGGACTGGTTAATCGATTATGCCACAACAGTGCAAATTGCTAAAGGGAACTTAAATGGGCCATGAGGTATGTACCCCAGATGCTGGAGGGACCAGCCAGTGTATGGTTGAATAACTTACCAAAAGGAAGCAGAAATTGTTTGCTGGATTTTGAGGAGATGTTTGTCGGCAACTTCAATAACATATATAAGAGGCCGAATAGACCTCAACAGCTTGCAATGTGCAAGAAAAGACCTAATGAAACTGATAGAGAGTTCTTGACTCGGTGGTGCAACCTCAAAAACTCATGTGAAGGGGTAATCGAGACACAAGCATGCGCAAGGTTTCAGGTATGCAAATGTGCTATGGCAGAGGCTGCAAAGAGATATGACGACCACGTTAGTAGAGACAATAAAAATAGCCGACTCATGCCCGAGCTTATGTCAGCAGAGCAACATGAACAACATGAGCACTATGCCCGTGACGGTGCTGGAACATCAAGAAGGAATGAGTTCCGAGGTAGAAGGAGAGAGGACATACCAGATTATAGGTATAATTCGAATCAAGTAGCGAAAGTGACTCAAGATCAGCCGAATGCAGGGAGTAATCAGCGTCATAAGAATAGCTCACAACAGTGGAAAACAAGGAATGATGGTAAGAAGCAATGGACTCCTGCGCAAAAGAATAAGTGGCAAGAGAGGCTGAAGTATACATTTGAGTCAATGTTGGATTAGGCGTGAAAATTTCACACGCCAAATCCGGGAAAGCCAGCAAACCACACAACTCATTAGTGTGCATGGATGAAGAATGCCATGGGAAACACGGGATTAGCTCATCTCCAACAACCTCAACCACATCAGCCACAACATATGGGCTAAAAGGCTCAGTAGTTCATGTTGCCGCCACCGCCCCCGAGATATGAGAACCATGATTGAAGGGATGCAGTTCACCATGTACCTAACCAAGATCAAGATGACAGAATAAACCCCGGCAATAATGGCCGCAATGAGTATAGAGAGCACCATCAGTCGTACTCTGTATTCACCACCAAACATCAGGACAAACAGAGCGTCCAACGCCAGCATATGGAAGTAAATGTTGTTATGCCAGCGGTTCCGAGGTATATGCACTGGTCAGATCAAGAGATAACTTGGAGCATCAGGGATCATACCAAGATTATGCCAAACTGCGGGTCATATGCTCTGGTGCTTGACCCAACATTTTTAGGCCCCAGCATTAATGTGAAGTTTCCAAAGGTGCTGATAGATAATGGCAGCAATATCAACATTATGTACAAATACACAATGCATAAGCTCGGCATTTCGCCAAATATGCTTCAGTCGGCCAAAATGACTTTCCATGGCATTGTGCCAGGATTGTCCTGCGAGCCGATCGGGAAGGTCTGAATAGACGTTCTATTTGGCACTAGGGAAAATTCTAGAGCTGAAAACTTGGAATTTGAGGTAGTGGATCTACAGAGTTGTTACCATGCATTGATCGGACCGCCGGCTATGTAGAAGTTCATGAACAGTTGCCACATTAGCTATTTGAAAATGAAGATGCCAGGGCCACAAGGAGTGATCACTGTTACAGGAGATTATAGGAGATCGATTGAATGTGCTTCGGCTGGATCAAATCTGGCCGAATCTTTAGTAATTGTAAGGGAGAAAAGGAGAATTCAAGAGGTTGCAACTCTAGCTTAGTCGGCCCAGCTCAATATGCCGGCACTTGATGACCCCCATGGGAGATTGTATTTTCAGCCGACTAAGCAGACAAAGAAGATCCTAATTGATGAACAATTCCCAAAGTGCACCATTACCATTGGTGCCGGGCTAAATGATAAATAGGAATGCGAGATCACCAACTTCCTCCATGAGAATCAGGATATCTTTGCATGGTCTACTCAAGATCTGCAAGGTGTGCCGAGGGAGTTGGCTAAGCACTCTTTGCATGTGAGGACCAGGGCAAGGCCAGTGAAGCAACATCTCCGCCGCTTCGCCAAAGAAAGGAGAAAGATTATTGGGGACGAGATAGCTTGGCTCCTTGCAGCCGGGTTTATTATGGAGGTACTTCATCCAGATTGGCTATCTAATCCGGTGTTTGTTGAAAAGAAGAAGGATGATCTGAATGTGGTTGTAGTTTGGCGAATGTGCATCAATTACACGAACCTGAATAAGGCATGTCCAAAATATCCTTTTCCTTTACCTAGGATAGACCAAGTTATTGATTCTACCGCAGGATGTGAACTCTTGTCATTTGTAGATGCGTATTCTGGTTTCCACCAGATACCGTTAAATCCGGACGATCAAATAAAAAATGTGTTTATCACCCCGTATGGGGCTTATTGCTATCATACCATGCCATTCGGGTTACACAATGCAGGGGCAACGTATCAAAGGTGTATGCAAGAATGCCTACAGGATCAGATTGGAAAAAATGTGCAAGTATATGTTGATGATGTGGTGATAAAAACCAAAGTGATCCATACGCTCCTGGAAGATATCCAGCAAACATTCGCGAATCTGAGAAGATGAAGAATGAATCTCAACCTGAAAAAATGCACCTTTTGTGTACCAGCCAGAAAATTACTCGGTTTCCGTGTATCTAGATGAGGTATAGAGGCAAATCCGACTAAGATTCGGGCAATAGAAAGGATGGAACTGCCAAAGTGTCTTAATGACGTACAAAAATTCACCGGATGCTTGGCATCACTAAGTCGGTTCGTGAGTCGGCTGGGGGAAAAGGCATTGCCCCTATATCAATTAATGAAAAAGTCGGATAAATTTATCTAGAAACCTCAGGCCGATAATGCCTTTCATGAATTAAAAAAGATGCTTGGTACATCACCAGTCTTAGCTTCACCATTATCAAAAGAGCCAATGTTGCTCTATGTAGCAGTAACCAACCGAGTCGTAAGTGATGTGGTAGTGGTTGAGCGCGATGAGGAAGGTAAGTCGATACAAAGGCCGGTCTATTACCTAAGCAAGGTACTCTCTGCCTCGAAGCAAAATTACCCACACTACCAAAAAATGGACTATGGTGTATATATGTAGGCTAAAAAGCTGAAACATTATTTTGAAGAACACCCCATCAAAGTGATCTATGAGGCACCGATAGCCGAGATAATGAGCAATAAATATGCAAGCGGCCGAATAGAAAAATGGGCGATTTAGTTATCCCCTTATGCTCTGCAATTTGATAGATGAGATGCAACCGAATCTCAAGCAGTGGCCGGCGGTTTTGTCGATTGGGCGGAAATGCAGTATGAACCCCCGCTGCCTGATCAGAATTATTGTACAATGCATTTTGATGGGCATAAAATGAGAAATGGGATAGGAGCCGGGATAGTATTAACCTCTCCAGAGATCAACGGAAATATGTGTTACAAATACACTTTCCTACATCAAGTAATGTGGACGGATATGAAGCACTAGTTCACATCCTTAAAATGGCAAAAGAAATGGGCATACGTCAGATTTTGTGTTTCGGTGACTCTTACTTAGTAGTTAAACAAGTATCAGGTCAGTGTGATGCTTTGGATGTGAATATGGCCTTATATAGATTTCATGTGCAAAATATCAGCGGTTATTTTGATGTATGTGAATTTCACCACATACCCCGGGAAGAGAATGATGCGACAGATGCCTTATCAAAGCTCGAATCGACCACACAATCAATCCCACCGGGTATTACTTTAGAGAACCTCAGAAAACCATCGATCATACCTTCCCCAGAATCCGAGTCAATTCATCTCTCGGCAGATCAAGGACCCGAGATAATACCAATGGAAATAGATAAGAGGAACAAACTGAGTAACCCGGGTACTGACTCAGTGAACCTGGGGACTGTATGATAGGACACGAGGACTGATCGAAGTAACCCGTCAGAAGTTATATCGGGAGAAGTGATGGAAATTGATGGAACAACTACCCCGGCACACAAAGTACCAGAATGGGCACGTTCAATATTCCTATTCCTCAAAGATGAAATCCTACCGAGTGACAAAGTCCTCGCTAGACAAATAGTGAGAAAGGAAAAGTCCTACACAATAATAAACAATGAATTCTATAAGAGGAGCGTGACAAATGTTCTTCAAAGATGCGTAACCCCGGCAGAAGGGCAAGAAATCCTTTAGATATACACCAAGGAGAATGCGGACGTCATGCTTCCTCTAGGTCTTTAGTAGCAAAGGCATTCCAGCATGGTTTTTATTGGCTCGGTGCTCTACAAGAGGCACTAGAATTGGAAAGCATATGCAATGGTTGCTAGAGATATGTCAGGAAAATTCACATGCCTTCGTCCGAATTAAAAACAATACCCATCACTTGGCCATTTTCTGTGTGGTGCATGGATATGGTCGGACCATTTAAGCCGGATAGAGGCGGCATGACTCACATCTTGGTCATGGTGGACAAGTTCACAAAATGTATAGAGGTAAAGCCTATCAGAAAATGTGATGGGAACACAGTTGTGAAATTCCTTAAGGATATCATCCTGAGATATGGATACCCACACAGTGTCATTACAGATAACGGCACAAATTTCGCCGCTTTGCTCGTTTTCGCCAGGATAAGCACATAAGGCTTGATGTTGCGTCGGTAGCACATCCCGCATTGAACGGACAAGTAGAAAGATCAAATGGACTTGTGTTATCTGGAATAAAACCCCGCCTAATAGAACCACTGCAAAGGTCAGCAGGGTGTTGGATTGAGGAACTCCCGGCCGTATTATGGAGCCTGAGAACCACTCCGAATTGATCAACATACACTCCATTCTTTCTTATATATGGGGCAGAAGCTGTATTACCAGCCGACAGAGTGCACGACTCGCCCAGAGTAACCCAATACACGAACGCCGAGGTAAACAACATATCCCGGCAAGATGATGTTGATTTATTGGAAGAAGCAAGAGAATTGGCATTCTCTAGATCAACCATATATCAACAAGATCTTAGGCGCTATCACAACAAGAAAGTAATTCCCCAGGTCTTTCGGGAAGGAGATGTAGTACTCTGTCTCGTGCAACGCACAACCAACATGCACAAATTGTCACCCCCATGGGAGGGCTCGTTCATTGTGAGCAAGGCACTACATAATGACGCATACTATCTCATAGATGTTCAAGCACCAGACAAGAATAAGGCAGACAAGTCTGGAGACGAATCTAAAAGGCCATGGAATGTAGCAATACTTCGTCCTTTTTACACTTAGAAGAAGTGTATTGTACCTGGTACAATCATATGTCGGAAGTGAATCAATGAATCAAACTTCAGTACCTCGAGCAGTGACTCAGGGACTGTCCCATATTGTCTGTCCTTATCCTACATATTTTTAATATATCGGTTGGCTTACATATCTAACCCTTAGGCCGAGTTAGTAATGTGTTGGCCGCAAGGGCCAAATCTCTGACTTATTGTTGTAGGGATAAGGACTTAGATATAAGCAAGATAAGCGTCAGCAGAAATCAATCACATGAAAAATGACTAAGGGATAGATCATACGCAAGCCGATTCATGTTTTGTTGTCCATTTAAACTCGTGTGATTGCCATAGTGTATTGATCCATGCGCATGTCTTAGAAAATCACTCGTAATACCTAAACTCGTGTGATTTCCATAGTGTATATCATGAGGCAAAAGGGACTCGGACGTAAGTCGCATTGGAAAGGCAAGTCGTCATGACTCTTTGGTACTTGGGAGTTAGCACGTTCTGCTAGGACCCACTACCGACTGATCTATTGAGAGTCGGACTCCACTCGTGTCGAAGTTGTCATGAGCCTGCGGGGTCACACACTTAAGAGAGGGAGCAAGTTTGGATTGGATCTGAACAAGAAATCTGGTTGGGTTGGACCCGAGATGGATTTGGACTGAGTCAGTGAGTAGGACTCACGGTGACTAATATTATATTGGATTTAGTGAATAACCCACGAGTGAATGGAGCCCATGTTCACCCCTATATATAGTGGTGCGTAGAAACCCAGGAGGTTTGATCAGTTAGGTCATTACATGAGTTGCAAACCCTAGCTCCACAGCAGTCCTACCGCCGTACTGAACCTAGAAGTTCAACGCTAGCGCTCCTCCTCATACGTGTGGACACCAGCAGAGGCATTGTACCATCAGATCTTGGACGATCGTTGATTGGATCGAGATAGCAAGGACTTCACTGCATTCAACAGACATGCTTCATCAGTAATCCGCAATTGCGCGTCTAGTGGTAATCGTCATGGCGTTCTACCTCAACTAGATCTTGGGATCACCATGTTAGAGGAAAAAGTTTTGTTTTATCTCTACGTGGCCTAACAGTGGTATCAGAGCGATAGCTTCTGGTTTTAGGCTCAAGATCTGGCATATTTGATATGCGGTTGGCTGTAGATTGGATCGATGTGCAGTTTTGGTGGTCGATATATGAGATGGATCGGTTTTGTACGATGTTGATTGGATCAACTGTACTCGGGGAATGGTAGATCTGATTTCCGTGATCATACTGCTAAGGTCGTGGAACAACATACCCCTACCGGTCGGTTTCCGTCATCGGGGTAGACTGTGACACGTAAATCCAGATGTGGTGATCGAAGAACAATGGAGTTTGATCGAGTTGGACTAATGGTCGGAATCCATGCCCCTTCGATGCCCGCCCCGCTATCCGGCTAGCAGGACCGCCACCTTGGCCCTGTTGTAGTTCCTTAGATGTCGTTACGAGGTTCACAATGCTGGTAGATATCGTATCTATGCATAAATTGTTTTTGTACGAAGTTGTGAATGGTATGGTTCATGTGCATGTGATGTATGTGTGTAATCCATACGTGATCTGCGAATCACGGTTCTGTCAGCCGGCTGGAGCCTAGGTGTAATCATTTTATTGTATAATGACCTGCGTGTTGGATTCTCCATGTAGTTTACTTTACTAAGCTAGTGTAGCTGTGTGGAGAACCCGGATGGCATGCAAGGCGATGTACATGTCGGTGCCATGGAGTAAGACGACAAGTGACAAGAGTTGGCACGAGTCTGATTACATGCTTTGTTGAGATGGAGATCGCTATGAAGAGAGCCATATCATTTCACATTATTATTGATTTATTTTGTGTTGTTGATATGTCTCTGTTTTACCTGTATTAGATATTTGGTAAAATTTAATCCCTCAGAGAAGGTCTAGTCGGTTTTCCCGCCAGTGTTTGCACCATCACAAGTCGGACATTTTTGGTAGCGGGCTCATAAAATTGAGGCGCTGCCAATTCTTTCCAACTAGTTGGGTTCGAGTCAGACTCTTATAGCGGAAACACTTGGTAAGCTAGACGGGTCTATCACAACGATTGTGGGGCTCGGGGAAAAGTCGGACGGGAGCCGGGGCATGTGATGTCACCCATCCAACAGGAGTCGTATGAGATACGATTGATAAGGAGTTGTCTATCTAGATCACTTGGCGGCTACCGGTGATGCTAAATCTCACTAGCCGACTTGCTTATTTAGGGTCCTGAATCACTAAGTAACCATCGCAGGGGTGTTGGTTCTAGTGGGAGCATAAAATATTAAAGTGTTTAATATGCCTGCTCTTTTATGAATACATGTCTTAAGTGTTTTGCATATTTGTATTGTAGATCATGGCACCAAGTAGCAGTCACTCTCAGATATCCAGTTTTGCTTTGAGAACCATTCTTGAGAAAAATAAACTGAATGACACTAATTTTACCAACTGGTATCGAAATCTGAGAATAGTTCTCAAACAAGAAAAGAAGGACCATGTCCTAGACAACCCACTTCCAGATGAGCCGAATGAGAATGCGACTGTCGCTGCCACCCATGCCTACCGTCGGGCTAAGTATGAGTCCACATATATTAGCTGTCTTATGCTTGCTAACATGGAACCGGACTTGCAAAAGCAGTTCGAGAATGTTGAGGCCTACGATATGATCGAAAGCCTCAAAAGTATGTTCCATGCTCAGGGTAAGACTGAGAGGTATCAATTCTCTCGGGCTTTGCTTAGTTGCAAGCTTAAGGATGGTGATCCACTGAGCCCGCAAGTGATCAGAATGGTTGGTTATGTGCAGTCTCTAGAGAGGCTTGGCTACACCATTAGCAAAGAGTTCTCTACGGATATAATTCCAAACTCTCTTCCTAGTGCGTATGGTCACTTCATTTGAAACTACCACATGCATGGTATGGATAAGAAGCTCACTGAATTGCATGGGATGCTCAAGAAGACAGAGGCGGATCTCAAAAAGGGCGCTATTCAAGTGTTGATGGTGCAAAATAAGGCTAAGTTCAAGAAGAGTTCTTGGACTAAGAAGAAGTCTAAGTCGGGAGGAAAGCAGGCTCAGGACCTGGTCCCAAGCGCTTCCTCAGGGACTAAGCCATATCCTTCAGCCGGATCCACTTGCTTCTACTGCAAGGGGGATGGCCACTGGAAGAGGAATTGCAGCAAGTACTTGGCCGACAAAACCAAAAGTGGAGGTATGACTTTCGACTCAAGTACACTTGTTTGCAATGTTATAGACATCTATCTTGTAGATGCACCTAATAGTTCTTGGGTATATGATACCAGGTCAGTGATTCACATCTGCAACTCGTTGTAGGGACTGGTAAGAACTAGAAGTGTAGCAAGAGGCGAGGTTGATATTCGAGTCAGAAACAAAGCAAGAGTTGCTGCGTTGGAAGTCGGCATGATGCAACTTTATTTACCTTCCGGATTCATTATGGAACTGAATAATTGTTACTATGTTCCAGTGCTTAGTCAAAACATTATTTCTGCTTCATGTTTGATGAGACAAGGCTATGAGTCGAATATCAAGAATAATGGTTGTTCTTTATGTTTGAATGATATGTTTCACGTCTTTGCACCTGTCCAGGATGGGTTATTTATTTTGAATCTTGATGGTGAGTCGGTTTATAACATAAATGTTAAAAGATTGAAACCAAATGATCTGAATATGACCTACTTTTGGCACTATCGGCTTGGTCATATTAGTTGGAAACGCATGAATAAGCTCCATGATGATGGACTCCTAACTTCGTTCGACTTGGAGTCGTTCGAGACATGTGAATCTTGCCTACTCGGCAAAATTACCAAGACACATTTTGCAAAGAGTTGCGAAAGGGTGTCCGACTTGTTGGGACTAGTACATAGTGATGGATGTGGACCAATGAGCACGACATCTAGGGGTGGTTATGAGTACTTCATTACATTTACTGATGATATGAGTAGGTATGGATATATCTACTTGATGAACATAAGTTGGAGAAAAGTTCAAAGAATTCCAGAATAAAGCACGGAATCAACTCGGCAAGAAAATTAAGTTTTTTTGGTCGGAATGAGGAGGCGAGTAAGACCTGCATTCTCCATGGCGGCCTTGTACTCCACATCAACAAGATCAAGACCTGCATTCCATGGCGGCCTTGTAGTCCTCTACACTAGTGGTCAAGGCCTCGATCCTTGCCCTGAGGGCCCTCTTCTGTGAGCGAAGCCTCTCAATCACTCCCTGCTGGGACTCGAGCTCGAAGTCCTTGGCCTCTATCTCAACCTTCATGTCCTTGATCTTCTTGTTTATGTCCTGGACCCTGTTCTCCTAATTCTTGAACTTCTTGTCCTAGCTCTCGAATCTGGCCTCCATCTCCTTGACAATCTCGTCTTGCTCCGCGAAGAGCTTGTCCTTCTCCCTCAACTGAACCTGGAGCTCTTCATTGCTAAGCATGACGTTGGTTCTATCGGTGTCAAGGTGTCTAATAAGGCCCTCTAGGTCCTGGAGGTAGAGACGAACTGGCTCGATCGTCTCTCTAGAAGCACCCTCATACACCAATGCCTCTCCCTACTCGTCATGTCTCCTGAACTGGTGGAAGTAGAGGCCTCCAAGCATAGTGGTGTGGCGTCCGCAGAGGTGTTGGGAATATGCACTAGAGGCAATCATGTATGATGATATTTCCCATTGTATTCATAAGGATATTAAGTTGTCCTTGTATAAACATCTGATGTGTATCATTGAATATGTGATTCGGTTGTGGAACTATACATTCATGTTGTTTTTACTAAATATCCTTGGTCATTGAGGTTGTGTTGGACACACAACTTAGACCAATGTGAAATTTAGCTTGACGACTCGGTTCCACTTTTCATGGGCATGGAGATGCTATTCCAACTTACACAGATTCGGCTAAAGAATTTAGCGACTCGGATTGACCCATATTGAGGTACAACAAAAAAAGTTGTCATTTGTATATCTCAATCAATGTAATTCTTAGACCTGAGGTTATTGCATAGTCCGAGTTGAGGATCACCGACTTAGGTTCTATCAAACACTGATCCATAACTAGGCAGTTATAAAGGCAGAGTTCGGGTCGACTGAGAATCAAGCTGTGTGATGTGTATAACCAAGATGGGATTTTACCCCTCCACTCAGAGAGATATTCTCTGGGCCCTCTCGAATGATATGATTCGGAAAGCATGGCCATGCACGACTCGGTTAAGTGTTAACAGAGGCGATCGACTAAGAGTTAGTCGGGTGAATCAGTTATCTCCGATTGAGAAGAGAGTCAGACTATTTAAGGGATGAAAATTATTCGGCTATAGTCTGACAAAGTATATTGTGAGGCAAAAGGGACTCGGACGCAAGTCACATTGGAAAGGCAAGTCGTCATGACTCTTTGGTACTTGGGAGTCGGCACGTTCTGCTATGAGCCTCTACCGACTGATTGATTGAGAGTTAGACTCTAATCGTGTCCAAGTAGCCATGAGCCTGCGGGGTCACACACTTAAGAGCAGGAGCAAGTTCGGGTTGGATCTGAACTGGAAATATGGTTGGGTTGGACCCAAGCCTGATTTGGACTGAGTCAGTGAGTCGGACTCGCAGGGACTAATATTATATGGGCTTTAGTGAATGGGCCACGCGAGCAGAGTCCATGTTCACTCCCTATATATAGTGGATCACCGTAACCCAGAAAGGTTAATCGTTGTTTGGTTAGGTCAATCCATGTGTTGGAAACCCTAGTTCCACAGCAGTCCTGCCGTCGTAACAAACCTAGCAGTTCACCGTCGGTGCTCCTCCTTGTACATGTGGATACCAACAAAGGTGTTCTACAATCAGCACCAAGACGATCGGATCGCAAAGGACTGCACTGCATGAACTGACGCGCTTCATCAGTAATCCGCAACTGTGCATCTAGTGGTAAACCTCGTGGCCTTCTACCTCGGCTAGATCTTGGGATCACCAAGTTGGAGGAAAAAGTTTTGTTTTATCTCTGCATGGCCCAACTGTGGTATCAGAGCGATAGCTTCTGGTTTTAGGCTCGAGATCTCGCATATGTGATATGCGGTTGGATGTAGATGAGATCTATGTGCTTTTTGGGTGGTCGATCTATGATATAGATCAGTTTTGTATGAGGTTGATTGGATCAACTGTACTCCGGGAATGGTAGATCTGATTTCTGTGATCATACTACTGAGGTTGTGGAACGACATACCCCTACCGGTCGGCTTCCGCCATCGGGGTAGACTGTGACACGTAAATCCAGAGGCAGTGACCGAACATCAAAAAGTTTGATCGAATCGGAACAATGGTCGGAACAATGGTCAGAATCCAGAGGCGGTGACCGCCGGCTTCGCCCTGTCGTAGCGCCTTAGATGTCGTTGCGAGTTTCACAACGCAAGTAGATATTGTATCTATGCATAACTTGTTTTTGCAGGAAGTTGTGAATGATATGGTTCATGTGCATGTGATGTATGTGTGTAATCCATACGTGATCTGCGAATCAAGGTTTTGTCAGCTAGCTGGAGCCTAGGTGCTGTCATTTTATTGTATAACGACCTGCATGTCGGATTCTCCATGTAATTTACTTTACTAAGCTAGTGTAGCACTGTTTGGAGAACCCATATGGCATACAAGGCGATGTACATGTCGGCGACATGGAGTAAGACGACAAGTGACAAGAGTTGGCATGAGTCGTATTACAGGCTTTGTGGAGACGGAGATCACCATGAAGAGGGCCATACCATTTCACATTATAATTTCTTTATTTTGTGTTATTGTTATGTCTCTGTTTTACCTCTATTAGATAGTCGGTAAAATTTAATCCCTCAAAGAAGGTCTAGTCGGTTTGCCCCGCCAGTGTTTGCACCATCACAAGTCGTACATTTCTAGTAGTGGGCTCATAAAATTGAGGTGCTGCCAATTCTTTCCGACTAGGTGGGTTCGAGTCGGACTCTTACTGCAGAAACACTCGGTAAGATAGACGGGTCTATCACAATGGTTGTGGGGATAGGGGAAAAGTCGGATGGGAGCTGGGGCATGTGATGCCACCCGTCCAACTGGAGTCGTATGAGATACGATTGACAAGGAGTTGTCTACCTAGATCACTTGGCGGCTAGCGGTGATGCTAAAGCTCACTAGCTGACTTGCTTATTCAGGGTCCTGAATCACTAAGCAACCATCAGAGGGGTGTTGGTTCTAGTGGGAGCATAAAATATTAAAATGTTTAATATGCTTGCTCTTTTATGAATACATGTCTTAAGTGTTTTGCATATTTTCTGTTGTAGATCATGGCATGAAGTAGCAGTCACTCTCAGATATCCGGTTTTGTGTTGAGAACTATTCTTGAGAAAGATAAACTAAACGATACTAATTTTACCAACTGGTATCGAAATCTGAGAATTGTTCTCAAACAAGAAAAGAAGGACCATGTCCTAGACAACCCACTTCCAGATGAGCCGAATGAGAATGCGACTGTCGCTGCCACCAATGCCTACCGTCGGGCTGAGGATGAGTCCACGGATATTAGTTGTATTATGCTTGCTCACATGGAACCGGACTTGCAAAAGCAGTTCGAGCATGTTGAGGCCTACGATATGATCGAAAGCCTCAAAAGTATGTTCCAGGCTTAGGCGAAGACTGAGAGGTATCAAGTCTCTCAGGCTTTGCTGAGTTGCAAGCTTAAGGATGGTGATCCACTGAGTCCGCATGTGATCAAAATGGTTGGTTACGTGCAGTATCTGAAGAGGCTTGGCTACCCCATTTGCGAAGAGTTCACTACGGATATAATTTTGAACTCTCTTCCTAGTGCATATGGGCAGTTCATTTCGAACTACCACATGCATGGTATGGATAAGAAGCTCACTGAATTGCATGGGATGCTCAAGTAGGCAGTGGCGTATGTCAAGAAGGGCGCCAGTCAAGTGTTGATGTGCAGAATATGGCTAAGTTCAAGAAGAGTTCTTGGACTAAGAAGAAGGCTAAGTCAGGAGGAAAGCAGGCTCAAGACTCGGTCCAAAGCGCTTCCTCAGGGACTAAGCCATCTCCTTCAGCCGGATCCACTTTCTTCTATTGCAAGGCGGATGGCCATTGGAAGAGGAACTGCAGCAAGTATTTGGCTGATAAAGCCAACAGTGGAGGTATGACTTCTGACTCAGGTACACTTGTTTGCAATGTTATAGACATATATCTTGCTGATGCACCTAATAGTTCTTGGGTATATGATACCGGATCAGTTATTCACATCTGCAACTCGTTGTAGGGACTGGTAAGAACTAGAAGTGTAGCAAGAGGCGAGGTTGATATTCGAGTCAGAAACAAAGCAAGAGTTGTTGTGTTGGAAGTCGGCATGATGCAACTTCATTTACCTTCGGATTCATTATGGAACTGAATAATTGTTACTATTGTTCTAGTGCTTAGTCGAAACATTATTTCTGCTTCATGTTTTATGAGGCAAGGCTATGAGTCTAATATCAAGAATAATGATTGTTCTTTGTATTTGAATGATATGTTTCACGGCTTTTCACCCGTCCAGGACGGGTTATTTATTTTGAATCTTGATGATGAGTCGGTCTATAACATAAATGTTAAAAGGTTGAAACCAAATGATCTGAATATGACTTACTTTTGGCACTATCGGCTTGGTCATATAAGTTGGAAACGCATGAGGAAGATCCATGATGATGGACTCATAACTTCGTTTGACTTGGAGTCGTTCGAGACATGTGAATCTTTCCTACTCGGCAAAATGACCAATACACCTTTTGCAAAGAGTTGCGAAAGGGCGTCCAACTTGTTGAGACTAGTACATAGTGATGTATGTGGAACAATGAGCACGACAGCCAGAGGTGGTTATGAGTACTTCATTACCTTCACTGATGATTTGAGTAGGTATGGATATATCTACTTGTTGAAACATAAGTCGGAAGCCTTTGAAAAGTTCAAAGAATTCCAGAATGAAGCCCAGAATCAACTCGGCAAGAAAATAAAGTTTCTTCGGTCGGACCGAGGAGGCGAGTACATGAGCCATGAGTTTGATGACCATCTAAAAAGTTGTGGAATAGTTCCTCAACTTACTCCGCCAGGAACATCACAAAGAAACGGTGTTTCGGAAAGGCAAAATCAGACCTTGTTGGACATGGTACGATCAATGATGAGTCGGACAAATCTGCCTTTATCATTTTGGGGTTATTGTCTAGAAACAGAGGCATTCACACTAAACAGAGTACCATCAAACTCGGTAGAAAAGACACCGCATGAGATGTGGACAGGCAAAAATCCGAGTTTGTCTTTTCTTAAGATTTGGGGTTGTGAAGCATTTGTCAAGCGACTTCAGTCGGACAAGCTCACGGCCAAGTCGGATAAGTGTATTTTCGTGGGGTATTCGAGGGAAACCTTGGGTTACTACTTCTACAACCGAGAAGAGGGCAAAGTGTTTGTCGCTCGGAACGGTGTCTTCCTTGAGAAAGAGTTTCTCAGTCGGGGAGTAAGTGGGAGCACAGTGCAGCTCGAAGATATTCGAGAGGAACCGGCTAGTAGCGAGTTGGAAAAAACCTTGGAGGTTGAGCCAGTCGTGGTAGCTGAGCCGGCAGCAGCACCTGTACTACGAAGATCGGCAAGATTACGAAGTGTTCGTTATGTATTACTGTTAGACAGTGATGAGCCAGAAAATTATTCGGAAGCGATGGTGGGATCTGATTCCGAGTCATGGCTTGGAGCCATGAGATACGAGTTAAAGTCCATGGATGAAAATCAAGTTTGGAACTTGGTTGATCTGCCAGACTGCAAGACCCGTCGAGTGCAAATGGGTCTTTAAGAAGAAAACTGATATGGATGGAAATGTTTCCGTCTATAAAGCACGCCTTGTCGCGAAGGGGTTCCGAAAAGTTCAAGGAGTTGATTACGACAAGACTTTGTTGCCCGTAGCGGTGCTTAAATCAATTCGGATCATGTTAGCTATAGAAGCCTATTTCGACTATGATATATGGAAGATGGATGTCAAAACGGCTTTCCTTAACGGAAATTTAACCGAGGACGTGTACATGATACAACCCAAGGGTTTTGTCGATCCGGATAATGCTGACAAAGTATGCAAACTTCAGAAATCCATTTATGGGTTGAAGGAAGCATCTCGGAGTTGGAATATTCGCTTTGATGAGGTAGTAAAATCGTTTGGTTTCATCAAGAGTGATCATGATTCTTGTTTATACAAGAACTTTAGTGGGAGCAAAGTAAACTTTCTAATCTTATATGTGGATGACATACTACTGATTGGAAATGATATCCAGATGTTGCAAGAAACAAAGGAATCATTGGAAAGGAGTTTCTCAATGAAAGACTTGGGTGAGACAACATACATTCTTGGAATCCGTATCTATAGAGATAGATCAAGAAGGCTCATTGGATTGAGTCATAGTACTTATTTGGACAAAGTGTTGAAGAAGTTCAACATGGAATCGTCTAAGAAGGGGTTCTTACCGATGTCCCATAGTGTAAATCTTAGAAAGACTCAGTGTCCTTCGACAACTGATGAGTGAAGTCGGATGAGTGCGATTCGGTATGCTTCTGCAGTCGGATCCATCATGCATGCCATGATTTGTACTAGGTCGGATGTTTCCTATGCTCTAAGTGTTGTGAGCAGATACCAGGCTGATCCTAGAGAAATCCACTAGACAGCGTCTAAACATATCCTAAAGTACTTGAGAAGGACGAAGGATATGTTTTTGGTTTACAGTGGTGAAGATGAACTCAGTGTAAAGGGTTACACGAATGCGAGTTATCTTACCGACTCTGATGGTTATCGTTTGCAATCCAGATACGTGTTTATTATAAACGGAGGTTCTATGAGCTGGAAGAGTTCCAAGCAAGAGTCTGTGTCTGCATCTACAACAGAGGTTGAGTATATTGCCGCCTCGAAGGCAGCAAAGGAAGCGGTTTGGATGAGGAATTTCCTCATGGATCTTGGTGTGGTTCAGGGCTCGTCCAATCCGTTAGACATATATTGTGACAACAATGGTGCTATTGCCAAGCCAAGTAACCTAGACAACACCAGAAGAAGTAGCACATAATCATGCAGTACCACTTGATTCGCCAGTTCGTGGATCAGGGTGATGTCAAGTTATGCAAGGTACACATGGATGCAAATATTGCGGATCCGTTGATAACGCCGCTACCACAGCCGAAGAATGAGGCGCACCTGAGAGCCATGGGAATTAGATGCGTAAACATGTGATGTCGGAAGATTGACTCTAGTGCAAGCGGGAGAATATTGGGAATATGCCCTAGAGGCAGTCATGTATGATGAGATTTTCCATTGTATTCATAAAGATATTAAGTTGTCCTTGTATAAACATCTGATGTGTATCATTGAATATGTGATTCGGTTGTGGAACTATATATTCATGTTGTTTGTACTAAATATCCTTGGTCATTGAGGTTGTGTTGGACACACAACTTAGACCAATGTGAAAGTTGGCTTGATGACTCGGTTCCACTTGTCATGGGCATGGAGATGCTATTCCAACTTACACAGATTCAGCTAAAGAATTTAGCGATTCGAATTGACCCATATTGAGGTACAACGAACAAGTTGTCATTTGTATATCTCAATCAATGTAATTCTTATACCTGAGGTTATTGCATAGTCCGAGTTGAGGATCACCGACTTAGGTTCTGTCAAACGCTGATCCGTAACTAGGCAGTTATAAAGGCAGAGTTCGGGTCCACTGAGAATCAAGCTGCGTGATGTGTATAACCAAGATGGGATTTTTCCCCTCCACTCGGAGAGATATTCTCTGGGCCCTCTCGGATGATATGATTCGGAAAGCATGGCCATGCATGACTCGGTTAAGTGTTAACCGACGCGATCGACTAAGAGTTAGTCGGGTGAATCAGTTATCTCGGATCGAGAAGAGAGTCAGACTATTTAAGGGATGACAATTATTCGCCTATAGTCTGACAAGGTATATCGTGAGGCAAAAGGGACTCAGACGCATGTCACATTGGAAAGGCAAGTCGTCATGACTCTTTGGTACTTGGGAGTCGGCATGTTCTGCTAGGAGCCGCTACCGACTGATCGATTGAGAGTCAGACTCTAATCGTGTCCAAGTAGCCATGAGCCTGCGGGGTCACACACTTAAGAGCGGGAGTAAGTTCGGATTGGATCTGTAATGGAAATCTGGTTGGGTTGGACCCGAGCCTGATTTGGGCTGAGTCAGTGAGTCGGACTCGCAGGGACTAATATTATATGGGCTTTAGTGAATGGGCCACGCGAGCAGAGTCCACGTTCACTTCCTATATATAGTGGAGCACCGTAACTCAGAAAGGTTAATCGTTGTTTGGTTAGGTCATTCCATGTGTTGGAAACCCTAGTTCCATAGCAGTCCTGCCGTCGTAACGAACCTAGCAGTTCGCCACCGGTGCTCCTCCTTGTACGTGTGGATACCAGCAGAGGTGATGTACGATCAGCACCAGGACGATCGGATTGCAAAGGACTGCACTGCATCAACTGACGCACTTCATCAGTAATCCGCAACTGCGCATGTAGTGGTAAACCTCATGGCCTTCTACCTCGGCTAGATCTTGGGATCACCATGTTAGAGGAAAAGGTTTTGTTTTATCTCTGCGTGGACCAACAAGAGGCGTCCGACTAGCTCCTGCATGACTACATCGAGACCCTAATCCTTGTCATTGTGCATCAGCTTGAAGGAAATCTCCTCCGTGAGTGGCTCTGTCAGTTGTCCCGGCTGCGAGACTCTAAATACCCAAAGATCCTTTCTCTCAAACTTGGTGAGCTGAAAGGCCTTGATACTAGGAAGTGGAAGGTTGAGCACACTAGTAAACTGCACAATACGAAAACCAAAACGAGTTCCATTGACCTCCTCGGCGGTGCTGATCTCAAATCTAGTCATCTAAGGTAGGAGAGAATAATATTAGAACAACACAAGTGTAAGAAATAAGATAGTAGAATAAAAAAAACACATACATCATCCTAAAAACACACAAGTCATGGCATACAAATTTATCAAAAATACCAAGGTTCAACATAACTTAGACAAATTTTTGCGAGTAAAATGACAAGTGTGGTGGTCCAACTAACGGAGTACGTTACAATTCTCACTTACTTGACAAAATAGCTATCAGGGCATCCCTAGAGGCAATCTGTCGATCTTGTTCACAAGACTCTAATACTAAGTCTATGATGTCTTCTCTTAAACGTTGGTTGGCAGCCTCTAAGTCTTGGGTATGCTTCTTTTCTTCTCTAAGGTCATTTTGAGTGTTGAGCATTCTACCTTGAGCCTATCACCAAGCTCCTTAATGGCATTCCAAGCTGCATTTCTTGCAGAGTCAAAGAATGTAGTGTGAATTTTAGAGTTGGTGACCATGCAGAATCCCGACTCTTTGTGGTTGTCTTCCTTGTTTTTGTACAAGTGAAGTTGCACCCACCAATACTCTTCTCCTTCATCCATTATAGGAAATCCCTTGTACACAGCTGCACCATGTATCCCCATGGTAACCATAAGGTTCTTGAGTGCTTTGGGAAACTTCGTCTCACACTCCAAAGTCATGGTCATGACTGGTACCTTCCTGATGGCTTCGTTGATGGAGTTCATCTACAAATAGAGATGAGGAAGAACATTAGAAAAGTTTACGAGAAGAAAAGACAAGTGTGGAATTATACAAAGTGTTGAAATTTTCCTTAGTGGTTTCTTAGTCTAATCCAACCTAGGGTCATAATTCTACAGGCAACACAGTGCTCTGATACCATCTATAAGACCCCACCTTTATAAGGTAAAGGTCCATGTGATTGCAATGCTAGTCCCTGGATCAAATGCTAGAATCCATAGTTTAAGATGATGTACACAGATACAAAGGTCGTTATTACATCGTCATACCAGAGATAACATAGTCTTTTACAACTCAATAGCGAAAGGCTAGTACAAGAGTTCATAACATAAGTAAATAAAATAAAGTCTTCATCTTCATGTGCCACAGGCAAGCATGTTGAGTGTAGACTCATAACCCTAATCCTCATCGGAATAACCTGCAACATCATAAGTTATAGCCACAGTGGGTCAATACATTTGGAATTGTATTGGAAAGTGATACCATAGTAGAATAATAGTATCTAACATCTCTATGAATTTGGCTAAGTGTAGCTTAGGCCTGCTTTGCTCAAAATAGGTTTTTCCTATCAGTTGAAAACACTAAGTTTTTGTTGGTCAAAAACTCCCAAGGAACCACCAATAGACATTGGTGAACCTTTAACCCTTGTTCAACCACAAATTTTTAACTTACAAATAGGGATGATGAGATCCTTGATAGCTTCAATGTCTTGATACTCAAATTGTCCGTTGCCGGGGACACGGCTAAGTACTTAGATTTTTCCTTCTCGAGAGGTGGTGCACTTTCCCCACAAGACTCGACATGCATCAAGACGAGATCTTTCAGAAGCCTTCCCTTAGACCAAATGGACGCGTTCCAATCCTATCACCCCTACCACCTTCTGTCCATCTAGCTAAGTTATTGCAACCTATATGATCAAGGCAGAGCCCATATCCCATGTGGTTGCACTAGAACCTTCTAAACACTAAGTATCTCAAATCCCTTTGTTCCTGGGTGTCTTTCCACAAGTGTGATACACAAGGTAAACCATATATATGGGCCTTGTGTAACCACTCAACATAACCTAAACATACCATTCCACCCAGGTGATTCATTCACTTAGTTGTTTTATTAAGCAAAAACACAAGTCAAAGACTTAACAATATTTTTCCATAGCATGTATGTAATACACCCTTGTTTGCTACTAGCTAGGCTAAGCATGGAAATATAACAAGTATCTTAACTTAGAGAAAATTCTACTAAGACTACAACTACTAAGATTTCCCATAACATAGCATATAGATAGTTAGCAAAAATATCATGCAAGCCCTATACAAAATATCACTAGTGCATAGTCCAAATATTGGGACAAAAACATGAAGCACCACTTTCCTTGGTATTTGGGGGAGTAGCAACAATCCTCACAATCACAATCACCACTAGCACCAAAATCTACACATAAAATGATAGCACCAAATTTACATTCAAATTAATCAAGCAAAAATATATGAATGCATGCAAATGCCATGTGATGATTTTTCTGGCGCCGACTGGGTGGGCTTAGTGGGCTGGTTCTGCTATTGGGCTGAAAGACTCGCGCCGACCTTTTTCCATTTCTTTACTCCTTTTCCATTTCTGTTTCAATTTTCAGGAAACAAATTCAAATGATTTCAAATGTGTTTGATTTCAAACTTGTTCTGGATTTTTGTAAAATGAAAACTGGACATTTTTTAGTATAAAACCATGCTGTCTCACCAGACTTGCTTGGTTCCTTTGGAGTTTTAAAAATAAAACAGTGCCTTTACACATGATGCAATAAAGGTATGAAAATGGTTTTAAAACCATATTTTGTTTTGAAATATTTTTCCAAGCTTTGGAACACAACCAAACCAATCCATGAACAAACCACATTGGTTTTCAAACAAATATTCTCTCACTAGAGAGTACCATTGGATCAATGCTTTGCTTACATAAAATAATAAGCATACAAATGCTTCTGTTCTTGTAATAACTTTGAAAATGAACCTAAAATGATCATGCATGCATGGATGATATGCAAAATTTTGAAAACATGATTTTAGGGATGTTACAGGTTTGACCTTCATAGTCTTGTTTGGTTATGACCTCGCGAAAGGTATTCGGAATCCCTGTCGTGATGTAGTCCTTGATAATGTCCTTGTAACTAGGGGGAAGCAAGCGCACACACCATCTATTGCAAGGTCTTCATTCAAAAAGTCACCTATAGCATCATTAAGACGTTCATGGAGCCTTTCCATGGTGTCTAGGTGGCTATACAATCTAAAGTTTTCTTCCATATTTATGGACACAAACTCCTTCACGTACTCATATTGAATGCGTTTCTCCTTAGCTGGAGACATACTCTTCAATCCATCAAGCATATCATATGTGTCAATGTCATGGAAGGATACTCTCAAGATAGGTTCCATGGCATTAATAATGGTGTACTTGACTATCATAAAAGTCTCACAGAGGTCGCGAACAGTCGCACCTTCATTTCCATCGGAGTCATCAGGGAAATCTTCTAGGGGTTCACGAAGGACATAGAGAATATCGTTTTCTATGAGGATCATTCTGAGGCGTTGGTACCAATCGGTGAAATTCGACCCATCTAGCTTAAGTTTCTCACCGTTCGTAAATGGACCAAAGGTGTTCCGACCTGAGAGGATGGCCATGTTTTACAAGATATTTGAAAAAAGGATTTAGACTATCTTCATAATTTGTGAGTTCAAAATATAATCACATTATATTAGATGAGATCCCACTAAAACACTACATCACCCTTGATCATCATGGCCAACAACATATCTGCAAAGGTAGGCATTCCCCAATGTCAATCACACAATCCATCTGACTCATGCTCGATCTTTCGATCTCTTGTGTTTCGAGGCCATGTCTGTACATGCTAGGCTCGCCAATTCCAACTTGTCTGTATTGCAGTGCAACATGGCTTTCACCCACCATATGCAAACAAAGATACGTCTAACACCCAATTGTCATGGCCTACCTCATATCGGATAACTTTCTTGGTGGTGCACACACTAAGGGGAACACTGTTGTTGAAGATTTGTCCCATGGAGAAACTATGGTCCACCGATCCCTAGGTTTGAGAGGGAGCTAAACAAGCATTCTCATGTAGCCTTGGCGACAGTGGAGACGGTGAAGCTGTAATCATGGAAGAGAGGAGACATAGGGTTTTTTACCCAGGTTCGGGACCCTCGTGAGGATGTAAATCCCCTACTCCTTCTTGGTTATATTGCTCTCTTGGCTTTGCGAGGGTACAATGGAGGATGAATGTCTAGGGTTTTAAGGTAGGAGGAGGAGGAGCCCTTATATAGGGAAGTACTGGTCCTCTTCCCCAAAACATTTGACGGGAAGGGTTGCCACGTTCCCGCGCTGGAGGCATAGGCTGCCTCTTTTCTTCTTTTGGCTACCCGGCGTCTATCGGGTGGAGTTGTGGATGGTCGCCGTACCGCCGCTCCGTCTTGTCTTATTTACACCAAAGCAGCGCATCTGGGTCTGCCACTACCTCGCATCATTTGCTCCCACCTTTACCCTAGAGGGGAGGGGCAGCATCATGATTTCCCGAGGCAGTCCCGCCTCCTGTGGACCGCCTGTTGGCGTGTCGTCTAGCTCACGATGCCTGGAACTGCAAAGCCATCCCTCGCGAGGCAACCTCCATTGACAACGAAGGGTTCTCTGTGCTCCTCATGCACCCTCATGAGGGTCTCACTCCCCGTGGACTCCGCTAGGGCATGTCTTGTGGGTCCGATGTCTCGACGGGACGTGGTACCGCCAGTACTAATACTGTGACAATAGCCCCTGGTCGCTTGGCTTGCACACATTGGGTAAGGGGCGAGGAAGTCTAGGGACCTCTTGATGCCAGGCCCACCATTAGTCATGTCCGACCGTGACTCGCCGTAGTGGTCGTCGGCGCCTTCCACATGGCCATGCGGCGCATGGCACCCGCCCGATGCGGGAACCTTCCCTCATGTTCAAAGGTGTTGGGGTTCACACCACCCATAAAACCCTGAACCTTGGGATGGTCAGGATGCTCCATATCCTCTATCGTTGTCACTCTAGCCGCTGACCCTCCTGCTGCCTTCCCGATCAGTTTTCGAGATGGCTCCGAGAAGACGCGTGTTGCCGCCACTGCATCGGGCTTCCTCGCACTGAATGCGGGAGTTCTGCCATGACCCACCATTCTCAACATCGAGGGGTTGGAGAAGGTTGAGTAACTCATGGCCGCCCGCTCAAAAGAGTGGGGGGCTTCGCGGGCCTGTTGTCTCGGAGTAGGGGAGAGTAGATGGCATCCTACCGCCACCACGGTATTCATGCGCTCCATCGCTGTCGGGATGGTTCCCCCTTTATTGTCGGTTTTCCTTGTCATCCTGGAGCACTACTTCATCGAACTCACTAGTACAAACTCGCTACTTAGAGACGTCAATTTCCCATAGGCCTCAGACTATTTCTCATTCTGGCTCAGGCACATAGCTTCTAACAGCACACCACCTAAGCTAGTTTTTCATTGAGGCTCTAAGATACGTTACCTCATATGGTGGAGACGTCCAAAATTTTGACCGCTTGCAAGAACTCCTCAACCCCAGATGGTCTGTACTAGGAACCGTCTCCAATAGTGAGGCGACCTGAGTCGGATTCTAACAAAGACCGTCTCCAGAACTAGTGTGCCTCAAAGCATATTTTGAAATTGACCGTCTCTAGTGTGTGTAAACCATTTTAAATAGTAGCATGCTAATTCGAACTCAACCATAGATGACATGACATGTAATCATGATTCAGCACCCAGATAGACAAATTAACTCAATAATATATATATATAGCAACTCGATCGCGATAAACATTAGCCTTATATATATAGTTGGGGAAATAATCCATATAAATTTATCCATTACACATTATGGTAGTACATACAAAGTGCATTACATAAATCAATTAGCTAGCATAATTAGTACTCTCTAGAAACCAGCATTGCATTTATAATGGGCCACCCCATGTAAGTTGCTAAATAGAATATGTACCTCTACATTATCTTTTTCATCAAAGCAATAAACGACAATGTTATACCGATTTAAGTTGAAGCTTCTCATAACCTTCTCCCATCCAGTCATCAAAATTGCGTTCTTCCTAGCTCCCATTTTCATCCTAACCATCTTTGTCTTTTTGCTCTTCATTTTCCAAACATGGACATCAATAGGTTCATCAAGTAGATTCTTTAGGTATTTTCTAGTGAACTCAGCTCCAAATGTCTGGGAAAGTACGGATAATTGAATAATTAGCATGATTTGTGATTATTGGAAGTATTTAAATATCATAGGGTAGCTTGTTGTTGATATAATTATCAAGAACATATCATCTTACTAGCTTGCAGTTCTTTTTCATGACAGATGAATAGGGTAGACTGTAGATGTAGTATTTGATTTCTGGTGAAAATTCGGGTTCACATCATTCTAAGAGGAAGTCTACATGAACTTCTTTCATATACATGTAATTTCCAAAAAGGCTTTGCTTACAAAAATCAGTGTCCCCCTTGTGTTGAGACCCTGATGCAACAACAAATCAATGTCTACCGTCTAAACACATACAAAACAGATGAATGCAATTGTGATGTTCTTTTGATACCTATAAACTCAATCCTCTTGTTGGGATCTTCATCTAATGACTGGAAATCAAAAAGGCCAAAGCAAATGCGAAAACTATCATTGCTAGATAGAGATATTGCATCGTCACTACAGGTTCCCATCTGTTAAATAGATACATACAGAGAGCATCTTAATACAATCAAGATTCAAGCAGACTAATGAAGTGACAATAAAATAGATACAGAGAGACTAACGAATTGACAATTAAAATAGAGACCGAGAGACCAATGAAGTGACAACTAAATCTCTATTGCTAGAAGTGGCAATTGTCGATTTTGAGATTTATACAAGGGGAAAAGAGTTGGGACAGATGCAGGCCGGTTAGGGGAGGCTCTCCAGACTACTCCGTTGGGTCTTTGCATCTTGGTACCCTTGAACCTTAAATTTTAGAAGCAAAATGACAAATTCCATGGCAAAATTCCCCAATCGAAGCTGTTGATTTAGGGTTTTGGGGGTTTGGTTTTCACTCATACATACATGGCCTATGAAGGGGGTCCTCGGAGGCGAGTTTAACATCCCAGATTCTGTATTAGGATGTTATTAGTGTCAGGCATCATCCTTGCATCATTGCATCCTACAAGTGAAAATTGAAGTAAAAATCCTAAACACCTAAACCTAGAAAACCCTAATGGTGGTTGCCTTATGTAAGCATTATTGTAGAGGTTGAGTAAAGACCCTACCAAAAACCTTGTAAAACATTAAACTATGGCCCTAGGTTGACCACCTTAATTTTATGAAATTTTAGAAACAAGTTTCATCAATTTTGGTCTTAGTTTGAAAAAGTTATTTAGGTTTTATTAAAACAGAAAAAGGAAAAATGATTAAAGGAAAAAAAGGGGAACCTACCTAACTGGGCCGCAGTGCAGCCCACCAGCACCCGCGCGGCAGCCAGCCTACAAACGCCACCCGCCGCAGCCCAGCATCGGCCTGCTTCTCCCTCCACCACTGACGCGGGGGTCCCACCCCGTCGTCTTCCTCCTGGAGACCGCGGCGGACACACCTCCGGCCGCGTCGGACTCCTACTCGCGCCGGACTCGACCGCCCCCTCGCCCAAGTCTCCACCCCCATATAACCCCCGCCACCGTCGGCCTCACCCCATCCGATTTTTCCCCTTGCGGAACCCTAGACGATCGACGATTCGCGCCGCCGCCGTCGGGTTGGACCTCGACGAGACGTTTGGGACCACCTCTCTCTCCTTCCTTCCCCTAGAGCTGTTCCTCGTTCACCACTGATTCGCGCCGTGTGCCCTTCCCCTTCTCTCTCGCAGAAACGCATCCGCGATTGCTCGCCGGAGCGCCGCCAGGGACCTAGAAGAACGGCGGGACCCTGCCGATAGTCGAGGAAGCGAGGAGGGACGACGAGGACACGAGCATGACCGCAAGGACCAGCCGCGCTCCGTCGACACCACCGCCACCTCGGGGAACCACCAGAGCGCCGCCGACCATCGTCACCGACGCCACCGCCGCCCAACGCCGCCGTCGCCACCGCAGTAAGTCGCCGCGCCCCTCTCATCCGTCTGATTTGCAACCTGCGGTTCAGATTAGATACAAACCTGAAGGGGTATGCGCCAGTAGTATCGCGCCGCGTGGCTCCCACGTCTGCAGCCCGCTAACGCTCCGCGTCGGCCCCGTGCTTTCCAACTGGACCAATCGGGTTGTGCCACTTGGCAAGTTTTTTATTTTAGGGTTAGATCTGTTTTGCAGATTTAGTTTAAAACTTGCGAAAATCGTATAAAATTAAATATTTGGCCAAATTTAGCTTATAATATACCGTTGGATTCCTAATTTTGAGTAGAATCCAAATCTACAATAATATCCCAGGTTTACAGTAATGTTTTAGGTGTAGATTTTAATCACTAGATTGGGGTGTTTATTCTATGGAAAAATAATTAAAATTCTGTTTTAATTAATTCTTGTTGCAATAACCTTGTTTCCATGATGACTACTAGACAAAATTATACAAACTTGCTTAGGGTCATTAGATCTAGCTTGGGGCTAATTAGATGGTTGATCTCCTTATAATCCTAGGATTTGTTTAGTGACTCTATAGTAGATCTAAACCCTTGGGAAAATCAATCCTAGTGACACCCTTACACTATCACAACACAAACTTGCTACCTTGATCAATTTAACCAACCTTGCATAAATTACCATGTTGCATGCATGCATGATTTCCTTTGTGTTATGCTTTGAGCAAGTTGTGATCGGACCTATGTTTGTGATTCGTTAGATTGCTCGGAGTGCGCTAAGGAGTGCTATTGTGTAGAGTGCTGCTCGGATCAAGGCAAGTTACACCACTTGTTCATAATTTTGTCCCAGTTTTGATTCTATGCATGTGATCTTCAAAATTCTGTAGTATGCATGTGTAGGATGATCTAGTAGAATTTTCCTTAGTATTATTTTTCAAGTACGATGATTTTGTAGTATGCCATGAGTAGCTATACTTAGGATTTCCCATCCCAGTAGGTTACCCCTGTTTTGCTAAGTGTTGCTTTCTATGCTATCATTGGGGGGTTCGAAAGACAAAGAATTTTTTTTCTAAGTATAAAGGCTCTCTAGAGCAAACTTTCCTCCTCAAAGTACACTTCAAAATAAAACTAAGTTTTTCTTCTGGGCGGAATGGTTGTCGGGTCAACGAGTGAGATTTTGGTGGAGGACAGCCGCCCAGGAATCAAAGAAGTCTGCCATGTTTCAGAATTCAGAAGCTTATAGTGCAACCACAATACATTATGGGCTCTGTCTTGGCCTAGTACTTAGTGGGAAACCTCACCTGGGTACCAAAATTTGGAGGTTCTTCGCACGGTTGGATCCGGAAGGTAGAGGGGCTACTAAGGGAAAGCCTCGCCATGGTCTTGTCTGTAAAAGGACTTGATCGTGGATTGTGGGTAAAGTGCACAAACTCTCGAGAGTATTGCAATCTGATCGATCAGCCGTGTTCACGGTAACAGAACAACAATGAGCGTCTGAAGGATGGAGCCTCTGAAGGATCTTCCTCTCTCTTTTCTAAGACAAAGTTTTTGAAACCCCATGGCGTGCGTAATATCGCTAATGGGTGGGAATTTGGGAACTTGGTGTGTAATATCCAAGTGTTTGGTTGTTTGGACACTTGGTGTGTAATATCCTCGTGTGCCACTCGACCTTATTTTATCTAAGCAAATGTTTACAAAGTAGGACAATCCTCTCTTCTTCTCTCTACTTAAGAAAACTAGCATTGAGCAAATGAACTACAGCCTATACCAGCCTTGCATGTAGAGATAGTCTTTTCTCTCCTTGGTGTAATTTGCCAATACATTCAAAGTATTGACCCAACTTGTTGGCTGCACGTCTTATGTGCAGAATCCGAAGATTGAAAGGTGCGTAGGGATCACGGGTCTACACTCGACAAGCCTGGGCGTTGATGGACTCATGCTACTTTTATGTTTCCACTGTTATTTAAGCTAGCATAATGATAAGCAATTTTTGTAATAAATTCATACTCTGGATTCTCCGTGTAATAAAGACTTTGTGTTTTACATGATATTTCATCGACTGTGAGTGCTAGCTATTGATCCAGGGACTAGCATGTAAATCACAGGGACTTAGGATCCTTACCGATCCGAGGTCACTACAGCGAGGGAGAGCGTCCACACTGCAGGAATGGAGGCGGCGGTGGTGGAGAGGCAGGGGACCGGAGGCGGCAGTGGTGGAGATGCAGGGGACCGGCGGCGGTGGACAGTGGTCTGGGCGGGCGGAGAAGAACAAAACGGCCACAGATCTGAAATGTTTGTCCAAATATTTTCAGATATTTTCCGCCAAGCACTAGCCTCAGATGGCTGCAAGTGTAAAAAGTCTCTAGGAACAACCGTTCTCCAAATATTTCATAATTTTCCACCAAGAACTTCCCTGGCTAAGACTATTAGTGATTTGAAAAAAGATAATGCTTGGAACTCCAGATATATATTAGGAACTCCAGATTTTGTTTATCCTAAAATTTGAGAATTATTCATAAGGAAAAGAAAGGTGTTTATATAAAGGTGTTTATATATGTCACATCCCAAGATTTTCCAAATCTTGTAATGTGAAAAATAAATGAATAAAATAAAACTTTGTTGAATTTCAGGGTGAGAAGAAACTTTTTGAATCCATTTGGAAACTTTCAAAACCTATTTGGATCAAATAATATCCTAAAGGGATTTAAAAAGGTAAATAAACAATAAAGCTAAAAATATTTGGATTACTAATTTTGATCTTTAAATAAAAAGATTTGGTTTTCAAATGAAAAGGGTAGAGATTTAAATAAGGATTATTTTATAGAGCCAAATTAAACCTTGGCCAAACTTTTGAAATAAAGTATTTCTATTTGATAAAAATAGTAAAGATTTATCTAAATAAAATAATAAGGATTTAATATCCAAGTTTATTAAAAATAAAGCTTTTACTATTTTAATTAAACATCAAAACTTATTTATTTATTTTAAACAAGTTTTCCAAGTATTCTATATTTTTAAATAAAACCTACTGATTGGTTTTTATATTATTTAGATTTCAAATGGAGTTTTAAATAAATCAAATCCTATTTGATTTAATAACTAAGATCCATTTTATTTAATTATTAATGGACCCTAAAAATAAAAATAATATATTATTTTGGGACTTGGAATATTGCTGTTAAACAGAACCAAAACTCAAGGCAAAGTTTGCAGGAGTTTTGAATTGATTTGAATGTTTGATTGGTTTTTTGAATTTGAAAACAGAAAATAGATATAGAAAAAGAAAAACAATCAAAACAGAAAAAAATTATGAAAACGGACTTGACCCAACTAACCAGGCCCAGCAGCCCATTTCAGCCCAGCTACCTCCCCCAAGCGCGAATCGTTTTGCACTCTTTCCCGCACCCGCGCAGACGCTGACTGGTGAACCCTCTCCCTATCTCACTCCCTCGCTGACGCCCAGACCCCACTGCCAGCTCACTCTCTTCTTCCTCGCGCAGACGTCGCCCTGCCGTTGCAGCCAGTAACGCCGGCGATCAATTCGCGTAAATGGCCGCATTACTCCACCCCGCGACCACGCCCATTTAACCGCACGCGTATTACCTCTCTTTCCCCCCAGACCCCGCACCACCGGAGCCACCAGGCTGCCCCAATTTGAACCCGCGCCCTCACTGCTCCGACGAGTTCCGTGAACAATTCCGGTGAGTACACGCCACCCCCTCCTCTCTAGTTCACGCTCAGTGGATCTCCATCACTTTGCGCATCCACTGACCCCAGCCACACTTCCTCTGGTGACCCAAAGCGTCGGCAACCACCTCGACTGCGCGCCGCCGCGTCTGCCTCTCTCTCCGGCGAGTTTTCCTTGTAAGAACCAACCACCCCGAGCCCTCTCAATCATGCATGCATCATCACCGTGTCTTTGCGCGTCTGACCATGCACTCCGTTTGCTCCCTCGTGACCTGTAGCCTCGTTCCCGACGACGCCTGAGCGAGATCGACGCCATCCTTGACTCCTGCAAGGAATCCCGACGGATCCTGAGCGCCCCTCGCCTCCTCGCGACCACGTTGAGCATCGCCACGATCCCCTGAGCATGGTGAGCACTTCCCCCTCTCTCTTTGCTTCCTGCATCGCTAGTACCGCCACCGTCCGAGCGTCGCCGCCGCCAGCCGCCGCTAGCGCCGCCAGTTACTGGTCGAGCTGCTGTGAGCCGTGTGATGCAAATCGTCCGGCTGTGATTAGAACGGAGCGAAGCGGTATGAGTCAACCCGCGCCGTGCGATCTGTTTAGATCCAACGCCCAGCAGAGCGCAATCCGCGCAAACTGGTACCGCCCAATGAGAACACGCCGCGTGGCACTAGTTGTTTTAAAACAGAGTTTGAAATCAGATTGTTTAACAAATTTGTAAACGTTTTAACTTTCGATCCACACGTCCAAAATTTGCAAACTTTATATCAATGGAATCAGTGGAACAAGCCCTAGCCAACCATGCAATTTGTTTTTTTTTGCAGAAACTTTTGTATGCTTGTTTAAGTTATAAAAATTATTCCAAAATGATTTTGGGGTTAAAATCTTTGCAAATTGGTTTGTTTTGAACTTACTGACCCTGGGAACCAACTCATGGATTAAAAAATGTTTTTGGTGAAGACTATGATTGATTAATTGAATTAGCCCATTTCTAGTCAAATAAAAATATTGATTTTACTATGAAAATGATTTTGGAGTAAAAACTTTGGGAAAATGATTTGAACCAAACCTACTGACCCTAAACACCAAGTTCTAGAATTTACAACTTATTTGGTGAACACCATAAAATTGTTGCCTTGCTAAAAACATTTTCCACCACATAAAATAATGATTGGATTTAAAAATGGTTTATAGATAAAACTCTTTTGCAAATGACTTTGCCACTTTAGAAAATGACCACTTTGAGCCTTACAATGTTTAGAGCCTAGTAGAAACCACATTTGCAAATAAAACTATCTTTTGCATGCTTGCATGCATGACTTAGTTCCTATTGTTTTATGTGTGTTTGATTGTTTGAATATTGGATGGAATGCTAGTTGATATTGTGTTTGCTTGATTGATTTGTAGTGAAGTTAGAAAAGTGTGAAACTAGCAAGATCAAGAAGTGAACGAACATTCCCTACCAAAAAGGCAAGTGACACTATCATCTTAAGTCCTACTATTTTCACTATACTTAGTGGATTTTGAAACATGCATGAAAAGAATTTCTATACTTATGCTATGCTAAATCCTAATAGGATACCCTATACATTCCTTAGTGAAAACAATGTAGTTGTAAAATGCTTAGCCATGCTAGATATTTTGAGAAGGGATACATGTTGGGATTTTATGAAGTTGACAAAAGAACTTATGTTTTATATAATAAAACAAGTACTCAATGAACCACCTGGGTGGTCAAGGATACTCAAGTTTTTGGACAAGGTGGCAACAAAAGGAACCATGTCGATGGAAATCTCTTTGTCTTGTGCACTAGATGAAAACCACCCAGGGACTTAGAGATTTAACATGTTTGTCCAACAGTGGCTTTCGTGTACAGCCACATGCTAATATGGCTCTAGCTTAGTCAACTACATTGGGAAGACCCATGCATTGTCTTCAGGTTTACTGGAAATGAGGGAACTAGGAACCTTACTTTGGTGCCTGAAGACAAGCTAGCAATGATGTATGGGAGGACCCTCTGGAAAGACTTCGTCACATTCTCAATCTGCCAGTACTCCATCTTGGTGAGTACTTATCCAGCGGCCACTGGTGGCAACAAGATGTGATTGTGTCATGTGGGTAAAGTGTACAACTTCTGCAGAAGATAAAATTCTAAGTACTTAGCCGTGTCCCCGGTTATGGACAATACTGAGCAACTAAAGCTTGAAGCTATGGGAAATCTCGACATTCCAATTTCTAAAAGAAAAACTTTAAAGTGACAGCAAAAGACTTGAAGTACTTGGGGTGTACCAAGGAGCTCAAGAGATTTTGATAAAAACTTGAAGTACTTGGGGTGTACCAAGGAACTCAAGAGATTTGGACAAAGACTTGAAACACTTGGGGATTTACCAAGGAGTTCAGAAAAATTTGACAAAAGATCAAAACCATTTTTAAAAGATAGGATAAATTATTGCTTTCTACAAATGAGCCTAAAACCCCACTTAGCCAAATATGCATGTACTGATAGGATCCACTTGTATTCTACATAGTAGTGAAACTTTCCAATACAATTCAAATGTATTGACCCTTGTGGCTGTAACTTGTTATGTTGCAGGTTTGTTTGATATTAGTGAAGTTGATTGATTAGGATTACAAGTCTACAACCAACATGTTTGCCTGTGGCACTTTGAAGATGAAGGACCCCATGCTTATAGTTATTCTACTGCAATGTATTGTAATAGCCAAAAGAGCTATGTAAGATGTAATAAAATTTATGTTATTCCTGGCTATAAAGTTATATTATGACCCTTGTTCCTTGATATTACATCTTAACTGTGGATGCTAGCTAATGATCCAGGGACTAGCATTGTAAACACAAGGATCTCTACCTTATTAAAGGTTGGGACCTCTACAGATGGTATCAGAGAATTGTGTTGTCTGTAGGATTTGTAACCCTAGGATTGGACAAAACCCTTAGAAAATAGGAGTTGTATTTGTTCCAAAAACTTATTTACAAACAATCTTGTAAACTCTTTCCTCAACCATTTTGGTTTTGATTCTACATCCCTTCCATTTCAACTTGATGGAAAAGCCTACCCCACGACCAAAGACTTCACCATAAGCTAAGAACATCTTCAACTCTAATGACTTCAACATCTTCAGCTCCAATGACTTCAACATCTTCAGCATATTCACCAAGGACTACAATCTTGGATGTCACTAAGGACAAGTGAGACAAGGAAATCTTGCTCAAGATTTGGAGACTAAGGAAACACAAGTTAGAAGGAACCCACATCACTTGAAGTTTTGTAACCAAGAATTTTCCTAAGGAAACCATAATCTCATGCAAGAAGAATCAACCAAAGAAGGATGGAAGGATCACAAATAAACCATATAGATGGACCACCATATTTTAGTTTAAGTCAAACCCACCAACTTATGTGGTGTAACAAAATATTTTGTTGCCTAAGGATATGCTTAAACTTTGTTGTTTGAGTGAAATGTTTGGCTTGTGATTGATTGCACATTGCTTGAGTGAATTGTGATGTCTGTGATTAGAATTATTTCCTTAGAGATATTTTGCCTATTCTAATCTCAATTCAACCCAAACAGTAGACTCCAACATCGAGGTTGATGACACCAACACCAACCAAGAGGACAACATGAGAGAACTCATATCAACCCAAAACCAGTTGAACCAAATGACAGCTCAATTCATAGCCAACACCAGTGGGGAAGATCCAACCCTACAAGGATTTTTGGAGAACCAAGCCCAAATGTTGCATAAGGTGATAGATCAAATGCTCAACATGGAAAGAAACTTTTCCAAAGGAGCTTGTGACAACAAAGATGTTATTCTAAAGGGAATCAAAGCTTGCAATATTTGTGGAGACAAGGATCACACTACTAAGGAGCATGGAGATCAATGCCCTAACTATGAAGAGAAACATCCAGTTGGCCAATGCCCCACCTCTCAAGCTACTTGCTACCTATGTGAAGGAAACAACCATGTCCCTATCCAATGCCCCATCTATTCCATTGTTGAACAAAGGAAACAAGGTGGAGTGCAAAAAATGATTGCAAACTATCAAGAAGGATCCAAGTCCACAAAGAAGAATGAGGACAAAGGAAAAGCTCCACTTATACCTCCATGCAATACAACCAATTCAAAGGACCAAAGGAGAGGCATATGAATTATCCAAGGAGAAATAGAAGGTCCAAGAAACATTTAGACATTCCTACCTACCAGATAACATATGAACAACATGAACTAGATGCACTCCTAGCTTCGGAGAAACCCAAGAAAAAGAAGGACAAAAGCCATGTGCAATGTCATCATTGTAAAGAAATTGGACACTATTCCAGTGAATGTCCAGAGAAACAGAAGTATAAGGAGATTGGTCAAGTATGGTGCAACAACTGCAAAGAGCTAGGCCATTATGCAGCATCTTGTCCACAAGAGACACGTGCAGAACTCAAACTTATCACATGTTTCAATTGCAAAAACCCAGGACATTATGCAAGCAATTGTCCAGAAAAGATGAAGAACAAGATAAACAAGCCTATGAAGGATCTCAGCCTTGTCACATGTGTCAAGTGTGGAAAGAAAGGACACTATGCAGATGTTTGCCCAGAGAAGTTTCCCCAAGATCCCAAGAAGGCCAATATGTAATTTAGTTGGAAGATTTTAAGGGTGGTAGTACCCTATATGCTTTGAGCCTACTTGTAACCCTAGCCTTCCCAAATCTCGGGACGAGATTTATTTTAAGGGTGGTAGCCTGTCACATCCCAAGATTTTCCAAATCTTGTAATGTGAAAAATAAATGAATAAAATAAAACTTTGTTGAATTTCAGGGTGAGAAGAAACTTTTTGAATCCATTTGGAAACTTTCAAAACCTATTTGGATCAAATAAAATCCTAAAGGGATTTAAAAAGGTAAATAAACAATAAAGCTAAAAATATTTGGATTACTAATTTTGATCTTTAAATAAAAAGATTTGGTTTCAAATGAAAAGGGTAGAGATTTAAATAAGGATTATTTTATAGAGCCAAATTAAACCTTGGCAAAACTTTTGAAATAAAGTGTTTCTATTTGATAAAAATAGTAAAGGTTTATCTAAATAAAATAATAAGGATTTAATATCCAAGTTTATTAAAAATAAAGCTTTTACTATTTTAATTAAACATCAAAACTTATTTATTTATTTTAAACAAGTTTTCCAAGTATTCTATATTTTCAAATAAAACCTACTGATTGGTTTTTATATTATTTAGATTTCAAATGGAGTTTTAAATAAATCAAATCCTATTTGATTTAATAACTAAGATCCATTATATTTAATTATTAATGGACCCTAAAAATAAAAATAATATATTATTTTGGGACTTGGAATATTGCTGTTAAACAGAACCAAAACTCAAGGCAAAGTTTGGAGGAGTTTTGAATTGATTTGAATGTTTGATTGGTTGTTTGAATTTGAAAACAGAAAATAGATATAGAAAAAGAAAAACAATCAGAACAGAAAAAAATTATGAAAACGGACTTGACCCAACTAAGCAGGCCCAGCAGCCCATTTCAGCCTAGCTACCTCCCCCACGCGCGAATCGTTTTGCACTCTTTCTTGCACCCGCGCAGACGCTGACTGGTAGACCCTCTCCCTATCTCACTCCCTCGCTGACGCCCAGACCCCACCGCCAGCTCACTCTCTTCTTCCTCGCGCAGACGTCGCCCTGCCGTTGCAGCCAGTAACGCCGGCGATCAATTCACGTAAATGGCTGCATTAATCCACCCCGCGACTACGCCCATTTAACCGCACGCGTCTTACCTCTCTTTCCCCCCAGACCCCGCACCACCGGAGCCACCAGGCTGCCCCAATTCGAACCCGCGCCCTCACTGCTCCGGCGAGTTCCGCGAACAATTCCGGTGAGTACATGCCGCCCCCTCCTCTCTAGTTCACGCTCACTGGATCTCCATCACTTTGCGCATCCACTGACCCCAGCCACACTTCCTCTGGCGACCCAGAGCGTCGGCAACCACCTCGACTGAGCACCGCCGCGTCTGCCTCTCTCTCCGGCGAGTTTTCCTGGTAAGAACCAACCACCCTGAGCCCTCTCAATCACGCATGCATCATCGCCGTGTCTTTGCGTGTCTGACAATGCACTCCGTTTGCTCCCTCGTGACCCGTAGCCTCGTTCCCGACGACACCTGAGCGAGACCGACGCCGTCCTTGACTCCGGCGAGGAATCCCGACAGATCCTGAGCGCCCCTCGCCTCCTCGCGACCATGTTGAGCATCGCCACGATCCCCTGAGCACGGTGAGCAATTCCCCCTCTCTCTTTGCTTCCTGCATCACCAGTACCGCCACTGTCCGAGCGTCGCCGCCGCCGGTCGCCGCTAGCGCCGCCAGTTACTGGTCGAGCTGCTGTGAGCCGTGCGATGCAAATCGTCCGGCTGTGATTAGAACGGAGCGAAGCGGTATGAGTCAACCCACGCCGTGCGATCTGTTTAGATCCAACGCCCCGCAGAGCGCAATCCGCGCGAACCGGTATCGCCAAATGAGAACACGCCGCGTGGCACTAGTTGTTTTAAAACAGAGTTTGAAATCAGATTGTTTAACAAATTTGCAAACCATGTAACTTTCGATCCACACGTCCAAAATTTGCAAACTTTATATCAATGGAATCAGTGGAACAAGCCCTAGCCAACCATGCAATTTGTTTAGTAAAAAGCTTCAGGAAAAATGTTTGTTTTTGCAGAAACATTTGTATGCTTGTTTAAGTTATAAAAATTATTCCAAATTTATTTTGGGGTTAAAATCTTTGCAAATTGCTTTGTTGTGAACTTACTGACCCTAGGAACCAATTCATGGATTTAAAAATGTTTTTGGTGAAGATTAGGATTGATTAATTGAATTAGCCCATTTCTAGTCAAATAAAAATATTGATTTTACTATGAAAATGATTTTGGAGTAAAAACTTTGGGAAAATGATTTGAACCAAACCTACTGACCCTAAACACCAAGTTTTGAGAATTTACAACTTATTTGGTGAACAACATAAAATTTTTGCCTTGCTAAAAACATTTTCCACCACATAAAATAATGATTGGATTTAAAAATGTTTTATAGATAAAACTCTTTTGCAAATGACTTTGCCACTTTAGAAAATGACCACTTTGAGCCTTACAATATTTAGAGCCTATTAGAAACCACCTTTGCAAATAAAACTATCTTTTGCATGCTTGCATGCATGACTTAGTTCCTATTGTTTTATGTGTGTTTGATTGTTTGAATATTGGATGGAATGCTAGTTGATATTGTGTTTGCTTGATTGATTTGTAGTGAAGTTAGAAAAGTGTGAAACTAGCAAGATCAAGAAGTGAACCAACATTCCCTACCAAAAAGGCAAGTGACACTATCATCTTAAGTCCTACTATTTTCATTATACTTAGTGGATTTTGAAACATGCATGAAAAGAATTTCTATACTTATGCTATGCTAAATCCTAATAGGATACCCGATACATTCCTTAGTGAAAACAATGTAATTGTAAAATGCTTAGCCATGCTAGATATTTTGAGAAGGGATACATGTTGGGATTTTATGAAGTTGACAAAAGAACTTATGTTTTATATAATAAAACAAGTACTCAATGAACCACCTGGGTGGACAAGGATACTCAAGTTTTTGGACAAGGTGGCAACAAAAGGAACCATGTCAATGGCAATCTCTTTGTCTTGTGCACTAGATGAAAACCACCCAGGCACTTAGAGATTTAACATGTTTCTCCAACAGTGGCTTTCGTGTATAGCCACCTGCTAATATGGCTCTGGCTTAGTCAACTACATTGGGAAGACCCATGCATTGTCTTCAGGTTTACTGGAAATGAGGGAACTAGGAACCCTACATTGGTGCCTGAAGACAAGCTAGCAATGATGTATGGGAGGACCCTCTGGAAAGACTTCGTCACATTCTCAATCTGCCAGTACTCCATCTTGGTGAGTACTTATCCAGCGGCCACAGGTGGCAACAAGATGAGATTGTGTCATGTGGGTAAAGTGTACAACTTTTGCGGAAGATAAAATTCTAAGTACTTAGCCGTGTCCCCGGTTATGGACAATACTGAGCAACTAAAGCTTGAAGCTATGGGAAATCTCGACATTCCAATTTCTAAAAGAAAAACTTTAAAGTGACAACAGAAGACTTGAAGTACTTGGGGTGTACCAAGAAGCTCAAGAGATTTTGATAAAAACTTGAAGTACTTGGGGTGTACCAAGGAACTCAAGAGATTTGGACAAAGACTTGAAACACTTGGGGATTTACCAAGGAGTTTAGAAAAATTTGACAAAAGATCAAAACCATTTTTAAAAGATAGGATAAATTATTGCTTTCTGCAAATGAGCCTAAAACCCCACTTAGCCAAATATGCATGTAATGATAGGATCCACTTGTATTCTACATAGTAGTGAAACTTGCCAATACAATTCAAATGTATTGACCCTTGTGGCTGTAACTTGTTATGTTGCAGGTTTGTTTGATATTAGTGAAGTTGATTGATTAGGATTACAAGTCTACAACCAACATGTTTGCCTGTGGCACTTTGAAGATGAAGGACCCCATGCTTATAGTTATTCTGCTGCAATGTATTGTAATAGCCAAAAGAGCTATAAAGTTATATTATGACCCTTGTTCCTTGATATTACATCTTAACTGTGGATGCTAGCTAATGATCTAGGGACTAGCATTGTAAACACAGGGATCTCTACCTTATTAAAGGTTGGGACCTCTACAATATACATGCTTGCTAGAGTGAAATTTAGTACCCTAAGACTAAATAAGGTTCATAAATTGAAGAAAATAATTTGCGTAGTAGAAACCTTGGATCTTTACCCTAAAAGGCATGACGACTAGTGTTCATGCGACTTAATGCAGAGAAATAAGGTGCAAGTGTTATGAATTTGACTAGTTCAAATGTTTAATCATGAAGTGAGATAGTTTGGTTACTTAATTATGAATGTTTCACCAATATTTTTTTTCATGTACTCTTTGAAGGAAATCTCGTTGAGTGAATATTCGGACATCCGGATATATTCAGAAATTTGGATTTTATTAATCTTAAGAAAATATATGGCGTAGTCCTAAGGTGAAGGTGTTTACACATGATTGATAGAGTCCTAATAGCAAATGAGCTTCATACATCAAAGAGATTAAGATCAAATGAGGTTAATGCGCTTGCTGCAGAGCAATAAGGTGCACCTGTTTTGAATCTGACTAATTCATGAATGTTTGGTAGTGTGTGTTGGGTTTGCAGCATAGAAAACAAAAAATTTCCTATGATGGGAACTACTAAGCGCCAAGATCTATCTACTAGATACAAGCTACGGGTGGATATACATCCATAGAGAACATACCCTTGTAGACCGACAATGTTTAACGTGGTTGAACTTGGGGATGATGTAGTCAAACGCTTGCCGATCTCAAGATCGATAAGAAGTCAAGTGCTGCAAATCAGCAGCGCATCCATGATCGCACACAAGCTCAGGCCACCGAACAACCACCGCCTGCTTGCTCTAGATATGCAGCAGAAGTAGTAACTCCTTCCAGACAAAAAGCCATTCGTAACATGTATCTCGCTAGTTCGAGACCATGGGGCAATAATTCTAGAGGGGCGATAAATCCTTCACGAGGAGGTGTGAGTGAGAGATAGGGAGAGGGAGTCCTTTTATAGTATGAGGGGGGCACCCCAAGGGGCAAGGACGGCGGCCATGGTGGCTGCCCCCACCCCTTCCTCCATTCAAAATCCCACTCAAATCCCATTAAATTTCCACCAAATTTAATGTAATATCTCATTGAATAATTATTTATTTATTCAGAATTTTTTCAATTACATTAATTAACAAAAATTAACATAAACCCCTTGCTAATTTTTAATTTCACATGCAGAACCAATTTGAGCAATTTCACCCGAAACAATTCTGGTGTCCATTGAAATAATTCCAGCGCTTTCCAATTCTTTCGTCTAGAACATATTTGCTCCTAATTGTATTGGTATACCTTAAGTGTGTCACCCTACGGTTCGCGAATAATGCAGACATGATCGAGACCCCTCTCAGATCAATAATCAGAAGCGGGACCTGGAGATCCATACTAACTCCCACACATTCAACGATGACTTATGTGATCGTGAGAACCTTTTACGTAGTAACTTAATCCCTTTGTATCGCGATATATTACATGTCCCAGATTCGATCATTGGTATCTCCATACCTAGTTTGATCTCTTTACCGACATGCACTCTTTTCTCATTCCCATGATATAACATTCTAGTGATCAGATCACTTCTTGCAAGCTAACCAATGTGATATCACTGAGAGGGTCCAAATTATATCTATCCGTCATCGGGATGGACAAATTCCACTCTTGATCCATGAGCCTCTACATAACACCTTCATAGCACTGAACCCACCTTTATAGTCACCATGCCACGGTATGATGTTTGATGTTATCAAGATACTCTTCCAGTGTTAGTGATTGGCATGATCTCATGGTCTAAGGACTAGGATTACTCCGTATGATGCTATAGCAATATAAACACAATGACTTTGATAGTAATGATATACTTCGGATGAATGTTCATCACATCATTCCAACAATGTTGTGACCTCATTATTAACGACATCCAGTGTCCATGATCAGGAAACCTTGATCATCTTGTTAATCAACAAGCTAGTTTATAAGAGAGTCATAACTAGGAACTTTATATTTATTTATTAAAAACACATGTATTAATGTTTCCTTATTAAGATAATTATAATATGCAAAATAAACATCTATCATGTACTTGGAATACATATAATTACAACTTTATTATTGCCTCTTAGGGCATATTACCTTCAGTCTCCCACTTGCACTAGAGACAATAATCTAGCTACATAGTGATAAATCTAACACCCATGGAGTTCTAGTGTTGATCATGTTTTGAATTAGGTATAATTTTAGTCAATGGATCTGCTACATTAAGGTCCATATGTACTTTACAAATCTTTATATCTCCATCCTTGACATTTTCACGGATGGAGTGAAATCGGAACTTAATATGCTTGTAATTCTTGTGAGACCTTGGTTCCTTGGCATTGGCTATGGCTCCATTGTTTTTATAATAGAACACCATTGGGTCCAACGCATTAGGAACCACACCTAGTTCAGCTATGAACTCCTTCATCCAAACCGCTTCCTGTGCTACTTCTGAAGCAGCAATATATTGCGCCTTCGTTGTTGATCTTGTCACCCCAGGTAGTTTGGAGCTTCTCCAACTAACTGCTACTATGTTCATGAGAAATATGTATCCAGATTGAGAATTAGAGTCATCCAGATCGGTGTCAAAGCTAGTGTCGACATAACAATTAGCCACCATCTCTTCTTCACCTCTGTATACAAGAAATATTTCCTTAGTTCTTCTCAAGTACTTAAGGATATTCTTGACCGCTATCTAGTGTTCCGTACCAGGATCAGATTGGTACCTACTAGTCAAACTAATAGCATGTTCCACATCCAGTCTTGTACATAGCATGGCGTATATTATAGAGCCTATGGCTGAAGCATAGGGGATCTTATCCATTATCTCTCTTTCTTCCACCGTAGCCGGACTTTGAGTGTTACTCAATGTCTTGCCTTGCAACATAGGTAAGAACCCCTTCTTACTTTCGTCCATTTTAAACTTCTTTAAAATCTTATCAAGGTATGTAATCTGTGATAGCCCTATTAGGCTTCTTGATTTATCCCTATAGATCTTTATGCCTAATATGTGTGATGCTTCACCTAGCTCCTTCATCATAAATTTGCTATTTAGATAACTTTTAACTATGTTTAAAAGATCTACATCATTTCCAATCAGTAATATGTCATCCATAAATAATATCAGAAATGCCACATTGCTACCACTCACCTCATCAAGTTTGGACAAATCCAAACTCTTTGATCACCTCATCATAAGCAGAGATTCCAACTCTAGGATGCTTGCTTCAGTCCATAGATTGATCGCTGAAGCTTGCATACCTTGTTAGTATCCTTAGGATCGACAAAACCATTTGGTTGTATCATATACAAATCTTCTTCAATGTTTCCATCTAGGAACGCAGTTTTGACATCCATCTGCCATATATCATAATTGAAATATGCAGCAATTGCAAACATAATCCTAACTAACTTTAGCGTCTCTATGGGAGAGAATGTCTCTTTGTAGTCAACTAATTGAATTTTTCGAAACCCCTTTGCGACAAGGCGAGCTTTATAGATGGTTACACTACCATCAGCATCTGTTTTTATTTTAAAATGCATTTGTTCTCAATGGCCTTTCGGTTGTGAGGTAAGTCCACCAAGGTCTAAACCTGGTTTTTGTACATGGATTCCATATCGGATTTCATGGATTCTAGTCATTTGTTGGAATCTCGGCTCATCATCGATTCTTCATACGTCGCAGGGACATCTATTTCATCAACCATGAAATTCATAACAGGATTTCCATACAGTACAGGAGTTGCACGTGTCCTACTTGACCTACGAGGTTCGGTAGTATTCTCTTTTGGAGTTTCATGATCATTATCATTAGTTCCCTCTTCATTCCGTGAAGTCAACTCTGGAACAATTTCCGTCGCTGCGCCAGTCGCCGTTTCATGAAGAGAAGGTTCAATAACCTTTTCGAGTTCTACCTTCCCACTTCACACACATTTCACGAGAAACTCTTTCTCTAGAAAGGATCCACTCTTGGCAACGAAAACCCTGCCCTGGGATCTGTGATAGAAGGAATACCCAATAGTTTCCTTAGGGTATCCTATGAAGACACCTTTTGCCGCTTTGGGTTCGAGTTAATCAGGCTGAAGTTTCTTCACATAAACATCGCATCACCAAACTTTATGAAATGACAGCTTAGGTTTGTTTCCAAACCATAGTTCATACGGTTTCTTTTCAACGGATTTAGATGGTGCCTAATTTAAAGTGAATGTAGCGGTTTCTAGTGCATAACCCCAAAATGATAGTGGCAAGTCAGTCTGAGACATCATAGATCAAACCATATCTAATAATGTACGATTATGACATTCCGACACACCATTACCCTGTGGTGTTCCGGCAGGTGTGAGTTGTGAAACTATTCCACACTCTCTCATATGTGCGCTAAACTCGTAACTTAGATACTCACCTCCGCGACAGGACCGCGGAAATTGGATCTTTGTATTACAATGATTTTCCACTTCACTCTGAAAGTCCTTGAACTTTTCAAAGGTTTCATACTTGTGTTTCATCAAATAGATATACCTGTATCTACTCAAATCATCCGTGAAAGTAACAAAATAACGATATCCACCTCACGCCGACACACTCATTGGACCACATACATCATTATATATGATTTACAATAAATCTGTCGCCCATTCCATTGAACCGGAAAAAAGGCATTCTAGTCATCTTGCCCATAAGGCATGTCTCATATGTATCAAATGATTCGAAATCAAGTGATTCCAAAAGACCATTTTAATAGAGTTTCTTCATGCGTTTAACGCCAGTATAACCTAGACGGCTGTGCCACATATATGCAGATATATCATCATCAAGGTTAATCCTTTTAGCATCAACATTATGAATATGTGTAACACTATTATCGAGATCCAACAGAAATAAACCATTATTCACAGGTGCATGACCATAAAAGATATCTTTCGTATAAATCGAACAACCATTGTTTTTATATTTAAATGAATAACCACTTCACATCAAACACGATATGGATACAATGTTCATGCTCAGTGCAGGCACCAAATAAAAATTATTTAGATTTACCACTAATCCCGATGGTAAGTGGAGAGGCAGTGTTCCAACGGTGATCACATCAACTCTTGATCCATTGCCAACATGCATCATGACCTCACCCCTTGCTAGCGGTCGCTCGTTCTGGAGCCCCTTATTCGAGTTACTTATATTAGCAACCGATCTAGTATAAAATACTCAGCTGCTACTATGAGTACTAGTCGAGTACACATCAATAACATGTATATCATATATACATTTGTTTGCCTTGCCGGCCTTATTGTCTGCCAAATACTTGGGGCGGTTGTGCTTCCAATGGCTAGTCCCCTTACAATAATAGCACTCGCTATCAGAATTAGGGCTAGCTCGGGATTTCTTTTCAGGAGTGGAAACAGATTTTCTACCCTTATTTCCCTTCGGTTTACCCTTCTCGTCTTTCTTGAAACTGGTGGTCTTATTGATCATCAACACTTGATGTTCTTTCTTGATCTCCACCTTTGTTGTCTTAAGAATTGACATAAGCTTGGGGACAGACTTCTTCATGCTCTGCATGTTATAGTTCATCACGAAGATCTTGAAGCTAGGTGATAGAGATTGGAGAACATGATGTGTGCCTAAGTCAATGGTAATCATTATTCCCAATGACACAATCCTATCGGCGTACCTAGACATTTTGAGCACGTGCTCACAAACAGAGCCGTTATCTTCCATCATGCAGCTAAAGAACTTTTCACAAGAATTATAAATCTGTACGGTAGCATGGGTATGGAAAATCATTTGCAATTCACCCATTATATCCAAGGCATTGCCATTTTCAAAATGCTTTCGAATTTTTGGCTCTAGCCCATACATTATGCCGTGATGAACTAAGTTGTGGTCCTCCTAACGAGTCAAATAGACATTATTCTCATCGTTAGGGGCATCAGGAGCTGGTGAGGGGCCTATCTGCGCTTCTAGCACATATTTCTTTTGTACAACATTGAGGATAATCCTCAAATTCATGGCCCAGTCGGTAAAGTTTCTACCATTCATCACAAGTTTCTCTTTCTCCATGAACACATTGAAATTAAAAGCAGGTCGTGCCATCTATAAGTCTATGATAGATCAAGTTCAAATAATCCAAATTATGAATGAACTCCCACTCAAAAACAACATCCCTCGTGTCTTTTTGGTGATTACATGAACCAAATCCACTACACCAAGTCCGATCATCACTTGAGTCATTGTAGTTTCAAAGGCGAGTATCTATATGGGCATCATATAAAATATATGACTCATGCTTAAACTTTTGGTCCATATTTCGAGGCCATATATTTACATGCTAGGCTCTCCAAGTAAGAACCTTAGTACATGCATGTGTAAAATTGTCTTACACCCAAAAAATGATCGTGCATTCAAGTACACCCGATCATCACGTGATGTCTTGAAGCGGAAAAACATAGTTGGTGAATACTTAAGGGAGAACACATTTGTATCTTGATATATAAATGAGGGATAATATTATAATGCTACTAAAATGCCAAACAAGCAATATAAGATACAAAAAAACATCATATTTGAAAAGTGAAATGATATGGTTCTTGCACTTGATCATTATCATGTGCATCGTGGTATGATCTTTATCATTCCTTTGTGTGTAACGCCAAGGTCTATGGAACATACACATTAGGTATGTTGTAAGAGTATCAACTATACATAAACTTTCAACATTGCCATATCATGACACTATCCCAGCAACAATCTTAACTAGAAGCTTCTAATTTATCCATTGCAAGTTTTACGTGGCTTAGGGCTTTCGAAGATGAATCGTTCTTACCTATGAACATGGAACCACAAGGATGGTAACTTAGTTATTAGCAACTTGTTGTAAATCAGATATTGACTATAGTAGGAGAGACAGACACCCGCTAGCCACTTATGCAAAACCAGTTGCATGTCAAGCGTGGAACTCGTCTCATGTGCGAGGACATGTAAAGTTAGTCTGGACCACTTCTTTCCACTATGCCACGAATATCCAAAATACAAATACGAAGCAATAACATGATCATCATCGCCCACATACTCATATGTGTACTACATGTGCAAAGCATCTACGCATAGATCAGGCTCTGATAACACTGTTGGGTTCACAGCATAGAAAACAAAAAATTTCCTGCGATGGGAACTACTAAGCTCCAAGATCTATCTACTAGATACAAGCTACAGGTTGATATACAACCATAGAGAACATACCCTTGTAGACCTACAAAGTTGAACGTGGTTGAACTCGTGGATGATGTAGTCAAACGCTTGTCGATCTCAAGATCGAGAAGAAGTCCAGCACCGCAAATCAGTAGCGCATCCGTGATCGCACACACGTTGAGGACACCGAACAACCTTTGCCTCCTTGCTCCAACGATGCAGCGGAAGTAGGAACTCTTGACGAAAAAGCCACCGGGAACATGTATCTCGCTAGTCCGAGACCACGAGGGAATAATTCTAGAGGGGGAGAGAGATCCTTCACGAGGAGGTGTGAGTGAGAGAGAGGGAGAGGGAGTCTTTTTATAGGAGGAGGGGCACCCCAAGGGGCATGGCCGGCAGCCATGGTGGCTTCCCCCACCCCTTAAAAATCCCATTAAATTTCTACCAAATTTAATGTAATCTCTCATTAAATATAACTCTTTTATTTATTTATTTAGAATTCTGTAAATTACGTTAATTAACAAACATTCACATAAAACCCCTTGCTAATTTTCAATTTCACATGCAGAACCAATTTCAGCAATTTCACCCGAAATAATTCTGGTGTCAATTGAAACAATTCCAGTGCTTTGCAATTATTTCGTCTAGAACATATTTGCTACAAATGGTGTTGGTATCCCAAAAGTGTGTCACCCTACAGTTCGTGAGTAACGCAGATCGAGCCCCTCTCAGATCAATAATCAGAAGCGGGACCTGGAGATCCATACTGACTCCCAAACATTCAACGATGACTTTTGTGATCATGAAAACCTTTTACACTAGTAACTTAATCCCTTTTCTCACGATATATTACATGTCCGAGATTCGATCATCGGTATCTCCATACCTATTTTGATCTTGTTAATAACATGCACTCTTTTCACGTTCCCGTGATATAACATTCTAGTGATCACATCACTTGCTTGCAAGCTACCCAGTGTGATATCATCGAGAGGGCCTAGAGTATATCTATCCGTCATCGGGATGGAAAAATTCCATTCTTGATCCATGAGCCTCTACATAACACCTTTGTAGCCCTGAACCCACCTTTATTGTCACCATGTCACGGTGTGACGCTTGATGTTATCAAGATACTCTTGCAGTGTTAGTGATTGACATGATCTCATGGTATATGGACTAGGATTACTTCATACGATGTTATAGCATTATAAACACAATGATTTGATCATAATGCTATACTTCAGATGATTGTTCATCACATCATTCCAATAATGTTTAAACTCTTTATTAAAAACATCCAATGTCCATGATCAGGAAACCTTTGATCATCTTGTTAATCAACGAGCTAGTTCATAAGAGAGGCATAACTAGGAACCTTCTATTTGTTTATTAAACACACATGTATTAATGTCTACAACCTAATACAATTATAGCTTGCAAAATGAACATTTATCATAATCAAGGAATAAGATAATAATAACTTTATTATTGCCTCTCAGGGCATATTACCTCCAGTGTTCACTAAAAATATTTGGTAGTGTTCATGAGCATCACTAGTTAAGTTTAAGGAACTCCATATATAAAGGAGTAGATTAATAAATATGCAACATGTTAATAACTAACTTATACAAAATAAGTAGGGGCAGAAGTAGGGAGACGCCTTAGCAGGGGCAGCAGCAGTAGGAGGAGCATGCACAGCCTATACTACAGGGAAAACGGGTGAGTCTTGACATATTACAAAAGGAATTTTCCATAGGCTGCGTGCTGTGCCAAGGTCGTTGCCTGGTGCCACCGGCCTCGGCCTTTTCCAACGTCCACCACGTGCTAGATCAAGCTGTCAATGTCCGAGTTGATGACTCTGGCACAAAATGGGAAAAACTGTCTCCCCCTACGGTGGAAAGGTATCTGTCCACGCTGCCACATCCTCGGCAAGAAGCGGCTCTTGTTTTCCCTGGAGTACTTGCTAGAGTCCATGTTATCAGAATCCTCCTATAGATTTTTAAGAACGACTTAGAACTCATACATATGTAAGAAAATATTAAATTGATTGGATCAGAGTTATATGTAGAACAAAGTCTGTGGCCTCATAAGTTTCTTCAGGGATGGCGTAAGCGAACCAAGTACCCATTGCACAACCTATTATTCTTGTCCATTGCCCCGGGTCCGCTAACTCAACGCCAATGTGTACTGCCTCTCTTTTGGTGCAAATTTCAATCATTGGCCACAATAAGTTATATAGCAGAAATAGTTCAAAGATCATATAGTTCATATGAGAATAAATTAGGGGCCTCATAATTTTTTCAGAGATGCAATTGGCGAACCAAGACCCATTGCACAACCTATTGTTCTTGTATATTGCCCCGGGTTCACTAACTCATCCTTGAAAAATCTGACACCAATGTTTGCCTCTCTTTTGAGGCAAATTTCAATCATTGTACACAATAAGATATATAGCAGAAATAATTCAAAGATCATATAGTTCATATGAGAATAAATTAGGGGCCTCTTAATTTTTTCATAGATGGAGGTGGGGAACCAAAGTACCAACAGCACAACTTATATTGTTTGTGTAGCTGCCTCAGATTCACCAACCCATCCCTAAAAAATGACACCAACAAATGTGTGTCACCCTGCAATATTTTGGGGAAAATTTCAATCATCAGACTCAGTGGGAAACTGAAATGTAATTCTTATTATACACTATGAATGCATACAATAACAACTAAAAGATCATATAGTTCATAGGAATGTAAAATAAATTTAGGGACCTCGTAAGTTTTTTCAGAGACAGAGTAAGGGAACCAAAGTACCAACCACACAACCTATATTGTTTGTGTATATTGCCTCAAGATCACTTACCCGTCTATAAAAAATGGACACCAACTAAGTGTGTCACCACCCCTGCAATCTTTTGGAGAAAATTTTAATCATCGGCCTCAGTGAGAAACTGAAATGTAATTCTTATACACTATGAATTCATGCAATAACAGATTAAAGATCATAGTTCATATGAATGTAAAATAAATCTGGGGGCCTCATATAGAAGTTTCTTCAGAGACAACATCAATGAACCAAACTACCAGCATAGTCCATATTGTATTTTTGTACATTGCCTTAGGTTCACTCACACGTCCCTAAAAAACCGACACCAACAAAATGTGTGTCACCCGCCACATTCAAACTTTTGGGGAAAATTTCAATCATCGGCCTAATAATGAATGCAGAAACAGATTCAAAAGATGATAGTTCATATGTGCAGAATAAATCTGGGTCCTCATAAGTTTTTTAGATATGGTGTTAGCGAACCAAAGTACCAATAGCACAACTTATATTGTTGTACATTGCCTCTGGTTCCTTAACACCATCCCTAAAAAATCTGACATCATATATATGTGCCATCCCCTTGCACTCTTTTGGTGCAAAATTGAATCATTAACCTCAGTAAGTAATAGAAATTTAATTTTATGTGCTTGTTGTGTACCGAAATCAACACTCAGCTAGCAATCCCTAAAACCCTTAAAATCAAATGTTACAGGTCGATTAAATTTACATCACAATCCGTGTATGAACAACAAGCCAAGTAAATGTAAATATACTAGATGGCACATGAGTGGATCTAATCATATCTCCAAAACAATCGACCGTTCAAATCATATATATTCCCTACATCAAGAGCAAACGAATCTATAGACGATTGGTCGAATCCTTTGTATGAATAGTGAAACCTACGGCTACGACTAGAGAAGCTAGCGAAGTAGTACCTCAGACTCCTGATCAGAGACCTCCTCCTCAAACTTGTCTCCACGACTTCGTCGAGGAGTTCTTGGTGGGGGAAGGGTTCATTGATGTAGAGCACCCACCGGTTGCCTCCACCTGCCGATGTCTGCCCCTCCCCCAGATCTTCCGCTAGCACCACAATGTTGTCAGCCACCAGCTGCTCGACGGCGATGGAGACTGCTGGCTGCATGGAGCCCGAAGCCTCGCCTGCTCGTTGACGAGCGGCCTGCGTGCCCAGAGCCGCCCTCGTCTGCTCGGCGATGACTGAGCCATGTGCTGCTGCGCCTCCAACTGGTTTCACCTCGAGCTGGTCTCCACGCGTACGCTTCATGGCGCAGCAAAGAGGAGGATGGTGTTGCGAGCGAAGGAGATTTGGCACGCGTGGAAGGTGCAGATTGGGGTTTTGTTACTAGACAAATTGGGGTAAAATGACACGAGCTCGTGAAGAATAAGGTCGAGCGGGTTTATATACGCGGGACCGTTTATAGACCTCGAGTGGACATATGTGAATGTGGATTTGTGTGGGTGGGGGCTAGAACGATAACCACTTTCTATTTGTATTAACAACATGCGCACGGTTCCTCGGGAACTTACATGACGTGAGTTTTCATGGCGGGCGGCATAATGGTCTGCCTCAGTAGAACCCTAGAGGCATTTAATATTTCTGACCGGCTGCGGTTGAGTGATCTAGGGAGACGAAAAATAATTGTCGTCGTCTCAGGTTCCATCTAGAGGCGTTTTTTTCTTTAACGAGTGGCTGAAGGAATAGTCTTACTAGAGACAGTGCAGATTAATAACCGTCTGAGGTTAATGTTAGAGGCGGTCAAAAAATTACGACCGACTGACCATGATGAACACAACCGGTGGATTGTATTTTTTGGGTAAGCTGGCTCTAGGCACAACCTCTAAGTAACGAGTTTGTACTAGTGACTGCTCTACCTCCATCCACGGAGCGTCACGCTCCTCGTCGCCTTCGCGTATTGGTGCGAGGACTTCATCAGCGTTGTGCCATCTGTTGCTTTATTCCAGCACTTCTACCGCCTCCTCGTCCTTTCGCTGGAGGACTCCCTGGGAGGCATTGGGTTCTTCACTAGCGAGGAAGGGGATTTTGCTCCCATCTCCTTTCTTGGTGGTCCGTTGGAGTTTTGCTGCGACTGAGTGCTGGTTGAGGCCGGACGAGCATGGACGCAACTCCGTGTCCTAGCGGGGGATACCGTGGAGAACCCAGGATGGGCTTGCGAGGCTCATGCCTTCATGAGCTCTGGTCCCCTTGCGATGCGCATGGCGCGCCTGAGGAGCTTGGGGCTGACCGGTGATATGGTGGTCTGGGAGTATCTCCCGCAGCAGATTGCTCCTCTCCAAGAACATCGGAGGCCCCTCTAGACCCTGGCTCCCGGTCGAGACGAGGCTAGGCTCTCGGAGGGCCTTCAAGATGAGGAGATGGTGGTCTCCCTCATGTGCATGCTCCTGGGCATGGAGTTTGTGGTGGAGATCCCCCCGGTGTGTGCCCGTTGTACTTGGAGGGCGATGCGAGCGCTATCCATGTGGAACTCCCCACCTTTGACGCGCGAGGTGATTGCTGTCTGGTCGAGAACGATGATGTGGGGGCGGAGCTAGGTGATGGCCCCAGATCCTCACGAGCTTTCAGTTGTGGGAGGATGATCAGCCGCGTGTCTTCTTCTTTTGAGGAGGAAGGTGCTCCCGAGCCTCCCGAGAGGAGGTCCATGGTCTTGATGAGCAAGCAGAGTGCATGGCCACAACTCGGGTGAGGCCGTCCCCTACCACTCTAGCAGCGCGGGCGCCCGGGAAGCAACCAAGGTCCGAAGAGGTGCCTTCTTTCCTGCCCTAGGAGCGTGGAAGACCAACTGGTCCTTCGTGAGGACAGCGACTATGGGGTGAGTAAGCTTCTGATCACACCACTACAAGAAATATGTTTACTAGTGACCTTTTCTTAATGAACAAGGTTTTTTGTCATAGATTTGTGCCCATTTTGGACCAAATGATCGTGAGGCAGTTGAGAGGGTCCAAATATTAAATAATTATGACCATGTCCATACATAAGGTCATGATTTCCTAACTCGAAATGGTCATAGACGGACAACATTGATTTAGGGAATGAGATATACAAGGATAGCTGTTAGATTAGAGCAAAATTGACGGAAGGGATTGCAATCCGGGTCAGATGACCATGGATCGATGACATGGCGTCTAGACTGTCCACTCCCCCCAAACAAAACAGCCATCGCAGCCACCCATAGAGATCTCGAAGGACATCCTCGCGCTAGCCCTTCCAAACCCTAATATCCTCAGCCACTTCATCCTCTTTAGCTCGATAGCCATGAGTATGCTGCCAACACCAAATCTGGTCACTCTAGTACGCCGCCTACCTCTCTCTGATTCGTCTACTAGCTCGCCGCACCACCTTCATAGCTCCGCCTCCCACCCATGTCCCATGGCGACGGGCCCTCCAGCCGCAAATTTGGTCTAGGTCAGTCACGCATCCAACCCTACCCATCACACCACACCAACCCCTCCCTCGCCTCATCTTACCCACCCGCGTGTGTCGTCTCCCTCCTCTCATTATCCCCTCTTCACTAGAGTAGCGCAACCCGTCTCGTCACTGCGGCTCCTCTCCTTCCTAGCTCCACCTCCCACAAACGCAGCCCTGGTGACCTCACCCTGGTCGATTCCACCACCAAGCCTCCACCCATCTTTTCCAATATAGCCGCGACGCGTGAACATGCCGATGACGATGCAGCTGCGCCCTGCCTTACCATGGATGATAATACCCTCATCCCGGACTACCCATGTGATCTGGACTCCGCCTGCCCTGGAGAACCTGCTCTTCCTCCCCTTCTCGCGCCCACAGCAGCCCGTCCAACCATTCCCGATCCTAGCGACACAGTCGGTCGGCGATTAGGACGACGATGGCAAGGCGCCCGAGCAGCAGCGGCTGAGGATGGGAGCCTGCGTCGACCTCACAAGCAATGGTAATCTCCCAATATGTAGCCCTCTTTGTGCCTTTATCGTGTATACAAGTTGAAGATCCTCAAATATATTACTTTTATTTAGTGGATTTTTGCCTACTTATTCTTGTTAGTGTCTAATTGGAATAGGGGAGTTAACTCCAACGGATGTCCAACCCACATTAGAAAGAAGTCCAGATAACCCCCTTATGTACCAGGTCTGGGAAACTAAAACCCCCTAAGTATGGATTGGGCCAGATAAATTACCCCCAGAAACTGTTGTTAGTAGTATGGGAGAGCTGATTCGATGACGTGGATAGTGGTTTAGTACACCAAGGATCAGAGCAGCCGGAAAGATGGTTTATTGTTGGAGATATGCCCTAGAGGCAATAATAAATGTAGTTATTATTATATCTTTGTGTTTATGATAAATGTTTACATTCATGCTATAATAGTATTAACATGGAAACATTAATACTTGTGTGATTTGTAAACTTAAATTGTAGTCCCTAGTATAGCCTCTATACATCACTAGCTTGTTGGTTAATAAATGATTGTGGTTTCCCAATCATGAACATTGAGATGTTATTAACAACAAGATCATATCGTTAGGAGAATGATATGGTGGACATACTCCTATAGATAAGCGTAGCATAAATATCAAGTCATTTTAATAGTTCAATTGCTATATGCTTTCTGATACATAGTAACCTAATTCCTTCGACCATGAGATCATGCATATCACCTTTACCGGATGGATGCTTTGATGACATCAAACACCACACCGTAACTAGGTGGCTATAAAGGTGGCATTGAGTGTTCGGAAAGTATTGGTTGAGACACATGGATCAAGAGTGGGATTTGTCCATCCAGATGACGGATAGATATACTCTGGGCCCTCTCGGTGAAATGTCATCCAATTAGCTTGCAAGCATGTGACTGGCTCACAAGGGATCACATATCACGGGAACGAGAAAAGAGTACTTATCAGTAACGAGGTTGAACTAGGTATGCAGAGATACCGACGATCATAACCTCGGATAAGTAAACTATCGTGAGACAAAGGGAAATTGGTATCGTATGTAAGTGGTTCATTCGATCGCAAAGTAATCGTAGAAATATGTGGGAGCCATATGAATTTCTAGATTCCTCTATTGGTTATTGTTCGGAGAAGTGTCTCGATCATGTCCGCATAATTCACGAACCGTAGGGAGACACACTTAAGGATTCGACGTTGTTTGAGTAGTTATGGAATGATGAGAAAGAGACCGAATGTTGTTTGGAGTCTCGGATGGGATCCGGGATATCACGAGGAGATCCAGAATGGTCCAGAGAATAAGATTCATATAAGGAAAGTTCCGTTTCGGAGTTGGGGAATGGTTCCGGTGTTTTCAACGGGAATGTTCTAGAAAGTTCCGGAATGTCCGGCACTCCGGAGGGGAAGGGTACATGAATGTGTTGTATCAAGTTGGTATGATTGCATAATGTACTAGGTGTCATCGCTGAACAAAATAGAGGGTTTATTCAAATCCTAGTTTGAAAAGTCAAACGCCAAGTTTGAAAGTCAAACGGCTATTTTTGGGAAGTGGAGAAAGAGGAGGAAACCGAGTTGGGGAGGAGTCCCTCCTCCACCGCCGGCCCACCTCCAAGCCGAGTTGGGGAGGGACTCCCCTCTCCTTGGCCGGCCGGACCCTCCACCTATATAAGGAGGGGCAGGGCTCCCCTCCTAGACACACAAGATCCCCGCCTCCAAACCCTAAGCCGCCGGCACCGCCAGCTACTGCCGCCGCCGCCCTAGGTCAAGCCGCCGCCGCCTAGCAACCCTAGCCGCCGGCCAGGACTCCTCCTCGGCGTGTCTAAACCCTAGATCGTCGAGGGACTCTCTCATACTCCACCATACTCGCTCCGGCTTAAGGCGAAGCCCTGCGAGATCTCCCCTCTACTTTCGGTACCACGCCGTTGTGCTGCCGGAATCACGAGGAGAGTACTACAACCTCCGCTGCCTACTGGAACAAGGGAGAGGAAGGTCTTCGTCGAGTAACGAACGTGTGACCGACTGCGGGAGCGCTGCCGAAACGCAGCGCCGGAAGGATCGTCTACGCGATCTTGAGATCGGGAAGAGTACGACTACATCACCCACGAGAATACGCTCTCATTAAACACTTTGGAATCTTCGAGGGTGAGTTATTCCATCGACTCGTTGCTACAATCTAGTAGATAGATCTTGGCTTGTTTGTTTGTATGCGGTAGAATTTTTTTGTTTTCCATGCTACGAAACCCAACAGTGGTATCAGAGCCGTGTCTATATGTAGATCTGTTGCACGAGTAGAACACAATGGTCATTGTGGGCGTTGATGCTTTTATTGTCGATTGCTTATTGTGTACTTTGCATCTTGCGGGATGTTGGGATGAAGCGGCCCGGGCTAACCTTACATGACATCGTTCATGAGACATGCTCCATGCTTGACATGCAACTTGTATTGCATAAGTGGCTTTGCGGGTGCCTGTTTCTCCTAGCATAGTTAAGATCCAATTTACAATGGGTGATTAACAATACTAGTATCAATGTTGTGGTTCATGTTCGTAAGTTAGAGCGACACTTATTGAAAGCCCCAAACCACGTAAAACATGCAAAGAAAGTAGAGGCGTCTAACTTTGTTTTGCAGGGGTGTGCAGTGATGTGATATGGCCATGATTGTGATTATATTTGATGTATGCAATGTTCCTTATTGTAAGTTGGCAACCGGCAGGAGCCATATGGTTGTCTTTAAATTCTGTTAACACCCGCGTGTCTATTCAAAGTAGTTGTAATAGTTGAAGCCGGTGGACGACAACCATGGAGAAGCGTCATTGACCTTGATGCAATGCCGGTGATGATGGAGATCATGTTCGTGCTTGAAGATGGAGATCAGAAGCACAAAGAAGAAAGGCCATATCATATCACATATTATGAATTGCATGTGATGTTAATCCTTTATGCATCTTGTATTGCTTAGTAGACGACGGTAGCATTATAAGATGATCCCTCATGCACATGAATTTCAAAGCACCGTTGCTAAAGCTTGTTGTTTCGAAGCACCACGTGATGATCGGGTGTGTTAGATTCTGCAAGTGCATACAACGTGAGCAAGCCAGATTTGCTCATGCGGAAACTAAGGTTTGATCTTGACGAGCCTAGCATGTACAGACATGGTCTCGGAACACGGATCACCGAAAGGTAAAGCATGAATCATATAGTAGATATGATGAACATGTCGATTGTTCGCCATTGAAACTATATCAACTCTCGTGATGATCGGTGTTGATGTGGTGGATTTGGTTTGTGTGATCACTAAAACAATGCGAGGGATATTGTTTTGAGTGGGAGTTCACCTAGATTAATTATATTTGAACTCAATTTGTCATAAACTTAGTCTAAACTATTGCAAATATGTTGTAGATCAATGGCAGCCCCTACCATCAATTTTAATGCATTCCTAGAGAAAGAAAAGTTGAAAAACAGTGGAAGCAACTTCGCGGATTGGTTCCGCAATTTGAGGATTGTCCTCACAGCTGGTAATTTGACCTATGTGCTGGATGCACCGCTGGGTGACCCACCTGCAGCTGATGCTGCCGATGAAGTAAAGAATGTTTACCTCACTCAGAAGACTCAGTACTCCACAGTTCAGTGTGCTATCTTGTATGGTTTAGAATCAGAGCTTCAGAAAATGTTTGAGAATTCAGAACAATATGATATTGTCGAGGATCTCAAATTGATCTTTGAGACTCATGCGGCAATTGAGAGCTATGAGGCTTTTGAAAAGTTATTTAACTACAAGATGGAAGAGGGCAGCTCCGTCAGTGAGCATGTGCTTAAGATGTCTGGGCACAGAAACAAACTTCAAAGCTTGGGTATAGTGATTCCTAATGCTTTGGGGATTTACCGTGTCCTCCAATCACTACCACCAAGTTACAAGAACTTTGATGAACAACAACATGCAGAACATGAACAAGACGTTGCCAGAACTCTTCGCCATGTTAAAATCTGCAGAAGTGGAGATCAAGAAAGAGCACCAAGTGTTGTTGGTCAATAAGACCACCAAATTCAAGAAAGGCAAGTCTAAGCAAAAGGGACACTTCAAGAAGGGTGGTAAGAAAGTTACCACGCCGATGAAGAAGACCAAGGCTGGACCTAAGCCTGATACTGAGTGCTTTTACTGCAAGGGAGAAGGTCACTAGAAGCGGATTTGCCCAAAGGACTTGGCGGATTTGAAGAACGGCAACATCAAGAAGAAAGGTATATCCGATATGCATGTTATTGATGTGTATCTCACTAGTACTCGTAGTAGTGCCTGGGTATTTGATACTGGTTCGGTTACTCATATTTGTAACTCGAAATAGGTGCTGCAGAATAAACGGAAGCTAGCGAAGAACGAGGTGACGATGCGCGTTGGAAACGGATCAAAGGTTGATGTGATCGTGGTCGGCACGCTACCCCTTCATCTACCATCGGGATTAGTTTTATACTTAAATAATTGTTATTTGGTGCCTGCGTTAAGCATGAAAATTATATTGGGATCTTGTTTATTGCGAGACGGTTACTTGTTTAAATCCGAGAATAATGGTTGTTCGATTTATATGAGTAATATGTTTTATGCACATGAACCTTTGATAGATGGTCTATTCTTATTAAATCTCGATAGTGGAAATACACATATAAATAACATTGAGGCTAAACGTTTGAAATCGAGCGATAACTCGACCTATATGTGGCACTGTCGTCTTGGTCACATTGGAGTGAAGCGTATGAAGAAACTCCATTCTGATGGACTTCTTGAATTACTTGATTTCGAATCACTTGAAAGATGCGAAGCATGTCTGATGGGTAAAATGACTAAGACTCCATTTTCTGGTATGTTGGAGCGAGCTACGGACTTATTGGAAATCATACATACTGATGTATGTGGTCCAATGAGTGTAGCATCGCGCGGTGGTTATCGTTATGTTCTTACCTTCACGGATGACTTGAGTAGATATGGGTATATCTATTTCATGAAACATAAGTCCGAAACTTTCGAGAAGTTTAAGGAATTTCAAAGTGAGGTAGAGAATCAACGTAACAAGAAGATTAAATTTCTACGTTCTGATCGTGGAGGTGAATATCTAAGTTACGAGTTTGGCAAGCATTTGAAGAAATGCGGAATACTTTCACAATTGGCACCGCCAGGAACACCACAGTGTAATGGTGTGTCCGAACGTCGTAATCGAACTCTCTTAGATATGGTTCGTTCTATGATGTCACTTACAGATTTACCACTATCATTTTGGGGTTATGCATTAGAAACAGCCGCATTCACTTTAAATAGGGCACCATCTAAATCCGTTGAAACGACACCATATGAATTATGGTTTGGGAAGAAACCTAGATTGTCGTTCCTTAAAGTTTGGGGGTGCGAAGCCTATGTAAAGAAGTTACAGCCGGACAAGCTTGAACCCAAAGAGGAAAAATGCGTCTTCATAGGATACCCGAAGGAAACTATTGGGTATACCTTCTATCATAGATCCGAAGGCAAAATATTCGTTGCCAAGAATGGATCCTTTCTAGAGAAGGAATTTCTCTCGAAAGAAGTGACTGGAAGGAAAGTAGAACTCGACGAGGTTGTCGAACCTTCTCTCGAACTTGCGAGTAGCGCAGCACCGGAAGAAGTTCCTGTGGTGCCTACACCAGTAAGAGAGGAAGCTAATGATGATGATCATAAAACTTCGGTTGTAGTTGCTACAGAGCCTCGCAGGTCAACGAGAACTCGTACCACTCCAGATTGGTATGATCCCGTTATGAATGTCATGTTGGTGGATAACACCGATAACCCAGAGACATATGAGGAAGCGATGATGAGCCCAGATTCCAATAAATGGCAAGAAGCCATGAAATCCGAGATTGGATCCATGTACGAAAACCAAGTATGGACTTTGGTAGACTTACCGGATGGCCGGAAGGCCGTCGAGAACAAATGGATTTTCAAGAAGAAAACAGATGTTGATGGTAATGTTACTGTCTATAAAGCTCGACTTGTCCCAAAGGGTTTCGACAAATTCAAGGAGTTGACTACGATGAGACTTTCTCACCAGTAGCGAAGCTAAAGTCTGTGAGGATTATGTTAGCAATCGCTGCATATTATAATTATGAGATATGGCAGATGGATGTCAAAACAACATTCCTCAATGGAGATATTGATGAAGAGTTGTATATGATGCAACCCAAAGGTTTTGTCAATCCTAAAGATGCTAACAAGGTATGAGGAGAGGTGGCTCACTATGATCGCCGTGGCACGGGGATGCTCAACCTGCCCTTGGTTGGTGAAGGGGCGCACGGGGGCGATGACAATTCCTCGCTGATGTTGCTCACCGTCTCGGGAACGTGTTGACGTTGTCGGGGACGAGCTCCTAGGGAGTAAGAAGGCAAGGCAGCATGTCAGGGAGGTGCACACGGTCTCGAGGTTTGCAGGAATACTCACCAGAACACGAGGGGCGCTCGGGGTTGGCGTCAGTAACTCGCCGGAGTGGAGGCAGACGGTGGCGGTTCTCTGTTGTCGTTGTTGCCGATGTTTCAAGGCGCGCACGAGTGAGTGGGTGGTATGGGGAGATGTAGGAGATGATGGGAATCACACTCGTGTGCTCTGGGGGTAGTGGGGGGGGGGGGGTCGTGCTCGCCGGAATTGCTTGGAGAGTCCATCGGAGCAGAAAATGCTCAAGCGCGAAATCAAGGCAGCCTTGTGGCCGAGAGGAAAGGGTAAGCGAGGGGAAAGAGAGAGGAGAGGCAGGCGAGTTAACGGGCGTGATCGTGGGGAGGTTTAACTGTGCCATTAATGCGATTTAAGTCAAGTTTTAATCGACAGCAACGGCCGGCGAGGTGAGGGCGGGGTCAGCACGCGCGGGTGAAGACGACACTGACGGGGCTGTGGGGTCGCATGGCAGCGAGACAGAGAGAGATTAAGTGGGTCCAATCGGTCAGCGACGCTGCGGGTTTCTTTCGCGGTGCGAAACGTTTTTCTGCGGGGAAGGAGAGGAACTGGGCTGGACTGGGCCTAGTTGGGCCAGTGGACAGTTGGGCTGGCTTGTTCTCTTTTTTTTGTTCTGTTTTTTTTCTTTTTCTCTTTTTCTTTTTCTGTTTTTATTTTGAATAAGCAATTCAAACATTCATTTGAAATCAAAACTTTGCCAAAATTTGTGTAGCTTCTAATACTGATTAATAAGACATTCTGATATCATTTTTAGAATAATTTAATTATTCTTTTTAAGGTCTTTTAATTATTCAAAATAGGATCTAGTTTTAAATCAAATAAGATTTAATAATATTATCAAACACCATTTAAATTCTTTAAACTTTCCAAAACCTTTCAGTAGGTTTTTATTTGTTTATTTGGGTTCAAATAATTCATCTTTGAATTATTTGGAAAGTATTTAATATGATTTATTAATCATTTGAATTGGGTTTATTTTAATTCCAATGGATTTAAATATGGTTTTAATTCCCTAAAGTTTATTGGGAGATTTCTTTAATCTTATTTAAGTTGGATTAAACCACTTTTCTTTCATTTGGGTAAATTCCAAAATACTAATTTCTCATGAATTATATAATAATTCCTATTAGAGATTTGTCTTTATTAAAATAGGGATAGAATGGTTATTGCCATTTCATTTTATTTCGGAAATTCTTTATCCTTTTATTTTACTTGGATTTGGATTATAATTCACTCCATATGCTTATGGATTAGGCCAAGGTTTGATTTGGTCTTTAAATATTCCTTATTTAATATTTCTTTCTTCATCTTATAAAATCCATATCTTTTTATTTAAAGATCGAAACTTGGTGATTCCAATTTGTAAAATCTTATTTGAGATTTATTTATCCTTTTTAAATATTTTTAGGATTATTTTCTCACCATTTAGTATGGATTTTTGATAAGGGCTTTATTGGCTTTGGAAATAACTTTTCCTTATCTTATTTAAATTCCTAAGATTTTATTCATGGTTCTAAATTAAGTGAAACCAATTTCTATGGCTTTATAATATTTCTATTTGTCATTATTGATCATTTGTAAATGTTTGTTGACAAGATTTTATATGGATCAAATCCATAGGCTTGGAGATAACTTGGAAATGATTTTCATTCCATTAGGGTTTAGGGTTTGGATTTATTTCCAAGTGTTTAAATTTCCAGATACATTCATTGAGGAATGCATTTTGCTTGATTTGAATTTTGTTGAATTCAAACTTTAATTAAAGTTTGTCCAAGATGGGATTTTAAGTTTCCATTTAGAAACAAAAGTTTCTTTTCACCCTGAAATTCAACAATAATTTATTTTATTTTATTTATTTTTCACATTACAAGATTTGGAAAATCTTGGGATGTGACAAAGCATGAGTAGAGCTTACTCATACAAGTGGAGGCTAGCAAAATACTGGGAGCAACCAACTAAGAGAGCAATAATGGCCATAATCATGCAGAGCGACAAAACATTACTAATCAAAGCATAGAGTGGTACTACAAGTCAAGGACTAAATGATAGTAGAGGCTATGGTTACTTGTCATAGTCATGACATGGTGTGAGAATGTGCCTAGTCAACCCAAACAAACAATCAAAGGAGAATACTATAATACTATGCTTTTGTATGCTAAAACAACGCATGATTCCTTCAAGGCATATTAAGCAATCCTAATTGTTTGGAACAAGTCATGCTACAAAAGTAATCACTAAGCATAAGGTCCAAACAAGATCTAGCATGACATGATAAAGTCTAAGCCACAGTCAAAACAAATCCCTTTTGTACCACTATAAGCATGAAACTTTCTACTCTTTTCCAACACCAATCGACTTATTTGAAACAAATCACAAAGATAATAATCAATAAAGACCAGTGAGCTTGTCTCACAAATCTTCAAAGAAGAACTAAAAAGTTCTAATCAAAAAGCACAAGAAAACTAAGGCTAAACACAATGCTAGCAAAAGAGAACACTCACAAGACAAGAAGAATGAAAACTAGAGTGTTCTAGGCAATGAAAACATAGTGTGTCTCTCTCCAAAAGAAGTGTGGTGTAACCAACCAACTTACTCAAGCAAACTAAGCAAACGAAAACTAAGACGCTCCAAGAACAACACAACAATGCATGAAACAATAAAAATGAAGTGTCTAGAAAGACCTGAGATTTTTATTGATGAAGAAGGCGATGCCTTGGGCATCCCCAAGCCTCTTGAATATTTCTTGGGGTGACATGGGGTGGCATCCCCAAGCTTGAGATTTTGTCCATTCTTCATCTCATTACATCATTCTTTCTCTACACCTGCAAATTTTTCTTCATACAAAACTTCACACAATCTTCATTAGCAACATTAGTGTGTTCAAAAGATAATAGACCTTTCGGTTTAGTTTCAAAACAGAAAAACTTTCACTAAAGACACAAACTACTGTAGCAACTCCTTCAAAAAGCTCAATTTCCCAAAAAGAACCCAAAAAGGAATCAATAAGAAGCAAATACAAATAATGGCAGAAATCTGTCAAAACAGACCAGCAGGTAGAAACCGATTTTTTCGAAGACCTTGTGTTGCTCAAATGAAAACGAGTTTAACTAATGAAAGTTAGCTAACATACTGGGGGATTGTTCGTAAATTTTCAGCTCAATCCGACTTACAGAGACTCCTCACGAATTTTGATGGTGGAGGACAGAAATCTGTTTCGGGACAACAACTCCCCAAACCTTACTTCCCTCTCATTAGAGGTCATTATTGGCACAAAAAGCAAACAAAAAGGATAAGGAGAGGTTATTACATAAGTAATAACTTCCAAGACTCAAGAAAACTCTTGGGTTATCTCCTAGCAAGTACTTTTCTTTACCGCCTTTAAGTTAGGCATGATAGTTTGAGAAGATGCTCACATAATAAATATCAATTGAAGTAAAAGAGAGAATCAAGAAGCAAATTCAAAACACATTTAAGTCTAACCCACTTCCTATGCATAGGAATCTTGTAAAGAAACAAGTCATGAAAGCAACAATCATAGGAAAGCAAAACAAGTGCAACTTCAAAATTTTCAACATAAAGAGTGGAAATTTAATATAGTTGAGATGCACAAAACCATGATTCCCTCTCTCACTTTCAGTAGCAACATTAATAAATTAACAATATAACTACCACATAAAACATTCTTATCATGATCCACATACATAAAATGATTATTACTCTCCACATAAGAATATCCATTCTTATTAGTTGTAGTGGGAGCAAATTCAACAAAATAGCTATCATTATTATTCTCATCACCATAGTCATCAAATATAGGAGGCATATTGTAATCACAATTAACTTTATCTTCAATCGTAGGTGGACTAAAAATATCATATTCATCATTGTAATCATCATATATTGGAGGCAAAGTATCATCAAAGTAAGTTTTTCCTCCGTGCTTGGGGGACTAAAAAGATCATTTTCATCAAAACTAGCTTCCCCAAGCTTAGAGTTTTCCATAGCATTACGAATAATGGTGTCCAAAGAATTGATACTAACAACATTTCTATTAGCATGCAAATAAATCTCCATAGGTTTTTAAATTTTATCTTCAAACACTTCATGTCCTGGCTCAAGATAAATGCTATAAAGCTATCTATTTTTTTTGTTTTCCATTTAGCCTAACTAGTGAAAACAAAAAGACAAAACTGTAGAATCTAAAGGAAATAACTTCGAGCACTCACCCTAGAGGATCTGAGCACATTTTACCTTACCTCCCCGGCAACGGCGCCAAAAAATAGCTTTTTGGATTGCTGTTGTCCTGGGGTAACGTGTGTGAGCTCCCTTTACCTTTCCTCGCCGGCAAAGGCGCCATAAAATAGCTTCATGTATACGCACTTATATTCTTGTAGACAGTTGTTGGGACTCCAAGTGCAGAGGTTTGTAGAACAGCAGCAAGTTTCCCTTAAGTGGATTACCCAAAGTTTATCGAACTCAGGGAGGAAGTGGTCAAAGGTATTTCCTCTCAAGCAATCCTGCAATCAAGATACAAGAAGTCTCTTGTGTCCCCAACACACCCAATACACTTTTCAGGTGTATAGGTGCACTAGTTTGGTGAGGAGGTAGTAAATACAAGTGGTAACGGTGCCAGAAAATAGCTTGACGGTTAGGTAAAGACTAAAGCAAGCAAACATGCAACAGTTCTAGATGCAAATGGTGTTTCAATGTTTAGAAACAAGGCCTAGGGATCATAATTTCACTAGTGAACACTCTCTCATATAAATATCCTCTCTTTATGATGCTACTCTTAACTACTCTTCGGTTGGACACTCTAATCATCGGTAGGGCTATAACAACACTCCTCAAAGTCTTCCTTCCCCAATCTAGATAACCCCACACTGTCACCTTGAGTACTAGATGGTTCCAACAAACACCACAATTTCATAAAGACATCTAGCTCCAAATATAACTCATAACAAATATGCAATCTAGCCAAAGTGCCACACACGGTATGCAAGCTGTCACTTTCACACACATGGGGAAAATCATAGATCTATTAAAGCACAAAGAGTATTTATGTAGACTCAAACCTAAGTTCCACCATGGCGTGCATGCTGTCACTTTCACACGCATGGGGAGAGCAGAGATCTATTAAAGCGCTTGAGTAGCAAGGTATATCTACTTGATTACAAAGCTCATGATCACAATATGACCATGCATAGAGAGAGAGAGATGAACACATAGCTACTGGTAGAGCCCTTAGCCTCGAGGAAGAACTACTCCCTCCTCATCATGGGAATCAGCAACGATGATGAAGATGGCGATGGAAATCGATGGAGATGGCTCTAGGGGCACTTCCCCGTCCCGGTAGCGTGCCGGAACAGAGACTTTCTATCCCCCGAATCTCCCTTTCGGTGGAGGCGACACTACAGAGGTTTTTCTGGAAGTAAGATGGATTCTTTAGTGTGTCCTCCCCGGGGGCTTCTTATAGGCGCAAGAGTTAAGGCTGGGAGGTGGCCGGAGGGCCCATACCCTACCCAAGCGCGGGGTAGGGCCCACCCGCGCCTAGGGGGTGTGGTGGCCCTGGTTTTCCTCTCCGTCTCCCCTCTGGACTTCATGTCGCCCACGGTAAAATATTGACTTTGGATTTTGTTCTGTCCAATTCCGAAAATATTGATTTTCTGCCTTTCTGGAACCAAAAAGAGAATAAAACAGGCAACTGGTACTATGGCAACTTGTTAATAGGTTAGTTCTAGAAAATATATAAAAACACCTCAAAGTGTAGACAAAGCAAAGCAAAGTAGATACTAAACTAGCATGGAACATCAAAAATTATAGATACGTATCCAACGTATCACCTGACAGGTAGGACACATCTAACATGTGGGCCTATTATAATTAAAATGGGAAAACAAAAATATTGGGCAAATGAAAATGCCACAGACCAAAAATATCTGGCCTGAAATTTTGGGATTGGCCTACTAAATAATTACACCTAAATGCCAGATTTATAAAATAAAAAGGCTGTAATTGTTGGGCTTCGCCCATGTAGAGCACCTTGTTTGATTGGGCTGAATTCAATCTACAAGCATTGCCATGTAGGATTGGCTTATGTGGAGGCTTACGTGGACATGCTAGATAGCAAGTGATCAAACCATCTATATTGGTCATAGTAGGCTATGACCAATACACATGAAAGGTGTTTATAGTCCGTCAGTGAATCTCAGCTTTTGACCAACTATTTTTGGTCACAAGAAGGTCACAAATGGAAAATAGTGACCATCTAATGACCAATATGGAGCGTCAAAAATTACCACATTTCTTATAGAGCACCCAGGGCTCGCTTTCCTCCCTCCCTTCTAGCCCCCTGATCATGTTGTTTGGCACAGGTGCGAAGAGAAGAGGAAAAAGGAGGCGCCAACATCGGGGTCTGGTGGTGCCTTGGGACACGATGGGGATGGTGCTTGTTCCCTATCGAAGCGGAGGAGTCGCTCTCTTGAGGCCGGACGGGACAGACTTGACCTGATGGTTGTGGGAAAGGATGCTCCACTAGTTGAGGATCCTTTGGGCGTGCGTCACCGTATCCGGTCCGAGGCGACCACGACGATCCTCCTGAGGGGAGCCCCCGAGCCTCCAACAGCACGGGCCTGAGCGAGCTCGCTTGCCATACTTAGCGGATCCCTCCCTCGGCCGGTCGGAGTCTCTTCGTGCTATCATGGCCATTGCGCACTCTAGGGTAGAACGGTACCTCGTGGATTTTTCCGTGGAAAGCACCACCTGGCTAGTGGGTGGCATCGTCTATACTTGGAGTGCGCTACTTTTGAGGAGGCCCAAAAGCGATGGGCGGACCGTGGCAAGGCGAGTGCCCCACGTGGTGCTCGTGTCCCTAGAGAGGCTCGAGTTCTGGAGGCCTCTCATGGCTAGTTTCTGTCTTCTGGTGGGGTTGACGCCTCTCTCACGGACCTGAGTGGGGTGGTGGGCGACATCTGAGTACGTGATCATGCTCTTGCCTTTTCTGAGAGGGTGGTTGAAGCATACCGGCGGAGCGTTGCCCAGTGGGAAGCAGACGTGGCCCTCCTCGAGGAGGCTGTTCGGATCTGCGAGGACGAGGTCGAGCTAGAGAGGAGCCTCTTGGAGGCGTGGGATGCGCAACTAGAGACCACTCGCCAGAGGGTCGAGGAGCACACCCTTGATGTGGTCAACCGTTGTGCCAAACTCGACGAGAATCTCTCGCAACTTCGCCAATCCCTTAGTAATGAGTGGCGCGAGAGAGCCCGCTTCACAAAGAAGAGGCAGGAGGTGGAGACCTCCCTCCATTGGGGGGAGGAGCGCGTGGCCGAGGCCATTGTCGAGCTAGACTCCCTGAGGAGGTTCGGGTCGCGCATGAGGACCTCCGGAAGTGTTGGAATGAGCGTGAAAAACTGGAGCAAGACCTTCGTGTGCTGGAGAGGGACCGGTGCACTTGCCAGCTGTGCACGTGACACCCTTGCAACATTCGGAGTGACCGACTGCCACCATGGGCCCCTTGTCGATTTCGACGGGGATGGCGCCTTCCTGGATCTCTTCTCCCGGATCACATCGGCGTTGGAAGGGCGAGCCTCCCTTTACCACGAGTACCACCTCAGCGTGTGCCAGAAGATGATTAGGACCATCATGATCCAGGTCTTCTCTGCCCTTTACCAGCACGATGCCAACTTCCCCTGGACGGTGCTGCTGCAGGAGGTGGAACATCTCGAGGGGACCCCGGTGAGCGAGGTCGCTCACTTCCAGCAGCTCGTGGATGAGTTCTTGCCATTATTCAAGTGGTCTGAAGTGGACGATTCCTCCGAGGTTGATGAGACTTCTGAAGATGAAGGCATTGTTCCTCATGGAGGTTCGCCTTCCATAGGAGGGAGCGACAGGTAGTCTCCCGAGGTTAGAGCTTCAGACACGTTGGCTTGAGGTGCTCTTTGCCTTGAAATCCTTTTAATTTTGTTGAACTATGGTTTGTTAGTCGTGGCTGGACCTGGAACGACTATGTATGTTTGTTCCGTCTGTATCCGCGTGCGCATTGTCAGAGAGTCGTGCTTCCCCGGGGCTCTCTCGAGGAGAGGGTCGCGCGGTCCTACGGAACACTGCATAGTAACGTTAGGAGCCAAGGAGGAGGTAACTTACCGCCGCTGCCGTTGGAAGTTCAAATCTCAATGGTTTTTGGTCCCATATGCTTCTGGCTGCAGGAGGGATAGAGCCTCATGAGCCACCCCGTGAGCCTCTCGACGAGAGAACCGTATGGCAAATGTTGAGTCAGCTGGCCTCTCAAGGAGGGACCAACGTCTAACACAAAGTTTTTGTATTTTTCTTTTTTAAGGGTCAGGAACTGTGGGTGATGTAACTTGCGACCGAGGAACATGTTGTAAGTTCAAAGCTCGACACTTTAGGCCCTGAAGTGTTTGAGCTGCGGAGATATGAGCCTCCCATGCAATTAGGAGGCGTGGGCGAGGTGACTTACGGCCGAGGAACGAACCGTAATTTCAGTGCTCCACACTTTAGGCCCTGAAGAGTTTGAGCTGCGGATATCTGAGCCTCCCATGCGATTAGTAGCCGTGGGCAAGGTGACCTTCGACCAAGGAACGGATCGTAAGTTCATAGCTCCACACTTTAGCCCGTGGAGAGTTTGATCTACGGAGATCTGAGCCTCCCATGCGATCAGTAGCCATGGGCGAGGTGACTTACGACCGAGGAACGAACCGTAAGTTTAGAGCTCCACACTTTAGGCCCTGAAGAATTCGAGCGCGGAGATCTGAGCCTCCCAAGCCGCCCATAGGCCTCCTGATGGGAGTTCCATGGGTACTGTGCCTACCTATGATCTTCCCGAGGGGGATCCTAGGTCCTACATGTTTCGATGATCCTAGGAACCCTTGGGCCTGTCATGCCTCCAGCGTTGGGTTATTTCGTTTATACACTATGCGAGGGTTTCAAGCACCGGGAAATGTGGCTGAGGTGACTTATCGTAGGATCTAGTCCGCAATTTCCGATCTCGACACTAGATACCCGAAGTTGATAGGGAAAGGTCTGGCGATGGCACCATCCTAGCACCCGCTCACGTGGTGGATAGACGAGAACATGACAAGTGCGTGGGAAGAAGGGAATAACCAGCACAATGAATGTGTTTGCAGAAAAGAACGAACAAAAATCATACGTAACAGAAGCCATTCCCTTTCTCAAAATCCTACCACCAGGGGGAAAACATTGGCCAGCGGGAAGAGAGTGGGGACAAGAGTCACCTTGGGAGGGTGGGTCATGGCCTGTCCTACGCCTCCTGAGGGATGGAGGCGTCCCGGGCCTCACGAGCCCCCCGGCACGGTCGTCACCCTGTGACTCCCCCACCATTCCCCAGGTCTCCTGAGGGACTATATGTCCGGGGCTTTGGCGCATGGAGCCTTTCCGCGCTTGCTGCTCCGCTGGCACCTTCTCTTCATGTCGTATTCTTCTCTCACCTTCGTGAGTCTGACGCCTTGTCTGGTGTCATGGCCTGGTCTCTGGTGGAAGACTTTGTACGGGCCTTGGTGAGGCGCTTACACTGCACCTCGTCGTGTTAGGTGCTTCCTGGTGGCCTTCTTCACGTGATGGCCAACACTTCCCTCGGGATACATTGTCGTGTCTTCTGACTCCCTGTCGCCACAAGAGAACAGGTCGCCCATTTTAGCCTTGGCACAGGATCGACCACCGCAAAATAGGTCGGCAACCATTGCGAGGTTCTCTCCATGAAGGCCAATCCTGCCGAGCACCCAGGTGTCGGCGACACCTTCGGCAAAGCCGCGATGACCTCCGTGTCGGAAGCCCCTGCAACCCTGATGAGTGTCTGGTCGAAGCATTGCAGGTATTTGCGCAGAGTTTCGTCTGGGCACTGTATGACCTTCCTGAGGTCGTCACAGGTACATGCCCTCCTTCCTGGGTCTCCTATCTTGTTGACAAAGAGTCTGCAAACCTCTGACCATGAGCCAATGGAGACGTCCTGAAGGTTGAGTATCCAAGCGCGGGCCTCTCCCGCCAAGCCCATGGGGAACCAATTGGTGAGGACGCGGTCGTCGCCTCCCCCTACCCCGACTCCCGTGCTATAGAGCTGCAAGGACTCCATGGGGTTGGTGGTTCCATCATAGCGTAGTGGAATCTCTGGCTTGAACTTGGTTGGGCACACCACCTTCCGGAGGCGTTCGACCAGGGCCAGGCAGCTGGAATAGCTGATGGCCATGGCTCCAGCGAGGGCCGCTCAGTTCTGGAGCCTGGCTTCCAATATGGTGTGGAGGACCCGAGCCTCATGCCCCCAGCACCTCGCCAAGGTTACCCAAGCGTTCTCCGCTGACCTAGCGACCTCACCCCAGGACTGGTCTTTCCCGTGGAATGGCGTGGTGGGTATTCCTATGACGCCCAAGCCCCCCGGGTCCCTCGTAGAGTGGGGGTGGAGGGGGCGCTCCATGCGCAATGTCGGCCGGCCATGCTTTCATCACCTCTTGGATATCCCAGGCGACCTCCATTAGGGCTGCGAGACGGGTTTGCCACTCTTCCCGGGCGCCTTCCACATGCGAGTAGCAAAGGAGCTCCTTCATCATGAGGGCTGGAAGGGGCATTTTGCCTGCGTGCCTGAGCGGGAGGATGTGGCAAAGAGTTGTTGCCGGCGCTGAAGCGGGGTTCGGGTGTTGGGTGGCATGGCACGAGCCCCCGAGCCATTTCTCCTACTCCCGCCGGGAGCGTTTGTCATGAGGCTTGCTGGGAGCCACCATGTCGTCAGTGAGAGTCCCTTGGCGCGCCTCATCCCCCTACTGGGAGCGCCAAATGTCGGAGATTTCTCTCCTGAAGGAACTAGGGTCCAATGATCTGTAGGTTCGAGAGGGGATGGACATGTGTTCTCAAGGAGCCTCGGCGATGGTGGCGACGACGAAACTGTAATCACGGCTGAGAAGAGACAAAGTGTTTTTTTACCTAGGTTTGAGACCCTCGTGAGGACCCTCCTTTACCCTAGAGGGGAGGGGCAGCATCTTGCTTTCCCGAGGCGGTCCAGCCCCAGCGTGGACCGCCTGTTAGCGCGTTGTATATCGCGTGTTGCCCCGAACTGCAAAGCCATCCCTCGCGAGGCGACCACCATTGATGATGAAGGGTGCTCCATGCTCTTCGTGCTCCGACAACTATCATTGGAATTAATTTAGGGATCATCCTATTTAAATGCTATAGTTGTGTATCTAATACTTGCACTCAAACAATATGCACACAAATATTAAATGATATATAATAAAAAATGTAACATGACATGGTTGTCTTCGCACTCCATGATCTCCATCAGGTGCTCCGGCATGATCTCCATTAGGCCACCACTGGTCTTGTCGTTCATCTTCATGATGACTATTAATATACTACTAAGCAATAGGAATAGTAAACTACCTCAACTCATTCATGACTATAACCATATCACATCACAAAGCCTTCCCTACAACATAAAGTTAGACGCCTCTACTTTCTCTATTGCAGATTTTATGTGGTTGTTTAGGCTTTCACAATAGAACAATTCTACCGATGAACTTCCAACCACAACATGGATAAAATATTTGTTTATACTACACCCTTTTTGCGGCCTTCCTTTGTTGATGTTATATCAACTATACTGAGAGAGACAGACACCCCCGAGCCACTTATACGGTACAAGACGTATGTCAAGCACAGAACAAATCTCGCATAAGAGTATGCCTAAGGTCGATCTGGTCCGCTTAAATGTTGCATGTGTCTAATCCATACTAGCATACTATGCATAGATCGGGCTCTGATACCACTATTGGCGTTACGGTGTAGAAAACAAAAATATACTACGCAGGAAACCCTAATTGCCCAAGATCTATCTATTAGTAATGTAGTAATGGAGGAAGACATCAAAAACGTACTCTTGAAGACTGAGAGAAAGTTACGCTCATGCAAAAGCATGGCTGATGTAGTCGTACCCGTCCGACCTCAAGGTCGTGAAGCTCCTCACACGTTACCCCTTGTCTAGATCCTCGCACGATGTCCTGGGTAGATCCAAGTGTATCCCCACCAAGTTGCCACACACATATGGTGCAAGACAACAACTTTCGTGCTCGGATCCAGCCGAGGTTGCGGAAGTAGACCTCCTGACTAGAATTAGGCAATGATGCACCGTAGAGGAATTTCCTGCGTGTATAGTCCTTATGTTGTACCACGTACTTGCAAAGGTAACTAGAGAGAGATGGATATTCTAACCAAAAATAATATCTAAATTGGTGTATTTTAATCCTCCTATGGGCACCCCTTTATATAGGCTAAGGGAGGTGTGCCCTCCCTCTTAGGTAGGGCTGGAATTCGAGCCGAGTCGAGCGATTCGACTCGCTAAAGCTCGTTCAACTAACGAGCTAGCTTGACTCGGCTCGTTTATATAACGAGCCCATATTTGAAACTCAGATCAACTCGGTAAACTCACGATTAGCTCCTGAGTAGCTCGTTATAAGTTTCCTAAGTAATTTTCCTATTATTTCAGCACTTCAACAATGATACTACTTTCATAATAACATGAAGACAATATCAATGAAAAATATAATAGCTCTACACCATTGCAGGTTCAAGAAACATTCATAGTATGGCCCTCATCTATGAAAAATGACAAACTTTGTATTTGAACGAGTTTAACGAGCTAAACGAGTAGCTCGCAAGTAGCTCATTTAGCTTGGGTGAACAAACAAGCTCAAATATAAAACTCGGCTTGACTCGTTAGGAACCAAGTACATGCCGAGTCGAGCTAAGTCACAAGTTACTCATTTAGCTCGCGAGTTTCGAGTTATAAGTCCAGCCCTAATCTTAGGTGCCCCATGTGGTACTAAACATAAAGGAAAAGGGAAGAAAACAGGGAAGCTGGCTAGTTGGGCTAGCTCCCAACCGGATGGGCCAGCCAGCGGCAGCCCAGCGACAGCAACAACCCACGACAATAGAAGTTCCAAGAGGGAAGTTGGACCGTCCGTACGACCCAAGCATGCATGCGCACTAGCGGCGGCACAGTGGCCCTGGTGGGCCGGCCCATGCCTACATGGCCCGTAAGTGGTGGTGGCCTGCGTGCGTTGCCTAGGTAGGCCGGCCTGGTGGCCCAGCTCGCGCAAGTGTCTGCCCTAGCGCCTAGACTGGTGGGCTTGCCACCCACCTCCGTTTCCCGCAGTGAAATCAGCGGTTGGTGCTGGTGCACGAACTGTGTGGCACCTAGCTTCGGCTCGCCTCCTGAGCTAACCAGTTTGGACCTAGTTACGTGTGCTGTTGCTTTTTCTTACTGTCCTTTTCTCCGGCTTTCTCCAAGGCCAAATTCCTCTGGGATTTTGGTCTAATAAGAAACCCGCCTTTATAAATCTTAATTTATATATTTATTTAGAATATATTAATTCATAATTAACATATAATAAATGCATATTTAAATTGCCATTTACCCAAAACTCCTTTCGGTCCCTTTACCTTCTTTCGTTCTCCGAACAACTTCGTATCTTTGGAACGATTCGAGTTTCTCTCTCTTGTGATTCCTTCATATAGGTAGATCTCTAAGAATGTTTACCTACAGTTGGGGAATGCCATAGACATGATCTCTATCAATTGTCAACAGCGGGACCGAGATTCCCATGCTGACCCCAATGCACTCCACGAGTCACCATTGTGTTGAACCTTAAACAATGTGTCATATTCCTTTGTTTCTATGATACTTGCATTGTCCGATATTTGATCATTGACATCACCCTTTTGGGTTCAACCTCGTTACCAACAAATGCTACTTTACTCGTACCGATAAGTGATGTCCCCGTGACCTAGTCAGATGTTGCACAACATATTAGATACAACTTATCCGAGTGGCCTAGAGTATCTTCCATCACGCGGATATACAAATCCTGCTCTTAAAACATATGCCTGAACCTGCTCCTCTGAGTACTTGATCACCTTTATAATCACCATTTGATGGAGTGACGTTTGATGCTTTCTAAGCACTCTCGGGTGACAGTGATTAAATATGGTCTCAAGGTCGGAGGAACAAGTCACTATGTTTATGAAAATTGCAACTGTGAACTTTGTGATATGATCGTGTTGGAACAATCATCTATGGAGATGTCCACCATCTCATTCTCCAATAAGATGGTCCATTTTCAATTGGTGCCTAAGCACCAACATGATTAGGAAACCTTGATCATACGTCGACCAATGAACTAGTTAAATAGAGGCTACTAGGGACTTGGATTTGATAACACATCACACCTATATAAATGTCTCCTATTAATATAGTTAATATAAAACTATTATGAACTAATGAAATATGATAATAAACTCCCTTATTATTTTTCTTTAGGGCACATTTCCTTAATCTGTTTCCAAATGCCAGGAAGAGCTCGATGCTCGGTCCAAAACTGCTGCAGACCAAGGGCTTCCTTGCCGAAGATCAGAAGGAGATCTTACGGCTCTTCCAGGCTCTTGAGACCGTGGAGAGGTTGCATGACAACTTGCTTCATGAGGTCGAGGGCCTTCGAGGCGAGATGATGACCTTAAAGGAGAACGCTGCTGCGGCCCAAGCCTGCGAGGAGCACAAGCGACAGGCTCGCAAGGCAATGGAAACCCAGAGTAAGTCCTTCTCCTCCCTCACGGAGCAGGGTGCTACTTTATTCCCTATCTAGGGATCGAGGGATTCATCGCCCTAGAGCTCCATGCCGGCCATGAGGTTGAGGCATTTCTCGAGCTCGCATGTAGTTTCCTGGATCCCTTGGGCGCGGCGGCGTAGGGACTAGCTGACTTCATCAATAGGGAGTGCCAGTCAATGCTGACCATGGTAGGAGGGCCCTCTTAACCCCTCTCTTGCAGTTAGCGTCCGAACTTGACTACGCCTGGGTAGTGCGACAGGCAGAGGCTATGCCAGCCATTGAGACAAGGGCCGCCCCGCTTGTGGACATGTTGATCCAGGCATTTCCACGCAAGGTGGAAAATAAGGAGGATTATGGGCCTGATGATTCGGGCGGCTCTGTAGCTGAAGATGCCAGACTTGACGGGGAAAGCACCGATGTCGTCGCTGGGGCGGGTTGATCTTTGTTCGAGTAATGCCGATGGGGCGCTTTGCACCCTGTTAATTTTCTTCTAGGACTATAATGGTACTTTCCCCATGATGGGGCCTTATCTCCCTGGTTTTGCTTTACTTCTCGATCCTTAGAGGAAATGACCGTGCGCTGGCCCATCGAGCCCTCGAGGAGGTGTCCTTACGCTTTTGCATTGTTGGGGCCGCTTGAGGACGGTCTCTTTATGGGCTACCATGCTTACCTCTCGGCGAGAGGGTCGCGAGGATTGTACTTGCCATGAGGTTCCTCGGGCGTGGTGACCTGTAGGCTCTGTACGTTTGGTTCTGTCCCATAAGGCCCTCGAGGAGGTGACCATAGGAAGTGTACTTTCCCTGTATAGTTCCTCGGGGAGATAACCGTTGGTTCTGCACGGTGAATGCTTTCCCTTCATATACCGTGTGAGGAATATCAAGCACCAGGAATCGTTGGTGAGGTGACTTATCGTGAGAGCTAGTCAAGAAGTTCAGAGCTCAACACTTTAATACTCAGTGTTGACCGGGGGTGACTCCCGTGATAGAGACCATTCCTATCCCCCGCTCACATGATGCATGAAAGGGAGAAATACCACAAAGAAAGGAAGACACAATGAAAAATTCGTCGGAAAACACCAGAAAACGGGAAATAATTCTTGAGTTTTCAGATGGTCTCAGAAAAAAGTGGTTCGTTACAGCTGACTCTAGGAGAGAAGCTTAGGGGCAGAACTTGTTAAGATGCTAGTTTTTCCAGGTGTTTGGGATTGGGACTCCTTCCTTAGTTTCCAGCAGGACCGCTCCTGGTATCATGACGTGCAAGGCCCAAAAGGGGACGTGCCACATCGGGGAGAGCATGTGTAGACCTTCGCGAGAGAGGACCCGCTGAAGGACAAGGTCCCCGACCTCCAAGGTGCGCGCTCGTATGTTCCGGCAGTGGTACCTATGTAGTGCATGCTGGTACCTAGCCACCCGTAAGTTGACCTTGTTGTGGGATTCCTCGAGGAGGGTGAGATCATCCTAATGCAGTTCTTCTTGTGCCATGTCGTTGAAGGAGAGCACTAGTGGGGATCCGTGCTTGGGCTCTACAGGGATGACAGCCTCAACACCATAAAGGAGGAATAAGGGGGTCTCACCAGTTGGCTTGGTAGTGGTGGTGCGAATGGATCACATTACTCAGGGAAGCTCATCAATCCATCATCGTCCATAGTATTTGAGCTTTTGGCGGAAACTCTTGGTCTTGATTACCTTTAGCACCTCCACATTCGATCGTTCTGCCTTCCCCTTGCCCTGCGGGTGGGCGAAGGGTGTGTAGAATATCTTGGTGCCAATGTCCTCTTAGTAGGATTTGAACATACCACTAGTGAACTGGCTTCCATTATCGGTGATGATGTGGTTGGGAACACCGAACCCTACACGAATTTGACCTCCGACCTTGCCGGTATAGTCCTGACCGGGTCCACCTACGCCTACTTGGTGAATTTGTCGGTGGTGACATAGACATACCGCTAGCCCTTGGGCGGTGGTATAGGCCCCAGGATGTATAGCCCCTAGACCATGAAGGGCCAAGAGAGAGGCATGGTCTGCAACTACTGAGCCAGCTAGTGTATCTGCTTGTTGTGGCATTAGCATGCCTCGCACGACTTCACCAGCTCTATGGCATTGGGGAGTGCAGTGAGCCAATAAAAAACCACTACGAAAGGCCTTCCCAAAGAGGTTACATTCCGATGTGTGGTGGCCACATTCCCTGGCATGGATGTCGGCCAGCAGCTCATGCGCCTCGTCGTCGGAGATGCACCGTCGGGCCACGCCTTTGGGGCGGTGGTAGTAGAGGTCCCCTTCCACCAGGCAGTACTTCTCTGCACGGTGGACAAGGCATTTCGTCATATATTCGTTGTCCGCAAGGATGTTGTCTCGCAAGTAGCTCTTGAGCTTGATGATCTAGTCCGACTACTTAGTAGTGCCTGCGAGAACAAGCCTACTTCTTGAGGGTGGACCACAATCCGGCGCGCTGTTGGGGATATGCTAAATGGGTGTCACCATTGTGTAGGGCCACGCAGAGATAAAACAGAACTTTTTTCTCTAACGTGGTGATCCCAAGATCTAGCCGAGGTAGAAGGCCACGAGGTTTACCACTAGACGCACAGTTGCGGATTACTGATGAAGAGCGTCAGTTGATGCAGTACGGTCCCTTGCGATTCGATCATCCTGGTGATGATCGTACAACACCTCTGCTGGTATCCACACGTACAAGGAGGAGCACCGGCGGCGAACTGCTAGGTTCGTATCAACGGCAGGACTGCTGTGGATCTAGGGTTTCCAACACATGGAATGACCTAACCGATCAACGATTAACCCTTCTGGGTTACTGTGCTCCACTATATATAGGGAGTGAACGTGGGCTCCACTCTCGTGGCCCATTCAGTAAAGCCTATATAACGCTAGTCACCGCGAGTCCGACTCATTGACTCAGTCCTAGTCCGGCTCGGGTCCAACCCGGCCAGATTTCCGGCTTGGATCCAACCCAACCAGATTTCCAGTTCAGATCCAATCCAAAATTGCTCCCACTCTTAAGTGTGTGACCCGGCAGGCTCATGGATACTCGGACACGATTAGGGTCCAACTCGCAATCGATCAGTCGGCAGCGGCTCCTAGCAGAATGTGCCGACTCCCAAGTACCAAAGAGTCATGACGACTTTCCTTTCCAATGCGACTAGCGTCCGAGTCCCTTTTGCCTCACGATATACCTTGTCAGACTATAGGCGAATATATGTCATCCCTTAAATACTCTCACTCTCTTCTCGATCCGAGCTAAGTGATTCACCCGACTAACTCTTAGTCGATCGCCTCGGTTAACACTTAACCGAGTCATGCATGGCCATGCTTTCCAAATCTTATCATCCGAGAGGGCCCAGAGAATATCTCTCTGAGTGGAGGGGCAAAAATCCCATCTTGGTTATTCACATCACGCATCTTGATTCTCAGTCGACCCGAACTCTGCCTTTATAACTGCCTAGTTACGGATCAATGTTTGACAGAACCTAAGTCGGTGATCCTCAACTCGGACTATGCAATAACCTCAGGTCTAAGGATTACATTGATTGAGATATACAAATGACAACGTGTTCGTTGTACATCAATATGGGTCAATTTGACTCGCTAAACTCTTTAGACGAGTCTGTGTAAGTTGGAATAGCATCTCCATGCCCATGACAAGTGGAACCGAGTCATCAAGCCAACTTTCACATTGGTCTAAGTTGTCTGTCCAGCACAACCTCAATGACAAAGGATATTTAGTACAAACAACATGAATGCATAGTTCCACAACCGAATCACATATTCAATGATACACGTCAGATGTTTATACAAGGACTACTTAATATCTTTATGAATACAATGGGAAATATCATCATACATGATTGCCTCTAGGGCATATTCCCATCAGTCTCCCACTTGCACTAGAGTCAATCTTCCGACATCACATGTCTAGGCATCTAATGCCCATGGCTCTCAGGTGCGCCTCATGTTTTGGCTGGGGTAACGGCTTTGTCAACGGATCCGCAATATTTGCATCTGTGTCTACCTTGCATAACTTGATATCACCCTGATCCACGAACTAGCAAATTAGGTGGTACCGCATGACTATGTGCTTGTTCTTCTGGTGTTGTCTAGGTTCCTTGGCTTGTGCAATAGCACCATTGTTGTCACAATACACGTCTAACGGATTGGACGAGCCCTGAACCACACCAAGATCCATGAGGAAACTCCTCATCCAAACAGCTTCCTTTGCTGCCTCTGAGGCGGCAATATACTCAGCCTTTGTTGTAGATGCAGACACAGTCTCTTGCTTGGAACTCTTCCAGCTTACAGCACCTCCGTTTATAATAAACACGTATCCGGATTGCGAACGAGAATCATCAGAGTCGGTAAGATAACTCGCATCTCTGTAACTCTTTACACTGAGTTCACCTTCACCACCATAAACCAAAAACATATCCTTAGTCCTTCTCAAGTACTTTAGGGTATTTTTAATCGCTGTCTAGTGGATTTCTCCAGGATCAGCCTTGTATCTTCTCACAACACTTAGAGCATAGGAAACATCTGGCCTAGTACAACTCATGGCATACATGATGGATCCGACTGCAGAACCATACGAAATCGCACTCATCTGACTTCGCTCATCAGTTGTCGAAGGACACTGAGTCTTGCTAAGTTTGACACCATGGGACATCGGTAAGAACCCCTTCTTAGACGATTCCATGTTGAACTTCTTCAACACTTTTTCCAAATAAGTACTCTGACTCAATCCAATGATCCTCCTTGATTTATCTCTATAGATCCGGATTCCGAGGATGTATGTTGCCTCACCCAAGTCTTTCATTGAGAAACTCCTTTCCAATGATTCCTTGGTTTCTTGCAACATCTGGACATCATTTCCAATCAGTAATATGTCATCCACATATACGATTAGAAAGTTTACTTTGCTCCCACTAAACTTCTTGAATAAACAAGAATCATGATCACTCTTGATGAAGCCAAACAATTTGATTACCTCATCAAAGCGAATATTCCAACTCCGAGATGGTTGCTTCAACCCATAAATGTATTTCTGAAGTTTGAACACCTTGTCAGCGTTAGCCGGATCGACAAAACCCTCGGGCTGTATCATATACACGTCCTCGGTTAAATTTCCATTAAGGAAAGTCGTTTGAACATCCATCTGCCATATCTCATAGTCGGAATAGGCTGCTATCGCTAACATGATGCGAACTGATTTAAGAATCGCTACGAGCGAGAAAGTCTCGTTGTAATCAACTCCTTGAACTTGTCGGAACCCCTTCATGACAAGGCGTGCTTTATAGACGGAAACATTTCCATCCATATCAGTTTTCTTCTTAAAGACCCATTTGCACTCGACGGGTCATGCACCGTCTGGCAGATCAACCAAGTTCCAAACTTGATTTTCATCCATGGACTTTAACTCGGATCTCATGGTTCCAAGCCATGACCCGGAATCAGATCCCACCATCGCTTTCGAATAATTTGCCGGCTCATCACTGTCTAACAGTAATATATCACGAACACTTCGTAATCTTGCCGATCTTCGTAGTACAGGTGCTGCTGCCCGCTCATCTACCACGACCGGCTCAACCTCCAAGGTTTTTGCCGACTCGCTACTAGCCGGTTCCTCTCGAATTTCTTCGAGCTGCACCGTGCTCCCACTTACTCCCCGACTGAGAAACTCTTTCTCAAGGAAGACACCGTTTCGAGCGACAAACACTTTGCCCTCTTCTCGGTTGTAGAAGTAGTAACCCAAGGTTTCCCTCGGATACCCTACGAAAATACACTTATCCGACTTGGCTCTAAGATTGTCCGACTGAAGTCGCTTGACAAAAGCTTCACAACCCCAAATCTTAAGAAAAGATAAGCTCGGCTTTTTTCTTGTCCACATCTCATGCGGTGTCTTCTCTACCGATTTTGATGGTACTCTGTTTAGTGTGAACACCGCTGTTTCTAGACAATAACCCCAAAATGATAAAGGCAGATCTGTTTGACTCATCATTGACCATACCATGTCCAACATGGTCCGATTCCGCCTTTCTGAAACACCATTCCTTTGTGGAATTCCTGGCGGAGTAAGTTGAGGAACTATTCCACAACTTTTCAGATGGTCATCAAACTCATGGCTCATGTACTCGCCTCCTCGGTCTGACCGAAGAAACTTTATTTTCTTGCCATGTTGATTCTGTGCTTCTTTCTGGAATGCTTTGAACTTTTCAAAGGCTTCCGACTTATGTTTCATCAAGTAGATATATCCATACCTACTCAAATCATCAGTGAAGGTAATGAAGTACTCATAACCACCCATGGATGTCATGCTCATTGGTCCACATACATCACTATGTACTAGTCCCAAAAGTCGGACGCCCTTTCGCAACTCTTTGCAAAAGGTGTCTTGGTCATTTTGCCGAGTAGGCAAGATTCGCATGTCTCGAACGACTCCAAGTCGAACGAAGTTTGGAGTCCATCATCATGGAGCTTCTTCAAGCGTTTCCAACTTATATGACCAAGCCGACAGTGCCAAAAGTAAGTCATATTCAGATCATTTTGTTTCAACCTTTTAACATTTATGTTATAAACCGACTCACCATTAAGATTCAAAATAAATAACCCGTCCTTGACGGGTGCAAAGCCGTGAAACATATCATTCAAATACAAAGAACAACCATTATTCTTGATATTCGACTCATAGCCTTGCCTCATCAAACATGAAGCAGAAATAATGTTTCGACTGAGCACTCGAACATAATAACAATTATTCAGTTCCATAATGAATCCGGAAGGTAAATGAAGTTGCATCGTGCCAACTTCCAACGCAGCAACTCTTGCTTTGTTGCCGACTCGAATATCAACCTCGCCTCTTGCTACGCTCCTAGTTCTTACTAGTCCCTGCAACGAGTTGCAGATTTGAATAACTGATCCGGTATCATATACCCAAGAACTATTAGGTGCATCAGCAAAATATATGTCTATAACATTGCAAACAAGTTGTAGAGGTCCCAACCTTTAATAAGGTAGAGATCCCTGTGTTTACAATGCTAGTCCCTGGATCAATAGCTAGCATCCACAGTTAAGATGTAATATCAAGAAACAAAGGTCATAATACAACTTTATAACTAGGAATAAAATAATTCATTACATCTTACATAGCTCATTTGGCTATCTCATTAGAATGCAACAGAAATAACTATAGCATGGAGTCCTTCATCTTCAAAGTGCCATAGGCAATCATGTTGGTTGTAGACTTGTAATCCTAATCAACATACTTCACTAACATCAAACAAACCTACAACATAATAAGTTACAGCCACAAGGGTCAATACATTTGAATTGTATTGGCAAGTGATACTATGGTAATATAGTGGATTCCATCATCTATATGCATTTGGCTATGTGGAGCTTAGGCTTGCTTTGCTCAATATAGATTTTCCTTATCATTTGAAAAACACTAAGGTTTTGTTTGGCAAAATCACCCAAGGCATCTCCCAATAGAAATTGGTGATCCTTTAACCCTTGTTCAACCACAAGTTTTTAACTTAGAAATTGGGATGAGGAGATTCTTGATAGCTTCCATGTCTTGATGCTCAAATTTGTCCTTTACAGGGACATGGCTAAGTACTTAGATTTTACACTCTGCAGAGGTGGTGCACTTTCCCCACAAGACTTGGTTTCACCAAGACAAGATCTTTCAGAATCCTTCCCTTAGACCATAATGGACGCGTTGCAACCTATCATTGCCCTACCACCAACTGTCCATTTGGCTAAGTTATTGCAACATATATGATCCAGACAGAGCCCATAATGCCAAGTGGATTCACTTGAAGCTTCTAAACATTTGACATCTCAAATCTCTTTGTTCCTGGGTGGCATTTCACAAGTGAGATACACAAGGTAAACCATAGAAATGGTCCTTGTGTAACCACTCAACCAAAAACCACCAAGCAAGTCTCTTTCCACCCAGGTGATTCATTCACTTAGTTGTTTTATTAAACAAAACACAAGTCCTTGACTTAGAAATATTCCATAGCATGAATATAATCCACCCTTGTTTTCTACTAGCTAAGCTAGTAGTAGGAATCTTAACTTCGGAAAATTCTACTAAGTTTTCATCTACTAGGATTTCCCATGGCATAGTTTATACTTAGCAAAAATTCCATGCAAGTCCTACTTAGAAATATCACTAATGCATAGTGAAAATATTGGGACAAAAGTATGAAGCATCACTTTCCTTTTTGGTAAAGGATATAAGTTCACTCCTTGATCTTGCAATAGCCACACTCTTCAAATTCCACTACAATTTTAATCAAGCAAGCAATATTCAATCTACTATTCAAGCAAACATCACATACAACAATAAAAACAAGGCACTGCATGTAAACATGCCAAAGATTGTTTTATTTGGAAAAGTGGTTTCTAATAGGTTATAAACATTTGAAAACACCTATTGGTCATTTACAAAAGTGGTAAAACCATTTGATATTAAGTTAGTGAAAAATGGCCACTTCAAATCATTTTTGTTTTGCTAGAAATGGTTCAAACCAAAGTAATATCTTCTAGTGTTTGACAAATACATTTTTAAACACAAATGTTAGTGTTTTATGGTCAAGTGTTCAATATTGAACCCATTTTGCAAAAGGTTTTACCTATAACCATTTTCGTACCAAATCAATATTTTATGTTGATGAAAATGCTTTTTAGCAAAGTAATAATTTATAGGGTTCATCAAATATATTTTTAAATCCTAAAACTTGGTGTTTAGGGTCAGAGAGTTTAAATCAAATCATTTTCCAAAGGTTTTACTCAAAAAGCATTTTTAACACATAAACCATATTTTCATTTAACTAGAAATGCTTTAATTCAAAGATTTATTCTTTAACTTCACAAAATACAATTTTAAATCCATAAGTTGGTTTCTATGGTCAGTAGGTTCAAAACAATCCATTTGCCAAAGATTTTACCATGAAAATATTGCTATAATAATTTTTATATTCAAAATATACCTACAAAGGTTTCTGCAAAAGAACCAATTTAACAGAAGCAATTTACTAAAAATGTACATGGTTGGATAGATTTTGTTTTTCTGATTCCATTTATATAAAATTTGCAAACTTTGGACGTGTGGATCAAAAGTTATAAATTTTGCAAGTTTAAATATCTAATAGAACATTTTCTAGTTTTTATAACAGAGTCAGTGCCACGTGGAATGTTTTGATTGGGCGATACCGTTTCACGTGGATCGCTTGATTCTAGCCGTCAGATCTAATGTGCATCGCACGGCTCACAGACATGATACCTCTTCGGTTAAGTCAATCTATCCTACTCGTTAGATCCAAATCGAACGGTGCACAGGCGCTTGGCCAACAATGGGCGGCGCTGGCGGCGGCGAGTGGCGGCGGCGCGCTCGGGCTGAGATGTTCCGGTGAAGTTAGGATGCAAGGGAGAGGAGGAGGTTGCTCACTGGGTTCGCCGCGACGTGCTGAAGCTCGAGGTGGTCGTCGCGGGGACAGGGGCGCACGGACGGGTCGGCAATCTCTCGCCGGAGTTGCTCCTGGCGACGGGTGCGCTCAGGCGTCATCAACGGTGAAGCTACAAGGAGCGCCAAGGCAAAGTAGGGGTCTCGTTAGATGCGCACGAGAGAGGGGAGTAAGCGAGCGTCAAATAGAGGGAGAGGGGTGGTCAGAGGTTACCGGGGGAGCTCGACGGAGTAATGGCAGACGATGGCGACGCTCAGGTGAAGACGTAGTCGAGCATCTGGGGCGCGCGCGGGCAAGTGGAATACACTGGTAGGTGCAGAGGTTCATGGGGAACAGGATCGTGTGGTCGAGGGGGCAAGGTGGGACGGTGGCTGGCCATAATTACTTGCGAAGCTCGTTGGAGACAGGGGCAGTTGAGGTCCAAATTTGGGCAGCCTAGTGGCTCCGGTCGAGTGAGATCTGAGGGGAAAGAAGGAGGAGGGCGAGTCGATTTATTGTGCATGATTGCTGGCCAATTCAACGCGGCAATTAACGAGGATTGAAGCCATCTTAAATGGGCAGAAAAGGCCGGCGAGGTTAGCGCGGGTGAGAAATACATTGAGCTGGCGGTTGGGCCGGGGCATCAACGAGAGAGAGAGAGAGAGAGAGAAAGAGTAGGGTCTAGCGGTCATAGTCAGCGCGGGTATGGGTCTAGGTGGGAAAGAAAACGTTGAGGAGGAAAGAGGTGGGCTGCTAGGCTGGACTGGGCTGGCTGGGCCTGGTTTGGCTGGTTCCCATTTTTTTTGTTTTGATTCATTTTTCTTTTTCTATTTTATTTTTCTATTTTGATTTTGTCCAAATGTTTTCAAACCTTGTTTGAATTCAAACCTTTTTCAAATGTTCATTATATTTCTATACTGTTTAAACTTGTATTTTAAATAACATTTTAGGAATAATTCTTTTATTCTTCTTATGGTTTTATTCTTTATTAAAATAGGCATTTGCCATTATTCAAATAAGATTAAACTTATTTTCAAACCTTTTATTTGAATTCTAATTTTCACTAAACCTTTTTAGTAGGTTTTATTTATTTAAATGGGGTGTTAAATAATTTACTATGAATTATTTGAAATATTTTAATATGATTTACTTATCATTTTTGAATGAGTATTTGTCTTCAATTAAATAAATCTTGATTATGGTTTTAATACCATATAATTTTATTGGAATAATCCTTATCCATTTATATTATTTGGATTATCTTTATTTTCATTTGCTTATGGATTTGTCCAAGATTTAATTTAGCTTTTCAAATACTCCTTATTTATTATTTCTTTCTTTATCTTATATCGTCCATATCTTTTTATTTAAAGTGCCAAATTTGGTGATTCCAATTTGTATAATTTTTATTTAATATTTATTTATCCTTTTAAATCTCTTTGGGATTATTTTCTCACCATTTGGTATGGATTTTTAGATAGGTGCTTTATTAGCTTTGGAGGAAATTTAATTTCCTTATCTTATTAAATTCATAAGATTTTATCTATGGCTTCAAATTGAATGAAATCAATTTCTATGGTTTTATAATATTTCCATTTGTCATTCTTGATCATTTATAAATGTTTGTTGTCAAATTTTATATGGAACAAATCCATGGTCTTAGAGATATCTTGGAAATCTTCCATTAGGGTTTTAGGGTTTATATTTTATTTTCCAAGTCTTTAAATTTCAAGATTCATTTATGAAGAATGCATTTCACTTGATTTGAATTTCTTTGGATTCAAGCTTTATTCAAAGTTTGTTTCAAGATGGGTTTTTAAGTTTCCATTTAGAAACAAAAGTTTCTTTTCACCCTAAATTTGAAGAATTATTTATTTTGTTTATTTATTTTTCACATTTCAAAATTTGGAATATTTTGGGATGTGACAGGCTACCACCCTTAAAAGAGATCTCGTCCCAAGATTTGGGAAGGCTAGAGGTTACAAATTGGTTTCAAGGAAACTAGGGCACTACCACCCTTAAAAGGTTCCAACTAGATTACATCTTCGCTTGCTTGGGATCTTGATGAATCTTCTCTAGGCAAACATCTTCATAGTGTCCTTTGTTTCCACACTTGAAACATGTGACAAGGCTGAGATCCTTCATAGGCTTATTTGTCTTGTACTTCATCTTTTCTGGACAATTTCTTGCATAATGTCCTTGGTTACCACAATTGTAACATGTGACAAGATTGAGCTCCTCACGTATCTTCTGTGGGCAAGTTGATACATAATGGCCTAGCTCTTTGCAGTTGTTACACCACACTTGGCTAATTTCCTTATACTTCTTTTTCTTCTCTAGACATTCATTTGCATAGTGTACCATCTCTTTGCAATGGCAACACTGCACTTGGCTTTTGTCCTTCTTCTTCTTGGGTTCATCCAAAGCTAGGAGTTCTTCTAGTTCATGTTCTTCATATCTCACCTCAAAGGTGGGAAAGTCTCCTTGTCTCCTTAATCTTTTTCTTGGTAATACATATGTCTCTTCTTCTCTCCATCAAGGTGAGTCATATTGCATGGAGGTGCAATCTGAGATTTCCCTTTGTCTTCATCCCTCTTGGTAGAAGTTGTTCCTTCATGGGGGTTTACAAACTGTTGATGCACTCCACCTTGTTTCCTTTGTTGAACTATGGAATAGATGGGGCATTGGATAGGGACATGATTATTTCCTTCACATAGGAAACAAGTAGCTTGAGATGTGGGGCATTGATTAGTTGGATGTTTCTCTTCACAATTAGGGCATTGATCTTAATGCTCTTTGGAAGTGTGGTTAATGTCTCCACAAATATTGCAAGCTTGAGTTCCTTCTATAATATCATCCTTGACATCATTGTTGTCACAAACTCCTTGGGAAAGGTTGTCTTTCATGTTGATCATTTCAGTGGTCATCCCTTGCAACAATTGGGATTGGATTTCCAAAAACTTTTGCATGGTTGGGTCTAACTCATTGTTGGTGTCTAAAAACTGAGTTGTCATCTGATTCAACTGGGTTTGATTTCCTAATAGTTGTTCTCTCATGTGCATCTCTTGGTTGTTGTTGTCACCATTCTTGATGTTGGATTTTCTTGGAGTAGTCATCTGTTTGGGTTGGATTGGGATTATAATAGATAAAATATTTCTAAGGAAATAGTTCTAATCACACACATCACAACTCACACAAGAAAGGTGCAAGCAATCACAAACAAACATTCCACTCAAACCACAAGTTTCAAGCACATTTTTAGACAACAAAATATTTTGTTACACCACATAAGTTGGTGTGTTTGATTTAGTCTAAATATGGTGGTCCAACTATATGGTTCACTTGTGATCATTCCATCCTTCTTAGTTGATTCCTCATGAACAAGATCTTTGTATCCTTGGAGAATTTCTTGCATCTTTGTCACAAGACTTCATACGTGATGATGATTCCTTCTAAGTTGTGTTTCCTTAATCTTCAAGTCTTGAGCAACACTTCTTGTCTCACTTGTAGTCCTTAGTGATATCTAAGTTGAAGTCCTTGGTGCAATTAAAGTTGAAGTCCTTTGATGATGTTGAAATCTTCGCTCAAGTTTAAGTCTTTGCTTATGGTGAAGTCTTTGCTCATGTTGACGTCTTGTACATCAAGTTTGAAAAGGAAGAGATGTAGAATTAAAACCAAAAAGGTTGAGGAACGAGTTAACAAGATTGTTTGTAAATAAGTTTTGGAACAAATACAACTCCTATTTTTCTAAGGGGTTTTGTCCAATCCTAGGGTTACAAATCCTACGGGCAACACAGTGCTCTGATACCATCTATAGAGGTCCCAACCTTTAATAAGGTAGAGATCCCTATTTTTACAATGCTAGTCCCTGGATCAATAGCTAGCATCCATAGTTAAGATGTAATATCAAGAAACAAAGGTCATAATACAACTTTATAACCAGGAATAAAATAATTCATTACATCTTACATAGCTCATTTGGCTATCTCATTACGATGCAGCAAAAATAACTATAGCATGGAGTCCTTCATCTTCAAAGTGCCACAGGCAATCATGTTGGTTGTAGACTTGTAATCCTAATCAACATACTTCACTAACATCAAACAAACCTGCAACATAATAAGTTACAGCCATAGGGTCAATACATTTGAATTGCATTGGCAAGTGATACTATGGTAGTATAGTGGAGTCTATCATCTATATTCATTTGGCTAGGTGGAGTTAGGCTTGCTTTGCTCAAAATAGATGTTCCTTATCATTTGAAAACACTAAGTTTTTGTTTGGCAAATCTCACCCAAGGAATCTCCCAATAGAAATTGGTGATCCTTTAACCCTTATTCAACCACAAGTTTTTAACTTAGAAATTGGGATGAGGAGTTCTTGATAGCTTCCATGTCTTGATGCTCAAATTTGTCCTTTACCAGAGACATGGCTAAGTACTTATAGTTTACACTCTACAGAGGTGGTGCACTTTCCCCACAAGACTTGGTTTCCCCAAGACAAGATCTTTCAGAATCCTTCCCTTAGACCAGAATGGACGCGCTCCAAACCTATCAATCCCCTACCACCAACTGTCCATTTTGCTAAGTTATTGCAACCTATATGATCCAGGCAGATCCCATAATGCCAAGGGGCTGCACTTGAAGCTTCTCAACATTTGACATCTCAAATCTCTTTGTTCCTGGGTGGCATTCCACAAGTGAGATACACAAGGTAAACCATATAAATGGGCCTTGTGTAACCACTCAACCAAAAACCACCAAGCAAGTCCCTTTCCACCCAGGTGATTCATTCACTTAGTTGTTTTATTAAACAAAACACAAGTCCTTGACTTAGAAATATTCCATAGCATTAATATAATCCACCCTTTGTTTTCTACTAGCTAAGCTAAGCATGATAGTAGTAGGAATCTTAACTTAGGAAAAATCTAGTAAGGTTTCATCTACTAGGATTTCCCATGGCATAGTTTATACTTAGAAAAAATTCCATGCAAGTCCTACTTAGAAATATCACTAATGCATAGTGAAAATATTGGGACAAAAGTATGAAGCATCACTTCCCTTTTTGGTAGAGGATATAAGTTCACTCCTTGATCTTGCAATAGCCACACTCTTCAAATCCCACTACAATTTTAATCAAGCAAGCAACATTCAATCTACCATTCAAGCAAACATCACATACAACAATAAAAACAAGGCAATGCATGTAAACAAGCCAAAGATTGTTTTATTTGGAAAAGTGGTTTCTAATAGGTTATAAACATTTGAAAACACCTATTGGTCATTTACAAAAGTGGTAAAACCATTTGATATTAAGTTAGTGAAGATGGCCACTTTAAATCATTTTTGTTTTGCTAGAAATGGTTCAAACCAAAGTAATATCTTCTAGTGTTTGACAAATAATATTTTAGTGTTTTATGGTCAAGTGTTCAATATTGAACCCATTTTGCAAAAGGTTTTACCTATAAACCATTTTCATACCAAATCAATATTTTATGTTGTTGAAAATGCTTTTTAGCAAAGTAATAATTTATAGGTTCATCAAATATATTTTTAAATCCTAAAACTTGGTGTTTAGGGTCAGAGAGTTTAAATCAAATCATGTTCCAAAGGTTTTACTCAAAAAGCATTTTTAACACATAAACCATATTTTCATTTAACTAGAGATGCTTTAATTCAAAGATTTATTCTTTAACTTCACAAAATACAATTTTAAATCCATCAGTTGGTTTCTATGGTAAGTAGGTTCAAAACAATCCATTTTCCAAAGATTTTACCATAAAAATACTGCTAGAATAATTTTGTATTCAAAATATACCTACACAAGTTTCTGCAAAAACAACCAATTTAACAGAAGCAATTTACTCAAAGTACATGGTTGGATAGAGTTTGTTTTGATGATTCCATTGATATAAAATTTGCAAAATTTGGACGTGTGGATCAAAAGTTATGAATTTTGCAAGTTTAAATATATAATAGATCATTTTTTGGTTTTTATAACAGAGTCAGTGCCACGTGCAATGTTTTGATTGGGTGATACCGTTTCGCGTGGATCGCTTGATTCTAGCCGTCAGATCTAATGTGCATCGCATGGCTCATAGACACGATACCTCTTCGGTTAAATCAATCTATCCTACTCGCCAGATCCAAATCGAACGGTGCACAGGCACTTGTCCAACAATGGGCGGCGCTGGCGGCGGCAAGTGGCGGCGGCGCGCTCGGACTGAGATGTTCCGGCAACGTTAGGACGCAAGGGAGCGGAGGAGGTTGCTCACTGGGTTCGCCGCGACGTGCTGAAGCTCGAGGTGGTCGTCGCGGGGATAGGGGCGCACGGACGGGTCGGCAATCTCTCGCCGGAGTTGCTCCTGGCGACGGGTGCGCTCGGGAGTCGTCAAAAGTGAAGCTACAAGGAGCGCCAAGGCAAAGTAGGGGTCGCGTTAGATGCGCACGAGAGAGGGGAGTAAGCGAGTGTCAAAGAGAGGGAGAGGGGTGGTCAGTGGTTACCGGGGGAGCTCGACGGAGTAATGACAGATGGTGGCGACGCTCAGGTGAAGACGTAGTCGAGCATCTGGGGCGCGCGCGGGCAAGTGGAATACACTGGCAGGTGTAGAGGTTGATGGGGAACAGGATCGTGTGGTCGAGGGGGCAAGGCGCGACGGTGGCTGGCCGGAATTGCTTGCGAAGCTTGTCAGAGACAGGGTCAGTTGAGGTCGAAATTTGGGCAGCCTAGTGGCTCCGGTCGAGTGAGATCTAAGGGAAAAGAAGGAGGAGGGCAAGTTTATTTATCATGCGTGATTGCTGGACAATTCAACGCGGCAATTAACGAGCATTTAAGCGAGCTTAATTGGGCAGAAACGGCCGGCGTGGTTAGCGCGGGTGGGGAAGATAGTGAGCTGGCGGTGTGGACGGGACGTCAGCGAGAGAGAGAAAAAGCGTGGGGTCCAGCGGTCATAGTGTGCACGGGTGTGGATCTGGGTGGAAAAGAAAACGTTTCAACAAGGGAAGAGGTGGGCTGCTGGGCTGGACTGGGCTTGCTGGGCCTGGTTTGGCTGGTTCCCTTTTTTTATTCATTTTTCTTTTTCTATTTTCTTTTTCTGTTTTGATTTTGTCCAAATGTTTTCGAACCTTGTTTCAGTTCAAACCTGTTTCAAATGTTCAGTATATTTCTATACTATTTAAACATGTATTTTAAATAACATTTTAGGAATAATTCTTTTATTCTTCTTATGGTTTTATTCTTTATTAAAATAGGCATTTGCCATTATTCAAATAAGATTAAACTTATTTTAAAACCTTTTATTCGAATTCTAATTTTCACTAAACCTTTTGAGTAGGTTTTATTTATTTAAATGGGGTGTTATATAATTTACTTTGAATTATTTGAAATATTTTAATATGATTTATTTATCATTTTTGAATGAGTATTTGTCTTCAATTAAATAAAACTTGATTATGGTTTTAATACCATATAATTTTATTGGAATAATCCTTATCCATTTGCTTATGGATTTGGCCAAGATTTAATTTAGCTTTTCAAATACTCCTTATTTATTATTTCTTTCTTTATCTTATAACGTCCATATCTTTTTATTTAAATTGCCAAATTTGGTGATTCCAATTTGTATATTTTTTATTTAATATTTATGTATCCTTTTAAATCTCTTTGGGATTATTTGCTCACCATTTGGTATGGATTTTTAGATAGGTGCTTTATTAGCTTTGGAGGAATTTTAATTTCCTTATCTTATTAAATTCATAAGATTTTATCTATGGCCTCAAATTGAATGAAATAAATTTCTATTGTTTTATAATATTTCCATTTGTCATTCTTGATCATTTATAAATGTTTGTTGACAAATTTTATACGGATCAAACCCATGGTCTTAGAGATATCTTGGAAATCTCCCATTAGGGTTTTAGGGTTTATATTTTATTTTCCAAGTGTTTAAATTTCAAGATGCATTTATGAAGAATGCATTTCACTAGATTTGAATTTAGTTGGATTCAAGCTTTATTCAAAGTTTGTTTCAAGATGGGTTTTAAAGTTTCCATTTATAAGCAAAAGTTTCTTTTCACCCTAAATTTCAACAATTATTTATTTTTTTTATTTATTTTTCACATTTCAAAATTTGGAAAATTTTGGGATGGGACACAAGTGTACCTAAGTCGGAAGTCATACCTCCACTCTTGGCTTTGTCGGCCAAGTACTTGCTGCAGTTCCTCTTCCAGTGGCCATCCGCCTTGTAGTAGAAGCAAGTGGATCCGGCTGAAGGAGATGGCTTAGTCCCGGAGGAAGCACTTGGGACCGGGTCCTGAGCCTGCTTTCCTCCTGACTTAGCCTTCTTCTTAGTCCAAGAACTCTTCTTGAACTTAGCCTTATTTTGCACCATCAACACTTGACTGGGGCCCTTTTTGAGATCCGCCTCTGCCTGCTTGAGCATCCCATGCAATTCAGTGAGCTTCTTATCCATACCATGCATGTGGTAGTTCAAAATGAACTGCCCATATGCACTAGTAAGAGAGTTCAGAATTATATCCGTAGCGAACTCTTCGCTAATGGGGTAGCCAAGCCTCTCAAGAGACTGCACTTAACCAACCATTTTGATCACATGCGGACTCAGTGGATCACCATCCTTAAGCTTGCAACTCAGCAAAGCCTGAGAGACTTGATACCTCTCAGTCTTCGCCTGAGCCTGGAACATACTTTTGAGGCTTTCGATCATATCGTAGGCCTAAACATGCTCGAACTGCTTTTGCAAGTCCGGTTCCATGTGAGCAAGCATAAGACAGCTAATATTCATGGACTCATCCTTATCCCGATGGTAGGCATTGGTGGAAGCGACAGTAGCATTCTCATTCGGCTCATCTGGAAGTGGGTTGTGTAGGACATGGTCCTTCTTTTTTTGTTTGAGAACAATTCTTATATTTCGATACCAGTTGGTAAAATTAGTGTCATTCAGTTTATCTTTCTCAAGGATAGTTCTCAACGCAAAACCGGATATCTAAGAGTGACTGCTACTTGGTGCCATGATATACAACAGAAAATATGCAAAATACTTATGACATGTATTCATAAAAGAGCAAGCATATTAAACATTTTAATATTTTATGCTTCCACTAGAACCAACACCCCTCCGATGGTTACTTAGTGATTCAGGATCCTAAATAAGCAAGTCGGCTAGTGAGATTTAGCATCACCGCTAGCCGCCAAGTGATCTAGGTAGACAACTCCTTGTCAATCGTATGTCATACGACTCCTGTTGGACGGGTGGCATCACATGCCCCGGCTCCCATCCAACTTTTCCCTGAGTCCCACAACCGTTTTGACAGAACCGTCTAGCTTACCGAGTGTTTCCACAGTAAGAGTCCTACTCGAACCCACCTAGTCGGAAAGAATTGGCAACACCTCAATTTTATGAGCCCACTACCAAAAATGTTCGACTTGTGATGGTGCCAACACTGGCGGGAAAACCGACTAGACCTTCTTTGAGGGATAAAGTTTTACCGACTATCTAATAGAGGTAAAATAGAGACATAACAATAACACATAATAAAATAATCATAATGTGAAATGGTATGGCTCCCTTCATGGCGATCTCCATCTCCATAAATCCGTGATTCGCAGATCACGTACGGATTACACACATACATCACATGCACATGAACCATACCATTCACAACTTCCTGCAAAAACAAGTTATGCTCTTCGATCACCACATCTGGATTTACATGTCACAGTCTACCACGATGGCGGAAGCCGGCCGGTAGGGGTATGTCATTCCACGACCTCAGCAGTATGATCACGGAAATCTGATCTACCATTTCCCGAGTACAGTTGATCCAATCAACCTCGTACAAAACCGATCTATCTCATAGATCGATCACCAAAACAGCATATAGATCTCATCTACAGCCTACCGCATATCACATATGTGAGATCTCGAGCCTAAAACCAGAAGCTATTGCTCTGATACCACTGTTGGGCCACACAGAGATAAAACAAAACTTTTCCTCTAACGTGGTGATCCCAAGATCCAGCTAGGGTAGAAGGCCACGAGCTTTACCACTAGACGCGCAGTTGCGGATTACTAATGAAGGGCGTCAGTTGATGCAGTGCAGTCCTTTGCGATCCGATCGTCCTGGTGCTGATCGTACAACACCTCTGCTGGTATCCACACATGCAAGGAGGAGCACCGACGTCGAACTGATAGGTTCGTAACGGCGGCAGGACTGCTGTGGAGCTAGGGTTTCCAACACATGGAATGACCTAACCAAACAACGATTAACCTTTTTGGGTTATGATGCTCCACTATATATAGGGAGTGAATGTGGGCTCTGCTCGCGCGACCCATTCACTAAAGCCCATATAATGTTAGTCCCTGCGAGTCCAACTCACTGACTCTGTCCAAATCAGGCTCGGGTCCAACCCAACCAGATTTCCAGTTCAGATCCAATCCAAACTTGCTCCCGCTCTTAAGTGTGTGACCCCGCAGGATCATGGCTACTTGGACACGATTGGAGTCCGACTCTCAATCGATCAGTCGGTAGTGGCTCCTAGTAGAATGTGCCGACTCCCAAGTACCAAAGAGTCATGACGACTTGCCTTTCCAATGTGACTTGCGTCCGAGTCCCTTTTGCCTCACGATATACCTTGTCAGACTATAGGTGAATATATGTCATCCCTTAAATACTCCGACTCTCTTCTCGATCCGAGATAAGTGATTCAGCCGACTAACTCTTAGTCGATCGCCTTAGTAAACACTTAACCGAGTCGTGCATGGCCATGCTTTCCGAATCATATCATCCGAGAGGGCCCAGAGAATATCTCTCCAAGTGGAGGGGCAAAATCCCATCTTGGTTATTCACATCACGCAGCTTGATTCTCAGTCGACCCGAACTCTGCCTTTATAACTGCCCAGTTACGGATAAGTCGGTGATCCTCAACTCAGACTATGCAATAACCTCAGGTCTAAGGATTACATTAATTGAGATATACAAATGACAACTTGTTCGTTGTACCTCAATATGGGTCAATCCGACTCGCCAAACTCTTTAGCCAAGTCTGTGTAAGTTGGAATAGCATCTCCATGCCCATGACAAGTGGAACCGAGTCATCAAGCCAACTTTCACATTGGTCTAAGTTGTGTGTCCAGCACAACCTCAATGACCAAGGATATTTAGTACAAACAACATGAATGGATAGTTCCACAACCGAATCACATATTCAATTATACACATCATATGTTTATACAAGGACTACTTAATATCTTTATGAATACAATGGGAAATATCATCATACATTATTGCCTCTAGGGCACATTCCCAACAACACCGACCGGCGAGGTCGTCTCTTCTCCCCAAGACAGAGAAAAGGTGTACCTCAAAGCCCAACTGGTACTTGATGTCTCCCTCCCAATATCCGGCTTCTTCATAGAGGTCCTTAGCCACTATCGGGTTCAACCTGAGAACCTTTCTCCGAATAGCATCCTCGCGCTTAGCGACTACACGGCACTTTGTGAGGGCTACCTAGGAATTAGTCCTAGGTTAGATCTGTTTATATATTTCTTCACCGTCAAGAGGGAAGACGGTGTGAGCAAGGATGATCTCATAAATTGTGGAACTATTAGCTTCAAGATCCGGCCTGGCCGGCGGTTCCCCGACATTGTAGGCCACGAGTCCTGCAAGAACTGGTAGAGGACGTACTTCTACGGCCCAGATATCCCTCTATATGGCCGAGAAGGAACATACCTGGATTTTGTCGGTGGAGCTTCCACTGAAGCCCCGACATGGAGATCCCAAGCCCTCCTTCCCTCCGATGACGAAACCTCCCGTGCTGTAAAGCGGATCGAGTGGCTCATAGAAACGGGTCTGACAGGGTTGGACCTAGCCATGTGTTGGTTTATCAGGCTGATCTAGCCTATGAAGCACCGCGCGAAGCTCATGTACCAGTATAACAAGGATAGGAAGGATAGCCTTCGCATCTCCGAGGACAACTTATCGAGTGACTCCATCAAGCTCCGCCTCAAAGACATCGTCAAGGTGAAGGACAACAAGCATGGCTTCACCATCACCTACGACATGTCAGAGGGCGGCATGTGCCCAGAGGTACCTGTTTATTTTTCGTGTATGACATATACTCCAGTTATTCCGTCTAGCCATTTGAAGGGAATATGCCCGAGTGGCAATAATAAAGTGGTTATTGTCGTATTCCTTATTTATGATAAATGTTTATTTTGGATGCTATAATTGTATTAATACGGAAACATTAATACATGTGTGTTTAATAAAAAAAAGAGAGTTCCTAGTTATACCTCTCTTATAAACTAGCTCCTTGATTAACAAGATGATCAAAGGTTTTCTAATCATGGACATTGGATGTTGTTAATAGAGAGGTCACAACATTGTTGGAATTATGTGATGAACATTCATCCGAAGTATAGCATTACGATCAAGGTCATTGTGTTTATATCGCTATAACATCATTTGAAGTAATCTTAATATTTAGACCATGAGATCATGTCAATCACTAACACCGGAAGAGTATCTTGATAACATCAAACGTCACACCGTAATAGGGTGACTATAAAGATGGATTCAGTGCGACGAAGGTGTTATGTTGAGGCTCATGGATCAAGAGTGGAATTTTTCTATCCTGATGACGGAGAGATATACTCTGGGCCCTCTCGGTGATATCAAAGTAGTTAGCTTGCAAGCAAGTAATTTGATCACTAGAATGTTATATCACGGGAACGAGAAAAGAGTACATGTCGATAACGAGATCAAACTAGGTATGGAGATACCGATGATCGAATCTCGTACATGTAATATATCGTGAGACAAAGGGATTGAGTTACATGCGTATAAGGTTCACACGATCATAGAAGTCATCGTTGAATATGTGGGAGTCAATATGGATCTCCGGGTCCCGCTGCTGATTATTGATCGGAGAGGGGTATCGATGATGTCTGCATTATTCGCGAACCGTAGGGTGACACACTTAAGGGGTACCGACACCATTTGGAGCAAATAATAGGCCAGGGAAAGAATTACAAAGCGCAGGAATTATTTCACTAGACACCATAACTGTTTTGGTTGAAATTGCTAAAACTGTTTCTGCATGTGAAATTGAAATGTTATAAGGGGCTTTATGTGAATGTTTGTTAATTAGAGTAATTAACGAAATTCTGAATAAATAAATAAAAGAGTTTTATTTAAATAGAGATTACATTAAATTTGGTGGAAATTTAATAGGAATTTGATTGGAGAAAATGGAGGGTCATATTTATGTTAGTGGAGCTTCCACCACATGAATGAGGGAGAGGTTGGGGCACCTCCATGGCCAGCGGCCATGCCCCCTTGGTCTGCCCCCTCCCCCTATATAAGGATCCCCTCCTCCTCCTCCACTCTCACACCTCCTCGTGAAGGATCTCTCTCCCCCCATTAGAATTACCCCATGGTCTCGGATCAGCGAGATACATGTTCCCGGTGGCTTTTTCTGGAAGGATCGCTGGAGTGAGGGCACGCAGGTTGTCGGGGTACCCGGACATGTGTGCGATCACCGATGCACCACTACTTTGTAGTGCTGGACTTGATGGTGCTGGACCGGCTGGACCAGATGGACTTCATCACGATCTTGAGATCGGCAAGCGTTCGACTATATCATCCGTGAGTACAACCTCGTTAACGCTATTTGGTCTTCGAGGGTATGTATTCTATGGATGTATCTAGTAGATAGATCTTGGTACTTTGTTGTTCCCATCGTAGGAAAAAAATTCTATGCTGTGAACCCTATAGTGGTATCAGAGCGGGATCTATGCGTAGATGCTTTGCACGGGTAGTTCACATATGAATATGTGGGTGCTGATGGTCATGTTATTACGTCTTCCTTGTACTTTGGATATTGGTGGAATAGTGGGATGAAGCGGCCTGGACAAACTTTACATGTCCGCGCACATGAGACCTGTTCCACGCTTGACATGCAACTAGTTTTGCATAAGTGGCTAGCGGGTGTCTGTCTCTCCTACTATAGTAAATATCTAATTAGAAAACAAGTTGTCAATAATTTGGTTATCCTCGTTGTGGTTCCATGTTCGTAGGTAAGAATGGTTATATCTCCGAAATCCCTCAACCACATAAAACTTACAATGGATAAATTAGAAGCGTCTAGTTTAGATTGTTGCTGGACTAGTGTCATGATATGGTGATGTTGTAAGTAAAAGTATAAGTCGATACTCTTATAACACACATAATATGTAAATTCCATAGACCTTGGCCTTACACATAAAGGAATGATGGAGATCATACCACGATGCACATGATAACGATCATGTGATGTTTGTTGCATATTATATTGCTAGTTTGGCGTTTTATTAGCATAGAAATATGCTCCCTCATTTAGATATCTAGATAAAGTGACAATGTTTTGCCGCTTCAAGACATCACGTGATGGTCGGGTGTACTTGAATCCACGAGCATATCTCGGGTGTAAGACAGTTTTACGCACGCGAATACTAAGGTTCTTACTTGGCGAACCTAGATGTGCAGAAATGGCCTCGGAACACGGACCGAAAGGTTAAGCATGAGTCATATGCTTGATATGATGACCATGTAGATGCTCGCCTTTGAAGCTACACCAACTCACGTGATGATCGGACTTGGTGTAGTGGATTTGGTTCATGTAATCACCAAAATACACGAGGGATGTCGTTTTTGAGTGGGAGTTCATTTCTAATTTTGGATTAGTAGAACTCAATTTTTCATAAATTAAATCAAAGTGAATTTGCATAATTTGTTATAGTCATTGGCATTCGTTCACCACCTTATGCTTAGTTGCAATTGAGATAATAGAACTATAGAATTCTGGATATTTACTTTACGAACTGGTATTGTATTGTGTTGAGTGTCAATCTAATGTTTATAGTCCTATTGAAACTTTCAGCAAACTTTGTTTACTCCGTGAAGTTTAATAATTAGTTTTAAATTGAGAGTGATAATTCCAATGTTATTATTTAAAGTAACATGTTTGCCTTCATGATTCTTGATTTAAATATCGAGATTATCTAGGAGCTGAAAGAATTGTTTCAGAAACCATCATGTGTGGCATATATAACGATATCTGAAAAAATATTTTGGTTGCAATATGATAGAGTATAATATATGTTCTCATATTGGATGAGAATTTGCAAAGGTTGGAGATGCTAGACATCATAATCATCCAAAAAGGTTTTGGAAAGAAATGCTATACTCACGATTCGCCTTTATAAGCTACATTATCTTGATCATGACAGTCGTCATGATAAGGATGAATAGAAGATGTATGTAAAGTGTTTACTACACTAAAATATTACTAAAGAATAGATTTTGGAAGAACGTCATTCATTTGATGATGGTCGTCTACTTGAAAGTGCAAGTCCAAAGGTATTAGTATTTAAATATACACACTTTGGACTTTTGATGTTGACAGATTTTTTTAAAAGGAAAGGAAATGCTGAAAGATAATCTATAAAATATATTTGGCAGAAAAGAAAAGATTGGAAATATCCAGTTTAGGTATATAGATGATATACATGTTATGGCTGTATTCTTTGCTTGTTAAACAATGTGGTTCTTGTGTATTGAATACCAAATTGGTTGGTATGAAATTTCATACAGAACGACGCAATTCATGAACCACAATGGCCTAAGTAACTAGCAAGAGAATATGTGATGATGTTCATCTAAAACAAACAAACCGTTGTTTATATTTCTCGTTGACATCAAAGCTTGCCTTCAAGATTTGTTTTAATAATAGTTATTTGAATCAGGCATTATGAGAACAAAGATTGTTCAAATAATTACTGTATTCCATATAATATAGATGATTTACAAATCCAGTTGGAGAAATCACATTCATAAAACTAATGCTAAAATGTCGCAAGACAAATGATTGGAAGATCACTTACGAAGTGACATCGTTGTTTAAATTATATTGGAAAGAAAATATGAAGAAACTCCATTTTCATGGATTTTTGGAGTCTTTGATTTGATCAAATGACGCTTGTGATACTTTCCTCAGGATAATTAAAACTTTGATTAAAGGCCAAAGAAGAACGAACGACTAAAATATTGTAATTTATACATATCGATGTACGTAGTCCATTATGTGTAGTCGTAAGAGATGTATTTCAACTTCATATGCTTTCTCCAGAAATTTGAGTGAATATTCACTTAATGAGAAAGAAGTAGGAAATATTTAAAAATGTTCAAAGATTTTCAAGATGAAGTGGAAAATCATTGTAACGAGAAAATAAATAATTTATGATTTTATCATAAAGGGATTTATTTGAGTTGCAAGTTTAGCAAAACACCTAGATTTGCATCTCCCGAAACACAATAGGAATATGGAGTGTTTGAGATTTGTAATGAAACCTTGTTTGACATGGTCAAATAAAAGGTGTTATTTATGAAACTGCCATTATGTTTTAAAATATTAAAGCTTTAGAGACTACCTCTTTTACACTGAAAAGAGCTCCATCTTGATCCATTGAAATGACACCATGTAATTTATTGTTTGGCGTAAAACCCATGTTTTCCTTTCTTAAATTTTGGTATGCTAAGCATAAGTAAGATGTTTTCCACCAAAGTCGGATGAGCATGTCTTTGTACGTTATTTCGAATAACAATTGGATATTCCTCCATAACACCGAGGACAAAAGGGTTTGTCACTTGAAACGTGAAGTTTGTTGAAAAAGGAATTTTTCACGAAATTTTAGTGGGAGGACAATAGAACTTTGATAAGGTTAACGAACCTTATCTATATGTGCCGAGCAGCGCTAGAAAACGTTCCGGAGGCAGCCATAATGCTCATGGATCACGTGCCCCAAAGGTTATGGTGGTGGAGGTCTAAGTTCCTATTGAACCAAGTAGGTCGGATAAACAATCAAATGCTAAGATTTGAGAGTAAATCATTGTTGTTTGACAATGATGAACTGACTACATGCAAAGAAGCGATGATGGGCCTTGACTCTGTCAAATGTCTTGAAGCCATAAAATCCGTGATAGTTCCATACACGAGAAATCAAGATTTTTGAACTTGGAAGACCCTCCAGAAAGGTGTAAAAACCTATCGGTCGTATTTGGATCTATAAAGAAATAGACATGGATGTTTCACATCTATGAAATAGTCGACATGTCGTAAATTATTTTACAACAATGTTCAAGGAGTTGACTATGACAAGATTTGATCTTTCATAAGCGATATTTAGTCTGGACAGATTAAAGTAGCAACCACTACATATAATTTGGTATATGGTAGATGAATAAACAAAACAAAGTTATTTTAATAGAATGGTTACCTAGGATGTGTGCATGACATGATCCAAAGTGTTTTGTAAATTCAAAGGATGCTAAAAAGGGCATGCAAACTTCATTGGTTGAAGTAAGCATCGCGGAGTTGGAATCTTCATCGTGATGAAACTGTTAAAGGAGTTTTCATCAGCAGACGATGAAGATGCTTGCACTTGCAAGAAATTAAGTGGGATCGCTGAGACATATTTCTAATACATTATGTGGAGGACATCATGTTGATTGGAAATGATGTATCTTTTATCGACAATGGTTAAGAATTTGATTTCTATGAAAGACTTAGGAAAAACCCAAATATTTAGCATGAATATCTACATGGATAGATAGTGACGCTAATATGGTCATGCCAAACGTACATATATGAGATATTGAAGGGGTTCAATATAGAAACGACGAGAAAAGGATCTTGTCGCATGGAAAGAATTGAATCAAGATTCAAGTGTATCGACACTTGATAAGTGAAACAAGATTCAAGTTCTTTGACACTTGATGAGATCACTAGAATGTTTTGATCAATCATACCATGATATGTACACATCCAAGTATGTCCTATGCTCAATTAGAATGAATCATTGGACGATAGTAAGGATATTCTTAGAATGAATCATAAAATGATCATTGGACGATAGTAAGGGTTCAAGTGTTATGAGCATAAACTAGAATGAATCATAAAATGATCAATGGACGATAGTAAGGATATCCTTATAATCTTTTGGAAGAATTAAGAATATATTCCTTTTGTATAAGAGACAAATACTTCACTGAAAAATGATATTAGTTTTGTCACAAGATACAAACTAATTTCATCTCAATTTAAACTATGGGTGGCACAATGAAATGGAAAGAAATTTCAATGACGGATTTGGATGAATTCCAAAGTTAAGAAATTGTGACGAATACTACAACAAAATGCTAAGTATATGACTGTTACAATAGGAGCAAAGGAGGGCATTTGTGTCAAGTAGTTTGTTATCAAACTAAAGTGTGGTTCGTAACGGGCTAACACTAAAGATATATTGTAGGAAAATTGTATCGACATGATTTAACCCCAAGGAACTAAAGGTCTCACCAAAAGACCAAATTTATACAATGCCATCTCATTGGAGAATGAGTGATGCGTGAAGACACAAAGACATGCAAATACCCATGGACCTGATGTCACATCCCAAAATTTTCCAAATTTTGAAATGTGAAAAATAAATAATTGATGAAATTTAGGGTGAAAAGAAACTTTTTGATTCCAAATGGAAACATCAAAACCCATCTTGGCCAAACAAATGAAATGAAAGATTATTGATTAATAAAAAGAGTAAAGGATTATTTAAATAAAATCATAAGGATTTATTATTATCCAAATTTACTTAAAATATGAGAATTCCCAATTTAAATGAACATTAAATCATATTAAAGTATTTTAAATAATAATTCAAAGTGAAATTATTTTCCACTAAAGCATAAATAAAACCTACTGAAAAAGGTTTGGTAAAATTTAGAATTCAAATAGAGTTTGAAAACATTAATAAAATCTTATTTGAATTAAGACAAGGGCCTACTTTAAATAATTAATATACCCTAAAAGAATAAAAGAAATATTCTAAAATAAAATTTAGAATATGTTAATAAACATTATTAAAATCTACTCAAAGTTTGGTAGCGGTTTGAATTCAAATGGTGTTTAAATTAATTGAACAAAAAATCAAAACAGAAAAGGAAAGAGAAAAATATTCTGAATAAAAAAAGAAACTAAGCAACCCAACCCATCTGGCCCAACTAGAGCCCAGCAGTGCAGCCCACTCCTCCCCCTCTCGCGAAGCGTTTTCCACCCATGAGCACACCCGCGCAGTCGCTGACGCCTGGCCCCCACACCCACTCCCTCTCTCTCGCTGTCGACGCGACCCCGCGCTGTCAGTCATCTCTTCCACCACGCGACGACCGTTCCCCCTTCACGCCTCCCGTTTCTGCTGCGATTAATTCTGGTGAATTCACATCAATGCACGATCAATACTCGCCAGCGATGATGCACCCTTCATTTTCCCCCAAACGCCAGCTCCTCTCTGCCTCCGGGCTGTCCCAATTGGCCGCTGCAAACTTTCTGCTCCGACGAGCCTTTCCGGCGAAATCCGGCATCGTCCGACCTCCCCTTGCCTCCCAGTACACACGGACCTGGTCCCCATCTTCTTGTGCTTATCCCAGTACCCCTCACACGCTCGCGCACACTCCGAATCGTTGGCAAGAACCACCTCCGAACGCCGTCGTCGTCTGCCACTTCTCCGGTCCTCTCTCTCTCGATGATGCACTCGCGTTCGCCACACTCGCTCGCGCCTAACGCGGCCTCCCTTTTGCCTTCTGGTGGCCTGTAACCTTGCCCCCGTCGACGAACAGAAGCACCTGGCGCCGCCACGTTGAGACCACGTTGAGCATCGCCAACTTCCGAGCTCCCCTCGACGAACTGAGACCATGTTGAGCATCACCACCCTCCTACGAGTCTGGTAAGCCTCTTCTCCCTCACTCGCGCATCCTAGTTCATCGGCACCGCCACCGCCAGAGCTCCACCTCCGACCAGCCGCCGCCAGCGCCGCCCCTCTGTGGTCATCGCGTTTAGAACCGTAGGATGTAGATCCGAGCGTCACTATAGAAAGTTAAACAAAGAGGTAAGATGGTTTCTGCATCGTGCGATTAAGTTAGATCTGACGGCCTGCGTAGCACGATCCATCCGAAGCGGTATGGACCAGTAAGATTAAGACGCGTGGCACTGACTTCGATTTTAAAAACATAAATGTTCTATTAGATGTTTGATTTTATAAAATTCATAACTTTTAATCCACATGTCCAAATTTTACAAATTTTATATCACTAGATTCAGCAAAATGTGATCTTTCCAACCATACACTTCTTTTTAGTATTTTCCTTCTCTAAAATTGGTTGTTTTTGCAGAAACATGTGTAGGCATATTTTGAGCATAAAATTTATTCTAAAAATATTTTTAGGATAAAATCTTTTGTAAATGGATTATTTTGAACCTACTGACCACAGAAACCAACTTGTAGATTTAAAAGTATATTTAGTGACACTTAGGAATTAAATCTTTGAATAAAAGCACTTCTAGCTAAATAAAAATATTGATTATGGTTTAAAAATACTTTTAAAGTAAAACCTTTTGGAAATGATGTGATTTATACTCTCTGACCCTAAACACCAAATTTTGAGGATTTGAAAACATATTTGATGAACCTTAGTAAATTATTTCTTTGTTGAAGGCATTTCTGGCAAATAAAAATATTGTTTGATTTAAAAATGGAATTTAGGTGAAACCTTTTGCAAACGGATTAATATTAAACCCTTTAACCATAAACACTAACATTTGCGTTTTAAAATATATTTAGCTAAAACTACAAAATATTACTTTGATTTAAATCATTTTAGCAAAACAAAAATGATTTAAATGGCCATTACCACCAACTTGAATTTAAATGGTTTTACCACTTTTGTAAATGACCAATAGGAGCTTTAAAATGATTAGAGCCTAATAGAAACCACTTTTCCAAATAAAACAATCTTTTGCATGCTTGCATGCATTGCTTGATTTTATTATTTTATGTGGTGAATTGTTTGAATGTTAGTTTGAATATTGCTTGCTTGATTGAATTGTAGTGAAATTTGAAGAGTGTGATTATTGCAAGATCAAGGAGTGAACCAATATTCTCTACTAATAAGGGAAGTGACACTATCATCCATGTCCTACTATTTTCACTACACTTAGTGGTATTTTTGTAGTATGCATGATAGGGCTACTATGTTATTATGATATGCTATGTCCTTTTGGGAAATCCATCTTCCTTAGTGAAAACCTCATAGTAGTAGTATGCTTAGGCATGCTATAGACTTGGGATGGAATACATGATATGATTATATGAAGTGTTGGAAAAATATATGTTTTATATAATAAAACAAGTACTCAATGAACCACCTGGGTGGAAAGAGGATACTCAATTTTTGGACAAGGTGGCAACAAAGGGAACCATGGTTATATGGCTATCTTTTTGTGTGTGCACTAGAAGAAAACCACCCAGGGACTTAGAGATTGAACAAGTTTCTCATACAGTGGCTTCTGTGTACAGCCACATGCTAAATGGGCTCTGGCTTAGTCAACTACATAGTGGAAGACCCTTGCATTGGCATCTTCAGGTTAACTAGAATTGTGTATTGGAAATATATACTTACATTGGTGCCTGGTAGAAAAGCTAGCATTGTGTATTGGGAGGACTTCTATGGAAAGACTTTGTCACATTCTCGATCTACCGGTACTCCATTTGGTGTGTACTTATCGAACAGCCACTGGTGGCATCAAGACGAGATTGTGTCATGTGGGTAAAGTGTACAACTTCTGCAGAAGATCAAATTCTAAGTACTTAGCCGTGTCCCCGGTTACGGACAACTCTGAGCAACTAACCCCTGAAGCTATGGAAGATCTCGACATTCCAATTTCTCAAAGTAAAACTTGATTGTGTCAACAAGGGACTAGAAGCACTTGGAGTTTTACAAGGATTTTAGAAAGATTGTTAAAAGATATGATAAAACCATATTGCTTTCTGCAAATGAGCCTAAACCCTACTTAGCCAAATATGCATGTATTGATAGATTCCAACTTATTTGTACATAGTAGTGAAACTTTCTAATATAATTCAATTGTATTGACCCTTGTGGCTGCAATTTATTATGTTGCAGGTTTGTTTGATGTTATTGAAGTGTGTTGATTAGGATTACAAGAATACAACCAACATGATTGCCTGTGGCACTTTGAAGATGAAGGACTCCATGCTATAGTTATTTTTGCTGCATTGTAATGAGATAGCCAAATGAGCTATGTAAGATGTAATGAATTATTTTATTCCTGGTTATAAAGTTGTATTATGACCTTTGTTTCTTGATATTACATCTTAACTGTGGATGCTAGCTATTGATCCAGGGACTAGCATTGTAAACACAGGGATCTCTACCTTATTAAAGGTTGGGACCTCTACACCTGAAAGTGTCAGATCTGTAGATTATGTTAACCACTTGCAATTCCGTATATGGAACACTAGAAAGCCATAGGTGTTCAATACGCAAAGTTTTCAAACTAGATTATTGTCTCTAGTGCAAGTGGGAGACTGAAGGGAATATGCACGTGAGGCAATAATAAAATGGTTATTATATTATTCCTTATTTATGATAAATGTTTATTTTGCATGCTATAATTGTATTAATATGGAAACATTAATATATGTGTGTTTAATAAACAAAAAGAGAGTTTCTAGTTCTGTCTCTCTTATAAACTAGCTCATTGATTACCAAGATGATCAAAGGTTTCCTGATCATGGACATTGGATGTTTTTAATAGCGAGGACACAACATTGTTGGAATTATGTGATGAACATTCATCCAAAGTATAGCATTGTGATCAGGGTCATTGTGTTTATATTGCTATAACATCATACGAAGTAATCTTAATCCTTAGACCATGATATCATGTCAATCACTAACACTAGAAGAGTATCTTGATAACATCAAACTTCACACCATAACAGGGTGACTATAAATATGGGTCCAGTGCTACGAAGGTGTTATGTTGAGGCTCACGGAGAGATATACTCTGGTCCCTCTCGGTGATATCACATTAGTTGGGTTGCAAGCAAGTGATTTGATCACTAGAATGTTATATCACGGGAACGAGAAAAGACTACATGTTAGTAACGAGATCAAACTAGGTATGGAGATACCGATGAACGAATCTTGGACATGTAATATATCGCGAGACAAAGGGATTGAGTTACATGCGTATAAGGTTCACACGATCACAAAAGTCATCGTTGAATATGTGGGAGTCAGTATGGATCTCCAGGTCCCGCTGTTGATTATTGATCGGAGAGGGGTCTCGATCATGTCTGCATTATTCGTTAACAGTAGGGTGACAGACTTAAGGGATACCGACACCATTTGGAGCAAATAATATGACAGAGAAATAATTACAAAGCGCTGGAATTATTTCACTAGACACCGGAACTGTTTCGGTTGAGATTGCTGAAACTGGTTCTACATGTGAAATCGAAATGTTGTAAGGGGCTATGTGGGAGACCAAACCTATGTGGGACCCTCCATGGCCGGCGGACATGCCCCCTTGGGTTGCCCCCTCCCCTACATAAGGAGCCCCTCCTCCTCCACTCTCACACCTCCTCGTGAAGGATCTCTCTCCCCCTTTAGAATTTCCCCATGGTCTCGGATCAGCGAGATACATGTTCCCGGTGGCTTTTTCTGGAAGAATTTGTTGCTTCTGCTGCTTCGCTGGAGCGAGGGTGTGGAGGATGTCGGGGTACCCTGACGTGTGTGCGATCACAGATGCACCACTGCTTTGCGGTGCTGGACTTGATTGTGCTGGACCGGCTGGACCAGATGGACTTCATCACAATCTTGAGACCGGCAAGCGTTCGATTACATCATCCAGGAGACCTCGTTAACGCTATTTGGTCTTCAAGGGTATGTATTCGATGGATGTATATCCACCCGTTTCTTGTATCTAGTAGATAGATCTTGGTACTTAATTGTTCCCATCGTAGGAAATTTTTTATTTTCTATGCTGCAAACCCTACACCATAACCATTGCATCTAAAACTTCAGGATTCACTTAACTACTAAAGAGTCTAGACAAAGATAGCATGGCTGTCCAAGTCTATGACCCCAAGATGAAGGATGTCACCATCGTGTCCGACGACGATATCCCGGGGGCGCGTAAGTGGAAGAGCTCCACCTCTGACGCTACCGACAGAGGCAATAAGAAGAATACGGAGGGTGGAGCCTCCAAGAGATCCACCGCCTCTCTGGAGGCGTAGAAAAGAAGAACGATTGTTATTCCGTTGACCAAGGAACGAACCATTGTGTAAGCTTCTTAACTTTCGACATTTGTCTATTGCTCGTCTTGTTCCTTTACATTATACTTTTGCACGTTTCAGGAAGAAGGCCAGTATGAGTTTGAAGAAAACCTCCAAAACATCAGGGGCTTATGCAAACATCAAAGAAATGTTTCACCAAGCATGCCCCGCCATCGCCCCTCCAACTCCGAGCGTCGAGCCTGCTACCGCACCGACAAGCTCTCCAGCAAAGGTAACATCTGAACCTTCCGCCATGGGAGTGGACCTAGACGTTGCCGTAGAACTTCCTATTGTCGGCGAGAAGGTGACATAAGAAAGCACCGCATCCAAAGTGGCTGAAGCTCCGGCCAAGGATGCCATTGGTTGTGGTAAGGCGATGATGGAAGGAGGAATTTCTGCCATAGGCGGCGCCGCTGCACCTAAGACACCAGCAGAGTTTCCAAAGATCGTCTACCCGGTGCTTTCACCGAGTAGCTCAGCTCTAGTTCCTGGTGCAACACCGACTTCTCCGACATGTGTTCTTGAGGAACTGCTCAAGTAGGCGGATATCCTGCGCGGAAATAGCATTTCCTTTAGCAAGATATTTGCCGAGAGCGCCACCAACCTCAAGATTATTGCACTTGTAAGTTTTATATTCCTTTTGCATTTCATATGTAGTATCCCACTGTAGTCCCCGAGGATTAAGATAGAAAACCATAGGTCTTTGTGTCTGAATGCTCTAAGAGTGACTAAGATAGAAAACTTCGCACTATAGCCCCCAAGTATGTAGTTTGAATGAATTGTTTCGACTAGATACTTTTAGAGTAGCATACGCAGTGTTTGTAAATTTCAATATTGTAGCCCCCAAGCTTCTAGTTGAAGCAAAATTAGTTCCGACTAGATGCTTAAAGAAAGACTAAGCATTTTGCCAAGTTAAAAACTCTCACTGTAGCCCCCCAAGCATCTAAGTGGATATTTATCCGGCTAGATGCTCCAAGTAGACTAAGTAGCTTTGATCTTTTCCGCGGAATGAGAATGCTCGGAGAGGTGTCACCAACCAGAAGTTACATAAGATGCTTATTGACCTTGAAGCTGAAAAGGGTAAAACTTCCTTCTTGAAGAATCAAAACACCAAGAGCAAGAGTCTGTTTTTGTTTTCAAATTCGCACTCAATCTTGGTCTTGCACCATTAACCTCCGACTACTCATCATGCACTGTTATTTCTCCGACATGCATAAGCTATTTCCAAGGCGAAGGATATTGTCGAGCAATCCAAGCACATAGAAATGCTGGATAGCGACAACAAAATCCTCAAGCAGGAGAGGGCTGACAGATTGAAGAGGCATGAAGCGTGTATGAAGGCCATGCAGGAGTCTGCCAACACGGAGATTAACCGAATGAAGGAGGAAATTGCGATCCTCAAGGAGCAGAAGAAAGCTCCCGAAGAGCAGAATAAACGCAACATTGAATCTTACAAGGTACTCCGACAAGAACGGGACTCCATGGCGGAGACGCTCCAACAAGCCGAGGCGAGCATGTTTGGTAATCAATATCCATCTTGTACTTCTGTAAGCTAGGTACTCTGAACTTTTGTTATGATGAACTCATATATTCCATTGCTTGGTCAGAAATGCAGCTCCTATTGGTTTAACCAATACTCCTCCTCCACCAAAGGAATGCATGGTCCTTGCCGGCAACTTCATCAGCACCACTATCAAACAAGCAAAGGAAATTTCCAACCCCTGAACATCAACATCAAGGCGGTGGATTCCGTCATGAAGTACTTGGAGATTCTGTGCCAAGCCCCCGAGCGTATCGTAAGATGGAAAGCTTCATGTACGCGGTCTGGTGCAAGAATGTCGCTAGCTATGGTCAAGGCCCACTATGAAAAAGCTGACACCGACACGGTGACCTCGGGTTGCCTGACATAGACGATGACAGTCAGAAGATTGATCACGAAGCTATTTGGTCATTGCTCGCCAGCGACGGCACTAGAGTTGCCGAGTTGGTGGATCCAAACACCTTTGTGCCTCTCAAGATTACTGATAGCAACCAGCCTAGCTCCTCCGAGTCCCTCAAGACCAACGACTTTATTGATGATCAGGATGACTCTCCTGCTGATGACGATGTTACCTCAAAGTCTCATGTGCCAGAGGAATGAAAAACACTTATGTAATATTTGTTTCCTCTAGATGTATGTATGTGGAAAAAACTACAGTGTTAATCTTATGGCGGAAAACAATAGTTATATGTTTCCTACTACTTAAGTACGAGTTCTAGCATGTATATTTTTTAAGAAAATGTTGGGTTATCCATTACTTTGGTTTTATGCTTGACTTTTCATGAGTCGGAATACTCGTAGTCGGAACTAGGCACTTAGGTGATGATTCCTAATGTCACCATAAAAAACATAAGCTCAAAATCGCCGACTTCGAGTGCCGAAAGTCACTACTCCAGAATCCACATAAAAATGACAAAGAACATGTAGACCAGAAAACTTAAGCTAACGCCCGTAGTCGGAATTTTCACAAGTGCAAATGCAAAACTTACGCATAAAGGTTTTATACAATCCAAAAATGAACACTAAAGGAGGTAAAAGACTCAATAATATGAGTGAACCAAAGAGCTTTATTTCATTTATCATATAAGAGGTGCACAGTAGATAAAAAATATTCTAAGTGTAAAAAGGACGTAGCTCTGCTATGTTTCATGGCCGATCAAGCTTCGGGTAGTCATCATCCGGGTCACGTCGCTTACGCTTATGATCCTCGTTTGGTCTATCCTCAAGTTCACTATTTTCAACGAGGTAGTAAGACCCATTGAGTAGCGCCTTGCTTATGATGAACGGTCCTTTCCATGGCGGGGATAATTTGTGTGACTACTTCTGCGTAAGTTGGAGCACTAGATCCCCCTCTTTAAACGAGTGATGCTGGACGCGACGACTATGGTAGTTGCATAGCTTCTGCTGGTAGATGGCGGATCTTTGGCATGCCAATACACGATCTTCCTCGAGAAGGTCGACATCTAGGCATCTGGATTCTTCAGCGTCATGTTCGTCGTAGGCGGCAACTCTTGGTGAATCGTGAAGGATGTCGGAATGCAGGATGGATTCTGCTCCATATACCATGAAATAAGGAGTGTAGCCGGTAGACCTGTTTGGTGTAGTTCGTAAACTCCACATAACAGATGGTATTACCTCCACCCAGGCTCCAGCTTCTCTATGTAGTGGTGCCTCTAGACGTGGCTTCATTTCCTGCTGAATTAATCCATTGGCTCGCTCAAATACCCATTGGACTGTGGATGTGCCACAGATACTAAGTCATGTCGGATGCCCTTCTCCCAACAATAAGCTTCCACTTATTCAAGTGACAAGTTGTTGCCGTTGTTGGTGATAATGCTATGTGGGAGACCAAATCTCACCACTAGATCCCGGACAAACCTAAGTGCAGTTGCCCCATCAAGCTTTCTAATGGGTTTAGCTTCTATCCATTTGCTGAATTTATCAACTGCTACTAGCAGATGCGTAAACCCACATGGTACCATCTTTAATGTACCAACCATGTCTAGCCCCCAGATTGAATCCCATGCATGTGGTTGTCATCTTTAATGGACCAACCATGTCTAGCCCCTAGATAGTTCGCAATTCCTAAGTTGGAACATGTGGTTGTCGGGTATAGTACTGGCATCCCATGCATGTCTCAGCCAGATTGTCGGCATCTGCCTTCACGGTCAGCTAGTAGAATCCTTGCCGGAAGGCTTTGGATACCAACGATCGAGGAGCGGCGTGATGCCTGCAATCTTCGAGATGGATCTCACGAAGGATTTCAGTACCTTCTTGCTGGGAAACACACTTTAGGTATACACCAGTGGTGCTTCTGTTATAGAGTTATCCATTGATTATGGTATAGCCCTTCGCTCGACGTACTATTTGCCGACTTTCGACCTTGTCGATGTGCAAAATTCCGTGTACGAGATACTCCATGAACAGTTTTGTCCAAGCCGAAGGGACCTTTGTCACTGTGTGAACAAAAGTGTCAACTCTATCCGGCTTAGATGGATCTGCTCCCTTCATGGATGGTGTCCGTAGATGCTGAAGGAAAACGCCAGGCGGAATTGGTTTGCCCCCTGATCCAAGCTTTAACAGTAGATTAGCCGCCTCATTGTCCTCCCTCTTGACATACTTGACTTCGTAGCCCTCGAAGCACTTGGCTATCTCGTCTACTTCGTCTCGATATGCCGCCATCATAGGGTTCCGCACGTTCCAGGTGCCAACCACTTGCTGGGCAACCAAGTCGGAATCTCCACAACAAACTATGTTCTTTATGTCAATATCCTTGGCTACCCAAAGTCCGTGAATGAGTGCTCGCCATGTTATTTGTATCCTCAAAGTGGATCTGCAGAACGTAGTGTAGCTTTTCCCCTGTTGGTGAATGTAGCAGTACACCATCCCCCGAGCTGTTTTGTAGCTTTGATCCGTCAAAGTGCATCACCCAGTATTATGGCTCTAGTACAGGGGTAGCATTTGGCATCTCCATCTAATCTGCGATGAAATCCACCAAGACCTATGATTTGATAGCATCGCATCTCTTATAGGTGATCTCAAGGGGGTCAAGCTCAATGCCCCACTTCGCAACCCTTCTTGTAGCGTCGCTGTTATTTATGATGTCGAACATTTGAGCTTTACTCACAACTGTGATAGGGTGCTCCTGGAAATAGTACCATAGCTTCCGAGAAGCAAGGAACACTCCGTAAGCTAGTTTCTGGTAGGGCAGGTAACGCTACTTGGACTCCGTCAAGACCTCTCTTACATAGTAAACTGGTCGTTACACTCCATACTCACGTGTTGGTTCTTTCTGCTCCACCATGACGACGATGTTGATTACTCGGTTGGTGGCCTCCATGTAGATCATTGTCGGGGGATCACCCCCGGGTAGGCTAACCGGACAAGATATAGAGCGGCACAACCTGCGAGCCGGCTGGGCAGCCGTACGTAAAAAACTCAAAGACAGACCAGAAGGAAGGCCAGATGAAGACCAAGCTGGCGAACCAGTCAGCCGGATAAAGATCATCACCCAAGGCAACTAGCCAGCTGGGTCACGCTAGCCGGATAAGGCAAGACAAATCAAGAATGAGCCGGCAGAACTACGAGCCAGATAAGACAACATGACACAGATGCTCAGCCGGATGGGACCAATCATCCGGTACAGAGAGAGTAGCCGGCTAGGTCGACCTAGCCGGACCTTCAAGGCAGACAGGTGATGTACGACACAATATTATGCAGCCCTGGCAAACAAAAGGACAGGCACAGCGGCACCGGAGACGGAGGAGCCGGCCCATACCCGTGCTTGGCGGGAATAGGGGTCGCCGCCCGTGTCGGCCTGAACGGACTCCACTGTTTCCGTGTCAACCGGGGGGCGGTCGCCACTGTTTTCGTGCCGGCCGGGGGGCGCGGTACTGTACCAGGCGTCAGGGAGGCAGAACACTATGCTAGAATAGTCGTCCAGGCCCTCCTGTGGGACCCGCCAATCGGCAACATCTTTGCCCATGCCGCCTCGACCTATATAAGGGGCAGCAGGGGCGTCATAGCAAGGGTTGGATTCCCATTTCTCTAGCTATACCCGATACAGCTCAAGGACCCTTGTAGTTCGTTGTGTTCATCTTCTTAGTCAGTTCGCAAGGAGTAGGAGCTTTACCTCCCCTCGAGGGCTCCAAACCTGGGTACATCGTGTGTCCCTGACGCTTGCATGTCCCCAATCTCGCATGCGAATGCCGTCGCTCGCCTCCCTGCTTCCTCCCACACCTCTTTCTAGTCTTCTCAGGCTCTATCGTTTCCATCACGACGACAGTTGGCACCCACCGTGGGGCTAAGATGGCGGCGACCAGAGTTACGTTCCACATGGGACTCCACACTTCATCCGGTGAGAGAGTGGCCTCCGGCCTCGTGCTCACGGTGGGTAAGTTCGACTGCGTTATCAACAACGCGCGCTGCTTCGGCGGTGCCAGTTTCCTGGCTGACGGCTTCGTCCTGCTGTTCGGTGACCTGCCAGTCTACGTTGCCACCGTGTCGGAGGGTTTCCCTCGGGAGATCATCTCCTTCGCTGAGCCTTTGCCCTCAAACGGCAGCACGCTCGTCGCATCCCGCACCGTGGAGGTGATGGTGACCGGATCTAGCTATAGCCGCCATCCCCCTCTCGAGAATGACGGCGACAAAGGCGGCCGGTCCACTCCGGTGCACGAGAAAGGCATGGTGGATGAGGTTATCAAGGAACTCCTCGAGCCGTTCAACCCCAGGGAAAACCCGGAGGAGGCTATGGCCAATATCGAGGCGGCTCGAGAGCGTTTGCTTTAGCAGGCGTAGGGCTTCTCTTCCACCAAGTACCGGATGGAGAGCAACATCCATGAGTATCACCGCGCTCACGGCCTCACCCCGGCTAATGAATATCCTAGTCGGTTAGGTTCCGTGCAGTGCCGCGGGGGAGAACTGGGCACCCGCTTCGAGAAGGACGCCGAGCCGGCTTCCCGCATACTTCCCCCCGCCCGTGTACGACACCGCAGTCAAGAATGTCCGGGCTGCACGAGCCATCGCGGAAGATCTACCTCACCTGGAGGGGGAGGAAATGCTGCGCGAGTTTCAGCGGGTGTAGCACCTGCTGCGCGTGGCTGGCGAGCAGGCTGAGGCCGCCTAGATCGCATTCGAGGCAGGAGCCGGTTCCCGTGGGAACCGCCCGGGTAGGAACAACCAGGGAGGACCTCGCCAGACCAAGTGCTCCGTGTCTCTGGCTCAGCAACCCCCGCGCTCCAAGCGTCACCAGTCCAGGAGTAGCCAACCTCGCGGTGAGCAGGGCGCCATGAGCCACCCACCACTGGCTGGCAAGAACCCCCCTCCACCGCCTCCTCCATCCCGCCTCACGGGCCGGGTGGGAGCTCCCAATCCTATTGAGCCGGATGCGCGCCACTGCATCGACCTTCTAATGAAAGCTCTCCTCACTGAGGAGGAGGACCCAACCGATCATGTGTGCTTGGGCCCCGCATCCGGAAGGAGCCCTTCCGCGACAAGTTTTCCCTGCCACGGGACACCCCCAAATACGACAGTAGCATGAAGCCGGAGGACTGGCGGACCAACTACGTCACCGCAGTCAGAATCGCCCACGGCAACAAGAGTGTGGCGGTTCGCTACATCCCGCTCATGCTGACCGGCTCGGCAAGAACTTGGTGCAACAACCTCGTGCCCAACAGCATCAACGCCTGGCCAGACTTCGAGAAAGTCTTCATCCGGAACTTCAACGGCACGTACAAGCACCCAGCCAGGCCCCGCGATCTTGCTCTGTGCGTCCAGGGAGACCGTGAGTCGTATCGCGCATACCTCGCCCGTTGGACCGAGATGCGCAACTCCTGCGAAGGGGTGGTGGAGAACCAAACAATCGGTTTCTTCATCGAAGGGTGCCGCGAGGGCACGATGCTGTGTCACCGGCTGCTATGCGACGAGCCCAAGACCATGGCAGAGCTGATGACCGTTGCCAATCAGTACGCCACCGTGGACGCGGCTATGAAGAAGCCCCTTCAGGTAAACATGGAAGGACGGCCGGTTCCCACCGAGCCGGCTCGAGAGAAGCATCCTGGCCAAGGCGGAGATGCCAGCTCGTCCAGGCAGCACAGAAATGACAGTCGCTACCAGGGCAAGCGCCCGGTTGAGCAGCAGAGCATGCGCTACCACCAGCGGCAAGTCAATGCGGTGCAGGGCGTGCCGGATCACAATGACAAGAGGCAGAGGAACGTATTCACCGTCGAGCAAATGTTTGACGTGCCTTGCAAGTACCACATCGGTGCCAAGACGGCTACGCACACCACTCGGTAGTGCAGCTGGAGTTGGAAGATCAAGAGCAAGCTGGCCTACCTCCTCTCCCCCCACCCCCTCCCGGCGGTCCCTCACCACCGGCTAGGGCAGCCGGCAACAACCGCGGCAACTAAGGCTGCCCCCAGTAGCACGAGAACTACCACATCTTCGAGGCCGAGCCGATTGACAATCGTGGCGAGAAGCAGCGCAACGCGGAGGTGAACACTGTCATTCCCCCAGTTACCCTACACCTCAACTGGTCGGAGACTCCCCTCACTTGGAGCTAGGCGGACCAGCCGGATCTGCTCCCGAATCTCGGGGGCTATGCAATGGTGCTGGACCCCCTCGTCATGTCCGACGTGTGCACCTACCGGTTCTCGCATGTGCTGGTGGACGGTGGAAGCAGCCTCAACCTGCTCTACCGGTCCTCCATGGAGAAGCTGAGAATCAGGGAGTGCGACCTGCAGCCCTCGACCACTATGTACCACGGCGTCGCTCCTGGGCCACCGTGTGTCCCGCTAGGCAAGATCCAGCTGGATGTCATATTCCGCTCGGAGGACAACTTCCGGTGTAAGCCAATCTGGTTCAAGGTGGTCAACCTCGCCAAAACCTACCATGTCCTTCTTGGGCGTCCTGCCCTCGCAAAGTTCATGGCTATCCCCCACTATGAATACCTCAAATAAAGTTGTCGGGGCCGAATGGTGTGGTGACTGTGGCCAGCTAGTACAGACGGTCCATGGCTTACGCAAAGGAAGGTGCCAAGATAGCTGAGGCCCTTCTCATCGCTGAAGAGAAGCACGAGATGATGCGCAATGTCGCCATGCTCCACCAAGAGGTGGCGGCTGGCTTGAAGCCGTTTGGGGACATGGCGTTCCAGTCGTCCAAGGAGACCAGGCAGATCCCGCTCGATCCGGCTGACCCCTCCATGTGCGTCACCATTGGTGCCAGCTTGGACAACAAATAGGAAAGCGTGCTCATCGACTTCCTCCGTGAGAATCGGGACATCTTCGCATGGTCTCCCGAAGACATGACGGGTGTGCCGAGGGAGTTCGCCGAGCACTCTCTGCTGGTCAAGCAGCCCCTCCGTCTGGACATGCCGGGTGTGCCGAGGGACTTCGTCCTGACGCCAAGCTGGTCAAGCAGCCCCTCCGTCGCTTCGCGGAGGACAAGAGGAAGGTCATCGGTGACGAGATCGCCCGGCTACTCGCTGCTGGCTTCATCATGGAAGTGTACCACCTAGACTGGCTGGCCATCCCGGTCCTGGTGTTGAAGAAGAACAAGACATGGCTCATGTGTATCGACTACACGAGCCTGAACAAGGCCTGCCCGAAAGACCCCTTCACCCTGCCCCGTATTGATCAAGTGATTGACTCTACGGCCGGCTACGATCTGCTTTCCTTCCTTGATTGTTATTCCGGCTATAATCAGATCTGGCTGAATCCGGTTGATCAATTAAAAACATCGTTCATCACCCCGTATGAGGCTTAATTCTATGTAACCATGCCATTCGGCCTGAAGAATCAAGGTGCTACCTATCAGCGTTGCATGCAGAAATGCTTGCACTTGCAGATCGGTCGAAATGTGCACACTTACATGGACGACGTCATCATCAAGAGTAAGGAGAAGCAGACCCTGCTAGAGGATCTTGGCGAGATGTTCGCGAACCTAGAGGATGCCAGCTGGATAGCTCCTCAGTTTCCTCGTGTGTGTTCGGCATGCCAGCTGGATAGCCTTTCAGTTTCCTCGTGTCAAGACAGGGAATTGAGGCCAATCCGGAGAAGATCGTGGCAATCTAGAGGATGCAGCCGCCCAAGAGCTTGCTCGGTATCCAGAAGTTCACCGGCTGCTTGGCTTCCCTCAGCCGATTCGTCATCCGGCTTGGGGAGAAGGCCCTGCCACTGTACCAGCTGATGAAGAAGACTGACAAGTTCACCTGGACAGCTCAGGCGGATGTTGCATTCCATGACCTCAAGCGCATGATGTCCATGGTGCCGGTTCTCGCCACACCGGCTGCAAAGGAGCCGATGCTGCTCTACATAGCCACCACCAACCGGGTCGTCAGCGTCGTCCTGTCGGTGGAGTACCGCGTGGAGGGCAAGGCCCAGCCGGTTCAGCGACTCGTCTACTACCTCAACGAGGTGCTCTCCCTCTCCAAGCAGAACTACCCCCACTACCATAAGATGTGCTACGGCGTGTACGTGGCTTGCAAGAAGCTCAAGCACTACTTCCAGGAGCACCCACTCACCATGGTGTCCACCGCGCCGGTGGGCGAGATATTTGGCAACAAGGACGCCATGGGCCAGGTAGACAAGTGGGCCATAGAGTTGGCTGTCTACTGCATCTAGTACGAGCCGCAGATCACCATCAAGTCCTAGGCGGTGGCAGACTTCTTCGTCGACTGGGCGGAGAGCCAGTACCTTCTGTCGGTTCCAGATTCCGACTACTGGAGGCTGCACTCCGACGGCTCGAAGATGCGCGGGGGGCTTGGGAGCCATCATCGTGCTCACCTCGCCCAAGGGATACCGGCTGGAGTACGTGCTATAGATCCATTTCACCGCGTCGAACAACGTCGCCGAGTACGAGGCTCTCGCCCATGGGCTCCGGCTCGCGAAAGACATCGGCATCCGCCGGATCCTTTGCTTCGGCGATTCGGATCTGCTGGTGCAGCAAGTATCCGGCGAGTGGGACGCACGGGACGCCAACATGGACCTGTACCGGTTCCATGTGTAGCTGCTCAGTGCTAGTTTCAAGGGATGTGAACTCCATCATGTCCCCCACGCCAATAACGAGGCGGCTGACGCGCTCGCGCGAGCCGGATCCAATAGAGCAGCTATCCCGCCCGAAGTGTCCTTGGAGCATCTTCGCAAGCCCAGCATCACCCCCTCTCCAGAATCCGAGTCCATCATCTGGGTAGCAAACCCAGGGGCTGCCGGCTCGAAAGAGCCGAGCCCCACTATTGTGCCCGTCGGCTCGAAAGACCTCGGGGGCTGCCTCCTCCTCAGACAAGCCATTGTCGAGCAAGGCAAGAGGCCCGGGGGCTGCCGACTCAGGCATCCCGCCCGGCCGCCCTCCGGATGAGCTGCAGATCCTGTCGACTAGTGTCTTCACCATCCGAGAAGTTCCATCCTGGGCCCAGCCCTCCATGAACTACCTCCTCAACGAAGAACTCCCAGATGACGAGGTGGAGGCAAGGCAGATCCGGTGCCATGCACACACGTACACTATCATCAACAAGGAGCTGTACAAGAGCAACACCGAAGGCGTCTTCTAGTGGTGCGTCGACACAGATACCGACTACTGGCTGCTGAAGGAAATCCACCAGGGGAAGTGCGGTAACCATGCTTCATCTCACACCCTGGTGTCTAAGGCAATGCGCCACGGATTCTACTGGCCCACCGCCACAGCGGATGCGGACCAACTGGTTCACGCGTGTAAAGGGTGCCAGCTGTTTGGCCGGCTGAGGAACATGCCGGCTTCTGTGCTCAAGACCATCCTGATCACTTGGCCCTTCGCGATTTGGGGGGCTGGACATGGTCAGCCCATCAAGCGACCTCGAGCCGGCATGACCCACTTGCTTGTGGTGGTGGACAAGTTCACCAAATGGATCAAGGCGAAGCCGATCCGGAAGTTGGACGGTGCCACCGTCGTCACCTTCTTCCGCGACATGATCATCCGGTTCGGCTACCCCCATAGCATCATCACCGAAAATGGCACGAACTTCGCCAAGGGGGCCTTCGCCCGATTTTGCCACAACAAAGGGATCCGACTGGACCTCGCATCTGTCGCTCACCCACAGTCCAACGGGCAAGTGGAAAGAGCCAACGGCCTGGTGCTGGCTGGAAACAAGCCCCGAATGATCAAGCCACTAGAGAGATCACCCGACTGCTGGATCGAGGAGCTACCAGCTGTGCTATGTAGCCTCCGCACCATCCCGAACAGATCATCCGGCTTCACCCCGTTCTTCCTCACCTAAGGCTCAGAAGCAGTCCTCGCGGTAGACATCGAGTTTGACTCACCCCGCAAGCTCCTTTACACGGAGGAGAACCAGGAGGCAATGGACCATAGCGTGGATCTCCTCGAGGAGGCCCGCGAGCTGGCCTTGTCCAGATCGACTATCTATCAGCAACGATTGCGCCGGTATCACTCCAACCGCATCCGGGCCGTGACGTTCCGGGAGGGTTACCTGGTGTTCCGGCTGATACAAGACACGAAGGGCATGCACAAGCTATCCCCTCCGTGGGAGGGCCCCTTCATCGTCATCAAGGAGCTGCACAACAACTCCTACTACCTCATGAACGCGCAGCAGCCGTGCAAGAACAAGATGGACAAGTAGGATGAGGAGACAGAGCGGCCGTGGAATGCAGACCTGCTCCGACCATTTTACACTTAGTCGCAAAAATCAGTGTATGTATCCGGAACTCTGAATGAATGAAAGATATGGAACCCCGGCTGATGCTCGGGGGCTTCTTGCCAGACATCATGTTGTTATTTGTTTCCGATTAAAACCTGCAACATTTTTCCGGCTTCCTCCGAACCCCAATTGCGGGGGCTCGCCTGTTGGCCTGCCCTGCCAAATCTATAAACCGACTGAGTAGTGTGCGACGGTGCCAGAGGCCCACTCTTCGTCTCAGCTACAGACCACAACCCGGCTGTCCGGCTAGCAAGAGCAAAAGTCCGAGGGCATCCCACACGATAAACGGTGAAAGATGCAAAAAATTAGACATTCCGGCTATGTAGCCTCCACACCACCCCGAACAGATCAACCGGCTTCACCCCATTCTTCCTCACCTACGGCTCAGAAGCAGTCCTCGTGGCAGACATCGAGTTCGACTCACCCTGCAAGCTCCTTTACACGGAGGAGGAGAACCAGGAGGCAATGGAGCATAGCGTGGACCTCTTCGAGGAGGCCCGTGAGCTGGCCTTGTCCAGATCAGCTATCTACCAGCAAGGGTTGCGCCGTTATCACTCCAACCGCATCCAGGCTATGACGTTCCAGGAGGGTGACCTGGTGTTCCGGCTGATACAAGACACGAGGGGCATGCACAAGCTGTCCCCTCCGTGGGAGGGCCCCTTACTCATTAGCAAGGCGCTGCACAACAACTCCTACTACCTCATCGACACACAGCAGCCGTGCGAGAACAAGATGGACAAGTAGGATGAGGAGACGGAGTGGCCATGGAATGACCTGCTCTTACCATTTTACACTTAGTCGCAAAAATCAGTGTATGTATCCGGAAATCTGAATGAATGAAAGATACGAAACCCCGGCTGATGCTCGGGGGATCCTTGCCAGACATCATGTTTTTATTTGTTTCTGATTAAAACCTATAACGTTTTTCCGTCTTCCGCCGACCCCCAATCGCGGGGGCTCGCCTGTTGGCCCGTCCTGCCAAATCTATAAACCGACTGAGTAGTGTGTGACAGTGCTAGAGGCCCACTCTTCGTCTCATCTTAGACCGCAACCCGGCTATCCGGCTAGCAAGAGCAAAACCCGAGGGCATCCCACACGAAAAACGGTGAAAGATGCGAAAGATCGGACATTCCGGCCATGTGCCTAGTTGGTGTTTTCCAGCTCCTAAGCCCCTAGTACCGTGCGCGATGTATTGTCAGCTCCCTTCAGCTCCGGCTCCAGTCCGCAACCCGGATGTCCGGCAAGGTGCAGCGTAAACAGCATTGCACACGTGAAACTGACTAAGTGTTCAGACAAGCACGAGCTAGTTTTTGAAAAAGGAGAAATTCAGTCCGGATAGTAAAATACCGCCTAAAACTGCTATGTACTGATAAGAAATCGTATTTTTATGTTTCTTTTTTGCACAAACCGCACCGAGTCGGAAATCAAAAGCAAGGAAGATTCAAAGTACCTATCTGCGGTAGCCACTCCGAATCTCAGGCACTACACCCAGTGGGTGCGCTGGGGCGCCCCCACTGGAAGCATGCGACGTTCGGCTGAAGGGTGCATTAGCCGGACGAAGAGAAAGGACAAGGACAGACAGAACGCAAATGCGCCACCCGCCTAATCCGACCAAGCACCTCTAGTCGGGCACGTTAGACAAACCTAGCCAGAAAGAGGAAAGAAACAAAGAGAAAGATAGAAGGAAAGAGGAAGAAGTAACATAAGGAAAGTAATAGAGAATAAGGTCCAGGGAGCGACCAGATGCGCACAGCCGGACCGCGGGGCAGCTTCCCCGGTCTGGCCACGCGGGTGTCAGTCGGAAAAGCAAGATGAAGAAAATGCTAGAGCGCAAGTGAAGGTTCAAAAAAATGCAAGACAAAGGCAAGATAATGCCGACTGGAGTGGACCAGCCGGATAAACTAGTCGATCAAGGCATAAAGATAGTGGGCGCACGAAGGCAAACCAAGACAGGCAGATTAATTAAACGGCGGAGGATGAAGCCTCCGCATATCCAGATTATTCACAAACACCAAGTACCAAAAGCAAAATTCATTTACAATTCCACCCGACATCCCGGGTTCTTCCTCTTCAAGTAACCGGCGACTTGCCATGGGGAGCGATCAAACCGGCTCCGCTCGACTGGGAGGACGCCTTCGCGCCATCCGCTCCCGCATTGTCGGCTCCCGCGCTCCCCTCGCCGTCCGTAAGCACCTCGTCGATGTCGGCGTAGCCGGCAATCGTGATGGCAGCACAGCGGAGTCCAGGATAGGCCCGACGCACGGCGAAAAGGTCCACGCCTCCTCGGAAGCCGTCCACCATCTTGTTGAGGCGGCCGTCCTTATACCAAGAGAGCATCAGGGCCAGCGCCATCTCGGAGCCGACGCGGGCGGCCAGGTCGCGGAGCCGGTTGATGGCATTCGGCGCATCGCCCAACTCGATCGCTAGGGCTCCCATGGTCTCTGGCAGGAGTTCTCCCGGGAATACCAAGTCGTGGATGCGGACTGTGGCCATGCGCATGTTGGTGGCATCTTCTCCGAGCTGCGCCACCATGTCCCTGATGGCAGCTTTCTCTCCCGGCGCGACCTATTGCACCCGGTCGTAGGCAAGGGCATCTACTTGGGGGTAGAAGCCTTGTGATCAGAAGAGGGGCAAGTTAAAAGAGTAGCCCGGGAAATGCAGTCGGACGGACTGGAAAAGAAGAAGCAGAAGACGTATCCTTGGCAACGATGCCGACGTTCATCAGCTCGTCGTCCAGGAACTCCGCGTTCTCCTTTAGTCGGGTGGCCTCCTTATCCAGGAGATCGAAAGCGGTGGCCCGGCTGGCGAGGGTCTCGTCCCGCTCCTTAAGGGTGGCCTCCAGCTGGTTGACCTTGGAGTGCCACTCCTTGTTCTGGAGCCGGAGCACGATGTTGTGTCGGCTGAGGTGCGTGTTGGAGTGCTTCAGCCGGTCAATTTCGCGTTGCACGCAAACCATGATGGCTCCAGGAGAAGGAAAAGAACACAAGTGAGAAAGCCAGAAGCAGAACAAAGCAAAAATACACGCAAGAGAGAAAGGTTGGGAAAAACTTACTTCACGCGGTCCCTCGTGCCACGGCCAGCTGCTTCGCGGCCTCCTCATTGGCGCCAGCTAGTATCGCCCGGAGCTGCTTGACCTCCGCAAGCCCGACCTTGAGGTTCACCTTGAGGGTTTGCAGAGAAGCTCCCGCCTACGCCAGCAGAGGCACCAGAGGGCCGTCTAGAGCAGTCGGGGCATCGCGGATGGCCACCTGCCACTGCTCTGTTGCCTCATCATCCGAGTCAACGTCCTCCACGAACACCGTGTCCCTGCCAGCGCCCGAGCCCTGTGCGCCGGCTGACGAGCCCCCACCCGGGCTAGAGGCCGTATCCGGCTGGCTCACCGTGTGCTCTGGCGCGACGGGAGTTGGCTGGGCCACGGCTGACGGCTCTGGTGGGGGCATGTTTTTGGTTGCGGGAGGCGGAGCAGCCGCCGCAGGGGCAGCCGGCAGAGGAGGAGGATCGCGAGGCGGTGAGGAAGAAGGCGTGCTGCAAGCCAGGCTCACAGCATAGGAAAGAGCGACACTGCAAAAGAAAAGAAATATCACAACAAGAACAAGGCCAGATGCGGGAAAAGGAAAGAGCAAGAAAGAAGACACGCGTAAAGAATTACCCCTGCACCATGGGAGCGGACCTCTTCCGGCCACCCGTAGTCCGGCCGGGGCGTGGAGGAACCCCCACCCGGCTATGCTTGGTAGCCGGTTCTTCGGTGGCGGCAGCGCTACGGGAGGACCCCTCCCCGGCGCGCTTCCGGGTAGGTTTGGGTGTGGCGGTGCCATCACTCTCCTCTGGTTCGGGGCCGTGCGGATCCTCCACCGCCTCGTCGCCCCAACTGGGGAAGAAGCCTCCTCACCGTCCGAACCCTTGCCGTTGGTCCGGCGCAGGCACAGCTCGGAGAGGTCAGCCGTGAAGACATGGAGGGGCGCGTCACCCTCCTCCCGGATTATGCAGGGGAACATCTACGTAGAAGAATGCAAGTAAGGACCTGATAAGATGGACTAGCCGTACAATGCAAGAGCGAATGAAGGAGCAAGAAAAGAACAAGTCCACTTACCCGGGGCGCGCGGTTCTCGCGAGTGTAGGGAGCCAGACTAAAGCGCCAGTCAACTTTAATCTTCTCCTTGGATCATCCGCACCCATTCGTACAGGTTGGCGAATCGGGGGTCACGGCGGGAGAGCCGGATCAGGTCGATCTGCCTGGAGTAGTAGCACATCTTGTGTGCTTGCTGCTGCAGGGGCATCATCAGCCGGCTAGCCCAACTCAGCGTCACATCGAGGCCGGTTAGGCCAGCCATGACCAGTGCCCTCATCCGGTGGAGAAGCGCATCCGACTCTGCTTTGGCGCCGAAGATCTTCTCCTCTGAGTGCACACGACTGTACTCTATGTCTTCGAAGGCCGGGAGGTTCAGCCGGTCCTCAGACCACAAGTTCCGTAAATAAATGTACGGTTGCTGCCATAGCTTGACTGTGTCGTGTAGCTTGAACTTGGGGTAGCCGGTCTGTGACCAGGAGTATATCGATGCGCCACCATAGGTCACGAGGGGCCCCTTGGCGTATTGAACTTGTGGCCGGATCAAGAAGAGCTGGCAGAAGGTCTTGAGATCTGGCTGGATCCCAAGGTAACATTCATATATGGCGACAAAGTGGGCCAAAATGTCGATTGCATTTGGCCTTAGATGGTGGAGGCGGAGATCAAAATGGGCAAGAAAAGACATGAAGAAGGCGCTGGTCGGGAAGGCCAGGCCGCACGCCAGATGCGCAAGGAAGACAACGCGTTCGCCGGCTTGCGGAGTAGGCAAAATATCATCAGCCGGGGCCAGGCGGACCCCAACCTCGCCGGCGATCGGTAGGAGGCGCGACCGCCGGTATTTCTCCACCTATGGCTCAGTCACGGAGGAGCCATACCAGACGCCTCTGCTTTCGTCCATGGCAGCAGCGGAGTGCGGGGGAGAAGGAGACCAAGGGGAGAAGGTGGAAGAGGAACGACAGAGGAGCAAGCTCGCCGGCGGCACGGAGGAAGGGCACAGGCAGAGAAGCAGCGAGGGCGCTCAGCGTCGAAGGCAGTAAGGAGGGGGGAAAATGGCTCGTAAGGGGTGGCGGGTGCCGTGGCCTCTACTTAAAGGGGGCCGGGGAGGAAAACCACCGGCCTGCCACGTGGCGACCCCCCACAGCTCCAACGGAGTCCGGATCTTTTGTGACCACGCGTAGCGCACAAAAGATCCCAGCGCGGGAGGCGAGGCGCTGACAGCAGTTCCCGAGGTGACAACTGACGCGACCCCACGACGCACATCCTCCCACGACCATCATTGCGCGTGGCTGACGTCAGTGATGACATAGCCGGCCAGTCCAACCGCGAAAATCCAGCTGACAAAAAATTCAAACTAGATTTTGAGCCCATGCACATTTATCCTAAGGGTGGAATCTACGCGCGCTCGGGGGCTAGTCTCGGGGGGATCACCCCCGGGTAGGCTAACCGGACAAGATATAGAGCGGCACAACCTGCCATCCAGCTGGTCAGCCGGACGCAAAAACTCAAAGACAGACCAGAAGGAAGGCCAAACGAAGACCAAGCTGGCAAACCAGTCAGCTGGATAAAGATCATCACCCAAGGCAAGTAGCCGGCTGGGTAACACCGGCCTGATAAGGCAAGACAAGTCAAGAACGAGCCAGAAGAACTGCGAGCTGGATAAGACAGCACGCACAGACACTCAGCTGGATGGGACCAATCATCCGGTCTAGATAGAGTAGCCGGCTAGGTCGACCTAGCCGGACCTTCAACGTAGACAAGTGACGTAGGGAACAATATTATGCAGCCCTGGCAGACAGAAGGACAGGCACAGCGTCACCAGCACCGGAGGAGCCGGCCCGTACCCATGCTTGGCGGAAATGGGGGTCGCCGCCCGTGTCGGTCGGAACGGCCTCCACTGTTTCCATGTCGATCGAGGGAAGTTTCCAATGTTTCCGTGCCGTCCGGGGGGCGCGGCATTGTACCAGCGTCAGGGAGGCAGAACACCGTGCTAGAATAGTTAGCTAGGCTCGCCTGTGGGACCCGCTAGTCGGCACCATCTTTTCCCATGCCGCCTTGGCCTATATAAGGGGCGGCAGGGGTGTCGTAGCAAGGGTTGGATTCCCATTTCTCTAGCTAGACCCGATACAGGTCAAGGAGCCTTGTAGTTCGTTGTGTTCATCTTCTTAGTCAGTTCGACAGGAGTAGGACCTTTACCTCCCATCGAGGGCTCCGAACCTAGGTACATTGTGTGTCCCCGACGCTTGCATGTCCCCAATCTCGCCTGCAGACACCGTCGCTTGCCTCCCTGCTCACTCCCACACCTTTTTCTAGTGTTCTTAGGCTTTGCCGTTTCCATAATGATGACAATCATCATAGGCTCCATAGGCTCAGGTGCTACAAGTATACGTGCCGCGGAAAGTATCTCCTTTAGCTTCTTGAGTGCAACATCTTCTTCGTCCGTCCATGTAAATTTGTCTGCCTTTTTCAGCAACTTGTAGAGTGGCAGAGCCTTCTCTCCAAGTCGGCTGATGATCCGGCTTACTACTGCCACGCAGCCCGTGAGCCGTTGGATGTCCTTCAGGCATGTCGGACGGTTTATGTTTAGGATGGCCTTGATCTTCTCCGGGTTAACCTCGATTCCACGCTGGGAAACAATGAAGCCCAATATTTTGCCGGGTGGAACCCCGAAGACACACTTCTTAGAGTTAAGCATCTTGTTGTATTTCTGGAGATTGTCAAAGGTTTCTTTTAATTCGGAGATTAAGTCGTTTAACTTTTTAGACATCACCGCTATATCGTCCACATAGGCATGAACGTTCCAACCAATTTGATCGTGTAGGCAATGCTGCATAGTCCGCTGGTACGTAGCACCCACGTTTTTCAGCCCAAAGGGCATTGTGACATTGAAAAACGTGCCGTAAGGTTTGGTGAACGAAGTGGCCAATTGGTCCGATTTCCTCATCTTTATCTGGTGGTATCCTAAGTATGCATAGAGAAAAAACAGAAGTTATGAGCCAGCCGTTGAGTCAATGACTTGGTCAATGCGAGGCAAAGCAAACAGATCTTTCGGGCATGCTTTGTTCAAGATGGTGTAATCAACGCATATTCTTAATTCTTTCGTTCCCTTTTTGGGGACAAGTACAGGATTGGCCACCCATCGGGTGTGAAGGACTTCTCGGAAAAAACTAGCCTTAAGTAACCTACCTATCTCTTTGCCTATGCCGCGTCTCTTCTCGTCTCCGAAGCGTCGTAGAGGTTGTTTCACCGTTTGCACTTTGGATCAATATACAAGCTGTGCTCGGCAAGTTCCCTAGGTACACCTTTCATTTCGGCTGGTTGCCAGGCAAAGATGTCCCTATTCTCACGGAGGAACTCGACGAGCGCGCTTTCCTATTTAGGGTCCAGGTTTGTCCCAATGGCGGTTGTCTTGGAGGCATCGCCTACCACAAGTTCCACCAGCTTGGTCTTGATGGTGTCCTTGAAGGCGGGATCGGAGTCAGAAATTTGCTTCTTCGATGTTGGCATCTCCGTGGCATCGACCTTGCTCTAGATCTCCTTGAATTCTTCATTGTAGAGGACAACTTCTGCAAAGGCTGCTCCTCCAATCTCGCAGTCCCTTGCCTTTGTAACGCTTCCGGATACGATGATGATGCTGTTTGTTCTGGGTACTTGAGCTTGTTGTAGACGTAGCATGGATTGGCCTTGAAGGCGTGGAAGATGTCTCATCCAAATATGACGTGGTACACGCTCTTGAAGGGGACCACCTCGAAGGTCATGCGTTCTTGACGGTAATTGTTAACATCGCCAAAAGCAACCTGAAGCGTGATGCACCCAACAGACCGAGCCTCCCGGCCAGGAACTATGCCATGGAACATGGTTCTGGTCTGCCTTAGGGTGGCATCTTGTGCAGTGTATCCAGGTACATGATGTGGATGCTGCTTCCACTGGCCACCATGCATTTGGTGAACTCGTTGTCATCAATCAGAGGGTTGATGACCATGGCATATTGGTTCTCCGTAGGGATGAGTTCTAGGTGATCCTTCCTGTCCCAAGTGATTGGAATCTCCGACCAGCGCTGGTACTGGGGAACTAGGGGTAGGGTAGCCATCAGTATCCTCATGGAGGTCTTCTGTGCCTCGATAGTAGGGGTGCCAAGGAAAGTGTGGTAGACGGCGGCCTTCTTCTCTAAGGGGTTCTTCCCTTTGCCATCGCCCTTGTCAGCGTGCTTGGGGTCAACATCCTCGTCCATCTACCTTGAATCTTTGGAGTCCGCTTCCTTCTTCTTCCCTTTGCCCTTGGCTCGCTGTCTATTCTTCCAGATTCTCTTGTATCCGGACTCTGGGTACTCCTTGAGGTCGTTGACAAACTTGGAATGGCGATTGGTATGAGTATCTTTGCCATTAGCGTCGAGGTGTACAAGGAATGGCATATCACAGTACTCCTCGTACATTTTGGGGACGCGGAGCGCTGCCGGAGTAGTTTCACTACCCGCTACTGCCCACGACCAGCCCCCCTTCCTCGGCCATGCTGTCCGCCATCACCTCGTCCTGCAAATGTCAATGGGACCATGTCGGAGGTTTGCTTTTCTTCTAGCGGGCTCTTCCTTTTGGTGTTGTTGTTCCTCTTAGCTTGGGTTGGAACGACTATTGCCGACAAGGAGACGCGAGCATCATCGTCGGCAGCCGCAAACTCAATGGCCAGCTGGATCATCTGGATGAGATCGAGCCTGTGATTGTCCTGCAGGCGATTCAACTTATGTCGGAGCAACGTACCTTTTTTCCAACCCATCGATGAAGGCGGCCATGGCGGTCTGATCGTGCACTCCTGCGTAGGAACTCTTCGTATACAAGCAGCGGGTTAGGTAGGCTTGAGATGTCTCGTCTTTTTCTTGCATGCACCGCTATAGATCGCCAACAGTGCAGGGACACTTGTACGTACCCTCGAAGTTTTTGGTGAACACTTCTTGCATGTCCAACCAGATACAGATGGACTTCTCTGGCAACTCATTAATCCATTGGCGGGTCATACCCGTCAACATCAGTGGGAGGTACTTTACGACAACATTGGGGTTACCCCCGGTGATCTCTACCACATTGCCATAGTACTGCAATCATGTAGCTGGTTTGGCGGTGCCGTCATAGGGCTTGATCGTCTTGTCAATCGGGAAACCCTGGTGGTAAGTTTTGGTTCGTATTATAGCTCCAAAGCAACGTGGTATCAGGTAAGGTCCTTCACGGGCCTCGTGAATCTTGTCTAGGCGAGAACATGCATCCTATGGCTCTGGGCTTTTTTTTCTTCTTGCCGCTAGGGGAGGGGCTGCGTGAACGACGCGAGCCCCCTTCGCCGTGGTGGTTGCTAGGTGGCGATGGAGGCGGAGGTGGCGGTGGGTGAGCCTTCTTGCTGTTACCCTCCTGCGACGCCTCATGTTTGTCGTGGTTTCTTGTCGAACATGGAGAGTCATGGCGTGACCTGCTCTTGTGTCCTTGGTTGTGTTCTCCATCGTGACGGGTCTGCTTCGAGTTGTCGTGGATGATGATGCCACCCTGCCTTGGCAGAGGCATGCTCCTACGATGGTGAGCCTTTGGGTCTTCATGATGTCGGGGAGAACAGGGCGATGGAGATGGGCGACGAGGATGAGCCTTGCCTCCATGGTCGGAGGATATGGGGATAGCGTCCTTCCTGTTGCGTGCATCCCTCCGTATTTGCTTTGACGAAACCGTCTTTGACCCGACATCTTGACGAGATCGGTCCCTTGGCGGCTTAGGATTTCTAGATCGGCTATATGTTGGGTCCGACTCAAGCGTCTGAGAGGTGGCCTTTTCCTGCTGTTTGACCTCCTTTGCTACAAGGTCATAGACCTATTCCACAGCTGCAGGTGATCTATCCTGCTCCAGGAGGGTCTTGGCGATGGCTAGGTTGAGGATAGGAGTGGGCATGACCTGCATGCCCTCGCTGTCAATGTGTGTCTTGGCTTGTGGCAGCTTCAGGGGAGCCCATCCTAGGTTTCACCATACACCAGGATCGTTGATGATGCGATCTAGAGCTTTCTTAGCCTTTTACCGCTTGAGCAGAGTCTTGTACTCGGCCTCCATGTCTCTAGCTTTCTCGATTGACTTCTGTTCCTTGGCCAGATCTTGATCTAGCTTTGCACCTTGTTCCGAGATGGCCTGTGCTTCCTCTAGCAACTATTGGCACGTCTCGTCAAGCTGGACTATGTTCCGTATATGAGCCATAGTCATGGGCTCGACGAGAAAATTGTCGTACATCACCCTATCAGCTGGGGTGATTTGGGCATCCACAAACGTAGATGCCGGAGGCGGAAGGTGTGTGATGTTGATATTACTCGGACCGACGCTGAGTTCCTGTGGTTACTGCACTGGGTTAGGCGGAGGGGCATGGCCTTTGCGCGATCATTGTCGGCAGCAACAGGTGGTCCCTTCTCCTTGTCTATAACTTTAGGTGGAGCTTTTCCGGGTTGATCTTTGTCCATCACACTCCCAATGGCGACGAACACCTCTCGGGATGTGATGGCCTTGTCGGCCTGCTCCTCACGCTTGATGTCCTCCTCCATCTCCTACATAGCAGAGTCGAGTTCCTCCGGGTTGATGTCCATATCCTCTGAGTCCACGCTGATGTCAGCGTAGAGCGCGTCCAAAACGGAGTCGAAGGGTGCGGGGGCTTCCTCGATGACGGAAGAAGATGCTGAGGCCGCAGGAGTGTTGACTGGAGGAGGTGTTGGTGGTGGCTGATGTGGCGGGGATCCAGGTGCGATCGTGAGTGTTGCTTGACCTTCTACATCAGTGGCCGTGAAGTTATAGACGATGTGAACCATGCCTTCAAAACTGAGGCACCTCGAGGCCTGCAGCCGCCTTAGCGTATGCCGGAGAAGTGTATCATGGTCCATCCCTTCCACAAAGTGATACATGGCATCATCATTGGGTAATGTTCCAGATCGGCCCATAATCACGGGGGTTTTCACTCTCTCTCTCTAAACGCAGTGTGCCTAGTCGAAGATAGTCACCACGCCGACAAACTTGGATCTCTGTTGTCTAGACGCACGGGCAAAGCCGGCGGACATGCAATGATCTTCCACCATTATATCCTGCACAGGGGCGCTTTGGGTGGACCTTGATTTTTTCCGATCTAAGCCAGCAAACTCCAAAGAGAGCTCCGACTTCTACCCTTCCGTGAACGTATCCTGCCCGTAGGATGTCCGTGCGGGCCTTGAAGATTCCTCGACTTCCAAGGAACTAGTGCTCGAGCGGTTTCACCGATGAAGAGGTGGATGTCCCCAATTGGGACGATCGAGCAGTGGGTGGGGTTCGTCTTTGACAGGATCCAGAACTCGTCGGGAGGGACGACCGAAATGTTTTCGAAGAAGAGAACTGCGAAGAGCTTGGACCTTGCCCGTTGTAGAGCCTGAAGCGCCTCTTGCCCCATGGTGGGCGCCAACTGTCATGGTATTTCCGACGAGTACGCCATGGAGGGGTCCTCACATAGCGTGTTTAGAGACGTGGGGTAAGGCGGGAGGTTCGCAGGTACGAGGTAACACAGCTTACTCAGGTTTAGATCCCACGATGTTGTCGGAATCCTAATCCTATAATGGCAATATGCCAAGTTATAGGGATCAGTTCGCTATGCAAGGTATGAGTTGTATCGTGCCCTAAAGGGTCCCGCAGGTTCGGCTTATATAGTCGCCAGATCCCAGGGTTACAGGTAAAGTCCTAGCCGGACATGTTACAGAGTCCTACACGGTACACAACTAGTATAAGGTGTCTTGTACTCCAAGGCTCTGGGTACGCTGGTGACTCCTCCGTAGCCTTCCTAAATCCTGTATGGGCCTCCCTTCTGGATCCATCTAACTAGGCTGCCCAGCAGACCATGGGCCTTGCTACCAACTACGGGCTACCCAGGTTATCCGGATTAGAGATATGCAATGGTGATACCCATTTAGCATATCTCCAACAGGCGATGCCTCCAAGACCACCACCATTGGGACGAAGCTGTACCCTAAATAGGAAAGCGCGCTCGTCGAGTTCCTCCATGAGAATAGGGACTTCTTTGCCTGGCAACCTGCAGACATGAAAGGTGTACCTAGGGAACTTGTCGATCATAGCTTGAATATTGATCCAAAATGCAAACCGGTGAAACAACCTCTAAGATGCTTGGGGGACGAGAAGAGACGCGCCATAGGCAAAGATATAGCTAGGTTACTTAAGGCTAGCTTTATCCAAGAAGTCCTTCGGACCCAATGGGTGGCCAATCCTGTACTTGTGCCAAAAAAGGGAACCAAGGAATTAAGAATGTGCGTTGATTACACCATTTTGAACAAAGCGTGTCTAAAGGATCTGTTTGCTTTGCCTCGCATTGACCAAGTAATTGATTTGATGGCTGGCTTGGAACTTTTGTGTTTTCTAGATGCATACTCAGGATACCACAAGATCAAGATGTGGAAGTCAGGCCAACTGGCCACTTCGTTCACCACACCTTACGACACGTTTTGCTATGTTATGATGCCATTTGGGATGAAAATCGCAGGTACTACGTACCAGCAAACTATCCAGCATTTCCTACACAATCAAATTTGTCAGAATGATCATGCCTACATGGACGATATGGCGGTGATGTCTCAAAAATCAAACTTAATCTTCGACTTAAAGGAAACCTTCGATAATCTCCAGAAATACAACATGATGCCTAACCCCAAGAAGTGTGACTTCGGGGTCCCAGCCAGAAAATTGTTGGGCTTCATCGTTTCTCAGCATGGAATCGACGTCAACACGGAGAAGATCAAGGCCATCCTAAACATAAACCGTCTGACATGACTGATGGACATAGAACGGCTCATAGGCTGCATTGCAGCGTTTAGTCGGTTCGTCAACTGACTTGGAGAGAAGGCTCTGCCGCTATACAAGTTGCTAAAGAAGGAAGACAAATTCGCATGGACAGAAGAGGCGGACACTGCACTTAAGGAGCTAAAAAGGACACTTTCTTTGGCACCTATACTTGTAGCACCCGAGCTAATGGAGTCTATGTTGATCTAAATGGAGGCCACCAGCCGGGTTATTAACATTGTCGTCGTGGTGGAGAGGAAGGAACCAATGCATGAGTACGGAGTACAATGACCAGTTTACTATGTAAGCGAGGTCTTGATGGAGTCCAAGCAGCATTACCCGCACTACTAAAAGCTAGCTTATGGAGTGTTCCCTGCTTCTCCTAAGCTAAGGAACTACTTCCAGGAGCACCCTATCATACTAGAGCAAGGCTCCACTGTTCGACATCATCAACAACAACGACGCTACGGGACGAGTCATGAAATGGGGCATTGATCTTGCCGACTTTGAGATCACCTACAAAATATGCTATGCTATCAAGTCACAAATCTTGGCGGATTTTATTGCATATTGGATGGAGATTCCAGACGCTACTCATGTACCAGATCCAGAATATTGAGTGATGCACTTTGACGGATCAAAGCTACTCAACGGCTCGGTGGATGGTGTGCTACTACAGTCACCAACAGGGGAAAAACTGCACTATGTCCTGCAGATCAACTTTGAGGCTACAAACAACATGGCGTAATATGAAGCACTCATCCACGGACTTCGCGTAGCCAAGAATATTGGCATCAAGAGCATAGTTTCCTCTGGAGATTTCGACTTGGTTGCCAAGCAACTGGCTGACACCTAGAACGCGTGGAACCCTATGATGGCGTATATCGAGATGAAGTGGACAAGATAGCCAAGTGCTTTGAAGGCTATGAAGTCAAGTATGTCAAGAGGGAGGAATATGAGGCGGCTGATCTGCTGTCAAATCTTGGATTAGGGTGCAAACCAATTTCGCCTGGTGTTTTTATGGAGCATCTACGAACCCCATCCGTGAAGGGAGCAGGCCGCGAGAACCCGGATAGAGTTGACTCATTTGTTAATGTAGTAACAATAGTCCCTCCAGCTTGGAAAAAACCATTCATGGAGTATCTCGTACACGGAACTTTGCCCATCGACTAAGTCGAAAGTAGGCAAATAGTACGTCGAGCAAAGGGCGATACCATAATTAATGGGCAGCTCTACAAAAGAAGTACCATTGGTGTATACCTAAAGTGTGTTTCCCAGTAAGAAGGTATTAAAACCTTCATGAGATCCATCTCGGAGATTGATGCATCACGCTGCTCCTCGATCTTTGGTCTCCAAAGCCTTCCGGCAAGGATTCTGCTGGCTGACCGTGAAGGTGGACGCTGACAAGCTTGGCGAGACATGCATGGGATGCCTGTATTATGCTCGACAACCACATGTACCATCTCAGGAATAGCGAACTATACCAATAAGTTGGCCATTTGTAGTCTGGGGGCTTGACATGGTTGGACCATTATAGACGGCACCCTGTGGGTTTACACATCTACTAGTAGAAGTTGATAAATTCAAAAAATGGATAGAAGCTAAATCCATTAGAAATCTTGATGGGGCAACTGCACTTAGGTTTGTCCAGTATTTAGTGGTGACATTTGGTTTCCCACATAGCATCATCACCGATAACGGCGGCAACTTGTCACTCGGAGAAGTAGAGGGTTATTGTTGGGAGAAGGGCATCTGACTTGATCTTGCATCTGTGGCGCATCCATAATCCAATGGTCAAGTTCAGCGAGCCAATGGATTAATTCTGCAGGGAATAAAGCCACGTCTAGAAGCACCGCTACATAGATCAGCTGGAGCCTGGGCGGAGGAATTGCCATATGTTCTGTGGAGTTGGCGAACTACTCCCAACAGATCCACCGGCTACATCCCTTTCTTCATGGTATATGGAGCAGAAGAAATTCTACCCTCTGACATCCTCCACGATTCACCAAGGGTTGCCGCCTACAACGAAGATGACGCTAAAGATTCTAGGCTCCTAGATGTCGACCTTCTCTACGAGGAGCGCGTACTGGCATGCCAAAAATCTGCCATCTACCAGTAGAAGCTACGCGGCTACCATAGTCTCCGCATTCGGCATTGCTCGTTTAAAGAGGGGATCTGGTGCTCTGACTAAAGTAGAAGAAGTCCCACAAATTATCCACTCCATGGGAAGGACCGTTCATCATAAGCAAGGCGCTACTCAATGGTTCCTATTACCTCGTTGACAATCGTGAACTAGAGGATAGGACAAACTAGGATCATAAGATTAAGCGACGTGGCCCGAATGACAACTACCCGGAGCTTGATCGGCCATGGAACATACCACAGCTATGTCCTTTTTACACTTAGCATATTTTATTATCTAATGTGTACTTATATGATCAATGAAATAAAGCTCTTTGGTTCACTCATATGCTTGACTCTTTTACCTCTTTTAGTGTTCATTTTTGGATCATATAAAACCTTTATGCACAAGCTTTGCATTTGCACTTGTGAGAATTCCGCCTATGGGAGTTAGCTTAAGTTTCCTGGTCTACACGTTCTTTGTTGTTTTTATGTGGATTCCGGAGTAGTGACTTTTGGCACTCGAAGTCGACGATTTTGTGCTTAGGTTCTTGACGGTGCCATTGGGTATCATCGCCCGAGCGCATGGTTCTGACTAAGGGTCTTCCGACTCATGAAAAGTCAAGCATAAAAACTAGAGTAATGGATAAGCCAGCACTTGCTTAAAAAATATACATGCGGCAATTAGTTCTTAAGCAGCTGGAAGCTTATAGCCATAGTTTTCTGCCTTAAGATAACAACATTGTTTTTCCGTATACACAAACTAACCGAAGGTAACAAATATTACAATGGTTTTTCACTTCTCTGGTGTAGGGGACTTCGAAGTTGAATCATCGGCGGCTGTTGGGGATATACTTTCTTGGTATACCCACAGGACTCACTTACCAGGGTGGCCCACCAATGGGTTAGATCTTTGCTTCACGGGTGGCGTACTTAGAGAAAGAGGAGGATCCACTTCCGGCTACGACAAGGCCCAGAAGAGTTATCGACTTAGGCCTGTAGTATTACTTGTAGTCCAAGTTGTATCTAGTTACCAACTCTGTAACGTAGCTGGATATCTATAGAGATCTATTCGACGGTAAATCCAGAGAGAAGATCCGAGTCTACAGCACACCTTTGGAGAACACCATAGTGGCTCAGGCTATCCTCTCCAATAATCCGTCTCCTGAGCAAGTCTGGCAATGCGTTGTGTTGTTGGACAAAGGATTTAAATAGCAGAAGACGGCCGCATCATTCAATGCAAGCTGGCCTCAAAATTGGAATTTTGCCACACTGGCGCTGACCAAAGCGCTGATTAAAGGCCCCACAGGGATACGTATCAATGCTATCGTCCCAGGGGAGAAGAAGAAAATTCAAGGACCGAATCAAACGGTCATCAACACAGACCCACACGTGAATGGCCGAGAGTTATTCTGGATGCATCCGAAGATGCCATTAGGGCAATGGTACCTTATCACGACCATCATCGGCAGAACAACTATTATAGAGAAGACCTAGAAGTGCACCGCCAGCAAGAACAAGATCGTCTAAGAATGCCACCTCCAAGACATCTGGCTGGTAATGCCAGACAAAGAGATGATCCGGATCACCCTGAATCAAGTAGGGACGGGGCCCAAAGTAACCAACATCGGTGTCAGGATAATGAGGCTCCACCACCACCGCATAATTGAGCCGGAAACAATCCACCAGGGCCACCATCGCCTCCAGGCAGCAACCATGAAGGATCTCATCACAGCCATGGAAGCCACAAAGGAGGATGCGGCAATGGTGAGAGGAGAATTAGAAATCCGACTATGTCGCTCATAACTTGCGAGCCTCCAAGGCACAGATCTCTCTCGCCAAACAACACTTGCCACCGCTTTGAGTTGAACATAGAAGCGCGGCGGTACGAGGAAGAATATGTATACGTGGGACCCAAGTGCTTTGGCCCACACATCCGTCAAACCAAATTTCTGATTGACTTTGGTATTGCCAAACACATCCAACCCTACGACGGTGTCGCTCCGCCAAATACTTGGCTTCAAAAAAATTTCCAGGCTTGCTGCATCACCAAGGAGGAAATAGCCTGGTTGTAGTCCGATATCTCCCACTTATGGTGAGGAAGATGGCTCAATCATGGCTCAATGAACTACCAGAAAATACAATTCATAACTGGTAAGATATGCAAAGTTCTTTCTTTTCAAACTTCGAGGGAACATGTAGGAGGCCCTGCATAGACGGAGACTTGCAGCGTTGTAGTCAAAGACCCGGAGAAACCTGCCAGGAATACCTCGAATGTTGGATCGACACGAAAAACTCCTATGAGGGAGTAAACGAGCAAACTGCGATTGAGGCTTTTATTGTATGACTCCAAGTCGTACTTTTGCGTCACAAGCTGAAGCATGACTACGTCACAGATTTGGGAGAGATGATCGAAACAGTGAGTAAATATGCCGACGCCGATGACGATTAAGAAGGACTGCTGAATATTCTGGCCAAACCAAATGCAGCCAAGCAGCATAAGCAAACCAAGAAGCGCAAGAACACCTCGGAAGACAAACCGGATTCGGACAACGTAGTTGTTAACACAACATTCGGATCCGGAGGACAAGGAGGCGCGGAGGTGGCCGGGGTCGAGGCCACAGAACTTCCTGATTCCAGGGCAGAGGAGAGTAGAAACCCGGAAGAACCTATACCTAGGCCGACATTGCCAACAATCCATGTGTCCACCACATGGATAGTAACGGAGGATCTACCCACACAAATCCGTTGGCTAGAGAGCGAGTGTCGTTTCAATGAAGACATCAAAAAGATGAATATGCTGGCTACAAAGCCAAGCGACGAAAAGGAAAGAAAAATTGCGAGATAGGCAAGGACCGCAAGGAATATTCTGACATGGAAGAAGTGGACGCCGCACAGACCAAGTCGGATGGAAAGCAGGATTATCCCACAAAGAAAGACACATACGTCTGCTTCCTTGGGACTCACCCAGCTAAGGTCAAGAAGGTGATTCTCCGTGAGCTCAATTCCACGGTTTCGGCTATACCCCAGTTCCTGGATTGGTCGAATATAACCATCACCTTTGACCCCTCAGATCACCCGAGGAAAATACATCGTCGGGGAAAGTACCCTCTGGTTGCAATCCTCTCGTTGATGGCTATAAGTTCTCTAAAACCCTCATGGACAGTGGTAGCATCAGTAACATCCTCTACATTGAAATGCTCCACCGCTTGAAGATCCATGAGAGCCAGTTGAGTTATAGTAGTGTAACTTTCCATGGCATTGTACCAGGGAGACAGGCGGATTCTCTGGGTGATATCACACTGGACGTGACATTCGGAACCCGAGACAATTATCAGACCGAACCACTCTCTTTCGAGGTGGTACCATTAAAAAGTGCTTACCATGCCATCTTCGGGCATCCAGCTTACTAGGCGTTCATGGCTCGCACCTGTTACATTTACAGCATGATAAAACTTCCATGTACAAAGGGCGTCATCACCATCCGGGGAAAGCCGAAGAAAGTGCGAGAGTGTGATGAAGGATATGCTGCCTTTGACGAAGCCGTGCTGCACGCCAAAGAGTAACAGGAGAACAAGAAGACCATCGATCCGTCTAAGATGCATGCTACGAAGAACGTTGTGCTGAAGCCAAGAATGCAGTTCAAGGCATCGGAAGAGACGAAGAAAACATCGCTAAAGAAGATGATCCCTCCAAGACAATGAACATAGGGGTAGGCTTAGACCGCGCATAGGAAAGAGCGCTCGTCGCATTCCTCAAAGCTAATAGTGATATCTTTGCATGGCAGCCTACTGACATGACAGGAGTACCTAGGGAACTTGCCGAGCTCTCTCTTAATGTGTACCCTGACGCTAAACCCATCAAACAGTCCATACGAAGGTTTGTTGATGAAAAGCGCAAAGCAATAGCCAAGGAATTAGCCCAACAAGAATTAGCTGGATTTATAACAAAGGTCATCCACACAGATTGGGTGGCAAATACTATACTCGTCCCTAAAAAGGACACTATTGAATTAAGGATGTGTGTTGATTATACCACTTTGAACAAAGTCTGTCCAAAAGACCCGTTCCCTTTGAGAAGAATTGATCAAGTTATCAACTCAACGCCAGGGCCGGAATTACTCTGCTTTCTCGACGCATATTCCGGATATCACCAAATACCGGTGAAAGAGTCGGATCAAATTAAGACGTCTTTCGTCACTCCTTTTGGAACCTTCTGCTATAAAACTATGCCTTTCGGCTTAAAGAACGCAGGAGCAACATATCAACATACTATGCAACATTGTCTCAACGACCAAATCGAACGCAACGTCCATGTGTACGTAGACTACATAGCAGTTATGTCCAAAAATAATGGAAATTTAATTTCCGACTTGGAGGAAACATTTGCTAGTCTACGAAAATTCAATATGATGCTAAATCCGAAGAAGTGTTTCTTTGGAATTTCAGCCGGAAAATTTTTAGGTTTCATCGTCTCTGAGCAAGGCATAGAGGTGAACCAGGAAAAAATCAAGGCTATACTCAACATTACCAGGCTGACTCGCCTGAAGGACGTACAACGTCTCACTGGTTGCATTGCAGCAGTGAGTAGGTTCGTGAGCCGTCTCGGCGAAAGAGCCGCACCTTTATACAAACTCTGAAAGAAAACCGACAAATTTGTATAGACCCAGGAAGACAAAACTGTCCTGCAAAGTTTGAAAGACCTACTTCCAAACCCACCAGTTCTTGCAGTGCCAGAACCTCAAGAGCCTATGTTACTTTACATTGCAGCGACCAACAAGGTCATAAGTGTGGTAACATTAGTAGAGCACGAGGAAGAGGGCCACGAGCATAAGGTGCAACGGCCGACTTATTACCTGAGTGAGGTCTTGACAGAATCGAAACAACGGTTTTCACACCATTAAAAGCTAGCCTATCGAGTATTCTTTGCATCTAGAAAGCTAAACCACTATTTTCAAGAGCAAAAGATCACAGTGGTGAGCACCGCTCACCTGCGAGTTATAATCAATAACCGCAATGCCATAGGACGTGTCGCAAAGTGGGGAGTAGAGCTTGTATCTTTCGATATTGAGTATAAGCCACGCAAAACAATCAATTCCCAAATACTTGCCGACTTTGTTGTTGATTGGACAAAAATTGCAGAAAACACAAGTCCTCTAGACTCAGAATTTTGGACCCTTCACTTTGACGGATCAAAATCACGAGGAGGATCGGGGGCTGGCGTGGTGCTCACATCTCCCCAAGGAGATAAGTTGTTCTATGTATTGCAAATACACTTCAAGGCAACCAACAATATTGCCTAGTATGAAGCATTGCTGCATGGAATACACATGGCCAAAAACATTGGCATAACAAGACTCATGTGTTACGGAGACTCGGATTTAGTTGCACAACAAGTATCTGACATCTGCAACACAAACAAACACATGGCAGCATACAAAGCTAGTGTGGATGAACTATCTAAATTGTTCGAGGGTTTTGAGGTTCAACTCATCCCTCGAGCAGAAAATGAGGAAGCAAATTCTCTATCAAGGATAGCCTCTGCGCTGAAACAAGTACTAGATGGCTCTTTTTAGAACATTTAAGGGTCCCCTCCATAGTCGTAGTTGATGAGGACTATCTGACAAAATCCGACTCACCTTTAATAGCAGTTTTGGCTTTCATTCCTAGGTGGACAAAACCCTATCTGGATTTCCTGATAGACGGAAAATTACCCAAAGACGAAGTCTTGAGCCGACAGATTGTTCGACGAGCAAAAGCCTATACTAAAATAAATGGTGAGCTCTATAAGCGGAGTGTTTCTAGTGTGTTCCAGCGATATATTTCCTTGGAAGAAGGAGTGGAAATCTTAAGAGAAATCCACGAAGGCGAGTGCGGTCACCATGCTGCAGCCAGATCCTTAGTGGCAAAAGATTTTCGATACGGATTCTTTTGGCTTACAGCTAAGGCGTATGCCGACAAACTGGTCAAAACATGCAGAGGCTACCAAAAGTACACCCATTATGCAGACATTCCAGCTGAACAGGTGCGAACAGTCCCTATTACATGGCCATTTGTGGTCCGGGGGCTTGATATGGTAGGGCCGTTTCACACGGCAAAATGTGGATTTACCCACCTACTAGTGATGGTTGATAAATATACAAAGTGTATTGAGGCTAAACCCATAACAAGTTGCAATAGAGCCACTGCCAGAAAGTTCATTGAGGACGTGATCATCTGATTTGGATATCCGCGCAGTATAATTACTGACAACGGGAGCAATTTTTCCATGGGGGAACTTGCGGAATTCTGTGAAGAACAAGGGATCCGACTTCATATTGTATCAGTCGCACATCCACAAGATAATGGACAAGTCAAAAGAACTAACGACCTTATTTTGCAAGGACTCCGACCTCGTCTTGAGGCACCGCTTCGTCGGGTCGCGGGGGCTTGGGTGGAAAAATTGTCATCTGTGATATGGAGCTTACGTACAACTCCGAGCAGGTCAACCGGCTATACTCCTTTCTTCTTGTTCTATGGTACAAAAGCAGTTCTTCCATGTGATCTAATTCATCAGTCTCCACGAGTCAAAGCGTATATCGAAGAAGATGCAGAAGTTTCTCGAAAAGATGATCTCGATATAATTGAAGAAGTACGCGTTGTTGCTGAGCAAAGATTTATAGCCTATCAGCAGAAGATGCGCAAGTATCATAGTCAGAGAGTTCAAAACCATTCTTTCAGAAAAGGCAATTTGGTTCTCTGACTTGTGCAAAAAATAAATCACAAACTTTCCCCGTTTTGGGAAGGACCTTTTATGATTAGCAGAGTTTTGCATAATGGAGCGTATTATTTAACCGATATGAGACAAAACAAGGAAAGACCAAATACTCGGAAGAGAAAGAGAGTTGGTGGTAGCACAGACTCGTATGAAATAGACCATCCATGGAATATTGCACAACTACATCCCTTCTATTCTTAGTTATATTTCCTTGTAATCATATATGTACATGTTCAAAGTGAAATAAAGTATTGGTTTCCTCATATGTTTTTGTTGAGAAGTTTTTTTCCATCTTATTTACAAAAGAGCATGTTATTCTCAAAAATCCTAGAATGCTTGAAACTACTTTATGCTCACGTTCGTTCTAGTTATGATTTTTGAATATCTAAAAATGTTACCTTAGGGTAAAAAATTCAATTTATTGTCTATACTTTGTTTTTTTTCTGATTGCTCAGACGCAGGTATTTTCCGAGTAATGAGTTGTTTGTACTGGAAGCCGGCTTTGTTTCCGAGTTTAAACTGGTTTAGCAATTGAGCTCCGTTGCTCGGCAAAGCTTCCTCCTAAAGGTTGGTCGTCCCATGAAAAGGACGAGGCACAGAGCCAGATAAAACGACAAGTATAGGCATAAAACAATAAGTGCTTCAGAAATTTTCAAAGCACATGCATAAAATATATAAGCATAAGTGCTACGATAGTAAACGCATTAGTTTTTACGGACCAGCACAAATAAAAACATTGTTTCTATCATTACATTACCAGAAGTTCAGAATAATGCATAAAAAATGTTTATGCTGTAGAGCCAGGTGGTGGTGATGAAGAAGGTGGAGTGCTGGAGTCGACAATGTTGTCGCCCTGAATCTCAGACTCGGAAGCTGCAAGGTTGTCTTCTGGCTCTTGAGGCGAGGGAGGCACGGCGATGGATCCGAAGAACGGCGTCGTATAGTTGGTCATCTCCGACACACGACAAGCATAACCTGCACATGAATCTTGGATTGCCCTGATGTCTTGTGGGTTTCCCTCCTCATCCTCCTCGGCGATACCTTTGGTGACAAGCCCGATTTCCATCTCACTATGGTGGCTCATCACCATGGTAAGAGAAGTCTGGGCAGCAGTCCGAGCGTATGAGATCTTCCAGTCCTCGATAAGCTTCGGTATCCCCTTGGCCTTGACCCTCACCTCTTGCACTAACATTGTGTGCAAGTCGGAAAGCTTGACTGACTCGCCAACCTCTTCAAGAGTCTGGCGGAAGTCGAACAAGATATCTCCGACAAGCTTGATGCGCTCGAGGCGAGGTTCAGAGGTAGGAGAGTAGAAAAGATTAAGGAGGGCTGGGAAAGAACCAAAAGTCAAAATTTGACTGAAAAGAAAGTTGAAAGATCAACGAAAAATAAAGGTCGGAAATCTTACCTAGCACAGAACAATTCCATTGAGCATGCTCCTCGTGGAGGCTGATCAGTTCATTCTCTGTGGCCTCGACTAGATCCTTCTGACTATCGAAGTCCTTCTTGAGATCATCTAGTTGTTTATCTCGGAAGGCTATAGCTTCTCGAGCCTCGTAGTATCATGATTGCTTGACTCCAGGACAGCAGCTACGGATTTCTCCGACTCAATAGTGAGCTTCTGAAGCTTGTCCCAGAGCTCAGCGTTTTCTAGTTCTAAGACCTTGAAGTTCTCGGATTGCTCCACCATCTTGTTGGACTGGCACAACAGTTCCGCAAAAAAATATCAATCGGACAAAACAAGTTTGACTATGACAATAGCTTATTGACAAAAAGGAAGCCGGAAATAATTATCTTCTGCTTCATCTTTCTCAATTTTCAACTTTGAATTCTCAAGGAGCAAGGCTTTGATTTCCTTGCATTTATTACAAATGTTCTTGAGAAATTCCTGGTTGGAAGATGCAATTTTCTGTAAGTTTAGAAGACGCAATACCGTCAGACGGCTACTAAGACTCGGGCTACAAATTTAACTAAGTAAAAATACAGCACGAGCCTTGGGGGGTTACACTACATCTATCTTTTGCAACCTAAAAGCATCAACTCGGATCCAACAATGTTTATCCGGCTTTAAGCTTGGGGGCTAGAGGATATGATAATAAAATAAATGCAAATAAGAATCGGAAACTTACAATGTGTTCCAAGTGTAACTTCTCAAATCCGAGTTTGGTGCTGTGAAACACCTTCTAGGCAAGGGAGAGGGAGGGAACATCCATCGATGGGAGTTCACCTAACTCTATCTTAGCATCCCAGAACAAAATTTGGTCCAGGAGGCTGACCAGATTGACGTCCTCCTGCTCCTAGCTTGCTGCCTCTTTGGTTAAGGTTTGGTTCTCAAGGCTATATGGAGCCAGATTGAGGATCTATTCCTTCTTCTTCCTCTTCAGGTCAGAGACAGCAGAGCCAGCCACTTTATCCAATGTTCATGTAGATATTACCATGCGATCATTACCCTTGACGGGTTCACCCTTGTTATTTGCAAATCATCAATGGTGACCAGGGCTTATGAGATGTTGCCAGCATCAGGAGAGGCGAAAGCTTCTTGTGCTGATGGAGTACTGGATGGAGATGGTGGCTGCATGGCAGGGGAAATAACAAGCTTCTGCTAACGCATTTGCTTGCCTGAATTGCTGTCCGGTTTGATCTTACTCTTCAAAAATTCTTTAGCTCTAGAACACAAAAATCTGAATATCAGGTGTGCTCTAGAAAGAAAGAAAGTTACAAAGTAATGAAAACAAAAGACAGGGTGCTTACTTTTTAACTACTGGCAGCACTTGGCTACCAGCAGTGATAACAACTTCCTTCGCCTTACTCTTCTTGGAGGCGGAGGCGATAACTTCTTGCACTTCATCATCCTCTATCTCCTCCGAATCGACTTAAAGATAGCCCTCTAGTGGAGCTAGCTCAGACTCGGAGATTTTCTTGAGCTGACAAAGTCAAAAATCATCGATGAAAATAGAGTCGGAGAAAGAATAGAAAAGAACGACCAAATGCAAAAGCAGAGTCGAAATATTTACCAGAGTCAAAGGACGGTTGGACGTAAACATCTTCATGGAGACATATGGAACTTTTCGTTCCACTCTCACCTTGATCAAATACTGCATGAGGGTCCTGTAATCCTTCGTTCGAATCTGGTTCGGGTTGACCAACATGTTGTCCTTGTTATCGCCGGTGATCTGGTACATGAGATGGTCTCCATGGTGCTACAGAGGCTGAATATGGTGCTCCAGCCAACAGTGGATCAAGTCGGATCCACGGAGCCCCATGTGCTTCATCAAAAACAAAATCCGCATCTTGGCGAGAATGAAGATATCCGACAGTTCCGGCACTTCCACGTCCCATGAGTTCTAGTGGGGGGTGGCACCGTCGACGAAAACTAGAAGACCTTCCGCCTTTCCAGGGGAAGGAATATCCTTATGGTAAAAGAAAGTTCCAGCCCGGCTTTTGATGGATTCACTAGCGTTAATACTATGATAAACTCGGTTTCTCCACGAAGAAGTTCGACGGTGGCAGGCTGAGGCCATGGTCAATGTGCGTGCCGAACAGCACCCGCTCGCCGTCACGCGGGGAGGGAAGGGAGCACCCTGAGGTGCTCCGCCATGCGCCGGTGACAATGAGTACTTTGTCATCCATAAATTGGAGTTCGGCATTGTCCATGGTGTTGGGGATCTAGAGGCCCTGCATCTTGTTTTAATCTGTTGTTGACGAACCTGCTGCCACTCCTGAGGTTGAGGCAGATGCCATTGATCTTAGTGAAGAAGGACTGGTAGGGGAGAAAGATTTTCTTGCGGCGTCTAGATGGGAATGGTTGCGGAGTACTCGAGGAGTAGAGGAGACAATAAATGAAGCGGATGAGAGATAAATCTGAGAGAAGGGTTTTCTCCTCTCTTTTATTTACCTCTACACGAAGATTTGTGCCTTGATACGCGCGATTAGCGCCATGCGTATAGGAGAGAGGAGGGTAACTTCCTCTCGACTCTTCTGCCCCCTCGATCCTCGTGTGGGAATTGAAACGGTGTTCTGTTCTATAAGGAACGGACCCACCAACACTCGTGTTGCTGGGGCTCCTGTCAGTGACAGGACCTGGTCTGAAAAGTTGTCAGCCCGCACGCCGCTGAAATATCCGGCTCATGTTTCAAACTGAGCAAGGAATGACTAAAGTCAGAACACAATATGTCCGACTCAACTGACTCGGAATCCTACACTACTGAAAGATGTTTTTGCGAACCCTTCAAGTTTCTCAAGACGGAGAAACCATCAAGCTAGACAATTTATTCGACTTTGGATCTTGGAGACTTCCGGAGGCTACTGTTGGGGATATACTTTCTGGGTATACCCATTGGACTCGTTGACCAGGTTGGCCCACCAATGGGTTAGAGATTTGCTTTACGGGTAGCCAGTCAGAGAAAGAGGAGGAGCCAGTTCTGGCTACGACAAGGCCCAGAAGATTTACCGACTTAGGCATGTAGTATTACTTGTAGTCCAAGTTGTATCTAGTTACCGACTCTGTAACGTAGCCGAATATGTCTCTCCTGTAACCCTAGGCCCCGGTGTCTATATAAACCGGCCCTATGGGAGCCTTTAGGACACAACCAATCGTACTACCACAATCACAACTTGCATAGGCGATCCTCTCTTGTAATCCGCTGTAACATCCGGCTTACGCTGATATATTACTAGGTTGCTAGCAGGAGTAGGATCCGATCACCGCATTTGGATCTGAACCTGGGTAAACTTGTGCTCACCACTCCTAGAACATCCTACATCTCACACCCCATCTTTCCAACGCCACTAGGACCCCCATATGGCATACTTTTCGACAATACGACGACATTCGGGTTTCCTCGGATGTTGATAACGCTGTTAGAACCTGGAAGTTTCATCATGTTGTAGAAGTAGTAGGGACGGGCCATGAACACCTAGTAAGTCGGAGGCCCAAAGATGGCATGATAAGAACTTTTGAACGGTAACACCTCGAAGGAGAGTGACTTGATCTAGTAGTTCTATGCAGTACCAAATGTCACATCCAGTGTGATCTCACCCAGCGAATTTGCCTATCTCCCTGGTACAATCCCTTGGAAAATCACATTTTTTTTGTTTAGCTGCCTCCCTGGTAGAGGATATTGACGCCACTGCCACAAGACATGAGAGTTATTGAGAACTCATAGCCATCAATGAGAGGATTGACGACCAGAGGTTACTTTCCCCGACAATGAGATGAAACCAATCCAAAGTCATGGAGAACCACTTCGGTCAAAAGTGATGGTTACATCTGACCAATCCTAAAATTGGGGGACAGCCGGAACCGTGGCGTTAAGCTCATGGATAACCGCTTTTTTGACCTTTGCTGGCTAAGATCCGAGGAAGCAGACATAAGAGTATTTTTTGGAATGAAAATCCTTCTTTCCATCCGACTTGGGATTTGGGGCTTCTGCCCCCCTCCATGTTAGAATCATCCTTGGCCTCCTTGCCTTTCTCGTAACTTTTATTTCCTTTTCGTCACTTGGCCCTGTAGCTAGCCGATTCGTCTCTCTTGAGGTCTTCATTGAAACAGCACTCAGCATTGGTGTGGGAAGAACCCTCATTCCCGTCCGGGTGATGAACACAAGGATTATTGGCAATATCGGCCTAGGAATATGTCTTACCTGGTTGATCATCACCTCTACCCTAGACTTAGGAAGTTCCGCGGCCTCGTCCCCGACTGCCTCTGTGTAACATTCCAATTTCAGCAACCCTGATTAAATGTCCGAAAGGCAAAAATTAGGGGGAACAAAAAGTTTTTCTTGCATTGAGTGCTTACTTATTCGCTTGTGATCAAGCAACTGGTTGTGTATTAATTGTGTACTCATCTAAACACTAGTTCCAAAAAGCTATTTTACAAAAGAGATGTCTTGGCTCATTTCTCATATTCTCAAATGTTCTGGCATTTCAAAAACCTGAGCCAAGATGAATTTGACCCAACACAATACATTACTAGTTTCTTTTGACAATCTATGGAGACCTATATATTATCTCCTTATGTTTTCAAGACAGAACCTTCAACTACTCTTATCCCTAGGTTTTCCAAGACCTTATTAAAACCTTTTCATCTCAATCTTGGTAGAGATACCAAGATGGTACTTATCTTACTTCAAAGAAAAACCCAATTTCAAAAGTCCCATCCTTACCTCAACATAGGCTTGATGGTAACCCTAGTAGTAGTTAGATAAGTAAAAAGATGAATTGCCTTGATCTGTTGGTTGATGAATTGCCTTGATCTGCTAGTTGATAAATTGCCTTGAACTACTGATTGCCTTGTTTGCTTAGGAACTAGAGTGAGCTAATCTAGTAGCTCATCCCTTCGGACCCAACCCATGCTTGTGATCATCAATATCAAAGCAAGCATCCAAGTCTGTATCTATCCTAAGCCACTCAAGTGATCATCTCATCTCATGCTTATCTCTATCCATGATTAATCCCTCTTGATGGTTTCCAACCTAGTGGATAACCAATCCAAGTTTGGATCCCCTCTCCTCAATCTATACCTCAACATCAACCACTTGAGGGAAGGGATAAACCTTTGCCACCCTCTCAATTGTTTCCCTCTTGAACACTAGTCAAAATCACCAAATCTGCCCACAATGGCTTGTCTGGATTTCTTACCTGGATACCATCTTTGGAGCTCTACCTTTTCTAACCTTGGTGCATTCTTGGGAATACATTTGAACCATCTTTTATTATATATTTAGTACTACCGAAGCCCACTCTTGTTCTTGGCTAAGCCATTCTAATTCCCACTCATCCATGATGGTTTTGTAGTCAAGAGAATAATCTTTTCTGCAAATCTTATCAACTTGCCTACTTTGGCAGAATCTCACATCTAAACTCCACCTCCACTTGACAAACTCCCTACTGTGTTATGATCTACTAATAATAGCCTATCAACCCCCACTTCACTTGTTTCCATTGGAGCCTTGTGCTTCTTAAACCCACATCGTTTAGGAGGCTATCTGATGTATCTGCTATGGCAGCCTTATTTTCAACAAAGTTTGCCATCTCCTCTACACCTCCTCAAATGCAGCCAAGCCCAACTCTTGCTTCCATGACCATCTATATAACTTAGTATATCCATCCATATACCCCTGGTACCAAGGTGAGCTCTGAGCTCCCTAATCCAACCCTATTTAGGTGGCATCAAAATAACTAAACCCTAGATCCTCCCAAACCTAGTTTCAACCCTTTTCACCACTTTTCTTCAAAAACAAGGTTGACCTTGATGTCTACATCAATTTTACATCATCCACCTTGGATATAAGCATCCCCAAATAATTCCCCCAATTATCTGGATTATTAAACTATTTTATTCCCGTGTCATGCAAATTCCTCAAAACCTTTGCCCTTAAAGGCAAGTAGGTTTTCTTCAAGTCACCTTGCCAACTCAAGGCACTTTTGATGCTTATATATCATATCCGATCTTTCCAACTCAAAAATAATATTTTTGAGATTCTTTATTATTTCTTTTTGCCCTTTTTCTTAAATGGCAGAAACAATAAATAATTCCCTAAAAATACTTTACAAACTCAATAAATCCCAATAAAATTATCCAATGTGTGTTATGGTATTTAGGACCATATCACATCAAAAAACAAGCTTGTCCAATGTAAAAATATCATCTTAGTGCTTCTGCACTTTGTGAAAAAGTACATCTAAATGGGATTATAATCTCTAGAAAAATCCCATTTAAATCATGAAGAGATTATTTATTCTCATCTATCCACCAGTACCATTTCCACACTTTGTCCAATACAAATTTGTCAACTTCCTTCACAATCCTCCACTTGATCAATTTTGCTAAACTAAGCAAAACTTGATTAAAACCAAAACCAAACCCCTCCAAATTTGCACAGCACAACTGAAGGGATACGGGTAGGCTACACTAGCGCAAAACAAAAATTTATACTGCGTATACCAGGATTACTGTTGTCATGGATCACGGGATTACCACTAGACGCGTAGATACGGAATTGATGAAGCGCGTCGAGGCAGTGCAGACGTTCCACGTCTCCTCCTTGTCCTCATCCCACTAGCAGTTCCCCTTGCGCGGCTCGTCCAAGCGCTACAGATGCAGCGCCTCCGAGGTATCCACACGTACAGGGTGGAAGCGTCAGACGCCGGACTTCTAGGTCCGTGCGTGCAACACAGGAGCAAGGAGTGGAGGCTGGGAATGATCTGAGGTCTAACCCTGGTTAGCTCGCCCCACCCTCTCTTATATAGGCGTCTCTAGTGAGCTTCTATATTAGCAGCCCATTAGTAGCCTAAGCTTGGTCTAATTCGGATCCAATCCTCATTAGGCTTCCAACCCCTTAAGTGTGTGACCCTATAGGTTCATATGCGTATAGACATGACACGAATACACTTATTCTGTCAATAGTTGGTAGCGGCCTCTAGCAAGACGTGCCAACTCCTAAACGCATACAAAGATCATATCGGACGAACCATCACAAGGTTTAGTACATGTTTTTTCCCTTTGCCTCACGATATTTGGTCTAGCTCCAAGCTGACCTCCCTTTCTCGATACCGTGATTCGGAATCCCTTTACTAGGTTAACTCTTAACCATATGTAGCATGGCCATGCATTTCTGGATCCGATCACTCGAGGGGCCCAGAGATATCTCTCTCAAGTAGAGAGGGGCAAATCCCATCTTGATTGACCATGCCTTGCAGCATGCTTCAGGACAAACCCGAAAGCTACATTTATAACTACCCAGTTACGGTGTAGCATTTGATAGCCCCAAAGTAGGTCGATCCACATCTCAAGTACATGCTACAATCTCAGGTCTAAGGACAAAACGTACACGATGTGTAGAGAGAGAGCTGCAAATAATTGCCAGTCTCAACCCCATGTTCATAACATGTGTCCACATCATTGGTTTGACATCTTCATGTCTATGACTTGCGAAACATAGTCATCAACCAATCGATGTGCTAGTCTAATATTCACGTGTGTCCTCACATGAACTCCGACTAGGGACAAATATTAAATAACCATACAAGTAAAGAGTTTCACAAACAATTCACTTAATTGCCAATCAATACAAGTTGCCTGATATGGATATTCAAGGAACATTACAATAACTCATGGATACATATGAAATATCATCATCTCTATGATTGCCTCTAGGGCATATTTGCTTCAACAACTCCCCTCCTCTCTGGTCGAGTCACACTGTAGCACTTGCACTGTAGCATCACTTGACCACTTGTCCTCTTGTACTTGTAAGAGAGAGAGAGGTATCAATATCTTGGAAGATCTTTGCATTAAAAGAGTAGGCAGCACCCCCACCCCTTTCTGTCCCCTATCCCGACCATAGCCACCTCTCTCACCTCCCCACCACCTCCCTTGCCCAATGACTGGCCAGCACCCCTCCTCCCAAGCTCCCCCATACACATGGTGCACCATGGACACATCTAGCTAGTTTTATAAGGCCCGAGGCCAGTACATCTCTCCCCATCGCCCTCATTTGCCCCCTCCCTCTCCCACTCACCTCCCCAGAGCTCCTCTTCCTCTCCCCAGCTCTGTCTAGCCCGCAAGAAGAAGGAGAGCAATCTCTCGGCCTCCTGAGCTCCCCTGGCCCTACATGTGTCAATACCCGGATTTTTAATCCCAGATGCCTGTTATGACATACATTGCAATCCTAGGATTACCATTTTTGCGAGACATAACAGATTTGGATATCATAGTACATCATCCATTACAAACCATACATAAGGTCTTACACAAATAAGGATCTGATGATCCAGTTCTTAATACAATTCAAGTAGCGGAATAACGTAAACATAACGATAGCGTGGGCGAAGCTCCATCTTCAGGGTCACAGGCAATGCTGACGATGGGAGATGATCCTAGTTGTTGTAACCTTCCTGCGGTCCATTATCCTGGTACTCCTCTTCATAGTATGGCCACGAGAATAGCCAGGGATATAGCCATGAGTACTCTTTAAGTACTCGCAAACTAATACTAACAAGTGAAGTGATTTTGAGAAGGATATACTAAGCTCTAGGGTTGTTTTGCAAAAATCAAGATTTACCTCTACTAAGTTTAGAAGCAAAGAAAACTAGTTGAAAGTTTTATAATACCTAAGTGGGAATTTGAATTTCATATCACAACTCTGTTGTGGTCAAGTCAAAGTCACAAATCATTTCACAAGTCATTTTGAAAACATCTGACGGGGGAACAATGTGGCCACTCCAACTATCCATAACCGCGGACGCGGATATTCGAATAGTTTGACACTCTGCAGAGATTTTACACTTTGACCACAACATTCGATACATCCGTCAGGAACAAATCCTGAATTCACCATACTCAGTATGCGGATAATCAATCCTAACCTTTCATTTACACGGCCTAGTATAGGGACCTCTCCTTTATTTTGGCCTCCCAACCATGACCATCTGTCATCTTGGGTACTACACAGGTGGACAATGTTCACAAGGTAGCCTCAGCTCAGACCTTGGCCGCGAGGGAACCCATACTAAGGTATATAAATTTGCAGTCAATCCCTACCCAAATTTCGGGTATTGTGGTTGTACGATAAAATTGGAATGGTATCGCATCCAGACAACCATCAGTTTTATAAAGGGCTAAGGCTCATGCCTCAACATTTTCATCATCAAAATCATCTGGTGTTCAGAAACACATGTCAAAACATTTCAGTAGAATGACTCATCATTCTATGGTTTTCATAACCATTTTCACCAAGTATTCCCATTTAAAGTTGATCAAGTTTTATACTTAGCACTAGCATCTACAAGTGGTGGTAAATACTAATGAGGGGTGGTACACAAGTGGTGATTTTCTAGGTTCAATCTCATACCTTAGGATGACATCAAGATTATCTAACTTAGGCCAAATTTTATGCTCTTTATGCTACCTTCCAATATCCTTCTAGTATCTATGATTCACTATGTAAACTCTAAGAGAAAGCTTTGATAAAGAAATAAAGTATAAATCTTGCAAGTAAAACTAGGATTGGGTTATCAAGTGGGTATGATCACATATGCTTAAGGCATATAGTTTTCATGGTAACAAGAAAGTATTAGCTTGCATAGGTCAACTTGTGTAGTAATGCTTGCATAAGTAGGGTATCTTGTAAGAGTTAGCTTGCCTCGTGCAGAGCAGTAGTTGAAGTTCTCCTCAGCTTCTTCCTCGTAGTATCCTCCTTCCTCCTCGTATCCTTGGTTGGTACTAGCGTCTATAAATAGATAAGAGGTACACAATCACCAAATAATACTTAACTATTTCCAATCATCACACAATGGTTCACACGAGATGATCTAGCATCATCACTAATATTACAAGATTAAAGCACTTGCCTTATTTGTTTTACTTTTAGAAAAGTAATTTCTACTCATTGAAAAACTACTTAAGATTTAATATTCTCCAACTCAAACATGGGATCATGTTGACACATGTCATCACCACATATTTTAGTACATGGGATTGTGATTTAAAGTGGTTTCACAATTTAATAAGGTTTAACCTTTTATTTTAATTAAATAAAGTGACTAGAAATGCCTATGGGGGATTCTTTTATTACTTGAACATTATCTCTGTAAGTAAACCCATATGTTTTTATATATTCTAAAAGGTATGATCAAATGTGATTTTTGAGAGTTGGAAACAACTCAAAATCTTTTACGGTTGAATTTTGAAAAATGTTTGAATGCAGAAAGCTTCTGCCTTGTTATTTTTACCATGGTTGATCCAAAAATCTAAATGGTTTGAATCCAACGGGCTTGAATTAAGCATTTCAGTACCTTCCTAACAAAATTGGTTTCATGCATTTTGGTTTAGTGAATAGAGATGGGTTGATTTTTGAATTTAGGTACAGAACTATGTCTGAAATTAAATGAATAAAGCTTAATTTGAAATGTTGGGTCGCGCGGGATGTTTTACTGGGCCGGCCCACTACACTCAGCGCGTACGGGGGATGGTTAAGTGACTATCCCCACGCGTCAGTGAGACGGGGAGGGGCGAAGCGGTACAGGGCAGTGTGAACGCACGATCTAACTCTAATCGAACGGCTATGGTTCATCGTCCATGTCGGGCAGCGCCGGCGAGTCAGAACCCTAACACGGCAGGTGGGGGTCGTGGGAGGATCACCGGGGCTCAGGCGAGGGTCGGCGACAGGGGCGAACGACGAAGTCGACGACGGCAGTTCTCCTGGTACCGGCAGCTCCTCCTGGGGCGGCTCCAATCAACGCCTCCCTTCTTCTCCAGCAGCGACGGGCTCTGGCCAAATTCCGGCGATGCGCTGCTCGCCTTGCTCCGGGAGTGAGGTGGGGGTGATTCTGGGTGACAGGGGAGTGAACTGCTATGGCGAAAATGAGCAGTGGAGGCCTCTATTTATAGTGGCGAAGGGGACCGACGGGCGCGGGCTGAGCTCGTCCTGGTCGATGGCACAGGCAGCTACTAGCATGGGAGACGATAGGGGACGGTGTTGTGCTCCCTGCCGAAGCTCAACGGCATGGTCTTGCGGCATGGGGCGATGCTGATCAGTCGGAACGACGCGGTGCTCTGAGCGGGTCCGACGGCGGTTTTAATGTCGCACAGCATGTGTGGTTCGCACGGCGGCGAACGGGCATGTCTGCGGGGTTGCTGGGGTGCTATTGATCATCCCTGCAAGTGGCGAGGGCGTCCCGCGGTATGTGAGTGCTGGTCGAGCATGGCACACTGGCGCGCTCTCGGCTCGCGCGCAGACAGGTTGGGCATGGTCGTGCTGTCTGGTCCAGGGGCTGGCATTGCTCGGGGCTGGGACAGAGAGTGGCGGTGGACGGTGGGGTGCTTGCTAGACATGCTGGCTAGGCTTAGTATTGCTCGTAGCTTGTTGTCGACCATGGGGTGGCAATGGTGCTCTCGGCATGCTTGATATTAATGGCTAGACTTGCTCACAGTGGTGCTAAAGATTGTTAAAGAGGCTAGATGATCTACTAAGGGCTAGTTGCAACCAGAGAGGGAACAAGTTAGGCCAATTTTACTGCACACTATAGTGTTTGATGTTTGTTTGATTTGAATATGTAAGGTGTTTGATGAAATGGCCGCAAGAACTTTAAATTTGAATTTTGGATTCAAACTTTGTGGGTTTGCTAGGAACATGCTAGGGGGTATCTGGTTAGTTGGATTAGTCAAGGGGCATTGGTTTGGTTGGGTTTTGAAAATGGGTGATCTTCACATATGAATAACATTCAATTTTGAATTGTGATTTGAATGGGGTTGCCAAATGTTTCTGCAAGTTTTAAAGGTGGGCCTTGATTCACTTTTACTAGTTCTATCAAGGGGTGAAAAGAATTGGGAAAGTTTCTGTTTGAAACTTCAGGAACTTGTGATCCGAATAAATCTCACAACGGTTTCCCATCAGGTAATTCCTCCATGTCTTCAGGGCTAGAACTACGGCTGCGAGTTCGAGGTCATGGGTTGGGTAATTGTGTTCATGCTGTTTCGGTTGTCGGGATAGATAGGATATAACTTCGCCTTATTGCATTAGCACACATCCGAGGCCGATCTTGGATGCGTCACAATACACATCAAAGGGCTTCGTGATATCCGGCATGATCAAGATTGGGGCTGAAATCAATCTCCTCTTGAGTTTTTGAAAACTCGCTTCACATTTTTCTGTCCATTCAAACTTCTTGTCCTTCTTCAGCAATTGGGTCATGGGTCTGGCGATACTCGAGAATCGTTCTACGAACTTGCGGTAGTATCCCGCTAATCCAAGAAATGCACGAACTTGGGTTTGAGTGGTTGGGGCTTGCCAATCTTCGACATCTTTCACCTTTGTAGGGTCAATGGCAATTCCTCCGGCTGAGACGATATGTCCGAGGAATCCTACCTCCTGTAACCAGAATTCACATTTGCTAAACTTGGCATACAACTGACGCTCTCTAGGGGTTCCAAGAATGGTCCTTAGGTGTAGCTCATGTTCTTCTTATGATTTGGAATAAATCAGAATGTCATCGATGAAAACAACAAAAAACTTATCCAGGAAGTCCATAAAAATCTTATTCATGAGGTTCATGAAATAAGCGGGGGCATTGGTTAATCCAAAAGACATGGAAGTATACTCGTATAATCCATATTTGGTGGTAAAGGCAGTCTTTGGAATATCCTCTGCACGAATCTTGAGTTGATGATAGCCAGTTCTAAGATCAATCTTAGAAAACACTTTGGCACTAGTCAACTGGTCAAACAAATCTTAGATCTTCGGCAACGGGTACTTGTTTTTTATAGTGACATCATTCAACTTCTGATAATCCGTACACATACGGTTACCTCCATCCTTCTTGTCCACGAACAAAATAGGTGATCTCCATGGTGACGCACTTGGTTGAATCAATCCAATTTCCAGCATGGTATCCAGTTGCTTCTTCAATTCTGCTAGTTCAGACGGGTTCATACTATATGGTCTCTGGGCTATGGGTCCGGTTCCAGGTATGAGTTCAATGATGAACTCGATATCCCGATCTGGGGTCATACCGGGCAAAACATCTGGAAGTACATCGGGGTATTCATAGACTATCCAGACTAGGTCAACGGTAGGTTAGGCTATACTCTTGTTGCACTTGAATTGACGAGGCAAGGTTTCAGATACATGCTCGACTGATATTCTGGCGGTACTGGTCATGGTTATGGCTTTCTTGGCACAGTCAATTAATCCTTTATGTTTGGACATCCAATCCATTCCTAGTACTACTTCCAAACCTTTAGTTCCAAGTACTATTATATTAGCATAAAATTCTATGCCATGGATTCAGATAGGGACGGCTTTGCAAATTTGCCTAGCTTTGGTGGTTGAACCGGGGATTTTAACAATCATAACATGCTTCAATTTGGTTGGTTGAATCTTACTAGTGCATGCAAATTATTCAGTAACAAATGAGTGCTATGCTCCAAAATCAAACAACACTCTTGCATGTACCGAGTTAACGGAAAACATACCCAGCACGACGTCTGGCGCTTCCTGGGCTTCTTCAGCATGCATGAGAAAAAGACGACCTTTGCGGTTGAGTGAATTCCCTGGCGCAAACCTTCTTCCGGGCTGAACACAACGCTGTTGCTGAGCTGGGGTATTTGCATTGGGGGCTGTGGCAATCTTCTTGGGGCACTCATTGGAATAATGACCCTTGGTTCCACATTCATAACAAGTCACTTGCGACTTGTCCTTCGCTGCAACAGGCACAACATTGCTTCCGGTCCTTGGGGCAGTGTTGGTGTTGGTGGCGGCATTGTTGTTGTTGAACTTGGGTGGGGCACGTTTGAAATTGCTAGAGTTGCCGGGGTTGTTGTGGTTTCCTCCGGGCCTTGGGTTTCCACGGTTGGGATAGGTCGGACGGTTCTTTGGGGGTCTTTTGGTTCTCGGGGCAAATCCTGGAGATCGGTTGGGGCGATACTTTGGTGTCTGGTGGGTTCCTGGTTGATGCATCATGCGGCGCTTGCGGTTCTCATTGGCTTAGTTGATCTTTGCTTCCATCTGAATGGCATGGTCGACTAGGGCTTCAATATCAGCAAAGGGGATATTGACCAACATTGTCTGCATCTCATCGTGTAGACCGTTTAGGAATCTCTCTTTCTTCTTGGCTTCAGTGTCGGTCTCATCCGGGGCATACCTAGCTAATGACAAGAATTTGTCACGATATTCCACTATGGTCATCCTTGCTTGCTTCAGTTCTCTCAATTCATCCCTCATCCTCTTGACCCGGTGGCACATGGGTTCTGCTGAACATGGCCTTGAATTCATCCCAAGTCATCATCTGACCTCCAGTCATTGCACAAACGTTGTTCCACCATGCTCTTGCATCTCCGGCTAGATAGTGGGTGGCGAACAGAACTTTCATGTTAGCATCTACTCCTGCAACCTCCAGGTTGTTCTCCATGGTTTACAGCCAATCATCTCCATCTAGGGGTTCTTCTGACTTAGTGAAAACAGGTGGATTGGTGTTCTGGAAATTCTTGAGCTTAGATCCATGGTTGTCCTGATTTCCATGGCCTTGATTGTTGTTGGCCATCTGAGCTATCTATTGAAGGGTGGCTAGGTTGGCTTGACGTTCGACTCTTTTGGCTTCGCGGTCCGAAACCATCATTTGCAAGAGTTGCAAAATCGGGTCCGGGGCTGAGTTGCTTCCTCCGCGAGGCATCTGAAGATTGAGATGGATCATGAGAAAAGAGGAAAATTGTTGATGGCAAGGGTCTGATCCTTATTCTTGGCGATGGCGTACTTGTGGTTGGTGTAGGCACGGGCATTGTCCAACTCCTTCTAACGGTCGTACATCATGAAGCTGAGGTTGTCCAACTAACTCTTCAGCTCGGGTGGTATGGGGCCTCCAGTGGCTGTCTCATAACATCACGCCTTGGGTAGAACTCAAAGCGGGTACCCTTGATCTGATTGATACTCTTCCCACACAGACGGGCAAGAGCTTCCTGCATTGCCCTGGCCAGTCCATCGAGCTAGTTGTTCTCTCTTAAGGTGAACTGAATTCCCTCGGCAGTGGGAGGTTTAATCTTTCCTCGGAGACTTGCAACAACTAGGCGCTGCAGGTCTTCTCCTTCCTGATTATTGAGCTGAGCTCCAAAGAACTCGGGGTTCGGACGCTCCAGCAACTCCGACAGCTGGTCCAAGTCACGCTCAAAGATGAGGTCCATTTCCCAACTGATAAAACTTGCTGTACTTCACGTCCATCTATAAGAATATAGGATGAGTGAGTTAGTAGAGTGATCCAGTGTATCAAATTTTATGTATTTTGCAAGAATTCTTGAGGAACATGAATTTTCATGAAAGAATCCAAGTGATAAGAATGTGAATAAGTTTTTTGTAAATACTCACTTCCATTGGTTTTGAAACTATGTTTTTGATTCAAACGTCCATTCTAACTAGGGTCTCCTATGGTCAGGATGGCTCTGATACCAACTTGTCAACACCCGGATTTTTAATCCCAGATGCCTTTATGCCATACATCGCAATCCCAGGATTACCATTTTTGCAAGACATAACAGATTTGGATATCACAGTACATCATCCATTACAAACCATACATAAGGTCTTACACAAATAAGGATCTCATGATCCAGTTCTTAATACAATTCAAGCAGCAGAATAACGTAAAGATAACGATAGCGTGGGTGAAGCTCCATCTTCAGGGTCACAGGCAATGCTGACGATGGGAGATGATCCTAGTTGTCGTAACCTTCCTGCGGTCCATCATCCTGGTACTCCTCTTCATAGTCTGGCCACGGGAATAGCCAGGGACAAAGCCATGAGTACTCTTTAAGTACTCATAAACTAATATTAACAAGTGAAGTGGTTTTGAGAACGATATACTAAGCTCTCTGGTTGTTTTGCAAAAAGCCAGATTTACCTCTACTAAGTTCAGAAGCAAAGAAAACTAGTTGAAAGTTTTATAATACCTAAGTGGGAATTTGAATTTCATATCACAACTCTGTTGTGGTCAAGTCGAAGTCACAAGTCATTTTACAAGTCATTTTGAAAACATCTGACGGGGGAACAATGTGGCCACTCCAACTATCCATAACCGCGAACGCGGCTATTCGAACAATTTGAGACTCTGCAGGGATTATACACTTTCACCACAACATTCAATACATCCATCAGGAACAAAATCCTGAATTCACCATTCTCGGTATGCGGATAATCAATACTAACCTTTTAGTTACACGCCCTAGTATAGGCACCTCTTCTATGAGTTTGGCCTCCCAACCATGACCAACTGTCATCTTGGGTACTGCGCAGGTGGACAATCTTCACAAGGTAGCCTAATCTCAGACCTTGTCCGCGAGGGAACCCATACTAAGGTATAAAAATTTCCAGTCAAGCCCTACCCAAATTTCGGGTATTGTTGTTGTACAATATAATTGGAATGCTATCGTATCCAAACAACCATCAGTTTTATAAAGGGCTAAGGCTCATGCCTCAACATTTTCATCATCAAAATCATCTGGTGTTCGGAAACACATGTCAAAACATTTCAGTAGAATGACTCATCATTCTAAGGTTTTCATAAACATTTTCACCAAGTATTCCCATTTAAAGTTGATCAAGTTTTATACTTAGCACTAGCATCTAGAAGTGGTGGTAAATACTAATAAGGGGTGGTACACAAGTGGTGATTTGCTAGGTTCAATCTCATGCCTTAGGATGACATCAAGATTATCTAACTTAGGCCAAATTTTATGCTCTTTATGCTACCTTCCAATATCCTTCTAGTATCTATGATTCACTATGTAAACTCTAAGAGAAATATTTGATAAAGAAATAAAGTATAAATATTGCAAGTAAAACTAGGATTGGGTTATCAGGTGGGTATTATCACATATGCTTAAGGAATATAGTTGTCATGGTAACAAGCAAGTATTAGCTTGCATAGGTCAACTTGTGTAGTAATGCTTGCATAAGTAGGGTATCTTTCAAGTGTTAGCTTGCCTTGTGCAGAGCAGTGGTTGAAGTTCTCCTCGGCTTCTTCCTCGTAGTATCCTCCTTCCTCCTCGTATCCTTGGTCGGTACTAGCGTCTATAAATAAATACGAGGTACACAATCACCAAACAATACTTAACTACTTCCAATCATCACACAGTGGTTCACACTAGATGATCTAGCATCATCACTAATATTACAAGATTTAATCACTTTCCTTATTTGTTTTACTTTTAGAAAAGTAATTTCTACTCCTTGAAAAACTACTTAAGATTTAATATTTTCCAACTAAAACATGGGATCATGTTGACATATATCATCAGCACATATTTCAGTACATGGGGTTGTGATTTAAAGTGGTGTCACAATTTAATAAGGATTAACCTTTTTATTTTAATTAAATAAAGTGACTAGAAATGCCTATGGGGCATTTTTTTATTACTTGAACATTATCTCTGTAAGTAAACACATATGTTTTTATATATTCTGAAAGGTATGATCAAATGTGATTTTTGAGAGTTGGAAACTACTCAAAAGCTTTTATGGTTGAATTTTAAAAAATGTTTGAATGCAGAAAATCTTCTACCTTGTTATTTTTACCATGGTTGGTCCACAAATCTAAATGGTTTGAATCTAATGGGCTTGAATTAAGCATTTCAGTACCTTCCTAAAAAAATTGGTTTCATGCATTTTGGTTTAGTGAATCGAGATGGGTTGATTTTTGAATCTAGGTACATAACTATTGTTGGGTCGCGCGGGATGTTTTACTGGGCCGGCCCACTACACTCTGCGTGTACGCGGGCTGGTTAAGTGATTTTCCCCAGGCGTCAGTGAGACAGGGAGGGGCGAAGCGGTACGGGGCAGTGTGAACCGCATGATCTAACTTTAATTGAACGGCTACGATTCATCATCCACGTCGGGCAGCGCCTGTGAGACAGAACCCTAACAGGGAAGGTGGGGGTCGTGGGAGGCTCACCGGGGCTCAGGCGAGGGTCGGCGAAGGGGAAAAACGACGAAGTCGACAACGGCAGTTCTCCTGGTACCGACAGCTCCTCCTTGGGCGGCTCCAATCGATGGCTCCCTTCTTCTCCAGTAGAGGCGGGCTCCGGCCAAATTCCGGCGATGCACTGCTCGCCTTGCTCCGGGTGTGATGTGGGGGTGATTCTGGGTGAGAGGGGAGTGAACTGGTGTGGCGAAAACAAGCGGTGGAGGCCTCTATTTGCAGTGGCGGAAGGGGACTGACGGGCGCGGGCTGAGCTTGTCATGGTCGACGTCACATGCAGCTACTGGCATGGGCGACGGGTAGGGGACGGTGCTGTGCTCCCTGGCGAAGCTCAACGGCGTGGTCTTGTAGCGTGGGACGGTGCTGATCGGTCGGAACGTCGCGGTGCTCTGAGCGGGTTTGACGGCGGTTTAAATGTCACACAGCGCGCGTGGTCCACGCGGCGGAGAACGGGCATGTCTGCCCGGGGTTGCTGGGGTGTTGGTGATCATCCCTGCAAGCGGCAAGGGCGGCGTGTTGTTTGTGGGTGCTGGTCGAGCATGGCGCACTGGCGCCCTCTCGGCTCGCACGCAGAGAGGTTTGGCATGGTCGTGCCATGTGGTCCAGGGGCTGGCATTGCTCGGGGCTGAGACAAAGAGTGGCGGTGGACAGTGGGGTGCTTGCTAGACATGCTGGCTAGGCTTAGTATTGCTCGTACCTTGCTGTCGACCATGGGGTGGCAATGGTGCTCTCGGCATGCTTGACATTAATGGCTAGGCTTGATCATAGTGGTGCTAAAGATTGTTAAAGAGGCTATATGATCTACTAAGGGCTAGTTGCAACCATAGAGGGAACAAGTTAGGCCAATTTTACTACACACTATAGTGTTTGATGTTTGTTTGATTTGAATCTGCATGGTGTTTGATGAAATGGCCGCAAGAACTTTAAATTTGAATTCTGTATTCAAACTTTGTGGGTTTGCTAGGCACATGCTAGGGGGTATTTGGTTAGTTGGATTAGTCAAGGGGCATTGGTTTGGTTGGGTTTTGAAAATGGATGATCTTCACATATGAATAACATTCAATTTTGAATTTTGATTTGAATGGGGTTGCCAAATGTTTCTGCAAGTTTGAAAGGTGGGCCTTGATTCACTTTTACTAGTTCTATCAAGGGGTGAAAAGAATTGGGAAAGTTTCTGCTTGAAATCTTGGACTAGAAGCACTCAAAGTGACCTAGTGAGCAAGATTGGCAAAAATGACCACTTTCTTTATTTTCTTTGTTTTTTATTTTCTTTTGATTTTTTCTGCATGGAAATGTTTTATATGATGTTATTTTCATCTTAAAACCATTTCTTGCCATTTATATTAATCACACAAGTCCATTCATGCATTTTTTAAATCATTTCATTCACACATGCATTCATATGATTTTAATTAATCAAAGTTTTTGTTAACCCTAATTTTAGTGATTAGAGTTTGATGATCCTTGTGTTATATTTTTGGGATGTTACAGCATGTTCCCCTATCATGCTCCTCTACCTCCTCTAACCCTCCCCACGTGCTTTGGTTGGCCCAAGACCTCTCTGGAATGAAGCTCTGGCAAGCACCGACGAGCTCGTCCCGCCCGCCATCGCGCGAGGACCTTCCCGATGACGAACCACCTTGTGCCGCCCATCCCCAGAGTCATCGCCATTGACCGCGTCGCGCCGTCGCTTCCATGACCTCCCTCGAGGCCCCGGTGAGCCTCCCCCACCTCCGTCTCTCCCTCTACTAGGGTTTCGCCCCGCGAACCCTGTCGGGAGGAAGAAGGTGAGCCCTGGCCATCGATCTGGATCTAATCCAGTGGCCAGGAGCTCCCGTACCCCTTCTCCCCCGGCTGGGCCAACTGTGTCGCGGCCCTCCCGCTGGCCTGCACCTCCAGATGGGCCAAAGCCTCTCCCCCGGCATGTTTCCACTCTAGATATGGCCCACCGACCCCCAGCCCTTCTCCCTTTTCCTTTGAATTTGAGATCTAAGAATAGAACTTTGGTTTAAATCCAAATAAAAATGCACAGCCCCTCAAAATATTCAGATCTAAATTTTCTCAAATACTTGAGTATCTTCCCCAACATGCAGACCCAGATCTATCCCAAAAGGATGTCTAAATAAATATGGTAAAACATATACCCAGATCTGTCCAAAGCACTAAATAATTCATTCAAGAAGTTTGGTATATCCATATGACCTAAATCCAATTGGGGGTGAAAGGTACTGACCCTACCTTTCATATTCCACAAGCCCCATCTTGTTTTGATTCCTAGTTTGCCCCTGGTAAAATTATTAAAAACAGAGACTTTCTAACTTTAGGAAATTCCCTAGGTCAAACCAAGTAAGGTTCTGACCCAATTCCAACTCCCAGATGACACACACATACATATCCTTCATAATCAAGCAGCTCATAATTCTATGAGTCTCTATTAAATTTTGGTGAATTAAACTCTTCTATGCATGTCTTAATCACTAATAAAACATTTCAGTAGCTCTGTAACTCCAAAAATGTTGATTCCAATTTCTATAGAAAGGTATTAGCAGTACCTAACAGGTTTCCTTGGAATCAACTAAAAAGCTTTTGTATATTAAGGGAAATCCTAGCCAGTACTGCCTTTGGGAATTTCTCAAGGGCATTCTAGTACTTGTTTTGAGGTGATTCCAACTCCTCTTGATTCAGTCCATCAAATACTACCTTTTACCTAAGGAAATAATTTTTGGAACTCCAGAGAAGTTCTGGTGAATTATTTCCTAAAACTAGAGGTTTAATCACTATAAAATCCATTATAAATCCTAGCAAATTGATAAAGTAGTGAAACCACATTCGTTGGCTTCATTTTATCAATACCTATCTGATGGTATCATTTTTATACAATGGTATCATACAGATCAAGTCTTTGGTCAAAAACCTCTCTTAGTTAGTTCCTAAGTTTCAAGTCCAAAGAGGACCCCTTTTTTCCTATATCCACAAATCTCCTTCCTATCCAAACAAATCAAACCCCCAACATCTTACTGATGTTTATCATGTATTTCACTTTTGCTTGTTGTATGGTTTCATGCTTGTATGACTGGTATTGATTGGTTTATTGTTGTCTACATGTATGCTCGATAACGGCGATAGTTGCGATTGTGTGACGACGAGAAGACAGAAGGATTGGGTTATTCTTATTATTGTTATTATCAGTATTCTGGTTATCTAACACCGTCAAGGGACATCTCGCTGGTCACGGGCAAGCCACCATTCCTGAACTCCTATATTAACCTACTTCTATTTATCATCTATTTTATATCTCGTTTATAAATTGCATGATCACAGGCATGGTTTGTTTCAAATAAAAATGCGTGAGTAACTTTCCTCCTCCAAGTTATGGATGAGTGTCCCTTAGGACACGTACCCTTTTTCACCCATGTTTAACCTTTAGACTATGGCAAAGATGATTAGCATCTTCCCTCTTAGAACCCATGGATTTTCAAAGATAAAACTATTTTGGGTTCTTACCCTACTACAAAGTTTTCAAAATAAAACCCTTGGAAATAGGCATCATTTCTGAGTGGAGTTTTACTAAAATAAGATATGAGCTAGATGAAGAGAAAGTCAAGCAAGAGAAAGAGAAGGGATGTTCTAAGCCAATGTCCGAAACAATTTTATCCGTGCAACCACATTACACCAAACGCTGGGGCTTAGCTCATAGTTTGTGGTCTTTAGCCGGGGCTTCTCTTACTCGCTAAAGGGGAGAAATCCACTGAAATCTGGGATACCATGGGCCCGATAACAATGCAAAAATTGGGCCTCTCGCGGACGGTATGCTTTTTGGCTAGTACGGGAGGATGTTATTGTCAGTATTGTTATCTGCCAGACTTCGGTCTGGAGATAGCGGTCAGTATGAGAGGAAGGACCTGGGTGGTCGTACCCCATACTCGTATCGGAGAGAACAACCCAAAAGGAAAAGCCGTCGTTGCTAGGGATGGACAAATGAAAAGTTTATGTTTGATTATCTGAGCCCCTATGTACCGTGTGTAGCATGCCGTTGTTTTATCCCAGTGGATGTATTGATTCTTGTGGGTAAAGTGCACAAACTCTATAGAGTCTAATCTATTCGAATAGCCGTGTCCCTGGTCAAGGACGGTTGGAATGGCAAATGCTAGGAGGACCCTTCGGTTATGTTGTGATGATCTAAAGGATGTGACTTGGTCACGAGGAAAGATAAGAATGAGTTTGGTTTTGACCGGTGATGGTCGAAGACATTTAAAAAGGGTTTTACAGCAAAACTGTTTTAAATCTTTTTTAACAAGGATGTGGAGATGTCCAGGTTTTCAAAAGGAGACATATTTTTCTAAAACTCTCTTTCCACAAAGACATAGAGATGCCATTGTAGATTTCCTTTGAAAACAACTATTGTGTAGAGCTATCTCGCCACAGCCAAATATGCATTATCTTATTACCTTGTCTCGGTGGTTTTCGAGTACATTCAAAGTACTCATCGCATTGTCCCTACTATTTACTTGGCCAAATTGCAGATATTAAGAAGCTACGAAGGTGTTGACGTCTATGCGAGCTAGACCGTCTTCCTAGTCAGTTGCCTGTAGGTTAAGGCACGGGCTCTGCGCTGAAGACTTCCGCTAATTGTGTTGTGTTCTCCATAATGGCCACTTTGTAAGTTTGTACTCGTTACTTTATGGATGTTGTAATGATACTAGTCGGTTATGCTCACGGATGACTGATCATGGGAACGTGAATTGTATGCATAAGAGGTATTCTCGGACAGTAAATCCGGGGTGCCACAGACATGGTATCAGAGTCAACCTAACTGTAGGAGACCCTAGTTAGCATGGACGTTACACATGACAACCCCTATTTATCAAAATACCGGTTTCACAAACTATTTTCTCAAAATATTTTCGAAAGGATTCTTACCTCGTCTTATCTTACTTAAAAACTTTGAAAATGCATTACTCTACATCTCGTCTACTTCCAATGTTCCGTTTTCAAAAACAAGGTCCGACTTGGAGACTATGAAGACGGAGATCCCGGAATGAAGAGACATCGAGACAAGAAGAACCAAGAAGCTACCAACGACGAAAGACACTACAAGATCACCCTACCAACAAAGTCCTTCATCGCCCCCAAATGAATCAAGTACGGCACCGACGACAAAAGACGACAGGACAGAAGTTAAGACCCCAGTAACTTCCATACTTAGGATTAGCACCCCTAAAATAGGATTCCCTTTATGGCATGTAGTCACCTCCTTAGTACCTATGGTAGGCCTTGTTTGCTTGTCTTGTGCATGCGTGATGATTGAAATGTGATGCGTTTCTGCCGGGAATCATCCGATAATTTATTCTTAACCCCCCCCCCCCCCCCCCCACATAGTTGGTAGATCCTGACGCTAACCCTCGCAACCCCATAACTGAAAACCTCTGCTCAGCAGGATGGCCACATAAGAAAACCCCGACAACTACAAGTAAAGCCCGAAGGTGGAAATACTGCGTATTTCCACTCAATTCCAATAAACCCCTGTTGCCCCGTCACTGTCAACCATAGCCTTCCACCCAATATTATACCCCACTAGCTCCACTATCCTTAACTTGGAAGACTAACTCCGTCACACCATATCCTTCTTCAACGGGAAACTTTATCTCCGCCATGAAACCCCGAGTATGGACATGAAGATCGGAACCCCGAAGAAAGGATGCAGCCATTGCGGTGAAGAAGGACATCAAGCTAGTCAGTGCATAGGAAACTGCCCAAATTGTGGAGCTCTCCACCCTCCTGCAGATTGCCCCACCCAACTAGTCACCTGCTTCCTCTGTGAAGGCCAAGACCATGTCTCGGACAACTGCCCCCTCTATCTCTTGATTGGAAAGGCTCGTCAACTTCCCTGCGTAAACATTGGGACGAAATCAAGAGAAGGATGTTCCAAGAAAGGCACCTGCTAAACTCTCCAGATGTTATGCAAGTATGATATCCTTCTTTGCAAGTATGATATCCTTCTTTGCAGACCTTGATATCCTACCCACGACGTTGCATCAGACCAAACCCGGAATGACCCTTTCCAAAGGTTCTTGTTTCCGAGACTGCCAAACCCCAACGGCAATCCTCCAACCCATCGGACCCTTACCCCGCTCAGAACTAACTACTCGAAAGCTCGTAGACACCCTTTTACGATAGACCTTCTAACTCCTGAAGTGGTTCCGACGACGTCGACAGAAGATAACTACCCTGAAGGAAAGATGTAGCGCCATGCCCTGACATCAGCATACGACTCCAATCAAGAAGGTTGGCGACTTCACAAAGCCCCGTAGTTTTGCTCTAAGGGGGAAAGACTGCGTCCTTCCCGCCCAAAACCCGATAGACCCCCGGAGTCGAACCCTAGTTAGCTTTAAAGTAATGACCACCCTTCCAAATCTGAATAATCACCCTGCAAGAAGAACAACGTTTGGCACTTCTCCATAATCAGAATGAACTCCACTCCAAGGTCGACCACCCATCCAACATCCCGGTGTATCAAGACCCTGAAGAAAGAAACGTCGACCCCGAGGCGAAGAAATAAAGAAGATTCAACTCGCCGTCTCGCCTCACAAAAGAAGTACCCCATTGACACTAAACCTACCTAGACACATCCTAAGGGGAAAATACTGCGTCTTTTCCACTCGCTTAAACTAAAATCCCAATTCTGAAGCCCCTTAGCTCCGAGCTGTAGTTGACCCTGCCTGTTCGTTAGAAGACCTGTTGGCGCCACTTGTTTTCCACCGCTGAAATTGTTAAGCGGATGTTATTCCCCTGCCCTACTCCTCCCTAATCTCGGGAAGAGATTATTTTAAGGGGTAAAGGTCTCTAACATTGCAATTTTAGCAACCCTGATTAAATGTCCGAAAGGCAAAAATCAGGGGGAACAAAAACTTTCTCTTGCATTGAGTCCTTACTTATTTGCTTGTGCTCAAGCAACTGGTTGTGTATTAATTGTGTACTCCTCATCTCAACACTAGTTTCCAAAAGGCTATTTTACAAAAGAGATGTCTTGGCTCATTTTTCATATTCTCAAATGTTCTGGCATTTCAAAAACCTGAGCCAAGATGACTTTGAGCCAACACAATACTTTACTAGTTTCTTTTGACAAACTATGTTGACCTATATATTATCTCCTTATGTTTTCAAGACAGAACCTTCAACTACTCTTATCTCTAGGTTTTCCAAAACCTTATTAAAACCTTTTCATCTCAATCTTGGTAGAGATACCAAGATGGTACTTATCTTACTTCAAAGAAAAACCCCCTTTCAAAAGACCCCTCCTTACCTAAAGCTAGGCTTGATGGTAACCCTAGTAGTAGTAGATAAGTAAAAAGATGAATTCCCTTGATCTGTTGGTTGATGAATTGCCTTGATTTGCTGGTTGATGAATTGCCTTGAACTACTGATTGCCTTGTTTGCTTAGGAACTAGAGTGAGCTAATATAGTAGCTCATCCCTTAGGACCCAACCCATGATTGTGATCATCAATTTCAAAGAAAGCATCCAAGTCTGGATCTATCCTCAGCCACTCAAATGATCATCTCATCTCATGCTTATCTCTATCCAGGGATAATCCCTCTTGATGGTTACAAACCTACTAGATACCCGATCCAAGTTTGGATCCCCTCTCCTCAATCTATACCTCAACATCAACCACTTGAGGGAAGGGATAAACCTTTTCCACCCTCTCAATTGTTTCCCTCTTGAACACTAGTCAAAATCACCAAATCATCCCAAAATGGCTAAGTCTGGATTTCTTACCTAGATACCATCTTTGGAGCTCTACCTTTTCTAACCTAGGTGCATTCTTGGGAATGCATTTGAACCATCTTGTAGTACATATTTAGTACTACCAAAGGCCACTCTTGTCCTTGGCTCAGCCATTCTAATTCCCACTCATCCAGGATGGCTTTTTTAGTCAAGATAATAATCTTTTATGCAAATCTTATCAACTTGCCTACTTTGGCAGAAGCTCACATCTAAACTCCACCTCCCCTTGACCAACGCCCTACAGGGTTATGATCTACTAATCATGGCCTATCAACCCCCACTTCTCTTGTTTCCATTGGAGCCTTGTGCTTCTTAAACCCACATGGTTTAGGAGGCTACCTGATGTATCTGCTATGGCAGCCTTATTTTGAACAAAGTTTGCCATCTCCTCTACACCACCTCAAATGTAACCAAGCCCAACTCTTTATTCCATGACCATCTATATAACTTGGTGTATCCATCCATATGCCCCTGGTACCAAGGTGAGCTCTGAGCTCCCTAATCCAACCCTGTTTAGTTGGCATCAAAATAACTAAACCCTATATCCTCCCAAACCTAGTTTCAACCATGTTCACCACTTTTCTTCAAAACCAAGGTTGACCTTGATGTCTACATCAATTTTACATCATCCTCCTTGGATATAAGCATCCCCAAATAATTCCCCCAATTATCTGGATTATTAAACCATTTATTCCCTTATCTCGCAAATTCCTCAAAACCTTTGACCTTAAAGGAAAGTTTGTTTTTATCCAAATCACCTTGCCAACTCAAGGCACTTTTGATGCTTATATATCATATCCCATCTTTCCAACTCAAAAAAATATATTTTTGAGATTCTTTATTATTTCTTTTTGCCCTTTTTCCTAAATGGCAGAAACAAGAAATAATTCCCTAAAAATACTTTTCCAACTCAATAAATCCCAATAAAATTCTCCAATGTGAGTTATGGTAATTAGGACCGTATCACATCAAAAACTAAGCTTGTCCAATGTAAAAATATCATCTTAGCTTCCATAATCTGCTTCTGCACTTTTTGAAGAAGTGCATTTAAATGGGATTATAATCTCTAGAAGAATCCCATTTAAATCATGAAGATATTATTTGACCTCATCTATCCACCAATACCATTTCCACACTTTTTACAATACAAATTTATCCACTTCCTTCACAAGCCTCCACTTGATCAATTTTTGCTAAGATAAGGAAAACTTGATTCAAACCAAAATCAAACCCCTCCAAATTTGCACAGCACAACTCCCTTCCTCTATGGTCGAGTCAAACTGTAGCACTTGCACTGTAGCATCACTTGACGACTTGTGCTTGTAAGAGAGAGGTATCAATATCTTGGAAGATCTTTGCATTAAAAGAGTAGGCAGAACCCCCACCCCTTTCTGTCCCCTATCCCGACCATAGCCCCCTCTCTCACCTCCCCACCGCCTCCGTTGCCCAATGACTGGCCAGCACCCCTCCTCCCAAGATCCCCCATGCACATGGTGCACCATGGACCCATCTAGCTCGGTTTATAAGGCCTGAGGCCAGTACCTCTCTTCCCCTCGCCGTCATTTGCCCCTCCCTCTCCCACTCACCTCCCCAGAGCTCCTCTTCCTCTCCCCAGCTCTATGTAGCCCACAGGAAGAAGGAGAGAAAGATCTTGGCCTCCGAAAGAAAACCGAGCGTAGCTTCTCCTCCTGAGCTCCCCTGGCCCTGCATGTTCCCCTATCATGATCCTCTACCTCCTCTGACCCTCCCCATGAGCTTTGCTTGGCCCAGGACCGCTCTAGAACGAAGCTCCGGCAAGAACCGACGAGCTCACCCCGGCCGCCGTCGCGCGAGGACCTTCCCAACGACGAACCACCTCGTGCCGCCCATCCCCGGAGTCGTCGTCGTCGACCGCGTCGCCCCATTAACTCCACGACCTCCCTCGAGCCCCCGATGAGCCTCCCCCACCTCCTATCTCCCTCTGCTAGGGTTTTGCCCCGTGAACCCCGTCGGGAGGTATACGGTGAGCCCTGGCCGTCAATATGGATCTAATCCAGTGGCCAGGAGCTCCCGTACCCCTTCGCCCCCTGCTGGGCCAACTGTGCCGCGACCCTCCTGCTGTCTTGCACCTCCAGCTGGGCCAAACCCTCTCCCCTAGCCCGTTTCCACTCCAGATCTAGCCCACCGACCCCTAGCCCTTCTCCCTTTTCCTTTGAATTTCAGATCTGAGAATAGCACTTTGGTTTAAATCCAAATAAAATTTCACAGCCCCTCAAAATATTCAGATCTAAATTTTCTCAAATACCTGAGTATCTTCCCCAACATGCAGACCCAGATCTGTACTAAAATGATGCCTAAAATAAATATGATAAAACATATACCCAGATCTATCCAAAACACTAAATAATTCCTTCAATAAGTTTGGTATATCCAAATGACCTAAATCCAATTGATGGTGAAAGGTACTGACCCTACCTTTCATATCTCATTGTCCCCATGTTGTTTTTCTTCCTAGTTTTCCCCTGATAAAATGATTAAAAACAGAGACTTTCTATGTTTAAGAAATTCCCTAGGTCAAACAAGTAAGGTTCTGACCGAATTCCAACTCCCAGATGAGACACACATACATATCCTTCATAATCCAGCAGCTCATAATTCTATGAGTTTCTGTTAAATTTTGGTGAATTAAACTCTTCTGTGCATGGCTTAATAACTAATAAAAATATTATAGTCGCTCTATAACTCCAAAAATGTTGATTCCAATTTCTATAGAAATCTATTAGCGGTGCATAACAGGTGTCCTTGGAATCAACTAAAAATCTTATGTATATTAAATATGATGAAAAAGACAAATACCAGCCAACTCCTCTTGATTCAGTCCATAAAATACTACCTTTTAACCCAAGGAAATAATTTTTGGAACTCCAGAGAAGTTCTGGTGAATTATTTCCTAAAACTAGACCTTTAATCACTATAAAATCCATTATAAATCCTAGAAAATTGATAAAATAGTGAAACCACATTTGTTGGCTTCATTTTATCAATACATATCTGATGGTATCATTTTTATACAATGGTATCATACAGATCAAGTCTTTGGTAAAAAACCTCTCTTAGTTAGTTCCTAAGTTTCAAATCCAAAGAGGACCCCTTTTTTTCCTATATCCCCAAATCTCCTTCCTATACAAACAAATCAAACCCTCAACATCTTACTGATGTTTATCATGTATTTCACCTTTTCTTTTTGTATGGTTTCATGCTTGTATGACTGGTATTGATTGGTGTATTGTTGTCTGCATGTATGCTCGATAACGGCGATACATGCGATTGTGTGACAACAAGAAGAAGGAAGGATTGGGTTATTCTTATTATTTTTATTATCGGTATTCTGGTTATCTAATGCCATCAAGGGACATCTCTGTGGTCATAGGCAATCCACCATTCCTGAACTCCTATATTAACCTACTTCTGTTTATCAAATGTTTCATATCTCGTTTATAAATTACATGATCACAGGCATGGTTTGTTTCAAATAAAAGTGCGTGAGTAACTTGGCTCCTCCAAGATATGGATGAGTGTCCCTTAGGACACCTACCCTTTTTCACCCATGTTTATCCTTTAGACTGAGGCAAAGTTGATTAGCATCTTCCCTCTTGGAACCCACGGATTTTCAAAGATAAAACTATTTCGGGTTCTTACCCTACTACAAAGTTTTCAAAATAAAACCCTTGGAAATAGGAATCATTTCTGAGTGGAGTGTTACTAAAAGAAGATATGAGCTAGATGAAGAGAAAGTCAAGCAAGGGAAAGAGAAGGGATGTTCTAAGCCAATGTCTAAAACAATTTTATCCGTGCAACCACATTACCCCAGATGCTGGGGCTTAGCTCATAGTTTGTGGTCTTTAGCCGGGGCTGCTCTTACTCGCTAAAGGGGAGAAATCCCCTGAAATCTGGGCTGCCATGGGCAGGTACCGGTGCAACAATTGGGCCTCTCGCGGATGGTATGCTTTTTGGCTAGTACGGGAGGAAGTTATTGTCACTATTGCTATCTACCAGACTCCGGTCTGGATATAGGGGTCAGTACAGGAGGAATGACCAGGGTCGTCGTACCCCATACTCGTACCAGAGAGAACAACCCAAAGGGAAAATCCGTCGTTGCTAGGGATGGACAAATGAAAAGTTTAAGTTTGATTATCCGAGCCCCTTTCTACCATGTATACCAGCCCGGTCAAGTACGGATGGAATGCAAAGTTCTAGGAGGACCCTTCGGTTATGTTGTGATGAACTAAAGCATGTGACTTGGTCACGAGGAAAGATAAGAATGAGTTTGGTTTTGACCAGTGATGGTCGAAGATGTTTAAAAAGGGTTTTACAACAAAACTATATTAAATCTTTTTTAACAAGGATGTGGAGATGTCCAGGTTCTCAAAAGGAGACATATTTTTCTAAAAACAATATTTCCACAAAGATATAGAGATGCCATTGTAGATTTCCTCTGAAAACAACTATAGTGTAGAGCTATCTCACCACGTCCAAATATGCATTATCTTATTACCTTGTCTCGGTGGTTTGCGAGTACATTCAAAGTACTAGCCGGCATTGTCCCTTGATATTTACTTGGCCAGATTGCAGATATTAAGAAGCTATGTAGGTGTTGACGTTTATGCAAGCTAGGCTGTCTTCGCAGTCAGTTGTCTGTAGGTTAAGGCACGGGCTCTGCGCTGAAGACTTCTGATAATTGTGTTGTATTCGTCATAATGTCCACTTTGTAAGTTTGTACTCGTTACTTTATGGATGGTGTAATGATACTAGTCGGTTATGCTCACAGGTCACTAATCATGGGAACGTGAATTGTATGCATAACGGGTATTCTCGGACCATAAATCCGGGGTGCCACACTCTGCGCCCTCCTCATCCTCTAGATCCTAAAGTTACATTGACAACTACATTATCCATATTGGGTTTATGTTCCAAGTTATTCTTGCACTTCTAAGGATGATGTTTCGGCTGTTTGGTCGAGTTTGGTATAGCCAAGACATTCAACAGCCCATTGAAATCATCATCGACATCCACATATTTGCTTTCCCTTTCTATCATTTCTCCCAAGTCTATAACTTTGTCTCACTTTAGTCGACGACGGAGTAATCTGACTGGGAGACCTGCGATGAAAGCTTCAATCACGGTCTAATCATTTACTCCTTTACAGGAGTTTTTCGTGTCGATCCATTATATTATGTAGTCCTGGCAAGTTTCTTCGGATATCTAGGTGCAACACTATAGGTCTCCGACCATGCCGGGCCTCCTATATGTACCCTGGAAATTCGAAAGGAATGCACTTTGCATATCATACAAGTTGTTTACCGAGTTCTCTGGTAACTCATTGAGCCATGATCGATCTATCTTTCTATAGCATAAGTGGGAGATACCGGACTACGACCAAGTTATTTCCTCCTTCAGTAATGCATCAAGCCTAGGAAAATCCTAGAGCCAAGTTTCTAGCCAAGACACACCGTCTTAGGGTTGAATGTATTTTGTAATGCAGAAATCAACTCTTTTCCTCCTTGTACCGACGTGCTTCTATGTTAGATTCGATTCAATGGCGAGCATCATTGGGCGAGAGCGATCTATGCCTCAGATGCTCAATGTGCCTGCGGGGCTGTGGAGTCGGATTCCTTCTTCTTCTCCCTCTGTTGCCTTCTCCACCCCTGTGGCTTCCACGGCTATGGTGAGATCCCTCGTGGTTGCTACTACGTGGGTACAGTGGTTTCGGCGGGTTATTTCCAGCGGAATGACGGCCTCCTTCTAGAGCCTCATTGCGCTGGCTCCAAGGTGGATCTTCATAACGTTGGCCTCTGTGCTGACTTGGCCTAGGATGGTCTCCATTGTTTCCTCGTCTGGCCTCTTCGCCCTTGTGACGAGGTTTAGCTAGAAGGCTAGTGTGTCTTTGAGGCAGCATCCTTTGTCGGTCCCGTTCTTGCTGGCGCTGCGCTTCTTCATCCATGTGGCCATTATTTTTCCGGCGATGAGGTTGGTGAGGGGCTAGTGCTCTTAGAGCGTCCTGCAATGCAGCCGGGATAATTTCTGACTAGTCCCGCATGGTCTTGCGATGATGACCACTTGATCCGGTCCTTGAGTTATCGTCATACCTAGGTTTGGAATGGTGATGTTGATTCGGTTCCCTTTGGGCTATTACATCAGCGTTTTGGCCTGCATCAGTGCAACACTGCTTAGATTTTGACATCAGTTTTCTGCTGAACGACGCGTCCGTTTTCTGGTGCTGCAATCCTTTGTCGAGCAATGCTATGCACTACTTGACATGTTCTAAAGACGGGTTGTCGGTGAGGATAGATTGAGAAGCAGTAGCATTTTCTACTGGTGTGTTGTTGACTCAGATCTTCCCTCCGGCCTTTTCGTCAAATAAATCTCTGTGGACATACGGATTCATGTTGGCAAGGACCAGGCTACCTCTAGGTTTGTTTGGTAGTCGCTTGAATTCTTACTTGTACTGAGAAGGATTGTTGTCTATCTCCTTATCAACAATGCGTGTATCCTCGTCGAGCAAGAGCAGATGATGTTTCTCTAGGTCCTCAACCCTTTTCTCCAATTCCTTTGCGTAAGATCCAAAGAAGTTGGGATTGGTACTATTAATGCATCTCCGTAGATTCACGTGCCCCTTGGGTGACCACATGTCCATCAATGGTGTGGGATTAAACGTTTCTCCATCTGTCTTCTCCACCGCAATTTGTTTGTCAGTTTCTTCATCGCTGGCTTCCTTTACCGGTTCCACCGGTGTCGGATTTCTTTGTTGTTCTTATTCTTTGACCGCCCAGCAGCCTTTATGCGTGTGCCGATGGAAAAGACGTCCTTTGGTCCGCTATCAGGAGATAATCTTCCATCATTACTTTCATCTAGGGTTGGCTCGGATTTTTGGACATCGGAAGAATCTTTAGTGTCCATATCATCTTGCGAGGTGTAGTCTTCCTCCATGTAATCATACTGACTTTGAGGCATCTCCTCTACACCTTGTGTTGCTTTGGACGTGTATTCTTCACCATACGCCTCCATATCCTTCTTGAATTATCAAAGTTCTGCCGACGTTAGCTATTCCTGGGGGGAAGTAGGTAAGTCGGTATCTTCTCCGATCGCATTGAGGACTAAGTCATTTTTGGCTCTAGCATCGACAGAGTCGGATCCAGAGCCAGCATAATCCATGAAGCAATGCTTCTTCTTCTTAATTGACTTGAGGTAATGGAATAGGCGGATCTTAGCATCTACTTCCTCGAAACTCTAGATTGTCTTAGAGGATGCAATCGATCGCGATTGTTTCATTGATTCCCGCACGCGCAGATTCCGCCCGAAATGAAGGTCTGAAGGTCACCTGCGCCATGGTGGGTGCCAACTATCGTCGAATTGATGACAATTATGCCATAGGGGTCACAAGATCCTACTAGCTGTACGGTGTTCCAGGAGCGGTGAGCACAATTTTACTCAGGTGCAGATCTGACAGCGGTGATCGGATCCTACTCCTACTAGCAACTGAGTAATATATTAGCGAGAACTAGATGTTACAACAGATTACAAGAGAGGTTCGCCTGTGAGAGTCGGTTGTGGTTGTTTCCCTAAAGGCTCCCTCAAGTTTGGCTTATAAAGGCGCCAGGACCTAGGGTTATAGGAGAAACCTATCCTGCTACATTAGAGAGTCGGTACTAGTTATAGCTTGGACTACAAGTAATTCTATAGGACTAAGTCGGTAAGTCTTATGGGCCTTGTCGTATCCGGAATTGACTCCGTCCTCTTTCCCTGACTGGGCCGCCCGTGAAACAAAGCTCTAACCCGATAGTGAGCCACCATGGTCAGTGAGTTCTGTGGGTATTCCCGGAAAGTATATCCCCCACAAGCATACTCCCCGAGTTTCTTTTTAGCCATGGCTCTTTTATTTTTCGTTTTTTGAATAAGACAAACGAATAGATAAGTTACTATTTTTTTGACTTTTTAATATATAACGAAAATAAAGCTAATTAAAAGAAATAAACTATAAACAAAAATAAAGCTAAAAACAAGGTATCTAATGACCTCACCGGGACAGCGAATTTCTTCCCTAGCAACAACGCAGAAAAAGGGTTGATACCTTCGATCTAGACTAACGGATAAAGTATAGTATCTTTTTCCCTTGTAGACCTAGGTTTAGTCGAACCTTAGAAAATAATGCTAAAATAAAATTAAATAAGGCATGTCTACAAGACTTGTTTATTCATTTTACCTTCATTTACTAACCTTTCTAGTTTACTTTAGAACGTGGGTTGTTTCAACGGATGGAGGAAGGACAGGGATAGAGATTCACCTGCATCTGCACATCATATGGGATAAACATAGTAATATGCATATTCATGTGTAATTATTTAATAAAGATAAAATTTGTGGGTAGCACATCCTGATATACTAGAGCCCCTGTGAGTCATAGGCATAGCAATAGTCTTTTGATCCAACTATTGCACCACGAAATACCCGGCTACAACAATTATTAAGTGAAAACATAGATCAAAGTCTGAAGAAGTGATGTTGCTATTCTTCCCAAATGGATCGCTAAACAAAGACCGTATTCCCATTTTTGTCACTAGGTTTCCTATGAGATTGTCGCTCACTAAGTATCTCACCTCAAGCCTTTATCAATCTCTAAGATCTTGGGTACCTACAAGTCCATAGATTGACACAAGAGACAAAGAAAGAAAGATATAAATCTCTATTCAATCAATACACAGTACTCCCATGGATTAGATGCACATAATTGATGTGAGGTTTAACCTCAACTCGTATCCCATGAGGACTACTCACTCATATCAATAAGATCAAGGATAGAAAATATTGTGCAAAATACTTAGATTGAAATCAAATATTCTTACAATGGTCATTGAATCATAAGAAGAACTCAAGTACAATCTAATTGTTATAGATATGGAGAGGATGGACGGTTGAGAGGATGAACTATGGTGGTGGATCTCCTTTGGTGGTGTTGTGATGCAATCTGAAAATGGCGGCCCTGTGCGCGGTGGCTGGGACCTCAAAATATATAGGCGCCTTCAGAAAATTCATAGGGTTTGACGAGACAAAGCCAACACCACATGGTACATGCGGACCTTACTGGTGGACCTCGCCTATACCAGTGGTCGTTAAGCCCTGTATTGACTGGGTTTTGCTCTAGGATTACTTGGTCGCGTGGACTTCCTCTAAATCATCATTAATGGCTGCTGATTTCGCATTAAAAGCATGATTTACTGCACAACACAATTCAAAGCAATGAATTGGATAGCTTTGCAATAATTAGTCATTAGTATCAAGTCTAGAGACATTCTTGGTCAATTGTTTGACTAAAATTGAAGTTTAAACATGGAGAAAGATGGATATTTTCATAGCCATCAGCACTCAATTTTGATTTGAATTTGTCATAGACAAAGTTGTATCCTACAATCTGTCCTTCGTGAGAGTGAGTGGGTGTCCCAAATAGATGGTGTTGCCATCAATGTCCAGGACCAGGAACATTCGCTAGATTTACCGCATAATCTGCAACCAACCTTCTTACTAAAAATATACCTGATTTGGAACAATTCGGCACTTGTCCAAATCATTGGAAGAATTGATTGAATAAGCGAGATATGGTGGTTGCTTCCTACAAATCATCTGCAAAAAATAGAGAATGTATACGAGGTAAATTTGGTCCCAGAGAGATACCTAATAAGTGTTTGGCCTGAAGATCCTCGTGTATCACTAAAGAAAGTTCATTCATGGAAAGTACAAAGAGCGATGGGGAAAGGGACGACCTTGTATTATGCCTCTCCTACTTTTAAAAGCAAGCAAAATATTGTCCATTTATGGTAACCAAGAAAGTATGCAAGGATATACATGCATAAATGTTCATGAATGTAACACCCTTGATCGGACCAATGCAAGTTTCAGTGATTCCTGCCAAAACCCAAATATAAATGATTCAAAGATGTCCACCAGGCACTTGCGTGCGAGTGGAAAACGAAGTAATATCATTACACAATAGTCCATGATGGAGACCATAGAACATATACTCAATAGCGACTCAATGTGTAAAGAATACAATTATAATGTACAAAGATCCAAATCACCTTGAAAATGATACATCGTCCAAGTACGAAAAAGATGCAAATTATGCTAAGAGCCCTGAAGAATAACTGGTGGCGTCCATAACCCTGACCAGTCCAAGCCAGAAGGGTAACCCTGCTAACGACGTTGATCTCAAACATGTTAAACAAAAGGGATGCCGACAAAGGGCAAAGTAAATAAGTGAGCGGTCAGTACTGAGGCCAGTACATGCCGAGACTTAGAATTCGGTGGATCTCACCTACATAGGTATGCTGGACTAAAGTGGCAGCGTAGCATGCACTAAAAAACCTATAGAGACTTGATACAATTGTCGTCTATCAGAGAGGGATAAGAAAGACCTATTCGGATCCAACTAATACTAACACCAGACATACCCATCCTGATACTTTCCACCTCAATACCAAACAAGGAATTCATACCGAGGAAACGCACACAGTTGGCAATATTATTCATTCCATTATAGTTATAGCGATTACTAGTAAGATATGGCGAACATGAGTCATTCTGATATCATAAGTAGTGGACAGTTTTAGTTAACCATTCCAATGTAGTTGCAATACTTACTAGTCATATACAAATAACATGAGACATCCCAAATCCTGCAGTTGTTGGAACTTTTATTTTCTCATTCCGTTGTAGTGAATCTGATTACTAGACATGTCAAAGTCAAATTTATATCACTACTTTAGTTATAGTTGTCTACGATTGAGATAATGTGCTTCAAGTCGTCCATAATCATGGACATGTCTTTCAGAAAGATTTACCCTACAGGGGTGGACAAATAGAACACATGCACGATCAATCTCGGAAAAATCAAATGAAAACCCAATGAGGCATAACGACAAAGAAATCACAGGATTCATAAAATATTTTAGGGGGCCACCCCACTAAGCTATCCGCAACAAAGTTGGCCAGCTCCAAGACGAACCAAGGGTTTGCGTTAATGGTTGTAAATGACTGGGAACCTGAAAGTGTGACTGGGCTTGTCGATACCGCCAAACACCCCACTTACCTACATAGTATAGTAGGAAATGCTCTCCACGAGCAACAATAGTAAATAAAGAAGTAAACATGGCATAAGTACTAGATAGTAATAAAACCCCAAACTAGTTTGTAGCCCCAAGAAATAAGAAATTAATCAAGCTCTAGCTAAGCGGATTCATGGTCCCACATGCGGATAGTGCGATAGTCAAGGAACAGGTATCAAGTACTCAAGGTCTACGGGACACTAGTAAGCGGTTAAAAACCAAATAACATCTATTGCTTACGAGTGCCACTGCATTTTAATATCAAGTTGTGATTAAAGTCATGATCATCTCCACCATTAAGCATGAGACATTCCTCCAACAACTATGGAACATCGACAGTGCGAACCAACACTTGCACAAGCAAGTACGACTCGCAAGGCCGACTATCTACCAACCAACAGGTAATAGGATGTGTCCATGGTAATATAGGCTGCAAGGGATATAAAGTGATACGTAATATAAAGAATCACAACACAGATAGCAATAGATCAATAGGAGGAAGTAAAGACTATAAAGGTAAAATAGGTAGAAAGGGTGAAGATTGATCGCCTAGGAAATGCTATCGAAGGTTCATCCGAGGTTCAGATCGGAGCTTTCATCAACTCATCTTCCTAATCCATGAAGACGCAAAGCACTAGAAGAAACACTACATACATTATTTAATACTACGACAGAAGATCGGGCATAATGCATGTATTATGCATGGCATGGCAAGGATGCGATGCAACTAGGAAATGTTAAGCGGAATCGGGGTCCCAAAAATTAATTTGGCGATTCATGTATTTAGATACCCCGCAATTTAAATGTTGGCTTAAGAAGCTTAAGAAGGCAAAACATAGCATTGGTTCACTAGAAAAAATTATATGGAGCCAATATAAGACTAGAATCGCCTGCATATGGTCTCCATATCTAATTATGAGGTGATTCAGCATAATGCCCCAAACCACATGATAAGAGTGAAAGCAGGTACAATTATATGCAATAGGTAGATATCATTTATTATAAAAATATGGGTCTCGGAAAAGGGGTCACACATCGAATCGACGATCTTGATTCAGGGGTTCGATGGGTTTCGGGCTCACCGAAATCGGCCTTTGCCACCGGGAACAGGGTCTTCGATCTGGGATGGAGAGATTGGGGCCTTGGTGTTCCATGTCGGTGACCTTGGATTCTGTGGGACCCCAGATTTGTCCTCCGGAAATACTTGTTATGCATACACCACGATCCCATGCTCAGTACGCCGTGGCACATAACCAACAAGTATCAAAGTAAACATCCATTACTTAACTAGATACAAGTCATACCTTAATTATAATTATGGCTACATCAGCCAACATCAGTGGAACTTCATCAAGCGTAGAGCCCGAGCCATGCCTTAACCTACAAGCAACTCGCTGGGAGAACGTCCTAGCTCGCATAGTCATCAACGTCACCTTCTTCTTTACCTTCTTCTCGAATCTAACCAAGTTAATAGTCTGGGACAATGCGAGTGGGTACTTTGAATGTACTCGCAAACCACCTTAAGAGAACAATAATAACAAGGGGATATGTATTATGGATGTGGTAGTAGGAGGGGTCCAAGAGTGTTTCTTTTCTAAAATAGTTTCTCTTGTATATATACCATCTACATATCTTTGTTGAAAACTTTTGTAAATTTTTTGGAAACCTTTTTGAAGAGTTTTATAAAACACTAGGATTGGGTCACCTAATTTCATCTCATGGCCCTCAATCGACCAAACCTTCCATCTTCCATGATCCTTCCGATCACCTCACCTTCCCAGGTATCCTTCAGACCACCAGGTTTTTTAAAAACTTTCTTTTCTAAAGTCCTTTTTGAAAACAAAATGTAAGACCCCTCCTTTATAAAGGTAAATGTCCCTATGATTGCAATGCTAGTCCTTGGATCAAATGCTAGCATCCACAGTTTAAGATGAAGTACACAGATACAAAGGTCTTTATTACATCGTCAATCCAGATATAAACATAGTCTTTTACAACTCCATAGCCAAAGTCTAGTACAAGAGTTCATAACATGAGTAAATAAAGTAAAGTCTTCATCTTGATGTGCCACAGGCAAACATGTTGAGTGTAGACTCATAACCCTAATCCTCATTAGAGTAACCTGCAACATCATAAGTTACAGCCACAGTGGCTCAATACATTGGAATAGTATTGGCAAGTGATACCATAGTAGAATAATAGTTTCTAACTTCTATATGAATTTGGCTAAGTGTAGCTTAGGCTTGCTTTGCTCCAACATAGGTTTTTCTTATCAGTTGAAAACAATAAGTTTTTGTTTGGCAAAAACTCCCAAGGAACCACCAATAGACATTGGTGAATCTTTACCCTTGTTCAACCACAAGTTTTTAACTTAGAAATTGGGATGAGGAGATCCTTGATAGCTTCAATGTCTTGATGCTCAAATTGTCCGTTGCCGGGGACACGGCTAAGTACTTAGATTTTTTTCCTTCTCGAGAAGTGGTGCACTTTCCCCACAAGACTCGACATGCATCGAGATGAGATCTTTCAGAAGGCTTCCCTTAGACCAAATGGATGCGTTCCAACCTATCACCCTACCACCATCTGTCCATCTGGCTAAGTTATTGCAACCTATATGATCAAGGCAGAGCCCATATGCCTTGTGGGTGCACTAGAAGCTTCTAAACACTAAGTATCTCAAATCCCTTTGTTCCTGGGTGGCTTTCCACAAGTGAGATACACCAGGGAGACCATAAAAATGGGCCCTGAGTAACCACTCAACATAAACTATTCTTTCCATTCCACCCAGCTGATTCATTCACTTAGTTGTTTTATTAAGTAAAAACATAAGCCAAAGACTTAACAAAATTTCCATAGCATGTAAATATTCCACCCTTGTTTGCTACTATCTAGGCTAAGCATGATAATATAACAAGTATCTTAACTTAGATAAATATCTACCAAGACCACAACTACTAGGATTTCCCATAGCATAGCATATATAGATACTTAGCTAAAAATTTATGCAAGCCCTATAAAAATTATCACTAGTGCATAGTCAAAATAATGGGACAAATACATGAAGCACCACTTTCCTTAGTAGTTGGGGGAGTAGCAACAATCCTCACAATCACAATCACCACTAGCACCAAATCTACCCATAAAATGATAGCACCAAATTTACATTCAAAATAATCAAGAAAAAATATATGAATGCATGCAAATGCCATGTGATGATTTTTCTAAACAAAACAAGACAAGTAAAATAGTACTGAACACAAAACCAACTATTTATATCCTAAATAAACTAGAATTTATTTTTAAATCATTTTATAAATAATTTATATAGCCAAAATAGGCCTGTAATTGTCTCTGCATAAAAACCCATTTTTACATGAACACAATACAAAACTAATTACACATTTGTGTAGGATTTATTTCTGTGAATCCATTGATATATTATTTGCATTTTTTGGATAAACAGAACAAAAGTTATGAATTTTCTAAGTTTGATTCAAATTCTGGTTTTTAAATTAGAAATCGTGCCACGCGGCAGCGCCTGATTGGACAGTACTGCTTCGGGATGGATCGCGCTTCCGCGCCGTTGGATCTACGCACCAGATCATAACTTACCCCATCGTCAAAGATCTAACCTACACCGCCAGATCTAAATCTTATGGCTCAGATCTACGCGTAACGGTTCGCTACTGGTTCTAATCTTGACCGCTAGATCTAGTTCCAGCGGATCACGTCACTTTGACTACACGCGGGCGGCGCAAATGGCCACCGCGGCGGCTGCGTGTCGGACGGTGATGCTCCGGCGAGGCCAGAGGGCAAGGGTGGGGGTTCTGGTGCTTACCGAGGTCGTGGATACGCGGTGAAGCTCAACGTGCTCGTGGACGGGTCTGGGGCGCACGGACACGGCGTCGATTCCTCGTTGGAGTTGGCGTCAGCGTCGGGCTCACTCGTAAGTTGTTGTTGGAGACTCTAAAAGGAACGGAAATATGATCCAGGGGCAGCGTTAGACGCGCATGGACACGGGGAGTGCACGCGTATCAACCAGAGAGAAAGGGGGGCTAGGGTTTACCGAAATCGTTTGTTGGAGTTGTTTGGGATAGCGGAGGGGCAAGCTTAATTGTGGACAGCCTAGCGGCGCTCAAAGGGTGGTGAGTGAGGGGAAAGGAGCAGAGAGGGAAGGGGTTAAGTAGAGGGGGTCTAGCCGCGGGATTACTGTGTGGTTTAACGCGAATTGATTCGCGAATCAATCGGCCAGAAACGGGCGGCGATGGCGAGTCTGCGGCATTGATTAGGGAAGAAGGTGACGTGGCTGCGGGGCCAGCGTGTCAGTGAGAGGGGGCACGGGTGCGGGTGAGAAACAGAGGGGTGAGCGAGGGGGGTTTCCCTCATGGACTTGTGTTGGGCCGTGGGGTAGGCCAAGCCATTCTGGCTGGTCTGCTACTTTCTTTTTGTTCTTTTCATTTTTCTTTTTCTAATTTTATTTTCTGAATAAGATTTGAATGCTCAAAACTACTCCAAATCAATTCAAACTTCTTCCAAAATTTTATGTGGCCAATCTAGTGTCCAAGAGTGTGTAGAATACACAAATATACTCAGAACCAATTTGGACCTTTGAAAAATAATTCAAAACCATGCTCCATAAGATAGATAAAATGGGCATTTGAAATTGTTTTGTTTTAATTCAAACTTTGAATTTTTTTGTACAAGTTCTAAATGCTTTGACAAAAAGAATGCAATGCATGCTTTCACAAATTATGATTTTTGGTATGTTACAAATATAACCCCCTTAAAATGAATCTCGCCCTCGAGATTCGGATTGGCTAGCAAATAGGTGTGGGTGGTCTTTCCGAAGATCATCTTCTCTTTCCCAAGTTGCTTCTTCTTCGGAATGGTGGTTCCACTGAACCTTGCAGAATTTGATAGTCTTGGTACGAGTAACTCTTTCTGTAGTCTCAAGGATCTTTATAGGTTTCTCCTCATAGGTGAGATTACTCTCCAACTGAACCTCTTCCAAAGGTATAGTATCCTTCAAAGAAGTTTCTTCCATCTCTGGATGGCATTTCTTCCACCAACTCACATGAAACACATTGTGAACTGCAGACGGTGATTCAGGCAACTCAATCTCATAAGCCATTTCTCCTTTGCGGCTAAAAATCTTGAATGGTCCAACATACCTTGGTGGAAATTTTCCTTTGACTCCAAATATCTTCACGCCACGAAGTGGTGAGACTCTAAGATATGCTCTATAACCTACCTCATAGGTGACTTATCTATGCTTTGGATCTGCGTAGCTCTTCTGTCAGTACTATGCTATTTGCAATCTGTCCTTTACCAATTTGACTTTCTCTTCGGCTTCCTTGATTAATTCTGGCCCGAAAAAATTTCTTTCTCCAACACCATCCATAGCAATGGTGTAGTACACTTTCTCCCATAGAGAAATTCAAACGGTTCCATCTTAATACTGGCTTCATAGCTATTATTTTAAGAGAATTCTGCGTAAGGCAGACTTTCATCCCAACTGTAACTTGTAATGTTGCAGGTTATTCTAATGATGATTAGGGGTTATGAGTCTACCCTCAACATGCTTGCCTGTGGCACATGAAGATGAAGACTTATTTGTCTTATTCTATATTTGGACTCTTGTATTAGGCTTGTGGCCATGGAGTTTGTAAAAGACTATGGTTGTCTCTGGAATGATATGTAATAATGACCTTTGTTTTTGTGTACTTCATCTTAAATTGTGGATGCTAGCATTGATCCAGGGACTAGCATTGCAATCACAGGGATCCTTACCTTTATAAAGGGAGGGATCTTATAGATGGTATCAGAGCACTGTGTAGCCTGTAGGATTATGACCCTAGGATTGGATTAGAAACCATTAAGGAAAAAAGTTCCAACAACTTCCACACTTGTCTTATTCTTCTCGTATACTTTTCTAATCTTATTTCTCATCTCTACTAATAAAAGGATGCATTGTTAGCCTTTAGACTAGAGAGTGAAAGATGTTTTGTGCCTTGTTAGTTGGACCACCACACTTATCATATTATTTCCAAAAAATTTAACTAAGTGTTATTGAACCTTAGATGTTTTTATACTATGAATTGTGTGTTTGTTTGCCAATGATATGCTTGAGTCACTTTGTCTTGTGTGTTTCTATTGATGTTGTTTCTAACATTTGCCTATCTTATAAAATAGATGCCTAATGTTACTATCAGCACGGCTAAATAGTTCAAGGGAACTCGTCTTATTGAGATCACTAGTGTGCTCAATCTCCCACTTCCTACCATCATGATGCTTCCCCTCACCAAGTTCGAGAGGAAAGACCTTTGGGACTTCAAGATTATTCAGCCAGGATGCCAGACTGAGCCAGCCACGGAGGCCATCACCTTCAAGCTCATGCATGATGACAAGGAGAGAGGCCTAGAGGTAGTCATGCAGGATTTGCTTGGACGTTTGCTAGGGAGACACTCTCGGGAGATTAGAGGTACTCACTTCCATGCATTCGGTAGACGTGATGAGGATGGTGAGGCCATCGACTTCGAGGACACTTCTAGAGAGACGGCAGAGCCGATTCGACTATACCTCCAGGACTTAGAGGTTCTTCTTAGGCACCTAGATACTGATAGGACCAACGTCATGCTTAGCAATGACGAACTCCAGGTGCAGCTTCGTGAGAAGGACAAGCTCTTCGCGGAGCAAGATGAGATAGTCAAGGAGATGGAGGCCAAGTTTGAGAGTCAGGATAGAAAGTTCAAGAGTCAAGAGAAAAGAGTCCAAGATAGGAAAAAGAGGATTCGAGACATGACTACAGAACTAGAGGCCAAGGACTTTGAGCTCGAGCATCAGCAGGTGGTGATTGAGAGACTTCGTTCACAGAAGAGGGCTCTGAAAGCCAAGGTAGAAGCCTTGACCACCAATGTCGAGGAGTACATGACCGCTATGGAGAATGCAGGTCTTACACTTGTCGACGAGGAGGTTGATGCAGAGGAGTAGTGATGACTACTCATTTCCCTTATATTTACCATACTTTTGATTATTGAGTCGCAATGACCATCCAACATGTGGATGGCTTGCTATTGGTGTGTTTGCTTTCCAAAACATGTTGTTTATGTTGTTGAACTTTTGTTATTTTGATGCATGCTTGGTGATTGTCTATGTGATGCATTGTGCATGTTAAGAATATATGGGTATCTCATTCTTATCCTTATTGAAAATCACAGATGCCTCCCCGACGTGCCAACCCCAACCCTAACAACAACAATATCACCCCTGAGATGCAGCAGATGATGGAAGCTTAGACACAGCTAATGCAGATGATGACCACATTCATATAGAATCAGAACAACAACAACAAAAACAACAACAACAATAATAACAACAACAACAACAACAACAATCAGAACAACCCACCGGGTTTTGACATGCTTACCAGATTCTTAAGACTGAGGCCAACAAAGTTCTCAGGAACTACTGATCCTATGGTGGCCAATGATTGGATACGCTCAGAGAACAAGGACATGGTAACTGTGGGCTGTACTGATGAAGAGAAAGTCAGGTTCGCGGCACACTTGTTGGAAGGACCAGCACCTACTTGGTGGGATAACTTCCAGATCACCACTCCCATTGATGATGTGACATGGGCTATCTTTGAAGATGGTTTCGTACTGCTCACATCTCATCCGGAGTGATGAGTTTGAAGAAGGAATTTCATAACTTGAAGCAGCGCCACTGCAGCGTGGCTGAATATATTGAGGAGTTCAACAATCTGGCGCGTTATGCACCGGATGAAGTTGACACTGATGCTAAGAGGAAAGAAAAGTTCCTTGAAGGATTGAACGATGAATTGAACGTGTAGTTAGCTATGGCCTATGTACCCACATATCAGTCTCTTTGTGACAAGGCTGCCATCTTGGAGAGCAAGATGAAACAGGTTGAAAGCAGGAAGAGGAAACAATCTGACAAACACAGCTCGGGATTGTCTCACAAGCGTTCCCATTATTATGATAGTGGGTATTCTGGAACCCACAAGCATGGAAAGTACAACAAACACCACAACCACAACCGTCATCATGACAACAAGCATCACCGTAGTCATGACAATAACAAGTACAAGATTCACAATAGTGGGTACAAGAACCACCACAATGGAAGTGGAAGTGGTAGTGGAAGCCAGCCTGTCAAGAAGGATCTTAGCCAGGTTGAATGTTTCAAGTGCAAGAAGATGGGGCATTATGCAAATGAATGCCCAGAAAAGAAAGTTGAGGGACCCAATAAGCCCAACCCTTTTCAGAAGGGACAGGGGAACCACATCAATGTGGAAGAGATTTATGAGGAACCTGATGCTGTTACTGGTAAGTTCAAACTCAATTCTGTTCCAGCATTTGTTCTCTTTGATATTGGTGCATCTCATTCATTCATATCAAGAGCATTTGTTGAAAGAAATGAACTACCGGTAGAAACTATTGGGTGTCCTATAAAAGTAAGTTCTCCTGGCGGAGAAATGATAGTGAACTCAGGATGTCATGATCTAGTCATAAAGTTTGGGAAGTATAAGTTTCCCGTTAATCTGATAATCCTAAATTCCCAAGGTTTGGATGTAATTTTGGGGATGGACTGGATGACTAAGCATAAAGGAGTGCTAGATTGTGCTAACCATACTATCACACTCACAACTCCAGAAAACAAAAGGATCAGGTTAAAGACCAACTTTGAATAGAAAAGGAGTAAGCTAAATTCTCTTAAGGGGGTTAGCATAGAAAGTGTGCCAATTGTGATTGAATATCCGGATGTGTTTCCGGAAGAATTGCCTGGAATGCCACTAGATAGAGATGTGGAGTTTCTCATTGATTTGCTACCAGGATCTGGACCGATAGCAAAGAGACTATACAAGATGTCAATTGATGAGTTGAAAGAACTCAAGAAACAACTTGGAGAACAGTTGCAGAAAGGATTTATTCAACCAAGTTCTTCATCCTGGGGAGCACCAGTCTTGTTTGTGGAAAAGAAAGATAGAAGTCAAAGGTTATGCATAGATTACCGTTCACTCAATGAGGTGACTATCAAAAACAAATACCCTTTGCCTAGAATCAATGACTTGTTTGATCAGTTAGAAGGAGCCTGTGTGTTCTCGAAGATGGATCTCCAGTCAGGATATTTCCAGCTCAAGATAAGAGAACAAGACATACCTAAGACAGCTTTCACCACTAGGTATGGATTGTATGAGTACACCGTGATGCCATTTGGTTTGACCAATGCACCAGCTTATTTCATGAATATGACGAACAAGGTGTTCATGGAGTTCCTTGACAAGTTTGTTGTCGTTTTCATCAATGACATTTTGATCTACTCCAAGAGCAAAGAATAGCATGAAGGACATGTGCGTTTGATACTTGAGAAGCTTAGGGAGCATAAGTTGTATGCCAAATTCAGCAAGTGTGAAATTTGGTTAAATGAAGTTGGATTTCTTGGACACGTTGTGTTAGGAGATGGTGTAGCAGTTGATCCCGCTAAAGTGTCAGCTATAACTGAATGGGAATCTCCTAAGTCAGTAAAAGAGGTTTGTAGTTTCCTTGGCTTGGCAGGATACTACAGAAGGTTCATTGAGATTTTTTCCAAGGTAGCTAAACCAATGACAGAATTGCTAAAGAAAGACAGGAAATTTGCTTGGTCTGAAGGATGTGAACTTAGTTTCCAAGAATTAAAGAAGAGACTAGTGATAGCACCACTCTTCTGTCTACCAGATTTAGAGAAGGATTTCCAAGTGTATTGTGATGCATCTCATCATGGATTAGGTGCAGTTCTAATGCAAGATGGGAAAGTTGTGGCTTATGCCTCGAGACAACTCAAAACTCATGAGGTAAATTACCCTACTCATGATTTAGAGTTAGCCTCTGTTGTCCATGCACTCAAAACATGGAGACATTATCTATTGGGAAAGCGATGTGAAGTGTTGACAGATCACAAAAGTTTGAAGTATATCTTCACCCAGAAAGAAATTAACATGAGACAAAAAAGATGGATAGAACTCATGAAGGACTATGACTTGAGTTTGCAATACCACCCCAGTAAAGCAAATGTTGTAGCGGATGCTCTAAGCCGTAAGGTTTTTGTGAATGGCCTTACCAAGGGAGAATTGCCAGATGATCTGTGTGCCCAATTTAGAGATCTCAGATTGGAGATTGTGCCTGAAGGACATCTCATGTCATTGGATGTTCAACCCACTTTGTTGGACAAAATCAAAGAAGCCCAAAAGACAAAAAAAGGAAATTGAAGAGATTAAGGAAGAGATTGGCAAGGGAAAAGCCAAAGGATTCCATGAAGATGAAAAGGGTACTTTATGGTATGGAAAACGTATCTGGGTTCCGCAAGATCCGGAGCTTCGGAAACTGATTTTACAAGAAGCACACAACTCACCATATTCCATTCATCCGTGTAACAACAAGATGTACATGGATATGAAAGAAAGATTTTGGTGGAATAATCTCAAGAAAGACATCGCCGAACATATTGCTTTGTGGGATGTATGTAGTAGAGTGAAAGTGGAACATCAGAAACCAGCAGGATTGTTACAACCACTACCTATTCCTGATTGGAAGTGGGACAAGATTGGCATGGATTTCATCACTGGATTGCCAAGGACCATGTTAGGATATGATTCTATTTGGGTAGTAGTGGATCGCCTAACTAAAGTGGCTCATTTCATACCCGTGAAGACAACCTATACAAGTGCTAAGTTAGCCAAGATCTATATGAGTAGAATTGTATGTCTACATGGAGTACCCAAGAGTATTGTGTCTGATAGGGGAACTCAATTCACTTCTCATTTTTGGAGGCAACTACATGAGTCATTGGGAACGAGGTTGGAATTCAGTACTTCTTTTCATCCTCAGACTGATGGACAAACGGAAAGGACCAACCAGATTCTTGAAGATATGTTGAGATCTTATGCCCTAGACTATGGAGCCAGTTGGGATGAAAGTCTGCCTTACGCAGAATTCTCTTACAATAACATCTATCAATCCAGTATTGAGATGGCACCATTTGAGTTTCTCTATGGGAGAAAGTGTACCACCCCATTGCTATGGAATGGTGTGGGAGAAATAAGTTTGTTCGGCCCAGAACTAATCAAGGAGGCTGAAGAGAAAGTCAAGCTAGTTAAGGACAGATTGAAGATATCACAGTCCCGACAGAAGAGCTACGCAGATCCTAAGCGTAGAGAAGTCACCTATGAAGTGGGTGATAGAGCTTATCTTAGAGTGTCACCACTTCGTGGAGTGAAGAGATTTGGAATCAAAGGAAAATTGGCCCCAAGATATGTTGGACCATTCAAGATTCTAGGTCGAAAAGGAGAAGTAGCTTATGAGATTGAATTGCCAGAATCATTGTCTGCTATTCACAATGTGTTTCATGTGAGTCAGCTAAAGAAATGCCATCCAGAAATGGAAGAGACTTCTTTGAAGGATACTATACCTTTGGAGGAGGTCCAATTGGAAAGTGATCACACTTATGAAGAAAAACCTATCAAAATTCTTTAGACTGCAGAAAGAGTTACTCAGACTAAGACTATCAGATTCTGCAAAGTTCAATGGAACCATCACTCTGAAGAAGAAGCAACATGGGAAAGAGAAGATGATCTTCGGAAAGACCATCCTCACCTATTTTCTAGCCAATCCGAATCTCGAGGGCGAGATTCACCTTAAGGGGGTTAGATTTGTAACATCCCTAAAATCATGTTTTCAAGCTTTGCATATCATCCATACATTCATGATCATTTAGGGTTCAATTTCAAAGTCATTTCAAAGAAACAGAAACTTTGGATGCTATTATTTCATGTGAGCAAACTTTGATCCAATGCTACTCTCTAGAGAGAGATTATTTGTTTTAAAACCATTGCTCTGTGTTCATAGGATTGTTTTGATAAGTTCCAAGCTTAGACAAATTTCCCCAAAACAAAATATGGTTTTTAAACCATTTATTTGTCTTCATTAAATCTTGTGCTAAGGCACTATTTATTTTGGTTTTTCAAAAGGATCAAGCAAGCCCAACAAGAAAGCATGGTTTTATGCCCAAAAATATGAAGGTTACACTTTACAAAAATCCAGAAAAGTTTGGATTTCAAATGCTTTTGAATTTTTTTGAAAAGGATTCCTGAAAATCAATTTAGAAAAAGAAACGGAAATAGAAATCAGCACTGGGCCAGGCGCCACGTTTTCAGCCCATCAGCAAACTCAGCCCAGCAAGCCCACCCGGGGTTTTTCACTCTTTCTCTCACGTGGCACAGACCTACCCCGCGCTCATTGACTGGTGGACCCAAATGCCACGCGAGCATCGTCCCCGAGCCACGCACCCCCACGACCCCGTCGATGCCGCCGTTACCTCCATCACTGCCGCGATTGAAGCAAGCTTAATTGCCGGCGTTTCCTCGCGAGATTCTCGCCCCTGCTCCGGCTATAAGACCCTCTCCTCACCCCGCATATTTCCCCCCGCTCAGCACACTCACCTCGCCACCAGGCTGCCAGTATTTCGAACTGCACCGCTGCTGCCCGACGAGCTCCGGCAAGCGATTACGGGGAGCTCCGACTGCCCCTCTGCTTCTGGTTCAAACGAGCGTGACCCTCGTGTCCTTGTGCATCTGCTGACACCTCTGGTTTGCCTGCTCGTGACCCAGGTCGCCGTCCCCGTTCACGGCCGCAAGTGACAGAACCGCCGTCTAACTCTGACGAGCAATTGAGGTATAATCTGACCGCCCCTTGTATTCTCCTTGATCCAGTAGTGTTCGTCGTAGACTTGCGCACACCCTAATGCCACTGACTCATGATAGGGCGACGCAGAACCTCGGCAACGTCGTCGTCTGCAAGCACCCGACGCCGCACACAACTCTGACGAGCTCCAGCGACATCCACGGTGAGCCCCTTCGCCAACGAAGCCTACCTTGAGCATTAGCAGCACACGGCGAACTCGGTAAGCCACTTCTCCCTCTCCCGCGCGACCTAGATCGTCGGAAACGTCTCTGACAGAGCCGCCGCTGCCACTCGCCGCCGCTAGCGCCACCAGGCTTTGGTCGCTTGATCGCGAACCGTTGGATCTAGATCCAACGTGTTAGATAGATCACTTAAACGAAGGGGTACGGAACAGATCTGGCCGTGCGATCTAAGTTAGATCTGACGGTCCACGTTAGTCGATCCGCGCTAATCGGTATCAACCAATCAGAGAGCGCCGCGTGGCTAATCCTTTGTTTTAAAAACAGAATTTAGATATATTAGATGTTTAAACTTGAAAAATTCATAACTTTTGATTCCCATGTCAAAATTTGACAAATTTTATATCATTGGAATTAGGAGATAAAATCCTATCTGTTTATGCAATGTGTTTAATATTTTGCCTCTGTACAAATGGTTTTTTATGCAGAAACTTGTGTAGGCTTATTTTGATTATACAAATTATTTGAAAAATGTTTTAAGGATCAAATAAGGTTTATTTTGAATATCTTAGACTTTTTTATGTTTAAGTACTATTCCCTTGTCTTGTTTGGTGTAGAAAAAGCATCACATGGCATTTGCATGCATTCATATATTTTTGTTTGTATATATTGTGTATGTGATTTTGGTGCCATTATTTTATGTGTAGATTTTGGTGCAAATAGTGATTGTGATTGTGAAGATTGTTGCTACTACCCAAACTACCAAGGCAAGTGGTGCTTCATGATTTTTATACCTATGTTTTTCAACTATGCACCAGAAATATTTTGTATAGGACTTGCATGAATATTTTGATCTATATGCTATGCTTGGAAAATCCTAGTAGTTGTAGAATTGCTAGAAATTCCTAAGTTAAGATGCTTACCATTGCCATGCTTAGCCTAGCTAGTAGTAACCATGGGTGGTTATATATTCATGCTATGTGAAATATTTCTAAGTCTTTGGACTTGTGTTTTGCTTAATAAAACAACTATGTAAATGAAACACCTGGGTGGAATGGAAAGAATGGTTTGTGTTGAGTGGTTACATAAGGCCCATTTCTATGGTTTACCTTGTGTATCTCACTTGTGGAAAGCCACCCAGGAACAAAGGGATTTGAGATGCCAAATGTTAAGAAGCTTTTAGTGCAGCCACATGGCAATATGGGCTCTGCCTGGATCACATAGGTTGCAATAACTTAGCCATTTGGACAGTTGGTGGTAGTGGGATGATAGGTTGGAATGCGTCCATTTGGTCTAAGGGAAGGCGTCTGAAAGGTACTGTCTTGGTGAAAATCAAGTCTTGTGCGGAAAGTGCACAACCTCTGCATATGGAAGAATCTAAGTACTTATCCATGTCCATGGTATTGGACAACTTGAGCATCAAGACATGGAAGATATCAAGAATCTCCTCATCCAAAATTTTCTAAGTTAAAACTTGTGGTTGAACAAGGGTGAAGGATCACCAAATGTCTATTGGTGATTCCTTGGGAAAGTTTTGTCAAATAAAACTTAGTGTTTTCAACTAATAGGTAAAACCTATTTTGAGAAAAGCAATCCTAAGCTACACTAGGCCAAATTCATGTAGTATCTAGATGCTAATATTTTACTAAGGTATCACTTTCCAATACTATTCCAATGTATTGACCCACTGTGGCTGTAACTTGTAATGTTGCAGGTTATTCTGATGATGATTAGGGGTTATGAGTCTACACTCAACATGCTTGTCTGTGGCACATGAAGATGAAGACTTATTTGTCTTATTCTATATTTGGACTCTTGTATTAGGATTGTGGCCATGGAGTTTGTAAAAGACTATGGTTGTCTCTGGAATGATATGTAATAATGACCTTTGTTTCTGTGTACTTCATCTTAAACTGTGGATCCTAGCATTGATCCAGGGACTAGCATTGCAATCACAGGGATCCTTACCTTTATAAAGGGAGGGATCTTACATCTTCTATCTTTCTTCTCAACAAACAAAACTGGTGCACCCCAAGATGAAGAACTTGGTTGAATAAATCCTTTTTGCAATTGTTCTCCAAGCTATTTCTTGAGTTCCTTCAACTCATCAACTGACATCTTATAGGGTCTCTTTGCTATTGGTCCTCATCCTGGCAGTAAGTCAATCAAAAACTCTACATCTCTATTTGGTGGCATTCTAGGCAACTCCTCCGGAAACACATCCGGATACTCTCTCACATTAGCACACTGTCTACGCTAACCCCCTTAAGAGAATTTAGCTTACTCCCTTTAGATTCAAAATTAGACTTGAACCTAATTCGTTTGTTTTCCGGGGTCGTTAGTGTGACAGTACGATTGGCACAATCTAGTACTCCTTCAAACTTATTCATCCAATCCATTCCCAAAATAACATCCAATCCTTGGGAATCTAGGATTATCAAACTAACTGGAAACTTATACCTCCCAAATTCTATCACTAGATCATGACATCCAAGGTTCACTATCATCTCTACACCAGGAGAGCTTACTTTTATAGGACACCCAATAGTTTCCATTGGAAGTCCATTTTTATCAACAAGTGCTCTTCATATGAATGAAAGCGATGCGCCAGTATAAAAAAGAACAATTGCTGGAAAATAATTGAGCTTGAACTTACCAGCCATAGCATCACACTCTTCATATATTTCTTCCACATCATTGTGGTTCTCTTGTCCCTTTTGGAAGGGGTTGGGCTTGTTCGCTCCTTCACTTTCTTTTCTAGGCACTCATTTGCATAGTGCCCCATCTTCTTACACTTGAAACACTCAACCTGACTGGGATGTTTCTTTACAGGCTGACTTCCATTACAATTTCCACTATGGTGGCTCTTGTGTCCACTATTGTGGTTCTTATACTTCTCATTGTCATGACTACGATGATGCTTGTTGTCATGGTGACGGTTCTGGTTGTGGTGGCTGTTGTACTTCCCATGCTTGTGGAATCCTGAACTTCCACTATCATCATTATGGGAATGCTTGTGAGACGATCCCGAGTTGTGCTTACCAAAGTTATGTTTCCTCTTCCTGCCCTCAACCTGTTTCATCTTGTTTTCCAAGATGGCGGCCTTGTCACAAAGTGATTGATATGTTGGGACATGTAACATCCTCGGATCGGCCTTATACAAGTATTAGCGATTCCCACCAAACCCGCATAGCAACGATTTAAAGGCGCCCACCAGGCACTTTCGTGCGTGTGGAAAACGAAGTAATATCATTACACATTAGTCCACGATGGAACCCATATAACAGATACATACAACACGACTCCAAGAGTCAAGAATGCAGATATACAATACAAAGATCCAAATCACCTTGAGAACGATACAACCTCCGACTATGGACAAGATGCAAATGGGGCTAAGAGCCCGGAAGAATAATCAATGGCGTCCATAACCCTGCCCAGGCAAAGCCGGAAGGGTAACCCTGCTAACGACGTCGATCTCAAAACCTGCTTAAACAAAAGGGGTGCCGACAAAGGGCAAAGGAAAAAGAGAGCGGCCAGTACTGAGGCCAGTACACGGCAAGACTAGAATTCGGCGGTCCTCGCCTACATAGGTATAGTGGACTGAAACGGCAGCGTAGCATGCACTAAACAACCTATAGAGACTCATTACAACTAGAGACTATCAGATAGGGATAAGAAAGACCTATTCGGATCCAACCTGAAACTGTCACCAAGCATACCCACTCTGGTATTTCCCCCTCGAGACCAAACGAGGAAGTCAACCGAGGAACTCACACAGTTGGCAATTGTATTCATTCCATTATAGTTGCAGCACTTACTAATCAGATATAGATACCATGAGTCATCCTTATATAATAAGAAGTGGGCATTTTTAGTGAACCATTCCGTTGTAGTTGCGATACTTACTAGTCATATACATATAACATGAGACATTCAAGAACCCAGCAGTTGTTGGCACTTTTATTTGCATTCCATTATGGTGAAGCTGATTAGTAGTCATCACATAGTCAAGTTTATAGCACTACTTGAGTTATAGTTGTCCATGATCGAGATACTGTGCTCCAAGTCGTCCATAACCGTGGACACGGCTTTCAGAAAGTTTTACCCAGTAGGGGTGCACAAATAGCAACACACGCACGATCAACCTCGGAAAAAACCAAATGAAAACCCAACGAGGCATCACGATAGAACATTCACAAGATTCATATTTGATTTCAGGGGGCCACCCCACCAAGCTACCCGCGACGAAGTTGGCCGGCTCCGAGACGGACCCAGAGGTTTGTGCCAATGGCTGTAAACGACTGGGAAGCCGAAAGTGTGACTGAGCTTGTCGATACCGCGAAAACATTCCACATTTTGTTCCTAAACAGTACAGGCGCTCCATGCGCAATCATAAACAAAGCATAAAGCATGGCATAAGTACAGGATAGTAATAAAGCCCCAAACTAGTTTGCGTCCCCAAGGAATTAAATATGACTCAAGCTAGGGTTAGGGGGATTCATGGTCCCACATGCAGATAGTGCGAATATTCAAAGAACAGGTATCAAGTACTCGGGGTCCTATAGGACACAAGTCGACGGTTAAAAACCAAATAACATCTATTGCCCACCTGTGCCTCTGCATTATTTACCTACTTTCACTTTTATTTATTAAACGGTAATGAAAGCCATGATCATCTCCAACATTAAACATGCAGCATTACTCCAACAACTGTGGAAGATCGACGGCGCGACACATCACCTGCACTAGCAACTACAACTCGCAAGGCCGACTATCTACCAAACAATAGGTAATAGGTTGTGTCCAAGGCAATATAAGGGATGTAGGAAAGTATAACGGGGTACGGAATCTATAGCATCACAACACAGATAGAAATAGATCAACAGGAGGAAATAAAGACTATAAATGTAAAATAGGTAGAAAGGGGGAGAATGCTCGCCTAGAAAACATTGTCGAAGATTCATCCAAAGATTGGGTCGACACTAGCGTCAACTCATCGGACTAATCCGTGAAGAAGCAAAGCACTAGAAGAAACACCGGATGCATATTTAATAATACGACAAAAGATCGAGCATGTATGATGTATGGAAATGATGCGATGCAATTAGGCAATATTAAATGGAACCAGGGTCCTAATAATTAATTAGTAGGTTCATATTGTTTAGATACCCCACAATTTAAATGTTGTCTTAACATGGAAAAATATATCACCGGTTCGCTACACAATTTTAAATGGAACCAATATTAGACTAGAAAAGCCCGCATATGGCCTCCATAATTATGAGATGAATTGGCATAAGGCCCCCAAACCACCTTATATGTATTCAAACATGAGAATTTAAATGCAAAAAGGTATATATTTATTCATCAAAAATAAGGGTCTTAGAGAAAGGGTCACACATTGGATTTCGTCGAACTTAGTTCCGGGGGTTCGGGATCGGGCTTCGAAATCCGGGAGGAGAACTTGGTGTCCAGGGTCTTGGCGTCTTCGGGTTCCGGGAAGACAAGCTTGTTGGCCTTGGGTCCGAGTAGGCGATCTTCTTGTCCATGTAGGGGAACTTGAAGGCTCTCGTGGCTTCGATTGTCGTGTCGGTGTCGACCTTGTCTTTGGAGGGTGGCACGCACATCGCATTAACACTACCACACCATCTTCTCGGGTTTGTCTTCATGGTACCACCACACCAACACGAACAAAACTGGGAATAGACTCAGGCACAGATCATCAGGGACTAGGGACACATTGGGACATCTCTTTGTCTCGATCAAGACGCGGCTGAAAAATCGGTCAATGCATGGAGGCCTATAGCAGTACCACACGACTACTGCACCTTGTGTCGAGCCACTTCACATCACACCAACGAATTTGCAACACATAGAACAGGGACCATCGTCAGTTCATTGAGGCGCTGCTAATGGTGGTAGACGAGCTTGGAGTAGCAGACGCCATAGAGGTCGTAGGGTCACGACGAAGGAACGGCCAGTGGCGTCGGTGAGGACGAGGCCAGGCGACACGACGGAGGCCGACGGTGTCGGGGACCTCGCGGAACGGCGGAAGAGCGGCCAGGGAGACAGAAAGTGGAGGTGGGGAGGCGGGCGCAGCCGCGGCTCGCTACCGGGGACGTGGTCTGCAGGAAGAGGAGGCGAGGGCGGGGTCCCACGACGGGCTCTGGTTGAGCTGGGCGGCGAGGCCGACGGTTGTGGAGAGGGTCGGTGTCGAGGAAGTTGGGCGAGCGAGCAAGGCAGCATCGTATGGTGGTTGCTGGCGGGGGGATCAGGGGAGCAAGCGAGAACGAGGTGGGGCGCCCGGAGGTGGAAGAGGGGTCCTGCGACGGCGGCGGTTGGTGGGGATCGGTGAGGCAGGGGTATGCAGGAGCGAGGTGGTGAAAAAATCGGGGTGGGAGACGCGGTCAGAGCGGTGGGTCACGGGGCGCTGGCGATGTGCGGGGACGCGACCAGGTGGGGACTGGTGAGTGGCCCACGTGGTTGGCGGGGTGGTGGGTCAGGCGAAGCGTGTGGGTGTGGTGTTCGGACAGGGTGGGGTTGAGTGTGGCGTGGGGAGTTTAGACCAGGGGGTGGCGGCAGGTGAGTGGGGGTGGGGATGGGGTAGCTAGGGATTAGGGTTTTTGTTTCTGGGGTAGTAGGTTGCTACGGGCTGGGCTTTTGGGCCTAGCATGCGATTGCCTCCCCCAAACCAAAATAGTTTATTATTTTATTTAGTTTTCAAAATTGATTTATAAATAGTTTTTAGATAAATAAACAAAATATCCGGAAGGGGCCGGGGCTTTGCATTTGAAATAAGACGAGGGTATCTAGAAAAATAAAAATAGACTTTGTAAAATAGTTTGAGACAAAGATAATATGCATGATGATGCACAGAATAAAAACAATAGCGATTTTCTAGTAGTGGTTTTACCCGGGGTGCTACAATTCGACACCACTAATAATGGATCTCGCCCTCTAGATCCGCCTCATGGTACAGGGAAGATGGCCGATGGTCTGAACCTCCTCGCTTCGTATAGATCTTCGCGACACCACTAACAAGGATTCTTTCTTTGTCTGGAAATCAGTGACAGCACCAACAAGGCTCGATGCTCTCGTTTGCCGAGAGAACACTCTGTATAAACAAAGAAGAAGGTCGAGGTCTGAAAAAGGAAAGGCCACCTCTAACTTATGTTTAATGAGTAGAATTTCATCGGTCCTCCATTCAATGTACAAAAGCGAATGATAAGAGTAGTGGTATGGTCGCGACTCCATCCCGCACTCAAAGCATTACTCTTTACACGAATAAAGAAATCATGCAACCAACTCTCAGATTTCAGACTGAAGATCTCAACAAACGAGGTTCGAAAAGCTTCGGATACAAAATGGTGATGCAGGCTCTTCATCGGATCGGATTCCAGATGATGTCGTCGTGTTGGAAAACACCAGAAGATATAAAGAAAAAATTTAGTGAATTTTGGTCCACTGAAAGGTTCAACAGAGGAAAATTCCTCAGATTAGGATGAAGTTCGAATGTCGAAGCACCGTTACAAGAGGATGGAAGCGAAACCCTGAAGGTACGACGGAAACCCAACCACGAGAATTCTTGGACTCGAAGAAAAGATAAGAGAGCAGATTCAAATCAAGCAATGGTAAGAGGAGAAAAGGAGAGGGGTAAGGAGTAAAATTAGACCTAATCGGATCTATCCAACCGATTTTAAAAATAGTTTTGACACTCTACAACGTCCGTTCGCTAGGTTATCCTACAGGCTGGACCAGTAGGGTATCTATCACTCTGTAACACCCTCGGATCGGCCCTATACAAGTCTTAGCGATTCCCGCCAAACCCGCAAAGAAACGATTCAAAGGCGTCCACCAGGCACTTTCGTGCGGATGGAAAACGAAGTAATATCATTACACATTAGTCCACGATGTAACCCACAGAACAGATACATACAACACGACTCCAAGAGTCAAGAATACAGATATACAATACAAAGATCCAAATCACTTTGAAAACGATACAATGTCCGAGTACGGACAAGATGCAAATGGGTCTAAGAGCCCTGAAGATTAATCAATGGCGTCCATCACCCTGCCCAGGCCAAGCCGGAAGGGTAACCCCGCTAACAACGTCGATCTCAAAACCTGCTTAAACAAAAGGGGTGCCGACAAAGGGCAAAGGAAAAAGAGAGCGGTCAGTACTGAGGCTAGTACATGGCGAGACCAGAATTCGGCGGCCCTCGCCTACATATGTATGGTGGACTGAAGTGGCAGCGCAGCATGCACTAAACAACCTATAGAGACTCAATACAACTGGAGAGTATCAGATAGGGATAAGAAAGACCTATTCGGATCCAACCTGAAACTATCACCAAGAATAGCCACTCTGGTATTTCCCCCTCGAGACCAAACGAGGAAGTCAACCGAGGAACTCTCACATTTGGCAATTTTATTCATTCTATTATAGTTGCAGCACTTACTAGTAAAATATAGATACCGTGAGTCATCCTGATATAATAAGTAGTGGGCATTTTTAGTGAACCATTCCGTTGTAGTTGCGATACTTACTAGTCAGATATATATAACATGAGACATTCAAGAACCCTGAAGTTGTTGGCACTTTTATTTGCATTCCATTATGGTGAATCTGATTACTAGTCATCACATAGTCAAGTTTATAGCACTACTTGAGTTATAGTTGTCTATCATAGAGATACTATGCTCCAAGTCGTCCATAACCGAGGACACGGCTTTCAGAAAGTTTTACCCTGCATGGGTGCACAAATAGCAACACACGCACGATCAACCTCGGAAAAAACCAAATGAAAACCCAACGAGGCATCACAACAGAACATTCGCAAGATTCATATTTGATTTCAGGGGGCCACCCCACCAAGCTACCCGCGACGAAGTTGGCCGGCTCCGAGACGGACCCAGAGGTTTGTACCAATGGCTATAAACGACTAGGAACCTGAAAGTGTGACTGGCCTTGTCGATACCACGAAAACATTCCACATTTTATTCCTAAACAGTATAGGCGCTCCACGCGCAATCGTAAATAAAGCAGTAAAGCATGGCATAAGTACAGGATAGTAATAAAGCCCTAAACTAGTTTGTGGCCCCAAGGAATTAAATATGACTCAATCTAGGGTTAGGGGGATTCATGGTCCCACATGCGGATAGTGCAAATATTCAAAGAACGGGTATCAAGTACTCGGGGTCCTACGAGACACAAGTGGACGGTTAAAAACCAAACAACATCTATTGCCCACCTGTGCCTCTGCATTATTTACCTACTTTCACTTTTAGTTATTAAACGGTAATGAAAGCCATGATCATCTCCAACATTAAACATGCGGCATTACTCCAACAACTGTGGAAGATCGACGGCGCGACACATCACCTGCGCTAGCAACTACAACTTGCAAGGCCGACTATCTACCAAACAACAGGTAATAGGATGTGACCATGGCAATATAAGGGCTATAGGGAAGTATAACGGGGTACGGAATCTATAGCATCGCAACACAGATAGCAATATATCAACAGGAGGAAATAAAGACTTTAAATGTAAAATAGGTAGAAAGGGGGAGAATGCTCGCCTGGAAAACATTATCGAAGATTCATCCAAAGATCGTGTTGACACTCGCATCAACTCATCTGCCTAATCCGTGGAGAAGAAAAGCACTAGAAGAAACACCGAATGCATGTTTAATACTACGACAAAAGATCGAGCATGATGCATGTATGATGTATGGCAATGATGCGATGCAATTAGGCAATATTAAATGGAACCAGGGTCCCAATAATTAATTAGTAGGTTCATATTGTTTAGATACCCCGCAATTTAAATGTTGTCTTAACATGGAAAAATATATCACCGGTTCGCTACACAATTTTAAATGGAACCAATATTAGACTAGAAAAGCCCACATATGGCCTCCATATTTAATTATGAGATGAATCGACATAAGGCCCCCAAACCACATTATATGTATCCAATCATGACAATTTAAATGCAACAAGGTATATATTTATTCATCAAAAATAAGGGTCTTAGAGAAAGGGTCACACATTTGAGCTCGTCGAACTTGGTTCCGGGGGTTCGGGATCGGTCTTGGCGGGATCGGGCTTCAAAATCCGGGAGGAGAACTTGGTGTCCAGGGTCTTGGCGTCTTCGGGTTACAGGAAGACGAGCTTGTCGGCCTTGCGTCTGGGTAGGCGATCTTCTTGTCCATGTAGGGGAACTTGAGGGCTCTCGCGGCTTCGATTGTCGTGTCGGTGTCGACCTTGTCTTTGGAGGGTGGCACCCACATCGCATCAACGCTACCACACCATCTTCTCGGGTTTGTCTTCATGGTACCACCACACCAACACGAACAAAACTAGGAATAGACTCAGGCACAGATCATCAGGGACTAGGGACGCATTGGGACATCTCTTGGTCTCGATCAAGACGCGGCTGAAAAACCGGTCAATGCATGGAGGCCTATAGCAGTACCACACGACTACCGCACCTTGTGTCGAGCCACTTCACATCACACCAACGAATTTGCAACACATCGAATAGGGACCAGCATCAGTTGATTGAGACGCTGCTGATGGTGGCAGACAAGCTTGGAGTAGCAGAAGCCGATGAGGTCGCAGGGTCGCGGCGAAGGAACGGCCAGTGGCAGCGGTGGGGACGAGGCCAGGCGACACGGCGGATGCCGATGGTGTTGGGGACCTCGCGGAACGGCGGAAGAGCGGCCGAGGAGACGGAAAGTGGAGGCGGGGAGGCAGGCGCAGCCGCGCCTCGCTACCGGGGACGTGGTCTGCAGGAAGAGGAGGCGAGGGCGGGGTCCCGCGGTGGGCCCCGGTTGAGCTGGGCGGCGAGGCTGACGGTTGTGGAGAGGGTCGGCATCGAGGAAGTTGGGCGAGCGAGCAAGGAAGCGTCGACTGGTGGTTGCTGGCGGGGGGATCAGGGCAGCGAGCAAGAACAAGGTGGGGTGCCCGGCGGTGGCAGAGGGGGCTTGCGACAGCGGCGGTTGGTGGGGATTGGTGAGGCAGGGGCATGCGGGAGCGAGGTGGGGAAAAATCAGGGTGGGAGACGCGGTCAGAGCGGTGGGTCGCGGGGATTAGGGTTAGGGTTTCAGGGGTAGTAGGTTGCTACGGGCTGGGCTTTTGGGCCTAGCCTGCGACTGCCTCCCCCGAACCAAAATAGTTTATTATTTTATTTAGTTTTCAAAATTGTTTTATAAATAGTTTTTAGATAAATAAACAAAATATCCGGAAGGGGCCGGGGCTGTGCATCTGAAATAAGACGAGGGTATCTAGAAAAATAAAAATAGACTTTGTAAAATAGTTTGAGACAAAGATAATATGCATGATGATGTCATGATGATGCACAAAATAAAAACAATAGCGATTTTCTAGTAGTGGTTTTACCCGGGGTGCTACAGGACATAGGCAACAGACAACTGCAGGTTCAACTCATCATTAAGTCCTTAGAGGAATTTCTCTTTCCTCTTAGCATCAGTATCAACTTCATCCGGTGCATAGCGCGCCAGATTGTTGAACTCCTCAATGTACTCAGCCACCCTACGGTGACGCTGTTTCAGATTGTAGAACTCTTTCTTCTTCAATTTCATCACTCGGGATGAAATGTGAGCCGCACGGCAACCATCCTCAAAGATAGCCCAAGTCACCTCCTCAAGGGGATTGGTGATCTGAAAGTTGTCCCACCATGTTGTTGCTGGTCCTTCGAGCAGATGTGCTGCAAACCTAACTTTTTCCTTGTCGGTGTACCCCACAGTGACTAGGTCCTTGTTCACTAAACGTAACCAGTCATTGGCTACCATGGGACCAGTGGTTCCCGAGAACTTTGTAGGCCTCAGTCTCAGAAATCTAGTGATCATGTCAAATGCTGGAGGATTGTTCTGATTGTTGTTGTTGTTTTTCTGGTTCTGGTTCTGGTTCTGGATGAACTGAGTCATCATCTGCATCAGTTGAGTTTGAGCTGTCATCAACAGTTGCATCTCGGGGGTGACGTTATTGTTGTTGTTTGGGGTGGGGTTGGCACGACGGGGAGGCATCTGTGGTTTCAATAAGGATGAGAAATGAGATACGCATAGATCCTTAACATGCACAGTACATCACATAACAACAATCACAAAAACAAGCTCAAAATAACATAGAGTTTGAACAAATTAAACAACAAGTTTTTGGAAAAGTAAACACACCATAGAAATCCATCCACATTTTGGATGGTCATTGCGACTCATTAATCATAGTAGGATAGATAAAATATAGTCGAGTAGTCTACACTACTCCTCCATGTCGACCTCCACGTCAACAAGTGTGAGACCGGTTGTCTCCATGGTTGTCTTGTACTCCTCGAAACTAGTGGTCAAGGCCTCGACCTTCGCACAGAGAGCTCTCTTCTATGAGCGTAGCCTCTCGATCACTCCCTGCTGGGTCTTGAGCTCGAACTCCTTGTCCTCTATCTCAGCCTTCATCTTCCTGATCTTCTTGTTTCTGTCTTGGACTCTTTTCTCCTGGTTCTTGAACTTCTTGTCCTGGCTCTCGAACCTGGCCTCCATCTCTTTGATGATCTCGTCTTTCTCTGCGAAGAGCTTGTCCTTCTCCCTCAAATGAACCTAAAGCCTGTCATTGCTAAGAATGACGTTGGTCCTCTCTGTGTCGAGGTGTCTAATAAGACCCTCTAGGTCCTGAATGTACAGACGAACTGGCTCAATCATCTCTCTAGTAGCGTCATCATACTCTACAGCCTCACCCTGGTCGTCACGTCTCCCGAGCGGGTTAAAGTAGAGGTCTCTAATCTCGGTGGAGTGTCTCCCAACAAGGCTTCCAAATAACTCCTGCATGACTACATCTAATCCCTTCTCTTTGTCATCATGCATCAGCTTGAAGGAAATCTCCTCCGTGGGTGGCTCCGTCTAACGTCATGGCTATGTAACTCTAAAGCCCCAAAGGTCCTTCCTCTCAAACTTGGTGAGCTGGAGTGTCGTGATACTAGGAAGTGGGAGGTTGAGCACACTAGTGATCTCCACAAGATGAGAACCGAAACGAGTTCCCTTGAACTACTCGGCAGTGCTGATAACAATGTTAGGCATCTATTGTATAAGATAGAGAAATATTAGAACAACACAAGTAGAAAAAAACAAGACAGTAGAATAAAAGCAAAAGCATACACAATCCATAAAATTTACAAGTCATGGCATACAAAGTTTATCACAATACTAAGGTTCAACATAACTTGGACAAATTTTTATGAAAAATACGACAAGTTTTGTGGTCCAACTAAGGGAGTACGCTACAATTCTCAATCACTTGATAAGATAGCTATCAGGGCATCCCTAGAGGCAATCTGTCGATCTTGTTCACAAGATTCTAATGCTAAGTCTATGATGTCTTCTCTTAAACGTTGGTTGGTAGCCTTTAAGTCTTGGGTATGCTTCTTTTCTTCTGTAAGGTCATTTTGAGTGTTGAGCATTCTACACTTGAGTCTGTCACCAAGCCCCTTGATGGCATTCCAAGCTGCATTCCTTGCAGAGTCAAAGAATGACATGTGCATTTCTGAGTTGGTGACCATGCAGAATCCCGACTCCTTGTGATTGTCTTCCTGGTTTTTGTACAAGTGAAGTTGCACCCACCAATACTCTTCTCCTTCACCCATCACGGGAAAACCCTTGTACACTGCTGCTCCATGTATCCCCATGGTAACAATAAGGTTCTTGAGTTCTTTGGGAAACTCTGTCTCACACTCCAAAGTCATAGTCATGAGTGGTCCCTTCCTGATGGCTTCGTTGATGGAGTTCATCTACAAATGGAGATGAGAAAGAAGATTAGAAAAGTTTACGAGAAGAAAAAGACAAGTGTGGAATTTTGCAAAGTGTTGTAGTTTTTCCTTAGTGGTTTCTTAGTCTAATACAACCTAGGGTCATAATCCTACAGGCAACACAGTGCTCTGATACCATCTGTAAGACCCCACCTTTATAAAGGTAAAGGTCCCTATGATTGCAATGCTAGTCCCTGGATCAAATGCTAGCATCCACAGTTTAAGATGAAGTACACAGATACAAAGGTCTTTATTACACCATCATTCCAAAGATAAACATAGTCTTTTACAACTCCATAGCCAAAGGCTAGTACAAGAGTTCATAACATGAGTAAATAAAGTAAAGTCTTCATCTTCATGTGCCACAGGCAAACATGTTGAGTGTAGACTCATAACCCTAATCCTCATCAGACTAACCTGTAACATCATAAGTTACAGCCACAGTGGGTCAATACATTGGAATAGTATTGATAAGTGATACCATAGTAGAATAATAGTTTCTAACTTCTATATGAATTTGGCTAAGTGTATCTTAGGCTTGCTTTGATCCAAAATAGATTTTTCCTATCAGTTGAAAACACTAAGTTTTTTTTAGCAAAAACTCCCAAGGAACCACCAATAGACATTGGTGAATCTTTACCCTTATTCAACCACAAGTTTTTAACTTAGAAATCAGGATGAGGAGATCCTTGATAGCTTCAATGTCTTGATGCTCAAATTTTCCATTGCCGGGGACACGGCTAAGTACTTAGATTTTTTTCCTTCTCGAGAAGCGGTGCACTTTCCCCACAAGACTCGACATGCATCGAGACGAGATCTTTCAGAAGCCTTCCCTTAAACCAAATGGATGCATTCCAACCTATCACCCAACCACCATCTGTCCATCTGGCTAAGTTAATGCAACCTATATGATCAAGTCAGAGCCCATATGTCATGTGGTTGCACTAGAAGCTTCTAAACACTAAGTATCTCAAATCCCTTTGTTCCTGGGTGGCTTTACACAAGTGAGATACACCAGGGAGGCCATAAAAATGGGCCCTGAGTAACCACTCAACATAAACCATTCTTTCCTTTCCACCCTGGTGATTCATTCACTTAGTTGTTTTATTAAGTAAAAACATAAGTACTTAACAAAATTTCCATAGCATGTAAATATTCCACCTTTGTTTGCTACTAGCTAGGCTAAGCATGATAATATAACAAGTATCTTAACTTAGAGAAAGTTCTACCAAGATTACAACTACTAGGATTTCCCATAGCATAGCATATATAGATACTTAGCAAAAATTTCATGCAAGCCCTATACAAATTATCACCAGTTCATAGTGAAAATAATGGGACAAATACATGAAGCACCACTTGCCTTGGTAGTTGGGGGAGTAGGAACAATCCTCACAATCACAATCACCACTAGCACCAAAATCTACACATAAAATGATAGCACCAAATTTACATTAAAAATAATCAAGAAAAAATATATGAATGCATGCAAATGCCATGTGATGATTTTTCTAAACAAAACAAGACAAGCAAAGCAGTACTGAACACAAAACCATCTATTTATAGCCTAAATAAACTTGAATTTGTTTTAAAATAATTTTCTAAATAATTTATATTGCCATAATAGGCCTATAATTGTCTCTGCATAAAAACCCAGTTTTACATGAACACAATACAAAACTAATTCCATATTTGTGTAGGATTTATTTTTGTGAATCCATTGATATATTATTTGCTTTTTTGGATAAGCAGAACCAAGGTTATGAATTTTCTAAGTTTGATTCAAATTGTGGTTTTTAAATTAGAAATCGTGCCACGCGGCAGCGCCTGATTGGACGGTACCGCTTCGGGGTGGATCACGCTTCCGCGCTGTTGGATCTAATCAGATCCAATGCACCAGATTGTAACTTACCCGTTCGTCAAAGATCTAACCTACACCGCCAGATCTAAATCCTATAGCTCAGATCTACGCGTAACGGTTCGCTACTGGTTCTATTCTTCACCGCTAGATCTAGATCCAACAGATCTCGTCACTTTGACCACACGCGGGCAGCGCAAATGGCCACCGCGGCGGCTGCACATCGGACGGTGATTCTCCGACGAGGCCAGAGGGCAAGGGTGGGGGTTCTGGTGCTTACCGAGGTCGTGGAGACACGGTGAAGCTCAACATGCTCGTGGACGGGGCTGGGGCACACGAACACGGCGTAGATTCCTCGTCGGAGTTGGCATCAGCGTCGAGCTCGCTCGGAATTTGTCGTTGGCGATGCTACAAGGCACGGAAAGACGAGACAGGGGCAGCGTTAGACGCGCATGGACACGGCGAGTGCACGCATATCAACTAGAGAGAAAGGGGCTAGGGTTTACCGAAATTGTTTGCCGGAGTTATTCGGGATAGCGGCGGCCCGACCTTAATTGTGGATAGCCTAGCAGCGCTTAGAGGGTGGTGAGTGAGGGGAAAGGAGTGGAGAGGGGAGGGGATTAAATAGAGGGGGTCTGGTCATGGGATTACTGCATGGTTTAATGCGAATTGATTTGCGAATCAATCGGCCAGAAATGGGCAGCGACGACGAGTCTGCGGTGTTGATTGGGGAAGAAGGTGACGTGGCTGTGGGGCCAGCGTGTCAGTGAGAGGGGGGCGCGGGTGCGGGTGAGAAATAGAGGGGTGAGCGAGGGGGTTTCCCGGGTGGGCTCGTGTTGGACCATGGGGTGGTTCAAGCCATTCTGTCTGGTGCACTACTATTTTTTTTGTTTTTTATTTTTTTATTTTTATTTTTATGATTTGATTTTCTGAATAAGATTTGAATGCTCAAAACCACTTAAAATCAATTCAAACTTCTTCCAAAATTTTATGTCGCCAAGCTAGTCTCCAAGAGTGTGTAAAACACACAAATCTACTCAGAACCAATTTGTCCCTTTGAAAAATAATTCAAAACCATGCTCCATAAGATAGATAAAATGGGCATTTGAAATGGTTTTCTTTTATTTCAAACATTGAAATTTTTTGTACAAGTTCTAAATGCTTTAACAAAAATAATGCAATGCATGCTTTCACAAATTATGATTTTTGGGATGTTACACAAAACCAGCAGTGGTATACAGCAACCTTCCCAACCGTCCCTGAGCGAGGACTCGGCTATTCGAATATATTTACACACTATAGAGGTTGTATACTTTACCCACACCAACCGAGTACCCTTCCCTCATCCTCAATGATCGTGGGTCGAGTAACCGATCAAGACTCTCCGAATGCCACTCTAGCATATGCCCTACCCTATGAGTTGTTCCTCTCAACACCACGACGTTGGGGATCCATGGACCAACCAGAGTGCATTCTGACTCCTCGAGAGTGGGCACTTTCTATGAGAGGCTCATAGTATTGCCCGGTCACTCACATGGGTGATCCTGCTTCCTCCAGGTGACTGTCAAACAGTTGACCCTTTTTCTAAAGGAAGCCCGGAATTAGAGGGAGCAGTTCCCTTATAAGTAGTCATGAGAATTCCCATGCCAGAGTAACAAACATTAAGTCCAGCTGTGTCCCATTCCATAGCAATGTGGTTGCACGGTTTAATTGTTCTAGCAAAAATGCAAAGAACCGGGTGCTTTTTTGTAAACCTTTTTCCTCCATCTTTTCTTTAGAATTTTGTAAAACAAACCTTTTTACTTTATAAAACTTCTCTTGGTAGGTCAAACTTTTCCGGGGTCTTCCCATCCTATAATTTTTCTTCGGCTAAAGCAGGTCTCCGAATGGGTAGGGTTCTGCACACCCTCTACCATGCTAGGTCAATTAGGTGTCTTCAAAGGGGTTGTACTTATTAGTACAAATAATATTGGCTACAGTAGCCAAGCCACTACCAGGTATAAACATTATACAGTAAACCAATGCAATTCTTTATAAATAGGTAGGTAAAACATGCAAAAGTAAAACAGTAGGACGAGGCTTATGATCAACAAGGTGGCTTGCGTGTGATCAGAAATATGGCATATATGTCGCTTTACTTCTTCTTAGAATACCATAATAATCAATAATAATAACCGTCTTCTTCGATCTCCGATATAATCTCAACTATCATCGTCGAAGATCATACATGCAAGAGAACAAGGGAACAATCAATACAAGGTGTACAATCACCAATATAATACATCAAGAAAACATACAGTATATAATGAAGGGGATTGGAACAAATGCTTGGGTCTATATGATATCAATGTACAAAAAGTATATAAACAGATAGGTATTGAAATAACAAGGCCAACAAAATTGGTTTCATGATTTTATCAATTTTCCTTACTTAGTTATGATTATTCTAGTGGAAATAACCCTAGTTTGGGTGAATAATTCACCATAAAAGATCTATTGCTCAAATAAATTTGTTCTTTGAATATGTTGTATATCCTTGAGTTGGTGATTTTTGAGAGTTGTAATCACCTCAAAATTATTATTAGAATGCCCTTGCAAAAATCCCAAAGTCAGTTCTGCATAGATTTTGTATTTTTAACCAGATTTATTCTACATTAGATTTTGATATGAATCCGAGAACACATGTTAGGTATTTCAAATACTTTTATGTAGAGTTTGGATTTATCATTTTTGTAGTGGTAAACTCCTGTAGTGATTTATCTATTGAAACAACCCTGGGCAGAGATGTTTAATTCACCACAATTTAATAGAGGATCAATAAAACCTGACCTTCTAGATTTTTATATGCCCTAGTGTACCATATAAATAGTTGTAATTAGGTAAAAACTCATTTTATTTTGACTTAGATAAATTCCTAAAGTCCAAACTGGGGTCTTTTTCATTTTTATTGCAGGTAATCTGTAGTTCCATTTGGCATGAGACTAATGCTAGTTGATAGGTATTTCAATTACCTATCAGAGGAAGTTGGATTTACTCTAATTGGGCCTATAAAACTTACTGAATGAATTATTGAATTGTCACATCCCAAGATTTCCAAATCTTGTAATGTGAAAAATAAATAAACAAAATAACTTATTGTTGAATTTTGGGGTGAAAAGAAACTTTTGTTTCTAAATGGAAACTTAAAATCCCATCCTGAACAAACTTTAACTAAAGTTTGAATTCAACAAAATCCAAATCAAGAGAAATGCTTTCCTCATTAAATGCATCTGGAAATTTAAACACTTGGAAAATAAATCCAAACCCTAAACCCTAAATGGAATAAAAATCATTTCCAAGTTATCTCCAAGCCTATGGATTTGATCCATATAAAAATTTGTCAAACAAACATTTCAAAATAATCAAGAATGACAAATGGAAATATTATAAAACCATATAAATTGATTTCATTCAATTTGGAGCCATAGATAAAATCTTATGAATTTAATAAGATAAGGAAAAGTAAATTCCAAAACTAATAAAGCACTTATCTATAAATCCATACCAAATGGTGAACAAATAATCCTAAAGATTTAAAAAGATAAAGAAATATCAAATAAGATTTTACAAATTGGAATCACCAACTTTGGATCTATAAATAAGAAGTTATGGATTTTATAAGATAAAGAAAGAATTATTAAATAAAGAATATTTAAAGACCAAATTAAATCTTGGCCTAATCCATTAAGCAAATAGAATGAATGGAATCCAAATCCAAATAAAATAAAGGGATAAAGAATTTCCAAAATAAAATAAAAATGGCATTAAACCATTCTATCCTTATTTTAATAAAGACAAATCTCTAATAAGAATAATTATATAATTCATCGGAAAATAGTATTTTGGAATATACCCAAGTGAAATAAAAGTTGTTTAATTCAACTTAATTAAGATTAAAGAAATATTCCAAATAAACTTTAGGGAAATAAAACTATATATAATTCCATTGGAATTAAAACAAATACCGAATTCAAATGATTTAAGAATCATATTAAATACTTCCCAAATAATTCAAGATGAATTATTTGAACCCAAATAAACAAATAAAAACCTACTAAAAAAGATTTGGAAGGTTTAAGGATTTAAATGGTGTTTGAAATATTATTAAATCTTATTTGATTTAAAACAAGGGCCTTTTTGAATAATTAAAAGACCCCAAAAAGAATAAAATTTTATTCCAAAATTGACTTAAGATTATATTACTAATCAGTATTTAAAACTACACCAATTTTGGTTGAGGTTTGAATTCAAATTGATGTTTGAATTAATTAATCAAAATCAAAACAGATTATTAGAAAATGAAAATGGAAAAAGATCAGAACAGGAAAAAAATAGAGCAAGGTCGACCCAGCCCAGCTAGCCCAGTAAGCCCAGCAGAAGCCCACCTCTCCTTCTCACTCCGAGCTAACCGTTTTTCACCACGAAAGAAACCCACACAGACGATGACAACCTAGACCCACTCCCCTGCCTCTCCTCGCTAACGAAACGACCCCACCGCCACGCAATCATCTTCCTCACCCCGCTGACCCTGCCCCTCACCTCGCGACCGTTCTCTATGCTTTGATTCGAGGTTTAATTCCGATTCATGGAGTGATCAATCCACGCCAGTAATCACACGTACTAAAGCGCCTGTGTTCCCTCTCTCATTCCCCTCACTCGCCAGAACCTCTACGCCCCCAGGCCGTCCCCATTTCCGCTTACACCGCCACGGTCTCCGGCGAACATCCGCGGCGATTCCGGCCATCCGACGCCCCCTTACTCCCTGGCGCACACGAGCTTGCTCCCCATCTCCTGGCGGACCTCCCCGTATCGTCGGCTCGCCCGCGCGTGCCCTGCAAGCTCGACAACATCTCCGCCAGAGCAGCACCACCGTCTGCCTCCGCTCCGATGAGCACTACTGGTGAGACCAGACCTCCCCTCTCCCTCTCTTTCACACGCGCATACTCGCCACACCCTACGCATCTAACACCACCTTTATTTTTCTCTAGCGTGCACCGTAGCCTCTCCACCGTCTTCAACAGAGAGCACCCGACGGCAGCAAGAACTCCGGCGAGCGATTCAGATCATCCTCGTGCGCCCCTTGCCTCCTCGCGAGTACCTTGAGCTTCACCACGATCCCGCGATTCTGGTGAGCATCTACTTCTTCTCCCTCGCTTCCTGCATCGCCAGCAACGTCGTCATCTGACCGCGCGCCACCACACGCCGTCGCTAGCGCCGCTGCTTAGTGGTCAAAGTGGTTAGGACCGTAGGATCGTGATCACAGGGATGCGATAGAAACTTAACTGAAGGGGTAAGGACAGATTTGTGCCACACGATTCACATTAGATCCAACGCCTCATAGTGCTTGATCCGTGCGAACCGGTACCAGCAAATAGAAACACGACACGTGGCCCTGTCCGTTTGAAATAAAAACAGAAATGTCTATTAGATGTTCCAATTTGAAAATTCATAACTTTCAAACCACACGTCCAAATTTTGCAAATTTTATATCAATGGATTCAGCAAAACAAGTTCTTTCTTAACATGCACTTTGTTTAGTAATTTGCTTCTGTTAAATTGATTGTTTTTGCAGAAACTTGTGTATGCATGTTTAGAATATAAAAATTATTCTAAAATGATTTTTGAGATAAAACCTTTGGCAAATAGTTTGTTTTGAACCTACTGACCATAGGAATCAATTTGTGGTTTCAAAAATATATTTGGTGAAGCAAAAGAATAAACTTTTGATTTAAACCATTTCTAGTCAAATAAAAATAATGTTTATTTATTAAAAATGCTTTTGGAGGAAAACCTTTGGGAAATGTTTTGATTTAAACTCTTTGACCCCAAATACCTAGTTTTATGATTTAAAAATGTATTTGGTGAACCACATAAAATTGTTGTTTTTCTAAAGACATTTTCAACCACATAAAATAATGACTTGGTTTAAAAATGGTTTATGAAGTGAAATCTTTTGCAAATGATTTTTCCACTTTATAAAATGATCATTAGGTGTTTTCAAATGTTTATAACCTATTATAAACCACTTTTGTAAATAAAACAAAGTTTGGCATGCTTGCATGCATTGTTTTGTTTCTATCATTTTATGTGATGTTTTGCTTGCATGGTAGATTGAAATATTGCTTGCTTGATTGAATTGTAGTGGAACTTGAAGAGTGTGATTGTTACAAGATCAAGGAGTGAACTTATATTCTCTACCTAAAAGGCAAGTGATGCTTCATACTTTTGTCCCATTATTTTCACTATGCATTTGTGATATTTCTAAGTAGGACTTGCATGGAATTTTGCTAAGTGTAAACTATGCCATGGGAAATCCTACTAGATGAAACCTTAGTAGAATTTTCCTAAGTTAAGATTCCTACTACTATCATGCTTAGCTTAGCTAGTAGAAAACAAGGGTGGACTATATATTCACGCTATGAAATATGTCTAAGTCTGTGGACTTGTGTTTTGTTTAATAAAACAACTAAGTGAATGAAACACCTGGGTGGAATGGAAGGAATGGTTTGTGTTGAGTGGTTCACAAGGCCCATTTCTGTGGTTTACCTTGTGTATCTCACTTGTGAATGGCCACCCTGGAACAAAGAGATTTGAGATGTCAAATGTTGAGAAGCTTCAAGTGTAGCCACTTGGCAATATGGGCTCTGCCTGGATCATATAGGTTGCAATAACTTAGCCAAATGGACAGTTGGTGGTAGGGGAATGATAGGTTGGAACGCGTCCATTCTGGTCTAAGGGAAGGCTTCTGAAAGATCTTGTCTTGGTGAAACCAAGTCTTGTGGGGAAAGTGCACCACCTCTACAGAGTGAAAAAACTAAGTACTTAGCCATGTCCCTGGTAAAGGACAATTTGAGCATCAAGACATGGAAGCTATCAAGAATCTCCTCATCCTAATTTCTAAGTTAAAAACATGTGGTTGAACAAGGGTTGAAGGATCACCAATTTCTATTGGGAGATGCCTTGGGAATGTTTTTGTCAAGCAAAAACTTAGTGTTTTCAAATGATAAGGAAAAACTATTTTGAGCAAAGAAAGCCTAAGCTCCACTTAGCCTAATGCATATAGATGATAGACTCCACTATACTACCATATTATCACTTGCCAATACAATTCAAATGTATTGACCCTTGTGGCTGTAACTTATTATGTTGCAGGTTTGTTTGATGTTAGAGAAGTTATTGATTTAGGATTACAAGTCTACAACCAACATGTCTGCATGTGGCACTTTGAAGATGAAGGACCCCATGCTATTGTTATATTCTGCTGCATTGTATTGAGATAGCCAAATGAGCTATGTAAGATGTAATAAATTATTTTATTCCTGGTTATAAAGTTGTAATATGACCTTTGTTTCTTGATATTACATCTTAACTGTGGATGCTAGATATTGATCCAGGGACTAGCATTGTAAACACAGGGATCTCTACCTTATTAAAGGTTGGGAACTTTACATGAATGCAAGGGACAATATTTAGTGGAATTATTGCCAGCAAATAATGAAAATGTAATTGGGCCTAGGGCTTGGTCTATCTCTTAGATAAAACATCATCGAATAAGCTAAAATTGAGGTTTGGGAAATACCCTGTATATTCCATTTTAGTTTTGAATTAATCCAAACAGTGGCCTAGCAGGTCTAGGAAAAATGATTGAAAGAAAAGGCAGCTTGTGTCAGATCTGGCAAATGAAATGGGTCGTTGTACCAGGGAACCTAGGCAAGACGATGGGCCCACCCAAGAGGTTGTGCGGCCGCGGGCGGGAGTTATGCTCAAAGCCACGATGGAGGGCCCACTAGTCAGTCTCTGCGGTGGGCGAAGGGATATCAGGAATCGTCGACCGTTGGATCCAGTTGGGTTTAACGGCCGCAGGCCTTCTCCTTCCTCGCGCTCAGGCCAGCGGGGCGGAAACCCTAGCAGTGGGTACGGCAAGGCGGGGCGCTCACCAGAGAGGCTAAGGGGCGCTGGAGAGTGCTTCGAGCGATGCAGTGCATCACCGCGAGCCGGACAAGGGGCAGTAGAGGGGTGTTTCTCAACGAGGAGGGACTCGGGCGACGACGCCCATTGGGGTGGCCTAGGAGCTCGTCGGTGGCGCTGGTTGGGGTGTCCCTGGCCAAGAAAAGCACGAGGTTAGGTAGTTCTAGTCCAGAGGGAGACATTCATGTGTAAAGTAGTGGGGGAGGTCGGGTGGCCCTGCAAACCAGCTCACAAGCTCAATCCCAAGAGGGTTTACTTCTTCTCCACCCAAGCAGCAGAGGGGGAGGCATCTATTGAGCCTTTAGGGTAGGGGAGTACTGAGGTAGGGGAGGTGTTCTGGAAGTAGTGGAGGGGTTCGGGGTTGTTGGGAATGAGCACGAGCTCGGGATCTCGAAAATGGCTGAAGTGAAGTTTTTACTCTCTAAGGAGAAGAGGAAGAGGGAGTGAGCAGAAGCTCATGGGGTGGATAGAGGGGAGGTGTGAGAGCAAACTGGAATCGAAGGGGAGGCACGGGAAGTCTCTGCCCTATTTAACTCGAGGTGGTTGGTGTACGGTGCACCAAGTGCACTCAAGGCTTAAGATTGATCCATGGCCCTGCAATTGGTTGCCCTGGGTGGTGGAGGGGTGAGATAGAGGTCTCTGGTCATGGCAGGGGAGCAGAAGGGGAGTGGGGATGATGCTACACTTTAATACTAGGATTTTGTTAAATGGACATGTACCTCTCTTTCCAAACATGTGCGGACAAGGGGCGCGGGGTTGTGCTATAGTACATTTTCTATAGTGGTGTGACCAGAGGGGTCAGTGGTGTGTTGTGTAATCTTGGTTGACCAATTTAGTGGAAACTTGATTGGTTTAACAGTTTGAATTAGCTATAATTCAAATATTGGTTATCTAGGTGATTGGAAAACAAGTTCAAGAATTTGGTCTTGGCAAGGTGGGGCAAAGGTACCGGTAGATGTACATGGTCAAGATACTTTGCTAGGATTTATTTGGGATTTTTCTAAGGTTTAAGGGTCCACTAATTATCATATAACCCAATATGGCTGAAATGGTTTCTAGAAGATAACTTGATATTTTTGTATTAAACAAGTGTGGTTTTTGGTGTGATATGATCTTGAATACCAAGTTATACTTTGTAGAATTTTCCTAGGATATATTGAGATATAAAAGTATTTTTAAGCTATTATTTGTCTTTTCTGCAATTTAAGAAAAAGGGATTTATTTTTGAAGTGGGAAGATGGGATATGTATATAGGCATCAAATGATCCTAGAGTTGGAGGAGTGATTTGGAGAAATACAAACTTTTCTTTATAGGAAGAGTTTTGGAGTTTTAGTTGAATAAGGGAATTAAATAGTTTTTGGGGCACAAGTATTATGGATAATATTTGATAAATTTTTATATCCAAGGTAGATGATTTCCGCATGTTGTATCAATCATTTTTAGCCTTGGGTTTTGGAAATAAGACTTGATTTTGAAAGAAAACGAGAGGTAGAGGATCTTGGGCAAGGTTAATTTTATACCTTCAAAACCTTGTTGGATCTTAGAGCTCAAAGCTCCCTTTGGGTCATAGGTTAAATGGATGGATGGACCAAGTGATGTATATCACCATGGTGCAGAAGGTTGAGGTTGATCATGATTATCCTTTCCTATAATTGAAGCCAAACTTTGAATAAAATAAGGCTGCCAAAGCAGATTATCAATTAGCCTCAAAAACCAAGTGGGTTTAAGAACACAGAGCTCCAATGGAATCAAGGAAAGTGTGTATTGATAGATCATGGTTAGTTGAGCTTTAACCATGCAAATAGTTGTTCAAAGGAAGCTAGAGTGAAGATGTGATCTTCTGCCAAACTAGGCATGTTGACTAGATTGGCAGAAAATATTATTTTCTTGATTGCAAAACTCTGAGGAACAAGTGGGTTGGAGGATGATCTATCCAAGTTCAAGAGTGGGCATTGGTAGTCCTTAATATGGTATATAAGATGTTTCAAGTGCATTTACAAAAAGGTACAAGGGTTTAGGAATGCAAGGACTCGAAGAAGTGATAATGATATAGTTCCAGACTTAGCCATTTTGGCAGATTGAGGGTTTTAGATTAGATTATGAAAGAACATGATTTTGAGAGGATGCTAGGTTCCAAACTCATGATCAAGTGGATGACGTTGAAGTGTTGATTGAGTAGAAAGGATCCATTCTAAGATTTGTTCTTCATTGAGTTGTAAACTATAAGAAGGGATTAACCCTTGATTGTTCTGATTAAGAGATGAGGGGGTCTCATGCTACTAGGGTGAGCTCCTAGGGTGTCTCATGCTACTTCCTAAGAAATCAAGTCAACCAGCAGATCAAAGCAATTCATCAAATAGCAGATCAATGCAATTCATCTTAACAAACTTATCAAACTACTACTAAGGTTACCATCAAGCCTAGATTGAGGTAATGACGGGTATGTTGAAATATTGGAGTTCGAATAAGGTGAGATCCCTTGGTATTTCTACCAAGATTAGGATTCAAGAGCCTTGGAAAAAGGTTTTCGAAAAAACCTAGAGGTAAGAGTAGTTGAATGTTCTGTCTTGAAAACATACAGAGATTATATTATACAGCTCTCCATATTTTTGATTAAATAGAAGCTAGGAAATAATTGTTGTTGCAAATTCATCTTGGCTTGGGTTTTAAAATGCTTGAAAATTTGAGAATAGGTAAAATAAGAGAACACATATATTTTGTTAAGTAGCTTTTGTTAAGACGGGTTAAGGTAAGAAGTATATCATCTAATACACAATAGCTACATAAGAATAAACAAACATGCAAGCAAACATTGCAGTATTTAAACAAAGAAAAAGGTTTTGTTCCGCTTGATTTTTGCATTCTGGACAACAAATCAGGGTTGCTAAAATTGGGATGTTGTAGACCTTTCCCCCTTAAAAGAATCTCATCCCGAGTTTCGGGAGAGTGGAGTTAGGGGATTATGAGTTGGGGTAGTACTTTGTGTCTCACACTTACCACTTACAGTCTTCATCTTTAAGCGTGGTTGTTGGGAATATGCCCTAGAGGCAATCAAGTATGATGTAATTCCCATTGTATTCATAAAGATATCAAGTTGTCCTTGTATAAACATCTAATGTATATCATTGAATATGTGATTCAGTTGTGGAACTATACATTCATGTTGTTTGTACTAAATATCCTTGGTCATCGAGGTTGTGCTAGACACACAACTTATACCAATGTGAAAGTCTATTGATGACTCGATTCCACTTGTCATGGGCATGGAGATGCCATTCCGACTTACATAGATTTGGCTAAAGAGTTTAACAAATCGGATTGACCCATATTGAGCTACAATGAACAAGTCGTCATTTGTATGTCTCAATCAATGTATTCCTTAGACCTGAGGTTATTTCACAATCCGAGTTCAGGATCACCGACTTAGGTTCTGTAAAACGATGTTCCATCACAGGGCAGTTATAAAGGCAGAGTTCGGATCGACTGAGAATCAAGTTGTGTGATGTGAACAACCAAGATGGTATTTTGCCCCTCCACTTGGAGAGATATTCTTTGGGTCCTGTCGGATGATATTATTCGGAAATCATGGCCATGCATGACTCGGCTAAGTGTTAACCGAGGCGATCGACTAAGAGTTAATCGGATGAATCACTTATCTCGGATCAAGAAGAGTGTTAGACTATTTAATGGATGACAATTATTTGCCTATAATCTGACAAGGTATATCGTGAGGAAAAAAGGACTCGGACGCAAGTCACATTGGATAGGCATGTCTTCATGACTCTTTGGTACTTGGGAGTCGGCATGTTCTGCTAGGAGCCGCTACCGACTGATCGATTGAGAGTCGGAATCCAATCGTGTCCAATTAGACATGAGCCTATGTGGTCACACACTTAAGAGAGGGAGCAAGTTCGGATTAGATTTGAACCGTAAATCTGGTTGGGTTAGACCCGAGCTAGATTTGGACAGAGTGAGTGAGTCAGACTCACAGTGACTAATATAATATGGGATTTAGTGAATGGGCCACAAGTGAGTGGAGCCCACTTACACTCCTTATATATAGTGGGGCGCAGATATCTAGGAGGGTTGACGGTTAGGTCATTACATGCGTTGGAAACCCTAGTTCCACAGTAGTCTTGCCGCCGTAATGGATCTAGCAGTCCACCGTCGGTGCTCCTCCTCACACTTGTGGATACCAGCAGCGGTGTTGCATGATCAACACCAGGACGATCGGGATCGGATCGAATCATGAGGACTGCATTGCATTCAATAGACGTGCTTCATCAATTATGCAACTGCGCGTCTAGTGGTAATCCTCGTGTCCTTCTACCTCAGCTAGATATATGGATCACCATGTTATAGGGAAAAAGTTTTGGTTTATCTCTGTGTGGCCCAACAATGGTATCAAAGCAATAGCTTCTAGTTTTAGGCTCGATATCTCGCATATGTGATATGCGGTTGGCTGTAGATTGGATCTATGTGTTGTTTTGGTGGTCGATCTATGAGTTAGATCGGTTTTGTACGAGGTTGATTGGATCAACTATACTCGGGGAATGGAAGATCTGATATCCATGATCATATTGCTGAGGTCATGGAATGACATACCGCTACCAATTGGTTTTCGCCATCGGGGTAGACTGTGACACATAAATCCAGATGCGGTGATCGAAGATCAAAAGAGTTTGATCAAGTTGGAACAATGATCAGAACCCATGTTCGAAACGTAGATGAGATCTATGTTTTCAGAAAAATCGTCGGGCATTGCTGTCGTTTTATTGTATAACGAACTACATGTCGGATTCTCTATATAATTCACTTTACTAAGCTACTTTAGCTATTTGGAGAACATGGATGGCATCCAAGTCAATGTACAAGTCAGCGACATGGAGTAAGATGGTAAGTGATAAGAGTTGGCATGATTCGGATTACAGGCTTTGTAGAGATGGAGATCCCCATGAAGATAGCCATACAATTTCACAATATAATTGTTTTATTTGTGGTATTGTTATGTCTCTATTTTACCTCTATTAGATAGTCGGTAAAATTTAAATCCCTCAAAGAAGGTCTATTCGGTTTTCCCGCCAATGTTTGCACAATCACAAGTTGGACATTTTTTGGTAGTGGGCTCATAAAATTGAGGTTCTTACAATTCTTTTTGACTAGGTGGGTTCGAGTCGGACACTTATAGCAGAAACACCCGGTAAGCTAGACGGGTCTATCACAACGGGTTGTTGGACTCGGTAAAAGTTTTTTCGGGGGCCGGGGCATGTGATGCCACCCGACCAATAGGAGTTGCCTACCTAGATCACTTGCGTCTAGAGGTGATGCTAAAGCTCACCAGCCGACTTTCTTATCTAGGATCCTGAATCACTAAGTAACCATCGGAGGGGTGTTGGTTCTAGTGGGTGCGTAAGTATTAGAATGTTTAATATGCTTTCTCTTTTATGAATATATGTCTTAAGTTTTTTGCATATTTTCTATTATAGATCATGGCACCAAGTAATAGTCACCCTCAGATATCCGGTTTTCCTTTGATAACCATTCTTGAGAAAGATAAACTGAATGACACTAATTTCACCAACTGGTATCATAATCTAAGAATTGTTCTCAAAAAAGAAAAGGACCATGTCCTAGAAAACCCACTTCTAGATGACTCAGATGAGAATTCGGCTATTGCTTCCACCAATGCCTACCGTCTGACTAAGCATGAGTCCACAGAAATAAGCTCTCTTATGCTTGCTCACATGGAACCGAACTTGCAGCAGCAGTTCAAAAATGTTGAGGCCTACGATATGATCGAAAGCCTCAATACTATGTTCCAAGCTCAGGCAAAGACCAAGAGGTATCAAGTCTCTCAGGCTTTACTGAGTTGCAAGATTAAGGATGGTGATCCACTAAGTCCGCATGTGATAAAGATGGTTGGTTACGTGCAGTATTTGGAAAGGCTTGGCTACCCCATTAGTGAAGAGTTCGCTAAGGACATAATTATGAACTCTCTTCCTAGTGCGTATGGTCAGTTCATATCGAACGACCACATGCATGGTATGGATAAGAATCTCACTGAATTACATGGGATGCTCAAGCAGGCATAGGAGGATCTCAAGAAGGGCGTCAGTAGGTGTTGATGGTGCAGAATAATGCTAAGTTCAAGAAAAGTTCTTGGACCAAGATGAAGGCTAAGTCGGGAGGAAAGTAGGCTCAGGACCTGATCCCAAGCGCTTCCTCGTGCACTAAGCCATGTACTTCAACCGGATTCACATGCTTCTACTGAAGGTGGATGGCCACTGGAAGAGAAACTGCAGCAATTATTTGGCCGACAAAACCAAGAGCGAAGGTGTGACTTCCGGCTCAGGTACGCTTGTTTGCAATGTTATAGACATTTATCTTGCCGATGCACCTAATAGTTCTTGGGTATATGATACCGGATCAGTTATTCACATCTGCAACTCGTTGCAGGGACTTGTAAGAACTAGGAGCATGGCAAGAGCCGAGGTTGATTTCCGAGTAGGCAACAAACCGAGAGTCGCTGCATTGGAATTTCAGCACGATGAAACTTTATTTACCTTCCGGATTCATTATGGAACTGAATAATTGTTATTATGTTCTAGTGCTTAGTCGAAACATATATTACTGCCTCATATTTGATGAGACAAGGCTATGAGTCGAATATTAAGAATAATGGTTGTTCTTTATATTTGAATGATATGTATCATGGCTTTGCCCCCGTCCAAGATGGGTTATTCATTTTTAATCATGATGGTGAGTCATTTTATAACATAAATGTTAAAAGGTTAAAACCAAATGATCTGAATATGACTTACTTTTGGCATTATCGTCTTGGTCATATAAGTTGGAAACGCATGAAGAAGCTCCATGATGATGGACTCATAACTTCGTTCGACTTGGAGTCATTCAAGACATGTGAATCTTGCCTACTTAACAAAATGACTAAGACACCTTTTGCAAAGAGTTGTGAAAGGTCGTCTGACTTGTTGGGACTAGTACATAGTGATGTATGTGGACCAATTAGCATGAAATCCAGGAGTGGTTATGAGTAGTTCATTACCTTCACTGATGATTTGAGTAGATATGGATATATCTACTTGATGAAACACAAGTCGGAAGACTTTGAAAAGTTCAAAGAATTGCAGAATGAATTAGAGAATCAACTCGAAAAGAAAATAAAGTTTCTTCCGTGGGACTAAGGGGGCGAGTATATGAGCCATGAGTTTGATGGCCATATGAAAAGTTGCAAAATAGTTCCTCAACTTACTCCATCGGGAACACCGTAGAGTAATGGTGTGTCAAAAAGGAGAAATTAGACCTTGTTATACATGGTACGATCAATGATGAGTCAGACATATCTGCCTTTGTCATTTTGGGGTTATTGTCTATAAACAGCGGCGTTCACACTAAATAGAGTACCATCAAAGTCGTAGAGAAGACACCGCATGAGATATGAGTAGGAAAAAAATCCAAGTTTGTCATTTATTAAGATTTGGGGTTGTGAAGCATTTGTCAAGTGACTTTAGTCGAACAAGGCTATAGCCAAGTCGGATATGTGTTTTTCGTGGGGTATACGAGGGAACCTTGGGTTACTACTTGTACAACCTAGAAGAGGGAAAAGTGTTTTTCGCTCGCAGAAGTGTCTTCATTGACAAAGAGTTTCTTATTCGAGGATTCACTGGGAGCATAGCGCAGCTCGAAGAAATTCGAGAGGAACCGGCTAGTAGAAAGTCAGCAACAGGCTTGGAGGCTGAGCCGGTCGTGGTACCTAAACCGGGAACTGCACCCGAACCGCGAAGATCTGCCAGATTGCAAAGTGTTCGTAATGTATTATTGTTAGACAGTGATGAGCCGACAACTTATTCGGTAGATATGGTGGGATTTGATTCCAATTCATGGCTTGGATAAATGAGATCCGAGTTAAAGTCCATGAATGAAAATCAAGTTTGGAACTTGGTTGACCTAGCAGACGGTGTAAGACCCATTGAGTGCAAATGGGTGTTTAAAAGGAAAACTGATATGGACGGAAATGTTTCTGTCTATAAATCACGGCTTGTCGCGAAGGGGTTCTGACAAGTTCAAGGAGTTGACTACAACAAGACTTTCTTGCCCTTAGAGATGCTTAAGTTAGTTTGGATCATGTTAGACATAGCAACCTATTTAGACTATGAAATATGGTAGATGGATGTCAAGATGGCTTTCCTTAACAGAAATTTAACCGAAGACGTGTATATGATATAGTCCGAGGGTTTTGTCAATCCGTCTAATGCTGAAAAGGTATGCAAGCATCAAAAATCCATTTATGGGTTGAACCAAGCATCATGGAGTTGGAATATTCGGTTTGATGAGGTAGTCAAATCATTTGGCTTCATCAAAAGTGATCATGATTCTTGTTTATACAAGAAATTTAGTGGGAGCAAAGTAAACTTTCTGATCTTATATGTGGATGAAATATTACTAATTGGAAGTTATGTCCAGATGTTGCAAGAAACCAAGGAATCATTGGAAATGATTTTCTCAATGAAAGACTTGGGTGAGGCAACATACATTCTAGGGATCTGGACCTATAGAGATAGATCAAAACGGCTCATCGGATTGAGTCAAAGTACATATTTGGACAAAGTGTTGAAAACGTTCAACATGGAATCATCTAAGAAAGGGTTCTTTCCCATGTCCCATGGTGCAAAACTGAGCAAGACTCGGTGTAATTTGACGACTGATGAGCGAAGTCAGATGAGTGCGATTCCATATGCTTCTTCAGTCAGATCCATCTTGTATACCATGATTTGTACTAGGCCGGATGTTTCCTATTTTCTAAGTGTTGTGAGCAGATACTAGGCTGATCCTGGAGAAATCCACTAGACAACATCTAAAAATATCCTAAAGTACTTGAGAAGGACTAAGGATATGTTTTTGGTTTATGGAGGTGAAGATGAACTCTTGTAAAGGGTTATATAGATGAAAGTTATATTACCTACTTTGATGATTCTTGTTCGCAATTTGGATATGTGTTTGTAATAAACGGAGGGGCTATGAGGTGGAAGAGTTCCAAGCAAGAGACTATGTGTGCATCTACAACAAAGGCTGAGTATATTGCCGCCTCAGAGGCAGCAAAGGAAGCTATTTGGATGAGGAATTTCCTCATGGATCTTGGTGTGGTTCAGGACTCGTCGAACCCATTATACGTGTATTGTGATAATAATGGTGCTATTGCACAAGCCAAGGAACCTAGACAACACCATAAGAACAAGCACATAGTCATGTGGTACCACCTGATTCGCCAGTTTGTGGATCAGGGTGATATCAAGCTAGGCAAAGGTACACAAAGATGCAAATATTGGAGATCCGTTGACAAAGCCGTTACCACAACCGAAGCATGAGGCGCACCTAAGATCTATAGGCATTAGATGCCTAGACATGTGATGTCATCAGATTGACTCTAGTGCAAGTGGGAGACTATTGGGAATATGCCCTAGAGGCAATCATGTATGATGTAATTCCCATTGTATTCATAAAGATATTAAGTTGTCCTTGTATAAACATCTGATGTGTATCATTGAATATGTGATTCAGTTGTGGAACTATACATTCATGTTGTTTGTACTAAATATCCTTGGTCATCGAGGTTGTGCTGGACACACAACTTAGACCAATGTGAAAGTCGGCTGATGACTCAGTTCCACTTGCATGGGCATGGAGATGAAATTCCGACTTACATAGATTTGACTAAAGAGTTTAGCAAATCGGATTGACCCATATTGATATACAATGAAAAATTTGTCATTTGTATGTATCAATCAATGTAATCCTAAGACCTGAGGTTGTTCCACAATCTGAGTTGATGATCACCAACTTAGGTTCCGCCAAACATTGTTCCGTCACAGGGCAGTTATGAAGGCAGAGTTCGGGTCGACTGAGAATCAAACTGCATTATGTGAACAACCAAGATGGGATTTTTCCCCTCCACTTGGAGAGATATTCTCTAGTCCCTCTGAGATGATATGATTCAGAAAGCATGTCCATGCATGACTCGGTTAAGTGGTAACCGAGACGGTCGACTAAGAGTTAGTTGGATGAATCACTTATCTCGGATCGAGAAGAGAGTCGGACTATTTAAGCGATGACAATTATTCCCCTACAGTCTAACAAGGTATATCGTAAGGCAAAAAGGACTCGGACACAGGTCGCATTGGATAGGCATGTCGTCATGACTCTTTCGTACTTGGGAGTTGGCACATTCTGCTAGGATCCCCTACTGACTGATCGATTGAGAGTCAGACTCCAATCATGTCCAAGTAGCCATGAGCCTGTGGGGTCACACACTGAAGAGCGGGAGAAAGTTTGGATTAGATCTAAACCAGAAATCTGGTTGGGTTAGACCTGAGCCGGGTTTGGACAGAGTCAGTGAGTCAGACTCACAGTCCTAATATAATATGGGCTTTAGTTAATGGGCCACAAGTGAGTGGATGTAACACCCTCCGGATTGGCCCTATGCAAGTTTTAGCGTTTCCCGCCAAACCCGCATAGAAACAATTCAAAGGTGCCTACCAGGCACTTGTGTGCGGGTGGAAAACGAAGTAATATCATTACACATTAGTCCACGATGAAACCCACAAAACAGATATATACAACAATGAATTATCGAGTCAAGAATACATTATACAGTACAGAGATCCAAATCACCTTGAAAACGATACAACGTCCGAGTACGAACAAGATGCAAATTAGGCTAAGAGCCCTGAAGAATAACCAATCGCGTCCATAACCCTGCCTAGGCCAAGCCGGAAGGGTAACCCTGCTAACGACGTCGATCTCAAAACCTTCTTAAACGAAAGGGGTGCCGACAAAGGGCAAAGGAAAAAGAGAGCGGTCAGTACTGAGGCCAGTACACGGCGAGACTAGAATTCGGCGTTCCTCGCCTACATAGGTATGGTGGACTGAAGCGGCAGCGGACCATGTGCTAAACAACCTATAGAGACTCAATGCAACTGGCGGCTATCAGATAGGGATAAGGAAAACCTATTCGGATCCAACTTGATGCTAACACCAAACATACCCATCCTGGTGTTTCCCCCCTCGAAACCAATCGAGGAAGTCAACTGAGGAACTCACATAGTTGGCAGTTTTATTCATTCCGTTATAGTTGCGTCAATTACTAGTCAGATATAGATAGTATGAGTCATCCTGATATAATAAGCAATGGGCAGTTTTAGTTAACCATTTCATTGTAGATGTAGTACTTACTAGTCAGATACATATAGCATGAGGCATACCAAAACCCAGCAGTTGTTGGTACTTTTATTTAGCCATTCCGTTGTAGTTTCAATACTTACTAGTCAGATACAATGGTAACAGGTAACAACCCAAACCAGCAAGTGTTGGCACTTTTATTTAGCCATTCCATTATAGTGAAGCTGATTACTAGTCATCATAAAGTCAAATTTATAGCACTACTTTAGTTATAGTTGTCTATGATAGAGATACTGTGCTCCAAGTCGTCCATAACCGTAGACACGGCTTTCAGAAAGATTTACCCTGCAGGGGGGCACAAATAGCAACACACGCACGATTAACCTCGAGAAAAACCAAATGAAAACCCAACGAGGCATCACGACAGAACATTCGCAAGATTCATATTTGATTTCAGGGGGCCACCCCACCAAGCTACCCACGACGAAGTTGGCCAGGTCCGAGACGGACCCAGAGGTTTGTGCCAATGGCTGTAAACGACCGGGAACCCGAAAGTGTGACTGGGCTTGTCGATACCGCGAAAACATTCCACATTTGTTCCTAAACAGTACAGGCGCTCCACGCACAATAGTAAATAAAGCAGTAAAGCATGGCATAAGTACAGGATAGTAAAAAGCCCCAAACTACTTGTGGCCCCAAGGAATTAAATATGACTCAAGCTAGGGTTAGGGGGATTCATGGTTCCACATGCGGATAGTGCGAATATTCAAAGAACAGGTATCAAGTACTCGGGGTCCTACAGGACACAAGTGGATGGTTAAAAACCAAATAACATCTATTGCCCACCCGTGCCTCTGCATTATTTACCTATTTCAATTTTAGTAATTAAACGGTAATTAAAATCATGATCATCTCCAACATTAAACATACGGCAATACTCCAACAATTGTGATACTTGACGACACGCAACAGCACTTGAGCAAGCGACTACGACACGCAAGTCCAACTATCTACCAAACAACAGGTAATAGGATGTGTCCAAGGCAATATAAGGCTGCAAGGGATACCACGGGTACGAAAACTAGAGCATCGCAACACAGCTAGCAATAGATCAACAGGAGGTAATAAAGACTATAAAGTAAAATAGGTAGAAAGGGGGAGAATTCTCGCCTGGAAACATAGCCGGAGATTCATCCGAAGATCGGGTCGACACTCACATCAACTTATCGGCCTAATCCGTGAAGAAGCAAAGCACTAGAAGAAACACCAGATGCAATATTTAATACTATGGAAGAAGACCGGGCATGATGCATGTATGATGCGTGACATGGCAAAGATGCGATGCGATTAGGCAATATTAAACGGAACGGGGTTCCGACATTTACTTAGATGGTTCAAGTTGTTTAGATACCCCACAATTTAAATGTTGTATTAACAAGGCGAAAACATGGCATCGATTTGCTACACAAATTTAAATGGGACCAATATAAGGCTGGATTTGCCCGCATATGGCCTCCATATTTAATTATGGGTGAATCGACATAATTCCCTCAAACCACACAAATATGTATGCAAGCATGACAATTGATATGCGACAATTCATATAGATGTCAATTTATAAAAATAGGGCTCGAGAGAAAGGGTCACACATGGGCTTCGGCGATCTTGGGGTTCACCGAGGATTCAACGGGTTCGGTCTTGACCTTCGGACTCCGAGAACTTGGCGTCTTCGGTTTCCATGAAGGAGAACTTGAGGATCCATGTCGAAGATCTTGGGGATTCGGCTTTGATGGTCGGTGGCCCTAGGCTCCGCACTGTTGGTCTTTGGAAGATCTTGTCGACATCATTGTTGCCCTTATACAACGTCTCGTTCTCGTCTGCCGGAAGGTCTCGATTTGCAGCAACAGATCCACACCATCTCACCGACTTTGTAGCCACAGTGGTACTTGCCGAGTTAAACATCACCACCTCACTAGCATCACCAAAACGGCACTCGCCATCACCACTAGAATGGATCAAACGCCCCAGAAATGACCATCTGGCTTAGAACCGGGGGCACTAGCCTTCAACGCTTGCTGGTGTCCAAGCACAAGCAGCAGACAATGAGCCCCAAGGAGCTGGGCCAACTGGGACTTGATCTGGTAGCAAGGGGGTCCAGGGCCAAAGCGGCATGGCAGAGCCGAGCGCGGGGAAGGCGAGGACCGACGGCGCCCGTGTCTAGCGACGATGGTGATGGGCCCCGGTGGCGACTGTGCTAGGGACATGGACGGAAGCGTCGTGCCTTGCCGGAGGCGGCAGGGGCATGGCACGGTCCGAGGGCACGCAGGGGGGCGTCGGTGGAGGCGGTCCATGGGACAGGTGACGCCGGTGAGAAGGAAGGCGGGCCTACGATGACGGAGAAGAAGAAGAGGGCGACTGGCGATCGAGCGGGTAGGGCGACTCCCGTGACGGGCCAACGGATGGCGGTGCTTTCCAGGGAGAGGATCTGGCGGCAGCTTCATGCGATGGAGGGACAGGAGTTGGGGACGGGACTCGAGCAGGGCGGGGTCACGAGGAAGGCCGCTTGGTGGGGCCTGAAAGGGCAGCGGGGCTCACTTGCAGGGATGGGGCACGCGGAACGTGGATGTGGGCCGTGACCGCGGGGTGGTCCCAGGCCAGGCGAGGGGAGAGAGAGAGGGAATCGCGAGGCTGGGCCAGGGATCTGTCAGGGTGGGGCCAGGTTTGGTGGGTGGAGCGGGGGTGTCGGGTAGGAGGTGGTGATAAGGTGGGGTGTGTACAGCGCGCGCTGTGTGCGTTTGCATGATGTGTGGCGGCGGCGGATGGTGGTTTGGAGGTCTACGGTTAGGTCAGGGGTGAGGCTAGGGTTTGATCTAGGGTTTAATTTTGGGTAGTAGGTGGTCTGGCCGGTTGGGTCTTTGGGCCGGCCGGCAGGACTTCCTCCTGATAAAAATATTTTATTATTTTATAAAATAAAACGTTTTTAAATATAGTTTTAGATAAATTCAAGATCCAGAAAAGACCGAGGTTTCGCATTTAAATAAAAAGAGGGACATTTGTAGAAAATGAAATAGGGCTCTTAGTAAAATAGTTTTAGACTAATATATGCATGCTGATGTCATGATGATGCATGAAGATAAACACAGGCGATTTACTAGTAACGTTTTTACCGGGGTTCTATATTGGATCCCACTTTCACTCCCTATATAGTGGGGCGCAGATATCCATGAGGGTTGATGGTTAGGTCATTCCATGTGTTGAAAACCCTAGCCCTACAGCAGTCATGCCGCCGTACTGGATCTAGCAGTCCACCACCGGCGCTCCTCCTCGCACGTGTGGATACCAATAGCAGCGTTGCACGATCAAAACCAGGACGATTGGGATCGATTTGGATTGTGAGGACTGCATTGTATTCAACAGACATGCTTCATTAATTCCTCGTGGCCTTCTACCTCAGCTAGATCTTGGTATGACCATGTTATAGGGAAAAGGTTTTGTTTTATCTCTGCGTGGCCCAACTGTGGTTACTCTGCTAGGAAGGTTGGACTTCAGTCTTCTTGGGTGCACGGATAGGGGAGCAATCTTTAGACCTGATTGTGGTGGATGATCTTCTTCTTTTTGGGCTCGATATCTCCAGGGCTGAGGCTAAGAGATTTTCTCCAATTAGAACTTCGTGAAGTACTCCTCTAAGGATAGAGTCTTCATCTTGATGTCTTCTTTATTAAGACTCATGGCGTTTTCCTTAGGGCCTTATCGTAACCTATTGAATGACTCGGGTTGAAACTCCAAGGGTTGTTTCTGGATGAGGGTTACTCTATTTGTGTGGAAAAGAAGCAGTATTTTCCCCTTAGGGTTAAACTAGGGTAGTACAGAGATATCGAAGTTCTATATGTTTGAGTTGACAAAATGAGCTAGGAGTGTGTCAGTTGTCAATGATCTTGAGATTTCTGAGTGTCTCTATGGAAGACTTCTTCTGGAACTATCTCTTCAAGAGCTGGTTGATGGGTGGTGTTTAGATTTTGGAGGGTCTGGGGTAGGGTTAATTTGTTTGAGTGGGAAAGACATAGTCTTTCCCCCTTAAAGCGATACTTGGAGGTGATTAAAAAAGATGTAGACCTTCTTTCTTGGATGGCAAGATGAATCTGGAAATCTTCCGCTTAAGGTTGAACACTTAAGATGATGTCCACTAACTCCATCCTACGAGGCTTGTATATAACTTTTATGTCTACTTAGCTTATCGGAGCTATTGAATTTTTTTTGAGGATACTCCATACGGGTTAGATCTAATGGGGTTAGGAGAGTCGGAGGTCCTTTAGGTGGGCCTTTAGTAGAGATAGCAGAGGAGGGGCTTCGCGATGTCTTTAGCAAATCTGGACTCCTTGGGTTTCTTCCAACTTGTTGGAGAGTAATCTTGGTGGCATTAGAAAGTCTTATCGTCATGGTTCTGAGTTTTACGGTTAATGGGAGGATCGAGTTGACTTCCAAAGGTTGTTGATGAGGTATAACTTTTGTTCCTATGATGATGCTCGAGATGATGATTGGAGCAGGTCCTTGGATTTGAGATATTCCTGAGGTATGCTCTAGTAGGTGATCTTCTTGAATTGAGTGGATTATATCTTTACTAAGGGTCGTTGCGGTTGGGGTAGATCTTTCGTCTTGGAGTGTTCGATTGAAACTAGAGTTGAGGTCTTCGAGTGACACCTTAATGCGACTACCTTTTTATGGTGGTTACCTAACGAAGCTTTAGGGGTTAGCTCCTGGCAAGTTACCGGTTTGCGATGCATATTCTTGGTCTTCGGTCAGGGTAGAGGCATTTAGCTTCAGAGGGGTTATATTTTCTTGAACTCTTTGTGTTGCTCTTGCATGATGACGAAATAGACTCATTGTCTTCATGTATCCTTGTCTTCAAAAATTTTGAGTATTCTGGCCTTCTAGTGAGGAACTCCCCATCGGTTAGGGTAGAGGGGTCGAATAGTATCGCCGGGAGTTCTAAAAGACCAAAGGTTAGTTGTGACACCCCCGGGATCAGGGCTAAACAAATCCAGGCCTCCATCTGACATAATCTTAACCTTGAGCTCGAGAATATCTAGTGAAGAATCGGTAACACAACAGTGACCCTAAGACACAAAATTTATTACAACAAGCTCATAACTGAGCAAAGAACCAAATTATTACAAGCAGAGGTCACTGACCACAAACGTCAAACAACAAAAGGCAAAATTATGCTATTAAGTATAGCAAACTTAACAAATGGCCTAAGAGGCCTGAAGCATAACGATGACGTCCCAGCCCATAGATTCCAGGCTGCTAGCCGGGAACCCTAAGCTACTCGTCGATGTCGATGTAGTACGGAACTTTTCTTCAGGGGAACACTTACTCTGCCACAAGTATAAACAAAGCAAGGGTGAGTACAGGGTGTACTCCTCAAGACTTATGGCTGGTGGAGTTGTTTTGCATAAAGCCATCTTTCTTTATAAAACAAGAGGGAGAAGAAGCTCGTCTAATCAGAGTATTTTAAAAGGGAATAAGAGAGTGACATCTCCCAAATATTGATCATCATCTTATGATATCCACCAAGTCATCATCATCTGAACCCTAACTAGGATCACCCCCTCGTACCCATGAGGAAGCATCCTTAAGCACACGTTATCTTCCAGCTTTTACGATTAGATTATAGTTCTCTATGGTCTTAGAATTTGGTCACCAAGCGTTCATAACCGTGAACGCGGCTTTTCGAAAAGATTTAACCCTGCAGGGGTATACAACTTTACCCACACGTACAAACTGACTCTTAATGCCAAGATATTAGCCCTCTTCCTTGGAAGGCTGGCAGAGGGTGGTTGGCCATGACGTTTACCTTGCTTTCGCCGAGACGGGTCAAAACCCGAAGCCGGTACTTAAAGATGTGAGGCGAGGTTGGTTTACCAGGGGATCCATCGACCCCAAGCAACCCGGTCCACGCTTCCCTACATGTTATGAATGCACCTTCACCCGCCAAATCTTTCAAAAGGTTTTCTATGCATATGTCAAATGGAACGCCGAACTATGTAACTCATGGAATCTACTAGGAAAGTTAATCAGGTGAGGGGTTCCCAAGCCCCGTGTGGTTGTACGCTCGTCTCGGTTCCAAAGGCAAGAACTCGGTTCCTAGTGGTGGCGAGCATGGGACTAGAAAAACCACATTCCACTGTGGCCTCCGATACAAGCCTTAGCATGTTTAAACTCATATCACCTCTCATCTCATCTCATCACATTCTCCTGTCATACTAGATTCTCTGCATCTGATACATCATCTGGATGAACCAGCACTACCAGTTATGCATGGCTAAGCAGAACACAAATATAAGCTCAAGCAGTGCACACAAGCCAAACCTAGTTATGCTAGGAGCAGTGGATCAGGTAAGATAAGCTCAAAGGGAGTAATGCAATAGATAGGATACTCTATATGTCGATAAAAGACCATAGTAGAATCGTATGCATCATGGCAGGAATTGAAATACTTTTGTAAACATAGGATTGTATCATGGTGGGGCTATGATTGCCTTTGACTGTTTATAACGGATAAGTAGATCTTCGGACATCTTGTACTTGACTTGGTTATAGTTTGTCAAGTATTGTTCTTCGATCTTCAATGGTATTTATCTCGTTCTTCAATCTCGATCTCGATATCGTATTCTACCAGGAATAACCAAATATCGGAAAGAAAGGGAAACAATCAACACATGGCATCGATGCAATGCTGAAGAAAGGATGGTGATATGGCAAGTTAAATTGTATTGAAATGTAACCCTAAAGCATGCTCGGTAGTTTAATCGGGATTCCGAGGGGTGAAAACCCTAACTCTGGGAAACTCCGGATGTATATGAGAGGGGTTGGTTTGTTCTTCTAATTAAACTTGTTTAACAATGCATGATTATAGCTCTAATAGATAGTTCTCATTTTTCTGAACATTTTGATATATTATTTGTATTTTTCTGACTTATAATTAATTACTTATTGAATTTACAAGATTATAACAATTTCTGGAAATTATTAAATCCTTTATTACATTTTTCTAGAAATTAAAGAAACTGGAAAACGTTTTACACCGCGGGGTGGGCTAGCCAAAGTGGCGGACAGAGGGGCCAAGGGACACCTCGTCCTCCACGCGGCCAAGTGGGACCAGCTGCCGGTTGACCGGATCTGACCCATGCTCGCTGACGTTCGGGTGACATCAACGCGACGTCACATCAGCGGTGACTCACAAATCGGTGGCAGGGATGGCACAGGAGGCGATACGGGGCTGCGTGGTGGTTACGGCTTGAAGCGAAGCGACAAAAGGATCCGAGCTACGGTGGCGCCGCCTAGAAATGGTTGCCGGAGTAACCTCCTAAACGAGAAACTACGGCGGCCGACGGCGGTGGATGGCGAAGAACGGTGCGAGCTCAAGACAGAGAGAGAGAGAGGGGAGGATTGGAGGGGTCCTTGAGGACCGGTGGCTCACCCTGAGCACGTCAGAGATGTCGTCGAGGATGGAGGGAGACAGTCGGCGCCGGAACCATCAATAGCAACGACGCCAGACTTCGGGAAGACGTGATGCTTGGGCCCAATTTGGAGTGCCTCAGCTTGATTCCTTCACCGAGAATACTCAAGGCCTCGAGCGGAAGATGCGTGTAGGATCAACAGAGCATCGGGTGTCCAGAATAGCAACGACGAGCGGCTACTGAGCGGCTAGGGTTCATCCTAGAGGGGTACGCGAGGAAGAGAGCCAGGGGAGACTGAGAGGGAGGCAGGGAAGAGGAGCACGGCTCGATGAGGTCTTATCCATGCTCAATAGCGGCGAGCGGCGATGATCACAACGACGATGGCGGACGGCATCGCGGCGACCACCGAGCTTCTTCCTGTCGTGAACAAAGACGACGAGTGTGAACGGGTATAGGGCATGGCTGTGTTGGGCTACTATTAACTGCAGGCTGCGGCTGCGTGCTCTGCACGACTGGGAGAGGAGAGGAAGAATTGGGCTGGCCTGCTAGGGGCCTGACTGATGTTTTTTATTTGCAAAAGCTTTTATCTTTTCCAATTGTATTTCAATTTCTTTTCTGTTTTGTATAATTTCAAAAATACAAGACTTTTTAAAAGTATTGAAATATTGTAGGGGACCTATTAGTCCTTTTGGGCTCCAAACATTTTGTCATTTCAAAATTCAAAACTATTTTGAATTGCTTTCAAAGAGGGAGGGAAAATGTCACATCCCAAGATTTTCTTAATCTTGTAATGTGATAAATAAATAAACAAAATAAATTTTTGTTGAAAATCAGGGTGAAAAGAAACTTTTGTTCTAAAAGGAAACTTAAAATCCCATCTTGAACAAACTTTGGTTAAAGTTTGAATTCAACAAATCCAAATCAAGTGAATTGCATTCCTCAATGAATGTATCTGGAAATTTAAACATTTGGAAAATAAATCCAAAACCCTAAACCCTAATGGAAGAAAATCATTTTCCAAAGTTATCTCCAAATCCATGGATTTGATCCATATCAAAATTGATCAACAAATATTCACAAAGGATCAAGAAAGTCCATAGAAGTTGGTTTCACTCAAATTGGAACCATAAATAAAATCTTATGAATATAATAAGATAAGGAAATTGAATTTCCAAAGCTAATAAAGCCCTTACCAAAAACCCATACCAATTGGTGAACAAATAATCCTAAAGGGATTTAAAAAGATAAACAAATAATAAAGAAAGTTTTCTTAGTTGGAATTACTATTTTGGATCTTTAAAAATAAAAAGATTTGGTTTTCAAAAGCAAAGTAGAATTTATAAATAAAGATTATTTTATAAAACCAAATTAAACCTTGGCCAAGACTTGGAAACAAAAGGTTTTGCTTTGATTAAAATAGTAGAGGTTATTTAAAATAAAATAAAAAGGATTTAAATATCCAAGTTTTATTAATAAAGGTTTTACTATTTTCAAAACATCAAAACTTATTTATTAACTTTAAATAAGTTATCCAAGTATTTTATATTCTCAAATAAAACCTACTGAAGTATTTTGATTTTATTTATATTTCAAATAAAGTTTTTTTTAAATAAAACAAACCCTACATGATTTATTAACTAAGGTCCATTCTATTTAATTATTAATGGAACCTAAAATAAAAGGTTATTTTGTTTTAAAACAAGTTTCCAAGTATTCTTTAATTTCAAATAAAACCTACTGTTTTGGTTTTGAAACTGTTTGGATTTCAAATGAAGATTTTATTAAATAAATCAAACCCTATTTTATTAAATAACTAAAGGGCTATTTTATTTAAATATTAAATAGATCCTAAAAATGAATAAAAATATTATTTTATTTTGAGATTTGGTTTATGTGGATAAACAGAACCAAAAACTTATTTAAGTGTGGTGATTGTTTGAATTGTTTTGAATTGGTGTTTGAAATTATTATTAAAACTTATTTGGTTTAAAACTAGGGCCTTTTGATTTATTTAAAAGACCACAAAAAGAATAAAGTTTTATTCAAAAATTAATTTCAGAATGTGCTACTAATCAGTATTTAAATCCATACAAATTTTGACAAAGATTTGAAATCAAATGAGTGCTTGAAATAATTAAAGGAATTCAAAACAGAATTAAAGAAACAGAAATGGAAAAACAGAAACAGTACAAAAAAAGAGTCAAACCGACCCAGCCCAACCAGCCCAACAAGGCCCAGTCCAACCCACCTCTCTCTCTCACGAAGCGAACCGTTTTCACCCGGAAAAGAACCCACACATTCACTGACGTAGAGGACCCACTCTCTCTCTTTCACTGACAGACGGGCCCCACACCACTGTGCATCGTTTCACCCGCGCCAGCCGTTTCTTCCCCCTCCCCTCAACGGCGTTCTGCCGATTTACTCCGGCGTTGAATTCGCGTTCATTCCTGCGTTAACTCCTCCGATGACCACGCACACTTAAGAGCACGCCCCTCCTCTACCTTTCCCCTCACTCGCCACTCCTTCTCCGCCCCGAGGCTGCCACAATTCGGCCCAGCACTCCCTCTGTTCCGATGACACCACGGTGACGATTCCGGCCAAGCCACACCACCTCCTGCCTCCCTGACCTTGCACCCAGACTCACCACTTCTTGACGCATCTCCTAGTGCCTTTCGTTCGACCGCGGGCGCCCCAGAGCGTCAGCTACGTCAAGTTTTCGAACGCCGCCGTCTGCAACCTCTCTGACGACCTCCCCTGGTAAACGCTGACCGCCCTGAGCTTCTTCGTTCACGCTCCCTCACTCGACTCGATCTTGCGCAACTAGCCCTGACTTCTGTTTGTCTTTTCGTGACCAGTAGCCTCGTCTTCGACCACGGACAGAGCCGTCCGACGCTGTTCCCAACTCTGACGAGTCTTCCTGGTAAGCTCGGACCTCCCCGATGCCATTCAGTGATGCTCACATACTCCTTAGTACCAGGCGCGTCTAACACACCCTCTGCCTTGCTTCGGCGAGCCCTGTAGCCTCGCCCCTGACAACGTCCGACCGCACCCGAGAACCAGAGCATCTCCGGCGAGGAATTCCGACGACACCCGTGCGCCCCTTGCCTTCTCGCGAGTACCTTGAGCTTCACCACGATCCCGCGATTCTGGTGAGCATCTCCTTCTTCTCCCTCGCTTCCTGCATCATCGACAACCTCGCCGACAGAGCGCCGCCGCCGCACAGCCGCCGCCAGCGTCGCTCCTTTTAGGTCAAACGCGCAGCGACCGTTAGATGCAGATCCATTGGATAAGAAAGAATCACTTAAACGCGAAGAGGTACGCACTTTGGACCACACGATCTAGTTAGATCCAACGTACCGCGTTGCCGATCCGGCCGAACTGGTACCGTCCAGTTAAAATGCGCCGCGTGTCACCTATTCTGTTTAAAAACAGATTTGAAAACAGAATTATTTGGAAACTTCAAACCCTTATAACTTTGAATCCACACGTCCAAAAATTACAAATTTTATGTTGTTGGATTCAGGAGAGCAAGCCCTAACCAACCATGCCTTTGGTTTAGCAAATAGTATCTGTTACTTTGCTTGTTCTTGCAGATTCTTTTGTGTGCTTGTTTAGAGTATAAAAATTATTTAAAAATGCTTTTAGGGTTAAAACCTTTGCAAAATGGTTTGTTGTGACCTTACTGACCCTAGGAACCAACCCATGGTTTTGAAAATGAAACTGGAAAAATTTAGAATGGATTAATTGAATTAGTCTATTTCTAGCTAAGTAAAGATAATGGTTTTATTATGAAAAATATTTTTGAATAAAAACTTTGGGAAAATGGTTTAGACCAAACCTACTGACCCAAAACACCAAGTTTTGCAATAGCAACTCATTTGGTGAAAAACATAAAGTTTTGCTTTGATAAAAATAATTTTCACCACATAAAATAATGATTAGATCTAAAAATGGTTTATAGACCAAAACCCTTTTGCAAATGACTTTGCCACTTTGGAAAATAACCACTTTTGATTTTACAAAGTTTAGAAGCCTAGTGGATACCACCTTTGCAATTAGAACCATCTTTTGCATGCTTGCATGCATTACTTTGACTTTGTCATTTTATGTGTTGTTTTGCTTGATTGGTAGATTGAGTTTGTGCCTTGCTTGATTGAATTGTAGTGACTTGAAGAGTGTGATTTTTGCAAGGACAAGGAGTGAGCTTATACCCTCTACCAAAAAGTCAAGTGATGCTTCATACTTTTGTCCCATTACTTTCACTATGCATTAGTGATTTTTCTAAGTAAAACTTGAATGGAATTTTTGCTAAGTGTAAACCCTGCTATGGGAAAACCTAGTAGATGAAACCTTAGTAAAATTTTCTAAGTTAAGACTCCTACTACTATCATGCTTAGCTTAGCTAATAGAAAACAAGGGTGGATATATATTCACACTGTGGAAAATTTCTAAGTTTGTGGACTTATGTTTTGTTTAATAAAACAACTAAGTGAATGAATCACCTGGGTGGAATGGAAGGAATGGTATGTGTTGAGTGATTCACAAGGCCATGGACTTGGCATGTGTATCTCACTTGTGGATGGCCACCCAGGAACAAAGAGATTTGAGATGTCAAATGTTGAGAAGCTTCAAGTGCAGCCACTTGGCATTATGGGCTCTGCCTGGATCATATAGGTTGCAATAACTTAGCCAAATGGACAGTTGGTGGTAGGGGTTTGATAGGTTGGAGCGCGTCCATGTTGGTCTAAGGGAAGGCTTCTAAAAGATCTTGTCTTGGTGAAACCAAGTCTTGTGGGGAAAGTGCACCACCTCTGCAGAGTGTAAAATCTAAGTACTTAGCCATGTCCCTGGTAAAGGACAATTTGAGCATCAAGACATGGAAGCAATCAAGAATCTCATCATTCAAAATTCTAAGTTAAAATCTTGTGGATTGAACAAGGGTTGTTTGAAATCTTCAATCTTTGATTGAGAGATGCCTTGGAAAAGATCTTGTCAAAACAAAAACTTAGTATTTTCAAAATGATAAGGAAAATATATTTTGAGCAATGCAAGCCTCAACTCCACTTAGCCAAATGCATATAGATGATAGACTCCACTATACTATTATAGTATCACTTGCCAATACAATTCAAATGTATTGACCCTTGTGGCTGTAACTTGTAATGTTGCAGGTTGGATTGATTTTAGTGAAGATTGATTGATTAGGATTACAAAGTCTACAACCAACATCTGCCTGTGGCACTTTGAAGATGAAGGACCCCATGCTTATAGTTATTCTGCTGCAATGTAATGTAATAGCCAAATGAGCTATGTAAAGATGTAATAAAATTATGTTATTCCTGGTTATAAAGTTATATTATGACCTTTGTTTCTTGATATTACATCTTAACTGTGGATGCTAGCTATTGATCCAGGGACTAGCATTGTAAACACAGGGATCTCTACCTTATTAAAGGTTGGGAACTTTACAGATGGTATCAGAGCATTGTGTTGCCTGTAGGATTTGTAACCCTAGGATTGGACAAAACCCTTAGAAAAATAGGAGTTGTATTTGTTCCAAAACTTATTTACAAATAATCTTGTATACTCTTTTCTCAACCATTTTGGTTTCAACTCTACACCTCATCTATTTCAACTTGATGGAAAAGCCTACCCCATGGCCAAAGACTTCACCATGTGCAAAGGACTTCATCAACTCTAATGACTTCAACATCTTCAACCTTGGATATCACTAAAGACTACAAGTGAGACAAGAAATGTTACTCAAGACTTGAAGACTAAGGAAAAACAACTTAGAAGGAACCATGACCACCTTTGAAGTTTTGTGACCAAGACACAAGAATTCTCCAAGGAAACCATGATCTCATTCAAGAAGAATCAACCAGGAAGGATGGAAAGATCACAAATGAACCATATAGATGGACCACCATATTTAGTATAGATAAAACCCACCAACTTATGTGGTGTAACAAAAATTATTTTTGGTTGCCTAAAAATATGCTTGAAACTTGTTGTTTGAGTGGAATGTTTGGTTTGTGATTGCTTGCACATTGCTTGTGTGAATTGTGATGTGTGTGATTAGAATTATTTCCTAGAAAATCTTATGCTATTCTAATCCCAAACCAACCCAAACAGATGACTTCTCCAAGAGACTCCAACATCAAGGTTGATGACATTAACACCGACCAAGAGAACAACATGAGAGAACAACTACTAGCAAACCAAACGCAGTTGAGCCAAGTGACAACTCAGCTTCTAGCCAACAATAATGGATTAGACCCAACCATGCAAAAGTTTTTAAAAACTCAATCCCAATTGTTGCAAAGGATGGCCACTCAAATGATCAACATGGGATACAACTCTTCCCAAGGAGTTTGTGACAACAAGGACGACAAAGATGATATTCTAGAAGGAACTCAAGCTTGCAATATTTGTGGAGACAAGGATCACACTTCCAAAGAGCATGAAGATCAATGCCCCAATTGTGAAGAGGAACATCCAATTGACCAATGCCCCACATCCCAAGCTACTTGCTTCCTATGTGAAGGAAATAACCATGTCCCTATCCAATGCCCCATCTATCCTATAGTTCAACAAATGAAGCAAGATGGAATGCATCAAATGTTTGGAAACCTCCATAAGGGAACAACTTCTACCAAGAAGGATGAAGGCAAAGTCAAAACCATGCATCATAAGGCCAAATCCAAAGTAACCACAAAGTGTTGCTACTCTTGTGAAGAAGAAGGTCATATCTCTAGTAACTGCCCCAAGAAGAGAGAAAGATTTCCCACCTTTGTGGTGAAGTATGAAGAGCATGAACTAGAAGAACTCCTAGCTTTGGCGAGACCCAAGAAGAAGAAGAAATGCCCCAACCCTAGCAAGAAGGATATTACCCAAGAGCAATGTTACACTTGCAAAGAGATGGGACACTATTCCAATGAATGCCCAGAAAAGAAGAAGAACCAAGGAAACAAACAAGAGGCAATGATACCAAAGGAAAAGAAAGATATCAGCCAAGTGATGTGTTTCAATTGCAAAGAACCAGGACACTATGCAAGCAATTGTCCAGAAAAGATGAAGCACAAGATAAACAAGCCTATGAAGGATCTCAGCCTTGTCACATGTTTCAAGTGTGGAAACAAAGGACACTATGCAGATGTTTGCCCAGAGAAGTTTCCCCAGGATCCCAAGAATGCCAACATGTAGTTTTGTTGGAAAATTTTTAAGGGTGGTAGTACCCTAGTTGTTTTGAGCCTGCTTGTAACCCTAACCTTCCCAAATCTCGGGACGAGATTTATTTTAAGGGTGGTAGCCTGTCACATCCCAAGATTTTCCAAATCTTGTAATGTGATAAATAAATAAACAAAATAATTTTTTATTGAAAATCAGGGTGAAAAGAAACTTTTGTTCTAAAAGGAAACTTAAAATCCCATCTTGAACAAACTTTGGTTAAAGTTTGAATTCAACAAATCCAAATCAAGTGAAATGCATTCCTCAATGAATGTATCTGGAAATTTAAACATTTGGAAAATAAATCCAAAACCCTAAACCCTAATGGAAGAAAATCATTTTCCAAAGTTATCTCCAAATCCATGGATTTGATCCATATCAAAATTGATCAACAAATATTCACAAAGGATCAAGAAAGTCCATAGAAGTTGGTTTCACTCAAATTGGAACCATAAATAAAATCTTATGAATATAATAAGATAAGGAAATTGAATTTCCAAAGCTAATAAAGCCCTTAACAAAAACCCATACCAACTGGTGAACAAATAATCCTAAAGGGATTTAAAAAGATAAACAAATAATAAAGAACGTTTTATAGTTGGAATTACTATTTTGGATCTTTAAAAATAAAAAGATTTGGTTTTCAAAAGCAAAGTAGAATTTATAAATAAAGATTATTTTATAAAACCAAATTAAACCTTGGCCAAGACTTGGAAACAAAAGGTTTTGCTTTGATTAAAATAGTAGAGGTTATTTAAAATAAAATAAAAAGGAATTAAATATCCAAGTTTTATTAATAAAGGTTTTACTATTTTCAAAACATCAAAACTTATTTATTTACTTTAAATAAGTTATCCAAGTATTTTATATTCTCAAATAAAACCTACTGAAGTATTTTGATTTTATTTATATTTCAAATAAAGTTTTTTTTAAATAAAACAAACCCTACTTGATTTATTAACTAAGGTCCATTCTATTTAATTATTAATGGAACCTAAAATAAAAGGTTATTTTGTTTTAAAACAAGTTTCCAAGTATTCTTTAATTTCAAATAAAACCTACTATTTTGGTTTTGAAAGTGTTTGGATTTCAAATGAAGATTTTATTAAATAAATCAAACCCTATTTGATTAAATAACTAAAGGGCTATTTTATTTAAATATTAAATAGATCCTAAAAATGAATAAAAATATTATTTTATTTTGAGATTTGGTTTATGTTGATAAACAGAACGAAAAACTTATTTAAGTGTGGTGATTGTTTGAATTGTTTTGAATTGGTGTTTGAAATTATTATTAAAACTTATTTGGTTTAAAACTAGGGCCTTTTGATTTATTTAAAAGACCCCAAAAAGAATAAAGTTTTATTCAAAAATTAATTTCAGAATGTGCTACTAATCAGTATTTAAATCCATACAAATTTTGACAAAGTTTTGAAATCCAATGAGTGCTTGAAATAATTAAAGGAATTCAAAACAGAATTAAAGAAACAGAAATGGAAAAACAGAAACAGTACAAAAAAAGAGTCAAACCGACCCAGCCCAACCAGCCCAACAAGGCCCAGTCCAACCCACCTCTCTCTCTCACGAAGCGAACCGTTTTCACCCGGAAAAGAACCCACACAGTCACTGACGTAGAGGACCCACTCCCACTCTCTCTCTTTCACTGACAGACGGGCCCCACACCACTGTGCATCGTTTCACCCGCGCCAGCCGTTTCTTCCCCCTCCCCTCAACGGCGTTCTGCCGATTTACTCCGGCGTTGAATTCGCGTTCATTCCTGCGTTAACTCCTCCGATGACCACGCACACTTAAGAGCACGCCCCTCCTCTACCTTTCCCCTCACTCGCCACTCCTTCTCCGCCCCGAGGCTGCCACAATTCGGCCCAGCACTCCCTCTGTTCGGACGACACCACGGTGACGATTCCGGCCAAGCCACTCCACCTCCTGCCTCCCTGACCTTGCACCCAGACTCACCACTTCTTGACGCATCTCCCCGTGCCTTTCGTTCGACCGCGGGCGCCCCAGAGCGTCAGCTACGTCAAGTTTCCGAACGCCGTCGTCTGCAACCTCTCTGACGACCTCCCCTGGTAAATGCTGACCGCCCTGAGCTTCTTCGTTCACGCTCCCTCACTCGACTCGATCTTGCGCAACTAGCCCTGACCTCTGTTTGTCTTTTCGTGACCAGTAGCCTCGTCTTCGACCACGGACAGAGCCGTCCGACGCCGTTCCCAACTCTGACGAGTCTTCCTGGTAAGCTCGGACCTCCCCGATGCCATTCAGTGATGCTCACATACTCCTTAGTACCAGGCGCGTCTAACACACCCTCTGCCTTGCTTTGGCGAGCCTTGTAGCCTCGCCCCTGACAACGTCCGACCGCACCCGAGAACCAAAGCATCTCCGGCGAGGAATTCCGACGACACCCGTGCGCCCCTTGCCTTCTCGCGAGTACCTTGAGCTTCACCACGATCCCGCGATTCTGGTGAGCATCTCCTTCTTCTCCCTCGCTTCCTGCATCGTCGACAACCTCGCCGACAGAGCGTCGCCGCCGCACAGCCGCCGCCAGCGCCGCTCCTTTTAGGTCAAACGCGCAGCGACCGTTAGATGCAGATCCATTGGCTACGAAAGAATCACTTAAACGCGAAGAGGTACGCACTCTGGACCACACGATCTAGTTAGATCCAACGTACCGCGTTGCCGATCCGGCCGAACCGGTACCGTCCAGTTAAAATGCGCCGCATGTCACCTATTCTGTTTAAAAACAGATTTGAAAACAGAATTATTTGCAAACTTCAAACCCTTATAACTTTGAATCCACACGTCCAAAAATTACAAATTTTATGTCGTTGGATTCAGGAGAGCAAGCCCTAACCAACCATGCCTTTGGTTTAGCAAATAGTATCTGTTAGTTTTCTGGTTCTTGCAGATTCTTTTGTGTGCTTGTTTAGAGTATAAAAATTATTTAAAAATGCTTTTAGGGTTAAAACCTTTGCAAAATTGTTTGTTGTGACCTTACTGACCCTAGGAACCAACCCATGGTTTTGAAAATGAAATTGGAAAAATTTAGAATGGATTAATTGAATTAGTCTATTTCTAGCTAAGTAAAGATAATGGTTTTATTATGAAAAAGATTTTGGAATAAAAAGTTTGGGAAAATGTTTTAGACCAAACCTACTGACCCAAAACACCAAGTTTTGCAATAGCAACTCATTTGGTGAAAAACATAAAGTTTTGCTTTGATAAAAATAATTTTCACCACATAAAATAATGATTAGATCTAAAAATGGTTTATAGACCAAAACCCTTTTGCAAATGACTTTGCCACTTTGGAAAATAACCACTTTTGACTTTACAAAGTTTAGAAGCCTAGTGGAGACCACCTTTGCAATTAGAACCATCTTTTGCATGCTTGCATGCATTACTTTGACTTTGTCATTTTATGTGTTGTTTTGCTTGATTGGTAGATTGAGTTTGTGCCTTGCTTGATTGAATTGTAGTGACTTGAAGAGTGTGATTGTTGCAAGGACAAGGAGTGAGCTTATACCCTCTACCAAAAAGGCAAGTGATGCTTCATACTTTTGTCCCATTACTTTCACTATGCATTAGTGATTTTTCTAAGTAAAACTTGCATGGAATTTTTGCTAAGTGTAAACCCTGCTATGGGAAAACCTAGTAGATGAAACCTTAGTAAAATTTTCTAAGTTAAGACTCCTACTACTATCATTCTTAGCTTAGCTAATAGAAAACAAGGGTGGATATATATTCACACTATGGAAAATTTCTAAGTCTGTGGACTTATGTTTTGTTTAATAAAACAACTAAGTGAATGAATCACCTGGGTGGAATGGAAGGAATGGTATGTGTTGAGTGATTCACAAGGCCATGGACTTGGCTTGTGTATCTCACTTGTGGATGGCCACCCAGGAACAAAGAGATTTGAGATGTCAAATGTTGAGAAGCTTCAAGTGTAGCCACTTGGCATTATGGGCTCTGCCTGGATCATATAGGTTGCAATAACTTAGCCAAATGGACAGTTGGTGGTAGGGGTTTGATAGGTTGGAGCGCGTCCATGTTGGTCTAAGGGAAGGCTTCTGAAAGATCTTGTCTTGGTGAAACCAAGTCTTGTGGGGAAAGTGCACCACCTCTGCAGAGTGTAAAATCTAAGTACTTAGCCATGTCCCTGGTAAAGGACAATTTGAGCATCAAGACATGGAAGCAATCAAGAATCTCATCATTCAAATTTCTAAGTTAAAATCTTGTGGATTGAACAAGGGTTGTTTGAAATCTTCAATCTTTGATTGAGAGATGCCTTGGAAAAGATCTTGTCAAAACAAAAACTTAGTATTTTCAAAATGATAAGGAAAATCTATTTTGAGCAATGCAAGCCTCAACTCCACTTAGCCAAATGCATATAGATGATAGACTCCACTATACTATTATAGTATCACTTGCCAATACAATTCAAATGTATTGACCCTTGTGGCTGTAACTTGTAATGTTGGAGGTTGGATTGATTTTAGTGAAGATTGATTGATTAGGATTACAAAGTCTACAACCAACATCTGCCTGTGGCACTTTGAAGATGAAGGACCCCATGCTTATAGTTATTCTGCTGCAATGTAATGTAATAGCCAAATGAGCTATGTAAAGATGTAATAAAATTATGTTATTCCTGGTTATAAAGTTATATTATGACCTTTGTTTCTTGATATTACATCTTAACTGTGGATGCTAGCTATTGATCCAGGGACTAGCATTGTAAACACATGGATCTCTACCTTATTAAAGGTTGGGAACTTTACAGAAAATCTAGGGTTTAGGGTTTGTATTTCTATTTTATTCAATGCACTCTTAAGAGATGATGCTCATGTTATGCACAAACAAACCCTAATTAAGGATTAGCTAAAACTGGGGTGTTACAGCTCTATCCCCCTTATGAGAATATCGACCCAAGATTCCAAAGGTAGGAAGAGAGACAGAGAGAGAAAGAAACAGGGTCACTCTAAGGGTAAGAGGGAAGCACACTAAACAACACATAGAGTATATCATGGTGAACTTATGGATGGAGTGTTTAAAAACAACTCTGATATGGCAAACATGAAACACGACTTGATAACAAAAGGAAACAAGAGGAGAAGGTTTCAAGTTGTTAGACAGATGGTATTCATAAGGATTGAGACCATGGAACTTGCAGGAGGTTTTGAAGCTTCTAAAGAAGAAAGCTTAGAACAGAAATAAAATGACCACAGACTTCGATAAAGAACCTCTACTAAACAACTTAAGTAGATATTTCACGTTGTAGAGATACGGATCTACAAAACCAAGCTTTTGAACTACATTTGAAACAGAAGGGTTACTTTTTCATTCAACAGAAGGCCAAGACAGAAAGGTGTTTTGGTGGAGAGGACTCGTAAGAATCGCAAGGAGCACGTATCAAGAGGAACTGTTGATTACCAAAATCATAGCCACTCTTAAAATATGGTCGAGAAAGTGAAGGAAACTCTTTATTCATCCAGGTTTATCAAAATCTTTACCAAAGATATGATATGACTTTACACCACCAGATGAATAGTTAAGAAGATTCCTGATGACACGAGAATAAAGAAACTTCATTCTCAGACTTCAATTATTTGGCTCAACCATACGCTTGCCAACATAAAGGGTCGGGAGGATGGACCGAGAGACATTTAGCAACACTAGTTTAAATGTTCTCCTTGATGTTCAAGATACGAAGCATCAAGTAAAGATCGGACTTCGGATACAAAGGAACCATAAGAACAACTACTATAATAAAATATAGAAGAAGCCTCATGAAGAGTGGTTGTTACTATTGAATCAAGGGATATGACAAAGGGTCTTTCCAGCTAGTTGTGTCAACCATTACACCAATCTTGCCAAACTTACAAGGAGACCTATGTCAAACCTTGGAGAACATCAACCATCATTGATACTTGAGGTTCACCTTTGGTAAGGTGGAATGATACTTCAAACTCAACATGTACGAATAGAAAGTTTGCAACATTTACCACGAAGGTGAACTTACTGGGTTCTCAAGATATGGACTATAGTGTCAAGCTCCAAAAGATGAGCTAGATTGCTAGGCTTGTGCATTAAAAACTTGTCGAAAGACAACTGCATACACATAGAGTACTAACAGTAAAACACACATGTATCCTTAAGAAAAAATAGATAACTCTTCTTGAATCCACGACGACATCTTTCAACAGTTGCGCGTGAACCAGAGAAGGTTACTTCTAACATCCTGAACATATACTTCGAGATGACTTGAAGGCGGTTCTCGAAAGTTTCCAGCATTAATGCCCAATATCCCATATGAGTCCAATCTAACATGGAGAAGACAAAGATATTGTGAATGGGCTTGACAACAAACATACCAAAGCACTCCATGAAGATGAAATCGTAGGTTGTATGAACATGGCAAATGTAACATCCCTAAAATCATGTTTTGAAAGTCTGCACATCATTCATGCATTCATACTCATTTTAGGATCATTTCCTCAAAAATCAGAAACTTGTTATCTATCATTTTATGTAAAGCAAGGCATTAGCCTTATGGCTACCTTATAAGAAGGAAACCTTGTTTTGATCAGTAGAGAATTGATCCTAAGATTTATTCATATTTTCTAAATCTTACTCAAAGTTTCAAACAAGAATCAAAAGTTAAAAACCATTTGTATGCCTATTACAAATAATCATTTAAGACATGGTTTTATTTCTATTTTAATGGACCAAAGTGTTTGTGATCAAACAGCAATGTTTTATACACAAATATATGCTTGAATAATTGTACAAAAATCCAGAGGAAGTTTGAATTCAAACTCATTCAAAAAGCATTTGAAAATGATTTTAGAAAATCAAATAAGAAATAGAAAAGGAGAAAAGAAATGGAAAAGAGCCGGAGCCACCATTCCAGCCCAACAGCAGAAACGGCCCAAAAGCCCGCCCACCCGGGTTCCCCTCTTTTCTCTCTCTCACCCGCACCCGCTCTGCCCTGCTGACACTGCCACTGGGCCCAAGCCAGGTCAGCATCTTCTTCCCCACCCCCGCGCGCACAGACTCCGTCGCCACCGCCGTTTCCTCCAGAAACGCCGCGTTGATTTCGCGCTTAATTGGCATTAAGCCACTGTGCAGTTCTCTCACCCCTCCTGGCTACTTAAACACCTCGCCGCCACGGGCATTTCCCCCCACACAGCACACTCTCCTTGCCACCAGGCTGCCAGTATTTCGAGTCACACCGCCGCTGCCCGACGAACTCCGGCGTGCGATTACGATGAGCTCCGAGTGTCCCTCTGCCTCTGGTTCAAACGAGTGTGACCCTAGTGTCCTTGTGCATCTTCGGACACCTCTGGTTTGCCTGCTTGTGACCCAGGTTGCCGTCCCCGTTCACGCCCGCAAACGCCTGAGCCGTCGCTCGAATCCGATGAACGATTTAGGTAAAATCCGAGCGCCCCTTGCCCTCTCCTCGGTACTGTGGCGTTCGCCATGACCTTGCGCACCTCCTAACACATCTGGTTCGTGCTAGGGCGATCCAGAGCCTCGGCAACAACCTCGCCTGCAAGAACCCGATGCCGCCAGCAAATCTGACGAGCGCTAGCCCCTGCTACAGCCCGCCCCTGTCCACGCCAGCAGCACGTTGAGCTTCCCCGTGTTCTTGCGAGTCTGGTAAGCCACACCACAAACCCCAGCCCCTCCTGTATTCTTCGGACCGTCACCGTCAGTAGCGCCGCCGCCGCTGCGATCACGCGCGCCGCCAGTTCTTGGCCAAGCCGTCGTGGGCCGTTGGATCTTGATCTAGCGCGTTAGATTAGATTACTTATCGAAAGGGTATGATTAGATCTGGCCCGTGCAATTTCATTTAAATCCTGCGGCTCACATTGATCGATCCAGCCGAAACGGTATCAGCCAATCAGAACACGCCGCATGTTTGTGCGTTTGATTTAAAATCTGGAATTAGATCTATTAGTTGTTCAAACTTGCAAAATTCATAAATTTTGATCCACACGTTCAAATTTTGCAAATTTTATATCATTGGAATCAGGAGAAAGAATTCTATCCAATTATGCACTTTGTTTAATAAATTGCATCTGTAAAATGGGTTGTTTTTGCAGAGACATTTCTAAGCTTATTTTGTATATTGTTCGGAAATTGTTCTAAGGGCCAAATTAATTTTATTTAGTGTATAAATTGTTTGGTCTATGATTCAGTACTGTTTCACTTGTCTTGTTTGATTTAGAAAAATCATCACATGGCATTTCATGCATTCATATATTTTTGCTTGTATATTTGATATGTAAATTTGGTGCTATCATTTTATGTGTAGATTTTGGTTCTAATAGTGATTGTGGTTGTGAAGATTGTTGCTACTCCCCCAACTACCAAGGCAATTGGTGCTTCATATTTTTGTCCCTATATTTTGACTATGCATTAGAAATATTTTGTATAGGCTTGCATAAGTATTTTTTTAAGTATCTATATGCTATGCTTGGGAAATCCTAGTAGTTGTAGAATTGTTAGAATTTTCTCTAAGTTAAGATACTTGCTATTGCCATGCTTAGCCTAGCTAGTAGTAACCAAGGGTGGAATATATACATGCTATGGAAAAATATTGCTAAGTCTTTGATTTATGTTTTTGCTTAATAAACAACTAAGTGAATGAAACACCTAGGTGGAATGGTAATTGCTTGGTGGTTTTTGGTTTAGTGGTTACACAAGGCCCATTTCTATTGTCTACCTTGTGTATCTCACTTGTGGATTGCCACCCAGGAACAAAGGGATTTGAGATGCCAAATGTTAAGAAGCTTCTAGTGCAGCCACATGGCATTATGGGCTCTGCCTGGATCATGTAGGTTGCAATAACTTAGCCAAATGAAGAGTTGGTGGTAGGGGATTGATAGGTTTGGAGCGCGTCCATTTTGGTCTACGGGAAGGCTTCTAAAAGGTCCTGTCTTGGTGAAAATCAAGTCTTGTGGGGAAAGTGCACAACCTCTGCAGATGGAAGAAACTAAGTACTTAGCCGTGTCCCCGATAATGGACAACTTGAGCATCAAGACATGGTAGATAGCAAGAATCTCCTCATCCCAACTTGAGCATCAAGACATGGTAGCTAGCAAGACATGGTTCACCAGTTTCTATTGGTGGTTCCTTTGGAAAGTTTTGCCAAACAAAACTTAGTGTTTTCAACTAATATGTAAAGCCTATTTTGATCAAAGCAAGCCAAAGATACACTTAGCCAAATTCATGTAGTAACAAGATGCTAATATTCTACTAAAGTATCACTTGCCAATACTATTCCAATGTATTGACCCACTGTGGCTGTAACTTGTCATGTTGTAGGTTACTCTGATGATGATTAGGGGTTATGAGTCTACACTCAACATGCTTGCATGTGGCACATGAAGAAGACTTCTATTTTATATTGTTAAGTTAAACTCTTGTACTAGCCTATGTGAAAGTACAAAGGAAGTCGCCTAGAGGGGGGTGAATAGGCTTTTAAAAATATTACGGTTTAGGCTCAAGTAAATGCGGAATAAAACTAACGTTTAATTTATTGAGCACAAAACCTAGCCACTAAGTTTACCTAAATGCACCAATAACCTATGCTAAGCAATACAAGCAACAAGGTGATAGCAAGAAATAAATACTTCAAGCACGATGGCTATCACAATGTAAAGTGCATAAGTAAAGGGCTCGGTTGAGAGATAACCGATGGACGCGGAGACGAATATTTGTTTCCCGAAGTTCACTTCCAAAGAAGAAGCATTCCACTTGAACTTGATGTAGTCCGTCTTGTTCTTCTCAAGTGGGAACACCATTCTTGTTTGCTCTTGCTCGCTCTTGCTTGATGAAGACTTGCAAATTGCTCCCCCATACTCCATGGGGAAACCTCTTCTTGAACTTGTCTTCATCACTCGATGATCACGAGGATGGCAAGCTTCAAGCAAGAGATCTACTAGAGATGGCGCATCTTGAGCTTTCCCTTTTTCATTCCTTCTTGAGGTTGATCCATCTTGATGCAACTCTTTGCACTTGTCTTGATCAACCTACAAGCTCCTTCTTTCTTCATGAATCCAATGGCACAAAGCCCTTGGACATTTCTTCATCTTTCAACCTTGAGACCAACACATGGCCCAAGTGATGCCAATGGACAAACCTACAAGTGAAACTCAATTTACACATTAGTCCATAGAGATTGTCATTAATTACCAAAACCACACATGGGGGCATACATGCCCTTTCAATCTCCCCCATTTTGATAATTGATGACAATCCCTTAGCGAGGGTTTAAATATGACAATTAACGACCAAAGAGGTTTCCCCAGCATCAAATACTACATAAGTATGTGATGTTGGTACAACCACAATATATATAGCAAACTCCCCCACAATCTATGCATGTGTGATGAACTTGAATTTCATTGCATAGATTGCCAACCGTTACCGTTGGTTGAGTTTCCTCTATATATTCAACATGCAAAGCAACCACAAAGATGCAAGAGCATGAGAGGAAAATGCTTAAGAACACACCCAAATCAAAGGCCGACTTCCCTTAAACCCTCCTAAACTTCTCCCCCATTGGCATCGATTGCCAAAATGGGTGAAAAGTTCTAGACGGCCAATATAGTGAGAATTCCTCCAAAGGTGTGCATATGCACAAGCCAATATAGTGAGAATTCCTCCAAAGGAAGTAAAACTATATTGAGGACCCAAAGAAAGAAAAAAGAAAAGAAAAATAAATAAGCTTCAACAAATGAAGCGAGCAATCAAAAGATCCAAATGAAGCAATTGGAACACCAACAAATGATGTCAAATGGAAGCAACAACCAAGAGTGTTTATATGAGAATAGAGAAGCTCCCCAAAAATCTGTGCAAAGTTTGGAATATTTGTATTCAATACAATATGCGCAAATATGGAATCCTTGCTCCCCCATAAGCATTTAATCCACAAGAAATGAGAAAGAAGGAAATTGCGCACTATTAAATGAATTAGAGAAGCTCCCCAAAGATTGTGCACCAATTATAGTAATTGTATTTGGAAACAACATGCACGACCATGGACTCCTCACTTCTCCAAACTCATTTAATGCAATCAAAGGTCAAAAAATTGCAAGCCACCGAAGAATCAAAAATAAATAAGAGGTGGTTTCCAAGAAATGCAAAAAGAAACCAAAGAATTATCTACTCTTGTGTGTATAAATTTCTAGGTGGAAAATATCACAAAGACAAGTGCCCACAAAGAAACATGCACACACAAAATAGATACTCAAGAAAGCACATGAAAACCAAAAAGAAGTCATAGAATATACCAATAAGATGTTTTGCTTGAAAGCATGCCCAAGGGCTTAAATATATCTTATTGTACATCAATGAGCTTCAAACACCATCATACCCCATACAATACAACTATTCACAAGGGAAGAAGGGGATAGACGGAATATATGGAGAAAGGCAACATGTATCATAAGATAGGAATCAACTTTAAAAAAAATACTCACTATTGCGCATGAGAGATATTGAGGAAATGATATGCAACAAAATTGCTAGATTGACATATTTGGGATAGGTGAATCATGAGAATGATTTAGTATAGTACCCAATATATGCACTCATCTCAACATACACACATTTGCAAAAGAGAGAACTCCTTCAAAACCAAAGCAAGAAATCCAACATATGCAAGTACACAAATTCATGCCAACAAGTAACCTACAAAAGGTTGGGAACAAGATAAGTAGCATGAGAGAGATACTTGTTACCGTGATATTATTCGTAGGATGAAAAATATGTGAATTCGTTGACCATCCTAGATTGCATCCAATTGACATGTAGACGCCACTCCTTCGTACCTAAAACACAATTAAGTACACTATGGTCCCCAAACAAATTGGGTCCAAAGTAGTTAGTGCAACTACAATACATAGGAGAACCTCCACACAAACATGTGCATATTGATATGAAATGGAATTTCATGTACATCTTAGACCTTTATGATTTTATGGAGTTTCCCTTATATATAGGATCAAAGAAAGAAAGCATGCCATAATATATACAAGAAGTAAAGATGCATGCATAGACTTTCAAGAAGCAAAAGGAGATACAATTGAACAAAAACACCAAGTAAACCAATAAGACACAAACAAAGGTGTGACTGAATAAAAAGTGTCTAAATTGTATCAAAGAACCAAATCAACACATGAAAGGTCACAAGTTCAACAAATGAACTAGAAAGAGTCAAAGAAGAAGGATAAGAAAAATACCAAGGCTCAAGGATTTATCTCATCCTAAAAAAACAAAACAAGTGAAAAGGAATGAGATAAACCAACTCCCAACGAGAGCAAGGAAGCAACAAATAAAACAAAATCTTCACACTTTTCATGATGGCACACAAAGTACCAACACAAAAAAAGGATTGAGCTTCCAAGCAAAAATGGATCAAATCAAGAAGCATAAAACAATGTTCTAGATAATATAGGAGAGCTCCCCCATAAGTAGAGCATTATATATAATTTTGCCTTTGAATGCAAAATGCCCACAAATGAGATCATCACTACTACCTACACTAAATAAAACACAAGGGGATACAATTAAAATAAGAAGATCCACAAGAGGCAAGGAAAGGTTGGGAGCAAATAGAAAAACATTATCTTGGCCAAATATAAGGAAAATAAGAAAATGCAAAAGTGAATATGATCAAAAAAATCTACCATATATGGAGTACCAATTGTCCAAAGACAATAAATATAAGGTAAATTTTCCCTAGGTATTTTGCAAGGATATCAAGATCATATTCACCAAGAAGCATATAACAAGATATAAGAATTAGGCTTGATGCTTCGAAAGAGATTCTTGATAGCTTCAAATAGTCACACAATCAATAGTTATTAGATTAAATAGAAGCAAGTGGTTCCCATGAGGATATATAGATCCAAATATGAGGAAACACATATCAAGAATAACTCTCACAAACAAGATCCAAAATATGAGAAATAAAAGCATACAAGCAAATTGGAACTTGTATGAGCCATTGTGCCACATAGGAGCTAGATAATTTTCAATATCAATTCTAAGTGGCACTACCTCAAATGTTCACATTTTCTAGGTTTGTAATATGCACAAAGCATATGACTCCCCCATAATGTGATAAACCAAGAAATCTCAATAAGAGGCAAAAATATCAAGCTAGAAGTATTAATGGACATTATTGAAAAGATTTTATCATGAGAAAGACATACCACAAAGAGACTTAATAACCAAACAATATAACTACTAAGTGGTTTTCCTCATGTACACACATTTTAGGATTGTGGAATGCCCAAGCATGACACTCCCCCAAAACGGAATAGTCCATTAATCCCTCATAAGAGCCAACTAGGATATCAACTAGAATCAATAAAGGCTCAAAACCAAGAAACACAAATACATGGTGTGACAACCAACATACACAAATATAACTCATAGAACGATATACGTAAGTGGGAAGCACAACATGTACACACATATGCAAGGTACAAAACCAACATATGCACAAGGGAGCAAGTAACTATAATGTAAAGGAGTTTAGCACAAGTTACCGGAAGGAGGAACATTGGATAAGGGATAGAAGCATGATAACCAATGACTTGAATTTGATAACAAGAAAATGATGAAGATCCCTCAATTCTTCATAATGTAGCCAAGTCACCAATTCCCTCCAAAAACACCTATTGATCAAGTTTTAGCTTGTTGGTCCCCAACCAAGTTGGGTCCTAAGAAGTTAGTCACAATAGGTTTGGCCACCCAAATGGTTCTTCTCTTGACACCACTTTGGGAACCATCAAATTTGGCAAACACATTGCCCATCTCATCCTTACGAAGAAAATAAGCATCATCAATCAAGATAGGATGAGATGAGGAGATACCCATGGTGCATGAGGAAGAAAGGTGCCCCTTTTCACGGCATATGTAGCAAGTTCTTCTCTTGCCATCTTTCTTCTTGGGAGGATCTGCGCCATGAAGAAGAGCTTGAGGCTTCTTGGGAAGTGGCCCATCTTGATCTTGTGGAGGAGCTTGAGGCCGCTTCCCTCGTTGCTTCTCACTAGGAGGCTTCTTCTTCAATGGGCAATCCCTCACATGATTCCCTTCTTCCTTGCACATGAAGCACACAATGTTGGCCGGATTCTTCACTTGTCCTTGGCCCTTCTTCTTGTTGCCCTTGTGCTTCAACGAGTTAGTGGGCTTGCTCTTGGTGTTGGAGTTGAATCCAAGCCCACTCTTGTCACTTGGGGGTCGTCGCACACTCAACAACTTATTGAGTGTGGTCTTCCCTTCATGACACCTTTTCAAGTCATTCTTCAAAGAAGTGACTTGAGCCTTGAGCTCTTTGACTTCCTCTACATGGTTAGTATCAACAACAATACTAGAGGAAGTAGAAGATTCATTGTTAGAGCAACAAGGCAAGGAATGCAATTCATCACTAGATATAACATGGTTATGAGTGGATGAATTACAAGGACTAGCAAATGGCAATATAACATTAGGAGTAGATGTAGTGCTAATGTCCACATGAGGCCCACTAGATGTTACCTTTGACACAATGGCCTCATGAGCTAACCTTAGCCTACCATGGGAGACTAGAAGATCCTCATGCAAGCTTGAAATCTTGGGATGACTTTCTTCTAATTTCCCATAGTTGCTTGTTAGCAAAGCAAGTTGAGCCTTTATCTCAACATTCTCCTTCAAGATAGATGCTTCACAATAAATAGAGTTAGTAGCACAAGCATCATCATTTAAAGCAAGAGGTTAGGCCAACTTGGAAAGCTCTTTGGAATAATAAGCTTTAAGTTGCTCATGTAACTCGGTGAGTTTGATGAGCTCACCCTTGATGACCCTAGAGCCATTGTTGAGGTGCTCAAAATCCTCAAGGAGTTTAGCATAAGAAACTTCAAGTTCATCATTTTTAATTTGAAGAGAACGTGCCACTTCAAGATCTCTATCATGAGATTTCTTCACTCTAGATAGCTCTAGAGCAAATGTCTCCTCAAGGGATTCCTTAGTGGTTTGTTCCTCTTCAAGATCTTCATTTAGGTTGGCAATGTCATTAGCATACTCACGCTCAAGAAAACCCATTTTCTCAATAGTATCCTCGTGCTCATCAATAAGTTGCCTACTTTCTATAGCAAAGGTTAATATTTCAATCAAAGTAGAGCAAGCATTTTTATTTGGATGAAGAGCACGAAGAACTAGCCCCCCTTCTCTTTTAAAGAAGCTACATCATCATCTACTTCTACGTGATCAACATTCACATCATCATGAGATATATTGGAGTCCAAAGGAGAGGTTACCTTTGAACCCTTAGCCATGAGGCACAAGTGATCATTGGAAGAAGATTATGATGGGGGAACGCATGAAGCTCCAATTGAAACCTTTCCTTGGCCCACAATATCTCATATTTCCTCTACATGGTTAGAAATACAAGTACTAGAGGAAATGGAAGCACATTTATTATGGCAACAAGGCAAAGCAAGCATATCATCATGAGATATATTCAATTCATTTCTACAAGATATGCAAGGGAAATCAACACTAGGATGTAAATCACATATGGTCCTACAAGTGTTCATGCCCAAAGATACAACATTGCAATGAGATAGAGACAAAGAATCATGAATGGAAATCTCACTATCTACATTGCAAGTTCTATCACCACTCACCATATCATTACCTTGTGACAACTCACATGTTGGTGTAGTGGAAGAAGATGAGAACTCATCGCGGCCGGAGGTGGATGGAACACAATCATCCTCATTAAGCTTGGTCACATCATATTTTGCTTAAATCTTGGTCCATATATCATGAGCATTCCGGAAAGGCATGATTGAGGAAAGAACTACAAAGCTCACAACATTAACAAGCACATGAGATGCTTGAGCTTCGAGATAAGAGTTTGTCTTCTCCTCCAAAGATAGATTTTGGGGATACTTAGGAGGAGACAAGCCCATATCTAGTATTCGCTCAATGTTTGGGTCAATGGCCCGGAAATGACTAAGCATGCGGATACGCCAAACATCATAATTTGTGCCATCAAATATAAATGTGTGAGAGTGCACTAAACCCCTAGGAGACATCTTTACTCTCGAGGCGGCGAAGCCTAAAAGCGAGAGACCTCGCTCTGATACCAATTGAAAGTACAAACGAAGTCGCCTAGAGGGGGGGGTTGAATAGGCTTTTAAAAATATTATGGTTTAGGCTCAAGTAAATGCGGAATAAAACTAACGTTTAATTTATTGTGAACAAAACCTAGCCACTAAGTTTACCTAAGTGCACCAACAACCTATGCTAAGAAATACAAGCAACAAGGTGATAGCAAGAAATAAATACTTCAAGCACGATGGCTATCACAATGTAAAGTGCATAAGTAAAGGGCTCGGTTGAGAGATAACCGATGGACGCGGAGACGAAGATTTGTTTCCCGAAGTTCACTTCCAAAGAAGCTACGTCTCCGTTGGAGAGGTGTGATGGCGCAATGCTCTCCGAACGCCACAAATGGCTCACCTCGAGGTGTGGTGGCTCGATGCTCACCCAACGCCACACAAGGCCTCACCCCGGATGAGGAAGCACACAACTCACCGACGCCACAAAAGGCTCACCCTATTCTACCAAGTGCGCACCACAAAAGGCGGGCACTTGCTCCACTATGGGACGCTTGAGGGCGGTCACTGAACCCGTACAAGATTGGGTCTAACTCCACAACTCAATTGGAGGCTCCCAACAACAAATCCACAAAAGGCTACAATGCCACAAAAGGCCAACAAAGCCACAAGAGGCTACAAGACCACAAAAGGTCAACAAGACCACAAAAGGTCAACAATCCAACCACACAACCGTCTAGGGTTCCAAGAAACCAAGAGTAACAAGCCCACAAGATTGTACTTGCCGAATATCCGAGGAGAACTCAAACCTATGCACCAAATGCAAGGGCAAGTCCTTCTCTCCCAAATTCCAACAAAGCTACAAAATCTATTGGAGGAATAAGGGAGGAAGAACATAAGAGGAGAACTTAAACCTATGCACCAAATGCAAGGGAAAGTACTTCTCTCCCAAATTCCAACCAAGCTACAAAAGCTATTGAGGGAATAAGGGAGGAAGAACATAAGAGGAGAACACAAAACTCTCCAAGATCTAGATCCCAATGATTCCTTCACAAAGAAGGGACTTGACTTGCTGGGATTGTAGATCTAGATCTCCTCTCACTTTTCCCTCAAGAAGATGTAAGAATCATGGGATGGAGAGGGAGTAAGAGAGCTCAAATAGGTCAACAATGGTGGGCAAAAACGAGCTCAAAAGATAGGGAACCATTGGGTAAGAAGCCCCCCTTAAATAGGACAAGGAAAAACTGACCGTTTGGGCCAGATTCGCGCCCCCACCGGAACTTCCGGCCTCCCACCGGAACTTCCGGCAAATAGAAACACAAGTTACTGAACCTGACCGGAACCTGGGTCGGAACTTGGTCCGGAACTTGGGTCGGAACTTGGGCCAGAACTTCTGCTCAAGCAAAAACACAGGACAACATTGCACGAAAACTTCAATAACTTTTGATCCCGGACTCCGTTTTTGATGATATTGGGATCGTTTTGAAGAGAAAGAAAAGTTTTACAAGATTATGCAAGGAAACATAATAGTCCAGAATGGAAGTATAAAACCAAATTGAGAAATATATGACCTCTCTAGAAGCGATGAACCGGTAAAACCTCCAAAACCCAAAACACAAGAAGTTGAGCTTGGAAACTCCGATTAGGATGAAACCAATTTTGTTGGAAAGATAAAACCAAGTAGAACCCAACAAAATGTGAAATATTGGATACCACCAAGGGAGAAAATATCAAGTATATATATGATGTATCTCCCAAGGTGTGGAGCCGGAAAACTCGCAAGATCAAAAACCGCAATAAGATATGCAAGTGAAATCCTTATTTGATGAACTAGAGCTTGTTATGATGATGACCACAAGCTGTAGATCCTCTCATGGACAAGAACCAAATAACAACGAAGAAATATGATGCTATGAATGCAAAGGTTTGAGCTGTCTCTGAGCGATGTGATCGAGACACCCGCTTGAGAGCCCCCTTGATAGAACGGCTATCTATCCTAAACCCGGTCTCCCAACTAACAACACGAGACCAACAAAAGAGAAGCCCTATCAAGATCATACCTTTGCCTTGAGCATTCCACTTGAACTTCATGTAGTTCGTCTTGTTCTTCTCATGTGGGAACACCTTTCTTTTTTGCTCTTGCTCGCTCTTGCTTGATGAAGACTTGCAAATTGCTCCCCCATACTCCATGTGGAAACCTCTTCTTGAACTTGTCTTCATCACTCAATGATCACGAGGATGGCAAGCTTCAAGCATGAGATCTACTAGAGATGGCGCATCTTGAGCTTGCCCTTCTTCATCCCTTGTTGAGGTTGATCCATCTTTATGCAACTCTTTGTACTTGTCTTGATCAACCTTCAAGCTCCTTCTTTCTTCATGAATCCAATGGCACAAAGCCCTTGGACATTTCTTCATCTTTCAACTTTGAGACCAACACATGGCCCAGGTGATGCCAATGGACAAACCTACAAGTGAAACTCAATTTACACATTAGTCCATAGAGATTGTCATTAATTACCAAAACCACACATGGGGGCATACATGCCCTTTCACTATGGCTATGGAGTTGTAAAATACTATGTTATCTCTGGAATGACGATGTAATAATGACCTTTATTTCTGTGTACTTCATCTTAAACTGTGGATGCTAGCAATTGATCCAGGGACTAGCACTGCAATCACAGGGATCTTTACCTTTATAAAGGTGGGATCTTACAGATGGTATCAGAGCACTATGTTGCCTGTAGGATTATGACCCTAGGATTGGATTAGAAACAACTAAGGAAAAAATTTCAAAAACTTCCACACTTGTCTTTTTCTTCTCGTAAGCTTTTCTAATCTTCTTTCTCATCTTTGTTTGTAGATGAACTCCATCAACGAAGCCGTGAGGAAGGGACCACTCATGAACATGACCTTGGAGTGTGAGACAAAATTTCCCAAGGCCCTCAAGGACCTCATGGTTGCCATCAGGATACATGGTGCAGTTGTGTACAAAGGATTCCCCGTGATGGATGAAGGAGTGGAGTACTGGTGGGTGCGACTGCACTTGTACAAACACAAGGAAGACAACCACAAGGAGTCAGGATTCTGCATGGTCACCAACTCAGTAATGCACACAACATTATTTCACTCTACAAGAAATGCAGCCTAGAATGCCATCAAGGAGCTTGGTAATAGACTCAAGTGCAGAATGCTTAACACACAAAATGACCTTAGGGAAGAAAAGAAGCATACCCAAGAGTTAGAGGCTACCAACCAACATTTAAGGGAAGACATCATAGACTTAGCAATGGAGTCATGTGATCAGGATCGATAGATTGCCTCTAGGGATGCCCTGTTCGCCAACTTAGCAAGTGAGATGGGATTGTAATGTACTTCATTAGTTGGACCACCACACTTATCGTTTTATTTCCAAAAAAAATTATCTAAGTTATGTTGAACCTTTGATGCTTGTAATGGATTTTTGTATGCCATGACTTGTGTGATTGTTGCCAAAGATATGCTTGTGATATTTTGTCTTGTGATTTTTTTCTTGATGTTGATTCTAACTTTTCTCTATCTTATAAAAAAATATATGCCTGCTGTTACTATCAACACGGCCGAAGAGTTCAAGGGAACTCGTTTTGGCACTCGTCTCATTGAGCTCACCAGCATGCTCAACCTTCCACTCCCTAGCATCATGATGCTTCCCCTCACCAAGTTTGAGAGGAAGCACCTTTGGGGCTTCAGAGTCAGTCAGCCCAGATGCCAGATAGAGCCAACCACGGAGACCATCACCTTCAAGCTGATGCATGACGACAAAGAGAAGGGCTTAGATATAGTTATGCAGGAGTTACTTGGGCGTCTGGTAGGGAGACACTCCAGAGAGCTTAGAGGTCTTTACTTTCACCCCTTTGGGAGACGCGACGAGGAGGGAGAGGCTATTGAGTTCGAGGATGCTGCTAGAGATATGGTGGAGCCGATTCGTCTGTACCTTCAGGACCTAGAGGTTCTTATTAGGCACTTAGATAATGACAGGACCAACGTCATGCTTAGCAATGACGAGCTCCAGGTGCAGCTTCGTGAGAAGGACAAGCTTTTCGCGGAGCAAGACGAGATAGTCAAGGAGATGGAGGCCAAGTTTGAGAGCCAGGACAGGAAATTCAAGGGTCAGGAGAAGAGATTCCAAGACCGGAACAAGAAGATCCAGGAGATGAAGGAAGAGCTGGAGGCCAAGGACTTCGAGCTCGAGCATCAGCAGGGAGTGATTGAGAGACTTCGCTCAAAGAAGAGGTCTCTTAGGGCCAAGATAGAGGCCTTGACTACCAATGTCGAGGAATACAAGACCGCTATGGAGAATGCAGGTCTTACACTTGTTAATGTGGAGGTTGATGCAGAGAAGTAGTGATGACTACTCACTTACCTTTCATTTACAGTACTTATGATTATTGAGTCGCAATGACCATCCAACATGTGGGTGGCTTGCGATGGTGTGTTTACTTTTTCAAACTTGTTGTTTATGTCGTTGAACATTATGTTATTTTGATGCTTGTTTTGGTGATTGTCTATGTGATGTATTGTGCATGTTAAGCATCTATGGGTATCTCATTCTTATCCTTATGAAAACCACAGATGCCTCCTCGACGTGCCAATCCCAACCCAAACAACAACAATGTCACCCCCGAGATGCAGCAGCTGATGACAGCACATGCACAACTTATGCAGATGATGACCACTTTTATGCAGAATCAGAATAACAACAATCTGGACAATCCACCAGGATTTGACATGCTCACCAGATTCCTAAGACTGAGGCCTACAAAGTTCTCAGGAACCACTAACCCAATGGTGGCCAATGATTGGCTACGTTCAGTAAACAAGGATTTGGTAACTGTCGGCTGCACCGACGAGGAGAAAGTCCGGTTTGCAGCACATCTGTTGGAAGGACCAGCAGCTACTTGGTGGGATAACTTCCAGATCACCACTCCCATTGAGGATGTGACATGGGATATCTTTGAAGAAGGTTTCCGTACAGCTCACATCTCATCTAGAGTGATGAATTTGAAGAAGAAGGAGTTCCATAACCTGAAGCAACGTCACTGCAGCATGGCTGAATATATTGAGGAGTTCAACAATCTGGCGCGTTATGCACCGGATGAAGTTGATACCGATGCCAAGAGGAAGGAGAAATTCCTCGAAGGACTAAACGATGAACTGAATCTGCAGCTATTCGTTGTCTATGTCCCAACCTACCAATCATTTTGTGACAAGGCTACCATCTTGGAGAACAAGATGAAACAGGTTGAAAGAAGAAAGAGGAAGCACAGCTCTGACAAGCACAGCTCAGGATCGTCTCACAAGCATTCCCATCATGATGATAGTGGGAGTTCTGTATCCCACAAACATGGAAAGTACAACAACCACCACAGCCACAACCGCCATCATGACAACAAGCATCACCGTGGTCATGATAATGACAAGTACAAGAACCACAAGAGTGGACACAAGAGTCACCACAGTGGAGGTGGAAGTGGAAGTGGCTAACAGCCTGCAAAGAGAGATATCAGTCAGGTTGAATGTTTCAAGTGTAAGAAGCTGGGGCATTATGCAAATGAATGCCCAGAAAAGAAAGTTGAAGGAACCAACAAGCCCAACCCTTTCCAGAAGGGACAAGTGAACCACATCAATGTGGAAGAGATTTATGAGGAGTCCGATGCTGTGGCTGGTAAGTTCAAACTCAATTCTATTCCAGCACTTGTTCTTTTTGATACTGGTGCATCAAATTCATTCATATCAAAAGCATTTGTTGATAGAAATGGGTTTCCAACTGAAAATATTGGGTGTCCAATAAAAGTAAGTTCTCCCGATGGAGATATGATAGTAAGTCTTGGGTGTCGTGATCTAGTGATAGAATTTGGAAAGCACAAGTTTCCAGTGAGTCTGATAATCCTAGATTCCCAAGGACTGGATGTAATTTTGGGAATTGACTGGATGACCAAGTATGAAGGAGTACTAGATTGTGCCAATCGTACATCGTACTGTCGCACTCACAACCCCGGAAAAGAAACAGATAAGATTCAAGTCTAACTTTGAATCAAAAGGGAGTAAGCTAAATTCTCTTAAGGGGGTTAGCATAGACAGTGTGCCAATTGTGAGAGAATATCCAGATGTGTTTCCGGAGGAATTGCCGGGAATGCCTACAGATAGAGATGTGGAATTTCTGATTGACTTGCTTCCAGGATTAGGACCAATAGCTAAGAGACCTTACAACATGTCAGTTGATGAGTTGAAAGAACTCAAGAAACAACTTGGAGAACAGTTGCAGAAAGGATTTATTCAACCAAGTTCTTCATCTTGGGGAGCACCAGTCTTGTTTGTGGAAAAGAAAGATAGAAGTCAAAGGTTATGCATCGATTATCGTTCACTCAATGAGGTGACTATCAAGAACAAATATCCTTTGCCCTGACTTGTTTAATCAGTTAGAAGGAGCCTGTGTGTTCTCAAAGATTGATCTCCGGTCAGGTTATTTTCAGCTTAAGATAAGGGAACAAGACATACCTAAGACAGCTTTCACCACTAGATATGGATTGTATGAGTACACCGTGATGCCATTTGGTTTGACCAATGCACCAACTTACTTCATGAATATGATCAACAAGGTGTTCATTGAGTTCCTTGACAAGTTCGTTGTCGTTTTCATCGATGACATTTTGATCTACTCCAATAGCAAAGAAGAGCATGAAGGACATTTGCGTTTGATACTTGAGAAGCTTACAGAGCATAAGCTGTATGCCAAATTCAGCAAGTGTGAATTCTGGTTGAATGAAGTTGGATTTCTTGGACACGTTGTGTCAGGAGATGGTGTAGCAGTTGATCCCACAAAAGTGTCAGCTGTAACTGAATGGGAATCTCCTAAGTCAGTGAAAGAAGTTTGTAGTTTTATTGGCTTGGCAGGATACTATAGAAGATTCATTGAGAATTTCTCTAAGGTAGCTAAGCCAATGATGGAGTTACTAAAGAAACATAAGAAATTTTCTTGGACTGAAGGATGTGAACTCAGTTTCCAAGAATTGAAGAAGAGACTAGTGACAGCACCAGTCTTATGTCTGCCAGATTTGGAGAAAGACTTCCAAGTTTATTGTGATGCATCTCATGATGGATTAGGTGCAGTTCTGATGCAAGAAGGGAAAGTTGTGGCTTATGCCTCGAGACAACTCAAAACTCACGAGGTGAATTATCCTACTCACGATTTGGAGTTAGCCTATGTTGTCCATGCACTCAAAACATGGAGACATTATCTTTTGGGAAAGCGATGTGAAGTGTTCACAGATCACAAAAGTTTGAATCATATCTTTACTCAGAAGGAAATCAACATGAGACAAAGAAGATGGCTAGAACTCATCAAGGACTATGACTTGAGTTTGCAATACCACCCCGGTAAAGCAAATGTTGTAGCGGATGCACTAAGCTGTAAGGTATTTGTGAATGGACTTACTAAGGGAGAGTTGCCAGATGATCTGTGTGCCCAATTTAGAGACCTCAGATTAGAGATTGTGCCTGAAGGACATCTCATGTCATTGGATGTTCAACCCACCTTGTTCGACAAAATCAAGGAAGCCCAAAAGACGGACAAGGAAATAGAAGAGATTAAGGAAAATATTGGTAAGGGAAAAGCCAAAGGATTCCATGAAGACGAATAGGGTACTTTATGGTATGGAAAACGTATCTGCGTTTCGCAAGATCCGGAGCTTCAGAAACTGATTTTACAGGAAGCACACAACTCACCATATTCCATTCATCCGGGTAACACCAAAATGTAAATGGATATGAAGGAAAGATTTTGGTGGAATAATCTCAAGAAGGACATCGCCGAACATATTGCTTTGTGTGATGTATGTAGTAGAGTGAAAGTAGAACATCAAAAACCAGGAGGATTGTTACAATCACTACCTATTCCTGATTGGAAGTGGGACAAGATTGGCATGGATTTCATCACCGGTTTGCCAAGGACCAGGTCAGGATATGATTCCATTTGGGTAGTAGTGGATCGCCTCACTAAAGTGGCTCATTTCATACCCGTGAAGACAACCTATACAAGTTCTAAGTTGGCCAAGATCTATATGAATAGGATTGTGTGTCTGCATGGAGTACCCAAGAGTATTGTGTCTGATAGGGGAACCCAATTCACTTCTCATTTTTGGAGGCAACTACATGAATCATTGGGAACGCGATTGGAATTCAGTACTGCTTTTCATCCCTAGACCGATGGACAGACAGAAAGGACCAACCAGATTCTAGAGGATATGTTGAGGGCATGTGCCCTAGACTATGGAGCTAGTTGGGATGAAAGTCTACCGTACGCATAATTCTCCTACAACAACAACTATCAATCTAGCATTGAGATGACACCGTTTGAGTTTCTCTATGGGAGAAAGTGTACTACCCCATTGCTATGGAATGGTGTGGGAGAAAGAAATTTGTTCAGACCAGAACTAATCAAGGAGGCTGAATAGAAAGTCAAGCTAGTAAAGGATAGATTGAAGATAGCACAGTCCCATCAGAAGAGCTACGCAGATCCTAAGCGTAGAGTGGTCACCTATGAAATGGGTGATAGGGCTTATCTTAGAGTGTCACCACTTCGTGGAGTGAAGATATTCGGAGTCAAAGGAAAATTGGCCCCAAGATATGTTGGACCATTCAAGATTCTGAGTCGTAAAGTAGAAGTAGCTTATGAGATTGAATTGCCAGAATCATTGTCTGTCATTCACAATGTGTTTCATGTGAGTCAGCTAAAGAAATGCCATCCAGAGATGGAAGAGACTTCTTTGAAGGATACCATACCTTTGGAGGAGGTCCAACTGGAAAGTGATCTCACTTATGAGGAAAAACCTATCAAGGTTCTTGAGACTGCAGAAAGGGTTACACGGACAAAGACTATCAAATTCTGCAAAGTTTAGTGGAACCATCATTCCAAAGAAGAGGCAACATGGGAAAGATAAGATGACCACCCTCACCTATTTGCTAGCCAATCCGAAACTCGAGGGCGATATTCACCTTAAGGGGGTTAGATTGTAACATCCCTAAAATCATGTTTTCAAAGTCTGCACATCATGCATTCATACTCATTTTAGAATCATTTACTGAAAAATCAGAAATTTGTGATCTATCATTTTATGTAAAGCAAGGCATTAGCCTTATTACTACCTTATAAGAAGGAAAACCTTGTTTTGATCAGTAGAGAATTGATCCTAAGAATTATTGATATTTTCTAAATCTTATTCAAAGTTTCAAACAAGAATCAAAAGTTAAAAACCATTTGTATGCCTATTACACATAATCATTTAAGGCATGGTTTTAATTCTATTTTAATGGACCAAAGTGTTTGTGATCGAACAACAATGTTTTATACACAAATATATGCTTGAATCATTCTACAAAAATCCAGAGGAAGTTTGAATTCAAACTCATAAAAAAAGCATTTGAAAATGATTTCAGAAAATCAAATAAGAAATAGAAAAGGAGAAAAGAAATGGAAAAGGGTCGGCGCCACCATTCCAGCCCAACAGCAAAAACAGCCCAAAAGCCAGCCCACCCGGGTTCCCCTCTTTTCTCTCTCTCACCCGCACCCACTCTGCCCCGCTGACACTGCCACTGGGCCCAAGCCAGGTCAGCATCTTCTTCCCCACCCCCGCGCGCGCAGACTCCATCGCCACTGCCGTTTCCTCCAGAAACGCCGTGTTGATTTCGCGCTTAATTGGCATTGAACCACTGCGTAATTCTCTCGCCCCTCCTGGCTACTTAAACACCTCGCCGTCGCGGTCATTTGCACCCACACAGCACACTCTCCTTGCCACCAGGCTACCAGTATTTCGAGTCGCACCGCCGCTGCCCGACGAACTCTGGCGTGCGATTACGGTGAGCTCGGATCGCCCCTTTTCCTCTGGTTTAAACGAGCGTGACCCTCGTTTCCTTCTGCATCTGCTGACACCTCTGGTTTGCCTTCTTGTGACCCAGGTTGCCATCCCTGTTCACACCCGCAAACGCCTGAGCCACCGCTCGACTCCGACAAACGATTTAGGTAAAATCCGAGCGCCCCTTGCCCTCTCCTCGATACTGTCGTGTTCGCCATGACCTTGCGCACCTCCTAACACATATGGTTCGTGCTAGGGCGATCCAGAGCCTCGACAACAACCTTGTCTGCAAGAACCCGACGCCGCCAGCAACACCGACGAGCGCTAGCCCCTGCTACAGCCCGCCCCTGTCCACGCCAGCAGCACGTTGAGCTTCCTCGTGTTCTTGCGACTATGGTAAGACACACCACAACCCCCAGCCCCTCCTGTATTCGCCGGACCGTCACCGTCAGTAGCGCCGCCGCCGCTTTGAACACGCGCACTGCCAGTTCTTGGCCAAGTCGTCGTGGGCCGTTGGATCTAGATCTAGCGCGTTAGATTATATCACTTATCGAAAGGGTATGATTAGATCTGGCCCATGCGATTTCATTTAAATCCTGCGGCTCTCATTGATCGATCCAGCCGAAACGGTATCAGCCAATCAGAACACGCCGCGTGTCTGTGTGTTTGATTTAAAATATGGAATTAGATCTATTAGTTGTTCAAACTTGTAAAATTCATAACTTTTGATCCACAGATTCAAATTTTGCAAATTTTATATCATTGGAATCAGGAGAAAGAATTCTATCCAATTATGAACTTTGTTTAATAAATTGCATCTGTAAAATGGATTGTTTTTGCAGAGACATTTCTAAGCTTATTTTGTATATAAAAATTGTTTGGAAATTGTTCTAAGGGCCAAATTAATTTTATTTAGTGTATAAATTGTTTGGTCTATGATTCAGTACTGTTTCACTTGTCTTGTTTGATTTAGAAAAATCACCACATGTCATTGCATGCATTCATATATTTTTTCTTGTATATTTTTGATATGTGAATTTGGTGCTATAATTTTATGTGTAGATTTTGGTGCTAATAGTGATTGTGGTTGTGAATATTGTTTCTACTCCCCCAACTACCAAGGCAAGTGGTGCTTCATTTTTTTCCCTATATTTTGGCTGTGCATTAGAAATATTTTGTATAGGCTTTCATAAGTATTTTGCTAAGTATCTATATGCTATGCTTGGGAAATCCTAGTAGTTGTAGAATTGTTAGAATTTTCTCTAAGTTCAGATACTTGCTATTGCCATGATTAGCCTAGCTAGTAGTAACCAAGGGTGGAATATATACATGCTATGGAAAAATATTGCTTAGTCTTTGATTTATGTTTTTGCTTAATAAAACAACTAAGTGAATGAAACGCCTGGGTGGAATGGTAATTGCTTGGTGGTTTTTGGTTGAGTGGTTACACAAGGCCCATTTCTATGGTCTACCTTGTGTATCTCACTTGTGGATTGCCACCTAGGAACAAAGGGATTTGAGATGCCAAATGTTAAGAAGCTTCTAGTGCAGCCACATGGCATTATCGGCTCTGCCTGGATCATATAGGTTGCAATAACTTAGCCAAATGGACAGTTGGTGGTAGGGGATTGATAGGTTTGGAGCGCGTCCATTTTGGTCTAAGGGAAGGCTTCTGAAAGGTCATGTCTTGGTGAAAATCAAGTCTTGTGGGGAAAGTGCACAACCTCTGCAGATGGAAGAAACTAAGTACTTAGCCGTGTCCCCGATAATGGACAACTTGAGAATCAAGACATGGAACCTATCAAGAATCTCCTCATCCCAATTTTCTAAGTAAAACTTGTGGTTGAACAAGGGTGAAGGTTCACCAATTTCTATTGGTGGTTCCTTGGGAAAGTTTTGCCAAACAAAACTTAGTGCTTTCTACTAATAGGCAAAGCCTATTTTGAGCAAAGCAAGCCTAAGCTACACTTAGCCCAATTCATGTAGTAACTAGATGCTAATATTCTACTAAAGTATCACTTGCCAATACTATTCCAATGTATTGACCCACTGTGGTTGTAACTTGTGATGTTGCAGGTTACTATGATGATATTAGGGGTTATGAGTCCACACTCAACATGCTTGCCTGTGGCACATGCAGATGAAGACTTCTATTTTATATTGTTAAGTTAAACTCTTGTACTAGCCTATGGATATGGAGTTGTAAAAGACTATGTTATCTCTGGAATGACGATGTAATAATGACCTTTGTTTCTGTGTACTTCATCTTAAACTGTGGATGCTAGCAATTGATCCAGGGACTAGCATTGCAATCACAGGGATCTTTACCTTTATAAAGGTGGGATCTTACAGCAAAAGTACTGGTCATACCAGAGGACATGAAGATGTACTAAAGTGAAACATCACAAGTAGAAACACCATCAAGATAGTCCTTGGAACTGAGTTTGATTTGACAATAACCCAAACCAATTCAAAGGTGGGGAAGATAACACATCCACAAAGGAAATACTATCTTTCTTCAACACAAACAAAACTAGATGTCCCTTTAAGAAGGAACAAAGTCGAATAAAACTTTTGTCTTACACCTCTGCAAGTTGTTGTTTAAGCTCAACCAACTGCTCAGGGGTATCCAGTACGGATCCTTGGAGAAAAGAGCAGTTTAGAGAACTTGCTTGCTCAAGAACCCAACAACACGGTCATGTGGCAACAAGGCGATACTTCTAGGAAGACATTCAGAATATCACGAACCATGATAGGTCACTTAGTTCGAGAGGAAACTTGCTTGGTAAGGCAAGAAGACATAGTCTTATAGCTTCAGCACAAGCCTAACTCTTTGACCAAAGAGAGTGTACCAGAATAACAGACTTGGTAGCACAATTATTCCTTTTCTTAGTGATGGGGTTAACCAATCGCGCTAAGAATGACACAATTGACCTTAGAGTTCAAAACAATAGTAAGTGCTAAGAATCTCGAGTGGCCACATTATTACGCACGCACATCACTTACCAACATGAAAGCTCGAGGGAGGGTGGGTAATTATGTGGAAGAGCATCACTTCATTAAGGGGTCATAAAACTCAGCACGACCTCTTAGTATAGAAGGGTGTGATACTTTAAGGTAGAACAGATGGGATACAAACAATGCCTCTTCATCTGTGGATTACAACACTTTGACATGGTCCTAGATATGACGAGGTACTGGAGTTTGTTTCTCCTGACATCCCAAAATGGTTTGTCATGACGGACCACAAGAGTATCTTGCATCGTAGGACACTGATGCATATTTACTACATGGCTACCAACTGGTAGACAAAGGTCGGAAAGCAACAAAGGAGGAATAACATGCTCATGAAAGAATCCCGAGATGTGGATGCATAAGTTAACAACCTTCCGAAAACCAGTGCATAGAAGGGGTAGAGTGTGGCAGAGTCACGAATATAGATGCGAGACTCTCGAGGAGTACTCTTATCGTGATCTTTTTGGTTCCATTAAAGAACATCTGCATAGCTAGTGGTAGGGGAAGTACTTAGTTGTCACAACTCAATCGCAACAAATACCACAATCTTGAAGGCTAGAATTGTAGTACCAGCCATCCTGAGGTAATGTGTGAACATTAACAACATGTGTGAAAGGAAGGATCTTGGGTTAAAGGTCAGCTTCATCTATAAGATTCACAACAATATAATCCAGCACAATCCGGGATCTTCGGTTCAAGTCCAAGGGTTAAAACCGAAAGAAAGGAGTAACTACTACCTGAGTGACATAGCGTACACTACAAAGTAATAACCACAAGGTAGCTTCCAAGAGAATAAAAAACTTCTAAAGTACCCAAACAAATAAAAAGGAGGCACACGAGGTGAAAGGAAACCTCGAAGCCTAGAGCAGATCATTGTGGAACAAACAGTATAATATTGTGGGTCCAAAAGATAGAGAGATCATGATGGAAAGGAATCTCTTAGATGAATAAGAGCAAGGGGAACAAGGAATTCGCAACACACACAACTTTAGAGAACTCAACGCTAGGTCAATTGGCTCAGAACCGACATGCCCAAAAGGCACCTAAGCTTTGAAAGACTAGAAGAGACATCAAAACTTTTTCCAAAGTCAACACCAGATAAGAAGACCTAGAGTTAGAGTGAAACTGCATAAGGAGAAAAATAAGCATACTAGAGTTTTCGCAAATACTTTTCATCTTTAAAATAGTTTTCTCAAACACTAGACTCAACATCGACCAATAGCAAGGTTTTCCTACGGTCGGTACTGCCTTTGATACCAAAACCTGTGACACCCCCGGGATCAGGGCTAAACAAATCCCAGACCTCCATCTGACATAAGCTTAACCTTGAGCTCGAGAATATCTAGTGAAGAATCGGTAACACAATAGTGACCCTACGACACAAAATTTATTACAACAAGCTCATAACTGAGCAAAGAGCCAAATTATTACAAGAAGAGGTCACTGACCACAAACGTCAAATAACGAAAGGCAAAATTATGCTATTAAGTATATCAAACATAACAAATGGCCTAAGAGGCCTGAAGCATAACGATGACGTCCCAGCCCATAGATTCCAGGCTGCCGGCTGGGAACCCCAAGATACTCATCGATGTCGATATAGTATGGAACTTGTCTTCAGGGGAACACTTAATCTTCCAAAATATCAACAAAGCAAGGGTGAGTACAGGGTGTACTCCACAAGACTTATGGCTGGTGGAGTTATTTCGCATAAAGCCATATTTGTTTATAAAACAAGATGGAGAAGAAGCTCGTCTAATCAGAGTATTTTAAAAGGGAATAAGAGAGCGACATCTCCAAAATATTGATCATCATCTTTTGATATCTACCAAGTCATCATCATCTGAACCCTAACTAGGATCACCCCCTCGTACCCATGAGGAAGCATCCTTAAGCACACATTGATCTGCCAAGTTTTACGATTAGGTTATAGTTCTCTATGATCTTAGAATCTGGTCACCAAGCGTTCATAACCGTGAACACGGATTTTCGAAAAGATTTAACCCTGCAGGGGTGTAAAACTTTACCCACACATACCAACCGACTCTTAATGCCAAGCTATTAGCCCTCTTCCTTGGAAGGCTGGCAGAGGGTGGTTGGCCACGACCTTTACCTTTCTTTCGCCGAGACCATAAGTCACGCAATAAGGATGGTTCCGCTGTAACGGGTCAAATCCCGAAGCCGGTCCTTAAATATGTGAGGCAAGGTTGGTTTACTAGGGGCTCCATCAACCCCAAGCAACCCGTTCCACGCTTACCTATTTTGAATGCACCTTCACCTGACAAATCTTTAAAAAGGTTTTCTATGCATATGTAGAATGGAACACCAAACTATGTGGCTCATGGAATCTACTTGTAACACCCTCGCCTGATAAGGCTGAGTTCATGTGTATAGTGCCAATCCCTGGATCGGTTCACTGGCACACATAGTACAAAATGATACCAAATATAATTGTGCATCATAAATACAACGAATATGATCCAGAATTTACATTATTTATTCAAGTACACAGCGGAAAACGAATACAAGGTAGATCTCCATCCTTCAAATGTGCCACAGGCAAACAATTGTTGAGTGGAGTCTCGCGACCTATGAACGATCACTCAGATACGATATAACCTGCAACATGAAACGTTGTAGCCACGAATGGTCAATACATTGAATGTATGGCAAGTAGGCTAAAGTGGTTAACAACATATCTATCAACTACATGCTTATTTGGCCAAGTGGAGTTTAGGCTCATTTGCATAAAGCAACAGTTTTATCCTAACATTTGTAACAAAGTAGTTTTCCAATACGATAAATAGGACACTCTGGTTCACTCCCAGGTGCTCCTACCCAATTATGTTCACCCAACAAGTTTTAAGTAATTAAGAAATAAGGATGAGTGAGAAATATCATAGCATCAGTATTAGGTCGCTCAAATTGTCCATAACCGGGGACACGGCTAAGCACTTAGTTTATACACCCTGTAGGGGTTAGTACACTTTACCCATGTGACTTGGCCAGCCCAGCTCGTACCACCACTCTCATATTGGGTGATGATAGGGAGAAGTCCAAGAAGGAACCGTTTGAAAAGTAGCTCCCCAATCCCGACGCGCACCGGTCCAACCTACACTATCTACATCTCTGGATACGCGGGTTCGAGTTACCACAACCTACTGAGTTCAACCAACCGCCCATTTCATTATTGGCACATGGTTGCACAAGAAAGCTTCCAAACAAAGAAACCAATCATTTCTCAGTGTCCTGGGCGGCATTCCCCACCATAAATACACTCGATGACCCAATCAATGCCATTCCGCCCAGGTGGTTCATTAAAACATATTGGTTTGTCATTTAGCAAAACATAAGCCTTTCAAAACATATAACTTTTCATGATGTGATTCCCTTCCTCGTCTAAATAGCATAGCTAAGCAATCTACCAATACGATGGCTCATAAACAAGGAATACTAGGGAATAATATGGGATATAGCATAGCATATACACATCAATTCCTACAGATGCAATTCTACAAAAGCATCTACAATGCATAGGAAAACAATAGGACATTTATGACCAAGATAGCACCACTTGACTTTGTTATAGATGTAGTCGATTAGATAATCCTCACAATTCTCACAGATATAATGGTTGCACTCGTCATAACCACAATACTTGCAATCTTAGTAGTTGCAATCACACATGTTGCACTCCTCGCAATCTATCGATCAAACAATTGCATACAACATAAACAATAGCACATAGAGATCAAACAAATGCAACAAATGCATGCATGACAATTTAATAAGTCACAATAGTTGTTACTTTAGTTCTCTACACAATACTGGAGTATATGATGCATGCAAGAGACCAATTAATGCAATGGAGTACTTGTTATTAATAATTACTTGCCAATATAGGGTTTTTAATAGTTCTGTTGTAACGACTATTCTAACTGTAGAATTAAATTTGTTTCTTACGTTTACTGGACAGAGGACGTTAATACGAACCAGTAGGCGTTGGATTCACCCTAATCGGAGTTATAAATCTTTTTGTATGATTTAAATAGTGTTTAATGGGTTTTAAATGATTCATATAGTTTCTGTTGTCTAAAAATCAAACTAAAATTATATCTGTAACCTCCACGGAATTGTGATTTCAGGGACATATTATTTGTAATTTTCTGAGTAGTATTTATTTTCTTATGAATTTATTACTCTAAATAGGCCATTAAACTATTTAAATCTTCACGGCAAAACCTTACAGTGAAAGGCTGAACTAATTGCATATTGATAATCTACATGGAACCAGCTTTCCAACGGTATATCATTTATATTTTTGTGACAAGCAAATAATTTACTATGAATTTAATAGTTTATAAAGACATTAAAACTAATTAAATTGCTACGGGTTAAACAATCTGCAAAGGCTAGATCCAACCAGATATTATTAAAGTACATTACAGTAGCTTCAATTTGATATATTGTTCATATTTTTCGGAGTTACAGATAATTTCTTATGAATTTCTTAACCTAAAAGACTATTAAAACTAATTAAATTACTGCAGTAACCACGTACAGTAAAAATTGGATCTATTCTGATAAGATGATTCTACGTGACATTATCTTCAATTTGATATATTATATGCAATTTTTGGACGTGGTATGAATTTCTAATGAATTTTACAAGTTAGATCTATACTATGCAATTTTAAATTTGAACGGAATATTTCAGGGAATATTCCGCTGACTGGACAGTTTGACTTTGCATGCTGACTGTGACTAGATGTTGACCTTCGTTGACATGGCGTTGATGAGGAAGATGACCGGGATGACGACATGGCACGCACCGGTTTGATTGGATCTCCACCGTCTGGATAGGATCCGGTGGCTAGAAGAAGAGATTGACCCGATTTTGTCTCAGAATAGACAAGAAATAGATCTGTGTTAGAGAGACAAATCCGTAGGTCAAATTGAAAAACTCATAACATGAAAGTTGTGGGGAATCATTATTCCTACCTTCTCACAAAAGGAATTTCGATTTGAAGAAACGAGCGCGAGTACATCTTGGATTTACACCGTAAGATCTGAAATATTGCGATACTAAATTCTCCGGATGTAGTGGATGAAAAGAGATGAGGTTTGTCGGGATTGAAAGATTTCGACGCGTTCTTTAACTTTCGTTTTTTGACCGAAGGCAAACAACGAAGTCTAGATGGGTTAAAAAGCGAAATAAGATTCGGGCATGTGTAGATTCGGGATTTCGAAGAAAGAAACTCGTACAGGTGTGGCTCCACGAGTTTATATGGAGGTTTGGGACGGTCGGGAGATAGGTATTGGAGTAGGGAACAAGTAGAAACAAACGGAAGTCGATTCGGAGTTGTAGATAAAAAGTTATAATAGTTTGAGTAAAGATAGGTATTGAAAATCAGTTTTCGCACGTTTTTTAAAGCAAATGTGAGATCGATCAGTGCCCTCCCGTGCGGCTGTAGCTTCCGCTTGGCTGAATGGGCCGGCCCACTTGGGATTTTTTTTTCTTTTTCTTTTTTTTCTATTTTCTATTTTCTATTTATTTGTTTCCCTTATATCTTTTGCATACGAACTCCAAATGATATGATTCTTGTTTCTAAATTTTTCTAAAATCAAGTAGATCATTATAGGATCATATTTGTAATCCTTTTACTAGTTTGGAAGTAGTGGATTTATAAATCCTTGTATATTCCATTTTATTTATATCTTTATGTGTTTGTATTTATTTCATAACTTTTTCATAATAGCTCCAAATGAGCTCAATTTTGTTTCTAAAATTTTGTAGTATTAATTGGATCTCTTTAGGATATAATTATCAATAATTTATGCCTTACAATAGTGGGTTTTATAAAGTCAATTTAATTCCTTTAGGAACATTTGGGCAAATCAACTATAGGATTTAGATACCAGGATTTGGATTCAGTTTGTGAGATCTTTGCATGGATGTAATGAAATGCTTATGAATGCTTCATGATTTTCATTTTAAAATCTTGCACACCAATTTTACAATCCATAATCAATCCATGCCCTTTTTCCTATATGGCTACTTAGGTCATAACAAAAGAGTATAAGATTTTGAATTCAAGGTTGAGAGGATTTTCAATTCAAAAAGTTTCTTCTCTTTGAGAATTTTCAACATAGTCAAACAATCAATCCAACTTATTTATTTATTTCACATTCCAAAATTAGGAGAATTTTGGGATGTGACAGACTACCACCCTTAAAAGAAATCTCGTCCCGAGATTTGGGAAGGCTAGAAAGAAAGAAAGGTTCGGGATCCATTAGGATGCTACCACCCTTAAAATAAAATTGACTAGGTCATTTCTTGAGGATTCAGTTAGCTCAGATTGGTTCTCATTTAGACTTTTATTGGCACAATGTCTCTAGCACATTCTAAACATCATGATTGATAGTTTCCGATAAAGCACTTCTTAAACTAGCAAAACTCTCATGGTGGTCAATTAGGGGATGGTGACTTTACGGTGCCCATTAATAATGGTTGAGATTCATCCTTACCGTACATTCCTATGCTTAGCAATGGATGCTTTTAGAAGGGTGTAACAATATACCATTCTAGGGTTTAGGCTCAACGTCGACTCTTTGCTAAGGTTGAAATGGGCACTCAAGATTCGCAAAGCCAACAGTACAAGAGCGAATAATAAGAGTAGTAGGAATGGTGATCAATCCATCCTGCACCCAAATCATTACCCTGTATGAGGATAGGTGAATCACGTTTTTCCATCACTCGGGCATTTTCACTTGCCTTGAATAATGTTTCCATGGGCACGAGCTAATGCTCTATGTATACTCCCATGTATCCAATCAACAAAGCTACTACTAAAACTAAACTATCGATACTTCAACTTTCGGGTTGGGTAATCTACTACATATATAACATCATTTGCAACACTTCATACTTCCACATTTTTTTTCCATTAGGTGAAGCATTCTCCTTCCTAAATGCATTGTGTTATCAAACCTTCCACTTAACACATCATTATATCTCCAAGGGTACAAGATAGGAAAGAATAGATTCTATAGGAAGGAAACGACTAAGAAAATAATCCTACCCATAACTATATGAAGCAATAAATGTCACAAACAAGCAAACAATCATAAGGAATCAACACACAAGCAAACACTTGTATAATAACATTACAGGGGTCTAAATATAGCTGTATATAACCACAAAATAGTTTTAAAGCATTAGGAACAATACTAGAGTAAAACATAGCAACATATAAGCAATAAACAAAATCTGCCAAAACGGTACAGAAGACTTCACGAATTTTTATGACCGACTTAAACACGTCATGAATTTTAGCCAATTTTTGTGCATATACTACAGGTAATTGCGCTTCAGATCCTATTTATTTGGATTTTTCTGAGTTACCAGTAAAATATGAAAAATCGCGCAGTACAACAGGTCATGCTGAAAACTGCAGCAGTAAAGTCACGAATTTCAATCAATTCACACCATTAAACTAATTTAAAAACCTCATCACAATTTCAGAAACATTAGAGTTCAAAACTAACTGATCCTAAACAAAGCATCACATAAAATAGCTCAATACAACCAAGCAAACAACCTATATTGTCATACCACGTAAGTTGGTAAGAACAATATGCTAACACGATAGCGATGATCTCCTAAAGAGATAAAATATGGTGGTCCAGACCTACCCAAACTTGGTGAGATGTTAATTTATGTCATCTTATTTGTTATTTACTTGTAGGCCAACTCTCATATAAGTATCATAAGAATGGACAACTATAAATGTTTGAATAGGAAGAGGTTCTAGAAAAGATAGATGAGGAATATAAGAACTCTAATAAGTAGAAAATATGATTGTTGTCCTAATAGAGGTCGTCTATTGCTAATCCATTTCTAAGGTCACGATCCTACAGTCAACACATAGCTCTGATACCATCTTGTAACACCCTCGCCTGATAAGGCTGAGTTCATGTGTATAGTGCCAATCCCTGGATCGGTTCACTGGCACACACAGTACAAAATGATACCAAATATAATTGTGCATCATAAATACAACGAATATGATCCAGAATTTACATTATTTATTCAAGTACACAGCGGAAAACGAATACAAGGTAGATCTCCATCCTTCAAATGTGCCACAGGCGAACAATTGTTGAGTGGAGTCTCGCGACCTATGAACGATCACTCAGATACGATATAACCTGCAACATGAAACGTTGCAGCCACGAATGGTCAATACATTGAATGTATGGCAAGTAGGCTAAAGTGGTTAACAACATATCTATCAACTACATGCTTATTTGGCAAAGTGGAGTTCAGGCTCATTTGCATAAAGCAACAGTTTTATCCTAACATTTGTAACAAAGTAGTTTTCCAATACGATAAATAGGACACTCTGGTTCACTCCCAGGTGCTCCTACCCAATTATGTTCACCCAACAAGTTTTAAGTAATTAAGAAATAAGGATGAGTGAGAAATATCATAGCATCAGTATCAGGTCGCTCAAATTGTCCATAACCGGGGACACAGCTAAGCACTTAGTTTATACACCCTGCAGGGGTTAGTACACTTTACCCATGTGACTTGGCCAGCCCAGCTCGTACCACCACTCTCATATTGGGTGATGATAGGGAGAAGTCCAAGAAGGAACCGTTCGGAAAGTAGCTCCCCAATCCCGAAACGCACCGGTCCAACCTACACTATCTACATCTCTGGATACGCGGGTTCGAGTTACCACAACCTACTGAGTTCAACCAACCGCCCATTTCATTATTGGCACATGGTTGCACAAGAAAGCTTCCAAACAAAGAAACCAATCATTTCTCAGTGTCCTGGGCGGCATTCCCCACCATAAATACACTCGATGACCCAATCAATGCCATTCCGCCTAGGTGGTTCATTAAAACATATTGTTTGTCATTTAGCAAAACATAAGCCTTTCAAAACATATAACTTTTCATGATGTGATTCCCTTCCTCGTCTAAATAGCATAGCTAAGCAATCTACCAATACGATGGCTCATAAACAAGGAATACTAGGGAATAATATGGGATATAGCATAGCATATACACATCAATTCCTACAGATGCAATTCTACAAAAGCATCTACAATGCATAGGAAAACAATAGGACATTTATGACCAAGATAGCACCACTTGACTTTGTTATAGATGTAGTCGATTAGATAATCCTCACAATTCTCATAGATATAATGGTTGCACTCGTCATAACCACAATACTTGCAATCTTAGTAGTTGCAATCACACATGTTGCACTCCTCGCAATCTATCGATCAAACAATTGCATACAACATAAACAATAGCACATAGAGATCAAACAAATGCAACAAATGCATGCATGACAATTTAATAAGTCACAATAGTTGTTACTTTAGTTCTCTACACAATACTGGAGTATATGATGCATGCAAGAGACCAATTAATGCAATGGAGTACTTATTATTAATAATTACTTGCCAATATAGGGTTTTTAATAGTTCTGTTGTAACGACTATTCTAACTGTAGAATTAAATTTGTTTCTTACGTTTACTGGACAGAGGACGTTAATACGAACCAGTAGGCGTTGGATTCACCCTAATCGGAGTTATAAATCTTTTTGTATGATTTAAATAGTGTTTAATGGGTTTTAAATGATTCATATAGTTTCTGTTGTCTAAAAATCAAACTAAAATTATATCTGTAACCTCCACGGAATTGTGATTTCAGGGACATATTATTTGTAATTTTCTGAGTAGTATTTATTTTCTTATGAATTTATTATTCTAAATAGGCCATTAAACTATTTAAATCTTCACGGCAAAAACTTACAGTAAAATGCTGAACTAATTGCATATTGATAATCTACATGGATCCATCTTTCCAACGGTATATCATTTATATTTTTGTGACAAGCAAATAATTTACTATGAATTTAATAGTTTATAAAGACATTCAAACTAATTAAATTGCTACGGGTTAAACAATCTGCAAAGGCTAGATCCAACCATATATTATTAAAGTAAATTACAGTAGCTTCAATTTGATATATTGTTCATATTTTTCGGAGTTACAGATAATTTCTTATGAATTTATTAACCTAAAAGACCATTAAAACTAATTAAATTACTGCAGTAACCACGCACAGTAAAAGTTGGATCTATTATGATAGGATGATTCTACGTGAAATTATCTTCAATTTGATATATTATACGCAATTTTTGGACGTGGTATGAATTTCTAATGAATTTTACAAGTTAGATCTATAATATGCAATTTTAAATTCGAACGGAATATTCCAGGGAATATTCCGCTGACTGGACAGTTTGACTTTGCATGCTGACTGTGACTAGATGTTGACCTTCGTTGACATGGCGTTGATGAGGAAGATGACCGGGATGATGACATGGCACGCACCGGTTTGATTGGATCTCCACCGTCTGGATAGGATCCGGTGGCTAGAAGAAGAGATTGACCCGATTTTTGCTCAGAATAGACAAGAAATATATCTGTGTTAGAGACACAAATCCGTAGGTCAAATTGAAAAACTTAGAACATGAAAGTTGTGGGGAATCATTATTTCCTACCTTCTCACCAAAGGAATTTGGATTTGAAGAAACGAGCGCGAGTACATCTTGGATTTACACCGTAAGATCTGAAATATTGCGATACGAAATTCTCCGGCTGTGGTGGATGAAAAGATATGAGGTTTGTCGAGATTGAAAGATTTCGACGCGTTCTTTAACTTTCGTTTTTTGACCGAAGACAGACGACGAAGTCTAGATAGGTTAAAAAGCGAAATAAAATTCGGGCATGTGTAGATTCGGGATTTCGAAGAAAGAAACTCGTACAGGTGTGGCTCCACAAGTTTATATGGAGGTTTGGGACGGTGGGGAGATAGTTATTGGAGTAGGGAACAAGTAGAAACAAACGGAAGTCGATTCGGAGTTGTAGATAAAAAGTTATAAGAGTTTAAGTAGAGATAGGTATTGAAAATCAGTTTTCGCACGTTTTTTAAAGCAAACGTGAGATCAATCAGTGCCCCTCCCGTGCGGCTGTAGCTTCCGCGTGGCTGAATGGACCGGCCCACTTGGGATTTTTTTTTCTTTTTCTTTTTTCTATTTTCTATTTATTTGTTTCTCTTATATCTTTTGCATACGAACTCCAAATGATATGATTCTTGTTTCTAAATTTTTCTAAAATCGAGTAGATCATTATAGGATCATATCTGTAATCTTTTTACTAGTTTGGAAGTAGTGGATTTATAAATCCTTGTATATTCCATTTTATTTATATCTTTATGTGTTTGTATTTATTTCATAACTTTTTCATAATAGCTCCAAATGAGCTCAATTTTGTTTCTAATTTTTTTAGTATTAATTGGATCTCTTTAGGATATAATTATCAATAATTTATGCCTTACAATAGTGGGTTTTATAAAGTCAATTTAATTCCTTTAGGAACATTTGGGCAAATCAACTATAGGATTTAGATACCAGGATTTGGATTCAGTTTGTGAGATCTTTGCATGGATGTAATGAAATGCTTATGAATGCTTCATGATTTTCATTTTGAAATCTTGCACACCAATTCTACAATCCATAATCAATCCATGCCCTTTTGCCTATATGGCTACTTAGGTCATAATAAAAGAGTATAAGATTTTGAATTCAAGGTTGAGAGGATTTTCTATTCAAAAAGTTTCTTCTCTTTGAGAATTTTCAACATAGTCAAACAATCAATCCAACTTATTTATTTATTTCACATTCCAAAATTAGGAGAATTTTGGGATGTGACACTACTAGGAAAGTTAATCAGGCGAGGGGTTCCCAAGCCCCGTGTGGCTGTACGCTCGTCTCGTTTCCAAAGGCAAGAACTCGATTCCTAGTGGTGGCGAGCATGGGACTAGAAAAACCACATTCCACCGTGGCCTGCCATAAAAGCCTTAGCATGTTTAAACTCATATCACCTATGATCTCATCTCACCATGTTCTCCTGTCATACAAGATTCTCTGCATCTGATACATCATCTGGATGAACCAGCACTAGCAGCTATGCATGGCTAAGTAGAAAAAATATATAAGCTCTAGCAGTGCACACAAGCCAAACCTAGTTATGCTAGGAGTAGTGGATCAAGTAATATAAGCTTATAGGGAGTAATGCAATAGATAGGATACTCTATCTGTCAATAAAAGACCAAAGTAGAATCTTATGCATCATGGCAGGAATTGAAATACTTTTGTAAACATAGGATTGTATCATGGTGGGGCTATGCTTGACTTTGCCTGTTGATAACGTATAAGTAGATCTTCGGACATCTTGTACTTGACTTGGTTAGAGTTGGTCAAGTATTGTTCTTCGATATTCGATGGTATTGATCTCGGTCTTCAATCTCGATCTCGATAGCGTATTCTACCAGGAAGAACAAAACACCAGATAGAAAGGGAAACAATCAACACATGGAATCGATGCAATGCTCAAGCAAGGATGATGATATGACAAGTTAAATTGTATCAAAATGTAACCCTAAAACATGCTCGGTAGTTTAATCGGGGTTCCGAGGAGTGAAAACCCTAACTCGAGGAAACTCCGGATGTATATGAGAGGGGTTGGTTTGTTCTTCTAATTAAACTTGTTATTTAAGTTATTTAACAATGCATGATTATAGCTCTAATAGATAGTTCTCATTTTTCTGAACATTTTGATATATTATTTGTATTTTTGTGACTTATAATTAATTACTTATTGAATTTACAAGATTATAACAATTTGGGGAAATTATTAAAGCCTTTATTACATTTTTCTAGAAATAAAAGAAACTTGAAAACGTTTTACACCACGGGATGGGCTAGCCACTATGGCTAACAGAGGTGCCAGGGGCCACCTCAGCCTCCACGCGGCCGAGTGGGACCAGCTACCGGTTGACCGGGTTTGACCCGCGCTCGCTGACGTCCAGGTGACATCAGCGCGACGTCACATCAGCGGTGACTCACAGATCGGCAGCGTTGACGGCACATGAGGATATACAGGGTTGCGCGATGGTTACGGCTTGAAGTGGAGCGACGCGAGGATCCGAGCTACAGTGGCGCCGCCCAGAAATGGTTGTCAGATCAATCTCCTAAACTAGAAAGTACGGCGGCCGACGGCGAAGCACAGTGCAAGCTTAAACTAGAGAGAGAGGGGAGGATTGGAGGGGTCCTTGAGGACCGGTGGCTCACCCTTAGCGCGTTAGAGACGTCGTCGAGGACGGAGGGAGACGGTCAGCACCGCAATCAACAAAACCATTGGCACCGGACTTCGGGAAGACGTGATGCTTGGGCCCGATTTGGAGTGCCTTGGCTCGATTCCTTCATCGAGAATGCTCACGGCATCGAGGGGAAGATGCGTGCAGGATCAACGGAGCATGGGGTGGCCAGAACAGCGACGACGGGCGGCTACTGAGCGGCTAGGGTTCGTCCTAGAGGGGTACGTGAGGAAGAGATCTAGGGGGAGAGTGAGAGGGAGGCAGGGAAGAGGAGCAAGGCTCGACGAGGTCTTATCCACGCTCAAGAGCGGCGAGTGGCGAGGATCACATGGCGACGGCGTACGGCATCGCGGCGGCCACCGAGTTGCTTCCCATCGTCAACGAAGATGATGATTACGAACCGGTACAGGGCCTGGCTGTGTTGGGCTGCTACTGGGCCTACTACGGGCTGCGGCTGCATGCTCTGCGCGATTGGGAGAGGAGAGGAATAATTGGGCTGGCCTGCTAGGGGCCTGACTGCTGTTTTTATTTGCAAAATCATTTCTCTTTTCCAATTGTATTTCAATTTCTTTTATGTTTTGTATAATTTAAAAAATACAACACTTTGTAAAAGTATTGAAATACTGTAGGGGCCCTATTAGTCCTTTTGGGCTCCAAACATTTTGTCATTTCAAAATTCAAAACTATTTTGAATTGCTTTCAAAGAGGGAGGGAAAAGCTAGGGTTTAGTGTTTGAATTTCTATTTTATTCAATGCATTTTTAAGAGATGATGCTCATGTTATGCACAAACAAACCCTAATTAAGGATCGGCTAAAATTGGGGTGTTACATTATTGTAGTTAGCTCTTCACTTCTGGTCTTCATTAGGGAGTCTTGCATCTTGTTGGGGAGGGTGGATATCCATCGGTGGTAGACTACCGGCCTTCAACGAGGTGGTTGCTCTTGTTGGCAGGTGAATAGAGAAATGTCGGTTGGTATTGGGTCTTGAGAAGGTAGTAGGACGAGGTATGCCATCCTAATGAGGACGAAATCTTCAAGTTGCTCCATCTCGATGGTGCCGAAGTCCTGGTTCTAGGGATATTCTTCGTCTCATAACTCTCGAGGTTTGAAAAGGGGTTTTGTTAGCATCTACTAACATGGTTTGCCTAAGTTTATAGGTGGTTTATATATTCTTAAAGCACATTTTTCTTGGATCAATCAATCCAGAACATACATACAAGGTGAGTAGAGATATTTGGTAGCACAAACGGCACATATCAAGCAACATGATAAGAACTTATTCAAACAAACACGGTCTAGTATATAGACCAAGGAGTTAACTACTCGCTATATAAGGGAATCCTATCCTAGGTCTATAAATCCTAGATGTCATGTTATTACAATCTGAGTCATGGTCTTGCAGATGAAGTTGTTGCCGTGTTGTTGGAAGCTTCTGGGTAGTGTATCCTTGATTTCTTCTGATTATGAGGATTCCGCTGTTAGGGCGATCTTGTAGTCTCCTTGTGTTTGATGGTAGATGCTTCTCTTCATCTTGCTATCATTGTCTTCGTCGGGTTCTAGATCCTATTTGTTTTAAATTTGTATGTTTCAAAATTTGGTGGAGAGATGGAAGGAATCAAGTTTTTAAACCCTTTAAATTTGGAGAATATAAGAAATAGAATCTTTAGAAAAGTTTGGAGAAAATATTTTTTGAAAGCCGGTGTTTCCAAAATAGTTTTTCCTGTCTAACGACCATGCTAAATAAGGTTCTCGCACAATTAGGATGGCTCTGATACCAGGTTTGTGGGACCCCAGATTTGTTCTCCGGAAATCCCTGTTATGCACACACCACGATCCCATGCTCATTTTTTCATGGCACATAACCGACAAGTATGAAAGTAAACATGCATTACTTAAGAAGATACAAGTCATACCTTAATTTCCATTATGGCTACATCAGTCAACATCAGCAGAACTTCATCAAGCATAGAGCCCGATCCATGCCTTAACCTATAGGAAACTGACTAGGAGAACGTCCTAGCTCGCATAGTCGTCAACGTCACCTTCTTCTTTACCTTCTTCTCGAATCTGACCAAGTTAATGGCCTGGGACAATTCTAGTGAGTACTTTGATTGTACTCACAAACCACCTTAAGAGAACAATAATAACAAGGGGATTTGTAGTATGGCTATGGTAGTAGGAGGGCTCCAAGAGAGTTTCTTTTCTAAAATAGTTTCTCTTGTATATATAGCAACTACATATCTTTGTTGAAAAAATTTATAAATTTTTTGGAAACATTTTTGAAGAGTTTTATAAAACACTATGATTGGGTCACCCAATTTCATATCATGGACCTCAATCGACCGAACCTTCCATCTACCATGATCCTTCCGATCACCTCACCTTCACTGGTGTCCTTCAGACCACCAGGGTTTTAAAGGACTTTCTTTTCTAAAGTCATTTTTGAAAACAAAACCAACATTGCTCTACAGCAACCTTTCCAACCGTCCATGACCTTTCCAACCCTCATCCTCACTGATCATGGGTTGAGTAACTGATCAAGACTCTCTAGATGCCACTCTAGCATAGGCCCTACCCTATGAGTTGTTCCTCTCAACACCGGGATGTCGGTAATCCTCGGACCAACTAGAGTGCATTCTGACTCCTCGAGAGTGGGCACTTTCAATGAGAGGCTCATAGTATCGTCTGGTAACTCACATGGGCTATCCTGCTTCCTCTAGTTGACTGTCGAATCATTGAATTTTTTTGTAAAGGAAGCCTGATATTAGAGGGAGTTGTTCCCTTATAAGTAGTCATGCGAATTCCCATGCTAGAGTAACAAACATTATGTGGTTGCACGGGTTAATTATTCTGGCAAAACTGCAAAGAACCGGGTGCTTTTTCATAAACCTTTTTCCTCCTTCTTTTCTTCAGCATTTTGTAAAACAAACCTTTTTCCTTTATCAAAGTTCTCTTGGTAGGTCAAACCTCCGCAAGGTTTTTCCATAAAATATTTTTGTAAAACTTTTCTGGGGTCTTCCCATCCTATAGTTTGTTTCGGCTAAAGCGGGTCTCCAAAGGGATAGGGTGTTGCACACCCTCTACCATAATAGGGGCAAGAAAGTTTCATCAAAGGTGTTGTACTTATTAGTACAAATAGTATTGGCTGGAGGAGCCAAGCCACTACCAGGTATAAACATTATACAGTAAACCAATGCAATTCTTTATAAAGAGGTAGTTAAAACATGCATAACTAAAACAATAGGAAAAAGCTTATGAGAAAGAAGGTGGCTTTCCTATGATCAGCAATATGGCATATATGTCCCTAGACTTCTTTTTATAATACCATAATATTCAATATTAATAACCATGTTCTTCGGTCTACAATATAATCGCAACTATCGTCGGCGGAGATCATACATGCAAGCGAACAAAGGGCACAATCAATACAAGGTATACAATCACCAGTACAATACATCAAGCAAACATACAACACATTACTAACTTCAGTAGGTTCTGATAGATTGATTTCATAGCACTTGGAATTACAATAATTTCCTTTGTGGGATTTCCTTTATGATTTAATAGTCAAATACCACATAATGAAGGGGTTTTGAAATAAGGCTTGGGTCTGTATCATATCAATGTAAAAAAATGATATCAACATATATATATATTGAAATAACAAGGCCAATAAAATTGGTATCATGATTTTATCAATTATCCTTAATTATTTATGATTATTCTAATGGAAACAACCCTACTTTGGGTGAATAATTCACCACAAAAGATCTATTGCTGAAATCAATTTGTTCTTGGAGTATGTGGTATATCCTTGAGTTGGTGATTTTTGAGAGTTGGAATCACCTCAAAATAATTAATCGAATGCCCTTGGGAAAATCACAAAGTCAATTCTGCATACAATTTGTCTTTTAAACCAGATTTATTCTATAGAATATTTTGATATGAATGCAAGGACACATGTTAGGTATTTCAAATACCTTTCTGTAGAATTTGGATTTAACATTTTTGGAGTTGTAAAACTCATGTAGTGATGTATCTATTGGAATAACTAGGCAGAGATGTTTAATTCACCAAAATTTAATAGAGGATCAGTAAAATTTGATCTCCTAGATTTTTATATGCCCTACTGTACCATATAACACATAGTTGGAATTATGTCAAAACTCATTTTTTTTACCTAGATAAATTCCTAAAGTCAAAACTGGGAGCTTTCTGTCATTTTTATTACAGGTAATCTGTAGTTCCATTTAGCATTAGACTAATGCTAGTTGATAGGTATTTCAATTACCTATCAGAGGAAGTTGGATTTACCCTAATTGGGCCTATAAAACTTACTGAATGAATTATTGAATGGAAGGGACAACATTTGGTGGAATTATTGCCAGAAAATAATGACAATGTAATTGGGGCTGGGGATTGGTCTACCTGTTAGATAAAACATCATAGAATAAGCTAAAATTTAGGTTTGGTAAATACCCTATATTTTCCATTCTAGTTTTGAATTATTCCAAACAGTGGCCTAATAGGTGTAGGCAAAATGATTAATAGAAAAGGCATCTCAGGCCAGATCTGGCAAGGGAAATGGGCCGTCGTGCCGGGGAATCTGGGCGAGACGTGATGGGCCGACCCAAGAGGCGGTGCGGCCGCGGGCGGGATCTGTGCTGAAATCCGCGAGGGCGGGGCCCACTAGTCAGTCTCTGCGGCGGGCAAAGGGGTATCAGGCAGCATCGACTGTCGGATCCAGTCAGGATCGATGGCCGCGGGCCTACTACCTCGCACCCAGGCCTGCGGGGAGGAAACCCTAGCAGAGGGTACGGCGAGGCGGGGCGCTCACTTGACTGGCTAAGGGGAACCAAAGAGGGCCTGGGGCGATGTTGTGCCTCACGGCAAGCCAGACGAGGGGTGGAAGAGGGGTGTCCCACGACAAGGAGGGATTCGAGTGATGACGCCCGTCGGGATGACCTAGGTGTTCATCTACAGCACTGGTAGGGGTGTACCTAGCCAATAAAAGCAAGGGTTTATGTAGATCTAGTCTAGAGGGAGACATGCATGCCGATAGAAGGAGTGGACGAGGTCGGGTGGCCCTACAAAACAGCTCCCAAGCTTGATCCAGAGAGGATTTTCTTCTTCTCCTCCTAAGAAGCAAAGGGGGAGGGAGTTATTAGGCCTTTAGGGTAGGGGAGTAATGAGATAGGGGAGGTGTTCTGGCAGTAGTGGAGGGGTTCGAGTGGTTGGGAACAAGCACGAGATTGGGAGCTCTAAAATTGCCGAATTGATGTTGTTCTTCCTCTCTAAGGCGTAGGTGAAGAGGGAGTGAGCAGGGGCTCATGGGGTGGATAGAGGGGATGTGTGAGAGCAAATGGGCGTCTAAGTGGAGGCAAGGGAAGCCTCTTACCTATTTAACTCGAGGTGGTGGGTGTATGGTGCACCAAGTGCACTCATGGCTTGATCTTGGTCCATGGCCCTGTTGGAGATATGCCCAAGAGGCAATAATAAAGTGGTTATTATCATATATTCATACTTATGATAAATATTTACATACCATGCTATAATTGTATTAACCGGAAACATTAATACTTGTGTGATTTGTAAACATAAAAGAGTCCCTAGTAAATCCTCTTGTTAAACTAGCTTGTTGGTTAATATATGATCATGGTTTCCTGATCATGAACATAGAGATGTTATTAACAACAGGGTCATATCATTAGGAGAATGATGTGATGGACATACTCCTATAGATAAGCGTAGCATAAAGATCAAGTCATTTAATATAGTTCATTTGCTATAAGCTTTTTGGTAAATAGTAACCTAATTCCTTCGACCATGAGATCATGTTAATCACCATCACCAGAAGGATGCTTTGATGACATTAAACACCACACCGTAACTGGGTGGCTATAAAGGTGGCAATGAGTGCTCGGAAAGTATGGGTTGAGGAACATGGATCAAGAGTGGGATTTGTCCATCCATATGACGGATAGATATACTCTAGGCCCTCTTGGTGGAATGTCATCCAATTAGCTTGCAAGCATGTGACTGGTTCACAAGGGATCACATACCGGGGGAACAAGAAAAGAGTACTTATCAGTAACGAGGTTGAACTAGGTATGCAGAGATACCGACGATCAAAACCTCGGATAAGTAAACTATCGTGAGACAAAGGGAAATTGTTATCATATGTAAGTGGTTCATTCGATCACAAAGTAATCGTAGAAATATGTGGGAGACATATGAATTTCCAGATTCCTCTATTGGTTATTGATCGGAGAAATGTCTCGGTCATGTCCGCATAATTCACGAACTGTAGGGAGACACACTTAAGGATTCGATATTGTTGAGTAGTTGTGGAATGATGAGTAAGAGAGCGAATGTTGTTCGGAGTCTCGTTGGGGATCCGAGATATCACGAGGAGATCCGGAATGGTCCGGAGAATAAGATTCATATAAGGAAAGTCCTGTTTCGGAGTTCGGGAATGATTCCGATGTTTTCACCAGGAATGTTCTAGAAGGGTCCGGAAGGTCCGGCACTCCGGAGGGGAAGGGTACATGAATGTGTCATGACCATATGGAATGGTTGCATCACGTACTAGGTCACTTGGCTGGGCAAAATAAAGGAAGAAATCAAATCCTAGTTTGAAAGTGAAACGCCAATTTGAAAAAGTCAAATGGCAAGTTTGCTTGGTGGAGGGAGAGTAGGAAACCTACTTGGGGAGGAAGTCTCCTCCCTCCACCCGCTGGCCAAGGAGGAGGAGTTGTAGGAGGACTCCCTCCTCCCAAGCCGCACCGTCCCACCTATATAAGGAGCGGTAGGGTTGCCCCTCTCCTACACACCAAAACCCTAGCTCCTGGCGCCTCCACGCAAGTGCTGCCGCCGCCTAGGGTTTCCTACCAACTCGCCGAGTTAGGGTTTCCCCAAACCCTAGCCGCCAGCTACACCTCTCCCATTGGTTCTTCTAAACCCTAGATCGCCAAGGCACCTCTCTTGCTCCACCATACTCGCTCCATCTTAAGGCGAAGCCCTGCGAGATCTCCCCTCTACTTCCGGTACCACGCCGTCGTGCTGCCAGAATCGCGAGGAGACTGCTACAACCTCCGCTGCCTGCTGGAACAAGGGATAGGAAGGTCTTCATCGAGTACTGAACGTGTGACCGACTGCGGAAGCGCTACCGGAACGCAGCGTCGGAAGGATTGTCTACGCGATCTTGAGATCGGCAAGAGTACGACTACATCACCCACGAGAATCTGCTCTCATTAACCGTTTTGGATCTTCGAGGGTTAGTATTCTATAGACTCGTTGCTAAAATCTAGTAGATAGATCTTGGCTTGATCATAGATTAGATCTTGATTGTGTGTTCATGCGGTAGAAATTTTTTTGTATTCCATGCTACGAACCCCTACAGTGGTATCAGAGCCGTGTCTATATATAGATATGTTGCACGAGTAGAACACAATGGTCATTGTGGACGGTGGTGCTTTTATTATCAATTGCTTCTTGTGTACTTTGCATCTTGCGGTATGGTGGGATGAAGCGGCCCGGGCTAACCTTACATGACAGCGTTCATGAGACTTGCTCCATGCTCAACATGGAACTTGTATTGCATAAGTGGCTTTGCGGGTGTCTGTCTCTCCCATCATAGTAAAGATTCAATTTACAACGGGCACTTGATAGTTCAAGCATCAACGTTGTGGTTCTTGTTCGTCAGTTAGAACGACACTTATTGAAAGCCCCAAACCACGTAAAATATGCAAAGAAAAATTAGAGGCGTATAACTTTGTTTTGCAGGGGTGTGATGTGATGTGATATGGCCATGATTTTCATTATATATGATGTATGCAATGTTCCTTATTGTAAGTTGGCAACCGGCAGGAGCCATATGGTTGTCTTTTAAATTCCATTAAGACCCGCGTGTCTATTATTCAAAGTAGTTGTAATAGTTGATGTTGGTGGATGACAACCATGAAGCGGCGCCATTGACCTTGACGCCATACCGGTGATGATGGAGATCATGTTCGTGCTTGAAGATGGAGATAGGAAGCACAAGGAGAAAGGCCATATCATATCACATATTATGAATTGCATGTGATGTTAATCCTTTTATGAATCTTGTATTGCTTATTTCACGACGGTAGCATTATAAGATGATCCCTCAAGCACACAATTTCAAGTTTTAAAGTGTTCATCCTTAGTAAGCATCGTTGCTAAAGCTCATTGTTTCGAAGCATCATGTGATGATTGGGTGTGTTAGATTCTGCGAGTGTATACAACGTGAGCAAGACAGATTTGCTCATGCGGAAGCTAAGGTTTGATCTTGACGAGCCTAGCATGTATAGACATGGTCTCGGAACACAGATCACCGAAAGCATGAGTCATATAGTAGATATGATGAACATGTTGATTTTTCGCCATTAAAGCTACATCAACTCTCGTGAAGATCGGTTTTGATGTGGTGGATTTGGTTCGTGTGATCACTAAAACAATGTGAGGGATATTGTTTTGAGTGGAAGTTCAACAACAATGTGATTAAAAGTTGAACACTATTTATCATAAATTAAATCAAAGTGAATTTGCATAGTTGTTGTAGTCATTGGCATCCATTTACCACCTTGCGCTTACTTTTAATCGATATGATAGAACTATAGAATTCTGGTTAGTTACTTTACGAACTGGTATCGTATTGTTTTGAAGTGTTAATCTAAAGTTTAAAAGTCCCATTGCAAACTTTCAGTAAGTTTCGATTACTCTGTGAAGTTTAATAGTTGGTATTAAATCAAGAGTAACAATTCCAGTGTTAGTATATAAGTATCATGTTTATCTCCATGATTCTTGATATTCGAAAGATAGTTTCAATATCAAGGTAATCTAGGAGTTGAAAGAGTTGCTTCAGAAACCATCATGTATGGAAGATATTGCGATATCTGAAATGATGTTTTGGTTACAACATGATAGAGTATAATATGACAAAGTTAATGTTCTCATATTTGATGAGAATTTACAAAAGCTTGGAGACACTAGTTGTCCTAATCCTCCAAAAGGTTTTGGAGAGCAACAGTATACTCGTGATTCACCGTTATAAGCTAAAAGTAGCTTGAACATGGATAATTCCATGATAAGGGTGAATATCTGATGTAGGTAAAATGTTTACTACACCAAGAGATTACTAAAGAAAGGAATTTGAAAGAACACCAAACATTTGATGATGGTGATCTACTTCAAAGTGCAAGTCCAAAGACATTGGTATTTAGCTATACATGCTTTGTACTATGTGTCATGTATATGGCTCCACTATTGATGTTGATAGATTCTTTCAAACAGAAAAAGAATTAATGAAAGAGAATCTCATAAATATATGGCAGAAAAGAAAAGACTAGAATTGTTCAGCTTAGGTATATAGAGGATATACGCGTTATGGCTGTATTCTTTGCTTGTTAAATAATGTGGTTCTTAAGTATTGGATATTGAATTTGTTGGTATGAATCGTCATACGAAACAACAGAATTCACTACAATGGCCTAAGTAACTAGCAAAAGAATATGTGATGATGTTCATCGAGAACAAATAAAGGGTTATTGTGTTGCTCGTTAAACATCAAAGCTTGCCTTCAAGATTTGTTTTATCAGGTATTATGATAACAAAAGGGTTGTTCAGATAAATTGCTGTAATCCATAAAAGATGGATGATTCACAAATCTCGTTGGAGAAATCACATCCATAAAACTAGTGCTAAAAATGTCGAAAGACAAATTGATTGAAATATCACTTAGGAAGTGACATCGCCATTTAAATTATATTGGAAAGAAAACATGAAGAAACTCCATGTGGATGGAATTTTGGAGTTTTTTCATTTTGATCAAATAACGCTTGTGAAACTTTCCTAGAGATAATTAAAACTTCATTCATAGGCCAAAAGGGAACGAATGACTGGCTTATTGGAACTTGTACTTATTGTTGTATGAAGCCCATTATGTGTAGTCAAGAGCGATGGATTTCAACTTCATATACTTTCTCCGAAAATTTGAGTGAATATATGAATATTTACTTAATAAGGATGAAGTATGAATCATTTGAAAAGTTCAAAGACATTCAAGATGAAGTGCAAAATCATTGTAACAAGAATATAAATAGTTTATGATAAGAACATAAAGGAAGATATTTGAGTTACAATTTTAGCATAATACCTAAGATTTAAGGAATCGTTCCGTGGAATTGCATTTCCCGAAACACCATAAGAGTATGGAGCGTTCGAGATATGTAATTAAATCTTGTTTGACATGGTAAGATCAAAGGTGTAATTCATAAAACTGCCATTATATTTTAAGATTAAAAGCTTTAGAGACTACCGTTTTCCACTAAAAAGAGCTCCATCATAATCCGTTGAAATGACACCATATAAAGTTATGGTTTGGAATAAAACACAAGTTGTCCTTTCTTAAACATTGGTATGCTATGCATAAGAAAGATGTTTGCAACCAAAGTCAGATGAACCTGTCTTTGTATGTTATTTCGAATAACTGCTAAGTTTTCCTCCATAACATCGTAGACAAAAGTGTTTGTCACTTAGAACGTCAAGTTTCTTTAAGAAGGAATTTTTCGTGAAAAGATAAGTGGGAGGACCATAGAACTTTGATAAGGTTAAAAGAACCTTAGCTATATGTGCAAAGTTGCGCAGCACCGAAAAGTGTTTCGGAGGCAGCAACAATGCTCATGGCTCACATACCTCAAAGGTTGTGGTTATAGAGGTCAAAGTTTCTATTGAACCAAGTAGGTCGAGTAAACAATCAAATACCAAGATTTGAGGGTTGAATCATTATTTGAGAATAATGAATGGACTACATACAAAGAAGCGATGATGGGACCTAACTCCATAAAATGGCTTGAAGCCATAAAATCCGTGATAGTTCCATATACGAGAAATCAAGTTTTGAACTTGAAGGACCCTCGTGAAAGGTGTAAGACCTCACAGTTGTGTTTGGATCTATGAAGAAATAGACATGGATGTTTCACATCTATGAAATAGTCGACATGTTGGGAAAGAGTTCACAACAATGTTCAAAGGTTTACTATGACAAGATTTTATCTTTCATAGCGATATTTAGTCTAGACGGATTAATGCAGTAACCACTACATATAATTTTGTTATGTGGTAGTTGAATAAGCAAAACAAGTTCTTCTGATAGAATTGTTACCTAGGACATGTGCATAACACGGTCCATAGGGTTTTGTTAATTCAAAGGATGCTAAAAGCATATGCAAACTTCAATTGTTGAAGTAAGCATTGCGGAGTTGGAATCTTCACTGTGATGAAACTGTTAAAGGAGTTTAAATTTGTCGAAAACGATGAAGATGCTTGCATTTGCAAGAAATTAAGTGGGAGCGCTAAGACATGTTTATAATACATTATGTGGAAGACATATTGTTGATTGGAAATGATATATCTTTTATTAACCCATATTAAGAATTTCATCCCGATGAAAGACTTAGGCAAAACCCAAATATTTGGCATCGATAGACGCTAATATGGTTGTGTCGAAAGTACATAGATGATATATTGAATGAGTTCAATATAGAAACTACAAGAAAGGTTCTTGTCACACACAAAGGATTGAATGAGTTCAATATTGATGATATATTCAAGTGTATTAACACTTGGTAAGTGTAGAAAAGATTCAAGTATAGATTGGTACTTGATGCATGAAATCATAAAGAGTATTTTATCAATCATGCTGTGATGTGTACAAATCCAGATATGTCCTATGCTCTAAATGTTGTGAGCATATACCAGAATGATTCATAAGATGATTATTGGACGATAGTAAAGATATTCTTATGATCTTGTAAAAGAACTAAGAATATATTATTTTGTAGAAGTGACAAATAGATGGTTAGTTCATTGTAAATGAATCACATTGATACTAGTTTTGTCACGAAGAACAAATTAAGTTTATCTCAATCTAAACTAAGGGTGGAACAATATGATGGAATGTGAGTTCCATAATGAATTTGGATGAGTTTTAAAGTTAAGACATTGTGACAGATACTACAACAAAAGGCTAAGTATATAACTGCTATTATAGCAGCAAAAGAGGGCATTTATGTCAAGTAGTTTGTTATCAAACTAGGTGTAGTTCACAGCAGGGATGATACTATGAAGATATATTGTACAACAATATTATCAACATGTTTTAACCCCAAAGAACTAAAGGTCACACCAAAGGACAAAATTTGTACAAAGCCATCTCATTAAAGAATGAGTGATGCGTAGAGACGCAAAGACATCCAATTACACACAGACCTGGAAGTGTCAGATCCGGAGATCAGTTGACCACTAGCAATCATGTACATACGACACCAGAAAGCTATAGGTGTTGAATACACAAAGGTTTGAAACTAGATTATTGACTCTAGTGCAAGTGGGAGACTGTTGGAGATATGCCCAAGAGGCAATAATAAAGTGGTTATTATCATATCTTCATACTTATGATAAATATTTACATACCATGCGATAATTGTATTAACCGGAAACATTAATACTTGTGTGATTTGTAAACATAAAAGACTCCCTAGTAAAGCCTCTTGTTAAACTAGCTTGTTGGTGAATATATGATCATGGTTTCCTGATTATGAACATAGAGATGTTATTAACAACATGGTCATATCATTAGGATAATGATGTGATGGACATACTCCTATAGATAATCGAAGCATAAAGATCAAGTCATTTAATATAGTTCATTTTCTATAAGCTTTCTGATACATACTAACCTAATTCCTTCGACCATGAGATCATGTTAATCACCATCACCGGAAGGATGCTTTGATGACATTAAACACCACACCATAACTGGGTGGCTATAAAGGTGGCATTGAGTGTTTGGAAAGTATGGGTTGAGGCACATGGATCAAGAGTGGGATTTGTCCATCCATATGACAGATAGATATACTCTAGGCCCTCTCGGTGGAATGTCATCCAATTAGCTTGCAAGCATGTGACTGGTTCACAAGGGATCACATACCGCGGGAACGAGAAAAGAGTACTTATCAGTAACGAGGTTGAACTAGGTATGCAGAGATACCGACGATCAAAACCTCGGATATGTAAACTATCATGAGACAAAGGGAAATTGGTATCGTATGTAAGTGGTTCATTCGATCGCAAAGTAATCATAGAAATATGTGGGAGCCATATGAATTTCCAGATTCCTCTATTGGTTATTGATAGGATACATGTCTCGGTCATGTCCGCATAATTCACGAACTGTAGGGAGACACACTTAAGGATTTGATGTTGTTGAGTAGTTATGGAATGATGAGTAAGAGACCGAATGTTGTTCGGAGTCTCGTATGTGATCCGGGATATCACGAGGAGATCCGAAATGCTCCGGAGAATAAGATTCATATAAGGAAAGTCCTGTTTTGGAGTTCGGGAATGATTCCGATGTTTTCACCAGGAATGTTCTAGAAGGGTCCGGAAGGTCCGGCACTCCGGAGGGGAAGGGTACATGAATGTGTCATGACAATATGGAATGGTTGCATCATGTACTAGGTCACTTGGCTAGGCAAAATATAGGAAGAAATCAAATCCTAGTTTGAAAGTCAAACGCCAATTTGAAGAAGTCAAACGGCAAGTTTGCTTGGTGGAGGGAGAGTAGGAAACCTACTTGGGGAGGAAGTCTCCTCCCTCCACCCACCGGCCAAGGAGGAGGAGTTGTAGGAGGAGTCCCTCATCCCAAGCCGCACCCTGCCACCTATATAAGGAGGGGTAGAGTTGCCCCTCTCCTGCACACCAAAACCCTAGCTCCTGGCGACTCCACACAAGTGATGTCGCCGCCTAGGGTTTCCTCCCAACTCGCTGAGTTAGGGTTTCCCCAAACCCTAGCCGCCGGCTACACCTCTCCCCTTGGTGCTTCTAAACCCTAGATCGCCAAGGCAACTCTCTTGCTCCACCATACTCGCTCCGGCTTAAGGCGAAGCCCTGTGAGATCTCCCCTCTACTTCCAGTACCATGCCGTCGTGCTGCCGAAATCGCGAGGAGAGTGCTACAACCTCCGCTGCCTGCTGGAACAAGGGAGAGGAAGGTCTTCATCGAGTACCGAACGTGTGACCGACTGCGGAAGTGCTGCCGGAACGCAGCACCGAAAGGATCGTCTACGCTATCTTGAGATCGGCAAGAGTACGACTACATCACCCACGAGAATCTGCTCTCGTGAACCACTTTGGATCTTCGAGGGTTAGTATTCTATCGACTCGTTGCTACAATCTAATAGATAGATCTTTGCTTGATCATAGAATGGATCTTGATTGTGTGTTCACGGGGTAGAATTTTCGAACCCCTACAGGCCCTACCTTTGGTTGCCCTGGGCGGTGGAGGGGTGAGAGAGAGAGGTATCTGGTCGTGGCAGGGGAGAAGAGGCGGAGTGGGGTGCTGTTGCACTTTAATGCTAGGCTTTTGTTAAATGGACATGTCCCACTAGTACAAAACTTGCTATTTAGAGACGTCAATTTCCCATAGGCCTTAGACGGTTTCTCGTTTCGGCTCAAGCACACAGCTTTTAAGAGCACACCACTTGGGATGGTTTTTCTTTGTGGCTCTAAGATACGTTACCTCAGACGGTGGAAAAAGTAAAACGCCTCTAACATGTACGAGTTGGATATGTCTAATATTTCTGACCGCTTGCAAGAACTCCTTAACCTCAGACGGCCTGTACTGGGGACCGTCTCCAATAGTGAGGCGACCTGAGTAGGATTCTAACAGAGACCGTCTCCAAACTAATGTGCCTCGAAGCGGATTTTTAAAGTGATCGTCTCCAGTGTGTGTAGACAACTTTAAATAGTAGCATGCTAATTCAAACTAGATCATAGCTGATGTGACACATAATCTTGATTCAACAGCCAGATAGACTGATTAACTCAATAACATATATATGGTTGGAGAAATCCATACAAATTTATCCATTACACGTTATGGCGCTACATATATACAAAGTGCATTACATAAATAAATCAACTAGCATAATTATTACTCTCTAAGAAACCAGCATTGCACTTATAATGGGCCACCCCCGGAAATTGCTGAACTAGAATATGTACCTCTCCATTATCTTTTTCATCAAAGCGAAAAAGGACAATGCTATCATGCTTTAGGTTGAAGCTTCTCACAACCTTTTCCCATCCAGTCATCAAGATTGCATTGGACCCAGCTCCTATCTTCATCCTAACCATCTTTGGCTTTTTGCTCTTCATTTCCCAAACATGGACATGAATAGGTTCATTAAGGACATTCTTTAGGTATTTTCTTGTGAACTCAGCTCCAAATGTGTGGGAAAGTATAGAGAATGGAAGAATTAGCATGCTTGTGATTACTGGAAGTATTTAAATATCATAATGTAGCTTGTTGTTGAGAACATTATCAAGAATATATCATCTTACCAGGTTGCACTTCTTTTTCATGATAGATTAATAGGGCAGCCTGTAGATGTAGTACTCCCTCCGATCCACATTATTATCACTGAAATGGATGTACCTAGACATATTATAGTGCTAGATACATCCATTTGAATGACAAGTAATATGGATTGGATGGAGTACTTGATTTCTAGTGGAAATTCGGGAACACACCAGTCTAAGAGGAAGTCTACATGAACTTCTTTAAGATACATGTCATTTCCAAAAAGGCTCTACTTATCAAAATTAGTGTCCCCCTTGTGTTGAGTCCCTGATGCAACAACTAATCAATATCTACCGTCTAAATGCATACAAAATAGATGACTATAATTTTGATGTTCTTTTGATACCTCTAAACTCAATCCTCTCAGTGGGCTCTTCATCTTATGACTGGAATCCAAAACCACTAAACGTAAAGCGAAAACTTTTGTCTCCAAATAGCTTTATTGCATCGTTACTGCAGGTTCCCATCTTTTAAATAGATACATACAAAGAGCATCTTAATACAATCAAGATGTAGAGAGACCAATGAAGTGACAGTTAAATCTCTATTGCTAGAAGTGAAAATTGCAGATTTTGATATTTATACAAGGGGAAAAGAGTTGGGACAGATGTTGGCCGCCTAGGGGAGACTCTCCAATGGCGCCATCGGGTCTTTGCTACTTGTTAACAATGAACCTTAAAATCGATAAGAAAATTGTAAAGTTCCATGGAAAGATTGCTAAATCGAACCTGCTAATTTAGGGTTTGGGGGGTTTGGTTTTCACGCATACCTATGTGGACGACAAAGGGGTCCTCGGAGGTGAGGGAGAGCGTCGACATCATAAGGGACCGGAGGCGGCGGCGGTGGAGAGGCAGGAGACCAGAGGCGGTGGTGATGGAGAGGCAAGGGACCAGAGGCGGCGGTGGTGCAGAGGAAGGGGACCGACGACGATGATGGTGGAGAGGAAGGGGACCAGTGGCGGTGGTGGACAGTGGTTTGGGCAGGCGGGGAAGAAACAATGTGGCACAAATCTGAAATATTTGTCCAAATATTTTCTGCCAAGTACTAGCCTCAGACGGCTGCAAGTGTAAAACGTCTCTAAGAACATCCGTTCTCTGAATATTTCATATTTTTTCACCGGGAAAATTCCCATTTTACAAGTTTATACCATTTTTTAGAATTATTAAAACAATTTAAAAAGGTTCACTGCGTCATTGTGACATCAGCACATGGGCAGGATTGTTTTTCACTAGGGCAGAGCTTAGCCACAGTGGTTGACCGGTCGGGCAGTGCTCAAGCAAGGATGATGATATGGCAAGTTAAGTTGTATTGAAAAGTAACCCTTAGGCATGCTCGACAATTTAATCGGGCATCCGAGGGGTACAATCCCTAAGATCCATTCTAGCACGAAAATACAAATAATATATCAAAATGTTCAGAAAAATGAGAACTACATATTTAAGCTATCATCATGCATTGTTAATCAACTTTCATAACAATTTTAATTAGAAAAACAAATACACCTGCTCAGATGTATCCGGAGTTCTTCTGAATTAGGGTTTATACCCCTCGGAACCCCGATTAAATGGTCAAGCATACCTTAGGGTTACAGCTCAATGCAATTTAACTTGTCATATCATCATACTTGCTTGAGCATTGCACCAATGCCATGTGTTGATTGTTTCCCCCTCTCTTTCTGGAGTCTGCTTCTTCTCGGTAGAATACGATATCGAGATCTAGATCGAAGACCGAGATCAACACCATCGAAGCTCTAAGAACAATACTTGGCCAACTATAATCAAGTCAAGTGCTAGATGTCTGAAGCTCTGCTTTCTGGTTATCTACAGGCAAAGGAAAGCATAGCCCCACCATGATATAATCCTATGATTTCGAAAGCATTTCAATTCCTGCCATGATGCATACGATTCTACTGTGGTATTTTATCGACAGATAAAGTATCATATCTATTGCATTACTCCCTTTGAGCTTATATATACCTGATCCACTGCTCCTAGCATAACTATGTAAGATCCCTCCTTTATAAAGGAAAATGATCCGTGTGTTTACAATGCTAGTCCCTGGATCAATAGCTAGCATCCACAGTTAAGATGTAATATCAAGAAACAAAGGTCATAATACAACTTTATAACCAGGAATAACATAATTTTATTACATCTTACATAGCTCATTTGGCTATTACATTACATTGCAGTAGAATATCTATAAGCATGGGGTCCTTCATCTTCAAAGTTCCACAGGCAAACATGTTGGTTGTAGACTTGTAATCCTAATCAATAAACTTCACTAATATCAAACAAACCTGCAACATAACAAGTTACAGCCACAAGGGTCAATACATTTGAATTGTATTGGCAAGTTTCACTACTATGTAGAATATAAGTGGATCCTATCAATACATGCATATTTGGCTAAGTGGGGTTTAGGCTCATTTGTAGAAAGCAATATAGTTTTATCCTATCTTTTCAAAATAGTTTTGATCTTTTGTCAAATCTTTCTGAACTCCTTGGAATCCACCAAGTGCTTCAAGTCTCTTGTTTTCACTTTCAAGTTTTACTTTTAGAAATTGGGATGTCAAGATTTCCCATAGCTTCAGGCCTTAGTTGCTCAGTATTGTCCATAACCGGGGACACGGCTAAGTACTTAGATTTTTATCTTCTGCAGAAGTTGTACACTTTACCCACATGACACAATCTCATCTTGTTGCCACCAGTGGCCGCTGGATAAGTACTCACCAAGATGGAGTACTGGCATATTGAGAATGTGACGAAGTCTTTCCATAGGGTCCTCCCAATACACAATGGTAGCTTGTCTTCAGGCACCAATGTAGGGTTTCAAGTTCCCTCATTCTAGTAACCTGAAGAGGCCAATGCATGGGTCTTCCACCATGTAGTTGACTAAGCCAGTGCCCATTTAGCATGTGGCTGTACACGGAAGCCACTGTACGAGAAACATGTTCAATCTCTAAGTCCCTGGGTGGTTTTCTTCTAGTGCACAACAAAAAGAGATTGCCATATAAACATGGTTCCTCTTGTTGCCACCTTGTCCAAAACTCGAGTATCCTTGTCCACCCAGGTGGTTCATTGAGTACTTGTTTTATTATATAAAACACAAGTCTTTTCCCAACTTCATATAATCTCAACATGTATCTCATCTCAATATATATAGCAGGGCTAAGCATATTACAACTACATTGTTTTCACTAAGGAATGTATAAGGGTATCCTATTAGGATTTAGCATAGCAAAATATAGTAGTCCTTATCATGCATGTTTCAAAAAATCCACTAAGTGTAATGAAAATAATAGGACTTGGATGATAGTGTCACTTGCCTTTTTGGTAGAGGATGTTGGTTCACTTCTTGATCTTGCTAATATCACACTCTTCTAACTTCACTACAAATCAATCAAGCAAACATAGATTCAACTAGCATTCCAACCAATATTCAAACAATTTATCACACATAAAATAATAGAAACTAAGTCATGCATGCAAGCATGCAAAAGATAGTTTTATTTGCAAAGGTGGTTTCTACTAGGCTCTATACATTGTAAGGTTCAAAGTGGTCATTTTCTAAAGTGGAAAAACCATTTGCAAAAGGGTTTTATCTATAAACCATTTTTAAATCAAATCATTATTTCATGTGGTGGAAAATGTTTTTAGCAAAGCAACAATTTTATATTGTTCACCAAATAAGTTGTTAATTCACAAAACTTGGTGTTTAGGGTCAGTAGGTTTGAATCAACACATTTTCCAAAGGTTTTTCTCAAAAATCATTTCCATATCAAAATCAATATTTTTATTTGACTAGAAATGAGCTAATTCAATTATTCAATCCTAAACTTCACAAAATACAATTTTAAATTCATAAGTTGGTTCCTAAGGTCAGTAGGTTCACCACAAACCTTTTTGCAAAGATTTCAACCCCAAAATCATTTTGGAATAAATCTTATATCCTAAACAAGCATACATAAGTTTCTGAAAAAACAAACATTTTACCAGAAGCTTTTTACTAAACAAAGTTCATGGTTGGCTAGGACTTGTTTTTCTGAATCCATTGATATAAAGTTTGCAAAAATTGGACGTGTGGTTTGAAAGTTATGCAATTTACAAGTTTGTATCTAAATTAGATTCAGAGTTTTGTTTTAAATCAAAACCAGTCCACGTGGCTCAATCTCATTGGCCGGTACCAATTCGGGTGGATCGACTTATGTGGTGCGTTAGATCTCACTTAAATCATATGGCGTAGATCGTTTCGTACCCATTTGTTATAATCTAATCTTAACCAGACGATTTCGATCTAACGTCTACAGCGAGGCTACCAGGAACTGGCGGCGCTGCGCGGCGGCTGGCGGTGGTGTCGCGGCGATTCTAGGAAGCAAGGGGAGAAACGGGTGTGCTCACCGTGCTCGCGAGGTCGAGGTGACGCTCAACGCGTGGTCGGCTTGGCAAGGGGCGCTCAAGGACGGTGGCAATTCCTCGCCGGAGTAGGAGGCGACGTCAAGTGGCTCTGGAGGTCGTCGAGGGCGACGCTGTGGTTCACTCCGAGGCAAAACAAGGACACAGTTAGACGCGGGTGAGTGTGGTGTTCACGCGAGTATGATTGAGAGGGCTCGGGGTGGTCGGCTCTTACCAGGAAAGCTCGTCGGAGGCGAGACAGACGGCGGCGGCGACGTTGAGCTTGTCCTTGCCGACACTCTGGGGCGAGCGCGGGCGAACGGAAGGCACTGACAGGTGCGCGCTGGTCTCAGGAGCAAGCTCGAGTGCTCGGAAAGGCGAGGCGAGGCTGGACAACACCGAAATTCACTGGAGAAGCTCGTCGGAGCAGTGACGGTGTGGGGGCGAATTGGGGCAGCCTAGAGGCAGAGGGGAGGAGCTGCTTGGGGAAAAAGAGAGAGGGAAGAGGGGCAATTTAACGGGCGTAGTCAGTGCAAGGAATTAAGGACGTCTTCAACGCGTATTCATCGCCAGAGTAAATGGCAGCAACGGCAGGGCGTGGTTTGGGGGTTGAAGACGACGGTGAGGTGGCAGTGGGGTCTGGGCGTCAGCGAAGGAGAGAAGGGCGCGGAGGGGTCCGTCCGTCAGTCGCTGAGTGGGTGCGTGTCTGAGTGGAAAACGATTCGCGCGTGGGGGTCTAGTTGGGCTGGAGCTGGGCTTGCTGGGCCAGATGAGTTGGGCTGAGCTTGATTCATTTTTTTATACAGTAAACTTTTCTTTTTCTATTTGATTTTCCTGTTTTGATTTTCAAACAATCAATTCAAACATTCAAATCAAATCAAACTTCCACCACACTTTGTATTGAGTTTAGTTCTGTTTAACAACACAAACCAAAGACCAATATAAAATAATATTTTTATTCTTTTAGGATCTATTTAATAATTAAATAAAATATACCTTATTAATTCAAATAGGATTTGTTTTATTTAAAATCTCCATTTGAAATCTAAATAATATCAAAACCAAATCAGTAGGTTTTATAAATATAAAATACTTGGAAAACTTGTTTAAAATAATTTAACAAGTTTTGATGTTTAATTGAAATGGTAAAACCTTTATTTTTAATAAAATTGGATATTAATAAATCCTCATTATTTTATTTAAATAGACCTTTACACTTTTAATCAAAACAAAATATTTTATTTCAAAACTTGGCCAAGGTTTAATTTGGCTCTATAAAAATAGTCCTTATTTATATTTCTACCTTTTCATTTGAAAACCAAATCTTTTTATTAAAAGATCCAAAAATAGTAATTTCACTTATTTAAAATTTTCTTTATTAATTGTTTATCTTTTCAAATCCCTTTAGGTTTTGTTTGATCAAAAATAGGTTTGAAGGTTTCCAATTGGAATCAAAAGTTTCTTCTCACCCTAAAATCAACAAAGTTTTATTTTATTCATTTATTTTTCACATAACAAGATTTGGAAAATCTTGGGATGTGACAGGCTACCACCCTTAAAATAAATCTTGTCCCGAGATTTGGGAAGGCTAGGGTTACAAGTTGGCTCAAAGCATCTAGGGTACTACCACCCTTAAAAATTTTCCAACTAGATTACATATTGGCTTGCTTGGGATCTTGGGGAAACTTCTCTGGGCAAACATCTGCATAGTGTCCTTTGTTTCCACACATGAAACATGTGACAAGGCTGAGATCCTTCATAGGCTTGTTTATCTTGTGCTTCATCTTTTCTGGACAGTTGCTTGCATAATGTCCTTGGTTACCACAATTGTAACATGTGATAAGTTTGAGTTCTTCACGTATCTCTTGTGGACAGGTTGCTACATAATGGCCTAGCTCTTTGTAGTTGTTGCACCATACTTGGCCAATCTCCTTATACTTCTGTTTCTCTGGGCATTCACTGGCATAGTGTCCCATTTCTTTACAATGATTACATTGCACATGTCTTTTGTCCTTCTTTTTCTTGGGTTTCTCCAAAGCTAGGAGTGCATCTAGTTCATGTTCTTCATATGTTATCTCATAGGTAGGAATGTCTACTGCTTTCTTGGACCTTCTATTGCTCCTTGGATAATTCATATGCCTCTTCTTTGGTCCTTTAAATTGGGTCGTATTGCATGGAGGTATAAGTGGAGATTTTCCTTTGTCCTCATCCTTTTTGGTAGACTTAGCTCCCTCTTGATAGTTTGCAATCAGTTGTTGCACTCCACCTTGTTTCCTTTGTTCAACTATGGAATAGATGGGGCATTGGATAGGGACATGATTATTTCCTTCACATAGGTAACAAGTAGCTTGAGAGGTGGGACATTGGCCAACTGGATGTTTCTCTTCACAGTTGGGGCATTGATCTCCATGCTCCTTGGAAGTGCGAACCTTGTCTCCACAAATATTGCAAGCTTTGGTTCCTTCTAGAATAACATCTTTGTCATGTTTGTTGTCACAAACTCCTTTGGAAGAGCTGCTTTCCATGTTGATCATTTGATCTGTCACCTTATGAAACAATTGGGCTTGGGTTTCAAAAAACCTTTGCATGGTTGGATCTTCCCCACTCGTGTTGGCTATGAATTGAGCTGTCACTTGGTTCAACTGGTTTTGGGTTGCTATAAGTTCTCTCATGTTGTCCTCTTCGTTGTTGTTGGTGTCATCAACCTTGATGTTGGAGTCTCTTGGAGTAGTCATCTGTTTGGGATGAATTGAGATTAGAATAGCAAGATATTTCTAAGGAATTGATTCTAATCACACACATCACAATTCACACAGGCAATGTGCAAGCAATCACAAACAAACACCCCTTTCAAACACAAGTTTCAAGCATATTTTTAGGCAACCAAAAATATTTTTGTTACACCACATAAGTTGGTGGGTTTGACTTGAACAAAATATGGTGGTCCATCTATATGGTTCACTTGTGATCTTTCCATCCTTCTTGGTTGATCCTTCTTTCTTGAGATCATGGTTTCCTTGGGAAATCTCTTGGTCACAAACTTCAAAGGTGAGGATGTATCTTTCTAAGTTGTGTTTCCTTAGTCTCCAAATCTTAAGCAAGATTTCTTGTTTCACTTGTCCTTAGTGACATCCAAGATTGAAGTCCTTGGTGAGAATGCTGAAGATGTTGAAGTCATTAGAGTAGAAGATGTTGAAGTCATTAGAGTTGAACAAGTCCTTAGCTCATGGTGAAGTCTTTGGCCATGGGGTAGGCTTTATCCATCAATTTGAAATAGAAGAGATGTAGAATCAAAACCAAAATGGTTGAGGGAAATAGTTTACAAGATTGTTTGTATATAAGTTTTGGAACAAATACAACTCCTATTTTCCTAAGAGGTTTTGTCCAATCCTAGGGTTACAAATCCTACAGGCAACACAATGCTCTGATACCATCTGTAATATCCCTCCTTTATAAAGGAAAAGGATCCCTGTGTTTACAATGCTATTCCCTGGATCAATAGCTAGCATCCACAGTTAAGATGTAATATCAAGAAACAAAGGTCATAATACAACTTTATAACCAGGAATAACATAATTTTATTACATCTTACATAACTCATTTGGCTATTACATTACATTGCAGCAGAATATCTATAAGCATGGGGTCCTTCATCTTCAAAGTGCCACAGGCAAACATGTTGGTTGTAGACTTGTAATCCTAATCAATAAACTTCACTAATATCAAACAAACCTGCAACATAACAAGTTACAACCACAAGGGTCAATACATTTGAATTGTATTGGCAAGTTTCACTACTATGTAGAATATAAGTGGATCCTATCAATACATGCATATTTGGCTAAGTGGGGTTTAGGCTCATTTGCAGAAAGCAATATAGTTTTATCCTATCTTTTCAAAATAGTTTTGATCTTTTTTCAAATCTTTCGGAACTCCTTGGAATCCACCAAGTGCTTCAAGACTCTTGTTGTCACTTTCAAGTTTTACTTTTAGAAATTGGGATGTCAAGATTTCCCATAGCTTCAGGCCTTAGTTGCTCAGTATTGTCCATAACTGGGGACACGGCTAAGTACTTAGATTTTTATCTTCTGCAGAAGTTGTACACTTTACCCACATGACACAATCTCATCTTGTTGCCACCAGTGGCCGCTGGATAAGTACTCACCAAGATGGAGTACTGGCATATTGAGAATGTGACGAAGTCTTTCCATAGGGTCCTCCCAATACACAATGCTAGCTTGTCTTCAGGCACCAATGTAGGGTTTCAAGTTCCCTCATTCTAGTAACCTGAAGAGGCCAATGCATGGGTCTTCCACCATGTAGTTGACTAAGCCAGTGCCCATTTAGCATGTGGCTGTACACGGAAGCCACTGTACGAGAAACATGTTCAATCTCTAAGTCCCTGGGTGGTTTTCTTCTAGTGCACAACAAAAAGAGATTGCCATATAAACATGGTTCCTCTTGTTGCCACCTTGTCCAAAACTCGAGTATCCTTGTCCACCCAGGTGGTTCATTGAGTACTTGTTTTATTATATAAAACACAAGTCTTTTCCCAACTTCATATAATCTCAACATGTATCTCATCTCAATATATATAGCAGGGCTAAGCATATTACAACTACATTGTTTTCACTAAGGAATGTATAAGGGTATCCTATTAGGATTTAGCATAGCAAAATATAGTAGTCCTTATCATGCATGTTTCAAAAAATCCACTAAGTGTAATGAAAATAATAGGACTTGGATGATAGTGTCACTTGCCTTTTTGGTAGAGGATGTTGGTTCACTTCTTGATCTTGCTAATATCACACTCTTCTAACTTCACTACAAATCAATCAAGCAAACATAGATTCAACTAGCATTCCAACCAATATTCAAACAATTTATCACACATAAAATAATAGAAACTAAGTCATGCATGCAAGCATGCAAAAGATAGTTTTATTTGCAAAGGTGGTTTCTACTAGGCTCTATACATTGTAAGGTTCAAAGTGGTAATTTTCTAAAGTGGCAAAACCATTTGCAAAAGGGTTTTATCTATAAACCATTTTTAAATCAAATCATTATTTCATGTGGTGGAAAATGTTTTTAGCAAAGCTAAAATTTTATATTGTTCACCAAATAAGTTGTTAATTCACAAAACTTGGTGTTTAGGGTCAGTAGGTTTGAATCAACACATTTTCCAAAGGTTTTTCTCAAAAATCATTTCCATATCAAAATCAATATTTTTATTTGACTAGAAATGAGATAATTCAATTATTCAATCCTAAACCTCACAAAATACAATTTTAAATTCATAAGTTGGTTCCTAAGGTCAGTAGGTTCACCACAAACCTTTTTGCAAAGAATTCAACCCCAGAATCATTTTGGAATAAATTTTGTATCCTAAACAAGCATACATAAGTTTCTGCAAAAACAAACATTTTACCAGAAGCTTTTTACTAAACAAAGTGCATGGTTGACTAGGGCTTGTTTTTCTAAATCCATTGATATAAAGTTTGCAAAATTGGACGTGTGGTTTGAAAGTTATGCAATTTACAAGTTTGTATCTAAATCAGATTCAGAGTTTTGTTTTAAATCAAAACCAGTCCATGTGGCTCAATCTCATTGGCAGGTACCGCTTCGGGTGGATCGACTGATGCGGTGCGTTAGGTCTCACTTAAATCGTACGGCGTAGATCGTTTCGTACCCCTTCGTTATAATCTAATCTTAACCAGACGATTTCGATCTAACGGCTATAGTGAGGCTACCAGGAACTGGCGGCGCTGCGCGGCGGCTGGCGGCGGCAACGCTCACACGGTGGTGTCACGGCGATTCTAGGAAGCAAGGGGATAAATGGGTGTGCTCACCGTGCTCGCGAGGTCGAGGTGATGCTCAACGCGTGGTCGGCTTGGCAAGGGGCGCTCAAGGACGGCGGCAATTCCTCGCCGGAGTAGGAGGCGGTGTCAGGTGGCCCTGGAGGTCGTCGAGGGCGACGTTGTGGTTCACTCCGAGGCAAAACAAGGACACAATTAGACGCGGGCGAGTGTGGTGTTCACGCGAGTATGATTGAGAGGGCTCAGGGTGGTCGGCTCTTACCAGGAAAGCTCGTCGGAGGCGAGACAGACGGCGGCGGCGACGTTGAGCTTGTCCTTGCCGACACTCTGGGGCGAGCGCGGGCGAACGGAAGGCACTGACAGGTGCGCGCTAGTCTGAGGAGCAAGCTCGAATTCTCAGAAAGGCGAGGCGAGGCTGGACGACACCGGAATTCGCTGGAGAAGCTCGTCGGAGCAGTGGCGGTGTGGGGGCGAATTGGGGCAGCCTAGAGGCAGAGGGGAGGAGCTGCTTGGGGAAAACGAGAGAGGGAAGAGGGGCGATTTAACGGGCATAGTCACTGCAAGGAATTAAGGACGTCTTCAACGCGTATTCATCGCCGAAGTAAATGGCAGCAACAGCAGGGCGTGGTTTGGGGGTTGAAGACGACGGTGAGGTGGCAGTGGGGTCTGGGCGTCAGCGAAGGAGAGAAGGGCGCGGAGGGGTCCGTCTGTCAGTCGCTGAGTGGGTGCGTGTCTGAGTGGAAAACGATTCGCGCGTGGGAGTTCAGTTGGGCTGGAGCTGGGCTTGCTGGGCCAGATGAGTTGGGCTGAGCTCGATTCAATTTTTTATACAGTAAACTTTTCTTTCTCTATTTGATTTTCCTGTTTTGATTTTCAAACAATCAATTCAAACATTCAAATCAAATCAAACTTCCACCACACTTTGTATTGAGTTTAGTTCTATTTAACAACACAAACCAAAGACCAATATAAAATAATACTTTTATTCTTTTAGGATCTATTTAATAATTAAATAAAATAGACCTTATTAATTCAAATAGGATTTATTTTATTTGAAATCTCCATTTGAAATCTTAATATTATCAAAACCAAATCAGTAGGTTTTATTTGAAAATATAAAATACTTGGAAAACTTGTTTAAAATAATTTAACAAGTTTTGATGTTTAATTGAAATGGTATAAGCTTTATTTTTAATAAAATGGGATATTAATAAATCCTCATTATTTTATTTAAATAGACCTTTACACTTTTAATCAAAACTAATATTTTATTTCAAAACTTGTCCAAGGTTTAATTTGGCTCTATAAAAATAGTCCTTATTTATATTTCTACCTTTTCATTTGAAAACCAAATCTTTTTATTAAAAGATCCAAAAATAGTAATTTCACTTATTTAAAATTTTCTTTATTAATTGTTTATCTTTTCAAATCCCTTTAGGTTTTGTTTGATCAAAAATAGGTTTGAAGGTTTCCAATTGGAATCAAAAGTTTCTTCTCACCCTAAAATCAACAAAGTTTTATTTTATTCATTTATTTTTCACTAGGTCTAGCTTGTGTGCACTGCTAAAGCTTATATCTGTGTCCTGCTTAGCCATGCATAGCTGTTGAGTCTGGTCCATCCAGATGATGTATCAGATATAGAGAATCTAGTATGACAGCAGAACATGATGAGATGAGATCAGAGGTGATATGAGATCAAACATGCTAAGGCTTGTATAGGAGGCCACGGTGGGATGTGGTTTTTCTAGTCCCATGCTCACCACCCCTAGGACCCGATGTTCTTGCCTCTTGAACTGAGACGAGCATACAGCCACACAGGGTTTATGGGGACCCCTCGATTGCATAACTTGCCTAGTAGATTCCATGAGTCACATAGTTCGGGCGTTCCATTCGACATGCATTCTAGATATTCTCGAAGGCGATGAAGGAGGTGCATTCTTAATAGGTAGGTAAGGGTGGCCGACCTTTCTTGGGGTAGATAGCGCCCTGGTAAACCAACCTCGCCTCACATCTTTAAGGGACGGCTTCGGAATTTGACCCGTTACGGCGGAACCATCCTTATTGCATGACTCATGGTCTCGGTGAAAGCAAGGTAAAGGTCGTGTCCAACCACCCTCTGCCGGCCTTCCAAGGAAGAGGGCTAATCATTGTGGCATTAAGATAAGGTTAGTACATGTGGGTAAAGTTGTACACCCCTTCAGGGTAATAATCTTTTCGAAAATCCATGTCCGCGGTTATGGACAACTCGGGAATGGATGTGAGATCGTAGAGACCATGAACCTAATCGTAAAAACTTGGCAGATCAACGTGTTATTAAGGATGCTTCATCATGGGTACGAGGGGGTGATCCTAGATAAGGTTCATATAATGATGATTTGGTGGATATCAATGATATGATGATCAATATTTTCGAGATTTCGCTCCCTTTTCCCCTTTTAAAATATTCTGATTAGACGAGATTCTTCTCTCTCTCTTGTTTTATAAACAAAGATGGCTTTATGCAAAAAAAAAACTCCACCAGCCACAAGTCTTGTGGAGTACACCCTATACTCACCCTTTCTTTGTTGATACTTTTGGTAGAGTAAGTGTTCCCCTGAAGACGAGTTCTATACTATATCGACACCGACGAGTAGCTTGGGGTTCCCGGACGGCAGCCTAGTATCTATGGGCTAGGAAGCCATCATTATGCTTCAGGCCTCTTAGGCCATTAGTTAATTTTGCTATACTTAATAGCATAATTTGACTTCCGTTGTCTGATGTTTGTGGTCAGTTACCTCTTCTTGTAATAATTTGGTTCTCTGCTCAGTTATGATCTTGCTGTAATAAATTTTTGTGTCGTAGGGTCACTATTGTGTTATCGATTGTTCACTGGATATCCTCCAGCTCAAGGTTAAGCTTATGTCAGGCAGAGGTCTGGCATTTGATTAGCCCTGATCCCTGGGGTGTCACAGTGCCCTGGCGAAGGCACATCATCGAACTCACATGTATATGAGGGGTGTCGATGTTCTTCCAACTAAAATAGGATTTAAAGTTTCTTGAAAATGTATGATGATTTCTTAGACAAATATCTCTCAATTTTCTAAAATTTTTGATATATTATACATATTTTTCTAATTAAATATGAATTAGTTACGAATTTTACAAATTTATATCATATTCTGCCATTTTAAACATTATTAAAGGATTAATGACGTCACGCTTGCGTCAGCATACCCTAACACTAGACTTTCTGCACCGTGGTTGTTTCTACCCACAGCCACTGACTAGATGGCCCCAAACCAAGCTGGGTCCACCCTATGGCCATGTAGGCGCCACGTCAGACGCGGCGGCGGGACGAGGCAGACAGTGGTCGCCGCTGGCGACTCGGGCCACTCCAGCACGCGCGGAAGGGCGCGATGGAAAGTGCGTGAAGAGGCGGACACATAGAGGTGGTGCCCATTTGTGGTCATCGGAGCTTCGGCTCCGACGAGCTCCAACGGCGGCACGCGCAGGTGCCTGTGGTGGAGACGATAGAGAGTAAGAGGGAGGGGTTAGAGAGCACCAGGATGCCCAGAACCTCGCCAGGATTGAGACCGTGTGATCAGAAGGACGGGGCGTGGCCGGAATCGATGGTGAAGACAACAACCGACGTCGGGTAGGAGGTGTCGATTACGGTAAAGGAGAAGGCTTCGGCAAGCGCTGGCCAGGGGAATCGAACCAGTCAACCACAGTGGTCACCCCAGCTAGCTCAGAATGGCAAGGGGAGGTGGGAAATGGCGGTAACCCAAAGCTCGGACGAGCTAGGGTTCGGCGGTAGGGAAGAAATGGGGAAGGGATATGGTTTAGGGTTCGTCCTGGCGGCGGGTAGGGGTCTTATATACGACGGCAGCATTGGTAGCACGAATCTCCTCGCAGCGGTCATCGCAGCGACGCAGGGACGTCCGTGCTGGCCATAGCGAGCTGCTTCCGCGGTGGCATCCTTCTGGTGAGGAAGAATAAAGAAGTAAAGAGGCGAAGGGGTACCGGGATGGCTCCTAGGCCCTGGGTGGGCCATGCTGGGTTGCTACGGCTGCGCTACGCAGCCGAGAGAGAGAGAAGGGAGATGGGCCACGGCCCATTGGCGGCTGCTACTCTCTTTTTATTTCCAAACTCTTTTCTTTTTCTGTTTTTTCCATTTCCTGTTTGTATTTTCAATTTCAAATCTGTTTGGAACCATTTGTAAATTACCAAAGATTTAAAATACTTTAGAAAACATACAGGGCCCTTGAGACAATTTGGGCTCCTTATATTTTGGGTTTTTTTGAAATAGCAAAACCATTTTGAATATTTTTCAAAGAGAGGAAGAAAAGTAGGATTTAGGGTTTGCATTGTTCAAATTCTTGCTCTCATGCATATACTTTGTTGATTTAAACACATGCATGCAATGCTTAAGTACTATTTACAAACAATACAAACTTGGGTTGTTACAGCTCTACCCCTTATAAGAATCTCGTCCTGAGATTCCTAAGTTTTAGAAAAGAAGGCAGGGTACTCAGATCAAGGACGATCTTCTTGTTCCTAGGTTGATTCATCCTCAGAGTGATGAGACCACTGAACTTTTAGGAACTTGATGTTTTGACGACAAGTCTTGCGCTTGGTTTCATCAAGGATACGAACAGGATACTCATGGTAGGTCAGATCCTTCTGGAGATCAAGAGTTTGGTGATCAACACCACGGATAGGGTCTTTGAAGCAACGCTTGAATTGAGATACATGGAAGACGTCATGCACCTCAGGGAAGTTTGCATGCAAGTTTACCTTGCCTAGAAAGAACGTGAAAAGGACCAACATAGCTAGGAGCTAGTTTGCCTTTGATGCTGAAACGATGGAGACCCTTTAAAGGAGTGACCCGAAGATAAGCTTGGTCACCAACTTCATATTCAACATGTTGATGGTGAAGATCATGATAGATTTTCTGGCGAGATTGAGCAGTTCGCAAATGATCTTGAATAATACGAACTTGATCTTCTGCTTCCTGGATCATATCCGGTCCAAAGATCTTTCTTTCGCCAATTTCTGACTAGTTCAAAGGAGTACGACCGGTTCTTCCATATAAGAACTGGAAAGGTGCCATTTCTATACTTGACTGATAACTGTTGTTGTAGGAGAATTCTGCAAAAGGTAGGCATTTCTCCCAGTTCTTGTCAAAAGATATGACACACGCTTTAAGCATGTCTTCAGGGATTTGATTCACTCTTTCGGTCTGGCCACCGGTGCTAGGATGATAAGCTGTACTGAAGGAGAGGCGAGTTCCCATAGCAGTTTGGAAAATTGTCCAGAAACTTGAGGTGGACAAACTCCCTCGGTCAGAGACGATTTTCTTCGGAATCCCATGAAGGACAACTATTCGAGAGATATATAGATCTGCTAACTTACTAACATTAATATTCTCACGAACAGGTAGGAAGTGAGCAACCTTGGACAGAAAGTCAACGATTACCCAGATGGCATCATGTCCCTTTTGAGTCTTAGGAAGACCAGTAATTAAATCCATACCAACTTCATCTCATTTCCACTCAGGGACTACATGTGGTTGAAGGAGACCAGCGGGTCTTTGGTGCTCAGCTTTGATGCGACGGCAAATGTCACATTCAGCAACAAAACGAGCGATATCCTTCTTCATACCAGACCACCAAAATCTTTGATGAAGATCCCGATACATCTTGGTACCTCCAGGGTGGATAGAAAGAGGTGATTCATGAGTCTGTCAGAGAATTAGATCCCTCAACTTTGTTCTCTTTGGCACTACCATACGGTTACCAAAGTAAACTACTCCTCAATCATCAATTGAGAAACATTTAGCAACTCCGCTAGCAATGTTCCTTTTTATCTCAGCAATCTCAGAATCATATTTCTGGGAAAGCTTAATTTCATCCTCTATAGAAGATTTCACTTCAAGGGTAGAAAGGAATCCACGAGGAACTACTTCAAGATTCAATCGAGCAAGTTCCTGATGAAGAGAAGGTTGAGATTTTTTGATCATCAAGTTGTTGCAGTAAGACTTATGACTTAATGCATCAGGAACATTATTAGCTTTGCTTGGTTGATAGTTGAGACCCAAATCATAGTCTTTGATGAATTCTAACCATCTTCTTTGCCTGAGGTTCATATCAGGTTGTGTGAAAAGATACTTCAGACTCTGATGATCCGAGTATAACTTGCAACGACTACCGAGAAAGTAATGTCGCCATTACTTAAGAGCATGAACAACAACTGCAAGCTCAAGATCATGAGTTGGGTAGTTATTCTCATGTGGTTTTAGATGTCGGGAGGCATAAGCCACCACATGCCCATCTTGCATTAGCACACATCCGAGACCTTGGTGAGAAGCATCACAGAATACAATAAAGTCTTTGCTAGTGTCTGGGAGAACCAGCACCGGAGCAGTTGTTAACTTTGTTTTCAACATCTAGAAGCTCTCTTCAGCCTTACCAGACCATTCAAACTTCTTATCCTTCTTAGGAAGATCAGTCATCAACTTTGCAATCCTTGAGAAGTTCTCGATGAACCGACGGTAATAACCAGCCATCCCAAGAAAACTTCGGACATCCTTAACGGATTTTGAAGATATCGAGATCCTCAAGGTTCTAGACAAGTTTCCAAACTGCTATGGGAACTCGCCTCTCCTTCAGTACAGCTTATCATCCTAGCACCGGTGGCCAGACCGAAAGAGTGAATCAAATCCTTGAAGACATGCTTAGAGTGTGTGTCATTTCTTCTGACAATAACTAGGAGAAATGACTACCTTTTGTTGAATTCTCCTAGAACAACAGTTATTAGTCCAGTATAGAAATGTCACCTTTCCAGTTCTTATATGGAAGAACCTTTCGCACTCCTTTGAACTAGTCATAAACCAGCAAACAAAATCTCTTTGGACCGATATGATCCAAGAAGCATAAAATCAAGTTCGTATCATTCATGATCGTTTGAAAACTGATCAGTCTCGCCAGAAAATCTAGCATGATCGTCACCATCAACATGTTGAATATGAAGTTGGTGATCAAGCTTATCGTCGGGTCACTACTTTAAAGGGTTTCCACCGTTTTGGCATCAAAGGCAAACTGGATCACGACGGTGTTGATCTCAATCTTCAATATCAATCTTGATTCTGATATAGTATTCTACCGTAGAAGAACCAAACATCGAAAAGAAAGGGAAACAGTCAACACATGGCATCAATGCAATGCTCAAACAAGGATGATGATATGGTAAGTTAAGTTGCATTGAAATAAACCCTAAATCATGCTCGGCCAATTTAAACAGGGTCCGAAAGGTGCAAACCCTAGAACAGATGAGCAGCCCAACAGTTTCTAACCTTGAATTGAACTGAAAGTTTGCCGGGTCAATTCACCAGAAAGAGAGAGAAACAACTTGTAATTAAACTTGTACTCTGGATTTATTACTCATTCCAGAATCACCTGTGAGGGTTTACTATAGTCAGATAGTTTTCTGTTCCGAGTGACTCTTTTGTTTCAAAAGTAGTGTCACGACCCGGGATCAAGGCTAGACAAATACCAGACCCTCATCTGATATAAGCCTAACCTAAATTCTGAAACATGCAGGGAAATATCGGTAACATTACAGAACATACAAACCATACATTAATAAGGTAAACTCTTAAGAGAGTTACAAACTAGTCATACAAGCCAGGGGTCAAAGACCCATCATTACATCAAACAACAGAAGCAAACAAGTTGTTCTAAACAACAAACTTAGTAAAGGCCTAATATGCCTTAAACAAAAGTAGAGACCCTTCCATAGATCCTAGGCTGCTGCCCGGGAACCCCGACTACTCATCGATATCGACGTAGAAACCACCTTCCGTTGGAGTAGCATTATCTGTATAAAACATCAACGAAGCAAGGCTGAGTACAAGGTGTACTCGGCAAGACTTATTTCTAGTGGAGTTGTTTTGCATAAAGCCATCTTTTGCTTTCAAAACAAGATAGAGAAGAAACTCGTCTAGTCATATCATTTTCAAAAGGGGATAAGAAGACTTTAACTCTAGCTCTTAAATTCATCTTTGATATCCACAAAAACCATCATCAACAGAGCAGCTCTTCCCGGACTACCCCCTCAACAACCCGAGGAAGTATTCCGGGTCTCACTTTAGTTGGCAAGTTTTATCATTCGGTTATAGTTCTCTATGAGCTTCACGTCCGTTCCCAAGTCGTCCATAAACCGTGGACACGGCTTTTCTAAAAGATTAATAACCCTGCAGGGGTGCACAACTTTACCCACACGTACCAACCGTTTATTAATGCCAAATTATTAGCCCTCTTCCTTGGAAGGCCGGTAGAGAGTGGTTGACCACGACCTTTACCCTGCTTTCGCCGAGACCATGAGTCACGCACTAGGGAGATGCCGCCATAACGGGTCAAGTCCCAAAGCTGGTCCCTAATGATGTGCGCAGGGTTCAAGATTACGGATGCCGGGCATCTCTTGTTCCCGGCCACGCTTACCTACCTTTCATGAATGCACCTCCTTCACCTCCACTCAAGAACAACCAAGATGCGTATGTCGAATGGAAATCCCAAACTATGTGACTCATGGAATCTACTAGGCAAGTTAGTTGGCCGAGGGGGTTTCCAGGCCCTTGTGTGGTTATACGCTCGTCTTGGTTCAAGAGGCAAGAACATCAGGTCCTAGAGTTGGCAAGTATGGGACTACAAAAACCACAACCCACGTGGCCTCCCATACGAGCCTTAGCATGTTTATCATTCATCTCTGATCACATCATCACAACCTACCATACTAGATTCATTCGCATCTCCGGTGCATCACTTGAATGATCAGCATCGAAACACTAAGCATGGCTAAGCTTGACCAAACTTGTGGCACTAGAGACACTCATAAGCCAGACCCTAGTTATGCTAAGAGCGGTGGATAAGGTAATATAGTTCATAAAGGATAACATGCATCAGATAGGATTACTCTGTCTACTCATAAAAGACTATTTGAACCGGATGCATATGACGAGAAAGAAATACTTTGTAATCATAGGATTCATATGTATGAGTGGGGCTTCGCTTGCCTTGTCCGTTGTTGGACTGGTACTGCTCTTCGGTGGCATTGACTTCAGCTTCGGGTTCGGCTCCTAATCGCGAGAACCAATCACTAGAAAAGAGAAAGCAACACTCAACGCATGGCATGTGCAATGCTCATACAATATGGATGATATGACAAGTTAAATAGTGTTTGATTGAACCCTAAGGCATGCTTGATCACTTTAAAGGGGTTCCGAAGATCCAAACCCTAAAACAGGGAGATCACCGGAATCACCTGTGGGGTTCAATTGGTTCTTCTAATTAAACTTGATGTCAAAGTTGATTAACAATGTATGATTATAGCTTAGTTGGATAGGTTTCATTTTTCTAAACATTTTGGTATATTATTTGTGTTTTTATGATTTAAAATGAATTAGTTATGAATTTCCCAAATTTTAATTCATTTTAAACATTTTTGGAATATTTAAATTAGTTTCCAAACTTGGGCCCACATGTCAGATTTTTAATCATTTCAGAAAATAATAAAACTCTTACATGTATGGCCCACCTATCAGGGATTTTCTATTTCCAGAAATGATTTACTAAAACATTTGAAATAATAAAAATAGATAATATTGCACCATGCTGATGTCATGCTGATGTCAGCCATGGAGCTCATCCCAGATCGAGCTCGGCCTACGCGGTAGGAGGCACGCGGGCGAGCAAGCGCGGGTGTGTTGGATGTGGGATTGCACGCTGAGTCGAACGGGGGCAGCACCGCCAGGAAATGGTCGCTGGAACAGTGCTCCCGACGAGCATCTGCGGCGGTGCTTGGTGGCGCTCGGCTGGAGATCGAACGAGGAAGGAAGGAGAGAAGAGGAGGGGTCTGGCGTGACCAGCGGCTCACCACGAGCACTATGGAGGGGTTGGCGGAGCTCGAGGAGGACGGATGGTGACGAATCTAGAGGTTGACTGCAGCGGCCGACGGTGCTTTCGTGCTCGATTCAGGCCAGAGGAGGTCGTCCTTGCCTGCGTGCTTGGGGGAGGAGGACGAGGGGGACGAGGCGATGCTCCTGGTCACCTCAGCTGGGCGAGGGGTGCTCGGAGACGGCGGTGACTGGCGGTCCTGGTGGCTAGGGTATGGTCCCCGCGAGGAAAGGAGAGGTTAGAGAGGGGGAGAGTGCGTGCTAGGGTTCTCTGGCGGCGTCGGCGAGATATTTGTAGGCACTGGAGGGCGGCGACGCGTATCTTGACGCATCTCCGACGATAGACGGCGGCGGACGCGCCATCGAGCTGCTGCTCGTCGTCGACGAAGACGACGCGAAACAGAGAGGCTGAAGCGGTACGGGGCCGGGGACGGGCTGCTGCTGGGCCAGGCTTGTGCTCCGGGTGGGCTTCCTGCTGGCGCCAGGGAGAGAGGAGGATAGGTGGGCTTGGCCCTGGGTGGGTTAGAGATAGATTTTTTTTCCAGGAATTTTTTTCTATTTCTATTTCTGGTTTCCCTTTTGTAATTTGAATTTCAAATCTGTTTTGAATCTTTTCAATTTTACAGAAACTTTTGCATAACATATGGAAACAATAAGGAGCACTTGTAACTATTTGAGCTCCATGCATTTGAGAATTTTCAAAATATGAGAACCATTTGAATTGATTCAAAGAGAGAGGAAAACTATTAGGGTTTTTAGGGTTTTGTTGTTTGTTCTTCTTTGGTTAAATCTAAGTGCAAGTGTAATGCATGCATGAAATGCTCAAACACATCTTAATTATATTACACAGAAGGGTGGTATGTTACAGCTCTAAGCCACTTACAAGAATCTCGACCCGAGATTCCTAGGTTTTAGAAAAGATAGCAGGGTACTCAGACCGAAGATGATCTTCGCGTTCCCAGGTTGCTTCTGACTCAGAGTGATGAGACCATTGGGCTTTCAGAAACTTGATTGTTTGGCGACGAGTCTTGCACTCGGTTTCCTCAAGAATACGAACAGGGTATTCTTGGTAGGTTAGATTATCTTGGAGATCCAAAGTTTTATGGTCCACACCATGAATGGTATCTTTGAAGCAACGCTTGAGTTGAGACACATGGAAAACATCATGTACCTCTAGAAAAGTTGAAGGTAGATCCAACTGGTAGGCAAGCTCACCCCGCTTGGAGAGAATGCGAAAGGAACCAACGTAGCGAGGTGCCAATTTGCCTTTGATACCGAATCGATGGACACCCTTCAGAGGAGTGACCCGGAGGTAAACTTGATCACCAACTTCATAATGAACATCAAGATGATCATGATCGTAAATGGTCTTCTGACGAGATTGAGCGGCCTTCAGACGCTCTCGAATTATGCGAACTTGATCTTCTGCTTCTTGGATCATGTCCGGACCAAAGAATTGTCTTTCGCCGGTTTCTGTCCAGTTCAGTGGTGTTCGACATGTTCTCCCATACAGGAATTGGAAACGTGCCATGCCCAAACTGGATTGAAAACTGTTGTTATAGGAGAACTCCGCAAAAGGAAGATATTTCTCCTAGCTCTTTCTAAAGGATATGACACACACCTTGAGCATGTCTTCAAGAATTTGATTCACTCTTTCAGTTTGACCACCGATTTTAGGATGATAGGTTGTACTGAAGGAGCCATAGTTCCCATTGCTTCTTGCAAACTTTGCCAGAATTTGGAAGTAAACAAACTTCCACGATCATTGATGATCTTCTTGGGTACACCATGAAGAACAATGATCCGAGAGATGTAGAGATCAGCCATTTGGCTAGCACGTATAGTTTCTCAAACCGGAAGGAAATGAGCTACTTTAGATAACCGATCAACTATTACCCATATGGCATCATTTCCTGCTTGTGTCCATGGGAGTCCAGTGATAAAATACATACCAATTTCATCCCATTTCCACTCAGGGATTTTCAACGGTTGCAGAAGTCCAGCAGGCCTTTGGTGTTCAGCCTTTACACGACGACAAACTTCGCACTCTAGAACAAAGCGAGCGATTTCTGGTTTCATTCCACTCCACCAGAATCTTCGACGGAGATCTCGGTACATCTTGGTACCACCAGGATGGATAGACAGAGGGGATTCGTGAGCTTCCAGAAGAATTAGATCTTTGATTTTCCGACTGTTTGGAACAACTAGCCGGTTACTGAAGTATAGAATACCTTGATCATTGACGGAGAAACATTTGGATTCACCGCTTGCAACACGTTCTTTGATCTTGGTAACTTCATCATCTTGCTTTTGAGCTTCCTTGATTTGGTCCTCTAGGGAAGATGTTATTTCAAGGTTAGCAAGGAATCCACAAGGAACTACTTCAAGGTTAAGACGCTTGATTTCCTCATAGAGAACAGGTTGGGATTGTGAAATCATCAGATTTTTGAAATAAGACTTCCAACCTAGCGCATCAGCTACGACATTGGCTTTGCCGGGTTGATAGTTGAGACCCACATCATAATCTTTGATGAGTTCCAACCATCATCTTTGCCTGAGATTCGGATCTAGCTGGGTAAAGAGATACTTTAGGCTTTGATGATCCGAGTAAAGTTCACAACGGTTACCGATGAGGTAATGTCGCCATTGCTTAAGAGCATGAACAACAGCAGCAAGCTCGAGATCGTGGGTTGGATAATTGTTCTCGTGTGGCTTCAACTGCCGAGAAGCATAGAATACTACATGACCATCTTGCATCAACACATAGCCTAGCCCTTGAAGAGAAGTATCACAATAGATGATGAAGTCCTTGCTTGTATCCGAAAGAACAAGCACAGGAGCGGTGGTTAGCTTGGTTTTCAAAGTTTGGAAACTTTCTTCTGCCTTTTCTAACCATTCAAACTTCTTATCTTTCTTAAGAAGATCTGTCATAGGCTTGGCTATCTTGGAGAAGTTCTCGATGAATCGGCGGTAATATCCAGCCATTCCGAGGAAACTTCGGACTTCCTTGACTGAAGTAGGTGACTTCCATTCCAGAATGGTCTGAACCTTATCCGGTATGACAGTGACACCACTTGCAGACACGAAATGACCAAGGAAGACGAGCTCTTGTAACCAGAACTCACATTTGGAAAACTTGGCGTAGAGACGATGTTCACAAAGTTTAGTCAATACCAAACATAGATGTTCGGCATGCTCTTCTTCGGTCTTGGAGTAGATTAGAATGTCATCAATGTATACCACGTCGAACTTGTTGAGATACTCCATGAAGACGGAGTTCATGAGCCTCATAAATGTGGCAGGGGCATTGGTTAACCCGAAGGACATCACTGTATACTCGTAAAGACCATAACGAGTAGTGAATGTTGTCTTTGGGATATCTTCCTTTCTGATCTTGATTTGATGATACCCTGATCTTAAGTCCATTTTGGAGAAGACAGTGGCACCACTTAATTGATCAAATAGGTCATTTATCCGAGGAAGTGGGTACTTATTCTTAATTCTTGCCGCATTGAGTGGACGGTAATCAACCACCAATCTTGGAATATTTGTATCCCGCTTCTTGACAAAGATGGTAGGGAAACCCCAAGAGGATGTGCTAGGTTGGATGTATCCTAGACCCTCTAACTCTTCAAGTTGCTTCTTCAACTCAACCAACTCATGCGGAGGCATGCGGTAAGGTCTTTTGGAGATAGGAGCAGTTCCAGGAACTAGCTCAATGACAAACTCCACACTTCGATTAGGTGGCATGCCAGGCAACTCTTCGGGAAAGACATCCGGGAAATCACAAACTACATGGACATCTTGGATCTCGAGAGAAGGTAGGACATCCATGGCATACAACTCCGAGAAAGGTTTAAGAACTGCTGACGGAGACTTTGAACCATTAGTCCAATACTTGACAGTTATGCCAGCAGGAGAGGTCACAGAAACTGTTCTGAGTGCATAGTCAATGACGTCTTGATACTTGTTTAACCATGCGATGCCCACAATGACATCTATGTCAGTTGACTTGAGTGCAATGAGAGAAGTGGGAAACTTCTAGTATGCTATATCTAACTCAACCCCATGAGTAACCCAGATGGTCTGCCAACGAGACCCGGGAGTACTAATCTCTATAGGGAAGACATTGCTTCAAAAGGTATACCATGCTCCCGTGGAAACTCTTGTGATATGAATGTATGCGATGCTCCAGAATCAAACAAAACTGTTGCGAGAATTGAATTGACATGGAGCGTACCCAGAATGACGCGTGGATCTTCCTGAGCTTCCTCAACAGTGACATGGGTCAGACGACCATGTCCATCACCTTGAGATTAATCATTTTTCTTTGTCTGCTGATCATTGCATCCGGCAGCCCTTTGAGAGCACTCCCTTGAGTAGTGACCAGTCTGACCACAAGAGTAACAGGTAACCTCAGTGTGAGAACCAGTAGGAGGATGATAGTTTGATCCACCAGTATTTTCCTGTGCCTGACGAGAATTATTGCCAGAATACTTGGGTGCATAAGGAGCACGAGGCACATCACTGTATGGAATAAAGACACGGCGCTTCTTGTTACCAGAGGAAGAAGCACGAGAGTTTCCTTCTTCACGCTTCTGAGATACTTCCATATCCTTCCTTCCATTTTCCAAAGTAAGAGCCTGATTGTGCAGGTCCTGAAAAGACTGGAACTTAAAGGGCAGCAACTCATAACGAAGTGCAGGGTTAAGTCCCTTACAGAACAGTTCTTGCTTATCTTCATCATTGGTCACATCCCTGGTTGCATAACGAGCCAGGCGAGTAAACTCACGCCCATAGGCTTCAATATCCTTGCGCCCCTGAGTCAGATCCAGAAACTCCCTCCTTTTGAGATCCATGACGGGCTTAGGGATATATGAGGCACGAAATGCTGCAACAAACTCCTCCCAGGTAACGACATGTCCCTAAGCTTGCAGATTCTGAAAGCCTTCCCACCAAACACCAGCCTCACCTTCCAGTTGATAGGTGGCGAAGTTGACACGATCAGCGGGACGGACACGGAGAACACTGAACTTGCGCTCTATGGTGCGGAGCCAATCATCATCTTTAAGGGGCTCCTTGGAGTGGGTGAAGATTAGAGGAAAAGAGCAGATGAAATCTCCAAGTGTGACACAGTCGTCAGGACGACGTTCAGTGTTCTGCGCCACACGCTCTAGAAGGCGTTCATTCCGCAGACGGTTGGTCTCAATGTTATTGAGAACCTCAGCCATTGTGGAAGGTGGTAGAAGTTCCTGATCAGCATTGTTGTGTCCTCGACGGCCAACAAAACCACGAGTACCAGCCGGCATCCTGAGGAGAAAACAGAAACCATGAGAATGGATTCACCAAAAAAGGGTACAACAAAGGATGGCAAAACCATATCAAAAGATCATGGTAGAGGTGAACATGTGAAAGAAAACTATATCAATGCATTAAGTATGGCAGTAGAACAAGGATACAAAACGTATACACTACCAACTTAGATACAAACCATAACAATGGAATGCAAGCATGATATGATACCAACAAGTCACAAAAGAGTTAAGAGCGGAGTTGAAGGCATCCTAAGCAAAGTTGAAAAACAATGCTTCGGTTGCACGGATATATCTTGGAATCTCTGAGCCTTGCAACCAAGTACGGAGTACTAGGGAAAACAACCCAAACCCGTATATCCTAAGAGTTTGAAATGATAGACGAGAAGTGAAAACCTTGCAAAGCAAACGAGGTAAGATAACTCAGCAATAGAACAACCTTGGATAAGGAGTAAAAAGAGTCCTATTCAGAGTTTTGCAAATAGTTTTTAGCTTTCACGTAGTTTTCTCAACTCTAGACTCAACATCGACCAGCTAGAAGGGTTTCCTACAGGCAGTCCTGCTCTGATACCAAAATCTGTCACGACCCGGGATCAGGGCTAGACAAATACCAGACCCTCATCTGATATAAGCCTAAACTAAATTCCAAAACGCGTAGGGAAAGATCGGTAACATTACAGAACATACAAACCATACATTAATAAGGTAAACTCTTAAGAGAGTTACAAACCAGTCATACAAGCCAGGGGTCACAGACCCATCATTACATCAAACAACGGAAGCAAACAAGTTGTTCTAAACAACAAACTTAGTAAAGGCCTAATAGGCCTTAAACAAAAGTAGCGACCCTTCCATAGATCCTAGGCTGCTGCCCGGGAACCCCGACTACTCATCGACTTCGATGTAGAAACCACCTTCACTTGGAGTAGCATCATCTGTAGAAAACATCAACGAAGCAAGGCTGAGTACAGGGTGTACTCCGCAAGACTTATGGCTAATGGAGTAGTTTTGCATAAAGCCATCTTTTGTTTTCAAAACAAGAGAGAGAAGAAACTTGTCTAGTCAGATCATTTTCAAAAGGGGGTAAGAAGACTTTAAATCTAGCTCTTAAATTCAACTTTGATATCCACCAAAACTAGCATCAACAGAGAAACTCTTCCCGGACTATCCCCTCTACAACCCCGAGGAAGTATTCCGGGTATCACTTTAGTTGGCAAGTTTTATCATTAGGTTATAGTTCTCTATGATCTTCACGTCCGTTCCCAAGTTGTCCATAACCGTGGACACGGCTTTTCGAAAAGATTAATAACCCTGCAGGGATGCACAACTTTACCCACACGTACCAACCGATTCTTAATGCCAAATTATTAGCCCTCTTCCTTGGAAGGCCGGCAGAGAGTGGTTGACCATGACCTTTACCCTGCTTTCGTCGAGACCATGAGTCACACACTAGGGAGATGCCGCCATAACGGGTCAAGTCTCGAAGCCGGTACGTAATGATGTGCGCAGGGTTCAAGATTACGGATGCCGGGCATCTCTTGTTCCCGGCCACGCTTACCTACCTGTCATGAATGCACCTCCTTCACCTCCATTCAAGAACAACCAAGATGCGTATGTCGAATGGAAAGCCCAAACTATGTGACTCATGGAATCTACTAGGCAAGTTAGTTGGTCGAGGAGGTTTCCAGGCCCCCGTGTGGTTGTACGCTCGTCTTGGTTCAAGAGGCAAAAACATCGGGTCCTAGGGTTGGAAAGTATGGGACTACAAAAACCGCAACCCATGTGGCCTCCCATACGAGCCTTAGCATGTTTATCATTCATCTCTGATCACATCATCACAACCTACCATACTAGATTCATTCGCACCTCCGATGCATCACTTGAATGATCAGCATCAAAACACTAAGCATGGCTAAGCTTGACCGAACTTGTGGCACTAGCGACGCTCATAAGCCAGGCCCTAATTATGCTAAGAGTGGTGGATCAGGTAATATAGTTCACAAAGGATAACGTGCATCAGATAGGATTACTCTGTCTACTAATAAAAGATTGTTTGAACCGAATGCATATGACGAGAAAGAAATACTTTGTAATCATAGGATTCATATGTATGAGTGGGGCTTCGCTTGACGTGTCCGTTGTTGGACTAGTACTTCTCTTCGGTGGCATTGACTTCAACTTCGGGTTTGGTTCCTAATCGCGAGAACCAATCACCGGAAAAGAGAAAGCAACACTCAACACATGGCATGTGCAATGCTCATACAATATGGATGATATGAAAAGTTAAATAGTGTTTGATTGAACCCTAAGGCATGCTTGATCACTTTAAAGAGGGTTCCGAAGATCCAAACCCTAATACAGGGAGATCATCGGAATCACCTTTGGGGTTCAATTGGTTCTTCTAATTAAACTTGATGTCAAAGTTGATTAACAATGTATGATTATAGCTTAGTTGGATAGGTTTCATTTTTCTAAACATTTTGGTATATTATTCGTATTTTTCTGATTTAAAATGAATTAGTTATGAATTTCCCAAATTTTAATTCATTTTAAACATTTTTGGAATATTTAAGTTAGTTTCCAAACTTGGGCCCACATGTCAGATATTTAATCATTTTAGACAATATTAAAACTCTTACATTTATGGTCCACCTGTCAGGGATTTTATATTTCCAGAAATGATTTACCAAAACATTTGAAATAATAAAAATAGCGAATATTGCACCATGCTGACGTCATGCTGACGTCAGCCATGGAGCTCATCCTAGATCGAGCTCGGGCTACGCGGTAGGGGGCATGGGGGCGAGCAAGCGCGGGTGTGTTGGATGCGGGACTGCACGCTGAGTCAAACGGGGGCAGCACCGCCAGGAAATGGTCACCGAAATAGTGCTCCCGACCAGCATCTGCGACGGTGCTCGGTGGCGCACGGCAAGGGAGAAGAGGAGGGGTCTGGCGTGACCAGCGGCTCACCAAGAGCACGACGGATGGGTTGGCGGAGCTCGAGGAGGACGGACAGCGACGAATCGAGAGGTTGACTGCGGCGGCCGACTACGCTTTCGTGCTCGATTTAGGCCAGAGGAGGTCGTCCTTGCTCGTGTGCTTGGGGGAGGAGGACGAGGGCGACGAGGCGATGCTCCTGGCCACCTCAGCTGGGCGAGGGGTGCTCGGAGACGGCGGCAACTGGCGGTTCCCGGTGGCTAGGGTTTGGTCCCCGCGTGGAAAGGAGAGGTTAGAGAGGTGGAGAGTGCATGCTAGGGTATCTTGATGCATCTCCGGCGACAGACGGCGGCGGACGCGCCAGCGAGCTACTGCTCGTCGTCGACGAAGATGACGCGAAACAGAGAGGCTGAAGCGGTACGGGGTCAGGGATGGGCTGCTGCTGGGCTAGGCTTGGGCTCCAGGTGGGCTTCCTGCTGGCGCCAGGGAGAGAGGAGGAGAGGTGGGCTTGGCCCAGGGTGGGTTAGAGATAGATTTTTTTTCCAGGAATATTTTTCTATTTCTATTTCTGGTTTCCCTTTTGTAATTTGAATTTCAAATCTGTTTTGATTCTTTTCAATTTTACAGAAACTTTTGCATAACATATGGAAACAATAAGGAGCACTTGTAACTATTTGATCTCCATGCATTTGAGAATTTTCAAAATATGGGAACCATTTGAATTGATTCAAAGAGAGAGGAAAAAATATTAGGGTTTTTAGGGTTTTGTTGTTTGTTCTTCTTTGGTTAAATCTAAGTGCAAGTGTAATGGATGCATGAAATGCTCAAACACATCTTAATTATATTACATAGAAGGGTGGTATGTTACAAGTAGTTCAACAATCTGGTTTTGTTGATCCATATCTCTGCAACCGAAATCTCTACTTAAGCCATCTAGTAGATGTTCATATCTAAGTATGTTGTTATGTTCTTTCTGTTGGAACCTTCCTCTTTAGAAGCTTAAACTCTTCTGTGAGCTCCATGGTCACAAATCCTTATGAAGACCAGTTATCTAACAACTTGAAACTTCTCTTGTTTCCTCCGTTACCTTGATGTGTTTCATGTTGTCATCTCAGAGTTGTTTCTGAACAATCCATCCATGAGTTGACCATGAGATATTCTATGTGTTGTTTAGTGTGTTTCCCTCTTATATTTAGAGTGTCCTTGTTTCTTTCTCTCTTTGTCTCTCTTCTTACCTTTGGAATCTCGGGTCGAGATTCTCGTAAGGGGGATAGAGTTGTAACACCCTAGTTTTTAGTTATTTTATATTAGGGTTGTTTGTGCATTCATGAGCATCATAATTGAATTTGTGCATTAAACAAAATTCAAGTAAAAACCTAAACCTAGTTTCCCTCTCTCCTTGAAAGCAATTCAAAGAGGTTTTGAATTCTGAAATCACAAAAATAATGGGTCCAAATTGAATATAAGGGCTCTTGAGTATTTTACATACTTTACAAACCCTCTAGTATATTTGAATTATTCAAAACAGAATATAATTTAAATTAAATAAAGGAAAACAGAAATGGAAAAACAATTTTACAAAAAAATAAGAAAACCCTAGCTACCTGGGCCGATCCCACCCTGTTCCTCTCTTCCCTGTCGCCAGCGCGCAGAAGCCAGCAGCCGTAGCCGGCCCAGCACGGACCACCCCAGGCATGATACCGCTTCAACCCACCCTTCGTCGTATTCCTCCTCCTAGACGCACAGCTCGGTGTCGCCGGCACCGCTGTCGATCCCCACCGCCTGCATCCCGCCGTTCGTCGAGCTCCGAGGGTGGATAAGACCACCGAGGCACATCTCTCCCGTCCTTATACTCCTCCGCTCTCTCTCTCTCGACCTCCCTATCACAATTTCCCCTCTGGTCGAACCCTAGCCTCGGACCTCGTAGTCGCGCTGCCGCTAGAGCCCACATTGAGCCTCGCCAAGTAGCCCACGAGCTCCGCCTCGCCGTCTTAATCAACCTCGCCAATGGAATCAACCAGGGTCGCTTCCAATCGGCCACATCGACCTTGTCTTCCCCGAGCCCGACGTTCACCGCTATGGACCTTGCCGATGTTCTGGTCAACCTCCGGCCTCGCCATCACGTCTGTTAGCTTCACGGTGAGATGCTTGTCCTCAAGGACCCTTCCCCTTCCTCCCTCTCGCCCTGTATTGCCCTAGCCACGCAAGACCGACCCCACCACCGCAGAAGCTCTCCGCTGGCCACGCTCCAGTGACCAAATCCAGGCGGGGCTAGATCTGTCTTGCTTGCTATCCTAGCTCGGTTCGAACACACCCTATCGCGCGTCCAGGTATGCTCTGGTTCGCCACCGGTGACCACCGTCTGGTGGCTCCGCCGTGCATGAGGTGGCGCTGGCGTAGCGCCTGCGTAGCCTGCTAATGTGGCCTTGGCCCCACTGGTTAGCCACTATGGCTAAGCTCTGCCCTAGTGAAAAACAACCCCGCCCTTGTGCTGATGTCACAATGACGCAATAAACCATTTTAAATTGTTTTAATAATTCCAAAAAATGGTATAAACTTGTAAAATTCATAACTAATTATTTACAAGTCAGAAAAATACAAATAATATATCAAAATATTCAGAAAAATGAGATATATCTAAATAAGAGATAATCATGCATTGTTAATGAACTTACATGACAAGTTTATTTAGAACAACGTAGTAACCCCTCACAGGTGACTCCGGAGTTTCTCCGAATTAGGGTTTACAACCCTCGGAACCCTGATTACATTGTCGAGCATGCTTTAGCTGAAGGGAATATGCCCTGAGAGGCAATAATAAAGTGTTTATTATGTGTATTACAAGTATATGATAGATGTTTATTTTGCATGCTATAATTGTATTAATATGGAAACATTAATATATGTGTGTTTAATAAACAAACAGAAAGTTCCTAGTTGTTCCTCTCTGATAAACTAGCTCGTTGATTAACAAGATGATCAAAGTTTCCTGATCATAGACATTGCATGTTGTTAATAACAAGGTCACAACATTAGTGTAATGGTGTGATGAACATTCATCTGAAGTATATAATTACGATCAAAGTCATTGAGTTTATATTGCTATAACAACTTACGAAGTGATCCTAATCCTTAGACCATGAGATCATGTCAATCACTAACACCGGAAGAGTTTCTTGATAACATCAAACGTCACACCATAACTAGGTGATTATAAAGATGGATTCAGAACTACTAAAGTGTTATGTTGAGGCCCATGGATCGAGAGCGGAATTTGTTCATCCCGATGACGGATAGATATACTCTAGGCCCTCTCGGTGATATCACATTTATTAGCTTGCAAGCAAGTGATTTGATCACTAGAATGTTATATCACGGGAACGAGAAAAGAGTGCATGTCAGTAACGAGATCAAACTAGGTATGGAGATACTGATGATCGAATCTCGGACATGTAATATATCGTGAAACGAAAGGATTAAGATACTAGCGTAAAAGGTTCCGACGATCACAAGAAAGTCATCGTTGAATGTGTGGGAGTCAGTATGGGTCTCCAGATCCCGCTTCTGATTATTGATCGGAGAGGGGTCTCGATCATGTACGCATTATTCAAGAACCATAGGGTGGCACACTTAAGAGACACCGACATCCAAATGGAGCAAAAGTTTCATGCCGAAAAGAATAACAAGCGCAGGAATTTATTTCACTAGATACCGAAACAGGTTTTCGGGTGAAATTGTAGAAAGTGTTTTTGCATGTGAAATGAAATACTAGCAAGGAGTTATATGTGAATGTTTGTCATTAAAGTAATTGAAAAAATTCGGAATAAATAAAAGGATTTTTATTTAATGAGAGTTTGCATTAAATTTGGTGGAAATTTAATGGGTTTTTGAGTGGGATTTTGAGTGGAGGAAATTGAAAGGCTTTTGTGTGAGTGGAGTGTCCACCCACATGAATGAAAGAAGGGGAGGGGGCAGCCCCATGGCTGGGCGCATGGCCCCTTGGGTGCCCTCCCTCTCCCTATAAAAGGCACCCCCTCCTTACTTCTCACTCACACCTCCTCGTGAAGGATGTCTGTCCCCCTCTAGAATTTATCCCCCATGGTCTCGGACTAGCAAGATACATGTTACCGATGGCTATTCGGCAAGAAAGATTTGTTCTTCCACTGCATCGCTGGAGCGAGGAGGTGGAGGTTGCTCGGTGTCTTGTACGTGTGTGCGAGCACGGATGCGCAGCTGATTTGCGGTGCAAGGGCTTCATCTCGATCTTGAGATCGGCAAGAGATCGTATACATCAACCACGAGTTCAACTCGTTAAGCTTTGTTGGTCTTCAAGGGTATGTTCTCTACGGATATACATTCGCCCGTTGTTTGTATCTAGTAGATAGATCTTGGTACATAGTTCTTTCCCATCGTAGGAAATTTTTTGTTTTCTATGATGTGAACCCTACAATGGTATCAGAGCCGGATCTATGCGTAGATGCTTTACACGGGTAGTATACATATGAGTATGTGGGCGATGATGATCATGTTATTGCTTCTTAGTTGTATTTTGGATATTGGTGGCATAGTGGGATCAGTCGGCCCGGACAAACTTTACATGTCCTCGCACATGAGACATGTTCCACGCTTGACATGCAACTAGTTTTGCATAAGTGGCTAGCGGGTGTCTGTCTCTCCTACTATAGTCAATATCTAATTTTCAACGAGTTGTCAACAATTTGGTTATCCTCGTTGTGGTTCATGCTCGTAGGTATGAACGGTTCTATCTTCGAAAGACCTAAGCCACGTAAAATTTGCAATGGATAAATTAGAGGCGTCTAGTTTAGATTGTTGTTGGGCTAGTGTTATGATATGGTGATGTTGTAAGTAGAAGTATGAGATGATACTCTTACAACACACATAATGTGTAAGTTCCATAGACCTTGGACTTACACATAGAGGTATGATAGTGATCATACCAAGGAGCATGTGATGGAGATAATATGCGGGAACCATATCATTTCACTTACAAACATGTGATGTTTGATTGCATCTTATATTGATTGTTTGGCATTTATTAGCATAATAAGATGATCCCTCATTTAAATATAAATATAAGAATGTGTTCTTCCTTAGGTATGCACCGATTATGTTTCGTCGCTCCAAGACATCACGTGATTATCGGGTGTTTTTGGATTCACGACCATATTACGGGTGTAAGACAGTTACACATGCGAATACTAAGGTTCTCACTTGGTGAGCCTAGCATGTACAGACATGGCCTCGGAACACAAACCGAAAGGTTAAGCATGAGTCATATGGTAGATATGATGCCCATTTGATGTTCGCCTTTGAAGCTACACCGACTCACATGATGATTGGACTTGGTGTACTGGATTTGGTTCATGTAATCACCAAAAGGCACGAGGGATGTCATTTTCAGTGGGAGTTCATTCGTAATGTGGATTAGTTGAACTCAATCTATCATAAACTTAGTCTAAACTTTACAAATTCTGTTGTAGATGGCACCACCTGCTTTTAATTTTAACGTGTTCATGGAGAATGAGAAACTTGCAACGAACGGTAGCAACTTTACCGAATGGGCCATGAATTTGAGGATTCTCCTCTCTGTTACACAAAAGCAATATGTGCTAGAAGCACCGCTAGGCCCCCCACCTTTCGATGATGCCCCTGACGAGGAGAAGAATTTCTATCAGACTCGTCAGGAGGACCACAACTTAGTTCATTGCGGCATATTGTATGGGCTAGAGACAGAACTTCGAAAGCATTTCAAAAGCGGCAATGCATTTGATACAATGGGTGAGTTGAAAATGATTTTTGACACACATGCTGTCGTGGTATTGCCGACGAGTACGCCATAAAGGGGTCCTCACAATGCGTGTTTAGAGACGTGGGATAAGGCGGACGGTTGACGGGTACAAGGTAACACAGCTTACCCAGGTTCAGATCCCACAACGGTGGCGGAATCCTACTCCTGCTATCAATCACTATAATGGCAATACGCCGAGTTACAGAGATAGGTTCGCTGTGCGAGGTGACTAGAAAGTCCAAGTTATTGTTCCCTAAAGGCTCCCATAGGCCCGACTTATATAGTCGCCAGATCCTAGGGTTACAGGGAAAAGTCCTAGACGGACAGGTTACAGAGTTCTACACCGTCTATTACTAGTCTTGTGTATCATGCACTCCAAGGCTCTGGGTACGCTGGTGACTCCACCGTAGACTTCCTTTATCCGGCATGGGCCTCCCTTCTGGATCCACCTAACTGGGCCGCCCAGCAGGCCACAGGCCATGCTACCGACTATGGGCCACCCGGGTTAGTCGGATAAGAGACATGCTATGAGGATACCCATATAGCATATCCCCAACAGTAGCCCCCGGAGAACTCCGAGATCTTGCGCCATCTTGCCTCTTCTCATGGAATGCTCCGTCTAGATGGATGTCGGCAAATCGTCAAGCAATATCTTGTAGTCCTTCCAAAGAAACCTGCAAAGGCTTCTCCGTCTTCTATGAGTAAGTCGGAGAAATGCTGAATCTTCCATCGTACGCTCCCGTTGTCGGATTAAATCCGTCCATGCCGGAATCTTTGATGGGATGGCTCATCTACCATGTCAGTTATGACGATGTAGGCTGTAGGTTAGGGACGCCTCGTAACTTACACATGCAGAGAACACAATCATGTCCGATTTTCCCGCGCAAGCAATGCGAACCGTTGGCGGCGGCGGTTGGAGACGTGGCGAAATTACCGCGCACGTTCACGAACACGTCGTCTACGCGGCAACCATCCGATTAGCTGCACGAATCTTGACGCAGAGTAAGTAAATAGTAACCATGGGACACTTGGCACTTTTTCACCCCATTCTCTCGCATCATCGTCTTCTTCCTCCTGCCGCACGCCTCCACGAGCTCTCCGTGGAAAACCTCGAGAAACCCTAGCCTCTCTCTCTGCACCAGTCGTGTTCTCTCCCTCCTCCATGGCTAGCAGCAGCCCATCCCCGTCAATGGTGGCGTCGAGCGAAGCCACGGCGAAGCCGGCGAGCTCCATCGTCATGCCCCCAGAAGGCCTGGTCATCCCCGCATCAGCGGTGATTGAAACCACCGGCGGCGACCACAATCTGGCGGCGCTAGAGCCCCTAGAAGAGGAGCCAGACTCGCACAAAGGCGAGTGGTGCGGCTCGGACATCACCGACCGCGACATCCAAGAGATGGTCGCCGAAGGCTACCTCCCCGCGACGGAGGGGCTCGCCTGGCGGGCGGCGCTGGCCGGCGAGGTGACGCCTTCTCCCCAAGCCGGAGAGAAAGTGTACCTCAAGGCACAATTGGTACGCGGCGTTTCTCTGCCCATCTCCCACTTCTTTCTGTACGTCTTGAATCACTTCAAGGTCCAACCCCATAACCTCTCCCCCAATAGTATCTTAGTGCTTAGCAATTTCGCGGCACTTTGTGAGGGTTACCTAGGGACTAGGCCTAGGTTAGACTTGTTTGTGTACTTCTTCACCATCAAACGTGAAGCCGGACACAGTAGGGAGGAGCTTAGGAACCGCGGCACCATAAGCTTCAAGATCCGACCTAGCCGGCGGTTCCCTGACATAGTCGGCCACGAGTCGTGCAAAAACTGGCAGCGGACGTACTTCTACGGCCCCGACATTCCTTCGTGGATGGATCTGCCGCTAAAGTCTCCACATGGCGGTCCCATGCCTCCCTTCCCTCCGACCTCGACGCTTCTCGCGCAATAAGGCGGATCGAATGGTTCGTAGAGACGGGTCTAACCGGCTTGGACCTAGCCATGTGCTGGTTCATTAGGCGGATCCAACCTCTGCAGCACCGCACGAAGTATATGCACGAGTACACCGGCGACCGAAGGGATACCCTCCGGATCTCCGAGGACAACTTCTCGAGCGACTCCGTCAAGTTCCGCCTCAAGGACATCGTCAAGTTGAAGGATAAGAAGCGTAGCTTCACCCTCACCTACGACATGTTCGTAGACGGAAAGTGCCCAAAGGTAGATATTTATTTTCCGTGTATGACATTGCTCTAGTTTTTCCGTCTTGCCAATACCATCTTGTCTAACACGATGATTTCTCACTTAACAGCTTAGCGATCTAGAGGAGGGCAACCTGGCTGCCCAAATCTATGATCCAAAGATGAAGGAAGTCACGGTCGTGTCCGACGACGATTCCCCATTGGCGCGAAAGCGGAAGAGCTCCACCTCTGACGCTGCCGACGGAGGTAAGAAGAAGAAGACGGAGGGTGGAGCCTCCAAAAAGAGTACTGCCGCCCTGGAGGCGGAAAAGAAGAAAGCCACCAGGATGTTTGCTAAAGCGCCCCCCTAGTGTAAGCTTCTCATTCTCCGACATTGTCTCATTTATCTGTCTTATTACTGTACTTATGCATTTTGCATGTTTCAGGAAGAAAGCCACAACCAGCCTCAAGAAGTCCTCCAAGAATCTTGGGGCTTCTAGAAATATCAAGGATATGTTGCATCGCGACTCCTCCCCCGCCATCTCCCCTGCTACTCCTGCCGTCAAGCCCTCCTCTGCTACGACAAGCTCCCAAGTCTAGGAGGCACCAGGTCCTTCGGCCATGGAAGTGGACTCTGGCGCCTCTACCGAACTAGCTGTTGTCGGCGAGCAGGCGACGCAGGAGAGTGCTGCTCTCCAAATGGCTGAAGCTCCGGCTAAGGATGCCATCGGTAGCGGCAAGGCGGTGATGGGAGCTGGTACCTCTGCCGAAGGTGGCGCCCCTACTCCCCAAAAACCCTTCGAGTTCCCGAAGATTGTTTACCCGGCGCTCATGCCGAGTAACACAACTATGGTTCCTGGAGGAGTGTCGTCATCTCCGACATGCGGTCTTGAGGAGCTACTCCGGCAAGCAGACATCTTGCGAGGAAACAACATTGCCTTTGGTAAGCTGCTGGCCGAGAGTGCTACAAGCCTCAAGATCATTGCACTTGTAAGTTTTACTTTTCCTTTTGCATTTCATACGAGTATCCCACTGTAGCCCCCGAGGATGTAGACGGAAAACCATAGGTTTTGCATCTATATGCTCTGAGAGTGACTAAGTTAGAAAGAACTCTCACTGTAGCCCCCAAGCATTTAGATGGAAGAAATTATTCCGACTAGATGCTTTAAGAGTAGCATACACAATGTTTATATTTTTCAATGTCGTAGCCCCCCAAGTTTCTAGTTGTAACTGAATAGTCCCGACTAGATTCTTTAAAGAAAAGCTAAGCATTTTCTGAGCTAAAAACTTTATACTGTAGCCCCCAAGCTTCTAATTGAGAATTGAATTAGCTCCGACTAGATGCTTAAAGAAAAGCTAAGCATATTGCTAAGTTAAAAACTCTCGCTGTAGTCCCCGAGCATCTAGGTGGAAAATCTCCGACTAGAAGCTCCAAGCAGACTAAACAACGACTTGACTTTGTATTTATTTCCACAGAACGAGAATGCTCGGAGGGGCATGGCCAATGACAAGTACCAGAAGATGCGCGCAGACCTTGAAGCTGAAAAGGGTAAACCCGCCATCTTGAAGGAACAGATCATCAAAAACAAGAGTCTGTTTTCTTTTTGCGCATTTCCGTCTTACTTTTGTGCCCATAATCTCCGAGTACTCAATGTGTACTTTGGTTTCTCCGACTTGCAGACCATTTCGCCAAGGCCAAGGACATTGTTGAGCAGTCCAAGCACATCCAGCAGCTGGACAACGAGAACAAGATCCTTAAGAAGGAGAGAGAAGAAATGCTGAAGATGCACGAGAATTCCATGAAAGCCCTGCAGGACTCCGCCTCCGAGGAGATCAATCGCTTGAAGGAGGAGCTTGCGATCCTAAAGGATCAGAAGCAAGCTGCCGATGCTGAGGGTGAAGGCACACTATGAAGATGCCGACATCGACATGGTGACCTCTGGCATCCCCGATGTAGATGATGACGGCAAGGAGATCGATCACGAAGCCATCCTGTCATCACTCGCGGGTTATGACACCAGGGTTGCCGAGTTGGTAGATGTTGACGTCTTCGTGCCTAGGAACTTTCTCGACAACGCCGACCCGGAATCCTCCGAGTCTCACCACAGTGCCGATGCTGAGGGTGATTCTCCGGCTGGTGATGATGCGGCATCCAAGTCTCCTGCACCCAAAGAGTGAAAAACACTTTGTAATTTCTGTTTCACCTCTGGAGTGTGCGCGGGAAAAACTTTTTTGATGTAATCTTAAGGCGGAAAACAATGGTTATCGTATCCTACTACTTAAGAATTAAGTTTCAGCATGTATATTTTTTAAGCAAGTGCTGGCTTACCCATTACTCTGGTTCTTATGCTTGACTTTTCGTGAGTCGGAAGACTCGTTGTCGGAACCATGCGCTTAGTTGATGATGCCTAATGGCACCGTCAATAACCTGAGCACAAAATCACCCACAATAAGTGCCGAAAGTCACTACTCCAGAATCCACATAAAAACAACAAAGAACGTGTAGACCAGAAAACTTAAGCTAACACCCGTAGGCAGAACTTTCACAAGTGAAATTGCAAGACTTGTGTATAAAAGTTTTATATGATCCAAAAATGAACACTAAAGGAGGTAGAAGACTCAGCAAAATGAGTGAACCAAAGAGCTTTATTTCATTGATCATATAAGAGGTACACGATAAGATAAAAAAATTCTAAGTGTAGAAAGGACGTAGTTGTGCTATGTTCCATGGCCGATCAAGCTCCGGGTAGTCATCATCCGGGTCGCGTCGCGAACGCTTATGATCATCGTATAAAAGTTTTATATGATCCAAAAATGAACACTAAAGGAGGTAGAAGACTCAGCAAAATGAGTGAACCAAAGAGCTTTATTTCATTGATCATATAAGAGGTACACGATAAGATAAAAAAATTCTAAGTGTAGAAAGGACGTAGTTGTGCTATGTTCCATGGCCGATCAAGCTCCGGGTAGTCATCATCCGGGTCGCGTCGCGAACGCTTATGATCATCGTTGGGTCTATCCTTGAGTTCACGATTGTCGACAAGGTAATAAGATCCATTGAGTAGCGCCTTGCTTATGATGAACGGTCCTTCCCATGGCAAGGATAATTTCTGTGACTTCTTCTGCTTAAGTCGGAGCACCAAATCCCCCTCTTTAAACGAGCGATGCCGAACACGGCGATTATGGTAGCTGCTTAGCTTCTGCTGGTAGATGGCGGATCTTTGGCATGCCAAAACACGCTCCTCCTCGAGAAGGTCCACATCTAGGCGTCTGGATTCTTCAGCGTCATCTTCGTCGTAGGCGGCAACTCTTGGTGCATCGTGGAGGATGTCGGAAGGTACGACGGCTTCTGCTCCATATACCATGAAGTAAGGGGTGTAGCCGCTGGATCTGTTGGGTGTAGTTCGTAAACTCCATAGAACAGATGGCAATTCTTCTGCCCAGGCTCCATCTGCTCTATGTAGCGGTGCCTCAAGACGTGGCTTGATTCCCTGCAGAATTAATCCATTGGCTCGCTCAACTTGACCATTGGATTATGGATGTGCCATAGATGCAAGGTCAAGTCGGATGCCCTTATCCCAGCAATAGGCCTCCACTTCTCCGAGTGACAAGTTGCTTCCATTGTCGGTGATGATGCTATGTGGGAGACCAAATCTCACCACTAGATCCCGGACAAATCTGAGGGCAGTTGCCCCATCAAGCTTTCTAATGGGTTTAGCTTCTATCCATTTGGTGAATTTGTCAACTGCTACAAGAAGATGCATAAATCCACATGGTGCCGTTTGTAACGGTCCCACCATGTCTAGCCCCCAGACTGCAAACGGCCAAGTTATTGGTATTGTTCGCAGTTCTTTAGCAGGAACATGTGGTTATCGGGCATAATACTGGCATCCTGTGCATGTCTCAACCAGCTTGTCGGTGTCCGCCTTCGCGGTCAGCCAGTAGAATCCTTGCCGGAAGGCTTAGCGACCAACGATCGAGGAGCGGCGTGATGCCCGCAATCTCCGAGATGGATTTTGCGTAGGATTTCCATACCCTCTAGCTAGGAAACACACTTTAGGTATACACCACTATTGCTCCTCTTGTAGAGTTGCCCATTGATTATGGTATAACCCTTTGCTCGTCGTACTATTTTCCGTCGTTCGACTTCATCGTCGGGAAAAGTTCCGTGTTCGAGATATTCCATGAACGGTTTTGTCCAAGCCGGAGGGATCTTTGTCACCATGTTGACCAAAGAGTCAGCTCTATCCGGGTTGTCGATGTCGGCACCCTTCACGGATGGTATGCGTAGATGCTCTAGGAAAACTCCTGGCGGAATTTGCTTGCGCCCTGATCCAAGTTTAGACAATAGATCAGCCGCCTCGTTTTGCTCCCTAGGCACATACTTGACTTCGTAGCCCAAGAAGCTCTTGGCTATCTCGTCCACTTCGTCGCGATATGCTGCCATCATAGGGTTCCGCGCATTCCAGGTGCCAGCCACCTGCTGGGCAACCAAGTCGGAATCTCCATAGCAAACTATGCGCTTGATGCCAATATCCTTGGCTACACGTAATCCGTGAATGAGCGCTTCATACTCCGCCATTTTGTTTGTAGCCTCGAAGTGGATCTGCAGAACGTAGTGTAGCTTGTCTCCTTTTGGTGACTGTAGCAATACACTAGCCCCCGAGCCGTTGAGCAGCTTTGATCCGTCAAAGTACATCACCCAATACTCTGGTTCTGGCAACGAAGTGTCATCTGGCATCTCCGTCCAATCTGCAATAAAATCTGCCAAGGCTTGTGACTTGATAGAGTCGCGTCTCTTGTAGGTGATCTCGAAGGCGGCCAGTTCAATGCCCCACTTCGCAACCCTTCACGATCCTTCCTGTTGCGCGCATCCCTCTGTCTCCATTCTGATGAACCCGTCTGTGATCCGACATCCTGAGGAGATCTGTCCCTTGGCGGTTTGTACTGGCTAGATCGGCAGAGCGCTGGGTCAGACTCAAGCCTCTGAGAGGTGGCCTTTTCCTGCTGCTTTACCGCCTTGGCCACTAGGTCATAGACCTGTTCCACTGCCTCAGGCGATCTATCCTGCTCCAGAAGGATCTTGGCGACGATGAGGTTAAGAAGTGGGGTGGGCATCACCTGCTTGCCTTCACTATCAATGTATGGCTTGGCCTGTGCCGGCTTCGAGGGAGCCCATCGTAGGTTGCGCCGTACACCAGGATCGTTGATGACGCGATCCGGAGCCTTCTTAGCCTTCTGCTGCTGCAGTAGAGTCTTGTACTCGACTTTCATTGCTCTAGCTTTCTCTATGGATTTCTGCGCATTGACCAGATCCCGATCTAGTTTAGCGCCTTGCTCCGTGATGGCTTGCGCCTCCTCCAGCAGCTGCTAGCGTTTCTCGTCAAGCTGAGTCACGTTCCGGATATGATCAACGGTTAGTGGATCAACGAGGAGATTGCCGTACATCACTCTATCAGCTGGAGTAACATGGGCTGCTGCCGACGTAGATGCTGGAGGCGGCAAGTTTGCGGTGTTGTTGTTGCTTGGACCGGTGCCGAGTTCCTGCGGCTGCTGCACTGGGTTAGATGGAGGGGGCATGACCTTTGCGCGATCATTGTCGGCAGCAATAAGTGGCCCCTTCCCTTTTTCTAGCGCCATAGGCGGAGCTTGCCCGGGTTGATCTTCATCCATCGCCGTCCCAATGGTGACGAACACCCCTCGGGACATGACGGTATTATTAGCTTGCTCGTTGCGCGAGTACTCCTCCTCCATCTCCTGCATAGCGGAGTCTATCTCTTCTGGACTGAAGTCTATCTCCTCTGAGTCTGCACTGAAATCAGCATAAAGTGTGTCAATGACAGAGTCAGAGGGTGCCAGGACTTCCTCGATGACGGGCGGTGGAGGTGCAACAGCCTCGACGATGACTGGAGGTGGTGGTGCTGCTGCGATGATGGCGGCTAGAGGCGGTGGTGGTGGATGAATCGGAGGGGCTCCGTCAATGAGCGCAAGCGCTGTCTGAGCTGCCGCTTCAGCCTCCGCGTAGTTGTTGACGGTGTTCACCATGCCTTCGAAGGTAAGGCGGTCTGACGCCTGTTGCCGCCTTAGAGAATGTCGGAGAAGCGTGCCATGGTCCAGTCCTTCCATAAAATGATAGATGGCATCATCATTGGGGTAATTGGCCAGGTCGGCCCGTATACGGAGCCACCTGGTCAAGTAATCGCGGGGGTTTTCGCCCTCTCTCTGAACGCAGCGCGCCAGATCCAAGATGGTAACCACACCGACGAACTTGGATCTCTGTTGTCCAGACGCACGGACAAAGCTGGCGGATTTGCAGTGATCTTCCACCTTTATATCCTGCACAGGGGCGGTTTGGGTGGGTCTTGAATTTTTTCGATCTTTGCCGGCAAACTCCGAGGATAGATTCGACATCGATCCTTACACAAACGTATCCTGCCCATAGGCGGTCCGTGCGGGTCTTGATGCTCCGACTCCCAGGGAACTAGTGCCCGAGTCGGTTTCACCGATGAAGAGGTGGATGTATTCGATTGGAACGATCGAACACCGCGTATGGTTCGTTTTCTCCGGGATCCAGAACTCGTCGGGGGGATGATCGGAACGTTGCCGGAGAAGAGAACTCGACCAATGGCTACGGTTTCGCTGATTCCCGCGAAGATCTTGTCCTCGCCCGCTGAAGAGCCTGAAGCGCCTCTTGCCCCACGGTGGGCGCCAACTGTTGTGGTATTGCCGACGAGTACGCCATGGAGGGGTCCTCACAGTGCGTGTTTAGAGACATGGGATAAGGCGGACGGTTGAAGGGTACGAGGTAACACAGCTTACCCAGGTTCAGATCCCACAACGGTGGCGGAATCCTACTCCTGCTATAAATCACTATAATGGCAATACGCCGAGTTACAGAGATAGGTTCGCTGTGCGAGGTGACTAGAAAGTCTAAGTTATTATGCCCTAAAGGCTCCCATAGGCCTGACTTATATAGTCAGATCCTAGGGTTACAGGGAAAAGTCCTAGCCGGACAGGTTACACAGTTCTACACCGTCTATTACTAGTGTTGTGTATCTTGCACTCCAAGGCTCCGGGTACGCTGGTGACTCCACCGTAGCCTTCCTTTATCCGGCATGGGCCTCCCTTCTGGATCCGCCTAACTGGGTCGCCCAGCAGGCCACAGGCCATGCTACCGACTATGGGCCACCCGGCTTAGTCGGATAAGAGACATGCTATGAGGATACCCATATAGCATATCCCCAACACATGCTGCTGTAGAGAGCTACAATGCTTCAGAAAAGTTCTTTAGCTGGATGATGGAAGAGCAGAGCTCCGTAGGTGAGCATGTACTCAAGATGTTGGGTTACGCCGATAAGCTTGTGTCCTTGGGAATATCGATTCCCATTGACTTAGGCATCCATTGTGTTCTGCAGTCTCTGCCACCTAGCTATAAGAGATTCGTGATGAACTATAATATGCAAGGCATGAAGAAGTCTCTCCCCCAGCTTCTGTCAATGCTTAAAACTGCAGAAGTGGAGATCAAGAAGGAACATCAAGTGTTGATGATCAATAAGAACACTGGTTTCAAGAAATACAATAAGGTAAAACGGAAGGGAAGTAAGGGCGGCAAGTCGGTTGCCGTGCCTGAAAAGAAACCCCGAGTTGGACCTAAGTCTGATACCGAGTGCTACTATTGTAAGGGGACTGGCCACTGGAAGCGCAACTTCCCCAAGCATTTGGCAGACAAGAAGGCCGGCAAGGCAAACAAAGGTATATATGATATACATGTTATTGATGTCTACTTGACTAGTACTCGCAGTAGCACCTAGGTATTTGATACCGTTTCAGTTGCTAATATTTGTAACTTGAATCAGGGGCTACGGAACAAGCGACAGCTAGCAAGGGGTAAGGTCAAGATGCGTGTTGACAATGGATCAAGTGTTGATGTGATCACCGTCGGAACTCTACCTCTCCACTTACCGTCGGGATTAGTAATAAACTTGAATAATTGTTTTCTGGTGCCTGCACTGAGCATGAACATTGTATCTAGATCGTGTTTGATGCGAAGTGGTTATTCATTTAAATCCGAGAACAATGGTTGTTCTATTTATATGAATGAAATATTTTATGGTCATGCACCGATGATGAATGGTTTATTTCTGTTGGATCATGATAATATTGATACACATATTCATAATGTTGATGCTAAAAGAATTAAACTTAATGATGATATATCCGCATATATGTGGCACTGATGTCTAGGTCATATTGGCGTTAAACGCATGAAGAAGCTCCATTCGGATGGACTTTTGGAATCACTTGATTTTGAATCATTTGATACATGTGAGTCATGCCTTATGGGCAAGATGACTAGAACGTCATTTTCCGGTTCAATGGAACGGGCGACATATTTATTGGAAATCATACATTATGATGTATGTGGTCCAATGAGTGTGTCGGCGCGAGGTGGATATCGTTATTTTGTTACTTTCACGGATGATTTGAGTAGATACGGTTATATCTACTTGATGAAACACAAGTCTGAAACCTTTTAAAAGTTCAAGGAATTTCAGAGTGAAGTGGAAACTCATCATAATAGAAAGATAAAATTTCTACGGTCCGACCGTGGAGGTGAGTATCTAAGTTACGAGTTTAGCACTCACATGAAAGAGTGTGGAATTGTTTCACAACTCACACCCACCGAAACACCACAGCAAAATGGTGTGTCGGAACATTGTAATCGTACTTTATTGGATATGGTTCGATCTATGATGTCTCTAACGGACTTGCCGTTGTCATTTTGGGGTTATGCACTAGAAACTGCTGCATTCACTTTAAATTGGGCAGCATCTAAATCCGTTGAAAAGATACCATATGAATTGTGGTTTGGAAACAAACATAAGCTGTCATTTCTTAAAGTTTGGAGATGCGATGTTTATGTGAAGAAACTTCAACCGGATAAACTCGAACCCAAAGCGAAAAAATGCGTCTTCATAGGATACCCTAAGGAAACAATTGGGTATTCCTTCTATCATATATCCGAGGGCAAGGTTTTTGTTGCCAAGAATGGATCCTTTCTAGAGAAAGATTTTCTCGCGAAAGGCGTGAGTAGTCGGAAGGTAGAACTCGAAGAGGTTATTGAACCTTCTCTTCAATGTATGGCGAGTAGCGCAGCGCCGGAAGTTGTTCCGGAGTTGGCTTCACTAGTTGAAGAAGGAACTAATGATAATGATCATGAAACTCCGAAAGAGAGTATTACCGAACCTCGCAGGTCTAGCAGGACGCGTGCAGCTCCTGAGCTGTAAGGAAACCCTGTCATGAATTTCATGGTTGATGAAAATGATGACCCTGCGACGTATGAAGAAGTGATTATGAGCCCGGATTCTGACAAATGGTTAGAAGCCATGAAATCCGAGATGGAATCCATGTATGAAAATCAAGTTTGGAACTTGGTGGACTTACCTCACGACCAAATGGCCGTGGAGAATAAATGGATTTTCAAAAGAAAAACTGATGCTGATGGAAATGTGACCATCTATAAAGCTTGACTTGTCGCAAAGGGGTTTTGAAAAGTTCAAGGACTGGACCACGATGAGACATTCTCTCCCGTAGAGATGCTAAAATTAGTTAGGATTATGTTAGCAATTGCAGCATAGTTCGATTATGAGATATGGCAGATGGATGTCAAAACCGCGTTCCTCAATGGAAATATGGAAGAAGAGTTGTATATGATACAACCAAAGGGTTTTGTCGATCCTAAGGATGCTAACAAGGTGTGCAAGCTTCAGCGATCCATCTATGGACTAAAGCAAGCATCACGAAGTTGGAATCTCCGCTTTGATGAGGTGATCAAAGAGTTTGGATTTTTCCAAACTTATGGAGAAGCTTGTATTTACAAGAAAGTGAGTGGGAGCAATGTGGCATTTTTGATATTATATGTGGATGACATATTACTGATCAAAAATGATATAGATCTTTTAAACAGTGTTAAAAGTTATCTAAACAACAAATTTTCAATGAAGGACCTAGGTGAAGCGTTATACATATTAGGCATAAAGATATATAGAGATAGATCTAGGTGCCTAATAGGGCTATCACAAAGTACATACCTTGATAAGATTTTAAAGAAGTTTAAAATGGACGAAAGTAAGAAGGGGTTCTTATGTAACATCCCAAAAATATTAAACATGGATCATCAAATGCTAATCATCAAAATTAGGGTTAACAAAAACTTTCCTATCTAAAAATATGAGAGAATTCATATGTATGTGTATTTAAAATTAGGAGTCTTTTGAATTTCCATGGTTATGTGTTTCTTTGCTTGTAAAATGATTCTTAGGTGAAATAAACATCATCTAAATCATTCCCGAACTTTTCCTAAAGACAAACAACTCAAAATGAACAAATGAAGTGAATGGTCACTTTGGCCAAATTAACTCTCATGCCTACTTTGGCTATTCCAAGCACTCAAAACTTAACAGAAACATTTGTGGATCTTTGCACCCCGTGTTAGTACACATAATGAGGTACCAAGGACCACTTTGTGATCTTCCAAAAACATTCAAATGCTAAGTTTAAATGACAGTTTAAAATTGAATCTATCTCATATGGGAAGATCCCACTATTTCAAAAACCACTCAAACAAGCTCAACTTTCAAAAACCAAGCAACCACAGAGTCTCCAGCACATGCCTAGCACACCCACCAAAAATATTTTCAAAATTCAAAAGAAAGTTTCTTGCGGCCATTTCATCAAACACTTGGCAGGCAAATTTAAACCAAATCAAATTCACTGTTTTTAATAGTGTTTTGGCCTAACTTGTTCCCTCTCTAGCTCATAGCAACCATTTAGTAGATCATCTAGCTTAATTGGAAACCCCTAGCCTCACTGTGAGCTGGCCATTGTCATCAATGGTGAGCAAGCCGAGCCACCTCGCCGGCCAACTTGGTTGCCGCCGCAGCAGACCACCTCCCCCTCTGTCGCCATGTCTGGGAGTTATCTAGCACCTCACCGCCGCCCACTGTCCCCTCCCCGAGCCAAGGAAAGCCGTGGACCACCGAGCATGCCCCGCGCCTAGTGCCACTGCGACATGCCGAGCACGTGCCAGAGCGCCGCACCCGGCACTCGCGCACACGCCGCCCCTCGACCGCAGCCCGTTCCCACCGCTTCGCCATGACCCAAGAAACACGCCAGACATCCCCATTCGCCGCCCAATGCCTCACAGCCACCGCTCGCCGTCGAAGACACCGCCTCTGCCGCTCAGAGCGCCAGCCTCGCCCGACCGTTTACCACCGCCCCTAATCCCGCATTTAAGTTCTAGAGCATCGCCAGGAGACCGCGCGTCGATCGCCACCCTCAGCCATGCCGCTAGCATCCCATAGCTATGTCGCCGCCGTCGCCTGCCCATCCCTCTCGGTCTCGCCGTCGAGCCTATAAAAGGACGCCACCCCCAGCCGTTTGAAGCACACCATTCCACTCCCCTCACCTCACTGATCGTTCCACCCTCTAGCCGGAGCACGAGGAGCAATAGCTCGCCGGAATTGCACCGGAGCAAGCCGCCTTTGGAGGAGAAGGGGGCCGCTGATTGCGACCACCCCCGGAGCTGCCTCGACCGTCCCTGAGCTCGCCATCGACCACTCGTTCATTTGCCCGCCTCGCCGTCGTCGCTAGAGCCCTGGTATGCCCACTATGCACCCCCACTGAGCCGCTAGGGTTCGAGCTCGCCGGTGACAGGTTCGTCATTGACGACGATCCCCAGCCGTCGATCTCCCTTCTAATCCAACGACCCACATAGCCCCGTATCGCTTCACGCGTTATGAGCCGCTGACTGGTAAACCCCCCTGTCAGCTGAGCCTGCGCTGCGGAGTGACACTGGGCCGGCCCATTAACCTCTCCCGCGCGACCCAACCGTTTGAATTTAGATTTTTCTATTTTAATTCAAACACAGTTCTGTACATAGATTCAAAATTCAACCTAGCTCGATTCAGTGAACCAAAATGCATGAAACCAATTTTGTTAGAAAGGTACTGAAATGCTTAATCCAAGCCCGTTGGATTCAAATCATTTAAATCTGTAGATCACCCTTGGTAAAGATAATAAGTGAGAAGCTTTTCTAGATTCAAACATTTTCCAAAATTTAACCATAATAGCTTTTTAGTTGATTTCAACTCCCAAAAATCACATTTGATCATACCTTTCAGAATATATAAAAACATTTGGGTTTACTTACAGAAATATTGTTCAAATAACAAAAGAATGCCACATAGGCATTTCTAGCCACTTTATTTATTTAAAATAAAAAGGTTACACCTTATTAAATTGTGACACCACATTAAATCACATTCCCATGTACTGAAATATATGGTGATGACATGTGTCAACATGATCCCATGTTTGAGTTGGATAATATTAAATCTTAAGTAGTTTTTCAATGAGTAGAAATTACTTTTCTCAAATTAAAATAAATAAGACAAATGCTTTAATCTTGTAATGATAGGTGATGATGCTAGATCATCTATAGTGCACCTTTGTGTGATGATTGAAAGTAGTTAAGTATTGTTATTTTGATGGTGTACCTCGTATTTATTTATAGACGCTAGTACCGACCAAGGATACGAGGAGGAAGGAGGATACTATGAGGAAGAAGCCGAGGAGAACTTCAACCACTGCTCTGCACAAGGCAAGCTTATACTGATACCTATACAAGCCTTACTACACAAATTGACCTATGCAATCTAACACTTGCAACCTAGCAAGTTTATACCACTATCTTAGTAAGCCAAACCATGCAAGTTTTACTTGCAATCTTATACCATTTGATAAACCATCCTAGTTTTACTTACAAGATTTCTACTTTATTTCTTTATCAAAGATTTTCTTAGATTTTACTTAAGTGACTTGTAGATTCTAGAAAGATAATTGAAGGTTGCATAAAGAGCATTAAATTTCGCCTAGTTAGGTAATCTTGATGTCATCCTAAGGCATGAGATTGAACTTAATTAATCTCCACTTGTCTACCACCCCTCATTAGTACTTACCCCCCCCCCCCCTCCCACTTGTAGATGCTAGTGCTAAGCATAAAACTTGATCAACTTGAGATGGGAATACTAGGTGAAAATAGTTATGAAAACCTTGGAATGATGAGTCATCCTACTGAAATGTTTTGACATGTGTTTCCGAACACCAGATGATTTTGATGATGAAAATGTTGAGGCATGAGCCTTAGCCCTTGATAAAACTGATGGTTGTCTGGATGCGATACCATTCCAATTTTACCGTACAACCACAATACCTGAAAATTGGGTAGGGGTTTTCTAGAAACTTATATACCTTAGTATGGGTTCCCTCACGGCCAAGGTCTGAGCTGAGGCTACCTTCTGAAGATTGTCCACCTGTGCAGTACCCAAGATGACAGTTGGTCATGGTTGGGAGGCCAAACTCATAGGAGAAGTGCCTATACTAGGGCGTGTAATTGAAAGGTTAGGATTGATTATCCGCATACTGAGTATGGTGAATTCAGGATTTGTTCCTGACGAATGTATCGAATGTTGTGGTGAAAGTGTACAATCTCTGCAGAGTGTCAAACTATTCAAATAGCCGCGTCTGCGGTTATGGACAGTTGGAGTGGCCATACTGTTCCCCCGACAGATGTTTTCAAAATGATTTGTCAAATGAATTATGACTTTGACTTGACCACAACAGAGTTGTGATATGAAGTTCAAATTCCCACTTAGGTGTTATCAAACTTTCAACTAGTTTTTCTTTGCTTCTGAACTTAGTAGAGGTAAATCTGGCTTTTTGCAAAACAACCCTAGAGCCTAGTGTCCTAACTATAAAAAACCCCTTAACTTGTTAGTATTAGTTTGCGAGTACTTAAAGAGTACTCATGGCTTTGTCCCTGGCTATTCCCGTGGCCAGACTATGAAGAGGAGTATCAGGATGATGGACCGCAGGAAGGTTACGACAACTAGGATCATCTCCCATCGTCAGCATTGCCTATGACCCCGAAGATGGAGCTTCGCCGATGCTATCTTTATTATTACGTCATTCCGCTGCTTGAGTTGTATTAAGAACTGGATCATGAGATCCTTATTTGTGTAAGACCTTATGTATGGTTTGTAATGGATGATGTACTGTGATATCCAAATCTGTTATGTCTCGCAAAAATGGTAATCTTGGGATTGCGATGTATGGCATAACAGGCATCTAGGATTAAAAATCCGGGTGTTGGCATCTTACCTATGTTGCAAGGCAAGACATTAAGTAAGACTCAAAGTCTGGCAACGGCGGAAGAAAGAGATATAATGGAAAAAGTCTCCTATGCTTCAGCCATAGGATCTATAATGTACTCCATGCTATGTACAAGACCAGATGTGGCACATGCTATTAGTTTGACTAGTAGGTACCAATCGGATCCAGGTTCGGAACACTGTATAGCGGTCAAGAATATCCTTAAGTACTTGCGAAGAACTAAGGATATGTTTCTTGGATACGAAGGTGAAGAAGAGCTCGTTTCTAAGTGTTATGTCTACGCTAGCTTTGACATCGATCCGGATGACTCTAAGTCTCAATCCGGATACATATTTCTCATGAATGGTGGAGCGGTTAGTTGGAGGAGTTCCAAACAACCTATGGTGGCGGGATCAACAACGGAGGCCGAATATGTTGCTGCTTCAGAAGCGGCTCAGGAAGCAGTTTGGATGAAGGAGTTCATATCCGAACTAGGTGTGGTTGCAAGCGCGTTGGACCCAATGGTGATCTATTGTGACAACAATGGTGCCAATGTCAATTCCAAAGAACCAAGGTTTCACTCCATCCGTGAACATGTCATGGATGTAGTGAAACCTTGGTTCTTTGGAATTGACAATGGCAGATTAGTAAAGTACATACGGATCTCAATGTAGCAGATCCGTTGACTAAAAATCTCCCTAGAGCAAAACATGATTAACACCAGAACTCCATGGGTGTTTGTGGCGCCCCGCAAAAACCACTACTAGAAAATCGCGTTATTTTTGTGCATTGCATCATCATGACCCCATGCTCATGTCATCATGCCACATTGCATTTGAGCATCGTCATGTCATCTTGCATTTGTTTGCATAAAACTATTTTCGAAAAGTCTGTTTTTGTTTTCGAAATGCCCCGTCTTTATTTTAAATTAAAACCCGGGTCTCCGGAATATTTTGTTTCGTCTACCAACGGTTTGCAAAAGCCCCGTTTTAAATAATAAAATATTTATTTTATTTCCAGGGGGCAGCCGTACCGGCCGATCCGACCCAGTCGGCCACCCCCAGTACAAAAACCAGAGCTACCCCAAACCTTTTCCTACCTAATCCTAATCTACCCATCCCCAGCCACCTCACCCCAGCCTATCCCAGGTCGCCACCTCACCCAGCCAGCCACCACCGCCTACCGCCCTTCTCTCTGCCCCTGGGCCCCACCGCCAGCTCTCCCCACCCTGGCCACCTTTTCTCGCCTCCTGTGCGCCGTGCACTCCCCTGGGCGCGCAGCCCCAGGCGGGCCAGGCACCACCTGCCACCCACCAAACTCCCCACCTCAACCTGGCTGTCCCCTGCCCACTCCCGCTCGCCTGGTACGAATCCCACCCACCCCAAGCGGCGGACATCCCCCTCCACCCTGGCCCCACCGTAGCACCGGCCCCACCACCTGCCGCCCTCACCGCCCACGCATCCCTAGGCCCTGTCCCCGTGCCCCCATCTCCATCCCTTCCACCCACTGCGAGCCTCGCCGCCCTAACCTCCTCGAGCCCCGCCGCCGTAGCCCCTTATCCTCTGGCTCTGCCGGCCACGTCTGCCTCCTCCCCGTCCCTTCCCCGCGTCTCCTCCTCCAAGACCGCAAGCTCCCCGCGGCGACCGCCTCGCCCTACCCCGCTGCCGGCGTCCCCGCCGCCACTGAGCTCCGCTTCCGCTTGCCCTGGCCCGTCCTCGACCTTTGGCCGGATCCCCCGCGTCGCCCCACCCCGAGCGCCGTGCAGCCCCGCCACCGTGGGCAGGCCCGGGAGCCCCGTCCCCGCGCCCCCTCTCAGCCGCCGCCAGGCGCCATGGCCATCGCCTGCGCCTCCCATCTTCCCCGTCTCCGACGGCTCGCCTCTGCCGACCCCGGCCCGCCTTCTCCTCGTCCGCATCGGCTCCGCCGTGGCCACCCTCCTCCCCGTCCTGCGGCGTCACCACCGCTAGCGAGCACCATGCCGCGCCACCCCCTCCACGCTGTCTCCTCCGCCCGGTAGCCCTGCTCCGCCCGCTCTGTCGACCTCGCGCGGGTCCGTCCTTGTGCCCTGCCTCGCCGGGCTCTGCCACTTCACGGGCCGCGTCTTCCTCCGCCGCCAGTCCGCCCGCCTTTCCGCTGCCAGTGGCCCGAGCACCGGCGCCGGTAGTGCCCCCGAGCTCTCCTCATCTCGCGCCGGCCACCGTCCTTCGTCTGTCTGCATGTGCTGGTAGGCCAGGAGTTAGCATATCCGTGTCTGTGCATGTATGTGCTAATGCTTCTATGTTGTATCATCGTAGTGTCCTAGCCCATGTTCTCAGTACCCGGACCTCCGTCTCGATTCTTTCGATGCTATCAAGATCCCTACACCGAGAATGAGTGCATCCGAAGACCATGGGTCAAACCAAGTCCGCCTTCATCAAACGAATTCAAAACCGGAGTACCCCGTCAGGGACAACAAGATCACCGACAGGGAGCCGAAGGACGCCGCCCCTCAAGATCGTCTTCCTGAGACCAAGATCGCCTTCCCAGACGCCAAGAGCGTCGACATGACCCGAAGACCACGGTCCCGGAGAATCCCCGGACGGCGAGCTCTTCTACCTGAACCGACCGCAGATGCGACAAGTACTTCTTCCCGGATCCGAAGACCCCGGTACCCGATCCACTCAAGTTCGCCATCGACGACAAGATCGACATCGACTAGGGAGAATCCGATGCGCCCCGACACCAAACCAAGTCCTGCTTCCCGGATGCGACAAGATCTACTTCCGTTGTCCGAGACCGATCCCGTCGAGCCATTTCCGCCCCCGTCGAACCCTGTCGAACCCCGAACCCCTCGGGCCCAAGTTCGCCGAACCCTAATGTGATTCCCTATCCGAGACCCCCATTATTTTCATAATATAACAATATCGACTGTCGCATATTAAATTGTTCATCTCGCATGCATATCATAAGCATGCCGGATCTTCTGTCGTAGTATTAAATAGTGTATCCGGTGTTTCTTCTAGTGTTTTGGTTCTTCGCGGATAAGGCCGTTGAGTTGATGCGAGTGTCGACCCGATCTTCGGTTGAACCTTCGACAATGTTTTCAGGCGAGCATTCTCCCCCTTTCTGCCTATTTTACCTTTTTAGGCTTTGTTTCTTCCTTTTGATCTATTGCTATCTGTGTTGCGATGCTCTAGTTTTCGTACCCATGAAATCCCTTGCAGCCTTATATTGCCTTGGACACATCCTATTACCTGTTGATTGGTAGATAGATGGACTTGCGCGTCGTAGTCGTTTTCTCAAGTGCTATTGCGTGTCATCAAGTACCACAGTTGTTGGAGTAATGCCGCATGTTTAATGTTGGAGTTGATCATGGATTTAATTACCGTTTAATAACTAAAATTGAAAGTAGGTAAATGCAGAGGCACCGGTGGGTAATAGACAATATTTGGTTTTTAACCGCTCACTGGTGTCCCGTAGGACCCCGAGTTCTTGACACCTGTTTCGAGATCGAGCGCGCTAACCACAGGTGGGGTGTGTGGGCACCCCCATCGATTTAGTACCTGATTCCAAGTATTGTACTGGGGGCCACAAAGTAGTTTGGGGCTTTATTACTATCCTGTACTTATGCCATGCTTTACTGCTTTAATTACGATTGTGCGTGGAGCACCTGTACTGTTTAGGACCGTGACACGTTTTCGCTGTATCGACAAGCCCAGTCACACTTTCGGGTTCCCAGTCATTTACAGCCGTCGACACAAACCCTGAGTCCGTCTCGGAGACCGGCCGACTTCGTTACGGGTAGCTTAGTGGGGTGGCCCCCCGTGCTTGCTTTGGGTCTGGGAAACGTCGTGTACGAAACCCCGTCGACATACCGTTGGGTGTATGTTTTGTGATCTTGTACCTACCTGATCTGACAACAAGGGTGTAGGTGCGTGTGGAAACTTTGGTGCACCCCTGCAGGGTTAAATCTTTTCGAGAAGCCGTGTCCGCGGGTATAGACGACTTGGAGCACAGTTCTCGATCATAGACAACTATAACTAAAGTTTACTGTTATAATTTGACTTGTATCCGATATGACTAGTAATCAGCTTCACTTCAACGGAATGGCTAAATAAAAGTACCAACAACTGCTGGGTTTGGGATATCTCATGCTAATTGTATCTGACTAGTAAGTGTTGCAACTACAACGGAATGGTTAACTAAAACTGCCCACTGCTTATTATATCAGGATGACTATCTATACCTGACTAGTAATTTCTGCAACGATAACTGAATAAATAAAACTGCCAACTGTGTGAGTTCCTCGGTTGACTTCCTCGTTTGGTCTCGAGGGGGAAATACCAGGATGGGTATGTTTGGTGGTAGCATCAGGTTGGTTCCGAATAGGTCTTTCTTATCCCTCTCTGATAGCCGACAGTTATATCGAGTCTCTATAGGTTGTTTAGTGCATGCTGCGCTGCCGCTTCAGTCCACCATACCTATGTAGGCGAGGACCGCCGAATTCTAGCCTCGCCGTGTACTGGCCTCAGTACTGACCGGTCTCTTTTCTTTCCTTTGCCCTTTGTCGGCACCCCTTTTGTTTAAGCAGGTTTTGAGATCAACGTCGTTAGCAGGGTTACCCTTCCGGCTTGGCCTGGGCAGGGTTATGGACGCCATTGATTATTCTTCAGGGCTCTTAGCTCGATTTGCATCTTGTCCGTACTCGGACGTTGTATCGTTTTCAAGGTGATTTGGATCTTTGTATGTTATATTTGTATTCTTGACTCTTTGAGTCGCTATTGTATATATATATTCTGTGGGTTCCATCGTGGACTATTGTGTAATGATATTACTTCGTTTTCCACCCGCACGAAAGTGCCTAGTGGGCACCTTTGAATCGTTTCTATGCGGGTTTGGCGGGAATCGCTGAAACTTGCATAGGGTCGATTCCGAGGGTGCTACAGAGTGGTATCAGAGCTCAGCAGTTGCGATACCCCACAAGTCCAGCCTGTAGGATAACCTAGCTAACGGCCGAAGTAGAGTGTCAAAACTATTTTTCCAAGATCGGTTGGATAGTTCTGATTAGGTCTGATTTTACTCCTTACCCCTCTGCTGCTCTCCTCTCACCTCTGCGTGTTTTGAACCCGCTCTCTTCTCTCTCTTCGAGTCCAGGATTTCTCGTGGTTGGGTTCCATCGTACCTTCAGGGTTTCGCTTCCTCCTTTGGTAACGGTGTTGCTACATCTGGTCTTCATGCTATCCGAGGAATCCTTCGTCTGGTGGACTTCTCTTTGTTCCTAATTGTGCCTTCCGGTGTTTTCTGACGCGACGACATCATCTACGCCAGATCCGATGCAGAGTCTGCATCACTCCTTTGTTTCTGAACCTCGATTGTCGAGATCTTCAGTCTGATTCCGAGAATGGTTGCACGCTTTTCTATTGATTGTGCGGAGTAATAGTTTGGGTGCGTGATGGATTGGCCCCCATGCCGACTACCCCTTCTATTCGCTTTTGTACATTGAAGTGGATGAGAATGCATCGGTTCCCTCTTTCTATCGAAGCTAGAGGTGGCTTTATTTGTTGATACCTCTACCTTCGACCTTTTGTTCCCGGAGTGTTCTCTCGACGATCACGGACAACGACCTCTTGTTAGTGGTGTCGCGAGGATCTACACGAAGCGAGAAGACGCAGATCGCCGACCTTCCTTCCGTTACCACGAGGCGGATCTCGAGGGCGAGATCCATTGTTAGTGGTGTCGAATTGTGGCGCCCTGCAAAAACCACTACTAGAAAATCGCGTTATTTTTGTGCATTGCATCATCATGACCCCATGCTCATGTCATCATGACACATTGCATTTGAGCATCGTCATGTCATCTTGCATTTGTTTGCATAAAACTATTTTCGAATAGTCTGTTTTTGTTTTCGAAATGCCCCGTCTTTATTTTAAATTAAAACCCGGGTCTCCGGAATATTTTGTTTCGTCTACCAACGGTTTGCAAAAGCCCCGTTTTAAATAATAAAATATTTATTTTATTTTCAGGGGGCAGCCGTACCGGGCCGATCCGACCCAGTCGGCCACTCCCAGTACAAAAACCAGAGCTACCCCAAACCTTTTCCTACCTAATCCTAATCTACCCATCCCCAGCCACCTCACCCCAGCCTATCCCAGGTCGCCACCTCACCCAGCCAGCCACCACCGCCTACCGCCCTTCTCTCTGCCCCTGGGCCCCACCGCCAGCTCTCCCTACCCTGGCCACCTTTTCCCGCCTCTTGTGCGCCGTGCACACCCCTGGGCGTGCAGCCCCAGGAGGGCCAGGCACCACCTGCCGCCCACCAAACTCCCCACCTCAACCTGGCTGTCCCCTGCCCACTCCCGCTCGCCTGGTACGAATCCCACCCACCCCAAGCGGCGGACAGCCCCCTCCACCCTGGCCCCACCCTAGCATCGGCCCCACCACCTGCCGCCCTCACCGCCCACGCATCCCCAGGCCCTGTCCCCGCGACCCCATCTCCATCCCTTCCACCCACTGCGAGCCTCGCCGCCCTAACCTCCTCGAGCCCCGCCACCGTAGCCCCTTCTCCGCTGGCTCTGCCGGCCATGTCTGCCTCCTCCCCGTCCCTTCCCCGCGTCTCCTCCTCCGAGACCGCAAGCTCCCCGCGGCGACCGCCTCGCCCTACCCCACCGCCGGTGTCCCCGCCGCCACTGAGCTCCGCTTCCGCTTGCCCTGGCCCGTCCTCGACCTCTGGCCGGATCCCCCGCGTCGCCCCACCCCGAGCGCCGTGCAGCCCCGCCGCCGTGGGCAGGTCCGGGAGCCCCGTCCCCACGCCCCCTCTCAGCCGCCGCCAGGCACCATGGCCATCGCCTGCGCCTCCCATCTTCCCCGCCTCCGACGGCTCGCCTCTGCCGACCCCGGCCCGCCTTCTCCTCGTCCGCATCGGCTCCGCCGTGGCCGCCCTCCTCCCCGTCCTGCGGCGTCACCGCCGCCAGCGAGCACCGTGCCGCGCCACCCCCTCCACGCTGTCTCCTCCGCCCGGTAGCCCTGCTCCGCCCGCTCTGTCGACCTCGCGCGGGTCCGTCCTCACGCCCTGCCTCGCCGGGCTCTGCCACTTCACGGGCCGCGTCTTCCTCCGCCGCCAGTCTGCCCGCCTTTCCGCTGCCAGCGGCCCGAGCACCGGCGCCGGTAGTTCCCCCGAGCTCTCCTCATCTCGCGCCGGCCACCGTCCTTCGTCTGTCTGCATGTGCTGGTAGGCCAGGAGTTAGCATATCCGTGTATGTGCATGTATGTGCTAATGCTTCTGTGTTGTATCATCGTAGTGTCCTAGCCCATGTTCTCAGTACCCAGACCTCCGTCTCGATTCTTTCGATGCTATCAAGATCCCTATTCCGAGAATGAGTGCATCCAAAGACCATGGGTCAAACCAAGTCCGCCTTCATCAAACGAATTCAAAACCGGAGTACCCCGTCATGGACAACAAGATCACCGACAGGGAGCCGAAGGACGCCGCCCCTCAAGATCGTCTTCCTAAGACCAAGATCGCCTTCCCATACGCCAAGAGCGCCGACATGACCCGAAGACCACGGTCCCGGAGAATCCCCGGACGACGAGCTCTTCTACCTGAACCGACCGCAGATGCGACAAGTACTTCTTCCCGGATCCGAAGACCCCGGTACCCGATCCACTCAAGTTCGCCATCGACGACAAGATCGACATCGACTAGGGAGAATCCGATGCGCCCCGACACCAAACCAAGTCCTGCTTCCCGGATGCGACAATATCTACTTCCGTTGTCTGAGACCGATCCCGTCGAGCCATTTCCGCCCCCGTCGAACCCTGTCGAACCCCGAACCCCTCGGGCCCAAGTTCGCCGAACCCTAATGTGATTCCCTATCCGAGACCCCCATTATTTTCATAATATAACAATATCGACTGTCGCATATTAAATTGTTCATCTCGCATGCATATCATAAGCATGCCGGATCTTCTGTCGTAGTATTAAATAGTGTATCCGGTGTTTCTTCTAGTGTTTTGGTTCTTCGCGGATAAGGCCGTTGAGTTGATGCGAGTGTCGACCCGATCTTCGGTTGAACCTTCGACAATGTTTTCAGGCGAGCATTCTCCCCCTTTCTGCCTATTTTACCTTTTTAGTCTTTGTTTCTTCCTTTTGATCTATTGCTATCTGTGTTGCGATGCTCTAGTTTTCGTACCCATGAAATCCCTTGCAGCCTTATATTGCCTTGGACACATCCTATTACCTGTTGATTGGTAGATAGATGGAGTTGCGCCTCATAGTCGTTTGCTCAAGTGCTGTTGTGTGTCGTCAAGTACCACAATTGTTGGAGTAATGCCGCATGTTTAATGTTAGAGTTGATCATGGATTTAATTACCGTTTAATAACTAAAATTGAAAGTAGGTAAATGCAGAGGCACCGGTGGGTAATAGACAATATTTGGTTTTTAACCGCTCACTGGTGTCCCGTAGGACCCCGAGTTCTTGACACCTGTTCCAAGATCGAGCGAGCTAACCACAGGTGGGGTGTGTGGGCACCCCCATCGATTTAGTACCTGATTCCAAGTATTGTACTGGGGGCCACAAAGTAGTTTGGGGCTTTATTACTATCCTGTACTTATGCCATGCTTTACTGCTTTAATTACGATTGTGCGTGGAGCACCTATACTCTTTAGGACCGTGACACGTTTTCGCTGTATCGACAAGCCCAGTCACACTTTCGGGTTCCCAGTCGTTTACAGCCGTCGACACAAACCCTGAGTCCGTCTCGGAGACCGGCCGACTTCGTTACGGGTAGCTTAGTGGGGTGGCCCCCCGTGCTTGCTTTGGGTCTGGGAAACGTCGTGTCCGAAACCCCGTCGACATACCGTTGGGTGTATGTTTTGTGATCTTGTACCTACCTGATCTGACAACAAGGGTGTAGGTGCGTGTGGAAACTTTGGTGCACCCCTGCAGGGTTAAATCTTTTCGAGAAGCCGTGTCCGCGGTTATGGACGACTTGGAGCACAGTTCTCGATCATAGAAAACTATAACTAAAGTTTACTGTTATAATTTGACTTGTATCCGATATGACTAGTAATCAGCTTCACTACAACGGAATGGCTAAATAAAAGTACCAACAACTGCTGGGTTTGGGATATCTCATGCTAATTGTATCTGACTAGTAAGTGTTGCAACTACAACGGAATGGTTAACTAAAACTGCCCACTGCTTATTATATCAGGATGACTATCTATACCTGACTAGTAATTGCTGCAATGATAACTGAATAAATAAAACTGCCAACTGTGTGAGTTCCTCGGTTGACTTCCTCGTTTGGTCTCGAGGGGGAAATACCAGGATGGGTATGTTTGGTGGTAGCATCAGGTTGGTTCCGAATAGGTCTTTCTTATCCCTCTCTGATAGCCGACAGTTATATCGAGTCTCTATAGGTTGTTTAGTGCATGCTGCGCTGCCGCTTCAGTCCACCATACCTATGTAGGCGAGGACCGCCGAATTCTAGCCTCGCCGTGTACTAGCCTCAGTACTGACCGCTCTCTTTTCTTTCCTTTGCCCTTTGTCGGCACCCCTTTTGTTTAAGCAGGTTTTGAGATCGAGGTCGTTAGCAGGGTTACCCTTCCGGCTTGGCCTGGGCAGGGTTATGGACGCCATTGGTTATTCTTCAGGGCTCTTAGATCGATTTGCATCTTGTCCGTACTCGGACGCTGTATCGTTTTCAAGGTGATTTGGATCTTTGTATGTTATATCTGTATTCTTGACTCTTTGAGTCGCTGTTGTATATATATTCTGTGGGTTCCATCGTGGACTATTGTGTAATGATATTACTTCGTTTTCCACCCGCACGAAAGTGCCTGGTGGGCACCTTTGAATCGTTTCTATGCGGGTTTGGCGGGAATCGCTGAAACTTGCATAGGGTCGATTCCGAGGGTGTTACAGTGTTATATTCATCACTATGTAACTAGATTATTGTCTCTAGTGCAAGTGGGAGACTGAAGGGAATATGCCCTGAGAGGCAATAATAAAGTGTTTATTATGTCTATTCCAAGTATATGATAGATGTTTATTTTGCATGCTATAATTGTATTAATACGGAAACATTAATACATGTGTGTTTAATAAACAAACAGAAAGTTCCTAGTTGTGCCTCTCTGATAAACTAGCTCGTTGATTAACAAGATGATCAAAGTTTCCTGATCATAGACATTGGATGTTGTTAATAACGAGGTAACAAAATTAGTGTAATGGTGTGATGAACATTCATCCGAATTATAGCATTACAATCAAAGTCATTGAGTTTATATTGCTATAACAACTTACGAAGTGATCCTAATCCTTAGACAATGAGATCATGTCAATCACTAACACCGGAAGTTTCTTGATAACATCAAACGTCACACCGTAACTGGGTGATTATAAAGATGGATTCAGAACTACTAAAGTGTTATGTTGAGGCCCATGGATCAAAAGTGGAATTTGTTTATCCCGATGACGGATAGATATACTCTAGGCCCTCTCGGTGATATCACATTTGTTAGCTTGCAAGCAAGTGATTTGATCACTAGAATGTTATATCACGGGAACGAGAAAAGATTGCATGTCAGTAACGAGATCAAACTAGGTATGGAGATACCGATGATCGAATCTCGTACATGTAACATATCGTGAAACAAAAGGATTAAGATACTAGAGTAAAAGGTTCCGACGATCACAAGAAAGTCATCGTTGAATGTGTGGGAGTCAGTATGGGTCTCCAGAACCCGCTTCTAATTATTGATCGGAGAGGGGTCTCGATCATGTCCGCATTATTCAAGAACCGTAGGGTGGCACACTTAAGAGACACCGACATCCAAATGGAGCAAAAGTTTCATGCCGGAAAGAATAACAAGCGCAGGAATTTATTTCACTAGATACCGAAATAGGTTTTCGGGTGAAATTGCAGAAAGTGTTTTTGCATGTGAAATGAAATACTAGCAAGGGGTTATATGTGAATGTTTGTCATTAAAGTAATTGACAAAATTCGGAATAAATAAAAGGAGTTTTATTTAATGAGAGTTTGCATTAAATTTGGTGGAAATTTAATGGGTTTTTTAGTGGGATTTTGAGTGGGGGAAATTGAAAGGCTTTTGTGTGAGTGGAGTGTCCAACCACATGAATGAAAGGAGGGGAGGGGGCAGCCCCATGGCTGGGCGCATGGCCCCTTGGGTGCCCCCCTCTCCCTATAAAAGGCACCCCCCTCCTCACTTCTCACTCTGTTGGGGATATGGGTATCCTCATAGCATGTCTCCTATCCGGATAACCCGGGTGGCCCGCAGTTGGCAGCATGGCCCATAGCCTGCTGGGCGGCCCAGTTAGATGGATCTAGAAGGGATTCCCATGCCGGATAAAGGAAGGCTATGGTTGGAGTCACCGACATACCCGGAGCCTTGAAGTGCAAGATACACAAGACTAGTAATAGACGGTGTAGGACTATGTAACCTGTCCGGCTAGGACTTTTCCCTGTAACCCTAGGACCTGGCGACTATATAAGTCAGGCCTATGGGAGCCTTTAGGGAACGATAACTTACAATCTCAGACAACCTCGCACAGCGAACCAATCTCTGTAAGTCGGCGTATTTCCCTTATAGAGATTTATAGCAGGAGTAGGATTCCGCCACCATTGTGGGATCTGAACCTGGGTAAGCTGTGTTACATCGTACCCATCAACCGTCCGCCTTCCCCCACATCTCTAAATATGCACTGTGAGGACCCCTCCATGGTGTACTCGTCGGCAATACCACGAAACACTCACACATCCTCATGAAGGGTCTCTCTCCCCCTCTAGAACTTATCCCCCATGGTCTCGGACTAGTGAGATACATGTTCCCGGTGGCTATTTGGAAAGACGCTGCATCGCAGGAGCGAGGAGGCGTAGGTTGCTCGGTGTCTTGTATGTGTGTGCGAGCACGGATGCGCTGCTGATTTGCGGTGCTAGGACTTCCTCTCGATCTTGAGATCGGCAAGAGATCGTCTACATCAACCACGAGTTCAACTTGTTAAGCTCTATCGGTCTTCAAGGGTATGTTCTCTATGGATATACATCCGCCCGTTGTTTGTTTCTAGTAGATAGATCTTGGTACATAGTTGTTCCCATCGTAGGAATTTTTTTATTTTCTATGCTGTGAACCCTACATTAGGGTTACATTTCAGTACAATTCAACTTGTCATATCATTATACTTGCTTGTGCATTGCATCGATGCCATGTGTTGATTGTTTCTCTGTCTTTCCAGTGTTTGGTTCTTCTTTGGTAGAATACGATATCGTGATCGAGATCCAGATCAAAGATCGAGATCAACACCGTCGAAGCTCTAAGAACAATACTTGGCCAACTATAATCAAGTCAAGTACCAGATGTCCGAAGCTCTGCTTTTTGGTTATCGACAGGCCAAGGCAATCATAGACCCACCATGATATAATCCTATGATTTTAAAAGTATTTCAATTCCTACCATGATGCATATGATTCTACTATGGTCTTTTATCGATAGATAGAATATCCTATCTGTTTCATTACTCCCTTTGAGGTTATATTACTTGATCCACTACTCCTAGCATAAATAGGTTTTGCTTGTGTGCACTGCTAGAGATCTTACCTGTGTCCTGCTTAGCCATGGATAGCTGTCAGTGCTAGTTCATCCAGATGATATATCAGATGCAGAGAATCTAGTATGACAGGAGAACGTGATGAGATGAGATCAGAGGTGATACGATATTGAACATGCTAAGGCTTGTATGGGAGGCCATAGTGGGATGTGGTTTTTCTAATCCCATGCTCGCCACCCCTAGGTCCCGATTTTCTTGCCTCTTCAACCAAGACGAGCGAACAACCATACGGGTCCTGGAAAACCTCACGAGTGACTAACTTGCCTAGTAGATTCCATGAGTCACATAGTTCGGGCGTTCTATTCGACATGCATTCTGGATCTTCTCGAAGGTGGTGAAGGAGGTGCATTCATAGCAGGTAGGTAAGTGTGGTCGAGGTTGCTTGGGGTGGATAGCGCCCCTGGTAAACTAACCTCGCCTCACATATTTAAGGACCGGCTTCGGAATTTGAACCGTTACGGCGGAACCATCCTTATTGCGTGACTCATTGTCTCGGCGAAAGCAAGGTAAAGGTCGTTTCTAACCACCCTCTCTCGGCCTTCCAAGGAAGAGGGCAAAGCATTGTGGCATTAAGAGAAGGTTAGTACATGTGGGTAAAGTTGTACACCGCTCCAAGGTAATAATATTTTCGAAAAGCCGTGTCCGCGGTTATGGACGACTCGGGAATGGACGTGAGATCATAGAGAACATGAACCAAATTGTAAAAACTTGGCAGACCAAGGTGTGCTTAAGGATGCTTCTTCATGGGTACGAGGGGGTGATCCTAGATAAGGTCCAGATGATGATGATTTGGTGGATATCAAAGATATGATGATCAATATTTCGGAGATGTCGCTCCCTTATCCCCTTTTAAAATATTCTAATTAGATGAGATTCTTCTCTCTCTCTTATTTTTTAAACAAAGATGGCTTTATGCAAAACAACTCCACCAGCCAAAAGTCTTGCGGAGTACACCCTGTACTCACCGTTGCTTTGTTGATACTTTTGGCAGAGTAAGTCTTCCCCTTAAGATGATTTTTTTACTACATCGACACCGACGAGTAGCTTGGGGTTCCCAGCCGGCAGGCTGGTATCTATGGGCTGGGACGTCATCGTTATGCTTCAGGCCTCTTAGGCCATTTGTTAAGTTTGCTATAATTAATTGCATAATTTGCCTTACGTTGTTTGATGTTTGTGGTCAGGTACCTCTGCTTGTAATAATTTGGTTCTCTGCTCAATTATGAGCTTGTTGTCATAAATTTTTGTGTCATAGGGTGACTGTTGTGTTATCGATTCTTCACTGGATATCCTTGAGAGGTTAAGCTTATGTCAGACATGGGTCTAGGATTTGTTTAGCCCTGATCCCGGGGGTGTCCATGGAACTTAGTTTGATTTGATGATAGCCCGAACTCAAAACAAAGGTGGGGAAGATAACATATCCACGAAGGAGATACTATCTTTCTTCAGCACGAACAAAACTAGACATCCCTTTACAAAGGAACTGGGCCGGGTAGAACTTTTGTCTTACAACTCTCCAACTTGTTGTTTAAGCTCAACCAACTAGTTCAGGGGTATCCAGTGTGGATCCTTGGAGAAAGGAGCATTTAGAGAACTTACTTGCTCAAGAACTTGACAACACGGTCATGTGGAAACATGGCAATACTTCTAGGAAGACATCCAGAATATCACGAACCACCGATATGACACTTAGTTCGAGAAGGAACTTGCTTTGTAAGGCAAGAAGACATAGTCTTAGAGCTTCGTCACAAGCCTAACTCTTTGACCAAAGAGAGTACACCAGAATAACGAACTTGGTAGCACAATCATCCTTTGCTTAGTAACAGGGTTAACCAATCACGCTAGGAATGACTCGAATGTCCCTAGAGTTCAAAACAATAATAATTGCTAAGAATCTCAGATGACCACATTATTACACACACGCATCATTCACGAGCACGAAAGCTCGAGTAAGGGTGGGTAATTATGTGTAAGAGCGTCACTTCATTAAGGGGTCATAAAACTCAGCATGACCTATTAGTATAAAAGAGTGTGATACTTTAAGGTAGAACAGATAGAAGCTAATCAATGCTTCTTGATCTGCGGATTACAACACTTTTACCTGGTCCTAGATATGACGAGATACCGGAGTTTGTTTCTCTTGACATCCCGAAATGGTTTGTCATGACAGACCACAAGAGTATCTTGCTTTGGAAGACACCAATGCTTATTTAGTACATGGCTACCAACTGGTTGACAAAGGTCGGAAAACAACAAGGGGAAAAGAACATGCTCAGGATAGAATCCCAAGATGTGGATGCATAGATTATCCATCTTCCGGAGACCGGTGCAAAGAAGGGTAAGGTGTGGCAGAGTCACGAGTATAGATGCGAGACTCTCGAGGAGTACATGCGAGACTCTCGAGGAGTAATCTTGTCGTGATCTATTTGGTTCCATCAAAGAACATGTGCCATAGCATGTGGTAGGGAAGTCCTTGGTTGTCACAACTCAATCGCGACAAAGACCACAAGCTTGAAGGCTAGAATTGTAATAATAGCCATCCTAAGGTAATGTGTGAGCATTAACAACAAGGGTCAAAGTTATGGATCTTGGGTTAAAAATCAGCTTCATGTACAAGATTCACAACACCATAATCCAGTACAATCGAGGATCTTGGTTTCAAGTCCAAGGGTTAAAACTCGAGAAAGAAGTAACTACTTCTTGAGTAACATAGCGTACACTGCATGATAGTAATCACGAGGTAGCTTCCAAGAGAAGAAACAACTTCTGAAGTACCCAAACAAATAAAAAGGAGGCACACGAGGCGAAAGGAAACCTCGAAGCCTAGAACAGAACACTATGGATCCTACAATGTAATATTGTGGGTTCAAAAGACATAGAGATCATGATAGAAAGGAATATATCAGTTGAATAGGAACAAGGGGAAAAAGGAATTGACAACACACACAACAACTCTAGAGAACTCAAAACTAGGTCAGCTAGCTAAGAAACGACATGCCCAAGAGGCACCTAAGCTTTGAAAGACTAGAGGATATATCAAAACTTTTCCAAAATCAACAACAGATAAGATAACCAAGAGTTAGAGCGGAACTGGATAAAGAGAAAAAGAAGCATACTAGGGTTTTCACAACTACTTTTCATCTTTAAAATAGTTTTCACAAACACTAGACTCAGTATCGGCCAATAGCAAGGTTTTCCTACGGTCGGTACTGCTCTGATACCAAAAACTGTTTCAGAGAACCTCTTTAATATGGTTTAATAATTCTAGAAATTGTTATAATCTTGTAAATTCTATATCTAATTATTTATAAGTCAGAGAAATACAAATAATATATCAAAATGTTCAGAAAAATGAGAACTATCCATCTAAGCTATAGTCATGCATTGTTAAGCAACTTTAATAACAAGTTTAATTAGAACAACATAGGAACCCCTCACAGGTGATTCCGGAGTTTCTCCGAGTTAGGGTTTGCACCCCTCGGAACCCCGATAAAATGGTCGAGCATGCCTTAGGGTTACTTTTCAGTACAAATTAACTTGTCATATCATCATCCTTGTATGAGCATTGCATCGATGCCATTGTTGATTGTTTCCCTCTCTTTCCGATATTTGGTTCTTCCTAGTAGAATACGAGATCGCGATTGAGATCGAAGCCAGAGATCAACATCGTTGAATCTTGAAGACAAATACTTGACCAACTATAACCAGGTCAAGTACAAGGCCTCCGAAGATATGTTTATTGGTTATCAACGGGCAAAGGAAAGCATAGCCCAACCATTATATAATCCTATGATTTTGAAAGCATTTCTATTCTTGCCATGATGCATACGATTCTACTGTGATCTTTTATCGATAGATAGAGTATCCTATCTATTGAATTACTCCCTTTGAGCTTATATTACCTGATCCACTTCTCCTAGCATATCTAGGTTTTGCTTGTGTGCACTGCTAGAGCTTATATATGTGTCTTGCTTAGCCATGCATAGCTGTTAGTACTGGTTCATCCAGATGATGTACCAGATGCATATAATCTAGTATGACAGGAGAACATGATGAGATGATATCAGAGGTGATATGAGATTAAACATGCTAAGTCTTGTATGTGAGGCCACGGTGGGATGTGGTTTTTGTAGTCCCATGCTCGCCACCACTAGGACCCGAGTTCTTGCCTCTTGAACCAAGATGAGCGTACAACCACACGGGGCTTGGAAAACCCCACGAGTGACTAACTTCCCTAGTAGATTCCATGAGTCACATAGTTCGGGCGTTCCATTCGACATGCAGTCTGGATCTTCTTGAAGGCCGTGAAGGAGGTGCATTCATAACAGGTAGGGAACCATGGACCGGGTTGCTTGGGGTAGATATCTCCCCTAGTAAATCAACCTCGCCTCACAACTTTAAGGACCGACTTCAGGATTTGACCCATTACGGCGGAACCATCCTTAGGGCGTGACTCATGGTCTCGGCGAAAGCAAGGTAAAGGTCGTGTCTAACCACCCTCTGTCGGCCTTGCAAGAAAGAGGGCTATTACTAGTGGCATTAAGAGAAGGTTAGTATGTGTGGGTAAAGTTGTACACTCCTGCAGGGTAATAATCTTTTCGAAAAGCTGTGTTCACGGTTATGAACGACTTGGGAAAGGACGTGATGATCATAGAGAACTTTAACCTAATCATAAAACTTGGTTGATCAACGTGTGCTTAAGGATGCTTACTCATGGGTATGAGGGGGTGATCCTAGATAGGGTTCAGATGATGACTTGGTGGATATCAAAAGATGATGATCAATATTTCGGAGATGTCGCTCTCTTATCCCCTTTTAAAATACTCTGACTAGACGAGCTTCTTCTCTCTCTATTGTTTTATAAACAAAGATGGCTTTATGCAAAACCACTCCACCAGCCATATGTCTTGCGGAGTACACCCTGTACTCACCCTTGATTTGTTGATACTTTTGGCAGAGTAAGTGTTCCATGAAGATCAGTTTGGTACTACATCGACACCGACAAGTAGCTTGGGGTTCCCGGCCGGCAGCATGGAATCTATGGGCTGGGACGTCATCGTTATGCTTCAGGCCTCTTAGGCCATTTGTTAAGTGTGCTATACTTATAGCATAATTTGCCTTCCGTTGTTTGATGTTTGTGGTCGGTGACCTCTGCTTGTAATAATTTGGTTCTTTGCTCAGTTATGAGCTTGCTGTAATAAATTTTGTGTCGTAGGGTCATTGTTGTGTTACCGATTCTTCACTAGATATCCTCGAGCTCAAGGTTAAGATTATGTTAGACGGAGGTATGGGATTTGTTTAGCCCTGATCCCAGGGGTGTAACGGTTTTTGGTATTGACGACTAGTAGTTTGAAACAAACGTGTGTGGAACTCCGAATATATTCTAAACTCTGGCATTTGATTATTCTAAAATTTGAGAATTACTCATAATTAAAAAGCAAAAAAGGTGTGTATACATTCTTGCTAGAGTAAAATTGAGTACCCCTAAGACTAAATGAGGTTCATAAATTGAAGAAAAAAATTGGCATAGTACAAACCTTGGATCTTATACCGTGAAAGCATGATGACTCCTAGTGTTCATGTTCTTGGGTAGATCAATAAGGTGCAAGTGTTTTGAATTTGATTAATTCAAATGTCCAATCACGAAGTAAGATCATTTGTTTTCTTAATTATGAACTTTTCACCAATATAAAAAAAATTCATGTATTATTTGAAGGAAGATTGGTTGAGTGAATATTTGGAAATTGGGATATATTCAGAACTCCGGATTTTGCTAACCCTATGTTTAGAGAATAACTAATAATTGAAAGGCAAAGGAAGGTGTGTACACATGTTTAATAGAGTGAAATTGAGTCCTAAGAGTAAATGAGGTTCATACATCGAAGAAAATATATGGCCTAGTACCTTGGGTAACCTGAAAAATTGATTCCTAAGATAGGTTATATTGTTTTGTGCGTACTAACCTAAATATTGTGTCTTGGGTAACCTGAAAGGTATATGACCGACTCATTTATTTGGGATTTTTCTAAGGTTTAAGGGTCCACTAGTTATCATATAACCCAATATGGCTGAAATGTTTTCTAGAAGCTAACTTCATATTTTTGTATTGGACAAGTGTGGATTTTGGTGTGAGATGATCTTGCATACCAAGTTATAGTTTGGAGAATTTCCCTAGGATTTATTGAGATATAAAGGTATTTTTAAGATATTATTTCTTATTTCTCCCATTTAAGAAAAAGAGCAAAAATAAATATGTAAGACAATAGTTTGATCAGTTCATATATCATTCATGTATCCAAACTAAATGAAAATTAATTGGATGAGAGTTATATGTAGAACAAAGTCTGGGGCCTCATCAGTTTTATTCAGGGATGGCATGATCGAACCAAGTACCAATTGCACAACCTAAATATTGTACTTGTACATTGCCATGGGTTTTCTAACTCATCACTGAAAAATTCTAACACCAATTAATGTGGCTGCCTCTCTTTTGGGGAAAATTTGAATCATTGGCTATAATAAAAAATTAAATTGTAATCCTTCTTATACACTATGAATGCACGTGAACTCTTTTGGGGCAAATTTAAATCATTAGCCTCACTGCAAAATTGAAATGTAATAGTTCATATGAATGTATACTAAATTTAGGGCCTCATTAGTTTCCTTTAGGGATGGCATGAGCGAACCAAGTACCAATTTCACAGCCTATATATTGTTCTCGTACATTGCCTCGGGTTCCCTAACTCATCCCTGAAAAAATCTGACACCAAGTAATGTGTCTGCCTCTCTTTTGGGGAAAATTTAAATCATTGGCCACAATAAGAAATTGAAATATAATACTTCTTATATACTATAAATGCATGTGAACTCTTTTCGGGAAAATTTGAATCATCGGCCTCACTACGGAATTGAAATATAATAGTTCATATGAATGTAGAATAAATCTGGGGCCTCATAAGTTTTTTAGAGATGGATTTAGCGAACCAAAGTACCATGGTACAACCTATATTGTTGTTGTATATTGTTGCCTCAGGTTCACTAACCCAACCCTAAAAAAATCTAACACCATCCATCATATGTGTCTCCCCTTACACTCTTTTGGGGAAAAATTGAATCATTGGCCTCATTACGAAATAGAAATCATAATATACACTATGTAGCTTATATATGCATGTTGTGTACCGAAATCAGCACTCTAGTAACATATATGCTAAGCAAATATAAATTTACTAGATGGCAGATGAGCAGATCTAAGAAGATATAAATTTAGTATATGGCAGATGAGCAGATCTAATAAAATCTCCAAAATAATCGACCGTTCAAACCATATTTATTCCCTCCATCAATAAGGCCCGCGACAGGGCAAAAGAATCTATAGAGGACGGAGCAAATCCTACATATAAATAGTGAAATCTGCGGCTGCGACGACTAGATAAGTTAGCAAAGTAGTACCTCGGATGTCTCATCGTAGATCTCCTCCTCGAACTCATCGCTCTCCTCGATTTCTTAGAAGAGTATTTATTCAGGGAGGATTTTATTGTTGATGATGAGAACTGGGTTTCCTTTGTCAGCTGGCGCATGCCCCTCAACCAGATCTTCCACTGGCACCACGACGTTGCCGGCCACTTGATGCTCAATGGCAACGGCGACTGGTTGGACGGAGCCTGAAGCATCGATGGCGTGGCGACGAGTGGCGTGCATGCCCAGAGAAGCCGCCTCCGGCTTCTCGGCGAGGACCGATCCATCTGCTACTGCTCATCCAACTGGCTTCACCTCTAGCTCGTCTCCACGTGTACGCTTTAAGGAGCATCTAAGACGAGGACAGTGGTGCAAGAGAAGGAGCTTTGGCACGCACAGAAGGTGCAAATTAGGTTTTGTGACTAGACAGATTGGGAGAATATGACATGAGCTCGTGGAAGAACAAGGCCTAGCGGGTTTATATAGGAGTGGACATGTGTGTGGGTGTGGACGTGTGTGGGTGGGGGCTAGTGCATGATATCCACTTTCTAAATGCATTAGCAACACGCGCACGATACCGCGGGAACGTCCACGACACGAGTTTTCGAGGCGGGCGACATAATGATGCGCCTCAGTAGACCCCTAGAGGCGATTAATATTTCGAATCGGCGTGGTTGATTGATCTAGGGAGACAGACAATAATTTCCATCGTCTCAGGTTCCATTTAGAGGCGTTTTGTTTTAACGAGCGGCTGAGGGGTAGTCATACTAGAGATGGTGCAGATTAAAAACCGTCTGAGGTTAAAGTTATAGGCGGTCAAACAACTACGACTGCCTGAGGATGATGAACATAGTCAGCGGATTGTATTTTTGGGGTAAACTAACTCTAGGCACAGTCTCTAAGTAACGAGTTTGTACTATTGTCCTTCCCTTTCAAAACATGTGGGTACAAGGGGGATAGGGTTGTGGTATAGTACATTTGCTACAGTTGTGCTGCGACCAGAGGGGTGAGTGGTGTGATGTGTAAGCTTGGTTGACCAATTTGGTGTAAACTTGATTGGTTTAAGAGTTTGAATTATCTATAATTCAAATATTAGATATCTAGGTGATTGGAAAACAAGTTAAGAATTTGGTCTTAGCAAGGAGGGGGAAAGGTACTGATAGATGGACATGGTCAAGATACTTCTCTAAGATTTATTTGGGATTTTTCTAAGGTTTAAGGGTCCACTAATTATCATATAACCCAATAGGGCTGAAATGGTTTCTAGAAGCTAACTTCATATTTTTGTATAGGACATGTGTGGATTTAGGTGTGAGATGGTCTCATACCAAGTTATTGTTTGGAGAATTTCCCTAGGATTTATTGAGATATAAAAGTATTTTTAAGCTATTATTTCTTATTTCTCCCATTTAAGAATAAGGGCAAAAAGAAATATTTAAGACAATAGTTTGACCAGTTCATATATCATTCATGTATCCAAACAAAATAACAATTAATTGGATAAGAGTTATATGTAGAACAAAGTCTGAGGCCTCATAAGTTTTATTCAGGGATGGCGTGAGCGAACCAAGTACCAATTGCACAACCTATATATTGTGCTTGTACATTGCCCTGGGTTTGCTAACTCATCACTGAAAAAATCTGACACCAATTAATGTGTCTGCCTCGCTTTTGGGGAAAATTTGAATCATTGGCCACAATAAGGAATTCAAATGTAATTCTTCTTATAAACTATGAATGCACGTGAACTTTTTTGGGGCAAATATGAATCATCGGCCTCACTGTGGAATTAAAATGTAATAGTTCATAAGAATGTAGACTAAATCTAGGGCCTCATAAGTTTTCTTCAGGGCTGGCGTGAATGAACACAGTACCAATTGCACAACCTATATATTGTTCTTGTACATTGTCCTGGTTTCGCTAACACATCACAGAAAAAACTGACACCAATTAGTGTGTTTGCCTATCTTTTGGAGCAAATTTGAATCATTGGCCACAATAAGAAATTGAAATGTAATCCTTCTTATACACTATGAATGCATGTGAACTCTTTTGGGGAAAATTTGAATCATCGGCCTTACTACCGAATTGAAATATAATAGTTCATATGAATGTAGAATAAATATGGGACCTCATAAGTTTTCTTCAGTGATTGTATGAACGAATCAAGTACCAATTGCACAACAGATATATTGTCCTTGTACATTGCCCCGGGTTCGCTAACTCATCCCTAAAAAATCTACACCAATTAATGTGTCTACCTCTCTTTTGGGGCAAATTTGTATCATTGTCCACAATAAGGAATTGAAATGTAATACTTCTTATACACTATGAATGCACGTGAACTCTTTTGGGGCAAATTTTATTCATAGGCCTCATTGTGGAATTTAAATGTAATAGTTCCTATGAATGTAGAATAAATCTGGGGCCTCATAAGTTTTCTTTGGGGATGGTGTGAGTGAACCAAGTACCAATTGCACAATCTATATATTGTTGTTCTACATTGCCCCAGTTTTGCTAACACATCCCTAAATAATCTAACACCAATTAATGTGTCTGCCTCTCTTTTGAAGAAAATTTAAATAATTGGCCACAATAATAAATTGAAATGTAATCCTTCTTATACAATATGAATGCATGTGAACTATTTTGGGGAAATTTTGAACTATCAGCCTCACTGCGGAATTGAAATATAGTAGTTCATATGTATGTAGAATAAATCTCAGGCCTCATAAGTTTTCTTCAGGGATGGCGTGAATAAACCAAGTATCAATTTCACAACCTATATATTGTTCTTGTATATTGTCAGGTTAGCTAACTCATGACTGAAAAAATATGACACCAATTAATGTGTCTGCCTTTCTTTTGGGACAAATTTGAATCATTAGCCATAATAAGAAATTCAAATGTAATCCTTCTTATAAAATATGAATGCATCTGAACTCTTTTGGGGCAAATATAAATCAGCGGCCTCATTGCGAAATTGAAATGTAAGAGTTCATATGAATGTATACTAAATCTAGGGCCTCATAATTTTTCTTTAGGGATGGCGTGAATAAACCAAGTACCAATTGCACAACCTATATATTATTCTTGTATATTGCCCCGGGTTCGCTAACTCATCCCTGGAAAAATTAGACACCAAGTAATGCGTCTGCCTCTCTTTTGGGGAAAATTTAAATCATTGGACATAATAAGAAATTGAAATGTAATCCTTCTTATACACTATGAATGCATGTGAACTCTTTTGGAGAAAATTTGAATTATCGGACTCACTACAGAATTAAAATATAATAGTTCATATTAATGTAGAATAAATCTAGGGCCTCATAAGTTTTTTAGAGATGGAGTTAGCGAACCAAAGTAACAATTGCACAACTTATATTGTTGTTGTACATTATTGCCTCGGGTTCACTAACTGAACCCTAGAAAAGTCTGACACCATCCATCATATGTGTCTCCCTTGCACTCTTTTAGGAAAAAATTGAATCATTGTCCTCATTACAAAATAGAAATGTAATATACACTATGTAGCATATATACGCATGTTGTGTATCAAAATCAGCACTCTCGTAACATGTATGCTAAGAAAATGTAAATTTACTAGATGGCAGATGAGAAAATCTAAGCAGATATAAATTTACTAGATGGCAGATGAGCAGATCTAAAAATATCTCCAAAATAATCGACCGTTCAAACCATATTTATTCCTTACATCAAGAAGGCCCACAATAGAGAAAAGGAATCTATAGAGGACCGAGCAAATCCTACATATAAACAGTGAAATCTGCGGCTGTGACGACTAGATAAGTTAGCAAAGTAGTACCTTGGATGTCTCATTGTAGAGCTCCTGCTCGAACTCGTTGCTCTCCTTGATTTCTTAGAAGAGTATTTGTTCGGGGAGGATTTTGTCATTGATACGTCGGAAACGTATCTATAATATTTGATGTTCCATGCTTATTTAGTATCTATTTTGCTTTGCTTTGTCCACACTTTAAGGTGCTTTTTACATGTTTTCTGGTACTAACCTATTAACAAGTTGCCACAGTACCAGTTGCTTGTTTTCTGTTGTTTTTGGTTCCAGAAAAGCTAGTAAGAAAATATTATCGGAATTAGACAGGACAAAAGCCAAAGTCAATATTTCACCGAGGAGAACACGGAGTCCAGAGGAGAGACGAGGGGCGCCACAGGGTGGCCAGACCCCCCAGGCACGGCCTAGGGTGGGCCCACGCCTGGGCAGGGTGTGGGCCCCCTGGACACCTCCTAGGCTCGCCTCTTCGCCTAAAAGAAGCCCCCGATGCCGAAATCCTAAGCACCCGATTAAAATTCCACGAAACCGTCTATAGCCGCCGCCACCATCGTCCCTAGATCGGGGGGATCTAAAGCTCTTCTCAGCACCCTGTCGGAGGGGAGATCATGGCGGAGGCCTTCTTCTTCATCATGCCAGCCTCCGGTATGAAGCGTGAGTAGTTCTACCTTGGACTACGGGTCCATATAGTAGCTAGATAGTTGTATCTCCTCCTTGTGCTTTCATGTCTAGATCTTGTGAGCTCCGTTCATGATCAAGATCTAATCTATTTGTAATCATGCATGTTGTGTTTGCGGGGATCTGATGGATATTGAGATTACTATATCAGATTGATTAATGTTTTTGTCTTATTGATTCTATCATGTCTGTGTTGTTTGTGATCTTGCATGCTCTCCGTTGTTAGTAGCAATCTTGGCCAAGTAGTTGCTAGTGACTCCAAGAGGGGATATTTATGCTCGATAATGGGTTCATGCCTCTATTTACCAAGGGAAGTGACAGAAATCTTTACGGTTGTAGATGTGATGTTGCCACTAGGGAGAAAACAACGGTCTCTTGTTCATGCAACAAGTGGATTGTTTACCTTTCCCACTTTGCTTAAAGAAGTTGCCTGTTGCTTGCAACTTAATACTGGAGGGGGTTCGGATGATAACCTGATGGTAGACTTCTAGTCATAAATGCAGTTGGATGGCGGTATATGTATCTTGTTGTATTTCCCAATCGAATCTCATAGGATCTTTTTTTCTATTATTGCATTGTTATGCCTTGCTCAGTCCTGTCAATTGCCCCGCTGTAATTTGTTTACCCAGCATGTCATGTTTGTTTATCTAAGGAGAACACCTCTAGTGAACTATGGATCCCGGTCCAATCTTTACCATTGATACATCTTCCACTATTAATATTTACATGCTGCAAACCATCATCACCTTCCACACCATACAGTTAATCCTTTGTTACAGCAACCGGTGAGATTGACAACCTCATTGTTAGTTGGGGCAAAGTCTTGAGTTTTTGTTGTGCAGGTTTCCACGTTGCTTGCAACACCTTTGAGGCGTTTCCTTCCTCCTACTGGTTCGATAACCTCGGATTCTTACTGAGGGAAAACTTGCTGCTGTGTTGCATCATACCTTCCTCTTGGGGTCTCCCAATGAAGCATTCAACACGCATCAGTCGTTGATGATGAGCACTAGGTTTCCTTTGGCAGCTGGCGCATTCCCCTCAACCAGATCTTCCACTAGCACCACGACGTTGTCGGCCACCTGCTGCTCAACGACGACTGGCTGGACGGAGCATGAAGCATCGATGGTGTGGTGACGAGCGGCGTGCATGCCCGAATAAACCGCCTCCGCCTGCTCAGCGAAGACCTAGCCATCTACTGTTGCGCCTCCAACTAGCATCACCTCTAGCTCGTCACGATGTGTACGCTTCAAGGCGCATCTAAGAGCAGGACGGTGGTGCAAGCGAAGGAGCTTAGGCACACACAGAAGGTGCAGATTAGGGTTTTGTGACTAGACAGATTGGGGGAATATGACACGAGCTCATGGAAGAAGAAGGCCTAGCGGGTTTATATATGAGTGGACACGTGTGTGGGTGTGGACACGTGTGGGTGGGGGCTAGTGCATGACATCCACTTTCGAATTGCATTAAGAACATGACCACGGTACCTCGGGAACGTCCAGGACGCGAGTTTTCGATGTGAGCGACATAATGGTCCGCCTCAGTAGACCCCTAGAAGCGATTAATATTTCTAATTGGCTATGGTTGAGTGATCTAGGGAGACAGGCAATAATTGCCATCGTCTCAGGTTCCATTTAGAGGTGTTTTGTTTTAACGAGCGATTGAGGGGGTAGTCATACTAGAGATGGTGCAAATTAAAAACCGTTTGAGGTTAAAGTTAGAGGCGATCAAACAACTACGACAGCCTAAGGTTGATGAACACAGCCGGTGGATTGTATTTTTGGGGGTAAACTAACTCTAGGCACAGTCTCTAAGTAACAAGTTTGTACTATTGTCCCTCCCTTTCCAAACATGTGGGGACAAGGGGGCTAGGGTTGTGCTATAGTACATTTTCTACAGTGATGCGACCAGAGGGGTGAGCGGTGTGATGTGTAAGCTTGGTTGACCAATTTGGTGTAAATTTGATTGGTTTAAGAGTTTAAATTAGCTATAATTCAAATATTGGATATCTAGGTGATTGGAAAACAAGTTAAGAATTTGGTCTTTGCAAGGTGGGGCAAAGGTACCGATAGATGGACATGGTCAAGATACTTCCCTAGGATTTATTTGGGATTTTCTAAGGTTTAAGGGTCCACTAATTATCATATAACCCAATAGGGCTGAAATGGTTTCTAGAAGCTAACTTCATATTTTTGTATTGGACAAGTGTGGATTTTGGTGTGAGATGATCTTGCATACCAAGTTATTGTTTGGAGAATTTTCCTAGGATTTATTGAGATTTAAAATTATTTTTAATCTATTATTTCTTATTTCTCCCATTAAATAAAAAGGGCAAAAAGAAATTTGTAAGACAATAGTTTGATCAGTTCATATATCATTCATGTATTCAAACAAAATGATAATTAATTGGATGAGAGTTATATGTAGAACAAAGTATGGGGCCTCCTATGTTTTCTTCAGGGATGGCGTGAGAGAAACAAGTACCAATTGCACAACCTATATATTGTTTTTGTACGTTGCCCTGGGTTTACTAACTCATCACTGAAATAATTTGACACCAATTATTGTGTCTGCCTCTCTTTTGGGGCAAATTTGAATCATTGGCCACAATAAGAAATTGAAATGTAAACCTTCTTATACACTATGAATGCATGTGAACTCTTTTGGGGCAAATTTGAATCATCGGCCTCACTACAGAATTTAAATATAATAGTTCATATGAATGTAGAATAAATCTGGGTCCTCATAAGTTTTCTTCAGTGATGGCGTGAACGAACCAAGTACCAATTGCACAACCTATATATTGTTCTTGTACATTGCCCCGGGTTCGCTAACTCATCCTGAAAAATCTGACACCAATTAATGTGTCTGCCTCTCGTTTGGGGCAAATTTAAATCAATAGCCACAATAAGAAATTCAAATGTAATACTTCTTATAAACTATGAATGCACGTGAACTCTTTTGGGGCAAATATGAATCATCAGCCTCACTGCGGAATTTAAATGTAATAGTTCATATGAATGTAGAAAAAATCTAGGGCCTCATAATTTTTCTTTAGGGATGGCGTGAACGAACCAAGTACCAATTGCCGACTCCCAAGTACCAAAGAGTCATGACGACATGCCTTTCCAATGCGACTTACGTCTGAGTCCCTTTTGCCTCACGATATATCTTATCAGACTATAGGCAAATATTGGCCATCCCTTAAATAGTCTGACTCTCTTCTCGATCTGAGATAAATGATTCATCCGACTAACTCTTAGTCGATCACCTCGGTTAACACTTAACCGAGTCGCATGGCCATGCTTTCCGAATCATTTCATCCGAGAGGTCCCAAAGAATATCTCTCCAACTGGAGGGGCAAAATCTCATCTTGGTTATTCACATCACGCAGCTTGATCCTCAGTCGACCCGAACTCTGCCTTTATAACTTCCTAGTTACGGATCAGCGTTTGACAGAACATAAGTCGGTGATCCTCAACTCAGACTGTGCAACAACCTCAGGTCTAAGGATTACATTGATTGAGATATATAAAAGACAACTTGTTCGTTGTACCTCAATATGGATTAATCCGACTCGCTAAACTCTTTAGCCGAATCTGTGTACGTCGGAATAGCATCTCCATGCCCATGACAAGTGGAACCGAGTCATTAGGCCACTTCCGCAGTCTAAGTTGTGTGTCCAGCACAACCTCGATGACCAAGGATATTTAGTGCAAACAACATGAATGTATAGTTCCAAAACTAAATCACATATTTAATGATACACATCAAATGTTTATACAAGGACAACTTAATATCTTTATGAATACAATGGGAAATATCATCATACATGATTGCCTATAGGGCATATTCCTAACACATGTATGATGTATGACATGGCAAAGATGTTGTGCAAATAGGAAATATTAAGCGGAATCGGGGTCCCCACAATTAATTATATGGTTCATGTTGTATAGATACCCCACAATTTAAATGTTGACTTAACAAGGCAAATAGTGGCATCTGTATACTACACAAATTTAAATGAAGCCAATATAAGACTAGAAAATCCCGCATATGATCTCCATATTAATTATTAGGTGAATCGACAAAAGCCCCCAAACCACATGATATGAGTGCAAGCATGTACAATTAATGCAACAAGGTCTATATCATATATTACAAAAATAGCGGTGTCTCAGATAGGGTCGCACATTAGAACTCGTCAAACTTGGGGGTTCGAAGGATTCAGTCTCGATCTTCGTACTTCGGGATCAGGCTTCGGATGCTGGAAATGGCTTCGGACCCTAGGAACGGCCTTGGTCTCCATGTGGGAAAACTTGGTGTCCGGATCGGTCTTCGGGTGTCGATGAAGAACTTGAATGGGCCTCAGTGATTCATTGGGGTTCCTCTTCCCTCGTCAAACTTCACAGAGGCGATATTTGGTTGTGGATGATCTCTAGACAAGCAGCTTCCCTTGGCCTTGAATAGAACACAAGGGAGGTATGGTTCACAGAGGCAGGAACATGACCAACATAGCAGCAGGCACCCACACTTGGGATCTCCCTAGCAGCAAAGGCAGCAAGACCTACTGCTGGTCACGAGCACGATATGTTCAACAAGGACAAAAAACACAACAACGATTTTTAAAGGAGTGAAGGAGGCCGGCTCGAGATGTCGCTGCGCGGATAGGCACGGGCTCCAACAACAAAGAGGAGAAGGGCGGTGCGGCACTAGGCGCATGTAGTGTGCAGCAAGGCGAAAGAGGCCAGCATAGGCAAGGACGAGTGGCTGGTGGAGGTGGCGTAGGCAGATGCAGCTCGGGCAGGCTGCGGTCAGGCGTAGGCGAGGGAGCGCGAGGCCGGCGCGGCAAGCTCTGGATGGCGGGGGAGGTAGAGGGCAGCGGCGGCAGCACACGCTCGTGGGAAGGAGGGATGCACCAGAGGAGTACTGGCTGGAGGCAGGGACGCATATGGCAGTGGAGAGAGGGGTAGAAGATGGCGGTCTGCGATGGGGAAGGTGAGGCAGGTGCGGGGGACGACGTTGTAGCCAGAGGAGGCACGGGATGCACTCGGGGCCGCGGGGAGCTCGACGGGCGGCCGGTGGGGCTCAGGCAAAGCTCCTGTATGGGGGAAGGGCGAGCGACAACGCCTAGCGAGGAAGATTGCGGCGGTGACTCTATAGATGGAGGACGAGGCGTGGGGTGTGCGTGAGGGAACATAGGAAGCGGGAAAGAGGACGGTCATGAGAATGGGTCGGCCTAGGCGTGTGGGGATCGGGGATGGGAGGGGTTTGGTGCGGGCAGGGAGTGGGTCCAGGATGGCATTGGGGTGGGGAGAGAGAGGGTTCGGTGCGGTGGTAGGTGCGTGTTGTGTATGCGTGGGCCAGAGTGGGGAGCTGCGCGTGCACAATGTGAGTGGCGGTGCTGTGGGTTGGGGTAGGTGTTAGGTGGGGATTTTTAGGGTTAGGTTTTGATGGAGGGACTAGGTTTTTATTTTCTGGGATTGTAGGTGGACTCTGGTTGGGCCTTTGGTCATGGATGGTTGTCTGCCTCCCCTAGTAAAAATATTTTTTTATTTAGGTAGTTTTTAGATTGATTTTATAAATAGTTTTAGACGAAACAAAATATCCAGAAAAGGGCCGGAGTTTTCTCGTTTGAAAAGAAGTCGGGGATAATTAGAAAACAACATAGGCTTTTGGAAAACAGGTTTGGCAAATAAGATGCATGCAGACATGAAGATGCTCAAATGCAATGTGGCATGTATACATGAGAATGCAGTAATGAAGATGCACAAACACAAGGGATTTTCTGATAGTGGTTTTACCCGGGGTGCTACAATTCGACACTACTAATAATGGATCTTGCCCTCGAGATCCTCCTCCTAGTACGAGGAAGAAGGCCGATGTTCTGAATCTTATCGCTTCCTGTAGATCCTCGCAGCACCACTAACAAAGATTCTTCCTCCATCTTTAAATCGGCGACACCACCAACAAAGGGGCGTTGTTCCCATTCGTCGAGGGAACACTTTGGATATCAAAGGACGAAGGTAAAGGCATTAAAAGATAAGGCCACCTCTAACTTCGATAGAAGGAGGGAAAAGATGCAATCTAATCCACATCAATGTACAAGAGCAAATAGAATGAGTAGTTGGCATGGGGGCAATCCATCACGCACCCACACTATTACTCCGTACATTCAATAGAAAAGCGTGCAACCATTCTCCGAATTTATACAGAAGATCTTCACGAACGATGTTCGGACATAAAGGAGTGATGCAAACTCTTCATCAGATCTGACGTAGATGAAGTCTTCGCGTTGAAAACGCCGTAAGATACAAAGAAATTTTTAGTGAATTTTTGGTCCACTGAAAGGTACAATAGAGGAAGATTCCTCAGATATCTTGAAGACCGGATGTAGCAACACCGTTACCAAAAGAAGGAAGCGAAACCCTGAAGGTACGACGGAAACACAACCACGAGAATTCCTGGACTCAAAGAAAAGATAAGAGAGCAAATTCAAAACACGGAGAGGTAAGAGGAGAATAGCAGGGGGTAAAGAGTAAAAGCAAATCTAATCAGGTCTATTCAACCAGTTTTACCAAATAGTTTTAACACTCTACATTGTCTGTTAGCTAGGTTATCCGATAGGCTGGACCAGAGGGGTATCGCAACTGCTGAGCTCTAATACCACTTTGTAAGACCCTCAGATCGGCCCTATGCAAGTTTCAATGATTCTCGATAAACCCGCACAGAAATGATTCAAAGGTGCCCACCAGGCACTTTCGTGCGAGTGGAAAACAAAGTAATATCATTACACAATAGTCCATGATGGAACCCACAGAACATATATATACAACAACGATCCAAAGAGTCAAGAATACAAATATACAGTATAACGATCCAAATCACCTTGAAAATGATACAACATCCGACTACGGACAAGATGCAAATGGGGCTAAGAGCCTTGAAGAATAACCAATGGCGTCCATAACCCTGCCCAGACCAAGCTACAAGGGTAACCCTTCTTTTAACGACGATATCAAATCTGCTAATATAAAAAAGGGCGCTAACAAGGGCAAAGGAAAAAAAGAGCGGTCGGTATTGAGGCCAGTACACGGCAAGACTTAGAATCCAGCGCATCTCGCCTACATAGGTATGGTGGACTGAAGCGGCAGCGCTGAATGCACTATTCAACCTATAGAGACTCAATACAACTATCGGCTATCTGAGAGAGATGATAAAGACCTATTTGGGACCAACCTGATACTAAGACCAAACATTTAGTTCAATAACTAGATATCAACTATTACCCCTTTGTGTCTCTACATTAGTTATATCTACCATCAACATTTTATTTAACAAGCTTTACTTAAAGCCAAGATCATCTCCACCATTAAGCATGTGCCAACCCCCAACATCGGTGGCGCTCGACGATGCGAATTAGCACCTCAGCAAGCCACTACGACTCGCAAGGCCGATTGACTACCAAATAACAGGTAATAGGAGGTGTCCAAGGCAATATAGAGGATTCTAGGAATATAAAGGGTGTACGAAAACTAAAGGAACATGACATAGATAGCAATAGATCAACAGGAGGAGGTAAAGACTATAAATGCAAAATAGGTAGAAAGGGGGAGAATGCTAGCCTATAAAACACTACCTGAGATACATCGGTGAACGGGACGAAGCTCGCATCAACTCATCAGCCTAATCCGTGAAGAAGCGAAGGACTAGAAGAAACACTGGATGCACTATTTAATACCATGGCAGAAGATCGGACATGATGCATGTATGATGTATGACATGGCAAAGATGCGGTGCAACTAGGCAATATTAAGCGGAATCGGGGTCCCGACAATGAATTAGATGGTTCATATTGTATACATACCCCACAATTTAAATGTTGACTTAACAAGGCAAATAGTGGCATCGGTTCACAATATAAATTTGAATGGAGCCAATGTAAAACTAGAAAAACCCGCATATGGTCTCCATATTAATTATTAGGTGAATCGGCAAAATCCCCCAAACCACATGATATGAGTGTAAGCATGTACAATTAATGCAACATGGTATTTATCATATATTATAAAAATAGGGGGTGTCGGATAGGGTCACACATTAGAACTCGCCGAACTTGGGGGTTCGGAGGATTCAGTCTCGATCTTCGGACTACGGGATCGGGCTTTGAACGCCGGAAATGGATTCGGACCCCGGGAATGGCCTTGGTCTCCATGTGGGAGAACTGGCGTCCGGGATCAGTCTTCGTGTGTCGATGACGAACTTGAATGGGCCTCGGTGATTCATTGGTGTTCCTCTTCCCTCGTAAAAGTTTGTAGAGGCGATACTTGGCTACGGATGATCTCTGGATAAGCAGCTTCCCTTGGTCTTGTATAGAACACAAGGGAGATATGGTTCATAGAGGCAAGAACATGACCAACATAGCATCAGGCACCCACACTTGGGATCTGCCTAGCGGCAAAGGTAGCGAGACCTACTGCTGGTCATGGGCATGATATGTCCAACAGGGACAAAAAACACAAAACGGTGGTCAAAGGGGTGCAGGAGGCCGTCTTGAGACGTTGTCGTGCGGGTAGGCATGGGCGCCAACAGCAACAAAGCAGAGAAGGGAGGCACGACACGAGGCGCATGCAGCATGCTACAAGGAGGAAGAGGCCTGCGCGGACAAGGATGAGCGACCGACGGATGCGGCGCAGGCAGAGGCAGCTCGGGATGGCCGCAGTCCGGCGCATGCGAGGGTGCGCGAGACCGGTGTGGCGATGGGAGGTGGCGAGGCGAGCTCTGGATGGCGAGGAAGGTAGAGGGCAGCAGCGGTAGTGTGCGCTCGCAGGAAGGAGGGACGCACCGGAGGAGTACTAGCCAGAGGAAAGGACGTGGATGGCGGCGGGGCGAGGGTTCGAGGATGGCGGTCGGCAACGGGGAAGGCGAGGCTGGTGCAGGGGACGGCGTCGGAGCCAGAGGATTGTGTTGTGGTATTCCGACGAGTACGCCATGGAGGGGTCCTCACAGTGCGTGTTTAGATACGTGGGGGAAGGCGGACGGTTGACGAGTACGAGGTAACACAACTTACCCAGGTTCAGATCCCACGACGGTGGCGGAATCCTACTCCTGCTATAAATCACTATAAGGGCAATACACCGAGTTACAGGGATTGGTTCGCTGTGCGAGGTTGTCTAAATCGATGCCCCAAAGGCTCCCATAGGCCCGACTTATATAGTCGCCAGGTCCTAGGATTATAGGGAAAAGTCCTAGCCGGACAGGTTACAGAGTCCTACACCGTCTATTACTAGTCTTACGTATCTTGCACTCCAAGGCTCCGGGTACACTGGTGACTCCATCGTAGCCTTCCTTTATCCGGCATGGGCCTCCCTTCTGGATCCATCTAACTGGGCTGCCCAGCAGGCCATAGGACGTGCTACCAACTGTGGGCCACCCGGGTTATCCGGATAGGTGACATGCTATGAGGATACCCATACAGCATATCCCCAACAGTAGCCCCCGGAGAACTCCGAGATCTTGCGCTGTCTTGCCTCTTCAGATGAATGCTCTGTCTAGTTAGATGTCGGAAAATCGTCAAGCAATATCTTGTAGTCCTCCCAAAGAACCCTGTAAAGTTTTCTCCATCTTCAAAATGTAAGTCGGAGAAATGCTGAATCTTTCATCGTACTCTTCCGTAGCCGGATTGGATCCATCCACGTCGGAATCTTCGATGCGACGGCTCATCTGCCCATGTCAGCTAGGAAGACATAGGCTTAGGTTAGCGACGCCTTGTAACTCACACATGCAAAGAACGCAATCATGTCCGATTTTCCCGCGTGAGCGATACGAAACATTGGCGGTGACGGTTGGAGACGTGGCAAAATTTTCGCGCACGTTCGCGAACACATCGTCTACGCGGCAACCGTCCGATCAAGCTGCACGAATCTTGACGCTTGGAGATGATAAATAGTTACCACGGTGGAATTTTCACCTTTTACCTCATTCTCCTCGCATCATATTCTTCCTCCAGTGTGTGCCCCCTCGAGCTCTCCGCGCCCAACTCGCGAAAAAACCCTAGCCTCCAATCTACACCAGTCGCACCCAGCCTCACTCCATGGCCAGCAGCAGCACTCCTCCCTCCATGGCGGCGTCGGACAAAGCCGCGGCAAAGCCGGCGAGCTCCATCGTCGTGCCTCCAGAGGGCCTAGTCATTCCCGCCTCGGTGGTTATCGAGTCCGCCGGCGGCGACCTTAATCTGGAGGCGCTGGAGCCGTTGGAGGAGGAACCAGACTCGCACAAGGGCGACTAGCGCGGCTCGGATATCACAGATCGTGATATCCAAGAGATGATCGCCGAAGGCTACCTTCCTGGGATGGAGGGGCTCGCCTGGTGGGCGGCGCCGGCAGGCGAGGTTACACCCTTTCCCCAAGCCGGAGAAAAGGTGTACCTCAAAGCCCAACTGGTACGTGGCGTCTCCCTGCCCATCTCCAACTTCTTCATCTCCGTCTTGAACCACTATAGGGTCTAGCCCCAGAACCTTTCCCCCAATAGTATCTTAGTGCTTAGAAACTACGCGGCGCTCTGCGAGGGATACTTACGGATAAGGCCTAGGATATACCTCTTTGTGTACTTCTTCACCGTCAAACGTGAAGCCGGACATAGCAAGGAAGAGCTTAGGAACTGCGGCACCATAAGCTTCAAGATTCGTCCTGGACGGCGGTTCCCCGATATCGTCGGCCACGAGTCCTGCAAAAATTGGCAACGGACGTACTTTTACGGCCCAGACATTCCTCTGGCTGGCCGACAAGTTACGTACCCGGACTTCGTTGACGGAGTCTTCGCTAAAGCCTCGTCATGGAGATCCTAGGCCTCCCTTCCCTCCGACCTCGATGCTTCTCGCTCTATAAGGCGGATCGAATGGTTTGTAGAGACGGGTTTGACTGGCTTGGACCTAGCCATGTGCTGGTTCATTAGGCGAATCCAACCTCTGCATCACCGCGCGAAGCTCATGCACAAGTATACCAGCGACAGAAGGGATAGTCTCCGCATCTCCATGGACAACTTCTCGAGCGATTCCGTCAAGCTCCGCCTTAAGGACATCGTCAAGGTGAAGGATAAGAAGCGTGGCTTCACCATCACCTACGACATGTTCGTAGACGGCAAGTGCCCAAAGGTAGGTATTTATTTCCCGTATATGACATATACTCCAGTTCTTCCGTCTTGCAAATGTCATCTTATCTAACACGGTGATTTCTCACTTAACAGCTTAGCGATCTAGAGGAGGGCAACCTGGCTGCCCAAATCTACGATCCAAATATGAAGGAATTCATGATCGTGTCCGACGACGATGCTCCGTTGGCGCGAAAGCGGAAGAGCTCCACTTCTGACGCTGCCGACGGAGGCAAGAAGAAGAATACGGAGGGTGGAGCCTCCAAGAAGACTACCGCGGCCTTGGAGGCGGAAAAGAGAAGAGTTACCGGGATCCCTTTTGCCAAAGCACCCCCACTTGTGTAAGCTTCTCATTCTCCGACATTGTCTATTTATCTATCTTGCTCCTGTACTTATGCATTTTGCATGTTTCAGGAAGAAAGCCACGACCAGCCTCAAGAAGACCTCCAAAACATCGGGGGCTTCTCGAAATATTAAGGACATGCTGCATCGTGACGCATCTCCCACCATCGCCCCTACCACTCCCTCCGTCAAGCCTTCGTCTGCCCCGACAAGCTCACAAGCTAAGGAGGCATCTAGCCCTTCCGCCATGGAAGTGGACTCAGGTGCTTCTATTGAGGTTGCAGTCGTCGGCGAGCAGGCGATGCAGGAGAGTGCCGCCCACCAAATGGCTGAAGCTCTGGCTAAGGATGCCATCGGTGGCGGTAAGGCGGTGGTGGAAGCAGGTACCTTTGCCGTTGGCGGTGCCGCCGCACCCAAGAAAACCATAGCCTATCCAAAGATAGTCTATCCGGTACTTACACCGGGTGGCACTTCTTTGGTCCCTGGTGCGGCGCCGACATCTCCGACGTGCGGTCTAGAGGAGCTCCGCCGGCAAGCAGAAATCTTGCAAGGAAACAGCGAATCCTTTGCCAAGCTGCTAGCCGAGAGTGCTACGAACCTCAAGATCATCGCACTTGTAAGTTTTCTTTGCCTTTTGCATTTCATATGAGTATCCCACTGTAGCCCCTGAGGATGTAGACGGAAAAACCATAGGTTTTTGCATCTATATGCTCTAAGAGTGACTAAGTTAGAAAAACTCTCACTGTAGCCTCCAAGCATGTAGATGGAATGAAATGTTCCGACTAGATGCTTTAAGAGTAGCATACGCAGTGTTTATAAATTTCAGTACTGTAGCCCCCAAGCTTCTAGTTGCAACTGAATTAGTTCCGACTAGATGCTTAAAGAAAGCTAAGCATATGTCCGAGTTAAAAAACTTTATACTGTAGCCCCCAAGCTTCTAGTTGTAACTGAATTAGTTCTGACTAGATGCTTAAAGAAAGCTAAGCATATTGTTAAGTCAAAAACTCTCGTTGTAGCCCCCGAGCATCTAGGTGGAAAATTTCCGGCTAGGTGCTCCAAGCAGACCAAACAATGCTTTAACTTTGTCCTTTTTTCCACAGAACGAGAGTGCTCGGAGGGGCATGGCCAATGACAAGTACCAGAAGATGCGCGCAGACTTGGAAGCTGAAAAGGGTAAAACTGCCTTCTTGAAGGAACAGATCACCAAGAGCAAGCGTCTGTTTTCTTTTTTGCATTCCGATTTGGTATTGTGCCCATATTCTCCGAGTACACACTGTGTACTTTGCTTTCTCTGACTTGCAGAAACCATCGCCAAGGCCAAGAATATTGTCGAGAAATCCAAGCACATTCAAGAGATGGATAGCGAGAACAAAATTCTTAAGCAGGAGAGGAAGGACATGCTGAAAATGCATGAGGAGTCGATGAAGGTATTGCAGGACTCCGCCACCGAGGAAATCAATCGCTTGAAGGAGGAGATTGCGATCTTAAAAGATCAGAAGCAAGCTGTCGATGAGCAAAATCAACGCCATAGCGAGGCGTATAAGCTCCTCCAACAAGAGAAAGAATCCTTGGCGGAAACCCTCTGGCAAGCTGAGGCCAGCATCTTCAGTAAGTTTTCTCCATCTTGGATTTCTGTAGTATGGGTACTTTGAATTGTTGCACTCATGCGCTCCTTGTCAGAATTTGCAGCTCCTATGGGTTTAACCCGATCACCTACTCCAACCAAGGAATGCATGGTTCTTGCCGGCAACTTCATCAACACCGCCATTACGCAAGCCAAGGAGATCGCCAAGCCCCTTCAGATAAACATCAAGGCATCAGACTCCGTGGTGAAGTACTCGGAGATTTTGCGTCGAGCCCCCGAGTGTATCACAAGCTGGAAAGCTTCATGTGCACGGGCTGGCGCAAGGATGGCGCTGTCAATGGTGAAGGCACACTATGAAGATGCCGACATCGACACAGTGACTTCTGGCATTCCCGACGTAGACGATGATGGCAAAGAGATTAATCATGAAGCCATCTTGTCATCGCTCGCGGGCTATGACACCAGAGTTGCCAAGTTGGTGGACGTCGACGTCTTCGTGCCCATGAACATCATCGACACCGGCGACCAAGGTTCCTCTGAGTCCCACCACAGTGTCGGCTTCGAAGGTGGCTCTCCGGCTGGTGATGACGTTCTCTCTAAGTCACCTGCACCAAAGGAGTGAAGAACAATTTTGTATCATTTGTTTCACCTTTGGTGTACATGTGGAAAAAACTTTGTTTATGTAACTTAAAGCAGAAAACAATGGTTGTTATTTCCTGCTACTCAAGAATTAGTTTCCATCATGTATATATTTTTTAAGCAAGTGCTGGCTTATCCATTACTTTGGCTCTTATGCTTGACTTTTCGTGAGACCGAGGACTCGTTGTCAGAACCATGCACTTAGGTGATGATGCCCAATGGCACCGTCAATAACTTGAGCACAAAATCACCGACAATAAGTGCTGAAAGTCACTACTCCAGAATCCACATAAAAACGACAAAGAACATGTAGACCAGAAAACTTAAGCTAACGCCCGTAGGCGGAATTTTCACAATTGCAAACACAAAGCTTGTGCATAAAGGTTTTACATGATCCAAAAATGAACACTAAAGGAGGTAAAAGACTCAAAAATATGAGTGAACCAGAGATCTTTATTTCATTGATCATATAAGAGGTACACAATTAGATAAAAAATGCTAAGTGTAAAAAGGACGTAGCTGTGCTATGTTCCATGGCCGATCAAGCTGTGGGTAGTCATCATCCGGGTCATGTCGCTTATGCTTATGATCCTCGTTGGGTCTATCCTTCAGTTCACGATTGTCAACGAGGTAGTAAGACCCATTGAGTAGCTCTTTGCTTATGATGAATGGTCCTTCCCATGGCGGGGATAATTTGTGTGACTTCTTCTACTTAAGTCGGAGCATCAAATCCCCTTCTTTAAACGAGCGGTGCCGAACGCGGCGACTATGGTAGCTGCATAGCTTATAATGGTAGATGGTGGATCTTTGGCATGCCAAAACGCACTCCTCCTCGAGAAGGTCCACATCCAGGCGTCTGGATTCTTCAGCATCATCTTCTTCGTAGGCGGCAACACTTGGTGCATTGTGAAGGATGTCGAAAGGCAGGATGGCTTCTGCTCCATATACCATGAAGTAAGGGGTGTAGCCTGTGGATCTGTTGGGTGTAGTTCGTAAACTCCACAACACAGATGGTAATTCTTCCGCCCAGGCTCCAGCTGCTCTATGTAGCGGTGCCTCCAAATGTGGCTTGATTCCCTGTAGAATTAATCCATTGGCTCGCTCAACCTGACCGTTGGATTGTGGGTGTGCCACAGATGCAAGGTCAAGTCGGATGCCTTTCTCCCAACAATAAGCCTCCACATCTCCGAGTGACAAATTGCTGCCGTTGTCGGTGATAATGCTATGTGGGAGACCAAATCTCACCACTAGATCCCGGACAAACCTGAGGGCAGTTGCCCCATCAAGCTTTCTAATGGGTTTAGCTTCTATACATTTAGTGAATTTATCAACTGCTACAAGCAGATGTGTAAATCCACAAGGCGCCGTTTGTAACGGTCCCACCATGTCCATCCCCCAGACTGCAAACGGCCAAGTTATTGGTATTGTTCGCAATTCTTTAGCAGGAACATGTGGTTGTCGGGCATAATACTGGCATCCCATGCATGTCTCAACCAGCTTTTCGGCGTCCGCCTTTGTGGTCAGCCAGTAGAATCCTTGCCGGAAGGCTTTCGCGACCAACGATCGAGGAGCGACGTGATGCCCGCAATCTCCGAGATGGATCTCGCATAGGATTTCCATACCTTCTAGCTGGGAAACACACTTTAGGTATACACCAGTAGTGCTCCTTTTGTAGAGTTGCCCATTGATTATGGTATAACCCTTTTCTCGTCGTACTATTTGCCGTCTTTCAACTTCATTGTCGGGCAAAGTTCCGTGTTCGAGATATTCCATGAACGGTTTTGTCCAAGCCGGGGGGACCTTAATCACCATGTTGATGAAAGAGTCAGCTCTATCCGGGTTGTCAATGTCGGCTCCCTTCACAGATGGTGTGCGCAGGTGCTCTAGGAAAACTCCTGGTGGAATTTGCTTGCGCCCTGATCCAAGTTTACACAGTAGGTCAGCCTCCTCGTTTTGCTCCCTACGTACATACTTCACTTCATAGCCCAAGAAGCTCTTGGCTATCTCGTCCACTTCGTCTCGATATGCCGCCATCATAGGGTTTCGCGCATTCCAGGTGCCAGCCACCTGCTGGGCAACCAAGTCGGAATCTCCACAGCAAACTATGCGCTTGACGCCAATATCCTTGGCTACACGCAATCCGTAAATGAGTGCTTCATACTCCGCCATGTTGTTTGTAGCCTTGAAGTGGATCTGCAGGACGTAGTGCATCTTGTCTCCTGTTGGTGATTGTAGCAATACACCAGCCCCCGAGCCATTGAGCAGCTTTGATCTGTCAAAGTGCATCACTCAGTACTCTGGTTCCAGCAACGGAGTAGCATCTGGCATCTCCGTCCAATCTTCAACAAAATACGCCAAGGCTTGTGACTTGATAGGTTCGCGTCTCTTGTAGGTGATCTCGAAGGCGGCAAGTTCAATGCCCCACTTCGCGACCCTTCCCGTAGCGTCGCTGTTGTTGATAATGTCAAACAATGGAGTCTTGCTCACCACTGTGATTGGGTGCTCCTGAAAGTAATGCCTCAGCTTCTGAGAAGCAAGGAATACTCCATAAGCTATCTTCTGGTAGTGCGGGTAATGCTGCTTGGATTCCGTCAAGACCTCGCTCACATAGTAAACTGGTCGTTGAAATCCGTGCTCATAGCCTGGTTCCTTCCGCTCTACCACGACGACGATGCTGACTACCCGGTTGGTTGCCGCCATGTAAATTAACAGGGGTTCTCCAGGCTCGGGTGCTGCAAGGATAGGCGCTGAGGAAAGAATCTCCTTGAGCTGATTCAATGTTGTATCTGCTTTGTCCGTCCATGTGAATTTGTCCACCTTCTTCAGCAACTTGTACAGCGGCAGAGCCTTCTCTCCAAGTCGGCTGACGAACCGACTAACTGCTGCAACACAACCTGTTAGTCGTTGAATGTCCTTTAGGCATGTCGGATGGTTTATGTTTAAGATGGCCTTGATTTTCTCCGGGTTGACCTCGATTCCGCGTTGGGAAATGATGAAACCCAACAATTTGCCAACTGGAACCCCGAAGAAGCACTTCTTAGGGTTAAGCATCATGTTGTATTTCCGAAGATTATCAAAGGTTTCTTTTAAGTCGGAGATTAAGTCGTTGGACTTTTTAGACATCACCGCGATATCGTCCACATAGGCGTGAATGTTCCGACCAATTTGGTCGTGGAGGCAACGTTGCATTGTCCGCTGGTATGTATCACCTGCGTTTTTCAGCCCAAAGGGCATCGTGACATAGCAAAACATGCCATATGGGGCAGTGAATGAAGTGGCCAATTGGTCTGACTTCCTCATCTTGATCTGGTGGTATCCTGAGTATGCATCGAGAAAACACAAAAGCTCCGAGCCAGCCGTCGAGTCAATGACTTGGTCAATGCGAGTCAAAGCAAACAGATCTTTGGGACACGCTTTGTTCAAGCCGGTGTAATCAACGCACATTCTTAATTCTTTGGTTCCCTTTTTGGGGACAAGTACAGGATTAGCCACCCATCGAGTGTGAAGGACTTCTCGGATAAATCTAGCCTTAAGTAACCTAGCTATCTCTTTGCCAATGGCGCGTCTCTTCTCGTCCCCGAAGCATCATAGAGGTTGTTTCACTGGTTTGCATTTTGGATCAATGTTTAAGCTGTGCTCGGCAAGTTCCCTAGGTACACCTTTCATGTCGGCAGGTTGCCATGCAAAGATGTCCCTGTTCTCACGGAGGAAATCGACGAGCGCGCTTTCCTATTTGGGATCCAGGTTCGTCCCGATGGCGGTGACCTTGGAGGCATCGCCTACCACAAGTTCCACCGGCTTGGTCTCGATTGCGGCCTTGAACGCAGGAGCATAGTTGGAGATCTGCTTCTTCGACGCGGGCATCTCTGAGTCATCGACCTTGCTCTGGATCTCTTTGAATTATTTGATGTAGAGGACAGCTTCTTCAACGGCTGCTTCATTGATCTTGCAGTCCCTTGCCTTGGTAAAGCTTTCGGATATGGTGATAACACCATTTGGTCCGGGTATCTTGAGTTTGTTGTAGACGAAGCATGGCTTGGCCATGAACGTGTGGAATATGTCGCGGCCGAATATGACGTGGTACACGCTCTTGAAGGGACCACCTCAAAGGTCATACGCTCTTGGCGGTAATTGTTAACATCGCCAAAGGCAACCTGAAGTGTAATGCACCCAAGGGACCAGGAACCACACTGTGGAAGATGGTGTTGGTCCCCCTTAGGTTAGCCTCCATCAAGTTCATCTTTTGCAGTGTATCCAGGTACATGATGTTGATGCTGCTTCGACTATCCACCATACCCTTGGTGAACTCCACGCCGTCAATCAAGGGGTTGATGACCATGGCGTACTGATTCTCCGTAGGTATGAGATCTGGGTGGTCCGTCCTGTCCCAAGTTATTGGAACCTCCGACCAGCGCAGGTACTAGGGAACTGGGGGAGAGTGGCCATCAGGATCCTCAGAGAGGTATTTTGTTGTCGGACGGTGGGGGTGCCAAGGAAAGTGTGGTAGACTGATGCCTTCTTTGCGAAGGGGTTCTCTCCCTTGTCGTCGCCCTTGTCGACGTGCTTGGGGTCAACGTCCTCGTCCATGTCACTTGAATCCTTGGGCTCCTCCTCCTTCTTCCCCTTGCCCTTGCCTCGCGGTCTGTTCTTCCGACTTCGCTTGTAGCCGAACTCTGGGTCTTCCTTGAGGTCGTTGACGAACTTGCAGTGTCGATTGGTATGGGTGGCCTTACCGTTCGCATCGAGGTGTACGAGGCACGACATATCGCGGTACTCCTCGTAGGTTTGGGGAACACGGAGCGATGCCGAGGTGGTTTCATTTCCTCGTTGCTGCCCATGACCAGCTCCCCTTCCTCGGCCACGTTGTCCGCCTTCACCTCGCCCTACAAAATTCATAGCGACCATGTCGGTAGATTGCTTTTCTTCTGGAGCGGTTTTCCGCTTTGTACTGCTGTTCCTCCGAGCTTGAGTTGGAACGGCTGTTGCCGGCAAGGAGCCACGAGCATCGTCATCGGCTGATGCGAACTCACTAGCCAACTGAATCATCTGGTTCAAGTCAAGCTGGTGATTTCCCTGCAAGCGCTTCAGCTTATGCCGGAGCAACGTGCCCCTTTCCAACCCGTCGATGAAGGCAGCCATGGTGGTCTGAGCGTGCACTCCTGTGCAGGAATTCTTCATGTCCAGCCAGCGAGAGAGGTAGGCACGAGATGTCTCATCTTTCTCTTGCACGCACCGTTGTAGATCGCCCACAGTGCAGGGACGCTTGTATGTACCCTCAAAGTTCTTAGTGAACGCTTCTTGCATGTCCAACCAGTTGTAGATAGATTTCTCCGGCAAGTCGTCGATCCATTGATGGGCCGTGCCTGCCAACATTAACGGGAGGTACTTGACGGCGACGTTGGGGTTGCCTCCAGAAATCTCCACCGTGTTGCCGTAGTCCTACAACCATGTGGCTGGCTTGGCGGTGCCGTCATAGGGCTTGATGGTCTTGTCAATCAAGAAACCTTTGGGGTAAGTTGCGGACCGTATCACAGGTCCAAAGCAATGTGGTCCCTGGTATGGTCCTTCCCGGGCCTCGTGGATCTTATCGATCCGTGAACGTGTATCGTACGGCTCCGGGTTCTTTTTCTTCTTGTCAACAGGGGATGGGCTGCGTGAACGACGCGGGCCTCCTCCACCATGGTGACTGCTTGGTGGTGACCGAGGTGGAGGTGGAGGTGGAGGTGGGTTAGCCTTCTTGCTGTTACCCTCCTGTGACGCCTCACGCCTGTCACGGTTGCTTGCCGGACATGGAGGGTCGTGGTGCGACCTGCTCCTGTGCCCTTGGTTGCGCTCTCTGTCATGACGGGTCTGCTCCGCATTGTCTCGGATGACGATGCCACACTGCTTTGGTGGGGTCATATCCGTACGATGGTGAGCCTTGTAATCTTCGTGATGTCGGGGAGATCGGGGCGGCGACGACGGGCGACGAGGTCGGGACTTTTCTCCGTGGTCGGAGGATATAGGAATGGCATCTTTCCTTTTGCGCGCGTCCCTCCGCCTTCGTTCTGATGAACCCGTCTGGGACCCGACATCAAGAGGAGATCTGTCCCTTGGCGGTTTGTACTGACTAGACTGGCAAAGCGCTGGGTCGGACTCGAGCCTCTGAGAGGTGTCCTTTTCCTGCTGCTTCACCGCCTTGGCCACTAGGTCGTAGACTTGTTCCACTGCCTCGGGCGATCTATCCTGCTCTAGAAGGGTCTTGGCGACGGAGAGGTTAAGGAGTGGGGTGGGCATCACCTGCTTGCCTTCACTGTCAATGTATGGCTTGGCTTGTGCCGGCTTCGAGGGAGCCCATCCTAGGTTGCGCCGTATACCAGGATCGTTGATGACGCGAGCTGGAGCTTTCTTAGCCTTCTGCTGCTGTAGCAAAGTCTTGTACTTGGACTCCATTGCTCTAGCTTTCTCTATGGATTTCTGTGCGTTGACCAGATCTCGATCTAGCTTAGCACCCTGCTCCGCGATGGCCTGCGCCTCCTCGAGCAGCTGCTGGCGCTTCTCGTCAAGCTGGGTCACGTTCCGGATATGATCAACAGTTAGTGGCTTGACGAGGAGATTTCCGTACATCACTCTATCAGCTGGAGTAACTTAGGCTGCTGCAGACGTGGATGCTGGAGGCAGCAAGTGTGCGGTGTTATTGTTGCTCGGGCCGGTGCCGAGTTCCTGCGGCTGCTGCACTGGGTTAGGCAGAGGAGGCATGACTTTTGCGCGATCGTTGTCAGCAGCAATAAGTGGCCCCTTCCCCTTTTCCAGCGCTGTAGGCGGAGATCGTCCTGGTTGATCATCATCCATCGTTGTCCCAATGGTGACGAACACCCCTCGAGACGTGATGGCGTTGTTGGCTTGCTCGTCACGCGAGTACTCCTCCTCCATCTCCTGCATAGCGGAGTCTAGATCTTCTGGACTGAAATCTATCTCCTCTAAATCTGCACTAAAGTCAGCATAAAGCGCGTCAATAATAGAGTCGGAGAGTGCTAGGACTTCCTCGATGATGGGCGGTGGAGGTGCAATAGCAGCGACGATGACTGGAGGTGGCGACGCAGCTGCGACGACAGCGGCCGGAGGCAGGGGTGGCGGCGGCTGAATCAGAGGTTCTCCGTCAACGAGCGCAAGCGCCATCTAGGCTGCTGCATCAGCTTCCGCGTAGTTATTGACGATGCTCACCATCTCTTCGAGGGTAAGGCGTCCTGTTGCCTGCTGCCGTCTTAAAGAATGTCGGAGAAGCGTGCCATGGTCCAGTCCTTCCACGAAGTGATACAAAGCGTTATCATTGGGGTAGTGGGCCAGATCGGCTCGTATACGGAGCCACCTGGCCAGGTAATCGCGGGGGTTTTCGCATTCTCTCTGAATGTAGCGCGCCAGATCGAAGATGGTGACCACGCCGACGAACTTGGATCTCTGCTTTCCAGATGCACGGGTGAAGCTGGTGGATTTGTAGTGATCTTCCACCTTTATATCCTGCACAGGGGCGGTTTGGGTGGGCCTTGAATTTTTCCAATCTTTGCTGGCAAACTCCAAAGAGAGATCTGACATCGATCCTTCCGCGAACGTATCCTGCCCGTAGGCGGTCCGTGCGGGCCTTGATGCTCCACCGACTCCCAGGAAACTAGTGCCCAAGTCGGTTTCGCCGATGAAGAGGTGGATGTCTCCGATAGGACTGATCGAACACCATGTAGGGTTCGTCTTTTCCGGGATCCAGAACTCGTCAGGGGGACGATCAAAACATTGCCGGAGAAGAGAACACGACCGATGGCCACGGTTTTGCCAATTCCCGCGAATATCTTGGTCCTCGCCTGCTGAGGATCCTGAAGCGCCTCTTGCCCCACGGTGGGCGCCAACTGTCGTGGTATTGCCGACGAGTACGCCATGGAGGGGTCCTCACAGTGCGTGTTTAGAGACGTGGGGGAAGGTGGACGGTTGACGGGTACGAGGTAACATAACTTACCCAGGTTCAGATCCCACGACGGTGGCGGAATCCTACTCCTGCTATAAATCACTATAAGGGCAATACGCCGAGTTATAGGGATTGGTTCGCTATGCGAGGTTGTCTGAATCGATGCCCCAAAGGCTCAGATAGGCCTGACTTATATAGTCACCGGGTCCTAGGGTTACAGGGAAAAGTCCTAGCCGGACAGGTTATAGATTCCTACACAATCTATTACTAGTCTTGTGTATCTTGCACTCCAAGGCTCCGGGTACGCTGGTGACTCCACCGTAGCCTTCCTTTATCCGGCATGGGCCTCCCTTCTGGATCCATCTAACTGGGCCGCCCAGCAGGCCATAGGCTATACTACCAACTGTGGGCCACTCGGGTTATCCAGATAGGTGACATGCTATGAAGATACCCATACAGCATATCCCCAACAGATTGGGAGGCGCTCGGGTCCACGGGGAGCTCAACGGGCGGCCGTAGAAGGGCACCGGCGGGGCTCGGGCAGAGCTTCGGCAGGAGCAGATGGTGGCGAGCGGCGGCGCCTGGCGAGGAAGTTTGCGACGGCGACAGCTCTCTAGGAGGAGGTCGAGGCGAGGGGTTTACGCAAAGGAATGGAGGAAGCAAGCGAGAGGAGCTTCAAGGTGGCGCCGGCCTGGGCGCGTGGGGATCGGGGATGGATGGGGTTTGGTGCGGGCAGGGAGTGGGGCTAGGCTGGCATCAGGTTGGGGAGAGAGAGGGTTCAGTGCGGTGGTAGGTGCGTGTCGTGTATGCGTGGGCCAGGGTGGGGAGCTACGCGCGCACAATGTGAGCGGGGGCAGTGTGGGTTGGGGTAGGTGCTAGGTAGGGATTTTAGGGTTAGGGTTTGAGGGAGGGACTAGGGTTTTACTTTCTGGGGTTGTAGGTGGACTCCGGTTGGGCCTTTGGGCCTAGACGGTTGTCTGCCTTCTCCAGTAAAAATGTTTTTGTTTTTATTTAGTTAGTTTTTAGATAGATTTTATAAATAATTTTAGAGGAAACAAAATATCCAAAAAAAGGATGGAGTTTTTTCATTTGAAAAGAAGGCGGGAATAATTAGGAAACAACATAGGCTTTTGGAAAATAGGTTTGGCAAATAAGATTTATGCAGACATGAAAATGCTCAAATGCAATGTGGCCTGATGACATGATCATGCAGTGATGAAGATGCACAAATGCAAGCGATTTTCTGATAGTGGTTTTACATGGGGTGTTACACATTGACACTAGAAGAACTGTCTATTTACTTGGCAAGAAATATACAAAGGCCACAAAGAAGATTGCACTGTGATACTCGAGACAATTTTTACACATGATTTTTAGATTTGACACTCCTTCGTTAATGGCAGGATTAAACAATGACATCAACATCCTCTAGTCCTTAAATGTTTTTTCCAAACTTGTTGAGGGTCATACTCCCCCTGTGAACTTTGAGAACCACTACAACAAGAGATACTATCTTGTAGATGACATCTATCAAGATGGCCAACATTTGTGAAGCCTATCTCAAGCCCCATGCTCCCCAAGCATGCTCAGGTTGCCAAGGAAAAGGAAGCTTGCATGAAGGACGTGGAGTGGGCATTTGGTGTGCTCCAATAGAGGTTTGTAGTTGTCTGGCTCCCTGCTATGACCTAGTCAAAAGATCAGATGTGGGAAGTGATAAACTTTTGTGTGACCTTATAAAATATGATTATTGAGGATGAGCGGAAGCATTCCGTGAATTTGGTCGAGCAGGACGAGCCAACTACATACATGGGCCTCTCGCAGAGGTTGATCACCACGTGTGAGCATCGTGAGATGCCTTCATCGCCATGTGTCAGGAGATTCGAGACTCGGCAGTGCATCAACAACTGCATAATGATCCGGTGAAGCACGTATAGATACGCAAGGCAACATAGCATCTATGCCGACCATGATCTGGCTGGACTAGGTCGAACAATGTTATGTTTCAATCGTGGCGAACTATGTCGAACTTTATTTAATTTCATGCCAAACTATACGAAACATTACTATGTGTTACAATTGTGACAAGTAAATAACAGAGAACGAAAACGAAATCACAACAAGGGGACATAGATTTAACGTGGAAAAACCTCTCCAACAAAGAGAGGAAAAAACCATGGGCGCTAGCCAGCGAAACTTCACTATATCGGGGAGTGTTTACAAACGCCGGGGATTTTACATATGCAACTCATCCCAACCGGTGGCTTACAAGAGGTTTATATATCGGTGGAAACCTAGGTCTTCGACGATCCGTACCGTACCACTCGTCCCAAGCCTCCGACGACGGGCCTCGCTCCACTCGTCAGAAGTTGGCCTATACTTTGTAGAATTTGGATCAACATATAACAAACACCACCTTGAGACAAATTCCTTCTTGTAGCATCAACATCAACCATCTCCCTGAACAAACAAAGCAAATACTTTTGGCGCCAATAGCCACTTGGGCTAATCAGTTAAACCAACTAAGTTCAAGCAAAGCTCAAACTTAGCAACAGGAACAAGTTTAGTCATCATATCAGCAGGATTATCATGAGTGCCGATCTTGCATAACTTTAATTTACCTTGAGTAACAATGTCTCTAAGAAAATGGTACTTGACATCAATGTGCTTAGTTCTCTCATGGAACATCTGATCTTTTGTAAGGTATATGGAACTTTGACTGTCACAAAACAAAGTAACGCAAGAATCATCTCCACAGAGCTCAGCAAACAAACCTTTTAACCAAACAGATTCTTTGCAAGCTTCAGCAATAGCCATGTATCCAGCTTCAGTAGTAGATTGTGCAACAACATCCTGCAAAGTAGCCTTCCAGCTAACATCACAACCACCAACATTAAACACATAATATGTGAGGGATCTTCTCTTATCCAAACCGGCAGCAAAATCTGAATCCACATAGCCAACAAGTCCCTCACCGATCCTGCCAAACTTCAAACAAGCATTGGAAGTGCCAAGAAGGTACCTGAAAACCCACTGAACAGCCTTCCAATGTTCTTTACCAGGATAGCAATGTATCTACTTATCAAACTCATAGCATATGATAAATCATGACGAGAACAAACCATGGCATACATCAAACAACAAACAACACTAGAATATGGCACCTTTGACATGTACTCAAACTCTTCATCAGTAGTAGGACATTGAGAAACTGACAATTTAAAATGAGGAGCAATAGAAGTACTAACTGAGTTGGCACCATCCATATTAAAATGATGAAGAACTTTCTTAATGTAACTTTGCTGACTAAGAAATAACAAACAAGATTTTCTATCTCGGGTAATCTCCATACCTAAGATCTTCTTAGCAGCACCAAGATCATTCATCTCAAACTCACTACTTAGGTGTGCCTTCAAAGTAGTGATTTCTTTCATGCCCTTGGCAACAATTAACATATCATCAACATATAGAAGCAATTATATAGGTGACCCATCAACAAACTTGATATAAACAAACTATCATATTTAGACCTCTCAAAACCATGTGAGATCATAAATGAATCAAACCTTTTATACCACTGTCTTGGAGATTGCTTTAAGCCATAAAGAGACTTCTTTAATTTGCACACAAAATCCTCTTTACCAGGCACTATGAACCCTTCTGGTTGGTCCATGTATATTTCCTCATCAAGCTCTCCATGCAGAAAAGAAGTCTTGACATCTAACTGCTCAAGCTCAAGATCACGCATAGCCACAATACTAAAGAAAGTACGAATGTAACTATGCTTCACAACTGGGGAGAATACATCATTGTAATCAATACCTAGAATCTGGCTGAACCCTTTTGCTACTAACCTTGCCTTGTACCTTGAAGGCTCTTTGGAAGACAGACCTTCCTTTTTCTTGAAGATCCACTTGCAGCGGACCGCCTTCTTTTGTTTAGGAAAACGCACAACATCCCATGTGCTATTTTTATCAAGCGATTGCATCTCTTCTTGCATAGCAGAAACCCACTTCTTGTTGTCAACGGATGCAATGGCTTCATTATATGTAGTAGGTTCAGAATCGTTCTCCACCTGTTCAGCACAACTCAAAGCATAATGAACAAGATTACAATCTTCAATTAAACGAGGACGAGGACCATAATTGTGCCTGGGTCTATCAGCAGCAATGGACTCATGTGGCTGCTGAAAAATAGTAGGTGAGTGTTGAACAACAATATCATCAATATTTTCCTCATGTGTATCTTCAACGATAGCATCATTATCAACAATTTTCTGCAGGTTCTCCACCTGCACACTAACTCCCTCCTCTCCAACAGCAACAGGAGAAGTATCTGATGGCAAGCTATCATGCTACATAACAGATTCATTGAAAACAACGTTTCTACTTAGCAAAATCCTTTTAGTTTCAGGATTCCATAGTTTATATGCTTTAACTCTTGAACCATAAGCAAGGAATATGCACTTAACAGCCCTAGGCTCTAACTTTCCATTATCAACATGAGCATATGCAGTGCAGCCAAAAACTCTCAACTGTGAATAATCAGCAGGCGAACCTGACCATACCTCAATGGGAGTTTTCTTCTCAAGTGGAATAGAAGTGACCTGTTGATGAGGTAACATGCTGTGTTGGCTGCTTCAGCCCAGAAACGCCTATGCATACCTGCATTAGACAACATACAACGAGCCCTCGAGATGATGGTTCTATTCATGCGCTCTGCCATGCCATTCTACTGAGGAGTATATGAGATGGTGTGATGCCTGATCATGCCATCGTTACTGTAAAACTCCTTAAACTCATTAGAACAGAATTCTATACCATTGTTAGTACGTAGAACCTTTACCTTCTTCTCAGTTTTCTTTTGAACCATAACTTTTCACTTCTTAAAAGTATCAAAAACATCAGATTTATGCTTCAGAAAATAAGGCCACACTTTTCTTGAGTAATCATCAATAATAGTAAGCATGTAATTAGCACCACCAATAAAAGTATTATGAAACGGACCCCATACATCAGCATGCACATAATCTAATATGCCTTTGGTGGTATAAACGGAAGCATTGAATTTAACTTTTTTATGCTTACCAAAGATGCAGTGCTCACAGAACTCAAACTTACTCAAGTTGCAACCATCAATCAACTCTCTCTTGACCAACTCTACCATGCCTTGTTCGCTCATATGCCCAAGACGCATATGCCACAGATGTGTTTTACCATAATCATCAGAATCATTAGAAGTAACAGTGGAAATACCAGGCAAAGTGCTACCTCTAAGAACATATAATTTAGCAGAATTCATATCACCTATCATGTGAATAAGAGAACCTTTTGATACCTTCAGAACTCGATGCCCAATACTTGTATCCATCAACGTCCATGGTACTCAGGGAGATCAAATTTCTAGCCATGCTTGGTATGTGCTTCACCTCACTCAACGTGCATGTCACGCCATCATGTGTCCTGATCTTAACAAATCCAACACCAATAATATGGCATAGGTTGTCATTTCCCACATGCATAAAATCTCCAGTCTGCACAGACTCATATGAACCGAACCAATCTTTGTTACAGCAAATATGAAATGAACATGCAGTATCAAGTATCCATTCATCATCACGAGAAGCACAAGCAGCAAAAACAGCTAAGCATTCACGTCAGAACTATTAGAAACAACAGCGACCTTACCAGCACCTTCATACCTATCTTTCGGTTGGTAAGTTCCATTTCTTTTCTCCTTATTCTGCAACTTCCAACAATAATCAATAACGTGATTAGATTTCTTACAATACCTGTAGAATTTATCCTTTCCCTTGGACTTTGAACGACTTCTACCGTCCTTGCTCTTATCTCTGTTGCCATAGTTGTTATATCTCTGCTCGGTCGAACCTGCAGAGCCTCAGCCTTGGATGACGTCCCATTTGACCCTACCATAGTTTTCATCTTTTCCCTCTATTTGAGGGCGTCATATACTTCGGCAAGGGTTAGTTCATCAAGGCTCAACAATATTGTATCATGAAAATGTGTATAGGAACTAGGCAACGAGCATAAGAGTAGAAGAGCTAAATCCTCATCATCATATTTTACCTCCATAGACTGCAAGTCTGAAACAATCTCTTAAAAAATAGATATGTGATTCATTACCAATCCACCTTCTTGCAGCCTATGCGAGAACAACTTCATCTTCACGTTCATGTTACTGTTTAGATCCTTTGACACACAGATCGTTTCCAGTTTTTTCTACAGGACAGCAGCAGATTTTATCTCCAGTAGTTTCTACAAAATATTATTGAAAAGATGAAGTTGAATCAAAGACAAAGTCTTACGGTCCTTCCGCTTCTCTTCGGCGGACCAAGTCTTAGCATCCTTTTTGCCGAATCCATCCAGCGCTTCATCCAGATCAGAAGTTTGGACGAGAATCGCTCGCATCTTCACCTGCCACAGGGAGAATCTTGTGGTGTAGTCCAGCTATGATAGATCGAACTTCAATGACGACATGTCGCAAACCCTAGATTAGAATCTGGGGCTCTGATACCACTTGTTACAATTGCGACAAGTAAATAACAAAGAACGAAAACGAAATCACAGTAAGAGAACACAAATTTAACGTAGAAAAATCTCTCCAACAAAGAGAAGAAAAAACCACGGACGCTAGCCAACGAAACTTCACTATATCGGGAAATGTTTACAAACGTCAGGGATTTCACAAATACAACTCACCAACCGGCGGCTTACAAAAGGTTTATATATCGGTGAAAACCTAGGTCTTCGGCGTGGTTTACACTCGGTCCAAGCCTCCGACGACGGGCCTTGTTCCACTCGTCAGAAGTTGGTGTATACTTTGTGAATTTAAATCAACATATAACACTATATAATTATATTTATGTCAAACTATATCAATTTAACTCGAATTTAGACGAAATGTTGCTGATTTTGCCGTGCGTGGAAACCACGCCGGAATCGCGAGTGCGAAATGCCGGGTTTCGCCAAAAAAGACATCCCGGTGTGCCGGGCCCCGGCACGGCAGCGCCACAGAGCGCAAACCGCCGAATCGAAGCAGCGCGGCCTCCGCCCCTTCCCTTTCTAGAAGGCTCCTTCTCCCGCCGCGGCGCTTCCATTCCTTGTTCCTCCAACACACCCTTTCCCCTCAGCCTCGCCTCTGCATATCCTCTTACTCCCTGGCGGCCGAACCACAGACCAACAACACGTCAACCGAAATGCTCTTCCTCTCGCCGTGTGCTCCGTGTCTCCATCGGCCATCCGCAAGGGCCTCGACCTCTGCCGGTGACAACGTGCATCGCGTAACGCTGCGCCTCAGCACGCCCGCAACGCCGCGGGAGCAAACCCCGCGGCGATGGCAGCTCATAAAGTTCCAGGGCTGCTCTGCTGCGGCGGCGCCAGCCGCGCCTTTGGGCCGCCCCGAGAAGGCGGCGGCGCTGCCGGTGCCGGCGCGGACGACGGCGGAGAGGTTGGGGTCGCTGCGGGAGATGAGGCGGGTGTTGTGGGTGTGCGGGATGGGGTACTGGGTGCAAGGGTTCCGATGCTTCCCGTGGCTAGCGCTCAATTTTCACCTCACGCGCGGGCTTGGTCTCAGCCCCGTCGCGCTCCAGCTCGTGCAGAACGGCGGAAGCCTCCCGCTCGTCGCCAAACCACTCTTCGGGGTTCTCTCTGACGCGGTATACATCGGCCGCGAGCACCGCCTGCCCTACATCTCAGTTGGAGGTAATTCATCCGCCCATTTTCCCCTTTGCTACGATTAGGAGCCTTTGTTCTTCCTCATTTTCTTTAACATTTTGCTCGATCTGGTATGTGAAATACTTATTGTGTCCATTTGTTCTATTCTTTCAAAATGTGATGTGAAGAAATGTGACATTGAGTTACTAACAATCTTATCTCGTAATAAGTACTAGATTGAATGAATGTTTCAAGTACTCCCCCCTATCCATATTAATACTAGATCCATACGAATCTAGACAAAGCTGAGTCCATTAGTATGGACCAGAGGGAGTAGGAAAATCCGTCCTATTGCTGTAACAGTTATGTATGCTTTTCCCGTATACTTATTCACAACATAGGCTTTGGCTTTATTTTCTGGAAAATAAGGATGAAATGAACAAGAGCTGTGGAAAATAGAGCTCCTGAGCACAGTGAAAGTGACAACAGTCCTACCTATCTCTCTTAAGTTGGAAATTCTTGTGGGTACACAAGTTCAAAAACTGCAGTTGTCCAATTTCACTGTGACATTGAGATAGTATTTCTCTCAGGTGATTACTTTTTCTACTTAGCATATTATTAACCAACAGATTTGTTGAACTAATCCTTTGATAGTTGGCCAGTTGTTGTATTTTCTAAGTCATTTCTACTACAGTAGTATGTAGTTCGCATCTGTTCTAGAGAAAGATACGTATCAGGAAGCTTCATGGGTATCTACTGGAGTAGTCGGCACCTGTCCAAGAGAAAGATACGTTTTCGAAAGCCTCTTGGGTATCCGGTGGATGTTGCAACACACTTTCCTGCCTGATGTGTACTTCGCTCTTATTGCTAGTCACACATTTTGAACTTTGCCAAATTGGCAAATCACAGAGATTACCCTTATTCTAGTGGTACCTGATACATGTCTTACTCATACTTGTGGCCACGCAATTTGAGCTTCGCCAAGCAGGAATTCTCATACGATGCCCATATTCTGTGGTACTTGTGAGAAGCTGGTAGATGGTTTTTCGTGGTCCACTAATCTACGAAAGCTGCGAACCTAAGATTATGCCGCACTGTGATTTGGAGAGGTGCAGATTACACGAACGCTTGTCTAGTCTTAACTTAACAAGGATAATCCAAAATTAAATAATTCCCGTTTGATTGTTTTATCTACTCACCTTTTTTTGGCAGTTTTTGTTCAACACTTCTGGTTTCTCCTTAGTGAACTCTCTGTTACCTGCTGTTTTCATTCCATGTCTGTGATTATATAACAACTATATCCTGTTACAATTACTGTTAAATTTAAAACCTATTGCTGTGTGAGTATCGGCCAAACTGAATAGCAAACATACGTGGTTATCTTTCTATGCTGACAATCTGTATTCTGAGAATTACATGTTAATTACAGATAAAGTTTGTTAGGCAACAAAGTTTTAAAGATGACATAGTTGTAAACTATTTGGAGAAAACAAGTTGTTAAACTGACTTATTCTAATGTTGGCTACTTTTTTTTTCGAAAAGGGGATGTGCCCCGGCCTCTGCATCGGTCGATGCACACAGCCTTTTATTAAAAATTCAAACTTCAAATATATTACAAATCATCGATCGCTTAAGGTCGACACCAAAATCAACCAGCAAAAAATAATAAAAGAGCGACTAAACATCATAAACCAATCTATTAGAATGCATCCAAGCAGACTGGCTGAAGATGTGCCCAGCGACCATCAGGAGACGGCTGCACCCAGTAGCCATAATATCCCGCTGGTCTGGTGAAGATAGGAATGCCCAAAGCTGCACTCAATGTGCCACCATGTGGATAACCTGCATAAAATTATTATTTTTGGATTTGTTAAAGATAATATCATTCCTGCATCTCCAAATAGACCAACATAAGGCTGAAGCACCGATGCGAATCCTAGCCTTAGATGACTGATCAAAACTATGTAACCAATTACCAAACATGTTCGCAATATCAGTCGGAGGGGGTAAATCATAAGCAAAATGGATAATTCGCCACAGAAGGCGAGCAAAAGGGCAAGATATAAATAAGTGTTCTATGGTTTCCTGTGACCCACAAAAACAACACTTCGGGGACTGTTCTATGGCAAGCTATAAATAAGTGTTCTAATGTTGGCTACTGTTGTGTACTTTCAGCATTACTGCAGCTTATTGCTTGGGGGACGCTTGCTATCATGCCAGTTACGGGTGACACATTTCCAACTCAAATGGTATGCATTCTGATTGGAAATCTCGGAGCATCTGTGACAGAAGTTGTTAGTGATGCTGTTGTCACGGAATTTAGTAGAACACAGAAGACCGGTGTACTACAATCTTATGCATTCATAGGTCTTGCAGCTGGATCCCTCCTAGGGAACTTGTCAGGTGGATACGTTCTATTGAGAACACGGGAGCCAAAGACTATGTTCACAGCTTTCTCTGTCCTCCTTGGCCTCCAACTAGCACTCTCCATGAGTACAAAAGAAACACTGCCAAGCTCCCATGGCAACTCCAACAGTCTTGTCAGAAGCTCTTTTTCGGTCAATCTTCACAAGCAATTCTCTAACTTAATGACATCTGTCTGCAAGGAAAGGATATTTTACCCACTTGCATGGATCATGAGTTCGTTTGCTGTTGTTCCTATTCTTTCTGGAACAATGTTCTGCTTTCAAACACAGTATCTGAAGCTTGATTCATCAATCATCGGCCTCTCAAAAGTCATGGGACAGGTCATGGTCGTATCTCTAACTGTCCTTTACAACCGCTATCTCAAACAGATCCATTTGAGGCGCCTTGTGTGTGGGGTTCAGATAATGTATGCTTTCGCAGTTCTGTCAGAATTGATCCTAGTGAAACAGGTGAATCTTATGTTGGGAATACCAAACGAGATATATGTGCTGTGTTTCTCAGCTCTTGCTGAAGCAATTGCTCAATTCAAGGTCCTGCCATTCTCGGTTTTGTTATCAAGCCTCTGCCCACCTGGTTGTGAAGGTTCCCTCTTTGCTTTCTTCACGTCTGGGTTGGTGTTTTCAGCAATACTTGGTGGCGTGTATGGCGTTGGGTTGTCTTCTCTGATTGGTTTGTCTGCTGGGGACTACTCAAACTTGCCTTTGGGTATTCTGCTGCAAAGTTTGGCTGCATTGTTACCCTTAGCGTGGATATCTTTTGTACCTGAAAACTGGACTGCGGATGAGAAGATTGTAAAGCAAAGCTGAGCACATTGACATCTGATGTAGTACTCCCGCTGTCTTGAAAAAGATGTCTCAGATTTGTTAAAATTCAGATGTATCTATACATAAAACGTGTCTAGATTCATATAAATTTAACAAAATATACAATTTAGATGTATCTATACACTAAAACGTGTCTAGATTCATTTAAATTTAGACAAATATGCTATAACATCAAGAATCTTCATAGGTAATGAATGGCACCCTACAAAAATCTCTTCACCCGGTCAACTATCCAAAAGTGCTACACTATATAGTATACAGATTTATTTAAATTGTAATGGACCGTGCGACATCTATTTTAAGACGGAGGGAGAAGTATCTAGGATAACCTGATTTTGAAAAAAAAAATGAACAATGCTATTTTAAATTTGTAGAAAAAATTAAAATAAATTGTGCATGTACAAATTACCTTAATACTTACTCCTGCAAATTTTCAAGGCAAAACATGATCGTATGTGGCCTACACAAAAATGATAAAGATGAACTTTGTAATTCTTTGAACAGTAAAATCCAGTATTATATTGATGAGTTACGTACTTCCATTTTTTTAGTTTGAAACATAACAAGCACAATTCCCTAAGAAAAAAAACTTGACATGCACATTCCTCCGTCCATTCTCATCCATTCTCTACGTTGCTAGTTTATCCAGTAATCAGAACCAAGCTGTCCTGTACTTAGTGGCAAGGCTAGTGAGTGTAGCCAACCCGGGTTCAAATTTCTATGGTGAGCGAATTAAATGGAATGTTATCCGAGCACATATAATTTGCTGTTGGAGAGGTCTTATCTACCTAACAACGTATAGTTTGTGAGAGATTATTCCTTAGAGCCAACATTTATGCTGTAATTTTTTTATTTTATTTACTACTTTCCTATCCAAATTAGTTGGCTTTTGTTTGTTTAGATATGGACTTATCTACATGTGTCTAGATACTTTCGTAACTAGATAAATATAAGTCAGTTAATTTGGATGAAAAGAAGTATTATTTTGATTTTTATTCATGAAAGGTTTACACACGTCGATGTTCACCAAACTTTTGTTGGATAATCTTTTTTTGGCACCCATGTTCGCCAAATCCGTGTCAGAGAAGTCTGAGTCCACACACGTTCACGTTTACCAAATCCGTGTTAGAGAAGTCTTTTTTTATTTTGCACCCACCATGTTCACCAAATCCGTGTAAGAGAAGTCTTTTTTTCTGTTCAGAAATTCAGAAGCCTCGCATTAGCCTTGTTATATGGTGGTTGTTGCATGGACTTTTTTCATGTAGGAAATCAGTTCACATCTTAGCATTAATTGCTAAAACCATAAATTTGAAATGATTTATTACTAAACCAATTGTCGTAGTATGTGGAACGGCTGTGCCTAAGCATGATAGAGGTATGTGAACAAGCAGGGAAGCCATCGATGGTATCCGCAGGCGGGATTGGATACAAGCATGCGTAGCGAGATATACGATGTGCCCAGGTTCGGAACCCTCATGATAAGGTAACACTCCTACTCCTGTACAGACTGACTATTTGGCGATGAACACAGAGAACTACTAGTGCTCCTCGAGCCGTATGTGAGCTATCAAACTAACTGAGACCAACCCTCGTTATGAACGACCCGCTACCCTTTATATACTGCCAAGATAGAGGCTACACTGGCTTGGCCGGCTAGCAGGTCCCACATGCAGCCCCTAGCTGGCTAGTCATTCACAGTATCTCTCCACCATGAGGTGTCTTGCCTCCCCGTCCAACACGGGCATAGTTAATGTAGGGGTTCGTAGCATGGAAAACAAAAATTTTCTACCGCATGCAAACAAACAAGCCAAGATCTATCTACTAGATTGTAGCAACGAGTCAATTAGAGTACTCACCCTCGAAGATTCCAAACCGGTTAACGAGAGCAGATTCTCGTGGGTGATGTAGTCGTACACTTGCCGATCTCAAGATCGCGTAGACGATCCTTCCGGCGCTGCATTCCGGCAGCGCTTCCGTAGTCGGTCACATGTTTGGTACTCGATGAAGACCTTCCTCTCCCTTGTTCTAGCAGGCAGTAGAGGTTGTAGTTCTCCCCTCGTGATTCCGGCAGCACGACGGCGTGGTGTCGGAGGTACAGGGAAGATCCCGCAAGGCTTCGCCTAAACCGGTGCGAGTTATGGTGGATCTAGGGTTTCTCGGTGATCTAGGGTTTAGAAGACCGGGAGGAGGAGGAGGTGTTGGCGGTGGCGCAGGGCGGCGGCTGGCGGCGGCGGCGAGGCACGGCGGTGGCGATGGCTTGGCACGGCGGCGACGGCTTGGGTGTGGGAGGGCTAGGGCTTGTGTGTTTCGGGCAGCCATCCCCCTCTATTTATGAGAGGAGGGCAGCCTTGGAAGGGGTGGGTTTGAATCCAAACCCAAACCCAAGTTGGATTGAGAGAAGGACTCTTTCCTTCTTCCACTAGAAAACCATTGTTCCAGTTTGACTTTTAATTTAGAGCTTTAATTCTCTCTTGCAAATGTCCACACCAAGTGACCTAAGATATGATCCAATCATTCCACTTACCCATGACACATTCAAGCACCATTCCCCTTCCGGACCGGTGAACCTTCTAGACCCTTCTAGAACCTCTCCGATGAAAACATCGGAATCTTTCCCGAACTCCGGAATCTGACTTTCCTTATATGAATCTTATTCTCTAGACCATTCTGGATCTCCTCGTGATATCCCGGATCCCATCCGAGTCTCCGAACAACATTCGGTATCCCTACTAACATTCCATATCTACTAAACAATATTGAATCCTTAAGTGTGTCTCCCTACGGTTCGTGAATTATGCGGACATGACTGAGACACTTCTCCGATCAATAACCAATAGAGGAATCTGTAAATTCATATGGCTCCCACATATTTCTACGATTACTTTGCAATCGAATGAACCACTTACATACGATACCAATTTCCCTTTGTCTCACGATAGTTTACTCATCTAAGGTTTTGATCGTCGGTATCTCTACATACCTAGTTCAACCTCGTTACCGATAAGTACTCTTTTCTCGTTCCCGTGATATGTGATCCCTTGTGAGCCAGTCACATGCTTGCAAGCCAATTGGATGACATTCCACCAAGAGGGCCCAGAGTATATCTATCCATCATATGGATGGACAAATCCCACTCTTGATCCATGTGCCTCAACACACACTTTCCGAACACTCAATGCCACCTTTATAACCACCCAGTTATGGTGTGGCGTTTGATGTCATCAAAGTATCCTTCCGCTGATGGTGATTAGCATGATCTCATGGTCGAAGGAATTAGGTTACTATGTATCAGAAAGCTTATAGCAAATGAACTATTGCAATGAGTTGATCTTTATGCTACGCTTATCTATAGGAGTATGTCCATCATACCATTCTCCTAATGATATGATCTCGTTTTTAAGAACATCTCAATGTTCATGATCGGGAAACCACGATCATCTCTTAACCAACAAGCTAGTATTACAAAGAGGCTTTACTAGGGACTCTAATTTAGTTTACAAATCACACAAGTATTAATGTTTCCGGTTACTACTGTTATAGCATGAATGTAAACATTTATCATAAACACAAAGATATAATAATAACCACTTTTATTATTGCCTCTAGGGCATATCTCCAACAGTCTCCCACTTGCACTAGAGTCAACTAATCTTGATTACATGGTAATATACCGAACACCCATGGAGGTTTGGTGCTGGTCATGTTTTGCCCACGGGAGAGGTTTAGTCAACGGATCCGCCACATTTAGATCTGTGTGTACTTTGCAAATCTTTATGTCACCATCTTGGACACGCTTTCAAATAGCGTGAAAACGTAGCTTGATGTGCTTCAGCTTTTTGTGTGACCTTGGTTCTTGCGCATTGGCTATGGCGCCCATGTTATCACAGTAGATAGACATTGGGTCCAGCGCACTTGGAACCACACCGAGCTCTGTAATGAACTCCTTCATTCATATCGCCTCTTGTGAAGCCTCCGAAGCAACTATGTATTCCGATTCAGTTGAAGATCTCGCCACAACGCTTTGTTTTGCACTCCTCCAGCTAACTGCTGCACCATTCGAAGTAAATACATATCCAGATTAAGATTTAGAATCATCTGGATCGGTGTTCCAACTAGCATCGGTGTAACCATTAACAACGAGTTGTTCATCACCTCCATAAGAAAGAACCATATCCTTAGTTCTTCTCAAGTACTTAAGGATGTTTTTGACCGCTCTCCAATGATCCACTCCTGGATCACTTTGATATCTGCTAGTCAAACTAACAACATATGCAATGTCGGGTCTAGTACATAGCATGGCATACATGAGAGATCCTCAGGCTGAGGCATAGGGACTCTTACTCATCCTTTCTCTATCTTCTGCCGTTGCAGGACTTTGAGTTTTACTCAAGGTCGTATTGAGCAACATGGGCAAGAACCCTTTCTTGCTATCTTCCATTCCAAACCTCTTTAGAACTTTGTCCATATATGTACTCTGTGACAATGATATTAGGCGTCTCGATCTATCTCTATAAATCTTTATGCCTAATATGTAAGCTGTTTCGCCAAGATCTTTCATTGAAAAACTATTATTCAAATAATTCTTGACACTATTAAGAAGGTCTACATCATTCCCAATCAACAATATGTCATCTACATATAGTATTAAGAATGCTACAGATCTCGCACTCACTTTCTTATAAATACAAGCTTCTCCATAATTTTGTATAAAACCAAAGCTTTTGATTACCTTATCAAAACGTTGATTCCAACTTCGGGATGCTTGCTTCAATACATAAATGGACCGTTGAAGTTTGCATACCTTGTAACCATCTTTAGGATCGACAAAACCTTTGGGTTGCATCATATACAACTCTTCATCAATGTCTCCATTGAGGAATGCTGTTTTGACATCCATCTGCCATATCTCATAATCATAATATGCAGCGATTGCTAACAAAATCCTCACAGACTTCAGTCTCTACCGGTGAGAAAGTCTCATCGTAGTCAACTCCTTGAATTTGTCGAAACCCTTTTGCGACAAGTCGAGCTTTATAGACAGTAACATTATCATCAGCATCTGTTTTTTTCTTGAAAATCCATTTGTTCTCGACAGCCTTCCGGCCATCCGGTAAGTCCACCAAAGTCCATACTTGGTTTTCGTACATGGATCCAATCTCGGATTTCATGACTTCTTGCCATTTATTGGAATCTGGGCTCATCATCGCTTCCTCATATGTCGCAGGGTCATCGGTGTTGTCCAGCAACATGACACTCATAACGGGATCATACCAATCAGGAGTTGTACGAGTTCTCGTTGACCTGCGAGGTTCTGTAGTAACTTCAACCAAAGTTTCATGATCAACATCATTAGCTTCCTCTCTTATTGGTGTAGGTTCCATAGGAACCACTTCCGGTGCTGCGCTACTCGCAAGTTCGAGAGAAGGTTCAACAACCTCGTCGAGTTCTACTTTCCTTCCAGTAACATCTTTCGAGAGAAACTCCTTCTCTAGAAAGGATCCATTCTTGGCAACAAAGATTTTGCCCTCGGATCTATGATAGAAGGTATACCCAATAGTTTCCTTCGGGTATCCTATGAAGAAGCATTTTTCCGCTTTGGGTTCAAGCTTGTCGGGCTGTAACTTATTTACATAAGCTTCGCAACCCCAAACTTTAAGGAACGACAATTTAGGTTTCTTCCCAAACCACAATTCATACGGTGTCCTTTCAACGGATTTAGATGGTGCCCTATTTAAAGTGAATGCGGCTGTTTCTAATGCATAACCCCAAAACGATAGCGGTAAATCTGTAAGTGACATCATAGAACGAACCATATCTAAGAGAGTTCGATTACGACGTTCGGACACACCATTAAGTTATGGTGTTCCCGGCGGTGTCAATTGTGAAAGTATTCCGCATTTCTTCAAATGCTCGCCAAACTGGTAACTTAGATATTCACCTCCACGATCATATCATAAAAATTTAATCTTCTTGTTACGTTGATTCTCTACCTCACTTTGAAATTCCTTAAACTTCTCGAAAGTTTCGGACTTATGTTTCATGAAATAGATATACCCATATCTACTCAAGTCATCCGTGAAGGTAAGAACATAGCGATAACCACCGCGTGATGCTACACTCATTGGACCACACACATCGGTATGTATGATTTCTAATAAGTCTGTAGCTCGCTCCATCATACCAAAAAATGGAGTCTTAGTCATTTTACCCATCAGACGTGCTTCGCATCTTTCAAGTGATTCAAAATCAAGTGATTCAAGAAGTCCATCGGAATGGAGTTTCTTCATACGCTTCACTCCAATATGACCAAGACGACAGTGCCACATATAGGTCGAGTTATCACTCAATTTCAAACGTTTAGCTTCAATGTTATTAATGTGTGTATTACCACAATCGAGATTCAATAAGAATAGACCATCTATCAAAGGTGCATGTGCATAAAACATATTAATCATATAAATCGAACAACCATTATTCTCGGACTTAAACAAGTAACCGTTTCGCAATAAACATGATCCCGATATAATGTTCATGCTCAACGCAGGCACCAAATAACAATTATTTAAGTATAAAACTAATCCCGATGGTAGATGAAGAGGTAGCCGTGCCGACCACGATCGCATCAACCTTTGATCCATTTCCAACGCGCATCATCACCTCGTCCTTCGCTAGCTTCCGTTTATTCTACAGTACCTGTCTCGAGTTAAAAATATGAGCAACCGAACCAGTATCAAATACCCAGGCACTACTACGAGTACTAGTGAGATACACATCAATAACATGTATATCAGATATACCTTTCTTCTTGACGTTGTCGTTCTTCAAATCCTCCAAGTACTTAGGGAAATTCCGCTTCCAGTGACCTTCTCCCTTGCAGTAAAAGCACTCCGTATCAGGCTTAGGCCTAGCCTAGGTCTTCTTCGCCGGCGTGGTAACTTTCTTACCGCCCTTCTTGAAGTTTCCCTTTTTCTTAGACTTGCCTTTCTTCTTGAATTTGGTGGTCTTATTGACCAACAACACTTTATGCTCTTTCTAGATCTCTACTTCTGCAGACTTTAACATGGAGAAGAGTTCGGGCCACGATTTGTCCATGTTTTGCATTCCGTAGTTCATCACAAAGTTCTTGTAACTTGGTAGTAGTGATTGGAGGACACGGTGAATCCCCAAAGCATTAGGAATCACTATACCTAAGCTTTGAAGCTTGCTTGCGTCCCAGACATCTTAAGAACGTGCTCACTGACGGAGCTGCCCTCTTCCATCTTGCAGTTAAAGAACTTTTCAGAAGCCTCATAACTCTCAACTGCCGCGTGAGCCTCAAATATCATTTTGAGTTCACGGACAATATAATGTGGGTCATGGTTCTCAAACCTTTTCTGAAGCTCTGATTCCAAACCATACAAGATAGCACAGTGAACTTTGGAGTACTGATTCTTCCGAGCGAGGAAAACATTCTTTACCTCATCGGTAGCATCAGCTGTAGGCGGGTCACCCAGCGGTGCATCTAGCACATAGGTCAAATTACCAGCATTGAGGACAATCCTCAAATTGCGGAACCAATCCGCGAAGTTGCTTCCATTGTTTTTCAACTTTTCTTTCTCTAGGAACGCATTAAAATTGATGGTAGGGGCCGCCATTGATCTACAACATATTTGCAATACTTTAGACTAAGTTTATGACAAATTAAGTTCGAATTAATATTTAAATTAATCTAGGTGAACTCCCACTCAAAACAATATCCCTCACATTGCTTTAGTGATCACACGAACCAAATCCACCACATCAAAACCGATCATCACGAGAGTTGATGTAGCTTCAATGGCGAACAATCAACATGTTCATCATATCTACTATACTACTCATGCTTTACCTTTCGATGATCCGTGTTCCGAGACCATGTCTGTACATGCTTGGCTCGTCAAGATGAAACCTTAGCTTCCGCATGAGCAAATCTGGCTTGCTCACGTTGTATACACTCGCAGAATCTAACACACCCGATCATCACGTGGTGCTTCGAAACAACAAGCTTTAGCAACGGTGCTTGCTAAGGATGAACACTTTATAACTTGAAATTTTTGTGCTTGAGGGATCATCTTATAATGCTACCGTCGCAAACTAAGCAATACAAGATGCATAAAAGGATTAACATCACATGCAATTCATAATATGTGATATGATATGGCCTTTCTTCTTGTGCTTCTGATCTCCATCTTCAAGCACGAACATGATCTCCATCATCACCGTTATGGCGTCAAGGTCAATGGCACCGCTTCATGGTTGTCGTCCACCAGCATCAACTATTACAACTACTTTGAATAGACACGCATGTCCTAACGAAATTAAAAGACAACCATATGGATCCTTCCGGTTGCCGACTTACAATAAGGAACATTGCATACATCATATATAATCACAATCATGGCCATATCACATCACAACACACCCCTGCAAAACAAAGTTAGACGCCTCTAATTTTCTTTGCATATTTTACGTGGTTTGGGGCTTTCAATAAGTATCGTTCTAACTTACAAACAAGAACCACAACGTTGATATTTGAAATATCAAGTGCCCGTTGTAAATTGAATCTATACTATGATGGGAGAGACAGACACCCGCAAAGCCACTTATGCAATACAAGTTGCATGTCAAGCGCGGAGCAAGTCTCATGAATGATGTCATGTAAGGTTAGCCCGGGCCGCTTCATCCCATCATACCGCAAGATGCAAAGTACACAAAAAGCAATTGATAATAAAAGCACCACCGCCCATAATGACCATTGTGTTCTACTCATGCAACAGATCTTCATATAGACACTGCTCTGATACCACTGTAGGGGTTCGTAGCATGGAAAACAAAAATATTCTACCGCATGCAAACAAACAAGCCAAGATCTATCTACTAGATTGTAGCAACGAGTCGATTAGGCTACTCACCCTCGAAGATTCCAAAGAGGTTAACGAGAGCAGATTCTCATGCGTGATGTAGTCATACACTTGCCGATCTCAAACTCGCGTAGACGATCCTTCCGGCGCTGTGTTCCGGTAGCGCTTCCGCAGTCGGTCACACGTTCGGTACTCGATGAAGACCTTCCTCTCCCTTGTTCCAACAGGCAGCGAAGGTTGTAGTTCTCCCCTCGCGATTCTGGCAGCACGACGGCGTGGTGTCGGAGGTAGAGGGAAGATCCCGCAAGGCTTCGCCTAAATAGGTGCGAGTTATGGTGGATCTAGGGTTTCCCGGTGATCTAGGGTTTAGAAGACCGGGAGGAGGAGGAGGAGGTGTCGGCAGCGGCTAGGGCGGCGGCGACGGACCGACGGCGGCGGCGGTTTGGCGCGACAACGGCGACTTAGGTGTGGGAGGGCTAGGGCTTGTGTGTTTGGGGAAGCCCTCCCCCTCTATTTATGAGAGGGGGGCAGACTTGGGAGGGGTGGGTTTGAATCCAAACCCAAACCCAAGTTGGATTGAGAGAAGGACTCTTTCATTCTTCCACTAGGAAATCATTGTTCCAGTTTGACTTTTAATTTAGAGCTTTAATTATCTCTTGCAAATGTCCACACCAAGTGACCTAAGATATGATCCCATCATTCCACTTACCCATGACACATTCATGGACCATTCCCCTTCTGGACCGGTGAACCTTCTATACCCTTCTAGAACCTCTCCGATGAAAACATCAGAATATTTCCCGAACTCCGGAATCAGACTTTCCTTATATGAATCTTATTCTCCGGACCATTCCGTATCTCCTCGTGATATCCCGGATCCCATCTGAGTCTCCGAACAACATTCAGTATCCCTACTAATATTCCATATCTACTAAACAATATCGAATCCTTAAGTGTGTCTCCCTACAGTTCGTGAATTATGCGGACATGAACGAGACACTTCTCCGATCAATAACCAATAGAGGAATCTAGAAATTCATATGGCTCCCACATATTTCTACGATTACTTTGCGATCGAATAAACCACTTACCACGATACCAATTTCCCTTTGTCTCACGATAGTTTACTCATCCGAGGTTTTGATCGTCGGTATCTCTGCATACCTAGTTCAACCTCGTTACCGACAAGTACTCTTTTCTCTTTCCCGTGATATTTGATCCCTTGTGAGCCAGTCACATGCTTGGAAGCCAATTGGATGACATTCCACCGAGATGGCCCAGAGTATATCTATCCGTCATATGGATGGAAAATCCCACTCTTGATCCATGTGCCTCAACACACACTTTCCGAACACTCAATGCCACCTTTATAGCCACCCAGTTATGGTGTGGCGTTTGATGTCATCAAAATATCCTTCTGGTGATGGTGATTAGCATGATCTCATGGTCGAAGGAATTAGCTTACTATGTATCAGAAAGCTTATAGAAAACAAACTATTGAAATGACTTGATCTTTATGCTACGCTTATCTATAGGAGTATGTCCATCATACCATTCTCATAATGATATGATATCGTTTTTAAGAACATCTCAATGTTCATGATTGGGAAACCATGATCATCTGTTAACCAACAAGCTAGTATTACAAAGAGGCTTTACTAGGGACTCGAATTTAGTTTACAAATCACACAAGTATTAATGTTTCCGGTTAATACTGTTATAGCATGAATGTAAACATTTATCATAAACACAAAGATATAATAATAACCACTTTTATTATTGCCTCTAGGGCATATCTCCAACAGTTAATGCCGCCTCGGCCGACACGGGCATGCTGTCGGCCGCCTCTATGGATTCTGGTGTCTGTGCCCTCGTCCTCTATCTTTACGTCCCATCGGTAGTAAGCTAGGGTGCGGCACACACTGTGGCGCACATAGCCCTAGCTCATTTATATTCTAGGCTCGCTTCATCCGACTAGGATTACCTAGCCGGACCGACACCTTGGCGATCTCTCCGCATCCGGCTGAATGATCAGCCGACTCTCTTGATCTTTGCCTTATCTAGGCTTTGTCTTGAGCTTAGCGTCCGACCAACAGAGATTAGCCGGCTAGCAGTTACATTCCCTTTAATTCATCCGGCTAGCCTACCTGGGGGTAATCCCCTGACACTAGCCCCCGGGTTTGCGTAGGTTTCACCTTGGGGAAAAAGTGCGCGGGATCACGAACCCTTTGAATTTGCATTCGGCTAGGATTTGGCGGTTGGGATACTCGGCGTCGTCAGCGCTAACGCAAGCCACGCCCATTGCACCTCTGTGGCACGCAGGGTCACGGCTCATGGCGCGTTGCTTTGGGAACCGCTACTGGATCTTCTGTGCGTGCTACACCGTCACACGAGATCTCTATCAACGGTTTGAGGTGGGGTGCGCCCCGGGGATCGCCATATGGTGCGCCAGACGATTTCCCTCCCCTGCGTTAAATAGCGGCTGGGGCAGCGGCCGCCCGCATGCGCTCCCTTGCGGTGACCCAACATACCACTGCATTATGTAGTACATTATAGTCGTTTACATAACACCAATAAAACACCATTACACTAGTATTACATCCCTCAGAGTGTTACAACACAAACATAGAAGGTCCAAGACATGACTATAGGTTACAACTCGACTCTTTACAAAAGATCTAGAGAACACTCTAGGTTATAGAGAGATAAAGCAACTTCTTACAAAGAAGAACCAAAATTAACAACTCACAACTATCATACTAATAGACTAGTATCTAAACTATTTGGCTTGCAAATGCTACTATTGCATTGCTCTACAGAAGTAGGTTCTATGGTTAAATATCATACTCCTAACTAATCACCAACTTCATCTTCACTTTAATTGTTGTATATGTTGAGTTCCTTGTCTTTAATGAAGAACTTGAGCTTTTGGTGATGATTCCCTAGAGCATAAGTTGATGTAGACGTCGTCTTTATTGGCTTCAGAATCTAGCAAAGGTTAATAAGGTATAATTGAGTACGAGCGTACTTAGCAAGTTCACTAAAAAAGAGTGTTTGATGTACTATATACTGCCATAGACCATAGGTCGTAGGCTATGCAGGTTTTCGTAAACATTTCCTCAGAGGTTACTTTTATTTTGAAACTATGTCTGTTAGCCTTCACAGTTTTACTAGAACTTTCATGGAGTTCCTTTCCTGCTACGTTCGTAGCTCCTTCCTAGAACAGGGAGTAACACGTCACAGTTTGTACACTCTACAGAGGTGCGTTACTTTACCCATGAGAGATCTTAGCTTTGTTACACATCCGACTTATAGGCTCGTTCATACTTCCTTGGTATGAAGCCCAGACTAAGATCTAAGACATTCACTTCTCTTCTCTGTGACCCCATATCACTACAAGAAATGTTTCCTTACGCAATAACTGGTCCTATTGGTAGTCGTATAAGGCACGTCTTCCGTGACGAAATTCTCGGCTCGATTGTGGCTGATGGAAATTTTTTTTGGTTTCTCGCCCCTCTACTACGACGAAACCTCTACAAACATGGACGAAGCTCGATGGACGCATGGAAGAAGTAAGATTTCCGCTTCCTCGCGAGATGTTGACTCGCCGAAGTATTTTTTGGCATGTGGGTTCCGGACGTCGGTGAATCTAGTGAACCAAACTTTTCAGTCGTGCCTCCCTGATTTGAACTTGATAACGTTGATGCCTCTTCTGTTTAGTCAGGCTGCTGGGTCCCACATGTCTGCCTCTCATTAGAGGAATCGTGTGTATGATGGAATTTTTTCCTTTCCTATTCCGAACTTGATAGCTTTTCTTGATGCATCTGCCGTTTAATCAGGCTTTTGGGTCCCACATGTCATAATCACACTAGAAGAAATGTGTGCATGATGGATTTTTTCCTTAGCTCACGCCTCCCTAATTTGAACTTGATAACGTTGCTCGATCTATCTGCCATTAGTCACGCTACTGGGTCCCACATATCAGCCTCACATTAGAAGAATCATGTGTATGATGGAATTTTTTCATTCGCTCCCGCTGTCCTATTCCAAATTTGATAGCGCTACTAGATGCATCTACCATTTAATCACACAGATGGGCCCCACATGTCATCCTCTCATTAGAAGGAACGTGTGCATGATGGATTTTTTCTTGGCTCTTGCCACGATGATTTGAAGTCGATAATGTTGGTCGATCTATCTGTCGTAGACCACACTGCTGGGTCCCCCATATGCCAATCTCTCATTAGAAGAATCATGTGTATGATGGAATTTTTTCCTTCGCTCCCGCTATCATGTTCCGAACTTGATAGCGCTGCCAGATGCATCTACCGTTTAATCACGTAGCTAGGCTCCACGTGTCATCCTCTCATTATAAGAAACATGTGTATGATAGAATTTTTTTAGGGGTTAGTAGCATGGAAAACAAAAAAATTCTACCGCATGCATACAAACAAGCCAAGATCTATCTACTAGATTGAAGCAACGATTCGATTAGAGTACTCACCCTCGAAGATTCCAAAGCGGTTAACGAGAGCAGATTCTCGTGGGTGATATAGTCGTATACTTGCCGATCTCAAGATCGCGTAGACGATCCTTCCGGCGCTGTGTTCCAGCAGAGCTTCCGCAGTCGGTCACACGTTCGGTACTCGATGAAGACCTTCCTCTCCCTTGTTCCAGCAGGCAGCAGAGGTTGTAGTTCTTCCCTCGCGATTCCGGCAGCACGACAGCGTGGTGTCGGAAGTAGAGGGAAGATCCCGCAGGGCTTCTCCTAAGCCGGTGCGAGTTATGGTGGATCTAGGGTTTCTGGCGATCTAGGTTTAGAAGGCCTGAGAGGAGGAGGAGGTGTCGGCGGCGGCTAGGGTGACGGCGACGGCGACGGGGCGGCGGCGGCTTGGGCGGCGGCGGTGTGCGAGGTGGGGAGGGCTTGGTATTGTTTACTTTGGGGCATCCCTCCCCCTCTATTTATGAGAGGGGGCAGCCTTGGGAGAGGGGAGTTTGAATCCATACCCAAACCCAAGTTGGATAGAAGGAAGGACTCTTTCCTTCTTCCACCAGGAAACTAATATTGTTCCAGTTTGACTTTTCAAACCTTCCTTTTGACTTTCAATTTAGAGTTTTAATTTTCTCTCGCAAATTCCCAACCAAGTGACATAGGGCATGATCCAATCATTCCACTTACCCATGACACATTCATGGACCATTACCCTTCCGGTCCGGTGAACCTTCTAGACCCTTCTAGAACCTCTCCGATGAAAACATCGAAATCATTCATGAACTCCGAAATCGGACTTTCCTTATATGAATCTTATTCTCCGGACCATTCCGGATCTCCTCGTGATATCCCGGATCCCATCCGAGACTCCGAACAACATTCGATTTTGCTAGTTACATTCCATATCTACTAAACAACATCGAATCCTTAAATGTGTCTCCCTACGGTTCGTGAATTATGCGGACATGATAGAGACACTTCTCCGACCAATAACCAATAGAGGAATCTGGAAATTCATATGGCTCCCACATATTTCTACGATTACTTTGCGATCGAATGAACCACTTACATATGATACCAATTTCCCTTTGTCTCGTGATAGTTTACTTATCCGAGGTTTAATCGTCGGTATCTCTGCATACCTAGTTCAACCTCGTTACCGATAAGTACTCTTTTCTCGTTCCCGTGATATGTGATCCCGTGTGATCTAGTCACATGCTTGCAAGCTAATTGGATGACATTCCACCGAGAGGGCCCAGAGCATATCTATCCGTCATATGGATGGACAAATCCCAACACATACTTTCCGAACACTCAATGCCACCTTTATAGCCACCCAGTTACGGTGTGGTGTTTGATGTCATCAAAGCCTCCTTCTTGTGATGGTGATTAGCATGATCTCATGGTCGAAGGAATTAGCTTACTATGTATCAGAAAGCTTATAGAAAACAAACTATTGAAATGACTTGATCTTTATGCTACGCTTATCTATAGGAGTATGTCCATTATACCATTCTCCTAATGATATGATCTTGTTGTTAATAACATCTTAATGTTCATGATCGAGAAACCACGATCATCCATTAACCAACAAGCTGGTATTATAAAGAGGCTTTACCAGGGACACTAATTTAGTTTACAAATCACACAAGTATTAATGTTTCTGGTTAATACTATTATAGCATGAATGTAAAAATTTATCATAAACACAAAGATATAATAATAACCACTTTTATTATTGCCTCTAGGGCATATCTCCAACAGTCTCCCACTTGCACTATAGTCAACTAATCTAGATTACATGGTAATATACCGAACACCCATGGCGGTTAGGTGATGATCATGTTTTGCCCTCGGGAGAGGTTTAGTCAACGGATTCGCCAAATTCAGATCTGTGTGTACTTTGCAAATCTTTATGTCACCATCTTGGACATGCTCTCGAATAGCATGAAAACATAGCTTGATGTGCTTCAGCATCTTGTGTGACCTTGGTTCTTATTCATTGGCTATGGCGCCCATGTTATCACAATAGATAGACATTGGGTCCAGCGCACTTGGAACCACACCAAGCTCTGTAATGAACGCCTTCATCCATATCGCCTCTTGTGAAGCCTCCGATGCAGCTATGTATTCCGGTTCAGTTGAAGATCTCGCCACAACTCTTTGCTTTGCACTCCTCTAGCTAACTGCTGCACCATTCAAAGTAAATAAGTATCCAGATTGAGATTTAGAATGATCCGGATCGGTGTTCCAACTAGCATCGGTGTAACCATTAACAACGAGCTGTTCATCACCTCCATAAGAAAGAACCATATCCTTAGTTATTCTGAAGTACTTACGGATGTTTTTGACCGCTGTCCAATGATCCACTCCTGGATCACTTTGACATCTGCTAGTCAAACTAACAGCATATGCAATGTCGGGTCTAGTACATAGCATGGCATACATAAGAGATCCTATGGCTGAGGCATAGGGAGTCTTACTCATCCTTTCTCTATCTTCTACCGTTGCAGGACTTTGAGTTTTAGTCAAGGTCGTATTGGGCAACATGGGAAAGAACCCTTTCTTTCTATCTTCCATTCCAAACCTCTTTAGAACTTTGTACAAATATTTACTTTGTGACAATGAAATTAGACGTCTCGATTTATCTCTATAAATCTTTATGCCTAATATGTAAGCTGCTTCGCCAAGATCTTTCATTGAAAAACTATCATCAAATAATCCTTAACACTATTAAGAAGGTCTACATCATTCCCAATCAACAATATGTCATGTACATATAGTATTAAGAATGCTACAGAGCTCCCACTCACTTTCTTGTAAATACAAGCTTCTCCATAAGTTTGTATAAAACCAACACTTTTGATTACCTTATCAATATGTTGATTCCAACTCCGGGATGCTTGTTTCAATCCATAAATGGACCGTTGAAGTTTGCATACCTTGTTAGCATCTTTAGGATCGACAAAACCTTTAGGTTGTACCATATACAACTCTTCATCAATGCCTCCATTGAGGAACGCCGTTTTGACATCCATCTGCCATATCTCATAATCATAATAAGCAGCGATTGCTAACAAAATCCTCACAGACTTCAGCTTTGCTACCAGTGAGAAAGTCAAGCTTTATAGATAGTAACATTACCATCAGCATCTGTTTTCTTCTTGAAAATCCATTTGTTCTCGACAGCCTTCCGGCCATCCGGTAAGTCCACCAAAGTCCATACTTGGTTTTCGTACATGGATCTAATCTCGGATTTCATGGCATCTTGCCATTTATTGGAATCTAGGCTCATCATCGCTTCCTCAATGTCGCAGGGTCATCGGTGTTGTCCACCAACATGACACTCATAACGAGATCATACCAATCAGGAGTGGTACGAGTTCTAGTTAACCTGTGAGGTTCCGTAGTTACTTCAACCGAAGTTCCATGATCGACATCATTAGCTTCCTCTCTTATTGGTGTAGGCGCCACAGGAACTACTTCCGGTGCTGCGCTACTCTCAAGTCTGAGAGAAGGTTTAACAACCTCATCTAGTTCTACTTTACGTCCAGTCACTTCTTTCGGGAGAAACTCCTTCTCTAGAAAGGATCCATTCTTGGCAACGAAGATTTTTCCCTCGGATCTATGATAGAAGGTATACCCAATAGTTTCCTTCGGCTATCCTATGAAGACGCATTTTTCCGCTTTGGGTTCAAGCTAGTCTGGCTGTAACTTCTTTACATAAGCTTCGCAACCCCAAACTTTAAGGAACGACAATTTAGGTTTCTTCCCAAACCATAATTCATACGGTGTCGTTTCAACGGATTTAGATGGTGCCCTATTTAAAGTGAATGCGGCTGTTTCTAATGCATAACCCCAAAACGATAGTGGTAAATCTGTTAGTGACATCATAGAACAAACCATATCTAAGAGAGTTTGATTATGACATTCGGACACACCATTATGTTGTGGTGTTCCCGGCGGTGTCAATTGTGAAAGTATTCCGCATTTCTTCAAATGTTCGCCAAAATCGTAACTTAGATATTCACCTCCACAATCAGATCGTAGGAATTTAATCTTCTTGTTACGTTGATTCTCTACCTCACTTTGAAATTCCTTAAACTTCTCGAAAGTTTCGGACTTATGTTTCATGAAATAGATATTCCCATATCTACTCAAGTCATCCATGAAGGTAAGAACATAACGATAACCACCGCGTGATGCTACACTCATTGGACCACACACATCGGTATGTATGATTTCCAATAAGTCCGTAGCTTGCTCCATTATACCAGAAAATGGAGTCTTAGTCATTTTGCCCATCAGACATGCTTCGCATCTTTCAAGTGATTCGAAATCAAGTGATTCAAGAAGTCCATCGGAATGGAGTTTCTTCATACGCTTCACTCCAATATGACCAAGACGAAAGTGCCACATATAGGTCGAGTTATCGCTTAATTTCAAACGTTTAGCTTCAATGTTATTAATGTGTGTATTTCTACAATCGATATTCAATAAGAATAGACCATCTATCAAAGGTGCATGTGCATAAAACATATTACTCATATAAATCGAACAACCATTATTCTCGGACTTAAACAAGTAACCGTCTCGCAAAAAACATGATCCTAATATAATGTTCATGCTCAACGCAGGCACCAAATAACAATTATTTAAGTATAAAACTAATCCCGATGGTAGATGAAGAGGTAGCATGCCGACCGCGATCACATCAACCTTTGATCCATTTCCAACGCGCATTGTCACCTTGTTCTTCGCTAGTTTCCGTCTATTAAGCAACACCTATTTCGAGTTACAAATATGAGCAACCGAACCAGTATCAAATACCCAGGCACTACTACGAGTACTAGTGAGATACACATCAATAACATGTATATCGGATATACCTTTCTTCTTGATGTTGCCGTTCTTCAAATCCGCCAAGTACTTTGGGCAATTCCGCTTCCAGTGACCTTCTCCCTTGTAGTAAAAGCACTCAGTATCAGGCTTAGGCCCATCCTTGGTCTTCTTTGTCGGTGCGGTAACTTTCTTACCACCCTTCTTGAAGTTTCCTTTTTTCTTAGACTTTCCTTGCTTCTTGAATTTGGTGGTCTTGTTGACCATCAACACTTGGTGCTCTTTCTTGATCTCCACTTCCGCAGACTTTAACATGGAGAAGAGTTCGGGCAATGACTTGTCCATGTTTTGCATATTGTAGTTCATCACAAAGTTCTTGTACCTTGGTGGTAGTGATTGGAGGACACGGTGAATCCCCAAAGCATTAGGAATCACTATACCCAAGCTTTGAAGCTTGCTTTCGTGCCCAGACATCTTAAGAACATGCTCACTGACGGAGCTGCCCTCTTCCATCTTGCAGTTAAAGAACTTTCAGAAGCCTCATAACTCTCAACTGCTGCGTGAGCCTCAAATATCATTTTGAGTTCACGGACAATATCAGGTGGGTCATGGTTCTCAAACCTTTTCTGAAGCTCCAATTCCAAACCATACAAGATAGCACACTGAACTGTGGAGTACTGATTCTTCCGAGCGAGGAAAACATTTTTTACCTCATCGGTAGCATCAGCTGCAGGTGGGTCACCTAGCGGTGCATCCAGCACGTAGGTCAAATTACCAGCATTGAGGACACTCCTCAAATTGCGGAACCAATCCGCGAAGTTGCTTCCATTGTTTTTCAACTTTTCTTTCTCTAGGAAAGCATTAAAATTGATGGTAGGGGCCGCCATTGATCTACAACATATTTGCAATTGTTTAGACTAAGTTTATGACAAATTGAGTTCTAATTAATAGTTAAATTAATCTAGGTGAACTCCCACTCAAAACAATATCCCTCGCATTGTTTTAGTGATCACACGAACCAAATCCACCACATCAAAACCGATCATCACGAGAGTTGATGTAGCTTCAATGGCGAACAATCAACATGTTCATCATATCTACTATATGACTCATGCTTTACCTTTCGGTGATCCGTGTTCCGAGACCATGTCTATACATGCTAGGCTCGTCAAGATCAAACCTTAGCTTCCGGATGAGCAAATCCGTCTTTCTCCCGTTGTATACACTCGCAGAATCTAACACACCCGATCATCATGTGGTGCTTCGAAACATCGAGCTTTAGCAACGGTGCTTACTAAGGATGAACACTTTATAACTTGAAATTTTGTGCTAGATGGATCATCTTATAATGCTACCATCGTGAACTAAGCAATACAAGATGCAGAAAAGGATTAACATCACATGTAATTCATAATATGTGATATGATATGGCCTTTCTTCTTGTGCTTGCGATCTCCATCTTCAAGCACGAACATGATCTCCATCATCACCGGCATTGCATCAAGGTCAATGGCGCCGGTCCATGGTTGTCGTCCACCAGCATCAACTATTACAACTACTTTAAATAATAGACACGCAGGTCTTAACGGAATTAAAAAGATAACCATATGGCTCCTGCTGGTTGCCGACTTACAATAAGGAACATTGCATACATCATATATAATCACAATCATGGCCATATCACATCACAGCACACCCCTGCAAAACAAAGTTAGACGCCTCTAATTTTCTTTGCATGTTTTACGTGGTTTGGGGCTTTCAATAAGTGTTGTTCTAACTTACGAACAAGAACCACAACGTTTATACTAGTATTGTCAATTACCCATTGTAAATTGAATCTTCACTATGTTGGGATAAACAGGCACCCACAAAGCCACTTATGCAATACAAGTTGCATGTCAAGCGTGGAGCAAGTCTCATGAACGATGTCATGTAAGGTTAGCCCAGGCCTCTTCATCCCACCATCCCGCAAGATGCAAAGTACACAAGAAGCAATCGACAACAAAAGCATCAACGCCCACAATGACCATTGTGTTCTACTCGTGTAACAGATCTATATATAGACACGGCTCTGATACCACTATAGGGGTTTGTAGCATGGAAAACAAAAATTTTCTACCGCATGCATACAAACAAGCCAAGATCTATCTACTAGATTGAAGCAACGAGTCGATTAGAGTACTCACCCTCAAAGATTCCAAAGCGGTTAACGAGAGCAGATTCTCGTGGGTGATGTAGTCGTATACCTGCCGATCTCAAGATCGCGTAGATGATCCTTCAGGCGCTGTGTTATGGCAGCGCTTCCACAGTCGGTCACATGTTCGGTACTAGATGAAGACCTTCCTCTCCCTTGTCCCAGCAGACAGCGGAGGTTATAGTTCTTCCCTCGCGATTCCGATAGCACGACGACATGGTGTCAGAAGTAGAGGGAAGATCCCGCAGGGCTTCGCCTAAGCCGGTGCGAGTTATGGTGGATCTAGGGTTTCCGGTGATATAGGTTTAGAAGGCCGGTGAGGAGGAGGAGGTGTCGGTGGTGGCGGCTGGCGGCAGCATGTGATGGCAGCGGCGGCGCACGGGGTGGGGAGGGCTTGGTGTTGTTTTCTTTGGGGCAGCCCTCCCCCTCTATTTATGAGAGGGGGAGGGGCATCCTTGGGAGAGGGGAGTTTGAATCCATACACAAACCCAAGTTGGATAGAAGTAAGGACTCATTCCTTCTTCCACTAGGAAACTATTGTTCCAGTTTGACTTTTCAAACCTCCCTTTTGACTTTCAATTTAGAGCTTTCATTCTCTCTCGCAAATGCCCAACCAAGTGACCTAGGACATGATCCAATCATTCCACTTACCCATGACACATTCATGGACCATTCCCCTTCCGGTCCTGTGAGCCTTCTAGACCCTTCTAGAACCTCTCAGATGGAAACATCGAAATCATTCCCGAACTCCGGAATCGGACTTTCCTTATATGAATCTTATTCTCCAGACCATTCTGGATCTCCTCGTGATATCCCGGATCCCATCCGAGACTCCGAACAACATTTGGTTTCCCTACTTACATTCCATATCTACTAAACAACATCGAATCCTTAAGCGAGTCTCCCTATGGTTTGTGAATTATGCGGACATGACCGAGACACTTATCCGATCAATAACCAATAGAGGAATCTGGAAATTCATATGGCTCCCACATATTTCTACGATTACTTTGCGATCGAATGAACCACTTACATACGATACCAATTTCCCTTTGTCTCGCTATAATTTACTTATCCGAGGTTTGATCGTCGGTATCTCTGCATACCTAGTTCAACCTCATTACCGATAAGTACTCTTTTCTCGTTCCCGTGATATGTGATCCCTTATGAGCCAGTCACATGATTGCAAGCTAATTGGATGACATTCCACCGAGAGGGCCCAGAGTATATCTATCTGTCATATGGATGGACAAATCCCACTCTTGATCCATGTGCCTCAACACATACTTTCCGAACACTCAATGCCACCTTTATAGCCACCCAATTACGGTGTGGTGTTTGATGTCATCAAAGCATCCTTCCGGTGATGGTGATTAGCATGATCTCATGGTCGAAGGAGTTAGGTTACTATGTATCAGAAATCTTATAGCAAACAAACTATTGAAATGACTTGATCTTTATGCTACGCTTATCTATAGGAGTATGTCCATCATACCATTCTCCTAATGATATGATCTTGTTGTTAATAACATCTTAATGTTCATGATCGAGAAACCACGATCATCCATTAACCAACAAGCTAGTATTATAAAGAGGCTTTACCAGGGACTCTAATTTAGTTTACAAATCACACAAGTATTAATGTTTCCGGTTAATACTATTATAGCATGAATGTAAACATTTATCATAAACAAAAAGATATAATAATAACCACTTTTATTATTGCCTCTAGGGCATATCTCCAATATTTTTGCCCTCCGTCGCGCCTCCGTGTTAACTTGATAGTGTTGCTCACTGCATCAGCCGTTTATTCAGGATGGTGGGTCCCATATGTCAGCGTCACAGTAGAAGAATCCTATGTATATGATTGAAATTTTTCATCTCTAGTGCTACCATGTTCCTAACTAGATAGCGTTGCTCGACAAATCTGCCGTTTGGTCACGCAGTTGGGTCCCACATGTCAGTATCTCATTAGAAGAATGTAACATCCCAATTTCAGCAACCCTGATTTGTTGTCCAAAAGGGAAAAATTAGGGGGAACAAAAACTTTTTCTTGCTAAGTGTTGCAATGCTTTCTTACTTGTTTGCTTATGTTCATACAACTGATTGTGTATTAGGTGATATACTTCTTATCTCAACACTATTTGACAAAAGCTATTTCACAAAAGAGTTGTCTTGGCTCACCTTTCATATTCTCACATGTTCTGGCATTTCAAAACTGAGCCAAGATGACTTTGATAAAACAAAATAGTTTATTAGTTTCTCTTTAACAAAACTATGGATACCTATATATAATCTCCTTATGTTTTCAAGACAGAACTTCAACTACTCTTACCTCTAGGTTTTTCCAAAACCATTCCTAAAACCTTTTCACTCCAATCTTGGTAGAACTACCAAGAGGTACTTGCCTTACTTCAAAGCACAATCTCTTCAAAATACCCCTGCTTACCTCAAGCTAGGCTTAAGGATGACTTTAGTAGTAGTTTGACAAGTTTGATAAGATGAATTGCCTTGATCTGCTGATTGCCTTGTTTGCTTAGGAACTAGAGTGATCTAGTCTAGTAGCTCATCCCTTAGGACCCAATCTAGGTTTGTGATCATCAATCTCAAACCAAGCATCCATCTCTGGATCTATCCCAAGCCACTAAAGTGAGCATCTCATCTCCTAATCAGATTAATCCAGGGTTAATTCCTTTTGATAGTTTCCAAACTCCATGAAGACCTAGTCTAATCATGGATCCTCTCTACTCAATCAAACAATCAACATAATCTAATTGATCATTATTTTGTATCCTATCATCACCTCAAATCCTTTCCACTTGAAATCTAGTCTAAAATCCTTATCTAGATTCAATCTTTGAGACTATACCCCTTCCAACCTATGTGCATTCTTGAGAATGTACTTGAACCACCTTGTAGTACATCATTAGTACTACCAAAGCCCACTTTTTACCTTGGAAAAATCCTTCTTGGACTCACCCATCCATGATGGTTTTGTAGTTAAGATAATAATCTTTTCAGCAAATCTTATCATCTTGCCTACTTTGGTAGAAGCTCACATCCATATGCTACCACCCCTTGATCAACTCCTTTCATGGTTATGATCTAATAACCATGGTCTATAAATGCATGCTTCACTTGTTCCCATTGGAGTCATGTGATTATTAAACCCACATGGTTTTTAAGGCATCATGACATATCTGCTATGGCAGCCTTATTTTCAACAAAGTTTGCCATCACTTCTAGATCACCTCAAATACAACCAAGCCTAACTCTTGCTTCCATGATCATATATATAACTTGGTATAGATATCATCTATCCCTTTTACCAAGGTGAGCTCTCAGCTCCCTAATCCAACCATGTTTTGGTGGCATAAAAATATCAAAACCCTAGATGCCCCCAAATCTAGTTTCTTCCTTTTTCACCATAATTATTCAAAACCCAAGCTACCCATGATGGATAAATCAAGTTTACATAATCTACCTTGGATATGATAATTCCCCAAATAATTCCCATAATTATTTGGATCCTAAAAATATTTAAATTCCACTTTGGGCAAAACTCTAGAATCTTTGTTTATAAAGGAAAATTTTTTCTCTAAAAATCACTTTGCCAACTCATAGCCTACCTTCCAAACTCAGAACTAAATATTTTTTGAGATCCTTTATTATTTCTTTTTGGCATTTTTCTTAAATGGGAGAAACAACAAATAATTCTTCATAAATACTTCCCCATCCCAATAATTTCCAATAAAATTTCCCAATGTGTGTTATGGTATTTAGAACCATTTAACATAAAAAACTAACCTTTCCTAATGTAAAAGTCTAACATTATATTCTATAAACTGCTTCTGCACTTCCCGAATAAATGACTTTAAGTGGACTAAGAATCATCTGATAAATCCTAATTAATTAGAGGAGGTATATTTTGGATATACCTTTCTGCCAGTACCGTTTCCCCATCATGCTCAAAGCAATATTTTATACTTCCTTCATAAGCCCTCTCTTGATCAATCTTGATAAACTAACAAAACCATTGATCTAAACCAAATCAAAACCTAACGAAAACTTCTCTAGTACTCCTCTCCAGCACCATGACAATCTCTGGTCGCATGACTGTAGAAATTGCACTGTACCCTCACTCTACCTTGTCATTTTGCACTTGGAGGAAGGGGAGACAATTGGTTGTCATGTCTAGCTTCTTTAAAACTCTTGAAGCTACTACACCCCCATCCCTGCCCCACAAACACGACTAGGAGGTACCCCACACACCTCTTCACCTCCCCTATCGACCAACCACATCACCTGCTCACCCCCAAGATCTCCCATGAGCTAAGTCCACCATGGACCTATCCCTTTGTCTGATAAGGCCTCGGTCCAGTGCAACTCCTATCCCCTCCCTCATTTGTTCCTCCCACTCCCCACTTACCTCCCCCAGTCCCCCTTCTGCTTCCCCTGCTCTACTCTGTATGATAGAAGAGAGGGAAGGCGCTTCGGCCATTTTTTTAACTCAAGCCCGAGGTTGCCTCCTCCATGATTTTCCTCCCTTGCATGTGCTCGATTCGAGATCCCCTCCCTCGTACCTACATTCCTCTGCCTTTTCTCTCTACTGCAGGAACACTGGAGGTCGACACCGCCATGCCTACCCGAGAACTACCCTTCCCGATGCAGCTCACCTTCCTGAGTTCCTTCTACGGTAACTACCCCTCCCCCGCCTTTCCCTAGGGATTTAGGACCTTCTCTAGTGCCTCCCCTCTGACATTCTTGAACACCAGACGTGGATCCGATGAGCACCGAACCTAGCTCCACCGGTGTAGAAGCTAGCGAGCCCCTCAATTGATACTATTATTGGGATAGGGAAACTGCCACTTCTGCCCCTCTCTTGGATCATCTTGCCACGCTGCATCTCCCTGTCGCCTCCACGATCACTCCGGACAACCCCGGTGAGCTCCCCTGCCCTCTCCACCCTCTGTTAGGGTTTTCGTCTGCTAGAAGCGACGTGAGGTATAAGATGGCTCGTGGCCATTGATCGGGACTTGATCCGACGGACATAGATGCCCCATACCCCTTCGGCGCCCCTGTCAATGACAGCTGGGCCTCGCCAGGCCTTTCAAACTCGTCCCCTACCATGCAGAGAGAAGCCCGCGTGGGCCGGTTTCTGCTCCGCGGCCTAGTATGCTAGCAGATCCAGCCCATTGCCCTTATTCCTTTCTAAATATAAATTCCAGATCTATTTTATACCCGTTTGGTTTACTTCAATTCAAAAATGGAAAACCACCCCAAATGGCTAGATCTAAAATTCCTAGGATTCTTGAGGGTTTTCTTCAACATGTTGTAGATCTGTTTGGCCTATTTGGTGCTTAGACTTACTATAATAAATCACCAACTCAGATGGACCTTTTGGACTAATAAAAACTTTTCTATGAATTTTGTAAATCCAAATAGGGAGAAACCATTTTGTGGTGGAAGGTACCCTTGGTACCTTGCATGTCACCCTTGACCCAACCTATTTGGCCTCCTAGTTTGCATGTACTAAAAATAAGAAAATCAACACATTTTGGACTTTAGGATTTCATCTTGGTCAAACCAAAACAGGTATTGACCTAATTCCAACTCCCAATAGACACACATAACTAAATACTTCAAACCCAGGAGATCAATATTTATGGAGCCCCTCTTGATTTATGGTTTAGTTAAACATTTCTATGCATAGTTTATTCATAAATAAATTCAACACTTTAGTTTTGCATATCCAAAAAGGGTGATTCCAATTTATACAGAATGGTAATCAAAGTACCTAACATGTATCCTTGGAATCACATCAAAAGCTCTTGTAGAATAAATTTGATGAAAAAGACAAATAACATCCAAAACTTATTTTGGGAATTTCCTAAAGGCATTATGGTAACTATTTCAAGTTGATTCTAATTCCTATTGAATAAGTGCATCAACTTCTACCTGATCACCGAAGGAAATAATTTTTGGAGCCCCAGAACTTTTCTGGTGAATTATTTCCTAAAACTAGAGTTTTATACACTATAAAAATTAATATAAATCAATGGAAATTGATAAAATAGTGAAACCACTTTTGTTGGTTTCATTTTATCAGTACCTATCTAATGGTATCACTTTTATGCAATGTTATCGTACATACCTTGGACTTTACCAAAAACCCCTCATCTAGATAGTTTTGGACTATAAATCTTAAATAGAAAATCCACAAATGCATCCAAAGCATTCCCTTGGTATCCCGACAAAATCCCAAACACCTACTGGTTTATAAAATTTCTTTGTACCTTGCTTGCTGTATGTATTGGTGCTTGTATGCATTGTGTTTATTGTGGTGTTGTTTGCTTGCATGTTTGCTCGAAAACGACGATAGTTGCATTTGTGTGACGTCGAGAAGAATGAAGCCTCGGAGTATTATAATTTCTATCAATATTATTTTGGTATTCTGGTGTTCTAAGGAAGTCTCGAGAAACCTCACTGGTCACAGGCAAGACACCTTCTTTCTCATAAGCCCTTGTCCTACCATTTTACTTATGCATGCTTTATCCACTGTTTATGAAACTGCATTGTTTTACTTATGATGATTTTATATCTGGTAGTGGCTTGGCTCCTCTAGCTATTAACACTTGTACTACTAAGTACAACCCCCCTTGATGACACCTAAATTCCCCTAGTATGGTAGATGGTGTTTTAACACCATAACCCTTGGAGACCCCGTTTTAGCCTAAGCAAAAGTATAGGATGGGAAGACCCTGGGAAAAATGTTTATAAAAAGTTTTATGAGAAAACCTCGGCGAGGTTTGACACACCAAGAGAGGTTTTAAAAATGAGAAAAGTTTTGTTTTACAAAAAAGATGGAGTGAAAATGTTTATGGAAACGCACCCGGTTCTTTGCAGTTTTGCCAGAACAATTAACCCGTGCAACCACATTACTCTGGAATGGGACAGGACTGGGCTGGAAGTTTGTCTATTCTAGTATAGGTGCGTCACACTACTAAAGGGGCAATAAATCCCTGGATGGTGGGCCTTGCTCCATTTCAACACTCCATGTAAGACATAGACCAGGAGGAGGAACTAAGGGTCTATGTAATCCTCCACGCGATACTATGAGCCCCTCATTGAAAGTGCACATCCATTGAGGTGCAAAATGCGCTTCGGTTGGCTTGGGAACTTTATAGGGCATCCCGGTTTTGAGGGGATTAACACTCATAGGGTAGGCATTTATACTAGAGTGGGCATCCAGAAGATCTTGACCGGTTACTCGACCCACGATCAGTGTAGATCACGGCAGGGTACCCGATGGTGTGGGTAAAGTGTACAACCTCTGCAGAGTGTAAATCTATTCGAATAACCGAGTCCTTGGTCATGTACGGTTGGGAAGGTTGTTGTAGAGTGGTGATGGTTTTGATTTCAAAAAGGACTTCGGAAAAGAAATGGCTTGGAAATGTTTTGACCATGAGATGGTCGGAAAATGGAGGAAAGGAGTTTGGTCATGTCATGACCGGAAGAAAAAGCAAATGGGTGACCCAATCCTAGTGTTTATTAAAACTTTTCAAAAAGGTTTCCAAACTGTTCTACAAAAGTTTTCAATAGAGATATAGGCATGCTATATCTACAAGAGAACTATTTTATAAAAGAACCCCTGATGGAGCCCACCTATTACCACAGCCATATTGCATATCATCTTGTTATTATTGTTCTCTTAAGGTGGTTTTGCGAGTATATTCAAAGTACTCATCGGCATTGTCCCTGACTATTTACTTGGTCAGACTTTCAGAGGATCAGGAAAATCGATGAAGATGTCGATGTCTATGCGAGCTAGGCCGTCTTCCCAGTCAGTTGCCTATAGATTAATGGATGACATGGTCTATGCGCTTGAAGACTTCAACTATTGATGTTGTATCACCATAATGGCTCTATTGTAAGTACTTGTTAATCATGGATGTTGTAATGATACTTGTCGGTTATGCTCATGGCTCACTGATCATGGGAACGTGAATTGCAGGCATAATGGGGATTCTCGGGACGTAAATCCGGGGTCCCACAAAGTACGTGTGCATGTTGGACATTTTTCTCACTCGCGGCTCCGTGTTTCAAACTTGGCAACGTTGCTTGATGTATCATACTTTTATGTAGGATGTTGGGTCCCACATGTCAGCATCTCATTAGAAGAAACATATGCATGTTGGACTTTTTTCTCGCTCGCGCCTCCTTGTTTCGAACATGGTAATGTTACTCGATGCATCAGCCATTTATACAGTCTGGTGGTCCCATATATCAGCCTCACATTAGAAGAATCGTGTGTATATGATGGAATTTTTTCTTCTCTAGCCTATTCTGTTCCGAACTAGTTAGCGTTGATTGACGAATCTGCCATTTGGTCACGCTTCTGGTTACCACATGCCATCATCTCATTAGAAGAACATGTGCATGTTGGACTTTTTTCTCACTCACGCTTACCTTTTTCGAACTTGGCAATGTTGCTCAATGCAGCACCAATATAAGATCTCTCGTGTGGGTCCCACATGTCAGCCTCTCCGTAAATGAAAGCTATGGTAGAATTTTTTTGGCCCCCTCCGTTGTTCTGACTTTGGTATGTAGCTGGGTCCAGATGTCAGAACCTCTGCGTAGGAAACATGTCTATGTTGGGTCCCAGATATCAGCCTCTATTTGAAAAAACGTGTGTATGTTGGAATATGTTTTTGGGTCAAGTTTGTCGTGATGACCTTGGAAACATTGGTAAATGCAGCAGCAATTTATCTGGGTCCCAGATGTTAGCCTTATAGAGTATAAAAAATGTTAATCTATACTCCGTTGCTGGGTCCCACATGCCAGTCTTCTCTGTGAAGGAAATGTGTCTATGCTAGGTTCCACATGTCAGCCTTCTCTATGCAGGAAACATGTCTATGCTGGGTCCCACATGTCAACCCTTATTTGAATTAAACGTGTGTATATATGTTGGACGTTTCTTCGGGTCGAGTCCTCCGTCCTGACATTAGCAACATTGCTTGATGCAGCATCAATTTATCTAGTTCCCATATGTCAGCCCGAGAGTACAAAAATGTTAACTCTATATTAATAAAAATTGCCTAGGATTTGAACTCGAGACCTCACAAGGGGTCAACTTGTGCCTCGCCACTGCGAAAGAAACAACTAATACAATAGAATCGTTAAACTTTACAATTATAACTTATAGATTTGTCTCCTCAAAAAGACCTTTTTGACCATTTTTATCTCCCATCAAATAATAAGGTGGTGGTCCAGGCAGCTAAACTAAAAACTATAGACAGAGTTTTTTCTAAAAAAATTATAGGTGGAGGGCAATGCCCAAAAGGCCGTATTAAAAAGAGTTTGACTATTCTACATGGACTGCTATACATGGGCTATACTCCATAGGCTATGCTCCATGGTCTCCTTGCTCAAATTTCCCTAGGCTATGGTCAGCAGTCCCCCGACCTCTAAAAGGCCAAATTAAAATGTTCTGGGCTAAAGAGGGGCCGAATGAGCTAGATTTATTCTCCTAGTATATAAAAATTGCATTTTGTTGTGGTCGGCCAGATTCAAAACAAAGACCTCAGAGAGGGAGGGAAAGAAATCGATAATTCTTTTTAGAAGATTTTTATATAAACTCCGTCGTACATAATAAGATAGGTAGAAAAATTATCGATAGATTCGCAGTTCACATTCAGCAGCACTTGACCAATTCAGCAACATTTCAAAGTGAGTGATTTAGCAATGCAGACACTAAAATACTATAGTGGTACAGAGAGAACCAGTTCTTGTCTCATCTCTTAAAACCTTGTCGCCTGGTCAGTTTGCCCTTTTCTCCTAATACACTCGACCATTGGAGCATGCAAAACTGACGTCGAGTCTGCTTTGAGTACCTTCTTCTCATATCAATGCTCATGTGTCCCCCGATGCAACCCAAAATGCCCAAGTTTCATCTAGATTATGACAAGGCCATGTTTCAAAAGAAAAGCAAGACTATCTACTTCCCTTGATTTAAACAAGTACCAGTACATTAGTATTAGTTCCACACAATGATTTAGTAATAGCAAGGAAAGAACAATTGAGAGATTCAGTAGCTTTCCTGCTTGAAATTCAATAGTAGTACAAAGAGAATCAGTTCTTGTTCCACCTCAAAAAACCTTGGCTCGTGATTAGTTTGCCCTATTCTCCGAACAGACTTGATCATTGGAGCAACCAAAACTAACGATCAAGTCTACTTCTGTTTGAATACCTCCTCCTTATGTCAATGACTCTGTGATCCCTATATGCAACCCAAAATGCACAAGACGCATCTAGATAATTGTGACAATGCTAAGTTTCAAAAGAAAAGCAAGACAATATGCTGCACTTGATCTAAACAAGTACTCCAATTACATCACAGTTAGTTGTACAAAATATTGTACTAATAGTAACAATAGAACATTTGACAGATTCAGCAGTATAGAATAAGTTCGAAAAATATCGCCAGATTCTGAGTTCATATTCAACAACACTTGACAGATTCAGCAACATCACAAACTGACCGATTCGCAGTACATAGACAATGACCAAAAGAATTGACAGTTCATCAATGCACAAATTGAAATTCAATAGATGTAGCAAGGCCCAATTCAAAAGGAAAGCGAGACCATATTCTGCACTCGATAGGTCGATCTGAACAAGTACCAGTCCATGGTTATTACATCAAAATAGATTAGCAGAGGAAGAAATCCATACAAAATACTCAAAACTACCTTAAGATAGGAACCACGTCTCCCAAAATTATAAGTACCAGTACATATAGTAAAGTAGGTATTACTACAAAATACATTAGTAGTAGGTGAACTCCATAAAAATACTCCTAAGTACAACTACTAAGAACATGTAGTAAGTCTTTCTAGCAGTGCAAATACTCCAACAAACATTAAGCTGTGTTTATCTCACTCATGAATCTTGTCAATGCAAAGACAATATTCCAGGGTGAACACCGACGGTCCACAAGCAACCGGGTGCGACATCAGTACTACTAGGATACACTGCAGCTCATCGAGAGGGACGCCATCCGGCACCGTGGTGCTCTTCGGAACGCATAGCCCGGAATTTTTGAACCTTCTACCCTCAATCATGGTCGTCGACCAAAACTTCACCAGGTATTGCAATGACAAGCACGCCGCCTACCTGATGCATACTATGGATACAACGTGTAACGATTGGCACATGTCAAATCGCACCGCGAACACCCTACCATCGTCCCCAGATCAGATGATATCTACTGTCCGCAGTGTTGGGCCACGTAGAGAAAAACAAAAAAAAATCCCTACACAGTTATCCCAGGAACAAGCATAGGTAGAAGGCCACGAGGATTACCACTAGACGCGCAGTTGCGGATTACTGATGTAGCACACCTGTTGATGCAGTGCAGTCCTCACGAGCTCATTCCAATCAATGATCATCCAAGCACTGATCATGCAGCGGCTCTGCTGGTGTCCACACATAGGAGGAGTAGAGATGACAGTGGACTTCTAGGTCCAATACAACGGTAGGACTGTTGTGGAGCTAGGGTTTCCAACGCATGGAATGACGTAGGTTTTCACTCCTGGGTTTCTGCAACCCACTATATATAGGTAGTGAAAGTGGGCTCCACTCACTTGTGGCCTATTCACTAAAGCCCATATAATGTAAGTCACTATGAGTCCAGCTTACTGACTCAGTCCAAATCTGGCTTGGTTTTAACCCAACCATATTTTAGGTTCAGATCTAATCTGAACTTGCTCCCGCTCTTAAGTGTGTGACCTCTTAGGATCATGGCGACTTGGACATGATTGTAGTACGACTCTCAATTGATCAGTCGGTAGCGGCTCCTAGCAGAACGTGTCGACTCACAAGTACCAAAGAGTCATAACGACATGCCTTTCCAATGCGACTTATGTCTGAGTCTATTTTGCCTCACGATATACCTTGTCGGACTATATGCGAATAATTGTCATCCCTTAAATAGTCCGAGTCTCTTCTCGATCCGAGATAAGTGATTCATCCGACTAACTCTTAGTCCATCTCCTCGGTTAACACTTAACTAAGTTTTCCATGGCCATGCTTTCCGAATCATATCATTCGAGAGGGCCCAAACAATATATCTCCAGGTGGAGGGGCAAAATCCCATCTTGGCTATTCACATCATGCAGCTTGATTCTTAGTCGACCCAAACTCTGTCTTTATAACTGCCTTGTTACTGATCAGCATTTGACAGAACCTAAGTCGGTGATCTTCAACTCGTATTGTGCAACAACCTCAGGTCTAAGGATTACATTGATTGAGACATACAAATGACGACTTGTTTGTTGTATCTCAATATGGGTCAATCCGACTCGCTAAACTCTTTAGCCGAATCCGTATAAGTCGGAATAGCATCACCATTCCCATGACAAGTGGAACCTAGTTATCTGCAGACTTTAACATTAGTCTAAGTTGTGTGTCCAGCACAACCTCATTGACCAAGGATGTTTAGTATGAACAAAATGATTGTATAGTTCCACAACCGAATCACATATTCAATGATATACATCAGATGTTCATACAAGGAAGACTTAATAACTTTATGAATACAATGGGAATTACATCATACATGATTGCCTCTAGGGCATATTACCAACACGCATGCCTAATGCCGGTAGAGGCTTAGAGGTGTACCTGCATGTTTTGCTGTAGTGGACCCTGCGCATCCTGATCGAGTGAGCTTCACAGAGTTGGCGAGGAGCACTATAGGCGAGGCGGCGAACATGCAGCCATCCTCCATGTAGTTGCACGGGACGTGTGGGCACGCGATCTTGTGGTTGTGGACCTGACGGTAGGCGACCAATGTCTCGCAAACGTCGTTGGGGCATCTGCTATGTTTTCTACTGGTGACTCGGAGGTTCAAATCCTTGGAGCATGCGGCGAGCCGGATGGTACTGGTAGTGTCCATACGCATAGCGATCTTGTCGAAGACCTTAGCGCCAACCTTGCTCCATCCGCCGTGCCGCCTATTGGGCCCCAAATCCGCCACCGCATACCGGTGGATTGGGGGTAAGGGCTGATCAATCTATTACTATTGGAAGGACCGATGCTGCGAGCGAGGTGGTGAGGAAAATGAGTGAAACATGTGCTGGAGATGAAACCAAATGCTGCCGGAGATGGGGAAGATGGAATGGCTCTTTGAACGAGGAGTTTGTCGGGGGAACAACCCCCGGTAGGGTCATAAGGAGTAAAACATTGCCCAGCTTGGCTTATGTTGAGTAAGGAATGAACCTGGCCGAGTAACAATGACCGGGTAAGATGGTCATGTACGGACGACATAGGAATTATGTCGGCCCATATAAGACCAGTTTGTTAACCTTGCAGGAAGCCACAAGCCGAGTCTCACGAGGGAAGGTCGAGTCAGACATGACGCGTGGCAACTTTCCGAGTGAGGTTCAGGAGGGACCATGGTAAAGCATGGTCAAAAGAGAAGGGCGATGCCGGGTGACACGAAAGGAGCTAGGTGACGCCTAAAGCAAGGGTTGACGTACAAAGTTACTGCATGACGCCAAAAGAACTGGAGGCTACATACGAGAAGACCGTTAGATGTCTAGCTTTATGGACTAGGCCAGAGGGCTTAGGGCTAGCCCATGACCCGACCCGTACAGTGAGGACCAAGTTCCAAACAGTAACCCTAGGACCCAAAGGGCTGTAACCTAGCTAGCCTCCACCTATAAGGAGGGGGATAGCTAGGGTTTGAGGAGGTTGGACAAAGTAGGAGTCTAGTGCCCTGAGGCTTAGTTCATTCAGCTCAAGGAGCACTTGTAAACTTCTAGGATCAATAAAATTCCTAAGTGTGGAGAGTTCATCTTGTTCTTCGTGCGTGGCTAGACCGTGCACTCCCTCCCCGCTTACCAAAAACATCCATTCGGCCCCCAACTTAAGCCTACCCATGGCATCTGACGTCACACCACCACGATAGTTGGCTCCCACCATGGAGCAGAAGCAGGTGCTTGATGGAGTTTTCATCCGGACAGGCAACATCATTGCCAGGACCAGCGAGCACGTCTACTCTGGCCTCATCAAGAGGTTTGGAGCGCTCAACTTCGTCAGCAACAACGCGGGCTGCTTCAGGACCAAGCCGTTCCCTAGGGGTGGTCTCTTCATCAAGTTCGGCGAACACCAGGTCTACGTCGCAGTGCGCGTGGAGCGCGCGTACCCGGAGCGCGTCACCCTGGCGCCGGATCCACCTGCGGTTCCCGTCGCAGGAAAACTTCACCAGCTCGTCTCCGTTGAGGTAATGATGATAGCTCCTAACCCTGCAGCACCTCCAGTAGTCCCTGTGGTGAATGATGATGCCGAGCGAGGAAATCAAGAGGAAACGCCAAGGGCGGCAAGAACCGCAAAGGAACCACTAGAAAAGCCAGAGAACATAGCTAGGAGTAAGAGAGACAAAGAACTGCAAGAGGCAATAGACAAATTGGCAGAGCCAGTAGCGCAAGCAGTAGATCCGGCATGCGTGTAGGCCAAGTTGGAGGAGGCCAGGATAAAATTCCTAGAGAAGGCAAAGGAGTTAGCACAGTTACAGCAAGATGTGGATATCACAATCCGAAAGATCAACTCGGCAAATCGAGTCAAGGGCGCTAAGACCCGGCTTGATGCAACAAGGTTGAGAGGGAAAAACCTCAATGAAGAACTAGCGAACGCAACATCAAAGATAACACTAGAGAACAACAACGAAACAGCCATGCAGCCGACATACAATACTGCAGCAGCGAATCTAAGGGCGGCAGAGGCAGCAATGGCTGAGCTTCCCCATCTGAGGGGTTAAGCAAAGAGAAAGCAACAAGAACGAGTCAATGAATTGGTGAGAGCAGCAGGGATGCTGAATGAAGCGTACTACATGGCGAATCCGGGTATAGCTAGGAGGTAAAAGCTAGTACGCCAAGTCCGAGTAAGCCAACAAATCACACAACAAGACAATGCACTTGGTTTCAGAAGGGAGACCGAGTGGATTCGCCGACTAAGCAATTAACACCACCTCCCCCTCCGCCGCTAATAGGAGGAAATGCCCAAGTTGTTGGAACTGAGCATAGATATGAGAACAGGCAGCCAAGATATCATAACCAAGAAAGAAGAGAGGCTTTGCATCAGGTGCATAACCCAAGAGGTGATCACGCTCATGTCGGCCATGGAACTAGAAATGAGTAAAGAGAGCACCACCAGAGCTATGTCGTATTTTTCACAGAGCCGAATGACAAAAAGATTCAACATAGACGGATGATGGAAGTGAATGCCACAATGCCGACAATTCCAAAGTACATGCATTGGTCTAAACAGGAGATAACTTGGAGCATAAAGGATCACCCCAAGATCATGCCAACCCCAGGAGGTTATGCTCTTGTCTTGGATCCAACCTTCATGGGCCCTGATATCAATGTGAAATTCTCCAAGGTACTGATTGATGATGGCAGTAGCATCAACATCATGTACAAGGACACCATGCTCAAGTTAGGCATCACCATGAACATGTTGGATCCGACTAAGACAACCTTCCATGGCATTGTGCCAGGATTGTCCTGTGAGCCAATTGGCAAAATATGGGTTAACGTCTTATTCGGCAACAAAGAAAACTATCGCACTGAAGCCATAGAGTTTGAGGTGGTTGACCTGGTCAGCTCATACCATGCCTTACTCGGCAGGCCGGCTATGGCAAAGTTTATGGCTACTCCTCACATTGCTTACTTGAAGATGAAACTCACAGGTCCATGCGGAGTCATCACAGTGGAAGGAGATTACAAGAGATCAATTGCTTATGCCTCAGCCGGATCTTCGCTGGCCGAGTCAGTGGTCATAGCACATGAATAGCATCAAATGATGGAAGTGGCAACATTGGCCAAGGCAACACAAATGTCCATGCCGGCACTCACTAACCCACATGGTAGTGTATCTTTCCAAGCTACCAACAAAACAAAAAGGTACAGGTGGAGGAGACCTTCCTAGAGCGCATAGTTACCATTGGTGCTGGGCTTACTGACCAATAGGAAAGCGAGCTCACCAGCTTCCTCCGTGAGAATCGGGATATCTTTGCATGGCCCACACATGATTTGCAAGGGGTTCTGAGGGAGATGGCTGAGCAATCTCTTCATGTAAGGCCAGATGCCAAGCCGGTGAAGCAACCCCTCCGCCGCTTCACCGAAGATAGGAGGAAACTAATAGCCACCGAGATAGCCAGGCTCTTCGATGACGGGTTCATCATGGAAGTACTGCACCTGGATTGGTTGTCAAATCTAGTCTTGGTCGAGAAGAAAAAATATGATCCAAACGTGGTAGTGGTGTGGCGCATGTGTATTGATTACACGAACCTCAATAAGGCGTGTCCAAAAGATCCATTTCCCCTGCCACGGATCGATCAAGTCATAGACTCTACTGCCGGGTGTGAGTTGTTGTCATTTGTGGACGCGTATTCTGGTTTCCACCAGATACCACTGAATCCAAATGATCGAATAAAGACAACTTTTATCACCCCGTATGGGGCTTATTTCTATCATACTATGCTGTTTGGATTGAGAAACGCAGGTGCAACATACCAAAGGTGTATGCAAAAATGCTTGCAAGATCAATTGGACAAAAATGTTCAAGTATACGTTGATGACGTGGTGATAAAAACCAAACAAACTCTTAAACTCAGAGGACTTGCGTCAAACATTCGCAAACTTAAGAAGATTGCGGATGAAACTTAAACCGGAAAAATGCATGTTTGGTGTCCCGGCTAGAAAGTTACTCGGATTCCTTATATCCAGCCAAGGAATTGAGGCTAACCCGACAAAGATCAGGGCCATCGAAAGAATGGAATTGCCAAAAACCCTCAACAATGTCCAGAAGTTCACATGATGCCTTGCCTCGTTGAGTAGATTTAACAGTCGGCTAGGCGAAAAAGCCTTACCACTATATCAACTGATGAAAAAATCAGACAGATTCACATGGACACAACAAGCTGATAGCGCTTTCCATGAACTCAAAAAGATGTTGGCAACAACACCAATATTAGCGTCACCACTATCCAAGGAGCCAATGATGCTCTATGTCGCCGCAATCAATAGAGTTGTAAGTGCAGTAATAGTGGTAGCACACGAGGAAGAGGGCAAATCAGTCCAAAGGCCAGTTTACTATTTGAGCGAAGTGCTCTCTATATCAAAGCAAAATTACACCGATTACCAAAAAATGACGTATGGGGTGTATATGGAAGCAAAGAAGCTAAAGCATTATTTCCAAGAACACCCAATCTGGGTAATATGTGAGGCACCCATCTCGGATATATTGGGCAGCAAAGATGCCAGTGGCCGATTGGCAAAATGGGCCATAGAGCTGGCACCATATACTCCACAATATGATAGGCGAGATGCCATTAAATCTCAAGCTGTAGCGGATTTCTTTGTGGATTGGATGGAAATGCAGTACGAGCCACCACTGCCAGATCCAAATTAATGGAAGATGCATTTTGACGGATCCAAGATGAAAATGGGTCTGGGCGCCGGGATAGTGCTCACATCACCAAAGAGGGATCAACTCAAATATGTGTTGCAAATCCACTTTGCTGCATCCAATAATGTGGCTGAGTATGAAGCACTTGTCCACGGCATTAAAGTGGCCAAAGAGATTAGTATCAAAAGTATCATGTGTTTTGGTGACTCATATTTGGTTATCTATCAAGTATCTGGGCATTGGGACGCGTTGGATGCAAACATGGTGATGGGGATATGCCTACCGGGGTATACCCAGCAGGACGTTTCCGACTGGCCCAGGAACTGGCGAGTGGGCCTGCAAGACGGCGACTGGATCAAGGCCCGGTGTGGATTCGAGCGACTGGAAGCTGAAGGCCTAGGCGAGTAGATAGGCCCAGTCAGATTATGTTAAACGAGTACCGAAGCCTTAACTGATTCGGTTGAGATATGTAAACCCTAGGGGGAGGTGAGTCTATATAAACCTCCCTACGGGGCGTATAGAGGCACGTTCCATCATACACCCAAGCGACTCGCCGCCTAGCCGCCGAGCTCGCCCCATTGTACCACCATCATAATACAATCTAGCAGGAGTAGGTCTTTACCCTCCGGGGGGCCGAACCTTGGTAAAACCCTGTGTCTCCGCCCTCATCTCGCACCGCAGATGGCTGACCGCCCTTGCCCCTTGTTCTACTACTCGCTGCCGATTGCAGCATCTGCCGTGACCATTACCACGACAGTGGCGCCCACCGTGGGGCCTGGCCGGTCTGGCCGGTGTTCTGCGGCGAGATCCAATCTGCCCATCAACGAGACGGTCGCCACCGGCCGCATGATAGCGATCGGCGAGATGCTCCAGATCTTGCCGAGAAGCTACGTCCCAACGGCGCGACCCGTCACGCACAGCATGATCTTGCCGGTCGGCACGATCAGCCTCTTCGTCGGCCTCACCGACGTCATCACCTCGGAGGACTCGGCTCGCATCCGCGAGTCGCCGCCACGCGACCGGCTCTCCGAGAGCCAGGTTCGCACGATCCATCGCCTCGCCTCCGAGTACAACTCGGCCCACAGCAACGTGGCCGAAAACTCCGCGGCCGCGGAAGACGTGGCCCTCAACGACGACGCCGACTCGGCGACCCCGGCATCACTCGTCGGATCCATCACCGCGGCTTCACCCGCGGGCTCCATCACCCAGGTCTCCAACATGGGAGACTTCGAGGATCCCTCCATCCTTGGGATCTTCGACTTCGACTCTGGATCGGAAAACTCCGCCGATCTCCGCGACGGGACCAGTCGCCACGCTGCGACTTACATGGCGACTGGCACCGATCCACCGGAGGATCCCTTCTCCACCCCGATCCCTCCTAACGCCACGACAATGGAGGTCGAGGAACTTCACCTAAAGCTGGCGGAGGCAGTCCGCAAGGAGCAAGCCGAGCGCGAATTTTTTTGCCTCGAGCAGGTGACGGCACAGGAGATGTCGCGCTACCACCAGCAGCGAATCAGGTCGCGCCTGAACCCCACCGTCCAGGGGCGCGTCCTGAACTTCGACGACGAGAACGACCCGGCCCGCGTGGCCGAGCGCGCGATCTGCAAGAATGCGCCGCCAGGAGGAAACGCCTGGCCCCCACCAGGGTCGACGGCGAACGGCACCCCACCTCCACCCAACCGCACACCCCCCAGGGATCAACCGCGGATAGTGGTCCCCTCACGGGAGCGCGACGCAAATGGCCTACCACTATTCTCCACCCCGATGGACAACCTCGTGGCAGGTCGAGCAGCGGCCGACAACATCACGGCCATCGGCAACGGCGCCCTACAAATCCAGTCCGTCAGGGCCATGCTCGCAAAAGCGATAGAGCAGCAAAACGCAGGCGCCGACTCGCAAGGTCGGGTGTACTCGCGTTCTTCGGGCAGCAGAGCAGCCTCAAGTGGCCGCCCATTGGCAGCAAACACCCTCAATTGCCCGCCACCCGAACCGCTTCAGCTCCAACACCGACCCGCGAATGCGGCACTCTCCACCAACGACCCCAGGCCAGCGACCAACTTCGTCGCCCCCAACGGTCAGGCCGTCAACGCCCGCACCCACATCATCAATAACCAAAGCTGGCGTGCACGCCAGCCCGACGACCTGCGACACACCCTAACCAATCACCGCGATGGTGAGTTGATGGGGTCGCTAAGCCGACTCGGGCCCAGGTGCTTCGGACCGATGATCCGAGGAGAAAAATACCCGGCGAACTTCAAGGCGCCAGAGGAAATAGAGAAGTACGACCCTTCCGTGTGGCTGGATACATACCTCATGGCGATGGGGATCGCTGGCCACACCGACCTGCTAGCCGCTCGTTACCTCCCCTTGATGATGGAGGGGACGTGCAGGCAGTGGATCAATACCCTCCCCCAGGATAGCAACGACTCCTGGGAGGAGATGCGCCACGCCTTCGTCAGGCACTTCGAGTGCTCCTACACCAGCGCCACCACCATCGAGGACCTGGAGCGATGCGTCTAGGGACCCCGCGAGTCGACCCGCAACTGGGTCCAGTGGTGGCAAGAACTATGGTACAACGCGGTCGGCATCCACCCGGACATCGCGATCCATTGCTTCAAGACCTCGTGCCGCTACGAGCCCTTGGTCGCCAAGCTCAAGCGACACTCTCGCACGCTCAACAACATACCGGACCTCCTCGAGATCGCCAAACGGTACGCGGAGGAAGACCCAAACCAGGAAACCGACGATGAGTCGGGAGGCCAACGCCGCACGAGCGGCAACGACAACGGACGACGGTCCGACCTACGCTACAGCAACACTCGCCTCACTGGCAAGCGCCGCAATGACGGACGAGTCGACTTCGTCGCCAACGCCGGGCACGCGCAGCGCGAGCCCAAGAGCTTCCGCCGCGATGGAGGGCAACGCCGCGACGGTGGCAACTACAAGGCGAAACCAAGGTTCGACCCCGCGGCCCTCCTTAACCAACCTTGTGTGTTTCACAGCAGGGAAGGGAGGCCCGCCACGCACACGACCGCCGACTGCCACACTCTCAGGGAGATTGAGAAGGCACGGCGAGCGCGGGAGGACCCCGACAACAACCCGCCAAATGGCGGAAAATTCGGCAATGTGGACGGCTCGCTCCATACCTTCATAGGCTTCAACACGAAGCGCGAGAAGAAGGTCATCGCCCGCGCCGTCGCCGTCAACGCGGTGGCCCAGGTGGACGTTCCCCAGTTCCTCAACTGGTTGGAGCAGCCCATCACCTGGAGCCGCCAGGACCACTCGCCACGCATCGAGTACCCAGGCCGAGTCGCCCTGGTGGTCAAGCCTAAGGTGGGCGACTACTGGCTCCCCAAGACATTGATGGACGACGACAGCTCCATCAACATCCTGTACCTGGACACCTTCAGGCGACTGCGGCTTCCACAGTCGATGGTCGAGAGGACCTACACCATGTTCCACGACATCGTCCCCGGTCGGAAGGCGTACCCGATCGGCAAGGTCACGCTGCCAGTCACCTTCGGCACACCAGCAAACTTCCACACCGAGCGGATCGTCTTCAAGCTGGTACCCTTCGACAGCCCCTACCACTACGACCTAGGGCGCCAGGCGTTCGCCAAGTTCATGGCAGCGCCCCACTACGCGTACAACGCGATGAAGCTCCCTGGGCCGTGCGGCGTCATCACCATCAACGGCGACCCTGGCATGGCCGCCGAGTGCGAGGCCAAAGGAGCCGAACTCGCCGATGCCGTCATCACGGAAGAGGCCAACCACGCCGACGAGCTCGCCAAGTACGCGAGCAGGGTCAACATCGATGACCCCACCATACTCAAGAAGCCCAACTCGGAGGGCGCAAACACCTCAGCCTTCGAGGCAACGACGCACACCCGCACCGTTGAGCTGGTCCCAGGCGACTCCAGCCAGACGGTGACGATCGGGACGGGCATGAGCCTAGCCTAGGAAGGCGCGCTCATCGAGTTCCTCCGTGAGAACAGGGACATCTTCGCATGGAAGCCCTCTGACATGCCTGGTGTCCCTAGGGAACTCGCTGAGCACAAACTAAACGCCGACCCCAAAGTGCGACCCGTCAAGCAGTCGCTGCGGCCCTTAAATGAAGAGCGCCGCCGAGCTATCGCCGAGGAGGTGCAGCGTCTACTCGCTGCAGGCTTCATCCGGCCAATCAAATACTCCAAGTGGCTAGAAAACCCAGTCTTGGTCGAGAAGAAGAACGGGACCTGGAGGATGTGTATCGACTACACAAACTTGAACAGCGCCTGCCCGAAGGAGTAGTTCGTCCTCCCGCGGATCGACCAAATAATCGACTCCACCACAGGCTCGGAGTCGCTGTGTTTCCTCGACGCCTACTCTGGGTACAACCAGATCAAAATGGCTATTGAGGACGAGGAAAAGACGGCGTTCATCACGCCATTCGGAGCCTTCTGCTACACCGCCATGAGCTTCGGCCTCAAGAACGCCAGGGCAACGTACTAGCGGTGCATGCAGGATTGCCTTGCGAGCCAAATTGGCCGCAATATCTACGTCTACATCGACGACGTGGTAGTGAAGTCCCCTCGCCAGGGCAATCTACTCGCCGACCTAGCGGAGACATTCGCCAACCTGCGGAAATACAAGATAAAGCTCAACCCAGGCAAGTGCACCTTCGGGGTACCAGCAGGACAACTACTGGGGTACGTCGTCTCCAAGCGCGGGATCGAGGCGAACCCTACAAAGATCGACACGATCGCTCGACTCGGCAAACCCGAGTGCCTGCGCGACGTCCAGAAACTGGCCGGGCGAGTAGCGGCTCTCAGTCGCTTCATCCCCCGCCTGGGCGAAAAGGCGATGCCCCTATACCTCCTGATGCGCAAGAACCCCACCTTCCAGTGGGACAAGGAGGCGGACGACGCGCTCCGCGACCATAAGAAGGTGCTACTCGCAGCACCGCTACTCGCTGCCCTCGTCGACAAAGAACCCATGTTGGTCTATGTCGCGGCTTCCGAGCGCGTCGTCAGCGCCGTCATGGTCGTCGAGCGGCCAGAGGAAGGCAAGGAGCGCCCAGTACAGCGACCGGTGTACTACATCAGCGAGGTCCTCACCGAGTCGCGCCAGCGGTACCCACAATACCAGAAACTGGTATACACAGTCTTCAGAGCACAACGGCGACTGCCGCACTACTTCCAGGAGCACCCGATCACAGTCGTCTCCTCAGCACCATTGCAGGACATCATCCGCAACCGCGAGGCGACTGGGCGAGTCGCCAAGTGGGCCGACGAAATCGGCGTCCACAACATCAAGTATGAGCCGCGAAAAGCGATCAAGTCGCAGGCTCTCGCGGACTTCATCACCGACTGGGAAGAGGCCCAGCAGCCGGAAAAGCTGCCGTATCTCCACTACTGGAGCCTACACTTCGACGGCTCCAAAAACGCGGACGGCGCAGGAGCAGGGATCATGCTGACTTCACCGAAGGGCGACAAGCTCCGCTACGTCCTCTGCCTCGACTTCACCCCCTGCACCAACAACATGGCCGAGTATGAGGCACTACTCCACGGCATGCGAGCTGCCAAGGAAATGAACGTCAACCGCTTACGCTGCTACGGAGACTCCGACCTCATCGCTGGGAAAGTCGCTGGCACCTGCGACGCCGTCTCCCCTACCATGGCGGCATACCGCCAAGTAGTGGACAAGATGGGAGGACACTTCGCAGGCTACTTCGTCGAGTGGATCGACAGGCGGAAGAACGAGGAGGCCGACGCACTCTCTCGCATCGGGTCGGCTCGACTCGCACCACCCGCCGGCGTCTTCCTCGACACGATCACCAAGACATCAGTCTCTCCCCCAAGGGAGATCGACATCGGAGTACCGCTGCAGCCAGAAGCCGCACTGGCCGCACTCATCGCCGAGCCAGACGACTGGACCAAGCCGTACATCGCCTACCTGGAGGCTGGCACCTTGCCGGCAGACGAGACAGATGCCCGGATGGTTGCACGACGATGCAAATCCTTCACCATAATCGACGGCGAGCTCCACAAGCGCAGCGTGACCGGCGTGTTCCAACGCTGCGTCCAACCCGCCGAAGGACGCAAGATCCTCCACGACATTCACTCCGGCGACTGCGGCCACCACGCCGGTGCCCGCTCTCTAGTCGCCAAGGCTATGTGGCACAGCTTCTACTGGCCCACCGCACACGCTGATGCCGTCGACATTGTCCAGCGGTGCGCCGGGTGCCAGAAGTACGCCAGCCAGACACACGTGCCGAGCTCAGCGCTCAAGATGATCCCCATCACCTGGCCATTCGCCGTGTGGGGTATGGACATGGTAGGTCCCTTCAAAAAGGCCCCCTCCGGCTTCACCCACCTCCTGGTCGTGGTCGACAAATTCACAAAGTGGGTGGAGGCCAAACCAGTCCGGAAATGCGACGGGAAGACCGCCACCAAATTCCTACGCAAGCTCATATATCGCTACGGGTTCCCAAACAGCATCATCACGGACAACGACACCAACTTCGCCAAAGGAGCCATGGCCGAGTTCTGCGAGGAACACCACATCCGGCTCGACCTCGCGTCAGTCGCCCACCCGGAGTCCAATGGCCAGGCGGAACGGGCCAACCAGAGCATCCTCCCCGGCCTGAAGCCACGACTCCAAGTACCACTAGAGCGCACCGCCGGGTGCTGGGTCGAGGAGCTACCCTCCGTCATCTGGGGCATCCGCACCTCGGTCAACAGGTCGACAGGGTTCACCCCCTTATTCATGGTGTATGGCGCCGAGGCAGTCATGCCCACCGACCTCGAGCACGACTCGCCAAGGGTCGTCCACTACACGGAGGCTGCGAACGAACTCGCACAACATGATGGAGTCGATCAACTCGACGAGGAACGCGACCTAGCTCGCTCACGCACCGCCATCTACCAGCAAGGACTCCGCCGCTACCACAGCCGGCGGGTGAAAACTCGCACCTTCCAAGAAGGCGACCTGGTGCTGCGCCTCATCCAGGACAAGAAGGGCATGCACAAGCTTTCCCCCCCGTGGGAGGGACCATTCGCCATCGGGCGAGTACTCGGCAATGACGCCTACTACCTCATCGACGTCCGCGGGGACGGCAAACTCGACGTCAAGCGACCATGGAATGTAAACCTCCTACGGAAGTTCTACTCCTAGAACCCCACATATGTACCCTCCAGTCGCTATCAAATAAAAAGAATTAGTTACCACAAATTGCGCCTACTCTCCGTGTCTTGTGCCACTCGCACTTGTAATAACAGCGTCAAGCTAACTGCAGAAGTCAACCTCTGGTACAGCGATCGGCACGGCCAAGTAGTGCGTTACAAGGGCACTGGGTCACCTCAGGTCTTGTAACGTCCACGAAAAATGCCTACCCGGAGCACCATTGGAGTCGCCTAGCTCGACTAGCTCTACGAGCCAAGACAACTGCCTTCGCTTCTTACAGCGACCATGATCCTCCGCATCCTCGACATAGCGACTCGAACGGCTAAGTACCACACCCGGGGACTGATGACCAGTTCAGCACGAGCGGCTAGGGAAAACGCCAAGTATGAGAGCATGCCCAGGACTCGCCATGCGACTGACCCGACGGGCCAGGCAGGAGTGATGCGCTCACCCTAACGCGCCAAGTCCTCACCCACCCTCGAGTCGCGCCTAGAACAACCAAGTACCACGCTCGGGGACTCGGCCACCCGACCTCGTTCGCGCAAGGGAAAACGGTGAAGTACAGAGCACTCATGGGAGTCGCCTTGCGACTGGCTTTCCAAGCTCGGGCGAGTCGACCTCAATAACAAAACATTCAAAACCCCAAACACATAACAAACGAGGTAAACCCCATAAAAAGGGCTGACGCGCTCGGGGACTGGTTCAACCCTCAATCAGAAACACACGACAATTCACAAAATATCACGATATCTCATTATAGCATGTCACAATTGTCACAAAATACAAGGTATGCCCAACGGCAGAACTGCTACTGACGCCCTAGGGCACAATATTCTACTCTGCAGGCTTCGATGACGACTTGCCACCACCCTTGCGACTGCGAATGAAGGGAGTGTACGAGTTTGACGGGTACGTCGTCAGCTCACCCGCCATCGCCGCACGGAAGGGTTTCTCGATCTTGAAGTCCCGGTGCTGCGGCTCAGGGTCGTTGGGTGCAACGACCGTCTCCTGATAAGGAAGGAGGTCGCCCATCGGCCAGACGCGCTCGGAGTATACCGCGGCACAGTCCGTCAACTTCAGCACCTCGGAGATCTCCACCGAGCCAGTCGTTGACGGGTAGCCACTCGTCATGTCGTCCAGGTCGAAGTCCTCCTGGAAGTGAGCGAGCCCAAGGCTAAGCGCCGTCGCCGCTCCGCGTCGGAACGCCGATCGCGTCATGAACTCGACTACCGACGGCGCCTTCTCCAAGTATCGCCACACCTCGACGAGGTCGCTGGGAATCACCTCCGTGGGCGACATTTCCTGAAGATACGCCCGTATGCACGTCGCCGACAACGTGGCCGAGTCGACCAGCGTGGCCACACATTGCCGTGCGTCGAATGAACTTGCCTCTTCCGTGCTGTCAATGATTCGACCTGCGGACATAAAGTGACAGTGAATACATCAAAGATTACACAATGCAAACGTTACAGGCAGAGGAAGGCACACTCACCAATCAAGGGACGGGAGAGATCCGTGATGAAGCTCTGAAGAGAGGTGTAGTCGTCTTGAAGCCCAGCAACAAGGGCGTCGGAGACCTTACGCTCCTCAGCGGCGGCTGTAACGGCAGCCTTGGCTCGCCCATCCGCCGAAGTTTCCTCCTCCTTCGCATCCTTCAGCTCGTGCTCAAGGTCGGCGATCCGCTTCTCAGCCGAGCTCAAGGCAGTTTGAGCTGCCGCCAACTCACTCGCTGGGACAAGGCCCTGGCGGACCTCCTCTTCCTTCGCAGCAGTCGCCTGGAGTCCCTTGTTCGCCTCTTGGACGGTGGCAAGTTCTTTCTCCGCGAGACGCTTCGCAGCAAGCCGGTCGGCTGACTCACGCTGCAGACCCTGCGCAAAAGACAACCAGTTAACGAAAACAAAATCCTAAGTGCCCACCCGCTAAAATACAGCGCGTCGGCACTCGGGGACTGGGGATCAAAAATCCTAAGTGCCCACCCGCTGAAATTCAGCGAGTAGGCACTCGTGGACTGGAGATCAAAAAACTAAGTGCCCACCCGCTGAAATCCAGCGACTAGGCACTCGGGGACTGGACACGATAAACAAAATCAAGACACTAAAAGAATCCGACCACTACAAATCAGCGGCCTGATCCTCGGGGACTGGACATACCTGGATGGCTGCGCCAAGCAGCCATGAAGCTGTATCGCGTCCACAGATGCGAGAAGCGCCGAAGTGTGCCCGCGACGCTGTTCGACCTCCGTCTCGGCGACTTCCGGCGCGTGGCTCGAGGGCGTGGTGCCACTCGCCATAGCCGCTCTTGCCATGAAGCGCGGGAAGGTCGCGATGGATGCGCCAGCACCAAAAGAGGCCGGCTCGGCCACCCCAGGCGAGGGAGCACCCTCCTTGGTCGTCAAGGCCGCCTCCGCCACGGGCTCACTCGGAGCGACCGCTATGTCGTCAGACACCGTGACGACCTCGTCGCCCTTGGTCTTCTTGGTGCCATCCGTGGGGGCAACGACCTCGTCTGCCTTCCTCTTCCGGGAGGGGTCCTCCTCGCTGATGACTGGCGGCACCTTGGCCACGGTCGGATGGCCTATATTCTTGGCTCCGGTCCTACAAATTGATCACATGAGCAAAGTAGTCCGAGTACAATGAAAAACAAAGACAGGAGAATAAAACTCACTTGGTGACCGGTAGGAACCGCAGCCCCGTGCGGATGCCGGCCGGCTTCTCCAATTCGGGGCCTAGTCGTCGACTGAGGCCCATCTCCAGGACATCGTGTGCCCAAGACATGGACGGTTTCTTCGTTGTCGAAGCCGCGACTGGAGCTTCCAAAACGATTTCGGCCGGAGCATCCCTGGGCGGCGAAGCTGCCGCGACCGGAGCGGCCCCCGACCCAGAGACTAGGGCGAACGGCGGAGGCATAAAGGCCAGAGGCACCTCACTCAGGACGGCGGTGATATCCGGTGCCGCCATCGTCTGTGGAGCTTCACCCCTGGCCAGGCTGGTGGCGTCGGAGCTGCTTGGCGAATGAGGCGGAGACGCCTGTTTCGCTGGCTTCGTCTTCCTCTTTGGAGGGGCCTTCACATCCTTCTTCTTCTTCTTCTTCTTCTTCTTCTTCTTATTCTTCTTCGATGGAGTAGCCTCGCGATGCGAGGTGTGCTCGGGGAGCTCGTCGTCGTCGTCATCATGAAGCTCGAGGCTTTTGCTCGCTTTGAGCTCACGCTGCCGCTGTCCCCGAGTTTTCCGGACCAGCGGGGCGACCTCTTCCTCGGATTCGTCGTCGTCGCCACTCCCGTCACTCTCGACGCCGCTCCTTGCTGGGGGCGAGTCGCCTACCTCCTAGACGGACGAGCTCGAATTCTCGTCGTCCGCGGGCGGAAGCCACCCTTCCACCACTTGAAATAGCTGCAATAAGCATAAGACAATATCAGTATAACCGCGACAACATTTAACTGCGACTGCGAATGATAGAAAGATGACTTACCGTTGGGGCTGGATGCTTCGTGGTGTAGGGGCCAACCCCAGCCTTCGCGTCGAGGTACGCCGCCTGGGTGATCTTCTTCAGCGCTAGGAGGTAATCCTCGAGTTGCCACTCGGCGAGGCAGGACTTCGTCGAGTCCTCCCGGCCCGCGTACTCGTACATGTAGTGGTCGCGGCGGGACAGGGGGACGAGTCGCCGCCCGAGCCAGTAGTTATACAAGTTGATGGGCTGGAGACCTTTCTTCTTCAGGCCGCGGATGGTCTGAAGCATTTTATCCACAACCATCCGCTGGTCTGTTGGAAGGATTCCGACCTGGAGTCGGCGCTGTTCGGGCCAGTCGGCGGAGTATCTTGGGATCGCCACCTCGCCGTCCGGAGTCGCCTCGGTGACATAAAACCAAGATTTCTTCCATTCACTCGCCGCCTTGGCGGGCAGCATCAGATCGAAGAAGGAAGCCTTCGATTTCAACTGAAACGTCAGGCCGCCCGCAGTGAGCATTGGGCCGCCCGCTTCTTCGCGACTGATCCTCCCATGGAACAGGTCTTGCCACAGGGGGAAGTAGGGCCTGCAGCCCAGGTAGCACTCGCAGAACGCCACGAAAATGGCGAGCTGCTCGATGCTGTGCGGACCCAGGTTCGACGGCTGGATACCGTAGAAGGCGCAAAAGTGCCGAAAGAAAAGAGATGTTGGGAATCCCAGCCCCCGTTCTAGGTGGCTGGTGAAGCAGACGAACTCTCCCTCGCGCGTGTCCAGAGTCACCTCTCCGGCCGCAGGGATGCGCCACCTACCGGCGCACAGGATCCCGGCCTCCTCGAAGGACGCCAGTTGCGCTCTCGTGCACTTGGATCTGCCCCATGGCTCGGTGGGGGGCCATAGGCGGAAGGATTCGTGGGGGTCGGAGGATTTCGGTTCGGCTGGATCGCGATGCGGAGGAAAACGAAGGTGCGCGCAATCGGAGGAAATGACGAGGAGGTGGTTCTCCGATCGCCTACCATTCCCTTTATATAGCGGTTGTTACCCGCCAAATCAGGGAGCCGTTACTACGCGGTGATTACGCCCAAAGTTACCGTTGGATTACCCCAACGACTAGTTTGACTGTGTTTTGACGGTCCAACTTCAGCCACTCGGCTCGCCGACCCGATCACTACAAATAGTGACTAAATATTTCGTGGATCCAATCGCCAAAGCTACGACCAGAATGACTAGTTTACTCCTTTATTCAGGAGCCAGCCGCCGATTCAACTGGATGTCCGCGTTGAAAGCCGTATGCTCCGACTGCCAGCAACCACCTGCGCCCAATCGATGACGGCCTCGGGGACTACTGATGGGGATATGCCTACCGGGGTATACCCAGCAGGACGTTTCCGACTAGCCCAGGAACTGGCGAGTGGGCCTGCAAGACGGCGACTGGATCAAGGCCCGGTGTGGATTCGAGCGACTGGAAGCTGAAGGCCCAGGCGAGTAGATAGGCCCAGTCGGATTATGTTAAACGAGTACCGAAGCCTTAACTGATTCGGTTGAGATATGTAAACCCTAGGGGAGGTGAGTCTATATAAACCTCCCTACGGGGCGTATAGAGGCATGTTCCATCATACACCCAAGCGACTCGCCGCCTAGCCGCCGAGCTCGCCCCATTGTACCACCATCATAGTACAATCTAGCAAGAGTAGGTCTTTACCCTCCGGGGGGCCGAACCTGGGTAAAACCCTGTGTCTCCGCCCTCATCTCGCACCGCAGATGGCTGGCCACCCTTGCCCCTCGTTCTACTACTCGCTGCCGATTGCAGCATCTGCCGTGACCATTCCCACAACACATGGCACTATATCGTTTTCATGTGCAACAAATTTCGGGATATTTTGACGGGCGTGAATTTCATCACATACCTAGAGCAAAGAATGAGGCAGCGGATGTACTATCCAAGTTAGGCTCATCTCGGTAAGCAATACCACCAGGAGTAGCATTGGAACATCTCAGGAAACCATCGATCAAGCCGTCACCAGAATCCGAGTCAATTAGGCTCATCCCGGCAAATTAGGAGTCAGACGCTGTGCCAATGGATATTAACCCAGGGGCAGGTTCAAGTCACTCGGGGACTGTTCCGCTCACCTCAGGGGTTTCCGAATCACACTCGGGGACTCCTGAGGTTATGTCGGCAGAACATTTGTCACCTAAGCCAATGGAAATTGATGAAGCACCAGATCTGGCACCGCTGATACCAACGTGGGCGCAACAAATATTCAACTACTTGAAAGATGGAACTCTACTGGATGATGAGATACTGGCAAGGCAAACAGAAAGAAGGGCAAAATCATACACAATAATCAACAAGGAGTCGTATAAAATAAGTGTGACAAGTGTACTGCAGTGTTGCATTGGTAGCCAAGGCATTCCAACATGGATTCTATTGGCCAAGTACACTGGCAGATGCACATGAACTTGTGAGAAAATGCAACGGTTGCCAGCGTTATGCGTCAAAGTCACACTTGCCAGCATCTGAATTGAAAACTATACCGATCACTTGGCCATTTGCAGTATGGTGCCTGGATATGGTAGGACCATTCAAAGCAGCGAGGGCTGGCATGACCCACATACTGGTAATGGTTGACAAGTTTACCAAATGGATAGAAGTGAAGCCCATCAAAAAATTGGATGGAAAAACAATTGTTACATTCCTAAAATATATAATCTTGAGATATGGTTACCCGCACAGTGTGATCACAGATAATGGCACAAACTTTGCCGAAGGAGATTTTGCTCGCTTCTGTATGAAAAACCGAATAAGACTTGATGTAGCGTCAGTCGCTCATCCAGAATCAAATGGACAAGTTGAACGAGATAACGGCTTAGTCCTATCCGGGATAAAACCCTGCCTAATGGAACCACTCCAGAGATCACCTGGTTGTTGGATAGAGGAATTACCCTCAGTGTTGTGGAGTTTAAGGACAACTCCGAATAGATCAATATGATATACGCGGTTCTTCCTTGTGTATGGGGCATAAGCAATTTTGCCTGCCGACATAGAATATGACTCGCCAAGAGTAAGACAATACTCAGAAGCCAAAGTAAAAGAGGCCCGAGAAGATGGAGTTGATTTACTACGAATTTCCTATTCCTGTGTTTTGATATTCCTGCAAATAAAACGAGCGCTTAATTCTCAAAATTTTTGGGAACTTGCTCTAGAGAAATGAGAGAAGATTCTAGAACAATGGAGAAGTGTATTTGAGGTTTGTGCATAAAGTTCATTGTTCTAAATACAATTAATAGAATCTTCTAGATCCTAGAATGGAAAAGAAGATCCAACGGTTAAAAATGTCGGGATTGCCAATCTTTGAACCAACGGTCAGTGTTCAAAGTTCTTCATACACTATATAGTTGTAAGATGTAAGATAAGATAAGAAAAGTGAGACCGGGTTAATTTATAGGCCCATGCAAAGTGTCGTTGTTTACAGAGAAGTGTTGGGAATATGCCCTAGAGGCAATCATGTATGATGATATTTCCCATTGTTAACATAAAGTTATTAAGTTGTCCTTGTATGAGCATCTGATGTATATCATTGAATATGTGATTCGGTTGTGGAACTATACACTCATGTTGTTCAGACTAAACATCCTTGGTCATCGAGGTTGTGCTGGACACACAACATAGACCAATGTGAAAGTCGGCTGATGACTCGGTTCCACTTGTCATGGGAATGGTGATGATATTCTGACTTACACAGATTCGGCTAAAGAGTTTAGCGAGTCTGATTGACCCATATTGAGGTACAATGAACAAGTTGTCATTTGTATATCTCAATCTATGTAATCCTTAGACCTGAGGTTGTTGCACAGTCTGAGTTGAGGATCATCGGCTTAGGTTCTATCAAACGCTGATCCGTAACTAGGCAGTTATAAAGGCAGAGTTCAGGCCGACTGAGAATCAAGTTGCGTGATGTGAATAAACAAGATGGGATTTTCCCCTTCCACTTGGAGAGATATTCTCTGGGCCCTCTCGGATGATATGATTCAGAAAGGATGTCCATGCACAACTCGATTTAGTGTTAACCGAGGTGATCGACTAAGAGTTAGTTGGATGAATCCCTTATCTCGGATCGAGAAGAGAGTCGTACTGTTTAAGGGATGACAATTATTCTCCTATAGTCTGACAAGGTATATCGTGAGGCAAAAGGGACTCGGACGTAAGGTGCATTGGAAAGGCATGTCGTCATGACTCTTTGGGACTTGGTAGTCAGCACGTTCTACTAGGATCCTCTACCGACTGATCAATTGAGAGACAGACTCCAATCGTGTCGACATTACCATAAGCCTGTGGGGTCACACACTTAAGAGAGGGAGCAAGTTCGGATTGGATCTAAATCGGAAATCTAGTTGGGTTGGACCTGAGCCGGATTTTTGACTAAGTCAGTGAGTCATACTCATGGTGACTAACATGGGCTTTAGTGAATAGGCCACAAGTGAGTGGAGCCCACTTTTACTTCCTATATATAGTGGAGCACATAAACCCATGAGGATTAATGATGAGGTCATTACATGCGTTGGAAACCCTAGCTCCACAACAGTCCTGCTGCCGTAACGAACCTAGCAGTTCACCATTGGCAGTCCTCCTTTTACGTGTGGATACTAGTAGTGGTGATGTACGATCAGCACCACGACAATCGTGATTGGATCTGATCATGAGGACTGTACTGCATCAACTGGCGTGCTTCATCAGTAATCCACAACCGTGCGTCTAGTGGTAATCCTCGTGTCCTTCTACCTCAGCTAGATCTTGGGATCACCACGTTAGTGGAAAAAGTTTTGTTTTATCTCTATGTGGCCCAACAGTGGTACCAGAGCGTTAGCTTCTGATTTTAGGCTCGAGATCTCGCATATGTGATATGCGGTTGGCTATAGATTGGATCTATGAGCTGTTTTGGTGGTCAATTTATGAGATATATTGGTTTTGTACGAGGTTGATTGGATCAACTGTACTTGGGGAATGGTAGATCTAATTTCCATGATCATACTGCTGAGGTTGTAGAACGTTATACCCCTACCGGTTGGTTTCTGCTATCGGGGTGGACTATGACACGTAAATCTAGAAGTGGTGATCGAAGATCAAATGATTTTGATCGAATCGGAACAATGGTCGGAATCCATGTATGGATTGTAGATGAGATCTACGTTTTCGGAAAAATTGGACCGCCGGCTTTGCCCTGTCGTAGTGCCTTAGATATCGTTGAGAGTTTCACAACGCTAGTAGATAGCGTATCTATGCATAACTTGTTTTTGTAGGAAATTGTGAATGGTATGGTTCATGTGGATATGATGTATGTGTGTAATCCATATGTGATCTATGAATCACGGTTTTGTCAGCCGGCTGAAGCCTAGGCGCTATCATTTTATTGTACAACGACCTGCGTGTCGGATTCTCTATGTAATTTACCTCAGTAAGCTAGTGTAGCTGTTTGGAGAACCTGGATGTCATGCAAGTCGATGTACAAGTCGGCGACATAGAGTAAGACGACAAGTGACAAGAGTTGGCACGAGTCGGATTACGGGCTTTGTGGATATGGAGATCGCCATGAAGAGAGCCATACCATTTCACATTATAATTGCTTTATTATGTGTTATTTATATGTACCTGTTTTACCTCTATTAGATAGTCGGTAAAATCTAATCCCTCAAAGAAGGTCTAGTCGGTTTTCCCGCCAGTGTTTGCACCATCACAAGTCAGACATTTTTGGTAGTGGTCTCATAAAATTGAGGTGCTGCCATTCTTTCCGACTAGGTTGGTTCGAGTCAGACTCTTATAGCAGAAACACTCGGTAAGCTAAACGAGTCTATCACAACGGTAGTGGGACTCGGGGAAAAGTCGAACAGGAGCCAGGGCATGCGATGCCACCCGACCAACAGGAGTCGTATGAGATACAATTGACAAGGAGTTGTCTACCTAGATCACTTGGCGGCTAGCGGTGATGCTAAAGCTCACTAGCCGACTTGCTTCTTTAGGATCCTGAATCACTAAGTAACCATCGGAGGAGTGTTGGTTCTAGTGGGAGCATAAATATTAAAGTGTTTAATGTGCTTGATCTTTTATAAATAGATGTCTTAAGTATTTTGCATATTTTCTGTTGTATATCATGGCACCAAGTAACAGTCACCCTCAGATATCCGGTTTTGCTTTGATAACTATTCTTGAGAAACATAAACTGAACGACACTAATTTTACCAACTGGTATCGAAATCTGAGAATTATTCTCAAACAAGAAAAGAAGGACCATGTCCTAGACAACCCACTTCCATATGAGCCGGATGAGAATGCGACTATCGCTGCTACCAATGCCTACCGTCGGGCTAAGGATGAGTCCACAGATATTAGCTATCTTATGGTTGCTCACATGGAATCGGACTTGCAAAAGCAGTTCGAGAATGTTGAGGCCTACGATATGATCGAAAGCCTCAAAAGTATGTTCCAGGCTCTGGCGAAGACTGAGAGGTATCAAGTTTCTCAGGATTTGCTGAGTTGCAATCTTAAGGATGGTGATCGACTAAGTCTCCATGTGATCAAAATGGTTGGTTACGTGCAATCTGTGGAGAGGCTTGGCTACCCTATTAGCAAAGAGTTCGCTACAGATATAATTCTGAACTCTCTTCCTAGTGCATATGGGCAGTTCATTTCGAACTACCACATGCATGGTAAGGATAAGAATCTCACTGAATTACATGGGATGCTCAAGCAAGCAGAGGCGGATCTCAAGAAGGGCACCAGTCAAGTGTTGATGGTGCAGAATAAGGCTAAGTTCAAGAAGAGTTCTTGGACTAAGAAGAAGGCTAAGTCGGGAGGAAAGTAGGTTGAGGACCCGGTCCCAAGCGCTTCCTCAGGGACTAAGCCATCTCCTTCAGCCGGATCCACTTGCTTCTACTGCAAGGCGGATGGCCACCGGAAGAGGAATTGCAGCCAGTACTTGGCCGACAAAGCCAAGAGTGGAGGTATGACTTCTGACTCAAGTACACTTGTTTTCAATGTTATAGACATTTATCTTGCTGATGCACCTAATAGTTCTTGGGTATATGATACCGGATCATTTATTCACATCTGCAACTCTTTGCAGGCACTGGTAAGAACTAGGAGCGTAGCAAGAGGCGAGGTTGATATTCGAGTCGGCAACAAAGCAAGAGTTGCTACATTGGAATTCGGCACGATGCAACTTCATTTACCATCCAGATTCATTATGGAACTAAATAATTGTTATTATGTTCTAGTGCTCAGTCGAAACATTATTTCTGCTTCATGTTTGATGAGGCAAGGCTATGAGTCAAATATCAAGAATAATGGTTGTTCTTTATATTTGAATTATATGTTTTACGGCTTTGCACTCGTCTAGGACGGGTTATTTATTTTGAATCTTGATGGTGAGTCGGTTTTGTAACATAAATGTTAAAAGGTTGAAACCAAATCATCTGAACATGACTTACTTTTGGCACTATGGGCTTGGCCATATAAGTTGGAAACGCATGAAGAATCTCCATGATGATGGACTCCTAACTTCGCTCGACTTGGAGTCGTTCGGGACATGCGAATCTTGCCTACTCGGCAAAATGACCAAGACACCTTTTGCAAAGAGTTGTGAAAGGCCGTCCGACTTGTTGGGACTAGTACATAGTGATGTATGTGGACCAATGAGCATGACAGCCAGGGGTGGTTAGGAGTACTTCATTACCTTCACTAATGATTTGAGTAGGTATGGATATATGTACTTGATGAAACATAAGTCGGAAACCTTTGAAAATTTCAAAGAATTCTAGAATGAAGCACATAATCAACTCGGCAAGAAAATAAAGTTTCTCTGGTCGGACCGAGGAGGAGTGTACATGAGCCATGAGTTTGATGACCATCTGAAAAGTTGTGGAATAGTTCCTCAACTTACTCTGCCAGGAATGCCACAAAGGAACGGTGTTTCGGAAATGCGGAATCGGACCTTGTTGGACATGGTACGATCAATGATGAGTCAGACATATCCGCCTTTATCATTTTGGGGTTATTGTCTAGAAATAGCGGCGTTCACACTAAACAGAGTACCATCAAAATCGGTAGCATGAGATGTGGACAGGAAAAAAGCCGAGTCTGTCTTTTCTTAAGATTTGAGGTTGTGAAGCATTTATCAAGCAACTTCAGTTGGACAAGCTTACATCCAACTCGGATAAGTGTATTTTCGTAGGGTATCCGAGGGAAACCTTGGGTTACTACTTCTACAACCGAGAAAGAGTTTCTTAGTCGGGGAGTCAATGGGAGTACGGTGCATCTCGATGAAATTCGAGAAGAACCAGTTAATAGCGAGTCGAAAAAACCATGGAGGTTGAGCTGGTCATGGTAGCTAAGCCGGCAGTAGCACCTGTACCACGAAGATCGGTGGATTACGAAGTTTTCGTGATGTATTACTGTTAGAAAGTGTCGAGCCGGAAAATTATTCGGAAGCGATGGTGGGATCCGATTCCGAGTCATGGCTTGGAGCCATGATATCCGAGTTAAAGTCCATGTATGAAAATCAAGTTTGGATCTTGGTTGTTCTGCCAGACAGTGCAAGACCCGTCGAGTGCAAGTGGGTCTTTAAGAAGAAAACTGATATAGATGGAAATGTTTCCGTCTATAAAGCACATATTATCACGAAGGGGTTACGACAAGTTCAAGTACTTTACGACGAGACTTTCTCGCCCGTAGCGATGCTTAAATCAGTTCGGATCATGTTAGTTATAGCATCCTATTTTGACTATGAGATATGGCGGATGGATGTTAAAATGACTTTCCTTAACAGAAATTTAACCGAGGACGTGTATATGATACAAACTGAGGGTTTTGTCGACCCGGATAAACTCTGACAAGGTTTGCAAACTTCAGAAATCCATTTATGGGTTGAAGCAAGCATCTCGGAGTTGGAATGTTCGCTTTGATGAGGTAGTCAAATAGTTTGGCTTCATCAAGAGTGATCATGCTTCTTGTTTATACAAGAAGTTTAGTGGGAGCAAAGTAAACTTCCTAATCTTATATGTGGATGACATATTACTGATTGGAAATGATGTCTAGATGTTGCAATAAACCAAGGAATCATTGGAAAGGAGTTTCTCAATGAAAGACTTGGGTGAGGCAACAAACATCCTTGGAATCCGGATCTATAGAGATAGATCAAGACGGCTCATTAGATTGAGTCAGAGTACTTATTTGGACAAAGTGTTGAAGAAGTTCGACATGGAATCGTATAAGAAGGGTTTCTTACCGATGTCCCATGGTGTAAAATTTAGCAAGACTTAGTGTCCTTCGACAACTGATGAGCGAAGTCGGATGAGTACGATTCCGTATGCTTCTGCAGTCGGATCCATCATGTATGCCATGATTTGTACTAGGCCGGATGTTTCAGATGCTCTAAGTGTTGTGAGCAGATACTAGGCTGATCCTGGAGAAATCCACTGGACAACGTCTAAAAATATCCTAAAGTACTTGAGAAGGACTAAGGATATGTTCTTGCTTTATGGTGGTGGAGATGAACTCAATGTAAAGGGTTACACGGATGCGAGTTATCTTACTGACTTTGATGATTCTCGTTCGCAATCCGGATACGTGTTTATTATAAACGGAGGTGTTGTGAGCTGGAAGAGTTCCAAGCAAGTGACATGGTTATACCCTACGGGTACGTGACTTCAGCATACCTGGTCCAGCCCAAGGAAGGCCCACAGCAGATATACGCTAGCCCATGAAGATTTTCGGGTTGCCAAGGCCCATGACACCTTCAGATCCTTGGAGAGCAAGACTAGCATAGATAGGAAATTCAAAGGGGTAAAACCCTAGAACTTGTAACCGACTAGGACTATGCCCGGGACCTGCCTAAGTCTATATAAAGGCCAGGAGGGCACGTCCTAGAGCTCTCGACTCATACTTTTCGCACACGCACCTCCACGCCAGGTCGAATCTGCGCACCCTGTAACCTTCGGTTCCGCCGTAATCAAGAGTAGACAAGCAGGAGTAGGGTTTTCCCTCCGGGGGCCTGAACCTGAGTAAATCTCGTGTCCCCTGGTTGCTTGTCTGTTAACCGTTCCACGATCTCCAGCATCCCCATCTTCTCCAAAACCCAAGTCCATAACAATGGGCATTGACGAGTCGAAACCTCGTCAATTGGCGCCGTCTGTGGGAATCAGGGCTGCTGATTGTGCGATCGTGACGGTCCCGACCCGATCGATCTACAACTCCGCGGCGACGGAGAATCACCTCCTCTTCGGCACTTTCGACTTTACTGCTCACTCGCCGGCTACCATGAAGGATTTCGTGCCCGTAGGCGACGGACTCGAAATTCTATTCGGGAGTTTCTGCTTCCAGGTGGGACAAACTGGCACCCTCCGCCTTCCTGAGCGGGTGCCCGTGCCATCAATCAGGCCCGCTTCGTGGGCTCCCCACCCCGTGCTGCGCACATCATCATCGACAGATGAGTTCTACGACAGCAACAGCTGCAACTCCGATCTATGCGATCCACCTTCGGATGAGGGGACCTACGGTTCCGGATCCGAAAGCTGCGGCAGCAGCGGACCGATCTACGAGCGCTACCAATGCGCCGCGGTCATCCAGGAGCAGCAAACGCCTAACCCGCCGCCCAACACGAACCCCAACCCGCAGGACAGAAACGGCAAAAACGGCGGGAATAGAAGAAGCCAATCCCGCCCACCCGACGGGGAAAACAATGGCCACGTCATCCAACTTAGCAAAGAAGGATGGGTCAAGGCACGCCATGCCGTATAAGGCGACATAGTCCTACCTGCAGACGCCTCACGTGAGCTACTAATGGCATACCACTACCTCCTCATCGAGGAGCACAAGAAGCAAGTCAAGATGCAGGAGACGCTCGACAAACGCAAGCAAGCAGCCTCCGAGTCCAGCGCGCGACGAGCTGCGCTCTCTGCCATGGCACCCGGCTCTAGCACAAACGGAAACCAGGGAAACAAACACCGCTCTCGGGTGGAGAACATGGATCCCAGGGAACGCCGTGATGTGACCCGAACTCTCCACACATCGTTCATGGATATGGATGCCGACGGCAACATCATCCCGAAGACACCGCAAGCTGCGATCATGGCAGCCACTGCGTATCTCGCGGCCCACCCTCCTCCGGAGGGGGACCCAAAAAGAGCCATCCATAAATCCGCACTCACCGGACTTGGACTCGTCGGAGCTGCGCTCCACGAAGATGCTCCTGCGGAGCCGAAGTAGAAATCTCCGGCCAGGCGCGACCGGAGCCCCACCCCTTCATCCGAAGAAGAAGAGGAGCATGACCTTCCTCGAAGGAAGAAGAGCTCGCATCGCCATAAACGCGACTACGACGCCAGGGACGCGCTTACACAGCGCAAAATCGACAAAGCACGAGCCAAACGTGCATGCTCGTCTGAATCCGAGATGGACGAAGACGAAGGAGAACTCTGCGGAGCTCGATGCTTCAGCAGATCTGTTCGGCGAACGCACATGCCACGCAATTTCAAGCTTCCTTCGGATACTCCGAAGTTCAACGGCACGCAAGATCCAAAATCCTGGCTCAGCGATCATCTGTCATCCGTCAAGCTTCACGGTGTAACTACCTCGGTGAATTACGCTCCTAGTTACAAGCCTGGATGAGCGGAAATGGTTAAAATAGTACGGTGGGGCCCAAATGCCACTCACAGGTAGACCTTTCGGCCGTCCTAACCATTTCCAAACATCGGGACAATAACGGGCGGCGTAATCGGCAGGCGAAGGGATCAACTACATACACAAATGAGTATGTATGCAAGCCACCATACAATGGTTCTTAGAGTCATTCCATCTAAAAGAAATAGAAATATGGCAACGCCATACGGCAAGATCCAAATATCCTAGATAGATATAATAGTTTAGGATATCTCCTCATACATCAAACATCAGAGTATCAAGCGGAAGCGGAAAACAAGATCCGAGTACGGATAAGAAGCAAATCAGCATAAGATGCCCCATAAATAAACACATCCCGCCACAGATCTCACGGATCCCCGTTCCCGGAATCTCTACACTGAATGATCGTTGCCCACATCGTCCGTCTCCTCCACCCAGTATCCATCTTGCGAGCTTACCTGTGCATCTGAATCAAACAATTTATCGTGTGAGACCCTAGGGGTACTCAGCAAGTCTTTATGCCTCTAAAGGGGACACAACCTGGGGTGACGCAATTGCAGCAAAAGATAAACCCTAGCAATTCTATAGATACTCGCTAACCATCCGCCTAACCAGAGATAGACGGATGTCCGTGAATTAATAACAACAGTTATAAAGGTAATATCAACAGATCCATCCTCCTCCTCGCTTACCGACGAGGAAGCGGACGAACAACCCCCCCATCCGTTGGCAGTTTTATTATCCATTCCATGAGTATTGCACTACTTACTAGTCAGGTACTTAGTCAAATTAATAGCGGTACTTTAGTTATGCTTGTCTATGATCGAGAAACTGTGCTCCAAGTCGTCCATAACCGCGGACACGGCTTTCAGAAAGTTTTACCCTGCAGGGGTGCACAAATAGCAACACACACTCGATCAACCTCGGAAAAACCAAATCAAAACCAACGAGGCAGTCACGACAAAGCGATCACAGGATTCAGAAATATTTCAGGGGGCCACCCCATTAAGCTACCCGCAACGAAGCTGGCCGGCTACGAGACGGACTCAAGGTTTGTGTGGCCGGCTGTAAACGACTGGGAACCCGAAAGTGTGGCTGGGCTTGTCGATACAGCGAAAACGGGTCACGACCCTAAACAGTACAGGTGCAGTACCTCGCACAATTTAAATAAAGCAGTAAAGCATGGCATAAGTACAGGATAGTAAATAAAACCTCAAACTAGTTTGTGGCCCCAAGAAATAAGAATGAATGAAGCTCTGGCTCAGGGGGGTTCATAAGCCTCCCGGATGTGGATAGCGCGAATATTCAAGGAACAGGAATCAAGTACTCGGGGTCCTACGGGACACAAGTGAGCCTGAAAAACCAAATAGCAAATATGTCTCACCGATGCCACTTTCATTAGTTATCCCATTACTACTCAGGTTAAGTTGTTTAGGTACCTCGTTATCCATCAGACACTCACATACCCTACACATGTTGTTCTACGACTCGCATGGCTCAAACAACTCCTGTAGTAATGGCTCATGGGATGGAGGAACAAGCTTCGGTGGGGTTTAGAAATAAAGGCTATGCAGTACTTGGGATTCAATTTAATGCAATCGCGACTCAATGATGCAAGAATAAGATAGAGGCAATAGGTACTATATGTATGCAAGCATGTGGTAGTGCTTGCCTGGCAGCTCAGTTGAAGCAAGGGATGGATCTGGGTAGTGCTCCTGGTTCTCTTGATATATCCCCTGCTCAGCGTCTATTCGAAGAAGAACCAAACAAACAAGGGCCAACATAAATAAAGTGCACAATCATATGAATAAAATGCGACAAGCAAACAGTCATGCCATGATGAATGATGCACAATTTGCATGGTAATAAAGTAGCATGGCATGGGTGAGGTGTGGAATACTAGAAATAAGCATTTTATGGGGTTTTAATCATATTTTATACTCAAATAAGTTGCTGTATACATTATATTTATATGATGCATGCTTCCAAACAGATAATGGAATGCATAAACAGAAAGGTCTCGTCGAGCTAATCATTTTAGACATATCATTTGTTAAATTTGGAGTTATAAAACAAAAGTTATTAATTAATTAAGGCCAAGTGCATTTTATTTGTAATTTTAATCAACTTGGAAATTAAAGTGTCCAAAATATATTTTGGATGGCATATTTGAGTTCCTCATAATTTTCTGATTTCAAAACATATATTATATGTTTAATTTGGATTTATATTTAGAAAGTTATTTGAAAACAGATTTGAAATTTGAATTTAAATTAATTTAAAAGGGTTTAAATTTAAACAGACAGACGGTAAAACTTTTGCTACTCACCCAGGTCTAGCCACAGCCACAGACGAGTGGGGCCAGGCTGACTGGGCGTCACCGCCCGCAGATAAAGGTTTTCTCACCGCGGCTGCTGCCAGCCACAGAGGCCGACAGGTGGGGCCTGGGGTCTCGTAGCCCACGCGACAACGGCGAGTGGAACAGAGGCTGACAGGTAGGGCTGAGGCTGGAGCGCGGGTTATGGACGGGAAAGGCCGGGGGGGGGGGGGGGTTTCTGCAAAAGCGCTGGCGCGGCTGACTGGTGGGGCTCTGCGTACCGCGGGTTGAGCCAAAAGCTAGGGGGAGGGGTTTTCTGCAAAAAGGACGTCACGGCCCCACTGTTCCTCTTCTCCGCGTCGTGCGGACAGATCGGTGTTCGGTGCGGGGCGGGGGATCGAACCAGAGACGTGCGGGTGCACGCTGGGGGTGCGAACCAGTGCGGCTGGCGTTAGGAAGGTGGCAGGAGGGCGGCTGGCGGCTAGATCTGGCTCTATGCGGCGCGAGGACCTTGCAGGCGGTAGCGAGCTCGACGCACAGACGACGTTTGACAGAAGGAACGGCGGCACTAGACGGCGATGGCGAGGCGGACCATGTCAGGGGGTAGAGGAGCTCACCGCGAGGCTGCTGGCGGTGTTGGTTCAGGCCGAGGAGCTGGCGATCGGCGAGGAAGCAGAGGCCAGCGGAGCTAGGGTTTGGTGTCGGTGGAGGCGGTGATCTTCGGCTCTGGTCCGTCTCCTCCTCGACAGCGGGTACAGGGTGAAGCAGAGGAGCGTCCTCGACCTCCCAGGCCGCTTCACGGATGCGCTTCACGGCTGGTTCGACGGGAGGTGGTGGAGGCCGATGGTGGCCGGCGAGGGAGGGTGGTCGTTGGTGGAGAGAGAGGGGAGGAGCGGCAGGCGCCCTAGGTGGATCTGGGGACGGAGGAGAGACGTGGGGAAGGAGGAAAAGGAGGGAGAGGGAAGGAGGTGGCGTGCGGGAGTGGGTAGGGTTAAAGGTGGCTTCGGCCACCTTTTTCCCTCCTCTTCTTCACGTGATCGGGTTGGCTCGGGCAGGGACAGGGCAAGGCTGGGGGAGGCTGCAGGTGGGCCAGGCGGGTGAGGGAAGCTCGGGGTGGGGCTGCTGAGCACGAGAGGGAGAGAGAAAACGGGAGAGAGGGGTGGCTTGGAGCTAGGGTAGGAGGAAGGCTCGGGCTAGGGTTTGGCTAGGGATGGGGTAGGGTAGCTCGGGTTGGGCCAGGGTGACCAGGTGGGGCCAGCTAGGTGAGAGAGGAGTGAGGCTGAGAGAGAGGGGGGAACTAGGGTTAGCTAGAGAGGGTACTCGGGTTAGGTTAGAGAGAGGGATGAGGTAGGGTGCTTAGGTTTAGCTACTTGCTTGCACCAAGATAGATCAAACAAGAATATGTGGATGAGGTGTAGGGTTTGGGTTTTAGACATGATCCACTTGATCATGCATGGATGGAGGTGAAAAGGAGAGGAAGGTGAGGAAAGAGAGAGAGAGAGGGTGAGGTATAGGGTTTAAAGAGAGAGGAGGAATGTGCTCTTTTGACAAGACCAAGCAAGATCAAGACAAGCTCAAGCAAGATCTAGACAAGAAAAAGAGGGGGTGAGATAAAAGGTGGTGAGGTATGGATGGAGATGGTTATAGGTTTTTGGATGCTTGCATGCTTCAAGCAAGATCAAGCATAAGAGGGGTAGAGGGAGATATGGGGAAGATCCACTCAAAGATTCAAATAAAAACCAGAAACTAGAATGGGGTGGTTCTTGCATGGGCCATGCATAAATAATTAATACCATGCTTATTTTTGTGAAAACAAGATTATTTACATGGCATTATTCTTATGCATTCCAAAATGTGGAGTAAGGCCTAAGCAAAAGAATTTAAAAGAAAGTTCCAAGTGGAGTAGATGGAGATGATCACATTTGATTATAATTGGGACTTGCTAGTGTGTATATTCCACTAGATGCTTACTATTCCCAAAAATATCCCCACATGAGCATAAATCCATAATAATCCATATGGAAGCTAGGAAAAAGGGTTCCACTCACAAGGCATGCAAACGTGGCCATGTGGCTCTCATATATCAATAATGTGAAAACAACATGATGCTAAAATGAGAGCATGTGGAAATAGAATTGGATCCATCCCAACCCACATGAGCTAGAGGTAAAACCCAATAAAGTGCAAAGCTCATATTTGGTGGAATGGTGGAATGATGGGGTGAGGACAAGAAAGGTGGTGGAGTTAATAAAAGATATGCCCCCAACTCAACTTGGGCATTTAAACAATATATCAATAACCAAATACAATATCAAGAGGCAAATACAATTACTAATGCATATGGGAGAAGAACCAAAACAAAAAAGGTTTTATATGATGCTCAAATGCAAGGTGGCAGGATGACATGAGCATGATATAATTATGATGCAACAAAATATATATAGGAAGGTAGCATATATATAGACTAGGCTAGTAGCATTGCAATTGTTAGACAATTGGGATGCTACACACGGCGGCAACAAAGAAACCTCCATGCAATGCCTCCAGCTGCAACTGACAGGCGTGGTGCGGGTCTGGCTCAGCAGCCTATCATCAGGATCCATCCGAAGTTGGTAGGAGCTAGCTTACAGCTTCATCCGAAATTTCAAGGGCACCAGCAAGAGGCCCGCCTCAATCGAAGAGTTGCGAGCCTGCACTCAGAGAACGGGTGAGTCTATTCGCTCGTACATACTACGCTGGTCTACCACCAAGAACTCCGCAGCACACATCTCCGAAGAGAGGGCCATCGACGCCTTCAGGGACGACGTCAAACGCCAAGATTTCAAGGAGGAACTTGGGCGCGTTAAGCCCAAGACACTCGACCACCTCATGGACATTGCCAACAGGTGGGCAGACGGTGAAGATTGCATCCACCACGCACAATCAGATGAAGAGGACGACTACGGCCGAAGGCGAGAACGCCGCAGCAAGAGGAGATCGCGCGTCTACGAGGACCGCGACAGACCCGACATGGTCGCGGCCGGCTACGCCGACCGCCGCAATAGCGGAGGATACCGCAGCGGAAACTTCCACTACAACGGACGCCCAGCACAGTCGTGGCAACGCCGCGACCGTGACAACGGACCCTCAGCATTCGACAAACTTTCGGGTACATGCACCATCCACTTCTACATCGACAAACAAGATGGCAAAAAGAAAGCCAGCCACATGCTCAAGGACTACCGTGAGTTCCAGAAACTCAGCGAAAGCATGGTGCAGATGAGGCAACAGGCCCCAATCCCCGCGTTCGGAAACGCACCTGCCCCAGGTGAAGTAGCACACGGAGCTCCTCCACCGCCGCCTATTGGAGGCCCAAACCAACCAGTCGCACCAGCGCAGAACAACACCGGGGTCAGGTACCCCCACCGAAGGGAGCACTAAATATGATCCAGAAAGGACGCCCCACGAATAGGGTGCAGAAGAAAATCACCCGACAAATCAACTTGGCCGTGGCAACTCCGCCTGCAATCTCTGAGTACCTCAGCGGATCGGAGTCCTGCATCACATTCACTCGCGTGGATCACCCTTGCCAGATCCCTCGCCCAGGTCATGCTGCCCTGGTGCTGGCGGCGCAGATCGGAGGCTTCGAGATGAGTCGCGTCTTCATGGACGGCGGCAGCGGCATCAACCTAATGTTCGCAAGCACTCTAGAAGCAATGCGAATCCCACAATGCAGCCTGGAACAGTCAGACACAACGTTCCATGGCATCGTTCCAGGGAAGGGCATATTCCCCCTGGGCAAAATAGGGCACGACGTCATCTTCGGGAAGCCGGACAACTTTCGGCAGGAGCGACTCGAATTCGAAGTGGTGGACTAGCCATCGCAATACCACGCCATCCTGGGGCGTGTAGCATTCGCAAGGTTCCTGGCTGTCCCACACTACGCATACCTACTACTCAAGATGCCAGGACCGAGAGGCGTCATAACAGTCCACGGGAGCTTCACCCGATCGAACCAATGCGACAGGGATTTCAACAAAATCTCCCAGTCTTTCGGCATGCAAGACGAGCTCGTAAGGCTCCGTGAGGTAACGGACAATAGGGCACCCCCAGTCACACGACAGAACGCACCTGACTGTTGGAGATATGCCCTAGAGGCAATAATAAATATAGTTATTATTAAATATCTTTGTGTTTATGATAAATGTTTGCATTCATGCTATAATAGTATTAACAAGGAAACCATTAATACTTGTGTGATTTGTAAACTTAATTTGAAGTCCCTAGTATAGCCTCTATACTTCACTAGCTTGTTGGTTGATTGATGATGTGGTTTCTTTGTCATGAACATTGAGATGTTATCAACAACAAGATCATATCGTTAGGAGAATGATATGGTGGACATACTCCTATAGACAAGCGTAGCATAAAGATCAAGTCATTTCAATAGTTCAACTGCTATATGCTTTCTGATACATAGTAACCTAATTCCTTCGACCATGAGATCATGCATATCACCTTTACTGGATGGATGCTTTGATGTCATCAAACACCACACCGTAACAGGGTGGCTATAAAGGTGGCATTGAGTGTTCGGAAAGTATTGGTTGAAACACATGGATCAAGAGTGGGATTTGTCCATCCACATGACGGATAGATATACTCTGGGCCCTCTCGGTGGAATGTCATCCAATTAGCTTGCAAGCATGTGACATGGTCACAAGGGATCACATATCACGGGAACGAGAAAAGAGTACTTATCAGTAACGAGGATGAACCAGGTATGCAGAGATACCGACGATCATAACCTCGGATAAGTAACATATCGTGAGACAAAGGGAAATTGGTATCGTATGTAAGTGGTTCATTCGATCGCAAAGTAATCGTAGAAATATGTGGGAGCCATATGAATTTCCAGATTCCTCTACTGGTTATTGTTCGGAGAAGTGTCTCGATCATGTCCGCATAATTCACGAACCGTAGGGAGACACACTTAAGGATTCGACGTTGTTTGAGTAGTTATGGTATTATGAGAAAGAGACCGAATGTTGTTCGGAGTCTCGGATGGGATCCGGGATATCACGAGGTGATCCGGAATGGTCCGGAGAATAAGATTCATATAAGGAAAGTCCCGTTTCGGAGTTCGGGAATGATTCCGGTGTTTTCATCGGGGATATTCTAGAAGGTTCCGGATTGTCCGGCACTCCGGGGGGGAAGGGGTACATGAATGTGTCATTACATATTGGAATGATTGCATCATGTACTAAGTGTTCTTGCTGTCCCAAATATAGGATTAAATTGAATCCTAAAACAGAAAAGTCAAATGTCCAGTTTGAAAGTCAAACTGCCAAAAACAAGAAACTGTGGGAAACAAGCAAGAGGAGTTGGAACCAACCTGGAGGAGGAGTTGGACTCCTCCAGGCCGGCGCCCAGCCCAAGGCCGAGTTGGGGAGGGACTCCCTCCCTCCCCTGGCGCGCCCACACCCTCCCACCTATATAAGGAGGGGCAGGGCTCCCCTCCTAGACACACAAGTTTCCTATCCTCTAAACTAAACCCTAGATCTAGACCCCGGTTTAGAGCTATTCGGTTTAGAGCCTTCTAATTGGTTTAGAGCCCTCTAATTGGTGTGTCTAATTACTAGACCACTAATAGCCTCTCTCATAAGCTCCACCATACTCGCACCGGCTTAAGGCGAAGCCCTGCGGGATTTCCCCTCTACCTCCGGTACCACGCCGTTGTGCTGCCGGAATCGCGAGGAGAGTGCTACAACCTCCGCTGCCTGCTGGAACAAGGGAGAGGAAGGTCTTCGTCGAGTACCGAACGTGTGACCGACTGCGGGAGCGCTGCGGGAACGCGGCGCCGGAAGGATCGTCTACGCGATCTTGAGATCGGAAAGAGTACGACTACATCACCCACGAGAATCTGCTCTCGTTAAACACTTTGGAATCTTCGAGGGTGAGTTATTCCATCGACTCGTTGCTACAATCTAGTAGATAGATCTTGGCTTGTTTGTTTGTATGCGATAGAAAATTTTTGTTTTCCATGCTACGAACCCCTACAGTGGTATCAGAGCCGTGTCTATATGTAGATCTGTTGCACGAGTAGAACACAATGGTCATTGTGGGCGTTGATGCTTTTATTGTAGATTGCTTTTTGTGTACTTTGCATCTTGCGGTATGTTGGGATGAAGCGGCCCGGGCTAACCTTACATGACATCGTTCATGAGACTTGCTCCACGTTTGACATGCAACTTGTATTGCATAAGTGGCTTTGCGGGTGCCTGTTTCTCCTAGCATAGTTAAGATCCAATTTACAACGGGTAATCAACAATGCTAGTATCAATGTTGTGGTTCTTGTTCGTAAGTTAGAACGACACTTATGGAAAGCCCCAAACCACGTAAAATATGCAAAGAAAGTAGAAGCGTCTAACTTTGTTTTGCAGGGGTGTGCAGTGATGTGATATGGCCATGATTGTGATTATATTTGATGTATGCAATGTTCCTTATTGTAAGTTGGCAACCGGCAGGAGCCATATGGTTGTCTTTAATTTCTATTAAGACCTGCGTGTCTATTCAAAATAGTTGTAATAGTTGAAGCTGGTAGACGACAACCATGGAGAAGCGTCATTGACCTTGATGCTATGCCGGTGATGATGGAGATCATATTCGTGTTTGAAGATGGAGATCGGAAGCACAAAGAAGAAAGGCCATATCATATCACATATTATGAATTGCATGTGATGTTAATCCTTTATGCATCTTGTATTGCTTAGTAGACGACGGTAGCATTATAAGATGATCCCTCATGCACATAAATTTCAAGTTCTAAAGTGTTCACCCTTAGTATGCACCGTTGCCAAAGCTTGCTGCTTCGAAGCACCACGTGATGATCGGGTGTCTTTGATTCCGCGGGTGAATACAACGTAAGCAAGCCAGATTTGCTTATGCGGAAGCTAAGGTTTGATCTTGACGAGCCTAGCATGTACAGACATGGCCTCAGGAACACGGATCGCCGAAAGGCAAAGCATGAATCATATAGTAGATATGATGAACATGATGATTGTTCGCCATTAAAACTATATCAGCTCTCGTGATGATCGGTGTTGATGTAGTGGATTTGGTTCGTGTGATCACTAAAACAATGTGAGGGATGTTGTTTTGAGTGGGAGTTCACCTAGTTTAATTTCATTAATTAATTTGAACTCAATTTGTCATAAACTTAGTCTAAACTATTGCAAATATGTTGTAGATCAATGGCAGCCCCTACCATCAATTTTAATGCGTTCCTAGAGAAAGAAAAGTTGAAAAACAATGGAAGCAACTTCGCGGATTGGTTCCGCAATTTGAGGATTGTCCTCACAGCTGGTAATTTGACCTATGTGCTGGATGCACCGCTAGGTGACCCACCTGCAGCTGATGCTACCGATGAAGTAAAGAATGTTTACCTCGCTCGGAAGAATCAGTACTCCATAGTTCAGTGTGCTATCTTGTATGGTTTAGAATCGGAGCTTCAGAAAAGGTTTGAAGAGTCAGATCCATATGATATTGTCAAAGGATCTCAAATTAATCTTTGAGACTCATGCGGCAATTGAAAGTTATGAAGCTTCTGAAAAGTTCTTTAACTGCAAGATGGAAGAGGGTAGCTCCGTCAGTGAGCATGTGCTTAAGATGTCTGGGCACGCAAATAAACTTCAAAGTTTGGGTATAGTGATTCCTAATACTTTGGGAGTTTACCGCATCCTCCAATCACTACCACCAAGTTACAAGAACTTTGTGATGAACTACAACATGCAGAACATGAACAAAGAGTTGCCAGAACTATTTGCTATGTTAAAATCTGCAGAAGTGGAGATCAAGAAAGAGCACCAAGTGTTGATGGTCAATAAGACCACCAAATTCAAGAAAGGCAAGTCTAAGCAAAAGGGACACTTCAAGAAGGGTGGTAAGAAAGTTACCACGCCGACGAAGAAGACCAAGGCTGGACCTAAACCTGAAACTGAGTGCTTTTACTGCAAGGGAGAAGGTCACTGGAAGCGGAATTGCCCAAGGTACTTGGCGGATTTGAAGAACGGCAACATCAAGAAGAAAGGTATATCTGATATACATGTTATTGATGTGTATCTCACTAGTACTCGTAGTAGTGCCTGGGTATTTGATACTGGTTCGGTTGCTCATATTTGTAACTCGAAACAGGAGCTGCAGAATAAACGGAAGCTAGTGAAGAACGAGGTGACGATACGCGTAGGAAACGGATCAAAGGTTGATGTGATCGCGGTCGGCACGCTACCTCTTCATCTACCATCGGGATTAGTTTTATACTTAAATAATTGTTATTTGGTGCCTACGTTAAGCATGAACATTATATCAGGATCTTGTTTATTGCGAGACAGTTACTTGTTTAAATCCGAGAATAATGGTTGTTCGATTTATATGAGTAATGTGTTTTATGCACATGCACCTTTGATAGATGGTCTATTCATATTGAATCTCGATAGTAGAAATACACATATTAATAACATTGAGGCTAAACGTTTGAAATCAAGCGATAATTTGACCTATATGTGGCACTGTCGTCTTGGTCACATTGGAGTGAAGCGTATGAAGAAACTCCATTCCGATGGACTTCTTGAATCACTTGATTTTGAATCACTTGAAAGATGCGAAGCATGTCTGATGGGTAAAATGACTAAGACTCCATTTTCTGGTATGATGGAGCGAGCTACAGACTTATTGGAAATCATACATACCGATGTGTGTGGTCCAATGAGTGTAGCATCGCGCAGTGGTTATCGTTATGTTCTTACCTTCACGGATGACTTGAGTAGATATGGGTATATCTATTTCATGAAACATAAGTCCGAAACTTTCGAGAAGTTTAAGGAGTTTCAAAGTGAGGTAGAGAATCAACGTAACAAGAAGATTAAATTTCTACGTTCTGATCGTGGAGGTGAATATCTAAGTTATGAGTTTGGCGAGCATTTAAAGAAGTGCGGAATACTTTCACAATTGACACCGCCGGGAACACCACAGCGTAATGGTGTGTCTGAACGTCGTAATCGAACTCTCTTAGATATGGTTCGTTCTATGATGTCACTTACAGATTTACCGCTATCATTTTGGGGTTATGCATTAGAAACAGCCGCATTCACTTTAAATAGGGCACCATCTAAATCCGTTGAAACGACACCGTATGAATTATGGTTTGGGAAGAAACCTAAATTGTCGTTCCTTAAAGTTTGGGGATGCGAAGCCTATGTAAAGAAGTTACAGCCGGACAAGCTTGAACCCAAAGCGGAAAAATGCGTCTTCATAGGATACCCGAAGGAAACTATTGGGTATACCTTCTATCATAGATCCGAAGGCAAAATCTTTGTTGCCAAGAATGGATCCTTTCTAGAGAAGGAATTTCTCTCGAAAGAAGTGACTGGAAGGAAAGTAGAACTCGACGAGGTTGTCGAACCTTCTCTCGAAATTGCGAGTAGCGCAGCACCGGAAGAAGTTCCTGTGGTGCCTGCACCAATAAGAGAGGAAGCTAATGATAGTGATCATGAAACTTCGGTTGAGGTTGCTACAGAGCCTCGGAGGTCAACGAGAACTCGTACCACTCCAGATTGGTATGATTCCGTTATGAATGTCATGTTGGTGGACAACACCGATGACCCCGAGACATATGAGGAAGCGATGATGAGCCCAGATTCCAATAAATGGCAAGAAGCCATGAAATCCGAGATTGGATCCATGTACGAAAACCAAGTATGGACTTTGGTGGACTTACCGGATGGCCGGAAGGCTGTCGAGAACAAATGGATTTTCAAGAAGAAAACAGATGCTGATGGTAATGTTACTGTCTATAAAGCTCGACTTGTCGCAAAAGGGTTTCGACAAATTCAAGGAGTTGACTACGATGAGACTTTCTCACCGGTAGCGAAGCTAAAGTCTGTGAGGATTATGTTAGCAATCGCTGCATATTATGATTATGAGATATGGCAGATGGATGTCAAAACAGCATTCCTCAATGGAGACATTGATGAAGAGTTGTATATGATACAACCCAAAGGTTTTGTCGATCCTAAAGATGCTAACAAGGTATGCAAGCTTCAACGGTCCATCTATGGATTGAAGCAAGCATCCCGAAGTTGGAATCAACGTTTTGATAAGGTAATCAAAAGTTTTGGTTTTATACAAACTTATGGAGAAGCTTGTATTTACAAGAAAGTGAGTGGGAGCTCTGTAGCATTCTTAATACTGTATGTGGATGACATATTGTTGATTGGGAATGATGTAGACCTTCTTAATAGTGTCAAGGAATATTTGAATAATAGTTTTTCAATGAAGGATCTTGGCGAAGCAGCTTACATATTAGGCATAAAGATTTATAGAGATAGATCGAAACGCCAAATATCATTGTCACAAAGTACATATTTGGACAAAGTTCTAAAGAGGTTTGGAATGGAAGATAGCAAGAAAGGGTTCTTGCCCATGTTGCCCAATACAACCTTGAGTAAAACTCAAAGTCCGACATCGGCAGAAGATAGAGAAAGGATGAGTAAGACTCCCTATGCCTCAGCCATAGGATCTCTAATGTATGCCATGCTATGTACTAGACCCGACATCGCATATGCTGTTAGTTTAACTAGCAGATATCAAAGTGATCCAGGAGTGGATCATTGGACAGCGGTCAAAAACATCCTTAAGTACTTGAGAAGAACTAAGGATATGGTTCTTTCTTATGGAGGTGATGAACAACTCGTTGTTAATGGTTACACCGATGCTAGTTGGAACACCGATCCAGATGATTCTAAATCACAATCTGGATACGTATTTATTTTGAATGGTGCAGCAGTTAGCTGGAGGAGTGCAAAGCAAAGCGTTGTGGCGAGATCTTCAACTGAATCGGAATACATGGCTGCTTCGGAGGCTTCACAAGAAGCGATATGGATGAAAGAGTTCATTACAGAGCTGGGTGTGGTTCCTAGTGCGCTGGACCCAATGTCTATCTACTGTGATAACATGGGCGCCATAGCCAATGCGCAAGAACCAAGGTCACACAAGAAGCTGAAGCATATCAAGCTACGTTTTCACGCTATTCGAGAACATATCCAGGATGGGGATATAAAGATTTGCAAAGTACACACAGATCTGAATGTGGCGGATCCGTTGACTAAACCTCTCCCGAGGGCAAAACATGACCAACACCAAACTGCCATGGGTGTTCGGTATATTACCATGTAATCTAGATTAGATGACTCTAGTGCAAGTGGGAGACTGTTGGAGATATGCCCTAGAGGCAATAATAAATATAGTTATTATTAAATATCTTTGTGTTTATGATAAATGTTTGCATTCATGCTATAATAGTATTAACAAGGAAACCATTAATACTTGTGTGATTTGTAAACTTAATTTGAAGTCCCTAGTATAGCCTCTATACTTCACTAGCTTGTTGGTTGATTGATGATGTGGTTTCTTTGTCATGAACATTGAGATGTTATCAACAACAAGATCATATCGTTAGGAGAATGATATGGTGGACATACTCCTATAGACAAGCGTAGCATAAAGATCAAGTCATTTCAATAGTTCAACTGCTATATGCTTTCTGATACATAGTAACCTAATTCCTTCGACCATGAGATCATGCATATCACCTTTACTGGATGGATGCTTTGATGTCATCAAACACCACACCGTAACAGGGTGGCTATAAAGGTGGCATTGAGTGTTCGGAAAGTATTGGTTGAAACACATGGATCAAGAGTGGGATTTGTCCATCCACATGACGGATAGATATACTCTGGGCCCTCTCGGTGGAATGTCATCCAATTAGCTTGCAAGCATGTGACATGGTCACAAGGGATCACATATCACGGGAACGAGAAAAGAGTACTTATCAGTAACGAGGATGAACCAGGTATGCAGAGATACCGACGATCATAACCTCGGATAAGTAACATATCGTGAGACAAAGGGAAATTGGTATCGTATGTAAGTGGTTCATTCGATCGCAAAGTAATCGTAGAAATATGTGGGAGCCATATGAATTTCCAGATTCCTCTATTGGTTATTGTTCGGAGAAGTGTCTCGATCATGTCCGCATAATTCACGAACCGTAGGGAGACACACTTAAGGATTCGACGTTGTTTGAGTAGTTATGGTATTATGAGAAAGAGACCGAATGTTGTTCGGAGTCTCGGATGGGATCCGGGATATCACGAGGTGATCCGGAATGGTCCGGAGAATAAGATTCATATAAGGAAAGTCCCGTTTCGGAGTTCGGGAATGATTCCGGTGTTTTCATCGGGGATATTCTAGAAGGTTCCGGATTGTCCGGCACTCCGGGGGGGAAGGGGTACATGAATGTGTCATTACATATTGGAATGATTGCATCATGTACTAAGTGTTCTTGCTGTCCCAAATATAGGATTAAATTGAATCCTAAAACAGAAAAGTCAAATGTCCAGTTTGAAAGTCAAACTGCCAAAAACAAGAAACTGTGGGAAACAAGCAAGAGGAGTTGGAACCAACCTGGAGGAGGAGTTGGACTCCTCCAGGCCGGCGCCCAGCCCAAGGCCGAGTTGGGGAGGGACTCCCTCCCTCCCCTGGCGCGCCCACACCCTCCCACCTATATAAGGAGGGGCAGGGCTCCCCTCCTAGACACACAAGTTTCCTATCCTCTAAACTAAACCCTAGATCTAGACCCCGGTTTAGAGCTATTCGGTTTAGAGCCTTCTAATTGGTTTAGAGCCCTCTAATTGGTGTGTCTAATTACTAGACCACTAATAGCCTCTCTCATAAGCTCCACCATACTCGCACCGTCTTAAGGCGAAGCCCTGCGGGATTTCCCCTCTACCTCCGGTACCACGCCGTTGTGCTGCCGGAATCGCGAGGAGAGTGCTACAACCTCCGCTGCCTGCTGGAACAAGGGAGAGGAAGGTCTTCGTCGAGTACCGAACGTGTGACCGACTGCGGGAGCGCTGCGGGAACGCGGCGCCGGAAGGATCGTCTACGCGATCTTGAGATCGGAAAGAGTACGACTACATCACCCACGAGAATCTGCTCTCGTTAAACACTTTGGAATCTTCGAGGGTGAGTTATTCCATCGACTCGTTGCTACAATATAGTAGATAGATCTTGGCTTGTTTGTTTGTATGCGATAGAAAATTTTTGTTTTCCATGCTACGAACCCCTACACTGACATGTCCTTCGACTCCACCGTCAACACCAAGAAAGTGCAGGTCCATCCGACGGATACCTCCAAGACGGCTCTAATCGCCAACGACCTCAGCCCCGCATAGGAAGGCGCGCTCGTCGAATTCCTCTGTGAGCGCTGGGAAATCTTCGCCTGGTGTCCTGCGGACATGCCAGGAGTTCCCAGGGAATTCGCCGAGCACGCACTCAATGTCTTTCCAGACACCAAGCCAGTCAAGCAGTCCATCCGGAGACTGTCAGAGCCACGAGCCGAAGCCATCGGCAAGGAAATCAACAGATTACTCGTTGCAGACTTCATCAGGGAAATCAAGGAAAGCGAGTGGCTGGCAAACACAGTCATGGTCCCAAAGAAGGACACGGACATCCTGCGGATGTGCGTGGATTTCACGTCACTAAACAAGCACTGCCCAAAGGACCACTTCCCGCTTCCTCGGATCGATTAGATCATCGATTCGACTGCAGGTTGTGTGAAACTCTCCTTCCTCGACGCCTACTTAGGCTATAACCAGATTCGACTCAAGGTCGAAGATCAGGAGAAAACGGCGTTTATCACACCGTTCGGAGTATTATGTTACAACACAATGCCCTTCGGGCTAAAGAACGCAGGTGCCACGTACCAGCGATGCATGCAGGCCTGCCTGAAAGACCAGATCGGTCGCAATGTCCAGGTCTACGTCGACGACATAGTGATAAAAACCAAGGAGGCAAGGACACTCATCGACGATCTCCGCAAGACGTTCGATAACCTTGATCGCTACAAGATCAAGCTTAACCCCGAAAAGTGCGCCTTCGGCGTCCCATCGGGTCAGCTGCTTGGGTACTTCATCTCTCAGCGAGGGATCGAGGCGAACCCGAAGAAAATCAGAGCCATCATGGCAATGGAGAAGCCAAAAAACCTCAAAGGCGTCCAGCAGCTCGCAGGGCGAATAGCGGCGCTAAGCAGATTCATCAGCCGCATGGGCGAGAAGGCCCTGCCATTCTACCAACTGCTGCGCAAGGCAGACAAGTTCGAGTGGACACCAGAAGCCGACGATGCATTCGAAAGCCTCAAATGGCTCCTCTCCACCTCCCCCGTTTTGGTCACACCAAAGGAGCGCGAGCCCCTGCTGCTGTACATAGCAGCCACACACCAGGTGGTCAGCACCGTACTCGTTGTCGAACGACCCGAAGAGGGGAAGACCCACGGGGTCCAACGACCAATTTACTACCTCAGCGAGGTACTGACACCAACAAAGCAGAGGTACCCTCACTACCAGAAGCTAGCCTACGGCATGTTCATGACGGCTCGACGATTGAGCCACTACTTCCAGGAGCATCAGGTGATGGTCGTCAACGAGGCACCACTAAACAGCATCCTGAATAACCCGGAGGCCACAGGACGTGTGGCCCTGTGGGGCATCGAACTGTCACCTCTAGACATCGTCTATGAGAAGCGACTCGCAATCAAATCTCAAGTCCTTCTGGACTTCCTGGTACATTGGATGGAGCTGCAACTGCCAGACACCCCAGACATGTCGCAGTCATGGACAATGCACTTTGACGGCTCCAAGAGAGAAGCTGGAGCATGAGGATGGCCAAGATATGCGGTGCAACGTGCCTGGTCATCTATGGTGACTCCAACCTCGTCGTCCAGCAGACGATGAATGAGTGCGACACACACACACCAAAAACATGATCGTGTACCGCGCGCTCTACAACGCACTCAAAGGAGAATTCGATGGCTGCGAGCTTCGACACATTGGAAGAGAAAGCAACGAGGAAGCTGACAGACTCGCCAACATCGGCTCCACTTGCGCAAAGGTGCCACCAGGCGTGTTCCTCAAACAGATCTGCGTGCCATCCATCAAGTGGAAATTCCCCAAGGGATCACCCGAAGAAGCAGAACACTCAGGGGCTACGCTACCCGAAGGACACGAAGGACCCGAAAAACTGGACACAGAGGTAGCCATGGTCAAACTAATGCAGGTCATGGCAGTCAAAGAAACTTGGACGCGACCATACCTCCAGTTCATGATAAACGGAGAACTGCCTGACAGCCCGACAGATGCCCGGCGCGTATCTCGTCGGTCAAAAGCCTTCACCATCATCAACGGCGAGCTGTACAAACGCAGCATCACGGGTGTACTACAACGGTTCGTCACCATCGACGACGGCAAAGCCATACTCCAAGACATCCATGAGGGCATCTGCGGCCACCACGCAGGCAGCCGCTCCCTTGTCGCCAAAGCTCTACGAGCAGGATTCTACTGGCCAACGGCCATGAGCGGCGCAAAGGACATCGTCCGAAGATGCAACGGATGTCAATGGTTCGCCGACAAACCGCACGCACCTGGGTCCGAGCTCAGACCCATACCCATAGCCTGGCCTTTCTCTCAATGGGGCCTCGACATGATAGGCAAACTGCCAAAATCCTCGAAAGGGGGACACGTCTTCCTCCTGGTTGCAGTCGACAAATTCACCAAGTGGATCGAAGCCATGCCAGTCACCAACCAGAAGGTCAAAACCGCCGTCAAGTTCTTCGAGTCCATTGTGTTATGGTTCGGTGTACCGCACAACATCATCACCGACAACGGATCGAACTTCATCTCCGAAGAATTCCAGGACTTCTGCGAAGGCCTTGGGATCAACATCACGTACGCCTCAGTGGCACACCCGCAAACGAACGGGCAAGTGGAAAAGGCCAACGGCCTAATCGGCGCCGGCATCAAGAAGCGCCTAATGAGCTCATCGAACAAAAAGCTGGAAACTGGACGAAAGAGCTACCATCCGTCCTGTGGAGCTTACGGACTACGCCAAACAGCTCCACCGGCTACACACCGTTCTTCATGGTACACGGAGCCGAAGCCGTGCTACCAGCCGAAGTACGCCACCAGGCCCCACGGGTCGTCGCTTACAGCGAAGCCGAATCCATGATTGCACTTGAAGACGCTGTCGACACACTCGACGAAGCACGGGATATAGCAGCAGCCCGATCAACGGTGTACCAGCAGAGTCTCCGCAACTACCACAGCCGCCGGCTGCGCCCAAGGTCCTTCGTTGAAGGAGACATCGTCTTGCGACTCAAGCAAAAGCGACCGAATAAATTCGAGTCACCATGGGAAGGACCCTACGTCATCACCGAAGTCATCCCAGGTGGCGCCTATCGCCTCAAGCACGTGGAGTCTGGAGTCGCATACTCCAACCCATGGAACATCGCGCACCTGCGAAGATTCTATCCATAGCTACCTACCCCTTTACTTTCAATAAGGCTTTCAGCCAAGGCTATTCAGCCGAACAATGTACCTCCTCCATTACGATATAAATAAAGCTAAGTGTCTCGCCCCAAATCTTCAGTTCACTACTTTTGCAACTTTACTACATGCTACAAACGCACTCGGGGGCTCCCCCACCTCACGATTTCATCGACTGAGGATCAAACGTGTACACCTGAGTAGCTGACAACGTCAGGCAAACGAAAAGGACATGTACTCAATCAAAATCACTGCGTGCTCACAACAAACAAACTTTTACAATAAAGGGCACAACACGCCCAGCCGAAATATACAAATTTTACACTTATCTCTTTTTACAGGTACTACCTACATTGAAGAATAACTTGGGCACGCTGCTCAAACAAATCTACGACCCGTTCGGCATACTGCCTTACAGCTGCGTAATGCGGACGCATGTCCCACTCACCGCCATCAGGGCGAATAGGTGGCCCAGCGGCCACACCAGCCAAATCCACGTCAGGCCTGTGCAGCCTCACAAGAGATAATGCAGCCTTCACTCCTGCGACGAGCTGTTGCCGCACCAACTCCTTGACATTGCTCACATTCCGAAACTTCGATAGAAGACCCGCAAGGGTCGTCGGTACGGCATCCAAAGGAAACATGACGTGCATCACCGAGGAAAGTGATGTCTGCACTTGGCGGAGCACCCGCGAAACATGATACACACGATCCTGCACAGTCGCCAGAGCCATGGCGCGATCGCGATCCATCCAGAAGAAGCCGCCGGCCTCCATGTCCTGTTGAGTCAAGCAATTGACCCGAACAGCGACACGCTATTTTTCTTCCCTAGGAGCAAGATTCGAACCTACGACAATCGCACAAAACAAGAATAAGGCCAGCAGGCTCATCCGAAGAACTGAGCTACAGCTCGAACCAAAGAACAACTTACATTGCAGCTGCTCGGACAGCCGAACCAGCTCCGTCATCAAGTACTCCTCTCTGGCTGCACCACGATCCGCTTTGGACTTCCAAACGTCGGCACGACCGCGTAACCCGAGCAACTCCCTCTCTAGACTACGCACATGATCTCGAAGGAAAGTGAGATGCGAAGAATCATCCAACGATGGTCGCAATGGCATTGCGGATGGGGTGTCAACAGGGTCCGCAGCTGAAGGGACCTAGAGCAGCAGAAAAAGAAAGGGACAAACACATTTCAGACAATGATAGAGCATAACTCAGAAGAATTCATTAAACATATAAAGCCACTACGTGGCACAAGGATGGTGTTCTCCAGGATATTTACAACAAAAGTAGACTACAAACTACCCTACGTCTACAAACGCCTAAGATACGGCACCCTGAGTCGCCTCGGAGCCAGACTGCCTAGCTTTGGCCCCGCCCTGCTGCCGCAGTGCATACTCAGACAACAAATCAATGAGCTTGGGCCCATATCGTTTGTAGCGAGCGGAGTAGGCAACAAAGGCTACCTCGGATCCATCCGCAGTCGTCGGCATCCGGGAGGTGATCTGGGGCAGGTCCAGCTCCGCTCCAGCCGCCAAGGCCATCGCCAGCCCGACGGATGCGCCGATGCCCTTCTGCTTGCGCTTGTACTCCGCAGGCGCTTCGGCTGATAAAGCCTCCGCCAGGGCATCCACATCATCGAGGGCCACGCCCTTAGGGAAAAGCTCCCTGTAGAAGCGGCGAAGGACCTCCTTCGCCTTGGCAAGGGAGCTGACGACGGTGCTGCAGCGGTCTTCGACCGCCACAGTAGCATCATCTAGAGCACTCCCATGCTCTAGAGCACCGCGGTCGAACTCGATGCCTGCGGCATCTGGGACAAAACATAAGAAGGAAAGCATGAAGAAAATCAGCACAGAAGAAGACCCAAAGAAAAAGAAACAAGTACAAAACTAGCACTCACCCGAAATCGCTTTGGCAGCAGCCATGAGCTTCGCCGCCACCTCTCTTTCACGAGCAGCCGCAACTGTGGCCAACTGCTCCTCACGATCTGCGGCCTCCTGCTGCAAACGCTCCTTCGCTTTGGCTGCCTTAGTCAGCTCTAGCTCAAGGCGTTCCTTCGCACCAACGGCAGCCTCGGCCTTCTGCTCCGATTGACCAAGGCTCTTCTTGAGAGCGTCGACCTCACGGAGAGAAGTGTTATGCTCCTCTGCATTCAAGACAAGCAGGTATTAGAGAACAGGACCAGGATAAATAAGAGTGTCACTAAAGAGCAGATAGTTACCTTGAAGCTGCCGAAGTTTCGCCTCTAGCGCCAAGCACTCCTGCACCAGCCGCTTGGCCTCCTGCACAAAAGGCTGAAAAGAAAAGAAATAGCTGTAAGAAAAGGACATGGGGGCTACGCCCAACACAAAGGAGTAAAAGCAAAATTCGAACACGAAGACACTCGGGGGCTCCCCCCGTGACATGAAGCAGAAAAAACTTACATGCTCTGATGGCGACCCCGACGGACCGCCCGCGAAATTCTGAGGCGCAACCACCTGCACCTCCTGCAACGGAGGATCCGGAGCCGCGCCACCGTCTGAGGCGGAGGAGACGCAATTTTCGACTCCCCCATCATCTCCCGCGCACCATCACCGGAGGAATCATGGGAAGAGTGCCTGCATATGAAACAATCAGCACAAGTGCAAAATCAAGAAAACAAAAGGGACAACAAAATAACAAGAAACTTACGAGCCCAACAAGCTCAGGTCGAAGACAGGAGGAGTCCTTCGGGCTCTCTTCTCCTCTTTGTTCTCTTCCTTCTTCTCCTCCTTTTCTCTTCCTTCTTCCGCTTCGCTGGCGGGTGCGGTGCGACAACCCGCATAGGAATGGCAGGAATAGGAGAAGACGAACCTCCATGACCGTCACTGTGACGCTCAGGGCCCAGAGGGTTTCTGGGAGTCAGAGGAGTTGAGGCATCTGAGGACTCGCTGGAACTCCATGACCGTTTCCGCGTATGGTCCTCACTCGACTCATCGGCATCCTCCGCCGGAGATCGCGCCGACGGTAGCTCGGACACGGAATCAACCACTTCATTATCCGGGGCATTCGGATACCTTTCGGGCAGCGGCGGTACCATGCCCAGCACTTTGAAGCTCTGCAAAATCAGAAGTAACTTTGTTAGCAAACAAAGGAAATAAAAGCACAGCCGACAAAAAAGCACTACGTGCACAAATCTACACCTGCGGTATGGCCAACGTCGAAGAAAATGGAGGAGTTAGCGACTTCCCCGGGATTTCTTCTCCGGCTTTGAACTTTAGCAGCGCGCGAAGGGCCCTGTCAAGATCCCCCTCGGACATTTTCTCAGCCGAAACCCTCGTCGGATCACGGCGCCCAGAATGAAGAAACATCGGGTGCGCCCTCGCTTGGAGAGGCTGCACCCGACGCTGAAGAAAAGTCCGGATGATGTCCACGCTGTTCACCTCTTTCTCCGCAATCAGCTGGAGATCCTCCACCCGACGGTAAAGGGCCTCTATCTCCGCCACCTCACCGTCCAAGATTTGGTTTTTCCAAGACCTTTTTCTCTCAATCATTTGGGAGGGGTCAAAGGGAACAAGACCAAAATCTTGCCCGGGCACTACGGAGTCGCGGATATAAAACCATTGCCTCCGCCAGTACTGGACAGATTCGGACATAGAAAAGGAAAAGAAGAGCAGATTGGGACTAAGAGAGATGATGAAACCCCCAATGGGATACACACCATCCGAACCGGATTGCCTCTTCACGGAATAGAGCTTCCGGAAGAGGCCAAAGTGCGGCTCAATGCCAAGCCAGCACTCGCAAAAAGTGATAAAACACGCAATGTGGAGAAGAGAATTGGGAGACAGATGATGAAGCTGAATCCCATAAAAGAAGAGCAGTCCACGGAGGAAGTCGTGGACCAGAAAAGAAAACCCACGCAGAACGAAGGCGAGAAACATAACCCGATACCCAGATGGGGGACGGGGGATTACCTCATTGCCGGGGAGCTTGACGGCCTCCCTATCATGCGGGATCAGGCCCCGCTCGCGAAGCTTGCGGAGATCGCTCTCCCGCGTCTCTGATCGCCGCCAGCCACCATCGGTGACGCGAGTAGCGGCGGTGCCTTTTTTCCTCCGGCGGCGCTGGTCCCAACCGCAGATGAAGATTTCTTTGGTTTCCCCATTGCGCTAAGGCGGCGCCGGCGGTGAAAACGCAGAAAGAACGACGGAAATTTGGAAGGAAATCCCAGCGCGAAGCAAGAATCGCTCGAGCACAAGGAGGCAGTAAACACAAGAACTGGTGCGGTGAAAACAAACCGTGGTTTCCCCCAATGATTATAACAGCGAAGACGATGCACGGCAGCCGTCCATCCAGAAGACCTAGCGCCAACGGCAGATCTGACCGTACACGTGTCAACATCACAACGAACCGTCGTTACCACGCCGTCCACTACGCGCGGAAATCGAGGAGACGCCGTAATTATCTCCACGCCGCGCGTGACCGGTCAATTCAAAGTCAGCAAATGGGACCCACGTTCGTCCAATCAAATCATCTCTGCATAGCAGACGCTTGAGGTCATTGATCGTCAGCACTGATGTCATCAAAAGCTATACTAGTACGAACTACAATTCTTCGACTCCATAGCTAAGAGTACTCACTCGAATCTTCGATTCGACTAAATACTCGGGGGCTACTCCTATCAGGAGCGCTGGCCGCGCACCCGAAAGATGAATAACGACAAAGTATTTCTTCGAGTCCTACGTCGAGTCTGCGACTCCACTTCGGACTCGGGGGCTACTCCCATAGGGAATATGGATTTAAGCATCCGAAATTTTTTGAGTCCTACGGACTTAACAACTGAACAGTGTTTGAACTAAAAGTCTTTGCTCGAGTCTACGACTCGAACAGACACTCGGGGGCTACTCCCATAGGGAGCGCTGGTCGCGCACCCTATGAATTCTTCGACTGTGACCTTTCGGATCAGCACACAAAATTTTTTTGGCATCTCTGCCCCAACAAACGCTGAGTGAGCACAATCTCCTTGGCCACCCAAAACACCTCCATGGTGACAAATGTTCGGATGCTGCGTCTGCGACGCAAAAATAAGACCTGCAGATATCATCTGACGGCCTGGCAACGTACATGACTACGCTCTGCTAGTACAAATCCATGTCAACAGGCGTGATGAAAAATCCCGACGGACGCGTTGGGTACGTTAATTAAAATCACTGGAATTCCACTCCTATAAGTCCTCAGCGGCCTGAGTCGAATTACGCCAGCATCTGTTCCAGGTTCGAGTTGAGGGACTCGAACTTGAAGAAGAACCTGTTGTTTCATCCTAAGACAGTAAACTGACCCTGATCCGTCGGGTGAGTCAGGCACACGCGTCAAACAATCCCTACACATATACTATTTATACATAGTTGCACCCGAAAGATGGAAGAGTCCTCAGCCGAATCTACGATTCGACTGATCACTCGGGGGCTACTGACATGGTTATATCCTACGGGTACGTGACTTCAGCATACCTGGTCCAGCCCAAGGAAGGCCCACAGCAGATATACGCTGGCCCATGAAGATTTTCGGGTGGCCAAGGCCCATGACGCCTTCGGATCCTTGGAGGGCAAGACTAGCATAGATAGGAAATTTAAAGGGGTAAAACCCTAGAACTTGTGACCGACTAGGACTATGCCCAGGACCTACTTAAGTCTATATAAAGGCCAGGAGGGCACGTCCTAGAGCTCTCGACTCATACTTTTCGCACACGCACCTCCACGCCAGGTCGAATCTGTGCACCCTGTAACCTTCGGTTCCGCCGTAATCAAGAGCAGACAAGCAGGAGTAGGGTTTTCCCTTCGGGGGCCTGAACCTGGGTAAATCTCGTGTCCCCTGGTTGCTTGTCTGTTAACCGTTCCACGATCTCCAGCATCCCCATCTTCTCCAAAACCCAAGTCCATAACAATGGGCATTGACGAGTCGAAACCTCGTTAGCAAGAGACTATGTCTGCATCTACAACAAAGGCTGAGTATATTGCCGCCTCGGAGGCAGCAAATGAAGCTGTTTGGATGAGGAATTTCCTCATGGATCTTGGTGTGGTTTAAGGCTCGTCCACTCTGTTAGACATGTATTGTGACAACAATGCATGTATTGCACAATCCAAGGAACCTAGACAACACCAGAAGAACAAGCACATACTCATGCGGTACCACCTGATTTGCCAGTTCGTGGATCAAGGTGATATCAAGTTATGCAAGGTACAGACAGATGCAAAACATGCGGATCCGTTGACAAATCCGTTACCACAGCCGAAGCATGAGGCACACCTAAGAGCTATGGGCATTAGATGCCTAGACATGTGATGTCGGAAGATTGACTCTAGTGCAAGTGGGAGACTGTTGGGAATATGCCCTAGAGGCAATCATGTATGATGATATTTCCCATTGTATTCATAAAGTTATTAAGTTGTCCTTTTATAAACATCTGATGTGTATCATTGAATATGTGATTCGGTTGTGGAACTATACATTCATGTTGTTTGTACTAAATATCCTTGGTCGTCGAGGTTGTGCTGGACTCACAACTTATACAAATGTGAAAGTCGGCTTGATGACTCGGTTCCACTTGTCATGGGCATGGAGATGCTATTCCGACTTACACAGATTTGGCTAAAGAGTTTAGCACATCGGATTGAACCATATTGAGGTACAACGAACAAGTTGTCATTTGTATATCTCAATCAATGTAATCCTTAGACCTGAGGTTGTTGCACATTCCGAGTTGAGGATCACTCACTTAGGTTCTGTCAAACGCTGATCCCTAATTGGGAAGTTATAAAGGAAGAGTTCGGGTCGACTAAGAATCAAGCTGCGTGATGTGAATAACCAAGATAGGATTTTTCCCCTCCACTTGGAGAGGTATTCTCTAGGCCCTCTCGGATGATATGATTCTGAAATCATGGCCATGCGTGACTCGGATAAATGTTAACCGAGGCGATCGACTAAGAGTTAGTCGGGTGAATCACTTATGTCGGATCGAGAAGAGAGTAAAATTAATTAAGGGATGAAAAATATTCGCCTATAGTCTGACAAGATATATCGTGAGGCAAAAGGGACTCAGACGTAAGTCGCATTGGAAAGGCAAGTCATCATTACTCTTTGGTACTTGGGAGTCGGCTTGTTCTGCTAGGAGCCGCTACCGACTGATCGATTGAGAGTCAGACTACAATCGTGTGCAAATTGCCATGAGCCTGCGGGGTCAGACACTTAAGAGCAGGAGCAAGTTCAGATTGGATCTGAACCGGAAATCTAGTTGGGTTAGACCCAAGCCGGATTTGGACTGAGTTAGTGAGTCAGACTCACAGGGACTAATATTATATGGGCTTTAGTGAATGGGCCACGTGACTAGAGCCCACGTTCACTCCCTATATATAGTGGAACACAGTAACCCAGAAGGGTTAATCGTTGATCGATTAGGTCAGTCCATGAGTTGGAATCCCTAGCTCCACAGTAGTCCTGCCCTCGTAATGAACCTAGCAGTTCGCCGCCGGCGCTCCTCCTTGTACGTGTGGATACCAGTAGAGGTGCTGTATGATCAGCACCAGGACGATCATATCGTAAGGACTGCACTGCATTCAACAGATGTGCTACATCAGTAATCCACATCCGCGCGTCTAGTGGTAAACCTCGTGGCCTTCTACCTCAACTAGATCTTGGGATCACCACGTTAGAGGAAAAAGTTTCTGTTTTATCTCTACGTGGCCTAATTGTATCAAGTCTCTTAGGCTTTGCTGAGTTGCAAGCTTAAGGATGGTGATCCACTAAGTCCGCATGTGATCAAAATGGTTGGTTACGTGCAGTCTCTGAAGAGGCCTGGCTACCCCATTAGCGAAGAGTTCGCTATGGATAAAATTCTGAACTCTCTTCCTAGTGCTATGGTTAGTTCATTTTGAACTACCACATGCATGGTATGGATAAGAAGCTCACTGATATGCATGGGATGCTGAAGCAGGCATAAGAGGATCTCAAGAAAGGCGCCAGCCAATTGTTGATCGTGCATAATAAGGATAGGTTCAAGAAAATTTCTTCGACTAAGAAGAAGGCTAAGTCGGGAGGCAAGGCTTAGGACCCGGTCCCAAGCCCTTCCTCAGGGACTAAGCCTTCTCCTCCAACCATATCCACTTGCTTCTATTGCAAGGCGGATGGACACTGAAAGTGGAACTGCAACAAGTATTTGGCCGACAAAGCCAAGAGTGGAGGTATGACTTCTGACTCAGGTACCCTTGTTTGCAATGTTATAGACATATCTTGCTGATGCACCTAATAGTTCTTGGGTATATGATACCGGATCAGTTATTCACATCCGCAACTCGTTGCAGATACTGGTAAGAACAAGGAGCATAGCACGAGGCGAGGTTGATATTTGAGTCAGCAATAAAGCGAGAGTCGCTCCATTGGAAGTCGGCACTATGCAACTTCATTTACCTTCCATATTCATTATGGAACTGAATAATTGTTATTATGTTCCAGTGCTCAGTCGAAACATTATTTATGCTTCATGTTTGATGAGGCAAGGCTATGAGTCGCATATCAAGAATAATGGTTGTTCTTTTTATTTGAATGATATGCTTCACGGCTTTGCACCGGTCTAGGACACGTTATTTATTTTGAATCTTGATGGTGAGTCGGTTTATAACATAAATGTTAAAAGGTTGAAACCAAATGATCTGAATATGACTTACTTTTGGCACTTTCGTCTTGGTCATATAAGTTGGAAACACATGAAGAAGCTCCATGATGATAGACTGCTAACTTCGTTCGACTTGCAGTCGTTCGAGACATGCGAATCTTGACTACTCGACAAAATGACCAAGACATCTTTTGCAAAGAGTTGTGAAAGGGCGTATGACTTGTGGGGACTAGTACATAGTGATGTATGTGGACCAATGAGCACAACAACCATGGGTGGTTATGAGTACTTCATTACCTTCACTAGTGATTTCAGTAGGTATGGATATATCTACTTGATGAAACATAAGTCAAAAGCCTTTGAAAAGTTCAAAGAATTCCAGAATGAAGTACAAAATCAACTCGGCAAGAAAATAAAGTTTCTTCGGTCCGACCAAGGGGGCGAGTAAATGAGCCATGAGTTTGATGACCATCTGAAAGTTTGCAAAATAGTTCGTCAACTTACTCCGTCAGGAACTCCGATGAGGAACAGTGTGTTGAAAAGGCGAAATCAGACCTTGTTAGACATGGTACGATCAATGATGATTCAGATAGATACGCCTTTGTCATTTTGGGGTTATTGTCTAGAAACTGCAGTGTTCACACTATACAGAGTACCATCAAAGTCAAAGACACCGCATGAGATGTGGACAAGCAAAAAGCCGAGTTTGTATTTTCTTAAGGTTTGGGTTTGTGAAGCAATTATCAAGCGACTTCAGTCGGACAAGCTTACGCCTAAGTAAGATAAGTGTATTTTAGTGGGGTATCCAAGGGAAACCTTAGGATACTATTTCTACAACCGAGAAGAGGGCAAAGTGTTTGTCTCTCGGAATGGTGTCTTCCTTGAAAAAGAGTTTCTCAGTCGGGGAGTCAGTGGGAGCACGGTGCAACTCGAAGAAATTTGAGAGGAACCAACTAGTAGCTGAAGGGAATATGCCTGAGAGGCAATAATAGAGTGGTTATTATCTTATTCCTTGTTTATGATAAATGTTTATTTTGTATTCTATAATTGTATTATTACAGAAATGTTAATACATGTGTGTTTAATAAATAAAAATAAAGTTCCTAGTTATGCCTCTCTTATAAACTAGCTCGTTGATTAACAAGATGATCAGAGGTTTCCTGATCATGGACATTGGATGTTGTTAATAACAAGGTCACAATATTATTGGAATGATGTGATTAACATTTGTCCGAAGTATAGCATTGCAATCAAAATCATTGTGTTTATATTGCTATAACATCATACGAAGTAATCCTAGTCCTTAGACCATGAGATCATGTCAATCACTAACACTGAAAGAGTATCTTGATAACATCAAACGTCACACCGTAACAGGGTGACTATAAAGGTGGGTTATGTTTCTCGAAGGTGTTATGTAGAGGCTCATGGATCAAGAGTGGAATTTGTCATCCCGATGACAGATAGATATACTCTGGGCCCTCTCGGTGGTATCACATTAATTAGCTTACAAGCAAGTGATGTGATCACTAGAATATTATATCACGGGAACAAGAAAAGAGTACATGTCAGTAACAATATCAAACTAGGTATGGAGATACCAATGGTTGAATCTCGGACATGTAATATATCGCGAGACAAAGGGATTAGTTTGCCAGCGTAAAAGGTTCTCACGATCACTAGAAGTCATTGTTGAATGTGTGGGAGTCAGTATAGATCTCGAGGTCCCGCTTCTGATTATTAATCCGAGAGGGGTCTCGATCATGTACGCATTATTCGTGAACCATAGGGTGACACACTGAAGAGACACCGAAACCATTTGGAACAAATATGTTCGAGACGAAAGAATTACAAAGCGCAGGAATTATTTCACTAGACACCGAAATTGTTTCGGTTGAAATTGCTGAAATTTTTTCTACATGTGAAATTGAATACTAGCAAGGGGTTTTATGTGAATGTTTGTTAATTAATGTAATTGACAAAATTATGAATAAATAAATAAAAGGAGTTTTATTTAAAGAGAGATTACATTAAATTTGGTGGAAATTTAATGGTAATTTGAGTGGGTTTTTGAGTAGGAATATGGAGGGACTTTTTGGTAAGTGGGAGTTCCACCCACATGAATGGACGAAGGGGTGGGGAAGACACCATCGCCGCTGGCCACACCCCTTTGGGTGCCCCCTCCTCCTATAAAAGCCCCACTACTCCCTCTCTCACACTCACACCTCCTCGTGAAGGATCTCTTTCCCCCTCTAGTTAATCCCCATGGTCTTAGACTAGAGAGCTACATGTTCCTGGTGGATTTTTGTTTGGAAAGAGTTGTTGCTTCCGTTGCTTCGCTGGAGCGAGGAGGCGGAAGTTGTTCGGTGGCTTGAACGTGTGTGCGAGCACGGATGCGCTGCTAACTTGCGGCGCTGGATTTCTTCTCGATCTTGACATCGGCAAGCGTTCGTCTACATCATCCACGAGTACAACCTCGTTAAACTTTATCGGTCTACAAGGGTATGTTCTCTATGGATATATATCCACCCGTTGCTTGTATCTAGTAGATAGATCTTGGTACTTAGTTATTCCCATCATAGGAATTTTTTTGTTTTGTATGCTGTGAACCCTATAGTGGTATCAGAGCCGGATCTATGCATAGATGCTTTGCACCGGTAGTACACATATGAGTATCTGGGCAATGATGATCATATTATTGCTTCTTTCTTTGGATATTGGTGGAATTGTGGGATGAAGCGGCCCGGACAAACTTTACATGTCCTCGCACATGAGACCTGTTCCACGCTTGACATGCAACTAGTGTTGCATAAGTGGCTAGCGGGTGTCTGTCTCTCCTACTATAATCAATATCTCATTTACAACGAGTTGTTAATAATTTGGTTATCCTCGTCGTGGTTCCATGTTCGTAGGTAAGAACGGTTCTATCTTCAAAATCTCTAAGCCACATAAAACTTGCAATGGATAAATTAGAAGCGTCTAGTTTAGATTGTTGTTGTGATGGTGTCATGATATGGTAATGTTATAAGTTGATATATAGTTGATACTATTATAATACACCTAATGTGTAAGTTCCATAGACCTTGGCCTTACACACAGAGGAATGATAAATATCATACCATGATGCACATGATAGTGATCAAGTGCAAGAACCATATCATTTCACTTTTTACATATGATGTTTGCTTTCATCTTATATTGCTTGTTTGGCGTTTTAGTAGCATTATAAGATGATCCCTCATTTATATATCAAGAAAAAAATGTGTTCTCCCTTAAGTATGCACCGATTATGTTTCACTGTTTCAAGACATCATGTGATGATCGGGTGTACTTGAATCCATGATCATATTTTGGGTGTAAGACAATTTTACACACGCAAATACTAAGGTTCTTACTTGGCGAGCCTAACATGTATAGACATGGCCCGGGAACATGGACCGAAAGGTTAAGAATGAGTCATATAGTTGATATGATGCCCATTTGGATGCTCGCCATTGAAGCTACACCGACTCACGTGATGATCGGACTTGGTGTAGTGGAATGGTTCATGTAATCACCAAAAATACACGAGGGATGTTGTTTTTGAGTGGGACTTCATTTCTAATTTGTATTAGTTGAACTCAATTTACCATAAATTAAATCAAAGTGAATTTGTGTAATTTGTTGTAGTCATTGAAATTCGTTCACTACCTTATGCTTAGTTTTAATTGAGATAATAAAACTTCAGAATTCTAGATATTTGCTTTACGAACTGGTATCATATTGTTTTAAGTGTCAATCTAAAGTTTAAAGTCCTATTGCAAACTCCATGAAATTTAATAATTAGTATTAAATCGAGAGTGGCAATTCCAGTGTTAGTATCTCAAGTATCATATTTGCCTCCATGATTCTTGATATTCAAAAGTTGTTTTAATATTGAGGTTATCTAGGAGCTAAAAAAATTGTTTCAAAAACCATCATGTGTGACATATATTACGATATCTGAAATAGTGTTTTGGTTGCAATATGATCGAACATAATTTAGCAAAATATATGTTCTCATATTGGATGAGAATTTGCGAAGTTTGTGATGCTAGACTTCATAATCCTACAAAAGTGTTTTGGAAAGTAACATTATACTCGTGATTCACCTTTATAATCTATAATAGCTTGATCATGAAATTTGTCATGATAAGGATGAATAGAAGATATAGGTAAAATTTTACTACATTGAAAGATTACTATAGAATGGATTTTGAAAGAACACCAAACATTTTGATGATGGTGATCAACTTCAAAGTGCAAGTCAAAGGTATTAGTATTTGACTATACATGCTTTAGAGTATGTGCCATGTATATGGCGCCACTGTTGATGTTGATAGATTATTTTAAAAGCAAAAGGAAATGCTTAAAGAGAATCTATAAAATAGATGATATACATGTGATGGTTGTATTCTTTGCTTATTAAACAATGTGGTTATTGGGTAGTGGATACCGAATTGGTTGTTATGAAATGTCATACAGAATAGCGCAAAAGGAAATTCAAGTAACTAACAAGGTAATATGTGATGATGTTCATCAAAAACAAACAAACCGTCGTTTGTATTTCTCGTTGACATCGAATCTTTCCTTCAAGATTTGTTATAATAATTGTTATTTAAATTAGGTATTATGAGAACAAATATTTTCAAATAATTATCGTATTCCATATAAGATGGATGATTTACAAATCTAGTTGGAAAAATCACTTTCATAAAATCTAATGCTAAAATGTCGCAAGATAAATGATTTAAAGATCACTTACGAAGTGACATTGCCGTTTAAATTATATTGGAAAGAAAACATGAAGAAACTCCATGTTCATGGATTTTTGGAGTCTTTGATTTTGATCAAATGACGCTTGTGAGACTTTCCTCGGGATAATTAAAACTCCATTCATAGGCCAAAGAGGAATGGACCACTAACTTTTTGGACATTGTGCATGTTGATGTATATATATTCCATTATGTGTAGCCATGTGCGATTGATATTTCAACTTCATATGCTTTCCCAGAAGTTTTAGTGAATATATCTGTATATTTACTTAATAAGGAAGAAGTATGAAACATTTGAAAATTGTTCAAAGAATTTCAAGATGAAGTGGAAAATCATTATAACAAGAAAATAAAGATTTTATGATTCGATCATAAAGGAAGACATTTGAGTTACATGTTTAGCAAAACACCTAAGATTTGAGGAATTGTTCCATGGATTTGCATTTCCCGATAAACCATAGGAATATGGTACATTCGAGAGATCAAATCGAACCTAGTTTGACATGGTAAGATCAAAGGTGTCATTTAGAAAACTGCCATTATGTTTTGAAGATTAAAGCTTTAGAGACTAACTATTTTACACCAAAAAGAGCACCATCGTGATCCGTTGAAATGACACCATAATGTTTATGGTTTGGGATAAAACCCGAGTTGTATTTTCTTAAATTTTGGTATGCTAACCATAAGTAAGATGTTTACAACCAAAGAGGATAAGCAAGTCTTAGCTATATGTGCTGAGTGGGAGGACAATAGAACTTTGATAAGTTTAATGAACCTTAGGTATATGTGCTGAGTTGCGTAGCCGCCGGAAATGTCCCAGAGGCAGCCACAATGCTCATGGCTCACGTACCTCAAAGGCTGCGCTCACGAAGGTCTAAGTTCCTATTGAACCGAGTAGGTTGGGTAAACAATCAAATGCTAAGATTTGAGAGTAAATCATTGTTTTCTAACAATAATGAACTGACTACTTGCAAAGAAGCGATGATGGGCCCTGACTACATCAAATGGCTTGAAGCCATAAAATCCGTGATAGTTCCATACATGTGAAATCAAGTTTTTTGAACTTGAAAGACCCTCCAGAAAGGTGTAAAAACCTGTCGGTCCATTTGAATCTATAAAGAAATAGACATGAATGTTTCACATCTATGAAATAGTCGACATGTCGGTAAACATTTTACGAAAATGTTAAGGAGTTGACTATGAAAAGATTTGATCTTTCATAGCGATATTTAGTCTGGACGGATTAATATAGCAACCAAAACATATAATTTTGGTATATGGTACCGAATAAACAAAACAAAATTCCTCTAATAGAATGGTTACCTAGGACGTTTACATGACACGGTCCAAAGGGTTGTGTTAATTCAAAGGATGCTTAAAAGGGAATGCAAACTTCAATAGTTGAAGTGACCACCGTGGAGTTGTAATCTTCACCGTGATGAAACTGTTAAAGGGGATTAATTTCATCGGAGACGATCAAGATGCTTGCATTTGTAAGAAATTAAGTGGGAGCACTGAGACACATTTCCTATACATTGTGTGGAGGACATATTGTTGATTGGAAATGTTGTATCTTTTTTTTTACAAAAGTTAAGAATTTCATTTCGATGAAAGACTTAGGAAAAACCTGAATATTAGGCACACATGTCTATATGGATAGATTGTGGAACCCCCGGTAAGTGCTCAGGGTGTACCCATTATGCATACAACCATGATTCACAAGATTAACACATCGTGGCGCATAACCGACTTAATACCAAAGTTCACATCCATTACAATACCAATCATATAAAGTCTTACATAACAGTCTTACAAAAGGGCCACGATGGGCAATTCACATAGTAGTATCGGAATACTTAAACGCAGAAGACCCGAGTCATGCCATAGACCTACATGTGCCTGACTCGGAGAAAGCCCTAGTTTGCATAGTTGTCATCGTAGTCTCCCACATCTTCCTCTTCCTGTTCATAAACTGGCCAGGTAGATAGCCAGGGACAAAGCCGGTGAGTACGTTGGAATGTACTCACAAACCACCACGATACAACAATGTAGATAACTATGCATTTGTCACAAAAAGGAAATGGCTAATTAACGCCACTCATATGGGAATTGTTGTCCATAGATGGAGGTGTATGTATACTACGGAATATGGAGGGTAGTTGGGTAAATCTACCGGATGATAATCTTTGGACGAGTGAGGGAATACTAGGTTATGGGCCACCCATTGAATTTCTCCAAGTATGATGCACCCAAAGAGCTCCACCCTTCTTGCCGACCATACCATGGTCGCAAGACGTTTTTAAGAAATGTTTTTATTTAAAAAAACTCGACACCGCTATGTAGCAGCCATACCAATTTTCCATGACCGAGGACACGGCTATTCGAATAGTTTTCACCCTCTGCAGAGGTGGTACACTTTACCCATAAGATCTGATACATTTTACCGATTGGTCATACCAAAGTATGCGGGTTACGGACAAACAGACAAGACCATCCATGAGTCTACTCTAACAGGATTCCTACCCTATGGGTTATTCCTCCCAACACTAGGACATCCAGATCCATTGACCAGCCGGAGTGCTCCCGACTCCTCCAGAGATGGCACTTTCAATGGGAGGCCCATAGTATCGCCCGGTCACTCACATGGGTGATTCTGCCTCCTCCAGGTGACTGCTACACTGTTGAACTTTATGTAAAGGAGACCCGGTATCCAGGGGAGACGATCCCCTATACGTAGTGCGAGGTTTCCATATTGGGGGTAAACCTATTTATTGTCACGCCCCTTCCCATTTCAGGGTAGTGTGGCTGTACGCAGTAATTGTTCCGGCAAGACTACATAGAACCAGGTGTGTTTCAAAAACATTCTTCAATCCCTTTTTGCCAAATGTAGAAGAGTAAAATGTTATTCTTATCTCAACCCTCCTGGTAGGTCCAACCTCACCAGAGTTTTATAAAATAAAACATGTTTGAAAAACAATATCATGGTTTCTTCCCATCCTCTAGTTTTCAAGGGGTAATAGAGAGTGAGTACAAAAGAAACGGGTCTAAGATAGGATGCCAAGAGGGTATCCCCATTGGTGTTGACTAGCAAGGTTTGGGGGAGCCAAACCCAATTGGAAAAATTATGAAGATCTCCAAGAATAGTACTTGAGACATTAATATAAACAATCTTGCATGGATGAAATATTGTAGGTAAGGTAATGAACAAGAATATGTCTTGCCTTGGTCAGCAAGTTGTCCCTGATCCTCCTCTCCAAGATCCTCTCAAACACATTCCTCATAAGCTTCCTCGTTCGTGTCCATCGTAGCAAAATAACAAAACAACCAACAAACACCATCCATCCACTAAGGCAAACAATAACTACCAGTATAGTACAGAGGCAACAAACAGTACACCAAGCACACTTTTGTAGCTACTAAATGTACCAAAACATAGCCACTAGAATTACTTAAAAAGTTATTACTAAACTTTTATTATAATTTATTTAGTAAACATAAGATAATCACCCTATTTTATGTTTATAAGTTTTTGTGGGATGACCAAGTGGTTACAAACTATACTACTAGAAAGATAATGGAAATACCAAACTAATCCATCTGGAATCATATTTTTAGCTGTTGGGATTGATTTTAAATAATTAAAAGGTGTACGAAGGGTTGGCTGGGATGATTTAATTTCCCAGAAAATCATAAAGGCTCCAAAAATTAAGGTATGGTGGGTAATGGTTCTTCTACTCAGTACACACATTAGTGAGTTGGTCTTGCCCCAAAATATGATGTGTGCAAGATTCTAAAATTCTTAGAAAAAGTTTCTGTAATGAGCTTGGGATAATTACTACAGGTGTCAAACAGTTCAGAAATAAGTGATTCCAAGTTTAATGGTTAGGTACTTATGTTTACAACGCTTACAAATTGGAGTCATTATTTTTAGACAAGCAGAAAAATTGTTATGTATTTAAAATGATTAATAGGATTATTTTGGGAGAAAAAATCCCATATAAAAAATAGACCAGTTTTTGGTAAACTTCCAAATCCATGTGTAAGGAAAAAACCTAAAGCAGTAGATAAAATTGGGTTCATGCCAAAAAGATTATTATGGAATTTTTGGTGAACTAAAATCTAGCAGCAACTTTCTTAGGTATTTCATTAGGGCAATAAAAAGAAAAAGTGCAAAGGAGCTGCGGCCAGGGTCATGGCCCGAGCAGGTTGGGCCGGCCCAAGTCCAGTGTAGGCTGCGCGGGAGCTGGGGATTCAAATCCCAGCGGCGGTCCCGCTTGTCAGTGGATGGGATTGGCAAAGGGGTACCAGCATGGCTGGGCCGTTGGATCCAATGCAGATCTAACGGCTGGTGCTTGTCGTCTTTGAATAGACGCGGTGCCAACGACGAAACACTAGCGGCTACCGGAGGTGGTCGAGGTGGCTCACGCAGGAGCGATGAGTGGTTGGGGATGTGTTGGTTGGTTGTGGTTGACGACGGCGAGTAGAATGAGGGGCGGCAGAGGTAGTTCTGACTCCAGATGTGGCCATGGCGTGTTCGCAGCGACGTGGTGCTCATGGGTTCCCCCCGCCACGTCCTCCTGGTGTTCCTAGACATAAAACGAGAGGGAGAGGGGGTTAGGTGTTCTTGACAACCACGAACACGGCTGTGCATGCATGCAGAGGAGGAGAGGGAGAGAGGCGTTGACAAACTCTACCCTTCTCCTTCGGTGCCATGGTGATGTGACGAGGGTGGCGAGCTGGGTGAAGCGAGAGGCCTCGGCTCCTCTTCGGTGGTTAGTGGGGAGAGGGCAATGAGTGTAATGGAGCGGTAGGTGAGAGGAGAGGGGCTCGGGAGGTTTTTTATGCCGAGGGTGCATGCCCACGGTGCACCGTGTCCACGGCGGGTTTGGCTGCTGTCGTGGAGGCTCGGAAGGGGATGAGCTGGGCGGTGGGGTGTTTCTGTGGGCGCGGTGAAGTGAGGTGTAAGCGGTAAGTGGATGGGGCCCCGCAGGCACGGAGAGGGGTGTGGCGTGGTCGAGTGCGCGCGAGGTTCTCGGCTGTGGTCTCTAGCCGGTGCAAGGCTTGGTGAGGCTAGGGGGAGGGACAAGACGGGACATGACGGGGCTAGGGAGAGTGTGGCGGGGTTCTCCATTGCTGGCTGTGTGCGTTTTTCACTATGGGAGGGAGTGGGTCTACGGGGGAGTCGTGTTGGCGCCGACATGGACACCACGGGTTGGGGGTCTTTTGGAGGGAGGGGTGATCAAGGGGATGTGCTGGGGAGCTATCCGAGATGTTGGTGCTAGCCAGTATGGGCAGAGCCACGAGAGAGGGGGCAAGGCAGCTGCTGCACTGACTTGGCAAGATCATGGTGATCTTTTCTTGTCTTGTATGCAGGATCAATTTTTAGGGCAGGGGTGTTGTTGGTCCTAGTGTGGCACATGAGTATGGGTGGTGTAAAGCTTGTTCTAGGCTAGGTACATGGCCACAAGGGCCGTGGTGGAGAGAAAAGGGTGGTGAGGATCCAGGCTTAGTAATAATCTTGATCACTTGTGTTGAGTAGGGCATCAAGTGTGATTCTCCCATGAGCTAGACTAATGTGCATTGGTTAGAGGGAGGTGATATGAGTATAATGGTGTCAAGGGGATGGCCTAGATCCCTCCCGAGTGTTTGCCAAGCATTACCTTAATTGACACTATTTGAGATGATCAAATTCTATACTTCGGCCAAGTTTGCAAACCTAGTTAGAAAGGGTACTAGTGTAGATGGTCTAAAGCTAACCAAATGAATAATGCTAGCTGAAATGAACTAGTGAAACTATAGTGTTGGATTTAGAATACACACATAATGTAATTAAGCAAACATGTGGCAAAACTAGAAATTCAAGCAAGAATAGTATTTGGGGATCCCTATGTTCCTGTAATCCTAGAAATATTTTAGAAATTCTAATATGGTATTGGCAGATAACTATTTGGCAAGGTTGCAAAAATTGGGATGTTACAGACCTTCCCCCCTTAAATGAATCTCGTCTCGAGATTCGAAGATTATGGCAGACGTAATTGGGGAAATTCTTTCTTGAGATAATCCCCCCGTTCCTAGGTAGTTTCTTCCTCGAAGTGGTTGCTCCATTGGACTTTGTAGAAGTTTATATTTCTTTTTCGGGTGAGTCGGTTTGCTTTCTCCAAGATTTTGATGGGAACTTCCCAATAGGTTAAGTAATAGTTGACATCAATGGAGCGGTAGTATATTCGTTTGAAGACCTCGGGTTTATCGGGCACTTGGAGACATTTCCGGAGCTAGGATACGTGGAAGATGTCATGGAACTCTGACAGTTCTGAGGGTATCCATAGCTGATAAGATACCTTTCCTCTAGGGGCGAGGATTTTGAAGGGTCCAATGTATCTCGGGGAAAGTTTTCCCTTTTCATGGAAGCGTTGCATACTCTTGAGAGGGGAAAGACGGAGATATGAAAACTCTCCCTTGTTGAAACTGACTTCGCGGCGTTTGGTGTCTGCATAGCTCTTTTGGCGGGATTGAGTGGCTCTCAATATCTCACGAGCAAGATGAACTTGTTCTTCGGCGGCTTTTATAATATATGAGCCGAAGATCTGGGTCTCCCCTGTTTTGGTCCAGTTCAGGGGTGTGTGGCACTTGCGTCCATATAGAAATTGGAAGGGGCCATCTTCGTGCAGGCTTGATAGCTATTATTGTAGGATAACTCAGCAAAGGGAAAATAGTATTCCCATTTAGATCCATATGAAGGACACGGGAGCAGAGTATGTCTTCTAGGACTTGGTTGACCCTTTCGGTCTGTCCTGCAGTTTGAGGATGGTAGGCAGTACTAAATGCAAGCTTAGTACCGAGGGCTTCATTTAGTTTGTTCCAGAAACGGAGGTGAATTTCAGGGCCTCTATCCGACACGATTTCCTTAGGCACTCCGTGAAGGCTGACAATTCTTCATATGTAGAGTTCCGCCAGTTGCTGGCCGTTGTATGCGGTCTTAACGTGCAGGAAATGGTCAACCTTGGAGAGATAGTACACAATCACCCAGATAGAATCATGCCATCGATTTGACTTAGGTAATCCGGTAATAAAGTCCATATTGACTTTTTCCCATTTCCATTGCGGAATCTTAGCTGGTTGCAGAAGCCCTACTGGGTTTTGATGCTCAGCTTTGACTCTTTGATGCACATAATATTTGGCTACAAATAGAGCAATGTCCCGCTTCATTCCGTGCCACCAGATCTGGGTTTTGAGATCCTGGTACATTTCGGTGCTTCCCGGGTGGATATAATAGAGAGTCTCATGTGCTTATCTCTTAATTACTAGCTTCAGGTCATGATCATTTGGTACGCAAAGGCGTCCCTTGTACCACATGATCTTTTTGTTGTCCATCTTGAATCCAGGGATGTTTTCTCTTTCCATTCGGCTCTTGATCCCTTCAATGCTTTTGTGTTCTTCTGGTATTCTTTGATTTGGCACATAAGGGTGGGTTGTAGCTCGATATGGGCTAAGAACCCTGGGCGGACTATTTCTAGTCCCAACTTTTCTAGCTCCTTACTTAGAGCTAGCCGTCCTTTTGTGATCAGAGCATTGAGGGTACATGGTTCCTGACTAAGGGCATCCGCTACCACATTGGCTTTACCTGGGTGATAAGGTATGTCCAAATCATAATCTTTATGGAGCCCCTCTTGATTTATGGTTTAGTTAAACATTTATGTGCATATTTTATTCACTAATAAATTCAACACTTTAGTTCTGCATATCCAAAAAGGGTGATTCCAATTTCTATAGAATGGTAATCAAAGTACCTAACATGTATCCTTGGAATCACATGAAAATCTCTTGTATAGTAAATCTGATGAAAAAGACAAATAGCATCCAGAACTTACTTTGGGAAATTACTAAAGGCATTATGGTAGCTATTTCAAATTGATTTGAATTCCTATTGAATCAGACCGTCAAATGCTACCTAATCACTAAAGGAAATAATTTTTGGAGCCCCAGACCTTTTCTGGTGAATTATTTCCTAAAACTAGATTTTTATACACTATAAAAATCAATATAAATCAATGGTAATTGATAAAAAAGTGAAACCACTTTTGTTGGTTTTATTGTATCAGTACCTCTCTAATGGTATCGCTTTTACACAATGTTATCGTACATAACTTGGCCTTGCTCAAAACCCACTCATCTAGATAGTTTTGGACTATAAATCTTAAATAGAAAATCCACAAATGCAACCTAAGCATTCCCTTGGTATCCCTACAAAATCCCAAACACCTACTATTTTATAAACTTTCTTTGTACCTTGCTGTATGTATTGGTGCTTGTATGCATTGTATTGCTTATGGTGTTGTTTGCTTGCATGTTTGCTCGAAAACGACGATAGTTGCGATTGTGTGACGTCGAGAAGAAGGAAGCCTTGGAGTATTATATTTGCTATCAATATTATTTTGGTATTCTGGTATTCTAAGCAAGTCTCTGGAAACCTCGCTGGTCATAGGCAAGCCACCTTCTTTCTCATAATCCCTTGTCCTACCATTTTACTTATGCATGCTTTATCCACTGTTTATGAAACTGCATTGTTTTACTTATGATGATTTTATATCTGGTAGTGGCTTGGCTCCTCCAGCTATTAACACTTGCACTACTAAGTAAAACCCCCCTTGATGACACCTAAATTCCCCTAGTATGGTAGATGGTGTTTTAACACCATAACCCCTTGGAGACCTCGTTTTAGCCGAAGCAAAAATATAGGATGGGAAGACCCTGGGAAAAATGTTTATAAAAAGTTTTATGAGAAAACATTGGCGAGGTTTGACCCACCAAGAGAGGTTTTAAAAATTAGAAAGGTTTTGTTTTAAAAAAAGGATGGAGGAAACATGTTTATGAAAACGCACCCAGTTCTTTGCATTTTTTCTAGAAAAATTAACCCGTGCAACCACATTAGTCTGGAATGGGACAGGACTGGGATGGAAGTTTGTCTATTCTGGTATAGGTGCCTCACACTACTACCGGGGCAATAAATCCATGGAGGGTGGGCCTTGATCCATTTCAATGGTCCATGTAAGACATAGAGCAGGAGGAATAACTAAGGGTCTACGGACCACCACGCGATACTATGAGGCCCTCATTGAAAGCACACACCCGTCAAGGTGCAAAACGTGCTTTAGATGGCTTGGGAACTATATAGGGCATCCCGGTTTTGAGGGGATTAGCACTCATAGGGTAGGAATTTATACTAGAGTGGGCATCCAGAAGATCTTGACCGGTTACTCGACCCACAATCGGTGTAGATCAGGGCAGGGTACCCGGATGGTGAGGGTAAAGTGTACAACATCTGCAGAGTGTAAATATATTCGAATAACCGAGTCCTCGATCATGGATGGTTGGGAAGGTTGTTGTAGAGTGGTGCTGGTTTTGATTTAAAAAAGGACTTCGAAAAAGAAATGTCTTGGAAATGTTTTGACCATGAGATGGTCGAAAAATGGAGGAAAGCAGTTTGGTCATGTGATGACCGGAAGGAAAAGAAAATGGGTGACCCAATCATAGTGTTTATTAAAACTTTTCAAAAAGGTTTCCAAACTGTTCTACAAAAGTTTTAAACAAAGATATAGGCATGCTATATCTACAAGAGAACTATTTTATAAAAGATCACCCTTATGGAGCCCTCCTATTACCACAACCATATTGCATATAATCTTGTTATTATTGTTCTCTTAAGGTGGTTTTGCGAGTACATTCAAAGTACTCACTGACATTGTCCCTGCCTATTTACTTGGCCAGACTTTCAGAGGATCGGGAAAATCGATGAAGATGTCGACGTCTATGCGAGCTAGGCCGTCTTCCCAATCAGTTGCCTGTAGGTTAATGCATGACATGGGCTATGCGCTTCAAGACTTCAGCTATTGACGTTGTATCACCATAATGGCTCTATTGTATGTACTTGTACTTGTTAAGCATGGATGCTTAATGATACTTGTCGGTTATGCTCATGGCTCACTGATCATGGGAACGTGAATTGCAGGCATAACGGGGATTCTCGGGCCGTAAATCCGGGTCCCACAAAGAACGTGTGCATGTTGGAATTTTTTCTCGCTCGTGCCTCCGTGTTTCAAACTTGGCAACGTTGCTTGATGCATCAGCCATTTATGCAGGATGCTGCATCCCACATGTCAGCATCTCATTAGAAGAAACATGTGCATGTTGGACTTTTTTTCTCGCTCGCGCCTCTGTGTTTCGAACATGGAAACATTACTTGATGCATCAGCAGTTTAAATAGGCTGGTGGGTCCCATATGTCAGCCTCACATTAGAAGAATCGTGTGTATATGATGGAATTTTTCTTCTCTAGCGCTATTCTGTTCCGAACTAGATAACATTGCTTGACGAATCTGCCATTTAGTCATGCTTCTGGTTCCCACATATCAGCATCTCCTTAGAGGAACATGTGCATGTTGGACTTTTTTCTCGCTCGTGCCTACCTTTTTCGAACTTGGCAATGTTGTTCAATGTAGCACCAATATAAGGTCTCTCGTGTGGGTCCCACATGTCATCCTCTCTGTAAATGAAACATGCTATGGTGGATTTTTTTGGCCGCCTCCGTTGTTCTTACTTTGGTACGTAGCTAGGTCCAGATGTCAGAACCTCTATGTAGGAAACATGTCTATGTTGGGTCCCAAATATCAGCCTCTATTTGAAAAAAGTGTGTATGTTGGAATATTTGTTTGGGTCGAGTCTGTCGTGATGACCTTGGCAACATTGGTAAATGCAGCAGCAGTTTATCTGGGTCCCAGATGTCAGCCTTATAGAGTATAAAAATTGTTAATCTATACTCCGTTGCTGGGTGCCATATGTCAGCCTTCTATGTGCAGGAAACGTGTCTATGCTGGGTTTCACATGTCAGCCTTCTCTATGCAGAAAACGTGTCTTTGCTGGGTCCCATATGTCAACCCTTATTTGAATTAAACTTGTGTATATATGTTGGACGTTTTTTCGGGTCGAGTCCTCCATCCTGACATTGGAAACATTGCTAGATGCAACATCAGTTTATCTGGGTCCCAGATATCAGCCCAAGAGTACAAAAAAGTTAACTCTATATTAATACAAATTGCCTAGGATTTGAACTCGAGACCTCACAAGGGGTCAACTAGGTGCCTTGCCACTGCAAAAGAAATATCTAATACAATAGAATCGTTAAACTTTACTATTATAACTTACATATTTGTCTCCTCAAAAAGACCTTTTTGACCATTTTTATCTCCCATCAAATAATAAGGTGGTGGTCCTGGCAGCTAAACTAAAAACTATAGACAGAGTTTTTTTTAAATTTGATAGGTGGAGGGCAATTCCCCAAAGGCCGAATTAAAAAGAGTTTGACTATTCTACATGGGCTTCTATACATGGGCTATACTCCATAGGCTATTCCCCATGGTCTCCTTGCTCAAATTTGCCTAGGCTGTGGTCAGCAGTCCCCTAACCTCTAAAAGGCCGAATTAAAATGTTCTGGGCTAAAGAGGGTCCCAATAAGCTAGATTTATACTCATGGTATATAAAAATTGCATTTTGCTGTGGCTCGACCAGATTCAAAACAAAGACATCAAAGAGGGAGGGAAAGAAATCGATAATTATTTTTTGAAGATTTTTATATAAACTCCGTCGTACGGAATAAGATAGGTAGAAAAATTATCGATAGATTCGTAGTTCACATTCAACAGCACTTGACCAATTCAGCAACATTTCAAAGTGAGTGATTCAGCAATATAGACACTAAAATACAATAGTGGTACAGAGAGAACTAGTTCTTGTCTCAGCTCTTAAAACCTTGTCGCCCGGTCAGTTTGCCCTTTTCTCCTAATACACTCGATCATTGGGGCATGCAAAACTGACGTTGAGTCTTCTTTGAGTACCTTCTTCTCATATCAATGCCTGTGTGTCCCATGATGCAACCCAAAATGCCCAAGTTTCATCTAGATTATGACAAGGCCATGTTTCAAAAACAAAGCAAGACTATCTACTTCCCTTGATTTAAACAAGTACCAGTATATTAGTATTAGTTCCACACAATGATTTAGTAATAGCAAGGAAAGAACAATTGAGAGATTCAGTAGCTTTCCTACTTGAAATTCAATAGCAGTACAGAGAGAATCGGATCTGGTTCCAGCTTAAAAAACCTTGGCGCGTGATCATTTTGCCCTATTCTCTGAATAGACTTGATCATTGGAGCAACCAAAACTAACGATCAAGTCTACTTCTGTGTGAATACCTCCTCCTTACGTCAATGCCTCTGTGACCCCTATATGCAACGCAAAATATGCAAGACGCATCTAGATAATAGTGACAATGCTAAGTTTCAAAAGAAAAGCAAGACAATATGCTGCACTTGATCTAAACAAGTACTCCAATTACATCACAGTTAGTTGTACAAAATATTGTACTAATAGTAACAATAGAACATTTGACAGATTCAGCAATATAGATTAGCAGAGGAAGAACTCCATACAAAATACTCAAAACTACCTTAAGATAGGAACCACATCTCCTAAAATTATAAGTACCAGTACATATAGTAAAGTAGGTATTACTACAAAATACATTAGCAGTAGGTGAACTCCATAAAAATAATCCTAAGTATAACTACTAATAACATGTAGTAAGTCTTTCTAGCATTTCGAATACTCCAACAAACATTAAGTTGTGTTTATCTCACTCATGAATCTTGTCAATGCAAACACAATATTCTAGGGTGAACACTGATGGTCCACGAGCAACCGGGTACGACATTGGCACCGGTAGGAGCCACTGCAGCTCATCGAGCGGGACGCCGACCAGCGCCACGGTGCTCTTCGGCACGCATAGCCCAGAATTTTTGAACCTTCTACCCTCAATCACGGTCGTCGACCAAAACTTGACCAGGTACTACAGCGACAAGCACGCCGCCTACCTGATGCATACTATGGATACAACGTGTAGCGATTGGCGCGTGTCAAACTGCACCGCGAACACCCTACCATCGTCCCCAGATCAGATGATATCTACTGTCCACAGTGTTGGGCCACGTAGAGAAAAAAAATTCCCTACACAGTTATCCCAAGATCCAGCATAGGTAGAAGGCCATGAGGATTACCACTAGACGCGCAGTTGCGCATTACTGATGTAGCACATATGTTGATGTAGTGCAGTCCTCACGATCTCGTTCCAATCAACGATCGTCCAAGCGCTGATCGTGCAGCTCCTCTGCTGGTGTCCACACGTACGAGGAGGAGAGCCGACGGTAGACTGCTAGGTCCAGTACGGCGGTAGGACTGCTGTGGAGCTAGGGTTTCCAACGCATGGAATGACGTAACCGTTTTCCCTCCTGGGTTTCTGCAACCCACTATATATAGGTAGTGAAAGTGGGCTCCACTCACTTGTGGAACATTCCCTAAAGCCCATATAATATAAGTCACTATGAGTCTAGCTTACTGACTCAGTCCAAATCTAGCTTGGGTCTAACCCAAACAGATTCTAGATTCAGATCTAATCTGAACTTTCTCCTGCTCTTATGTGTGTGACCTCGCAGGCTCATGGCGACTTGGACACGATTGTAGTCCGACTCTCAATTGATCAGTCGGTAGTGGCTCCTAGAAGAACGTGCCGACTCCCAAGTACCAAAGAGTCATAACGACATGCTTTCTAATGCGACTTACGTCTGAGTCTCTTTTGCCTCACGATATACCTTGTCGGACTATAGGCAAATAATTGTCATCCCTTAAATAGTTCGAGTCTCTTCTCGATCCAAGATAAGTGATTCATCTAACTAACTCTAAGTCCATCGCCTCGGTTAACACTTAACCAAGTTGTCCATGGCCATGCTTTCTGAATCATATCATCTGAGAGGGCCCAGACAATGTCTGTCCAGGTGGAGGGGCAAAATCCCATCTTCGCTATTCACATCATGCATCTTGATACTCAGTCGACCCGAAATCTGCCTTTATAACTGCCTTGTTACTGATCAGCATTGGACATAACCTAAGTCGCTAATCCTCAACTCGGATTGTGCAACAACCTCAGGTCTAAGGATTACATTGATTGCGACATACAAATGACTACTTGTTTGTTCTATCTCAATATGGGTCAATCCGACTCGCTAAACTATTTAGCCGAATCCGTGTAAGTCGGAATAGCATCACCATGCCCATCACAAGTGGAACCTAGTCATCTGCAGACTTTCACATTAGTCTAAGTTGTGTGTCCAGCACAAACTCAATGACCAAGGATGTTTAGTATGAACAAAATGATTGTATAGTTCCACAACCGAATCACATATTCAAGGATATACATCAGATGTTCATATAAGGAAGACTTAATAACTTTATGAATACAATGGGAATTACATCATAAATGATTGCTTCTATGGCATATTAATAACACGCATGCCTAATGCCGGTAGAGGATTAGAGGTGTACCTGCATGTTTTGCCGTAGTGGACACTGCGCATCCTGATCGAGTGAGATCCGCAGAGTTGGCGAGGAGCGCTACCGGCGAGGCGGCGAACATGCAACCATCCTCTATGCAATTACATAGGACGTGTGGGGACGCGATATTATGGTTGTGGACCTGATGGTAGGCGACCAATGTCTCGCAACCGTCGCTGGGGCATCTGCTACCTTTTCTGCTGGTGACTCGGAGGTTCAAATCCTTGGAGCATGCGGCCAGCCAGACGGTGCTGGTAGTGTCCATATGCATAGAGATCTTGTCAAAGACCTCAGTACCGACCTTGCTCCATCCGTCGTGCCGCCTATTGGGCCGTGAATCCACCATCGTGTACCGGTGGATTGGGGGTGAGGGCTGATCAATCTATGACTATTGGAAGGACCGATGCTGCGAGCGAGGTGGTGAGGAAAATGAGTGAAACACGTTCTGGAGATGATATCAAATGCTGCCGGAGATGGGGAAGATGGAATGGCTCTTTGAACAAGGAATTTTTTATCTGTTCCTTTATCGGTCTTCTGCTGCAGGGTGCAGTGTAGCATCCCAATTGTCTAACAATTGTAATGCTACTTGGTCTAGTAATATAATGGCTACTTCATATATATAATTTCTGCATCATAATTATATCATGCTCATGTCATCATGCCACCTTGCATTTGAGCATCATATAAAACCCTTTTTGCTTTGGTTCTTCTCTCATATGCATTAATAATTGTATTTGCCTCTTGATATTGTATTTAGTTCTTGATATATTGTTTAAATGCCCAAGTTGAGTTGGGGGCATATCTCTTTCAACTCCACCACCTTAACCTTGTCACCACCTTATAATTCTACCATCCAACTAAATGTGAGCTTTGCACTTTATTTGGGTTTTACCTCTAGCTCATGTGGGTGGGAATGGATCCAATTCTATTCCACATGCTCTCATCTTAGCATCATGTTGTTTTCACATTATTGATATATGAGAGCCACATGGCCACCTTTGCATGCCTTGTGAGTGGAACCTTTTTCCTAGCTTCCATATGGATTATTATGGGTTTATGCTCATGTTGGGATATTTTGGGGACTATTAAGCATCTAGTGGTATAAACACACTGGCAAGTCCCAATTATAATCAAATGTGATCATCTCCATCTACTCCACTTGGAACTTTCTTTTAAATTCTTTTGCTTAGGCCTTACTCCACATTTTGGAATGCATAAGAATAATGCCATGTAAATAATCTTGTTGTCACAAAATTAAGCATGGTATTAATTATTTATGCATGGACCATGCAAGTACCACCTTTTGCTTGTCCTTTGGTTTTTATTGGGTTTTTGAGTGGATCATCCCTATCTCTATTCCTTCTTTTGGCTTGATCTATTTTGATCTTGCTTAACACCCTATCACCACATTCCTCTCTTCTTCTTGTCTTGATCTTGTTGGAGCTTGTCATGTTCTAGCTTGGTCTTGTCAAAAGAAAGCCACTCCATCTATCTCTCTCTCTAAACCCTAAACCTATCCCTCATCTAACCCTAAATACAACCATCACCCTCTCTTCTTACCCTCTCCTTCACCCATGCCGAGGTGCCCCTCTCCCTACCATGCAGGCCCCACCTAGCTACCTACTCCCCTGGCCCACCTAGCTGGCCCCACCTGGTTCCAAACCCTAGCCCGAGCCACCTATCTACCCCAACCCTAGCTCCAACCCGAGCTCCCTCTCTCCTTACCTCTCTCTTTTCTCTCTCTGCCTTAAGGGCCCACCACACCGAGCCTACCTCCTGGCCTCACCCTGCCCCACCTGAACGTCCCCGATCACCTGCCCGTGCCTGCCCTGGCCCCCAGCTCGAGCACGTGAAGGAGGAGGGAAAGGTGGCCGAGCCACCTTTTCCATCTACCCCACCTCCCCACGGCATCTCCCTCTCCTCTCTGCTATCTACCACCTCTCCCGGCTCTCCTCTGCCTCTCCAGATCTGGCCGAGGCGCCCTGGCCTCCTCCCTTCTTCTCCACCGCCGCGAGCTACCCCCAACGCCGGCCACCGTCGGCATCACCCTACCACACCGTAGCAGCGGGAGGGCGAGGAGTCTGGACGTTGGGGAAGACCGAGACGACCACCTGCACCGCCCCTGTACCCGCGGACGTGAAGGAGGAGCCCCAGGAGTGCTGGATCCCTGCGTGGCCGACGAGAAACCCTAGCTCCAGATCGTATGCCTCGTCGCCGATCGACCGCTCCCCTGCCCGATCCGACGCCACCGACAGCCCCGCGGTGAGCTCTTCTCTCTCCTGGACATGGTCCACCTCTCTGTAACCCCCTAGCCTCGCTGGACTTTGCATCGAACGGCCTCCGCGCCCCGCGCCCTGCAAGCACCGATCTGTCCGCGGAGAAGATCCACAGTGCGGCGACCCCTTTTTGCACTTAACCCCCTGCAGCTCTTTCGGCTAAACCCGCGGTCCGCAGACCCCACCAGTCAGCCGCGCCAGCACTTTTGCAGAAAAACCCCCGGCCTTTTCCCGTCCGTAACCCGCGCTCCAGCCTCGGCCCTACATGTCAGTCTCTGTTCCGTTCGCCGCTGGCGTGTGGGTTAGCAAAGCCCCAGGCCCCACCTGTCATACTCAGTGGCTGGCAGCAGCCGCGGTGAGTAAAGCTTTTCTGCGCGTGTGGCCCCACTCCGTTTGACCCCACCCGTCAGTGTCTAGGGCTAGGACAAGCTGAGTAATAAAATGTTTTCTGTTTCTGTTTTAATTTAAATCTTTTTCAAATTAATTTAAATTCAAAAATTTAAATCTGTTTCAATATAACTTTTCAAATATAATTCCAAACAATACAAATAATATAAGTTTTCAAATCAGAAAAATGTGAGGAATTCAAATATGGCCTTCAAAATATATTTTGAACACTTTAATTTCCAAGTTAATTAAAATTACAAGAAAATGCCCTCTCTCCTTAATTAATTAATAACTTTTGATTTATAACTCCAAATTTAACAAATAATATGTCTAAAATGATTAGCTCGATGAGTCCTTTCTGTTTATGCACTCCATGTTTTGAATTGCAGCATGCATCATATAAATATATTGTTTACAGCAACTAATATGAGGATAAAATGGGGCCAAAACTCAATAAAATGATTTATTCTTGTATTCCACACCTCACCCATGCCATGCTACTTTATTGCCATGCAAATTATGCATCATTCATCATGGCATGATTGTTTGCTTGATGCATTTTATTCATATGCTTGCGCACTTTATTTATGTTGGCCCTTGTTTGTTTGGTTCTTCTTCGAATAGACGCTGAGCAGGGGATATATCAAGATACCCAGGAGCACTACCCAGATCCTTCTCTCGCTTCAACTGAGCTGCCAGGCAAGCACTACCACATGCTTGCATACATATAGTACCTATTGCCTCTATCTTATTCTTGCATCATTGAGTCGCGATTGCATCAAATTGAATCTCAAGTATTGCATAGCCTTTACTTTTAAACCCCACCGAAGCTTGTCCTCCATCCCATGAGCCATTACTACAGGAGTTGTTTGAGCCATGCGAGTCGTAGAACAACATGTGTAGGGTATGTGAGTGTCTGATGGATAACGAGGTACCTAAACAACTTAACCTGAGTAGTGGGATAACTAATGATAGTGGCATCGGTGAGCCATATTCGCTATTTGGTTTTTCAGACTCACTTGTGTCCCGTAGGACCCCGAGTACTTGATTCCTGTTCCTTGAATATTCACGCTATCCACATCCGGGAGGCTTATGAACCCCCCTGAGCCAGAGCTTGATTCATTCTTATTTCTTGGGGCCACAAACTAGTTTGAGGTTTTATTTACTATCCTGTACTTATGCCATGCTTTACTGCTTTATTTAAATTGTGCGAGGTACTGCACACTGTACTGTTTAGGAAAGCGGAGTGTTTTCGCGGTATCGACAAGCCCAGTCACATTTTCGGGTTCCCAGTCATTTACAGCCATTGGCGCAAACCTTGAGTCCATCTCGGAGTCGGCCAACTTCGTCGCGGGTAGCTTAATGGGGTGCCCCCCTGAAATATTTCTGAATCCTGTGATCGCTTTGTCGTGAATGCCTCGTTGGGTTTTGATTTGGTTTTTCCGAGGTTGATCGAGTGTGTGTTGCTATTTGTGCACCCCTGCAGGGTAAAACTTTCTGAAAGCCGTGTCCGCGGTTATGGACGACTTGGAGCACAGTTTCTCGATCATAGACAAGCATAACTAAAGTACCGCTTTTAATTTGACTAAGTACCTGACTAGTAAATAGTGCAACACTCATGGAATGGTTAATAAAACTGCCAACGGATGGGGGGTTGTTCGTCCGCTTCCTCGTCGGTAAGCGAGGAGGAGGATGGATCTGTTAATATTACCATTATAACTGTTTTTTTTTAATTCACGGACATCCGTCTATCTATGGTTAGGCGGATGGTTAGCGAGTATCTATAGAATTGTTAGGGTTTATCTTTTGCTGCAATTGCGTCACCCTAGGTTGTGTCCCCTTTAGAGGCATAAAGACTTGCTGAGTACCCCTAGGGTCTCACACGATAAATTGTTTGATTCAGATGAACAGGCAAACTCGCAAGATGGATACTGGGTGGAGGAGACGGACGATGTGGGCAACGATCATTCGGTGTAGAGATTCCGGGAATGGGGATCCGTGAGATCTGTGGGCGGGATGTGCTTATTTATGGGGCATCTTATGCCGATTTGCTTCTTATCCGTACTCGGATTTTGTCTTCCGCTTCCGCCTGATACTCTGATGTTTGATGTATGAGGAGATATCCTAAACTATTATATCTATCTAGGATATTTTGATCTTGTCGTATGGCGTTGCTATATTTCCTTTCTTTTTAGATGGAATGGCTCTGGTGTACTGTTGTATGGTGGCTTGCATACATACTAATTTATGTATGTAGTTGATCCCTTCGCCTGCCGATTACGCCGCCCGTTCTTGTCCCGATGATTGGAAATGGTTAGGACGGCCGAAAGGTCTACCTGTGAGTGGCATTTGGGCCCCACCGTACTATTTTAACCATTTCCGCTCATCCAGGCTTGTAACTAGGAGCGTAATTCACCGAGGTAGTTACAATTGGTATCAGAGCCATCCCGCCCTTCAGGGTCTCAGCCAAATGGTCGTTGTCTGTCTAGCAAATATTTTGGTAGTTATGTATACTAGGGAAAAACAAAACGCGAGAGTAGGACTGCTTCCACTTTTCTTCTTAACCACCCACCCACCCTTTTCTGGTAAGGAAGTGTAACGTTTTCAATCCTCTCCTTAAAATTCAAACTAGGATTCACGTGTTCTGGGATTCCGTAGTACCATAGGTTGTGTGTGTGTGTAATTCCTTGTCTATCTGTTGCATCCAAGTTGTTATTACAATCTGCCTTTTGGTTATCAACTGTTGGTACATTCCATACCGACAGGCTTTTGCAAACCGACGCGATCTATCTGATTCGTTGTATACCGACGCGATCTGTCTTACTCTTTGTTATCCGACGTCATCTTGTTTGGGGTGTTCGTTTCCGTAGTCTCTAATCTTTAGGTTCATCGTGAGAAGAAGGGGTTGGGATATGTGTTATACTTATTCATGTGCGGAGTAATGATTTGAGTGCGGGATGGAGTCGCGACCATACCACTACTCTTATCATTCGCTCTTGTATATTGAATTGGTAGAGTCAATAATCTTGATTCGTTAAGTGATTTTGCGCATCTATTGGTATTTTAATGCCGAAATTTGTGGAAATTTTTTCTTTGATATATCTGTGTACCACACTCCTTTTCAGTCGTGTGCGATATGCTTAATATCTTTTAGGTGCTTTGAACTTTGTTGATATTTTAATATCATCTTAGTAAATTGTATCCTTTAATCTTGATTAATTCCATTTTGGTACTATTTTGGATTATTATTATTCTCCATCATAGTACTAACTTGTGTTTTATATCAACCACAGGATGGCACCACCACGCCGTTCTGAGGAGGACATACAACCTGAACTGGGGGCAGCGTTGTCAAGCATCGCCAATGCCTTGGCAGCAATGCAGCAGAACCAGCAGCGCTTTGAAGAAAGTGTCAGAAGGAATGAGTTTGCTCCGCTACCTCCACCTCCCAAGCGAGGAGACATCAAAATCTTTCTGAAGTTCAACCCACGCCAGTTTGATGTTTCTGATCAACCACTTGATGCTGATGATTGGTTGCGTGAGATGTCAAGGCTGCTGATGACTGCTGATGTTCCTGAGCAAGAATGGGTAAAGTGTGCTACTCACCTTCTGAAGGGAGATGCAGCTCTCTGGTGGGAGAATTACCTGAAGGCAAACTGCACTGGTTTTCAGCCTACTTGGGGACAGTTCACTGGAGCTTTCAAAGAGCAGTACCTGTCAGAAATTGTCATGGAGAGGATGAAGGAAGTGTTTCTCAACCTCAAGCAGGGCAATGATAATGTCAATACCTACATCAGGAACTTCATGAACCTTTCTCGTTATGGTGGCTATGAGATCTCTGATGACAAGAAGAAGCAAAAGATGTTCAGGCAAGGGCTCAATGCATCGATTAAATATGCAATCACACATGCAAGGCCGACGTCTTTTCTGGAACTTCAGCATACAACTCTGCAGGAAGAGGCAAGTAGGCAAGTGTTTGAGGAGTCAAAGCAACACAGCCGTGATACAGCAGGCTCTTCAGCTATGTCAGCTCCTTCTAAGCATCGTGTCTGGGTTTCTAACACCCCACCGTCGCTCCCGGCTCCACCAAGACCTTCAAGCTTCGCAGCAAGGCCACCAAACTTCCGCACTGCTGCTCCCAGGGGCTACAACCACCACTACCCTGGAGCGCCTGGCGGAGTCCCTGGCTACGTTGCTCCACGTCCACCTGGTGCTTGTTACACTTGTGGAAACACTGGGCATCAAAACTGGAACTGTCCGATGAAGAACAAGGCTCTTCCTCCACCACCTCCAAGATCTGCGGCAAGCTCTCCTATGGTTCGTGCACCACCACCTCGGGCTCTCAACATCAACACCAAGCCCGGGTCTACTGTTGCTCGTGCCAACTGTGTCAACGCCGCTCAAGCTGAGCATGCACCTGGAGTTGTGATGGGTATGCTATCCGTTAACTCAGTCCCTACACGAGTTTTGTTTGATTCTGGTACATCGCATTCTTTTGTGTCAACCAAGTTTGCATATGAGAATGGGTTAGCTATGGATCCTCTCCTTAAGCGGTTAATGGTCCTTTCTCCTGGAGCAACTATGGCAGCTTCTAAAATCATCCATGGCAATCAAATTAAGATTGGTGGCTCTTCGTTCTCGGCTTCCTTAATCATTCTGGGCAATTCTGACATTGATGTCATCTTGGGCATGGATTGGTTGACAGCAAATGCAGCTGTGATTGATTGTGCTGAACGCTCGGTTTCTCTGAAGATTCCTGAAGGCCATATAGTCTATTCTCCAAGTCTGACTCCTGCTATCCAGCTTTTCTCTTTGGCGGCTCTGAATGTTGATGCTATGGAAGCTATTCAGAGTGTTCCGGTGGTCTGTGAGTTCCCAGATGTCTTTCCTGAAGAGTTGCCAGGTATGCCTCCGGATCGTGAGGTTGAGTTTGTAATTGAGCTTGAACCTGGAACGGCTCCTATCTCCAAGCGACCTTATAAAATGGGTCCTGCTGAGTTGGCTGAACTCAAACGGCAGCTTGATGAACAAGAGAAGTTGGGTTTCATTCAACACAGTACTTCTTCTTGGGGTAGCCCAACAATCTTTGTGAAGAAGCGAGACAAGACTGATAGACTTTGTGTTGACTATCGGGCTCTCAATGCTAAAACCATCAAGAATAAATATCCCCTTCCGCGGATTAATGATCTCTTCGATCAGCTAGCTGGAGCTGTGGTATTCTCTAAGCTTGACTTGAGAAGTGGTTATCACCAAATCAAGATTCGCAAGGAAGATGTTCCTAAAACAGCTTTCACAACCCGCTATGGCCTGTATGAGTACACGGTCATGTCTTTCGGTCTCACCAACGCACCTGCCACCTTCTCGAGGCTCATGAACTCGGTTTTCATGGAGTATCTTGATAAGTTCGTTGTGGTCTATCTGGATGACATCCTAGTCTACTCTAAGTCACAGGAAGAGCATGAAGAACACCTCCGGTGTGTCCTAAGCAAGCTTCGTGAGAACCGCTTGTATGCAAAGTTCTCCAAGTGTGAGTTTTGGCTGCCTCAAGTCACCTATCTTGGTCACGTCATCTCTGCCAAGGGCATTGCCGTCAATCCGGAAACTGTGAAGACGATTGTTGAATGGCTTCCTCCTGTTAATGTCAAAGAAGTGCGGAGTTTCCTTGGTTTGGCTAGTTATTGCCGTCGCTTCGTTCAGAACTTTTCGAAGATAGCGAAGCCTCTTACCGATCTCCTCAAGAAAGGCAAGAAATACCTTTGGACTCCTGCATGTCAAGCAAGCTTTGAGACACTCAAAGAGAAGCTCACTTCCACGCCAGTCTTGGTTCCTCCGGATACATCCAAGCCTTTCCAGATATTCTGTGACGCCTCTTTGCAAGGATTGGGTGCGGTCCTTATGCAAGAAAAACAAGTTGTTGCTTATGCCTCTCGTCAGTTGAAGACGCATGAGATCAACTATCCTACACATGACCTCGAGCTCGCAGCAGTTGTCTTTGCTTTGAAAGTATGGAGGCACTACTTGCTTGGCAACCGTTGTGAGATCTTTTCTGATCACAAGAGTTTGAAGTATATATTCACTCAGCCTGATCTCAACCTTCAGCAGAGGAGATGGATTGAAGCAATCAATGATTTTGATTTGACCATCAACTACACTCCGGGCAAAGCTAATGTCATGGCCGATGCGCTCAGCCGCAAAGCTTATGTCAACAACCTCATGATGGAAGAACAACAACCTCTCTTGTGCGAGGAATTCCGTCAGCTCAACCTTGAAATTGTGGAACAAGGGTACCTCCTGAACCTTCTAGCAACCCCTCTCTTGGAAGAAAAGGTTCGCTCCTTTCAGCTTGGTGATCCGTACACAAGAAAGGTCATCTCCAACATCCAGCTTCCGAAGTATGAGTCCTTCCACGTCGATGATCAAGGCACGCTTTTCTTTGAACACCGGATGTTTGTTCCGAACTACCAGGGTTTAAGAGAGCAAGTTCTCAAGGAGGCGCATGATTCTGTTCTTTCTATCCACCCTGGCAGCACAAAGATGTACATGGACTTGAAAACACAATATTGGTGGCCGGGTTTGAAACGATATTGTGCCGAGTATGTCTCGGAGTGTGATGTCTGCCGCAGAGTGAAAGCTGTCCATCAGAAACCTTCCGGTCTTCTACAGCCATTGAAACCCCGGAATGGAAATGGGAGAAAGTAGAGATGGACTTCATCACTGGTTTCCCAAGGTCGCAGAAGGGCAACAATGCAATCTTTGTTGTCATTGACAGGCTTTCTAAAGTGGCTCACTTCTTCCCCGTCAAGGAAACCATTTCTGCAATTCAGTTGGCTGAGCTCTATATCAACAGAATTGTCTCTCTGTATGGGGTTCCACTTGAGATCAGTTCAGACCGTGGAAGCATCTTCACTTCCAAGTTCTGGGAAAATTTCCAAAATGCTTTGGGAACAAAGTTGAACTTCAGCACAGCTTACCACCCTTAGTCGCAAGGACAAGTTGAAAGGATCAATCAGATTCTGGAGGATATGCTTCGTGCTTGCGTCATCTCTTTTGGCATGAAGTGGGAAGAATGTCTTCCTTATGCTGAGTTCTCTTACAACAATAGCTTCCAGAAAAGTCTAAAGATGGCACCATTTGAGGCTCTCTATGGTCGCAAATGCAGAACTCCGATTGGTTGGTCGGGTGCAGGAGAAAGAATTTTGTTTGGCCCTGACATTGTGACTCAAGCGGAGGAGAAGGTTCACATCATTCTTGAAAATCTGAAGATTGCTCAAAGTCGCCAGAAGAGCAATTATGACAGGAAGCACACGGACATGGAGTATGTCCTGGTGATCTCGTTTACCTTCGTGTCACTCCCATGAGAGGCACGCACCGCTTTGGTATCAAAGGAAAGCTGGCTCCTAGATACATCGTTCCTTTCAAAATTCGTCGGAGAAGAGGAGAAGTTGCTTATGCTCTTGAGCTCCCGGAAAAACTCAAGGTCCATGATGTTTTCCACATCTCTCAGCTCAAGAAGTGCTTCAAGGACCCCGGCAGGACCGTGGACCATGAGCTTATCAATCTCCAAGAAGACCTGTCTTATCAAGAACACCCCACAAAAATCCTTGAAGTCGCAGAAAGAAGGACCCGCAACAAGTCCATCAAGTTCTGCAAGGTGCAGTGGTCGCACCATTCTGTTGATGAAGCCACTTGGGAATGTGAAGATGAGCTCCGTGCCAAGTATCCTACCCTCTTTGAGTCTTCTTCTTCTTCCTAGAATCTCGGGGCGAGATTCCTGTTTAGTGGGGGAGAGTTGTAGCATCCCAATTGTCTAACAATTGTAATGCTACTTGGTCTAGTAATATAATGGCTACTTCATATATATAATTGCTGCATCATAATTATATCATGCTCATGTCATCATGCCACCTTGCATTTGAGCATCATATAAAACCCTTTTTGCTTTGGTTCTTCTCTCATATGCATTAATAATTGTATTTGCCTCTTGATATTGTATTTAGTTCTTGATATATTGTTTAAATGCCCAAGTTGAGTTGGGGGCATATCTCTTTCAACTCCACCACCTTAACCTTGTCACCACCTTATAATTCTACCATCCAACTAAATGTGAGCTTTGCACTTTATTTGGGTTTTACCTCTAGCTCATGTGGGTGGGAATGGATCCAATTCTATTCCACATGATCTCATCTTAGCATCATGTTGTTTTCACATTATTGATATATGAGAGCCACATGGCCACCTTTGCATGCCTTGTGAGTGGAACCTTTTTCCTAGCTTCCATATGGATTATTATGGGTTTATGCTCATGTTGGGATATTTTGGGGACTATTAAGCATCTAGTGGTATAAACACACTAGCAAGTCCCAATTATAATCAAATGTGATCATCTCCATCTACTCCACTTGGAACTTTCTTTTAAATTCTTTTGCTTAGGCCTTACTCCACATTTTGGAATGCATAAGAATAATGCCATGTAAATAATCTTGTTGTCACAAAATTAAGCATGGTATTAATTATTTATGCATGGACCATGCAAGTACCACCTTTTGCTTGTCCTTTGGTTTTTATTGGGTTTTTGAGTGGATCATCCCTATCTCTATTCCTTCTTTTGGCTTGATCTATTTTGATCTTGCTTAACACCCTATCACCACATTCCTCTCTTCTTCTTGTCTTGATCTTGTTGGAGCTTGTCATGTTCTAGCTTGGTCTTGTCAAAAGAAAGCCACTCCATCTATCTCTCTCTAAACCCTAAACCTATCCCTCATCTAACCCTAAATACAACCATCACCCTCTCTTCTTACCCTCTCCTTCACCCATGCCGAGGTGCCCCTCTCCCTACCATGCAGGCCCCACCTAGCTACCTACTCCCCTGGCCCACCTAGCTGGCCCCACCTGGTTCCAAAGCCTAGCCCGAGCCATCTATCTACCCCAACCCTAGCTCCAACCTGAGCTCCCTCTCTCCTTACCTATCTCTTTTCTCTCTCTGCCTTAAGGGCCCACCACACCGAGCCTACCTCCTGGCCTCACCCTGCCCCACCTGGACGTCCCTGATCACCTGCCCGTGCCTGCCCTGGCCCCCAGCTCGAGCACGTGAAGGAGGAGGGAAAGGTGGCCGAGCCACCTTTTCCATCTACCCCACCTCCCCACGGCATCTCCCTCTCCTCTCTGCTATCTACCACCTCTCCCGTCTCTCCTCTGCCTCTCCAGATCTGGCCGAGGCGCCCTGGCCTCCTCCCTTCTTCTCCACCGCCGCCAGCTACCCCAACGCCGGCCACCGTCGGCATCACGCTACCACACCATAGCAGCAGGAGGGCGAGGAGTCTGGACGTTGGGGAAGACCGAGACGACCACCTGCACCGCCCCTGTACCCACGGACGTGAAGGAGGAGCCCCAGGAGCGCTGGATCCCCGCGTGGCCGACGAGAAACCCTAGCTCCAGATCGTCTGCCTCGTCGCCGATCGACCGCTCCCCTGCCCGATCCGACGCCACCGACAGCCCCGCAGTGAGCTCTTCTCTCTCCTGGACATGGTCCGCCTCTCTGTAACCCCCTAGCCTCGCTGGACTTTGCGTCGAACAGCCTCCGCGCGTCGGAGTGCACGGGCGTCTGCACGCTCGCGCTCCACGTAGCGCCCTATCTAGGCCTCGCCCATCTCCCTGACAACAACGCCAGCCCACCGCAGCGGTAGCCGCCTACGCGCGCGCACGCCAGGTCCGGAGTTCGATCCCGCGCGCCGTGCACCGCGCCCTGCGAGCACCGATCTATCCGCAGAGAATATCCACAGTGCGGCGACCCCTTTTTGCACTTAACCCCCTACAGCTCTTTCGGCTAAACCCGCGGTCCGCAGACCCCACCAGTCAGCCGCGCCAGCGCTTTTGCAGAAAAACCCCCGGCCTTTTCCCGTCCGTAACCCGCGCTCCAGCCTCGGCCCTACATGTCAGTCTCTGTTCCACTCGCCGCTGGCGTGTGGGTCAGCAAAGCCCCAGGCCCCACCTGTCATACTCAGTGGCTGGCAGCAGCCGCGGTGAGTAAAGCTTTTCTACGCGTGTGGCCCCACTCCGTTTGACCCCACCCGTCAGTGTCTAGGGCTAGGACAAGCTGAGTAATAAAATGTTTTCTGTTTCTGTCTTAATTTAAATCTTTTTCAAATTAATTTAAATTCAAAAATTTAAATCTGTTTCAATATAACTTTTCAAATATAATTCCAAACAATACAAATAATATATGTTTTCAAATCAGAAAAATGTGAGGAATTCAAATATGGCCTTCAAAATATATTTTGAACACTTTAATTTCCAAGTTAATTAAAATTACAAGAAAATGCCCTCTCTCCTTAATTAATTAATAACTTTTGATTTATAACTCCAAATTTAACAAATAATATGTCTAAAATGATTAGCTCGACGAGTCCTTTCTGTTTATGCACTCCATGTTTTGAATTGCAGCATGCATCATATAAATATATTGTTTACAGCAACTAATATGAGGATAAAATGGGGCCAAAACTCAATAAAATGATTTATTCTTGTATTCCACACCTCACCCAGGCCATGCTACTTTATTGCCATGCAAATTGTGCATCATTCATCATGGCATGATTGTTTGCTTGATGCATTTTATTCATATACTTGCGCACTTTATTTATGTTGGCCCTTGTTTGTTTGGTTCTTCTTCGAATAGACGCTGAGCAGGGGATATATCAAGATACCCAGGAGCACTACCCAGATCCTTCTCTCCCTTCAACTGAGCTGCCAGGCAAGCACTACCACATGCTTGCATACATATAGTACCTATTGCCTCTATCTTATTCTTGCATCATTGAGTCGCGATTGCATCAAATTGAATCCCAAGTATTGCATAGCCTTTACTTTTAAACCCCACCGAAGCTTGTCCTCCATCCCATGAGCCATTACTACATGAGTTGTTTGAGCCATGCGAGTCGTAGAACATCATGTGTAGGGTATGTGAGTGTCTGATGGATAACGAGGTACCTAAACAACTTAACCTGAGTAGTAGGATAACTAATGATAGTGGCATGGGTGAGCCATATTCGCTATTTGGTTTTTCAGGCTCACTTGTGTCCCGTAGGACCCCGAGTACTTGATTCCTGTTCCTTGAATATTCGCGCTATCCACATCCGGGAGGCTTATGACCCCCCCTGAGCCAGAGCTTGATTCATTCTTATTTCTTGGGGCCACAAACTAGTTTGAGGTTTTATTTACTATCCTGTACTTATGCCATGCTTTACTGCTTTATTTAAATTGTGTGAGGTACTGCACACTGTACTGTTTAGGAAAGCAGAGTGTTTTCACGGTATCGACAAGCCCAGTCACATTTTCGGGTTCCCAGTCGTTTACAGCCATTGGCGCAAACCTTGAGTCCGTCTCGGAGTCGGCCAACTTCGTCGCAGGTAGCTTAATGGGGTGCCCCCCTGAAATATTTCTGAATCCTGTGATCGCTTTGTCGTGAATGCCTCGTTGGGTTTTGATTTGGTTTTTCCGAGGTTGATCGAGTGTGTGTTGCTATTTGTGCACCCCTGCAGGGTAAAACTTTCTGAAAGCCGTGTCCGCGGTTATGGACGACTTGGAGCACAGTTTCTCGATCATAGACAAGCATAACTAAAGTACCGCTTTTAATTTGACTAAGTACCTGACTAGTAAATAGTGCAACACTCATGGAATGGTTAATAAAACTGCCAACGGATGGGGGGTTGTTCGTTCGCTTCCTCGTCGGTAAGCGAGGAGGAGGATGGATCTGTTAATATTACCATTATAACTGTTGTTTTTTTAATTCACGGACATCCGTCTATCTATGGTTAGGCGGATGGTTAGCGAGTATCTATAGAATTGTTAGGGTTTATCTTTTGCTGCAATTGCGTCACCCCAGGTTGTGTCCCCTTTAGAGGCATAAAGACTTGCTGAGTACCCCTAGGGTCTCACACGATAAATTGTTTGATTCAGATGAACAGGCAAACTCGCAAGATGGATACTGGGTGGAGGAGACGGACGATGTGGGAAATGATCATTCGGTGTAGAGATTCCGGGAACGGGGATCCGTGAGATCTGTGGGCGGGATGTGCTTATTTATGGGGCATCTTATGCCGATTTGCTTCTTATCCGTACTCGGATTTTGTCTTCCGCTTCCGCCTGATACTCTGATGTTTGATGTATGAGGAGATATCCTAAACTATTATATCTATCTAGGATATTTGGATCTTGCCGTATGGCGTTGCTATATTTCCTTTCTTTTTAGATGGAATGGCTCTGATGTACTGTTGTATGGTGGCTTGCATACATACTCATTTGTGTATGTAGTTGATCCCTTCGCCTGCCGATTACGCCGCCCGTTCTTGTCCCGATGATTGGAAATGGTTAGGACGGCCGAAAGGTCTACCTGTGAGTGGCATTTGGGCCCCACCGTACTATTTTAACCATTTCCGCTCATCCAGGCTTGTAACTAGGAGCGTAATTCACCGAGGTAGTTACATGCAGCTACATTGAAGAGACTTTAATTAGCTAGCTAGTCTGGCCCGCCAATACATTCTTTAGTGTACTCCTCAATACTAGTATTGTGTTGCACATGCCTTGCAACTCAGATAGTAGTACTAGTAGAATGACATATCATCACAATATAAAATTGCACAATAATATGTAAAGCACAAAAGTGTATGGCAGGTGGTTTGTAATATCCTGTTGATGCTAAAATTTCCATAATTTCCAAAGATAATATAGTCAAGTACATACGAGTAACCAAATTGATTACGATAAGACATAGTACCGATACAAGGACATGTTTCAAAGGAGAGAGACCAAGAAGTTGAAAGCTGATGAATTCAGACAACCAAACAAAATAAATAGTTCAATAGGGCCGAGAACTATTTCTCTAATTGTAGTACCAAGTATTATATGCGGATTGCATCAGTACATACTATGGAAACTATTCTTGTTTCTTAGTCAAACATGAGGCTGGTTCTAATCGAGGGTGTTCGTGAAGGTTTGGATGAACCAAAGCGTATGCTTCACCGTTCCTGCCCAGAAGTGAGGGTTACTAATTCCCTCCAAGACATTGACTTCAGAATTAACACTGCAGTCTTTACCACTCAGACCGAAGCGGCACAATTCAGGTTGCCACTGTTTGGAAAGTGTTGTTGAAGTTGGTAAGATGTAGACACAGTTTCTTCTCGTCAGAGAACCTAAGGCAAGATCTGCACCGCCTACATGCATGATAATAGGATATTTCACTCAAAGTAAAAGAGAATATGGTCCAAGGTCAGCAATCCTTTCCCATCGATTATCTTGATCAACCTGACTAGTGTTCATTGAGAACACCAAGCATCCGAACCTGGAAGTATAAGTGGAGATAGTGTGACCGCAGTGTAAAACACGAGGATGAGAAACACCAGTATGATGGTGGCAATGACAAGTAAGAAAATTGGGATCATAAGAAGCATCAAGCGTATATATATATATATATGAAGAATGCTGGAACCATCTGTAGATCTTGCTAACTACCAAAAACCAAAAAAAGTAGTCATGCTCGTCACTAGTAGTATTAAGTAATGCATCCACCAAGTCATCCGCAGTAGCAGTTCGCGCCAAGACCAGAGCAGGACCTTGAAAAAGGTAGAACGTGTTAACTTAAGGTTTCAGCAGCATGATATAGTGAATCCTACTGAAAAATTTCCTTCCAATTGAACTGCATGCAAAGTAGCTCGAACATATGAAAAATAACTACAGACTATAATCCTACAAAGAAAACAAAACATTATATAATAGGGAAATACCCAAAAGAACGGGCTCGTGTTTTTTTAATCAAGACGGGCATTTTTGCCTCGTTTTATTTAAAAAAGGCAAAGATAATTGATCGGTTCATTTGCAAGGGAACTTGCCAAAAACCCGTGCAAATGCAGAAAACCATTGAACAAAATCTTTTTAGGAGCTTCAAGTATATCTTAAATTCCTATCGAATGAATTAAAGACATCCAAAAAAATCTACATAATTCATTCGGAAGAATCAAACGACTGCTATAAGAATTAATCCTACGAAAATCCTATGATTCATACAATTCATAGAGTCTAAAATAACTAATCGTATTTTCATTTCAACGAAACATTACCGAAGTCAATTCAGTAAAATAGCTTACCAGGATGCGGAGGATCCCAAACATAAACGGTGCCATACAGAGCTGTGGATAACACCAGTCCGTCATGGGTAATTCCATCATTGTAACTGTAAGGTCTCAAGGTGTGGTTAAGAGGAATTGGAAGGACTATCCATCCATCATCACCACCCTGAAGGACAACAATTCTAATATCGAAGGCTGCAACAAGTGAGAAATCTTTATATCTCCCAGTAGCCGTGGGAACTTGGAAAATAGAAATTATGCATTATAGTTGCATGATTATTATCCAACAAGAACGTTGTTGGATGGTCGGTTGCTTGGCACGACAATGCTGGGCGAGGAATATTGCAATGAGTGTACATGTTGCGAAGCTCTAGCTTGCCTCTGAACCCAGCCGTTGCAATCCAATCTCCATTGGCGCCTACCCATTGCCCAGAACTATAGCCTGGTACCATAGCATCGGATGAGAACCTGTCTAGTGGCGACAACTTGCACGGGACACTATCAATTTTGAAGTAATGCAATAAATCTGGCTATCCCTTTGTCGGGGGAATGAAGAACACATGGGAGGCCAAATGGAAGTGAAGCATCCAATGTTGCACTAGCTGTCATAGATTCAAGAAAAAGTTTGGACAAACCGATTAGGCTGGAGGCAGTCATGATGTCGCATATGGTTATGAGTTTTCAAAAGGGAACTCGGAAAACATGTCGTGAAATAGCTCAGAATCATTCTTACTAATCTTGCTCGCTCACGCCATCGCAAGGCAGCGTCTGTATTTTATTGATTAGGGTTTTGGAAGAGAGGTGGAATCAATGATGGCAACTCTCTGGGTGAGACACGGAAGAGAATATGAAAGCGGCATATGGCGGCAGTGGCAGCGCATGGTGTGGAAGGGGAAATGCTGGGAAGAGAGGGGGATAGGGGGTTAACCGCACTAGAGAGGGCTGGGGAATAGGAAAGGGGGAAAATGCTGGATTAATCAACAGTAGCGTGTGCTCCTCTTAGCTGCATTTCTAGGAGACAGTGACCCACCGAAAACCTACTCCATACTAATACTAGTAGACGTCTAGATGGTTGGGTTAGTTAATTTGGATGTGGGTTCTACTCTTCGGAGGAGACTGGCCTGACTCCCTAATACTCCCTCCATTTGGAAATATAAAGATGTTTTAGATTAGTGAGCTAATGAATATATACACCTTTTAGTGTGTAGTAGGTTCAAATGAATCAACATACTAAAAGGTGTCTAGATACATTTACTTCACAAACCTAAAACATCTTAGGGCATGTTTGATTCAAAGGATTTTCAAAAGAATTCTATAGAATTTCTATTCATAGGAATTTTTCCAATACGGTGTCTTTGTTTCAAAGGAATAAATCCTTCAAAATTCCTATGCATAGCTTTCCTACACTCTCAATCCTATAGGATTTATAACAAGAGGTGAGACCTCTTGGAAAAATTCCTTTGTGTCTATGACAACTATGACATGCACGTAAACCCTATAAAATTTCCTGTGTTTTTCCTATGGTTCAATCAAACAACTTATCTTACCGGTTCCTGCATTTTTCATTCCTATAGGATTCTAAGTGTCATGCCATTCTATTCCTACATTTTTCCTATTCCTGTCTTACAAATCCTTTGAATCAAACAAGCCCTTATATTTCCAAACGGAGGGAGTAGTACTAGAAGGCTGGGTTATGAGTAGTAATTCGGAAGTCCGAGCTCTGTATTTTCTGTTCACTCCAACATAACCTCTTGTTTTCCTACGATTCAAACACATACTTGATCCAAATTCCTATATTTTTCTGTTCCTATAGGATTCAATAGGTCATGCAACTCCAATACTACGAATTTCCTATTCCTGTGTTTTGATATTCCTGCAAATAAAACGAGCCCTTAATTCTTGAAAATTTTGGGAACTTGCTCTAGTGAAATGAGAGAATATTCTAGAACAATGGAGAAGTGTATTTGAGGTTTGTGCATAAAGTTCATTGTTCTAACGACTATTAATAGAATATTCTAGACCCTAGAATGGAAAAGAAGATCCAACGGTTAACAATGTCGGGATTTGCCAATCTTTGAACTAACAGTCAGTGTTCAAAGTTCTTCGTACACTATATAGTTGTAAGATGTAAGATAAAATAAGAAAAGTGAGACCTGGTTAATTTATGGGACAACACAAAGCATCGTTGTTTACAGAGAAGTGTTGGGAATATGCCATAGAGGCAATCATGTATTATGATATTTCCCATTGTATTCATAAAGTTATTAAGTTGTCCTTGTATGAGTATCTAATGTATATCATTGAATATGTGATTAAGTTGTGGAACTATACACTCATGTTGTTCAGACTAAATATCTTTGGAACTATACCAATGTGAAAGTCGGTTGATGTCTCGGTTCCACTTTTCATGGGAATTGTGATGCTATTCCGACTTACACAAATTCGGCTAAAGAGTTTAGTGAGTCGGATTGACCCATATTGAGGTACAACGAACAAGTTGTCATTTGTATATCTAAATCTATGTAATCCTTAGACCTGAGGTTGTTGCACAGCCTGAGTTGAGGATCACCGGCTTAGGTTCTATCAAACGCTGATCCGTAACTAGGCAGTTATAAAGGCAGAGTTCGGGTCGACTGAGAATCAAGTTGTGTGATGTGAATAAACAATATGGGATTTTGCCCCTCCACTTGGAGAGATATTCTCTGGGCCCTCTCAGATGATAAGATTTGGAAAGCATGTCCATGCACGACTCAATTAAGTATTAACCGATGCGATCGACTAAGAGTTAGTTGGATGAATCACTTACCTCGGATCGAGAAGAAAGTCGGTCTATTTAAGGGATGACAATTATTTGCCTATAGTCTGCCAACGTATATCGTGAGGCAAAAGGGACTCATACGTAAGTCGCATTGGAAAGGCATGTCATCATGACTCTTTGGGACTTGGAAGTCAGCATGTTCTACTAGGAGCTGCTACCGACTGATCAACTGAGATTTGGACTCCAATCGTGTCGATGTCACCATAAGCCCGTGGGGTCACACACTTCAGAGAGGGAGCAAGTTCGGATTGGATCTGAACCAGAAATCTAGTTGGGTTGGACCTGAGCCGGATTTTGGACTAAGTCAGTGAGTCATACTCACGGTGACTAATATGGGCTTTTGTGAATGGGCCAGAAGTGAGTGGATCCGACTTTCACTCCCTATATATAGTGGGGCACAGAAACCCATGAGGGTTAATGATGAGGTCATTCCATGCATTGGAAACCCTAGCTCCACAATAGTCCTGCTGCCGTAACGAACCTAGCAGTGCACCATCGACACTCCTCCTTGTACGTGTGGATACCAGCAGCGGTGATGTATGATCAGCACCACGATGATTGTGATCGGATCAGATCATGAGGACTGCACTACATCAACTGACGTGCTTCATCAGTGATCCACAACCGCGCGTCTAGTGGTAATCCTCGTGGCCTTCTATCTCAGCTAGATCTTGGTATCACCACGTTAGTGGAAAACGTTTTGTTTTATCTCTACGTGGCCCAACAGTGGTATCAGAGTGTTAGCTTCTGGTTTTAGGCTCGAGATCTCGCATATGTGATATGCGGTTGGCTATATATTGGATATATGCATTGTTTTGGTGGTCCATCTATGAGATAGATTGGTTTTGTACGAGGTTGATTGGATCAACTATACTCGGGGAATGGTAGATCTAATTTGCGTGATCACACTGCTGAGGTTGTGGAACGATATACCCCTACCGGTCGGATTCTGCCATCGGGTTAGACTATGACACGTAAATCTAGAAGCGGTGATTGAATATCAAAAGAGTTTGATCGAATCGGAACAATGGTCAGAATCCATGTCCGGATTGTAGATGAGATCTACATTTTCAGAAAAAATGGGACCGCCGGCTTCACCCTGTCATAGTGTGTTAGATGTCGTTGAGAGTTTCACAATGTTGGTAGATAGCGTATCTATGCATAACTTGTTTTTGTAGGAAGTTGTGAATAGTATGGTTCATGTGCATATGATGTATGTGTGTAATCCATATGTGATATGTGAATCATAGTTTTGTTAGGCGGCTGAAGCCTAGGCACTGTAATTTTATTGTACAACGACCTGCGTGTCGGATTCTCTATGTAATTTACCTTAGTAAGCTAGTGTAGCTGTTTGGAGAACCCGGATGGCATGCAAGTCGATGTACAAGTCGGCAACATGGAGTAAGACGACAAGTGACAAGAATTGGCACGAGTCGGATTATAGGCTTTGTGGATATGGAGATCGCCGTGAAGAGAGTCATACCATTTCACATTATATTTGCTTTATTATGTGTTATTTATATGTATCTGTTCTACCTCTATTAGATAGTCCGTAAAATCTAATCCCTCCAAGAACGTCTATTCGGTTTTCCCGCAAGTGTTTACACCATCACAAGTCGGACATTTTTGGTAGTGGGCTCATAAAATTGAGGTGCTTCCATTCTTTCCGACTAGGTGGGTTCGAGTCAGACTCTTACAACATAAACACTCGGTAAGATAGACGGGTCTATCACAACGGTAGTGTGACTCGGGGAAAAGTCGGACTGGAACCAGGGCATGAGATGCGACTCGACCAACATGAGTCGTATGAGATACAATTGACAAGTAGTTGTCTACCTAGATCACTTGGCGGCTAGCGGTGATGCTAAAGCTCACTAGCCGACTTTTTTATTTAGGATCCCACATCACTAAGTAACCATCGGAGGGGTGTTGGTTCTAGTGGGAGCATAAATATTAAAGTGTTTAATGTGCTTGTTCTTTTATGAATACATGTATTAAGTATTTTGAATATTTTCTGTTGTATATCATAGCACCAAGTAACAGTCACCCTCAGATATCAGGTTTTGCTTTGAGAACCATTCTTGAGAAAGATAAACTGGATGACACTAATTTTACCAACTGGTATCAAAATCTGAGAATTGTTCTCAAACAAGAGGGACCATGTCCTAGACAACCCACTTCCAGATGAGCCGGATGAGAATACGACGGTCGCTGCCACCAATGCCTACCATCGGGCTAAGGATGATTCCACGGATATTAGCTGTCTTATGCTTGATCACATGGAACTAGACTTGCAGAAGTAGTTCGAGAATATTGAGGCCTACGATATGACCGAAAGCCTTAAAAGTATGTTCTAGGCTTAGTCAAACACCGAGAGGTATCAAGTCTCTCAGGCTTTGCTGAGTTGCAAGCTTAAGGATGGTGATCCACTAAGTTCGCATGTGATCAAAATGGTTGGTTAGGTGTAGTTTCTGGAGAGGCCTGGCTACCCCATTAGCGAAGAGTTTGCTAGGGATATAATTCTGAACTCTCTTCCTAGTGTGTATGGTCAGTTCATTTTGAACTACCACATGCATGGTATGGATAAGAAGCTCACTGATATGGATGGGATGCTCAAGCAGGCAGAAGCAGATCTCAAGAAACACGCCAGTCAATTGTTCATGGTGCAGAATAAGGATAAGTTCAAGAAAATTTCTTGGACTAAGAAGAAGGCTAAGTCGGGAGGCAAGGCTTAGGACCCAGTCCCAAGCGCTTCCTCAGGGACTAAGCCATCTCCTTCAACCAGATCCACTTGCTTCTATTGCAAGGCAGATGGCCACTGGAGGAGGAACTACAACAAGTATTTGGCCGACAAAGCCAAGAGTGGAGGTATGACTTCTGACTCAGGTAACTTTGTTTGCAATGTTATAGACATTTATCTTGATTATGTACCTAATAGTTCTTGGGTATATGTTACCGGATCAGTTATTCACATCCGCAACTCATTGCAGGTACTGGTAAGAACTAGGAGCATATCAATAGGAAAGGTTGATATTTGAGTCGGCAACAAAGCGAGAGTAGCTCCGTTGGAAGTCGGCACTATGCAACTTCATTTACCTTCCGAATTCATTATGGAACTGAATAATTGTTATTATGTTCTAGTGCTTAGTCGAAACATTATTTCTGCTTCATGTTTGATGAGGCAAGGCTATGAGTCGCATATCAAGAATAATGGTTGTTCTTTGTATTTGAATAATATGTTTCATGGCTTTGCACTTTTCTAGGACACGTTGTTTATTTTGAATCTTTATGGTTAGTCGGTTTATAACATAAATGTTAAAAGGTTGAAACCAAATGATCTTAATATGACTTACTTTTGGCACTGTAAGCTTGGTCATATAAGTTGGAAACGCATGAAGAAGCTCCATGATGATGGACTGCTAACTTCGTTCGACTTGCAGTCGTTCAAAACATGCGAATCTTGCCTACTCGACAAAATGACCAAGCCACGTTTTGCAAAGAGTTGTGAAAGGGCGTATGACTTGTTGGGACTAGTACATAGTGATGTATGTGGACCAATGAGCACAACAACCAGGGGTGGTTATGAGTACTTCATCTTCACTGATGATTTCAGTAGGTATGGATATATCTACTTGATGAAACATAAATCGGAAGCCTTTGAAAAGTTCAAAGAATTCCAGAATGAAGTACAAAATCAAATCGGCAAGAAAATAAAGTTTCTTCGGTCCGACCGAGGGGGCAAGTACATGAGCCATGAGTTTGATGACCATCTAAAAGGTTGCGGAATAGTTCCTCAACTTACTCCATCAGGAACTCCATTGAGGAACAATGTGTCAAAAATGTGGAACCAGACCTTGGTGGACATGGTACGATCAATGATGATTCAGACAGATCTGCCTTTGTCATTTTGGGATTATTGTCTAGAAACTAGAATGTTCACACTAAACAGAGTACCATCAAAGTCAAAGACACCGCATGAGATGTGGACAAGCAAAAAGTCGAGTTTGTCTTTTCTTAAGATTTGGGGTTTTGAAGCATTTGTCAAGCGACTTCAGTCAGACAAGCTTACGACCAAGTCAGATAAGTGTATTTTAGTGGGGTATCCAAGGGAAACCTTGGGATACTACTTCTACAACCGAGAAGAGGGCAAAGTGTTTGTCGCTCGGAATGGTGTCTTCCTTGAAAAAGAGTTTCTCAGTCGGGGAGTTAGTGGGAGCACGGTGCAACTCGAAGAAATTTGAGAGGAACCAGCTAGTAGCTGAAGGTAATAAGCCCGAGATTCAATAATAAAGTGGTTATTATCTTATTCCTTGTTTATGATAAATGTTTATTTTGTATTCTATAATTGTATTAATACGGAAACATTAATACATGTGTGTTTAATAAACAAAAATAAAGTTCCTAGTTATGCCTCTCTTATAAACTAGCCTGTTGATTAACAAGATAATCGAAGGTTTCTTGATCATGGACATTGGATGTTGTTAATAATGAGGTCACAACATTATTGGAATGATGTGATTAAAATTCATCCAAAGTATAGCATTACAATCTGTAAGATCCCTCCTTATTAAAGGAAAAGATCCCTGTGATTGCAATGCTAGTCCCTGGATCAATGCTAGCATCCACAGTTTAAGATGAAGTACACAGATACAAAGGTCGTTTTATTACAGTCATTCCAGAGAGAAAACACAGTCTTTTACAACTCATGGCCAAAGGCCTAATACAAGAGTTTATGGAGTAAGTAAATAAATATAAGTCTTCATCTTCATGTGCCACAGGCAAGCATGTTGAGTGTAGACTCATGACTCCTAATCATCATCGGAGTAACCTGCAACATTACAAGTTACAGCCAGAGGGTCAATACTTTGGAATAGTATTGGCAAGTGATACCTTAGTATATTTTAAGTGGACTATAATACTATATGCATTTGGCTGGTGGAGTTTAGGCTTGCTTTGCTCAAAATAGATTTTTCCCTAACTTTTGAAAATACTAAGTTTTTGTAAGGCACAAAACACCCAAGGCATCTACCAATCAAAGACTGAAGATCCACTCAGGGCATCTACCAATCAAGGACTGAAGATCCTTTTAACCCTTGTTCACCCACAAGTTTTATTTAGAAATTGGAGTGATGAGATTCTTGAAGTTTCCATGTCTTGATGCTCAAATTGTCCTTTACCAGGGACATGGCTAAGTACTTAGGTTTTACACTCTGCAGAGGTGGTGCACTTTCCCCACAAGACTTGGTTTCCCAAGACAAGATCCTTCAGTAGCCTTTCCTTAGTCAAATGGACGCGCTCCAACCTATCTTCCCAACTACCACCCACTGTCCAAGAGACTAAGTTCCAGCATCCTAAGATCATGGCAGAGCCCATATTGCCAAGTGGTTGCACTTGAAGCTTCTCAACATTTGACATCTCAAATCTCTTTGTTCCTGGGTGGCCATCCACAAGTGAGATACACAAGCCAAGTCCATGGCCTTGTGAACCACTCAACATTAACCATTCCTTCCATTCCACCCAGGTGATTCATTAACTTAGTTGTTTTGTTAAAATAAAACACAAGTCCAAAGACTTAGAATAATTTTTCATAGTGCAAATATATAAACCACCCTTGTTTTCTAGTAGCTAGGCTAAGCTTGGTAGTATTAGGAATCTTGACTTAGGTAATTTTCACTAAGGTTTCACCTAATAGGATTTCCCTTAGCACAGTTTATACTTAGCAAAAATCCATGCAAGTCCTATACTTAAAAAAAATAATACTAGTGCATGGATAAAATATAGGAATGGAATATTCATGAAGATATCACTTGCCTTGGTAGTGTGGAGAGTAGCACTCGTCACAATCACAATCGCTAGCAAAATCTACACACAAAGTTATAGCACACAATTACACACAAGTATATACAAACAAAATATTATGAATGCATGCATGCATGAATCTATCAAGTGGTGATTTTTGAAAATTCTACCAAGCAAGTGCAAGATTACAGAAACTAAACAAGTCACAAAGTATTCAACTAAACAAAATTAATCCTAAAACAATTTACTAAACTTAAACTATTCTCAAAAGGCCTCAAACAAGTTTCTGCAATTTAAGCCAAACTAATGGTTACTATTTGCTAAACAAAAAGGATAGGCAGAAAGGTCTTGTTTTACTGAATCCAACGGTATAAAGTTTGCAAAATTCTAACGTGGAATTCAAAAGATATAGGCATTTGAAATCTGGATCAAAATCTGTTTTAAATTCTATTTTCAGATCAGCTCCTAGCCACGTGTCAAGTCCTTATTTGCCCGTACCGGTTCGCGCGGATCAGTCGCTGTGGAGTGTTAGATCTAAAGTGGATCGTGCGGTCCAGAGGACATACCTCTTCGGTGTTAAGTGAACTAATCGTGAGCGCCAGATCCAGATCGAATGGTCCTGATCTAATTAACCACAAAGTGGCGGCGCTGCGGTGGCTAGCGGCGGCGGAACGGTCGGTCGACGACGTAGGCGACGCTACAGGGGGTGAGTGAGAAAGAGGAGTAGCTCACCGGGCTCAGGGGGTCACGGTGATGCTCGTTGTACTCGCGGTTGGTCAAGGGGCGCTCGGGTTCAGCCGCGATTCCTCGCCGGAGTGGAGGACAGCGTCGGTGCGTCGGGTGGTCGTCGTGGACGTCGCTGTGAATCACCCCAAGGCAAGGCAAAGACACGGTTAGATTCACAGAGTCGAGACAGAGTCGTGTGCGTGAACTAGAAGGCGCGGGGCGGTCGGGTCTTACCACTAGGGTTCGCCGGAGTTGCTGCAGAAGACGGTGGCGGCCAGTCGACGATGTTGCCGGAGCTACGGTTCATGCGAGGGCAAACGAAGGGTGTTAAAAGAAGCACAGAGGCTCACTGAACCAGATAGCAAGAACGAGAGGCCGAGGGGAGCTCATAACTCACCGGAATTCGCCGGCGCAGTCGTCGGAGACGGCGGGGCTACAGAGAGTAATACACGCAGCCTGGTGGCGTTCTGGGTTCGGGGTTTGAGGGAGAAGAGAGAGGGGGCAGCGGGGGTTCATATAGCCTGGTCACGAGCGAGAATTACTCGGCCATTGAATCGAATTAACGCCGCGAATTAAACACAGAAACGCCCGCGTTGATTTGGGGATGAACTGGTCGTGCGGGTGGAGACGATGTTGACGTGGAGGAGGCCCGCCTGTCAGCGAAGTGCGCGGAGTGGAAGTGGGGCCTGGCTGTCAGCATCTGTTTGCGTGTGCTCGCGCGTGAGAGAAGAAAAAGAAAACCCCGGGTGGGCTTGCTGGGCTTGATTCGAAGCTGGGCCAGAACTCTGCCGCGCGGCCTTTTTCTTTTGAGAAAACCTTTTCTTTTTCTAATTCCATTTTCTGAATTGATTTTGATATGAATACAAATCCTTTTTGAATTCAAACCAATTTGGGAATTTTTGCAGGGTTCTGTGGGTTCAAAGATTTGAAATAAACCAAGTGGTTACCTTGCAAGGGCTTGGTCAAGCTTGGACTTTGAAATAAACAGAGGCTTTGCTCTAGTTTGCAAATGTTTGAAATAGGGTTTAGAAAATATTTCTAAATTGGAAACTTGGTTTTAAATGCTACTCCTAATCTTTCCAACCATGGAGGCAAGCAAACAAGTTCATAGACAATCAAATCTCAAAGGGTGATGGCCAATTGAGATAAATTGCCCACATGAAATCATAGCCAAAGTTTATGCTTCTAAATGATTTTGAGAAAAACCCTAAATGGATGAATGATGCAAAGATGATATGAATGTGTGTTGAAACATGATTTTTAGGGATGTTACACAATCAAAGTCATTGTTTTTATATTGCTATAACATCATACAAAGTAATACTAGTCCTTAGACCATGAGATCATGGAAATCACTAACACTTGAAGACTATCTTGATAACATCAAACGTCACACCATAACAGGGTGACTATAAAGGTGGGTTTAGTTTTTCGAAGGTGTTATGTAGAGGCTCATGGATCAAGAGTGGAATTTTTCCATCCCGATGACAAATAGATATACTCTGGACCCTCTCGGTGATATCACAATAACAAGCTTACAAGAAAGTGATGTGATCACTAGAATGTTATATCACGGGAACGAGAAATGAGTACATGTCGGTAACAAGATAAAACTAGCTATGGAGATACCAATGATCGAATCTCGGACATGTAATATATCGCGAGACAAAGGGATTAGTTTACCAGCGTAAAAGGTTCTCACGGTCACTAGAAGTCATTGTTGAATGTGTGGGAGTCAGTATGGATCTCGAGGTCCCGCTTCAGATTATTGATCCAAGAGGGGTCTCGATCATGTACGCATTATTAGGTGACACACTTAAGAGACACCAACACCATTTGGAACAAATATGTTCTAGACGAAAGAATTACAAAGCGCAGGAATTATTTCACTAGACACCGAAATTGTTTCGGCTGAAATTGCTGAAATTGTTTCTGCATGTGAAAATGAATACTTGCAAGGGGTTTTATGTCAATGTTTGTTAATTAATGTAATTGACAAAATTATGAAGAAATAAATAAAAGGAGTTTTATTTAAAGAGAGATTACATTAAATTTGGTTGAAATTTAATGGGAATTTGAGTGGGTTTTTGAGTGGGCATATGGAGGGACTTTTTGGTAAGTGAGAGCTCCACCCACACGAATGGAGGAAGGGGTGGGGGCAGCCACCATGGCTGCCGTCCACACCCCTTTGGGTGCCCCCTCCTCCTATAAAAGCCCCTACTCCCTCTCTCACACTCACACCTCCTCGTGAAGGATCTCTCTCCCCCTCTAGTGTATACCCCATGGTCTCGGACTAGCGAGTTACATGTTCTTGGTGGATTTTTGTTTGGAAAGAGTTGTTGCATCCGTTGCATCGCTGGAGCGAGGAGGTGGAGGTTGTTTGGTGGCTTGAACATGTGTGCGAGCACGGATACACTGGTAATTTGCGGCGATGGACTTCTTCTCGATCTTGAGATCGGCAAGCGTTCATCTACATCATCCACGAGTACAACCTCGTTAAACTTTATCAGTCTACAAGGGTATGTTATCTATGGATGTATATCCACCCGTTGCTTGTATCTAGTAGATAGATCTTGGTACTTAGTTATTCCCCTTGTAGGAAATTTTTTGTTTTCTATGTTGTGAACCCTATAGTGGTATCAGAGCCGGATCTATGCATAGATGCTTTGCACGGATAGTACACATACGAGTATGTCGGCAATGATGATCATATTATTGCTTCTTGCTTGTACTTTGGATATTGGTGGAATAGTGGGATGAAGCGGCACAGACAAATTTTACATGTCCTCGCACATGAGACCTGTTCCACGCTTGACATGCAACTAGTTTTGCATAAGTGGCTAGCAGGTGTCTATCTCTCCTACTATAGTCAATATCTGATTTATAACAAGTTGTCAATATCTGATTTCCGTGTTAATAATTTGGTTCTATCTTCAAAATCCTTAAGCCACGTAAGACTTGCAATGGATAAATTAGAAGCGTCTAGTTTAGATTGTTGTTGTGCTGGTGTCATGATATGCTAATGTTATAAGTTGATGTATAGTTGATATTCTTATAACACACACCTAACGTATAAGTTCCATAGACCTTGGACTTACACACGAAGGAATGATAAAGATCATACCATGATGCACATGATAGTGATCAAGTGCAAGAACCATATCATTTCACTTTTTACATATGATGTTTGTTTGCATCTTATATTGCTTGTTTGGCGTTTTAGTAGCATTATAAGATGTTCACTCATTTAGATATCAAGATAAAAATGTGTTCTCCCTTAAGTATGCACCGATTATGTTTTGCTGCTTCAATACATCATGTGATGATCGGGTGTACTTGAATCCACGATCATATTTTGGGTGTAAGATAGTTTTACACACGCAAATACTAAGGTTCTTACTTGGCGAGCCTAGCATGTACAGTCATGGCCCTGGAACATGGACGTAAAGGTTAAGAATGAGTCATATAGTTGATATGATGCCCATTTAGATGCTCTTCTTTGAAGCTACACCGACTCAAGTGATGATCGGGCTTGGTGTAGTGGTTTTGGTTCATGTAATCACCAAAAATACACGAGGGATGTTGTTTTTGAGTGGGAGTTCATTTCTAATTTGTATAAGTTGAACTCAATTTATCATAAATTAAATCAAAATGAATTTGCATAATTTGTTGTAGTCATTGGCATTCGTTCACTACCTTATGCTCAGTTTTAATTGAGATAATAAAACTATAGAATTCTAGATATTTGCTTTACGAATCGGTATCATATTGTTTTAAGTGTCAATCTAAAGTTTAAAGTCCTATTGCGAACTTTCAGCAAACTCCATGAAATTTAATAATTATTATTAAATCGAGATTGACAATTACAGTGTTAGTCTCTAAAGTATCATGTTTGCCTCCATGATTCTTGATATTCAAATGTTGTTTTATATCGAGGTTATCTAGGAGCTAAAAGAATTATTTCAAAATCCATCATGTGTGACATATATTACGATATCTGAAACAATGGTTTGTTTGCAATATGATAGAGTATAATTCAGCAAAATATATGTTCTCATATTGGATGAGAATTTGCGAAGTTTGTGATGCTAGACATCATAATCCTCCAAAAGTGTTTTGTAAAGTAACATTATACTCGCGATTCAGTTTTATAAGCTATAATAGCTTGATCATGAAATTTTTCATGATAAGGATGAATAGAAGATGTAGGTAAAATGTTTACTACACTGAAATATTACTAAAGAATGGATTTTGAAAGAACACCAAACATTTTGATGATGGTGATCAACATCAAGTGCAAGTCCAAAGGTATTAGTATTTGACTATACACTCTTTGGACTATGCGTCATGTATATGGCGCCACAGTTGATGTTGATAGATTATTTTAAAAGCAAGAGGAAATGCTGAAAGAGAATCTATAAAATAGATGATATACATGTTATGGTTGTATTCATTGCTTATTAAACAATGTGGTTATTGGGCATTGGATACCGAATTGGTTGGCATGAAATGTCATACAGAACGATGCAATTCATGAACTACTATGGCCTAAGTAACTAGCAAGAGAATATGTGATGATGTTCATCAAAAACATACAAACCGTTGTTTGTATTTCTCGTTGACATCGAATCTTTCCTTAAAGATTTGTTATAATAATTGTTATTTAAATCAGGTATTATGAGAACAAATATTGTTCAAATAATTATTGTATTCCATATAAGATGGATGATATACAAATCTAGTTGGAAAAATCACTTTCATAAAATCTAATGCTAAAATGTCGCAAGACAAATGATTTAAAGATCACTTACGAAGTGACACCGTTGTTTAAATTATATTGGAAACAAAACATGAAGAAACTCCATGTTCATGGATTTTGGAGTATTTGATTTTGATCAAATGACGCTTGTGAGAATTTCCTCGGGATAATTAAAACTCCATTCATAGGCCAAAGAGGAATGGACCACTAACTTTTTGGACATTGTGCATGTTGATGTATATAGTCCATTATGTGTAGCCATGTGCGGTGGATATTTCAAATTCATATGCTTTCCCCAGAATTTTCAGTGAATATATCTTTATATTTACTTAATAAGGAAGATGGATGAAACATTTGAAAATTGTTCAAAGACTTTCAAGATGAATTGGAAAATCATTATAACAAGAAAATAAAGATTTTATGATTCGATCATAAAGGAGGATATTTGAGTTACATGTTTAGCAGAACACCTAAGATTTGAGGAATTGTTCCATGGATTTGCATTTCCTGATAAACCATAGGAATATGGTATATTCGAGAGATCAAATCGAACCTTGTTTGACATGGTAAGATCAAAGGTGTCATTTAGAAAACTGCCATTATGTTTTAAAGATTAAAGATTTAGAGACTACCTCTTTTACACTAAAAAGAGCACCATCATGATCCGTTGAAATGACACCATAAAGTTTATGGTTTGGGATAAAGGTTATGAAGTTTCTTGAGAAGGAATTTTCGCAAAAGTTAAGTGGGAGGACAATAGAAATTTGATAAGGTTAATGAACCTTAGCTATACGTGCTGAGGTGCGCAGCGCCAGAAATTTCCCGGAGGCAGCCACAATGCTCATGGCTCACGTACCTCAAAGGTTACGATCACGAAGGTCTAAGTTCCTATTGAACCGAGTAGGTCAGATAAACAATCAAATGCTATGATTTGAGAGTAAATCATTGTTTTTTAACAATGATGAACCGACTACATGCAAAGAAGCGATGATGGGCCCTGACTCCGTCAAATGGCTTGAATCCATAAAATCCGTGAAGTTCCATACATGTGAAATCAAGTTTTTTGAACTTGGAAGACCCTCCAGAAAGGTGTAAAAACCTATCGTCGTATTTAGATCTATAAAGAAATAGACCTAGATATTTCACATCTATGAAATAGTCGACATGCCATTAAATATTTTATAACAATGTTAAGGAGTTGACTATGAAAATTTTTGATCTTTTCATAGTGATATTTAGTCTGGACGGATTAATGTAGCAACCACAACATATAATTTTGTTATAAGGTAGCTGAATAAACAAAACACAAATTTTCTAATAGGATGGTTACCTAGGACGTGTACATGACACGGTCCAAAGGGTTTTTTTAATTCAAAGGATGCTTAAAAGGGCATACAAACTTCAATAGTTGAAGTGACCATTGCGGAGTTGGAATCTTCACCGTGATGAAACTGTTAAAGGAGTTTAATTTCATCGGAGACGATCAAGATGCTTGCATTTGCAAGAAATTAAGTGGGAGCACTGAGACTCATTTCCTATACATTGTGTGGAGGACATATTATTAATTGGAAATGATGTATCTTTTATTTACAAAGGTTAAGAATTTCATTTCGATGAAAGACTTAGGCAAAACCCGAATATTAAGCCCAAATCTCTATATGGATAGATTGTGGAACCCCCGGTAAGTGCTCGGGGTGTACCCATTATGCATACAACCATGATTCCCAAGATCAACACATCGTGGCGCATAACCAACTTAATACCAAAGTACACATCCATTACAATACCGATCATATAAAGTCTGACATAACAGTCATACAGAAGGGCCACGATGGGCATTCACATATTAGCATCGGAATACTTAAACGCAGAAGACCCGAGTCATGCCATAGCCCTACAGGTGCCTGACTCGGAGAACACCCTAGTTTGCATAGTTGTCATCGTAGTCTCCCACATCTTCCTCTTCCTGTTCATAAACTGGCCAGGTAGATAGCCAGGGACAAAGCAAGTGAGTACGTTGGAATGTACTCGCAAACCACCACGATACAACAATGTAGATAAGTATGCATTTGTCACAAAGCGGAAATGTCTAATTAACACCACTCATATGGGAATTGTTGTCCATAGATGGAGGTGTATGTATACTACGGAATATGGAGGGTAGTTGGGTAAATCTACCGGATGATAATCTTTCGACGAGTGAGGGAATACTAGGTTATGGGCCACCCATTGACTTTTTCCATGTCTGATGCACCCAAAGAGCTCCACCCTTCTTGCCGACCATACCATGGTCGCAAGACGTTTTTAAGAAAGGTTCTTATTTAAAAAAACTCAACACCGCTATGTACCAGCCATACCAATTTTCCATGACCGAGGACGTGGCTGTTCGAATAGTTTTCACCCTCTGCAGAGGTGGTACAGTTTAGCCACAAGATCTGATACATCCGCCGGGAATTTCCTGGTTCGTCATACCAAAGTATGCGGGTTACAGATAAACAGACAAGATCGTCCATGAGTTACTCCAACAGGATTCCTACCCATGGTTTATTCCTCCCAACACCGGGACATCTGGATCCATAGACCAGTCGGAGTGCTCCCGACTCCTCGAGAGATGGCACTTTCAATGGGAGGCCCATAGTATCGCCCGATCACTCACATGGGTGATTCTGCCTCCTCTAGTGTTGACCCTTTATGTAAAGGAGACCCGGTATTCAGAGGAGATGATCCCCTATAAATAGTGCGAGGTTTCCATATTGGGCGTAAACCTATTTCTAGTCACACCCCTTCCCATTTCAGGGTAGTGTGGCTATACGCATTAGTTGTTCTGGCAAGACTACATAGAACCAGGTGTGTTTCATAAACATTATTCAATCCCTTTTTAACAAATGTAGAAGAGTAAATTTTTTTATTATCTCAACCCTACTGGTAGGTCCAACCTCACCAGGGTTTTATAAAATAAAACATGTTTGAATAACAATAACAGGGTTTCTTCCCATCCTCTAGTTTTCAAGGGGTAATAGAGAGTAAGTACAAAAGAAACAGGTCTAAGGTAGGATGCCAAGAAGGTATCCCCATTGGTGTCGATTAGCAAGGATTGGGGGGAGCCAAACCAAATTGGCAAAATTATGAAGATCTCCAAGCATAGTACTTGAGACATTAATATAAACAATCTTTCATGGATGAAATAGTGTAGGCAAGGTAATGAACAATAATATGTCTTGCCTTGGTCAGCAAGTTGTCCCTGATCCTCCTATCCAAGATTCTCCCAAACACCTTCCTCGTAAACTTCCTCGTTCGTGTCCATCGTCGCAAAATAACAAAACAACAAACAAACACCATCCATCAACTAAGGCAAACAATAACTACCTGTATATTACAGAGGCAACAAATAGTACACCAAGGACACTTCTGTAGCTACTGAACATACCAAAACATAGCCACTGGAATTACTTAAAAAGCTCTAACTAAACTTTTATTATGATTTATTTAGTAAACACAAGATAATCACCCTATTTTATGTTTAGAAGTTTTTGTGGGATGAACAAGTGGTTCCAAACTATACTATTGGAAATATAATGGAAATACCAAACTAATCCAACTGGAATCATATTTTTAGCTATTGGGATTGATTTTAAATAATTAAAAGGTTTATAGAGGCTTGGATGGGATGATTTAATTTCCCAGAAAATCATAAAGTCTCCAAAAATTATGGTATGGTGGGTAATGGTTCTTCTACTCAGTACACACATCAGGGAGTTTGTCTTTCCCCAAAATATGATGTGCGCAAGATTCTAAAATTCTTAGAAAAAGTTTCTGTAATGAGCTTGGGATAATTACTACAAGTGTCAAACAGTTCAGAAACAAGTGATTCCAATTTTAATGGTTAGGTACTTCTGTTTACAAGGCCTACAAATTGGAATCCTTATTTTAGACAAGAAGAAAAATTGTTATGCATTTAAAATGATTAACAGGGTTATTTTGGGAGGAAAAATCCCATATAACAAATAGACCAGTTTTTGCTAAACTTCCAAAGCCATGTGTTAGGAAAAACCCTAAAGCAGTAGACAATATTGGGTTCATGCCAAAAAGATTATTATGGAATTTTTGGTGAATTAAAAGCTAGCAGCTACTTTCCTGGGAATTTCATTAGGGAAATAAAAAGAAAAAGTGCAAAGGGGCTGCGGCCAGGGTCATGTCCCGAGCAGGCTGGGCCGGCCCAAGTCCGGTGTAGGCTGCGCGGGAGCCGGGATTCAAATCCTGGCAGGGGTCCCTCTTGTTAGTGGATGGGTCTGGCAAAGGGGTACCAGCAAGCCTGGGCCGTTCGATCTAATGCAGATCTGACAGCTGGTGCTCGTCGTCTTTGAATAGACGCGGCACCGACGATGAAACCCTAGCGTCTATGGGAGGTGGTCGAGGTGGCTCACCTAGGGGCGATGATTGGCTAGGGACACGTTGGTTGGTTGTGGTTGACGACGGCGAGTAGAACGAGGGGTGGCAGAGGTAGTTCCTCCAGACGTGGCCATAGCGTGTTCGCGATGACGTGGTGCTCACGGGCTCCCCCTGCGACGTCCTCGTGGTGTTCCTAGACATAAACAAAGAGGGGGGGGGCTAGGTGTTCTCGATGACCACGAACACGGCTGTGAATGAATGCAGAGGAGGAGAGGGACAGAAGCATCAACAAACTCTATCCTTCTCCTTCGGTGCGATGGTGATGCGATGAGGGTGGCGAGCTAGGTGAAGCGGGAGGCCTTGCCTCCACTTTGGGGGTGAGTGGGGAGAGGGTGAGTGGAATGGGGCAGTAGGTGAGAGGAGAGGGGCTCGAGAGGGTTTTATGCCGAGGGTGCACGCCCATGGTGCACCATGTCCATGGCAGGTTCGGCTGCTGTCGTGGAGGCTCGGGAAGGGCTGAGCTGGGCGGTGGGGTGTTTCTGTGGGCGTGGTGACGTAGGTGTAATCGGTAAGTGGATGGGGCCCAGCATGCACGAAGAGGGGTGTGGCATGGTCGAGTGCGCGCGAGGTGCTCGGCATGGTCTCTAGTCGGCGCAAGGCTCGGGGAGGCTAGGGGAGGGACAAGAGGGGACATGACGGGGCTAGGGAGAGCGTGGCGGGGTTCTCCACTGCTGGCTGCGTTTGTTTTGCACCTTAGGAGGGAGTGGGCTGACGGGGGAGTTGTGTTGGCGCCGACGTGACCGCCACGGGTTGGGGGTAATTTGGAGGGCGGGGTGAGCAAGGGGATGTGCTAGGGAGCTGTCCGGGATGTTGGTGCTAGCCTGGATGGGCCCAGCCGCGAGAGAGGGGGCAGGGTAGCTGCTGCACTGACTTGGCAAGATCATGGTGATCTTTTCTTGTCTTGTATGCAAGATCAAGTTTTTGGGCAGGGGTGGTGTTGGTCCTAGTGTGGCACATGAGTATTGATGGTGTCAAGGTAATGCTAGGCTAGGTACATGGCCACAAGGGCTGTGGTGGAGATAAAAGGGTGGTGAGGATCCATGCTTAGTAATAAGGGTGCGGCTACACCAAGGTCGACCTCGTTTTAACAAAAAATGAGGTCAGTTCAGACAGCCTACTAATATTTCTATTTTTGGAATAGAAAAGCAAATGAGTTTTTTATTTATTCTAAAAAGGATACACTACTCAGCCGTACTACATGCACTTTATCCCACGTATATAATTACGAAATCCAAAAATTTGAAATGTTTTCTAGCTCAAACTTTTTGTCCGATTCAAGATCTGTTTTTACCGTTGGGATTACTAACTGTTAGGAGTAATACCTTATATTAGTTCTTGGAGGACTCATTACTTGGAGGATGGATCGCATGGAACATGAAGATGGAGATCATCATGGTGGATAGGTTCTATGGAGATAGAGGTCACCATGAGAAAATGGGCCATACTGTGTCACAACTATGTGAATGCTATTCTTATGTGTTTTACTACTATGCATGTTTAGATGATAGAAGTAGAACGATCCCTCACAAAGTTTAAGTTAAACCATGCCCTCCCAACCAAACCATGCACCATCCTATGCCATGTACAATCGTTGGTGGGCCTATGAAATTAGGGTGCCGTGGTTTTCCTTGGTTGGATGGGTTTGTATAGAATACTTGCACGCATAAGGGTTGGTGAACTTGACAAGGTCATATTAATAGTTAAGGACCTTGGGGCATAACGGTTGGGCGCCTAGTTTAGACATAGAGATGTCACCCAACAACAAGAGTCATATGTGATATGATTAGCAAGAATTGCTTACCGATTTACCTTGTATTCTAGCAGTGATGCTAAAGCTCACTAGTCGACTTGTTAATTGTGGAGCTTGGATCACTTAGTATCAATAGAGGGATATTTATTTAAGTGGGAGTATATGCTATTAAATTGTTTAATATGTTTTACTCTTTCATGGTTACATGGCTTAGTATTTTGCATGTTTTCTGTTGTAGATCAATGGCACCGAACACTACATCACCTTTTTGTTTGCGTTTGATTCTTGACAAAGATAAACTAAATGGAACTAACTATTTGGACTGGGTCCATAACCTGAGAATTGTTCTCAGGTCTGATAAAAAGGAAATAGTTCTGGATACCCCAATACCCTATGAACCTGCTGATAATGCATCTATTGTCCTCAAGAATGCCTACAAGAGAGCATGTGATGATTCTCTTGAGGTTAGTTGTCTTATGCTTGCATGCATGGAACCTGAACTCCAAAAGAAGTTTGGGGATCAGGAAGCGTACGATATGATCATCGCGCTTAGGGACATGTTCGAGACTCAGGCCAGGACTGAGAGGTACAATGTCGCCAAGTCCTTTGTGGAATGCAAGCTGGCAGAGGAAGCAGGTGTAGGCCCCCATGTGATCAAAATGGTTGGTTACAGCCAGACTTTGGAAAATCTTGGTTTTGCACTAGGCCAAGAGTTGGCTACTGATTTCATTTTGGCGTCTCTTCCATCTAGCTTTGGGCAGTTCATTTTGAACTACCATATGCATGGGGTGGAGAAGGGACTTAAAGAGTTATGTGGGATCCTAAAAACACCAGAAAGTGACATGAAGAAGTGTGCAGGGCATAGCCATGTGATGGTTGTGCAGAACAAGCCTAGCTTCAAGAAAAAAGGTACTTCTTGGAAGAAGAAGGGAAAGGCTAAGGATACGATCCCTAAGCCTGCACCCAAGAAAAAGGGTGGACCTGTAGAAGACACTGAGTGCTTCTTTTTTCATGAACATGGCCACTAGAAGAGAAATTGCAGCAAGTACCAGGCTTCTTTGAAGAAGAGTGGAAGTAAGAGTAGGTCCCACTCAGGTACGCTTGTTGTACATGTTGTGGACATTCTTCTCGCTGATTCCCGTGTTAACTCTTGTGTATTTGATACCGGATCAGTTGCTCATATTTGCCATTCGATGCAGGGGCTAATAAGGACTACAGAAGTGCAGAAAGGCGAAGTAGATTTTCGTGTCGGAAATAAAGCAAGGGTTGCTGCATTGTTCGTCGAGGTCATGCAACTTCACCTTCTGTCAGATTTATTATGGAGTTGAATAATTGTTATTACATTCCTTGTATGGGTCGAAACGTTTTTTCACCTTCATGCTTGATGAGGGATGGTTATTCATTCGCGAGTGCAAACAATGGTTGTGTAATCTCTAAGAATGCTATATTTATATCTGATGCTCCCATTGTGAATGGGTTATGTATTTTAAATCTTGATGATGCATCTGTTTGCAATGTTAGTGCTAAAAGGCTTCGGCCTAATGATTTTAGTCCTACCTATTTATGGCATTGTCATTTGGGGCATATAAGTGAAAAGCGCATGAAGAAGATCCATGGTGATGGTCTTCTAACTTCGCTTGATTTTGAATCATACGAGACATGTCAAGCTTTTACTTGGAAAGATGACCAAGTCGCCTTTTTCTGGTTTACCCGAGAGAGCGGCAGACTTGTTGGAACTCATACATATTGATGTATGTGGACCAATGAGCACGACAGCCAGAGGAGGATATCACTACTTCATTACTTTTACTGATGATTTTAGTAGATATGGTTATATCTACTTGATGAAGCATAAGTCTAAAACTTTTGAAAAGTTCAAGGAGGTTTAGAGTGAGGTAGAGAATCAGCATGGCAAGAAAATAAAGGCCTTGCAATCTGATCGTGGAGGTGAATATTTGAGTCACGAATTTAGCAATCATCTTAAGAGTTGCGGAATTGTTCCAAAACTCACGCCGCCTGGAACACCTCAAAGAAACGGGGTCTCCGAACGGCACAATTGAACTTTGTTGGACATGGTTCGATCGATGATGAGCCAGTCAGATTTACCATTGTCATTTTGGGGTTACGCCCTAGAAACGGCAGCTTTCACACTTAACAGGGTACCATCTAAATCCGTAGTTAAGACACCATATGAGATGTGGACTAGAAAGAATCCCAGTTTGTCTTTTCTAAAGATTTGGGGTTGTGATGCATTTGTCAAGTGACTTCAGTCGGACAAGCTAACACCCAAATCGGATAAGTGCATTTTCATGGGATATCCGAGGGAAACCTTAGGATATTACTTCTACCGAGAAGAGGGCAAAGTGTTTGTCGCTCGTAGAGGTGTTTTCCTAGAGAAAGAGTTTCTAACAAATGGAACAAGTGGAAGTCGGTGCAACTTGAAGAAGTTCAAGATGAGCTAGTCGGGTATGCTTCTACAAGTGATGCTATTGTAGCAGAACAAGTTGAGGAACCCATGGCAATAGAAGCACCACAACCACGAAGGTCAGCGAGGCTCCGTGAAACGCAGGGATTATTATTGTTAGACAATGATGATCTTGCGATATATGCAGAAGCGATGGTGGACCCAGACTCTAAGAAATGGTTGATCGCCATGAGATCCGAGATAGAGTCCATGGGAGACAATCAAGTTTGGAACTTGGTTGACCTGCTTGATGGTTTTAAAGCCATCGAGTGCAAATGGATCTATAAGACGAAGATTGATATGGATGGAAATGTTCACATCCATGAAGCTCGACTTGTTGCAAAAGGTTTTCGACAAGTTCAAGGAGTTGACTATGACGAGACTTTCTCGCCCGTAGCGATGCTTAAATCTATATGGATTATTCTAGCCATTGCTGCCCGTAGATTGATATGGATGGAAATATGGCAGATGGATGTCAAGACGGCTTTCCTAAATGGAATCCTAACTGAGGACGTGTATATGATGCAGCCCAAAGGTTTTTTCAATCCAAACAATGCTGGAAAGGTATGCAAACTTCTAAAGTCTATTTATGGGCTGAAGCAAGCATCTCGGAGTTGGAAAATTCGATTTGATGAAGTTGTAAAGGAGTCTGGATTCATGAAAAACAAACAAGAACCTTGTGTTTACAAGAAGGAAAGTGGGAGAGCGCTTGTATTTCTAATCTTATATGTAGATGACATATTACTGATTGGAAATGACATTCCTATGTTCGAGTCTGTTAAGACCTCGTTGAAAAATAGTTTTTCGATGAAGGACTTGGGAGAAGCGGCATATATTATGGGCATCAAGATCTATAGAGATAGATCAAGGAGGCTAATTGGATTAAGCTAGAGTACATACATTGACAAAGTGTTGAAACAGTTCAGCATCGAAGAGGTAAGAAGGGGTTCTTGCCCATGTCTCACGACATAAAACTTAGCAAGACTCAGTGTCCTTCGACTACTGATGAGCATGAGCTCATTGTAAGGGGTTACACAGATGCGAGTTACCTTAACGACTCAGATGACTCTAGATCACAATCTAGTTATGTATTTGTCATGAATGGTGGTGATGTGAGTTGGAAAAGTTCCAAGCAAGATACGGTGGCCTCCTCTTCGACAGAAGCTGAATATATTGTCACCTCGGAGGCTGCAAAGGAAGTTGTTTGGATTAGGAATATCCTGATCGTTCTTGGTGTGGCTCAGGGGCGCATCCAATCTCATGGACGTTTATTATGACAACAATGTTGCTATTACACAAGCCAAGGAACCTAGACAGCACCAGAAGAACAAACATATTCGCATGCGTTACCATTAGATTCGAGAGTTCATTGAGGATGGTAGTGTCATGATATGCAAAATACATACAGACTCAAATGTTGCTGATCCCTTTACAAAGCCACTCCCGCAGCCTGCGCATGAGGCGCACGCAAGAGCAATAGGTATAAGATACAATCTAAATTGACTCTAGTGCAAGTGGGATACTGAAGGAAATATGCCCTAGAGGCAATCATAGAGATGTTTATATTTCTTATGTATCCATGAGTTATTGTAATGTTCCTTGAATATCCATACCAGGCAACTTGTATTGATTAGCAATTATGTGAATTGTTTGTGAAACTCTATACTTGTATGGTTATCTAATAGTTGTCCCTAGTCGGAGATTATGTGAGGACACATGTGAATATTAGACTAGCACATCGATTGATTGATAACTATGTTTTTCAAGTCATATACATGGAGATGTTAAACCAATGATGTGGACACATGTTATGAACATGGGGTTGGGCTGACCCAACTTGAGACTGGCAATTAGACTTGCAGCTCTCTCTACACATCGTGTACGTTTTGTCCTTAGACCTAAGATTGTCGCATGTAATTGAGATGTGGATCAACCTACTTTGGGGATATCAGACGCTACTCCGTAACTGAGTAGTTATAAAGTTACCTTTCGGGTTTGTCCTAAAGCATGCTTCAAGGCATGGTCAATTAAGATGGGATTTGCCCCTCTCTACTTGAGAGAGATATCTCTGGGCCCCTCGAGTGATCGGATCCAAAAATGCATGGCCGTGCTACATAAGGTTAAGAGTTAACCTAGTAAAGGGATTCCGAATCACAGTATTGAGAAAGGGAGGTCAGCTTGGATCTAGACCAAATATCGTGAGGCAAAGGGAAAGACATTTACTAAACCTTGTGATGGTTTGTCCGATATGATCTTTGTATGCGTTTAGGAGTTGGCACGTCTTGCTAGAGGCCTCTACCAACTATTGACGGAATAAGTGTATTCGTGTCATGTCTACACGTATATGAACCTATAGGGTCACACACTTAAGGGGCTGGAAGCCTAATGAGGATTGGATACGAATTAGACTAGGCTTAGGCTACTAATGGGGTGCTAATGTAGAATCCCACAAGGGACGCCTATATAAGAGAGGGTGGGGCGAGCTGACGAGGGTTAGACCATTCCACCCAGCCACCACTCATCATGCCTGTGTTGCACGCGCGGACCTAGCAGCCCGGCGTTTGACGCTTCCACCCTGTACGTGTGAATACCTCGAAGGTGCTGCAGCTGTAGCACTTGGACGAGCCACACAATGGGAGATGCTCGTGGGACGAGGACGAGGAAGATACGTAGAACACCTACACTGCCTCGACGCGCTTTATCAAGTTCCACAACTGCGCGTCTAGTGGTAATCCTGTGATCTCTAACAACAGTATTCCTGGTTTACACGGTAGAAATCTTTGATTTGCACTAGTGCAGCCTACCCGTATCCCTTCACCCTTCTCCTTCGGTGCCGCGGTGATGCGATGAGGGTGGCGAGCTGGGTGAAGCAGGAGGCCTCAGCTCTGCTTCGAGGGTGAGTGGGGAGAGGGCAGTGAGTGGAATGAGGCGAGAGGAGAGGGTCATGGGAGGGTTTTATGGCGAGGGTGCACGCCCGTGGTGCACCTGTCCACGGGGGGTTCAGGCTGTTGTCGTGGAGGCTCGGGAGGTGCTGAGCTCGGCGGTGGGGTGTTTCTGTCGGCGCGGCGATGCAAGGTGTAAGCGGTAAGTGGCTGGGGTACCACAGGCAGGGAGAGGGGTGTGGCATGGTCGAGTTCACGCGAGGTTCTCGGCCATGGTATCTGGCCGGCGCAATGTTCAAGGACTCTAGGGGGAGGGACAGGACGAGACATGACGGGGCTAGGGAGAGGGTGGCGAGGTTCTCCACTACTGGCTACGTGTGTTTTGTACTGTGGGAGGGAGTGGGTCAATGGGGGCGTTGTGTTGGCTCCGACATGGCCGCCACGGGTATGGGGTCGTTTGGAGGGAGGGGTGAGCAAGGGGAGGCGTTGGGGAGCTGTCTGGGAAGTTGGTGCTAGCCTGGCTGGGCCCAGCCACGAGAGAGAGTTGGCAGGCCAGCTGCTGCACTGATTTGGCAAGATCATGGTGATCTTTGCTTGTCTTGTATGCAATAGGGTATTTATCATTAAATTCTAATTTCCATAATGGGGTTTTAATAGTTTTGTTGTGGCTTCTGTCCTAACTGTCGAATTAAATTTGATTCCTAGCTTTAATGGATATAGGATATTGATACAAACAGTAGGAATTGGATTCACCCCGATCGGAGTTGTAAATCTTTTTCTATGACTTAATTACTATTTAATGGAGTTTAATTCATTTAAAACATTACTTTGTCAAAAATTATGTCTAAGACCATATTTGTATTCTACAAGAAATTGTGAACCCATAGACATATTATTTATATTTTTATGATCTATAAATAATTTATTATGAATTTAGAAATTTAAATGGCCATTAAAAGTAATTAAACTAATACAACAATTTTCATATTTCAAAATTTGTATCTAACAGTATATTAATGTCGTATATGAAATTATGAATCCATATATACCTTATTTGCATTTTTTTGGATCTACAAATAATTTATTATGATTTATTTAGTCTAAAAAGTCTATGAAACTATTTAAATTATTACATTACAACTATACAGTAAAAGTTAGATCTAATCTTGTATTAATATTCTACATAATTTTCTGAATCCGTAGGTATATTATTTATAATTTTTGGACATATAAATATTTTTATATGATTTTCGCAAGATTGCACAATTTTCTGAAATTTTAATATTAGATCTATTACTTTTATTGCGTCAGCGTTGACTAAGCGCGGGGTCTGACCTGGCCGAGGACGTGGCACTGGTGGGGCACGCTGACGAGGACGACACCTGGCGCGAACTTGTTGGTCGGTACCCCTTCGTCGGGACGATCTGATCAGGGACGCGCGTCCTCGATTGAACGGCCGCGAAGCGAAGCTTCTGCGCTGGCCAGCGCTCGCGGCGGTGGACGGTGGCGGGATGGTCAGACAGCGACGGTGGCGTCGCTCCGATGAATCCCCGGCGTGGAGGATTAGTCCACGGTGATCAGCGCATCTAGAGGGTTCTTCTCGTTTTCTTAGTGTCATGGATCTAGTCACAGAGGTGTGATGAAGGGCGACCGGAGGCGGTGGTTTTCGATGAAACTCCGGCGAGCGATTTGGTGCGCTTTGGTGCTCTGCAGAAGGGGAATAGTGGTCAGGGAGGTGCGGAAGAACTCGGGTAAGAAAACAAGAGGGAGAGTAGGGCGAGCAGGTGACCTGAGCATGCTCCACCTCAAGCTCCGAAGCTCGGTGGCGGTGGGATCTCGGGTGAGATCGGAATCTCGATCTGGGACAACTAGGGTTTGCACAAAGTCGCGAAAACTAGCAAGGGAAAGGATATGCGGTATTTATGGGGTCCTTGCGTGCGGGAGGGGCAAGATTCAGGACGATGTTGGACGAATTTCTCTGGCAGTTCGTCGGTAGGTGGAGTTTGGGATGAACACGGAGGAGGTTGGGGATGACATGTGGGACCATGGTGTCAGCTGCTGTAGGAAAAAAATAGAAAGGGAAGGGGTATGTGGGATGGCTGTTGCGCTCTGGCTTTGGGCTGGCCCCTCGCGCTATGGTCTGCTCGCTGGTGGAGAGCGGCGGCAAATAGAGGGGAGGAGGGAGTGGGACGGGCCGGGGTGGTCCACGGGGTAGGTTAGTTTTTTTTTGTTTATTCTTTTCTCTATTTCTATTTTCTTATTTCCTTTATATGTTTTTCATATGATCACCAAATGAGTTGATTCTTGTCTCCAAAATTTTCTAAAATTTTGTAGATCATCATAGGATCCTTTATAGCAATAGTTTTCATATTAAACAAATGGATTCATAATACCTTGTTTGTAGTTTTGTAGGAGTATTTTTGGTAATTTCAAAATAGGGTTTGCAAACGGTGATTTAACTTAAGAGCTTGTATTAATGGAAGGTTCATGGATGAGAAATCAAACAATTCTCTTGGGTTTGTTCAAAACTTAGTAGTCATAGTAATTCTCTTCTTTTAATGTGGCTTAGTAAAGTATCAATCAACAACAAAAGTTTTTTTTCCAAATTTTCAACAAGATTAAACAATCCAATCAACTTAATAGTTATATTTTAACATTCCAAATTTAGGAAAAAAATCGGGATGTTACAGTCCCGCTTCTGATTATTGATCCGAGAGGGGTCTCGATCATGTCCGCATTATTCGCAAACCGTAGGTTGACACACTTAAGAGACACCGACACCATTTGGAACAAATATGTTCTAGACAAAAGAATTGCAAAGAGCATGAATTATTTCACAACGAAATTGTTTCTGTTTAAATTGCTAAAAAAATTCTGCATGTGAAATTGAATACTAGCAAGGGTTTTATGTGAATGTTTGTTAATTAATGTAATTGTCAAAATTCTGAATAAATAAATAAAAGGAGTGTTATTTAAAGAGATATTACATTCAATTTGGTGGAAATTTAACAGGAATTTGAGTGGGTTTTTGAGTGGGAATATGGAGGGACTTTTTGGTGATTTGGAGCTCCACCCACATGAATGGAGGAAGGGGTGGGGGAAGCCACCCTGGCCGCAGGCCATACCCCTTGGGGTGCACCCTCCTCCTAAAAAAAGTCCACCTACTCCCTCTCTCACACTCACACCTCGTCGTGAAGGATCTCTCTCCCCCTCTAGTTTATCCCCCATGGTCTCGGACTAGCGAGATAGATGTTCCCAGTGGCTTTTCGTTTGTAAAGAGTTGTTGCTTCCATTGCATCGTTGGAGCAAGGAGGCGGAGGTTGTTCGGTTGCTTGAATGTGTGTGTGATGGGGATATGCCTACCGGGGTATACCCATCAGTACGTTTCCGACTGGCCCAGGTGCCAGCGAGTGGGTCTGCAGGACGGCGACTGGATTAAGATCTGGCGTGGACTCAAGCGACTGGAAGCTGAAGGGCCAGAAGCGTAGATAGGCCCAGTCGGATTAGGTTAAAGGATCGTTGAAACCTTAACTGATTCGGTTGAGATCTATAAACCCTAGGGGGGTGAGTCTATATAAACCTCCCTAGAGGACGCATAGAGGATACATTCCATCATACACCCAAGCGACTCGCTGCCTAGCCACTGAGCTTGCCCCATTGTACTCTCACCATAATACAATCTAGCAGGAGTAGGTCTCTACCCTCCAGGGGCGAACCTGGGTAAATCCTTGTGTCTCCGCCCTCATCTCGCACTGCAGATGGCTGGCCGCCCTTGCCACATGTTCTACTACTCAATGCCGATTGCAGCATATGCCGTGGTCATTCCCTCGACAGTGGCGCCCACCGTGGGGCCTGGTCGGTCAGGCCGAAGTTCTGCGGCGAGATCCAATCTACCCATCAACGAGTCGATCGCCACCGGCCGCATGATAGCGATCGGCGAGATGCTCCAGATCTTGCCGAGCAGCTACGTCCTGGCGGCACGACCCGTCACGCATAGCATGATCCTGCCGGTCGACACGATCAGCCTCTTCGTCGGCCTCACCGACGTCATTGTCTCGGAGGACTCGGCTCGCATCCGCGAGTCGCCGCCACGCGACCAGCTCTCTGAGAGTCAGGTCCGCACGATCCACCGCCTCGCCTCCGAGTACGACTCGGCCCACAGCGATGTGGCTGAAACCACGCAGCCGCGGAATACACGGCCCTCAACGACGACGCCGACTCAGCGACCCCGGCGTCACTCGTCGGATCCATTGTCGCCGTGTCACCCGCGGGCTCCATCACCCAGGTCTCCAACATCGGAGACTTCGAGAATCCCTCTACCCTTGGAATCTTTGACTTCGACTCCAGGTCGGAGAACTCCGCTGACCTCCGCAACGGAACCGGCCGCCACGACGTGACCTATATGGCGACTGGCGCTGACCCGCTGGAGGATCCGTTCTCCACTCCGATCCCTCCCAACGCGATAGCAATGGAGGTCGAGGAACTCTACCTGAAGCTGGCGGAAGCAGTTCGAAAGGAACAAGCCGAGCGTGAAAAATTTCACCTCGAGCAGGTGACAGCGCACGAGCTGTCGCGCTACCACCAGCTCCGAATCAGGTCACGCCTGAACCCCACCGTCCAGGGGCGCGCCCTGAACTTCGACGACGAGAGCAACCCGGCCCGTGCGGCCGAGTGCGCTATCTGCGAAAACACGCCACCAGGACGAAGCGCTCGGCCCCCACCAGGGTCATTGGCAAATGGCGCCCCTCCACCACCCAACCGCGCACCACCTAGGGACCAGCCGAGGATCATGGTCTCCTCACGGGAGCGAGACGCGAACGGCCTACCGCTGTTCTCCACCCCGATGGACAACCTCGTCGTGGGCCGAGCAGCAGTCGACAACATCGCGGCCACCGGTGACGGTGCCCTACAGATCCAGTACGCCAAGGCCATGCTCGCAAAAGCGGTCGAGCAACAAAACGCAGGCGTCGACTCACAGGGTCGGATGTACACGCGCTCATCGGGCAGCAGAGCGCCTCAAGTGGCCTCCCCATGGCGGCAAACACCCTCAACTGCCCGCGGTCAGCACGTCGACGCCCGCACCCACATCATCAACAACCAGAGCTGGCGCGCATGCCAGCCTGATGACCTGTGGCATACCTTAACCAACTGCCGTGACGGCGAGCCGAGGGGGTCGCTAAGCCAACTCATGCCCCGGTGCTCCGGACCAATGATCCGAGGCGAAAGATACCCGGCGAACTTCAAAGCGTCGAAGGAAATAGAGAAGTATGACCCCTCGTACGATCCCTCCGCATGGCTGGATACCTACCTCATGGCAATGGGGATCGCCGGTCACACCGATCTACTAGCCGCCCGCTACCTTCCCCTGATGATGGAGGGAGCGTGCAGGCAGTGGATTAACACTCTCCCCGCGGATAGCATCGACTCCTGGGAAGAGATGCGCGATGCCTTCGTCAGGCACTTTGAGGGTTCATACACCCGCGCCACCACCATCGAGGACCTGGAACGATGCATCCAGGGACCTCGCGAGTCGACCCGCAGCTGGGTCCAACGATGGCAAGAACTATGGTACAACGCGGTCGGCATCCACCCAGACACCGCGATCCACTGCTTCAAGACCTCGTGGCACTATGAGCCCCTGGTCGCCAAGCTCAAACGAGCGTACCGCACACTCGACAACATACCGGAACTCCTAGAGATCGCCAAAAGGTACGCGGAGGAAGACCCAAACCAAGAAACCGACGACGAGTCGGGAGGACAACGCCAGAATGAGCGGCAGCGACAACGGACGACGATCCGATCTACGCTACAGAAACACTCGCCTCACCGGCAAGCGCCGCAGTGATGGGCGAGTCGACTTCGTCGCCAACGCTGGATACGCGCAGTGCGAGCCCAAGAGCTTCCGCCGCAACGGGGGGCAACGCCGCGACGGTGGCAACTACAAGGTGAAGCCGAGGTTCGACCCCGCGGCCCTCCTTAACCAACCTTGTGTATTTCACAGCAGGGAAGGAAAGCCCGCTACGCACACGACCGCCGACTGCCATTCTCTCAAGTAGATCAAGAAGGCACGGCGCGCGCGAGAAGATCCCGACAACAACCCGCCAAATGGCGGAAAATTCGGCAGCACCGCCGGCTCGCTCCACACCTTCACAAGCTTCAACAAGAAGCACGAGAAGAAGGTCATCGCCCGCACCGTCGCCGTCAACTCGGTGGCCCAGGTGGATGCCCCCAGTTCCTCAACTGGTCTGAGCAACCAATCACTTGGAGCCGCCAAGACCACTCGCCACGGATCGAGTACCCAGGCCGAGTCGCCCTGGTGGTCAAGCCCAAGGTGGGGGACTACTGGCTCCCCAAGACATTGATGGACGGCGGCAGCTCCATCAACATCCTATACCTGGCCACCTTCAGGTGACTGCGGCTCCCGCAGTCGATGATCGAGACGACCTACACCACGTTCCACGGCATCGTCCCCGGTCGGAAGGCGTACCCGATCGGCAAGGTCACGCTTCCAGTCACCTTCGGCACACCGGCGAATTGAACTTAAGCACCGAGCGGATCGTCTTCGAGCTGGTGCCCTTCAACAACCCCTACCAGTGCGTCCTGAGGCGCCAGGCATTCTCGAAGTTCATGGCAAGGCCCCACTATGCGTACAACACGATGAAGCTCCCCGGGCCGTGCGGTGTCATCACAATCCACGGCGACCCCGACATGGCCGCCGAGTGCGAGGCCAAAGGAGCTGAACTCGCCGACGCCGTCATCGCGGCAGCAGCCAACCACGCCGACGAGCTCGCCAAGTACGCGAGCGGGGCCAACAACGATGACCCCACCATACTCAAGAAGCCCAACTCGGATGGCGGCAACACCTCAGCCTTCGAGGCAACGACGCATACCCGCACCGTCGAGCTGGTCCCAAGCGACTCTAGCCAGACGGTGACGATCGGGACGGGCATGAGCCCAGCATAGGAAGGCGCGCTCATCGAGTTCCTCCGTGAGAACAGGGACATCTTCGCATGGAAGCCCTTTGACATGCCTGGTGTCCCTAGGGAACTCGCTGAGCACAAACTCAACGCCGACCCCAAAGTGCGACCCGTCAGGCAGTGCCGCCGAGCCATCGCCGAGGAAGTGCAGCGTCTACTAGCTGCAGGCTTCATCTGGCCAATCAAGTACTCCAAGTGGCTGGCAAACCCAGTCCTGGTCGAGAAGAAAAATGGGACCTGGAGGATGTGTATCGATTACACAAACCTAAACAGCGCCTGCCCGAAGGAGAAATTCGTCCTCCCGCGGATGGACCAAATCATCGATTCCACCGTGGGCTCGGAGTCGCTATGTTTCTTTGACGCCTACTCTTGGTACAACCAGATCAAAATGGCCGTTCAGGAAGAAGAGAAGACGACGTTCATCATGCCTTTCGGAGGCTTCTGTTACACTGCCATGACCTTCGGCCTCAAGAACGCCGAGGCAACCTACCAGCGGTGCATGCAGGAGTGCCTTGCGAGCCAAATTGGCGGCAATATCCATGTCTACATCGACGACATGGTGGTGAAGTCTTCTCGCCAGAGCGACCTACTCGCTGACCTGGCGCAAACATTCGCCAACCTATGGAAATACAAGATAAAGCTAAACCCAGGCAAATGCACCTTCGGTGTACCAGCTGGGCAGCTACTGGGATACGTCATCTCCAAGCGCGGGATCGAGGCGAACCCCACCAAGATCGACACGATCGCTCGACTCGGCAAACCCGAGTGCCTGCGCGACGTACAGAAGCTGGCCGGGCGAGTCGCGGCTCTCAGTCGCTTCATCCCCTGATTGGGCGAAAAGGCGATGCCCCTCTACCGCCTGATGCGCAAGAATCCCACCTTCTAGTGGGACAAGGAGGCGGATGATGCGCTCCGCGACCTCAAGAAGGTGCTGCTCGCGGCACCACTACTCGCCGCCCCCGTTGACAAGGAACCCATGCTGGTCTACATCGCGGCTTCCGAGTGTGTCGTTAGCGCCGTCATGGTCGTCGAGCGACTAGAGGAGGGAAAGGAGCGCCCGGTGCATCGACCAGTGTACTACATCAGCGAAGTCCTCACCGAGTCGTGCCAACGCTACCCGCAATACCAGAAACTGGTATACGCGGTCTTCAGAGCACAGCGGCGACTGTCACACTACTTCCAGGAGCACCCAATAACGGTCGTCTCCTCTGCACCGTTGCAGGACATCATCCGCAACCGTGAGGCGACCGGGCGAGTCGCCAAGTGGGCAGTCGAGATCGGCGTCCACAACATTAAGTACGAGCCGCGCAAAGCGATTAAGTTGCAGGCTCTCGCGGACTTCATCGCCGACTGGGAAGAGGCCCAGCAGCCAGAAAAGCTGCCGTACCTCCATTACTGGAGCTTACACTTCGACGGCTCCAAGACCGCGGACGGCGCAGGAGCGGGGATCGTGCTAACTTCTCCAAAGGGCGACAAGATCCGCTACGTCCTCTGCCTCGACTTCACCCCCTGCACCAACAACATGGCCGAGTATGAGGCACTACTCCACGGCATGCGAGCTGCCAAGGAGATGAACGTCAACCGACTGCGCTGCTACGAAGACTCTGACCTCGTCGCCGGGCAAGTCGTTGGCACCTGCGACACCGTCTCCCCCACCAAGGCGGCATACCGCCAAGCAGTGGACAAGATAGGCGGACACTTCGCAGGCTACTCTGTCGAGTGGATTGACAGGCGAAAGAACGAGGAGGCCGATGCACTCTCTCGCATCGCCTCGGCTCGACTCGCACCACCCGTCGGCGTCTTCCTCGACACCATCACCAAGCCTTCCGTCTCTCCCCCAAGGGAGATCGACATCGGAATCCCGCTGCAGCCAGAGGCAGCCCTGGTCGCACTCATCGCCGAGCCAGACGTCTGGACCACGCCGTACATTGCCTACCTGGAGGATAGCACGTCGCTGCAAATCCTTCGTCATCATCAACGGCAAGCTCCACAAGCGCAGCGTGACCGGCGTGTTACAACGCTGCGTTCAACCCGCTGGAGGACACAAAATCCTCCAAGACATCCACTCTGGCGACTGCCACCACCATGCCGGCGCTCGCTCTCTGGTCACAAAGTCTATGCGGCACGGCTTCTACTGGCCCACCGCACACGAGACGCTGTCGACATTGTCCAGCGGTGCATCGAGTGCCAGAAATATGCCAACCAGACCCACGTGCTGAGCTCGGCGCTCAAGACAATCCCCATCACCTGGCCGTTCGCCGTGTGGGGTATGGACATGGTAGGCCCTTTTAAGAAGGCCCCCTCCGGCTTCACCCACCTCCTGGTCGCAGTCGACAAATTCACAAAATGGGTGGATGCCAAGCCAGTCCGCAAATGCGACGGGAAGACCGCCACCAAGTTCCTACGCGAGCTCATCTATCGCTACGGGTTCCCAAACGACATCATCACGGACAACGGCACCAACTTCGCCAAAGGAGCCATGGCCGAGTTCTGCGAGGAACACCACATTCGACTCGACCTCGCCTCAGTCGCCCACCCGGAATCCAATGGCCAAGCGGAATGCGCCAATCAGAGCATCCTCCATGGCCTGAAGCCACGGCTCCAAGTACCGCTCGAGCGCACCGCCGGGTGCTGGGTCGAGGAGCTACCCTCCGTCATCTGGGGCATCCGCACCTCCGTCAACAGGTCGACAGGGTTAACCCCCTTCTTTATGGTATACGGCGCCGAGGCAGTCATGCCCACCGACCTAGAGCACGACTCGCCCAGGGTGGTCAACTACACGGAGGCCGCAAACGAACTCGCACGCCAAGATGGAGTCGACCAGCTCGACGAAGCACGCGACCTCGCTCGCTCCCGCACCGCCATCTACCAACAAGGGCTCTGATGCTACCATAGCCGGCGAGTAAGGACTCGCACCTTCCAGGAAGGCGACCTGGTACTATGCCTCATCCAAGACAAGAAAGGCATGCACAAGCTCCCCCCCTTGGGAGGGACCATTCGCCATCGGGCGAGTCCTAGGCAACGACGCCTACTACCTCATCGACGTCCGAGGCAACGGAAAACTCGACGTCAAGCGGCCATGGAATGTAAACCTCCTACGGAAGGTCTACTCCTAGAACTCCATACATGTACTCTCCACCCGCTATGAAGTAAAACAGACCGGTTACCGAAAATTGTGTCTACTCTCCATGTCTTGTGCCACTCGCACTCGTAATAACAGCGTTATGCTATTCACAGAAGTCAACCTCTGGTAAAGCGACAGGCACGGCCAAGTAGTGCAGCACGAGGGCACTGGAAAACTCCAGGCCTCGTAACGTCCACGAAAAACGCCAACCCGGAGCCCCATTGGAGTCGCCTAGCCCGACTGGTTCACCGAGCCAAGACAACCGCATTCGCTTCTCACAGCGACCAAGTCCTCCGCATCCTCGGCACAGCGACTCGAACGGCCAAGTACCACGCTCGGGGACTGATGTCCAGTCAAATATGAGCGGCTAGGGAAAAACGCCAGTATGAGAGCGTGCCCAGGACTCGCCATGCGACTGATCCTTCGGGTCAGGCAGGAGTGACGCGCTTAATCTAACGCGCTTAGTCCTCACCTACCTTGGAGCTGCGACTAGAACCACCAAGTACCACGCTCGGGGACTCGGCCACCCGACCTCGTTCGCGCACGGGAAAACGGTCAAGTATAGAGCACCCACGGGAGTCGCCCTGCGACTGGCTCTTAGAGCTCGGGCGAGTCGACGTCAATAGCGAAACAATAGGAAAACATTCAAAATCGCAAACACATAACAAACGAGGTAAACCCCAAAAAAAGGGCGGATGCGCTCGGGGACTCGTCCAATCAACAATCAAAATCACGAAACAATCCACAAAACAACACGAATTCGCGTTACAGCAGAACAAAGTCGTTCCTAAATACAAGATAAGTCTAATGACTATTTGCTACTAACGCCCCAGGGCACAATGCTTCTACTCCGCAGGTTCCGACGCCGACTCGCCGCCACCCCTGCGGTTGCAAATGAAGGGCACGTACGGGTTCGACGGGTACGTCGTCAACTCACCCGCCATCGCCGCACGGAACGGCTGCTCGACCTTGAAGTCCCGATGCTTCGGTTCAGGATCGTTGGGGGCGACAGTCGTCTCCTGGTAGGGGAGGAGGTCGCCCATCGCCCAAACACGATCAGAATACATCGCGTCCCTGTCCGTCAGATTCAGCTTCTCGGCAATCTCCACAGAGCCCATCGACGAGGGGTAGCCACTCGTCACATCATCAAGGTCAAAGTCCTCCGGGAAATGGGCAAGCCCAAGTATTAGAGCCGTCGCCGCCCCGCGCCAGAAGGCCGACCGCGCCATGAATTCGAGGACTGACGGAGCCTTCTCCAGATAACGCCATACCTCGACGAGGTCGCTGGGAATCACTTCCGTGGGCGATATCTCATGAAGATATGCTCGAATACAAGTCACGGACAACGCGGCCGAGTCGACCAGAGTGGTCACACACTGCCGCGCGACGTATGATTGCGCCTCCTCCGAGCTGTCAATAATCCAGCCTGTGGACAGAGGTCGGCAGTGAGTACACCAATGACTCCATAACGACTCCAGGCAGAGGAAGAAACATTTACCAATTAGCGGACGACAAAGGCCCGTGATGAAGCTTTGAAGCGAGGAGAAGTCGTTCTATAGCCCAACAACGAGTGCGTCAGACACCTTCCGCTCTTCAGCAGCAGCAGTAACAGCAGCTTTCGCTCGTCCCTCCGCCGAGCTCGCCTTCGCCTTCGCTTCCTTGAGCTCATGCTCCAGGTCAGCGATCCGTTTCTCGGCCGCACTCAACGAAGATTGAGCCACCGTAAGGTCACCCACCGGGACAAGGCCACGGCGTGCTTCCTCCGCCTCAGCTGCAACGGCTTGCAGCCCCTTGTTCTTCTCCTGGACGGCAGTGAGTTCCTTCTCCACGCGACACTTCGCTGCAAGCCGATCGGCCGATTCGTGTTGCAAGCCCTGCAAACAAATTGCAACGTAAACAACAACGAAATCCTAAGTGCCCACCCGCTGAAATTCAGCGACTAGGCACTCGGGGACTGGACATTGAAAATCCTAAGTGCCCACCCGCTGAAATTCAGCGACTAGGCACTCGGGGACTAGACGCTACAAAAACACTAAGAATCTGACCACTGAAATTTAGTGGCCCGATCCTCGGGGACTGGACATACCTAGATGGCTGCGCCCAGCATGCCGTGAAGTTGCAGCGCGTCCACAGATGCAAGCAGGACCGGAGTGTGTCCGCGATGCTGCTCGACCTCCGCCTTGATGACCCCAGGCTTCTGGCTCGTTGGCGCCGCACCACTCGCTACGGCCGCCTTGGCCATGAAGCGAGGGAAAGTCGCAGCGGATGCCGCAGCGCCACTAGGAGCCGGCTCGGCCACTCCGGGTGAGGAAACAGCATCCTTGGTCTTCGAGGCCACTTCTGCCACAGTCGGAGGTTCGCTTGGAGCAACTGCCATGTCATAAGAGACCGTGACGACGACGTCGTCGCCCTTCGTCCTCTTAGCGCTGTCTGTGGGAGCAGCGACTTCGTCAGTTTTCCTCTTCCGCGAGGGGTCCTCCTCGGTGACGACTGGCGGAACCTTGGCCACGGAAGGATGGCCGATCTTTTTAACTCCAGTCCCGTGAAACAACGATATGAGTAAAACTGTCTGATTACAACGGAAGGCAAGCAGATGAACAAGACTTACTTGGCGACAGGTATGAACCGCAAACCCGTGCGGATGCTGGCCGGCTTCTCCAGCTCGGGCCCCAACTTCCAACTGAGGCCCATATCGAACACATCGTGTGCCCAAGACACAGAGGGCCTCTTCGAAGACGAGGCCACGACAAGAGCCTCTGTGATGACGTCTGCGGGAGCTTTCCTGGGAGGCGAAGCTGCTGCGGCTGGAGTAGCACCCAACCCAGAGACCGGGGCGAATGGAGGTGGAAGCGATGCCAGAGGTACCTCATCCAGGGGAGCGGCAGCATCCGATGCTACGGTCGTGCGCGCCGCTTCGCCCTTAGCCGAGCTGGTGGCATCAGAACTGGTCGTAGAACGGGGCGGAGACGTCTGCTTCGCCGGCTTCGTCTTCCACCTCGGTGGAGCCTTCACCTTCTTCTTCTTATTCTTCTTCTTCTTCTTCGACGGTGTGGCCTCGCGACGTGAGGTGTGCTCGGGAAGCTCGTCGTCGTCGCCATCGTGAGGTTCGAGGCTTCTACTAGCCTCGAGTTCACGCTGATGTTGCCCGCGAGTCTTGCGAATCGTCGGGGCAGCGTCTTCCACGGGCTTGTCGTCATCGTCGTCGTCTTGACCTTCGTCGCTCCCGACGTTGCCCTTGGCGGGAGGCGACTCGCTCCCGTCCTGGACGGACGAGATCGAGTTCTCGTCGTCTGCGGGTGGGAGCCATCCTTCCACCACTTGGAACAACTACAATAAGCATGAGACAACGTCAGCACAACCGCGAATGCATCATCTGCGACTGCGAATGGTGGCGAAAATGGCGACTTATCGTCGGAGCTGGGCGCCTTGCGGTATAGGGGGCAACACCGGCCTTTGCGTCTAGGTACGCCGCCTTGGTGATCTTCTTCAGGGCCAGGATGTAGTCTTCGAGTTTCCACTCGACGAGGCAGGATTTCATCGGGTCGTCCCTACCCGTATACTCGTACATATAATGGTCGCGGCGGGCCAAAGGCACGAGCCACCGCCCGAGCCAGCAGTTGTAGATGCTGATGGTTTGGAGGCCCTTCTTCTTCAGACCGCGGATGGTTTGCAACATTTTGTCGACAACCATCCGCTGATCCAGCGGGAGCTTGCCGACCTGGAGCCGACGCGGTTCGGGTCGGTCGGCGGAGTACCTTGGAAGCGCCACCTCACCGTCTGGAGTCGACTCGGTGACGTAGAACCATGATTTGTTCCATTCGTTTGCCGCCTTGGCGGGCAGCATCAGGTCGAAGAACGACGCCTTCGACTTCAGTTGAAATGGCAGGCCACCCGCAGCCAGCATCGGGCCGCCTGATTCTTCACGACTGATCCTCCCATGGAACAGATCTTGCCACAAGGGGAAATAGGGCCTGCAGCCCAGATAGCACTCGCAGAACGCCACGAAAATGGCGAGCTGCTCGATGCTATGCGGGCCCAGGTCCGACGGCTGGATCTCATAGTAGGCGCAGAAACGCCGGAAGAAGAGAGAAGTGGGAAACCCCAGCCCCCGCTCCAGGTGGCTGGTGAAACAGATGAACTCTCCCTCGCGCGTGTCCGGAGTCACTTCTCCGGCCGCGGGGATGCGCCATCTGCCGGTGCGCAGGATCCCTGCCTCCTCGAAGGACGCCAGTAGAGCCCAGGTGCACTTGGATCTGCCCCATGGTTCGGTGGAGGAGGCCATTGGTTGGAAGATTCGTGGAGGTCGGGGCTCTCTGGATCGGAGGGATCGCGATGCGGAGTTGAAAACGGAGATGGGCGAAATTGGAGGAAAGACGAAGGAGTGTTTCCCCACTCGCTTGTCATTCTCATTATATTATGGTTGCTACCCGCCAATTTCGGGAGCCGTTACTACGCGGTAATTACGCCAAAGTTACCGTTGGATTACCCCAACGACTAGTTTTGACCCCACTTGACGGTCCAACTTCATCCATTCGACTCGTCGCTCCGTGCGAATCGATGACTCGCCGACCCGATCACTACAACAGTGACTGAGTATTCGCCGACCCGTTCGCCGAGCTGCGACCCGATTGGTTGCCGTTATTGCGACTAGAATAATTAGTTTTTCCTTTATTCAGGAGTCCGCCGCGTATTTGACTGGGCGTCCGCATTGGACCCGTATACACCGACTGCCAGCAAACACTTGCGACCAATCAACGACGGCCTCGAGGACTACTGATGGGGATATGTCTACCGGGGTATACCTAGCAGGACGTTTCCGACTGGCCTAGGTGCCAGCGAGTGGGCCTGCAGGACGGCGACTGGATTAAGATCTGGCATGGACTCAAGCGATTGGAAGATGAAGGCCCAAGCGATCTGGCATGGACTCAAGCGATTGGAAGATCTGGCATGTCTTCATGACTCTTTCGTACTTGAGAGTCAGCACGTTCTGCTAGGAGCCGCTACCGACTGATCGATTGAGACTTGGACTCCAATCGTGTCCAAGTTACCATGATCCTGTGGGGTCACACACTTAAGAGCGGGAGCAAGTTTGGATTGGATTTGAACCAGAAATCTGGTTGTGTTGGACCCGAGATGGAATTTGGACCGAGTCAGTGAGTCGGACTCATGGTGAAAAATATGTGCTTTAGTGAATGGGCCACAAGTTAGTGGAGCCCACTTCTACTCCCTATATATTGTGGGGCGTAGAAACCCAAGAGGGTTAACGGTGAGGTCATTCCATGCGTTGGAAACCCTAGCTCCACAACAGTACTACCACCGTAACGAACCTAGCAGTTCACCTCTGGCGCTCCTCCTTGTATGTGTGGATACCAGCAGCAGTGTTGTATGATCAGCACCATGATGATCGGGATCTGATCAGATCATGAGGACTGCACTACATCAACTAAAGTGCTTCATCAATAATCCACAACCGTGTGTCTAGTGGTAATCCTCATGGCCTTCTACCTCAGCTAGATCTTAGGATCACCATGTTAGTGGATAAAGTTTTGTTTTATCACTATGTGGGCCAACAAAAAGCCCATGTGCTAGAGCTAAAATCTTGGGAATTTGACATGATGTGCGAATATCATATGTCCATGTGCTGATCCAATGTATGAGTACTTCACAATGCTCAAGTTGAATTTTGACACATAAAAAACCTTTTTGATGCACAAAGATTATGAAGTGTATAAGAAAAGAATCAAATTTGCTAAGATTACAACTAACTAAAAACTAACAATTCAATATTGAGTGAAATGCATATGCGTAGTTTCAGTTAACTTGAGTATTGCAAAGGACATTGTTAAGCCAACCTAAACAACATGAATCTACACAAAAACTCTACATGAACATTGAAAAGCAATAGTAGTCATGGAAGGACACAATTTACAGGCCGACACTATTTTACGGTCTTAATCGTAGAAGTGCATGTTCATGACAGCTAAACATGTATGAATTTGGTCAAATAGGCTCAAATTTGTTTGAGATGGACTGATTTGCACTGAGATGCATGTTTTGGGACAGATTTTGTCCACTTTTCAAGATATGAGACTAATTTGCAATCGAGGTGCAAGAAGTTTGCCTAAAAGTGTATTTACCTCAATATTTGTCAAGAAACAAGTGATGCGGATCCTCTAAGTTGCAGAAATAGCTCATGTTCAAACTTTACAAAGTTTCGATTTAATGAAATGTTAGATGCTTTGAGCTTTACAAAGACTAGGTGAAACCAACAATTTGCAAAAGGAGTGAAAGGAGGAGAGTAAATTTTGTATTATCCAAACCATACAAGTTAGGAGTACAAGAACCAATGCCTCGCTGCATCTCTTCTCGAGCAACGAAATCCATCGTCAGCGCAATCTTGAGAAAAGAAGACGAGGCACAAACCACATGGATGCATGATGGCTGAACTTGCCGGCCCCTCTGATTGCAAGTTCTAGTGCTGACAGGCTAGAAAAAGGTAGATGAATCCAGTCCACCGACATATATTCTCCAAAACTTAGGCGATCATAAGCAATGTTAACGAAGCCTACTCTGCCGAACGGAAGGTGCTTGCTGTGAGGTCCATGCATCACATCATTATTCACAATCCCAATAAGGGGATGATTCAGACGAAGAAAGAGGGAAGCATGTTGGAGATGGCTTGGAACCCACTATGGCTGAGGAAGGTCATCGTGGCATTCTTGTAGCTGATGTCTACACACGCTTCTATTCTTGTAGACAGTGTTGGGCCTCCAAGTGCAGAGGTTTTTAGAATAGTAGCAAGTTTCCCTTATGTGGATCACACAAGGTTTATCGAACTCAGGGGGGAAGAGGTCAAAGGTATCCCTCTCAAGCAACCATGCAATCAAGATACAGGAAGTCTCTTGTGTCCCCAACACACCCTATACACTTGTCAGGTGTATAGGTACACTAGTACAATGAAGAGATAGTGAAATACAAGGGACATGGATATACCCTACGGGTGCATAACATTCGTATACTAGGTCCAGCCCAAGGAAGGCCCACGAGATGACTTGCATCCCAAGAATATTACGGGTGTCCCAAGCCCATGGAAGATTCGACTCCTTGGAGGACAAGTCTAGATTAGATAGAATTTAAAAGGGTATCAACCCTATGCTGTAACCGACTCGACCTATCCCCAGGACATGGCCTATCTATATAAAGGCTAGGAGGGCACGACGAGAAAGACAATCACCACCTCATACACACACCTCACGCCAGATTGCATCTGCGCACCCCTGTAACCTTCGGTTCTGCCGTAATCAAGAGCAGACAAGTAGGAGTAGGGTTTTCCCTCTAGGGCACCCCTGTAACCTCGTGTCTCTATGTTGCGTGTCTGCGACTTCCAGCATCCCCATCTTCTCCAAACCAAAGTCCATAACAATGGGCATTGATGAGTCGAACCCTCGTCAATTGGCGCCGTCTGTGGGAAGCAGGGACGCTGATTGTGTGGTCGTGACGGTTCCATCTAGAGCGATCTATGATTCCTCGACGATGGAGAGTCACCTCATCTTCGGTGCCTTCGACTTCACCGCCCACTCACTAGCCACCCTGGCGGATTTCAAGTCCGTTGGAGACGGGCTCGATATGTTGTTTGGGAGCATCTGCTTCCAGGTGGGGAAGACTGGCACCCTGTGACTCGCAGCGCGGGTGCCACTTCCATCCATCAGGCCTGCTTCATGGGTCCCACCCATCGATGCCCTGCGTATGTCGACGCTGACGGGCTATTCGGATGATTGCAGCTGCTGCAACTCTAATCTGTGCGATCCCCTTCGGATGAAGGAACCTATGGTTCTGTATCTGAGAGTTGCGGCAGCAGCGACCCGCTCCACGAGCGTCACCTGTGCGCCATCATCCATAGCGGCGATGTCAATAATGGAACCGATCCACCGCTGGGTTCGAGTGCCATCCCACCTAATCCCTCTCCCATCCCTTAGGTTCAGAATGCGGGAAATGGGGGAAACCCGGTTAACAGGGCAGCTAGAGCCACTGAAGGCGGCAATCGCGCCTATAACAATATCAAAGTCAACGAGGAAGGTTGGGAGATCGCATGAGAAATCGTGCGAGGCAATAAAATCCTACATGTGGTTTCCTCCCATGACCTGCTGATGGCTTACCACTTGCTCCTGATCGATGAGCACAATCAACACGTCATGCTATTGGACAAACTCGAAAAGCGTAGGCAAGTAGCCACAGAGTCAAGCATGCTCTCCGCCACTGGCGGCTCCTCTTCACATGGGAACAACGCCAACAAGTACCGTCCCCGCCTAGAGCGCATGGACCCCACCGCACGATGCGAGTTCACTAAGGCACTCGACATGTCCTTCATGATGTTGGACTCGCAAGGCAACGTCTGCCGAAAATGACGCAGGCGGCGATCATGGCGGCCACCACCTATCTCACGTCCAACCCGCCACCAGCAGGAGACACGAAGACTGCGATCAACAAGTCTGCGCTAGCAGGCCTCGGACTCGTCGGAGCTGCGCTCCATGACAAAACTACCGCGGATCCAAAGAAGAAGGCCGCAGTCAAATTCGCTCGAAGCCGCACACCCTCATCCGACGACGAGGAGCATGACCTGTCCCGACACTATCGGAGTCCATGGTGCGGCACAGCAACTACGATGCTCGTAGTGAGCTCACCCAACGCAAGATCGACAAATCACGTGCTAAGCGTGCATGCTGGACTGAGTCCAAAGAGGAGGACGACGGAGAAATGTGTGGATCCTGATGCTTCAGCATATCCGTTCAGCATTCGCGGATGCCGAAAAATTTCAAGCTCCCTTCGGACAACCCAAAGTTTGATGGCACGTAGGAGCCAAAAGCTTGGCTCGACGATCATCTGTCGTCCGTCAAATTCCACGGCGGGAACAAGAACACCGCCTTGAAGTGCATTCTCCAGCTAATAGGCGCAACCAGGGTCTGGCTCAGCAGCCTACCCTCCGGCTCCATCCGAAGCTGGGAAGAGATGGCGTACAGCTTCATCCACAATTTCAAGGGCACCAGCAAAAGGCCATCCTCAATCGAAGAGCCGTGGGCCTGCACCCAGCAGAACAATGAGTCCATTCGCAAACATCTCCGAAGAAAGGGCAATCGAAGCCTTCAAGGACGGTGCCAGGCGCCCATATTTCAAGGAGCTCGGGAGCGTCAAGCCCAAAACCCTTGACCACCTCATGGACATCGCCAACTGCTGGGAAGATGGCAAGGATTGCATATACCGAACACATTCAGATGACAAAGACGACTTCAGGCGCAGGCGCGAGCTCCACATCAAGAGAAGATTGTGCGTCTATGACGATCGCGATGGAGACGACATGGTTGCAGCAGGATACGTCGATCGCCACGATGATGGCAACCGCAAACGCGGATAACGCAGCAGCAACTACCGCGACAGCGGGCGAACCACACAAACGTGGCAACATCGCAACCGCGACAATAATCCTTCGTCATACGACATGGTGTCTGGACCCTACACCAGCCACTTCTACATTGATAAACAAGATGGTAAGAAGAAGGCCATCCACATTCTCAAGGACTATCGAGAGTTCCAGAAGCTCAGCAAGGGCTTCACCCAAATGCGAAGCTAGGCGGTGAATCTAGGATTTGCACCGTCCCCTGGGTCTGTCGCCCACAGAGCTCCTCCTCCACCACCTGGCAGACCCTCATAGCCGCTGGTCGCACTAGCACCGAATGACGGTGCAGATGGGTACCCCCACCGAAAGGGGCTCTGATGATCCAGAAGGGGTGTCCAACCAACAGGGTGTAGAAGAATATCACCCGCCAAGTCAACCTAGCCATGACCTCCCCACCAGCCATACCTGAGTACCTCAGCGGCTCAGAGTCCTGCATCACGTTCAACCATTCGGATCACCCACGCCAGATACCTCGCCCATGTCACTCTTCCCTGGTGCTTGACGCCTAGATCGGGGGATTCTAAATGAGATGCATCTTCATGGATGCGGCAGCGGCATCAACCTGATCTTCTCCAGCACACTCGCAGCGATGCGGATCCCGCTGTGCATCCTAGAGCAATCGGGCACGATGTTCCATGGCATAGTCCCAGGGAAGGGAATATACCCCTTGGGAAAGATATGGCTCGACGTCATCTTCGGCAATCCTGCAAACTTCAGGCGTGAGCGGCTAGATTTTGAAGTGGTGGACTGGCCATCACAGTACCACGCCATCCTCGGGCGCGTGGCATTCGCAAGATTCCTGGCAGCACCGAACTATGCGTACCTACTACTGAAGATGCTTGGACATAGGGTCTTCATCACTTTCCCAGGAAGCTTCAACAGGTCAGACAGCTATGATAGAGACTTCAACATACTCTCTCAGTCGTTCGGCATGCAGGAGGAGCTAACAAGGCTCAAGGAGATGACAGACAATGGGGCACCCCCAGTCACCAGGCAAAACTCAGTTCGACTCCACAGTCAACACAAAGAAGGTGCAGGTTTACCCGACGGATGCCTCCAAGACGGCGTTGATCGCCAATGATCGTAGCCCCGCATAGGAAAGAGCACTCGTCGAATTCCTCCGTGAGCGCTTGGAAATTTTTGAATGGTGTCATGCGGACACGTCAGGAGTTCCCAAGGAATTCGCCGAGTACACACTCAATGTGTTTCCAGATGCGAAGCTAGTCAAGCAGTCGATGCATTGACTTTCTGAACCAAGAGCCGATGCAGTTGGAATCAAAGTCAACAGACTCATCGATGACAAATTCATTAGGGAAATCAAAGAAATCGAGTGGCTGGCCAACATCGCTGGTCCCCAAAAAGGACATGGACATCCTGCAGATGTGCGTGAACTTCACATCGCTGAACAAGCTTTGTCCCAAGGACCACTTACCTCTACAAAAGATCGATCAAATCATCGACTCCACTGCAGGATGCGAGAAGCTCTCCTTCCTTGAAGCCTACTCAGGATTAAACCAAATTCGACTAAAGGTCGAAGATCAGGAGAAAACTGCATTCGTAATGTCATTTGGGGTGTTCTGCTACAACAGGGAAATCAAAGAAAGCGAGTGGCTGGCCAACACCGTGATGGTCCCTAAAAAGGACACGGACATCCTGCAGATGTGCGTGGACTTGACAACGCTCAACAAGCTTTTTCCCAAGGACCACTTCCCTCTACCAAAGATCGATCAAATCATCGACTCCACCGCGGGATGCGATAAGATCTCCTTCCTTGAAGCCTACTCAGGCTACAACCAAATTCGACTGAAGGTCGAAGATCAGGAGAACACGACATTCGTCATGACGTTCGGGGTGTTCTGATACAACACCATGCCCTTCGAGTTAAAGAATGCAGGTTGCACCTACCATAGGTGCATGCAAACATGTCTAAAGGACCAGATCGGCCACAACATCCAGGTCTATTTCGACGACATAGTAATCAAGACCAAGGATGCCAGAACGCTTATCAACAATCTCCGTGAGACGTGCGATAACCTTGATCGCTACAAGATCAAGCTGAACCCAGACAAGTGCACCTTCGGCATCCTATCTGGCCAATTACTCAGGTACTTCATCTCCCAGCGTGGCATCGAGGCGAACCCGAAGAAAATCAGGGCCATACTGGCCATGGAGAAGCCAAAAAACCTCAAGGGGTCCAACAACTAGCCGGGCGAATCGCGGCGCTGAGCAGATTCATCAGTCGAATGGGTGAGAAGGCCCTCCTCTTTTACCAGCTGCTGCACAAGACAGACAAATTCGAGTGGACACCCGAAGCAGATGATGCGTTCGAAGACCTTAAACGGCTACTCTCCACATCACCTGTCCTGGTCACGCCAAAGGAGCGGGAGCCTTTGATGTTCTACATAGAAGCCACACACCAGGTGGTTAGCATCGCACTCGTGGTAGAGCAACCCTAAGATGGCAATATCCATGGGGTCCAGCGCCCAAACTACTACCTCGACGAGGTATTGACCCCGATAAAGCATAGGTACCCTCATCACCAGAAGGTCGCCTACGGCGTATTCATGACGGCGCGTCGACTGAGACACTACTTCCAGGAGCACCAGATCGTGGTCGTCAACGACGCCCCGCTATCGAATATCCTAAACAACCTCGAAGCCATGGGACGAGTAGACCTATGGGGCAGAGTTGTCTCCTCGAGACATCATCTATGAGTGGCGCACTGCCATAAAATCTCAGGTCCTCCCTGACTTCATCGTCCACTGGATGGAGGTCCAACTGCCGGACACTCTGGACATGTCACAGTCCTGGACGATGCACTTTGACGGCTCCTAGCGCTAGGCTGGAGCAGGGGCCGGCATCATACTGACGTCCCCTCAAGGCGAAAAGATGAAGTACGTCCTTTAGATGAAATTCTGCGCCTCCAACAACGAGGAGGAATACGAGGCCCTCATCCATGACATGAGGATGGCTAAGGTGTGCGGCGTAACACGCCTTGTCATCTACAGCGATTCGAACCTCGTCGTCCAGCAGACGATGAACGAGTGCGACGCTCACAATGCCAACATGATCGCATACCGTGCGCTCTACAATTCACTCGAAGGTGACTTTGATGGCTGCAAGCTTCGGTATGTCGGCAGAAAAAGCAACGAGGAGGCCAACAAGCTCGCCAACATTAGCTCCACCTGCGCTCTGGTGCCACCAGGAGTGTTCCTTGATGATGGGGATATTCCTACCGGGGTATGCCCAGCAGGACGTTTCATATTGGCCCAAGCCACCAGCGAGTGGGCCTGCAGGAAGTTTCCTATTGGCCCAAGCCGCCAGCGAGTGGGCGACTGGATCGAGACTTGGCGAGGACTCAGGCGACTGGAAGCTGGAGTCCCAGAAGCGTAGCTAGGCCTAGTCGGACTAGGTCAAAGACCCTCCGAATCCTTAACTATTTCGGTTATAGATCTGTAAACCCTAGCGAGGTGAGCCTATATAAACCTCCCTAGGGTACACATAGAGGACACGTTCCATCATACACCCAAGCGACCCGCCGCCTAGTCGTCGAGCTCGCCCTTGTTCTCTCTCCATAATAAAATCTAGCAGGAGTAGGTATTTACCCTCCGGGGGGCGAACCTGGGTAAAACCTTGTGTCTTCGCCCTCATCTCGCACCGCAGATGTCTGGCTGCCCTTGCCCCATGTTCTACTACTCGCTGCCGATTGTAGCATCTGCCGTGGTCATTCCCACGACAGTGGCGCCCACCGTGGGGCCTAGCCGGTCAGGCCGGTGTTCTGCGGCGAGATCCAATCTTCCCATCAACGAGTCAATTGCCACCGGCTGCATGATCGCGATCAGCGAGATGCTCCAGATCTTGCCGAGCAGCTACGTCTCGGCGGCACGCCCCGTCACGCACAGCGTGATTTTGCCGGTCGGCACGATCAGCGTCTTCATCGGCCTCACCGACATCATCGTTTTAGAGGACTTGGCTCGCATCCGCGAGTCACCGCCACGCGACCGGCTCTCTGAGAGCCAAGTCCGCATGATCCACCGCCTCGCCTCCGAGTACAACTTGGCCCACAACAACGTGGCCGAAACCACCGTGGCCGCGGACGACGCGGACCTCAACGACGACGCCGATTCGGCGACCCCGGCGTCGGCCGCCGGATCCATCATCGCCGCATCGCCCGCAGGCTCCATCACCCAGGTCTCCAACATCGGAGACTTCGAGGACCCCTCCATCCTTGGGATCTTCGACTTCGACTCCGGGTCGGAGAACTCCACCGACCTCCACGAAGGAACCGGTCGCCACGTCGTGACCTACATGGCGACTGGCGCCGACCCCCCCACAAGACCCCTTCTCCACGCTGATCCCACCAAACGCAACGGCAACGGAGGTCGAGGAACTCCGCCTGCGGCTGGAGGGGCGGTCCGCAAAGAACAAGACGAGCGCGAAAAATTTCGCCTCGAGCAGGTGACAGCGCAGGAGCTTTCGCGCTATCACCAACTCTGAATCAGGTCGCGCCTGAACCCTACCATTCCGGGGCGCGCCCTGAACTTCGACGATGAGAACGACCCGGCTCACGCGGCCGAGCGCACGATCTGCGAGAACGCGCCGCCAAGAGGGAGCTCCCGACCCCCACTAGGCGCGACGGCCAACGGCGCCCTACCACCACCCAACCGCGCGCCCCCTAGGGACCAACCAAGGATTGTGGTCTCCTCACGGGAGCGAGATGCGAACGTCCTCCCGCTGTTCTCCACTCCAATGGACAAAGTCATCGCGAGCCAAGCAGCAGTCGACAACATAAACGTCACCGGGGAAGGTGCCCTATAGATCCAGTACGCCAAGTCCCTTCTCGCCAAAGCAATCGAGCTACAAAACGTGGGCGCCGACTCACAGGGTTGGATGTACTCGCATTCATTAGGCAGCAGGGCGACCTCGAGCGGCCGCCCAATGGTGGCGAATACCCTCAACTGCCCACCACCCGAGCCCCTGCGGCAACATCGAACCGCGAACGCGGCACTCTCCACCAACGCCCCACGGCCGGCGAACAACTTCGTCGCCGCCAACAGGCAGCCCATCGACGTGCGCACCCACATCATCAACAACCAGAGCTGGCGCGCACGCCAGCCCGGGGACCTGAGGCATATCCTCACCAAACGCCGTGACGGCGAACCAAGGGGATCGCTGAGCCGAGTCGGACCCCAATTCTTCGGACCGATGATCCAAGGCGAAAGATACCCGGCGAACTTCAAAGCGCCAAAGGAGATCGAGAAGTACGACCCCTCGTACGATCCGTCCGTGTGGCTGGACACTTACCTCATGGCGATGGGAATTGCCGGCCACACCGATCTACTCGCCGCCCGCTACCTTTCCCTGATGATGGAGGGAGCGTGCAGGCAGTGGATTAACACCCTCCCTGCGTATAGCTTCGACTCCTGGGAGGAAATGCGCGACGCCTTTGTTAGGCACTTCGAGGGTTCCTACACCCGCGCCACCACCATCGAGGACCTGGAGCGATGCGTCCAGGGACCCCGCGAGTCGACCCGCAGTTGGGTCCAACGGTGGCAAGACATGTGGTATAACGCGGCCAAAATCCACCCGGACACCACGATCCACTACTTCAAGACCTCGTTCTGCTACGAGCCCCCGGTCGCCAAGCTCAAGCGAGTGCACAGAACACTCAACAACTTACCGGACCTCCTGGAGATCGCAAAGCGATACGCGAAGGAAGACCCAAACCAAGAAACCGACAACGAGTCGGGAGGAAATCGCCGCACGAGCGTCCACGACAACAGGAGGCGACCCGAGCTACGCTACAGCAATACTCGCTTCACCGACAAGCGCCGCGGTGATGGGCGAGTCGACTTCGTCGCCAACGCCGAATACGCGCCGTGCAAACCAAAGAGCTTCCACCGCGAAGGAGGCTAGCGCCGCGACGGTGGAAACTACAAGGCAAAGCCGAGGTTCGATCCCACGGCTCTCCTCAACCAACCATGTGTGTCTCATAGCAGGGAATGGAAGCCCTCCATGCACACGACCGCCGACTGCCACTTTCTCAAGGAGATCGAGAAGGCACGACGCGCGCGGGAAGACCCCTACAACGACCCGCCTAACGGCGGAAAATTCGGCAGCATCGCCGGCTCACTCGACACCTTCACAGGCTTCAGCACGAAGCACGAGAAGAAGGTCATCGCCCGCGCCATCGCCGTGAACGCGGTGTCCCAGATAGACATCCCCCAGTTCCTCAACTGGTCCGAGCAACCAATCACTTGGAGCCACGAGGACCACTCGCCACGGATCGAATATCCGGGCCGAGTCGCCTTGGTGGTCAAGCCAAAGGTTGGGGACTACTGGATTGCCAAAACGCTAATGGGCGGTGGCTCCCGCAGTCGATGATCGAGACGACCTACACCACCTTCCACGACATCGTCCCCGGTCGGAAGGCGTACCCAATCGGCAAGGTGACTCTGCCAGTCACCTTCGGCACACCAGCAAACTTCCGCACCGAGCAGATCGTCTTCAAGCTGGTGCCATTCAACATCCCCTACCACTGCGTCCTGGGGCGCCAGGCGTTCACCAAATTCATGGCAGCGCCCCACTACGCGTACAACGCGATGAAGCTACCCAGGCCATGTGGCATCATCACTGTCAATGGCGACCCCGACATGGCCGCAGAATGCGAGGCCAAAGGCGCCGAACTCCCTGACGCCGTCATCGCGGCGGAGGCCAACAAAGCCGTGGAGCTCGCCAAGTATGCGAGCGGGGTCAACAATGACAACCCCACCATACTCAAGAAGCCCAATTCAAAGGGTGGCAACTCCACCACCTTCGAGGCAATGACACACACCCGCACCGTCGAGCTGGTCCCAAGCGACTCCAGCCAGATGGTGACGATCGGGACGGGCATGGGCCCAGCATAGGAAGGCGCGCTCCTCGAGTTCCTACGTGAGAATCAGGACATTTTCGCATGGAAGCCATCTGACATGCCTGGTGTCCCGAGGGAACTCGCTGAGAACAAACTCAACGCTGACCCCAAAGTGCGACCTGTCAAGTAGTCACTGCGGCCCTTCAATGAAGAGCGCTGCCGAGCAATCATCGAGGAGGTGCAGCGTCTACTCGCTGCAGGTTTCATCCGGCCAATCAAATACTCCAAGTGGCTGGCAAACCCAGTCCTGGTCGAGAAGAAAAACAGGACCTGGAGAATGTGTATCGATTACACAAACTTAAATAGCGCCTGCCCGAAGGAGCAATTCGTCCTCCCGCGGATGGACCAAATCATCGATTCAACCGCGGGCTCGGAGTTGCTATGCTTCCTCGATGCCTACTCTGGGTACAACCAGATCAAAATGTCCGTCGAGGACGAAGAGAAGACGGCGTTCATCATGCCATTCGGAGCCTTCTGCTACACCGCCATGACCTTCGGCCTCAAGAACGCCGGGGCGACCTACCAGAGGTGCATGCAAGAGTGCCTTGCGAGCCAAATTGGCCACAATATCCACGTCTACATTGACGACGTGGTGGTACAATCCACTCACCAGGGCAATCTTCTCGCTGACCTGGCGGAAATCTTCGCCAACCTGTGAAGGTACAAGATAAAGCTAAACCCAGGAAAGTGCACCTTCGGTGTACCTACTGGACAACTACTGGGATACGTCGTCTCCAAGCGCGAGATCGAGGCGAACCCCGCCAAGATCAACACGATCGCCCGACTCGGTAGACTCGAGTGCCTGTGCGACGTCCATAAGCTGGTCGGGCAAGTCGCGGCTCTCAGTCGCTTCATCCCCCGACTAGGCGATAAGGCGATGCCTCTCTATTGCCTAATGCGCAAGAACCCCACCTTCCAGTGGGACAAGGAGGCAGACTGCGCGCTCCACGCTCTCAAGGAGGTGCTGCTCGCAGCACCGCTACTCGCCGCCCCCGTCGACAAGGAGCCCATGCTGGTCTACGTCACGGCTTCCGAGCGCGTCGTCAGTGTTGTCATGGTCGTTGAACGACCAGAGGAAGGGAAGGAACGCCCGGTGCAGCGACCCGTATACTACATCAGCGAAGTCCATACCGAGTCGCTCCAGCGCTACCCGCAGTACCAGAAATTGGTATACACGGTATTCAGAGCACATCGGTGACTGCCGCACTACTTCCAGGAGCACCCAATAACGGTCGTCTCCTCAGCACCGTTGCAGGACATCATCCGCAACCGCGAGCGACCGGGCGAGTCGCCAAGTGGGCCGTCAAGATCGGCGTCCACAACATCAAGTACGAGCCACGCAAGGCGATCAAATTGTAGGCTCTCGCAGACTTCCTCGCCGACTAGGAGGAGGCCCAGCAGCCAGAGAAGCTGCCATACCTCCATTACTGGAGCCTACACTTCGACGGCTCCAAGAACGCAGATGGTGCAGGAGCGGGGATCGTGCTAACATCTCCGAAGGGCGACAAGCTCCGCTATGTCCTCTACCTCGACTTCACCCCTTGCACCAACAACATGGCCGAGTACGAGGGGCTACTCCACGGCATGAGGGCAGCCAAGGAGATGAACATCAATCGCCTGCGCTGCTACTGAGACTCCGACCTCGTCGATGGTTAAGTCTCCGGCACCTGCGACGCCGTCTCCCCCACCATGGTGGCATACCGCCAAGCAGTGGACCAGCTGGGAGACCACTTCGCAGGGTACTCCGTCGAATGGATCGACAGGCGGAAGAACGAGGAGGCCGACACACTCTCTTGCATCGGCTCGGCTCAACTTTCACCACCCGCCAGCGTCTTCCTCGACACCATCACCAAGCCCTCCGTCTCTCACCCAAGGTACTTCGACATCGGAATTCCGCTGCAACCCGACGCAGCCCTGGTCACGCTAATCATCGAGCCAAGTGACTGGATCACGCCATACGTCGATTACTTGGAGGAAGGAACCCTACCCGCGGACGAAACGGAGGCTCGGATGCTATCACGCCGCTGCAGATCCTTCGTCATCACCAACGGAGAGCTACACAAGCGCAGTGTGACTGGCGTGTTCCAACGATGCATCCAACCCGCTGAAGGATGCAAAATCCTCCAAGACATCCATTTCGGCGACTGCGGCCACCATGCCAGCGCCTGCTCTCTGGTTGCCAAGGCCATGCGACACGGCTTCTACTGGCTCACCGCACATGCAGACGCTGTCGACATTGTCCAGCGGTGCGTCGGATGCCAGAAATATGCCAACCAGACTCACTTACCGAGCTCGACGCTCAAGACAATCCCCATCACCTGGCCGTTCGCCGTGTGGGGCATGGATATGGTAGGCCCATTCAAGAATGCCCCCTCTGGCTTTACCCACCTCCTGGTCGCAGTCAACAAATTCACAAAATGGGTGGAGGCCAAGCCAGTCCGCAAGTGCGACGGGAAGACTGCCACGAAATTCCTACGCGAGCTCATCTATCGCTATGGGTTCCCAAACAGCATCATCACGGACAACGGCACCAACTTCGCCAAGGGAGCCATCGCCAAGTTCTCCGAGGAGCACAACATCCGACTCGACCTCGCCTCAGTCTCCCACCTGGAATTCAATGGACAGGCGGAACACGCCAACCAGAGCATCCTCCATGGCCTGAAGCCACGGCTACAAGAACCACTCAAGCGGACCACCGGGTGTTGGGTCGAATAACTCCCTTCGGTCATCTGGGCATCCGCACCTCCGTTAACAGGTCGACGGGTTCACCCCCTTCTTCATGGTATACGGTGCCGAGGCAGTCATGCCAACCGACCTCGAGCACGATTCGCCGCGGGTGGTCTACTACACGGAGGCCGACAACGAGCTCGCACGCCAGGACAGAGTCGACCAGCTCGACGAAGCACGCGACCTAGCTCGCTCCCGCACCGCCATCTACCATCAAGGGCTCCGCCGATAACACAGCCGGCGAGTACGGACCCGTACCTTTCAGGAAGGCGGCCTGGTACTGCGTCTAATCCAGGACAAGAAAGGCATGCACAAGATCTCTCCTCCTTGGGAGGGACCATTCGCCATCGGGCGAGTCCTAGGCAATGACGCCTACTACCTCACCGACGTTCGAGGCTACGGAAAACTGGACGTCAAGCGGCCATGGAATGTAAACCTCTTACGGAAGTTCTACACTTAGAACCCCCGACATGTAACACCTACCCGCTATGAAATAAAGCAGATCAATTCGTGCAAATTGCGTCTACTCTCCACACCTTGTGTCACTCCCACTCGTAATAATAGTGTTACGCTATTCGCAGGAGTCAACCTCTGGTAACGCAACCGGCACGGCCAAGTAGTGTGGTACGAGGGCACTAGGAAAATTCAGGCCCCGTACCGTCCATGAAAAAAGCCAACCCGGAGCCCCATTGGAGTCGCCTAGCTCGACTGGCTCCCCGAGCCAAGACAACTGCACTTGCTTCCCACAATGACCCAGTCCTCCACATCCTCGGCGCACCGACTCGAACGACAAAGTACCACGCTCGGGGACTGACACCAGCCGAAAGAAGAGTGGCTAGGGAAAAATGCCAAGTAAGAGAGTGTACCCAGGACTCTTCATGCGACTGATCTTTCGGATCTAGCGGAGTGACGCGCCTAACACAGCACGCTCAGTCCTCACCTACCTTGGGCATGCGACTGGAACGGCCAAGTACCACGCTTGGGGACTCGGCAACCCGACCCCATTCGCACTCGGGAAAACGGCCAAGTAAAGAGCACCCCTGGGAGTCGCCATGCAACTGGCTTCCCGAGCCATGGCGAGTCGACCTTAACTCACTAACAGTTCACACAACATATAAAAACTAGGTTAACCCCACAAAAAGGGCAGACACGCTCGGGAACTCGCACAACCAACATACAAATCACAAAACGACTGACAAAATAACCCGATCATTCCTTCATAGCAGCAAAATTTGTTTCGCATACAAGGAGAGTTACATGGTTATCATATACTAACGCCAAATGGCACAACATCTTATTCTGCAGGCTTTGATGAAGACGCGCCACCGTCCTTGCGGTTGCGGATGAAAGGCACCCATGGATTCGACGGGTACGTTGTCAGCTCGCCCGCCATCACCGCGCGGAATGGTTGATCCACCTTGAAGTCGCGGTACTTCGGTTCAGGGTCATTGGGGGCGACGATCGTTTACTGGTAGGGAATGAGGTCGCCCATCGCCCAAACGCGGTCGGAGTACACCGCGGCTCGATCCGTTAGCTTCAACACCTCGGCAATCTTGACCGAGCCCGTCGATAAGGGGTAACCGCTCGTGACGTTGTCAAGGTCGAAATCGTCTGGAAAGTGTGCGAGCCCAAGGCTCAGCACAGTCGCCGCTCCACGACGGAAGGCCGACTGCGTCATGAATTCAACGACTGATGGGGCCTTCTCCAGGTAGCGCCATACCTCGACGAGGTCGCTGGGATCACCTCCGTTGGCGAGATCTCCTAAAGATATGCCCGAAGACAAGTCGCTCACAGCACGGCTGACTCGACCAGGGTGGTCACGCACTGCCGCGTGTCATACGACTGCGCCTCTTCTGCATTATCAGTGACCCGGTCTGCAGCACACAAGCAAACAGTAAGCAAAGCACCAAAACCACAACGCGGTACGTGCAATCGGAAATCGGCTGAAGGAAAACTTACCAATCAGCGGGCGGCAGAGGTCCATGATGAAACTCTGAAGAGAAGAGAAATCATTATGCAACCCAGCAACGAGCGCATCAGACACCTTCTGTTCCTCAGTAGCAGAAGTGACATCGGCCATGGCTCGTCCTTCCGCCGAGCTCGCTCCGGCCTTCGCCTCCTTGAGCTCACGCTCCAGTTCGGCGATTCGCTTCTCTGCCACGCTCAAAGCGGACTGAGCCGCCATCAAATCACCCACCAAGACAAGGCCTTGGAGAGCCTCCTTCAACCCAGCCGCACTACTCTCTGTTTCCGAAACAAAACGGTTAACACCGCAAAAAGTCAGCGACAAGCGCCAAATAAGGTAAATACTCACCCGCAGCCGCTCGAAGCTCCTCGTTCGTCTCATGGACGGCGATAAGCTCCTTCTCAACGCGGCACTTTGCAGCAAGCCGCTCGGCTGATTCGCGTTGCAGGCCCTATCAACAATCACAGCGTCAGCAACCAAAAGTTCCTAAGTGCCGAGCCGCTGAAATTCAGCAACTTGGCACTCCGGGACTGGATGACAAAATTCCTAAGTGCCCAGCCGCTGAAATTCATAGACTAGGCACTCGGGGACTGGATGATAAAATTCCTAAGTGCCCAGCCGCTGAAATTCAGCGACTATGCACTTGGGGACTGGATGACAAAATTCCTAAGTGCCCAGCCACTGAAATTCAGCGACTAGGTACTCGGGGACTGGATAACGCAAAAATATTAAGAATCCGACCACTGAAATTCAGTGGCCAGATCCTCGGGGACTGGACATACCTGGATGGCGGCACCTAGCATGCCGTGAAGCTCCATCGCGTCCACCGACGCAAGCACGAGCGGAGTATGACCGCGCCATTTTTCAACCTCCATGCCGGAGGCACCAGAAAACTGTCTCGACGGCACCGAGGCACTCTCCGCGGCGGCCTTCGCCATAAAGCGAGGGAATGTCGCCACCGCGGCCCCCGTGCCACTCGAGGGCAGCTCGGTCGCCTCGGTCGAACCCATGGGTACCGCATGCTGCGACCCTGCGTCCTCCTTGGCTTTCAGAACTACGTCCACCACGGTCGGAGGTTCGCTCGGGGCAGCCGCCGGCTCATCAGAGATCGTGACGACGGCATCGCCCTTTAATCTTTTAGTGTCTTCGGCGGGTGCAACGACTTCGTCGCCCTTCCTCTTCTTCGAGGGATCGGTTGGCGTCTCCATGGTGGCTGGTGGAACCTTGGCCACCGAAGGGTGGCCTATCTTCTTAATTCCAGTCCTGCGGAACAATTCTGTCAATAACACTTTCCGATAGAAACACTAAGCAAGCAAACGAATCGAAGGTCAAAGAGTACTCACTTGGCGACTGGAATAAATCGCAGGAAGGTGCGGATGCTGGCCGGCTTCTCCAGTTCTGGCCCCAGTTTCCGACTGAGGCCCGTCTCGAACACATTATGTGCCCAAGACACTGACGGTTTCTTCGAGGATGACGTTGCGGCGGGAGCCTCCGTGGCAATCGTTGCGGGAGCTCCTCTCGATGGCGAGGCCCCTGCTGCTGGAGCGTGGGCCAACCCGGCGACTGGGGCGAACGGCGGTGGCAATGATGCTAGCGGCGTCTCGTCTTCTACGACGGTAGCGCCAGTTGCCGCGGTCGCGTGCGCAGCTGTTTCTTCGGCCGCGCTGGTAGCGTCAGAGCTACTCGCGTGCCGAGGCGGAGACGTCGGCTTGGCCGGCTTCGCCTTCTTCTTGGGTGGCGCCTGCTTCTTCTTCTTTGACGACGTAGCATCGCGCTGTGAGGTGTGCTCAGGGAGCTCGTCGCCGTCGTTGTCGTGGACCTCGAGGCTTCTGATGGTCTCGAGTTCGTGCTGGTGCTGCCCGCGAGTCATGCGGACCGTGGGGGCAGCGACCTCCAAGGGTTCATCGTCATCGTCGTCGCCGCCACCCTCATCACTCTTGACATCGCCCTTGTCGGGCAATGGATCACTCCCATCCTTGGTGGACGAGCTCGAGTTCTCGTCCTATGTGGGTGGAAGCCACCCTTCCACCACTTGAAACAACTACAGCAGCCAAACAACATTAGCACAACCGCGAGTGCGCAAACTGCGACTGTGAGTGCAAAGGGAATACTAACTCACCGTCGGAGCTAGGCGCCTTGCGGTGTAAGGCGCGACCCCATCCTTCGCATCGAGATACACCGCTTGGGTGATCCTCTTCAGAGCCAGGGTGTATTCATTGAGTCTCCACTCGTCGAGGCAGGACTTCGTCGGGTCGTCCTTGCTCGTGTATTCGTACATGTAGTGGGCACGGCTGGCCAGGGGCATGAGCCGTCGCCGGAGCCAACAGTTGTAGAGGTTGATGGTTTGGAGGCCTTTCTTCATCAGGTTGCTGATGGTCTACAACATCTCATCAACGACCATCCGCTGTTCTAGCGGAAGTTTGGTAACTTGGAGCCGGCGCGGCTCGGGCTGGTCGGCGGAATACCTTGAAAGCGCCACCACGTCGCCTAGATTTGACTCGGTCACATAGAACCAGCTTTTCTTCCACTCGTTCGATGCCTTGGCGGGCAAAATCAGATCAAAGAATGATGCCTTCGACTTTAGCTGGAAAGTCAAGCCGCCTGCAGCTAGCATTGGGCCGCCTGCCTCCTCGCGGCTGATTCTCCCATGGAATAGATCTTGCCATAGGGGAAAATAGGGCCTGCAGCCCAGGTAGCACTCGCAGAATGCCACGAAAATGGCGAGCTACTCGATGCTGTGCGGACCCAGATCCGATGGCTGGATATCATAGTAGGCACAGAAGCGCCAGAAGAAGATGGAAGTGGGGAATCCGAGCCCCCGCTCCAGATGACTGGTGAAGCAGACGAATTCCCCTCTGCGCGGATCTGGAATTCCTTCTCCGGCCACGGGGATGCCCCATCTCCCGGCACGGGGGATCCCTGCCTCCTCGAATGATTTTAGTAGTGCCTTTGTGCACTTGGATCTGCCCCATGGTTCAACAGGAGGATCCATCAGTTGGAGGGTCGTGGGATACAGATCGCTCTGAGTCGTTCTAGTTGCTGCGCGGAATGGGGAAACGAGGATGCGCAAGTTCAGAGGAAGTGAGGGAAGCGCTTTCCCCTTCACCGTCACTCTCCTTATATAGTGGTTGTTACCCGCCATTTTCGGGGAGCCGTTACCACGCGGTAATTATGCCAATATTACCATTGGATTACCCAATGACTAGTTTGACCAAGCTGACGATACAACTTCATCTACTCGACTCGCTGCCTTTAGCGACTCGACGATTTGCCGACCTGATCACTATGACAGTGACTAATTATTCGCCAACCCGCTCGCCAAGCTGCGACATGATTGGTCGCCGTTATTGCGACTAAAATGACTAGTTCTTTCCTTTGTTCAGGAGTCCGCCGCTTATTCGACTGGGCGTCCGCATTGGACCCGCATACTCCGACTGCCAACAAACACCTGCGACGAATCAACGACGGCCTCGGGGACTACTAGGGGGGATATGCCTACCGGGGTATGCCCAGCAGGACGTATCCTATTGGCCCAAGCCGCCAGCGAGTGGGCCTGCAGGACGGCGACTGGATCGAGACGTAGCGAGGACTCAGGCGACTGGAAGCTGGAGGACCAGAAGCGTAGCTAGGCCTAGTCGGACTAGGTCAAAGACCTAACGAATCCTTAACTAATTCGGTTAGATATCTGTAAACCCTAGCGAGGAGAGCCTATATAAACCTCCCTAGGGTACGCATAGAGGACACGTTCCATCATACACCCAAGCGACTCGCCGCCTAGTCGTCGAGCTCGCCCCTTGTACTCTCTCCATAATACAATCTAGCAGGAGTAGGTATTTACCATCCGGGGGGCCGAACTTGGGTAAAACCTTGTGTCTTCGCCCCCATCTCGCACCGCAGATGGCTGGCCGACCTTGCCCCATGTTCTACTACTCGCTGCCGATTGCAGCATCTGCCGTGGTCATTCCCACGACACTCGAACAAATCTGTGTAGCCTCCATCAAGAGGAAATTCCCAAAAGCCGCAGCCAAAGAGGCAGAGGACTTGGCGGTTGCGCTACCCGAAGGACAACAAGGACCTCAGAAACTCAATACGGAGGTCGAGTTGGTATGCCTTATGCAGGTCATGGCGATTGAGGAAACATGGACGCAACCATACCTCCTCTACCTGATAAACAATCAGCTTCCTACCCGAAAGATGCCTGATGCTTATCTTTCCGATCGAAGGCCTTCACTATCATCAATGGTGAGATGTACAAGCGTAGCATTTCGGGTGTGCTCGAACGGTGTGTCACCATCAGCGACGACAAAAGCATCCTCCTAGACATCCATGAGGGCATCTGTGGCCATCACGCAGGCAACCGCGCCCTGGTCAATAAAGCTCTACGGCTTGGGTTCTACTGGCCAACCGCAATGAACGACGCCAAGCAGATAGTACAAAGGTGCAATGCCTCTCAGAGGTACGCGGACAAACCACACGCGCCAGGATCACAACTGAGGCCTATCCCAGTGGCCTGGCCCTTTGCCCAGTGGGGCCTCGACATGATTGGCAAGTTGCAAAAGTCCTCGCCAGGAGGCCATGTCTTCCTCCTGGTCATAGTCGACAAATTCTCCAAGTGGATCGAGGCCATGCCCATCACCAACCAAAGCGTCAAAACTGCTTTCAAGTTTTTCGAGTCCATTGTCTATAGGTTCAGAGTGCCCCATAGCATCATAACGGAAAACGGCTCGAACTTCATCTTGAAGGAGTTTTGAAGCTTCTGCGGGAACCTCGGCATCAACCTTTCCTATGCCTCAGTATCGCATTCGTAGACCAACTGACATGTCTAAAAGGCCAATGGCCGCATCGGCAACAACATCAAGAAAGGCCTGCTACAACGACTCGAAAGGCTTGCGGGAGCTTGGGCGGCCCTCCGTTCTCTAGAGCCTGCGAACAACACGAAACAGCTCAACCCGCTATACGCCCTTCTTCATGGTGCATGGAGCCGAAGCCATGCTACCTGCTGAGGTATGCTACAAGGCCCCACGGGTCGTTGCTTACAGCGAGGCCGAATAATCGGCCGCACTCGAAGACGCTGTCGACATGCTCAACGAGGCACGCGACATCACCGCGGTATGCTCAGCGGTGTACCAGCAGATCCTCCAAAACTACCACAGCTGTCGGCTGTGCCCAAGGTCCTTTGTCAAAGGATACCTCATCCTGCGACTCAGGCAAGAAGGGCACAAGAAGCTCGAGTCATCCTGGGAAGGACCCTACATCATCACCGAAGTCATCCCAGGTGGCGTGTACCGCCTCATGGACGTTGCATCAGGAGTCGAATACTCCAACCCCTGGAACGTCGCACGACTGCGACACTTCTACCCCTAGTTACCCTCTACTTTCAATAAGGCTACACAGCCAGGCTATTCAGCCGAACAATGTACCTCCTCATTTATTATGAATAAAATCTAAGTTCCTTGGCCCAAAAATCTTTTCCCCTTGCATTATTTATCGCTACAACACGCTCGGGGGCTATGCCTCACCTTACGACTACGTCGATTGACAACAACGCATACAACCTGAGTAGCTGACCGCGTCAGGCTAACGAAAAGTATATGCACATTATACAATCATACACCGCACGACGTGCCAATGCATACAAACATTACAAATGCCATTACAAGCCCACTCGAATAAATACAGACTTTACATTTTCTCGTTTTCTTTACAGACTTAACTATGCTGGAGAAGAACATTTGTCCGCTCCTCAAACACATCTACAATATCTTCGGCATACTGCGCCACAACTGCGTAAGGTAGGCGCATATCCCACACATTTCAATCTGGAGGAGGATGTGGTCCAGACGCTTTATCCGCAAGATTAACATCATGACGATGCATTCAAACAAGAGATAGGGTTGACTTCACACCCAAAATGAGCTGATGGCGCATCAGCTCCTTCACGTGACCTACATCTCGAAACTTCCCGAGCAAGCCTAGAAATCTAGAAGGTGCAACGTCTAAAGGAAACATGGTGGCTCAAAGGGCCGCAAGAGACGACCTCGCCTACTTCAGCATCCGAAGAACCTGGTGTACATGATCTTGCACTGTTGCAAGGACAATCGCTCAATCATGGTCCATCCAGAAGAAACCACCGGCCTCTAGTTCTTGGTACGTCAAGCAATTCATCCGAATTGCGACACACTCCTTCTCTTCCTTTGGAAGCAGATTCACAACTGCATAAAGCAACGGATGAGACACCACAAAAACACGTGCACTCTAAGAATTAGTGGTTCAAGAGGACTCACATTGGAGTTGCTGAAATTCTTCAAGCAAAAACTCTTCCCTGGTAATGGCTCGCTTAGCCTTCAACTTCCACACATCTGCATAACCGTGAATGCTGAGGATGTCCTTCTCCAAACTTCGGACGCGGTCACGCAGGAAAGGCAACTGTGATGACTCACTCAACGACGGGCGATGACCAGGCGCAGGAGAAGGTGTGATCACTGGAGCCTCACCCAAAGGACCCTAAGGGTTAAAAGTAAAACTCAAACATCACAAAAACTTTCGACAGCTATTGACAGACATATTCATACATATACATAATCAAAGCCATTTCATGGCAAAGTGAAGCTTGTTCACTCAAAAGGCGTTTAGAGATGCAACAAAAGGAAGAAATCTAGACTAAGTACAATTAAATATGAGATTGGTTTTGAATTAACCGGGTGTGTTGGATTAGTTCCAACGTGTGGTCACATTCAGTTCAGGTGCTAATGGGCTGACTGTGACAAGAGTTTGGTTTAGTTTGGTTTTGAACGGCAAATGGTTGGGTCTAGTCGGGTATGGTTATGAACGGGTCTGGTTCTAAACAGTTCTAAACCATAGTTCACACCTGGTTCGTTGTTTTGGTTCCATTCACGATATACGCAGTCAGTCCGGTGAAGTCACGCGGGAGGTTGATGAGGTCGAAGCCGCCGTCGCGCCTGTGGAGCTGCACGTCTGCAAGGTCCTCGTAGTAGCGCTCCCACCCGAGTGAGCCCTGCCGCCGCTCCAGCGTCGGCAGCAACCACATCGTCTCGTTCACCAGCACATACACGAGCGCCTTGTTGCCCCGGCGCGTCACCGCCGCGTCTTGCGGTGGCCATGGTTGTGATCGCAGTGCCGCCCGCTCGCACGCGGCTCATCAGTCCCACCTCCGTGACAGCTGCCGTCCCCACTGGCGTGTGGCTCGCCGACCGCCCGACACGGCCTCGATGGCAACTGCCATCGCCACTCGCGCTCATATCGCCAATCGCCCGACCCGACCTCTGCGACGACTGCCATCTCCCTTCGCGCTCGTATCGCTGGCCGCCGGCCCTGCCTCCGCGGCAAACGCCATCGCCACTCGCGCTCGTACCCAGCCCGGCCTCCGTGGCAACTGCCATCACCACTCGCACTCGTATCGCCAGCTGCCCAGCCCGGCCTCCGCGACAACTGCCGTCGCCATGCGCGCTCGTATCGCCGACCGCCGGCCCAGCCTCCGCGGCGACTGCTATCACCATTCGCGCTCGTATTGCCGGCCGCCGGCCCTGCCTCCGTGGCAACTGCTGTCGCCGCTCGCGTTTTGCTCGCCTTATGCTAGCGCTACCTCCCGACTCGTGGCTCATTGCGCAACACACACAACATGCGACCAGCAGCCAAAAAGGAACAACAGAAGACACTGTGGAATTTCACGATGGCTTGACTTCACCTTTGATAGGATGTGCTCTGTTACCCTGGGTAATAACAATTTGTCACTCAACGGTTCTCAAACCATTTCAGCAACCGGTTTCAACCTACAGATCGGCACTCAGTTTTAGTTTAGTTTGGGTTAAAAATTAAATGGGTTTGGTTATGGTTGGGCCGGCGGAAATATCAAATGGGTTTAGTTTACTTTAGGCGGTCATATTTAACCGCGCGGGTTCAGTTAAGGTTTGGTGCAGTTCTGGGACCATTCTCAGGATTAAGTACAATACAGATGCAGCTTCGGAGCCATAGTGCCTACTCTTGGCCGCTTGTTGCTGCTCTGTCGAATAGTCGGCCAAGAGATCAATGAGCTTAGGCCTTAAATGCTTGCAGGGGGAGGCAAAGGTGGAAAAAGCTAACTTAGAGCCATCTGCCTCTGTCGGCATCCTGGACGTGACCTAGGCCAGATCCAGCTCAGCTCCAGAGGCCATTCCCATGGCCATCCTCATAGAAGCATCGACTCCCTTCTGCTTGCGTTTGTACTCTACCAGAGTGTCGCCCGACAGAGCATCTGCCAGTGAGTCGATGTCCTCGAGGGCAACACCATTGGGATTGACCTCCTTGTAGAAAGGTGAGCTCATGGCAGAAGAGCAGCGATCCTCGATCGCTATGGCAACATCTGCAAGGATATCCCCATCCTCAAACGCACCGTGGTCAAATGCGATGCCAGAAGAATCTGGCATGAATAGCAGTAGAAAAAAATTCGAGTGAGGAACAAGAAAAGGCATCCCAAGATACGAAAGACACCAAAAAGAGACAAGGTTAGCTGACCAGAGATAGCCTTGGCAGCAACCACAAGCTTGTCAGCCATGACCTGTTCCCAAGTGGCCACAATGGCCGTGAGCTGCTGCTCACAATCTTCGGCCTCCTTCTGCTAGCGCTCAAGGGCCTCCGTAGCATCCGCTGCCTTCTTCTCCGCCTGGCTGAGGCTCTTTTCGAGATCGTTCAGCCTACGGAGAGTAGCATTATTCTCATCTTCAGCATTGAGATATAGTGGATGAATACAAAAACAAAATCGACACACTCAAATATTAGTCAAAAAGACACCTACGCACCTCGGAGCTGCTTGAGCTCACCCTCCACGACAGATGCTGCTGGATGAGAAGGTTGGCGCCACGAACAAAAATCTGGAAAAAGGCTAGCAGGTCCGATGAGTAAAGGACTCGGGGGGCTCCCCTATGTAGTGAAAGAGCAATACTTACGTGATCTGGCATGGACTCTGAAGGTTTGTGTCATCATGTGGAACACGGCAGTGCCATCGGGGATGGAAAAGAAGGGACACTCGGATGCAATCGGTGGCTCATGCAATGGGTTGGGAACGGTAAACTGCAAACACAACGACGTACCTAGGTTCGGGGCCCTCTCGGTGAGCTAACACCCCTACTCCTGCAATATGAACTATACGAGGGAGCAAATGCTCAGTACAGATGCTCCTCGAGCTATTTCCTTAGCTACTATCGAGAGCTAGAGGAAGATGAGAACTAGCTGCTAACACTTCTCTCCTTCTATTGTTGCCTCTCCCTAGAACCCCAGCTCTGCCATCCCTTAGATACTAGCCTGGGAGGGGCAGATTACAAATCGGTCCCTAGGGTTTACTGTTTGGATATGGGTTTATAGGACAGGGCCAGCTGCAGGGCCCATCCGGTGGGCCAGGACCCAGTCCGCCCTTCTTTTAGCGTCATACTCTTCTTTAGCGGTCACCCGGGCTTCCTTTGGGGAGTCACCCTTTCTTTAACGGTCATCCGGACTACTTTTTCCGGTCAGCCGACCACTTTGCTTTATCTTCATCAGGTAGTGCTAGTCATGACGGCATGCTAGCTTGCCTGATGACGAGGGAGAGCCAGAGGAGTACCCTGCAAAGAGCGTCAGCCCTTCCGTGCTCTCCATTGAATCCGAGGTGAGCCGGGTGGAAGCGGCCACCCGTCCGGTTCTTCTTCGCCCTCCGGCTCATCTTCTCCTCCTCTCTAGATCACATTTCTCCTTGATCCTTGCTCCTTGCGCCCCTTTTCCTTGCCGCCGCCGGAGCCACCACGCACCGTTCACCACGGCCAACCCTCCTGCAGATATGTTATCGGAGCAGCGCGGGGGTTGGTGTGGGTCGTTCGTGATTGACACCTTGTCTACAAGTATCGGCGGGGTAGATTTCTTCCCTCGTCGATGCTGGTTAAGCACCATCTCGCCCTAGACCCTTGGCCGGGGAGCGCGTTGTCTTCCTCGCGCACTTCACCTAAGGCTTCGGCCTTCCCGTCAGCCCCTTCCTCCTCCAGCTCTTCGTCTTCTTTGACCTCCAACTTCACCACCTGGCGTGAATGCCATCGCGCAGCTGTCGCATCACGCGGCCTACTACGAATCGTACCTTCGGGTGTGGCCTGAGGTGGCGAAACTCCTCAAGTTCTTCCACTTCAAGGCCCAGAACACCGTCAAGGATGGTCCACTGAAGCAGACGGGCTGCTGCGATCTATCCGCGGCCTTCTTTGCCAATGCCACGGTTCGAGCTTCCCAACATCGTCAAGATGTGGCAGCGCTCATATTTTTATGTGAGCAACGCCATAGAGGTGGACTGGATCTTCCTGCCGCCCTTCGTCAACGTGCCCTCGACGCAGAAGGGATGGACAACGAAGGGGATGGGAGCCGCGGCGGACCTCAATCGGATGGTGGCCCGGGTGGAGGCGATGGTGGAGACGGAGCAGTTCACCGCCCGGGATATCACTCTATCCTGGATGGTGCGTCGCGTGCTTCCGCTGCAGAAGCGGTCACACAAGATGTGACACATGTCGACGTCGATGATCCGATGAGGAAGTCGCCAAAGGAAGTGCCCTACGCGGACCTACGGAACTAGATCTCCATGATCTCCAAGTTTCCGTGTGGAGGCAACCTGGCGTACTCCTATTCGCCATACCATCGCGGCCGCCTGCCGCCTCGGGTGAGTTGTTTTCTGGTTCTTTTGCATTTTTTCTTCGTAGTTGTTAGCTTTCCTTGGGTGCCTTATACTCCCCTTTTTGAGTAGTTATTCACGGCGCTGCTTGCCGAAGATGGTATGGGTGACTTCCTTCTCCCGTCCTTCTTGGCAGACAGGAAGCTGAAGAAGTACCCCCAGATGGAGCCCGAAGGGTTTCCTGTCCAGACAGACGACGACCCCTCGGATCCTCATGGTAAGTTGCCGGCTGCAGCTCCTTCTTTCGTCCTAGACCTAAGGTTGTGGTTTAAGGCTTTGTTTTTGTTGTAGTTGATGTAACCGATGAGGAAGGCGGCCGAGAGAATCCCGCGACAAAAGCCCGGGGGAAGAGGGTGGCGCCTGTTGCCGCACCTGCTCCGGTTGAACAAAAAATGACGCGCCAGGGGTGCCAAGTCGTTGATCCGCCGTCCGTCGTCAGGTTAGCGTCCTCGTTGCATCTCCCTTGCTGTTTTGTTGCTCTTGTTGGTGCGTTCTCTTATTTTTCGTTCCACGCAGCGAGGCGATGTCGCTTGGCGACGGTGGCGCTGGCGTCGTTGCTCCTCCCCCTCCTCTGGCAGTTGAGGAGGTGGTGAGGTCACTAGATGCATCCGCGCCGGCTGCATCCGACCCGGGTGCGCCTACCGCGCTGTCTCCACCCAGGGTCCCTCAGGGCTCCCCTACCACTGGGTTGCTGCATCAGGCGCCCGTGTCCTCGCGGTTGGGGCAGCTGTTTGCGGCTTCTCATGACCCGGAGACCCTCCTCCTTTGTCCTTGGGCTGGCGTGAACCCGGCCTGGAGCGATGCTCCAGGCAGCTCCGCCAGGCCCATTATCACGGAGGTGACAGAGGAAGCTGGGGCCGCGCAGGCGGCTGCAGTGGGTGGTGGCCAGCCGGGCTCTTCCGTGCCGGCTGGGAGGGAGTTGGTGGTGGCCGCTCCTTTGGGTGCGGCTACTGATGATGACAAGGTTTTCGTTACCGACTCGAGGCCATCTCCGGCTGTGCTGACGCCAGGTGCGATTCTTGCCCAGCTCTCGGGTACGGTGCCCGTCGCACTCGACTAGGTTCGCCACCTGGTCGAGGGATTGGAAAAGGGCCTTGGCGAGGCCAGAAATTTGTCTATTTTGATGGAGGTAAATGTCTCTCCCTGTTATCTTTTCCGTGCATTGCTTTTTCAGCCGGTTTTCTGTTCCGTCTCTTACTATGTTTTCTCGCTACAGAGAGCGTTTTCATAGTCGGTGAAGAAAACCCCGGATCTAGGCTGTAAGATTGCTTCTTCAGATCTGTCTTGGCGATTGGCTCCCTTTTCCCGCTTTTTGTTGACCATCGGGTATCCTCCTACAACCATGATCCTGGACAAGGAGAAGGAGGTGGAGCACCTCAAAGCTGAGGTTGCCCAGCTGGAGGAACCGAACAATGCGTGGCAGGTGCAGTTCGATCAACTTGCCGCAGCCAAGCATCATCTTGAGGTTAGCATGGAGCGGGGCAAGAAGACCGCTGACATTTGGGCAAAGGAGTTGAAGAATTTTTAAACGATCTCCGCCTAACAGGAGGAGACGATATAGATTCTCCACTCCCGGGAGTCGGAGATGGTCATCAGTAAGTTCTTCTGCTTCCATCCTCCGCTGCATTGTGTTTAATTGAGTCTAGTCTTGTCGCTCACTCCTGTCTTTGGTTGCAGCTCATTACCCTGAGTCGGCCGAGATGGCTCTGGAGAAGCTTACTGTGGAGGATGTTGGCCGTCACCTGACCGCCTTTGATCTGGTGAAGGTGATGGTGGAAGAGAGCAATGGTCTTCGTGCCGTTGCCAATGACCTCTTTCACTACATCTGGTCGGATGCAGGTGATGTGCATGACATCGCCAGCTTGGAGGTTGCCTTGTCTCGCGGAATCGACGTCCGGCACATCCACAAGGAGTGGGCGGCCCGAGGCGGTGTGGAAATGGCTCTGGCCTTGGTCAAGTCGTGGTATCCCGAGGCTGATCTCAGTGTGCTCACACGTGGTTTCCGTCTTGGGATGAGCTACGAGGGCCTTTGTGATAGTATTGCGGTGATCCAGTCCTACGGGGTGAAGATTGGCACCTACGTGGACCTGGAGCGTGACTTTCGCGATCCCGCTGAGCCGCTGCCGCTACACTGGACCCCGACGCCCTAGAACCCCATCGACGTTTCCTCCACCAGCCAAGTTCCTGCAGCCAACTCTGGCGCCCCTCCTGCTGGTCTGCCTCCTGCCGCTGAACCTTGATCCCCGGGATGCCAGGTGTAATTGTGAATTTGGCCTTTTGTTGGTGCTACACTTTTATTAATTTTTGACGTCAGACCTTGAATTGTGCGCAAAAACTTCATGTTTTGCTTAAATGTCTTGGTGCCCCTTCAATTCTTGAGCTTATTCCGTCTGCTTTCTTTTATGCCTTCATTAATTGTGGTCCTTGGGATTATTACCGGGTGGGGGGCCAGCCGGGTCGGATCTCTAGGCCTCCTTTACTTGGCTTGATGTGTGCACGGGAGCACAACCACTGGGTGTAGTCCCCGAGGTTCGGGCCGGCTGGGGTAGCCAACCGGGTCGAAGCTCTTTGCCACCTTGACTTATGTTGATGGGTGCGCAGGAGCGCGCCCACTGGGTATAGTCCCTGAGGTTCGGGCCGGATGGGGTAGCCAGCCAGGTCAAAGCTCTTTACCACATTGACTTATGTTGATGGGTGCGCGGGAGCGCACCCTCTGAGTGTAGTCCCCAAAGTTCGGGCCGACTGGCGTAGCCAGCCGGGTCGAAGCTCTTTGCCTTCATATTTCCTATCAAGTTGTGGTTCGTGTCGCGTGAGACACAACATTGCTTTGGGTTAGTTTCATTATGTATGCATTCATTCGTAGTTAGGACTGAATGAAAAAAGAAACAAGGAGACGTGCCCTTTCGAGCTAGGCCATTAGTAGCTCCCCTTTTCTCAGCGAACATTTTCCTTTCGAGCGCTGACCTTGCTGGCTGCCAGCCAGGTTATGGTCTGCAGCCGGAACCGAAGGAAAGGCTGAGCTGGCATGCCTCGCGATACTTCGGTTTGTTGTTGTTGTCTTAACTCATGTAGGCGCGACGGGTTCGCCCAGGCGCCCTTGTCATCTGCATTGGTATTTTATTGTAGTGTGCGCGTTGAGTTTCGCTCTTGCCGGGTCGATAGCCAGCTTGCGGTCTGAATCCGGAACCGAAGATTTTTCTCTAGGTGCGTTGTGTAATACTATGCTGCCTGTAGAAATCATGGGTGTCCGGGCCAGCCGGTCGGGGATGAATGTGGTATGCAAAATTGGGACAAAGTCCTCGGTACTACGTCAAGGCTTCCAAGCTTGTTTATTTATTACATGAAAGGGGAGATACATCCAATTCTTGCTCAAGTGTAAAATAGCCGAAGTAGGCTCGCGTTCCATGGGCGTTCCGTCTCCTAGTCTGAGTGGTCTGCCTTGTTCTTCACTGGCTGCTGGGCATCGATCAGATAATATGAATTGTTGTGCAGCGCCCGGCTGACGATGAATGGGCCTTCCCATGGTGGGGACAGCTTGTGCATTCCTTTTGTGCTCTGGACCAAGCGCATCACTAGATCTGTTGCTTACAACTTAATACTGGAGGGGGTTCGGATGTTAACCTTAAGGTGGACTTCTAGTCATAGATGCAGTTGGATGACGGTCTATGTATATTGTTGTATTGCCCAATCAACCTCATAGGATCTTTCTTGCTAGTAATTGCGTTGTTATGCCTTGCTCAGTTCCTGTCAATTGCCCCGCTGTAATTAGTTTACCCATCATGCCATGTTGTTTATCTAAGGAGAGCACCTCTAGTGAACTATGGACCCCGGTCCAATCTTTACCATTGATACATCTTCCACTTTTACTTGTTTACTTGCTGCAAACCATTACCTTCAACGCCATATGTTTAATCCTTTTACAGCAAACCGGTGAGCTTTACAACATCACTGATTCGTTGGGGAAAAGTCTTGAGTTTGTGTTGTGCAGGTCTCCATGTTGCCAGCAACACCTTTGAGACGTTTCCTTCCTCCTTCAGGTTCGATAACCTCGGTCTCTACTGAGGGAAACTTGCTGTTGTGCTCATCACACCTTGCTCTTGGGGTTCCAACGAAGTGTCCCACATCAAACACTGGGTGCACGCACCAAGATTTCTGGCGCCGTTGCCGGGGACACAACTTCGACCTTTTCCTCCCCGTCGAGCACCATCCACGGGCCAGCCGGGAAAGTTATAAGCCAGTCGGGCGGTCTTCGCCAACCAGTTGGAGTTCTTCTTCTTGAGGTCCAGGCAGCCTGCTCCTTTTGGAGCCGGCCTACCTGTTCTTGGCTTTCCCCATACGGGGGTTATCCCCTCGACATTTTGCATATAGTCTTCCGAGTTACGAGTGCACGAGCCTCCCGCCTCGTGGATCTCCAATCCTCGTCCTTGGAGTTGGCCACCATCTTGGCAAATGAAGACGTCGGCTTCAAATTCCCAATCATCTCTTTGGCGTCCTCATCAAGGGACTCCTCCGAATGGTTACTGCTAGCACTTACAGAGAACCAGATCAACAACAAGCTAATACTTACGATGCTATGTCTAACAAATTGAAGACAGGGGGCTCCTTCTCCTTCTTCTTCTTGGCCTACGGCTACGGGGCGACTGCCCGAATGGGCCCAGCAGGAAAGGTGCAGAGGTCGCACCCTCATTCCTGCCGTACTACTCAAGGAAGGACGGACCATTCGGTGTTGGTGCCGTCGCCCCATCCGAATTTTCACTCCGGTACCTCTTTTAGGTCTGCCCTTTGCTCGGCTCGGGGCTTCTAGGGAAGGAGACTGTGCTAGAGGAGATCGGATTCTGATTCTGCCTCCTCATTGTCCAATGCATCCGTGTACTTCTCAGGTAGAGGGGTCATCATTACCGCTACCTTGAGGCCCGGCAAATGAAAGACAAAATAGAGCAAGATAAGTAACACTGATAGGTAACAAGCACACGAAAAGCGCTACGCGCAAACAACAAAGTTTCACCTGGGAGACTACTTTCTTGGTGCTGAAAGGGGTGGTCAAAGATTTCCCCGAGAGGTCCTCGTTGGCCTTGAACTTCAGAAGAGGCCGAAGTGCCTTATCAAGGTAGCTCATAGACATCTTGTCAGGCGAAACCCTTATCGGGTCGCTGCGAACAGCATACAGAAACATCGGGTGTGCCCTCGCTTGGAGTGGCTGCACCCGACGCTTGAGGAAGGTGCGGATGATGTCGATATCATTGACCTATTTGCCGGCCACGAGATGAAGAGCTTCCACCCGCTTTTACAGCTTCTCCACCTCTGCAGATTCATCCTCTAAGATGTCGTTTCCCCACGACCTCTTTTGGGTGATCTTCTGGGTGGAATCAAAAGGAGCAAGAACAAAATGCTGACCGCCCAGCTTGACATCGCGGATATAGAACCACTTCCTGCGCCAGTACTGGATGGACTCGCAAATGGAGAAGGAGAAGAATTGGATAGTAGAGCGGATAGAGATGATGCAGCCACCTAGCGGATAAACACCACTAGTCCCAGATTACCTCTTCACGGACTAGAGTCTCCGGAAGAGGCCAAAGTGTGACTCGATGCTGATCCAGCGATCGCAAAGAGTGATGAAGCAAGCAATGTGAAGGAGAGAGTTGGGAGACAGATGATGCAACTGAATTTTGTAAAAGAAAAGAAACCACACAGAAATTTATGGGCGGGCAAGGAAAGACCCAGATGATAAAAGCATAAAACATCACCCGAAAGCCTTCGAGTGGGCGAGGAATTACCTGTTGACTAGGGAGGATGGCGTCGTCTTTTTCCTTGGAGATCAACTCAGCATTGCGCAATTTGCGCAAATCCGAGTCACGAATCTCCGTGCTCCACCACCCGCCGTCGGTGGTGCAGCCCAGAGTAGTGGGATTCTTCCTAGCGCCGGCGGCACTCCACCCCGCTACAGCGGACGACGCTTTCTTCGGCTTGCCCATCTTGGAGCGGAGAGTGCAGCGCGGTGAGCGAAGGAAAGAGGTAGGAAAGTACGGAGGGCGTCCAGTGCATGATGATAACAGAGAGCTCACGAAAATAGTGGAAATGGCAATAAGACAGAAGCAAATGACGAAGGATGAAAATCACTATTTTCCCCATGGTATAAAAGGACAAAGACGACGCAGCAGAGCCGTCGATTGACAAGCCCTAACGGGTGCCTCAAATATCGCAGTCCACATGTCAGCACCAAACTGAACCGTCGCTAGCACCCCGTCCACTATGCGCGGAAATCAAGGAGGCGCCGTAACTTTCACCAAGCTTACGCGTGACTAGGCAACATCAGGTTAGGCGGTGGGACCCATGATCGCCCCGTCGCATCGTTTCTGCACCCGCAGACGGTTGAGCTCACCGGTCGTCATCAATGACATCATCAAAGCAAAGCCAGCAACGGCTCAAAGATTTCAAATAATCATAAAAGTGCTTACTCGAGTCTACGACTCCACCAACTACTCAGGGGCTACTCCTATCAGGAGCGCTAGCCACGCACCTGAGAAATTACGACGCTAACATCACCTCGAAAATAACTTCGAGACCTACGTCGAGTCTGCGACTCCACTATGGAATCGGGGGCTACTCCCATAGGGGGCTAATAATACAAATTGATGCAAACAACTGAGCTAATGTCTCTGCTCGAGTCTACGACTCGAACAGAAACTCGGGGGCTACTCCCATAGGGAGCGCTGGTCGTGCACCCTATGAATTTTTTGACTGAGATCCTTTGGATCAAATACGACAAAAATCTTTTGGCAACTTTGGCCAAACTAATGCTAAGAGAGAAGTAGTCTCCTTGGCCACCCGAAACGCCTCCATGGTGATAAAATTTCGGATGCTATGTCTATGACGCAAAGATAAGACCTACAGATATCATCTGCTAGCCTGGTAATGCACCCGACTGTGCTCTTCCAGTAAAATGCCATGTCAACAGGCACGATGAAAATCCCGATGGACGCGTTGGGTACATCATTTGAAAAACACTAGGATTCGACTCCTATAAGACCACAATGGCCTGATTCAAATCACACCAGCAATCATTCCAGATTCGAGTCCGGGGACTCGAGTCTCATGAAGATCCTGTTGTTTTATCTTATGATAGTTAACTGTCCCTGATCCATCTGGTGAGCCAAGCACACGCATCAAATATACCTATGAACTAAACGTTTCTTCCTGAAAAACAGGTTCGACTACAAAGCACCCAAAAGATTGTAGAGTCTCCAGACGAGTCTACGATTCGACTGAACACTCGGGGGCTACTGACATGGATATACCCTATGGGTGCATAACATTGGTATACCTGGTCCAGCCGAAGGAAGGCCCACGTGATGACTTGCAGCCCAAGAATATTTCGGGTGGCCCAAGCCCATGGCGGATTCGACTCCTTGGGGGACAAGTCTAGATTAGATAGAATTTCAAAGTGTATCAACCCTAATCTGTAACCGACTCCACCTACCCCCGGGACCTTGCCTATCTATATAAAGGCCAGGAGGGCACGGATAGAAAGATAATCACCACCTCATACACACACCTCATGCTAGATTGCAGCTACGCACCCCTGTAACCTTCGGTTCCGCCGTAATCAAAAGTAGACAAGCAAGAGTAGGATTTTCCCTCTAGGGGCCTGAACCTGGGTAAACCTCATGTCCCTGTGTTGCTTGTCTGTTAACCGTTCCGTGACTTCTAGCATCCCCATCTTCTCCAATCCCAAGTCCATAACAATGGGCATTGATGAGTCGAACCCTCGTCAACAAGTAATACGGATGATTATAAGTGGTAATTGGAATCTGAAATAAAGATGGCAGCAAGCAAACATGTAGCAGGACTGATTGTAAATGGTGTTTCAATGCTTGGAGACAAGGCCTAGGGATCATACTTTCACTAGTGGACACTCTCAATATAAATATCTTCTCTTCATTATGCTACCCTGAACTACTCTCCGGTTGGACGATGTACGGCAATAACAACACACCTCAAAGTTCGCATTCCCCATATAGATAACCCTATTGTCACCTCGAGCGCTAGATGGTTCCAACAAACACCACAAACTCAAGAGATATCCAACTCAAATTATAACTCATGATAAGTATTTCTGTAATCTTTAGCCTAAGTGCCACATGGTGTGCACCCTGTCAACTTCACACATGTGGGGATAAACATAGATTAATTAAAGCACTTGAGTAGTAGAGTAGATCTAGTTTATTACAAAGCTCATGATCATAATAAGATCACGCATAGAGAGAGATGAACACATAGCTACCGGTAGAGCCCTTAGCCTCGAGGGAGAACTACACCCTCCACATCATGGGAGTCAGCAACGGTGATGGAGATGGTAGTGGAGTCGATGGAGATGGCTCCGGGGTCAATTCCCTGTCCCGGCAGGGTGCCAGAATCGAGACTTCTGTCCCCCAAATCTCCTCTTTGGTTGTGGCGGCGCTACGGACTTTTTCGTGGATTTCTGATCTTGTTAGGGTTTTCTTCTCGGGAAGACGTATATTTAGGCGAAAGGGAAAGGTCGGTGGGCGCCTGAGGGGCCCACACCATAGGGTGGCGCGCCCCTGGCCGCACCACCGTATGGTGTGGCTGCCTCATGGCGCCTCTTCATCTCTCCTTCGGACTCCGTGTCATGTTGGGAAAAATAGGAACTTCGGCTTTTGTTTCGAACAATTACGATAATATTTCTTTACTAGCTTTTCTGAATCCAAAAACAGTCAACTGGCATTGCGGGATCTTTTCAATAGGTTAGTTCGAGAAAATGTATAAAAATGCCTCAAAGTGTAGAAAAAACATAAGATAGTTGGTACAAAACAAGCATGGAGCATCAAAAATTATAGATACGTTTACGACGTATCAAGCATCCCCAAGCTTAACTCCTGCTCGTCCTCGAGTAGGTAAGTGATAAAGAGAATAATTTTTGAGGTGACATGTACCATCACAATCTTGATTAAAATATTGTAAAGCATTGATAGCTAGTATCATAGTACTCTAAACATGAGCATGAAAGATGTAGTTCTAACAATAAGACAAAGCAACTCAGTTGTAACATGAATAGGTACAAACAAATATCATGAATAGCAATGCATTGAAAGACATTTGTTTGTTTCACATATAGAAAACATAGCAAGAGTAGTATTCATCTTGTCCTTCATGGAATAGCAAAACATAAATTCATAGGACACCTTCAAAGTTCATAAGGGTGACTAGATACAAATAATTTAAGAACAAGCAATACCAGAATTATGAATCAATCAACATGTTTTGGGACAATGCACATTGAACTAAGAATGACAACTATTCTCTCTTAATTGGTGCATAAAGATAGAAGATGGAGACTCAACAAAAATAAAAATAAAGTCCCTTCATAGAGGGAAGCGGGGATTTCAATTTTCATAAAGAGCTTCCAAAAATTATGGTACTTACTAGCTTTGAGATCTGATTTCCCCTATCATTGGCATCTTTAAGTTATTAAGGTTAAAGTGACAAAAATATGAGTATATGCTTGACAAGCTATAAGTTGAAAATCTCATGCCCCTTGTGTACGAGTACCAAACCTCATGCTACTCAACTTTGGTCACAAGCAAGTTCTTGTCATTGTAAGTATATGTGTATCATGGAGAACCGCCAACGGGGTACCCCTTGCCCCATGACACAGGAGCTATCCCATATAAAAATGACAAGGCAACAAACAATGAGCATCTCAACGATCTTTCTATTTGCTATTTGCATAGGTTTTTATTGAGGATGCTTCACAGAATGCTCATTATGGTTATGCTGCAAGTTTCCACCATGATTAGGCATGGTTTAGGCTAGACGCCCAGGTTGTTTCTCTAACATATATACAAACTCCATGAGCTTACAATCTCCCCTTTTATTTCACACCGCCGGGATCCATAAACAAAAGAACATGATATCAACTGAATGAATAAGTGCAATGTTGAAAGCGTTCCCCATGACAACATGGTTCTGCTAATTCACAACTTATAATTTTCAAGCATATAAGCAACATAGATAGGCATAATGGTTCAAGTTTATTAAGTGCAAGAAAATAAAGTGTGCCATCAAGTTTGTGAGAGCTTTAATCACTAATTTTCACATAACAAAAGTTTAATTTGGAAGATAGATAAAAACATGAATATACTTGGAATGGTGTAACACACCATGCATAGGAATTTATAGTGGACTCTTTGGAATAACTTGGTTTATTAGGAGTTGTATGCACGAGTAGAGCTCATACTCAGTATATGTGGAGGCTAGCAAAAGACTGGGAGCGACCAGATAAGAGAGCAATAATGGCCATAATCATGCAGACCAACAAAACATTATTAATTGAATCATAAAGTGATATCACAAATCAAAAACTAAATGATCATAGAGGCTAGGGTGACTGGCTCATATTCATAACATGGTGTAAGTATGTGCCAAGTCAACCCAAATAAGCATCAAAGGAGAATACCACAATATTATGCTTTTGTATGCTAAAACAATGCATGATTCTTTCATGGCACATTAAGCAATATCAATTGTTTGAAACAAGTCATGATACAGAAATAATCACTAAGCATATGGTCGAAGCAACATCTAACATGACATGACAAAGTCTAAGTCACAGTCAAAACAAGCTTCTTTTTGTACCACCATAAGCATGAAACATTCTACTTCCAACACCAATCAACTTATTTGAAACAACTCACAAATATAATAATCAATAAAGATCAGAGATATTATCTCACCTAACTAAAAAGTTCTAAGAAAAAATAATAAGAAAACTAAAGTTAAACGCAGTGCTAGCAAAACAGAACACTCACAAAAAATAAGAGTGAAAACTAGAGTGTTCTAGGCAATGAAAATGGAGTGTGTCTCTCTCCAAAAGAAGTGTGATGGGATCCAACTAACTTATTGCACCAAACAAGACAAAATAAAACTAAAAACAAAAACAAAGACGCTCCAGGAACAACACATAGTGCATGAAGCAATAAAAGTATAGTATTTTGAGAGAAAACTTGATTTTTGTTGATGAAGAAGGGGATGCCTTGGGCATCCCTAAGGTTTGACGCTTGTACCTCTTGAATATTTCTTGGGGTGACACAGGTAGCATCCCCAAGCTTGAGCTTTTGTCCATCCTTCATATCATCACATCATTCTCCTTTACACTTGAAAATTCCCTTCATACAAAACTTCACACAATCTTCATTAGCAACATTAGTGTATTCAAGATAATAAGCCTTTGGGTTCAGTTTCAACTCAAGTAGAAACATCCATTAAAACATAAGATACTATAGCAACTCCTTTTAAAAGCTAAAGTGATCAAGAAGGACTCAAAATGAAATCGATTAAGAGGCAAATGCAAATAATGGCAGAAATTTTTCAAAACAGACCAGCACGTAAAGACCTATTTTTTCGAAAATATTCTGTTCCTCAAATCAAAAGGTGCAAAACTAACGAAAGTTGGGTAAATACCAGGGGCATGCACAAAAAAATTACAGATCAGTATGATGTACTGGGATTTTTGACGATGCTTTACAATGAAGCACAGAAATCTGTTTCGGGATAGCAACTTCCCCACATCTTACTTCCCTCTCATTAGAGGTTATTGTTCGCACAAAAACCACACAAAAAGGATAAGGAGAGGTTATTACAAAGGCTATAACTTCCAAGACTCAAAGAAACAAAAATAAACTGAAAGCAAAAATATAATGGGTTGTCTCCCAAAAGCTCTTTATTTATAGCCATTAAGATAGGCATGATAATTTCAATGATGCTCGCATAAGAAATATGAATTGAAGTAAAATATAGCATCAAGAAGAAAATATAAAAAAATTTAAGTCTAACCCACTTCCTATGAAAAATAATCTTGTAAAGAAACAAGTCATGAAAACACAAAGCAACAAGCATAGGAAAGCAAAAAAAGTGTAACTTCAAAAATTTCAACATAAAGAGGGGAAACTTAATATTATTGAGATACGTAAAACCATGTTTCCCTCTCTCATAATAACTTTCAGTAGTATCATGAATAAAATTAACAATATAAATATCACATAAAACATTCTTATCATGAGCCACATGCATATAATAATTATTACTCTCCACATAAGCATAGTCATTCTTATTAATCTTATTGGGAGCAGATTCAACAAAATAGCTATCATTATTATTCTCATCACCATAATCATCAAATATAGGAGGCATATTGTAATCATAATTAGTTTTCTCCTCAATAGTAGGTGGACTGAAATATCATATTCATCATTGTAATCATCATATATTGGAGGTATAGTATCATCATAGAAAATTTTCTCCTCTAAAGCTGGTGGACTGAAAATATCATATTTATCATTGTAATCATCATATATTGGAGGTATAGTATCATCATAACAAATTTTCTCCTCTAAATATGGGGAACTAAAAAGATCATTTTCCTAAAAACTAGCTTCCCCAAGCTTAGACGTTTCCATAGCATTAGTACAAAGGTGTTCAAAAAATTCATACTAATAACATTGCTATTAGCATGCAAAGAAAGTTCCATGTGTTTTTTAATTTTCTCTCCAAACCATTTATGTTCTAACTCAGGAAAAATACTAAAACTCTCTCTAATATTTTTGTTGTTTTCCATTAAGCCTAACTAGTGAAAATAGAAACAAGAAAAAAAGATATAATTGCAGAATCTAAAGGAAATAACTTAGAGCACTCACACACCAGCAATAGTACTAGAAGATAGCTTAGTAGCCAGAGGATGTGAGTACCTTTTACCTTACCTCCCCGGCAATGACGCCAAAAAAGATCTTGATGTCTATGCACACTTATATTCTTGTAGACACTATTGGGCCTCCAAGTGTAGACATTTGTAGAACAGCAGCAAGTTTCCCTTAAGTGGATCACCCAAGGTTTATCGAACTCAGGGAGGAAGAGGTCAAAGGTATCCCTCTCAAGCAACCCTACAATCAAGATACAAAAAGTCTCTTGTGTCCCAAACACACCCAATACACTTTTCAGGTGTATAGGTGCACTAGTTCAGCGAAGAGATAGTGAAATACAAGTAATATGGATGATTATAAGTAACATGTAGCAGGACTGACTATAAACGGTGTTTCAGTGCTTAGAAACAAGGCCTAGGGATCATACTTTCACTAGTGGACACTTTCAATATAAATATCTTCTCTTCAGTATGCTACCCTGAACTACTCTCCGGTTGGACGATGTAGGGATATAACAGCACACCTCAAAATTTGCATTCCCCATCTAGATAACCCCATTGTCACCTCGAGCGCTAGATGGTTCCAACAAACACCACAAACTCATAGAGACATCCAACACAAATTATAACTCATGATAACTATTTCTGTAATCTTTAGCCTAAGTGCCACACGGTGTTCTCAACTTCACACACATGGGCATAAGCAGATATTAATTAAAGCACTTGAGTAGCATAGTAGATCTACTTGATTACAAAGCTCATGATCACAATAAGATCACGCATAGAGAGGGAGATGAACACATAGCTACCGGTAGAGCCATTAGCCTCGAGGGAGAACTACTCCCTCATCATCATGGGAGTCAGCAACGTCGATGGAGATGGCTGTGGAGTCGATGGAGATGGCTTCGGTGGAAATTCCCCGTCCTGGCAGAGTGCCGGAATAGAGACTTCTGTCCCCTGAATCTCCTCTTTGGTTGTGGTGGCGCTGTAGACTTTCTCATGGATTTCTGATATCGTTAGGTTTTTCGTCTCGGGGAGACGTATATAGGCGAAAGGGCAAGGAAGGTGGGCGCTCGAGGGGCCCACACCATAGGAAGGAGCGCCCCTGACCGCGCCACCGTATGGTGTGGCTGCCTCGTGGCACCTCTTCGTCTCTCCTTCACACTCTGTCTCGTGTCGGGAAAAATAGGAACTTCGACTTTTGTTTCGTCCAATTCCGAGAATATTTATTTACTAGCTTTTCTGAAACCAAAAACAACAGAAAATAGGAAACTGGCACTGCGACATCTTATCAATAGGTTAGTTCCAAAAAATGTATAAAAATGTCTCAAAGTTTAGACAAAACATAAGATAGTTGGTACAAAACAAGCATGGAGCATAAAAAATTATAGATATGCTTACAACGTTTGAGCATCGTTCGGATGCTACCCTCTAGAAGATATGGCACTGAAGCAATGGATAGAATTTGAATGTCCTATCTTGGTGACTAATCGTCTCCTTCGAAGGAGTTAGTTTGCCCTGGTTGTGTATCCACAACAGTGTTGGCCAGAAATAAGCGCGGGCGAGAATCTATGCAGCCACAATCTAGGCTGTCGACATTGTCATTCGTCACATCATGCTCATCCTCGTCTATTATTGGGGCCTGCACCTTTATAGGATCTGTATCAACACCTGTCCAATCCACACAATGGACAACAAATATGTACTATAGTAATTAGCTCTTGCTAACACATTAACAAAAGCAAGTCGAAAAAAGAGAGCAGTAACTACAATTTGGTACTGAACTCACCATATTCAAAGGGTTTCAATGTAAAAACAGAGCCATCATCAGATACAGCAAAGATAATGTCATCCGCCCACACAGCATCCACATAGCTTCACGGGGCAAGATTACTGTGCCTAAGTACACTCCATGTATCTTCCCCTAAAAACTGCTCCATGTCTAGGATGGCAATGAACTTATCAAACATCGCGATGAGCTTGTACAGCCACTTGTTGCAACGGGTGGACAAGTGAGGTTCACTAACTATATTTATCGTAAGTAGCCCAGTAAGGTCCTTACGATACGAAAAGAAACTGTAACATACCAGCATTAGAGCTTATAAATAAGCTGAACTCAGTTGTGTGCATTGCATTCATGCAAAGAAAATCCGAATAATTTTCACACAAAACGCAAAGAGCGGTAGAGGGATCTAGATCTCTCTTGTTTTGATGAAAACATCAGCACAAGTGTTACGTATCTCGACATGACCTCTACTATATTTTTCTGTCTTGGTAAAACAATTCAATTCATATTTGAAATTGAGAATTGAAACCCAAATTTGAATACTTGGGAATATTTCCATGTTAAGTAAATAATATATATAAACAATAAAGTAAAAATTGAAATACAAAAATATTTAATCATACAACAGATGGACCTTTAAAATAATAGTGGAAAAAGAATTGCAGTCAGGGAATAAAATATATTCCTTTTTATAATAAATCTACATTACAAAATTACTTATAATAAGGGTATGACAATAATATAATACAAAAGAATTCTTATATATAAGATTGTAACATCCCAGCATTTAGGAACTAACGAATGGTAGATTTAGGAATTTGAAACATTGCATGCATTCATCTGTGAAAATGGGGGTAAATTTTTTGCCAAATAAAAATCTAAAGGGATCAAGGTTTCTTTCATGCTTTGAGAATAGGTATAGTCTTGAATAATGATTGTTATAGACTTTGATATGATCTTTGTGAAATTATGTGTTTTGGGAAATAAAATTTGAATTTAGAACTTGAGTGTTTGAATTATAATTCAAATGATTTTTGAATAATGTTTAAATCTTGATTTGATTAAGAGTTAACCAATTTAACTCAAACTTTATTTAAAGAAAGCAATTAAGAATATGAATATTTGTTTCATATTTTTATTCAATAAATAAGTTACAAAAATGTAACTTATTAAAATCATCCACAATCTTCACCATATCCAATAAATAAAGAATAAGAATATTTCTTTATTGCTAATAGTATCATCTTTATTACAAAATAATAAATGAAGATTACAAAAGAATAAAATAAAAATTACAAAAGAATAAAGAATATTACAATTGACTATTCTATAAATAAAGAAGAAACCGAATCTAAATTTTGAATCTTCAAGTCTTGTACCTGCAAAACAAAGAATAAAAAACAAGAAAGAAAATAAAATGTTAGGATATTTCTTTCACTCTCAGTAGTGACACTGAGTTGCACTGTTCAAACTTACATCATTGAGTAATCTTTAGGGGAAAGTTTCACCAATATGAAAGAACTAAATCTTTCATCACTTTTAAGACATAAGTCAAATAACTCCAAATAGCAAGAAGGGGCAAGTCTCACCAGACAAGTAAGTGTAATCAGATAAAACGTAACTTCCATTCCCTGAGCATATCCACAAGGTGCAGCAAGCACACATGCAGCACACACACCTAAATGCATGGTGTGTGCTTTCAGCACAGCAAAAATAGGCCATACAAACAAAACTGCTCAGTACAGCCATAGGAAGCACCCCCACACCATTTCTTGTTCATACACATCAAGCTCAGCAGCCAAACCAAACCACCAAAGATCAACCAAACATCACCAGGTGGTGACATAAGGAGGGGGAAGGATCAGGTGGACAGCAAGTCCAAGTCCAGGAGCTAGGAGGAGTAGGCTAGCTCAAGGTCAAGCACAAGAGCTCAGCAAAACAAGAACAACATCAGAGGTGAAGGACATGATCTAATCAGCAAGATCAATATCACCACCCAACTCCATAATCGTCAGTTTTTGTGGTGAGTATCATAAAACCATCACATGATCTAATCATATTATCTAGACAGAAGCATGTGTTGTTTTATGAAACAATCTCTCAATAATCACCCAAGTGAGGTGAATCTATCCTAGATATTTCAAGTATAAATATAAGAAATCAAACTAAGCCAAAAGCACCAATATCTCAGACCAGCCTCACAGAGTTTGTTGTTAGAATATGCAACTTAAATAATTCTTCATTTGTTCTTATTAGACTAGGGCACATCTCCCAGAGGGAGTAGCACCTCTAATCTTACAAGTTACAAACAAACTATATGCTCAACTAACTAGGACTTAAAATCCTAGAGCCTCACACCAACATCATAGGCAGGAGAGTTAAAAGAAGCTTTCATTTTATCTTGCTAGTATTAATCACAAGCATTGTTAGATCTAAGATCAGAAATAGGAACCAATCACTTGTGTGCCAGTTTATAATGGTATCACAAGGACAAGTTCTAATGAGCTAATCCCAATCTTTACTTAGATTTCACAAATAAAAGGGATAAGCCACTAAATATCATCTTCCCGAAGCCAAATGCCAGGAATCAACATCAAATTCATCTATACATCCACAGAAAATCATTAACATGTAATTATTATATTCATTATGTATATTGTCATACAAACCCACCATTATAACTGCAGTAAGCAGTTACTGGGAGAGCTAATGTCAGTATAAACATCTTGATAGTGGAAAGTTCTCAGATCAACAACATTTCCAATTAGGGATTCCATAGAAACACTAAAATTGGATCATAGTAAATTACCACTGGAATAAGTCTAACAAGCCACTAGCATCACCAAAGCCAACTACAAATAATGATCCACAACAAACAATCATTCCTCATGCTCAAGGATGATCATCACTAGATCTAAAGCATCATGGATATGATCAACATAGGGTTATGAACCCTAATCAGAACAAGAACCCTAATTAGGAGATGAACCCTAATAAGAACTTAGTCACTAGGCAAGAGTAACCACTAGATACACACAGATAGATTCATGGTGATAGGATGAACCAAGATCCACAGAGGCAACTTACCCGGGGTCCTCGCTGACGAATTGAAGAGGAAGCAGATTGGCCGAAGAGCCCGCGGCGTCACAGGGAGCACCCCAGAGGGTTCTATAACCTGCACCAGCCACAGCGGCGACCATAGCAGCACACGAACACATCACACCACCATAGGAGGGACCGCGGCGACGGCAGCACTTACCCCAAAACCCTAGGGTTCGGGAACAGGGTGAACCTGGCCACGGGGAAGCCCCGGAGTCAAATCGAATTGGACCAGATGAACGAGCGTAGTCGCAAACCTCGCCCTGCACCACGGCAGCGGCCAGGGAGGGCCACGGCGGCGGCCATCACCAGCGGCGTCGCCAGAACCCCATGGGGTCAAGGGAGAGGAGAGGTGAGAACGAAGAAGAAACAGAGAGAATGGGCCGGGTGGGCCGAAACCCCTTGGGGTGATGATTTTGACCCTATCCTATTGGGCCACAAGGGCCCAATAAGCCCAAATGGCCAACCCAAGTCAATTGAAATCTGTTATAATAAATAGGAAAAGACCAAAATGCCCCTGAACTCAATAAAATTCTAGAAAATTAAAATTAAAATACAAAAATTATGAATAAAATATTTTTGGATTCACAAAAATCCGAACTATCCAAATAAAATGAAATATAAAATTTTAGACATATAAATTTTATTAAGAATTTTGTAAATTATATATTACTTATGGAATTTTACAAAATTATTGAAAGATGATAAAAATAAATAAAAATCATTTTCATTATAGATTAATATTGTAGTATTTTAGAAAAATACTAAATAAATATTTAATAAAAAATTTTAATATTTAAGTGATAATTCTTAAAAGAATTATTAAATCAATAAAAGTCAAATAAAAGGGAAATAAAATAAAAGAATACAATATTCTATTATAAATATTAAAAATTAATATTTATAAATCCTTTATTATTAAAATGAATTTTATTAATAATGGGGGGAATGCATATCAAATTAAATGATGCATTACATTACTTTGCATAATCATTTTGCTTCGTTAAATATTGTCCTTACCAGGCAATAATGATGTTTTTGTAGACATAGAAGCTCAAGGTCCAGTGCAAGCATCAGACTTCACTACCTTGCCATCACAAGGCAAGTTCATCTCTTGCTCATGTCCTTTGAAGATTTTTTTCAAAATATTTGCAAATTGTGTGTTATCATTTATACTAAAGTAAAAGAAAACACTATTTTCTCAAGATACTAAATCTTACATATCATCCAAAGTGATGATATAATGAAGCAATAGAACTTAGGGTTCTAATTGCAACAATGATGAACAATTAGGGATTAATAACCCATGACATCAGTGATTCTAGCACCGTATATTATGCGTTAACAATGAGATTTGGAATGGAACGGAGAAGTCGGCTGTATCCTTTTACTCCTGTATGGAGGCAAGACGACCTTAACATGACATTGTGATTCCTTGTGTGGATCCAACATATGGGTGGGCACCCTTACTGCCCAGACTTTTGGTGTCTAGATGATCTATGAATGGTGTTTAGGGAGATAGTCCATGTAAATGGTACTACTCCGGGCATCACTAGGTCATAGAGTCTTCGGAAACTCATCAGGGTTTTAGCCTTCCCGAAAGGGGGCTTAACAAAGGTGAGCTAGCCGAAGGATCGTGCAGACATATGAGGTCGCGGAGAGGGAAGTGATTGGCTTGGACCAACTACTAGGCCCCACATGATGGAAATGTGGACAGGAAAGTACGCCCGCTTGTGCAACAAGGAGTTGATCTCTCATGGGAAAAGTAACGCACCTCTCTAGAGTATAAGAACTGTAACTTGTTACTCCCTATTCCAGGAAGGAGCTACGAATGCGGCAAGAAAGGAACTCCATGAAAGTTCTGGTCAACCTGTGAAGGCTGATGGTCATAGATTTTTCATAATAAAAACAATCTTTGAAGAAAGATTTACGAAAATTGCATTATACCTAGGACTTATAGTCCAAGGTGGTAGTTAGAGCATCAAACTTCCTACCTTGCATATAATGAACTTGTTGGGTAACGCTATTACTCACCCTTTCCTTTGAATCCTTGCTTAGATGATGAGAATCCTGAAGGAACTCCAATGTACGCATCTGAGAATCAAGAGGAGGTCTTCTATGAAGATCCCAACTTGTATGGACCATAGAAGGGGAGGATTACGACATCATCTACGGAGGAGAGTTCCAGGAGTAAGAATAATTACTATAGTTCTAGTAACCACTTGAGCCGAGCATCATGAACAATATATAAAAATAAGTTGCTGAGCTCAATTTGGAGTTTAAGTTTTTTAAATTTGAAACTTCCGCTGAAACACTTATATTTTGGTTTGTAAGTTGAATCTTTTGGAAGTCTCGAACTTCCAGTATTGTAATAATAATAACGTGTGTATGTTTGTAATATGGACCCGCAATGTTTCTGTTGTACCACTCCGAGGGATGTGATATTTATGGAACGGTGTTCTATGGATGTCATGTCAAAGACTATAGTGTACTACACATGCAGTGGTATGCCGGGTCACCGCAAAGATGAATATAAATATTTTACTATCCATTATATAATAAAAAAGGATACTTCTTATTCTCTTCTCTATTCAGTAACAACAAATCAAAAAAATGTATTAAATAAAAGATTACATTATAGAAATAATTGTAAAAGAAAATAAACTTTATTGAATAAGAAGTAGATATTACAGTATTAGTTACAAAGAAAATAAATGAAATTAAAAAAAGTAATAAAAAGATAACCTAAACTAATTACTGAATACTTCCTAATCTAATCTTCTTCAATCTTTTATCAGTATCCTGGTATCTACAAAACAAAACAAAACAAAAGAGCAAACTAAAATAAAGGAAAAGGGGTTAGTGTGTTACTGTACCCTCATATTTGCAATGAAATACATTGCTGATCTCATCATTGAGTAGTATTAAAAAAGGGGTCAATGTAGAATTTGTTCTTATCCAGATTTTTACCTCAGACTAATGCATCATTGGCTAGTAAGGGGAAAGTTTCACCATGAGTAAGGAAAAAGGGAACAGTCAAAACAGAAAAAGATCACATCTGTACTCAACCATATCCACCAGAGATATTTCTAGATCATGACTCTTGAACGATCACATGCCCCAAATGTAAGCAGGCTTGTCGCTTACACACTGCATGCAAGCTGTATGATGTCAACAAAGCAGCAGTAGACAAGCACACATAAAATAAGCAACCCAGCTGTAGTCCAGCCGTAGCTAACATGAGATCATTGCCATATCATTTCTTCCACACCAGAACACCACCACTATTTCATCTGCTAGACAAGGACACTATTTGTATACCATAGATTCATTCACCACAAAATAGTTAGCATGAGCTCTTGAGACAAGGAGTAACTCAAGCTAGCACCAGGAGTAGCAGCAAAACCTTGCATTAGAAAGAGGTGGGCAAGGGACAGCTAGAGATAGTGCTAGCTGATCACCAAGTGGAGTAAGCCAATAGCATAAGAAAGAGATGATCAAGATCAACACAAGAAACATGAAACAACAGCAACTCTTCAATCATCAGGTTAATATCTACCTAATCTTATCATTTTAATTTTGATAGAGAGCTCTCAGTTGAGCATAGTGGTGATATACTAATTTCATCCTAGAGCCTTTGAGGCAACAATAACATTTGTTCTTAATATAATGTTTTACCTCAGTCTCACATAATCACAAGCCAAACATCACCTCAGATCTTTCCAGATCCCCAAGAGATAAACCCATCACATCAACAACAAGAGGGTGACCTAGATGGGAGTGGTTTCGGAAGTGCAGCGCAAGGACAAGGGGTAGTAGCAACTCCAAAAGGCTAGGACAAGGCAGCAAGCACATCTCCACACCAAGTATTAAACATGTTGGTGATTCATAAAGCAAACCTACTTTGTATCTAATTTTATCAATTCAATAAGCAAGGATCTTTTGGATAAATAGAGTCCTTAGAGATGCACCCAAGTGGGGGGTACACTTAATCCTTGGAAATCATTCACAATCACTAAGTAGCATGTGTTCCTACCCAAAGGTCTTCAGACCAACATCATTAGCCTATTATCTAGTTTTTACTAGACAAACATAAACCACATCTCCTATGCTACATGGCACATCCCTAGAGGGTAACACCTCTGTACCAAATAGATTCAGTGTTTCTTGAGTACAAGCCCAAGTCCATTTTCTTAAACCCACAAATCATCTTCCTAAAATTTTTAGGAATCATTTATTTAACTAATACATGGAACACATGGGAAGGGAGGCAACACGTAATAAACATTTTCTTTTACCTATAAGTGCCTCAAACCAGTATCATAGGCCAGTATTTTAAACAAGTAAAACACTATATTGAATAGAAGTTCTTCAAGCTTACAATATAATACAATCTAGAGCACAGTTTAGGAAGAACCTGGAATAAGCCAGATCTTGTGTGCCACTCAGAGAGGGTGTCACAAGATCTAGTCTAACTAGTCAACCCAAACATAGAGTTTAGAGTACAACAATCTTTAGAAAATAGAAGTTATTAATCATCTTCCTAAACATCACAGTTTAGGAATCATACATATCTATATATCCACTCAAGTTCATCAAGGATCATTAGAGATATTTACACAGGGGATTAACTATGAACCTCATCCATGAACCACATCCATCATACTAACACTAATAGTAAGAGAGGTTCAGGCATCAGACTAATAGTGACAGTAATCACTGTCAACAATTCCACAATAGGGTAGATAATCAATCCATAAGACTAACCACAGAAGGTGAGCATGAAATAGTTCATCATCTACAACTACACATAGTAACGGGGAAGAACCCTATTTCTTCTCCATGGGCACACATAAAGAGCACTCTGCAAGGGCACGCAGAGAGAGAGAGAGAGAGAGCACACTGCATGGGCGCAAAGAGAGAGTACAGAGAGTTGTGAAGGGAAAGACTTACTCGAGGTCGCCGCAAGGTTATCAAATAGGTGACTGATACCTTCGATCCGGATTACGGATGTACTATAGCTCTTTTTCCCTAGTAGACCTAGGATTATTGAATTCTCGATAAGTAGAAAGAAAGTGAGATTACTTAAATATACCTTCGAGAGTTTTAGAATTCCTTTTGAGTTTTCACCGGACCAAGAGTTTGCGATCATTTTGTTGTTGTTGACGATGGAGAGAGAAGGGGCCTAGGGTCTTCGGTTTTCGCTAGTAGCTGTGCAAAACATCTAATGGGAATAATAGATAATGATAAAGTATGCATGTAATCATTAGAGCAAGATAATTATATGGGGCCGTGCATCCATAACTGTTATCATCTCCGCAACCGCTTATATCAATAACCTACTAGTCTCATCCATAGAAGAAAGAGAACTAATGATATGAATTGTGATGTCACTCTTAATCCCAAGAAAATTCCTCACATACAGCTGTACTACCCCTTCTGTCACTTGGGTTCTCATCCTGCAGATCTGTCATTACTCACACTCCCTTTACCTGGATCAATCCTCGGGATCTTGGGTACCTGACAAGTCCTTAGGTTGAGGGAAGAGAGGGTACTACAATCATCACGTGATACTAACTAATACATGATCCCATCTATGATAAATAACATTCACAAAGAACTACATTGCTAGGCCGAAGCCCTTATCCCAAGGAGAATTACTCACACATAGAGATGAAATCGACAATCATAAATATTGTAATAGATATCATAAGGTTGATAGCAAATAGTCTTAAAATGTCGCCAATTGGAGAAGAGATCTACTATTACAAGTGGTGGAAGATGGCTATGGTGGCAGAGAAGGGTTTAGAGGTTTAGTTCTAGATCTATTCCTCCGGCGTGGCGGCTTCTAGTGGCAGAGACAGTTGGGTCGAGAAGAAGCTTTATTTCCCGTCACCTGAAGCCTCTTTATATAGGGGTCCCTTCCCGAAAGTTGTTCTGTTTGACCTAATGAAGTTGATGCCAACTATATGGTCGGAACTATACGGCCGAAATAAAATTACCGTCGTATAGTTGGTCGTTAAAGCTTTAGCATTAACTTCATGACTCCTGGTTTCTTTGACCTGTTGGAAATCTCATATCTTTGGCATTTTTATAGTGATTCCCATCATCATACGCATTATCTGCGCAAGAAAAAATAGCAAGAAAGGATTGCATACCCCTTTGATCATTAGGCATTTGTGGCGGGATTTAGAGAGATATTTCATCAAATATATGAATAATATCTAGTTTAAATGCGGACATGGATGGCTATATTTCATAGCCATCAACCTCCCCAAGCTTAAACTTGATCGTCCCCAAGCAAGAAAATCAAAATCAAAAGGGAACTCAGTATTTAAACTGAAATAACGAGATGATGATCTTACTCATGATTGGAAGTCTCATGTTTCCTCCACTTTATTAATTTGAAAAACTTTATCATAGATAGAGTAATGGCAATCATATCATACGGTTTTCATGAATACTTATAGAGCAGCAAAATATTGTAAGCATGGATGATTCAAAAGAGTAAACTTTATTCCATGTCATGTAATCAACTTATAAGCTTGCCTTTGAATAATAAAGTGTAATCATGTAGAATTAAGAGTGTGAGAGTTCTTCATGAAAAGCATATACACTAAAGTGTCTCAATTCTCCCACATCAATAAATTAAGACTTTTCAAGAACTACTTTTCTATTCATTCTCCTTCAAGAATTTCAGTTATTAAGTAATTGCGAGCATGCCAAAAAAATTCATTAGTTTATCGGGCTGTGATGGACACTCGCAGCATCACTAAGGTTTTTGTTCCTTTTTCATAATGATTACTAATATCAGCCAGAGGAGTGATTCCATCATGTTACAGCTACCTGGGAGTGCCAATAACCTTACCAATTATAGCATCACTGCTACATATGTTTAATGAACTCATAGCCGAAATCTAGGAGTTTCCTCCATGAATATCGTTCATAGGCTAGCGGATTTGTAGGCATCCCATGAAGTTTGACACGCATAAAGCTATATTATTCTTATGATTTACAAGTCAAACTTTGGCATGCTCACAAAAACTACTAAACGTTAATTCAATTGAACAAATTCTCTCAAAGAGATCTATCAAGTCAATCATTATTTTCTGTGCTATTGACTGTCTCTAGGAATAAGCTTTCAAGACTAAACACTACAACACCCAAGGCTTCAATTTGTGAGACTTTTTCTTATTTCAATTTTTGTAGCAAATTTTTAGGCAAGACTTGGTTAACTACAAGAGCTGGAACAAAACATACTTAATTAAATACCCATGGAAACAAAATTTTACTACAATATAGAGAATCACTCCACAAATTGTAACATCCCAAAAATATTAATCAAGATTATCAAGTTCTAATCACCCAAGTTTAGCGTTAACAAAAACTTTTATTATTTAAAACCAATATGAATGCATGTGTGTGTGATGAATGCATGAATGCTTGTATTGCCATGATCGATTGCTATGAATGGCAAGGATTGGTTTAAAGATGAAAACTACATCATCTCGATCATTTCCAAGAAGAATCAAATAATGATAAAATCAAAAATAAGATATATAAGCAAATGGTCATTTTGACCAAAGTTAACCACTAGACCACTTTGAGTGTTTCTAGTCCAAGCTTTCTAACAAAAAAAATTCAATTATTTTCACCCGTTGCTAGACCAAGTGAAAGTGAACCCAAGCCCACTTTGCAAATCAACAGAAACATATTTCAAATCTATTCAAATGATAATACAAAACTGAATCAAGTGTAGGTACTAAGATCACCATTTCTCAAAAACCACTCAAACCAGTTCACCTTGCCAAACCCAAGCAACCAGATACTACCAAGCATGTAACCAGAGAACTCACCAAAAATCATCCAAAAATTCCAAACTAAATTTACTTCGGCCATTTTGTCAAACACTTGGTGAGCACAATAATCACTGCCTAACTTCTACTGTTTTTTATCAGTGCTTTGTTCCCCCATTGTCCCTAATTCTCTCCCTTTGTCTCCCCTAGTGACTACCAGTGCAATTAAGAAGCTATCCCTCTACCCATTTGCACCATGTCGTGCCACATGAGCCCCCCCTTGCCAGCCGACCATGGCCAGCATGCTGGAGCAAACACCGATCCCGTCCACCATGTCTAGGAGGCAGCTCACCGTCCACCGCCACCCCCTATCCAGTCCTCGCACGCAGCTAGGCCCTAGACCACAAAGGAAACATCGCGCCCACTGTATTTGCGCTATGCCGAGAGTGCGCCAGAGCGCTGCACCTGAACATCTCGTGTACGTCGCGCCTCGCCCCACTGCGCGTGCACACACTTGCCTTAACACCAGCTAGCTCCCAGACATCCCCGTTCGCTGTCGTGCGACCTGTAGCACCAGCCCTTTCCAACCAACCTCGACCGCCCCTTGCCGCGCCATTAAGCCCTTGAGCATCGCCAGGAGATCGCGCACCGGCCTACACCCTCAGCCATGCCGTTAGCTCGTTGTACCGTCAACCTCGACGAGCTCTGCCCATGCCGCACTGCCTCTCTAGCTCGGCTATGAAAGGAGGATAACCCAGCCTCAATTCGCCACACCATCTCACTCCCCACATCTCACAAAACACCACTGACCTCTACCCGGAGCAAGGCTAGCTCCACACCGCCTGAATTTCACCGGAGCCCGGCGTTGCAGAAGAAGAAAGGAGCCGTCGTTGGAGCCACCACATGAGCCGCCGCGACCACCATTCGAACCGCCGTCATCGACAACATCGTCCGACCCTAGCTGGAGCCCTGGTGAGCCTCACACGACCCCCACCGCCGTGTTAGGGTTTAGACCTCGCTGGAGCTATTCGTCGTCGACGATGAACCCTAGCAGTTGGATTAGATTCTAATAATAGGGCCTAGATTGAAGGATACCCCTTCGGGAGCCCATGTCTCGCTGACAGGTGGGACACCCCATTTAAGTCAGCCCGGGCGTTGTTCTGTGCATAGTGGGCCAGCCCATTTAGCTCACTCGCGTAACCTAGTAACTCAAATATAGATTTTCCAATTTAGTTCAAACCTAGTTATCTCAGTGGATTCAGAGAGATTCACTAAACCAAATTGCATGAAACCAATTTTGTTAGAAAGGTATTGAAATTATTAATCCAAGCCCGTTAGATTCAAACCATTTCAAATTATAGATCACCTATAGAAAAATAACAAGGCAAAGACTTTTCTACATTCAAACATTTTTCAAAAATCAACCATAAATGCTTTTGAGATGATTCCAACTCTCAAAAATCACATTTGACCAGATCTATCTATTACATGCAGTGACCTTGGACAAGTACTAAAAGAATGCAACATAATCATTTCTAGTCACTTTAATTAATTAAAATAATAATGATAAATCTTATTAAATTGTGACACCACTTTAAATCACATTCCCAAGTATTGAAATATGCGGCGATGACATGTGTCAACATGATCCCATATTGTAATTGGAGACTATTAAATATTAAGTAGTTTTCAATGAGTAGAAATTACTTTTCTAAAAATAAAATAAATAAGACTAAGGCTTTAATCCTTGTGATGATGCTAGATCATGTAGTGGGAACCTTGTGTGCCTAATAGAAGTAGTTAAGTATTGTTTGGTGATTGTGTACCTAGTATTTATTTATAGACGCTAGTACCAACCAAGGATACGTAGAGGAAGGAGACTACTACGAAGAATAAGGAGAGGAGAACTTCAACCACCACACTACTCAAGGCAAGCCATCCTAGCAAGCTAAGCTAAACAATGCAAGCTAATACTTGCAAGCCCCACAATACCACTTAACCTATTGAATGCCCTGGTCATATTTGGTTATACCACTTTACTATACCAAATCCTAGTTTTACATGCAAGCTTTATTCTTTTATTCCTTTATTAAAATTCTTTATTGCTATTACTTAGTGACTAGTGAATTTAGGAAAGATATTAGAGGTAGCATAAAGAGCATAAAACTTGGCCTAAGTTAGTTAGAACTAGATGTCATACTAAGGCATGAGATCTGGATTTGGATGGTCACACTTGATTAGCACCCCTCATTAGTGATTACCCTCAACTTTAGTGGCTAGTGCTAAGCATAAAACTTGATCACTTTAGATGGGAACACTTGGTGAAAATGATTATGAAAACCTTAGAATGATGAGTCATTCTAATGAAATGTTTTGGACATGTGTTATGAACACCATATGATTTGATGATGAAAATGTTGAGGCATGAGCCTTAGCCCCTTTATAAAACTGATGGTTAGGTTCGGATGCGATACCATTCCAATTTTACCGTACAACCACAATACCCGAATTTGGGCAGGGCTTGACTGGAAGTTTATATATCTTAGTATGGGTTCCCTTGTGGAAGAGGTTTGAGCTGAGGCTACCTCGTGATGATTGTCCACCTGTGTAGTTCCCAAGATGACAGATGGTCATGGTTGGGAGACCAAACTCATAGGGGAGGTGCCTATACTATGGTGTGTAATTGAAAGGTTAGGATTGATTATCCGCATACTAAATATGATGATTCAGGATTGTTCCTGACGGATGTATCGAATGTTGTGGTGAAAGTGTACCACCTCTGCAGAGTGTCAAACTATTCGAATAGCCGTGTCTGCGGTTATGGACAGTTGGAGTAGCCATACTGTTCCGTTGTCAGATGTTTTCAAAATGACTTGTGAAATTAACTATGACCTAGACTTGACCACAACAGGGTTGTGAACATGAAAACTAAGTTCCCACTTAGGTGTTTTAAAACATTAAGTTAGTTTTTTTTACTTCTAAACTTAGTTAGAGATAAACCTGGATTTTTGCAAATAAACCGAGAGCTTAGGATTCCTACTCAAACTACTTACTTGTTAGTAGTAGTTTGTGAGTACTTAAAGAGTACTCATGGCTTTGTCCCTGGCTATTCCAATGGACAGACTATGAGGAGGACTACCAGGATGGTGGACAGCAGGAAGTCTATGACAACTAGGATCATCTCCCATCGTCAGCATTGCCTGTGACCCTGAAGATGAAGCTTCAACCATGCTACCGTTATTATTTATTTCTGCTGTGTTGATTGTATTAAGACTGGATCATGAGATCCTTTATTTGTAAGACCTTTATTATGGTTTGTAATGGATGATGAACTATGGTACCAATCTGTTATGGCTCGCAAAAATGGTAATCCTGGAATTGTGATGTATGGCATAACAGGCATCTGGGATTAAAAATCCGGGTGTTGACAAGATGGAACCAGAGCCATCCTGACCATAGGAGACCCTAGTTAGAATGGACGCTTGAATCAAAAACTTAGTTTCAAAACAAAAGAAGTGAGTATTTATGAAAACCTATTCTCATTCTTATCACTTAGATTCTTTGATGAAAATTGATGTCCTTCTAAAATTCTTGCAAACATACATAAAATTTGACACACTTGATCACTCTACTAACTTACTCATCCTATATTCTTATAGATGGAAGTGAAGTATAGCAAGTTCTACCAGTTGGGCAATGGAGGACAGCTCATCTTTGAGCGCGATTTGGACCAACTCTCGAAACTTCTTGAGCACCCGCACCCCGAGTTCTTTGAAGAACAGCTCAACGATTATTGCCAATCTTAGAGGCAAGATGGAGGCACCCACCTCAGAGGGAATCCAATTCACCTTAAGAGAGAACAACTGGCTAGACGGACTCGCCAGGGCAATGCATGAAGCTCTTGCCTGTCTGTGTGGGCAAAGCATCAATCAGATCAAGGGTACTCGCTTCGAGTACTACGCAAGGGTGATGCTACGGGACAACCATTGGAGGTGCCACAACACCCCGAGCTGAAGCATCACGTGGATCATCTCAGCTTCATGATGTATGACAGGCAGAAGGGGTTGGACAACGCCCGCGCATACGCCAACCACAACTATGCCATTGCAGTCAAGAAGGACTAGACCCTCGCCATCCTTGCTAAGGAGCGCAAGACCTTTCACCGTCTACGTGACAAGAAGGATCGCATTATTGCTCGCCTTCGTCACAAAGTGACAGACTTGGAGGAGACCATCCATGTGCGGGACATGCATCTTGAGGAGAGGGAGAATACATGGGAATATATCTGTGGAGATCCCTACTCCTACCTCAGTGATGATGATGACTACCTGGAGGACCAAGCCATGGACTTCCACACTGATGATGATTCCGCCTTCATTATTGATGATGATGAAGCCACTTATTCTGATGAGTAGTAGAACTTGAGCACTTACGTAGGTGTGAGTTGTATCCGGTCCCATTGTATCACAGTTTCATAGACTGGTTCTTAAAACTATATGTTACCTTAGTGTGGTGTGTGTTTATATTGGGTTCTATGAATGAATGAATGAAAAGCAAGTTGATAGTTGGCAAAACCTGAGTCAAAATCAAAGTTTAAAAACTCTTAAAAAACAAATCCCTGAACCTTAGAAATTTCCCTCTTGTCTCATGATCTATCTCAATCTTCAGATGCCTCGCGGAGGAAGCAGTTCATCCCCGGACCCAATGCTGCAAATCTTGCAAATGTTGGTTTCGGACCGTGAAGCTTAAAGAGCTGAATGTCAAGCCAACTTAGCCACCCTTCAACACATATCTCAGATGGCCAATAACAATCAAGGCCATGGAAACCAGGACAACCATGGATCCAAGCTCAAGAACTTTCAGAACACCAATCCACCCATTTTTAGTAAGTCTAAAGAGCCATTGGATGTTGATGACTGGCTGTAGGCCATGGATAACAACTTAGAAGTCACATGAGAGGGGGCCAATGAGAAAGTATTGTTTGCCACCCATTATCAGGCAGGAGATGCCTGAGCTTGGTGGAATAGCATTCGCACCATGAATGGAGGACATATGATGACTTGGGATGAATTCAAACTCAAGTTTAGCAGAACCCATGTGCCACCGGGTTAAATCAAGAGGATGAGAGATGAATTCAAAGAATTGAAGCAAGGGAGGATGACAGTAGTTGAGTACCATGACAAATTTCTGTCATTAGCCAGGTATGCACCAGATGATATCGACACTGAAGCCAAGAAGGAGAGATTATTGAATGGTCTGCATGATGAGATGCAGACTGTATTAGTCAACATTCCTTTCGCTGAAATTGAAGCCTTAGTGGATTCTGCAATCCAGATGGAAGGAAAGATCAACCAAGCCAATGATAATCGCAAGCGTCGAATGATGCATCAGCTAGGAACCCACCATACCCTAAAGTATCGCCCCAACTCGTCTGCAGGATATGCCCCGAGAAACAATAGACCCCCGATGGCACGTCCGAACTATCCCAACCGTGGAGGAGGAAACCCAAGGCCTGGAGGAAACCACAACAACAACCCCGTAAACACCAAAAATTTCAACCGTGCACCACCCAAGTTCAACAACAACAACAACACCAATACCGCCCCAAGGACTGGAAGCAATGTCGTGCCTGTTGCAGGAAAAGACAAGTCTCAGGTTGCCTATTATGAATGCGGAGTCAAGGGTCAATACTCCAATGAGTGCCCCAAGAAGCTTGCAGCAGCCACCAATGTGAATTCCCCAGCTCAGCAGCAGCGTCGTGTTCAGCCTGGAATGAGATCTTCCCTAGGGAACTCACTCAACTGCAACGGCCGTCTATTTCACATAAATGTTGAAGAAGCCCAGGAAGCGCCAGATGTCGTGTTGGGTATGTTTTCTATTAACTCAGTACTTGCAAGAGTGTTGTTTGGTTCTGTAGCATAGCACTAGTTTGTAACAGAAGAATTTGCATGCCCTAGTAAGATTCACCCAAAAAAATTGAAGCATGTTATTATAGTTCAAATACCTTGTTCAACCACCAAAGCTAGACAAATTTGCAAGGCCGTACTTATCAGAATCCATGGAATAGATATTTATGCTAATCTAATAGTACTTGGAACCAAAGGTTTTGAAGTAGTACTAGGAATGGATTGGATGTCGTAACATAAAGGATTAATCGACTGTGCCAAGAAAGCCATAACCATGACTAGTACCACTGGAGTATCAGTAGAGCATGTATCTGAAACTTTGCCCCATCAATTCAAGTGCAACAAGAGTCTAGCCCAACCAACCATTTACCAAGTCAGAGTAGTCTGTGAATACCCCCACATATTTCTAGATGGTTTGCCTGATATGCCACCAGATCGGGATATCGAGTTTATCATTGAACTAATCCCTGGAACTGGACCCATAGCTCAGAGATATTATAGTATAAACCTGTCTAAATTAGTGGACCTGAAGAAGCAAATGGATGCTATGCTAGAGATAGGCCTGATTCAACCAAGTGCGTTGCCATGGAGATCACCTGTTTTATTTGTGGATAAGAAAGATGGAGGTAACCGTTTGTGCACGGATTATCGGAAGCTGGATGATGTCACCATTAAGAACAAGTACCCACTGCCGAAGATTGAAGACCTGTTTGAACAGTTGACTGCTGCCAAAGTGTTTTCTAAGATTGATCTTAGAACTGGTTATCATCAACTCAAGATTCGCGCAGAGGATATTCCAAAGACTGCCTTTACCACCAGATATGGACTGTATGAGTACACTATCATGTCTTTTTGATTAACCAATGCCCCCGCTTATATCATGAATCTCATGAATAAGATTTTTATGAACTTCCTAGATAAGTTTGTCATTGTTTTAATCGATGACACTCAGATCTATTCCAAATCAGAATAAGAAAATGAGCTACATCTAAGGACCATCCTTGAAACCCTTAGGGAGCATCACTTGTATGCCAAGTTTAGCAAATGTGAGTTCTGGTTAATGGAAGTAGGATTCCTTGGACATATCGTGTCGGCAGGAGGAATTGCTGTCGACCGTGCAAAGGTTCAGGATGTTGAAGAATGGCAAGCCTCGACCACTCAAACCCAAGTTCATGCATTTCTCGGATTAGCAGGATATTACCGCAAGTTCATAGAACGATTCTCGAGCATCGCAAGACCCATGACCCAATTGTTGAAGAAAGATAAGAAGTTTAAATGGACGGACAAATGTGAAGCAAGTTTTCGAGAACTCAAAAGGAGATTGATCTCAGCCCCAATCTTGATTATGCCGGATATCACGAAGCCCTTTGATGTCTATTGTGACGCATCCAAGATTGGTCCCATATGTGTGCTAATGTAAGAAGGCAAAGTCATGTCCTATTTATCCCGACAACTGAAGCAACATGAGCAGAATTACCCTACCCATGACCTTGAACTAGCAGCCGTAGTTTTAGCCTTGAAGACATGGCGACATTACCTCATGGGTAACCATTGTGAGATTTATTCGGATCACAAGAGTCTGAAGTATATTATCACCCAGATGGAGCTAAATATGAGGCAAAGGAGATGGATAGAGTTAATCAAGGACTATGACCTTGACATTCACTATCACCCCGGCAAAGCCAATGTGGTAGTAGATGCTCTTAGCAGATTACCGTGTCACTTGACCACCATGATTCTGAAGGAGCAATTGATGGCTAACGTGAAGCCTGTTGGGAACCCCAAGAGCAGGGTGTGAAGCACCACAGCAGCAAGTTTTCACTCAATAAGAAACCGAGGTTATCGAACCAGTAGGAAGAAGGAAACGTCACATAGGTGTTGCAAGCAACACGGAGACCTGCACAACACAAACTCAAGACTTTGCCCCAATGAATCAGTGAGGTTGTCAAGCTCACCGGTTTGCTGTAACAAAGGATTAAACATGTGGTGTGGAAGGTAATGGTTTGCAACAAGTAAACAAGTAATAGTGGAAGATGTATCAATGGTAAAGATTGGACCGGGGTCCAAAGTTCACTAGAGGTGCTCTCCTTAGATAAACAACATGGCATGAAGGGTAAACAAATTACAGCAGGGCAATTGAAAGGAACTGAGCAAGGAATAACAATGCAATACCAGAAAAAAAGATCCTATGAGATTCGATTGGGCAATACAACAATATACATAGACCGCCATCCAACTGCATCTATGACTAGAAGTCCACCTTCAGGTTATCATCCAAACCCCTTCTAGTATTAAGTTGCAAGCAAAAGACAACTGCTTTAAGCAGAGTGTGTAAGTTAAACAATCCACTTGTTCCATGAACAAGAGACCGTTGTTTTCTCCCTAGTAGCAACAACACATCTACAACCGAAGAGATTTCTGTCACTTCCCTTGGAAACTAGAGGCATGAATCCACTATCGAGCATAAATACCCCCTCTTGGAGTCACTAGCAACTACTCGGCCAAGATAGCTAGTAACAACGGAGAGCATGCAAGATCACAAACAACACATACATGATAGTATCATAAAGACAAAACCATTAATAAATCTGACATAGTAATCTCAATATCCTTTTTTTAGGGTAAAACAGTAGGGTAAAACCCCACTGCAATTTTTATAAATCATAATGACTGAAATAAGTAAATATTTACAAATCCAAGGCCACCTCAGAGAGGGAAAAAACAAGGCTAACTATCTCCTATCCAAATTGTTGTTGATCCAAACAGTAGGGTAAATATTTACAAATCTCAATATCCATCGAATCCTCGCAAACACAACATGCATGATTACAAATAGATTAAATCCTGATCATGAATGGAGCTCACAAGATCTATACATAAAAGAACAAGGAGGATATACAACCAGCTAGCTACTACATGGACCCATAGTCCAAGGTGGAACTACTCACGCATCATACAGGAGAGAAGGCCTCCGAGATGATTTCCCCTCCGGCAGGGTGCCGGGAAGAACTTCAGATCCCCCTGATCTAGGGACGATGGTGGCGGCAGCTACAAAAGGTTTCATGGAGTTTTGATCGGGTCCTTAGGGTTTCTGCATCGGTGGCTTCTTATAGGCGAAGAGGCGAGGCCGGGAGACGGCCAGTCGCCCCACACCCTACCCAGGCGCGGGGCAGGGCCCACCCGCGCCTAGGGGGGTCCGTCCGCCTTGGTTTGTGTCTCCCTCTCGTCTTCTGGATTCGTGTCCCCCACGGTAAAATATTGACTTTGGATTTTGTCCCGTCCAATTTCGAGAATATTGATTTCCTGCCTTTCTGAACAAAAAACAGAAGAAAACAAAGAACTAGCACTGTGGCAACTTATTAATAGGTTAGTTCCAGAAAAGATATAAAAACAACTCAAAGTGTAGACAAAGCAAATCAAAGTAGATACTAAACAAGCATGGAGCATAAATAATTATAGATACGTTTCCGACGTATCAAGCATCCCCAAACTTAACTCCTGCTCGTCCTCGAGTAGGTAAGTGATAAAAAGAATAATTTTTGAGGTGACATGCACCATCAAAACCAAGACCAAACCATTTGCAAGCATTGAAAGCTGGGATCAAAGAACTCTAAACATGTGCATGAAATATGGAGTTCTAACAATAGGACATATTAACTATGCATGGAACATGAAAGGCTACAAACAAAGACCATGAATAACTTGCATTGAAAAATGTTTTTTTGTTTCACATACAAAAAACATGGCATAGTCGCATTCAGCTTGTCCCTCACAGAGTAGAAAATAGATGCATAGGACACCTTCAAAGTTCACAAGGGTGACTAGAAAAAAATAGCACAAGAACAAGTAATATCACCATATGGATCAATCAATAAGTTTTGGGACACTACACACAAAATGACAACTATGCTCTCTTAATGGTGCCTAAAGGTAGAAGGTGGAGACTCAAACAATGGTGGAAGAAAGGCCCTCACAAAGGGAAGCAGGCATTTCAAGTTTCAAAAAGAGCTTCCAAAAATTATGGTACTTGTTAGCTTTCAGCCCTCATTGCCCCTATCATAAGCATCTTGAAGTGATTAAGGTTAAAGTGAACAAAGATGAAGTATATGCTTGACAAAGTATAAGTTGGCAATCTCAAGACCCTTGAATACGAGGGCCACCCCTCATGCTACTCAACTTCAGTCACCTGCAAGTTCTTGTCATTGTAAGTATTTGCATATCATAGAGAACCGCCAACTGGGTACACCTTGCACATGGTACAGGAGCTATCCCAAAACATAAAAGACAAGGCAAGCAGACAACGAGAATCTAAGCAATCTTTTTATTTACTATATGCATAGATTTTTATTGAGGATGTTTCATAGATATCTCACTATGGTGATGCTGCAAGTTTCCACCATGATTAGTCATGGCATAGGCTAGCGGCCCATGCATTTCGCTAACACAAAATACAAACTCCATGGACTTACAAGTTCCCTCTTTATTTCATACCAGTGACATCCATAGAAAAAAGAGCATGATATCTACTGAGTACAAAGTACAAGTGCAATGTTGAAAACGTACCCCGTGATAGCACGGTTCTGCTAATTCCAACGTATAAGTGCAAGCATATACAACATAGATGAAACAATGGTTCAAGTTTATTAGGGGAAAAGAAATAGAAAATTTCCCATCAAGTTTGTGAGGGCTTTAATCACTAAGTTTTCACATAACAAAATAGTTTTTAATTGGAAGATAGCTGAAAACAAGAATATACTTGGAATGGTGTAACACACCATGCATAGGAGTTTATAGTGGACACTTTGGAATGACTTGATTTTTTGGTAGTTGGAAGCATGAGTAGAGCTTACTCATACAAGTGGAGGCTAGCAAAAGACTGGGAGCAACCAACTAAGAGAGCATAATGGACATAATCATGTAGAGCCACAAAGCATTACTAATCAAAGCATACAGTGGTACTACAAGTCAGGGACTAAATGATCATAGAGGCTATGGTGACTTTTTCATAGTCATAACATGGTCTGAGCACGCGCCAAGTCAACCCAAGCAAAGCATCAAAGCAGAATATCACAATACTATGCTTTTGCATGCTAAGACAACACATAATTTCTTCAAGGCACACTAAGAAATCCCAATTGTTTGGAACAAGACATGCTACAACAATAATCACTAAGCATAAGGTTAAAACAAGACCTAGCATGTCATGCTAAAGACTAAGTTAAAATCACTGCAAGCTCCTCTTGTACTTACAAGCAAGAACTTCCTACTCCTTTCCAACACCAAGCAACTTATTTGCAAACAACACAGTGAGAACGGGGGTCCAAACTACTTTATTCAAGCAAACTAAACAACCTAAGCAAAGAAAACTAAAACTAAGACGCTCTGAGAACAACACAACTTGTGCATGAAACAATAAATCGAAGTGTCTAGACAAACCTGAGCTTTTTATTGATGAACAACATCCCCAAGATTTGACGCTTGTACCTCTTCGATATTTCTTGGGGTGACACCAATGTGGAATCCCCAATCTTGAGCTTTTGTCCATTCTTCATACCATTACATCATTCTCTCTCTACACCTGAAATTTTTCCTTTATACAAAAATTCACACAATCTTCATTAGCAACACTAGTTTATTCAAAAGATATTAGACCTTTGGCAAAGCTTTGGAAAAGAAATTTTTTTCACTAAAAACACAAGATACTGTAGAAACTCATTCAAAAATCTCAATTCACCTAAAGAGAACTCAAAAAGGAATCAATAAGAAGCAAATGCAAATAATGGCAGAAATCTGTCAAAACAGACCAGTGGGTAGAAACCGATTTGTTCGAAAATCTTCTGTTGCTCAAATAAAAAAGTCTTGAACTAAGTTAGCTAACATACAGGGAGATGTATTCGTAAATTTTCAGCTAAATTCGAGTTACGGAGACTCCTCACGAATTTTTCTTGGTGGAGGACAGAAATCTGTTTTGGGACAGCAACTCCCCAAATCTTACTTCCCTCTCATTATAGGTCATTCTTGGTACAAAAAGCAAACAAAAAGGATAAGGAGAGGTCATTACTGAATTAATAACTTCCAAAACTCAGGGAAACTCTTGGGTTATCTCCCAACAAGTACTTTTCTTTAACGCCTTTAAGTTAGGCACAAGAAGCAAGAAGAATCAAGTATTTTCAAATGAAGAAGCATTAACATTCATACATGCAAAATCTTCAACTATGAAAGGTATCTCATCCAAATGGGTTTTGGAGGATCCTTTCTCATCTCTCTTTGGTCTACTACCTTCATCAAAAACATTTTCAGGGGCAATCCAATGAAAGTTCTTTTTGAAAGGCTTCATGCATTCCAACAAGTTTAAAGGGTATGGGTATATTGAATTCTTCTCTAGGCTTAGTTTTATCAGAAATACCCACAACATCTACACTTGAACCTAGCATATTGAAATATTCAAAAACCTTTTTGGCTTCCCTAGCAACATCATGGAATTCTTTTGATAAAGTTTCAAGGATGAAATCCCTTTTTTCAACATTCTTCTCTTCTTTTAGTTTTAGGAACAAGAATTGTATGAAGGGGTTAAGGCTAACAAACCTAGCCTCCAACATATGAACTAAAGAAGCTGGAGCAATATCATAATTAGGAGCAAGCTTTGCTATATAGATTTATCCTCAATATCCTCATGCTTGATAACATAATTAAAGAATTCTTCAATATTATATTTCCCAATTATGGAGCCACTACCTATTGCAAGATCTTTCAGGGCAAACTTTGGGAGCAACATGGTGAGCTAGAGCAGGGACAATTTTTTTGTGTTTTTGAATAAAGCAAGAAAAACAAACTAGAGTAATTTTTTTGGGTTTTTTGAAAAGAGGCAAGCAGAACCAAACAAAAGAAACAAAGCAAACTAAAAAGAAAGTAAAGAGAAAGGAAGTGAAGGACTCCCCTAGTGAAGACGTCCTTGGCCTCCCCGGCAACAACGCTAGAAAACTTGTTGGTGACTCCTTGATGGCGCCAGAGAACTTGACGGTGGTGGAGCACTTTGTTGGAAACCCCAAGAGCAAGGTGTGATGAGCACAGCAGCAAGTCTTCCCTCAGTAGAGACCGAGGTTATCGAACCAGAAGGAGGAAGGAAACGTCACACAAGTGCTGCAAGCAACGCGGAGACCCGCACAACACAAACTGAAGACTTTGCCCCAACGAATCAGTGAGGTTGTCAAGCCCACCGGTTTGCTGTAACAAAGGATTAAATGTATGGTGTGTAAGGTAATGGTTTGCAGAAAGTAAACAAGTAACAGTGGAAGATGTATCAATGGTAAAGATTGGACCGGGGTCCATAGTTCACTAGAGGTGCTCTCCTTAAATAAACAACATGGCATGAAGGGTAAACAAATTACAGCAGGGCAATTGACAGGAACTAAGCAAGGCATAACAATGCAATTACTAGTCAGAAATATCCTATGAGGTTGATTGGGCAATACAACAATATACATAGAGCGCCATCCAACTGCATCTATGACTAGAAGTCCACCTTCAGGTTATCATCCGAACACCTTCCTATATTAAGTTGCAAGCAACAGACAACTGCTTTAAGCAAAGTGTGTAAGGTAAACAGTCCACATGTTCCATGAAGAAGAGACCATTGTTTTCTCCCTAGTAGCAACAACACATCTACAACCGAAGAGATTTCTGTCACTTCCCTTGGAAACTAGAGGCATGAACCCACTATCAAGCATAAATACCCCCTCTTGGAGTCACTAGCAACTACTTGGCCAAGATAGCTACTAACAACAGAGAGCATGCAAGATCACAAACAACATAGACATGATAGAATCATAAATACAAAACCATTAATCAAACCAACATAATAATCTCAATATCCATCGGATCCCCGCAAACACAACATGCATGATTACAAATAGATAAGATATTGATCATGAACGGAGCTCACAAGATCTATACATGAAAGCACAAAGGAGGAGATACAACCATCTAGATACTACATGGACCCATAGTCCAAGGTGGAACTACTCACGCATCATACTCGAGAGAAGACCTCCGGGATGATCTCCCCTCCAGCAGGGTGCTAGGAAGAACTTCAGATCCCCCCAATCTAGGGATGATGGTGGCGGTGGATACAGCCGGTTTCGTGGATTTATGATCGGGTACTCAGGGTTTATGCATCGGGGGATTCTTATAGGAGAAGGGGGAGACCGTGGAGGCGGCCAGGGCAACCAAACCCTAGCCAGGCGCGGGATGGGGCCCACTCGCGCCTGGGGTGGGTCTAGTCCCCTTGGCTGGACTCCCGGGCTATCCTCTGGACTTCTTGTTCCCCACGGAAAGTAATTGACTTTGTCCTTTGTCCCCTCCAATTCCGAGAATATTTCTTTACTAACTTTTCTGAAACCAAAAACAGCAGAAAACAGGCATCTGGCACTGTTGCAACTTGTTAATTGGTTAGTACCAGAAAACATGTAAAAATCACCTCAAAGTGTGGACAAGTAAAGCAAAGTAGATACTAAACAAGCATGGAGCATTAAAAATTAGATACATTTCCAACGTATCACCCACACCCTCAGCCATGCCGTTAGCTTGCTGTACCATTAACCCCGACGAGCTCTACCCATGCCGCACTGCCTCTCTTGCTCGTCTATAAAAGGAGGCCACCCTAGCCTTAATTCGCCACACCATCTCTGTCACATCCCAAAAATTTCCAAATTTTGAAATGTGAAAAATAAACAAACAAAAGAAACAAATTTTAAAATTTAGAGGGAAAATAAACTTTTGCTTATAAATGGAAACATCAAAACCTTACTTCAACAAAATTTGAATGAGAAAGCAACAAACAAATATTCAAAAGATCAAATGCATTCATGCATGGAATGTATCTTGAATTTAAGCACTTGGAAAAGCTAAACCAAAAACCTAAACCCTAATGAGAGAAATCATCTACAAGATCACTGTAATACTAGGGCGTTGTTCCATATAAAAATTTAGAAACAAAAATTTCTAAATGATCAATAAATGGTAAACAAAAATATGACAAAACCATGAGAATTGATTTCACTCTATTATGAGCAATGGATAAAAACTTATGATTTTAATAAATAAAAGAAAGTATTTACAAGGTTAGTAAAGCTCACAGCTAAAAATCCATGAAAAATTCTGAACAAAGTAATAATAAAGGATATAAAAAGATAAATAATTATCAAATAAAATTATACCAAATGGAATCACTAATTTTGGAGCTATAAATAAAAAGATATGAATTTTATAAGGCAAAGAAAGAAATAAATAGGAATAATTGCCAAGACAATTTAAACCATGGCCAAATCCATAAGTAAATGGAATAAAAGAAATTTAAATAAAATAACGGGATAAAAGTTTATTAAAGTAAAATTATATGGGATTTTGAACCATATTAAGTTTTATTTAAATAAAGACAAAATGCCTCACTTAAATAAATATTAAATCATAAGAAAAATATTTGAAATATTCCAAAGTGGACTATGTAATCAAATCATATTTTGTATAAAACCTACTGAAAAGATTTGGAGATTATTTGAATTCAGATTGAAGTGGAATCAAATTGTTTTGAATAAAAATAGAAAACAGAAAAAAAGAAAAAGACAAAGGAAGAAGAAAAAAATAGAAAACGAACCCAGCCCAGCAAACCTGGCGCAGCAGCAGACCAACCAGCCCATGAGACCATCCCTCTCTCCCCGCAGATCCTTTTCTCTCCTGCGCACTCTCGTACCCCCTCGCTGACGCGCCGCCGCCATAGCTCTCCAGCAGCGCCGCCAGTTCTTGACAGAGCGCTTAGGACCGTTGGATCTTGATCTGAAGGCTAAGATTAGATCTTCTAGCGAATAGGTATCCATCGCTCTGAGCCATGTGATTCCACTTAGATCTAATGGCCCGTGTAGCGTGACCCGCACGAAGCGGTATGGACCAACCAGAATAGGCAACGTGTCTGTGATTTAGAATTGAAACACATATTTGTTCTATTAGATATTCAAACATGTAAATTCAATAACTTTTGATCTCTTTATCCAAAAATTACAAATTTTATATCAATGGATTTAGAAAAATGAGGCCTTTGCACCTATGGCCTTACTTTGGTCATTTTCTTCCGAAACATTAGAGTTTTATGCAGAGACTTGTTTAGGGCTATTTTGAGTATAAAAATTGTTCTAAAAATTATTTTGAGAGAAACCTTTTGAAAATGGTTTTGTTTTGAACCCTCTGAATATAAACACTATCATTTGAAATTAAAAATATATTTTTTTAGCACTAGAAAATATTGCTTTCAATAAAATCATTTCTAGTAAAACAAAAATGATTTAAATGACTTATTTTCACTAACTTGATTTCAAAAGAAATTCCACTTTTATAAAAGACAAGTAGGTGTTTTGAAATGTATAGAACCTTATTAGAAACAAACTTTTAAATAAAATGATCTTTGCATGCTTGCATGCAATTCTTTGTTTTCTTATTTTTGTTTTATTAATTTTAGTGTTGTAGTTTTGAGTGTGTGCTTTGCTTGATTGTGATGCAGTGAACTTTGAGGAGTGTGACATTTGAAAGATCAATGAGAGTACCTATATTTTCTACTAAAAAGGCAAGTGATACTTTGGTCATCAAAAGTCCTATCTTTTCAATATTGCATTAGTGATATTTTTGTAGTATGCATGATAGGACTATTTTATATATTTCTATGCTATGGTAGATCCTATAGAATATATCTTGGTAGGAATCTTCCTAAGTTAAAATACATGTTATACTAGTATGCTTAGCCTAGCTATTAGAATTAAAGGGTGGGAATTCATGTTATGATATTATGGAAAGGTTATGGCTATGTGTTTTTGACTAAGAAAACAACTTGTTAATGAAACACCTGGGTGGAATGGGAAGTATGGTTTGTGTTGAGTGGTTACCCAGGGCCCATTTCTATGGCTTACCCTAGTGTATCTCACTTGTGGATGGCCACCCAGGAACAAAGATATTTGAGATGTTTAGTGTTGAGAAGCTTCTAGTGCAGCCACATGGCATATGGGCTCTGCCTTGACCAAATAAGTTGCAAGAACTCAGACGGACAGATAGAAGATGGTAGTGATGACAGGATGGAATGCGTCTGGGGTGATCTGAGGGATTGCTTCTGAAAAGTCTTGTCTCGATGCATGTCGAGTCTTGTGGGGAAAGTGCACCACCTCTCGAGAGGGTAAAACCTAAGTACTTAGTCATTTACTCGGTAATGGAATTTTGAGCATCAAAGACATTGAAATTATCAAGAATCTCCTCATCCCAACATTGAAAGACATTGTTGGGTGAACAAGGGAAGCACCTGGTGTGTATCCAGTGTGCCATTGTTTGATGAAGTGATTTGAAAAAGAGAAAACTATTTTACAAAGGATTAGGAAAACTTATTTTATACAAAGTCCAGCCAAACCTCCACTTAGCCATATATTCATGTGGATGTTAGATTCTCCATATCAATATGATATCACTTGCCAATAGAATTCAAATGTATTGACCCTTGTGGCTGTAACTTATTATGTTGCAGGTTAGTTTGTTGTTACTGAAGTGTGTGGAGTAGGGATTACAAGTCTACAACCAACATGTTTTCATGTGGCACACTTCTATTCTTGTAGACATTTGTTGGGCCTCCAAGTGTAGAGGTTTGTAGAACAACATCAAGTTTCCCTTAAGTGGACTACCCAAGGTTTATCGAACTCAGGGAGGAAGTGGTGAAAGGTATTCCCTCTCAAGCAATCCTGCAATCAAGATACAAGAAGTCTCTTGTGTCCCCAACACACCCTATGCACTTGTAAGGTGTATAGGTGCACTATTTTAGCGAAGAGATAGTGAAATACAGGTGGTAACGGTGAAGAAAATAGCTTGACGGTGAGGTAAAGACTAAGCAAGAAAACATGCAACAAATCTAGATGCAAATGGTGTTTCAATGTTTAGAAACAAGTCCTAAGGATCATACTTTCACTAGTGAACACTCTCCCATATAAATATCCTCTCTTCGTGATACTACTCTTAACTACTCTCCAGTTGGACACTCTAATCATCGGTAGGGCTATAACAGCACTCCTCAAAGTCCGCCTTTCCCAATCTAGATAACCACACACTGTCACCTTGAGCACTAGATGTTTCCAACAAACACCACAATTTTATAAAGACATCCAAATCCAATTATAACTCATAAAAAATATCCAATCTAGCCAAAGTGCCACACACGGTATGCACGCTGTCACTTTCACACACGTGGGGAAAAGCATAGATCTATTAAAGCACAAAGAGTATTTATGTAGACTCAAACCTAAGTGCCACCATCACGACCAAGCTGTCACTTTCACACACATGGGGAGAGTAGAGATCTATTAAAGCACTTGAGTAGCAAGGTAGATCTACTTGATTACAAAGCTCATGTCACGACCCGGATAAGGGCTAGACAAATTCCAGACCCTCATCTGATATAAGCCTAACCTAAATTCCGAAACGCGTAGGGAAAGATCGGTAACATTACAGAACATACAAACCATACATTAATAAGGTAAACTCTTAAGAGAGTTACAAACTAGTAATACAAGCCAGGGGTCACAGACCCTTCATTACATCAAACAACGAAAGCAAACAAGTTGTTCTAAACAACAAACTAGGTAAAGGCCTAATAGGCCTTAAACAAAAGTAGAGACCCGTCCATAGATCCTAGGCTGCTGCCCGGGAACCCTGACTACTCATCGACTTTGACGTAGAAACCACCTTCAGTTGGAGTAGCATCATCTGTAGAAAATATCAACGAAGCAAGGCTGAGTACAGGGTGTACTCCGCAAGACTTGTGGCTAATGGAGTTGTTTTGCATAAAGCCATCTTTTTCTTTCAAAACAAGAGAGAGAAGAAACTCGTCTAGTCAGATCATTTTCAAAAGGGAATAAGAAGACTTTAACTCTAGCTCTTAAATTCTTCTATGATATCCACCAAAATCATCATCAACAGAGCAACTCTTCCCGGACTACCCCCTCAACAACCCCAAGGAAGAATTCCGGGTCTCACTTTAGTTGGCAAGTTTTATCATTCGGTTATAGCCCTCAACAACCCCGAGTGGACATGACTTTTCAAAAAGATTATGAACCCTGCAAGGGTGCACAACTTTACCCACATGTACCAATCGATTCTTAATGCCAAATTATTATCCCTCTTCCTTGGAAGGCCGACAGAGAGTGGTTGACCACGACCTTTACCCTGCTTTCGCCGAGACCATGAGTCACGCACTAGGGAGATGCCGCCATAACAGGTCAAGTCCCGAAGCCGGTCCCTAATGATGTGCGCAGGGTTCAAGATTACATATGCCGGGCATCTCTTGTTCCCGGCCACGCTTACCTACCTATCATGAATGCACCTCCTTCACCTCCATTCAAGAACAACCAAGATGCGCATGTCAAATGAAAAGCCCAAACTATGTGACTCATGGAATCTACTTGGCAAGTTAGTTGGTCGAGGGGGTTTCCAGGCCCCCATGTGGTTGTACGCTCGTCTTGGTTCAAGAGGCAAGAACAACTGGTCCTATGGTTGGCAAGTATGGGACTACAAAAACCACAACCCACGTGGCCTCCCATACGAGCCTTAGCATGTTTATCATTCATCTCTGATCACAACATCACAACCAACCATACTATATTCATTCGCACCTCCGGTGCATCACTTGAATGATCAGCATCAAAACACTAAGCATGGCTAAGCTTGACCGAACTTGTGGCACTAGCGACGCTCATAAGCCAGACCCTAGTTATGCTAAGAGCGGTGGATCAGGTAATATAGTTCACAAAGGATAACATGCATCAGATAGGATTACTCTGTCTACTGATAAAAGAAAGTTTTAACCGAATGCATATGACGAGAAAGAAATACTTTGTAATCATAGGATTCATATGTATGAGTGGGGCTTCACTTGCCTTGTCCGTTGTTGTACTGGTACTGCTCTTCACTGGCGTTGACTTTAGCTTCGGGTTCGGTTCCTAATCGCGAGAACCAATCACCGGAAAAGAGAAAGCAACACTCAACACATGGCATGTGCAATGCTTATACAATATGGATGATATGACAAGTTAAATAGCGTTTGATTTAACCCTAAGGCATGCTTGATCACTTTAAAGGGGGTTCCGAAGATCCAAACCCTAAAACATGGAGATCATCAGAATCACCTATGGGGTTCAATTGGTTCTACTAATTAAACTTGATGTCAAATTTGATTAACAATGTATGATTATAACTTAGTTGGATAGGTTTCATTTTTATGAACATTTTGGTATATTATTTGTATTTTTCTAATTTAAAATGAATTAGTTATGAATTTCCCAAATTTTAGTTGATTTTAAATATTTTTGGAATATTTAAATTAGTTTCCAAACTTGGGCCCACATGTCAAATTTTTAATTATTTCAGAAAATAATAAAACTCTTACATGTATGGCCCACCTGCCAGGGATTTTCTATTTCCATAAATTATTTACTAAAACATTTGAAATAATAAAAATAGAGAATATTGCACCATGCTGGCGTCAGTCATGGAGCTCATCCCAGATCGAGATCGGGCTACGTGGTAGGGGGCACGCGGGAGAGCAAGCGTGGATGCGTTGGATGCGGGACTGCATGCTGAGTCGAACGGGGGCAACACCGCCAGGAAATGGTCACCGGAACAGTGCTCCCGACAAGCATCTGTGGCGGTGCTTGGTGGCGCATGGCGGGAGATCGAACGAGGAAGAAAGGAGAGAAGAGGAGGGGTCTGGCATGACCAGCGGCTCACCACGAGCAAGATGGAGGGGTTGGCGGAGCTCGAGGAGGACGGACGACGACGAATTGAGAGGTTGACTGCAGCGGCCGATGGCGCTTTCATGCTTGATTCAGGCCAGAGGAGGTCATCCTTGCTCGCGTTCTTGGGGGAGGAGGACGAAGGCGACGAGGCGATGCTCCTGGTCACCTCAGTTAGGCAAGGGGTGCTCGGAGATGGCGGCGACTGGCGGTTCCCGGTGGCTAGGGTTTGGTCCCCGCGCAGAAAGGAGAGGTTAGAGAGGGGGAGAGTGCATGCTAGGGTTCTCCGGCAGCGTCGGCGAGATATTTGTAGGCGCTGGAGGGCGGCGACGCGTATCTTGACGCATCTCCGGCGGCAGACGGCGGCGGACGCGCCAGCGAGCTGCTGCTCGTCGTCGACGAAGACGACGCGAAACAGAGAGGCTGAAGCGGTACGGGGCGGGGGATGGGCTGCTGCTGGGCCAGGCTTGGGCTCCGGGTGGGCTTCCTGCTGGCGCCAGGGAGAGAGGAGGAGAGGTGGGCTTGGCCCAGGGTGGGTTAGAGATAGATTTTTTTCCAGGAATGTTTTTCTATTTCTATTTCTGGTTTCCCTTTTGTAATTTGAATTTCAAATCTGTTTTGAATCTTTTCAATTTTAAAGAAACTTTTTCATAACATATGGAAACAATAAGGAGCACTTGTAACTATTTGAGCTCCATGCATTTGAGAATTTTCAAAATATGGGAACCATTTGAATTGATTCAAAGAGAGAGGAAAAACTATTAGGGTTTTTAGGGTTTTGTTGTTTGTTCTTCTTTGGTTAAATCTACGTGCAAGTGTAATGCATGCTTGAAATTCTCAAACACATCTTAATTATATTACACAGAAGGGTGGTATGTTATAGCTCTATCCCACTTACAAGAATCTCGACCCGAGATTCCTAGGTTTTAGACAAGAAAGCAGGGTACTCAGATCGAGGACGATCTTCGCGTTCCCAGGTTGCTTCTGACTCAGAGTGATGAGACCATTGGACTTTCAGAAACTTGATTGTTTGGCGATGAGTCTTGCGCTCGGTTTCCTCAAGAATACGAACAGGGTATTCTCGGTGGGTTAGATCATCTTGGAGATCCAAAGTTTAATGGTCCACACCATGAATGGGATCTTTGAAGCAACGCTTGAGTTGAGACACATGGAAAACATCATGTACCTCTGGAAAAGTTGAAGGTAGATCCAACTTGTAGGCAAGCTCACCCCGCTTGGAGAGAATACGAAAGGGACCAACGTAGCGAGGTGCCAATTTGCCTTTGATACCGAATCGATGGACACCCTTCAGAGGAGTGACCCAGAGGTAAACTTGATCACCAACTTCATAATGAACATCAAGATGATGACAATCGTAAATGGTCTTGTGACGAGATTGAGCGGCCTTCAGACGCTCTCGAATTATGAGAACTTTACCTTCTACTTCTTGGATCATGTCCGAACCAAAGAATTGTCTTTCGCTGGTTTCTGTCCAGTTCAGTGATGTTCGACATGTTCTCCCATACAGGAATTGGAAATGTGCCATGCCCAAACTGGATTGAAAACTGTTGTTATAGGATAACTCCGCAAAAGGAAGACATTTCTCCCAGCTCTTTCCAAAGGATATGACACACGCCCTGAGAATGTCTTCAAGAATTTGATTCACTCTTTTAGTTGACCACCGGTTTTAAGATGATAGGCTGTACTGAAGGAGACATGAGTTACCATTTCTTCTTGCAAACTTTGCCAGAATTTGGAAGTAAACAAACTTCCACGATCAGAGATGATCTTCTTGGGTACACCATGAAGAACAACGATCCGAGATATGTAGAGATCAGCCATTTGACTAGCACGTATAGTTTCTCGAACCGGAAGGAAATGAGCTACTTTAGATAACCGATCAACTATTACCCATATGGCATCATTTCCTGCTTGTGTCCTTGGGAGTCCAGTGATAAAATCCATACCAATTTCATCCCATTTCCACTCGGGGATTTTCAACGGTTGCAGAAGTCCAGTAGGCCTTTGGTGTTCAGCTTTTACATGACGGCAAACATCGCACTCTGCAACAAAGCGAGTGATTTCTGGTTTCATTCCACTCCACCAGAATCTTTGACGGAGATCTCGGTACATCTTGGTACCACCAGGATGGATAGACAGAGGGGATTCGTGAGCTTCCAGAAGAATTAGATCTTTGATTTTCCGACTGTTTGGAACCACTAGCCGGTTACTGAAGTATAGAATACCTTGATCATTGACGGAGAAACATTTAGCTTAACCGCTTGCAACACGTTCTTTGATCTTGGTAGCTTCATCATCTTGCTTTTGAGCTTCCTTGATTTGGTCCTCTAGGGAAGATGTTATTTCAAGGTTAGCAAGGAATCCACAAGGAACTACTTCAAGGTTAAGACGCTTGATTTCCTCGTAGAGAACAGGTTGGGATTGTGAAATCATCGGATTGTTGCAATAAGAACTCCGACTTAGAGCATCAGCCAGGACATTGGATTTGCCGGGTTGATAGTTGAGACCCACATCATAATCTTTGATGAGTTCCAACCATCGTCTTTGCCTGAGATTCAGATCTAGCTGTGTAAAGAGATACTTTAGGCTTTGATGATCCGAGTAAAGTTCACAACGGTTACCGATGAGGTAATGTCGCCATTGCTTAAGAGCATGAACAACAGAAGCGAGCTCGAGATCATGGGTTGGATAATTGTTCTCGTGTGGCTACAACTGCCGAGAAGCATAGGCCACTACATGACCATCTTGCATCAACACATAGCCTAGCCCTTGAAGAGAAGCATCGCAATAGATGACGAAGTCCTTGCTTGTATCCGGAAGAACAAGCACAGGAGCGGTGGTTATCTTGGTTTTCAAAGTTTGGAAACTTTCTTCTACCTTTTCTTACCATTCAAACTTCTTATCTTTCTTAAGAAGATCTGTCATAGGCTTGGCTATCTTGGAGAAGTTCTCCATGAATTGGCGGTAATATCTAGCCATTCCGAGGAAACTTCGGACTTCCTTGACTGAAGTAGGTGACTTCCATTCTAGAATGGTCTGACCCTTATCCGGTATGACAGCGACACCACTTGCAGACATGACATGACCAAGGAAGACAAGCTCATGTAACCAGAACTCACATTTGGAAATCTTGGCATAGATACGATGTTCACGAAGTTTAGTCAATACCAAAATTAGATGTTCGGCATGCTCTTCTTCGGTCTTGGAGTAGATTAGAATGTCATCAATGTATACCATGATGAACTTGTCGAGATACTCCATGAAGACGGAATTCATGAGCCTCATAAATGTGGCAGGGGCATTGGTTAACCCGAAGGACATCACTGTATACTCGTAAAGACCATAACGAGTAGTGAATGTTGTCTTTGGGATATCTTCCTTTCTGATCTTGATTTGATGATACCCTGATCTTAAGTCCATTTTGGAGAAGACAGTGGCACCACTTAATTGATCAAAGAGGTCATTTATCCGAGGAAATGGGTACTTATTATTAATTGTTACCGCGTTGAGTGGACAGTAATCAACCACCAATCTTGGAATATTTGTATCCCGCTTCTTGACAAAGATGGTAGGGCAACCCCAAGAGGATGTTCTAGGTTGGATGTATCGTAGACCCTCTAACTCTTCAAGTTGCTTCTTCAACTCAACCAACTCATGAGGAGGCATGCGGTAAGATCTTTTGGAGATAGGAGCAGTTCTAGGAACTAGCTCAATGACAAACTCCACACTTCGATCAGGTGGCATGCCAGGCAACTCTTCAGGAAAGACATCCGGGAAATCACAAACTACATGGATATCTTGGACCTCGAGAGCAGGTAGGACATCCATGGCATACAACTCCGCGAAAGGTTTAAGAACTGCTGACGGAGACTTTGAACCATCAGTCCAATACTTGACAGTTATGCCAGCAGGAGAGGTCACAGAAACTGTTTTGAGTGCACATTCAATGACGGCTTGATACTTGGTTAACCAATCCATGCCTAGAATGACATCTATGTCAGTTGACTTGAGTGCAATGAGAGAAGTGGGAAACTTCTGGTATGCTATATCTAACTCAACCCCATGAGTAACCCAGATGGTCTACCAACGAGACCCGGGAGTACTAATCTCTATAGGGGAAGACATTGCTTCAAAAGGTATACCATGCTCCCGTGCAAACTCTTGTGATATGAATGTATGCGATGCTCCAGAATCAAACAAAACTGTTGCGAGAATTGAATTGACACGGAGCGTACCCAGAATGACGCATGGATCTTCCTGAGCTTCCTCAACAGTGACATGGGTCAGACGACCACGTCCAACACCTTGAGATTTATCATTTTTCTTTGCCTGCTGATCATTGTGTCCGGCAGCCCTTTGAGAGCACTCCCTTGAGTAGTGACCAGTATGACCACAGGAGTAACAGGTAACCCTAGTGTGAGAACCAGTAGGAGGATGATAGTTTGATCCACCAGTATTTGACTGTGGCTGACAAGAATTATTGCCAGAAGACTTGGGTGCATAAGGAGAACGAGGAACAACACTGTATGGAACAAAGACATGGAGCTTCTTGTTACCAGAGGAAGACGCACGAGAATTTCCTTCTTCACGCTTCTGAGATACTTCCATATCCTTCCTTCCATGTTCCAAAGTAAGAGCCTGATTGTGCAGGTCCTAAAAAGACTAGAACTTGAAGCGCAGCAGCTCATAACGAAGTGCAGGGTTAAGTCCCTTACGGAACAGTTCTTGCTTATCTTCATCATTGGTCACATCCCTGGTTGCATAACGAACCAGGCGATTAAACTCACGCCCATAGTCTTCAATATCCTTGCGCCCCTGAGTTAGATCCAGAAACTCCCTCCTTTTGAGATCCATGACGGGCTTAGGGATATATGAGTCACGAAATGCTGCAACAAACTCCTCCTAAGTAACAACATGTCCCTGATCTTGCAGATTCTAAAAGCCTTCCCACCAAACACCAGCCTCACCTTCCAGTTGATAGGTGGCAAAGTTGACACGGTCAGCGGGATGGACACGGAGAGCACTAAACTTGCGCTCTATGGTGCGGAGCCAATCATCAGCTTCAAGGGGCTCCTTGGAGTGGGTGAAGATTGGAGGAAAAGAGCGGATGAAATCTCCAAGTGTGACACAGTCGTCGGGACGACATTCAGTGTTCTGCGCCACACGCTCTAGAAGGCGTTCATTTCGCAGACGGTTGGTCTCAATGTTGTTGAGAACCTCAGCCATTGTGGGAGGTGGCGGAAGTTCCTGATCAACATCGTTATGTCCTCGACGGCCAACAGAACCACGAGTACCAGCCGGCATCCTGAGGAGAAAACAGAAACCATGAGAATGGATTCACCAAAAAGGGTACAACAAAGGATGGCAAAACCATATCAAAAGATCATGGTAGAGGCGAACATGTGAAAGAAAACTATATCAATGCATTAAGTATGGCAGTAGAACAAGCATACGAAACGTATACACTACCAACTTATATAGAAACCATAACAATGGAATGCAAGCATGATATGATACCAACAAGTCACAAAAGAGTTAAGAGCAGAGTTGAAGGCATCCTTTGCAAAGTTGAAAAACAATGCTTCGGTTGCACGGATATATCTTGGAATCTCTGAGCCTTGCAACCAAGTACGTAGTACTAGGGAAAACAACCCAAACCCGTATATCCTAAGAGTTTGAAATGATAGACGAGAAGTGAAAACCTTGCAAAGCAAACGAGGTAAGATAACTCAGCAATAGAACAACCTTGGATAAGGAGTAAAAAGAGTCCTATTCAGAGTTTTGCAAATAGTTTTTAGATTTCAAGTAGTTTTCTCAACTCCAGACTCAACATCGACCAACTAGAAGGGTTTCCTATAGGTAGTCCTTATCTGATACCAAAATCTGTCACGACCCGGGATCAGGGCTAGACAAATACCAGACCCTCATCTGATATAAGCCTAACCTAAATTCCGAAACACGCAGGGAAAGATCAGTAACATTACAGAACATACAAACTATACATTAATAAGGTAAACTCTTAAGAGAGTTACAAACCAGTCATACAAGTCAGGGGTCACAGACCCATCATTACATCAAACAACGGAAGCAAACAAGTTGTTCTAAACAACAAACTTAGTAAAGGCCTAATAGGCCTTAAACAAAAGTAGCGACCCTTCCATAGATCCTAGGCTGTTGCCCGAGAACCCCGACTACTCATCGACTTCGACGTAGAAACCATCTTTAGTTGGAGTAGCATCATCTGTAGAAAATATCAACGAAGCAAGGGTGAGTACAGGGTGTACTCCGCAAGACTTATGGCTAATGGAGTTGTTTTGCATAAAGCCATCTTTTGCTTTCAAAACAAGAGAGAGAAGAAACTCGTCTAGTCAGATCATTTTCAAAAGGGGATAAGAAGACTTTAACTCTAGCTCTTAAATTCATCTTTGATATCCACCAAAACCATCATCAACAGAGCAAGTCTTCCCGGATTACCCCCTCAACAACCCCGAGGAAGTATTCCGGGTCTCACTTTAGTTGGCAAGCTTTATCATTCGGTTATAGTTCTCTATGATCTTCACGTCCGTTCCCAAGTCGTACATAACCATGGACACTGCTTTTCGAAAAGATTAATAACCCTGCAGGGGTGCACAACTTTACCCACACATACCAACCGATTCTTAATGCCAAATTATTAGCCCTCTTCCTTGGAAGGCCGGCAAAGAGTGGTTAAGCACGACCTTTACCCTGCTTTCGCCGAGACCATGAGTCACACACTAGGGAGATGCCGCCATAATGGGTCAAGTCCCGAAGCCGGTCCCTAATGATGTGCGCAGGGTTCAAGATTATGGATGTCGGGCATCTCTTGTTCCCGGCCACGCTTACCTACCTGCCATGAATGCACCTCCTTCACCTCCATTCAAGAACAACCAAGATGTGTATGTCGAATGGAAATCCCAAACTATGTGACTCATGGAATCTACTTGGCAAGTTAGTTGGTCGAGGGGGTTTGCAGGCCCCCGTGTGGTTGTACGCTCGTCTTGGTTGAAGAGGAAAGAACATCGGGTCCTAGGGTTGGCAAGTATGGGACTACAAAAACCACAACCCACGTGGCCTCCCATACGAGCCTTGGCATGTTTATCATTCATCTCTGATCACATCATCACAACCTACCATACTATATTCATTCGCACCTCCGGTGCATCACTTGAATGATCAGCATCGAAACACTAAGCATGGCTAAGCTTGACCGAACTTGTGGCACTAGCGACGCTCATAAGCCAGACCCTAGTTATGCTAAGAGCGGTGGATCAGGTAATATAGTTCACAAAGGATAACATGCATCAGATAGGATTACTCTATCTACTGATAAAAGACTGTTTTAACCAAATGCATATGATGAGAAAGAAATACTTTGTAATCATAGGATTCATATGTATGAGTGGGGCTTCGCTTTCCTTGTCCGTTGTTGGACTGGTACTGCTCTTCGGTGGCGTTGACTTCAGCTTCGGGTTCGGTTCCTAATCGCGAGAACCAATCACCGGAAAAGAGAAAGCAACACTCAACACATGGCATGTGCAATGCTCATACAATATGGATGATATGACAAGTTAAATAGTGTTTGATTGAACCCTAAGGCATGCTTGATAACTTTAAAGGGGGTTTCGAGGATCCAAACCCTAAAACAGGGAGATCATCGGAATCACCTGTGGGGTTCAATTGGTTCTTCTAATTAAACTTGATGTCAAAGTTGATTAACAATGTATGATTATAGCTTAGTTGGATAGGTTTCATTTTTTTGAACATTTTGGTATATTATTTGTATTTTCCTGATTTAAAATGAATTAGTTATGAATTTCCCAAATTTTAATTCATTTTAAACATTTTTGGAATATTTAAATTAGTTTCCAAACTTGGGCCCAGATGTCAGATTTTTAATCATTTCAGAAAATAATAAAACTCTTACATGTATGGCCCACCTATCAGGGATTTTCTATTTCCAAAAATGATTTACTAAAACATTTGAAATAATAAAAATAGAGAATATTGCACCATGCTGACGTCAGCCATGGAGCTCATCCCAGATCGAGCTCGGGCTACGCGGTAGGGGGCACGCGGGCGAGCAATCGCGGGTGCGTTGGATGCGGGACTGCACGCTGAGTCGAACGGGGGCAGCACCGCCAGGAAATGGTCACCGGAATAGTGCTCCTGACGAGCATCTGCGGTGGTGCTCGGTGGCACACGGCGGGAGATCGAACGAGGAAGCAAGGAGAGAAGAGGAGGGGTCTGGCGTGACCAGCGGCTCACCACGAGCACGATGGAGGGGTTGGCGGAGCTCGAGGAGGACGGACGGCGACGAATCGAGAGGTTGACTGCGGCGGCCGACGACACTTTCGTGCTCGATTCAGGCCAGAGGAGGTCGTCCTTGCTCGCGTGCTTGGGGGATGAGGACGAGGGTGACGAGGCGATGCTCCTGGTCAGCTCAGCTGGGCGAGTGGTGCTCGGAGACGGCGGTGACTGGCGGTTCCCGGTGGCTAGGGTTTGGTCCCCGCGCGGAAAGGAGAGGTTAGAGAGGGGGATAGTGCGTGCTAGGGTTCTCCGGTGGCATCAGCGAGATAATTGTAGGCACTGGCGGGCGGCGGCGCGTATCTTGACGCATCTCCGGCGACAGACGGCGGCGGACGCGCCAGCGAGCTGCTGCTCGTCTTCGACGAAGACGACGCGAAACAGAGAGGCTGAAGTGGTACGGGGCCGGGGATGGGCTGCTGCTGGGCCAGGCTTGGGCTCCGGGTGGGCTTCCTACTGGCGCCTGGGAGAGAGGAGGAGAGGTGGGCTTGGGCCATGGTGGGTTAGAGATAGATTTTTTTCCAGGAATTTTTTTCTATTTCTATTTCTGGTTTCCCTTTTGTAATTTGAATTTCAAATCTGTTTTGAATCTTTTCAATTTTACAGAAACTTTTGCATAACATATGGAAACAATAAGGAGCACTTGTAACTATTTGAGCTCCATGCATTTGATAATTTTCAAAATATGGGAACCATTTGAATTGATTCAAAGAGAGAGGAAAAACTATTAGGGTTTTTAGGGTTTTGTTGTTTGTTCTTCTTTGGTTAAATCTAAGTGCAAGTGTAATGCATGCATGAAATGCTCAAACACATCTTAATTATATTACACAGAAGGGTGGTATGTTACAGCTCATGACCACAACAAGATCATGCATAGAGAGAGATGAACACATAGCTACCAGTAGAGCCCTTAGCCTCGAGGAAGAACTACTCCCTCCTCATCATGGGAATCAGCAATGGTGATGAAGATGGCGACGGAGATCGATGGAGATGGCTCCGGGGGCACTTTCCTGTCCCGACAGGGTTCCGGAACAGAGACTTTGTGTCCCTCGAATCTCCCGTTTGGTGGCGGCGGTGCTACGGAGGTTTTTCTGGATGCATGATGGATTATTTAGGGTTTTCTCCCCGGGGGCTTCTTATAGGCGCAGGAGGCAAGGTCGGTGGAGTGCCAGGGGGACCACACTCCCTGTAGGTGTGGCTAGGGTGGGACCCGCGTCCACCTAGGGTGTGGCCACCCTGGTGTCCTCCTCCATCTCATCTTTGATTTTCCGTATCATTTAGGAAAAAAATATGTACTTTGGCTTTTGTCCCGTCCAATTCCGAGAATATTCATTTTTTAGCTTTCTGAAACCAAAAACAACAGAAAACAGGCAACTGGCACTGTGGCATCTTGTCAATAGGTTAGTTCAGAAAAACATTTAAAAATACCTCAAAGTGTAGACTAAGAAAAGAAAAGTAGATATTAAACAAGCATGGAACATCAAAAATTATATATACGTTTCCGACATATCAAGCATCCCCAAGCTTAATTCCTGCTTGTCCTCGAGTAGGTAAGTGATAAAAAGAATAATTTTTGAGGTGACATGCACCATCAAAACCAAGATCAAACCATTTGCAAGCATTGAAAGCTGGGATCAAAGAACTCTAAACATGAGCATGAAAGATGGAGTTCTAACAGTAAGACAAAGTAACTATGCATGCAACATGAAAGGTTACAAACAAAGATCATGAATAACATGCATTGAAAAACGTTTGTTTGTTTCACATACAGAAAACATAGCATAGTGGCATTCAGCTTGTCCCTCATAGAGTAGCAAATAGATGCATATGACACCTTCAAAGTTCATAAGAGTGACTAGATACAAATAGCACAAGAACAAGTAATATCAACAATATGCATCAATCAATAAGTTTTGGGACAATGCACATAGAACTAAGAATGACAACTATGCTCTCTTAACTGGTGCCTAAACATAGAAGGTGGAGACTCAATATAATAGTGGAAGAAAGGCCCTTAAAAAGGGAAGCAGGGATTTCAAGTTTCATAAAGAGCTTCCAAAAATTATGGTACTTGTTAGCTTTCAGCCCTCATTGCCCCTATCATAAGCATCTTGAAGTGATTAAGTTTAAAGTGAACAAAGATGGAGTATATGCTTGACAAAGTATAAGTTTGCAATCTCAAGTCCCTTAAATACGAGGGCCACACCTCATGCTACTCAACTTCAGTCACATGTAAGTTGTTGTCATTGTAAGTACATGCATATCATAGAGAACCGCCAACTGGGTACCCCTTGCACATGGTACAGGAGCTATCCCATAACCAAAATGACAAGGCAAGCAGACAATGAGCATCTCAGCGATCTTTTTATTTACTATATGCATAGCTTTTTATTGAGGATGCTTCATAGATAGCTCACTATGGTGATGCTGCAAGTTTCCACCATGATTAGGCATGGCTTAGGCTAGCGGCCCAGGTGTTTCTCTAACACAAATACAAACTCCATGGACTTACATGTTCCCTCTTTATTTCACACCGGTGACATCCATAGACAAAAGAGCATGATATCAACTGAGTAAAAGTACAAGTGCAATGTTGAAAATTATCCCTGTGGCAGCACGGTTCTGCTAATTCCACGTATAAGTGCAAGCATATACAACATAGATGACACAATGGTTCAAGTTTATTAGGGGCAAGAAAAATAAAGTGTTCCATCAAGTTTGTGAGAGCTTTAATCACTAATTTTCACATAACAAGTTTAATTTGGAAGATAGATAAACAAGAATATACTTGGAGTGGTGTAACACACCATGCATTGGAATTTATTGTGGACACTTTGGAATAACTTGGTTTCTTGGGAGTTGGATGCATGAGTAGAGCTTACTCATACAAGTGGAGGCTAGAAAAAGACCGGGAGCGACCAACTAAGAGATCAATAATGGCCATAATCATGCAGAGCGACAAAACATTACTAATCAAAGCATAAAGTGGTTCCACAAGTCAAAAACTAAATGATCATAGAGGCTAAGCTGACTGGTTCATAGTCAAAACATAGTGTGAGCATGTGCCAAGTCAACCCAAACAGAGCATCAAAGGAGAATACCACAATATTATGCTTTTGTATGCTAAAACAACGCATGATTCTATCAAGGCACACTAAGCAATCCCAATTTTTTGGAACAAGTCATGCTGCAGCAATAATTACTAAGCATAAGGTCAAAACAACACCTAGCATGACATGCTAAAGTCTAAGCCACAGTCAAAACAAGGTCCCTTTTGTACCACTTAAGCATGAAGCTTCCTACTCTTTTCCAACACCAATCGACTTATTTGAAACAACTCACAAAGGTAATAATCAATAAAGATCAGTGAGCATGTATCACAAATCCACAAATAAGAACTAAAATGTTCTAAGCAAAAATCATAGGAAAACTAAGGCTAAACATAGTGCTAGCAAAAGTGAACACTCATAGAACAATAAGAATGAAAACTAGAGTGTTCTAGGCAATGAAAACAAAGTGTGCCTCTCTCCAAAAGAAGTGTGATGGGATCCAACCAACTTACTCAAGCAAACTAAGAAAACGAAAACCAAAAACGAAAACTAAGACGCTCCAAGAACAACACAACTGTGCATGAAACAATAAAAACGAAGTGTCTAGAAAGACCTGAGCTTTTTATTGATGAAGAAGGGGATGCCTTGGGCATCCCCAAGCTTTGAAGCTTGTACACCGGGGTGGCATCCCCAATCTTGAGCTTTTGTCCATTCTTCATCTCATTACATTATTCTCTCTCTACACCCGAAAATTTTCCTTCATACAAAACTTCACACAATCTTCATTAGCAACATTAGTGCATTCAAAAGATAATAAACCTTTGGGTTTAGTTTCAAAACAGAACTTTTTTCACTAAAAACACAAGTTACTGTAGCAAATCCCACAAAACTTTCAATTTCCCAAAAAAAACCCAAAAAGGAATCAATAAGAAGCAAATGCAAATAATGGCAGATATCTGTCAAAACATACCAGCAGGTAAAAACCGATTTGTTAGAAGACCTTATGTTGCTCAAATCAAAAAGTGTTGAACTAATGAAAGTTATAGAACATACTGGGGGATTTATTCGTAAATTTTCAGCTCAATCCGACTTACAGAAAATCCTCATGAAATTTTACGGTGGAGCGCAAAAATCTGTTTCGGGACAGCAACTCCCCAAATCTTACTTCCCTCTCATTAGAGGTCATTCTTGGCGGAAAAATCGAATAAAAAGGATAAGGAGAGGTCATTCCTGAAGTAATAACTTCCAAGAATCAAGAAAACTCTTGGGTTATCTTCCAACAAGTACTTTTCTTTAACGCCTTTAAGTTAGGCTTGATAATTTGAGAAGATTCTCACATAAGAAATATGAATTGAAGCAAAAGAGAGGATCAAGAAGAAAATTCGAAAGACATTTAAGTCTAACCCATTTCCTATGCATAGGAATCTTGTAAAGAGACAAGTCATGAAAGAACAAAGAAAAAAGCATAGGAAATCAAAACAAGTGCAACTTCAAGACTTTCAACATAAAGAGGGGAAACTTAATATTGTTAAGATACATAAGACCATGTTTCCCTCTCTCATAATAAATTTCAGTAGCATCATGATTAAAATTAACAATATAACTATCACATAAAACATTCTTATCATGATCCACATGCATAAAATGATTATTACTCTCCACATAAGCTTAGTCATTTTTATTAATTGTAGTGGGAGCAAAGTCAACAAAATAGCTATCATTACTATTCTCATCACCATAATCATCAAATATAGGAGGCATATTGTAATCACAATTGATTTTATCCTCAATAGTAGGTGGACTGAAAATATCATATTCATCATTGTAATCATCATATATTGGAGGTTTGGTATCATCATAAGCAATAGAATAGTTATATTCCAAAGTTTGGGGACTAAAAAGATCATTTTCATAAAAACTAGCTTCCCCAAGCTTAGACTTTTCCATAGAATTAGCAATAATGGTGTCCAAAGAATTCATTGCTATTAGCATGCAAAGAAAGTTCCATAGGTTTTTTGATTTTCTCTTCAAACACTTCATGTCCTAACTCAAGATAAATACTATAAAGCTCTCTAATTTTTTGTTGTTTTCCATTAAGCCTAACTAGTGAAAACAAGAAACAAAAAGACAAAATTGCAGAATCTAAAGGAAATAACTTCTAGCACTCACACCAAAGGATGTGAGTACCTTTTACCTTACCTCCCCGGCAACGGCGCAAGAAAAGAGCTTCCTGGCTTGCTGTTGCCGTGGGGTAACGTGTGTGAGTGCCTTTTACCTTTCCTATCCGGCAACGTCGCCAGAAAAGAGCTTGATGTCTACGCACTTCTATTCTTGTATACAGTTGTTGGGCCTCCAAGTGCAGAGGTTTGTAGAACAACAGCAAGTTTCCCTTAGGTGGATTACCCAAGGTTTATCGAACTCAGGGAGGAAGTGGTCAAAGGTATTCCCTCTCAAGCAATCCTGCAATCAAGATACAAGAAGTCTCTTGTGTCCCCAACACACCCTATACACTTGTCAGGTGTATAGGTGCACTAGTTTAGCAAAGAGATAGTGAAATACAAGTGGTAACGGTGCTAGAAAATAGCTTGACGGTGAGGTAAAGACTAAAGCAAGCAAACATGCAACAGATCTAGATGCAAACGGTGTTTCAATGTTTAGAAACAAGGCCTAGGGATCATACTTTCACTAGTGAACACTCTCTCATATAAATATCCTCTCTTCATTATACTACTCTTAACTACTCTCCGGTTGGACACTCTAATCATAGGTAGGGCTATAACAACACTCCTCAAAGTCCGCCTTTCCCAATCTAGATAACCCCACACTGTCAGCTTGAGCGCTAGATGGTTCCAACAAACACCGCAATTTCATAAAGACATCCAACTCCAAATATAACTCATAACAAATATTCAATCTAGCCAAAGTGCCACACACGGTATGCATGTTGTCACTTTCACACACGTGGGGAAAAGCATAGATCTATTAAAGCACAAAGAGTATTTATGTAGACTCAAACCTAAGTGCCATCATGGCATGCACGCTGTCACTTTCACACACATGAGGAGAGTAGAGATCTATTAAAGCACTTGAGTAGCAAGGTAGATCTACTTGATTACAAAGCTCATGACCACAACAAGATCATGCATAGAGAGTGAGATGAACACATGGCTACCTATAGAGCCCTTAGCCTCGAGGAATAACTACTCCCTTCTCATCATGGGAATCAACAATGGTGATGAAGATGGCGATGGAGATTGATGGAGATGGCTCCGGGGGCACTTTCCCGTCCCGGTAGGGTGCCGTAACAAAGACTTTCTGTCCCCCCAATCTCAGCTTCAGTGAAGGCGGCGCCATGGAGGTTTTTCTAGAAGTATGATGGATTATTTAGGGTTTTCTCTCCGGGGGCTTCTTATAGGCGCATGAGGCAAGGTCGGTGGAGTGCCAAGGGGCCCACACCCCCTGTCAATGCGGCCAGGGTGTGGGACCCGCGTCCGCCTAGGGTGTGGCCACCCTGGTGTCCTCCTCCATCTCATCTTTGATTTTCCGTATCGTTCAGGGAAAAATATGAACTTTGGCTTTTGTCCCGTCCAATTCCGAGAATATTCATTTTTTAGCTTTCTGAAACCAAAAACAGCAGAAAACAGGGAACTGGCACTATCGCATCTTGTCAATAGGTTACTTCAGAAAAACATATAAAAATACCTCAAAGTGTAGACTAAGCAAAGAAAAGTATATAGTAAACAAGCATGGAACATCAAAAATTATAGATACGTTTCTGACGTATCACAGATGAAGATGAAGGACTCCATACTATATAATTATATCCGCTGCTTTGTAATAAGATAGCCATATGAGCTATGTAAGTTGTAATGAATTATTTTATTCCTAGTTATAAGTCGTAATATGACCTTTGTTTCTTGATATTACATCTTAAACTGTGGGTGCTAGCTATTCAATCCAGGGACTAGCACTGTAAACACATAGACTTGTTCCTTATTGGGTTCAGGTCTCTACAGATGGTATCAGAGCACTGTGTTGCCTATGGGATTGTAACCCTAGGATTGGACAAAACCCCTTAGAAAAATAGGAATTGTATTTGTTCTAACTTATTTACAAACAATCTTGTAAACTCTTTCCTCAGCATTTTGGTTTTGATTCTATATCTCTTCCTTTTTCAACTTGATGGACAAAGGCTTCAACATGAGCAAGGACTTCAACATCACCAATGACTTCAGCTTAAACATCTCAAAGGACTCCAACTTCAGTTTCACTAAGGACTTCAACTTGCACATCACTAAGGACTACAAGTGAGATAAGAATAATACTCAAGACTTGGAGACTAAGGGTGTGTTCAGTTGCTGTCACCAAGTAGAACATAATGGAACCATTTCACACCCAACACCTATCCTTGCGTTCAGTTGAGAGAAGGAATGGAACGGAGCCGTTCCTCAAAACCGAATATTCGCTCCAGATGCGGAATACGCTCGTACCACCGAATCGGTGGAATCGGCTCGTTCCCTCACCGCTAATCACCCACAAAGAAAAAAACGACCCAAACTCACCCCTCACCGAACCCTATCCCGTACCCCCTCGTCTCACTCTCCCACTCCCTCACCCATCGCCCTTGCCCTTTCTCTCCTGGCGGCGCACCACTCCCCCGCTCCCTCACCCATCGCCCCTACCCTTTCTCTCCTGGCAGCGCACGCAAGGAAGCAGCAGCAGGGGGCGGAGGCGCACGCAACGAAGCAGCAGCAGCGGGCGGCGGACGGTTGGCCAAGCGGGCGGCGGCGGAGATCGGGTAAGCGAGCGACGGCAGGGGAAAGCGGGCGACGGCAGGGGCAAGCGGGCGACGGCAGGGGCAAGCGGGCGGCGGCGGAGGTTGGGCAAGCGGGCGGCAGCAGGGGCAAGCACCAACACGGGCGGCTGTGCAAGCACATCTCTGTCCATATCCATTTTCTGCAAGGTAAGAATGGTTCCTGTTTTGTTTTGCAGCTATTGCTTGTCCAAATCGATTTTTATTTGAGGAAAGCAAAATATGGTCTGAAATTGTAGTTTGTTCTTGAAGTATGTGGTGTTATATGCTGCAGTTTTGTGTATTAGCCATGGAACTGGTGTATGCGTATTTGTATTGTTTTTATTTATGATTGCATACATGGATTGTAGATGGGCAAAAGGATGGATAAAAGGAAAAAGATGATTAGGGGAGCTGTTGTGTATGTCGCTCTTGCCGCGGTGGCTGTACTTGTTCGATCTATTATAAGGAAGAGAAGACCATGCATAACTTATGGCCCCATGCATGAAAGAGATAGGCAGAGAATTGACTATCTAAACAATAAAATTTGGCAATGTGATGTGACTTGTAGAAATATGTTAAGGTTTGAAAGAGCACCTTTCTTTCGGCTATGTGATAAATAGAGAGATCTTGAGTTGCTAGAAAATGTTCCACATTTGTGCGTGGAGCAACAAGTTGCGATGTTCTTGCATACTATTGGACATAACCTTCGGAATAGGGTTGTGGCAACCAATTTTACAAGATCATTTGCGACAATTAGCATCTATTTTAGACAGGTCTTGCACACCATAGGTGAGCTACGTAATGAATATATCAGGCCACCTTCTTTGGAGACCCCAACAAAAATTGGAGGGAATCATCGGTTTGACCCATATTTTAAGGTATTTCCTCAAACTATTCCTTAGCTCTATAGGATGGAAATTCATGTCAATTAATATTATTCACAATATAGGACTGCATTGGAGCTATCGATGGTACACATGTGCGAGCATCTGTTACCAAAGATGTGGAACATTCTTTTCGTGGTAGAAAGACTTTTGCTACTCAAAATGTGATGGCGGCGGTAGATTTTGACCTCCGGTTCACATATGTGTTGGCTGGTTGGGAGGGGACTACACATGATGCCCTTGTTTTAGCTGATGCAATAGAGCGCGAGAGAGGCCTACAAGTACCACAAGGTAAGAGATAGCCCTAGACAGAGTTGTCCATATATTGTGCAAACCGATGTCAACCATTTTTGTTCTTTTTGTTTAGGAAAATTCTACCTAGTTGATGCTGGTTATGGAGACAAGCCTAGTTTTTTACCACCTGTTTGGCAAACAAGATACCATTTGAACGAGTGGGGCAGCAACCCAGTCCAAAATGAAAAGGAGCTATTCAACCTTAGGCACTCGTCTCTACGGGTGACGGTAGAGCGAGCTTTTGGATCCCTCAAGAGGAGGTTCAAAATTTTGGATGATGCCAAACCATTCTTTCATTTTCCGGTGCAAGTTGACATTGTTGTGGTTTGTTGCATTCTTCATAACTACGCACTATCTCAAGGGATTGATGAATTTATTACACCGGAGGTTACTTGGACAACCCAACCAATCCGGACACAAAGGCAACAAGCAAGAGACCATAGGGATACGCTAGATCGTAGGCAACAAATTGCTAACCAAATGTGGGCGGATAGGCAGATCTTGTATGGAAATTAATGGCTGGGCATATTGTACCATTATTATGTATTTGAACCATGTATTTGTACTCTTTATCATGTTATTGTTGCACTTATGTAATGGCTGGACATATTGTATCAATTTTATCTATTGAAACCATGTTTGTGATGCTCTTTTTCCTGTTTTTTGTATCATTTACATGGCTGGACAGAACTGTGCAGTTTTCTTTTATTGAAACCATGTTTGTGATACTCTTTTTCCTGTTTTTGTATCATTTAAATGGCTGGACAGAAATGGTCATTTTCTTTTATTGAAGCCATTTTTGTGATGCTCTAATATATGTTTTTGTATCATTTTCATGGCTGGACAGAAATGGACAATGTTGAAGTCACTGCTAGTGCTACAACTGCTGCAACTGGTGCAAGTGGGAGCAATGGTAAGAGTGGGGTGGTTGTGTGGACCAATTCCATGTCCACCATGATGCTAGGCTTTTTGGCCGACCTTGTGGCTAGTGGTGCTAGAACTTCAAGTGGATTCAAGAGTGTGCATCACAACCAGTGTGCTCAGGCATTGAATGGACATTTCAAGCTCTCTTTAACCGGAGATCAGTGCAGCAACCACCTTAAGAAGTGGAGGAAGATGTGGGGGAGGATAGTACACTTGAAGAATTTAAGTGGGGCTCTATGGGATGAGGATACATGCACCATTAGGCTCAGCGATGAACACTACACGGTCCATTGCAATGTAAGATTGTTACATGACCACTTGCAAATTTTATCTCCAATTTATGATGACCACTTGCACTACTTGTGTCTAATTTATGCTACTCGCTTGGGACATTTTGGTAGGCTTTCAAAGCTGATGGTCCCTACCTGAATACCCCCATTGAACATTATCGTGCTATGGAGACAATATTTGGATCAACTACGACAACAGGAAAATATGCCAAGTCAGGGAATGATGTACTATCTGTTGATCAAGAAGAAGAGGAAAGTGAGGTGAACTTGTCACCAAATGTGGGTGAGTCTTCCTCCAAAGTACCACCAAAAAAGAAGGCTAAGGTTGTGAAAATTGAAGATGATCCACTACTGACCACTCTCAAAGATGGATTCAAAATGATGGCTGAAGCTCTTGTGAAGTCTAGTGGAGATGATGATGCTGTGCCAGATGGCTTATGGGATGATTTGGTTGCAATTCAGGGATTCGACGAGGCTCGTAAGTCTCACTACAATGCTCATCTGGTTGACACGCCGAAGACAGCAAAAGCATTCATGACGCTGAGCCTTGCCAACAAGTTGGTTTGGGTTACTAGGTATGTGGAGAAGACCTTCGGAGTGCTCTACAATCTAAATTGATTGGATGAACTTGGCATGGCTACTATGTTATGAACTTGACATGGTTAATGGACTGCAAGTCTGTAAACGTACTTGAACTATGTTCTTTTGGATGGCTTGTATGCCATTAGACGTACATTACTGGACTATAATGTATTGCAACTGTTTGGTGCCCGTATGGTTCTATGGATTTAAAACAGAGTTATGCTTGCTGTCATTTTTGCTATGATTGTGATTGAATATTTGATATTGTATATTGTCCAAAATATAAACGGAATGCTGCCGAAATTTTGATTGTGAACAACATATTTTGCATATGCGGAGGTAATCTCACCATGCATGTGAAAGAGGTGAGGTGAATCAAAATCATGCCATTTCGTTCTACTTTTTTTGTCCAAACTAAACACTGGGTGGAACCATTCCATTCCACCTTTTTGTCCTAACTAAACACAAGAATGGAACCGACCCATTCTAGTAGAATGGAACCATTCCGTTCCACTTCGTTCCCGAAGCGAACACACCCTAAGGAAACACAACTTAGGAGGAACCATTATCACCTTTGAACCCTGTGACCAAGATGCAAGAATTTCTTCCTAGGATACCATGATCTTGTTCATGATGTAACAACTAAGAAGGATGGAATGATCTCAAGTGAACCCCATAGTTGGACCACCATACTAGTGTTTTGTTTAAATCGACTTGCTGATCATATATTGATCACACCAACTTATGTGGTGTAGCAAACATATTGTGTTGCCTAAAATATGCTTGAACCTTGTTGTTTGAGTGGAATGCATGATTGTGATTGCTTGCACATTGCTTGTGTGATTTTTTTTGTGTGAGTAGAATTATTCTCTAGAGATCTTTTGCCTATTCTAATCCCAACCCAACCCAAATAGATGAATTCTCCAAGAGATCACAAATCCAACATAATGAATATATCTGGCCACCTTCTTTGGAGACCCCAAAAAAATTGCAGGGAATCATCGGTTTGACCCATATTTTAAGGTATTTCCTCAAACTATTCCTTAGCTCTATAGGCTGGAAATTCATGTAAATTAATATTATTACCAATATTGGAGTGCATTGGAGCTATCGATGGTACACATGTGCGAGCATCTGTTACCAAAGATGTGGAACATTCTTTTCGTGGTAGAAAGACTTTTGCTACTCAAAATGTGATGGCGGCGGTAGATTTTGACCTCCGGTTCACATATGTGTTGGCTGGTTGGGAGGGGAATTCACATGATGCCCTTGTTTTAGCTGATGCAATAGAGCGCGAGAGAGGCCTACAAGTACCACAAGGTAAGAGATAGCCCTAGACAGAGTTGTCCATATATTGTGCAAACCGATGTCAACCATTTTTGTTCTTTTTGTTTAGGAAAATTCTACCTAGTTGATGCTGGTTATGGAGACAAGCCTGGTTTTTTACCACCTTTTTGGCAAACAAGATACCATTTGAACGAGCGGGGCAGCAACCCAGTCCAAAATGAAAAGGAGCTATTCAACCTTAGGCACTCGTCTCTACGGGTGACGGTAGAGCGAGCTTTTGGATCCCTCAAGAGGAGGTTCAAAATTTTGGATGATGCCAAACCATTCTTTCCTTTTCCGGTGCAAGTTGACATTGTTGTGGTTTGTTGCATTCTTCATAACTACGCACTATCTCAAGGGATTGATGAATTTATTACACCGGAGGTTACTTGGACAACCCAACCAATCCGGACACAAAGGCAACAAGCAAGAGACCATAGGGATACGCTAGATCGTAGGCAACAAATTGCTAACCAAATGTGGGTGGATAGGCAGATCTTGTATGGAAATTAATGGCTGGGCATATTGTACCATTATTATGTATTTGAACCATGTATTTGTACTCTTTATCATGTTATTGTTGCACTTATGTAATGGCTGGACATATTGTATCAATTTTATCTATTGAAACCATGTTTGTGATGCTCTTTTTCCTGTTTTTTGTATCATTTACATGGCTGGACAGAACTGTGCAGTTTTCTTTTATTGAAACCATGTTTGTGATACTCTTTTTCCTGTTTTTGTATCATTTATATGGCTGGACAGAAATGGTCATTTTTCTTTTATTGAAACCATGTTTGTGATGCTCTAATCTATGTTTTTGTATCATTTTCATGGCTGGACAGAAATGGACAATGTTGAAGTCACCGCTAGTGCTACAACTGCTACAACTGGTGCAAGTGGGAGCAATGGTAAGAGTGGGGTGGTTGTGTGGACCAATTCCATGTCCACCATGATGCTAGGCTTTTTGTCCGACCTTGTGGCTAGTGGTGCTAGAACTTCAAGTGGATTCAAGAGTGTGCATCACAACCAGTGTGCTCAGGCATTGAATGGACATTTCAAGCTCTCTTTAACCGGAGATCAGTGCAGCAACCACCTTAAGAAGTGGAGGAAGATGTGGGGGAGGATAGTACACTTGAAGAATTTAAGTGGGACTCTATGGGATGAGGATACATGCACCATTAGGCTCAGCGATGAACACTACGCGGTCCATTGCAATGTAAGATTGTTACATGACCTCTTGCAAATTTTATCTCCAATTTATGATGACCACTTGCACTACTTGTGTCTAATTTACGATACTCGCTTGGGACATTTTGGTAGGCTTTCAAAGCTGATGCTCCCTACCTGAATACCCCCATTGAACATTATCGTGCTATGGAGACAATATTTGGATCAACTACGGCAACAGGAAAATATGCCAAGTCAGGGAATGATGTACTATATGTTGATCAAGAAGAAGAGGAAAGTGAGGTGAACTTGTCACCAAATGTGGGTGAGTCTTCCTCCAAAGTACCACCAAAAAAGAAGGCTAAGGTTGTGAAAATTGAAGATGATCCACTACTAACCACTCTCAAAGATGGATTCAAAATGATGGCTGAAGCTCTTGTGAAGTCTGGTGGAGATGATGATGCTGTGCCAGATGGCTTATGGGATGCTTTGGTTGCAATTCAGGGATTCGACGAGGTTCGTAAGTCTCACTACTATGCTCATCTGGTTGACACGCCGAAGACAGCAAAAGCATTCATGACGCTGAGCCTTGCCAACAAGTTGGTTTGGGTTACTAGGTATGTGGAGAAGACCTTCGGAGTGCTCTACAATCTGAATTGATTGGATGAACTTGACATGGCTACTATGTTATGAACTTGACATGGTTAATGGACTGTAAGTCTGTAAACGTACTTGAACTATGTTCTTTTGGATGGCTTGTATGCCATTAGACGTACTTGAACTATGTTCTTTTGGATGGCTTGTATGCCATTAGACGTACATTACTGGACTATAATGTATTGCAACTATTTGGTGCCCGTATGGTTCTATGGATTTAAAACTGAGTTATGCTTGCTATCATTTTTGCTATGATTGTGATTGAATATTTGATATTGTATATTGTCCAAAATATAAACGGAATGCTGCCAAAATTTTGATTGTGAACAACATATTTTGCATATGCAGAGGTAATCTCACCATGCATGTGAAAGAGGTGAGCTGAATCAAAATCATGCCATTTCGTTCTACTTTTTTTGTCCAAACTAAACACTGGGTGGAACCATTCCATTCCACCTTTTTGTCCTAACTAAACACAAGAATGGAACCGACCCATTCTAGTAGAATGGAACCATTCCATTCCGTTCCACTTCGTTCCCGAAGCGAACACACCCTAAGGAAACACAACTTAGGAGGAACCATTATCACCTTTGAACCCTGTGACCAAGATGCAAGAATTTCTTCCTAGGATACCATGATCTTGTTCATGATGTAACAACTAAGAAGGATGGAATGATCTCAAGTGAACCCCATAGTTGGACCACCATACTAGTGTTTTGTTTAAATCGACTTGCTGATCATATATTGATCACACCAACTTATGTGGTGTAGCAAAAATATTGTGTTGCCTAAAATATGCTTGAACCTTGTTGTTTGAGTGGAATGCATGATTGTGATTGCTTGCACATTGCTTGTGTGATTTTTTTTGTGTGAGTAGAATTATTCTCTAGAGGTCTTTTGCCTATTCTAATCCCAACCCAACCCAAATAGATGAATTCTCCAAGAGATCACAAATCCAACATAATGAATATATCTGGCCACCTTCTTTGGAGACCCCAACAAAAATTGCAGGGAATCATCAGTTTGACCCATATTTTAAGGTATTTCCTCAAACTATTCCTTAGCTCTATAGGTTGGAAATTCATGTCAATTAATATTATTACCAATATAGGACAGCATTGGAGCTATCGATGGTACACATGTGCGAGCATCTGTTACCAAAGATGTGGAACATTCTTTTCGTGGTAGAAAGACTTTTGCTACTCAAAATGTGATGGCGGCGGTAGATTTTGACCTCCGGTTCACATATGTGTTGGCTGGTTGGGAGGGGACTTCACATGATGCCCTTGTTTTAGCTGATGCAATAGAGAGCGAGAGAGGCCTACAAGAACCACAAGGTAAGAGATAGCCCTAGACAGAGTTGTCCATATATTGTGCAAACCGATGTCAACCATTTTTGTTCTTTTTGTTTAGGAAAATTCTACCTAGTTGATGCTGGTTATGGAGACAAGCCTGGTTTTTTACCACCTTTTTGGCAAACAAGATACCATTTGAACGAGTGGGGCAGCAACCCAGTCCAAAATGAAAAGGAGATATTCAACCTTAGGCACTCCTCTCTACGGGTGACGGTAGAGCGAGCTTTTGGATCCCTCAAGAGGAGGTTCAAAATTTTGGATGATGCCAAACCATTCTTTCCTTTTCCGGTGCAAGTTGACATTTTTGTGGTTTGTTGCATTCTTCATAACTACGCACTATCTCAAGGGATTGATGAATTTATTACACCGGAGGTTACTTGGACAACCCAACCAATCCGGACACAAAGGCAACAAGCAAGAGACCATAGGGATACGCTAGATCGTAGGCAAAAAATTGCTAACCAAATGTGGGCGGATAGGCAGATCTTGTATGGAAATTAATGGCTGGGCATATTGTACCATTATTATGTATTTGAACCATGTATTTGTACTCTTTATCATGTTATTGTTGCACTTATGTAATGGCTGGACATATTGTATCAATTTTATCTATTGAAACCATGTTTGTGATGCTCTTTTTCCTGTTTTTTGTATCATTTACATGGCTGGACAGAACTGTGCAGTTTTCTTTTATTGAAACCATGTTTGTGATACTCTTTTTCCTGTTTTTGTATCATTTATATGGTTGGACAGAAATGGTCAGTTTTCTTTTATTGAAACCATGTTTGTGATGCTCTAATATATGTTTTTGTATCATTTTCATGGCTGGACAGAAATGGACAATGTTGAAGTCACCGCTAGTGCTACAACTGTTGCAACTTGTGCAAGTGGGAGCAATGGTAAGAGTGGGGTGGTTGTGTGGACCAATTCCATGTCCACCATGATGCTAGGCTTTTTGGCCGACCTTGTGGCTAGTGGTGCTAGAAATTCAAGTGGATTCAAGAGTGTGCATCACAACCAGTGTGCTCAGGCATTGAATGGACATTTCAAGCTCTCTTTAACCGGAGATCAGTGCAGCAACCACCTTAATAAGTGGAGGAAGATGTGGGGGAGGATAGTACACTTGAAGAATTTAAGTGGGGCTCTATGGGATGAGGATACATGCACCATTAGGCTCAGCGATGAACACTACGCGGGCCATTGCAATGTAAGATTGTTACATGACCTCTTGCAAATTTTATCTCCAATTTATGATGACCACTTGCACTACTTGTGTCTAATTTATGCTACTCGCTTGGGACATTTTGGTAGGCTTTCAAAGCTGATGCTCCCTACCTGAATACCCCCATTGAACATTATCGTGCTATGGAGACAATATTTGGATCAACTACGGCAACAGGAAAATATGCCAAGTCAGGGAATGATGTACTATATGTTGATCAAGAAGAAGAGGAAAGTGAGGTGAACTTGTCACCAAATGTGGGTGAGTCTTCCTCCCAAGTACCACAAAAAAAGAAGGCTAAGGTTATGAAAATTGATGATGATCCACTACTGACCACTCTCAAAGATGGAGTCAAAATGATGGCTGAAGCTCTTGTGAAGTCTGGTGGAGATGATGATGATGTGCCAGATGGCTTATGGGATGCTTTGGTTGCAATTCAGGGATTCGACGAGGCTCATATTGCTCACTACTATGCTCATCTGGTTGACACTCCGAAGACAGCAAAAGCATTCATGACGCTGAGCCTTGCCAAGAAGTTGGTTTGGGTTACTAGGTATGTGGAGAAGACCTTCGGAGTGCTCTACAATCTGAATTGATTGGATGAACTTGACATGGCTACTATGTTATGAACTTGACATGGTTAATGGACGGTAAGTCTGTAAACGTACTTGAACTATGTTCTTTTGGATGGCTTTTATGCCATTAGACGTACATTACTGGACTATAATGTATTGCAACTGTTTGGTGCCCGTATGGATCTATGGATTTAAAACTGAGTTATGCTTGCTGTCATTTTTGCTATGATTGTGATTGAATATTTGATATTGTATATTGTCCAAAATATAAATGGAATGCTGCCGAAATTTTGATTGTGAACAACATATTTTGCATATGCGGAGGTAATCTCACCATGCATGTGAAACAGGTGAGCTGAATCAAAATCATGCCATTTCGTTCTACTTTTTTTGTCCAAACTAAACACTGGGTGGAACCATTCCATTCCACCTTTTTGTCCTAACTAAACACAAGAATGGAACCGACCCATTCTAGTAGAATGGAACCATTCCATTCCGTTCCACTTCGTTCCCGAAGCGAACACACCCTAAGGAAACACAACTTAGGAGGAACCATTATCACCTTTGAACCCTGTGACCAATATGCAAGAATTTCTTCCTAGGATACCATGATCTTGTTCATGATGTAACAACTAAGAAGGATGGAATGATCTCAAGTGAACCCCATAGTTGGACCACCATACTAGTGTTTTGTTTAAATCGACTTGCTGATCATATATTGATCACACTAACTTATGTGGTGTAGCAAAAATATTGTGTTGCCTAAAATATGCTTGAACCTTGTTGTTTGAGTGGAATGCATGATTGTGATTGCTTGCTCATTGCTTGTGTGAGTAGAATTATTCTCTAGAGATCTTTTGCCTATTCTAATCCCAACCCAACCCAAATAGATGAATTCTCCAAGAGATCACAACTCCAACATCAAGGATGGTGACAACAACAACCTAGAGATGCACATGACAGAACAACTGCTAGCAACCCAAGCTAAGTTGAATCAAGTGACAACCCAAGTTTTAGCCATCAAACACATCAACACTGAGTTAGACCCAACCATGCTAAAGTTCTTGGAATCCCAATCCCAATTATTGCAAAAGATGACCAATCAGATGATCAACCTGAGAAGCAACCCTTCCCAAAGAGATTGTGACAAAAATGATTTCAAGGATGATATTGTGGGAAGGACTCAAGCCTGCAAAATCTTTGGAGACATAGGACACACTTATAAAGAGCATATTGACCAGTGCCCTAATTGTGAAGAGAACCATTCAGCTATACAATGCCCCACATCTCAAGTTACCTGTTTCCCATGTGAAGGAAATGATCATGTCCCTGTCCAATGCCACATCTATCCTATAATTCAACAGATGAAACATCAAGCTAAAGATGGAATACATCAAGTCTTTGGAAAAATCCATGAAAGTACAACTTCCACCAAGAATGATGAAGACGAAGTCAAACCTCAGTATGCACCTCCATACAAGGTAACCAACTTTGGTGAACAAAATAGGAAACGTGGATGTTATCCTAGGAACCGTTCTAAGAACCGAGGAAGTTTTCCTACATTTGTAGTGAATTATGAAGAACATGAACTAAGAGACCTCCTAGCCTTGGAGAGACCCAGAAAGAAGAAGGACAGTCCAGTTCACTGTTTCAACTGTCACAATCCTGGACACTGTGCCCATTAATGCCTGGTGGAGAAAAGTCTTGACTACCAATGTAAAAAGTGTTTGGCAGGGAAATGCCTCAATCTTGTCACATGTTTCAAATGTGAAAATAAGGGACACTATGAAAACAATTGTCTAGAGAAGATACATCAATGCACCAAGTAAGCCAAGATGCAATCTAGTTAAAATCCTTTTAAGGGTGGTAGTACCCTAGTTGTCTTGAAACCAACTTGTTGCTTATAGCCTTCCAGAATCTCGGGACGAGATTCCTTTTAAGGGTGGTAGTCTGTCACATCCCAAAATTTTCCAAATTTTGAAATGTGAAATAAAAAAATAAAAGAAACAAATGTTGAAATTTAGAGGGAAAAGAAACTTTTCCTTGTAAATGGAAACATAAAAACCTTACTTGAACCAAATTTGAATGAGAAAGCAACAAACAAATATTCAAAAGATCAAATGCATTCATGCATGGAATGTATCTTGAATTTAAACACTTGGAAAAGCTAAACAAAAACCTAAACCCTAATGAGAGAAATCATCTATAAGATCACTCTAATACTAGGGCTTTGTTCCATATAAAAATTTAGCAACAAACATTTCTAAATGATAAATAAATGGTAAACAAAAATATTACAAAACCGTCAGAATTGATTTCACTCTATTAGGAGCAATGGATAAAAACTTATGATTTTAATAAGATAAAAGAAAGTATTTCCATGGTTAATAAAGCTCATAGATAAAAATCCATGCCAAATTGTGAACAAAGTAATACTAAAGGATATAAAAATATAAATTTTATTAAGTAAAATTATACCAATTGGAATCACTAATTTTGGAGCTATAAATACAGGATATGAATTTTACAAGGCAAAGAAAGAAATAAATAGGAATAATTGCCAAGACAATTTAAACCATGGCCAAATCCATAAGTAAATGGAATAAAAGAAATTTAAATAAAATAAAGGGATAAAACTTTATTTAAATAAAATTATATGTGCTTTTGAACCATATTCAATTTTATTTAAATAAAGACAAAATGCCTCACTTAAATGAATATTAAATCATAAGAAAAATATTTGAAATATTCCAAAGTGGATTATTTAATCAACTCATATTTTGTATAAAACCTACTGAAAATATTTGGATATTATTTGAATTCAAATTGAAGTGGAATAAAATTGTTTTGAAAATAAAAATAAAACAGAAAAAAAGAAAAATACAACGAAATAAGAAAAAAAAATATGAACCCAGCCCAGCAGCAGCCCAACCAGCGCACCAGGCCACCCCTCTCTCCCCGCAGATCCTTTTCTCACCCACGCACTCCTGTACCCCCATGCTGACGCGCTGGACCCACGGCCACGTCGACATCGTCATCAACCCCGTGACCATGCTGTGATCCCCTCCTCGCCGTTTCTGGTCAAATTCAATCCGAGTACATTCGATTAACTGCGCGATTAATCCTCTCCCCTAACCAATCTCTCTTATTCTCCTCTCCCTCCTTTCTGTTTCCCCTCAACCCTCGTGCCCTGAGAGCCCCTAGGCTGCCCCAATTCGAGCCCACACCGCTGCTGTCTCCGACGAGCTTCACAACGAATTCCGGTGAGTCCTTCCCTCCCCTTGACCTCTCATTCAATCTCGTTTGGTCGCCATCCTCTAGTGCACAGACTGACACTTCTAGCATGCTTTCTCATGCTCTGCAGGCTCGTCTACGACGACCTCTGCAAGCCACCGATGGAGAGTGCAACTCCATCGAGTGATTCTCAATAACTCTATGCGCCCCTTGTCCTCTCGATCAAACCACCATGCTTGCCATCATCTTGTTCTAATTCTGTCCCTCACCGTTCACTTGCTTGTGCTCTGTAGGCTCACCTCCGACCATCTCTGCTAGCAACCGACAACATGAACTACTCCGGCGAGCAATTGTAGTCAAGACCGTCCGCCCCGCCCTCTCCTGTGACTTCCACTGCCTCCACGACGTCACAGCGATTCGGTATAACCCCCGTGCCCCTTCCCTTACCCCCTAGCGCCGCCAGTACACCGTTTCCCAAAGCGCCGCGGCCACAACTCTCCAGCAGCGCCGCCAGTTCTTGGCAGAGCGCTTAGGACCGCTGGATCATGATCTGATGGCTAAGATTAGATCTTCTAGCAAACAGGTATCCATCGTTCTAAGCCGTGCGATTCCACTTAGATATAACGGCCCGCGTAGCGTGATCTGCACGAAGCGGTATCGACCAACCAGAACAGGCCACGTGTCTGTGATTTAGAATTAAAACCCAGATTTGTTCTATTAGATATTCAAACTTGTAAATTCAATAACTTTTGATATGTTTATCCAAAAATTACAAATTTTATATCAATGGATTAAGAAAAATGAGACATTTGCACCTAAGGCATTACTTTGGTCATTTTCTTCTAAAAATAGATTTTTATGCAGAGACTTCTTTAGGGCTATTTTGAGTATAAAAATTGTTCTAAAAATTTTTGACTGAAAACTTTTGAAAATGGTTTTGTTTTGAACCCTCTAACCATAAACACTATCATTTGAAATTAAAAATCTATTTTGTTAGCACTAGAAAATATTCCTTTGAATAAAAGCATTTCTAGTAAAACAAAAATGATTTAAATGACTTATTTTCACTAACTTGATTTCAAAAGAAATTCCACTTTTATAAAAGACCAGTAGGTGTTTTGAAATGTATAGAACCTAACAGAAACAAACTTTTCAATAAAATGATCTTTGCATGCTTGCATGCAATTCTTTGTTTTCTTGTTTTTGTTTTCTTAATTTTAGTATTGTAGTTTTGAGTGTGTGCTTTGCTTGATTGTAATGTAGTGAACTTTGAGGAGTGTGACATTTTAAATATCAAGGAGGGTACCTAGATTTTATACTAAAAAGGCAAGTGATACTTTGGTCATCAAAAGTCCTATCTTTTCAATATTGCATTAGTGATATTTTTGTAGTATTCATGATAGGACTATTTTGTATATTGTTATGCTATGGTAGATCCTATAGAATATATCTTGGTAGGAATCTTCCTAAGTTAAGAGACATGTTATACTAGTATGATTAGCCTAGCTATTAGAATTCAAGAGTGGGAATTCATGTTATGATATTATGGAAAGGTTATGCCTATGTGTTTTTGACTAAGAAAATAACTTGTTAATGAAACACCTAGGTGGAATGGGAAGTATGGTTTGTGTTGAGTAGTTACCCAGGGCCCATTTCTATGGCTTACCCTGGTGTATCTCACTTTAGGATGGCCACCCAGGAACAAAGAGATTTGAGATGTTTAGTGTTGAGAAGCTTCAAGTGCATCCACATGGCATATGGGCTCTTCCTTGGCCAACTAAGTTGCAAGAACTCAGATGGATAGACAGAAGGTGGTAGTGATGATAGGATGGAACGCATCTATGGTGATCTGAGGGATTTCTTCTGAAAAGTCTTGTCTCGATGCATGTCGAGTCTTGTGGGGAAAGTGCACCACCTCTCGAGAGGGTAAAACCTAAGTACTTAGCCGTGTCCCCGGTAATAGACATTTTGAGCATCAAAGACATTGAAATGATCAAGAATCTCCTCATCCCAATTTCTCTAAGTTAAAACTTGTTGGCTGAACAAGGGAAGCACTTGGTGTGTATCCAGTGTGCCATTGTTTGATGAAGTGATTTGAAAAAGAGAAAACTATTTTATAAAGGACAGGGAAAACTTATTTTATGCAAAGTCTAGCCAAAAGACTACTTAGCCATATATTCATGTAGATGCTAGAATCTCCATATCAATATAATATCACTTGCAATACAATTCAAATGTATTGACCCTTGTGGATGTAACTTATTATGTTGCAGGGTAGTTTGTTGTTAGTGAAGTGTGATTACAAGTCTACAACCAACATGTTTGCCTGTGGCATAAGAAGATGAAGGACTCCATACTTATAATTATATCCGTTGCTTTGTAATAAGATAGTCATATGAGCTATGTAAGTTGTAATGAATTATTTTATTCCTTGTTATAAGTCGTAATATGACCTTTGTTTCTTGATATTACATCTTAAACTGCGGGTGCTAGCTATTCGATCCAGGGACTAGCACTGCAAACACAGGGACTTGTTCCTTATTGGGTTCAGGTCTCTATAATCTCACTCCCCACCTCTCACAGAACACCACTGACCTCTCCCTGGACCAAGGCGAGCTCCGCACTGCCGGAATTTCACCGGAGCCCGCCGCTGCAGAAGAAGAAAGGAGTTGTCGATTGGAGCCATCCCAGGAGCCGCCGGGACCACCATTTGAACTGCCATCATTGACAACATTGTTCGCCCCCATCACCGACCCCAGATGGAGCCCTGGTGAGCCTCACACGACCTCCACCGCCCTGTTAGGGTTTAAACCCCGCTGGAGTTGTTCGTCATCGACGATGAACCCTAGCCGTTGGATTAGATTCTAATCGTAGGGCCTAGATTGAAGAATACCCCTTCGGGAGCCCCTATTTCGCTGACAGGTGGGACACCCCCTTTAAGTCAGCCCGGGCGCTGCACTGTGCATAGTGGGCTGCCCCATTTAGCTCTCCCACGCAACACAGTAATTGAAATATATATTTTCCAATTTAGTTCAAACCTAGTTCTGTCAGTAGTTTCAAAAATTAATTCATAGAGATTCACTAAACCAAATTGCATGAAACCAATTTCATTAGAAAGGTATTGAAATTATTAATCCAAGCCCGTTGGATTCAAACCATTTGAAATTATAGATCACCTATAGAAAAAATGACAAGGCAGAGACTTTTCTGCATTGAAACATTTTTAAAAATTCAACCATAAATGCTTTTGAGTTGATTCCAACTCTCAAAAATCACATTTGACCAGATCTATCTGAATATGTAAAAATATTTAGGTTTACATGCAGTGATCTTGGAAAAGTACTAAAAGAATGCTACATAAGTATTTCTAGTCACTTTAATTAATTGAAATAATAATGTTAAACCTTATTAAATTGTGACACCACTTTAAATCACATACCCAAGTATTGAAATATGTGGTGATGACATGTGTCAACATGATTGCATATTGTAATTGGAGAATATTAAATCTTAAGTAGTTTTCAATGAGTAGAAATTACATTTCTAAAAATAAAATAAATAAGACTAAGGCTTTAATCCTTGTGATGACTGTGATGATGCTAGATCATCTAGTGGGAAACTTGTGTGCCTAATAGTAGTTAAGTAATTTTTGGTGATTGTGTACCTCGTAATTATTTATAGACGCTAGTACCGACCAAGGATACAAAGAGGAAGCAGAATACTATGAAGAAGAAGGAGAGGAGAACTTCAACCACTTCACTACTCAAGGCAAGCCATCCTAGCAAGGTAAGCTAAACCATGCAAGCTAATACTTACAAGCCCCATAATACCACTTAACCTATTGAATGCCCTAGGCATATTTGGTTATACCACTTTATTATACCAAATCCTAGTTTTACTTGCAAGCTTTATTCTTTTATTCCTTTATCAAAATTCTTTATTGCTATTACTTAGTGACTAGTGAATTTTGGAAAGATATTAGAGGTAGCATAAAGAGCATAAAACTTGGCCTAAGTTAGTTAGAACTAGATGTCATACTAAGGCATGAGATCTAGATTTGGATGGTCACACTTGATTAGTGCCCCTCATTAGTGATTACCCTCAAGTTTAGTGGCTAGTGCTAAGCATAAAACTTGATCACTTTAGATGGGAACACTTGGTGAAAATGATTATCAAAACCTTTGGATGATGAGTCATTCTAATGAAATGTTTTGGACATGTGTTATGAACACCAGATGATTTGATGATGAAAATGTTGAGGCATGAGCCTTTACCCCTTTATAAAACTGATGATTGGGTTCGGATGCGATACCATTCCAATTTTACTGTACAACCACAATACCCGAATTTGGGTAGGGCTTGACTGGAAGTTTACATATCTTAGTATGGGTTCCCTTGCGGAAGAGGTTCGAGATGAGGCTACCTCGTGATGATTGTCCACCTATGCAGTTCCCAAGATGACAAATGGTCATCGTTGGGAGGCCAAACTCATAGGGGAGGTGCCTATACTAGGGTATGTAATTGAAAGGTTAGGATTGATTATCCGCATACTAAGTATGATGATTCAGGATTGTTCCTGACGGATGTATCGAATTTTGTGGTGAAAGTGTACCACCTCTGCAGTGTGTCAAACTATTCGAATAGCCGCGTCTGCGGTTATGGATAGTTGGATTGACCATACTGTTCTGTCGTTAGATGTTTTCAAAATGACTTGTGAAGTGAACTATGACCTTTAATTGACCATAACAGGGCTGTGAACATGAAAACTAAGTTCCCACTTAGGTGTTGTAAAACATTAAGTTCGTTTTATTTACATTTAAACTCAGTTAGAGATAAACCTGGCTTTTTGCAAATAAACCTAGAGCTTAGGATTCCTACTTAAACTATGTACTTGTTAGTAATAGTTTGCGAGCACTTAAAGTGTACTCATGGCTTTGTCCCTGGCTATTCCTATGGCCATACTACGAGGAGGACTACCAGGATGATGGACAGCAGGAAGTCTATGACAACTAGGATCATCTCCCATCGTCGGCATTGCCTGTGACCCTAAAGATGAAGCTTCGACCATGCTACCGTTATTATTTATTTCCGCTACGTTGACTGTATTAACACTGTATCATGAGATCCTTTATTTGTAAGACCTTTATTGGATGATGATCTATGGTACTAATTTGTTATGTCTCGCAAAAATGGTTATCCTGGGATTGCGATGTATGGCATAACAGGGATCTACGATTAAAAATTCGGGTGTTGATACAGATATAACATCTTAACATTACTTCTAACTAGCATGGGTTTCTCAAACTTCAAAAGTAGGGAGTCATAAGGCATACCTCTCATGTTTGGTTCCACATCTTTTTTTTGAACCTCATGACAGTAGGGGAAAAACCCTACTGCCTCATTTTCTTCATTTTCTTATATGTAAGGGGAGTTTACATCAAGATCAAAAAAAAATTGGGATGCCAATGAGGCATCCAAAAGTAAAAGAGATGAAAAATACAGAAGAGTTACAAAGAGGCTATAAAACTGTGTATGGATGGATGCAAATCTTCCCTAGTCCTATGCACCAGAAGACCAAAATCATCAATAAATTTGACTTTCCGAGACTGGATTGTGGGGGTAATAGCCTTAAAGTAGATATTATTCCTCTCTTTCCAAATATTCCAGGTCCCCGACATGAATTTTTCCATGAACATGTTACTATTTTTATTCTCTTTAGCCTTAGAGATTATGTCCAATCTATTTCCTTGGTTATGCCAATACATCCCCAGTTTATTCCAACACTCCATACTGAAAGGGAAGTGAAAGAACAGGTGCTCAACTATTTCTTAAGGAGGGTTTCTGCATAGGATACAGCTATATCCTGACTGTAAGAGCATATTTTTTCGTTTCAACAAATTTTTGGTATTCAATCTATCTGATATAAGTAGCCAGCAGAAGAATTTTACTTTTGGAGTACATTTGGATTTAAATATCCAATTAAAAGCAGCATGTGGCTTAATATTCCTGAAACAAAATTCATAGTAGTTCTTGGAGGAATATGAAACAGAGCCCCAAACATAAGCCTATAAATTCTTAGGTATATATCCAAAATCAGTGTCTCTGACATCCTGTTGAAGCTGCTTAATTTCTTCAAATGCTTCAGTTGAGACAGGAAGAATAAAGTTTGCAGAGACACTAGTGGCCAATAAAAATGACTTAACAAATACATCTTCATTTAAAGCATATGAGTAAGATCTGGGAAATTTTTCAGCTACAATTGCTCCCAACAAGTCATCCTTCCAAAATAAGACAGTCTCACCAGTACCAACCTAACAAGATGTAATGGCTCTGAAGATGGGCATAAGTTTAGTAATATCCTTCCACCAGAAAGAACCACAAGGAGCAACAGCATGTGGAACCTTTTCATGGTAACAAGATTTCCACAGAAGTGGCACCCAAGGAGTGTCAATCCTATTATAAAATTTATGTAAATGCTTCAGGAGAAGGGCTTGATTCTATATTTTTAAATTGATAATACCAGTACCTCCTTTACTTTTTGGCCTATAGACCTTATCCCATGCCACTAAACAATGACATTTTTCACCATCGTCAGTCTTTTTATTCCACAGATAGTGTCTCCTAATTTTTTGCACATGCTCAATAATCTTTGAATGAATATTCAGAGACCACATTGGAAACATGGCAATCAAGGTAAGCAGTGAGTTAATGACAATTACTCTACCACTATAGGCCATCATCATGAATGATGCAGACATTTTCCTCTCAATCATGTCAACTAATGGCATAAGATCAATGAATGAGGGCTTAGTAGTCCCCAGAGGTAGCCCCGGATAAGTAAAGGGCATCTTACCAATGTTACAGCCAAAAGAAGCAGCATAGTTTTGGGCTTGCTCATTAGAGATGTTGATAGGAATCATGGAGGATTTGTGGAAATTGATATGTAGTCCAGTGGAGATTGCATACTGTCTCATAATCTCCTTCATCACATTAATTTGAATATGACAAGCATACATTATAATTAATGTGTCATCAGCATATTGGATAATAGGAAAATCCATACCATAGTCAGGAAAGAAAGGTGCAAGAAGTATCTGATCTCTGAATGCTTTATTAATTGCATATTGAAGTAGATCAGCTGCAAGCACAAATATCAGAGAAGAGAGTGGATCACCTTGTCTGACTCCTCTGTTGCAAAAGAATTGCATGCCTGGAACACCATTTAACAGAACAGAGGATTTACCAGATTCAAAGATGATGGATATCAACTGTAACCACTTCTTGTCAAATCCCATTTGTTTCATGATTTTCAACATAGCACCATGATCAATAGTATCAAAAGCCTTGGCAAAATCTAATTTAAGGAAAATAATCTCCTATTTAGAAGCAGCACACTGATGGATGAACTCAAATGCCCAAGCTAAACAATCTTGTATCATTCTCCCTTTAAGAAATCCATATTGGTTTTTATGCACAATTTTTAGAACAACTTGTTGGAACCTGTTAGCCAATAATTTTGTAATAATATTCAAGCAACAGTTCAGCAGTGTGATGGGTCTATATTCATTGACAGTTTCAGGAGTATGTACCTTGGGAATAAGAGTAATATGACCCATATTAATGCTCTCAAGATCAAGTTGTCCATTATAGAAATGAAAACAAATATGATAAATTTCCTACTTTATGATATGCCAACAACTTTTAAGAAACTACCCATTAAAACCATCAGGGCCTGGAGCTTTGTCAACATGCATTATCTTTACCACAGTATCAATTTCTTCAGTAGTAAAGGGTTTAGATAAATCTTCTAATCCTTCAATTGGCTATATGGTGGAATGCAAATCAAAAAGCATGGGAGGGGAAAAATTAGTGCCAAGTCTCTCCTTGAATGAATCAAAGATAACCCTCTCCTTATCTTCATGACTAGTTACAATAGTTCCATCCTCAAGCTTTAGCTGAGAAATTGAGTTTCTTCTGTATCTTTCAGTAGCAATATTCTGAAAGAACTTAGTTTTTTCATCTCCAAACTTTGTCCATCTGATCGTGCATCTTTTTTTCCAATACATTCTCTAAAATTACAGCAACTCTAAAAGGTGTTCTTTTAGAATTATTATAAACTTTGCTTCTAGTATACTCAGTCCCCTGCTATCCTCCAAATTATCTAGTTCTAAAAGAGCCTTGTTTGAATCTTCAAAACACAAAGACAGTCTAGAGATGGATTTACTCGAAAATTTTAGGTCATACCTAAGCCTTTTAAGGTTAGCATTTAAATTGGAGGCACTATTTTCCTTATGTGTTGGTTTCTCCCAACTTTTAGCCACAGTGTAAAAAAAACATGATGGTCCAACCAGTAGTTTTCTAATCGAAAAATTTTACTAGCAGGAATATGAGTTTGAATGGACACAACTAGAGGAGTATGATTAGAGGTTGGCTTCCCTTGTGGATTTACCAGAGTAGCTGGAGAAGAACTGGTCCAATGAAATGAAGTAAAAAACCAATCAAGATGCTCAATTAATGGATTTTCCTGCATATTTGACCAAGTAAATTTTCTCCCTTTAATCGGAATTTCAGTCAAATGTTGAGATCTAATCGAGTCTTTAAAAGTTAACATATCATTAGAATCTCCACCTCCCCTAATTCTGTTATTAGGTGATCTAATAAAATTGAAGTCACCCAATATTAGCCAATCTTCAGTGTCAGGAATGTTTAGGTTATATAACCATTGGATAAACTGCTCTCTAGCCTCCCCATGATAAGGCCCATAAATATTAAGCAAGACCCATTCCTGGGCAGATTGAGTTGCAGTAAAATGTACAGATAAAGCAAAGTATTCACAATGCATTACAAGCCTAGAGAACACAACACTTTTCTAAATAATAAGAAAACCACCAGAAGCACCCATAGAAGGGACATACACAAATTCATCAAAACAAGGAGGACAACACTCCCTAATAAAAGCCACATCAAAGTGTTTCTTTTTAGTTTCCTGAATACAAACCACTACACACCCACTATAATGGATTGCATTACATAAATCTAGTTGTTTGAATTTAGCATTAAGGCCCCTAATATTCCAGCACAAAATAAACCACGTTTTCACTGTCTGCATTAAATCTTCTAAGCTTCCTTGCCCATAGTCTCCTTCTCATCTCCATGAGGATCCTTAAGAAGCTGCTTAGGAGAGAGCTTTGAAGGATGAACACCACAAAGGTTTACACCTATATCTTGAATAGTAGCAATTGGAGTGGAAGGAGGCGTGGGATTTATCACATGTCCCTGCCCAATATGAATATCCACATCCACCTTATTCTCAACAATAGCAGGAATCAGTCTAGGCTTAACCTTGGACTTAGTTGCCTTAACATATGAGAGTCCCTTAGATCTGAATCCATTATATTTATTCTTCCTTGAACTCTGCCTCACCTGGTTTTCCACAATAGGGGTTTCCAATTTCCTTTTCTGACCAACATCCACATTCTGAGCAATAACAAGATCATCATCAGCCTTGTTTGGTTCAGGCAGCTCCCAAATCTTCATAGAAGGGACAACCCCCAAACCACATAACTTCCTAGCTTCCCTATTCTTCATCACAAGAAATCTTTCCCCAACAAGTTCATGAAAAGTGGCAGGTGACATCTTGATCAAAGGGAAAAGTGACATAAAATTCTAAACCTTCGGCACAAAGGCTCTAGAAATCAGAGCCTTGGCTACAGAAAATCTTACTAATAATTCACTATCAATGTGAGAGAAATCAGCATGGACCATCCTATTTAAAGTGAGAGTGGTACTGACATCCTGCATGTGCTGATCATGAATGGAAGAGCTGGAACCTGAGTGATCAGAAATGCTATAATTCCAGGCTTATGCAGTGCTGTCAGCCAGATTAGTGGAATGTGGGTGCACCCCAGCAGAGAAGTGAACACCTTGTTCAGCAAGAATAACCTTAAAATTGATCAGAGGAGGATCCAACATCATATTCTCAATAGCTACTGGATTTTCAATGTGCTTATGCTGCTGGCCCACATGGTTCTGATTATTGTGAGCACCAAAAGGAGCTCCATTCTGCTATAACCAATTAGCAACCTGCTGTTGATAGATTTGCTCTACAGTCATCTCAACTCCAAACAAGGGATGTGGTTACCATCTTCAGGTTCTGGGTCTTCTGGTGGAGGTGGGATATCATGCACATGTGAATTCCAATCAGCAGACCTTAACATAATCACAGGAATTAAATAATAGAAAATTTATTATCTCTTCCCTTTTTATTTTTTTCTTGGAAACTCGAAGTTAATCACTCTCCTGCAAATTTATGAGATCTTCGAGGCGAAAAGAAAAAGTGAGAGGGAAAATAAAGATAAACAGAGAAATATTTTTGTGGTTTTTGAGAAGGGGAATTAAAGAATATAAAATTGGCGACAAAGCTTGTCTTGAATATCTCAAACAAGTGTTGGGGAAGCCAACACGAGTGCTTATAAACTCAAATAAAAGCATAACCTCGAAAATAAAAGAAAGCAAATGAAAGCCAAATAAAAATATATAGAAAACGTCCCCAAGCTTAGGCTTTGTAATCCCTTCAAATCACAGTGGTGGGGGAAAAAAGTTGTAACTCTAGTCCACAAATTGAGTTTATAAGTTACTTGTTGTTTCTCGGAGGTTCAGGGCGAGATTATGCATTCCCTCCATAGTTCCCCCAAGTTCTTGGAAATCTCGATATGTAGTTAACTGGCTTGGTGGCTTCTCCTCCTTATAGTGAACTTCTTGCTCCTCCTCTTGGTCCTCATCCTCTTCCGAAATCTCCTCCTAGGGTTGGTGTTGCTCAACCTTCAAGTCATAAAGCACGCATCCTCTTCGATAGAGAAAAGACCATTAGGCAAAGGAGTGGGGTAGAGATTCCCGGCTCTAGCAATATGTAGATAATAAACATCACCTCTCCTAGTGAGCATTACACAAGCCCTCAAAGTAGAGAAACCAACACGTCGCTCACCTAGTACCGGTTGTAATTCATCTGGGTCGATGCCTAGGACATTGGCGAGAATGGTGATGACACCTCCACAAGTGATTGGTCCTTGCCTTTGGGAGGATTGGTACTCCAAGTAGCACACAAGAATTGCGCCCCAAGTGAAGTGACAAGTTGCCATAGTTGAAAGAAGCTTTCGCGAGGATTAAGATGTCCTCATCATTGAGTCTTGTAAACTCATTACGCGCCTACAAGGTGTTACCAATAACATAGAACAAATAGTCAATAGTAGTATGTTGAATATTTTTCCCTTTGCTGACTCTAGAAGTAAAGCTCGTCCTATTATAGCAGAGTTCAGGGGAAGGTTCTATGATGGTAAAAGATGCGCTTAGAGCATTAGTATCATTGTTGGGAAAACCAAAACAATTGCACCATTCATCAAGTGATAATGAATAATTATTGTTCATGAGTGGGAATTCTATCCTCCCCATGCCATGCTTTAACGGTGCTTTTCAAGGAACTAAGAAATTCAATGGTTAACTGGCGATAGGTTGGTGCATCATGAAATACATAGTTTTGCATGCCAACTCTATTGCAAAGTAAATTAAAGTCATCAAAAATACTGAGTTCGCTCAATGTGACGGGGCAATCCCACTTGGTTCCCTTGACTTCTCGGTTTTTGATCATTTTGAAATGATCACGGTGGGACTCGTCCTTGAATCAAATCCCTATGCGTTCCTGAGCTGCAGCCCGAGAAGTACTAGCGGCGGCAAGACCACGTGTCTGGCTCCTCTTGTACATCTTCTAAAAATAAGAATGAAAAATATAAAACTTTTTGATCCAACAGTAATAGTCATAGCATAATCCTCATCATAGCACACTAAAGAATCTCCTCAACATAATAATCTAGGCAAGATAATCATGGAAACTAGTTCAAAATAAGTCTCACCCTAGATTGATAATGACAATAGATCAGAGATGAATTCACAAAAATTAATTGGAGGATCAGAGGAGAAACATACTATAGATCACTTGTGTGTGAGGAAATTGAACGAAATTGAGTAGGGGTGAAGATCCCTTAAGGTTTTAAGAGAGTTTGGAGGTAGAAGAGAGAAAAAATATTGATGTTTTGCTGTTTTGGATACCTCCCTGTGCATTTAAGTGGTTGGACACAACTATACGGCCGCAACTATACAGCCAGAACACTTGTTCGCGTTGTATAGTTGGTTTGACAGCAAAAAATTAGGGTTTCTAGGGTTTCTTTCCTGGCGGCTATAACTATACGGCCGGAACTTTTTTCCCGCCATATAGTTGGTCGTCAAACCTTCTGTATCCTGAGATGAAAAATTGTCGATGTCTCAAATAACTATATGGCCGGAGCTATGTGGCGGGAATTTTTATTCCCGTCATATAGTTGGTCGTTAAAGCTTCTGTACGCATAAAAAAATCTATTTCTTCAAGAATTACTTTTTAGACTGAAACCTAGCGAATCACCTTGTTTTGATAGAAAAATGATCGACTAAATAGTTGACCAACTTTGGCATGTATAAAACAGGAATTTTTAGTACCACTGAATCTCTCCTTCTCACTAGAGTTTTCTAGCACTCTTTATTCTATATAAAACTTAAACTAAAACTTAAAGCTTTAATCAAACCTTTATTTCACATGGGTTGCCTCCCATGTAGTGCTCTTTTATGGTCAATAGCTTAACCTTGATGTTTCTCACTTAGGCCATATGAGTGGAACACCCACTCCAAAATAGTTGGCCTTCAAAGTGATGGCCTCCTTCTCATCTTTCTTGGATTTCTTTTTCATGGGAAAATGAATAATAAAAGGATCCCGTGAAGGCAATTGGAGCTTCACATTCCCTTCATGCAAATTAATCAAAGCCTTAATAGTTCTTAAGAAAGGACGACCTAATATAATAAAGGTGTTAGCATCTTTAGGCATTTCAACAATAACAAAATCAATAAGAGCAGGACAACCTTTAATGTACACTAAGGTATTTTAATTAATGCCTACTGCTTGTTTGTAAGTAGAATTTGCTAGATGCAATTTTAGTTCGGTGATTTCAAAAGATCCAAGATTTAACTTATTAAAAAGACTCTTTGTAATTTTTGAAACACTTGCACCTAGATCACAAAGTGTAGCTATTTCATTAGTCCCAATTTTAATCTTAATAGTAGGCTCAAATATATCATCTAGCTTAACAGGAAATTTTTCAGCAATTTTCTTATATTCTTCCTCAAGCTCACGTGCCTTTATTGCTACCTGATTAACAAAGTGTTGATACATGGCTTCCTTATTTTCTTCACTTACTAGAATCTTAACATTGTTCCTTTTCACAAGATCTTCAACTATGTAGTTTCGTGAATGAGCATTGCTATAATCAAGTTCTTCAGGCTCCTCCCTTTGGATCCTTATCATCTTGAGGTCTCCAACTGGATTGAGCTCAGAGTTACCTGCAAATTTAGCTACAATGACAGTTTGACTCTCGGTTATCTTACCTAGCTATGTCTCAACAATCCTTGTCCTTTCTTGGAGGGCCTATAAATCATTCCTCAAACTAATAGCTTTGTTAGATAATTTACCAAGCATAGCATCATGATTCTCCGTAATTTTGACTAGAATATTGTTTTGCTCATTTTGTGAGGTCATAAAAGATTCAAGAGTTTCTTGGATACTAGTATTATTTGATGCCATATTATTATTAGAGCTACCTGCAGGACTAGAATAATGTTTTTGGAAATTTGGATTATAATTCTTCTTCCAAGAAGGGTTATAATCATTACGAGCTATGAAGTCTATTTATTCAATAGTTGGTTCGGGAGTATCTCTTACATGGTTTCCTTACCTTTAACGGCTAATATTAGCTCATCCAACTTAGCATTGAGTTCTTCATTTTCTTGAGGTGTGATGGAGTTCTCCTTCTTTGTGTTTGATCTTTCCACATGCCATTGATCATGGTTGTCTTGCATATTGTCTAGCGACTGCTTTGCTTCGGTAATTTCCTTACCCATAAATGTTCCTCCATCTGTAGTATCTAGCATTGACATAGACACAGGGTTAAGAGCATTATAAAATAAATGGAGAATTAACCAATCTTCCATCCCATGGCTGGGATAGTTTCTCATGCATTCTTTCATTCTCTCCCATGCAAGCGCTATTGGCTCACGCTCTTCCTGTCTAAAACCAGTAATATTAGATCTGAGTTGCATAGTCTTTGCAGGTGGAAAGAATTTAGTCAAATAAAGAAGCACATTCCACCCATGATGCAATAGTATTTCTAGGCAAAGATAGCAACCATTCTTTTGCTCTTCCTCTAAGATAGAAAGGAAATAAGCGCAATTTGACCGTGTTGGGGTCAACATCTTTAATGTGCATCATATCACATATTTCAGTGAAAGTATTGAAGTGCATACCTGCATCTTCTATAGCAAATCCTCCAAATTGATTATGTTGAACCAAACTTAAATAGTGGGGCTTAATTTCATAGTCTTCAGCAACAGTTGCTGCCTGAGTAATAGGAGTATGCAAATAATCATTGTTAGGAGTTGCAAACTCCCCTAGCTTCTTTTCATCCATACTTCCTATGTTTTCGTATTTTCTTAAACAAGTACTAATGATGATAAAACAAGAATTAAAAGACTAACTTTTTTTTGGTTTTTCAAATAAATATTGAAAGCAAACTAACAAAATTAAAAACGAAAATTAAAACTAGCAAGGTTCCTACTAACCTCACCAGGGTAGATATTTCTTCCCCGGCAACGGCGCCAGAAAAAGTGTTGATACCTTCGATCCGGATTACGAATGTAGTATAGCTCTTTTTCCATAGTAGAGCTAGGTTTATCGAATCCTCGGGAAGCAGAAATCAAAGTGAGATTACTTATACGGACTTTTGAGAGTTTTAGAATTCCTATTGCATTTTCACCAGACCAAGAGTTTGCGATCTTTTTGTTGTTGGTGATGATGGAGAGAGAAAGGGCCTAGGGTCTTCGGTTTTCACCAGTATTTGTGCAAAACATCTGATGGGAATAATAGATAATGATGAACTATGCATGTAATCGTTAGAGCAATATAATTATATGTGGGCAGTTCATCCATAATTGTTATCGCCTCCTCAACCACTTATAGCAATAACCTACTAGTCTCGTCCATAGAAGAAAGAGACCTAATGATATGCATCGTGATTTTATTGTTAATCCCAAGTAAATTCCTCACATATAGTCATACTACCCCTTCTGTCACTAGGGTTTCCATCATGTATATTATTCATTACTCACACTCCCTTTACCTGGATCAACCCTTGGGGTCTTGGGTACCTGAGAAGTCCTTAGATTGAGGAAAGATAGGGTACTACAATCATCACGTCATACAAACTAATACATGATCCCATCTATGATAAATAACATGTACAAAGAGCTACATGACTAGGCTGAAGCCCTTTGCACAAGGAGAATTAGTCACACATAGATATGAAATCGACAATCATAAACATTGTAATAGAGATCATAAGGTTGATAGAAAATAGTCTTACAATGTCACCAATTGGATAAGAGATCTATTATTACAAGTGGTGGAAGATGTCTATGGTGGTGGAGAAGGGTTTAGAGGTTTAGATCTATATCTATTCCTCTGGTGTGGAGGCTTCTGGTGGTAGGGAGAGTTGGGTCAAAAAGAAGCTCTGTTTCTCGTCACCCGTCACGTCTTTATATAGGGGTACCTTCACGAAAGTTGTTCTGTTTGACCTAATGAAGTCGATGTCAACTCTACGGCCAGAATAAAATTTCCACCGTATAGTTGGTCGTTAAAGCTTCAGCATTAACTTCATGGCTCCTGGTTTTTTTGACGTGTTGGAAATCTCGTATCTTTGGCATTTTTGTAGTGATTCCCATCATCATATGTCATTATCTGAGTAGGGAAAAATAGCAAGAAAGGATTGCATACCCCTTTGATCATTAGGCTTTAGTGGCCAAATTTAGAGAGATATTTCATCAAATATATGAATAATATCTAGTTTAAATGCGGACGTGGATGGCTATATTTCACAGCCATCAGTGGCCGAAATCTCCCACGACGGCGGCATCAAGCGGTCGGAGTGGTGTCGCCGGAGAGATAAGTGATAGAGAAGAGAACCCGCGGGGGTACTGGGCCGCTGCTTTTGGACTAGCTCAAGTGGGCCAGGTTGGGTCGGGCCATTCCAATGGGCCAGGCCCATGTTCTCAAAGGGGCTTGTTTAAAATACATAATTACAAATATACCTCCAAGGTAAAATAATCTCCATAAAAATATAGAAAAATCCCCAAAAATACATATGATATATCAAAATGATCTCAAAAAAATATATATATAGGAAAAATATAATATTACTTGTTTGAGCTAAATAAAATGCAAATAGATATTAACACCATTAAATCCTAAGTGAAGTTTCATAAAATAAGGAAAAGTCCTAAAAGTCAATAAAAATCATTTTGTGTAAAAAAATAAATTTACTATTTTATAAAATACTAACTTAATTCTTTTATAAATAAAATTTGAAGAAAGTATTCAAAGACATTTAATCCTTTATAAATTTTATAAACATAAGAATAATACTTAAAAATAAATAAAAATCATTTTTAAGATCTTGAATAAATATATTATAATAGAAAAATATTAAATTTACCATTAGAAAGGTTTTTAAGATTTGAAAGTAATAAATCATTATATATTACCTATTTTATTATAATGAGATAAATATTTTGTTAATTCTTTAAAATTATTTGCTAAGTAAGAATCACATTTCTTTATAAAACACTAAATCCTTTAATCTTAATTACTAAGTTTAAATTCATAATTATGATTCATAATAAAACTTAAATGTAAATTATTAAATTTGTAATATTTTTTTTGAAACCTTTAATCAAATTTAAAACCACAACCTTTAAGATAACCTTATGCATCATTAACTATTATTAAGGGTGAATGATATTTATCTCTTAACCATACTCAACATGACTTTGAACCCTAACACATTAAGATCATCTAATTATGCTTTCATTAATAAGTTGCACATTAGAAAAACAAATCTAAACTAATCCTTCACTTAAATATAAAGTGAATAAACTCACAACATTAATCATAAACCTATGACTTGTCAATAACTAAAACATATTACATCTTAGTTTATTTATGCTTTTAAGGTTAAGTTTAGTCTCAAAGCTTATAAACATCTTGTCTAAACACAAATTATATATTTTTATAGTTAACTTTGGTCTGTTTTAATTAAGACAAAAAAGCATCTCAAGTCCAAACTAATTGAGCAAACACAAAAGACATTGATCACATTCTATTAACCATAAAGCTTATTTAAACCTTATCAAAGAAACGTTTTCTTCAAATGTTATTCTTTTTGCCACTTCAAACAACAATCTCATAATAAGTTCTTCAACATTTAACAACTTAACATATTAACTCTCATCCCAATTTCCATAAAGCAATCCATCTCAATCTTAGAATGTTATTATACTTCATGTATATACTTTACATGCTAAACTTCCAAATGATTTGAAGATATAATTACTTGTGAAGTAAAGTTGAAAATAACCAAATCTTCATCGAACCACTTAAATGTAACTCATTCATGTTATTGGAGAATTATCTTGGGGTTTTACAAAATGCATAGCATTACTTATGCATAACTGCATATCGCTTCTTTAAACATTAGTCCTTACCAGACTAATGATGTTGTTTTCACATATTGGATCTTATATCATCTCTAAGACACTGATTACATAATCTTGTGACCATAAAGGCAAGTTCGCACTTGCTCATGTCCTTTGGTTATTTTCTATCAATTATTTTGAAAATCAAGTGTTGTCATCACCTGCATTTCAAAAAGGTCAGAAAACACTATTTTCATAATAATATGATTATAGGTTATTTACCAAGAGGTAATAACCTACTATGAAAGTTTAGGTGGTAAAGTAACATAATACCTAGGACTTAACAACCAATGTCTCCAGTGATTCTTGTGTTGTCTATCACGCGTTAACCAGATTTGGAATGGCATGGAGAAGTCAGCTGTATCTTCTTCCTCTTTCATGTAGTCGGATGCACGGGTCATGGATGTTATCCTAGTAGCGTGCAATAATTGGTAATTCATAGAGGATATGCAACATATGAGTGGGAACACTCAAAGTCCCATGATAGTTCTAGCATCTGAACGGTTTGTACTAACCATTGACGTAATTCAATATGTGGGCATAACATACACGAAGGAGACATGCAGGGTCGCGAAGGGGGTATTGATTGGCTTGGATCATCTACTGGGCCCCACACCATAGGAAGTGTGGACGGGAAAGATCGCCCGATTGTGCAACAAGGAGTTGATCTCTCATGGGTAAAGTAACGTACCTCTACAGAGTGTAAGAACTATAACTTGTTACTCCCTGTTCCGGAAAGGAGCTACGAACATAGCTGGAAAGGAACTCCATGAATGTTGTGGTAAACCTGTGAAGGCTGACAAACATAGCTTTTCAGAATAAAAGCAACCTTTAAAGAAATGTTTATGAAAACCTGCATTGCCTATGACCTATGGTATGTGGCTGTAGCTGGTGCATCAAACACTCCTTTTTAGTGAACTTGTTGAGTCCTCTCATACTCAACGTATCTTCTTAACCCTTGCTAGATTCTGAAGCCAATACAAACGATGTCTAAATCAACTTATGATCAAGGGTAACGTCATCAACAGCTCAAGTTCTTCAAATGAAGTCAACATATAGATCAACTAAAGTGAAGACAAAGTTGCTGATTATTTAGGAATATAATATCTAGCTATAGAACCTATTTCTGTATACTATTGCAATAGCAGCAATGCATTCCCAATAGTTTTTATACTAGTCTATTATTATGATAGTATGAGTTGATTATTTCTGGTTCTTCTTTGTGAGAAGTTTCTTTCTCTCCCTTTAACCTAGAGTGTTCTCTGGATCTTCTGTAAAGATTTGAGTTGTAACCTATAGTCATGTCTTGGACCTGCTGTGTTTCTGTTATACCACTCTGAGAGATGTAATACTAGTGAAAGGTGTTTCACTGGTGTTATGTCAATGACTATAGTGTACTACATCATGTAGTGGTATGCTGGGTCACCGTAGAAACCTATATGTGTACCATGAAACCCGGAAGTTTCGACTGAAGGGACCTGAATGATGGTGCCGGTATACAAATTCACCAGAATATTAATAATTTTTCGGGACTAGGACGACCAGCGAGATCAATCATGGCTACCCAGTTGCGGCTGTAACGATCCAATAATTGCAGTCGGATTTTGGGATGATGATGGGGTCTGGCATAGAAGGGTCGTCTAGCGGTATCATGTTGGCATCAATCACTCCCTTTTCAGTACTAGTGGGAGATGGTGAAGAAGATGTACAGTAGTTCAGAAGGCAAGGATAATCATAGGGGAAGAAGAGTGGCTTCTGAAGCGCAACCCGTTTGAGGGAAAGGTATAAATCTGTGATGGCCTTGGAGAAATGGGACATGCTAAGAGGATTAGGTCGACTAGCGATTACACGGAGAGCATCATCATCTAGCTTCGACCAATTGTGGAGAGGGTTTACTGAATCGGCTCCAGCCATGGTGGATTCATCGTTGCGCCGGTTGTGGTTTTTTGGGGAGGGGGTGCTTTGAGGGTGCGGCGAGGCTAACCTGGTCACTGATGAGGGTCGTGAGGTGGGACGCCAGGGCTTGAGTTTGTTTGAAAATGTTCGGCGGGACTAGTAGGGCGGCCCAACACGTGGTTGGGGGTGGAGTAGCCCGAGCAGGGGGTGGGAAGCGTCATGATATGTGGGGAAGGTGGTCGATGTATTCACACTGACAAGATGACTCACCGTACGGTGGACCTCACGCGTCAATAAATCAAGATCGACTGAATACGTATGGGGAACCAAACCAGCATGGGAAATAGGAGAATATCTTGAACCATGTTCATACTGCTGCTCTAGGAGCAATAAGTGACACACGTACGGCAGCATGCATTGAGTACGAGTGCACTGTAACACGACGAGTCTAGTCCACTTTGATCTGCGTTTTATCGAATCTTTGCATGTAGTATCTTGCGTGTATGTTTTTGTTTATACCTATACCAGTATGAAAATGGTGAAACACCACACCCATGCATGCACAAGAACAGTACATAGTAGTGTTGATAGGATGGAACTCGTCTATGGTGATCTGAGGGATTGCTTCTGAAAAGTCTCGTCTTGATGCATGTCGAGTCTTGTGGGGAAAGTGGACCACCTCTCGAGAGGGTAAAACTAAGTACTTAGCCGTGTCCCCGATTATGGACAATTTTGAGCATCAAGACAATGAAGCAGAATCAAGAATCTCATCATTCTATTTTCTCTAAGTAAAAACTTGTTGGGTGAACAAGGGAAGCACCTAGTGTGTATCTAGTGTGCCATGTTTGATGAAGTGTTCTGAAAAAAAACTATTTTACAAAGGGTAGGGAAAACTTAGTTTATTCAAAGGCCAGCCAAAACTTCACTTAGCCATATATTCATATAGATGTTAGATTCTCTATATCAATATGGTATCACTTGCCAATACAATTCAAATGTATTGACCCTTTTGGCTGTAACTTATCATGTTGCAAGATTACTTACTATTGGTGAAGTTTGCTGAGTAGGGATTACAAGTCTACAACCAACATGATTGTCTGTGGCACATGAAGATGAAGGACTCCATGCTTTATAGTTATATCTGCTGCTCTGTAATAAGATATCCATATGAGCTATGTAAGTTGTAATGAACTATTTTATTCCTCGATATGCATGTAATATGACCTTTGTTTCTTGATATTACATCTTAAACTGTGGGTGCTAGCTATTCGATCCAAGGACTAGCACTATAAACACATGTACTTGTACCTTATTGGGTTCAGGCCTCTACACAACCTCGAGTTATCATAAATCAGCATTGCCTTTCAATTGTGTGGCTTAGATAATAAGATAAACCAAACTCCAAAGGAGTCACTAAGGACCGCTGAACCCTGCAACAATATAAAACCAGAGAAGAACTACAAATATTTTTTGTTTTTTGATTTTTAGAGAATAAGAACTAAAGACAAAAGCAAACAAAACAAAATCTTCTTGGATTTTTCTTATAGAAAACCAAAGATAAAAGGCAAAGAAACAAAGAGAAACAACGAAAATATTTTTGGTATTTTTGTGTCTTGGAAAGCAGAAAAAAAAGCTAAAAAGAAATCGGAACATGGATATAGAAAGTGCCGACAGGACATGATATATATATGAGTGTGATGTCGGTATACCTTCCCAATCTTAGGCTTTTGGCCTAAATGGAGATCATTCCCAACCTGGCCAAGAAGGAGCGCCTCCGTAATGTGATGAAGAGGTGCCTTCGTCCTGGTACGTACTCGAGGAAGCCCATGTGTAGCGCGCAGAGTAGTCATAAGAGGGCACATACCCCGGGTAGTGCCCGTGGAAACCAAGCACGCGGAGCTGATCGTCCATCTCCTCCTTGGTGCGTGACCATGGCCTCCTGCAAATACTGAACAAAGTAGATTGTGGCAAGGTAATTTCCCTTTCATCCCCGTCAGTAAACATCATCCTGTAAACTAAACTCTCAATTCTAGAGCTAGCAGTAACAAAGTGATGCATATAAAAACAACCTGTATTTTGAAGATAGGTTTCATTTGTTGCATAACAACCATAAAAGGCAGCAAGCAATTCATTGCATCTACATTGTAGCGAAATATATCTAGATTTGTTTCTTAATAGGTCACTGGAATCTTCGAGGCTTCGAGCCTTAAAAAAAGTCATCGTGCTCTTGATAGTCTTCATGTTCTTCATAGACTTCATTGTCTTTGAGGTCTTCAGTAATTAATATTTCACCCTATAAAGGTATTCGAAGTCATTGGTACTTGTAACTATAATCATTAAATCATCTTTGGTGGAGGCCTTCTAGTCTTGACTCAGAACGAAGCATCGTGTTGATCTTCTTGCGAAGGGTTGTCTTGAAAAGTCTTTATCGCTTTGAAGTATTCGACTCCCGTATCTTCAATAGAGGTCTTCAATTCCTGACTTGAGAAGTTATTATTTGGAAACGTAGTATTGAGAGAAGTTCCTTCTTGAAGTGCATAATTGTCATCTCTAATGTTGAAAAGGAGGAGACTTAAGAATTTTAAAACTCCAAAGATAGATGGTGAGGAGTATGAGATTTTTCTGAAATAACTTGGAAAATATTACTCCTAAGGCTTTTCTGATGCTATTGTCATGATCTACAGTAAACTTATGCTCTGATACCATCTGCACTGACCTTGGATCAATAAAGATCCTAAGTCCCTATGATTAACATGATAGTCCCTGGATCAATAGCTAGCACTCACAGTCGATGAAATATCATGTAAAACACAAGTCTTTATTACATGAATCGAATAATCTAGAGTTTACATTATTAGAACACAAGCGATATAAATATAACTTGGAGTCTCATCAATGCCACATGCTAGTTGAGTGAAGACCCATGATCCTAGCGCACCTTCCAACGGTCTCCAAATTCTACACATGAAACATGCAGCCAAACGAGTTGGTCAATACTTTGAATGTATTGGAAAATTACACCATGAAAGAAAAGACTTGGCTATATCTACATTCATAGGCTAACAAAGCCTTGAGGTTTATTTTCCTAAATCCAATTTTTCTTAAGTCAAGAAGAAGAAATAAAATCGTTTAGCCTACTTTGTAAACATTTTATAAGTAAAATATAGCCAAGTGGCTCGCACTGGATTCCACCGGGCTACCATCTCTGAACCTAACACATGGAGTACAGCATGCAATTCAAAATCTCATCTATGGATGATTCCATGACCATAGAGTTTTAGAACAATTCTTTTAGAAAAAAGAGAGAGGAAATACTTTAGAGGGTCCATCCTTTAGACGCTCAAAGTTGTTCTTTTCCGTGAACATGGCTGATCGATCAGGTTGATACTCTCGAGAGTTTGTACACTTTACCCACAATCCATGATCAAGTCCTTTTACAAACAATACCATGGCGAAGCTTTTCCTTAGTAGCCCCCCTACCCGGTTCCATGGGAACCAAAACTGTGGTACTCAGGTGAAGATTCCCACTAAGTACTAGGCCACGACAGAGCCCATATGTATTGTAGTCGCACTGGAAGTTTCTGAATTCTGGATCATGGTAGACTTGTTTGATCCTGGGTGGTGGAGGGCACAAGCAAAGCCAATCCAGGTTACTTCCCCTACTAGTCGATCAAGACATACCACTTCGGCCAGAGAAAAACATAGTTTTATTTTGAAGTAGATTTGAGGAGAAAAACTTGCACTCATACACAGATCTCTTATACTTAGAAAAAATTCTGTCTTTCGAATCCCCATTGGTTTTTGCATATATATAGCACAGCACAAGCATAATGCTTAGAAAAAATTCAGCAGAACCTAGTAGGAGTGGAAAATTCAGGAGAACCTAGTATAAAGCTACTCATGGAATACTACAAAACATCATATCAATTGTAAAATATTTCATTTCTACTAAAACATCCTACACATGCATACTACTATTTTGAAGATCAAAACATGCATAGTAGCAAAACTGGGACAAAGATATTAGCAAAGTTGTCACTTGCCTTATGTTAATAATATTCTTGATGATTGTATTCCTCTTAAGCAATCACACTCTCGGAATAATCTAACATGGAAATAGAGTAATTCCAATCAAAACAATTGCAAACATAGCAAACACAACAATGATGATGAGAAACACGCATGATGGTTTAATGTCACAATAGTTTTACTTAGTTTTGTGAAGATTATTAGATCACATTATTTATGTAGGAGATCATTTAATGCAATAGGGTATTGGTTATTAATTCATGATTGCTATTAAAACGGTTTTAATAGTTTTGATGCAACTTCTGTCATAATTTTTGAATTAAATTTGGTTCTTAGGTTTACTGGCTAGAGGACATTAATACGAACCAGTAGAAATTGTATTCACCTTAATCGAAGTTGTAAATATTTTTTCTATGATTTATTTACTATTTAATAGAGTTTAAATCATTTAAAATATTTACTTCATCAAAAATTATATCTAAGACCAGATTTGTATTGCACGTGAAATTCTGAACCTAGGGACATATTATTTACTCCCTCCAACCGATATTAGTTGACTCAATTTTTACTAGATTCAAATGTATCTAGTTAAGTATTTAGTCTAGATGCATCCGTATCTAGACAAAGTTGAGTCAACTAATATGGTGTAGCATCCCAATTGTCTAACAATTGCAATGCTTCTAGCCTAGTTTACATAAATGCTACTTCCTATATATAATTGTTGCATCATAATTATATCATGCTCATGTCATCATGCCACCTTGCATTTGAGCATCATATAAAACCCTTTTCCATTTGGATCTTCTCTCATATGCATTATTAATTGTATTTGCCTCTTGATATATTGTGTTTGGTTCTTGCTAAATGTTTAATGCCCAAGTTGAGTTGGGGGCATCTCTTTTGACTCCACCACCTTTCTTGTCACCACCCCATCATTCCACCATTCCACCATATGTGAGCATTGCATTTTATTTGGGTTGATCTCTAGCTCATGTTGTTTGGAATGGACCCTTTTCCATTCTACCTGCTTCCATATGGAATGATATGGGAAGGTTGTTCATGTTGGAATATTTTGAGGATAATATGCACATAGTGGAATATACACACTAGCATGTCCAAAATATATTCAAATATGGTTATCTCCATTCACTCCACATGGAACATTCCTTCAATCCTTAGCTTGGCCCTTACTCCATCTTTTGAGGATGCACATAAATAAATGCCATGAGATTTTATTTTGTTTTCACAAGATTAACACATGGCATAAAATACTTGCATGGGCCATGCAACCATCACCATCTTTTGTTCTCCTTTGGTTTCTTCTTTGGTTTTTGAGTGGATCATGTTCAAACCCTAAACCGTCACTTCTTGACCTCCTCTCTTTGTCATGGGCACCAAAACCCTAGGCATTTTCATCTCTCTATCTCTCCATCCCTCACCACCATCCCTCGCTCTACCACTCCTTTTGCTTGATCTTGCTTAAGACCCTACCACCATGTCTCTCTCTCTCTCTCTCTCTCTCTCTCTCTCTCTCTCTCTCTCTCTCTCTCTCGCTCTCTCTCTCTCTTTGCTCTTCGAAACCTTACCTCCTCCTCTCTCTCTCGGCCAGCAAGGCCCCACCAGCCCTAACCCTACCCCAGGACGAAGCCTACCCCATCTCTAAAGCCCTAACCGAGCTAGCCCTCCCTCTAACCCTAGCTCTAACCGAGCCTCCCTCTCCCTCTCTCCCTGCTTTGCGACCCCACCAGCCCGAGTCTGCCCCGCCTTGCCTCCCCTGGCCCACCTGCCATGCTCCCGTGCCTGCCCATGCCGAGCCCCAGCTCGCGCACGTGAAGGAGAAGAGGAAAAGGTGGCCGAAGCCACCTTTATCCCTAACCCACTCCCCCACGGCACCCCGCTCTCCCTCGCCTTTATCTCCACCCTCCCTCTCTTCCGTGCCGACACAGATCCCCCAGAGCCGTGCCCTTCCTCCTCTTCCTCCCCCTTCTACCCCACATCCACCTCGTCGGCCACCACGCCGGTGTCGACGACCACCTCTCGATCTAGGCGGCGGGCGCGGTGCTCAGGTGTCGAGGAAGCTCGGCGAGGTTCCCGGCGTCGCCCCTGTGCACGACAGCGAGGAGGAGACGTCCTGTACCGCCGCAGTACCGCGACGCTCTCCCAAACCCTAACGCTGGTGGCCGTCTGCGTCCTCGCTGCTGCGACGTCCCCCAGACCGATCCAACTCTGTCGTCTACCTCTCGGTAAGCCCCTCTCTCTCGTGGACACCTCCGTTCCCTCCGCCGACGATTGTGCTCGCCGATCGTTTCACCGAACGGCCTCGGTGCGCGGCAGCCGACGTTGTTCTCTCGTCGATGCGCCTCGCAACGGCATACCTAGGCCCTGACCACCTCTCTGTCACCACCCGTTAAGCCACCGCGCTGACACAGGCCCTCGTCGCGCACACCGCAGGTCGCGGGATCGAGCCCCCGCGCCGCGCGCGCCACACTCTGTCGGTCGATCACCGATCCGTCAGATCGATAGAGGAAGCAGATCTACAGTGGGCCGTGGTCACTTTACAAATAACCCCCACTCTTTTTCCTCTGCTCAACCCGCGCTCCCCTCTGACCCCACATGTCAGTCTCTTTGGTGTTTTTACAAAAAGGGGCCGCAGCTTCGTTTCTCTCAACCCGCAGCCCCCGCCGCGCCGCGTGGCAAGCCCATCTCTGCCTCTGACGCGTGGGACCGTTTTACCGCCGGACCCACTTGTCATGCACTGCGGCTAGCTTTCCCCGCGGTGATAAAGGTTGCCGCGTGCTGTTTCCGCCAGCTCAGCTTGGGCCCAGTTGTCAGTGGCTGTGGCTAGCTCGGCCCGAGTAGAAAAAGTCTGGATGTTATCTGTTTTATAAAAACTTTTTCAGTAAATGTTTTGATATAAATTTAAATTCTATTTTTAATAACTTTTAATTTGTAATTCTAAATAATACTTTTGATATATGCTTTTGAATCAGAAAAATGTGAGGATTTCAAATATGCCATTCAAAATATATTTTGAACACTTTAAATTTCGAGTTGATCAAAATTACAATAAAATGCCCTTTATCTTAATTAATTAATAACTTTTGTTTTATAACTCCAAATTTGACAAATAATATGTCTAAATCGATCAGCGCGACGAGCCCGTTCTATCTATGCATTCCATGTTCTGAATTGCAGCATGCATCATATAAATATAAAGGTTACAGCAACTTATTTGAGGATAAAAGGTGACTAAAACTCCATAAAATGCTTTATTCTTGTATTCCACACCTCACCCATGCCATGCTACATTGTTGCCATGCAAATTGTGCATCATTCATCATGCATGATTGTTTGCTTGTCACATTTTAATGCATATGCTTGTGCACTTTATTTATGTTGTCCCTTGTTTGTTTGGTTCTTCTTCGAATAGACGCTGAGCAGGGGATATATCAGGAAACCCAGGAGCACTACCCAGATCCTTCTCTCGCTTCAACTGAGCTGCCAGGCAAGCACTACCACATGCTTGCATACATATAGTACCTATTGCCTCTATCTTATTCTTGCATCATTGAGTCGCGATTGCATTAAACTGAATCCCAAGTACTGTATAGCCTTTACATTTAAACCCCACCGAAGCTTGTTCCTCCATCCCATGAGCCATTACTATAGGAGTTATTTGAGCCATGCGGGTCGTAGAACAGCATGTGTAGGGTATGTGAGTGTCTGATGGATAACGAGGTACCTAAACAACTTAACCTGAGTAGTAATGGGATAACTAATGAAAGTGGCACCGGTGAGCAATATCTGCTATTTGGTTTTTCATGCTCACTTGTGTCCCGCAGGACCCCGAGTACTTGATTCCTGTTCCTTGACTATTCGCACTATCCACATCCGCGAGGCCTTATGGACCCCCCTGAGGCAGAGCTTGATTCATTATTATTTCTTGGGGCCACAAAGTAGTTTGGGGCTTTATTACCATCCTGTACTTATGCCATGCTTTACTGCTTTATTTAAGATTGTGCGAGGAGCACCTGTACTGTTTTGGATGCGGAGTGTTTTCGCGGTATCGACAAGCCCAGTCACACTTTCGGGTTCCCAGTCGTTTACATCCATTGACGCAAACCTTGGGTCCGTCTCGGAGCCGGCCAACTTCGTTGCGGGTAGCCTAATGGGGTGGCCCCCTGAAACATTTCTGAATCCTGTGATCGCTTTGTCGTGAATGCCTCGTTGGGTTTTGATTTGGTTTTTCTGAGGTTGATCGAGTGTGTGTTGCTATTTGTGCACCCCTGCAGGGTAAATCTTTCTGAGAGCCGTGTCCGCGGTTATGGACGACTTGGAGCACAGTTTCTCGATCATAGACAAGTATAACTAAAGTACCGTTTTTAAATTGACTAAGTACCTGACTAGTAAATAGTGCAACACTCATGGAATGGATAATAAAACTGCCAACGGATGGGGGGTTGTTCGTCCGCTTCCTCGTTGGTAAGCGAGGAGGAGGATGGATCTATTAATATTACTGTTATAACTGCTGTTATTAATTCACGGACATCCGTCTATCTTTGGTTAGGCGGATGGTTAGCGAGTTTCTATAGAATTGTTAGGTGTTATCTTTTGCTGCAATTGCGTCACCCCAGGTTGTGTCCCCTTTAGAGGCATAAAGACTTGCTGAGTACCCCTAGGGTCTCACACGATAAATTGCTTGATTCACATGAACAGGTACACTCGCAAGATGGATACTGGGTGGAGGAGACAAACGATGTGGGCACCGATCACTCGGTGTAGAGATTTCGGGAACGGGGATCCGTGAGATCTGTGGGCGGGATGTGTTTATTTATGGGGCATCTTATGCCGATTTGCTTCTTATCTGTACTCGGATCTTGTTTTCCGCTTCCGCCTGATACTCTGATGTTTGATGTATGAGGAGATATCCTAAACTATTATATCTATCTAGGATATTTGGATCTTGCCGTATGGCGTTGCAATATTTCTATTTCTTTTAGATGGAATGGCTCTGAGGACTGTTGTATGGTGGCTTGCATACATACTCATTTGTGTATGTAGTTGATCCCTTCGCCTGCCGATTACGCCGCTCGTTCTTGTCCCGATATTTTGGAAATGGTTAGGACGGCCGAAAGGTCTACCTGTGAGTGGCATTTGGCCCCACCGTACTATTTTAACCATTTCCGGTCATCCAGGCTTGTAACTAAGAGTGTAATTCACCGAGGTAGTTACAATTGGTATCAGAGCCATCCCGCCCTTCAGGGTCTCAGCCAAATGGTCGTTGTCAGTCTAGCAAATATTTTTGGTAGCTATGTATACTAGGGAAAAACAAAACGTGAGAGTAGGACTGCTTCCACTTTTCTTTTTACCCACCCACCCACCCTTTTCTGGTAAGGAAGTGTAACGTTTTCAATCCTCTTCTTAAAATTCAAACTAGGATTCACGTGTTCTGGGTTTCCGTAGTACCATATAAAGTGTGTGTGTGTGTGTGTAATTCCTTGTCTATCTGTTGCATCCAATTTGTTATCACAATCTGCCTTTGGTTATCAATTGTTGGTACATTCCATACTGACAGGCTTTTGAAAACCGGCGCGATCTATCTGACTCCTTGTTAACCGGTGCCATCTTCTTAAGGGTGTTCTTCCTTCCAGCATGCTTTCACAGAATGTGGAGTTGCTAATCTCTACCTGATAAGTGATTTTGCGCATCTATTGGTATTTTAATGCCGAAAATGTGGAAAAAATTTCTTTGATACATCTGTGCTTCCACACTCCTTTTCAGTCGTGTGTGAAACATTATCTATCTCCCTTTTATCAGCATGTCCATGCTAACTCATTCTTTTGTCACCGGCGCTTAATCATAGAGTTTCATTTCATCTCCAATTCTCTTGGGATAATTACATAACATGTGTCGATCCGATGCTGGTGATTGTAATTTGGTTCTCGGCATAGCTATATGACACTTATCATGAGTGGAATATGGAAAATGCAATCACCACTATCCTCCAAATGGTGACGGTTATCTCCTGTGATTTTGAGTACACCATGATCATATCTATGCATATTCAAGCATCTTTGGCAATCCGGAGTTTCTCAAGGCACTACGGCGGTCTATCATCTGTTCATCATGCTGCACATCTTTTTGAACTCCATATCTGCAAAATTCTCTTTGAGACGAGGGAATTGCATCTTTTCATCTCTGATAGCTTTGCTTAAGGTATGATCTATCATCTTTTCTTTATCCAAGATCTCTTTATCTTTGTAACCGGTGATCCGATCGACAATGTGAACCAGGTGGCATTTCCTGTTCTTTTCCGAAGGACCAGATAATCTATTCTACCAGTGCATCTTTCCAACATGAATCCTTACTCGTAACGTTGATCTTTCAAAGAGCGTTGAGCTCAGAAAGTGTTTCGAGCATTTGTTCGTTTCTCCCGCCTCTTGAACTTGATATTCTGGGAATATCCTGTTAATCCATGGTGGTAGATGTTGATAATATGCTTGCCTATTCGATATCAATGGAAGAACATGGAAGATCATCTGTGTCCCTTTCTCTCAAGCTTTGTTAACACTGCCGTGTGCAAAGTTCCCAAAGTGGAAATTCTGGCTTCTTGAAGTCACCTATCTCGACCACGTCCTTCTGCTAAATACATTACTTCAACTCTGGAATCAGCAAGTCCATTGTTAATTCCATCCTCCATCTTCAACCAATCTGGAGTTATTCCTTGTTGGCAAGTTGTCATCGTCGTTCCGCTAAAGATTTTCCTCAAGACCGCTAAACCTCTATCAATCTTTTCAAGAACAACATGGAGTTATTTTCACCTCTATCTCGTTAAGTAATCTCTTGAAACCCTCTCGCTCTATCGTCTATGCTCAATCCACCGGAGGCCATGAAGACCTTCCGGATCTTGTATTCCTTCTGTTCAAGTTGGTGCTATCTTTTCTGTAGCTGTTGAATCTTGCAGTTCTTCTCCGTAATCTTCCTTCATATCTTTCTGGTGGCTTGGTACTTCAGACATGACGACAACATCATCATCTTTATCTATCTATGAATCCGGCGAATCGTTTGCATCTATCCTTGTTTTCTAACGAAGTTCCATGAGTTATTGTCAATACCTTCAGTCTGTTTCGGTAGTTGGGTTGCATGGTTTTCTTATTCATGTGCGGAGTAATGCTTTGAGTGCGGGATGGAGTAGCTACCATACCACTACTCTTATCATTCGCTCTTGTACATTGAATTGGTGAATTAATGTGATTTCACTCATTCCACGGAAGTTAGAAGTGGCCTTTATCCCTTGATACTTTTACTTCCGTCTTTGTTTTTCCGGAGTGCTCTCTCGAAGAAAGTAATCAATAATCTCTTGTTGGTGGTCTGTCTATTCTAGAGGGAGCAAATCATCAATTATCTGGTGGAAACAGATGCAAACTCTTTTCTGTCCTCGTCATTCTACCGATGCTCGACATCCACAAACAAGATGAAAGGAAACTATCTCTCTTTGTTTCATCAATTCTTTTTCTGTGGTAAAGCCAATTGTGGTTGATGCCATCAGCCGCAAATCTATTGCGTTAGCCTCAAGGCTAAAGAAAGCAATAAGTATCTCTACAATAAACTCCAGATCTTCCATATTCTTTGCTTCTCGAGATTCCACCATGATCTAGCTTCACATCCGTCTCTGGAAGTTATATCCGCGCACCTCAATTGCGTGATCCGTTGGGTCTTACCAGCGCAAGAAGAATCTAATCCGACGATGTGTAACTAAATCTTTCTGTTGATATCAAGGGACTCTATTGTTTGAAGGCAATATTGTTTCCGAACTTCATTTCTCAAATCCGAGAGAAGATACGATGCTATTGTCATAGTGGTTCAAAACCTCTCCAATCTAGCTCTTTTTCTTCCGGCAAGATAAAGATTCATCCTCTCTCGTATCAGTAAATCTTTAATCTTAACGGTGTGTCTTTCTTTATCCATGATACATCATCTTGTCTTTTTCTTTCACAAGTGGTTATATTCTTTTATCATGTTTCTTGAGAAAACCGGAGCTATGTCCATCCTATCCTTCTTGTCTCACGACAATCCTTCAACTCTTCTAACCGTTGTTTCTCAAGCGAAACGCAAGACTCGCAACAAGTCTAGCAAGTTTTGCAAGGTGTAGCGGTCGCACCATTCCGTTGTTCATCAACTTGGGAACGTGAGGGTCACCTTCGTTCGAACACCCGCCTCTCCTTGTGTTGTTTTCTTTTTCCTAGGAATCTCGGGGAGAGATTCTTGTTTAGTGGGGGAGAGTTGTAGCATCCCAATTGTATAACAATTGCAATGCTTCTAGCCTAGTCTACATAAATGCTACTTCCTATATATAATTGTTGCATCATAATTATATCATGCTCATGTCATCATGCCACCTTGCATTTGAGCATCATATAAAACCCTTTTCCATTTGGATCTTCTCTCATATGCATTATTAATTGTATTTGCCTCTTGATATATTGTGTTTGGTTCTTGCTAAATGTTTAATGCCCAAGTTGAGTTGGGGGCATCTCTTTTGACTCCACCACCTTTCTTGTCACCACCCCATCATTCCACCATTCCACCATATGTGAGCATTGCATTTTATTTGGGTTTATCTCTAGCTCATGTTGTTTGGAATGGACCCTTTTCCATTCTACCTGCTTCCATATGGAATGATATGGGAAGGTTGTTCATGTTGGAATATTTTGAGGATAATATGCACATAGTGGAATATACACACTAGCATGTCCAAAATATATTCAAATATGGTTATCTCCATTCACTCCACATGGAACATTCCTTCAATCCTTAGCTTGGCCCTTACTCCATCTTTTGAGGATGCACATAAATAAATGCCATGAGATTTTATTTTGTTTTCACAAGATTAACACATGGCATAAAATACTTGCATGGGCCATGCAACCATCACCATCTTTTGTTCTCCTTTGGTTTTTTCTTTGGTTTTTGAGTGGATCATGTTCAAACCCTAAACCCTCACTTCTTGACCTCCTCTCTTTGTCATGGGCACCAAAACCATAGGCATTTTCATCTCTCTATCTCTCCATCCCTCACCACCATCCCTCGCTCTACCACTCCTTTTGCTTGATCTTGCTTAAGACCCTACCACCATGTATCTCTCTCTCTCTCTCTCTCTCTCTCTCTCTCTCTCTTTCTCTCTCGCTCTCTCTCTCTCTCTTTGCTCTTCGAAACCTTACCTCCTCCTCTCTCTCTCGGCCAGCAAGGCCCCACCAGCCCTAACCCTACCCCAGGCCGAAGCCTACCCCATCTCTAAAGCCCTAACCGAGCTACCCTTCCCTCTAACCCTAGCTCTAACCGAGCCTCCCTCTCCCTCTCTCCCTGCTTTGCGACCCCACCAGCCCGAGTCTGCCTCGCCTTGCCTCCCCTGGCCCACCTGCCATGCTCCCGTGCCTGCCCATGCCGAGCCCCAGCTCGCGCACGTGAAGGAGAGGAGGAAAAGGTGGCCGAAGCCACCTTTATCCCTAACCCACTCCCCCACGGCACCCCGCTCTCCCTCGCCTTTATCTCCACCCTCCCTCTCTTCCGTGCCGACACAGATCCCCCAGAGCCGTGCCCTTCCTCCTCTTCCTCCCCCTTCTACCCCACATCCACCTCGTCGGCCACCATGCCGGTGTCGACGACCACCTCTCGATCTAGGCGGCGGGCGCGGTGCTCAGGTGTCGAGCAAGCTCGGCGAGGTTCCCGGCGTCGCCCCTGTGCACGACAGCGAGGAGGAGACGTCCTGTACCGCCGTAGTACCGCGACGCTCTCCCAAACCCTAACGCCGGTGGCCGTCTGCGTCCTCGCCGCTGCGACGTCCCCCAGACCGATCCAACTCTGTCGTCTACCGCTCGGTAAGCCCCTCTCTCTCGTGGACACCTCCGTTCCCTCCGCCGACGATTGTGCTCGCCGATCGTTTCACCGAATGGCCTCGGTGCGCGGCAGCCGACGTCGTTCTCTCGTCGATGCGCCTCGCAATGGCATACCTAGGCCCTGACCACCTCTCTGTCACCACCCGTTAAGCCACCGCGCTGACATAGGCCCTCGTCGCGCACACCGCAGGTCGCGGGATCGAGCCCCCGCGCCGCGCGCTCCACGCTCTGTCGTTCGATCACCGATCCGTCAGATCGATAGAGGAAGCAGATCTACAGTGGGTCGTGGTCACTTTACAAATAACCCCAACTCTTTTTCCTCTGCTCAACCCGCGCTCCCCTCTGACCCCACATGTCAGTCTCTTTGGCGTTTTTACAAAAATGGGCCATAGCTTCGTTTCTCTCAACCCGCAGCCCCCGCCGCGCCACGTGGCAAGCCCATCTCTGCCTCTGACGCGTGGGACCGTTTTACCGCCAGACCCACTTGTCATGCACTGCGGCTAGCTTTCCCCGCGGTGAGAAAGGTTGCCGCGTGCTCTTTCCGCCAGCTCAGCTTGGCCCCAGTTGTCAGTGGCTTTGGCTAGCTCGGCCCGAGTAGAAAAAGTATGGATGTTATCTGTTTTATAAAACTTTTTCAGTAAATGTTTTGATATAAATTTAAATTCTAATTTTAATAACTTTTAATTTGTAATTCTAAATAATACTTTTGATATATGCTTTTGAATCAGAAAAATGTGAGGATTTCAAATATGCCATTCAAAATATATTTTGAACACTTTAAATTTCGAGTTGATCAAAATTACAATAAAATGCCCTTTATCTTAATTAATTAATAACTTTTGTTTTATAACTCCAAATTTGACAAATAATATGTCTAAATCGATCAGAGCGACGAGCCCGTTCTATCTATGCATTCCATGTTCTGAATTGCAGCATGCATCATATAAATATAAAGGTTACAGCAACTTATTTGAGGATAAAAGGTGACTAAAACTCCATAAAATGCTTTATTCTTGTATTCCACACCTCACCCATGCCATGCTACATTGTTGTCATGCAAATTGTGCATCATTCATCATGGCATGATTGTTTGCTTGTCGCATTTTAATTCATATGCTTGTGCACTCTATTTATGTTGGCCCTTGTTTGTTTGGTTCTTCTTTGAATAGACGCTGAGCAAGGGATATATCAGGAAACCCAGGAGCACTACACAGATCCTTCTCTCGCTTCAACTGAGCTGTCAGGCAAGCACTACCACATGCTTGCATACATATAGTACCTATTGCCTCTATCTTATTCTTGCATCATTGAGTCGCGATTGCATTAAACTGAATCCCAAGTACTGCATAGCCTTTACATTTAAACCCCACTGAAGCTTGTTCCTCCATCCCATGAGCCATTACTACAGGAGTTGTTTGAGCCATGCGGGTCGTAGAACAGCATGTGTAGGGAATGTGAGTGTCTGATGGATAACGAGGTACCTAAACAACTTAACCTGAGTAGTAATGGGATAACTAATGAAAGTGGCACCGGTGAGCAATATCTGCTATTTGGTTTTTCATGCTCACTTGTGTCCCGCAGGACCCCGAGTACTTGATTCCTGTTCCTTGACTATTCGCACTATCCACATCCGGGAGGCCTTATGGACCCCCCTGAGCCAGAGCTTGATTCATTCTTATTTCTTGGGGCCACAAAGTAGTTTGGGGCTTTATTACCATCATGTACTTATGCCATGCTTTACTGCTTTATTTAAGATTGTGCGAGGAGCACCTGTACTGTTTTGGATGCGGAGTGTTTTTGCGGTATCGACAAGCCCAGTCACACTTTTGGGTTTCCAGTCGTTTACAGCCATTGACGCAAACCTTGGGTCCGTCTCGGAGCCGGCCAACTTCGTTGCGGGTAGCCTAATGGGGTGGCCCCCTGAAACATTTCTGAATCCTGTGATCGCTTTGTCGTGAATGCCTCGTTGGGTTTTGATTTGGTTTTTCCGAGGTTGATCGAGTGTGTGTTGCTATTTGTGCACCCCTGCAGGGTAAATCTTTCTGAGAGCCGTGTCCGCGGTTATGGACGACTTGGAGCACAGTTTCTCGATCATAGACAAGTATAACTAAAGTACCGTTTTTAAATTGACTAAGTACCTGACTAGTAAATAGTGCAACACTCATGGAATGGATAATAAAACTGCCAACGGATGGGGGGGCTGTTCGTCTGCTTCCTCGTTGGTAAGCGAGGAGGAGGATGGATCTGTTAATATTACTGTTATAACTGTTGTTATTAATTCACGGACATCCGTCTATCTTTAGTTAGGCGGATGGTTAGTGAGTTTCTATAGAATTGTTAGGTGTTATCTTTTGCTGCAATTGCGTCACCCCAGGTTGTGTCCCCTTTAGAGGCATAAAGACTTGCTGAGTACCCCTAGGGTCTCACACGATAAATTGCTTGATTCAGATGAACAGGTACACTCGCAAGATGGATACTGGATGGAGGAGACGAACGATGTGGGCAACGATCACTCGGTGTAGAGATTCCGGGAACGGGGATCCGTGAGATCTGTGGGCGGGATGTGTTTATTTATGGGGCATCTTATGCCGATTTTCTTCTAATCCATACTCGGATCTTGTTTTCCGCTTCCGCCTGATACTCTGATGTTTGATGTATGAGGAGATATCCTAAACTATTATATCTATCTAGGATATTTGGATCTTGCCGTATGGCGTTGCAATATTTCTATTTCTTTTAGATGGAATGGCTCTGAGGACTGTTGTATGGTGGCTTGCATACATACTCATTTGTGTATGTAGTTGATCCCTTCGCCTACCGATTACGCCGCTCGTTCTTGTCCCGATATTTTGGAAATGGTTAGGACGGCCGAAAGGTCTACCTGTGAGTGGCATTTGGCCCCACCGTACTATTTTAACCATTTCCGGTCATCCAGGCTTGTAACTAAGAGCGTAATTCACCGAGGTAGTTACATATGGGTCGGAGGGAGTATATTTTTTCGATCTGTAAATAATTTAATATGGATTTAATAATCTAAAAGGCCATTAAAACTATTTAAATTATTACAGTAAATATATACTATAAAAGTTAGATCTAATCTCATATTAATATTATTCACAATTTTATGAATCCATAGATATATTATTTGCAATTTTTAGCCATGTAGATAATTTAATTCAAATTTTTCTATAGAAAATTATACAATATTACCCAATTTTCTGCAACTTTTAATTCAATTCGAATTTATTGCACTGACTATACCTCTTGACTAAGCTGTTGACTGGGCCAAACGCTGATCGTGGTGCTAACATGGCATGTAGACACGGACGCTGACAAAGCGCGCACGTGGCACACAACTATTGGCTGGTACCGGTTCGCCGGTATCTTTTAATCTGTGACGTCCAGCGAGGACCTGATGGCGGCGGGGAATGCTAGCTTCCTGGGCTAGGGGTCAACAGCGGCAAAGGTGGTAAACGACGGCGATGGATGGCTCACACGATGGTGGTTGATGGCGTTTCGGTGAGCTTCTAGCTTTCTGAAGAGCCCCACAAGATGTGGAGTGGCAGGAAGGTTACTCCTTTGGCCTTGCGTTGTATTGAGATTCGCCCGTGAGTTCATCCAAAGGGAGATGGTGGAGCTCTGGAGAGCTTGCTTGCACGTTGTGGAGATTCGGTCGGGAGTTCATCCCGTACATGCTTGGGTATCCTGGCCGGAGGTGGAAGAAGAGGTGGGGGACGATGGGGGCGGGTCCCACCTTTCGGTGCTAGAGAGGAGAGAGGAGCCGGGCGGGCTACTGCTGTTGCGTTGGGCCAGCCCACTGTCTGCGTGCTGCTCGCGCGTCTGGTGTGCGTGGTAGATAGGTTACGGGCTGGCTCGGCTTGCCCGTTTAGGTTAGGCTCTTTTCTTTTATATTTTCTGATTTACTATTTCTTTTGTAGATTTAGCTATATAACTTCAAATTACATGGAATTTGTTTCTACAATTCTATAAAATTTAATAGATCATCATAGGATCTTTTTGGCAATATTCTTATATTTAAAATAAATGGATCTTGTTTGTATTCTTGTAGGAGTATTTTGGCAACTTAAGAATAGTGTTTTGTATATGGGTTTTAATTTAAGAATCTGTTTAAATGCAATAATGTATGGATCATGAATGCAAGTCAAGTAAAAGGATTTGGATTTGTTCAAACTTACCAACCAACATGATAGTCATGTTAATCCACTTACGTTAATGTGGCTTAGTAAAATTTCAAACTCCTCAAAAGTTTTATTTCATTCAAAAATTTCAAGAGGATCAAACAATTAAATTTTCAAGAGGATCAAAATTTTACATTCCAAAATTATGAAATTTTTTGGGATGTTACATGGTAGCACCATTCCGTTGTTCACCATCTTGGAAACGTAAGGGTCACCTTCGTTCGGAACACCCACTTTTCCTTGGTCTTTTTCTTTTCCTAGGGATCTCGGGACGAGATTATTGTTTAGTGGGGGAGAGTTGTAGCATCCCAATTGTTTAACAATTGCAATGCTACTTGCCTAGAAAATATATTTCTACTTCCTACATATCACTCATTGCATCATCATTATATCATGGTTGTGTCACCATGCCACCTTCCATTTTAGCATCATATAAAACCCCTCTATTTGGTTCTTATCCCATATGCATTATATATTGTATCACTTGTTGACATGGATATACCATACGGGTACATAACATTGGTATACCTGGTCCAACCCAAGAAAAGCCCATCTAAAAGACCTGTGGCCCAGGAAGATTTCGGGTGGCCCAAGTCCATGGCAAGTTCGACTCCTTGGAGGACAAGTCTAGCTGTAGATAGAAGTTCAAAGGGTTAACCTGTCCTATCTATATAAAGGCCAGCATGTCACGGCGAGAAGGACGAACTCACCTCATACAAACACCTCATGCCAGATCGCATCTACGCACCCCTGTAATCTTTGGTTTCATCGTAATTAAGAACAAACAAGAAGGAGTAGGGTTTTACCTCTGGGGGCCTGAACCTGGGTAAACCTCGTGTCCCTCTGTTGCTTGCCCGTTAACCGTCTCGCGACTTTTAGCATCCCCATCTTCTCCAAAACCCAAGTCCATAACAATGGGCATTGACAAGTCGAACCCTCGTCAATTGGCGTCGTTTGTGGGAAGTGGAGATGTTGATTGTGCAATCGTGATGGTCCCATCCAGAGTGATCTACGATTCCTCGGCGATGGAGAATCACCTCCTCTTTGGCTCTTTCGACTTCACCGCCCTTTCACCGGCCACCCGCAAGGATTTTGAGTCCATAGGCGATGGAATCGAGATGTTGTTCGGGAGCTTCTGCTTCTAGGTGGGGCAGACCAGCACCCTACGCCTCCTAGAGAGGAGGGTGACACTTCCATCAATAAGGTCCTCTTCATGGGTCCCACCGATCGACGCCCTACACACGTCGACGCTGACGGGATATTCGGATGACAGTAGCAGTTGCAACTCCGATTTGTGCGATCCCCTTCGGATGAAGGAACCTACGGTTCCGGATCTGAGAGCTGCGGTAGCATTCACCCACTCCATGAGCGATACCTGTGCGTCGTCATCCATGGTGGCGAAGAAAAAAATGGAGCCTATCCACCACTGGGTGAAAATCCCAACCCCCTCCCAATCCCCCTCCCAACCCTTAGGTTGAGAACACGGGAAACATGGTGAACCCGCCTAACAGGGCGGCTCGAGGCACTGAGGGTGCCAATCGTGCCCACAACCAGATCCACCTCAACGAGGAGGGCTGGGAGATTGCACGCGAAGCCATGAGGGGCAATCACATCCTTCCTGTGGATGCCTCCCGTGACTTGCTGATGGCCTATCACTGGCTCATGATCGATGAGCACAATCGACAGGTCAGGCTACAGGACGAGCTCAAAAAACGCAAGCGGGAAGCCGACGAGTCAAGCATGCGGCGAGCTGCGCTCTCCAATGGCGGCTCCTCTTCACACGGGAACAACACCAACAAATTCTGCTCTCGCATGGTCCGCATGGACCCTGCCGCACGGCGCGAGGTCACCAAGGCACTCAACACATCCTTCATGAAAATGGACTCGCAAGGCAACATTATTCCGAAAACGATGGAGGCTACCACCTATCTCGCGTCTATCCCACCACCGACGGGAGACCCGAAGAACGTGATCCACAAGTCTGCGCTAGCAGGCCTAGGACTCGTGGGAGCCGCGCTCCACGCTGAAACTCCCGTGGATCTGAAGAAAAAGGCCGCGGTCAAGTTAACTCAAAGCTGCATGCTCTCATCTGAGGAGGAGGAGCACGACCTGCCTCGAAGCTGTCTGAGCCCACGGCGCCACAACAGCAACTACGACACTCGTAGCGAGCTCACACAGCGCAAGATCAACAAATCAGGCGCTAAGAAAGCGTCTTCAACTGAGTCTGAGGAGGACGACAGAGAACTGTGCGGAGCTAGATGCTTTAGCAGATCCGTTTGGCAATCGCGGATGCCGAGGAACTTCAAGCTCCCTTCGGACAACCTGAAGTTCGATGGCGCGCAGGAGCCAAAAACCTGGCTCGACGATCATTTGTTGTTAGTCAAGCTCCACGGCGGGAACAAGAACACCACCCTACAGTGCCTTCAGCTGCAACTGACAGGCGCAGCCAGGGCCTAGCTCAGCAGCCTCCCCTCCGGCTCCATCCGAAGCTAGGAAGATCTAGCGTATAGCTTCATCTGCAACTTCAAGGGCACCAGCAAGAGGCCAGCCTCAATCGAAGAGCTGAGGTCTGCACCCAACGAAACAACGAGTCCATCCGCTCGTACATACTCTGCTTTTCTACCATCAATAATTCCACCGCAAACATCTTCGACGAGAGGGAAATCGACGCCTTCAAGGACGGTGTCAAGCGCCAAAAATTCAATGAGGAGCTCGGGCGCGTCAAGCCCAAAACCCATGATCACCTCATGTACATCGCCAACCGCTGGGCAGATGGCGAGGATTCCGTCAACCGAACACACTGAGATGACGAAGATGACTTCGGCCATAGGCGCGATCGCCGCAACAAGAGAAGATATAATGTAGTTGGGTTTTGATATATGTGTATAATGCCCAAGTTGAGTTGGGGGCATCTCTTTCTAATTCTTCCCATGCTACCACTTTTCCATATCAACTTCCATATGATCATACACCTCCCACCATAATCATATATGTAAGCACATCCAATTGTTCTTGGGTTTTAATTCATGCCATATATATCATTATGGTTCCTTCTTTATTCTTCTACACATGGCTACCTTAAGGTTTGATCCAAACCATTCTTAAATATGCCATGTGCTTGTCCACCACAATTCTTGTTAATTGCAACTCTCTTATGATCATCTATATCTCACATGCATGCAAACACATTTTTGTCTTCAAAAAAATGCCACACATGCATGTCACATGCAACATTATAACCATCCACCTTCCACCTTAATCTCTTTTGTTTCTTTCTTGTGTTGCTTTGAATTCAAATCTTGTGCTTTTTGTAAGTTGAGTCAAACTCAAATATCAAAAGCTAATCTAATCTATCTATTCCTACCACCTAACCACACCTTCCTCTCTATTTTTTTCCTAGTGCACCCGCACCTAGATAGTCCTAAATAGCTACCAAGAGCCACCCAAAACAACCCGATGCTAGACAAACCTCCTGTACGCAGTTTCAATTAGAACTTTCCTATAGCACTCCGATCAGGACCAGTTGCACCAGACCCTCTCTCTCTGTACCTGAACCAAACAACCCTGGTGCCACCGGACCGTCCCTGTTTCTCTTCTCCCTGGTGGAGCTCACGTGCTATGTGCCAGCCGAGCGCCCATGCGTCGCGCGTGCACTCCCTTCTCTCCTCCCTCCTTCATGGACCTTTTCCCGGCTCCCCTCTCTCTGCCATAAAGCGGCAGCGATGGAAGCGCTTTCCTCTTCATTGTTCACTACTACCCGATCACTCGATCGAGCTCTCTCACACACGCGAGTTGGAGAAGAAGACAGAAGAACTGAGAGATGAACACACGAGGTTTTGTATGGTGTACTGCGTACCGGTTTTCTGGGTCTTTCATTGCCTTTTATTCAATGAGTACAAAGCATGCCATGGTGATCGCCACGCACCTACAGAATCGTGTCATCCCACGACTCGAGCGTGCCCATGGTGATCCTACAAACCTGGAACAGATCGTGCTAACCAACGACTCTGTCCAGCTACCATATCTAAACTGAAAAACATTCAGAGCTAAGATATGTTCGAACTGACAGGCCAGTCCGACACTTATGAAAATACAGATAAAAACTAACAGCTAGATTATTCCAACAAACTCCCCCTAAGCTAGATGTGATCTACTTGACACTCACCATGCCAATGCGTGCACGAAGCTCCTAGAACCTCACTCGCGCAAGGGGCTTGGTGAGAATGTCCGCGAGCTGCTCGCCGGTGCTGATGTGCTCGACGCAGACCTTCCTAGACTCGACGCATTGCGGATAAAATGGTAGCGCACCTCAATGTGTTTACTCCGATCATGAAATACCGGATTTTTGCACAATTGGATCGCCGACTTGTTGTCGATGAAGATCGTAGTGCTGCCCTTCTCGCCTATCATGTCATCCAGCAGATGGCGCAGCCAGACACCCTAACAAGCCGCGGTGGCCGCCGCGACGTACTCCGCCTCACACGAGGACAGGGCAACAATCCTTTGCTTCTGAGACTGCCATGTGATTGGGCTGTCTCCAAGAGTAAAGAGTGCCCCGGTGGTGCTCTTGCGGTTGTCAACATCTCCAGCCATGTCCGAGTCACTGTAGCCTTGCAGCTCACGATCACCGCCGCGCGTGTACCTACACCCGAAGTCGCGCGTGCCGGCGATGTACCGAAGCAGGTGCTTCACAGCTGCCAGGTGTTCCGTTGTGGGCGCCTCCATGAAGCGGATTACGTATCCAATGGCGAATGCGATGTTAGGTCGGGTGTTCAACAAGTAGCGCAAACACCCAACGATGCTCCTGTAGAAAGTGGCATCTGTCGGTGGATTCTTGTTGTCCTTGCTCCGCTTGAGGCGTGGCTCCATGGGCACTACCGCAAGGTTGCAGTCTGCCATGCCCGCGCGTTCCGGCAGTTTTGAGGCGTAGATTCCCTAAGACAAGGCAATGCCGCTGCTGCTCTAGCACACCTCGATGCCGACATAATAATGGAGCATTCCTAGATCACTCATTCTGAACCGGTCCATCATCTCCTTCTTGAATCTTGACACTTCCTCAGAATCTGCCCCTGTGATGATTAGATCGTCCACATATACACCGAGGAGGATCCTGGTCTTTCCTTGGCCACATGAATACACGGTGTGTTCTGAAGGACAGCATACAAAACCCAGGTCCCTCAATGTGGCGTCTAGCTTTGTGTTCCAGGCTCGAGGCGCTTTACGCAGGCCATACAGGGCTTTGTGGAGGCGAAAGACTTTCTCCTTTTCGCCGTCACGAGCAAAACTTGGTGGCTGTGCCACGTAGACTTCCTCCTCCAAATCTCCATTCAGAAAAGCAGATTTTACGTCGAGGTGATGCAGAGGCCAGTTCTGACGAGCAGCGATGGCCACAAGGAGACGTAGCGAGTCAAGCCGAGCAACAGGCGCAAAAACCTCATCAAAGTCAATGCCCTCACGCTGCACATACCCCTTAGCCACTAATCTGGCCTTCTGCTTGACAATGCCCCCATCTGCAACTCTCTTTGTTTTTAACACCCACTTTAATCCAATCGGATGATGTCCTGGAGGGAGATCCGTGAGCGACCAGGTCCCATTTTCCTCAATGGACACCAGTTCCTCCACCATCGCTGAACGCCAGCACTCACGTGATTCAGCTTTAGCAAATGTGTTCGGCTCGTCGAGGGAGAGGAGGAGCTCATCACGATCTTCTTCAATTACCGCCTTCTCCAGCATGTCTGCCACCAGGCGGTAGCGATGGGGCCTCTCTGCATCATCTTCCTGGTCCAGCATCTGACTGTCAGGACTTGGTGGCGACACAAACTTGGCAGGCGTCTTTGACGTTGTATCTGCCGGTGCAGTGCTGCCTGTCGTGGCTGCCGCGGCAGAGTTTGGAGCCGAATTCTCTGCCGCGGTAGGGCTCTCTGCCGTGGCTGCTGAACCAGCCGCTCCACCTGGTGAAGGAACCATGCTCTCTTCATGGTGCAGTGGTCCTCCCCCGTGCACCAGGTACTCCACGACGAGAGGCTCGCTGTGGCCCCCTTCTTCTTCACTTCTCCAATCCCAGCCAGCTGACTCATCAGGCCACATCCCAGGACACAATGACTAGTTTTGCCACCGGATCGAACAGCTTCCACCCCTTGGTGCCCTGCTCGTACCCGATGAAGACGCACTTGATGCTCCGGTCATCCAGCTTTTTGAGGAACCGGCTTCACGACCTTGGCGTATGCCAGGAAGCCAAACGAGCTGAGGTGGTCCACATCAGGTTTCCGCCTGTGCCACGCCTCGAACGGAGTCATGCCGTCGACGACGCGTGTGTATGAGCGATTTAGGATGTAGATCGCCGTGTTCACCGCCTCGCCCCAAAAGTAGTTCAGCATGGATTTTGCCTTCAGCATTGATCGAGCCATGCCCACCACCGTTTGGTTTTGCCGTTCCACAACCCCATTCCGCTGAGGAGAATATGGGGCCGTGAGATGTCGCTGCACGCCATGGTCGGAGAAGAACTTGCCGAGGGCGATGGAAGTGAACTCTCCCCCCCGATCCGTGTGAAACGCGCAGAGCTGATGCCTTGACTCGAGCTTCGCTGCCTTCTTGAAGTGCTTGATGGCCTCATCGGCTCCGTCCTTGGACGCGAGCAGGACATCCCACATGTAACGACTCTTGTCGTCGACCGGGAGAATGAAGAAACGCTTGCCCCCCGTCGTCGCCGGTGATACGGGGCCACACAAGTCCACGTGGACAAGATCGAGAACCTCCGTAGCTCGGTAGTTGGCATATTGAGGGAATGGAGCCCGCCGCTACTTGCCGACGATACAAGCCTCGCACAGTTGGTCCACATGCCCAATCGAGGGAAGGCCACGCACCATGCCAGTCCTGGCCATCTTCTGCAGGGATCCGAAGTTTTGATGGCCCAGGCGTTCGTGCCACGTCCAGGCACTGTCGACGCGTGACGCCGACAGACAGATTGGCTGAGCGATCTGGAGCACGATCTTGTATAGCCGGTTCGGGGCTCTTGGCACCTTGTCGAGCAGCTTGTCGTTGCGGTCCCACAGAGACATGTAGCCACCGCGGATCGAGGAAGGACGGCCATTCTCATCTAGCTGGCCGAGGCTGACGATGCTGGTCTTCAGCTTGGAGATGAAGTACACATCCGTTAGCGCTCTGTGCTCGCTGCCTCGAATGGTGATCAGCACGGTTCCGTGTCCCCTGATCTCGACGACGGAGTGGTCGCCAAAGCGGACAGAGCCTGTGATGCCGGTGTCGAGCTCAGCGAAGACAGCGCGGTTGCCACTCATGTGGTTCGACGCCCCTATGTCTAGGTACCAGGGAGCGTCGACCTGCTCAGCTTCATCGCCAAGGAGCACACGAGCACACTCTTCATTCAGGAAGACACATCCGCCGACGTGACCAGGCTCCACGCTGTCAATGCATAGTTGTGCGATCAGCAGCGCAGACTACGCGTCGTCATCGTCGTTTCCTTCCTTGACCATGTGGGCTTCCTCTTTCTTTTTCTTGCGGCAGTCGTGGGCCCAGTGGCCCAGCTTCCCGCAGTACCGACACTCGTCATCACGAGCTGCGCCGCCGGTGCGCTTGCCCTTGTCGTGGCCGTCGTTGTCACGACCCTTGTTTCGGCCATACTTGCAAGAAGGGCTTCCTCCAGCGCCACCGGAGGAGCCTTCGCCCTTCATGCGGGCGCGCCACTTCTCTTCGGTGAGCAGCAGCTTGCCACCGCTGGGCTCGCCAGTGGCATCTTCCTCATCTTTGTCCTCCTCACAAACTTTGAGCCTGCCGGTGAGTTCCTCAATCGAAATTTTCTTTGTGTCGAGGAGGCTCTCGATCGACCGCGCCATCTGCTTGTACAACTTGGGGACGGAGCGGAGGAACTTGTGGATCACCATGGTGTCCTCGATCGGGTCGCCCAACACCTCCAGCTGATGCACGATCTCCTGGAGGCGCATGCTGAATTCGTCCACGGTCTCGCCCGCTCTGAACCGGATCGCCTCATACTCCTTGCGCAAGTTCTGCGCCTTGGAGACGCGCACCCGATCGGCCTCGATACGGATCATAGCGATCGCATCTTAGGCCTCTTTCGCCGTCTTCTTGACGGCAAACGAGGGAATCATCTCCGCCGATATCGATCGGAGAATCCCCTCCAGCGCAGCACGATCATCCCCATACTCGCCTTGCCCTATCACGATCACATCCCATAGGTGCCTAGCCTGCAGCATCACATGCATGAGGAGAGACCAAGAGTTGTAGTTGGAGCGGGTCAGCATCGGCCAGGCCGTGCCTGAGACCCCACCCGCCTCGTGCCCGGAGCGCGGCATGGTGATCGCCTGTTCCTTCGATGCCGATGGCGACGCGCCGAGGCCGGGACTGCTCGCGCCCGCATCCGACGACGCGTCGGCCTTCTTGGACGGATCCCCGGCATCCTTCGGCATGATTTAACGCGGCTCTGATACCACGTGTTGACTACTACCTGATCACTCGATCGAGCTCTCTCACACATGCGAGTTGGAGAAGACAGAAGAACTAAGATATGAACACACGAGGTTGGTTTTGTACGGTGTACTGCGTACCTTTTTCTGGGTCTTTCATTGCCTTTTATTCAATAAGTACAAAGCATGTCGTGCTGATCGCCACGCCCCTACAGAATCGCGCCATCCCACGATTCGAGCGTGCCCACGGTGATCCTACAAACCTGGAGCAGATCGTGCTAACCAACGACTCTGTGCAGCTACCATATCTGAACTGAAAAAACGTTCAGAGCTAAGATATGTTCCAAAGGCCAGTTCGACACTTATGAAAATACAGATAAAAACTAACACCTAGATTATTCCAACATTCATCCCCATCCTCCCCTTTCCTCTGACTCTCCTCCATACCTAAACCTAGCCACCGCCATGACTGGTTCCACCTTTTTCCTAGCGCCGTTCTTCTGATCTCCAGGTCGGCCTCGTCCAGGAGTTGCGCGAGGAGCCCCGGAGTGGTACGGTACTGGGAGCGAGGAGGCGCTTCGGTGGTCGCCCACGTCCCCGTGATCTGCCGCAACACCAGCCTCCACGACACCCGGTCCTCGCCGCCGCTCCCTCGGTGAGCATGACCTCTTTCCCATCCCTCTTAAGCTGTGTGTCACCGCTGTCGTCGCCTACTTCTTGCCGACCTCCGCCAGCAGCGCGTGCTCGCCGCAAGCAGCAGCAACGCACAACATCCTTGTTTTCTGCCGCCGTTTGCCGCAAGCGTGATTTGCCTCCAGTTCTCTCAAGTTTGAGATCTTTGCACCACTGCGTAGCCTGTTGTGTCTCTTTCCAGAAAGCCCATCCTTCCTCAAAACATCGATCTACACCTCTCAGGATCTTCTCTCAAAGATCAGCAAATGTCGCTGCAAAACTAAAGGAGTTCCACACTCAGGCGACACCTATTTCTGGCCTCTGTTCATCGCAGTTTTCCGAGCTCTGCAACCTTCCTCTGGGAAAACATTCTGAACCAAATCTGAAGGTCTTGATCCCCTCTCCGTTTTTAGTTTGTACGGTGTCGCAAAATATGCAACCGATTGATCCCCATCTTCTTCTTAAGTTCAACCCAGCTAGCTGTTTTCGCGAGCAGAGTTTTTCAGTTTCGTCAGAGTCGAACGATTGGTTTTTGTCTTTTTGCAGAAAATCCCCTGCAATTCTTCTAGAGCAACCCACGGTCCCTCAGCAGAACCCAAGCGTCAGCCCTCGAGTCAAACCGTCCAGGCAGTTTTTACAAAACCCAAACGCTAAAAAGTAACCGGTGGTCAGATTGTCTTCCGAAGCCATCGATTTGTGACCGTACGATCTTCATCGCGTCTCCTACAGTTTTCGGACATTTTTTTACCTGGGGCCCACCCGTGCGCGGCGTTGTCGGCGTGCCAGAGCCGTTGCTCACGCTCCTCTTCCTATCGCCTCATATCGTTTGCTCGCGGTCGTCTTCCTCGTTCCCATCTCCTCTTCCTCTCCCCTAAAATCGACGGAGGATCCGCAGGCGGAAGCACCATTTCCAGGTGCTGACCGCCGGAGAGGAGGACGCGCTTTGACTATTGTCTCGATTGCGTCGTCGGAGAGTTCCCGTCACGCGAGGAGCGGGAGATCGGTGGTGGTGGGTGAGGTGGAGATTGGTGGAGATTCCGCCGGCGGCCAGTAGATCGGTGGTGCTGACCGGTTGAGAGGGTGACGTGCGAGACGAGGGCGTCCAGTGCGTCGTCGGAGAACTACCCGGCGCGAGAAGCAGGAGATCTTCGTCTGTTTGGCGAGGTGGCGGAGGAGATTCCCGACGTATATCGGGCTAGCAAACGTGGTGGTGCTCGGGGAGGACGAGGAGCGCGAAAGGGCGTCAAGTTCGGCGACGGAGATTGCTCCGACGACGGATTTCTTCTCGATTCAACCCCGCGGAGCTCTCGTGTTTGGTGAGTTCCTACAAAATCCATCGAATCCTAGTATATCTAGGCTTCTACTGGTGTTTTTTGCTGCGGATCTACATCTTAGGAACTAGGAAATATGAAATCCCTATCTCGATTTGGCATGTGCATCTTAGGAGGGATTTTTGTAGTTGCTTACTGTGAAATATGCTGTTGATTTACTGGTCAAATCTGTCCATGTGCATGTCACTGTAACACAGTGAATTCATGTGTTTGTGTGCTGATTAGTTTTCCCATGTGCATGTCACTGTAATACTATTGATTTGCTAGTGAAATCTGTTCATGTGCATGTCCTGATGTCACTTAGTTTGTGTGCTTGATGTTACTTAGTCCCTACTTAGTTTGTGACATGATTATGTAAAAAAATTATCTAAGTTGTTTTACTGTGGTCATTAAGTTCAGTAGCTTTTATAGTTAGTTGTGTTTCATAGGTGTTTTCATTTGGTCTGTCATTAAGTTGGTTTACATAGCTGTTTTTCTTGCGTAAATGTAACTAAATGTTATCCTAAATGCAACTAAGCAAACATGCACAAGCAACTTGGTTATTATTGTTAGAAATTTTATTCATGTTCTTATTAAGCAGAGTGAGAAACTAATTGCGTAAGCTCAGTCAACTTAGGTATAGTTAGGAGAAACTTTTTGCTGCAGCAAACACAACTTATGAATGGGATGTTGCTTTAGGACTAACTTTATATAGCTATCTAAGTTTATGGCTATATAAGTTTATATAGCTATCTAATTGCCCCCACGATCTTAACTCCCTTTTTTAATATCATTATCAGTAAAAAAGGAGGAGGGATGACTAATCATTTCCCGCGGCTGCAACTACCAATTGTATAAGTAGATGGACGTGCATCAACTGGAGCACAACAACGCGGGGGTATAGTTATTCCATGTTATTTTATTAGCTTGTCTCATTTTTTTGTTTTTGTAGCACTGAGAACTTGTGTTTTTCATTTTCCGCAGAGAGCAGGCATGGTTACTAACACTGGAAAATGCTGGTAGAAGGACTGCCCCGAATGTTACACCCAATTCAAATATAGTTGCTCCTGGGCCTTCTATAGTTCCAGCACATGCAAGGAAGAAGACGCAATCAGTAGTTCCTCCCAGAGATTCTATAGTTGTTGCCGGTCCTTGTGTAGCTCCAGCTTGTCCAAGGCGAAAGATCCAGGCGGTTAGTGCATTTAAATGTTTGTTTATTGATTTTATTTTTTGTCAATTTTCTCATTTTATTTGACAACTTTTGCATGTTCTCTTTTGCAGATTGGCAGGAATAGAGCTTCTCCTGCTAGATTATTCAAACTGAACAAGCTTTTAAGTAAAGAACAGAGGGATCTCATCACAGAATATGGGTGGGGAGGCATGTTAAAGGTTAAAGCATCTGAAATGCCTGCGGATTTAAGCATGTGGTTGCTGTCCTGTTATGACCCAATAAGGAGTGATCTCGCAATTCCAGGGAGGCGGATAATACCAGTAGATACTAATATCTTCCATAAGGTTTTCGGGCTCGCAAATGAAGGCTTGCCGGTAGTATATGAGATGGAAACTGATCCAATTTTATTCATAAATTCAACCTATAACATTGAGGGTGGGTCAGCACCAGAGTGGAAGGCATGGTGCAATATGATCAAGGGCATGAATGGGGTAGCTGACCTAAAGTTCCTAAGGGCATATTTTGCTGCCGCCATAAGCTGCTTCATTTGCCCCACAACTAAATGCAGTATCAGTCCTAGGTGTTATCCGAGCATTGTTGACCTCAGTGTGACTCGGAGAACAAATTTCTGTCAATTTGCCATTGACCAAATAAACACAGAAGTCAAGAAGATGGGTGTTTCGAAGAAATCGGTGTGATGTTGCCTACAACACCTTGTGATACGTTGTTACTTTTTCTTATTTTTTACTAGTTAAATTTTTAGGACAAACCAAATTTTTGTTTGTTCGCCTATCAACATCACTATGTTTTTCAATCTTTGCTTTTTTGTTTTTTGTGTCCGTGTAGATCCTGTACCTTGATTCTCTAGATGTCGACGAGCCTGTGCCATCAACAGAAGATTGCCCCATTCGCGCTAAAGTATGGGATGACAAACTTATATAAGCAGTTGTACATAAGGATACAAAGTCAAAAGGGGAGTTTGGGAAGCTGAGGATAATTATTACTACTTTTAATTCTATGCGACAACTATGGCCACATGGCACAATTAATTTACACTTCTTTTTTTACATTTCAAAGATGGTGTCGGGTTGACAATCAGGGACAGTCTATTTGTTGGGATGACTAGGACTGAAGAATTTGTTTCATCAAAACTTCAAGAAACTTTCCATATGAGGTATGACATTTTTTATCCGCTTCGCACTCCCTGTAATTTTTCCTTCCAATTTGAGTTTTGTCCCCTACCTCTTAGACCATTGGATTTTGCTTTATAAAGATCAGTATGTTGCGTATATCTTTTTCGTTGCGTTTCTGCATATCCACTGATGTAGTTTATCTATTATGTATTATATCCTTCTAAGTTATTTTACCTACATAGTTAAGTTGTTCACATGTTGTACCCTAAGTTGCATACAGAAAACTATTAAGTTGTATGGTAATTTACAGATAGTTAGTTGCACATCAAAATTGGGTCCATTATTCATCCAGTTGTTTATGTTGTATACCTAAGTTACATCATAACCCATATATAGTTGTATGATGATTTTAGTATAGTTGTTTTCCCTAAAGTCAATGCAGCTAGTTTGGGATATGTGAATCCTGTGAGTTGCATTTTGTCATCCCCTCAGTTGTACAGTGATTACTATTAAGTTGTTTTATTCATCATAGTGAAATTGCTTTTAGCATCTAGGTAAGTCGATCACATGTAAAACTAAGTTGTGACTGTTTTAAAAATCTGCTTTTCTGAATTAAAAACCAGTTGTTTTATTACCACACAAAATGTTAAGTTGATTTTTGTTCAACTAACTTAGTCAACTTCAATGTTTCGGAAAATGTATTCACACAGAACTACTTCTTAGTTGTTTCTGATTTAATATGTATATCTTTTAGTTGCTTTTTTATCTCACTGTTTTTTACTAAGTTGATGTGTTGTTTTCGTGTAGAAGAAAAGGAAGCTTGCGGTAATGATTGGGGAGTTGTGCACTGACATTTCAAACTGGGTGGGGACATTTGTAGAACAATTAGGTGAACTAGAAGAGGAAGACAGCAGGAAGAGATTTACCGATGTCAAAAAAGAAAGAGACAAAGAAAGGGGCCAGCTGATGAGAACGATGACAGTGATAACGAGTACAACGCAGATGAATATGGAGATGAAGATGGAGATGATGGCAGTGACAATGAAGATGAGGACAATGAAGAAGAATACATGGATGAAGGAGATGCAAACACAGCTAGAGAACCTCCTAATGCTCGGGATAGGGATGAAAAACGCGCTGTTGACATGGAAAAGATGCCAAGGAGATCACCAAGGTTCGTGAAAAGAAGCAACACATCAGCTAGTGATTCCATGGAAAGGAGGATGTGTAACAATGATAGTGAACATGGGTTTGAGGGCCCAAGAGAGAGCCATCATGACGCAGATAACCTCACAGCGCAAGGTTTGATGCAGTCTTCTAAGCAAACAGAGGCCCCGTAGCCTGAGTTGAGCCTGTTCTCCGAGCTCAGACAGTTTGGATCAGCTGAATCTAGTACTATCAGCATGTCAAACAACCAGCCACCAGTAGTGTTCGATATGTCAGCAAAGATCTACCAAAATGCCATTTTCATGCCTGAAATATGGAGGGCCCAACACTCTTCTCCTACAACAACACCAACAATTGGTATTTTCCACGCAGATCCAGTTGTACAGAATATGCAAGCAGAGTGCATTGCGCTTGATAACTTAGCAATCAGAGGTGATAAACAAGTAAACAGGAACATGAAACAGAAAGCAGTTGTGCATCGAGGAAGACCAGTTGGCGGGAGCACGGACATGAATTCTGAAACTGCACATCCTGAACCATCAGCAGAATGTTTCATCTCAAAAGCAACTGCTACAACTGAAAGTGTGCATTCAGTTGCAAAAGGTGCAGCAACTATGTATAGGGCAGTTTCAACAAACCAGAAAAGATATGCAACTAGTACCCGAGGAACATCAACTGAATCTATTGGTGCAGCAACTAACAACCAGCATTAGGCTACAAATGAGTGTGGTACTCAAGCTATACCGGTGACAATCTAAGACATGCAGCCCAAGGTGGTGTCATCTGTCCCAACAAGGAAAACTTGCCTGCCACCACAGCCTAATTCAGCACCACCCGTGGCAACTACAATAAGGACTGATATATGGCAGCAAGCTTGTGAACCGCCATCTTTTGATCTTGGTTTTGATAGAAGTCAAGAGGAAAATGATGAGCGAGTTGTTAATTTAGTTGTTTCGCCACCAAAAGGAGGGATTACACCAGTGAACCTGAACAAAACAAGGTTTGATGAGTATGATGATGATTGGAACACGGAGATGGAAAAGGAGGCCATTGAAATCTGCAAAATGGTGGAAAGGCAAAAGGGTTTGAAGGAAGAAGCTCCAACAGTTGCGGTGGAGCAACAACTTGATGTACACACACCATCAATAGTTGCCAATAAATTTGCGTCGTGCACAGATGGTTCTGCTAGCAACTTAGCAACATCTGCTGCCAAAAAAAAGGATCATCAGACTGCCTGCATGCCTAAAATCACCTTACATAGATTATTCAAAAAAGAACACATATGCTTGTCCAGCTGATGTGAAAGAAGTCTACTCTCTTGTCACAACTCATGCAAAAAGAAATGGAAGGGGTCAATATAGATACACAAGTCCAATAATTGTCCACTTCGAGAAGTACTTTGTCTCTTTACAAGAGCTTGCAAACTCTATGATGTCGTGTGGTGAGTTGAAGAACATCGTTGTTGAACTTGGATTGGAAGCAATCAAACATTCAATGGACAGCTCAGAGAAGAAGGTGGTGATGCCTTTGAGGATGGGGGTAAGCAACTCAAGATTTTTTTATTTTTTCTGTGGACGTCAATCAATTTTTTTCACATGTGCATTAAATTTATTTTTATTCTATCATAGGGACTACTTCTACATGGGCAGTTGGAAGACAAGGAGCTTAAGAAACACTTCTCAAAGAAGGATGCACAACTAGACAAGAAAAACTTTGTAAGTTGTTTTTTCTGTGGTCCCGAAGTTCACTTCCACATATAGTTAGTTGTATACATAGGTGTCTACGATTTTGTGTTTTTTCTTCTGATTATCCTGTAGAATTTTTGTAGCTAGTCCAATTAAGTTGGCTTTACCGTGATGCTAAGTTGTTTCGGATTCCGGCCAAGTTGAATTCACTGTGTCATTTCTAGCTTTCCTTTTTATCAGCATATTAGTTGCTAAGTTGTTTTATTTTGCACAACCGCTAACTTTACTCCTGAGTTCACTAGTCAGCTTAATTAAGTTTACTTTTGAGCACCTACTAAGTTGTTTTGCAAATCCAACTAAGTATAATTAAGTAGTTTTTTGCTAATAGTCAAGTTCTTTTCTGAACCCAATTAAGGTTGATTCCCGTGTCATGTTCAGGTTTCTTCTTCTTCCTTTTTCTTCTGTTCAGCCTGTACAAGTTGGCTAGCTAAACCAAATAAGTTGGCTTCTGCTGTCATGCTAAGTTGTTCTCGCCACTATGTCTAAGTTGCTTACCCATGCATCTTAATTGCCTTTTCTTTTTTTTTGTCTACGTATCATGTTGTTATCTCCTTTTTTCCTTTTCTGTCCTTTTTATTAATTTGATATACTGATATTTACAAGCATCCATATACATTATATGAAATATGTTCAAGTTTCTTGCACACTTTTTAACTTTACTGTTTATTTGAATTTTCAAATGTCAATTTGTCTCATCAGTTTTACACACAAACAGGTCATGATTACAGTGTTGGAGAATTTAAGTGATGATCCAAAAATCTAAGTGAACCGCTACTGGGTGTTTGTTGCCAATATAAAATGTAGAAGATTCGAAGTTCTTGATTCAATGAGGACAGTGGTAGACAAGAAACTCCTCCAAAATGCTGAGAAAATTAGAGCATCTTTCATAAATTTATAAAAGGAACACTACCCAACCTCGCGCATCAAGGTTGACAAGTTTGAGAATCAGATGGGTGACATTTTTGCCCCAAAACAGACAACCAAGTAAGAAACATCTTAGCTCGATCATAAGTTGGTTCCCATATTATGTACTAACTAGCAACTTTTATTAGTGTTTGCAAGAAATTTACATGGATGGCATAGTTTTCGAAGTTCTTATATAATTTGTATATGTATTATTTGCTAAGTTGTAGACCTGAACCTACTAGGTTGCACTGTCCATCTGTAAGTTACCTACTAGGTGTATTCCTCTAACACAGAATGCAAGGAGCTAGCTTAATGCATCTCAACAACTTTAACCTGCATTAAATACAACTTAAGTGGATTATGAGTACAACAAGTGACAAAGATACATCCATTTTTTTCAACTAGGTTTGTAGGTCTCACAAGCAAAGTTGTATGCTAGATATGATAAGTTGGATTTACCAGGAGTATAATGTTTATACTTTTTACATCTAAGTTGCCTACCACTAGTACTAAGACAACTAGCATCAACTTATCATATAAATGCTGGTTACATATGAAGGACTTGTTTTGCATCAACTATGCTTTGTTGCTTTTTCACCCTGAACCCTGAGAAATAACATTTTCTTTTTTTGCAGCAAAGACTGTGGTGTTTTTGCTCTCATGAATGCAAAAAATTGGACAGGCAGACGATTGCCATTTTATGGTCCTGAACATGTTGAAAATATAAGAAAGCTTATGACTCATCGATGGGTTACTTCTTCTCAAAATACCATCAAGTGGAAGGAAGTTATGAAGAAGAAATAATGTACAGTTTTCCATCAAACTCTTTCCTTTTTTCCTGAATTTTTTCACACTACTATAACATGAATAGATTGTAGTTTATTGATACAACATTGTTTGCAAAACACAAATAGAAAAAAATACATTTAGTTATTGTCCAAGATGAAATGGGGTAGACTACAAGGATTTCACAACTTCTTGCCCAATGAGCCTGAACCTAATGCCACTGTACAAGTAGCAGAATTGTGTCCAGGCTGATTACACAAAGTACACGCAATAACTCTCTTAGGTTGCAACTAAATTCCAGAAGGAAATCGACCTTTCTTCCGACCTTTTGTAGTCAATCTGGGAGGGTCAAGGATGACCATTGCTTCTTCTTCAGGCTCAACCATATGACCTTGGTCAATTGGTGCCATAGTAGACGAGGGAGGAGGCATATAAGAAGGTTCTGCTTTGAACCAACCAGTAGTTCTGGTAGATGTTGGAGGTGTTGGTGCTGCTGCAGTAGGACCTGAATTTGTTGTTTTGCATTTTTTAGTAACTGTTGTAGCATTTCCAAAGTTAGTTGCTGTAGCCACAGGGGTTTTTGTGGTAGGTCCTGAATTTGCTCTGCGTTTTGCCGTAGGAGCTGAAGTAGACTTAGAATTCTTTGATGCACTGGTTGTGTTCCTCTTCTTCACTTTGTCTAGCTGCGCAAACTCAGTTATCATCTCCCTGATGTGTCGACGAGCAATAGCTTCATGCTGTTCCGACTTGCTACCAATCTTAGCAACATTTACAAATTTGGTAGACAAGTTGGCAAATCGCAGTTGCATCCGTGACTCCTCTGGCATCACATCATCTCTTGCTGGGATAACTGGTTGAACCACGGGTTCCAAAGCTTGTTGTGTCCACATGCGCAATATGTACCGCTCTGGTATTGAGTCAACACCAACATGTGTGAACACTTTCAGCACATGACAACACAGCAAACCATCCCTCTCATATTTGCAGCAATCACAGTTGTAGTTGTCATTTCCTCCATTAGCATTAACCATGTAGATTCTTCCACCATAGGGATAGCAGGTCTGATTATTAGGAACTAACAAGTACATGTTAATTCCTACAAGTTGCACATTGTATCGGCCTATCAACTCAAACTCAAGCCTGAAACGGTGGTAAATGTCCCTGGTGTAAATAGATAAAGCATGCTTCTCAATTGGGAACCGGGACCAAGGTTCCACTTCAAGCACTTTTGTTCTGAAATCAGCGTGGCTTTCCCTACCCAACATCTTTTCCTGAATTTTCTCATATTGTTTCACAAAATGCTTGATTGAATTGTGAGGGTTGATATAACGTTTCAATACAGAGTTGAATCCTTCAGTTCTCTGAGTTGATTGCATGAACGGGAAGAAGCGGTGCCTGAAGTAGCAAGGAACCCATGTGTGTGCCCACTTCTTTAACCATGCAAATGTTTCATGTGCTGCCAACCCCCACTTTAAGACCAACTCTGCCCATTTAGCTTCAAACTCCTCCACTGTCTGTAGCATCCCAATTGTCTAACAATTGCAATGCTACTAGCCTAGTCTATACAAATGCTACTTCCTATATATAATTGTTGCATCATAATTATATCATGCTCATGTCATCATGCCACCTTGCATTTGAGCATCATATAAAACCCTTTTTGTTTTGGTTCTTCTCTCATATGCATTGTAAATTGTATTTGCCTCTTGATATTGTATTTGGTTTTAGATATATTGTTTAAATGCCCAAGTTGAGTTGGGGGCATATCTTTTATTCTACTCCACCACCCTTTCTTTTCACCACTTTATAAGTCCACCACCCTAATTACCCATGAGCTTGAATTTCTTTTTCTTTTGATTTATATTCTAGCTCATGTGGGTGGGGTGGATCTAATTCTATAATTTCTTTTGCTTGGGCTATATTCCACCTTTTGGGAATGCATAAGAATAATGCCATATCATCATTATTGTTTTCACAAGGATGATACATGGCATTTATTATTTTGCATGGGCCATGCAACCATCACCATCTTTTGTCCTCCTTTGGTTTTATTTGTTTTTGGAGTGGATCATCTTCTCATCTCTCTCTTTCTCTCTCTCTTTTCTACCTTGCTTTGTTCCTTGCCTTGTGCCATCAACCCTCATCCATCTCTCTTGTGTAGTGCCATGCAAGACCATCCCCATGCCCATCTTTTCTCTCTCTTGATCATGCATACCAAAGCTCTCTCTCTCTCTCTTTTCTTCCTCTAACCCTAAACCCTCTCCCCTATTCCCTCTCTTTAAACCCTACCCCTCCCTAAGTTAAACCTTACCACCACCTTGTGCTCATCTACAAAACCACCTCTCCACTCCATTTCACCTCTTGGCTTGATCTTGCGTATAACCATGTTAAAAATCCCTTAATACTTGTTTCTCTCCCTCTCTGCAAACCCTAACCCCTTTTTCTAACCTCTCTCTCTAACCCTAGCTCTAGTCTAAACTCTACCCTTACCTAGCACTCACCTCACCACCTCCTCTCCCCATGCCGAGCACCTAGCTCCCTCCCTCTCCCCCTAGCCCCACCTGGCCACCCTCTCTCCCTAGCCCACACCCAGCCACCCCTCTCTCTAACCCATCTAACCTAACCCGAGGCCACCATCTAACCCTAACCCTAGCTAAACCTAACCCGAGCTAGCCCCTCCCCTCTCTCTTTTCTCTCCACCGCCGTGCCAGCCCCACCCAGCTGCTCCTCTCGCCGTCCCTACCTGGCCCACCTGCAGCCCCTCTCCATGCCTACCTACCCCAGCCCGAGCCACCACGTGAGGGAGGAGCAAAAAAGGTGGCACCGAGGCCACCTTTATCTACCCCGTGCCCACGGCTGCCTCGCCTCTCTCCCTCTCTTTTCCTCCTTCCCCACAACTCCTCTGCCTTCCCAGATCCACCCCAAGCTCTGCCGCGCCTCCCCTTTCTTCCTCACCGACGCCAGCTCCCGCCGCTAGACGCCACCGTCTACCTCTGTCCCTCTTCGTTCCAGCCGGCGTACACGTTGTGGATGTGGCCTGGGGGACCGAGAAGACCGCCCTGCATCGTCCAGTACCCGCCAGCGAGGAGGAGAAGCACCAGGCCACCAGAACCATCGTCGCTCCGCCGCAAACCCTAGATCCGGGTGCGTCAGCTCCGTCGATGGTCTGCTGCTCCCCGACCCGATCCAAGCCCTCCAGCGAACCCTCGGTGAGCTATCCAACCTCCCAGACATCATCGTCGTTGCAGTCGTGCCCTGGTCGCGTCGGACGTTCCATCGAACACTCTATGCGCGCCGGTGTCCGCGCTCGTTTTCCAGACCGTGGCGTTGCCTAGGTAGATCTAGCCGCCCAGCTACTTCCTGTCAGTAACCCCCACACCTACCGCAGCGGCTCCGCCCACCGCGCGCGTGTCCCGCGTCGTGGGTTCGATCCTCGCGCCCTGCGCTCTGTCGCCGCGCGCTGTTTTCCGTCTGATGTCCGTTCGACAGGGAAGATCCACAGTGGCCGTGGCAGTTTAGCAAAAACCCCCCACCTTTTTGATCTCGTCAACCCGCGCTCCCCTCCGACCCCACCTGTCATCCACTGTGGTTGTTTTGCAAGGAAGCACCCGCTAAGTCCGAGCCTCAACCCGCCGTCCCCGTCCGCGCCACGTGTCCACCGCTCTCTCGCCCACTGGCGCGTGGGCCCATCCGCAGCACGGACCCGCTTGTCAGCGGCTGGGGCTGGTTAAGCCCGCGGTGTAAAACGTTTTTCCGTCGCGCTACTTCGCCCAATCAGCATGGGTCCACATATCTGCGGCTGTGGCTAAGTTCAGCTGGGTACAAAAGGGCTGCCTGTTTTTCTGTTTTAATAAAATGATTCTGTAAATGTTTAAATATAAATTCAAATCTATTTTAAATAACTTTTAAATTATAAATCCAAATATTACAAATGATATATGTTTTGGAATCAGAAAAATGTGAGGATTTCAAATATGCCCTTCAAAATATACTTTGAACATTTAAAATTTCGAGTTGATTAAAATTACAATAAAATGCCCTTTGCCTTAATTAATTAATAACTTTTGTTTAATAACTCCGAATTTGACAAATGATATGTCTAAATCGATCAGCGCGACGAGACCTTTCTGTTTATGCATTCCTTGTTCTGAATTGCAGCATGCATCATATAAATATAAAGTGTAGAGCAACTTATTAGAGGTTAAAATGTGACCAAAACTCAATAAAATCCCTTATTCTTGTATTCCCCACCTCACCCATGCCTTGCTACTTTATTGCCATGCAAATTGTGCATCATTCATCATGGCATGATTGTTTGCTTGTCGCATTTTAATTCATATGCTTGTGCACTTTATTTATGTTGGCCCTTGTTTGTTTGGTTCTTCTTCGAATAGACGCTGAGCAGGGGATATATCAAGAAACCCAGGAGCACTACCCAGATCCTTCTCTCGCTTCAACTGAGCTGCCAGGCAAGCACTACCACATGCTTGCATACATATAGTACCTATTGCATCTATCTTATTCTTGCATCATTGAGTCGCGATTGCATTAAACTGAATCCCAGTACTGCATAGCCTTTACATTTAAACTCCACCGAAGCTTGTTCCTCCATCCCATAAGCCATTACTACAGGAGTTGTTTGAGCCATGCGGGTCGTAGAACAACATGTGTAGGGTATGTGAGTGTCTGATGGACAACTTAACCTGAGTAGTAATGGGATAACTAATGAAAGTGGCACCGGTGAGCAATATCTGCTATTTGGTTTTTCATGCTCACTTGTGTCCCGTAGGACCCCGAGTACTTGATTCCTGTTCCTTGAATATTCGCGCTATCCACATCCGGGAGGCTTATGGACCCCCCTGAGCCAGAGCTTGATTCATTCTTATTTCTTGGGGCCACAAAGTAGTTTGGGGCTTTATTACTATCCTGTACTTATGCCATGCCTTACTGCTTTATTTAAGATTGTGCGAGGAGCACCTGTACTGTTTAGGTAAGCGGAGTGTTTTCGCGGTATCGACAAGCCCAATCACACTTTTGGGTTCCCAGTCGTTTACAGCCATTGACGCAAACCTTGAGTCCGTCTCGGAGCCGGCCAACTTCGTTGCGGGTAGCTTAATGGAGTGGCCCCCTGAAACATTTCTGAATCCTGTGATTGCTTTGTCGTGAATGCCTCGTTGGGTTTTGATTTGGTTTTTCCGAGGTTGATCGAGTGTGTGTTGCTATTTGTGCACCCCTGCAGGGTAAAACTTTCTGAAAGCCGTGTCCGTGGTTATGGATGACTTGGAGCACAGTTTCTCGATCATAGACAAGTATAACTAAAGTACCGCTTCGAATTTGACTAAGTAACTGACTAGTAAATAGTGCAACACTCAAGGAATGAATAATAAAACTGCCCACGGATGGGGGGGTTGTTCGTCCGCTTCCTCGTTGGTAAGCGAGGAGGAGGATGGATCTGATGATATTACTGTTATAACTGTTGTTTTTAATTCATGGACATCCGTCTATCTTTGGTTAGGCGGATGGTTAGCGAGTATCTATAGAATTGTTAGGTATTATCTTTTGCTGCAATTGCGTCACCCCAGGTTGTGTCCCCTTTAGAGGCATAAAGACTTGCTGAGTACCCCTAGGGTCTCACACGATAAATTGTTTGATTCAGTTGAACAGGTAAACTCGCAAGATGGATACTTGGTGGAGGAGACAGACGATGTTGGCAACGATCACTCGGTGTAGAGATTCCGGGAACGGGGATCCGTGAGATCTGTGGGCGGGATGTGTTTATTTATGGGGCATCTTATGCCGATTTGCTTCTTATCCGTACTCGGATCTTGTTTTCCGCTTCCGCCTGATACTCTGATGTTTGATGTATGAGGAGATATCCTAAACTATTATATCTATCTAGGATATTTGGATCTTGCCGTATGGCGTTGCAATATTTCTATTTCTTTTAGATGGAATGGCTCTGAGGACTGTTGTATGGTGGATTGCATACATACTCATTTGTGTATGTAGTTGATCCCTTCGCCTGCCGATTACGCCGCTCGTTCTTGTCCCGATGTTTGGAAATGGTTAGGACGGCGGAAAGGTCTACCTGTGAGTGGCATTTGGCCCCACCGTACTATTTTAACCATTTCCGCTCATCCAGGCTTGTAACTAAGAGCGTAATTCACCGAGGTAGTTACAATTGGTATCAGAGCCATCCCGCCCTTCTGGGTCTCAACCAAATGGTCGTTGTCAGTCTAGCAAGTATTTTTGGTAGCTATGTATACTAGGGAAAAACAAAACGCGAGAGTAGGACTGCTTCCATGTTTTCTTCTTACCCACCTACCCACCCTTTTCTGGTAAGGAAGTGTAACGTTTTCAATCCTCTTCTTAAAATTCAAACTAGGATTCACGTGTTCTGGGTTTCCGTAGTACCATAGAAAGTGTGTGTGTGTGTGTGTAATTCCTTGTCTATCTGTTGCATCCAATTTGTTATCACAATCTGCCTTTGGTTATCAACTGTTGGTACATTCCATACTGATAGGCTTTTGAAAACCGGCGCGATCTATCCGACTCCTTGTTAACCGGTGCCATCTTCTTAAGGGTGTTCTTCCTTCCAGCATGTTTTCACAGAATGTGGAGTTTCTAATCTCTACCTGATAAGTGATTTTGCGCATCTATTGGTATTTTAATGCCGAAAAATGCGGAAAATTTTTCTTTGATACATCTGTGCTTCCACACTCCTTTTCAGTCGTGTGGGAAACATTATCTATCCCCCTTTTATCAGCATGTCCATGCTAACTCATTCTTTTGTCACCGACGCTTAATCCTAGAGTTTCATTTCATCTCCAATTCTCTTGGGCTAATTACATAACATGTGTAGATCCGATGCTGGTGATTGTAATTTGGCTCTCGGCATAGCTATAGGACACTTATCATGAGTGGAATATGGAAAATGCTATCAACACTATCCTCCAAATGGTGACGGTTATCTCCTGTGATTTTGAGTACACCGTGATCATATCTATGCATATTCAAGCATCTTTGGCAATCCGGAGTTTCTCAAAGCACTACGGCGGTCTATCATCTGTTCATCAAGCTGCACATCTTTTTGAACTCCATATCTGCAAATTCTCTTTGGGACGAGGGAATTGCATCTTTTCGTCTCTGATAGCTTTGCTTAAGGTATGATCTATCATCTTTTCTTTATCCAAGATCTCTTTATCTTTTAACCGGTGATCCGATCGACAATGTGAACCAGGTGGCATTTCCTGTTCTTTTCCGAAGGACCAGATAATCTATTCTTCCAGTGCATCTTCTTCAACACGAACCCGTGCTCTTAATATTGATCTTTCTAAGAGCGTTGAGCTCAGAAAGTGTTTCGAGCATTTGGTCGTTTCTTCCGCCTCTTGAACTTGATATTCTGGGAATATCTTGTTAATCCATGGTGGTATATGTTGATAATATGCTTGCCTATTCGATATCGATGGAAGGACATGGAAGATCATCTGTGTCCCTTTCTCTCAAGCTTCGTGAGCACTGCCTGTGTGCAAAGTCTCAAAGTGAGAACTCTGACTTTTTGAAGTCACCTATCTCGGCCACGTCCTTCTGCTAAATACATTACTTCAACTCTGGAATCACCAAGTCCATTGTTAATTCCATCCTCCATCTTCAACCAATCTGGAGTTATTCCTTGTTGGCAAGTTATCATCGTCGTTCCGCTAAAGATTTTCCTCAAGACCGCTAAATCTCTCTCAATCATTTCAAGAAGAACATGTAGTTCTTTCACCTCAGTCTCGTCAAGTAATCTCTTGGAACCCTCTCGCTCTATCGTCTATGCTCAATCCACCGAAGGCCATGAAGACCTTCCAGATCTTGTTTTCCTTCTGTTCCAGTTGGTGCTATCTTTTCTGTAGCTGTTGAATCTTGCAGTTGTCTCCGTGATCTTCCTTCATATCTTTCCGGTGGCTTGGTACTTCCGACATGACGACAACATCATCATCTTTATCTATATATGAATCCGGTGAATCGTTTGCATCTATCTTTGTTTTCTTACGAAGTTCCATGAGTTTTTGTCAATACCTTCAGTCTGTTTCGGTAGTTGGGTTGCATGGTTTTCTCATTCATGTGCGGAGTAATGCTTTGAGTGCGGGATGGAGTAGCTACCATACCACTACTCTTATCATTCGCTCTTGTACATTGAATTGGTGAATTAATGTGATTTCACTCATTCCACGGAAGTTAGAAGTGGCCTTTATCCCTTGATACTTTACTTCCGTCTTTGTTTTTCCGGAGTGCTCTCTCGAAGAAAGTCATCAATAATCTCTTGTTGGTGATCTGTCTATTCTAGATGGAGCAAAATCTTCAATTATCTGGTGGAAACAAGCGCAAACTCTTTTCTGTCCTCGTCATTCTACCGATGCTCGACATCCACAATCAAGATGAAAGGAAACTATCTCTCTTTGTTTCATCAATTCTTTTTCTATGGTAAAGCCAATTATGGTTGATGCAATCAGCCGCAAATCTATTGCGTTAGCCTCAAGGCTAAAGAAAGCAATAAGTATCTCTACAATAAACTCCAGATCCTCCATATTCTTTGCTTCTCGGGATTCCACCATGATCTGGCTTCACATCCGTCTCTGGAAGTTATATCCGCGCACCTCAATTGCGTGATCCTTTGGGTCTTACCGGCGCAAGAAGAATATAATCCGACGATGTCTAACTAAATCTTTCTGTTGATATCAAGGGACTCTATTGTTTGAAGGCAATATTGTTTCCGTACTTCATTCTCAAATCCGAGAGAAGATACGATGCTATTGTCATAGTGGTTCAAAACCTCTCCAATCTAACTCTTTTTATTATGGCGAGATAAAGATTCATCCTCTCTCGTATCAGTAAATCTTTAATCTTAATGGTGTGTCTTTCTTTATCCATGATACATCATCTTGTCTTTTTCTTTCCCAAGTGGTTATATTGTTTTATCATGTTTCTTGAGAAAACCGGAGCTATGTCCATCCTATCCTTCTTGTCTCACGGCAATCCTTCAACTCTTCTAACCGTTGTTTCTCAAGCAAAACACAAGACTCACAACAAGTCTAGCAAGTTTTGCTAGGTGTAGTGATCGCACCATTCCGTTGTTTATCAACTTGGGAACGTGAGGGTCACCTTCGTTCCGAACACCCGCCTCTCCTTGTGTTGTTTTCTTTTCCTAGGAATCTCGGGGCGAGATTCTTGTTTAGTGGGGGAGAGTTGTAGCATCCCAATTGTCTAACAATTGCAATGCTACTAGCCTAGTCTATACAAATGCTACTTCCTATATATAATTGTTGCATCATAATTATATCATGCTCATGTCATCATGCCACCTTGCATTTGTGCATCATATAAAACCCTTTTTGTTTTCGTTCTTCTCTCATATGCATTGTAAATTGTATTTGCCTCTTGATATTGTAATTGGTTTTAGATATATTGTTTAAATGCCCAAGTTGAGTTGGGCGCATATCTTTTATTCTACTCCACCACCCTTTCTTTTCACCACTTTATAAGTCCACCACCCTAATTACCCATGAGCTTGAATTTCTTTTTCTTTTGATTTATATTCTAGCTCATGTGGGTGGGGTGGATCTAATTCTATAATTTCTTTTGCTTGGGCTATATTACACCTTTTGGGAATGCATAAGAATAATGCCATATCATCATTATTGTTTTCACAAGGATGATACATGGCATTTATTATTTTGCATGGGCCATGCAACCATCACCATCTTTTGTCCTCCTTTGGTTTTATTTGTTTTTGGAGTGGATCATCTTCTCATCTCTCTCTTTCTCTCAATCTTTTCTACCTTGCTTTGTTCCTTGCCTTGTGCCATCAAACCTCATCCATCTCTCTTGTGTAGTGCCATGCAAGACCTTCCCCATGCCCATCTTTTCTCTCTCTTGATCATGCATACCAAAGCTCTCTCTCTCTCTCTCTTTTCTTCCTCTAACCCTAAACCCTCTCCCCTATTCTCTCTCTTTAAACCCTACCCCATGATCTACCCCTCCCTAAGTTAAACCTTACCACCACCTTGTGCTCATCTACAAAACCACCTCTCCACTCCTTTTCACCTCTTGGCTTGATCTTGCGTATAACCATGTTAAAAATCCCTTAATACTTGTTTCTCTCCCTCTCTGCAAACCCTAACCCCTTTTTCTAACCTCTCTCTCTAACCCTAGCTCTAGTCTAAACTCTACCCTTACCTAGCACTCACCTCACCACCTCCTCTCCCCATGCCGAGCACCTAGCTCCCTCCCTCTCCCCCTGGCCCCACCTGGCCACCCTCTCTCCCTAGCCCACACCCAGCCATCCCTCTCTCTAACCCATCTAACCTAACCCGAGGCCACCATCTAACCCTAACCCTAGCTAAACATAACCCGAGCTAGCCCCTCCCCTCTCTCTTTTCTCTCCACCGCCGTGCCAGCCCCACCTAGCTGCTCCTCTTGCCGTCCCCACCTGGCCCACCTGCAGCCCCTCTCCATGCCTACCTACCCCAGCCCGAGCCACCACGTGAGGGAGGAGCAAAAAAGGTGGCACCGAGGCCACCTTTATCTACCTCGTGCCCACGGATGCCTCGCCTCTCTCCCTCTCTTTTCCTCCTTCCCCATGGCTCCTCTGCCCTCCCAGATCCACCCCAAGCTCTGCCGCGCCTCCCCTTTCTTCCTCGCCGATGCCAGCTCCCGCCGCCAGACGCCACCGTCTACCTCTGTCCCTCTTCGTTCCAGCCGGCGTACACGTCGTGGATGTGGCCTGGGGGACCGAGAAGACCGCCCTGCATCGTCCAGTACCCGCCAGCGAGGAGGAGAAGCACCAGGCCACCAGAACCATCGTCGCTCCGCCGCAAACCCTAGATCCGGGTGCGCCAGCGCCGTCGACGGTCTGCTGCTCCCCGACCCGATCCAAGCCCTCCAGCGAACCCTCGGTGAGCTATCCAACCTCCCAGACATCCTCGTCGTTGCAGTCGTGCCCTGGTCGCGCCGGACGTTCCATCGAACGCTCTATGCGCGCTGGTGTCTGCGCTCGTTTTCCAGACCGTGGGGTTGCCTAGGTAGATCTAGCCGCCCAGCTACTTCCTGTCAGTAACCCCCACACCTACCGCAGTGGCTCCGCCCACCGCGCGCGTGTCCCGCGTCGTGGGTTCGATCCCCGCGCCCTGCGCTCTGTCGCCGCGCGCTGTTTTCCGTCCGATGTCCGTTCGACAGGGAAGATCCACAGTGGCCGTGGCAGTTTAGCAAAAACCCCCCACCTTTTTGATCTCGTCAACCCGCGCTCCCCTCCGACCCCACCTGTCAGCCACTGTGGTTGTTTTGCAAGGAAGCACCCGCTAAGTCTGAGCCTCAACCCGCCGTCCCCGTCCGCGCCACGTGTCCACCACTCTCTCGCCCACTGGCGCGTGGGCCCATCCGCAGCACGGACCCGCTTGTCAGCGGCTGGGGCTGGTTAAGCCCGCGGTGTAAAACGTTTTTCCGTCGTGCTGCTTCGCCCAGTCAGCATGGGTCCACATATCTGCGCCTGTGGCTAATTTCAGCTGGGTACAAAAGGGCTGCCCGTTTTTCTGTTTTAATAAAATGATTCTGTAAATGTTTAAATATAAATTCAAATCTGTTTTAAATAACTTTTAAATTATAAATCCAAATATTACAAATGATATATGTTTTGGAATCAGAAAAATGTGAGGATTTCAAATATGCCCTTCAAAATATACTTTGAACATTTAAAATTTCGAGTTGATTAAAATTACAATAAAATGCCCTTTGCCTTAATTAATTAATAACTTTTGTTTTATAACTCCGAATTTGACAAATGATATGTCTAAATCGATCAGCGCGACGAGACCTTTCTGTTTATGCATTCCTTGTTCTGAATTGCAGCATGCATCATATAAATATAAAGTGTACAGCAACTTATTAGAGGTTAAAATGTGACCAAAACTCAATAAAATGCCTTATTCTTGTATTCCCCACCTCACCCATGCCTTGCTACTTTATTGCCATGCAAATTGTGCATCATTCATCATGGCATGATTGTTTGCTTGTCGCATTTTAATTCATATGCTTGTGCACTTTATTTATGTTGGCCCTTGTTTGTTTGGTTCTTCTTCGAATAGACGCTGAGCAGGGGATATATCAAGAAACCCAGGAGCACTACCCAGATCCTTCTCTCGCTTCAACTGAGCTGCCAGGCAAGCACTACCACATGCTTGCATACATATAGTACCTATTGTCTCTATCTTATTCTTGCATCATTGAGTCGCGATTGCATTAAACTGAATCCCAAGTACTGCATAGCCTTTACATTTAAACTCCACCGAAGCTTGTTCCTCCATCCCATGAGCCATTACTACAGGAGTTGTTTGAGCCATGCGGGTCGTAGAACAACATGTGTAGGGTATGTGAGTGTCTGATGGATAACGAGGTACCTAACAACTTAACCTGAGTAGTAATGGGATAACTAATGAAAGTGGCATCGGTGAGCAATATCTGCTATTTGGTTTTTCATGATCACTTGTGTCCCGTAGGACCCCGAGTACTTGATTCCTGTTCCTTGAATATTCGCGCTATCCACATCCGGGAGGCTTATGGACCCCCCTGAGCCAGAGCTTGATTCATTCTTATTTCTTGGGGCCACAAAGTAGTTTGGGGCTTTATTACTATCCTGTACTTATGCCATGCCTTACTGCTTTATTTAAGATTGTGCGAGGAGCACCTGTACTGTTTAGGTAAGCGGAGTGTTTTCGCGGTATCGACAATCCCAGTCACACTTTCGGGTTCCCAGTCGTTTACAGCCATTGACGCAAATCTTGAGTCCGTCTCGGAGCCGGCCAACTTCGTTGCGGGTAGCTTAATGGGGTGGCCCCCTGAAACAATTCTGAATCCTGTGATTGCTTTGTCGTGAATGCCTCATTGGGTTTTGATTTGGTTTTTCCGAGGTTGATTGAGTGTGTGTTGCTATTTGTGCACCCCTGCAGGGTAAAACTTTCTGAAAGCCGTGTCCGCGGTTATGGACGACTTGGAGCACAGTTTCTCGATCATAGACAAGTATAACTAAAGTACCGCTTCTAATTTGACTAAGTAACTGACTAGTAAATAGTGCAACACTCAAGGAATGAATAATAAAACTGCCCACGGATGGGGGGGTTGTTCGTCCGCTTCCTCGTTGGTAAGCGAGGAGGAGGATGGATCTGATGATATTACTGTTATAACTGTTGTTTTTAATTCACGGACATCCGTCTATCTTTGGTTAGGCGGATGGTTAGCGAGTATCTATAGAATTGTTAGGTATTATCTTTTGCTGCAATTGCGTCACCCCGGGTTGTGTCCCCTTTAGAGGCATAAAGACTTGCTGAGTACCCCTAGGGTCTCACACGATAAATTGTTTGATTCAGATGAACAGGTAAACTCGCAAGATGGATACTGGGTGGAGGAGACGAACGATGTTGGCAACGATCACTCGGTGTAGAGATTCCGGGAACGGGTATCCGTGAGATCTGTGGGCGGGATGTGTTTATTTATGGGGCATCTTATGCCGATTTGCTTCTTATCCGTACTCGGATCTTGTTTTCCGCTTCCGCCTGATACTCTGATGTTTGATGTATGAGGAGATATCCTAAACTATTATATCTATCTAGGATATTTGGATCTTGCCGTATGGCGTTGCAATATTTCTATTTCTTTTAGATGGAATGGCTCTGAGGACTGTTGTATGGTGGCTTGCATACATACTCATTTGTGTATGTAGTTGATCCCTTCGCCTGCCGATTACGCCGCTCATTCTTGTCCCGATGTTTGGAAATGGTTAGGACGGCCGAAAGGTCTACCTGTGAGTGGCATTTGGCCCCACCGTACTATTTTAACCATTTCCGCTCATCCAGGCTTGTAACTAAGAGCGTAATTCACCGAGGTAGTTACACTGTCATACTTTCATCAATGCATTCATTGAACTCAATTGCCAAACCTAGGTTTCGCCCCAGGAATGCACCGAGCTTTTCATTTGATTTTTTAATAACATGCCAGCGGCAGTTGCGATGCACAGCGTCAGGGAAAACAGAAGCAATTGCTTCCCTCATAGCCCAATCCTGATCTGTGATAATGTTAGTTGGTTGCTTCCCATGCATGGCCTTAATAAATTCCCTGAAAAGCCACTTGAAACTTTCCTCTTTCTCATCCCTTAAGAAACCACAACCAAGCATAAATGACTGTCCATGCCTATTTATACCTATGAAAGGAGCAAAAGGCATGTTGAAGTGATTTGTCATGAAAGTTGTATCAAAAGATACACAATCATGATATGACTCTGTGTATGCTTTTCTTGCATAACTGTCCTCCCAGAAAATATTTTCAACTCTGTTTTCTTCACCAAAAGAAAAATTCGAGTAGAAACCAGGGTCCTTATCTTTTATCTCTGCAAAGTAAGCAACTGTCTCACTCATGTCCCATTCCTTATTTTCACTTCGAAAGTTTGTATGCAAATTTGTAATATCCTTGGGAGCATATGGGACAAAAGATTCTGCGCCATAAAACGAAGACATGACTGTCATCATTCGGCCTGCAACACATATAAAACCATACTTTGTTAGTGTCATACTACAAACAGAAGTACAATTTCTATGGGTTTTTTATATGCGGACAACAACAAATTACCTATTTCTAAATTGCAATCATGTAGGCATTTAAGGAATTCTCTATCATCTGGTGGTATGCCTTTATCTAATCTCAAGTACTTGGAAAGTGAAGGCTTGGCAACCATGAGATGGTTGTGTTCTGAAATGAAATAAGTTACTTCCCATTTGTTGTTAATCAACTTGAGAATCATTTTAGCTGTGCACTTGGTTTATATGATTGGTTCTCTTTTGCGCCTAACCCTTAGCTTGCTGCTAGACTTTGACTTCTTAGTGGGTCCAGATTGTCCACCTTCCCCATCATCATCGTCTATCTGGATAGGACTAACTTCTTCCACAACATTCATTCTCTCCTTCTGTTTTTCTTCTTCTGTTTTTTGTGGTCTGTACCTATTGCAAACAAATGTCTGCTTCCTCAGTTCATTAGTGAAAGCTTGTCGCTGTGATGTATTTATTTGATAGAAAAACCCAACTTCTTGGCATAAGAATTGTAGTGTGATCGTGCATCACCAATAGTGTCAAACCACATCCCCAGGAAAGGTTCTTGCGGAATAGACGCAACTTCTTCATTCAACGAAATACCATCATCTGCTAAGTTAGGGTTAGTAGAGGTTGTTGTAGGGGCAGTGTTGCTGGGGATGTCCGGGTTGCCAGCGGGGGCCTGTGGCGGCATAAAATTTAACTGATTTCCTCTAGCACTTTGCGCTCCTGAGTCAGCATGATCTGCAACTTTCTCAGCTATATCATTGTCTGGAGATTCCTCCACAATCTCTTCACAGACAGCTTGAGTGCAAAACAGTGGCTCAGGTGCATTTGTTTCTGCATCTAGAATGTCCAAATCATCACGAAGCGCGTTAATATCAAGCCCAGACATCTGCACAAAACGAATACACTTCTTTGATTAGCAACTATAATTGTGTTTTACATACAACACATGCACAACTATAACTTTGTCAGCTATAATTTACAAGGGAAAAGTTCCTGACACCATTTTATTTTCTTTCAACAATTTTTCAGGTCCTTCACTATCAAAGAAACTTACAAGTGTGCTACACTTATACTCACCACCAGGAAAAGGATGCCTTTTCCCCATCCCAACTATAGCAAACTATGTACAAATTGGAAAACAACAAAGATGGTTTATCAGTATTGAACTATGTTGCTTTTAAGTTTGCACTTCTTCTATCTCAGTATTAAACTATGTTGAATTTGCCAAGATGTCCAAAAGCTACTGCAGGTTTATGGCTATTTTCCCTAGATACTACTTGAACTTTTGATTAGTCCAACCAGATATCCATGGACATAGTTGCTTTTATTCAGATCTGAAATCAGGTTTGTGTTTTCAATCTATGCTGCAAGCAGGTATCCATGGCCATCTATGTTGCAACCTAGTTGTAAAAAGATCACATGCCATAGTTGCTTCTTAGATTGTTGAAGATACAGCTTTACCATGTTGTAAGTTTGTTTCGTGTGTGTTCCAAAATCATGGAGAGGATCATAGAAAACAAGGAAAAACTTTCCAGAAAATCAAAGGAGGAGGGGGAGGGGTGGAGGGAAGAGAGGGGGAAACAGGATTTATGTTTTGTTGTGCACCTTTGATACTGCTGTGACCAGATCTCAACCTTTTTACCATGGGCCTCCAATGGAGATCTGAAGGAGGGAGAAGATGGATCTGTCTTGGGGAGGAAGAAGAGAGAGGGGGAGAGAGAGGGAACTGCTGTCACGTGGTGGTGGTGGGGCTTTGCTTTGCTTTTTGACTGGGAGCCTGGGAGAGGACGGGGAAGCTGGGGACTCGCGTGATCCAAACCAGCTGGACACACGTGGTCCGGAGGGGGTGGATTGATTCTTTCTATTTATGGAAGGCGGGGTGGTGAGTCCTGCTTTCTATTTCTGGCGGTGGCTTGTTAGTGCAAACCAGCCCCCGATTGCTCCCTAGACGCTCCCTTACAAAAAGATATCTGGACTTTTAGGTAAATAACCCGGCGTCCCCCAGCACTAGATCGCCCATGTGGCGGCACCTTGTTGTACAGCGCGTGCGTGGCTCCCGCAGCGCCCCAGGCCCGCTTGTCAGTGCCTAGGGTAAGATGTCCCTGTGTAACAAAACGCCTAGTCAATTTCTAAACCAAATTTAAAAGCTGATTTAATATTCTATTTAACATTTAAACTGTTAATAACTTTTGAAACAATTAGAATATGAATATAAACCCAAAACTAAATGTGTTTAGTTTTTAAATATGAATCCAACCATATATTCAAATGTTTTCAAATCTAATTCAAATTAGGCCAACCTGTGACTTTGACCCCTTTTTAATATTTTTGGCTTTAATAATAATTTAAATTCATAAATTCAAACAATTTGAATAATACATGTTTTTGAATCAGAAAAATGTGAGGAATATGTTTATGCTATCTATTATATCATTTGAGTAATTTAAAATTTTCGAATTATTAATTATGAATAAATGCCATTTATTAAATATTGAATAATATTATTTCCGTAACTCCGTTTTCGACAAATGATATGTCTAAATTGATTAACTCGACGAGACCGTTTTACCTATTTATTCCATGTCATGATTTCAAGGATGCATCATATAAATATAATTGAGGCAGCACGTGTTATGTAACTAAAAGGTGACTAATTAAATACTAAAAATGTTATTTTCTTGTTCTCACACCTCACCCATGACATGTTATATAATACCATATAAATTCTACATCATTCCATCATGGCATACCTTGTTTGCTTATTGAATATGATGTATATGATTGTGCAATGTATTTATTTTGGCCCCTTGTGTGTTTGGTTTTTATCCAGATAAACGCTGAGCAAGGAGAATATCAGGAGTATTACCTGGATTCATCTTATTATGTAACTGAACTTCCAGACAAGCAATTCCCCCGCCTTTCACTACATATAGCACCTATTGCATCTATCTTATTCTTAAATCATATGCCGTGATCCGAATAAAATTGAATCCCAAGTATTGCATAGCCTTACTTTTAAACCCTGATGAGGTTTGATCTCGTCAATGCCCATTGTTATGGACTTGGGTTTTGGAGAAGATGGGGATGCTGGAAGTCGCGGAACGGTTAATAGACAAGCAACACAGGGAAACGAGATTTACCTAGGTTTAGGCCCTCGGAGGGAAAACCCTACTCCTACTTGTCTACTCTTGATTACGGCAGAATCGAAGGTTACAGGGGTGCGCAGATGCAATTTGGCGTGAGGTGTGTATGAGGTGAGTTGAGATCTATTGTGGCGTAGACTGTCCTCCTCGTTGGACCCTCCTACCCTTTATATATGGGGAGGCTAGGTCTCAGGTACCGATACGAGTAGATTACAATTTGTATTCAAACTCTAACCTTGACCTTTCCTTGTCTTGTGCGCTTAGGAGTCCATGTCCATATGGTCTTCATAGCAGCCGAAACATCATAGGCGTCATGAACCCTAGCAGGTCGTCGAGTGGGCCTTCTGTCGGGCAGGACTAGGTATGCTAACATCGGGTACCCGTAAGGCATATCCATGTCAGTAGCCCTCGAGTGTCCATCCGAAACATAGATTCAGGTGGAAAATTAGTAGTCTTGAACCATGCATTTGGATGTCGGAGTCGAAAGCTGTGTCAAGTGTGAAGCACTTCACCCTAAATTTCATTGGGCCAGCTGAATTTTTTCGGTTGTTGTAGAGGAGTCAGCATTATGGACGTAGTCAACACAATGGACTATAGGGTGCGCGACCAACGCTCCCTATGGAAGTAGGCCCCGAGTGTCTATTCGAGTCGTAGATTCAAGCAGAAACTTATAGTCGTCGGTTGCGCAATACAGCGATCCAGAAGTTCTTCGAATGACCTTGCAGATGCCCTGAATGCCTTCATTTTTTTGAATGCGTGACCAGCGCTCCCTATGGGCCCCTGAGTCCTTAGTCAAACCATTGATTTGAGTGAGGAATCGAAGCGTGCCACTCGAAGATCTTTTGTATGCGCGACCAGCGCTACAGTTTGGAGTAGCCACCGAGTGTCTGGCAGAGTCGTATACTCGGGCAGAGACTCGAGTCTTGTATTGTGCAGCTGTAGTCGACAATCTCGTGGGAATACCGCTGACCTAAAAGTAAAATCGAGTGCGCGACCAACTCTCCTGATAGGTGTAATATCACAATTTTTATATTAAGATGTTACTAGAAGCATGCATCATCCTTGCACCATTGCATCATACAAATTAAAGTTGCATCAAAACCCTATCACCAAACCCTATTAAAAAATTCCTCTATATGAGTAAGAAGGGGGTGGCCTTACTTGGCCCTTCTAATACTATGTAAAAATAATATTCTCTGGCTCTAAGATGACCACCTCATTTTTACAAAAATTTAGAAACTAGTTTCACTGAATTTGAGTTTGATATGCAAAAGTTATTGAAGATTTAGTAAAACAGAAAAATGGAAAAAAGAGAAAGAATAAAAAAAGAAACAACGGCATAACCTAGCTGGGCCGGCTGCGCTAGCCCACTAGCGCCTGCACGTCGCCTAACCTACTAGCGGCAGCCCACAGCCGCCGCTCTCGCCGACACCCGGGCCCCACCCCCGTCGTCATCTTCCCAGAGACCGCGGCGAACACAACTCCTTGCCACGTCGGATAACCCCAAATCCCAACGGATTCGACCGCCCCCTCCCCAAGTCTCTGGATTATATAACGCCGACCCTCTCGTCGTTTTTCCCTTCGAAAAACCCTAGTTCAAATCCTCGCCGAACCGCTGCCGTTTTTCTCGTCGTTGCCGCGCTCGGGAAGGTTGAGGTTCCGACGATTTGCGCCACCCTATTCCCTCTTTCGCTATTGGTTGTCCTCCCCGAGCTTCGCTGTTTACCCCTGACCCTTTTTCCCCTTCTACAGAGCACTAGGTCGCGCTCGATTTCTCGCCGACGCCTCGCCGGAGTTCGCGGAGATCGGCGGAGAGCCGCAGCTGGACGAGGAAGGGAACGTGGAGGCCGGTCTCACGAACGAGACCGCGAGGAGGAGCCGCACGCCGTTGTCTACCCCGCTGCCTCGAGGAGCCACCGGATCGCCGCCGAGCACCACTGCCCGGCAGCGCCGCCGCCGTCTGCCTCCCCTCGCCATTGATACCGCCACGGTAATTCGCCGCCCTTACCCCGTCCGCTAGATCGATAATCAACGACCTAGATTAGAAGGACCGAACAAAGGGGTACGAGCCTATCACGTAGTGCCGCGTGGCAAGGGTTGCGTCAGCATGCGTGGTCAGCACCTCGCCCGCACTCGCCAATCGGGTCCTGACGCGTGGCAATCTCTGTTTAGAAATAGATCCATGTTTTTCGAAATATGCAGAAAACATATTTAACTTGCAAAATTTATAGAAATTCAACCACTTGGCCAAAAATTGCGTATGATATACCGTTGGATTCACCAAATTGTGTAGAACCCCGATCCGTAATAATTTTGCGAGTTTGCAGTAATATTTTCTGTGTAGGATTTAATCTCTAGATTGGAATATTTAATTCATAGAAAAATAATTAGAACTCCGTTTTAGTTGATTCTTGTTGCGTTGTCCTTGTTTTCACAATACTTATTGATTAAAATTATAACATCTTGCTTAGGATCTTTAGATCTGATTTGGGGATAATTAGATGGATGGATCTCCCTATGAGCCTAAAAATTAATGTAAAGATCTAAATTAATTAAAATCTGTGGGAAACTAATACTAACAACATCCCCAACACATTAGCAACCCAATAAGGATACCTTGGTCAAATTAGCAACACAATCTTGCATAATTACCTTGTTGCATGCATGCATATTGTTTATGTCGCATTATTTTGTGCAAGTTGTGATTAGATCTATGTTTGTGTTTCGTTAGATTGTTCGGAGTGCGCTGAGGAGTACTACTGTGTAGAGTGCTGCTCGGATCAAGGCAAGTTACACCACTTGTTCATAATTTTTGTCCCAGTTTTGATTCTATGCATGTGATCTTCATAATTCTGTAGTATGCATGTGTAGGATGTTCTAGTAGAAGTTTTCCTTAGTAATATTTTGCAAGTGTGATGACTTTGTAGTATGCCATGAGTATCTCTATACTTAGGATTTTTCCCCTCCTAATAGGTTACCCCTGATTTTGCCAAGTATTGCTTGCTATGCTATATATATAAAAAGTACCGTTGGAGGGGATCGAAAGACAATGAATTTTTCTAAGTATAAAGGCTCTCTTGACCAAACTTTTCTTCTCAAATCCACTTCAAAATAAAACTAAGTTTTCTTCTGGGCGGAATGGTTGTCAGGACAACGAGTGAGATTTTGGTGGAGGACGGCCGCCCAGGAATCAAAGAAGTCTGCCATGTTTCAGAATTCAGAAACTTCCAATGCAGCCACAATACATATGGGCTCTGTCTTGCGCTAGTACTTAGTGGGAAACCTCACCTGGGTACCAACATTTGGAGGTTATTGGCACGGTTCGATCCAGAAGGTAGAGGGGCTACTAAGGGAAAGCCTCGCCATGGTATTGTCTGTAAAAGAACTTGATAGTGGATTGTGGGTAAAGTGCACAAACTCTCGAGAGTATTGCAGTCTGATCGATCAACCGAGTTCACGGAAAAGAACACTTGAGCATCTGAAGGATGGAGCCTCTGAAGGATCTTCCTCTCTCTCTCTCTCTCTCTCTCTCTCTCTCTCTCTCTCTTTCTAAAAACCGAGTCATATCGCTATTGGGAGGGTTTTGGGAACTTGGTGAGTAATATCCAAGTGTTAGGTTGTTTGGACACTTGGTGAGTAATATCCTCGTGTGCCATTCGACCGTATATTACTTAATCAAATGTTTACAAAGTAGGGAAATTATCTCTTTTCCATACTTAAGAAAATTAGCTTTGAGCAAAATAACTCCACATCCTAAACTAGCCTTGCATGTAGAGTTAGCCTTTTTATTTCCTTGGTGTAATTTGCCAATACATTCAAAGTATTGATTCAACTTGTTGGATACACGTCTTATATGCAGAATCCGAAGATTGAAAGGTGCGTAGGGATCACGAGTCTACACCCAACAAGCCTGGGGTGTTGATGGACTCAAGCTGCTTTATGTTTCCGCTGTTATTTGAGCTAGCTTAGTGCTTAGCAAATTTGTAATAAATTCATAGTCTAGATTCTCCGTGTAATAATGACTTTGTGTTTTACATGATATTCATCGACTGTGTGTGCTAGATATTGATCCAGGGACTAATATGTAAATCATAGGGACTTAGGATCCTTATTGATCCAAGGTTGCAACAGATGGTATCAGAGCACATCGTTGCCTGTAGGACGTGACCGTAGGATTGGAACCACCTTTAACTTATATGCCTTACTGCTTTTCCTCTACTTGTTTAAGTATCTAATTTTTCCTTCTTATAACTAAAAGATGATGAGCTTCCTCTACGACACCGTCGTGGACATCGAGCCTCTTCGCTTTGGTGGATGTCTCATGGATATCCTCACACGTTTGGATCTTCCCCTGCCAACAATCTAGGGAAGCACAATGAAGAAACTCCACAAGGATGGCTGCTGGGGAGTCAAAGTCATCCAGCCAGGACAAGAGCGAGGCAAGCACCCGGAGGAGGACATAGCAATCCACATCGTTAGCGAATCCAAGGAGAAGGACCTTAGTATCAGCTTGCAGCAGCTCATTGGTCTCCTATGTGGACGCCATCACGAGGTTATCCAAGGACACTACGGCGGCCTTTTTGGAAGGCGAGATGAGGAAGGAATTCCCATGGAGTTAACCTTTGAGGAAATGACTTTTACCAAGCGCCGAACGACCCAATATCAAGACTTAGAGTGCCACATCCATGACCTTGAAAAAGGTAGCTTCCTCGAGATGCTAAGGAACGATGACCTATGCACCCTCATCAAGGAGAAGGAGGAAATAATCAAGCAGCAGGAGGAGGCAATGAAGCCCCAAGAGATGAAGTTCCAGGACCAAGAGAATAAGTTCGCTAACCAAGAGAAGAGGGTGATAAATAAAAACAAGAGGATTAGGGAAGTCAAGTAGGACATCGAGGGAACTGAAGTGCAGACCGAAGGCCTTTGCAAGATAATCAATGATTTGCGTGCTTCCAAGAGGGACATGGCAAAGCAAATTGAAACCGCGAAGAAGTCAAGCCTAGTGGAGGAACTGCAAGGCGAAAAGGAGGGACTTTAGGAGCAGCTAGAAGCCACTACCAAGAAGCTGCAGGATGAGATAAATGTAGCATCCCAATTGTCTAACAATTGTAATGCTACTTGGTCTAGTAATATAATGGCTACTTCCTATATATAATTGTTGCATCATAATTATATCATGCTCTTGTCATCATGCCACCTTTCATTTGAGCATCATATAAAACCCTTCTTGGTTTGGTTCTTCTCTCATATGCATTGTAAATTGTATTTGCCTCTTGATATTGTATTTGGTTATTGATATACTGTTTAAATTCCCAAGTTGAGTTGGGGGCATATCTTTTATTTCACTCCACCAACCTTTCTTTCACCACCTTATAATTCCACCACCCAACCATATATGAGCATTGCAACTTATTTGGTTTTACCTCTAGATCATGTGGGTTGGGATGGATCTAACTCTATCTCCACATGCTCTCATATATGCACCATATTGTTTCCACATTATTGGTTTATAAGAGCCACATGGCCACCTTTGCATGCCTTGTGAGTAGAACCCTTTTCTAGCTTCCATATGTGTTGTTTTGGGGTTATTATCATGTTGGGATATTTTTGGGCTTACTAAATACCTAGTGGCACGTACACACTAGCATGTCCCATTTTTATTCAAATATGGTCATCTCCATCTACTCCACATGGGGCATCCTTTCACTTCTTTTAGCTTGGCTTATTCCATATTTTTGGAATGCATATGTATAAATGCTATGGATATTTATTTTGTTTTCACAAGATGAAACCTAGCATTAATATTATCCATGGGCCATGCAACCATCTCTATATTTTTTTTGCCCTCCTTTGTTGTTATTTGGTCTTTTGAGTGAATCATCTATCACCCTCTCTCTCTAACCCTCTCTCCTACCACCTCATCTAAACCCCTAAACCCCCTCTCTCTTATTCCATCTCTAAACCCTAAGCCTCATCTCTCCTCTCTCTAACTCGAGCCACCACCCCATGATCTACCCCCTCTCTAACCCTAACCACCCCAGCTACCCTACCCCAGCTACCCTACCCCATCCCTAGCAAAAACCCTAACCCGAGTCTCCCCCTAACCAACCCTAGCTCCAACCCGAGCTTCCCCCTATATCTCTCTCCCCTCTCTCTCTTCCTGCCATGAGGGCCCCCCAGCCCGAGCCTCCCCACCGTCCCTGTCGTCCCCACCTGGCAGCCCCCATCACCACCTCGCCCTGCCCTGCCCGAGCACGTGAGGAGAGGAAGAAGAAAAAGGTGGCCGAGCCACCTTTTTCCCTAAACGACTTCCCCACGGCATCTCCCCTCTCCCTCTCTGCTTTACCCACTCCCTCCTCTCTGCAGACGACCACCAGATCCACCCCAAGCCTTTCCGTACCTCCCCTCTCTCTCCACCATCGCCAGATCCCGACGCCAGCCGCCGCCGTCTACCTCTGTTCCTCGCCGTTCCAGCCGGCGTGCTCGTCGTGGAGGTGGCCTGGTAGACCGAGGTGGCCGCCCTGCAACGCCCAGTAACCGCCAGCGAGGAGGAGAAGGACCCCATCTGCTGCAGCACCGCAACGCCGCCGAAAACCCTAGCTCCGCCCGGCGTCTGCGTCCTCGCCTCTCCGTCGCCTCTCAGCCCGATCCGACCGCACCGAGCTCTCCGCGGTGAGCCTCTCTCCCTCCCCGACATGGTCCGCCTCGCCGTACCACCCTAGTACCGCTGTCGTTTCATCGAGCAGACTGCGCGCGTCGTCGGCCACCGCGCCTGCTCGCTCCCACGCCGCTATACGACCTATCTAGCCGCCATCCGCCCTCCTGTCACCTTCCGAACGCCTGCCGCACTGGTTACCACGCTCAACGCGGGCGCCCGCGACCCAGGATCGAACCCCGCGCGCCGCGCTCCGCGCGGGCGGGCACCGATCTGTCGCTCGATGCAGAGAAGAACAACAGTACAGGGCCGTTGCCACTTTACACTTAGCCCCCCTTTTTAATTCCCTGAACCCGCGCTCCCTCTAGGCCCACTTGTCAGCCTCCCGTGGCGTTTTTGCAAAAAGGGACCCAACCTTCCTTTTCATCAACCCGCAGTCCCCCGCTGTGCCGCGTGGCAGCCTCGCACTCGCCCACTGGCGTGTGGGTCAGCAGAGCCTCGGACCCCACCTGTCATTCACTGTGGCTAGGTAGAGTCGCGGTAGAAAAGAGTTTTTCGCGCGCGTGTGCCCCGCCAGCCGCTGGCCCACCCGTCAGTGACTGTGGCTGGGTCTTTCTGAGTATAAAATGGTTTCTGTTTCTCTGTTTTAATTTAACCTTTTCAAAATTGTTTTAAAGTCAAATTCAAATCTGTTTTAAATAACTTTTCAAATATTATTCCAAATAATACAAATAATATATGTTTGGAGATCAGAAAAATGTGAGGAATTCAAATATGCCCTTCAAAAGATATTTTGAACACTTTAAATTTCAAGTTGAATAAAATTACAATAAAATGCCCTTTTCCCTTAATTAATTAATAACTTTTGTTTTATAACTCCAAATTTGACAAATGATATGTCTAAAATGATTAGCTCGACGGGACCTTTCTGTTTATGCATTCCTTGTTCTGAATTGCAGCATGCATCATATAAATATAAAGATTACAGCAACTTAATTGAGTATAAAATATGATTAAAACTCCATAAAATGCTTATTTCTTGTATTCCACACCTCACCCATGCCATGCTACTTTATTGCCATGCAAATTGTGCATCATTCATCATGGCATGATTGTTTGCTTGTCGCATTTTATTCATATGCTTGTGCATTTTATTTATGTTGGCCCTTGTTTGTTTGGTTCTTCTTCGAATAGACGCTGAGCAGGGGATATATCCAGAAACCCAGGAGCACTACCCAGATCCTTCTCTCGCTTCAACTGAGCTGCCAGGCAAGCACTACCACATGCTTGCATACATATAGTACCTATTGCCTCTATCTTATTCTTGCATCATTGAGTCGCGATTGCATTAAACTGAAACCCAAGTATTGCATAGCCTTTACTTTTAAACCCCACCGAAGCTTGTTCCTCCATCCCATGAGCCATTACTACAGGAGTTGTTTGAGCCATGCGGGGCGTAGAACAGCATGTGTAGGGTATGTGCGTGTCTGATGGAGAACGAGGTACCTAAACAACTTAACCTGAGTAGTAATGGGATAACTAATGAAAGTGGCACCGGTGAGCAATATCTGCTATTTGGTTTTTCATGCTCACTTGTGTCCCGTAGGACCCCGAGTACTTGATTCCTGTTCCTTGAATATTCGCGCTATCCACATCCGGGAGGCTTATGAACCCCCCTGAGCCAGAGCTTGATTCATTCTTATTTCTTGGGGCCACAAAGTAGTTTGGGGCTTTATTACTATTCTGTACTTATGCCATGCTTTACTGTTTTATTTAAAATTGTGCGAGGATGCACCTGTACTGTTTAGGAAAGCGGAGTATTTTCGCGGTATCGACAAGCCCAGTCACACTTTCGGGTTCCCGGTCGTTTACAGCCATTGACGCAAACCTTGAGTCCGTCTCGGAGCCGGCCAACTTCGTTGCGGGTAGCTTAATGGGGTGGCCCCCTGAAATATTTCTGAATCCTGTGATCGCTTTGTCATGAATGCCTCGTTGGGTTTTGATTTGGTTTTTCCGAGGTTGATCGAGTGTGTGTTGCTATTTGTGCACCCCTGCAGGGTAAAACTTTCTGAAAGCCGTGTCCGCGGTTATGGACGACTTGGAGCACAGTTTCTCGATCATAGACAAGTGTAACTAAAGTAACGCTTTTAATTTGACTAAGTACCTGACTAGTAAATAGTGCAACACTCATGGAATGGATAATAAAACTGCCAACGGATGGGGGGTTGTTCGTCCGCTTCCTCGTTGGTAAGCGAGGAGGAGGATGGATCTGTGGATATTACTGTTATAACTGTTGTTAATAATTCACGGACATCCGTCTATCTCTGGTTAGGCGGATGGTTAGCGAGTATCTATAGAATTGTTAGGGTTTATCTTTTGCTGCAATTGCGTCACCCCAGGTTGTGTCCCCTTTAGAGGCATAAAGACTTGCTGAGTACCCCTAGGGTCTCACACGATAAATTGTTTGATTCAGATGAACAGGTAAGCTCGCAAGATGGATACTGGGTGGAGGAGACGGACGATGTTGGCAACGATCATTTGGTGTAGAGATTCTGGGAACGGGGATCCGTGAGATCTGTGGGCGGGATATGTTTATTTATGGGGCATCTTATGCCGATTTGCTTCTTATCCGTACTCGGATCTTGTTTTCCGCTTCCGCTTGATACTCTGATGTTTGATGTATGAGGAGATATCCTAAACTATTATATCTATCTAGGATATTTGGATCTTGCTATATGGCGTTGCAATACTTCTATTTCTTTTAGATGGAATGGCTCTGAGGACTGTTGTATGGTGGCTTGCATACATACTCATTTGTGTATGTAGTTGATCCCTTCGCCTGCCGATTACGCCGCCCGTTCTTGTCCCGATGTTTGGAATGGTTAGGACGGCCGAAAGGTCTACCTGTGAGTGGCATTTGGGCCCCACCGTACTATTTTAACCATTTCCGCTCATCCAGGCTTGTAACTAGGAGCGTAATTCACCGAGGTAGTTACAATAAAGGACCTCCAAGAGAAGTTTGAAGCCACTACAAAGGAGATTAGAGTTGTACAAGACAACCCTAGAGCATGATGGATACTCGTTCGAGGACGAGGAAGAGGAAGGCGTGGAAGATGTGTAGTAGTTGGACTACCTTTAAATTTTATAGTTGAACGATATTCGCGATTGTAATAAATACCAAGACATGGTTGGTTTAGTTAAACTTGGATGATTTATGTGTTATACTTGTGCTGCTTATGCCTTGTGTGCCTTGTGTGCTTGGTTTGTTCTCATAAGGGTAGGAGTTTACTATTTAGTCTTTCTTTCTATTTCTTAACTTGTTTCTCAAACCCCACAGATGCCACCAAGACGTGCGAACACCGAAATCCCCCCAGAGATTGCACAACTTTTGGCCACTCAGAACCAGCTGATCCAACTGCTCACTCAGAACATGCAAAACAACAACAACACCAACGCGCCACCTCCGCCACCCCGCCTCCACTCCCACCTCAATAGGATCGCTTGAATCGGTTTTTGAGGTTGAACCCACCTACCATTACTAGCAGCGCTGAACCAATCATTGTGGATGACTGGCTCCGCACGATTAACAAGAAGTTAGACACCATGCAAGCTGTCGGAGCCGACAGGGTGCGTTATGCCGCGCACCAGCTTGAAGGACCTGCAGCAGAATGGTGGGACAACTACCAAGTCATTCACCCGGACATTGATGCTATCACTTGGAATTAGTTCGAGATAGCTTTCCGCACTCATCATGTGGCTGCTCGTGTCATGACCCTGAAAAGGCACGAGTTTCGCGACTTACACCAGCTGCACCGTTATGTCACCGAGTATGGTGAGCTTTACAACAAGCTAGCCCGTTATGCGCCCGATGATGTTTCAGCTGATGCCAATAGGCATGAGGAATTCTTAAGAGGACTCAATGATGAGTTATCAATTCAGCTTGTGGCTCCGAAGTTTTACAACATTTCGGAGCTCTTGGACAAGGCCATTGTGGTTGAATCCAAAAGAAAGAGCATAGAGAACCGCAAGAAGAAGTCTAACCCTCACAAGCACTTTGTTCCGTACTAGAAGCAGCGCACTTCGTCACCACCACCTTATAACAATAATGGCCACAACCATAATGGTCATCACCATGGCGGTCACAAACACGTAGTCAGATACGCAGGATGATGGCTATGAAATATAGCCATCCATGTCCGCATTTAAACTAGATATTATTCATATATTTGATGAAATATCTCTCTAAAACCTGCCATTAATGCCTAATGATCAAAGGTGTATGCAATCCTTTCTTGCTATTTTTTCCTGCGCAAATAATGACATATTATGATGGGAATCACTATATAAATGCCAAAGATACGAGATTTCCAACACCCCAAAAAAACCAGGAGCCGTGAAGAGATTACTGCAAGCTTAACGACTAACTATATGGCCCGCCACCATATAGTTGCCACCGTATAGTTTGCACCGACCTCATTAGGTCAAACAGAACAACTTTCGTGAAGGGACCCCTATATAAATAGGCTTCAGGCAACGAAAAACAAGCCCAACTCCACAATCTCTCTTCTTTTCGACCTCAACTCTGCCTGCCGCCACGCCGGAGGAATAGATTTAGATCCAAACCTCTAAACCCTTCTCCACCACCATAGCCATCTTCCACCAGTTGTAATAGTAGATCTCATCTCCAATTGGTTACATTGTAAGACTATTTACTATCCATCTTATAATCTCTGTTACAAAGTCTATGATTGTCAATTTCATCTCTATATGTGAGTAATCCTCCTTGGGCTAAGGTCTTTGGCCTAGCCATGTAGCTTTTATGCATGTTATTTATCATAGATGGGATCATGTATTAGTTTGTATGACATGATTATTGTAATGCCCTCTCTTGCCTCAATCTAAGGAGTTGTCAGGTACCCAAGACCCCGAGGATTGATCCAGATAAATGGAGTGCGAGTAATGATTGATCTGCAGGATAGTAACCCTAGTGATAGAAAGGGTAGTACGGCTGTATGTGAGAAATTTACTTGGGATTAACAGTGAACTGGATGAGACCCCGAGGATTGATCACGATGTTTATCATTAGTTCTCTTCTTCATGGATGAGACTAGTAGGTTATTGACATAAGCGGTTGCGGAGGCGATGAAATTTATGGATGCACTGCCCACATATAATTATCTTGCTCTAACAATTACATGAGTACTTTACTATTATCTATTATTCCCATCAGATGTTTTGCATAGCTACTGGTGAAAACCAAAGACCCTAGGCCCTCTGTCTCTCCATCGTCAACAACAACAAGATCGCAAACTCTTGGTCTGGTGAAAACACAATAGGAATTCTAAAACTCTCGAAGGTCCGTTTAAGTAATCTCTCTTTGCTTTCTGCTTCCCAAGGATACGATAAACCTAGGTCTACTAGGGAAAAAGAGCTATACTACATTCGTAATCCGGATCGAAGGTATCAACCCTTTTTCTGGCGCCATTGCTGGGGAAGCAATAGCTACCCCGGTAAGGATAGTAGGAACCTTGCTAGTTTTAATTCTCGTTTTTAATTTTGTTAGTTTGCTTTCAGTTTTTATTTGAAAAACCAAAAAGTTAGTTAGTCTTTTAATTCTTTCTTTATCATCATTACTACTTGTTTAAGAAAATCCAAAAACATAGGAAGTATGGCTGAAAAGAAACTTGGAGAGATGCAACTCCTAACAATGATTATTTGCGTACTCCTATTAGCCAGGAATCACTGCTGAAGATTATGAAATTAAGCCCCACTATTTAAGTTTGGTTCAACAAAATCAACTTGGAGGCTCTGCTGTAGTAGATGCAGGTATGCACTTAAATACTTTCACTGAAATATGTGATATGATGCACATGAAAGATGTTGACCCTGATGCAGTCAATTTGCATTTATTTCCTTTCTCTCTTTGCCTAGAAATAATATTTGCCTAGAAATAATTGTTCCTATCTTTGCCTAGAAATAATATTGCATGATGGGTGGAATGTACTTCTTTACTTATGACTAAATTATTTCCACCCGCAAAGACTATGCAACTTAGATCTAATATTACTGGTTTTATACAGGAAGAGAGTGAGCCATTAGCACTTGCATGGGACAGAATGAAAGAACGCATGAGAAACTGTCCCAGCCATGGGATGGAAGATTGGTTAATCTCCATTTATTTTATAATGATCACAACCCTGTTTCTAGGTCTATGCTAGATACTGCAGCTAGAGGAACATTTATGGGTAAAAAATTTACTGAAGCAAAGCAGCTGCTAGACAATATGCAAGACAACCATGCTCAATGGCATGTGGAAAGGTCAAACACAAAGAAGGTGAACTCCGTCACACCTCAAGAAAATAAAGAACTCAATGATATGTTGGATGAGCTCATATTAGCCGTTTAAGGTAAGGAAACCCCGGTAAGATCTACTCCCCAACCAACTATTGAAGAAGTATACTTCATAACTCGAAATGATTATAACCCTGCTTGGAATAAGAATTATAATCCAAACTTTTAGAAACATTACTCTAGTCCAGCAGGTAACTCTAATAATAATATAGCATCAATTAATACTAGTCTCCAAGAAAATCTTAAAGCTTTTATGGACTCACAAAATGAGAAAAACAATATTCTAGTTAAAATTATGGAGAATCATGATCCTATGCTTGGTAAATTATCTAACCAAGTTGTTAGTTTGAGAAATGATTTTCATGCCCTCCAAGAAAGAACAAGGATCGTTGAGGCACAACTAGGTAAGATAACCGAGAGTCAAACTCTCATTCTAGCTAAATTTGCACGTAAAGTTGAACCCAATCCAGTTGAAGACCTCAAGATGATAAGGATCCAAAGGAAGGAGCCCGAGGAACTTGATTATAGCAATGCTCCTTCACCAAACTACACAGTTCAAGATCTTGTAAAAATGATCAATGTAAAGATTCTGGTAAGTGAAGGAAATGAGGAAGCCATGTATTAACACTTCGTTAATCAGGTATCAATAAAGGTACGTGAGCTTGAGGAACAATATAAGAAAATTTCTGAAAAATTTCCTGTTAAGCTAGATGATATACTTGAGCCTAGTATTAAGATTAAAATTGGGACCAATGAAATAGCTGCACTATGTGATCTAGGTGCAAGTGTTTCAACAATTCCAAATAGTCTTTTTAACAAGTTAAATCTTGGCTCCTTTGAAAACACCAATAAAATTACATCTAGCAGATTCTACTTATAAATAGGTAGTAGGCATTAAATAAAATAGTTTAGTATACATTAAAGGCTGTCCTATCTTATTGATTTTGTTATTGTTGACACGCCTGAATATGCTACTGCCACTATTATATTAGGTCGTCCTTTCTTAAGAACTATTAAGGCTTTAATCAATTTGCATGAAGGGAACGTGAAGCTCCAATTTCCTCCGCGGGATCCTTTTGTCATTCATTTCCCTAGGAAAAATAAAGCCAAGCAAGATAATAAGGAGTCCATCACTTTCAAGGCCAACTACTTTGGAGTGGGTGTTCCACTCATATGGCCTAAGTGAGCAATATCAACAGTCAAGCTACCGACCATAAATGAGCGCTGCATGGGAGGAAACCCATGTGAAATGAAGGTTTAAGTTAAGTTTTTAAGTTTTAGTTTAGGTTTTATATAGAATAAAGAGTGCTAAACAACTCAAGTGAGAAAAGAGAAATTCTTTGGTACTAAAAATTCCTAATTTATATGCCATAGTTGGTCGAAATTTTAGTCTGTCATTTTTCTGTCAAAACAAGGTGTTTCGCTAAGTTTCTGTCTAAAAAGTAATACTCGAAGAAATAGAATTTTTTTCTGTGTACAGAAAGGTTAACGACCAACAATACGACGGGAATAAAAATTCCCTCCATATAGTTCCGGCCGTATAGTTATGTTACCCATCGAAAATTTTTCATCCCAGGATACAGAAGGTTTGACGAACAACTATACGGCGGGAACAAAAGTTCCGGCTGTATAGCTATCATCGTATAGTTACAACTGCCAGAAAAAAAACCGTAGAAACCCTAAATTTTTTCCATCAGACTAACTATATAGCGGGAACAAAGTGTTCCGGACATATAGTTGTCGCCGTATAGTTGCTTACGACCACATAAACGCATGGGGAGATACCCAAAACATCAAAACATCAATCCTTTTTCTCTCTTCTACCTCCAAACTCTCTCAAAACCTCAAGGGATCTTCACCCCTTCTCAATTTCGTTCGAATTCCTCGCACACAAGTGATCTAAGGTATGTTTCTCCTCTGATCCTCCAATTACTTTTGGCAAATTCATCTCTGATCTATTGTCATTGTCAATCTAGGGTCAGACTTGTTTTGAACTATTTTCCATGATTATCTTGCCTAGATTAATATGTTGATGAGATTCTTTAGTGTGCTATGATGAGGATTATGCTATGACTATTACTGTTGAATCAAAAAGTTTTATAATTGTCTTTCTTATTTTTTTAGAAGATGAACATGAGGAGCCAGACACGTGCTCTTGCCGCAGCTAGTTCTTCTCAGGCTGTAGCTCTGGAATGCATGGGGATTCGATTCAGGAACGAATCCCATCGTGATCGTTTCGACAAGATAAAAAACCGAGAAGTCAAGGCAACCAAGTGGGCTTGGCCCATCACTTTGAACCAACTCGGTATCTCTAATGACTTTACTTTACTTTGCAATAGAGTTCGCCTGCAAACCTTTGTATTTCATGATGCACCAACCTATCGCCGGTTAACCATTGAATTTCTTAGCTCTTTGCAAAGCACCGTTAAGACATGACATGGGGAGGATAAAATTTCTTTCCGACTCATGGACAATAATTATTCTCTAACACTTTATGAATGGTGAAATTGTTTTAATTTACCCAACAATGATCCTAATGCTCTGCGCACAGCTTTTACCGACATGGAACCTTCCCCTGAATACTGTTATAATAGAATTTGCTTTACTTCTAGAGTCAGTAAAGGGAAGAATATTCAACATCCTGCTATTCGCCATTTGTTCTATGTTATTGATAACACCTTGCAGGCACACAATGAGTTTACAAGACTCAATGAGGAGGACATCTTAGTCCATGCAAAATCTGCTCTCCACTTCGAAAACTTGTCACTTCACTTGGGCGCAATACATGTGCGCTACTTGGAGTACCAATCCCACCAAAGCCAAGGACCAATCACTGGTAGAGGCATCATCACCGTGCTTGACAATGCATTGGGCATCGACCTAGGTGAGTTACAACCGATGCTAGGTGAGTGATGTGTTGGTTTCTCTACTTTGAGGCCTTGTGGAATGCTCACTAAGAGAGGTGGTGTTTATTATCTGCATATTGCTGGAGCTGGGTGTATCTACCCCGCTCCTTTGCCTAATGGTCTTTTCTCTGTCAAGGAAGGACGTGTGCTTTATGAATTGCAGGTTGAGAAACACCAACCCAAGGAGGAGATTCCGGAGGAGGATGAGGACCAAGAGGAGGAGCAAGAAGCCCACCATCAAGAGCAACAGCCACCAAACCGGTTTTCTACATATCAAGATTTCCAAGAACTTGGAGAAAGTGTGGAGGGAATGCATAATCTCGCCCTAAACCTCCGAGTAACAATAAGTAACCTCTCAACCCAATTTGCGAACTGCAGTTACAACTATTTTCCCCCACCATAGTGATTTGAAGGGCTTGCAAAATCCTAAGCTTGGGGAGGTTTTCTATCTATTTTATAATTTGGTTTTCATTTTCTTTATTATTTCCAAGGTTATGTTTTTATTTCAGTTGATAATCACTCGTGTTGGTTTCCCCAACACTTTATCCTAGTTATTTTATTTTGTTTGAGATTCTCAAGACGAGCTTTGACGCTAATTTTCTATGCTTTAATTCTCCTTCTCAAAAATCACAAAAAGATTTCTCCATTTATCTTTATTTTCCCTCTCTCTTTTTCTTTTCGCCCCAAAGTTCTCTTTGATTTGCAGGAGAGTGATTGACTTCGAGTTTCCAAGAAACAAATAAAAAGGCAAGAGGTGTGGAACCAAACATGAGAAGTATGCCTTATGACTCCCCACTTTTGAAGTTTGAGAAACCCATGCTAGTTAGTAGTAATGTTGAGATCTTATATCGGTGGAGTGAGTCTCTATATTGTAGTAAAATGTTGTTTGGATGGGTATTTAATCGAGTATATTTTGTTCCAGCGCTTTTAGTTAACCAACTCTTGCCTAAAAATTTGCTAAACAAGTGAAATAAGAATAAGTCTTACAACTGAAGACTTGGGTGTTGTAGTGTTTAGTCTTAAAAGCTTATTCCCAGAGAAACTCAACACCATAGAAAATAATGATTGACTTTATAGCTCTCTTTGAAAAGATTTGTTCAATTGAATTAAAGTTTAGTGGTTTTTGTGAGCATACCAAAGTTTGATATGTAAAATCATAAGAATGATATAGCTTTATGCTTGTCAAACTTCATGGGATGCCAACAACTCCGCTAGCCGACGAACGATCTTCATGGAGGAAACTCCTAGATTTCGGCTATGAGTTGATTAAACATATGTAGTAGCAATGCTATAATGGGTAATATTTTTGGCACTCCTGGGTAGCTGTAAAATGATGGAATCACTGCTCTGGCTAATACGAGTAATAATTATGCAAAAGGAACAAAAACCTTAGTGATGCCACGAGTGTCCATCTCGGCCCGATATACTAATGAATTTTTTTGGCATGCTCTCAATTACTTAAGAACTGAAATTCTTGAAGGACACTGAATAGAAAAGTAGTGCTTGAAAAGTCCTGATTTATTGATGTGGGAGAATTGAGATACTTCAGAGTATATGCTTTTCATGAAAAACTCTCACACCCTCAATTCTACAAGATTACATTTTATTGTTCAAAGGCAAGCTTACGAGTTAATTACATGACATGGAATAAAGTTTACTCTTTTCAATCATCCATGCTTACTATAATTTTGCTGCGCTATAAGGATTCATGAAACCCGTATTAAATGCTTGCCGTTACTATATCTATGCTGAAGTTTTTCAGATTAACAAAGTGGAGGAAATATGAGTCTACCAAACATGAGTAAGATCATCATCTCGTTATTTTAGTTTAAATGCCGATTTCCCTTTTTATTTTGGTTTTCTTGCTCGGGACGATCAAGTTTAAGCTTGGGGAGGTTGATGGCTGTGAAATATAGCCATCGATGTCCGCATTTAAACTAGATATTATTCATATATTTGATGAAATATCTCTCTAAAACCTGCCAGTAATGCCTAATGATCAAAGGAGTATGCAATCCTTTCTTGCTATTTTTTCCTGCGTAGATAATGACGTATTATGATGGGAATCACTACATAAATGCCAAAGATACGAGATTTCCAACACGCCAAATAAACCAGGAGCCGTGAAGAGATTATTGCAAGCTTAACAACCAAATATACGGCCCGCCGCCGTATAGTTGCTGCCGTATAGTTTGGACCGGCCTCATTAGGTCAAACAGAACAACTTTCGTGAAGGGACCCCTATATAAAGAGGCTTCAGGCGATGAGAAACAAGCCTGACTTGACAACCTCGCTTATTTTAGATCCCAACTCTCCCCGGCGCCATGTCGGAGGAATAGTTCTAGATCTAAACCTCTAAACACTTCTCCACCACCATAGCCATCTTCCGCCACTTGTAATAGTAGATCTCATCTCCAATTGGCAACATTGTAAGACTATTTGCTATCAATCTTATGATCTCTATTACAATGTTTATGATTGTCGACTTCGTTCTAGCCATGTAGCTTTTGTGCATGGTATTTATCATAGATGGGATCATGTATTTGTTTGTATGACATGATGATTGTAGTACCCTCTCTTGCCTCAATCTAAGAAATTGTCAGGTATCCAAGACCCCGAGGATTGATACAGGTAAAGGGAGTGTGAGTAATGACTGATCTGCAGGATAGTAACCCCGATGATAGATAGGGTAGTACGGCTGTATGTGAGGAATTTACTTGGGATTAACAATGACATCATGATGCTTATCATTAGTTTTCTTTGTTCTATGGATGAGACTAGTAGGTTATTGCCATAAACGGTTGCAGAGGCGATAACATTTATGGATGCACTATCCACATATAATTATCTTGCCCTAAAATTTACATGAGTACTTTATTATTATCTATTATTCCCATCAGATGTTTTGCATAGCTACTGGTGAAAACCGAAGACCCTAGGCCCTCTCTCTCTCAATCGTGAACAACAACAAGATCGCAAACTCTTGGTCCGATAAAAACACAATAGGAATTCTAAAACTCTCGAAGGTCCGTTTAAGTAATCTCACTTTGCTTTCTGCTTCCTGAGGATTCAATAAACCTAGGTCTACTAGGGAAAAAGAGCTGTACTACATCCGTAATCTGGATCAAAGGTATCACTTGTTATCCTTGTAGCGTGCATTAATTGGTAATTCATAGAGGATATGTAGCATATGGGTGGGAACCCTCAATGTCCCATGGTAGTACTGGCATCTGAACGGTCTGTACTGTCCATTGCCGTAATTGAATAGGTGGGTATGTCGTACACCAAGGAGACATGTGGGGTCTCAAAGAAGGGAAGTGATTGGCTTGGATCTTAGACTGGGCCCCATACCAAGGAAGTGTGTACATGCTCATGAATTGGTTGTTCAACAAGGCTAAGGTCTCTCATGGGTCAAGTAACGCACCTCTGCAGAGTGTAAGAACTGTAACTTGTTACTCCCTGTTCCGGAAAGGAGCTACAAACGCGTCATGAAAGGAACTCCATGAAAGTTCTGGTGAACCTGTGAAGGCTGATGGAAATAGCTTTTCAGAATAAAAGCAACCTTTGAATAAATGTTTACAAAAACCTGCATTGCCTATGACCTATGGTCTGTGGTTGTTGTTAGTGGATCATACAGATTATGAAGCCAATACAAATGACGTCTACATCAACTTATGCTCAAGGGAATCATCACCAAAATCTCAAGTTCTTCAATGAAGTCAACATATACATCAACTAAAGTGAAGACGAAGTTGCTGATTATATAGGATTATAATCTCTAGCCATAGAACCTATTTCTATAGAGTATTGTAATAGAAGCAATGCAAGCACAATAGTTTAAATATTAGTCTATTAGTATGATAGTTATGAGTTGATTATTTTTGGTTCTTCTTTGTAAGAACTTTCTTTCTCTCTCTTTAACTTAGAGTGTTCTCTGGATCTTTTGTAAAGAGTCGACTTGTAACCTATAGTTATGTCTTGGACTTGCTGTGTTTCTGTTGTATCACTCTGAGGGATGTAATACTAGTGAACGGTGTTTCATTGGTGTTATGTCAACGACTATAGTGTACTAGATCATGTAGTGGTATGCTGGGTCACCGCATCCTTCAAGCGCAGCCACATAGCGTATAAAAGCTTGTCACCAATGGGGGACGTGAGAACGTCGGCCGCCCTAGCTCCATAACCATTGAACGCTCCATCGAAGTTTATGATCCAGCATCCCGGTGTCAGTTTCCCAGGCAGCTAGGTCATCTCCTCCCTTACTTTGTTACCTCCTGGGTCAGTCCATTCTGCGGCAAATTCTGTGAGATCCCTACCGCGGACAGTGGTTGTAGTGTTGAACGTCAACTTGAAAGGTTGTAGATCGATGGCCCACTCGGCCATGCGTCCTGTGGCGTTGTGGTCGCACAAGATCCTCTCCAGAGGGAACTTGCTGACCACCCTGATGGGGTGATCCTAGAAGTAGTGGCGTAGCTTACGCAAGGCTACGAGGAGTGCGTTGTGGAACTTCTGCTGCATTGGGTACCGTTCATGAGCGTCCTAGAGTATCGTGCTGACGAAGTAGACATGGCATTGCCCGATCCCGGTAGTATTTGAAGAGGCCGCGGGTGTGAATTTGGCATAGGTCTCCTCTTCTCTAGCCTCCTGCGTGTTGCTAGTCTCCCAGGATGCCTTACCTCCCGGGTCATCAAGAGGCTTTGAGGGCTCGGTCCTCCTCTTCTTTACGACTACTTCACGCTCGGGGATGAGGACAACACTAGCCGTTTGCAGTGTGGCCGCCAGGTAAAGTAGTAGAGGCTCATGAGCCCTTGGTGCTACCATGACGGGCGTACTAGTGAGGTACCTCTTGAGGCCCCCAAAAGCCTCTGTATCCTTGGGGGTCCACTAGAAATTTGTAGAGCGTTTCATGATCTTGTAGAAGGGCAAGGCCTACCTAGCTTGGTGAAGAACCTCCTAGGTCCTCCATGCACCCCGCCAGGCACTGCATGTCCTTGAGTCATGTCGGAGTACACACCTCTTTGATGGTTCTGATCTTGTCAGGGTTTGCCACAATTCCCCGGTGTGATACCACGAAGCCGAGGAGATTTCCCGACGGGACCCCGAACACACACATGGCTAGGTTGAGCTTGATGTTTACCCTGCACAGGTTGTTGAAGGTCTCTACCAGGTCCGCCACCAGCGTGTACTTCTCACGGGTTTTGACCACGATGTCGTCGGCGCAGTCCTCCGTGTTTCTGCCCATCTGATCTGCCAGAGCTATGTGCATCAACCTTTGGAAGGTGGATCCAGCATTCTTGAGGGAAAACGACATGGAGGTGGAGCAGAATACCCTGCACAGAGTGATGAAGGCCTTCTTCTCCTCATCTTCCTTGGCCATCTTGATTTGATGGTAACCAGAGAAGGCATCCAGGAAGTATAGTAGATCACAGCCCTCCGTGGAGTCCACGATCTGGTCGATTTGGGGAAGCGGGTAGGGATCGTTGGGGCATGCCCTATTCAGGTCGGTGAAGTCGACCCAGAGACGCGCACCCCCCATAGTCTTGGGCACCATGACTGGGTTGGATGACTAGTCGGCATGAAGGACCTCCTAGACAAGGTGTGTGTTGATCACCTTCTCCATTTCAGCGATGATGAAGTACTGCTTCTCGGCGGATTTCCGCTGCACCTTCTGCTTCACCGGGCGCGCCGTGGGGCACACTGCCATATGATGCTCGATCACTTCTAGAGGCACCCCCTTAATGTTTGACGGGCTCAAAGAGAACATGTCCATGTTCGCTCGAAGGAATGTGATGAGAGCCTCCTCCCTCTCTGCCATGAGGTAGGCTCCGATGGTGTTGGTAGACCCCGGGACCACTAGGTCGAGTGGGACTTTCTTAGTCACTGCACGCTCCTGAGAGAACAACTACTTTTTTCCCTACCACACCGGGGAATCATGTTACCGCTTCGTATGGAAGGGCCATTGATACTGCCTTGTCAGGACCAAGATCCTCGTCGGCCAGGGCAAGCCTTTTCCTCACGGGGGGCTCATCGTCATCCTGGTCGAGCTCCTCTTCAAGGCAGGCGGCCACCACTAGTTTGTAGGCCCACTCGAGGGAGCGCATGGCCTCCTCCTCATCACAGATGACCGTGATAGTACTCCTGGCGCCACCCAACATCCCTACCATGTTGTAGGCATTGTGGGTGACTTCCATAAACTTCACCCGCACTAGGTATCCCATAATTGTGTTGTACGTCGAAGTCGATGAGCTTGGTCGGTAATTGCCGTGCGTCACGAGTGTGATAGGGAGCCATATTTGACCGAGCGGAATAGTGCTTCCTTCGGTTACCACTGAGAACGGCAAGGAAGGAAAAAGGCGGGCCAGGGGCACTTGCATTCTCTTAAGCGTCTCCTCCGAGAGTACATTCAGACCAGCACCAGCGTTGATGAGGGTTTTGGAAACTGTGACATTGTTGATGGTGGGTGAGAACACCATAGGTATGACACCCATTTAGCGAATGGACTTGGGTTGGTCATCAACGCCGAAAGAGATGGGTTGCTTTGACCACCTGACCCGCGAGACAGTAACGCTGGGTGTTGCCGCTAAGAGCTCTCGCGAGAGTTGCTTGAAGTGCCGTCCTGAGGCGGGATCCTGGGATCCGCCAAAGATAGAAGCAACAGTGCCCGACATTCCCTGGGTTACGCTAGAACAACAAACCTCCACCCGCGGTGGTGGTCTATGGGCCACATCACTAGGAGGGGGTTTCAGACCGTGGCCCGGGTCGTCCAGGAGCTCGATGAGGTGAGCGTACCATGGCTCCCACTCGGCCGCGGCTGGAACCTAGCGAAGTAGTCTCCATGCTTCGAGCAATGTGGATCCTTATGGAGATGTGTCATGAGCGTCCCCTCGTCATGCCTGTGCACTGGCAAACGACGCCATGTTGTCGTGATCAGAGATGGCCTCAGAAGCGCACCTCAGCCCCCTACATCGCTTGTTCTTGCTAATAGGAACCTGGATGTCCATAGAGATCTATTTGACGATAAAATTGGAGAGACGATCCGAGTCTACAACACGCCAGTGGAGAACACAGCAGCTGCGCAAGCCATCCTCGCCAATAATCCATCTCTAGAACAGGTCTAACAGTGTGTAGCATTGCTCGACAAAGGATTGAAACAGCAAAAGACAGCCGCATCATTTAGTGGCAAGCTGGCCTCATGGTCGAAATTTTGACACACTGACGCAGGACAAAAACACTGATGAAAGATCCCACAGGGATACAGATCAACGTCATCATCCCCGGGAGGAAGAAAACTCAAGGACTGGATGAAATGGTCATCCTCACAGGGCCGCACGGGACTGGTCGGGAGTTATTCCGGCTGTCTCAAGATGCCATCAGGGCATTGGTACCTCACCAGACCCATTGTTGGCAGAATAATTGCCACAGGGAAGACACAGAGGTGCACCTCCAGCGAGAGCAATATGGGCTAAGGATGCCACCCCTAGCCGTCCGACTCACAACACTGGGTGAAGAAATGACCTAGATCGCCTTGAGTCAAGTAGGGATAGAGCCCGACGAAATCAACCTCGAAGTCAGCATTATGAGGATCTAGGACCCGCGCCACTCAGCCAGAAATAACCCGCTAGAGCCACCATCACCGCCCAGCCGTGACCATGAAGGATCTCATCGCAGGCATGGGAGCCACAGTGGCGGAGGCGACAATGGTGGAAGAACAAGCAGGAATGCGACTCCGCCATGTAGAAGTCGCGAGCCTCCAAGGCGCAACTCTATCGCAAAATGATGCTCACCATCGCATTGAATCCAACATTGCGGCACGACGGTAAGAGGAGGAAGACATGTATGTGGGACCCAAATGCTTTGGACCATGTATCCGTTAAACAAAGTTTCCGGTTGACTCCGGCGTTCCCAAACACATTCAACCCTACAACGGTGCATCTCGGCCAGATAATTGTCTTCAGGATTTCTTCCAGTTTTGCTGCATCGCCAAAGGAGGAAACAACTTGGTCGCAGTTCGATATCTCCCACTCATGTTGTGAAAGACAGCTCGATAATGGCTCAATGAACTACCAGTAAACTCGATTCACAACTGGTATGATATTCAAAGTGAGTTCTTTTCAAACTTCGAGGGAACATACATGAGGCTCTACATAGTCGGAGACTTGCAGCGTCGCACTCAACAACCTAAAGAAACTTGTCGGGATTACCTTGGATGCTAGATCAACACAAAGAACTCCTGTGAAGGAATAAACGAACAAACTGCGATTGAAGCTTTCATTGCAGGACTCCCAGACGGACTTTTGCGTCATAGACTAAAGCATGACCATGTCCCATACCTGTGAGAGATCATAGAAACAACTAGAAAATATGCTGATGCCGATTATGATTCGGATTGACTGCTGAATATTCAATCCAATCCACATGTGGCCAAGTAGCAGAAGCAACAAACTCAGAAGCGTAAGAATACATTGGAAGCTAAACTGGATCCAAAAAATGCATCCGTCAACGCAACATTTAGATTAGGCGGACGAGGAGGACGTGGATGCGGCCGGGGACGAGGCTGTGGAACTTCTCGAGTCTAGGGCAGAGGAGATCAACAGCCCGGAAAATCATATTCCTGGGCCGATATTGCCAATAACCCTTGTGGTCATCACTTGGACGCAAATGGACGTTCTACCCATACCAATGCTGAGTGTCATTTCAATGACAACATCAAGAAAGACGAATCCGCTGGCTACTATGACACCCCCGGGATCAGGGCTAAACAAATCCCAGACCTTAGTCTGATATAAACTTATCCTTGACTCCAGGTCTAGTGAAGAATCAGTAATACAACAGTGACCCTACGACACAAAATTATTACATCATGCTCATAACTGAGCAAAGAAACAAAATATTAGAAGAAGAGGTCACTGACAACAAACATAACAATGACGTCCCAGCCCATAGATTCTAGGCTGCCGGCCAGAAACCCCAAGATACTTGTCAGTGTCGATGTTGTATGGAACTCATCTTTAGGTGAACACTTACTCTACTACAAAAGTATCAACAAAGCAAGGGTGAGTACAGGTTATACTCAACAGGACTTATGGCTATGGAGCTATTTTGCATAAAGCTATATTTGTTTATAAAACAAGAGAGAGAAGGAACTCGTCTAATCAGACTATTTTAAAAGGGGATAAGAGAGCGACATCTCCAAATTATTGATCATCATCTGTTGATATCCACCAAGTCATCACCATTTACCACCTAGGATCAACCCTCGTACCCATGAGGAAGCATCCTTAAGCACATGTTGATCTGCCAAGTTTTACGATTAGGTTGAAGTTCTCTATGATTATGACATCCGTTCCCAAGTCATCCATAACCGTGGACACGGATTTTTGAAAAGATTATTACCCTGCAGGGGTGTACAACTTTACCCACACATACTAACCTTCTCTTAATGCCACTTAAGATTATTCCTCTTCCTTGGAAGGTCGGTAGAGGGTGGTTAGAAACAACCTTTACCTTGCTTTTGCCGAGACTTTAAGTCACACCCTAAGTATGGTTCCGTCGTAATGGTAAAATCACAAAGCCGGTCCCTAGTGATGTGAGGCGAGGTTGGTTTACGAGGGGCTCCATCGACCCCAAGCAACCCGGTCCATGCTTCCCTACCTGTTAGGATGCACCTCCTTCACCTCCTCTTTTGAAAACGTTCTTAATGCATATGCCAAATGGAAACCCAGAACTATGTGACTCATGAAATCTACTAGGCAAGTTAATCACTCGTGGGGTTTTCCAGGCCCCATGTGGTTGTACGCTCGTCTTGGTTCAAGAGGCAAGAACTCGGTTCCTAGTGGTGGCGAGCATGGTTCTGCAAGAACCTCTCACCATGGCCTGTCATAGAAGCCTTAGCATGTTTAACCTTTACCACTGATCTCATCTCATCCTGTTCTTCTGTCAAACTACATTCTCTACATCTGATCCATCATCTAGATGAACCAACACTGACATCTATGCATGGCTAAGCAAGACATAGATATAAGATCTAGCAATGCACACAAGACAAACCTAGTTATGCTAGGAGTAGTGGATCATGTAATATAATCTCAAAGGGAGTAATGCAACATATAGGACACTCTATCTATCAATAAATACCATAGTAGAATCGTATGCATCATGGCAAAAACTGAAATGCTTTCGAAATCATAGGATGATATCATGGTGGGGCTATGATTGCCTTTTCCCTTGATAACCAATAAGCATATCTTCGGACTTCTGGTACTTGACTAGATTATAGTTGGTCAAGTATAGTTCTTCGATCTTCGACTATGTTGATCTTGGTCTTCGATCTCGATCTCGATATCATATTCTACCGAAGAAGAACCAAACACCCGAAAGAAAGGGAAACAATCAACACATGGCATCAATGTAGTGCTCAAGCAAGGCTGATGATATTACAAGTTAAATTGTATTGATATGAAGCCCTAAAGCATGCTTGGCAATTTAATCATGGTTCCGAGGGATATAAACCCTAATTCAGAGAAACCCCAGATGCACCTATAAGGGGTTACTTTGTTGTTCTAACAAACTTGTTAATTGGAGTTTCTTAACAATGCATGATTATAGGTTAAATAGATAGATCTCATTTTTCTGAACATTTTGATATAATATACATGTTTTTCTGACTTAATATGAATGAGTTATTGATTTTATAAGATTATAGCATTTTATGGATTTATTAAAGAAATTAAAATAGATTATTGCATCATGGTGACGTCATTTACACAGCCAGATACTTTTGTTACTACACCTAACCTAGCCTCAGTCACTGATAGGAAGGGCTGATTCCATGCTGGCAAGGGCAGGGCCCAACTGGATTTGACCAGCGCTAGTTGCACCTTGCTGATGTCACAAGGACGTCCGCATGACGTTGGCCGACGGTGGACTCCTAGGTAGACATGGGGGATGTCGGAGCACAGCAAGCGGGGTAGCGCGAGCATGTGCCTTCGAATCACGGGAGCAAGGCGAGCATACGGGTGGTGGTAGAATGAGGTGTCGATTGTAGCTACTAGGAGCTCTCCAGCTTGCGTGCTTTGACAAGCAGACCTAGGAGAGCATGACGGTTTCGGCGGCGTGCTCAGCTAGGCGAGGGGAGGCCAGAAGTTGCGGCTTGACGCGGCGAACGGAGCTAGGGTTTCGGGCTCTCGTGCGCAAGGAGGGGATACGGAGGGTGAGGGGAAACTGAGCACGACGAGGCTCTTCGTGGAGGCTACATGGGGTACTTGTAGGCCAGCGGTGATCGATGGTGGTTTCCGTGACACCGAGCTATGTGTCTGCTCGTGGAAGACGGCGACCGAACGGGTACTGTTCCTGGGCTACACGTGGGCTTCGACGGGGCTGTAAGCTGCTCCGCGCGAGCGACATGGAGAATAGGGAAGGGAGTTGGGCCAGCCTGGGTAGCTAGGTTTGCTTATGTTTTTATTTCTAGAAACCTTTTTCTAATTTTTGTTTCATATTTTCAATTTTTAAACTATTTTAGATATTTTAAAAAATACCAGAGGTTTTATAAAACATATGAAATAGCACGGGGCCCTTTTTAGTCCATTTGGGATCCATTCATTTTTGTACTTTTCGTAATATCAAAACAATTTGAATTGATTTTAAAGGGAGGAAACTAGGGTTAGGGTTTTACATATTTATTTCTTGCTTGCAATTTTAAATATGATGCTCATGAATGCATAATCCACTACTGGTTATCTAAAACTGGGGTGTTACAAGTACTGAGCCAATCGACGAAAAGGAAAGAAAAAATTCTGAGAAAGGCAAGGAGCCCAAGGAAGATTCCGACATGGATGAAGCGGATGCCACACAACCCAAGTCGGATGGAAATAAGGATTATCGCACAAAGAAAGACACATATGTCTGCTCCCTTCGAACTCAGCCAACTAAGGTCAGAACGGCGGTTCTCCATGAGATCAACGCCATGGTTCCGGCTATCCCTGAATTCTTAGGCTGGTTGGATGTAACCATCACCTTTGACTACAATGATCACCGAAGAAAACACATCATCGGGGAAAGTACCTTCTGGTTGTCAATCCTCTTATTTATGGCTACGAGTTCTCTATAACTCTCATGGATGGTGGTAGTAGCATCAACATCCTCTACATTGAGACACTTCACCGCGTGAAGATCCACGAAAGCCAGTTAAATCATAGAACCATGACTTTTCATGGCATTGTACCAGGGAGACAGGCGGATTCTCTAGGTGAGATCACACTGGACGTGACATTCAAAACCCGAGACAATTACCGGACCGAGCCACTTTCCTTTGAGGTGGTACCGTTCAAAAGTGCATACCACGCCATATTCGAGAGTCCGGCTTACTGGGCGTTCAAAGGGCGTCATCACCATCCAGGGAAACCCGAAGAAAGCACGAGACTGTGAGGAAGGATCTGCCGCATTTGCTGAAGCTGTGCTACATGCCCAGGAGTACCAGGAGATCAAGAAGACCATTGATCTGTCCGAGATTACCGCTACAAAGAACGAGGTGCTAAAGCCAGGTTTATAGTTCAAGGCATCGGAAGAGACGAAGAAGACGTCGCTGAAGGAAGATGATCCCTCCAAGATGACGAACATAGGGGTAGGCTTAGACCTTGCATAGGAAAGCGTGCTCGTTGAGTTCCTCAAAGCAAATAGACATATCTTCGCATGGCATCCCTCTAACATGACCGGAGTACCTAGGGAACTTGCCGAGCCCTCTCTTAATATGTACCCTGATGCTAAACCCGTCAAAAAATCCTTACGACGGTTTGGTGATTAAAAGCGCAGATTTATCACAAAGGTCATCCATGCTGAATGGGTGGAAAATCCTGCACTCGTCCCTAAAAAGGACACTATTGATTTAAGGATATGCATTGATTATACTGCCTTGAACAAGGCTTGTCCTAAGGATCCATTCCCTTTGCCAAGAATCGATCAAGTTATTGATTCCACGACAGGGTCAAAATTACTCTGTTTTCTCGATGCATATTCTGGATATCAACAAATACCAATAAAATAATCTAACCAACTCAAGACGTCTTTCGTCACACCTTTCGGAACCTTCTAGTACAAAACTATGCCTTTCGGCTTAAAGAACGCAGGAGCTACATATCAACACACCATGCAGCATTGCCTTAATGATCAAATCGAACGCAACATACATGTATACATAGATGATATAGCGGTGATGTCCAAAAATAAGGAAACACTTATTTAAAACTAAGAGGAAACATTTGCTAGCCTACAAAAATTCAACATAATACTAAATCCGAAGAAGTGTTTCTTTGGAATCCTAGCCAGAATATTGTTAGGTTTCATCATGTGTGAAAGAGGAATAGAGGTGAATTGGGACAAAATCAAGGCTATACTAAACATCAAAATGACAACTCGCCTGAAGGACGTACAATGTCTCACTGGTTGCAATGCAGTAGTGAGCCAGTTCGTCAGCCGACTCGGAGAAAGAGCCCCACCTTTATACAAACTGTTGAAGAAAACCGAAAAATTTGTCTGCACCAAGGAAGCCTACACTGCCCTACAAAGTTTGAAAGATCTACTTTCGAATCCACCAATTCTCGCAGCACCAGAGCCACAGGAGCCTATGTTACTTTACATCGCAGCGACTAAGAAAGTCGTAAGTGTTGTAATATCAGTGGAGCGCGAGGAAGAAGGCCATGAGCATAGGGTGTAAAGTACAACCTATTACATAAGTGAGTTCTACACCAAAAGCTAGCCTATGGAGTATTCTTTGCTGCCATAAAGCTATGACATTACTTTCAAGATCATAATATCCTAGTGGTGAGTACTGCTCCCTTGCGAGATATAATCACCAATCACGACGCCATAGGACATGTCGCAAAGTGGGGAATAGAGCTTGCAGCTTTCGACATCGAGTATAAGCCACGAGCAACAATCAAATCCCAAATACTTGTTGATTTCGTCGTTGATGGGAAAGAGACGACAGAAAACACAAGTCCTCCAGTCTCGGAATTTTAGACCCTACATTTTGACGGGTCAAAAGCACGAGGAGGCTCGGGGGCTGGCGTGGTGCTTAAGTCACTCCCAAGGAGATACGCTATTCTATATGTTACAGATACACTTCACAACAACCAATAATATTGACGAATACGTAGCGCTTTTACATGGAATACACATGGCCAAAAATATTGGCATAACTAGACTCATGTGTTACGGAGACTCGGATTTAGTTACTCAGCAAGTATCCGATATCTGTAATGCAAACAAGCACATGGCAGCTTACAAAGCTGTTCTGGATGAATTATCTAAATCGTTTGAGGATTTTGAGGTTTAACACATCCCTTGGGTAGAAAATGAGGAAGCAGATGGTCTATCAAGAATAGGCTCTGCACGAAAACAAGTCCCGGATGGTGCTATTTTAGAGAACCTAAAAGTTCCCACTATCACAGGTGTTGATGAGGACTATCCGACGAAATCTGACTCACCTTTAGTAGCAGTTCTAGCTGTAATTCCTAGCTGGATAAAACCCTATCTGGATTTCCTGATAGACGTAAAATTACCCGAAGACGAAGTTCTGGGCCGATAGATCATCCGACGAGCAAAAGCATACGATAATCAACAGTGAGCGCTATAAACAAAGTGTTTCTGGGGTTTTCCAGTGCTGTATTTCTTCGGATGGAGTGGAAATCCTACGATAAATCCACAAAGGCGAGTATTGTCACCATGCTACAACCAAATCCTTTGTGGTAAAAGCTTTTCGGCACGGATTCTTTTGGCTCACAGCTAAGGCGGATGCTGAGAATTTGCTCAAAATATGCAGATGCTGCCAAAAGTACGCCCATCAAGCACACGTTTTGGTAGATCAGCTACGAACAATCCCTATTACATGGCCATTTGCAGTCTAGGGGCTTGATATTGTAGGACCGTTTCGAATGGCAAAGTGTGGATTTACTCACTTACTAGTCATGGTGGATAAATTTACCAAATGGATTAAGGCTAAACCCGTAACATATTGCGATAGAGCCACAGTCAGAAGGTTCGTCGAGGACGTGATCATCAGACTTAGATATCCGCATAGTATTATTATTTACAACAGGATCAACTTTTCCATGGGATAATTAGCCGAATTCTACAAAGAACAAGGGATCCTATTGGATATTGCATCAGTCGCAATTCCACAGTCTAATGGACAAGTCAAAAGAGAAAACCTTCTCATTTTACACAGACTCGGACACCGTCTCAAGGCACCACTTCGTCCTACCGCGGGGTCTTGGGTAGAAGAATTACCATCTATGCTATGGATCTTGCATAAAACTCCTAACAGATCAACCAGATATACTCATTTCTTCTTGGTGTATGATGCAGAAGCAGTTATTCCTAGTGATTTAATTCATCAGCCTACTAGAGTCAAAGCGTATGTCAAAGAATATGCAAAGGTGTCTCGACAATATGATCTCGACATAGTCAAAGAAGTTCATCCATTGCTGAGCAGAGATCTACAGCCTATCATCAGAAGTTACGCAAGTATCATAGTCAAAGAGTGCAAAATCATTCTTTTAGGAAGGGTGATTTGGTTCTCTGAATCATGCAAAAAAGAAAGCACAAACTTTCCCCAATTTGGGAAGGGACTTTTATGATCAACTGAGTTCCGCATAATGGGTCATATTATTTAACCGATATGAGACCAATCAAGGAAAGAACTGATACTCAGAAGAGAAACAGAGCTGGCGGTAGTACAGATCTGGATGAATTGGATCGTCCATGGAATATTGCACATCTACATCCCTTCTATTCTTGGTTATATTTCCTTGTAATCGTATATGTACATGTTCAAAGAGAAATAAGTATTGGTTTCCTCATATATTATTTTTGATAAGTATTTTACCATCTTATTTCCAAAAGAGCATGTCAATTTCAAAAAACCCAGGATGCTTGAAAGTACTTTATGCTCATGTTCATTCTGGTTATGATTTTTGAATATCTATAAGAATGTTACCTCATGGTGTAAATCTCATTTTATGTTTATGCTTTGGTTTTTTATCTGATTGCTTAGACGCGGGCATATTCCGAGTAATGAATTGTTGGTACTGGAGGCCGGCTCTATTTCTGAGTCTAAACTAGTTTAGCAATTATGCTCTGTTGAATCGGCAGAGTTTCCGTGCTAAAGGTTGGCCAACTCATGAAAGGGACGAGGCAGAGAGCCAGATAAAACGAAAAGTGTAAACACAAAGTACTTAAAAAAAATTTGAGCACACACATCAAATATATACAAAAAATACTAAGTAGTATAGCATTAGTTCTTACATACCAGCACATTTAAACATAAAATATTGTTCCCATCATTACTGACCAAATGAAAAAGTTGAGGATAATGCATCAAGTGTCTTATGCTGCAGATTCAGGAGGTGGTGGTGAGGACCTTGGAGCGCTGGAGTCGACATCATCACCACCTTGCTCAGGAGTCTCGAAAGTTTCTTCATCTTCAATGAGGCTATCTTCTGGCTCCTGGAGAGGGGGCACAACAACGGATTAGAAGAATGGTGTTGCATAGTTTGTCATGTCCGCCATGCGACAAGCATAACCAGCATATGACTCTTGGATAGCCTTGATGTCTTGTGGATGGCCTTCATCGTCCTCGATGGCGATGCCCTTGGTGACATGACAGATTTGAATCTCACTATGATGGCACATCACCATGGTGAGGGTAGTCTATGCAGCGGTCTGGGCGTAGAAAATCTTTTAATCCTCAATGAGCTTCGGAATCTCCTTCACTCTGTCCCTAATCTCGAGCACTGGCAAGTTGTTCAAGTAAGAAAGTCTAACCGACTCGCCAGCCTCCTCAAGAGTCTAGCAGAAGTCGAAAAGAACATCTCCGACCAATTTGATTCACTCGAGGCGAGGTTCATAGGTAGAGCAGTCAGAAAGATACAGAGGATCTGGGAAAGAACCAAAAATCAAAATCTGACCAAAGAAACATCGGAAATCAAAGTAAGATTAAAGTCTGATATGTTACCTAGCGCACAGTGGTTCCGCTGAGAATGCCCCTCTCAGAGACTCTTCGGTTCTTCTTCTATGGCCTGGGCTAGATCCTTCTGGCTATCGAAATCCTTCCTCAAATCTTCAAGTTCTTTATCACGGAGGGCCACTAGCTTCTCGAGCCTCTTAGTCTCCATATTACTTGATTCCATGATGGCATTCACGGATTTCTCCGACTCAACTTTAAGCTTCTTCATCTCATCCCGAAGTTCAGCATTCTCCATTTGGCAGACTTTGAAGTTCTCGGCCTCCTCTACCATCTTGCTAGATTGCTTCAGCAATTCTACAAAGGTGAAAATACCAGTCGAAAGGAATATTCGACTATGATAATAACTATGGTTAATAGTCGTAAAAGTTTACCTTCCACTTCATCCCTCTCCACCTGCAGCTTGGAATTCTCAAGACGCAAAGCCTTAATTTCTTTGGGATTATTTTGCAAATATTCTTGAGCAAATCCTGGTTGTAAGTTGTAACTTTCTATAAGATAAAGACGGAATACCATCAGACGGCTACTAAGAATCGGGCTGCAACTTTAACTAAGTCAAAATCCAGCATGAGCCTTGGGGTCTACACTATATCGTTCTCTTGCATCCTATAATCATGAACTTGGATCTTATGCTATGATTTTTTATCCGACTTTATGCTTGGGGATAGACGATATGATAATAAATACTAGAAATGATAGTCAAAAAAATTTACAATGTGCTCCAGGTGCAACTTTTCAAATCCAAGTTTCGTGTTGTGGAACACTTTCTCTGCAAGGGAGAGGGGAGAAACACTCGTTGCTAGAAGCTCACCGGCTTCAATCTTTTGATCCCGGACCAGAATTTGGTCCAGGAGGCTCTCCAGCTTAATGTCCTCCATCTCCTAGCTTGGTGCCTCTAGAGTGAGGATTTGTTTCTCAAGGCTGGATTGCGCCAACTTGAGAATATCCTCCTTCTTCTCCAACTTTAGGCCGGAGGCAGCAGAGCCGGCCATCTTGTCAATCCTCTCTGGCGACATTACCATGGCATCCTTACCCTTGACACGTTCACCCTTGTCAGATGCCTGGCTACCAATGGTAACCAGGGCTTGTGAGGTCATGGCAGCGTCAGGGACGACGGAACCAACACTGGGAGATATAGGGGCCTCTGGTGCTGAGGTTTGATGCAAGCTTTTGCTGGCGCAGTTGCTTGGCCGGTTTGCTCTCTGACTTAGGCTTACTCTTCAAAAATATCTTAGGTCTGAAACACACAAGAATGTATGTCAAGCGTGGTTCATATAGAAACAATATACAAGCAATAAAATATTACAAGGTACCTACCTTTTAATCACTGGCACCACATGTGTGCCAGCAGTAACAACACTCTCTTTGGCCTGACGCTTCTTGGAAGTAGAGGCAGGAACTTACTTTACCTCGTCATCCTCCATCTCTTCCGAGTCGTATGAGGGATAGCCCTCAAGAGGGGCAAGCTCAGACTTGGGGAGCTACTTGAGCTGTTAAGTTATAAAAACATCAGTGCAAAATAAAGTTGGATACAATATGAAAAGGCAAAATGCATAAAGACAAAGTAGAAAAAATCACTAGAGTCAGAGGGCGGTCGACTATATATATCTTCATGTAATCAAAAATTGCATCTAGGTCTTGTAGTCCTTCACAAGAATGCGATTCAGACTGACCCTTAGGCTGTCCTTCTAGTCTCTGGTGACCATGCGCATCAGGCGCTCTCCTTCATGCTGAAGTGGATGAATCCAACAATCCAGCCAGCAGTGGATCAAATTGGATCCGTGGAGCCCCTGGTTCTTCATCAAAAACTCAATCCGCCTCTTGGCGAGGATCAAGTATTTGGAAAGTTCCAGCGTGTCTACATCCCATGACTCTTGGTGGAGAGCAGCATCGTCGACAAAGGCTGGAAGACCTTCCTCCTTTTTTGGAGCCTGAATATCATTGTGATAGAAAAAAGTTCTGGCCCATATCTTTACCGATTCACTATTTTTAATCCTATTATATATACGGTTTCTCTTGAGGACTAAGCTAAGAGTGCTGATGGTGTAAGGAACACCTACACTGATGGAATTCTTCCGAGTACCATAGTACTATCAGAAAAGGGTAAGACGTGGCCTAATGCCAAGAAATACCTCACTAAGAGCTGCGTGAGTGCTAAGCTTGAGAAAGGAATTGGGAGGGAAGTTAGAACACCATAATATTGGAGAACTTCGGTGAAGAACTCCGACGGTGGAAGGCTGAGGCTGCGGTCGACGTGCATTCCGAAGAAGACTCGCTGGCTGTTGTGTGGTGTGGGAACGACATCTCCAGCGTTGCTCCGCCATGTGCCGGCGATGAGGTAGCCCTTGTCCTCCATAGGTTGGAGGTCGGCGTTGTCCATAGCGCTGGGAACCCAAAGGCCCCATAGTTTCCTTTTGTCCGGCGCCGCCATGCCCATTGTCGCTGCCGCTCTAGAGCTTGATGATGGTTCCATCTCGCCGAAGAGGGCCAAATACTGGTGGCGCTATGGTTTTTTGGGTGTGTAGATGAGAGAGGATGCAGAGCACTCGAGGAGTACGAGGAGGCAATGAAGAAACGGTGAGGAATGCATCTGGGAGAGAGAGATCTCTACTTTATTAATCTTCGTGCCAAGATTCATGCTGGAACTGCATGATTTGTGCCACACATATAGGAAAGAGAGAGGAGGCTTCCTTGCGACTCCTCCTCCCCCTCGATTCTTGTGCGGGCATTGAAACACTGTTCTCTTCCATAAGAAATGGACCCACCAGCGGTCGTGCTGACAGGATGTTTGTTGGTGAAAAGACCTGGCCTGAAAAATTTGTAAGACAACACGACACTGTTTAAATCCATCTCATGTCTTGAAACAAGTAGGAAAATGACTGAAGTCAAGAATACATATCCGACACAGGTAACACTTAGAAACCAACACAACTGGATGAAGTTTTCAGGAACCCTTCAAGATTCTCAAGACAAATAAACCATCAAGATATACGATTTATCCAACTTTGGATCATGGAGACTACCGGGGGCTACTATTGGGGATATACTTTCTGGGTATACCCACAGGACAAGCTGACCAGGGTGGCCCACCAATGGGTTAGAGCTTTGCTTCAGGGTGGCCCACCAATGAGAAAGAGGAGGAGTCACTTCAGGCTACGACAAGGCCCAGAAGAGTTACCAACTAAGGCATGTAGTATTACGTGTAGTCGAAGCTGTATTTAGTTACCGACTGTAACGTAGCCGGATGGGTCTCTCCTGTAACCCTAGCTCCCAGTGACTATATAAACTAGACCTATGGGATCCTTTAGTACACTAGATCATAGATCAACCAGAACCTACTCGCGCAGGTGAACCTCTCTTGTAATCCACTATAACATCCGGCTCTCACCGATATATTACTGGGTTGCTAGCAGGAGTAGGATCTGAACACCGCAGTCGGATCTGAACCTAGGTAAACTTGTGCTCACTGCTCCCAGAACACCATACAACTCACACCCCATCTTCTCAACGCCTTTAGGACCCCCTATAGCATACTTGTCGACAATCCGACGACATAATCGTTAGAAGAAGTAGAAGATCCCATGAGATCCATTCCCCAAACATCAAATGGTTCTATTATGAGGTTGTAATTCATGGAAATTTCTTTTCTTTTTCCCAATGTTACTCATACGTTGACATGCATCACAATTCCTAACATCATCGTGAGCATCTTTGATCAAAGTCTGCCAATAAAATCCTGATTGTAAGACTTTGGTAGCTGCCCGGTCACCATCGTGATGCCCCCCATAAGGACTATCATGATAGGCTTTTAGAATGGCTCTCATATCGTGGTCAGACACACATTTCCTAATCATACCATCAATCCCATTCATGTATACATAAGGATTGTCCAGAAAGTAATGCTTCAAATCATTAAAGAATTTCTTCCTTTGATGATAGTTTATTCCTTTTGGTAGAAAATTATCTACAAGAAAATTATCATAATCCGCAAAACAAGGATCATGCAACTCCAAAACTACAAGATATTCACCTGGCATAGATTCGTTAATAGTAGAAGGATCTTCTATAATACCTTCCATGCATGATAGGTGGTCGGCAACCGGATTATCCTTACCTCTTCTATCGACTATTTGCAGGTCATACTCTTGTAGTAACAGGACCCATTTAATTAAATGGGTTTTTGCATCTTTCTTAGCCAATATATGTCTTAAGACTTGATGATCAATGTGTACTATTACTTTTGAGTTTATAATATAATGTATAAACTTATCACAAGCGAGAACCACTGGTAGAAATTCATTTCAGTTGTTGCATAATTTCTCTAATCTTCAATAAAAACTCGACTAGCATATTAAATAACGTTTAGGTTTGATCCTTCTCGTTTCCCCTGAACATCCCCAATAACATAGTCACTCGAATCACACATCATTTCAAACGTCTCATCTCATTTTGGTGGTTGCATAATAGGTGTAGAAACTAGTGCCTTCTTTAGTTGTTCAAAGGAATCAATGCAATTTATATTAAATGAAAAAGGGGTATCCATATCTAAAAGATAAGTTAAAGGCGCATCTAGTTTAGTAAATTCCATAATAAAGATCCTATAGAATCCTTCATTCCCTGGAAAGTTCTTAACCCAGTTTATGTCTTGTGGTATTTGTCGAAGATTTGTCCCACAAAGGAACTAGGGTCCAGTGAGCCCCTGGTTTGAGAGGGGGATGAACACGCTTTCCCAAGGAGTCTCAGCAACGATGGCGATTATGGAGCAAGATCGCGACAAAGAGTAGACACGAGGTTTTTTTACCCAGGTTTTGGGACCCTCGTGAGGAGGTAAAGCCCCTACTCCTGCTTTATTGTATTGATCGTGTGCTTCATGAGGGTAAAATGGTGGATGAATGTCTACGGTTTTAGATCTCAGGGATCTACCTGTTCTAATGTAGGAGAAGGGTTCCTTATATAGCGGCACCGAGCCTCTGCCCCCAATTCTTGGGCAAGAAGGGCTACCACAATGCCTTTCCTCGAAATCCTGGTCTCCAAGACTACTTCTTATGGGACAAGTCTTGGTCGTCGGGGTTTATCCTTTCTCCTGTAAACTGAGATTCTTTACCTTGCACCAAAATGGCAAAGGGAAGACATGCCCATGCTGAGGTCATCTGTCCTCTCCTTACAAAAAGGAGGCGGACATAGTTCTTTCTTTATCGAGGTGAATCGGGGCTAAGCGCCACTTTGCCCCTTGTCAGGATCCGCCACACCTTCCAGCTTCTTAGTAAGATTACCGATTTGTCCCTAGACACTCCCCAAAGCATCCAGAGACTCACGGCATAGCGGAATACCGTGTAGGAGTGCTTCTTCCTGAAGCACCCTCTTGAGGCTACACGATCGCGAGGCAGGGCCTCGTGAGGGGTCATCCGATTGGGATGCTTCCGAAGGCACCGTAACCTCTCAAGGATGTACCTACCCAAACATTGGGCCCGTCAACCATCAGGGCATGGTACCCCTTTTGCCAGGGCCCTAAAAGTAGCCCCTAGGCGGTTGGCTAGCACGTGTCCTTCTTTTGACATGAAGGGGCAAGGGGCCTATGATGGTTGATGGGTCCCAATGCTCGTTTGGTCAACATGGGTCTGCCATGCGCTTATCCTGGCCATAGGCTTGGAATGGTCGTGTGCCCTCCACCATATATTTTTGGCGTGTCCTCTCTGCCCCAGGAGTTGTTTGCACGAAGTGATGGTGCATGGGATATATTAGTTAATGCCGTGTGCTTGGCGAGCGACATGTCTTTTCAAATGGTCTTGTTATATATCAGGGTATGAGCGTGTTATCCCCTCACTGCCTGCTGCCATTCCCCTTCGCCCTTCTTAGGTTCCTGAGCCAAGGCCTTGTCTTCCTCAATGACATCCCCTCGCCTTCCAACAGACGAGAATGGTGGGTCCACCATGGTCAAGGCCGAGGAGGCCCCTGCCGTAGTTGAGTTGGAGGTGGCACCTCTAGCGAAGCGCGGCCGCGAGATCCCATGCGGGAGGGGTCGTGGGAGGCACGGAGGCCATGGAACCGCCCCTGCCGTTGCTTCTCCCCTAGGAGCAGCAGTGAAAGCTAGGGAGGCTCCCACCAAATGCGGGCGCGAGGGAGTGGTCGAGGTCACCGCGAGGGACATGGAGGAATATCTAGTGTCGAGCTGGGGCCTATGCCACCCATGGCCACGTCTCCCCCTCTAGTCGTGATCAAGATTTAATATGATCCTGAGCATGCCCAAATGATCGAATTCTTTGTCATCCTTGGCAACTCCGACTAGTTCGCGAAGGTAAGGCTCTCCTCATGCTTGGCTCTTGGGTAGCACAGGACCTTCCCATGAGGTAGAGATGCACCATTCCCACAGTCACGAGAGGTGGAGGGTGAGCATCGAGGCCCTTTCTCCTGATGAGATGTACCTCTGTGATGGCTCAGACATCTTTCTCATCGATCACCGCATCTGGCGTGGCAACGTGCTGCGATTCTGCTACAACAGGAGGAGTCTTCTCTGTCTCAGTGTTCGACACCCTACTGTTTCAAGTCGAATACCCTCCAAGGTCAGAGAGGGTCTTTTCCATGGCCGTCATCCTGTCGATGTGGTCATGGGAATTTTGCCAGTCTTGACGATGCTGTAGGCGTGGTGGGTGGCTGCCATAAACTTGGCCAGAGCAGTGCAGGCAAGGATGACGTTGTAGGGGGGGTCGATGTGTGCCACGTCGAAGTCGATGAGCTCGGTGTAGTAGTTGTCGCGTGTCCCATACATAAAGGAGAGGCGCATCTTCCCGATGGGTATGGTGGCCTCGTTGTTCACTCCGGAGAACGACATGGTTAGCATCAGCCTATCCTATGGCACCTACAGCTTGGTGAACGTCTCGGTGGAGATCACGTTCAGGACTACGCCTCCACTGATGAGGGTCTTCGTGATTGCGATGTTGTTGATGGTGGGGGTGCAGACCATGGGCACAGTTCCCACGGTTCTGGTGGAAGTGGGGTGGTTGCTGGTGTCGAAGGAGATGGTGCACCATGACCACTTGAGCTTTTGGGACGGAACCCCGGGCTGGGCGGCGATGACCTCGTGAGTGAGTATCCTGAAGTGGCGGTTGGACACTAGTGCCTGGGAGCCACCGAGGATGCAGGCTATAGATCCTTGCGGATCTTGGTAGCCCCAGTGTTCTCCTCCACCTGACCTTTCTCCTAAGATTTATGATGTTGCTGCATGCTGTTCGCCTGGTAGCCCTTTTGGGGAGCGTCGTGGTGTCAGAGTTGTTGTTCCAGCGTCTTCTCTCTTGGTTGCCGCCTCGCTCGTAGCCTCGCTCGCCACTCTGCCTTCCCCTTGTCTGATTGCTATGCATGTTGTGGACCTTCTTGATCTCGTAGCAGTCATCAGTGGTGTGTCAATGCTTCTTGTGGAGGAGGCAGGATGAGCGTTCTTCCCACTCCCTTTCATCGTGCCCCTCACGAGGACACTTTCGGTCGGGATGAGGGCGAGGACAATGGCGGTCTTGTGCTTGGGATCCTTGTCCTTGATCCTGGACGAAATCGAGGACTTGGGGGGTCGTCTCTGCCTCGGCGAGGCCGAACATCCGCCCTGCCTCCCCCTTGGCACACTTTTCTGCCATGACAAAGAGTTCGGCCGCTGTGGTGAGGTTTTCACCTCAGATGCCAATATTCTCCCTCATATTGACATCCTTGAAACCCTCGTAGAAGGCAGTGATGATGTTGGAGTCCAAGATCTTGGGGATCTTGTTGCAGACTCGGCTGAACCTCTGCAGGAACTTGAAGAGGGTCTCTCCAGGTTGCTAGCGTACCTTGTGGAGATCGTAGTAGGCGAGTGGCAGCTCGTAGGTTCCTTTGAAGTTGGTGATGACGAGGGAGCAGAGGGCCGACCATGAGCTGATGGATTCCACGGGGAGGTTCATCAGCCAGGTGCTGCTCGTGTCCTTCAAGCATAGTGGAACCAGTTAACCATGATGCGGTTGTTGCCTCCTGCGGCCTCGACGCCCATGGTGTAGAGTTGTACGAACTCGCACGGGTTGTCCATCCCATCATATCACGAAGGTATCTCCGGACGGAACTTGTGCAGCCAGACCACGCGACAAAGCTCCCTAGTGAAGGCGAGATAGCCGTTGGCCTGCACCTCCTTGCCGTTGGCAAGGTCCACGCAGTTCTGCTGACCAGCAGCGGCGATTTCCTCGACTAGGCGGTCTTCGCGCCCACGTGGTGGTGCTGTGATCGCGGGGGGCGGGATAATTTGGAAGCTGTTGGCCATTGGTGGAGTGACGTTGTCAGGCTTAGGGTCACTGTCATGACGTTGATCCAGGTTCGAGCCCCCCAACCCCCAGCGCCTTATCCTCGGCCTGAGCCCCCTGCCCCTCCGGGGAGAGGGTAGAAATGTCGAGGAGCTCGGCGAGCCGGTCGCACCACCTCTGGAAGAACATGTGGGCCCCCATGTGTGGTTTTGGTAATTAATGACAGTCTTTATGGACTAATGTGTGTATTAAGTTATACTTGTAGGATTTGTCCATTGGCATCACTTGGAGCATGTGGTGGCTTCAAGGTCGATGAAATGAGAAGAAGATGCATTGCGCAAGCTCAAAATGCACCATCTATAGAAGATCTCATGTTTGATGCTTGCCATTCTTGGTGATCATGGATCGATGATGAGGAATTAAGAAAGGCGTTCCATCTTGAGAAGGGCAAGATCGTCTACATCCAGCTCAAGTGGAATGATCAAGGCAAAGGTATAATCTTGATAGGTTTTCCCTTTTGCCGGTCTCATATTGTTAGTAGGAGACCGGGTTTAGGATAGATAACCGTACTATCAAGAGGGGCTCTCGAATGAGTAACTCGGTCACATCGTTCGGAGAGAGCTCAAACCTTTGCATATTTCCATCATCATATTTGGTTGTTCTTTGGTCTTATCCATGTGAGGATATAGAGCTTGTGGTAATCTCCATAACAAGCTCTTGTTCATCAAAATCAGATCTTCCGTTTGTATCTTGTTGCGATTTTGATCTTGGCGGCTTTTCGGTTTCTCACCAAGTGAGGTATCTCACATTATTATACATGATACATTCTCACTTGGTGATAACCAATATTTTCACCTTTCATAGGGTAACTCATGTCGTCCTTTTTCCAACGGAATTGGAATCGGGTCGATCGGAGTTACTAATCAAAAGTTATAGAGGTTTGAATTTTCCTAGGTAGCGCGGCAGTAGGTTTTGGCAAGTTGCCAAATGCCACTGCCTTCCTAGGTACCAAAATGCGGTAGTAACGCATTTTGGTACCTTGCACGGCAGAAGGTTTTTGACAAGTTTCCAAAAGCCACTTCCAGGCTAGGTACCAAAAAGCGGTAGTACCGCATTTTAGTACCTAGCGCGGCAGAAGGTTTTTTACTTCGTCATTTGGATCTATCCTCCCTTGATGGACTATGATGTTTCTTTTCATGATCTTGTAGAGGTTGTTGTCCTCTTCGAAACGAGCCCAATATCATCGAAATCAGAGTCCGGATGCAAAAGTTATGGCTGTTTTCGTTCTGTGATGACAGGTAGTACCAGACCAGGATCCGGTAGTACCGCATTTTGGTACCGGGGAGAGCAGAGAAAAATGCGTCTGGCGCCCCAGGAATACCAGGGAATGTCCGGTAGTGCCGGGAAATTCCGGTAGTACTGGGAATCGCGTTTTTGGGCTGGAACGGTTGGATTTTGGAGGGACCTATATAAGGGGCCTTCTTCCCCAATGGTTCCTTAACCATTCTTGCAAGTTTTCCCCTCCATTGTTGACCTTCTTGAGCTTGCTTTCTCTCAGTCCCTCCTATGATTCTTGCATATTCTTGAGGGATTTGAAAGAGGAGATCTTGATCTACAATCCCACCAATCAATCTCTCCTCTAAGTGAGGGGAACATATTGGGATCTAGATCTTGGAGTCTTTTGTGGATCTCCTCCATTGTTCTTCCTCTCTTATTCCCCCATAAGCTTTTGTAGCTTTGGTGGAATTTGGGAGAGAAGTATTTGAACACCTTTGTGGTGTTCTTGCCCTTTGCAATTGGTGCATCGGGTTGTGTTCTCCTCGGAGGATTTGGTTTGTGTGTCTCTTTGGAGCTTGTCCCTCTTGGGTTCTTGGAACCCTAGACGGTTTTGTGGCCTTGGTGGCATTGTGGCCTTTTGTGGAATTTGTTGGGAGCCTACAATTAAGTTGTGGAGAAGTGCCCCAACCTTGTGAGAGTTTCCGGTTGCCACCGACAAGTGCACCGATAGTGGAAGCATGGATTGATCCCGTTGGGGTGAGATTCACCGGAGAATAAGGGAGGCCTTTTGTGGCATTGGTGGTTTGATACCACCCCCTCTCCAAACGAGACGTACTCCCTGTAGGGAGGAACTAGGTAAAATATCGATGTCCCTGCGTGCCTCGGTTATCTCTATACCCGAGCTCTTTACTTATGCACTTTACATTGTGATAGCCTTCGTGCTAGAAGTAATATATATCTTGCTATCACTTTGTTGCTTGTATTGCTTAGCATAAGTTGTTGGTGCACATAGGTGAACCTTAGTTGTTATAGGTTGTGCTTAACAAAGTAAACACTAGTTTTATTCCGCCTTTGTTGAGCCACTCTAGGAAAAGTTTTAATCTCCTATTCACCCCTCTAGGCGACGTTCGTATCCTTTCAATTGGTATCAGAGCCCGGTCTCTCATTTTAGGCTTCACCGCCTTGAGAGTAAAGATGTCGGCTAGAGGATTAGTCCACAAATGACATATTCACATTCGATGGCACAAATTATGATATATGGAAAAATTGCATGCTCATTCATTTTTGGGACATGGACCCAAATTTGGAGCGTATTGTATATATAGGTTTTACTCCTCCAATGGATTTCAAAAATCTATCTAGTGAGGATGAGAAAAACTTATATCTCGATGCTCAAGCTTCTAATGTGCTTGTTAATGCCTTGAGCTATGTAGTTACCTCTTCAATCATTCCTTTTTGGAGCGCTCATGAGTTATGGACAAAACTTCAAGATAAATATGTTGTGTCCAACATTATTAAGGATGATTGTGTTGCTTCCACTTCCGGTCGAGATGAGTTATCATCCTCTACCACTTCACCAACATGTGACTTTTCACTAGGTAATGATATGGTGAGTGGTGATAGAAATTGCAATTTGGATAGTGTGCTTACTATTTGTAATCCCTCATCTCTATTTAATTGCAATGATCTATCTTTGGACTTTAACAGTCCTAGCATTACAAACTTATTACATGCTTGTGTTAATAGTCCTTGCATATCATGTAGAAATGACTTGGATAAATCTCATGATGATATGCTTGTGTTGTCTTGTTGCCATGATAAAAATGCTTCCATTTCCTCTAGTGCTTGTGTTGCTAACCATGTAGAGGAAACCAAAAATTCTATGGGCCAAAACATGGTTTTGAATAATCCACAAATGCAATCTCATCTTCACCTTCTTCTGGTACCCACCTATGCCTTATGGCTAGGGATTCTAAGGTAACCCCTACTTTGGAACCCTTTACCTATTGTGATGAGGAGGATGTGGATAATGTGGAAGAAGAGCTTGATATTGATGATTTATATGAAAAGGGTGAGATTGTTTATCCTGCCCTTGTTAAAAAGGATATTGGTTCCTCTAACTGTTGAAGTCTTGGACTTTTCTATTAAGAGCAAAGAACATATTGATAAGTTAGAAACACAAATTGAGGTGCATGATAACAACGTTGATAAAATGTGTAGTCTTGAGCGTGAGTATGCTAATATAATTGCAAACCTAAATAAAGCTCTTGAAGAGGAACAAACCACTAAGGAATCTCTTAAGGAGACCTTTGGTTTAGAGCTATCTAGAGTAAAGGAATCTCATGATAGAGATCTTGAGGTGGTAAGTGATCTCAAAAGTAAAAATGATGAGACTCAAGTTGCTTATTGTAAACTCCTTGAGGATTTTGAGAACCTCAAAAATGGCTCTCGGGTCGTTAAGAGGGAGCACATCAAACTCACCGAGTCGCATGAGCAACTTAAAGATTCATATTCAAAAGAGCTTGACAAGTTGCCCTCACCTCTTGCTAATAATAATGATGCTTGTGCTACTAACTCTATTTCTTGTGAAGCATCTATTTTGAAGGAGAATTTTGAGCTAAAGTCTCAACTTGCTTTGCTAACTAGCAACTATGGGAAATTAGGATCTCCTAGTCTTAAGCTCTCAAGCTCGCATGAGGATCTCCTAGTCTTAAGCTCTCAAGCTCGCATGAGGATCTCCTAGTCTCCCATGGTAGGCTAAAGTTGGCTCATGAGGCCATCATGTCAAAGGTAACAACTAGTGGGCCTCATGTGGACATTAGCACTATATCTACTCCAAATGTTATATTTCCATGTGCTAGTCCTTGTAATTCATCCTCTCACAACCATGCTATATCTCGTGATGAATTACATTCCGTGCCTTGTTGCTCGAACAATGTAGCATTTACTTCCTCTAGTACTTGTATTGAAACTAACCATGTAGAGGAAATCAAAGAGCTCAAGTCTCAAGTCACTTCTTTGAAGAATGACTTGAAAAAGGGTCATCAAGGGAAGTCCGCACTCAACAAAATCTTGAGTGTGCAAAAATCCCCCAATGACAAGAGTGGGCTTGGATTCAACTCCAATGTCAAGAACAAGTCCACTATCAAGTTGAAGCACAAGGATAACAAGAAGGATGGCCAAGATCAAGTCAAGAATCCGGCCAACATTGTTTTCTTCAAGTGCAAGGAAGATGGCCCCCATGTGTGGTTTTGGTAATTCATGACAATCTTTATGGACTAATGTGTGTATTAAGTTATACTTGTAGGATTTGTCCATTGGCATCACTTGGAGCATGTGGTGGCTTCAAGGTCGATGAAATGAGAAGAAGATGCATTGCGCAAGCTCAAAATGCACCATCTATAGGATATCTCATGTTTGATACTTGCCATTCTTGGTGATCATGGATCGATGATGAGGAATTAAGAAAGGCGTTCCATCTTGAGAAGGGCAAGATCATCTACATCGATCTCAAGTGGAATGCTCAAGTCAAAGGTATAATCTTGATAGGTTTTCCCTTTTGCCGGTCTCATATTGTTAGTAGGAGACCGAGTTTAGGATATATAACTGTACTATCAAGAGGGGCTCTCGAATGAGTAACTCGGTCACATCGTTCGGAGAGTACTCAAACCTTTGCATATTTGCATCATCATATTTGGTTGTTATTTGGTCTTATCGATGTGAGGATATAGATCTTGTGGTAATCTCCATAACAAGCTCTTGTTCATCAAAATCGGATCTTCCATTTGTATCTTGTTGCGATTTTGATCTTGGCGGCTTTTCGGTTTCTCACCAAGTGAAGTATCTCACATTATTATACATGATACATTCTCACTAGTAGGCTAGCTGGTTAGGAAATGAAGGACGAGGGTCACGTCAACTGATCATCCATTACATTAATTACGCACAAGTGCACAACATTGGATACTCTACCTCCGATTCAAACAGGGGTGCACGCACGGAAAATTTTGCCGCTCGACTGATATTTTTATTTTGGCTAGCGTGCAAATAATATTAGGAGAAAAAAATGGTATTCCCTCTGTTTAGGAATAGAAAATAATGGTCACATCAACTCTTCATCAATAACAACCACATTCTCATAGAAAATATAATGTTTACCCCCCCATTACAATTGTTTTTTGTTTGGCATTCTAGAAAAATCGGCTAGCACCTAGATGTTTTCCGGCTGGAGGTGTTGTGCTGCACACAGGGAGAGCGAATCCAACCAATACTGACCATTAGATTCCTCTCACTAGTTCCTAGATGAACGATAAATCTTAGGTAGTTGACCAAAACCAACAGTTAGTCTCTCTTGAGGTGTTTTGCCAGGAAATCTATGGACAAAGTGATAAATCTAAATTTGAACTGTCATATTATAGTAGTAGATAGTAGATAGATAGATAGTTAGATAGATAGATAGATAGATAGATAGATAAATAGATAGGTAGAAGAGTAGATAGATAGATAGAGATAGAGATTAGTGCATACACACATAACTAGTTTGATCGCATCCACATATATATTACACAATAGTCCAACCTTGCAGCATATAAAGCACCAATATTAAGGAAGCTAGCAATCCACGGATCACACATTGAAGAATCATACTACTTCCATATTGGTGCAATCTGTTCACCAATTAGTACCTCTTCTCCACAGTTGATACAAGGCTTTTTAGGATGCTAAAACAGCATGCTAAAAAGGGTTATATTTGGAAACAGATCTAGTACTGACATGGATATACCCTACGGGTGCATAACAATGGTATACCCGGTCCAGCCCAGGGAAGGACAACATAAAGACTTGCTGTCCAAGAAGATTTCGGGTGGCCCAAGCCCATTACAAGTTCGACTCCTTGAAGGACATGACAAGCTGTCTATATAATTTCAAATGGTTCAATGCTAGCTTGTAATCAACTCGACCTACCCCTGAGACCTGACCTATCTATATAAGGGCCAGGAGGGCACGATGAGGAGGACAACTCACCTCATACACACACCTCACGCCAGATAGCATCTGCGCACCCCTGTAACCTTCGGTTCCGCCGTAATCAAGAACAGACAAGCAGGAGTAGGGTTTTCCCTCCGGGGGCCTGAACCTGGATAAACCTCATTTCCTCGTGTTTTTTTCCTATTAACCGTCTCATGACTTCCAGCATCCCCATCTTCTCCAAAACCCAAGTCCATAACAATGGGCATTGATGAGTCGAACCCTCGTCAATTGGCATCGTCTGTGGGAACTGGGGATGCTGATCGTGCGGTCATGACGGTCACATCCGAAGCAATCTATGATTCCTCGGCGACAGAGAATCACCTCCTCTATGGTGCTTTCGACTTCACACTCACCAGCCACCCGCAAAGATTTCAAGTCCGTAGGCAACGGAATCGAGATGCTGTTCGGGAGCTTCTGCTTCCAGGTGGGGAAGACTGGCACCCTCCGCCTCCCAGAGCGGGTACCGCTCCCATCAATCAGGCCCGCCTCATGGTTCCCACCAATCGACGCCCTGTGCATGTCATCACCGATGGATGATTCAGATGATAGCATCAGTTGTAACTCCGATCTGTGCGACCCTCCTACGGAGGAAGGAACCTACGGTTCTGGATCTGAGAGCCGCGGGAGCAACAATATCTCCCCGCGCTACCTGTGCACCGCATCCATAACGGTGACATCAACAGTAGATCCGCTGCAGGATCCCCTGCCCAACCCTCATGTTGAAAACGGAGGAAACAGGGTGAACCCGCAAAATCCCAACGGGACCAGGGCACCTCGAGGCACTAAGGGCATAAATTGTGTCCACAATGAGATCCAGTTCAACGACGAGGGCTGGGAGATCATGCGCAAAGCTGTACAGGGCAATCATTTTACCAGTTGACGCCTCCCGCGACATGCTGATGGCGTATCACTGGCTCCTGATCGAGGAACACAATCGATAGGTCAAGCTACAAGGCAAGGTTGAAAAACGCATGTGGGCTCACGGTACTGCTATCGCCTGGAGCGCATGGAACCCGCTTCACGGTCCGAGGCCACCAAGGCACTCGACATGCCCTTCATGACGATGGACTCGCAAGGCAACTCCAAGCCTAAAACACCGCAGGTCACGATCATGGCGGCCACCACCTATCTGCCGTCCAACCCACCAATAGCGGGAGACCCAAAGAACGCGATCCATAAGTTTGCGCTTGCAGGCCTCGGACTCGTCGGAGTTGTGCTCCACGTCGAAACTCCCGCAGATCCAAAGAAAAAGGCCACGGTGAGGTACACTCATAGCTGCACACCATCATCCGAAGAGTAAGAGCATGAACTGCCTCGACACCGACGGAGCCCACGGTGCAGGAGCATCAACTACGATGCTCATAGCGAGCTCACACAGCGCAAGATCGACAAATCACGCTCCAAGCGCGCGTGCTCAATTGAGTCCGAAGAGGACGATAGCGAGCTGTGCAGCGCCGATGCTTTAGCAGATCCATTCAGCAGTCAAGGATGTCGAACAACTTCAAGCTCCCTTCGGACAACCCGAAGTTTGACCGCACACTGGAGCCATAGACTTGGGTCGATGATCACCTATCTTCAGTCAAGATCCATGGTGGAACCAAAAACACTGCCATGCAGTGCCTTCAGCTGCAGCTGACAGGTGCAGCCAAGGTTTGGCTCAGCAGCCTCCCCTTCGGCTCCATTCGCAGCTAGGAAGAGCTGTCATACAGCTTCATCCGCAACTTCAAGGGCACTATCAAGAGGCCAGCCTCAATCGAAGAGTTACGGGCCTGCTTCCAGTGGTCAAACGAGTCCATTCGGTCGTACATACTGTGTTGGTCTACCATCAAGAACTCTGCCGCAAACATCTCTGAGGAGAAGGCACTCGACACCTTAAACGACGATGTCAGGCTCCGTGAATTCAAGGAGGAGCTCGGGCGCGTCAAGCCCAAAACCATCGATCACCTGATGGACACCGCCAATCTTTAGGATGATGGCGAAGATGACGTCAACCGAGCACGTTCTGATGACGAGGACGACTTTGGCCATAGCTGCGATCGCCGCGGGAAGAGGAGATCGTGCGTCTACGACGATGGCAAGGAAGTCGACATGGTCGCGGCTGGCTATGCCAATCTTCGCGATGATGGCAACCGCAACAGCGGGTACCGCAGCGGTAACTACCACGACGGTGGGCAGCCCACCTAGACGTGGCAACGTCGCAACCTTGACGACGAACCTTCAGCATACGACAAATTATCAGGCTGCTGCACCATCCACTTCTATATCAACAATCAACATGGTAAGAAGAAGGCCAGTCATAGGCTCAAGGACTGCTGGGAGTTCCAGAAACTCAGTGAGAGCCTCACCAAGATGCGATGCCAGACGGTGAACCCAGGGTTCGCACCGGCTCCAGGAGTCGTAGCCCACGGGGCTCCACCACCACCACCTAGAGGACCCTTGCAACCTGTGGCTGCAACAACGTAGAATAATGGTGCGGACGGATGCCCACCACCATTGGGGTCTATGATGATACAGAAGGGGTGCCCAACTAACAAGTTGTAGAAGAAGATCACCGGCCAGGTCAATTTGGCCGTGACCTCCCCACCAGCCATACCTGAGTTCCTCAGCGGCTTGGTATTGTGCATCATGTTCGACCGTTCGGATCACCCACGCCAGATACCTCGCCCAGGTCACTCTGCCCTGGTGCTCGAGGCCTAGATCGGAGGGTTCGAGATGAGCCGCGTCTTCATGGACGGCGGCAGCGGCATCAACCTGATGTTAGCCAGCACACTCGCAGCCATGCGAATCCCGCTGTGCAGCATAGAGGCGTCGGACACGACGTTCCACGACATCGTCCCAGAGAAGGGCATATAACCCCTGGCAAAAATATGGCTTGATGTCATCTTCGGCAAGCCCGAAAACTTCCGGCATGAGAGGCTAGAATTCGAAGTGGTGGACTGTCCCTCACAGTACCACGCCATCCTCGGGCTTGTGGCATTCGCAAGATTCCTGGCAGTACCGCACTATGCGTACCTGCTACTGAAGATGTCAGGACCTAACGGTGTCATCATCGTCCCAGGAAGCTTCACAAGATCAGGCAGCTATGACTGGAACTTCAATAGAAACTCCCAGTCGTTCGCGACATGCAGGAGGAGCTAACAAGGCTCAGGGAGGTCATAGACAACGGGGCGCCCCCAATGACTAGGCAAAAAACACCTGATATGTCGTTCGACTCCATAGTTAACACTAAGAAAGTCCAGGTCCATCCGACTGACGCCTCCAAGACGGCTTTGATCGCCAATGACCTGAGCCCTGCATAGGAAAGCGCGCTCGTAGAATTCCTCCGTGAGCGCTGGGAAATTTTCGCCTGGTGTCCTGTGGACATGCTAGGAGTCCCCAGGGAATCCGCTGAGCATGCACTCAATGTCTTTCCAGATGCGAAGCCAGTTAAGCAGCCGATGCGTCGACTATCCGAGCCAAGAGCTGAAGCTGTTGGCATCGAAGTCAATAGAGGGTCATTATGTTATGCTCCAGGTGTGTTACAGCTTCTTCTAATTTGGCCTTCAAACAGTCATTATATACACTTAGGGAAGATGATAAAGATCGTTCATCTTGGAGTTGTTCCTCTAGAACTTGAATATGCAAAGAAATGTCCTTGGATTTGGACTTGTACTTGAACTTTGACTTTGATGAGCTCGCTCCGAACCCGGCATTACTCGGCAACATTTTCTTGGCTTTAGCACCGCATTGTAGTACCTTGGAAAAGAAATCAACACATTCTTTTGGAGTTTTTACTTCAGAAGATTTCCTAGGACTTTCCAGCTCCTCTTTCAAGTCAGCCTGGAAAGTTCCGTTGATAGACATGTCTAAGAGAAGTGAAGTTACTACAGAGTAACATGCAGACAGGTTAAACAAGTGCATGAACTGCTATAACTGGCAATGCTGATAAAACATCTTATACACTTCAATAAAAAGATCATTTTGTCGTGGATGATTTTTTATGTCATTTACTAACAGGACTAAAAATGTGGCTTCGAGTGTACACATGTTTGTACAATTCAAAACTAAAACTGACTTTAGTTGCAAATCATGAAGCTAAGTGAAAACAAAACTGAGAAGCAGTCCAAGCAACATTGAATATCAACATATATACATATAAATCAATTCAAGTGCAACATCACAAATCGCAGATAAGACTTACATCAACTTTGTTTACAATGACACCGTATCTATTCGTGTGGCATCCCTCAAATTTCTCCAGCAGAGTCAATTGTTTGTTTTGGATCCCCGTTTGACTTCTTGTGCATTTGAACAAGCGAAAATAAATTGCATCACATGGTTGAAACAGAGGATGAAAATATAAGATGCATATAAATTGCACAACATCAATTAGATACTAATAACCGTACAAAACAATAGGTCCTTACCAATTGGTAGAGGTGCCCAATTATGCTGCCGGATCTTGTACGACTTAGTACTCGTACTTTATTATGGCTAGAACAGTTCCTTTGAGCTATATCCTACAAAAAAGGAGACTTGTAAGACACATCATAAATAGGAATTTACAATGCGATCTAGTCTCACAATGTTCTGAAAGCATACCTCATTCTTTTGATCAAGCCAGTGGTGGATAAGATCACCCCACTGATCGTTAGTCATGTGATCCACAGGAGACGTTCTTGTAACATCCTGAAGACACTTCCCAGAGAAGTGTTGCTTCTTTATACTATGGCGTTGCTGACGCAAACATGTAGATAATATGATTTTGAGAACAACCTTTACATCCTCCCTATTCTCATCGAACATGAAAAATATCTGTAGACAACAATGACTAGCATATATAACAAACGATAAGCTAAGAAAAAAGGGACAGAGCAATGCAGTATGTACAAGAGACAGATGACTTACATGTAACTTGTTCAGTAAACCCTCGAAATGCTCAGGGATATTTCAGTGGTGTTTCCATGAAGGCAAGATGGGAGTATCATTTCTCACAAAAACACCTGAAAGAACATGTGGGCCTCCATGTGTGGTTTTGGTAATTAATGACAATCTTTATGGACTAATGTGTGTATTAAGTTATACTTGTAGGATTTGTCCATTAGCATCGCTTGGAGCATGTGTTGGCTTGAAGGTCGATGAAATGAGAAGAAGATGTGTTGTGCAAGCTCAAAATGCACCATCTATAGAAGATCTCATGTTTGATGCTTGCCATTCTCGGTGATCATGGATCGATGATGAGGAATTAAGAAAGGCGTTACATCTTGAGAAGGGCAAGATCGTCTAGATAGAGCTCAAATGGATTGCTCAAGGCAAAGGTATAATATTGATAGGTTTTCCCTTTTGCCGGTCTCATGTTTGTTGGGAGACCGGGTTTAGGATAGATAACCGTACAATCAAGAGGGGCTCTCGAATGAGTAACTCGGTCACATCGTTCGGAGAGATCAAACCTTTGCATACTTGCATCATCATATTTGGTTGTTATTTGGTCTTATCCATGTGAGGATATAGAGCTTGTGGTAATCTCCATAACATGATCTAGTTCATCAAAAACGGATTTCCCTTTTATATCTTATTGCGTTTTGATCTTGGAGGTTTTACCGGTTTGTATTTTAGAGATAGGTAAAACCTTCCATTATTTGGTTCTTACTCATGTGAGGATTTAGAGCTTGTGTTAATCTCCATGACAAGCTCTAGTTCATCAAAAACGGATTTCATATGCATTTTCTATTACGTTTTTGATGTTGGAGGTTTTATCGGTTCGTCTTTTTGATAGAGGTTAAACCTTTCGTAATTTGGATCTATCCTCCCTTGCTGGACTATAATGTTTCTTTGCATTATCTTCTATATCTTGTTGTCCTCTTCGAAACGAGCCCAAGATCATTAAAAGTCGGAGTCCGGATGCAAAAGTTATGGCCGTTTTCGTTCAGGGATGACCGGTAGTACCGGACCAAGGTCCGGTAGTACCGCCCCTTAGTACCGGTCGGTACTGAATAAGGTGCGTTTGGCGACCTGGGATCCCCAGGGAATGTCCGGTAGTACCGGGAAAAAGTCCGGTAGTACCGGGATTCGCATTTTTGGGCATCAACGGTTGCATTTTGGGGGGACCTATTTAAGAGGCCTTCTTCCCCAATAGTTCCCCAACCATTTTTGCAAGTTTTCCCCTCCATTGTTGACCTTCTTGAGCTTGCTTTCTCTCAATCCCTCCGATGATTCTTGCATATTCTTGAGGGATTTGAAAGAGGAGATCTAGATCTATAATCCCACCAATCAATCTCTCCTCTAAGTGAGGGGAACATATTGGGATCTAGATCTTGGAGTCTTTTGTGGATTTCCTCCATTGTTCTTCTTCTCTTATTCCCACATAAGCTTTTGTAGCTTTGGTGGAATTTGGGATAGAAGGATTTGAACACCTTTGTGGTGTTCTTGCCATTTGCATTTGGTTCATCGGTTTGTGTTCTCCTCGGAGGATTTGGTTTGAGTGACTCATTGGAGCTTGTCCCTCTTGGGTTCTTGGAACCCTAGACGGTTTTGTGGCCTTGTTGGCATTGTGGCCTTTTGTGGCATTTGTTGGGAGCCTCCAATTAAGTTGTGGAGAAGTGCCCCAACCTTGTGAGAGGTTCCGGTTGCCACCGACAAGTGCACCGATCATGGAAGCGTGGATCGATCCTGTTGGTGTGAGATTCACCGGAGAATAAGGGAGGCCTTTGGTGGCATTGGTGGTTTGATACCACCCCCTCTCCAAATGAGACGTACTCCATGTTGGGAGGAACTCGCTAAAATATCGGTGTCCCCGCGTGCCTCGGTTATCTCTATACCCGAGCTCTTTATTTATGCACTTTACATTGTGATAGCCTTCGTGCTTGAAGTAATATTTATCTTGCTTTCACTTTGTTGCTTGTATTGATTAGCATAAGTTGTTGGTGCACATAGGTGAACCTTAGTTGTTATAGGTTGTGCTTAACAAAGTAAACACTAGTTTTATTCCGCCTTTGTTGAGCCACTCTAGGAAAAGTTTTAATCGCCTATTCACCCCCCCTCTAGGCGACATCCATATCCTTTCAATTGGTATCAGAGCCCGGTCTCTCATTTTAGGCTTCACCGCCTTGAGAGTAAAGATGCCGGCTAGAGGATTAGTGCACAATGACATGTTCACATTCGATGGCACAAATTATGATATATGGAAAAATCGCATGCTCATTCATTTTCGGGACATGGACCCAAATTTGGAGCATATTGTAGATATAGGTTTTTCTCCTCCAATGGATTTCAAAAATCTATCTAGTGAGGATGAGAAAAACTTATATCTCGATGCTCAAGCTTCTAATGTGCTTGTTAATTCTTTGAGCTATGTAGTTACATCTTCAATCATTCCTTTTTGGAGCGCTCATGAGTTATGGACAAAACTTCAAGATAAATATGTTGTGTCCAACATTATTGAGGATGATTGTGTTTCTTCCACTTCCGGTCGAGATGAGTTCTCATCCTCTACCACTTCACCAACATGTGACTTTTCACAAGGTAATAATATGGTGAGTGGTGATAGAAATTGCAATATGGATAGTGTGTTCACTATTTGTAACCCCTCATATCTATCTAGTTGCAATGATCTATCTTTGGACCTTAACACTTCTATCACTCAAAATTCCTCACATGCTTGTGTTAATAGTCCTTGCATATCATGTAGAAATGACTTGAATAAATATCATGATGATATTCTCATATTGTCTTGTTGCCATGATAAAAATGCTTCTATTTCCTCTAGTGCTTGTGTTGCTAACCATGTAGAGGAAAATGAATATTCTATGGGCCAAGACAAGGTCTTGAAGAGAGCTACAAGTGCAATCTCATCATCACCTTCCTCCGGTTCTCACATATGCCTTATGGCTAAGGAAACAAAGGTAGCCTCTTTGAATCCCATTGTATCTCATGATGATGATGATGAGGTTGAGAATGATAATGATGATTATAGAGGTAAGTATGATATTACCTCTATTAATAAAATGGGAGAGGTTGTCTATAGCGCTATCTTCAAAAATAAAATTGCTTCCTCCAACTTTCTTGAAATATTGAATTGTGCCATAGAAGGCAATGATCTTATTAAGGAGCAAGAAAACTTAATTGATGAAAAGTTTGCACTTGAGCGTGAGTATGCTAATGAAGTTGCACAACTAAAGGACTCCCTTGAAGAAGAACAAACCACCAAAGAATCTCTTGAGGAGACTTTTACTCTAGAATTATCTAGAGTAAAGGAATACCATGATAGAGAAGTTGCGGTGGCAAACTCCTTCAAGATTAAAAATGATGAACTTGAAGGTGCTTATGCTAAACTCCTTGAGGATTTTGAGCACCTCAAAAATGGCTCTAGGGTCATCAAGGGTGAGCTCATCAAACTCACCGAGTCACATGAGCAACTTAAAGCTTCATATTCAAAAGAGCTTACCAAGTTGCCCTCACCTCTTGCTAATAATGATGATGCTTGTGCTACTAACTCCATCTATTGTGAAGCATCTATTTCGAAGGAGAATGTTGAGCTAAAAGCTCAACTTGTTTTTCTAACTAGCAACTATGGGAAATTAGAAGAAAGTCATGTTAAGCTCTCAAGCTCACATGAGGATCTTCTAGTCTCCCATGGTAGGCTAAAGTTAGCTCATGAGGCCATCATTTCAAAGGTAACATCTTGTGGGCCTCATGTGGACATTAGCGCTACATCTACTCCAAATGTTATATTGCCATGTGCTAGTCCTTGTAATTCATCTTCTCACAACCATGCTATATCTCGTGATGAATTACATTTCGTGCCTTGTTGCTCTAGCAATGTAGCACCTACTTCCTGTAGTACTTTTGTTGAAACTAACCATGTAGAGGAAATCAAAGAGCTCAAGGATCAAGTCACTTCTTTGAAGAATGACTTGAAAAAGGTTCATCAAGGGAAGGTCACACTCAACAAAATCTTGAGTGTGCAAAAATCCCCCAATGACAAGAGTGGGCTTGGATTCAACTCCAATGTCAAGAACAAGTCCACTGTCAAGTTGAAGAACAAGGACAACAAGAATAATGGCCAAGATCAAGTCAAGAATCCGGCCAACATTGTTTGCTTCAAGTGCAAGGAAGAAGGGCATCATGTTAGATCTTGCCCATTGAAGAAGAAGTATCCTAGTGTGAAGCAACAAGGGAAGCGGCCTCAAGCTCCACCTCAAGTCATTAATGGGCCTCTTCCTAAGAGGACTACTCGAGATCTTCCTCTAGTTGTGGCTTCACCTAAGAAGAAAGATGGCAACAGTAGAACTTGCTACATGTGCCGTGAGAAGGGGCACATTTCTTCCGCATGCACTATTGGTATCTCCTCATCCAATCCTATCATTATTGATGATGCTTATTCTCTTTGTAAGGATAAGATTGGCAATGTGTTTTCCAAATTTGTTGGTGCTCAATGTGGGTTCAAGAAAAGAACCATTTGGGTTGCCAATCCTATTGTTACTAACCTCTTAGGACCCAACTTGGTTGGGGACCAACAAGCCAAAACTTGATCAATAGGTGTTGTTGGAGGGCATTGGAGACTTGGCTACATTATGAAGAATTGAGGGATCTTCATCAATTATTATTGTCAAGCCAAGCCATTTTTATTATCATGATTATATTATATTTCTAATATTCCTCCTTGCGGTAACATATGCTTAACTCATTACATTGAAAGTTACTCGCCCTTTGTGCATGTGTTGGTTTTGTATCTTCCATGCTTTTGTACATGTTGTGATTTCCACTTAATTATCTTGAGGTATCAAGTATATTTGTATATGATTAGGTGGCACACCATGTATGTGTTTCTTGTATTGGAGCCTTAATTGATTATATTTGATATCTCATTTGGTTCTTGCGAGAGGTTAATGGTTTATCCCATTTTTGGGGAGTGTTATGCTTGGGCATTCCACAATCCTAAAATTGTGTGTACATTAGGAATACCACCTAGTATTTATATTGGATTATTGTCTAGTCTCTATGTGGTACAATTCTCATGAGAAACTTAAGTTTTATAATGTCCATTAATTATCTCCATTTGTATCCTTTTGCCTCGTGTTGGTTTTATGGTAGTATCACATTATGGGAGAGTCATATGCTTAGTGCATATTACAAATCCTAGAAAATGTGAATATTCGAGGTTGTGTTACTTAGAATTGGTATTGACAATTATCTAGCACCTATGGGACACATTTTCTCATTCAATTTCTAATTTGCTTGAATGTCTTTATTGATCTTATTTTGGATCTCGTATATGAGAATGATTCTTGGTATGTGTTTCCTCATATTTAGATATATATATATATTCGCATGGAAACCATTTGCTTCAAGTTACTCTAATCACTAGTGATTGTGTGACTATTAGAAGCTACCAAGAATCTGGTTTGAAGTATCATGCTCAATTCTTATATTTAGTTATATGCTTCTTGTTGTGTGACTATGATCTTGGATATCTATGCAAGCTACCTTGGGAAAATTATTCCCAATATTTCTTGTCCTTGGACAATTAGTACCAAATTTATGGTAGAACTTTTTGATCATATTCACTTTGGCCTTTGTTTAATTTTATCCTATCTTTGGCCAAGAAAATGTTTTGTGTTGTCTCCCAAGCCTTCCTTGCTTCTTGTGGATCTTCTTATTTTATTGATATCCTCTTGTGTTTTACTTATTGTAGGTACTAGTAATGATCCCATTTGTGTCCATTTTGCATTTAAAAGGAAAATCCTACATAATGCATTATCTATGGGGGAGCTCTCCTATGTTATTCAGAACACTCATATTTATGCTTCTTTGTTTGGTCCATATCGGGTTTTATGTGCTTGGAACCTCAATCTTTTCGTTTTGGTATTTTGTGCCATCATGAGAAGTTTGGGGAGTTTGGTTTCTTGTTGGAACCTTGCTCTTCTTGGGAGTTGGTTTTATCTCATTCCTTGTTTCACATTTTGACCATTTTAGAATGAGATAAATTCTTGAGCATTTGTATTTTTATCTATCTTTTTCTCTTTGGCTTTTGCCTAGTTCATTTTTTGAACTTATGATCTTTCATGTGTTGAATTGGTTCTTTGATACAATTTGGACACCACTTGTCTTGTCACACTCTTGTGTGTATCATCTCGGTTTACTTGGTGTTTTTGTTCAAATTGTATCTCATTTTTGGTTCTTGAAAGCCTTGTGCATGCATATTTACTATATGTTTATATTGTGACATGCTTGCTTTCTTTGATCCAATATATAGGGGAAATTCCACCAAATCTCATCGGCTAAGTTGTGCATGAAATTCAATTTCATATCAATATGCACATATTTAAGTGAAGTATCTCCTATGTATTGTAGTTGTACTAACTAATTTGGACCCAATAAGGTTGGGACCATTTTGTACTTAAATGTGTTTTAGGTACATTGGAGATAGATTGGATGCTTGTATCTCAATTTTGTAGAAATGATGCATACACGAAAATAAAGGGCAAGCTATAGGATGATCAACGAATTCATATCCTCTACATCCTACCAATTATATCTTGGTAACAAGTATCTTTTGATCATGCATATTTATCTTCCTTCCAACCTTTTGTAGGTTGCATCTTGGCATGAATTTTTGTTATTATGTTTATTATTGTATTTCTAGCCTTGGTTTTAAGAGAACTCTCTATTGTAAATGTGTATAAGTTGAGATGAGTGCATTTATTTGGGACTATACAAAATCATGCATATGATCCACCAATCCCAAATATGTAAATCTATCAATTTTATTGCCCATCCTTTCCTCAACTTCTCTCATGTGCAATAGTGAGATTTTTCTAGTTTTAGTGATACTTGTTGCCTTTCTCCATATATTACAACTTTCTCCTTTTTCCCTTGGTGATAATTGTAATATATGTAGTGTGTTGGTGTTTGAAGTTCATTAATGTACAATAAGATAGATTTGAGCCTTTGGCCATGCTTTGAAGCAAAAATCTTATTGGTATATATTATGACTTCATTTTTGCTTTTCATATGCCTTCTTGTATATCTTCTTTATGTGTGCATATTTCTTTGTTGGCATATGTCTCTGTGATGTTTTCCACTTATAGACATATACACATATGAGAAGATAATTTTAGTTGATTTTTTATCCTTGGAGACCACCTTTCTATTCCTTTTGATTCTTTAGTGGCTTCCAAATTTAATTTCCTATGAGTGTTAGTTCCTCTTGTTTTCATATTTGGGCACTCATATTTGTTCTCTCATGCCTTGCATTATTAAATAAACTTGTATGAGTGAGGATTCCATGATTATGCACCTTGTTCCCAAATACAATTATCATAATTGGTGCATTATCTTTGGGGAGCTCATTTAATAATGCTCAGTTGTCTTATTTCTCATTTATTGTGCCTTAAATGTTTATGGAGAAGTGAGGATTCCATATTTGTGCATTTTTGTATTGAAATACAACGATTCTAAAGTGTGCACAAATCTTGGGGAACTTCTCTATTTTATTTAAGCATTTATTTGATCTTTCATTTGATGTGTTTTAAATGCTTATGGGGGAGCGAGGATTCCATATTTTTGAAATTTGTATTGAAATGCAACTATTTTAAAGTTTGCACAAATCTTGGGGAGCTTCTCAATTTGTTATTTAAAACACTCATCCAGTCGTATCATAATATCTTGTTGTTTCCATTTGGACGCATTTGTTGTTTTCAAATTGGTTTGTCGGATCTTGTGATTGCTTGCATCATTTGTGATGCGTCATTTTATTATATTCCTTTGGCAATCTTAGGGCCTCGATATAGTTCTACTCCCTCCCAAGTATTCATCATTGGATATGTGCGAATGCACATCTTTGGAGGAAATATTACTATATTTGCCTTCTACAACTTATCACCCATTTCGGCAATCGATGCCAATGGGGCAGAATTTTTAGAGGGTTTAAGGGAAATGGTTTATGATTTTAGTTTGTTTCTAAGCATTTGCCTTTCATGCTCTTGCATCTGTGTTGTTGCTTAGCATATGGTATATATAGAGGAAACTCCACCAATAATAATGATTGGCAATATATGCAATGAAATTCAAGTCCATCACACATGCATAGATTGTGGGGGAGTTTGCTCTATATATGGTGGTGGTGCCAATATAGCATACTTATGTAGTATTTGATATTGGTTTTACCATTTTGTTCATTAAGATTCCTTATATAAACCCTCTTAAAGGGATTGTCATCAATTACCAAAATGGGGGAGATTGAAAGAACATGTGGGCCCCTATGTGTTGTTTTGGTAATTAATGACAATCTTTATGGACTAATGTGTGTATTAAGTTATACTTGTAGGATTTGTCCATTAGCATCGCTTGGAGCATGTGTTGGCTTCAAGGTCGATGAAATGAGAAGAAGATGTGTTGTGCAAGCTCAAAATGCACCATCTATAGAAGATCTCATGTTTGATGCTTGCCATTCTCGGTGATCATGGATCGATGATGAGGAATTAAGAAAGGCGTTACATCTTGAGAAGGGCAAGATCGTCTAGATAGAGCTCAAATGGATTGCTCAAGGCAAAGGTATAATATTGATAGGTTCTCCCTTTTGTCGGTCTCATGTTTGTTGGGAGACCGGGTTTAGGATAGATAACCGTACAATCAAGAGGGGCTCTCGAATGAGTAACTCGGTCACATCATTCGGAGAGAGATCAAACCTTTGCATACTTGCATCATCATATTTGGTTGTTATTTGGTCTTATCCATGTGAGGATATAGAGCTTGTGGTAATCTCCATAACATGATCTAGTTCATCAAAAACGGATTTCCCTTTTATATCTTATTGCGTTTTGATCTTGGAGGTTTTACCGGTTTGTATTTTAGAGATAGGTAAAACCTTCCAATATTTGGTTCTTACTCATGTGAGGATTTAGAGCTTGTGTTAATCTCCATGACAAGCTCTAGTTCATCAAAAACGGATTTCATATGCATTTTCTATTACGTTTTTGATGTTGGAGGTTTTATCGATTCGTCTTTTTGATAGAGGTTAAACCTTTCGTAATTTGGATCTATCCTCCCTTGCTGGACTATAATGTTTCTTTGCATTATCTTTTAGATCTTGTTGTCCTCTTCGAAACGAGCCCAAGATCATGAAAAATCGGAGTCCGGATGCAAAAGTTATGGTCGTTTTCGTTTAGGGATGACCGGTAGTACCGGACCAGGGTCCGGTAGTACCGCCCTTAGTACCGGTCGGTACTGAATAAGGTGCGTTTGGCGACCTAGGATCCCTAGGGAATGTCCGGTAGTACCGAGAATGTCCGGTAGGACCGGGAAAAAGTCCGGTAGTACCGGGATTCGCGTTTTTGGGCTTCAACGGTTGGATTTTGGGGGGACCTATTTAAGAGGCCTTCTTCCCCAATAGTTCCCCAACCATTTTTGCAAGTTTTCCCCTCCATTGTTGACCTTCTTGAGCTTGCTTTCTCTCAATCCCTCCGATGATTCTTGCATATTCTTGAGGGATTTGAAAGAGGAGATCTAGATCTACAATCCCACCAATTAATTTCTCCTCTAAGTGAGGGGAACATATTGGGATCTAGATCTTGGGGACTTTTGTGGATTTCCTCCATTGTTCTTCCTCTCTTATTCCCCCATAAGCTTTTTTAGCTTTGGTGGAATTTGGGAGAGAAGGATTTGAACACCTTTGTGGTGTTCTTGCCATTTGCATTTGGTGCATCGGTTTGTGTTCTCCTCGGAGGATTTGGTTTGAGTGACTCATTGGAGCTTGTACCTCTTGGTTTCTTGGAACCCTGGACGGGTTTGTGGCCTTGGTGGCATTGTGGCCTTTTGTGGCATTTGTTGGGATCCTCCAATTAAGTTGTGGAGAAGTGCCCCAACCTTGTGAGAGGTTCCGGGTGCCACCGACAAGTGCACCGATAGTGGAAGCGTGGATCGATCCCGTTGGTGTGAGATTCACCGGACAATAAGGGAGGCCTTTGGTTGCGTTGGTGGTTTGATACCACCCCCTGTCCAAACGAGACGTACTCCATGTTGGGAGGAACTCGGTAAAATATCGGTGTCCCCGCGTGCCTCGGTTATCTATATACCCGAGCTCTTTACTTATGCACTTTACATTGTGATAGCCTTCGTGCTTGAAGTAATATTTATCTTGCTATCACTTTGTTGCTTGTATTGCTTAGCATAAGTTGTTGGTGCACATAGGTGAACCTTAGTTGTTCTAGGTTGTGCTTAACAAAGTAAACACTAGTTTTATTCCGCCTTTGTTGCGACACTCTAGGAAAAGATTTAATCGCCTATTCACCCCCCTCTAGGCGACATCCGTATCCTTTCAACACCTGTGATCGATGCTATATAATAAGATTCATGTGGATCCAATGGTCGTCTGAATCCTGTTATAGATGTGATTGGAAGTCTTGATTTAGTTATTTCAATCATCTATTCAAGTGTTATTCCCATCGTCGGCCCCCTTGTTATTATTCGTCATGGTGCAACTAAAGAAAGTTACATCAAAATATTAATTTGGTGTCACGCTCATTTGCAAGGGAGTATATGTCTCTGTTAGTACTAAAGATCGTTTGTAGATCATCACCAGTTCGTTGCTAAGAAGCTACAATTGAAACTAGTTCTGCTGCCAATTGTTTCTAGGTAACCGGATTGGCAACTGGCCGTTGTTGGATGTGTATTTTTTTATTCGCAGACGCTAGTGCAACTGGACCCACTGGTGCGGGATTAGGAAATGTTTTATGCTGGTGTTCTGCATTATTGTCTTTTTTGGCCTGGTTGTCACTTTCAACTAGATTAAGTAGAGTCTGAGACCTTGTTTTGACTCCAATTCCTGCATTGGAAGAAAATATCTTTTAGATTTATCATGGAATCGTGTGCAAAAGAGAATTTTTGTTAGGAGTACTTGCAGCAGTTGATAGCTGGAAAAGCAATTAATCCCAAAACAACTCTAGTATAGTAAATTACTTCCCCTAGTCTAACCATATGGCATCCTGAGTGAAAAGAAACCACACGAAGTTTCAATGTAATCGACCAATCATCAGGCTTAACTATAATACTGATAACATAACTTGCATGGTGTAAGGTTTTAAAGAAAATAATTGAACAGATCGAATCAAACTAATTTTCTTAGTAGATAAACGGCACTCGATGCCCACCTGGTTATACTCTAAATAAGGAGCAGGGCATACTAATTCGGCTAAGAACCTCAGCTAGAGTTGACGAATACCACCTGTGCTATATGGGACCTTTACGCCCCAACAAGAATCATTTTAGGAGAAATTCTACAGATGCCAGAGGAGCTTCATAACGATGGTAAGGAATGTTCTATCAAACTTTAGTAACTATCGAGTATATGATCAAGAATGCAGTACAACAAGCAACAAAGTACTTTTTGATAGAAATCAAATGCATAACGAAAGAGAGCATAAAGTGTCCAACAACCTTCTTCTAGGGAGGAGATGGGTTTAAGCTTCGTGTTGCTGCGGTCAAGCGGGCGGGCGCGTCATTTTCCCATCTCTCCGATGCCGGCAATGAGGGAGTCCGTGAAGGAGATGGGACTTTGAAGCGACGGTATCGTGTTTGCGGGGAACACTGGGTAAGCTCCAGCGTGGTAGTCATCAGATTGGGGAAGCTGCTGCGTCTTGCTAAACAAGGGAGTTGTGTCTTCGGTTAGAACATTTCCTGTGGTGGCAAGGAGGGACGACAGTGCAAGGACATATTCTTGTGAGATGCGGGATAAGGTGCCTTTTATATGTATCAATGGCACCGATGGTATGTTTGAAACTTTTGAATTGCGCGTGGTGCCGGGATAGTTCAAAGAAAAACCTGCCAATGTAATGCAAAATTTGGTGATCTTTAGCCCGCCAAAAAAATGGAGATATGTACCGTGGGACCCCAGATTTACGGTCCGAGAATCCCCGTTATGCATGCAATTCACGTTCCCATGATCAATAAGACATGAGACTAACCGACGAGTATCATTATAACATCCAAAAAGTAACGAGTACAAAAATTACATTGTTGCCATTATGGCGATTACAAACATCAATAATGGAAGTCTTCAAGCGTAGAGCCCATGTCATGCCTTAACCTACAGGCAACTGACTGGGAAGACATCCTAGCTCACATAGACGTCAACATCTTCATCATTCCTTGATTTTCTAAAAGTTTGGCCAAGTAAATAGCCAGGGACAAAGCCGTGAGTACTTTTGAATATACTCGCAAGACTACTGAGATAAGGTAAACAAGATAATGCATATCTGGCTGTGGCGAGGTAGCTCCATACTATAGTTGTTTTCGAAAATCCTAAAATTGGCATCTCTATATCTTTGTTGAAAAAGAGTTTTTGGAAAACATGTCTCCTTTTTAAAAACAGTTTTTAAAGAAAACCCTTTTGAAACCTTTTTAGACTGTACATGGTCAAAACAAAACTCGTTCTCATACTTCCTCGTGGCCATGTCACATCCTTCTTACTTTGTCAAAACCATCTCAAGGGTACTCCTAGCAATCACCTTTCCAACCGTCCTTGACTGTGGACACGACTATTCAAATAGGTTATACTCTGTAGAGTCTGTGCACTTTACAAACAAGAATCAATACATCCACTGGGATACAACCATGGCCTGCTACACACGGTAGACGGGGGTTCAGATAACCAAACCTAACCTTTCATTTGTCATCCCTAGCAACGGAGTATTTCCTTTTGGGTTTGTTCTCCCCGGAAACGAGTATGTGGCCCCTGGCCATAGTTCTCCCTTCTACACTTCCGTATACACAAACCTTAGCTTGGCTAAGCATACCGTCCATGGGAGACCCAATTGTTGCACCGACACTCCTACCGAGACATGCTCAGTCTTGCCAAAGCACGCTGCATGCCCCAAATCCGAAGATCTATTTTAGATCTACCCGGGTTTCTAGGGATTTCTCCCCTTAAGAAAGTACGAGCAACCCCGGCTAGAGACAACAAACTACGAGCTAAGCCCCAACTCCTAGGGTAGTTTCGTTGCACAGAGAAATTGTTCTGGTAAAGGCGTAGAACACCCTTATCTTTATTTTGCTTAACTTCGTTCTTCTCTTGTCCATTATTTTCTTTGGTAAAAACATCCTCACAGAAATGATGCCTCTTTTCAAGGGTTTTATTTTGAAAACTTTGTGGTCGGTAAAACCCAAAATAGTTTTATCATCAAAAAACCGTAGTTTCCAAAGAGGGAAGATGCTAAGCATCTTAGCCTCGATCTAAAGGGTAAAGATGGGTGTCAACAAGGGTAAGTGTCCTAGTGGACACTCCATCATAAGTTGGAGGAGCCAAGCTACTCACGTACTTTATTTGAAACAACCATGCAAGTAACCATGAAGTTCATAAACGAGATGTAGAACCATTGATAAAGGGAATATGACAATATGGGAGTTCAGGAATGGTGGCTTTCCTGTGACCAGGGATATGTCCCTTGACATTGTTATACTACCAGAATACCAATAATGCCAATACCAATAATAATAAGACCTCTTGTTCTCTTCGTCAAACAATCGCAACTATCATCGTCATCGAGCAAACATGCAAACAAGCAAGGCCATAATTAAACAAGGGATTCAAGCATGAAAGCAATGCAACAAGAGAAACATAATCACATGATATAAAATAGTAGGGTGCTGGATTATGGGTTTGGTGAGGTGGGTAAAAGACTTGGAGTCATTGGAAGAATATCACTTAGGATTTATAGAATAGCAGCTACCTAAGAGAGGGGTTTTTGACCAAGGAAATTTTATGTATCATACCATTGTATAAAAATGATACCATCAAATAGATATTGATAAAATGAAACCGACAAAAGTGGTTTCACTATTTTATAGATTACCATTGATTTATAGTGGACGAAACTCTATTTTTAGGAAATAATTTACTAGAAAAGTTCTAGAGTACCAAAAATCATTTCCTTTGATGATTAAGTAGTATTGGATAGAGTGATTAAATGAGAGTTGGAATCATCTCAAAATATTTACCATATTTCCCTCAAAAAATTCCCGAATGTAGTTCTGGAAGGTTTTGTATTTTTCACCAGATATAATATACAGGAGATTTTGATGCGATTCCAAAGGAAAATGTTAGGTATTTAAAATACCTTTATGTAGAATTGGATTTAACCTATTTGGAGTTACAGAAATAATGTGGTGATTTTATTAATGAATTATTTATGCACAAAAAAGATTAATTCAGAATAAATCAACAGTGACTTAGAAGATTATGGGATCCTGGGATTTGAAGGATATGGTTATGCATGTGTCCTGGGGGTTGGAATTAGGTCAATAACCATTTTTTGACCTAGATAATTTCTTAAAGTCTTAATTGGGCTGAATTTTTTAATTTTACTATGGACAAACCATGAAGCAAATGAGGGTGAGGCCAAGTGTACATGAAGGGTATAATAGATACCTTTCGGTTCCCAAGGTTTCACTCCAAAAGGGGTTGTAAAACTGTCTGTAGAATTTATTTAGTTACAAAGGCATGCCTTTGTATTTTATTTTACAGAAAAGTTGTGTTTATTGAACATGATATCTTTTCCTACTGCATGTTGAAGGAAACACTCAGGAACACTGGGAGGTATAGATCTTTGCATTTGGAGGTATTTTACAATTTCAAACTGAATTAAACTAGGGGACTACTCTGCAGATCTAGCAGATCACAAAGATTTCTAGGGCGGAATTCTAGGGCTAACTGGGTCATCCAGGGTGCTTTCGGTCCAGACAGCTAAGCAGCTCGTGGGAGACACGCGTTTGAACTAGTCCGGTCGGGGCCCGTGGTCAGCCGCACATGGATCCAAAAGGGTATGGAGCAACGTCAACCAACGGATTAACAAAGAATCGAGGGCAGCTGCCTATCGTCCTCATCTAACCACTCGAGGCGGTGGCGGGATCCCTAGATGTGGAAGAGAGTGCCAGGAGGCTCACTAGGTGATGGAGAGGCGACGCCGTCCATCAGGATAAGATCAGGGAGGGGTGGAAGTGGGGGTTTCGGCGCCTTGAGGAGTCCCGTGTGGCAGCGCCTTCGGAGGAGCGCTCAGAGCTCGCCGAGGCACCACGTAGGGCCTCTTCATGTCGAAAATGAGAATGGGGGTTAGTTGGGCATAGCCTAGGGATTCTTCTAGACCAAGAAGGAGGAAGAAAGAGGAAGAGGGGAGGCCCCACAGTCCTCGATTTTCTTGCAGTTGTCCAAGCTCCAACTCATGACCCATGTCGAGGGAGAGCAGAGGAAAGGGTAGGGGAGCCAGGGGTTGGTACTTGGGAGGTCTGTGGATGAAGTGAAGGAAGATAGAGGGATTGGGGTAGCCTGGTTCTACAGCAGCTTCCACCTTTTGAAGAATGGCCGAGGGAAGCTTATTCTTCTTCTCCATGGCGATGGAGGACAGAGGGAGAGGGTAGGAGCTCGAGGGAGAGGGGAGGAGCTCGAGGGGAGATTCATAGAAGTAGGTGGGGAGAAATGAGGGAGCAGGAGCAGGGTTGGTGGCCTCAGGCCCATTTATTGAGAGGTACATGGTGTATGGTGCACCAAGATCATCCATGGCCTTCCATTATCTGCCAGGGGCGGTGGAGAGGGCGTGTGGGGGCCCTGGTGTCGTGTAGAGGGCAGAGAGTGAGAGGGTAGATGCTGCAAGTGAAGTATTGACATGGTTGTGGGGTTTTCTTTGTCTCCCTTATGGACAAGCACAAAGTACAATGGGTGGAGGGAGAGCACTGTTTAGCTATAGTGTTTTCGACTAGAGAGAGAGTGCTGGGTGCTGTGGTAAATTTCTTTGCATATTGGTACGAGTTTTGGATAGGAAGTACTTCATGTTTTGATCAAGGTTCCAATTTAGCCATGTTAGTGATCATGAAGGGAAGTTCTAATTTTGATCTTGGAGAGGCGAGATAATGATGCTGGTATCTAGATATGGTGATTTTGCATCACAAGGAATTATTTTGGATTTATTGCATCATTTTAGATCACCATTATATCATTTGTTCAAATATTGCAGGAATGGGTTTTAGAAGCTAATGTGATATTTTTTACCTTATTCCGGGTGGATGTTTGGTGTGAGATGGTCCTAAATACCATATCACACATTGGGGAATTTTCTTGGTTTTATTGAGATGTAAAATTATTTATAAGGGATTATTTCTTGTTTTTGCCATTTAAGAAAAATGGCAAAAAGAAATAATTAAGGATCTCAAAAATATTTATTTTTGAGATGGGAAGGTAGGGTAAGATTTGTAGGCATCAAATGTGCCTTGAGATGGCCAAGTGCTTTGGAGAAAAACAAACTTGCCTTTATATACAAGGTTTTGAAGATTTTGCAAAGAAGGGAATTAAAAAGGTTTTAGGTTCCAAATAATTATGGAAATTGTTTGGAAAATGATTATATCCAAGTTTGATGATGTCAACTTGAATTATAAATCATTAGCAACCTTGGTTATTGCAAAACAAGATGGATTTTGGAAGGGAACAAGGATTAGAGGATCTAGTGTATTGATATTTTATACCACCTAAACATGGATGGATTAGGGAGCTCAGAGCTCACCTTGATAGAAGGGATGGATGGATGGGTAGACCAAGTTTTATAGATGATCATAGTAGCAGAAGTCTAGCTTGGTTGTATTTAGAAGTGATGGCAAACTTTGTTGAAAAAAAGGCTGCCATAACAGATGAGTCATGATGCCTCATAAACCATGTGGGTTTAGGAAGCACAATAATCCAATGGAAACTAGTGAAGAGGTGACTGATATACCATGGTTAGTAGGTCATAACCATGTAGAGAGTTGGTCAAGGGGAGGTAGCATAAGGATGTGAGCTTCTGCCAAAGTAGGCAAGATGATAAGATTCGTAGAAAATATTATTTTCTTTACTATAAAACCATCATGGATGAGTGGGTCCAAGAAGGGTTTCTCCAAGATAAAGTGTGGTCTTTGGTAGTAGTAATGATGTACTGCAAGATGGTTAAAGTACATTCTAAGGAATGCACATAGGTTAGAATAGGTGTAGTTCAATGATTGAATCTAGTTAAGGATTCTAGATTTGTGGGTTTGCACTAGTATGCGAGAGGGAAACATTTGGAGAGAAAGCAAGGGTACATACACATCATCAAGTGGTTGATATGGAAGTATATCTTTAGTAGAGGTTATCCCTACTTGTATTGGGTCTTTGGTGGGTTGGATGCTAATATAAAGGATTAGCTGAAGATTGGTCTGGTTAAGTAGATTAGAGGGTCACTTGAATAACTTAGTATAGATCCAGCTTGGTTTGAGATAGGTGGTAACCAGCTATTGGTTTGGTCCTAGATGATGATCTCCTTGATTGGATCATGCTACTTCCAAAAAAGACAATCATCACACATAGCAAATCATCAAACAACGGATCAAGGCAACTCATCTTGCTAAACAACCAAATACTACTGAGGTTACCATCAAGCCTAACTTGAGGTAAGAATGGGTGTTTTTAAGAGGTTGTGATTTAAGTAAGACGAGTTCCTCTTGGTATTTCTACCAATATTGGAAATGAATGGTTTTAGTAAAGGTTTTGGAAAACCAAGAGATAAGCGTAGTTGAAAGTTTTGGCTTGATACATAAGGAGATTATATACAGGTCTTCATAGTTTTTTTAAATAAAAACTAATAAAACATTTTGTTGGGGCAAAGTCATCTTGGATCAAGTATGGAAATGCCAGAAAATTTGTGAATATGAAAGATGAGCTAGGACATCTCTTTTGTGAAATAGTTTTTGTCAACTAGTGTCGAGGTAAGGAGTATGTCATCTAATACACAATTAGTTACATAAGAACAAGAAACAATCAAAAAACTTTGTAACATTGAACACATAATTTTTTTGTTCCCCTTAATTTTTACATTTTTGGGAAGAAATCAGGGTTGCTGAAATTGAGATGTTACATGTACTCTATTGCTAAACTTGCTAGGAGCCGATCTAGAAGTAGTGGATCGACTGCGATGGAAGGTATGAACACACCAGCAGCCTTTACCAGGTGTAGACTCCCTAGTCCATACTATGAGAAATCTAGTGTGCGTAGTCCCGAGCATAGCCTCTTCTTCAAGCACTCATACTCTAGTTATAATCCCCTTTTCGAAAGAAAAAACTAGGAGTACTAGTATACTACATCCATTCTGGTTTATTTAGGCAAATACGTAGATCAAGAAAAGAATTTGACCGTAAATTTGGTTAACTATACCGCTCGGGATTGAAGTGATAGTAATAAATAACTACGGAGTATAGTACTACAGAAAAGATGATCACACCAAATTTGGCTCTGGCAACATTGTAGATGGTGGTGCATGTGACATTCACCAAACAAATAAATACTTTACCAACAAGAACATGATCATATCTTCATACTACTTAATAAATGTTTTTCAATTTATTGGGGCCATTTTGCAATCTATATTATTAGATCATGAACTACTCCCTCTGTTCCATAATATATGCATGTTTAGTAAGCTGTTTTAGCACTGTAAATAGGCTTATATTGTCAAAACATATGGAGTACTAAATTAAGGTCTTCCATGTGCCGGCTCATTGATGGAGATCGACCATAACTTAATGCTTCAGCTTTTCCAACTTGGCCAGGAGTTCGTCCTTCTAGTCCTCGAGGTCTTGGATCCGCTTGAAGACGATGCCCAGCATCTCCACCATGTTGATGTTCTGCCGCTTCATCTCGTCATTCTCAATCAAGTATTCCATGGTGAGATTCCTGAGAAGGCTAAGCCTGACCTTGTCAGCGGAGAGTTTGGATTAAAGTTTAGTGCACTCCTTGACAAGGGAACCTCTGTCCGCTGTCATGGCGCAGAAATCGCCCATCATCTTTTTCACCATAGAATCTATCTCGAAGCCAATATTCTGTAAGATGAACAGGGAGCAAAAACTTAGAAGTGTACCTAGAGAACTATCAAGGAAGAGGGACACGGAATCAGAATTTTTACCTCACGGCTGTACCGATCGGCCTCCATCGGCGACAGTGAAGATGATTCAGTAGGCAGGAGTGCCGCGGGAATGCGAAGACTTCCCGATCTAACAGAACATTTAGAGAGAATGTACTATTAGTAGGGAAAATGAGCAAATCAAGAAACGGTGAAAGACATGGAAAGTTGCCGAAGCACGGGATTTACCTAAAGGTATCGCCGTCCATCAGCGATGGTGAAGATGTTTCTGCAGGGAGGAGTTTTGAGGGAATTCGAAGACCATCCGACCTAAAAAAATTTAGTAAGAATGTGCTAGTAGGTAAATGGGCAAATAAATAAAAGGTCAAAGACGTAGAAAGTTGCGCAAGCACCGAGATTTACCTGAAGGTATCTGTCCCTGGCTGCGACGGCTTTGAAGAATCTTGAGTTAAAGAACACTCGCTTATAGCCGAGGGATTCGACTATGACCCATTGATCATGGAAGAACGGCAAGACGAATTCTTGCCTTCAACTAGCTTTGTCGTCGCATCACGAGCCCTTCTGTGGCGGGACTTGTTCCTGGTCATGCGGGTGAAGTAGCACAATAAAAACTAATGAAAACGGGCAAAGCAATTTGGCAGAGAAGAACTACAGTTGCGAAGAGAGGAGGAAGAAGGTCTAGTCCATGACAGGTGGCCTCTTCGTTTCCACGCAAGTACTAAAAAACCATTTCTACTTAGATAAAGTACTTGATGTAGAAATCAAAGAGACTTCTACGTGAGAATCTGATAATGAAAGTATGCCAAATCATTCTTATATAAAATTATAATTCTAATAGGTGAAGCTCAAATAATAATAATAATTTTGATCCACGTCCATAAAGTATCGGGTGAGCTAAAAAAATAATTATAGCAATAGAAAACAAATTACAATCACGGTAGCTCTACCATGTGGGTAGTATCTTATGGACAAGTTTGACTAGATACATTGTGTTGCAATCAACTAGCTTATGGTATAGCAAGTGGGTCCCATTTTTAAAGATAGGTTTGACCATATACATAGGTGATTCCCTAATACTCTTGATATCATGTAAGGACAAAATGTTGGTCCACTATAAATATTTTAAAGTTCTGCTTGTGATATTCACATCCATATTCTTTAGACTTTCTGTATGGAAAGGACGATTTTGTAATCACTCGGAAAATTAAGATTGTTCTTTCATAATAGTTGTATACTCACACCGATGGCATTGTTTACTAAAAATAAGATGCACCCATCTACCTTCAAAAAGAGAATTAGTAATTCAAGAGCAATCTATTGCACTTACTGGTAGCTCGAGTTTGACCTAATTTCGTTATTATCAAGATGCAAAATTTTAGCAAGAAGATGAATCTGGTGTCAAAACTCTCGGTGGTGGTTTGTGATATATTAAATGCCCCCCTATGTTTACCTCAAAAAAATCGCAAAACATTCAAACCGAACCTACAATTATTTGTAGTTCAAATTTGACCTAATTTCAGTAAGTCGGCATTAACGCATTCAAGTGGGAAGAGTTAGTTAGGACAAAGTTTGAAAACTCATAAAATTAAACATAGGAATCGTAAGTGAAACATGTTGGTCCACTTAATATGTCTGAAAGCATGGCTTGTCACATTCAGATCCATATTATTTGGACTTTCTTTATGAAAAAGAACAATCTCGTCATTATTCAAGAAATTGAGAATGCTCTTTCCTCATAGTTGGAAACTCACAGCGACAACATTGTTTACTGGAAAAAGATGCACCCATCTACATACCAAATGATACTTAATTAGAGAGCAATCTACCTCACTTATTGGTAGCTCAAGTTTGACCTAATTTTGTTAAATTGTCAAGATGCAAAATCTTAGCAATAAATTGAACCTGTTTTCAAAACTCTCAGTGGTGGTTTGTGATATATCAAATGACCCTCTGATGGTTACCTCCAAAAAAATCACAAAACTGTCAAAGCGACCTACAATTTTCCTATAGTTCAAATTTGATCTACTTTCAATAAATCGGCATAAAGTCATTCAAGTTGGCAGAGTTAGGACGGACCAAATTTGGACACTCATGAAGCATGGGAATCATAAGTAGTCCAACATGTCGATGCAATATATATGTATGAAAGCTTCGCTTGTGGCATATTCAGATACAATATTCTTTGAACCTTCTTTACGGAAAGGAGCAATCTCGTCATCGCTCGGAAAATTGAGAATGCTCTTTCCTGATAGTTGGATACTCACCTCGACGACATTGTTTAATAAAAGAAAATGCACACATCTACCTTCGAAAAGACAATTAATTTAAGAGAAACCTATTATGCTTACTCGTACGTAAAGTTTGACCTAATTTCGTTAAGTTGTCAAGATGAAACATATTAGCAGGAAGTTGAACCTGTTTTCAAAGGTCTCCTTGGTGGTTCATGATATGTTAAATGACCCCCGCCCCGATGGTTACTAAAAAAATCGCAAAACTTTAAAAGCAACCTACAATTTTCCTTTAGTTCAAGATTGGCCTAATTTCGATAAATCGACAGAAAGTCATTCTATTCGGCAGAGTTAACTAGACCAAAGTTTGAAAAAAACATAAAACATGGGAATCGTCAGTACAAAATGCCGGTCCACTATAAATATTTGAAAGGTCTGCTTGTGGCATTTAGATCCATATTCTTTAGACTTTCTTTACAAAAAGGAACAATCCGGTCATCACTCGGAAAATTAAGAATTTTCCTTACTGATAGTTGGATACTCACACCGATGGCATTGTTTACTAAAAATAAGACGCACCCATCTAACTTTGAAAAGACTATTAGTAATTCAAGAGCAATCTATTGCGCTTAATAGTAGCTCAAGTTTGACCTAATTTAGTTAAATTGTCAAGATGCAAATTTTTAGCAAGAAGATGAAACTAGTGTCAAAACTCTTGATGGTGGTTTGTGATATATTAAATGCCCTCCATGATGGTTACCTCAAAAAAATTGCAAAACTGCCAAACCAAACCTACAATTTTCTTGTAGTTCAAATTTGACCTAATTTCGATAAGTCGGCATTAAGGCATTCAAGTGGGCAGAATTAGCTAGGAAAAAGTTTGACAACTCATAAAATTAAACATAGGAATCGTAAGTGAAAATGTTGGTCCACTTAATATGTCTGGAAGCTTGGCTTATGGCATTTAGATCCATATTCTTCACTCTTTCTTTACAAAAAAGAACAATCTCATCATTACTCGATCAAGTGATAATTTTATTTCTTGTTGTTGAAAACTCACACTGACGACATTGTTTACTAGAAGAAGATGCACCCATTTACGTCTGAAATGATATTTAATTTGAGAGAAATCTATCGTTCTTACAGGAAGCTCAAATTTAAACTAATTTCATTAAATTATCAAGATGCAAAATCTTAGAATAAATTGAACCTATTTTCAATGCCCTCAGTGGTGGTTTGTGATATATTAAATGTACCTTCGATGGTTACCATCAAAAAAATCACATAACTTTCAAACCGACCTACAATTTTCATGCAGTTCAAATTTAACCTACTTTCGATAAATCGGCAGACAGTCATTCAAGTTGGCAGTGTTAGCAAGGATGAAGTTTGAAAATTCATGATGCATGGGAATCATAAGTAGTGCACCATGTCAGTCTGATATATATGTTTGAAAGCTTCACTTGTGGCATATTCAGATCCAATATTCTTCGGACTTTCTTTATAGAAAGGAACAACCTCATCATCACTCAAAAACATGATAATGTTCTTTCCAGATAGTTGGAAACTCACACGAACGACATTGTTTACTAAAATAAAATACACCCATTACCTTCAAAAAGACAATCAATTCAAAAACAATCTATTGTGCTTACTCGTACATAAAGTTTGACCTAATTTCGTTAAGTTGTCAAGATGAAAAATCTTAGCAAGAAGTTGAACCTGTTTTTAAAACTCTCAGCGGTGGTTCGTGATATACTAAATGACCCCACCCCCGATGGTTACCTCAAAAAATCACAAAACTTTTAGAGAAACCTACAATTTTCCTTTAGTTCAAGATTGACCTAACTTAGATAAATCTGCATAAACTCATTCAAGTGGGAAGAGTTAGCTAGGCTGAAGTTAAAAAATTCATAAACATGGGAATCGTAAGTACAACATGTCGCTCCACCATAAATATTTGAAACCTGTGCTTGTGGCATTCAGATCCATATTCTTCAAACTATCTTTATGGAAAGGAACAATCTCGTCATCACTCAGAAAATTAAGAATGTTCTTTCCTACTAGTTGGATACTCAAACCGATGGCATTGTTTACTAAAAATAAGATTCACCCATCTACCATCGAGAAGAGAATTAACAATTCAAGAGCAATCTATCGCGCTTACTGGTAGCTCCAATTTGACCTAATTTGTTAAATTTTCAAGATGCAAAATTTTAGCAAGAAGTTGAACTTGGTGTCAAAACTCCCCGTGGTGGTTTGTGATATATTAAATGCCCCCCTTGATGGTTACCTCAAAAAAATCACAAATCTTCCAAACCAAGCCTACAATTTTCTTGTAGTTCAAATTTGACCTAATTTCGATAAGTCTGCATAAAGTCATTCAAGTGGGCAGAGTTAGCTAGGACGTTTTTTGGAATCACATAAACTTAAACATAGGAATTGTAAGTGAAACATGTTGGTACACTTAATATGTCTGGAAGATTGGATTGTGGCATTCAGATTCATTATCTTTGGACTTTCTGTAGGAAAAAGAACAATCTCGTCATTACTCGAGAAATTGAGGATGTTCTATCGGACCCCGAATTTAAGGCCCAAGAATCCCTGTTCTTCATGCACTTCACGTTCCCATGATCGGTGAGACGTGAACATAACCGACAAGTATCATTACAACATCCAGAGAGTATCGAATACAAAACTTACATTGTTTCCAATAGGTTGATTACAGACACCAAATAGTGGAAGTCTTCACACGCAGAGCCCATGTCATGCCTTAACCTATAGGCGACTGACTAGGAAGACGGCTGTAACACCCTCGTAATTGGGCCTATGCAAGTTTCAGCGATTCCCGCCTAACCCGCATAGGAACGATTCAAAGGTGCCCACCAGGCACTTTCGTGCGGGTGGAAAATGAAGTAATATCATTACACAATAGTCCTCGATGGAACCCACAAAACATATTTATACAACAGCGACTCAATGAGTCAAGAATACAGATATATGGTACAAAGATCCAAATCACCTTGAAAACGGTATAGTGTCTGAGTACGGACAAGATGCAAATTGAGCTAAGAGCCCTGAAGAATAACCAATGGCGTCCATAACCCTGCCCAGGCCAACCCGGAAGGGTAACCCCGCTAACGACGTCGATATCAAAACCTGCTAAAAACAAAAGGGGTGCCAACAAAGGGCAAAGGAAAAAGAGAGCGGTCAGTACTGAGGCCAATACACGGCGACAGTAGAATTCGGCGGTACTCGCCTACATAGGTATGGTGGACAGAGCGGCAACGCAGCATGCACTAAACAACCTATAGAGACTCGAGATAATTGTCGGCTATCAGAGAGGGATAAGAAAGACCTATTCGGAACCAACCTGATACTACCACCAAACACACCCATCCTGGTATAACCCCCTCGAGACCAAATGAGGAAGTCAACTGAGGAACTCACACAGTTGGCATTTTTATTTATTCGGTTATCGTTGCAGCAATTATTAGTCAGGTATAGATAGTCATCCTAATATAATAAGCAGTAGGCCTTTTTAGTTAACCATTCCATTGTAGTTGCAACACTTACTAGTTAGATACAATTAGCATGAGATATCCCAAACCCAACAGTTGTTGGTACTTTTATTTATCCATTCCGTTGTAGTGAAGCTGATTACTAGTCATATCGGATACAAGTAAAATTATAACAGTAAACTTTAGTTATAGTTGTCTATGATCGAGAACTGTGCTCCAATTCGTCCATAACCGCGGACACGGCTTCTCGAAAAGATTTAACCCTGCAGGGGTGCACCAAAGTTTCCACATGCACCTACACCCTTGTTGTTACATCAGGTAGGTACAAGATCACAAAACATACACCCAACGGTATGTCAACGGGGTTTCGGACACAACGTTTCCCAGACCCAAAGCAAGCACAGGGGGACACCCCACTAAGCTACCCGTAACGAAGTCGGCCAGCCTCCTAGACGGACCCAGGGTTCGTGTCGACGGCTGTAAACGACTGGGAACCCGAAAGTGTGACTCGGCTTGTCGATACAGCGAAAACATATCACGGGGTTCCTAAACAGTATAGGCGCTCCACGCGCAATCGTAAATAAAGCAGTAAACCATGGCATAAGTACAAGATAGTAATAAAGCCCCAAACTACTTTGTGTCCCCCAGTACAGTACTTCGAAATCAGGTACTAAATCGATGGGGGTGCCCACACACCCCACCCGTGGTTAGCGCGCTCGATCTCGGAACAGGTGTCAAGAACTCGGGGTCCTACGGGACACAAGTGAGCGGTTAAAACCGAAATATTGTCTATTACCCACTAGTTCCTCTGCATTTACCTACTTTCATTTTTAGTTATTAAACAATAATTAAAGTCTTGATCATCTCCAACATTAAACATACGACAATACTCCAACAACTATGGTACTGGACGACACGCAACAGCACTTGAGCAGGCGACTACGACGCGCAAGTCCAACTATCTACCAAACAGCAGGTAATAGGATGTATCCAAAGCAATATGAGGTTGCAAGGGATATCACGGGTACGAAAACTAGAGCATCGCAACACAGATAGCAATAGATCAACAGTAGGGAATAAATACTATAAAAGTAAGATAGGTAGAAAGGGGGAGATTGCTCGCCTGAAAACATTGTCGAAGGTTCATCCGAAGATCGGATTGACACTCGCATCAACTCAGCGGCCTAATCCGTGAAGAAGCAAAGCACTAGCACAAACACCGGATGCACTATTTAATTCTATGACATAAGAACGGGCATGATGCATGTATGATGTATGACATGGCAAGGATGCGATGCAATTAGGCAATATTAAGCGGAACCGGAGTCCCGACAATTTATTAGATGGTTCTTGTTGTTTAGATACCCTGCAATTTAAATATTGTATTAACAAGCAAAATTATATCACCGATTCACTACACAAATTTAAATGAAGCCAATATAAGGCTAGATTTGGCCGCATATGGTCTCCATATTTAATTATTAGATGAGTCGGCATAATGCCCCCAACCCACATGAATATGTGTGCATTCATGACAATTTAATATGCAACAAATATATTATATATATTACAAAAATATAGGAATCTCGGGAAAAGGGATCACACATTAGAGGTCTCGGCGATCTTGGGGGTTCGAAGGGGTTCGGGTTCGGACGCCGGGATCGGTCTTCGGATCTGAGGTCTCAGGGTTCTTAGCGTTCCGTGAAGAAGATCTTGAGGGTCCGGCGCCGGTGGCCTTGCATAGGCCTTCGGGTCTCGTATCGTGTCGGTCTTGGTCTCTTGACAGGCAACACTATCTTCTTATCATCGTACCACACCCGCTCAGTACCAACACCACCTCTTTCCTCGGAGAACATGGATCAGCATCGACACATAGACTCCATCAAGCATTACACTTCCACGGAGAGAGCTAGCACTAAAAAGGAATTAGCACGAGCGTTCTAGAAAAACAACAGAACAAGGACACAGCGAGCTTGGGCGCCATTCAGATGAAACAACACCGGAGCTAGGAGGTGGCCATGACGTGCTCAGGGACAGGGTCGGAGAAGATGGTCAGGACGGAGAGAGGATGCCGTGGACTACACGGAGACGAGCACATGGGCGCAGGTGCTGGCGGAGGCCGCTAGGGAGCTCGTGGTGCCGAGCTGGGCGAACCGGAGAGCATGCGGAGGTGAGGACAGGGCCGGGGACGACATGGCGCTACATAGGCGGCCGAAGGACGAACAAGAGGCCAAGAGGTCACGAGACGGGGCGGTCTGGCAGCGGGCGGCGCTGCTGGATGGTGGGGAGCTCCTGCAGGCAGCCGGCAGGAGAGGAGGTAGGGTGAGGTGAGGCCAACTAGGATGAAGAGCCCAGCGGCGCCTGGGCGCGTCCATGGCAGAGGAGGGCCGGAGAGAGGGGGTGCGCTAGGTCTAGGCTCGCTATGGAGAGGCAACCACGAGCGGCGGTGGCGACAGAGAGCAGGGGTTGCACGGCGAGGGCTTAGCCGACTGGGTGGAGCAGGGCGAGGCCTGGCGGCGGGGTGATTGGGGAAGGAGGCGATAGGGGGTGGAATCGGGGCTGGGTCGGGAGAGGATCGACGCGTGAGGAGGAGTGCGACGTGCGAGGTGGCCTTGCGGGGCGGGGTCCGCGAAGGAAAAAAACGTGAGGGAGGTGGGCGCTGCCGCGCTGGCGTGGCAGTGTGGAGTGGTCGGTTGACCTGGTTTGGTGGGTGGCGGCGGCTGCTGAGGGAGTGGGGTTAGGGGTGGTTAGGTAGGGGTAGTTTTTAGGGTTTGGTTTAAAACGGGCTGGGCCTGACGGGTAGTAGGTGGCCTGGCCTAAACGGCTAGGCTGCCTCCCCGTATAAAAATATTTTATATTTATTATTGTTCTTTCTTTTAAAAATAAAATATTTGTAAGAAGGTTTTAGACAAATAAAAGATCCAGACGGATCTAGGGTTTTGATTTGAACAAAGAGGGGAATCTCTGGAAAACAAAATAGGCTTTTGGAGAATTATTTTAGGCGAATAAATGCATGATGATGCACAAAGATAAAATCAGCAAGCGATTTTCTTGTAGTGGTTTTACCTGGGGTGCTACAATTCGACACCACTAACAATGGATCTCTCCCTCGAGATCCACCTCCTGGTATGGGGAAGAAAGCCGACGCTCTGAATCTTCTCGCTTAATGTAGATCTTCGCGAGTCCACTAACAAAGATTATTTCTCCATCTTGAAATCGGCGACACCACCAACGAGCGGTCGTTGATCATGTGCGTCGAGGGAGTACTCCGGATAACAAAAGATGAAAATAGAGGAATCAAAAGATAAGGCCACCTCTAACTTTGACAGAAGGAGAGAAAAGGTGCACCCTAATCCACTTCAATGTACAAGAGCGAATAGATTGAGTAGTCGGCATGGGGGCCAATCCATCACGCACCCAAACTATTACTTCGCACATGCAGTAGAAAATCACGCAACCCATTCTCGGAATTAGACTGAAGATCTTGACTAGCGACGTTCGGAATCAAAGGAGGGATGAAGATTCCTATCAGATCTGATGTAGATGACTTCATCGTATCGGAAAACATAGGAGGATAGAAAGAAATTTTTTAGTGAATTTTCGGTCCACCGAAAGGTACAACAGATGAAAGATTCATCAGATAGCATGAAAGTCCAATTTTGAATCACCGTTACAAGAGGATGGAAGCGAAACCCTGAAGGTACGACAGAAACCCAACCACGAGAATTCCTGGACTCGAAGAAAAAAATAAGAGAGCAGATTCAAAACACGTAGAGGTAAGGGGAGAATAGCAGAGGGGTAAGGAGTAAAATCAGACCTAATCAGATCTATCCAACCGATTTTCCAAAATAGTTTTGACACTCTACCACGTCCGTTAGCTAGGTTATCCTACAGGCGGGACCCGTGGGGTATCGTAACTGCTGAGCTCTGATACCACTCTGTAACACCCTCGGAATCGGTCCTATGCAAGTTTCAGCGATTCCCGCCTAACCCGCATAGGAACGATTCAAAGGTGCCCACCAGGCACTTTCGTGCGCTTGTAAAACGAAGTAATATAATTACACAATAGTCCTCGATGGAACCCACAAAACATATTTATACAACAACGACTCAATGAGGCAAGAATACAGATATACAGTACAAAGATCCAAATCACCTTGAAAACGGTACAGTGTCCGAGTACGGACAAGATGCGAATTGAGCTAAGAGCCCTGAAGAATAACCAACGGCGTCCATAACCCTGCCCAGGCCAACCCGGAAGGGTAACCCTTCTAACGACGTCGATATCAAAACCTACTAAAAACAAAAGGGGTGCCAACAAAGGGAAAAGGAAAAAGAGAGCGGTCAGTACTGAGGCTAGTACACGGCGAGACTAGAATTCGGCGGTCCTTGCCTACATAGGTATGGTGGACTGAGCGACAGCGCAAATGCACTAAACAACCTATAGAGACTCGAGATAACTGTCGGCTATCAGAGAGGGATAAGAAAGACCTATTCGGAACCAACCTGATACTACCACCAAACATACCCATCCTGGTATAACCCCCTCGAAACCAAACGAGGAAGTCAACTGAGGAACTCACATAGTTGGCATTTTTATTTGATCGGTTATCGTTGCAGCAATTACTAGTCAGGTATAGATAGTCATCATGATATAATAAGCAGTAGGAATTTTTAGTTAACCATTCCATTGTAGTTGCAACACTTACTAGTCAGATACAATTAGCATGAGATATCCCAAACCCAGTAGTTGTTGGTACTTTTATTTATCCATTCTGTTGTAGTGAAGCTGATTACTAGTCATATCGAATACAAGTCAAATTATAACAGTAAACTTTAGTTATAGTTGTCTATGATCGAGAACTGTGCTCCAAGTCGTCCATAACCGCGGACACGGCTTCTCGAAAAGACTTAACCCTGCAGGGGTGCACCAAAGTTTCCACACGCACCTACATCCATGTTGTCAGATCAGGTAGGTACAAGATCACAAAACATACACCCAACGGTATGTCGACGGGGTTTCGGACATGATGTTTCCTAGACCCAAAGCAAGCACAGTGGGCCACCCCACTAAGCTACCCGTAACAAAGTCGGCTGGTCTCCGAGACGGACCCAGGGTTTGTGTCGACGGCTGTAAACGACTGGGAAACCGAAAGTGTGACTGGGCTTGTCGATACAGCGAAAACGTATCACGGGGTTCCTAAACAATACATGCGCTCCACGCGCAGTCGTAAATAAAGCAGTAAATCATGGCATAAGTACAGGATAGTAATAAAGCCCCAAACTACTTTGTAGCCCCCAGTACAGTACTTTGAAATCAGGTACTAAATCGATGAGGGTGCCCACACACCCCACCTGTGGTTAGCGCACTCGATCTCGGAAGAGGTGTCAAGAACTCGGGGTCCTACGGGACACCAGTGAGCGGTTAAAAACCAAATATTGTCTATTACCCACCGGTGCCTCTGCATTTACCTACTTTCATTTTTAGTTATTAAACAATAATTAAAGTCTTGATCATCTCCAACATTAAACATACGGCAATACTCCAACAACTGTGGTACCGGACGACACGCAACAGCACTTGAGCAGGCGACTACGACGCGCAAGTCCAACTATCTACCAAACAGCAGGTAATAGGATGTGTCCAAAACAATATGAGGCTGCAAGGGATATCACGGGTACGAAAACTAGAGCATCACAACACAGATAGCAACAGATCAACATTAGGGAATAAATGCTATAAAAGTAAGATAGGTAGAAAGGGGGAGATTGCTCGCCTGAAAACATTGTCGAAGGTTCATCCGAAGATCGGGTTGACACTCGCATCAACTCAGCGGCCTAATCCGTGAAGAAGCAAAGCACTAGCACAAACACCGGATGCACTATTTAATTCTATGACATAAGAACGGGCATGATGCATGTATGATGTATGACATGGCAAGGATGCGATGCAATTAGGCAATATTAAGCGGAACCGGAGTCCCGACAATTTATTAGATGGTTCATGTTGTTTAGATACCCTGCAATTTAAATATTGTATTAACAAGCAAAATTATATCACCGATTCACTACACAAATTTAAATGAAGCCAATATAAGGCTAGATTTCGCCGCATATGGTCTCCATATTTAATTATTAGATGAGTCGGCATAATGCCCCCAACCCACACGAATATGTGTGCATTCATGACAATTTAATATGCAACAAATATATTATATATATTACAAAAATATAGGAATCTCGAGAAAAGGGATCACACATTAGAGCTCTCGGCGATCTTGGGGGTTCGAAGGGGTTCGGGTTCGGACGCCGGGATCGGTCTTCGGATCTGAGGTCTCAGGGTTCTTAGCGTTCCGTGAAGAAGATCTTGAGGGTCCGGCGCCGGTGGCCTTGCATAGGCCTTCGGGTCTCGTATCGTGTCGGTCTTGGTCTCTTGACAGGCAACACCATCTTCTTATCATCGTACCACACCCGCTCAGTACCAACACCACCTCTTTCCTCGGAGAACATGGATCAGCATCGACACATGGACTCCATCAAGCATTACACTTCCGCGGAAAGAGCTAGCACTAAAAAGGAATTAGCACGAGCGTTCTAGAAAAACAACAGAACAAGGACATAGTGAGCTTGGGCGCCATTCAGACGAAACAACACTGGAGCTAGGAGGTGGCCATGACGTGCTCGGGGACGGGGTCGGGGAAGATGGTCAGGACGGAGAGAGGAGGCCGCGGACTATGCGGCGACGAGCACACGAGCGCAGGTGCGAGCGGAGGCCGCTGGGGAGCTCGTGGTTTCGAGCTGGGCGACCCGGAGAGCATGCGGAGGTGAGGACATGGCCGGGGACGACATGGCTCTACAGAGGCGGCCGGAGGACGAACAAGAGGCGAAGAGGTCGCGGGACAGGGCGGTCCGGCAGCGGGCGGCGCTGCTGGATGACGGGGAGCTCCTGCAGGCAGCCGGCAGGAGAGGAGGTAGGGTGAGGTGAGGCCGACTAGGACGAAGAAACCAGCAGCGCCTGGGCGCATCCATGGCAGAGTAGGGCCGGAGATAGGGGGTGCGCTAGGTATGGGCTCGCTGCGGAGAGGCAACCACGAGCGGCAGTGGCGACAGAGAGCAGGGGTTGCACGGCGAGGGCATGGCCGACTGGGTGGAGGAGGGCGAGGCCTGGCGACGGGGTGATTGGGGAAGGAGGCGACAAGGGGTGGAATCAGGGCTGGGTAGGGAGAGGATCGACACGTAAGGAGGCGTGCGACGTGCGAGGTGGCCTTGCGGGGCAGGGTCCGTGAAGGAAAAAAACGTGAGGGAGGTGGGCGCTGCCGCGCTGGCGTGGTAGTGTGGAGTGGTCGGTTGACCTGGTTCGGTGGGTGGCGGCGGCTGCTAAGGGAGTGGGGTTAGGGGTGGTTAGGTAGGGGTAGTTTTTAGGGTTTGGTTTAAAACAGGATGGGCCTGACGGGTAGTAGGTGGCCTGGCCTAAACGGCTAGGGTGCCTCTGCGAATAAAAATATTTTATATATATTATAGTTCTTTCTTTTAAAAATAAAATATTTGTAAGAAGGTTTTAGACAAATAAAAGATCCAGACGGATCTAGGGTTTTGATTTGAACAAAGAGGGGAATCTCTGGAAAACAAAATAGGCTTTTGGAGAATTATTTTAGGCGAATAAATGCATGATGATGTCATGATGATGCAAAAAGATAAAATCAGCAAGCGATTTTCTAGTAGTGGTTTTACCCGGGGTGCTACAACGGCCTAGCTCGCATATACATCATCTTCTTCATTGTTCCTCGTTCTCCTAGGAATCTGGCTAAGTTAATAGCCAGGGACAAAGCCGGTGAGTACTTTGAATGTACTCACAAACCACCTTAAGATAATGTTAATAACAAGGAGATATGCAGTATGGCTATTGTAGTAGGATGGCTCCAAAAATGGTTCTTTTCTTAAATAGTTTCTCTTGTAGATATAGCATCTACAAGCTTTTGTTCAATACTTTTATAAAATACTTTTTAAACTGTTTTGGAAAACACTAGGATTGGGTCACCCTATATCATCTCCACGGTCCTCAACTGACCGGCTTATCCTCTTCCTTCTCTAGTGTCCCACGAACCACCGGGTTGTAGGAACCACTTTCTTTTTTGAAATCCTTTTTGAAAACAAATCCAGCATTGCTCTACAACAACCTTCATAATCGTCAATGACCGAGGCCTCGACTATTCGAATAGATTTAACACTCTGCAGATGTTGTACACTTTACCCACACCAAACAGGTGCACTGCCCTGATCCATACTGATCGTGGGTCAAGTAACCGATCAAGACTCTCCGGATGCTACTCTAGTATGGGTCCTACCCTATGAGTTGTTCCTCTCAACACCTGGACATCGGAATCAAGAGACCAACCAGAGTGCTCCCAACTCCTCTAGAGCCGGCACTTTCAATGAGAGGCTCATAGTATCGCCCGGCCACTCACATGGGTGATACTGCTTCTTCTAGGTGACCGCCTAACAGCTGAACCTTTCTGTAAAGGAAGCCCGGGATTCGAGGGAGATGATCCCTTATAATTATTTGCGAGAATGCCCACACCGGAGTAGCAAACATTAAGTCCAACCCTGTTCCCATTCTAGAGTAATGTGGTTGCACGGTTTAATTGTTCTAGCAAAACTGCAAAGTACCGGGTGCCTTTTTGTAAACATTTTTCCTCCGTCCTTTATCCCTCCTTTTTGTACAACAAAACATTTCTCATTTTTCAAACTTGTCTTGGTGGGTCGAACCTCACCAAGGTTTTCTCATAAAACGCTTTTTAAACATTTTCTCGTGTTCTTCCCATCATATACTTTTACTTTGGCTAAAACGGTGTACCCAAATGGTTATGGTGTTATACACCATCTACAAAACTAGGGACAAGTAGGTGTCACTAAAAAGGGGTGTACCTAGGGGTACTAAAGTAGTAATGGCTTGGATGAGCCAAGCGTTCCCACATATAAAACATAGTTTAGTAAAACAATGTAATTTGCATAAATAAGTAGATAAACCATGCATAATTAAAATAGTATGTCAAAGGATTATGAACAAGAAGGTGCCTTGCCTGATGATCAACAATATGGAAATATGTCGCTGGACTTATTCTTAGAATAACATAATATTCAAATAATAATAAGAACTCTTCTTCTCGTTGTCAGACAATCGCAACTACTGTCATCAATGATCACACATGCAAACAAACAAGAGGCTTAATCATCACAAGGAATACAATCACTAGTACAACACAACAATCAAGTAAACAAGACATTATATATTCACTAGGTATTGATGAATTGAGTTTGTGGCAATTGGAATTTCTTTGGTTGCATTTGTTGAATTTCTTTTGTGATTTCTGTCTCCAAAATTACCTAGCTAAGGGGATTCTAAAGAAAGACCATGTTCTATATAATCTCAATATGTAAACATGATATCATCAGATAGGGATGGCCAAAATGAAACCAACAAAAGTGGTTTCACTAAAATATCAATTTTCTTTGATTTACTATGAATTTCCTAGTGATAAAGGCTCTAGTTTTAGGAAATAATTCACCAGATATTATCTGTTGTTCCAAAAATTATATACTTGTTGGGAGGAGTAGGTTTGGGTGGACTTATTCATTGGGAGTTGGAATCACTTCAAAACAATTGTCGGAATGCCCTTGGGAAATTCCCAAAGGCGTTTTTGCAAGCTATTTGTTTCTTTCATCAGATTAATTGTACAGAAGCTTCTGGTATGATTGCAAAGATAAATGCAAGGTATTTGTAATACCTTTCTGTAGAAATTGTAATTGATATTTTTTGGTATACGTAGATACTAGAGTGATTTATTTGGTGAAACATCTCTAGAATGAATTGTTTTTCACTAAAAATCATCTAGGGCCTAATAAATTTTGATTTCCTAGGTTTTGGAAGTTATGGATATACCACATCATTAAGAGCTTGAAACAACCCAAAAGGTGATATGTACATGGCTAGGGAATTTTCTAAATGGATAAATGGATGGATTTTGGTATTTTTATTACTGCGGAACAATGGTTCACCTTCACATGGGACCAAGTCCAGTGGTTTGGTATTTCAAATACTATCCAGAGGAAGTTGGGTTCACCCCATTTGGGTTTACCAAACTCCCAGAAAGAATTAAGTAGTGAAAATGACATGTTTTTGGTATTATTTTTACAAGAAAATAACTCCAGATTATTTGGGTACAAAACTTGTTCTGCATGGTTAATAAAACCTTAGGGAACCTATATAAATTTAGATCTGGTCAATTTACCCCGTTTTCCATTTTTTCTTGATTTAAACCAACTAGCAAAATTGTAGATCTAGAGTTTTATTAAAAAGGAAAAGTGTAGGGGTTCATAGCATGGAAAACAAAAAAATTCTACCGCATGAACACATACAAGACAAGATGTATCTACCAGATTATAGCAACGAGTCGATAGAGTACTCACCCTCGAAGATTCCAAAGCGGTTAACGAGATTGGATTCTCGTGGGTGATGTAGTTGTTCACTTGCTGATCTCAAGATCGCGTAGACGATCCTTCCGACGCCGTGTTCCGGCAGCGCTCCCGCAGTCGGTCACACACCTGGTACTCGATGAATACCTTCCTATCCCTTGTTCCAGTAGGTAGCAGAGGTTGTAGATCTCTCGTCTCCGGCAGCACGATGGTGTGGTGTCGGAGTTTAGAGGGGAAATCCCGTAGGGCTTCTCCTAAGATGGAGCGGGTATGATGGAGTATAAGCGAGGCCTTGGCGATCTAGGGTTTAGAGGGCCAATGGGGGTGGTGGCCCATGGCTAGGGCTAGGGCTTTGTCCTAGTTAGTGACTTGGGAGGATATCCCTAGGTGGCGGCGACTAGAGAGGGAGGTGGCCAAGCTAGGGTTTGTGGTGAGGGGTAGGGGGTGCCCTACCCCTCCTTTTATAGGTGGGAGAGGCAGTTAGGGGAGGAGAGTCCTCCATCCACTCTTCTTGTTGGCCGACATCAAGGGAGAGGGAGGAATCCTCCCTTAGGTAGGATTCCTTCCCTCCCTCCACTAGGCAATTAATGTTGGCATTTGACTTTTTCAAACTGGCCTTTGACTTTCAAACTAGAGTTCGATTTATCTCTTGCAATTTTCCAACCAAGTGACCTAGGACATGATGCAACCATTACAATTTTTTATGACACATCCATGTACCCTTCCCACTCCAGATCGGTGGACCTTCTAGACCCTTCTAGAACATTCCGGTGAAAACACCGAAACCATTCCCGAACTCCGGAATTGGACATTCCGTATATGAATCTTATTCTCCGGACCATTATGGATCTCCTCGTGATGTCCTAGATCCAATATGAGACTCCTAACAACATTCGGTCTTCTTACTTACATTCCATATCTACTAAACAATATCAAATCCTTAAGTGTGTCTCCCTATGGTTCGTGAATTATGCAGACATGACTGTGACTCTTCTCCGATCAATAACCAATAGAGGAATCTGGAAATTCATATGTCTCCCAAATATTTCTACTATTACTTCATGATCAAATGAACCATTTATACATGATACCAATTTCCCTTTGTCTCACGATACTTTACTTATCCGAGGTTTGATGGTCGATATCTCTGCATACCTAATTCAACCTCGTTATCGATAAGTACTCTTTACTCGTTCCTGTGACATGTGATCCCTTATGAGCCAGTGACATGCTTTCAAGCTAATTGGATGACATTCCACCGAGAGGGCCCAGAGTATATCTATCCTTCATATGGATGGAAAAATCCCACTCTTGATCCATGTTCCTAAACACATACTTTCCAAACACTCAATGCCACCCTTATAACCACCCATTTATGAAGTGGTGTTTGATGTCATCAAAGCATCCATCCAGTCATGGTGATTAACATGATCTCATGGTCAAAGGATTTAGGTTACTATGTATCTAAAACCTTATAGAAAACAAACTATTTAGATGACTTGATCTTAATGCTATGCTTAACTATATGAGTATGTCCATCACATCATTATCCTAATGATATGATCTTGTTGTCAATAACATCTCAATATTCATGATCAGGAAACCATGATCATCTATTAACCAACAAGTTTACAAATCATACAAGTATTAATGTTTCTGGTTAATACAATTATAGCATGAATGTAAACATTTATCATAAACATGAAGATATAATAATAACTACTTTTATTATTTCACCTTGGGAATATCTCCAACAAAAAGGAGTAGCCGGGCCAGTGCTTGGCTGAGCCAGGCCGCGCAGAGGCAGGCCGACCCAATTTTCTCCTTGCAAGCGCACACATGTGAGGTGGTTAAGCAACCTCAGGAGGGCCCAATTAACATCCACTACGGGGGCCTGAAGGGGTATGGGGAATCCCTGCCGTTGGATTTAAGGGATTCGAACGACGGCTGCTCTTCGTCTTTGCATAGAACACGCCGACGATGGAACAAACCCTAGCAAGCTCAGGGATTTACCTGGGGCTTGCTGATGACGGAGGATAGGCGGAGGTGACGCAGCGCACCGAGATGACTCCGACGATGGGCGGAAACCGCTTCTTTGCTTCAGATTTGGGTCACGAGCATCTCCATGGGAGGATTCCTCTCGGGTGCTCATCGGGGCACGCCTAGGCTTGCATGCATGTCAATGAGGGGAACTCTAAGAGGAACAATATGAGGTATGGAGCTAGGAGTAGGCGCTGGACGCGGGAGAGGTTGCTCGGGGAGGGCATGCTCGAGTTGGAACTCCGAGACATCGTGGGAGTTCCTATAGTAAAATGGGATACATAGTGGGTATATTAGAGGGAGAGGAGCACCCAAGTAGGAGTAAATATACATGGGTGGCATGAGTTCGTGGTGACCTTTCTCGAAGGGGAAATGGACCCAAGAGGAGAAGTTCTTCGGAGTGCGGGAGAGTCTAAGAAAAGGGAGGAGATGGAGCCTTGGGAGGGGTAGTGCGGTGTCCAGAGAGGGAAATGAAAGGAGATAGGACGGCTGCATGGTCCTATGGACGTATAAACTAAGAGAGGATGTTCTATGATGGACATGGTGCATAGAGAGCTTGCAGAAGGGGGCGGGAGCCTGGTTTTGGTTCCTGTGGGCAGTGGAGAGTGGTATGATGGTGCTCTGGTCATGGTACGAGGCAGAGGGGGACATGGGGTGGCTGCAAGGTGGAGTAATGTCCTTGTTTTGTTGTTTTTCTAGTCTCCCTCTTAGACAAGCACATGCGGCAAGCGTGGGGAAGATTTATAGTGAATTGCTATAGTGATCACGACCTATAGGGGGTCTGGGCAAGGTTTGGGTGAGGTGTGGAAGTGGCTTTGTTCATGTTATGAACAAAGTTCCAATTTAGCCATTTCAATGTCCATGAGGGAAAGTTCTAAAATTTGATCTTGTAAAGGTGAGGAAATGATGCTGGTAGATTCTTGGGGTCAATATACACCCAGTGAATTATTTGAGAATTTTTTGAATATTTTTGATCCTTATTTTGTCTATTATTTAAATAGTGCTGAAATTGTTTTATTGGAATCATTTGGAAATTGTGAGTTGGACAAGGATGGTTTTTGTCTTGAGATGGTCCCAAGATTTATTGATGAGTAAAAGTATTAAAAACTATTATTTTTCCCTTTGTGCCATTTAGGAAAAAGGGCAAAAAGAATTATTAAAACTCTTCTAAAATATTAAATTTTGAGAGGGGGAGGTGGGTATCAATATATAGGCCTCAATTGTGCTTTTATTTTAATAAGTTATTTGAAGAAAAACAAAGTTTCTTCAATAGAGTAAGTTTTGGAGATATTGTAAAACAAAGGAATTAAATATTTTTAGGGCCAAAATAACTATGGGAAATATTTGATAAATCATTATAATCAAAGTAGAAGATTCAAACATAATGTATCGCTCATTTGCAACCTTGGTTTTTGAAATAAAACTTGATTTTGAAGGAAAACACAAAGTGGAGGATCTAGGGTTTCAATATTTTTATGCCACCCTAAACTTGGTTAGATTAGGGAGCTCAAATATCACCTTGGTACATGGGATAGATGTAGGGATAGATCAAGTTATATAGATTATCATGATGCCAACACTTGGGCTTGGTTGTATTTGAGGTGATCTAGAAGTGATCGAAAACTTTGTTGAAAACAAGGATGCCATAGGAGATGAGTCATGATACCTCATAAACCATGTGGGTTTGAGAAGAACCAAGCTCCAATGAGAGCAAGTGAAGGGTCAGTTGATAGAACATGGTTAGTAGGTCATAACCATGTAAATATTTGTTCAATGGGTGGTGGCATATGGATGTGCACTTCGGCCAAAGTAGGCAAGATAATAAGATTTGCAGAAAAGATTATTTTCTTTACTATAAAACCATCATGGATGAGTTGGTCCCAGAATGGTTTAGATAAGGGCGAGAGTGGATTTGGTAGTACTAATGGTGTAATACAATATGGTTAAAGTAAATTCGCAATAATGCACATAGGTTAGAACAGGTGGAGTCTCAAAGATTGAATCCAGCTAAGGATTCCAGACTTAGCCAGATTTGAAGATTTAGGGTTTTTGACTGGAATGTAAGATATGAGGGTTTTGAGATGATGCAACGTTCCAATTCATCGTCAAGAGGATAATTATTATGTGTTGATTAAATAGGAATGATCCATGCTTAGATTGGTCTTTATCAAGTTGGAAACTATAAAAAGGGATAAACCATTGATTGATCTGAATAAGGGTTGAGAGGGTCACCTTAGTGACTAGGGATCAGATAAAACTTATAGAATTTTCTTAGGAGTTGTATTGTTGATTTAACTTGATCATAAAGGATGAGATCCTAGGGTGGCAATCAATTCAATCAGCAGATAAGAGCATTTCATCAAACATCAGATCAAGGCAATTTATTTTATCAAACTACTGCTAAGGTGACCATCAAGCCTAGCTTGCGGTAGGGGTGGGTATATTGAAATGTTAGAGTTTGGAATAAGATGAGATCCCTTGGTATCTCTGCCAACAATAGAATTCAAAAGCTTTATAATAAGGTTTTGGAAAACCTAGAGGTAAGACTAGTTGGAAGTTCTGTCTTGAAAACATAAGGAGATTAGATATAGGTCTTCATAGTTTTGTTAATAGAAACTAGTAAAATATTCTGTAGTGGCAAAGTCATCTTGGCTCAAGTTTGAATTGTCAGAACATTTGAGAATAGGAAAGATGCCCAGGGAATATTTTTTGTAAAATAGTTTTTGTCAACTAGTGTTGAGGTAAGGAGTATATCATCTAATACACAATCAGTTGCATGCTCATAGTCAACCAAGTGAACAAGCATTGCAACATCTAACAACAAAAAGTTTTTTATTCCCCCTGTTTTTTGCATTTTCGACAACAAATCAAGGTTGATGAAATTGGGGTGTTACATGTTCTTTCCTGATAGTTAGAAACTCACACCGACGACATTGTTTACTACAAGAAGATGCACCCATATACATCCAAAAAGACATTTAATTCGAGAGCAATTTACCTCGCCTACTTGTAGCTCGAGTTTGACCTAATTTCATTAAATCAGCAAGAAGTCGGTAAAGTGTGCGAAGTTAGCTACAAATCTTGAAAAAAGGAATTACATAACAAACCGTGGACCAATTTGTGTGATAATTGGGAGGGTTTCATTTTCTTCTAACTATGGCAGGCCCCGTAGGAGTGAGGCGCTTGCGTTAACACGGTCGGTGGAAGTGCAAGTTACATAGAGGACGTCATAAAAACGAAAATTGCATCCAAGTCCATGCATTCAGAACAAGGTCCCTGGAACTAAGCAATGAAGTGTGTTTTCGGGTTTGCGCATACTAGCGTTCATTCATTGTGCTAAAGTCTATTAATAGAATCTTCTAGATGCTAAGAATGGAAAAGAAGATCGAACGATTAGCAATGTTTGGGTTTGCCACTCTTGATCGAACAGTCAATGTTCAAAGTTATCTGTAAACTATACTATAGTGGTAGGGTATCATAAGAGATAAGACAAGATAAAGATAAGATAAGAAGTACTACTGCGAATTTCCGATCTTTTGAATAACCATCCCTCCCGATGTTTGGGAATCAAGTGAAAATTTCGAAACTGGAAAATTTTGAATTTTTTTGCTGCTGAGGACCAGAGTGGTTTTCTTCCTATGTACTAATCCTCCTACTCCACAGTCCACACCAACGCGGCTACCGAACATGCCAAAGAAACAGAACCTCCCTCTCAAAAATAAAAAGAAAAAGAAAGAGAGTCGTCGTACCAAGGCACACGTGCTAGATGCCAGCAGTGGACGAGGGAGAGATTAGTTGGGCCGTTGCACGAGGGTAGAGGGGTTGAGAGATGAGAGTTTTGTGTGTATAAGTCCTGAAATTTATGACTAGAATAGTGTACACTGTAACTGTAAGGCGGAAGGAGTACCTCATGTTAGGAATAGATCATAACTTTGCTCTTTGCTGCTTTCTTCTTCCCCTACCTACGTTTTATCCTCTCTACACGTACAACGCATGGACATAGGTGATAATATATCTAAGAAAAGAAATAATACTATGAGTAAGGCATCCATTATGTTGTCCATAAGAAAAAAAAGTAGTCGTGATGGACTTCCATACATATACATACATAGTGGAATGTATCCATAAGCTAAAAACATTATGGGTCACTGTTAATCTCATGTGTAGTCCATAAGCATCAAAATATTGATATATAGTACACAAAGAAATAGAAAACAAATTTTAATCACAAGGCTATGAGAGGGTATCTCTTACATGTGGGTCTTATCTTATGGATAAGTTTGACTAGACACAGTGTGGTGTAATCAACTAGCTTGGTATTAGGAAGTGGGTCCCATATTAAAGATGGGTTTGACCATATACATAGGTGATGCCCTAAGATCTACCGTTTAGACAGTGTCTATATGAGACGAATTCGTGGAACCTACTAGACTGCAGATGCTAACTTTTGCGTAGTAGTTTTACATGTTGGTCATACACTATAAAGTGGGGCCCATTATTTGCTTTTTCGTTTAGACACATGTGCCTTGTACTCCCCTCGCAACTGCGCTAGACTCGATTTTTTGTCCAAACTCCACCAATCTATTAATAGTGATCATCAACTATGTAAAGAGACCCAAAAGTAAGTTGCTCTTACATGCCATATCGTTCTTCGATTTTTCCCTCTATTTTGATCTATATTCTTTACATAAAAGAACAATTTTACCTAATTTCATTAAATCTATATAAAGTCATTTAAGTGTAACAAGTTAGCTAGTAATATTTAAAAAATCCATCTAAAAACTTGGAAATTGTAAGAAAGCAAAGTCCACTTTGTATGAAAATTGGGGTGGTGCCTTTTTCTTTTAACTAAGGTGGGCCCCGTGGGAGCAGTGAGCTTCAGTTAACCCGGTTATTGGAAGTACAAGTAGCATCAAGGACCTTATAGAAAATGAAAATGACATCCAAGTAAATTACTCGGGAAATCGAGAATCTTCTTTCATGATAGTTGTAAACTCACACCAATAGCATTGTTTACTAGAAGAAGATGTACCCATCTACCTCTGAAATGACATTAATTCGAGACAAATCTATGCCCTTGCTCGCAGATCAAGTTTGACCTAATTTTATTAAATTGACATAATGAAAAATCTTAGCAAGATATTGAACCTGTTTCTAAAACTCGTAGCGGTGGTTTGTGATATATTAAATGACCCCCCATGATGGTTACCTCCAAATAAAATCATATCACTTTAAAAGAGACCTACTCTTTTCCCGTAGTTCAAATTTGACCTAATTTGGATAAATCGGCGTAAAGTCGTTCAAGTTGGAAGAGTTAGCAGGGACGAACTTTGAAGACTCATGAAGCATGGGAATCATAAGTAGTACAACATGTCGGTCCAATATATATGTATGAAATCTTCTCTTGTGGCATATTCTGATCCAATATTCTTCGGACATTCTTTATAGAAAGGAACAATCTTGTCATCACTTGGAAAAATGAGAATGTTCTTTCCTAATAGTTGGAAACTCACACTAAAGACATTGTTTACTAAAAGAAGATGCACCCATCTATGTTTCAAAATACGATTAATTCTAGAGCAATCTATCGTGCTTACTCCCACCTAAAGATTGACATAATTTCGTTAAGTTGTCAAGATGAAAAATCTTAGCAAGAAGTTGAACCTGTTTTCAAAACACTTGGCGGTGGTTCCTGATATACAAAATGACCCCACCTCCTGATGGTTACCTCAAAAAATGGAAAAACTTTCAAAGCAACCTACAATTTTCCTTTAGTTCAAGATTGACCTAATTTCGATAAATTGGCATTCAAGTGGGCAGAGTTAGATAGGCCGAAGTTTAAAAAATCATAAAACATGGGAACCGTAAGTGCAACATGTTGGTTCACTATAAATATTTGAAAGGTCTCCTTGTGGCATTCAGATCCATATTCTTCATACTTTCTTTATGGAAAGGAACAATCTCGTCACCACTCGGAAAATTAATAATGTTCTTTCCCGATAGTTGGATACTCACACCGATGGCATTGTTTACTAAAAAGAAGATGCACCCATATACCTTCAAAAAGAGAATTAGCAATTAAATATTAATCTCGTGGTGGTTACCTAATTTTGTTAAATTCTCAAGATGCAAAATTTTAGCAAGAAGTTGAACCTGGTGTCAAAACTCTTGGTGGTGGTTCGTGATTTATTAAATGGCCCCCTATGGTTACCTCAAAAAATCGCAAAACTTTCAAACCAATCATACAATTTTCTTGTACTTCAAATTTGACCTAATTTCGATAAGTCGGCGTAAAGACTTTCAAGTGGGCAGATTTAGCTAGGATGAAGTTTGAGAAATCATAAAATTAAACATGGGAATGATAAGTGAAACATGTCGGTCCACTTAATATGTCTGGAAGCTTGGCTTGTGGCATTAGATCCATATTATTTGGTCTTCCTTTATGAAAATAACAATCTCGTCATTACTCAAGAAATTGAAAATGTTCTTTCCTGATAGTTGGAAACTCACATAGACAACATTGTTTAATACGATGCACCCATATACCTCCGAAAAGACATTTAATTCGAGAGCAATCTACCTCGCTTACTTGTAGCTCAAGTTTGACCTAATTTTGTTAAATCTACAAGAAGTCGGTGAAGTGTGCGAAGTTAGCTAGGAATCTTGAAAAATGAAATTATATAAGAAACCTTGGTCCACTTTGTGTGATAATTGGGACGGTTTCATTTTATTTTAACTATGTCAGGCCCCGTGGGAATGAGGCGCTTTAGTTAACACGGACGATGGAGGTACAAGTTACATCAAGGACATCATAAAAAATTAAAAATACATCCAAGTCCATGCATTTAGTACAAGGTCCCTTGAACTATGCAATGAAGTGTGTTTTTGGTTTTGCACATACTAGCGTTAATTCATTGTGCTAAAGTATATCACTAGAATCTTCTAGATGCTAAGAATGGAAAATAAGATCGAACGGTTATCAATGTTTGGATTTGCCACTCTTGATCCAATGGTCAATGTTCAAAGTTATTCGTACACTATACTATAGTGGTATGGGATTGTAAGAAATAATACAAGATAAAGATAAGATAATAAGTAATACTACGAATTGCCGATCTTTTGAATAACCTTTCCTCCCGATGATAGTGAAGCAAGTGAAAATTTCGAAACCGGAAAAGTTTGAATTTTTTTGCCGTCGAGGACCAAAGTGGTTTTATTCCTATGTACTACTCCTCCTACTAAACATTCCACACCAACGCGGCTGCCGAACACGCTAGAGAAATAGAGCCTCCTTCTCAAAAATAAAAATAAACAGAGCCACCGTACCAAGGCACACGTGCGCAGCGCCACGCCGTGGACGAGGGAGAGATCAACCAGGCTCGTGCGCGAGGGGAGAGGGTGGAGAGATGAGAGGCAGCGAAGGAGAGAGAAAACACACTTTTTGCGTGCATAGGTCCTGACATTTACTACTAGTAGAGTGTACACTGTAAAGGCGGCAGGGGTACCTCATGTCAGGAACCCATCATACTAAACTTTGCTCTGACATCGAACCGGCTTCAACTCCTCTTCTCTCTTCGCTGCTTCCCTCATCCCCTTCCAACTTTTTTATTCTCTCTACATGTACAGCGCGTGGACAGAGGTGAGCATATGTACACTACAGTACTACTACAGGAGTAAGCTCCATCGTTTAGATAGTGTCTATACGAGATGATTCGTGGGGCCCATGATACTAAAGAGGCTAACTTCTACATAGGGGTATTACACTACCAAGTGGGCCCATTATTTTCTTTTTTCCTTAGAATCCGCAGTGTCATAAAAAACACCTTAATATTTATGTGGCATCCTCTAAGGTTCACCTTATATATTGTGGGTCCTACCTTGTTGCAAATGTTTCGAAACTTGGCTTGTGGCATTCAGATCCATATTCGTTAGAATTTCTTTACGAGAAAGAACAATCTCGTCTCTTTTTATAAATAATACAATTTTTAATTAAATTCCACGAATAATACAAAAAATTAGGACATTTGAAAAGTAGTGTGGCCTCGGTGTCTCAAACACCGAGCAACACCCACCGATAGTTGAACCACCCAGAAGCACTTGTCGGTGTTTGAACCACCCTGTGCTTGGCTCTGACCAACTGGTTGATAGTTAAACTCCCGAAAGGTCCTTGTCGGGAGTTCAAACCCCTAGGTAGCTCTAGATTTTGAGTTTTTCAAAATTGTGTATTATTCATGGAATTTAATAAAAAATCGTATTATAAAAAAATAGCAATCTTGTCATCACTCGAAAAACTGAGAATGTTCTTTTATGATAGTTGGAAACTCAGACTGAAAACATTGTTTACTATAATAAGATGCATCCATCTACCTTCGAAAATACATTTAATTCAAGAGTAGTCTATCACACTTATTTGTAGCTCAAGTTTGACCTAATTTCGTTAAATTTTCAAGATGCAAATTCTTAGCAAGAAGTTGAACCTGTCATCAAAACTATTGGTGGTTTGATATATTAATTGTGACCCCCGATGGGTACCTCCAAAATATTATTAGTAAACTTTCAAAGCAGCCCACAATTTACTCGAAGTACTTCAAATTTGACCTGGAGTTAGCTAGGAAGTTTCAAGTGGCTGGAGTTAGCTAGGAAGTTTCAAAACTCATTGTCATAAGTACAACATGTTGGCCCACTATATAAGTCTGAAAACTTGGCTTGTGACATTCAAATCCATATTCTTTAGACTTTCGTTATAGGAAATAACAATCTTGTCATCAGTCAGAAAATTGAGAATGTTTTTTCTTGATAGATGGAAACTCACACTGACAACATTGTTTACTGTAAGAAGTGTGGGAGATATGCCCTAGAGGCAATAATAAATGTAGTTATTATTATATCTTTGTGTTTATGATAAATGTTTACATTCATGCTATAATAGTATTAACAAGGAAACATTAATACTTGTGTGATTTGTAAACTTAAATTGAAGTCCCTAGTAAAGCCTCTTCATAATACTAGCTTGTTGGTTAATAAATGATTGTGGTTTCCCTATCATGAACATTGAGATGTTATTACCAACAAGATCATATCATTAGGAGAATGATATGGTGGACATACTCCTATAGATAAGAGTAGCATAAAGATCAAGTCGTTGCCGGAACACTGCCGGAACGCAGCGCCGGAAGGATCGTCTACGCGATCTTGAGATCGGGAAGAGTACGACTACATCACCCACGAGAATCCGCTGTCGTTAAACACTTTGGAATCTTCGAGGGTGAGTTATTCCATCGACTTTTTGCTACAATCTAGTAGATAGATCTTGGCTTGTTTGTTTGTATGCGATAGAAATTTTTTGTTTTCCATGCTACAAACCCCTACAAGAAGATGCACCCATCTACCTCTTAAAAGACATTTAATTCAAGAGCAATCTATTTTCTATTACTTCTATCTCAAATTTGAAATAATTTTGTTAATTGTCAATGTGGAAAATCTTAGCAAGAAATTGAATTTGTTATCAAAAATGTTGGTGGTTTGATATATTAATTTTGACCCGCTTTGACGGGTACCTTCAAAAGCTTTCTTGTAAACTTCCAAAGCATCCCACGATTTACTTGTAGTAGTTCAAATTTGACCTAATTTGGATAAATCAGCATAAAGTCATTCAATTGGGCGGAGTTATCAAGGAAGTTTGAGAACTCATAAAACATGGGAAATTGCAAGTACAACATGTTGGCCCACTATATATGTCTAAAAATATGGCTTTGCGGCATTCATATCCATATTCTTTGGACTTTCTTTATGGGAAAGAACAATTTCGTCATCACTCAGAAAATTGAGAAAGTTCTTTCATGATAGTTGGAAACTCACAATCACGACATTTTATACTACAAGAAGATACACCCATCTACTGCCGAAAATATTTAATTCAAGAGCAATCTATTTGCGCTTACTTGTAGCTAAATTGTCGGGATGTAAAATATTAGCAAGAAGTTGAACCTGTCATCAAAACTCTCACTAGTTTCTGATATATTAATTGTGACCCCCCAATGGGTAATTGTCGGGATTTTTCATAAACTTTCTAAGAAAACTAAAAGTTAATCGTAGTTTCAAATTTGACATAATTTCGATAATTTAACATAAATTCATTCATGTGGGAAGAGTTAGAAAGGAAATTTGAAAAACTCGTAAAACATAGGAATCGTAAGTACAACATGTTGGTAAACTATATATGTCTAAAACCTTGGCTTGTGTAATTGAGATTCAATATTCTTTTGAATTTTCTTTCCGGAAAAGAACAATCTCGTCATTACTCGTATAATTGAGAATGTTCTTTACAAATATAGTTGGACACCCACACCGAGAACATTGTTTACTGCAAGAAGATGAACCCATCTACCTCTGAAATTACATTTAATTCAAGAGCACTCTATCTCACTTACTTGTAGCTCAAGTTCGACCTAATTTCGTTAAACTATCAAGATGCAAAATCTTAGCAAGAAGTTGAACCTATCGTCAAAACTCTCATTGGTTTACTAAATATACACCAGATACTTTACGGACATGGATCAAAATTATAATTATTTCACATATTATAATTTTATATAAAAATGATAATTTTATACTTCTATTTTCTAATTCCCATGTGTCGAAGGCATGGGTGCAACTTATAGATATATAGTGTGCGAATAATTTTGAATATTCACCATTCCACCATGACTGGAAAATCCAAACATTGCTAAGCGTTTGATCTTCTTTTCCATTCTTGAGTCTAGAAGATTAGAGCGTTTACACCGTTTAGCTTGAGTCTAAGAAATATTGTCAGAAAAATGTTGCTGGGTAGCAAAACTATTTTTTTTAAAACACCCACTACTTTGCAACGAAACAGTCAATCTTCCTTTTCTATTTGCATTACATGCAATATATAAAGGATCTAGACATTGACTGTGGACCCTTATATTAATTTATGTTCACTTGTGTCTTGTACTAACAGAATTAGCCATCGGAGTCTTTTTGCTAGACTCATTTTGTGCAGCGGGGAAGTTGCACAATGAAACAACATGTGTATTGTTCTTGCACGTGCATGGGTGTGTTGTTTGACCATTTGCATACTAGTATAGGTATAAACAAAAACATACACGCAAGGTACTACATGAAATGTTTCGACAGAATGGAGATCATAGTGATTAGACTCGTCGTGTTACATTGTTCTCATACTCAATGGATACTGTCGGACCTGTTTCAGTTATTTCTCCTAGAGCAGCAGTATGAACAGAGTTTCAGATATTCTCCTATTTCCCATGCTAGTTTGGGTTCCCCATGCGTATTCAGTCGATCTTGAACCATGCTGGTGGGTCATCCTATTAGTGTGAGTTACATCGACCACCTTCCCCACATATCGCAGCGCCACCCGTCCCCCTGCTTGGGCTACTCCACCCCCATCATGCGCTGGGCCGCCCTACTAGTCCCTCCAAACATTTTCAAACAAACGCAAGCCCTGGTGTCCCCCCTCGCGACCCTCACTAGCGAGCAGTTTAGCCTCGCTGTGCCCTCAAAGCACCCCTACCCACCCCCGCCCCAAAAAAACCATCACCGGGGCGACGGTGAACCCCCCATGGTCGGAGCCTATCCACGCCACCCTATCAGCAACTAGTCAAAATTAGATGATGATGCACTCTGTGTAATCGCTAGTCGATCTGATCCTCTTAGCATGTCCCATTTCTCCGAGGCCATCCCAGATCTAAACCTTTCCCTCGAACGAGTTGCGCTTCAGAAGCCGCTCTGATTATCCTTGCCTTTTGAACTACTGTCCATATTCTTCCCCATCTCCCGCTTGTACTGAAAAGGGAGTGATTGATGCCAACATGATAACGATAGACGACCCTTCTATGCATCATCATCCCAAAACCATGCTGCTATTATTTGGCTGGTTACAGCCACAACTGGGCAGCCATGATTGATGTCGCTAGTCATCCTGGTCCCGGAAAATCATTAGTACGTCTGGTGAATTTGTATACTGGCACCATCATTCAGGTCCCTTCAATCAAAACTTTCGGGTTTTGTGGTAAACATGTAGGTTTATTTTTGTATTGTAAGGCTCATACCAGGCTACTTAACATACATATTGGCAGTGAACCTCAGATGTCCACCTGCTGCAACAAGTGGTTGTACAAGCTCATCACGATTTCGATAACTTCATTGCCATTCTAGACATGGAGCAGTTTTTAGGAGACGATACATGGAGCATACTTAGGCACGAAATATTGCCCCGAGAAGCTATGTGGCGCTGTGTGGGAGGATGACATTATCTTTTCTATATCAGATGATGGCTCTGTTTTTACATGGCAACCCTTCGAATACGGTGAGTTCAGTTCCAAACTATAGTTACTTCTCTCTTTTTTTCGAAATGCTTTTGTTAATGTGTTAGCAAGATCTAATTACTACAATACATGTTTCTTCTCTGTTGTATGGATTGGACAGGTGTTGATGCAGATCCTATGAAGGTGCAAGCCCCAATGATATACGATGTTGAGTATGATGACAATGTCGACAACCTAGATTGTGGAAGCATAGATTCTCGCCTGCGCTGGTTCCTGGCTTATCTCAGGCCCACACTACTATGGATACACATCCGGGATAAATCGACATAAAGTCATTCTAGTCGGCAAAGTTAACTAGGCTGAAGTTTGAAAAAAACATAAAACATGGGAATCATAAGTACAACATGCCGGTCCACTATAAATATTTGAAAGGTCTGCTTGTGGCATTTAGATCCATATTCTTTAGACTTTATTTACGAAAAGGAACAATCTTGTCATCACTCAGAAAATTAAGAATGTTCTTTCCTGATAGTTGGATACTCACATCAATGGCATTGTTTACTAAAAAGAAGATGCACCCATCTATCTTCGAAAAGACTGTTAGTAATTCAAGAGCAATCTATTGCGCTTAATTGTAACTCAAGTTTGACCTAATTTAGTTAAATTGTCAAGATGCAAATTTTTAGCAAGAAGATGAAACTGGTGTCAAAACACTTGATGGTGGTTTGTGATATATTAAATGCCCTCCCCGATGGTTACCTCAAAAAAATAGCAAAACTGCCAAACCAAACCTACAATTTTCTTGTAGTTCAAATTTGACCTAATTTCGATAAGTCAGCATTAAGGCATTCAAGTGGGCAGAATTAGCTAGGAAAAAGTTTGAAAACTCATAAAATTAAACATAGGAATTGTAAGTGAAAATGTTGGTCCACTTAATATGTCTGAAAGCTTGGCTTGTGTCATTTAGATCCATATTATTCAGTCTTTCTTTACAAAAAAAGAACAATCTCATCACTACTCGAGCAAGTGAGAATTTTATTTCCTTGTTGTTGGAAACTCACACTGACGATATTGTTTACTAGAAGAAGATGCACTCATTTATGTCCGAAATGATATTTAATTTGAGAGAAATCTATCGTGCTTACTCGCAGATCAAGTTTAAACTAATTTCATTAAATTATCAAGATGCAAAATCTTAGAATAAATTGAACCTATTTTCAATGCTCTCAGTGGTGGTTTGTGATATATTAAATGTACCTTCGATGGTTAACTCCAAATAAAATCACATAACTTTCAAAGAGACCTACAATTTTCATGTAGGAAAAAATTAACCTACTTTTGATAAATCCACAGACAGTCATTCAATTTGGCAGTGTTAGCAAGGACGAAGTTTGAAAACTCATGATGCATGGGAATCATAAGTAGTGCACCATGTCAGTTTGATATATATGTTTGAAAGCTTCGCTTGTGGCATATTCAGAAACAATATTATTCGGACTTTCTTTGTAGAAAGGAACAACGTCGTCATCACTCAAAAACTTGATAATGTTCTTTCCAGATAGTTGGAAACTCACACCAATGACATTGTTTACTAAAATAAAATGCACCCATCTACCTTCAAAAAGATGCAGAGTTAGCTAGGCCGAAGTTAAAAAAATCATAAAACATGGGAATCATAAGTACAACAAGTCGCTCTACTATAAAAATATTTGAAAGCTGTGCTTGTGGCATTCAGATCCATATTCTTTAGACTTTATTTACTGAAAGGAGCAATCTCGTCATCACTTAGAAAATTAAGAATGTTCTTTCCTACTAGTTGGATACTCAAACCGATGGCATTATTTACTAAAAATAGGATGCACCCATCTACCATTGAGAAGAGAATTAGCAATTCAAGAGCAATCTATCACGCTTACTGGTAGCTCGAGTTTGACCTAATTTCGTTAAATTTTCAAGATGCAAAATTTTAGCAAGAAGTTGAATCTGGTGTCAAAACTCCCGGTGGTTCTTTGTGATATATTAAATGCCCCCCTTGATGGTTACTTCAAAAAAATCGTCTTCCAAACCAAGCCTACAATTTTCTTGTAGTTCAAATTTGACCTAATTTAGATAAGTCTGCATAAAGTCATTCAAGTGAGCAGAGTTAGCTAGGATGATGTTTGAAATCACATGGAATTAAACATAGGTATTGTAAGTGAAACATGTTGGTACACTTAATATGTCTGGAAGCTTGGCTTATGGCATTCAGATCCATTATGTTTGGAATTTCTGTTGGAAAAAGAACAATCTCGTCATTACTCGAGAAATTGAGGATGTTCTTTGGGACCCCGGATTTAAGGCCCGAGAATCCCTGTTATTCCTGCACTTCACGTTCCCATGATCGGTGAGACGTGAACATAAACTACAAGTATCATTACAACATCCAGAGAGTATCGAATACACAACTTACATTGTTTCCAATAGGGCGATTACAGACACCAAATAGCAGAAGTCTTCACACGCAGAGCCCATGTCATGCCTTAACCTATAGGCGACTGACTAGGAAGACGGCCTAGCTCGCATAGACGTCATCTTCTTTATTGTTCCATGTTCTCCTAGGAATCTGGCTAAGTAAATAGCCAGGGACAAAGCCGGTGAGTACTTTGAATGTACTCGCAAACCACCTTAAGATAATGTTAATAACAAGGAGATATGCAGTATGGCTATGGTAGTAGGATGGATCCAAAAGTGGTTCTTTTCTTAAATAGTTTCTTTTGTAGATATAGCATCTACAAGCTTTTGTTCAATACTTATATAAAATATTTTTTAAACTGATTTGGGAAACACTAGGATTGGGTGACCCTATCTCATCTCCACGGTCCTCAACTGACCGGGTTATCCTCTTCCTTCTCTAGTGTCCCACGGACCACCGGGTTTTAGGAACCACTTTATTTTTTCAAATCCGTTTTGAAAACAAATCTAGCATCGCTCTACAACAACCTTCATATTTTCAATGACCGAGGACTTGGCTATTCAAATAGATTTAACACTCTGCAGAGGTTGTACACTTTACCCACACCAAACGGGTACACTGCCCTAATCCATACTGACCGTGGGTCGAGTAAACAATCAAGGCTCTCCGGATGATACTCTAGTATGGGTCCTACCCAATGAGTTGTTCCTCTCAACACCTGGACATCGGAATTAACACCAGAGTGCTCCCAGCTCCTCCAGAGACGGCACTTTCAATGAGAGTCTCATAGTATCGCCCGGCCACTCACATGGGTGGTACTGCTTCCTCTAGGTGACCGCCTAACAGTTGAACCTTTCTGTAAAGGAAGACCGGGATTCAAGGGATATGATCCCTTATAATTATTTGCGAGAATTCCCACACCGGAGTAGCAAACATTAAGTCCAACCCTGTTCCCAGTCTAGAGTAATGTGGTTGCACGGGTTAATTGTTCTGGCAAAACTGCAAAGAACCAGGTGCCTTTTTGTAAACATTTTTCCTTCGTCCTTTATCCCACCTTTTTGTAAAACAAAACCTTTATCATTTTTCAAACTTGTTTTGGTGGGTCGAACCTCACCAAGGTTTTCTCATAAAACGTTTTATAAACATTTTCTCGTGTTCTTCCCATCATATACTTTTACTGATGGGGATATGCCTACTGGGGTATGCCCAGCAGGACGCTTCCTATTGGCCCAAGCCGCCACCGAGTGGGCCTGTAGGACGGCGACTGGATCAAGACTTGGCGAGGACTCAGGCGACTGGAAGCTGGAGGCCCAGAAGCGTAGCTAGGCCCAGTCGGACTAGGTCAAAGACCCTCCGAATACTTAGCTAATTCGGTTATAATCTGTAAACCCTAGCGAGGTGAGCCTATATAAACCTCCCTAGGGTACGCATAGAGGACACGTTCTATCATACACCCAAGCGACTCGTCGCCTAGTCGTCGAGCTCGCCCCTTTATACTCTCTCCATAATACAATCTAGCAGGAGTAGGTATTTACCCTCCGGGGGCCGAACCTAGGTAAAATCTTGTGTCTCCGCCCTCATCTCGCACCGCAGATGGCTGGCCGCCCTTTACCCATGGTCTACTACTTGCTGCCGATTGCAGCATCTGCCGTGGTCATTCCCACGACATTTACTTTGGCTAAAATGGGGTATCCAAATGGTTATGGTGTTATACACCATCTACAAAACTAGGGACAAGTAGGTGTCACCAAAATGGGGTGTACCTAGGGGTACTAAAGTAGTAATGGCTTGGATGAGCCAAGCCTTCCCACATATAAAACATAGTTTAGTAAAACAATATAATTTGCTTAAATAAGTAGATAAACCATGCATAATTAAAATAGTATGTCAAAGTCTTATGAACAAGACGGTGCCTTGCCTGATGAATTGCAATATGGAAATATGTCGCTGGACTTATTCTTAGAATAACATAATATCCAAATAATAATAAGAACACTTCTTCTCATCGTTAGACAATCGCAACTACTCTCATCGCTGATCACACATGCAAACAAACAAGAGGATTAATCATCACAAGGAATACAATCACTAGTGCATCACAACAATCAAGTAAACAAGACATTATATATTCACTAGGTATTGATGAATTGAGTTTGTGGCAATTGGAATTTCTTTGGTTGCATTTGTTGAATTTCTTTTGTGATTTCTGTGTCCAAAATTTCCTAGCTAAGGGGGTTCTAAAGAAAGAACAAGTTCTATATAATCTCAATATGTAAACATGATACCATTTGATAGGGATGGCCAAAATGAAACCAACAAAAGTGGTTTCACTCAAATATCAATTTTCTTTGATTTACTATGAATTTCCTAGTGATAAAGGCTCTAGTTTTAGGAAATAATTCACCAGATATTATCTGTTGTTCCAAAAATTATTTAATTGGAGGGATGAGTAGGTTTGGGTGGACTTATTCATTGAGAGTTGGAATCACTTCAAAAAAATTACCGGAATGCCCTTGGGAAATTCCCAAAGGCGATTTTGCAAGCTATTTGTCTCTTTAATCAGATTAATTATACAGAAGATTTTGGTATGATTGCAAAGACAAATGCTAGGTATTTGTAATACCTTTCTGTAGAAATTTTAATTGATATTTTTCGGTATACGTAGATACTAGTGTGATTTATTTGGTGAAACATCTCTAGAAAGAATTGTTTTTCACTAAAAATCATCCAGGAATTAACAAATTTTGATTTCCTTGGTTTTGGAAGTTATGAATATACCACATCATTGAGAGCTTGAAACAACCCAAAAGGTGATATGGACATGGCTAGGGAATTTTTCTAAATGGATAAATTAATGGATTTTGGTATTTTTATTACTGCCAAACCATGGTTCACCTTGACATGGGACCAAGTCCAGTGGTTGGGTATTTCAAATACTATCCAGAGGAAGCTGGATTCACCCCATTTGGGTTTACCAAACTCCCAGAAAGAATTAAGTAGTGAAAATGACATGTTTTGGTATTATTTTTACTAGAAAATAACTACAGATTATTTGGGTGCAGCACTTGTTCTGCATGGTTAAGAAAACCTTAGGGAACCTATATAAATTTAGATCTGGTCAATTTATCCCGTTTTCCATTTTTTCTTGATTTGAAACAACTAGCAAAATTGTAGATCTAGAGTTTTATTAAAAAGGAAAAGTGTAGGGGTTCATAGCATGGAAAACAAAAAATTTCTATCGCATGAACACATATAAGAAAAGATCTATCTACTAGATTGTAGAAACGAGTTGATAGAGTACTCACCCTCGAAGATTCCAAAGCAGTTAACGAGATCGGATTCTTGTGGGTGATGTAGTCATTCACTTGCTGATATCAAGATCGCATAGACGATCCTTCCGGCGCCGTGTTCTGGCAGCGCTCCCGTAGTCACTCTCACATATGGTACTCGATGAAGACCTTCCTCTACCTTGTTCCAGCAGGCAGCAGAGGTTGTAGATCTCTCCTCGTGATTCCGTCAGCACGATGGTGTGGTGTTAGAGTTTAGAGGGGAAATCCCGCAGGGCTTCGCCTAAGCCGGAGCGGGTATGGTGGAGTACAAGAGAGGCCTTGGCAATCTAGGGTTTAGATGTCCAACGGGGTTTTGGCCCGCGGCTAGGGCTAGGGCTTTGTCCTAGTCAGTGACTTGGGAGGATATCCCTAGGTGGCGGCGGCTAGAGAGGGAGGCGACCAAGCTAGGGTTTATGGTGAGGGGTAGGGGGTGCCCTACCCCTCCTTTTATAGGTGGGAGAGGCGGTTGGGGGAGGAGAGTCCTCCAGGAACTCCTCTTGTAGGCCGACGTCAAGGGAGAGGGAGGAGTCCTTCCTTAGGTAGGATTCCTTCCCTCCCTCCACTAGGCAATCAATGTTGGCATTTGACTTTTTCAAACTCTCATTTGACTTTCAAACTAGATTTTGATTTCTCTCTTCCAATTGTCCAACCAAGTAACCTAGGACATGATGCAAGCATTCCACTTTTTTATGACACATCCATGTACCCTTCCCACTCCAGATCGGTGGACCTTCTGGACCCTTCTAGAACATTCTGGTGAAAACACCAAAACCATTACCGAACTCCGGAATTGGAAATTACTTATATGAATCTTATTCTACGGACCATTATGGATCTCCTCGTGATGTCCTGGATCTAATCCGAGACTCCTAACAACATTCCGTGTTCTTACTCACATTCGGTGTTTTTACTCACATTCCTAACAACATTCGGTGTTCTTACTCACATTCCATATCTATATGGAAATTCATATGGCTCCCAAATATTTCTACTATTACTTTGTGATCGAATGAACCATTTACACATAATACCAATTTCCCTTTGTCTCACGATACTTTACTTATCCGAGGTTTGATCGTCGATATCTCTGCATACCTAGTTCAACCTCGTTCCTGATAAGTACACTTTACTTGTTCCTAAGATATGTGATCACTTATGAGCTAGTGACATGCTTGCAAGCTAATTGGATGACATTGCACCGATAGGGCCTAGAGTATGTCTATCCTTCATTTGGATGGACAAATCCCACTCTTGATCCATGTTCCTCAACACATACTTTCCAAACACTCAATGCCACCTTTATTACCAACTAGTTAGAAGTGGTATTTGATGTCATCAAAGCATCCATCCGGTCATGGTGATTAACATGCCTCATGGTCGAAGGATTTAGGTTACAATGTATCTGAAAGCTTATAGAAAACGAAATATTGAAATGACTTAATCTTAATGCTACGCTTAACTATATGAGTATGTCCATCACATCATTCTCCTAATGATACGATCTTGTTATCAATAACATCTCAATATTCATGATCAGGAAACCATGATCATCTATTAACCAACAAGCTAGTATTACAAAGAGGCTTTGCTAGGGACTCTTACAAGTTTACAAATCACACAAGTATTAATGTTTCTGGTTAATACAATTATAGCATGAATGTAAACATTTATAATAAACACGAAGATATAATAATAACTAATTTTATTATTTCCACTCGGGAATATCTCCAACAAAAAGGAGTAGTCGGGCCAGTGCTTGGTTGAGCCAGGCCGCGCAGAGGCAGGCCAACCCAATTTTCTCCTTGCAAGCGCGCGCACGTGAGGTGGTTAAGCAACCTCGGGAGGGCCCAATTGATAGCCACAACGGGGGCCTGAAGGGGTATGGGGGAATCCCTATTGTTGGATTTATGGGATTCGAACAGCGGCTTCTCTTCTTCTTTGCATAGAACACGCCACCGATGGAACAAACCGTAGCAAGCTCGGGGATGTACCTGGGGCTTACCGATGACGGAGGATAGGCGAAGGCGACGCGGTGCACCGATAGGAATCTGACGATTGGCGGAAACCACTTCTTTGCTTCAGATCCAGGTCACGAGCATCTCCAGGGGCGGATTCCTCTCGGGTGCTCATCGGGGCAAGCCTAGGCTTGCATGCATGTCGATGAGGGGGACACTAAGTGGACCAGTAGGAGGTATGGATCTAGGAGTAGGCCCTGGACGTGGGAGAGGTTTCTCGGGGAGGGCATGCTCGAGTTGGAACTCCGCGACATCGTGGGAGTTCTTGTAGTAAAAGGGGAGACATAGTGGGTATATTAGAGGAAGAGGAGCGCCCAAGTAGGAGTAAAGATACATGGGTGTCCTGAGTTCATGGTGACCTTTCTCGAAGGGGAAATGGACCCAAGAGGAGAAGTTCTTCGGAGGCGGGAGAGGCTAAGCAAAGGGAGGAGATCGAGCCTTGGGAGGGGTAGTGCGGTGTCTAGAGAGGGAAATGAAAGGAGAGAGGAGGTCTACATGGTCCTATGGACTTATAAACTAAGAGAGGATGGTCTATGATGGACATGGTGCACAGAGAGCTTGTGGAAGGGGTGGGAGCCTAGTTTTGGTTCCTGTGGGCGGTAGAGAGTGGAATGATGGTGCTCTGGTCATGGTATGAGGCTGCAAGGTGGAGTAATGTCCTTTTTTGTTGTTTTTATTGTCTCCCTCTTAGACAAGCACATGTGGCAAGCATGGGGAAGATTTATAGTGAATTTCTATAGTGATCACGACCTGGAGGGAGTGTTGGAAAAGTGTTGGGCAAGGTTTGGGTGAGGTGTGGAGGTGGTTTTGTTCATGTTATGAACAAAGTTCCAATTTAGCCATTTAATGTCCATGAGGGACAATTCTAAAATTTGATCTTGTAAAGGTGAGGAAATGATGCTGGTAGATTCTTGGGGTCAATATACACCTAGTTAATTATTTGAGACTTTGCCGAAATAGCTTTATTGGAATCATTTGGGGCAACATTGTACCTCTCAGTCCTTGCCTGATCTTGGAACATGTCCTTAAGCGCGACGATCATATCATACGCTTCCTGATCCTCAAACTTCTTTTGGAGTTCAGGTTCCATGCATGCAAGCATAAGACAGCTAACCTCAAGAGAATCATCACATGCTCTCTTGTAGGCATTCTTTAGGGAAGCAGATGCATTATCAGCAGGTTCATCGGGGATTGGGGTATCCAGAACCGTTTCCTTTTTATCAGACTCGATATTTTTGGCAAACTCCACCAATCTATTAATAGTAATCAACAACTATGTAAAGACACCCAAAAGTAAGTTGCTCTTACATGCCATATCATTTTTCGATTTTCCCCTCTATTTTGATCTATATTCTTTACATAGAAGAACGATTTGACCTAATTTCATTAAATCTATATAAAGTCATTTAAGTGTACCAAGTTAGCTAGTAATATTGAAAAAAATCGTGTAAAAACATGGGAATTGTAAGAAAGCAAGGTCCACTTTGTATGAAAATTGGGGTGGTGCCTTTTTCTTTTAACTAAGGCGGGCCCCGTGGGAGCAGTGAGCTTCAGTTAACACGGTTATTGGAAGTACAAGTAGCATCAAGGACCTTATAGAAAATGAAAATGACATCCAAGTAAATTACTCAGGAAATCGAGAATCTTCTTTCATGATAGTTGTAAACTCACACCAACGACATTGTTTACTAGAAGAATATGTACCCATCTACCTCTGAAATGACATTTAATGCGAGATAAATCTATCGCCCTTACTCACAGATCATGTTTGACCTAATTTTATTAAATTGACATGATGCAAAATCTTAGTAAGATGTTGAACATGTTATTAAAACTCTCAGCGGTGGTTTGTGATATATTAAATGACCCCCCACGATGGTTACATCCAAAGAAAATCATATCACTTTCAAAGAGACCTACTCTTTTCCCGCAGTTCAAATTTGACCTAATTTTGATAAATCAGCGTAAAGTTATTCAAGTTGGCAGAGTTAGCAGGGACGTTAAGACTCATGAAGCATGGGAATCATAAGTAGTACAACATGTCAGTCCAATATATATGTATGAAATATTCTCTTGTGGCATATTCTGATCCAATATTCTTCGGACATTCTTTATAAAAAGGAACAATCTCGTCATCGCTTGGAAAATTGAGAATGTTCTTTCCTAATAGTTGGAAACTCACACCGAAGACATTGTTTACTAAAAGAAGATGCACCCATCTATGTTTCAAAAGACAATTAATTCTAGAGCAATCTATCGTGCTTACTCACACCTAAATATTGACCTAATTTTCTTAAGTTGTCAAGATGAAAAATCTTAGCAAGAAGTTGAACCTGTTTTCAAAACACTCGGCGGTGGTTCGTGATATATGAAATGACCACACCTCCCGATGGTTACCTCAAAAAATGGAAAAACTTTCAAAGCAACCTACAATTTTCCTTCAGTTCAAGATTGACCTAATTTCAATAAATCGGCATAAAGTCATTCAAGTGGGCAGAGTTAGCTAGGCCAAAGTTTGAAAATCATAAAACATGGGAATCGTAAGTACAGCATGTCAGTCCACTATAAATATTTGAATGGCCTCCTTGTGGCATTCAGATCCATATTCTTCAGACTTTCTTTACGGAAAGGAACAATCTCGTCACCACTCAGAAAATTAATAATGTCCTTTCCCGATAGTTGGATACTCACACCGATGGCATTGTTTACTGAAAATAATATGCACCCATATACCTTTGAAGAGAGAATTAGCAATTAAAAATTAATCTTGTGGTGGTTACCTAATTTTGTCAAATTGTCAAGATGCAAAATTTTAGCAAGAAGTCGGCGTCAGAACTCTCGGTGGTGGTTTGTGATTTTTTAAATTCCCCCCTATGGTTACCTAAAAAAATCACAAAACTTTCAAACCAATCATACAATTTTCTTGTACTTCAACTTTGACCTAATTTTGATAAGTCGGCATAAAGACTTTCAAGTGGGCAGATTTAGCTAGGATGAAGTTTGAGAAATCATAAAATTAAACATCGGAATTATAAGTGAAACATGTCGGTCCACTTTATATGTCTGGAAGCTTGGCTTGTGGCATTAAGATCCATATTATTCGGTCTTCCTTCATGAAAAATAACAATCTCGTCATTACTCGAGAAATTGAAAATGTTCTTTCCTGATAGTTGGAAACTCACACAGACGACATTGTTTACTACAAGAAGATGCACCCATCTACCTCCTAAAAGACATTTAATTCGAGAGAAATCTACCTCGCTTACTTGTAGCTCTAGTTTGACCTAATTTTGTTAAATCTGCAAGAAGTCGGTGAAGTGTGCGAAGTTAGCTAGGAATCTTGAAAAATGAACTTATATAAAAAACCGTGGTCCACTTTGTGTGATAATTGGGAGGGTTTAATTTTATTTTAACTATGTCAGGCCCCGTGGGAATGATGCGCTTTAGTTAACACAGATGGTGGAGGTACAAGTTACATCGAGGACATCATAAAAAATTAAAACTACATCCAAGTCCATGCATTTAGCACAAGGTCCCTGGAACTAAGCAATGAAGTGTGTTTTTGGTTTTCTACATACTAGCGTTTATTCATTGTGCTAAATTATATCAACAGAATCTTCTTGATGCTAAGAATGGAAAAGAAGATCGAACGGTTATCAATGTTTGGATTTACCACTCTTGATCCAACGGTCAATGTTCATAGTTATTCGTACACTATACTATAGTGGTATGGTATTATAAGAGATAATACAAGATAAAGATAAGATAATAAGTACTACTACGAATTGTCGATCTTTTGAATAACCTTTCCTCCCGATGATAGTGAAGCAAGTGAAAATTTCGAAACCGGAAAAGTTTGAATTTTTTTGCCGTCGAGGACCAAAGTGGTTTCATTCCTATGTACTACTCCTCCTACTACACATTCCACACCAACGCGGCTGCCGAACACGCCAGACAAATATAGCCTCCTTCTCGAAAATAAAAATAAAAAGAAACAGAGCCACCGTACCAAGGCACATGTGCGCAGCGCCACACCGTGGACGAGGGAGAGATCAACCAGGCTTGTGCACGAGGGGAGAGGGGTGGAGAGATGAGAGAAAGTGAAGGAGAGATAAAACACACTTTTTGCGTGCATAGGTCCTGACATTTACTACTAGTAGAGTGTACACTTTAAAGGCGGCAGGGGTACCTCGTGTTAGGAACCCATCATACTAAACTTTGCTCTGACATCGAACCGGCTTCAACTCCTCTGCTCTCTTTGCTGCTTCCCTCATCCCCTTCCAACTTTTTGATTCTCTCTACATGTACAGCGCGTGGACAGAGGTGATCATATGTACACTACAGTACTAGTACAGGAGTAAGCTCCACCATTTAGATAGTGTCTATACGAGATGATTCGTGGGACCCATGATACTAAAGAGGCTAACTTCTACATAGGGGTTTTACACTACCAAGTGGGCCCATTATTTTCTTTTTTCCTTACAATCCGTAGTGTCATAAAAAACAACTTAAGGTTTATGTGGCATCCTCTAAGGTTCACCTTATATATTGTGGGTCCTACCTTGTTGCAAATGTTTGGAAACTTGGCTTGTGGCATTCAGATCGATATTCGTTAGACTTTCTTTACGCGAAAGAACAATCTCATCTCTTTTTATAAATAATATGAATTTTAATTAAATTCCTCGAATAATACACAAAATTAGGACTTTTGAAAAGTAGTGTGGCCTCGGGATATCAAACACCGACCAACACCCATCGATAGTTGAACCACCTAGAAGCACTCGTCGGTGTTTGAACCACCCTGCGCTTGGCTCTGACCAACTGGTTGATAGTTAAACTCCCGAAAGGTCCTTGTCAGGAGTTCAAACCCCGAGGTCGCTCTAGATTTTGAGTTTTTCAAAATTGTGTACTATTCATGGAATTTAATAAAAAAATCGTATTATAAAAAAATAGCAATCTCGTCATCACTCGAAAAACTGAGAATGTTCTTTCGTGATAGTTGGAAACTTAGACTGACAACATTGTTTACTATAAGAAGATGGATCCATCTACCTTTGAAAATACATGTAATTCAAGAGTAGTCTATCACACTTTTTTTTAGCTCATGTTTGACCTAATTTTGTTAAATTTTCAAGGTGCAAATTCTTAGCAAGAAGTTGAACCTGACATCAAAAATCTCGGTGGTTTGATATATTAATTGTGACCCCCGATGGGTACCTCCGAAAGCTTATTATTAAACTTTCAAAGCAGCCCGCAATTTACTTGAAGTATTTCAAATTTGACCTAATTTCGATAAATCAGCATAAAGTCATTCAAGTGGCTGGAGTTAGCTAGGAAGTTTGAGAACTCATAGTCGTAAGTACAACATGTTTGCCCACTATATAGGTCTGAAAACTTGGCTTGTGACATTCAAATCCATATTCTTTAGACTTTTGTTATGGGAAATAACAATCTCGTCATCACTAGGAAAATTGAGAATTTTTTTTCTTGATAGATGGAAACTCACACTGAAAACATTGTTTACTGTAAGAAGATGCACCCATCTACCTCCAAAAAGACATTTAGTTCAAGAGCAATCTATTTTCTCTTACTTGTAGCTCAAATTTGAACTATTTTTTTAAATTGTCAATGTGCAAAATCTTAGAAAGAAGTTGAATCTGTCATCAATATTTTTGGTGATTTCATATATTAATTTTGACCCGCCTTGATGGGTACCTTCAAAAGCTTTCTTGTAAACTTTCAAAGAAGCCCACGATTTACTTGTAGTAGTTCAAATTTGACCTAATTTCAATAAATCAGCATAAAGTCATTCAAGTGGGCGGAGTTATCAAGGAAGTTTGAAAACTCATAAAACATGGAAATTGCAAGTACAACATATTGGTCCACTATATATGTCTGAAAACATGGCTTTAATGCGTTCATATCCATAGGTATGACACCCATTTAGTGAATAGACTCGGGTTGGTCATCAACTCCGAAAGAGATGTGTTTCTTTGACCACCTGAGCCGCGAGGCGGTAACGTTGTGTGTTGCCGCCACGAGCTCCCGGGAGAGCTGCTTGAAGTGCCGGCCTGAGGAGGGATCCTGGGATCTGACAAGGATAGAAGCAACAGTGCTCGGCATTCGCTGGGTTACGCTGGAACAACAAACCTCCACCCACAGTGGTGGTCTATGGGCCACATCACTAGGAGGGTGTTTCGGACCGTGGCCCGAGTCGACCAGGAGCTCGATGAGGTGAACGTACCATGGATCCCACTCGGCCGCGGCTAGAACCTAGCAAAGTAGCCTCCATGCTTCGAGCAGTGTGGCTCCTTATGGAGATGTGTCGTGAGCGTCCCCTCGCCATGCCTGTGCACTGGAAAATGTCGCCATGTTGTCAAGATCGGAGATGGCCACGGAAGCGCGCCTCATCCCCTTACCTAGCGCGCCCAATGTTGGAGAATGTTCCCCATGAAGGAACAAGGGGTCCGACTAACCCTGAGTTTGAGAGGGGGCTGAATCACGTGATCAGAGCTTGTCAATGACAAAGGCAACTACAGAGTATGCACACGACAGAGAGTGGACACGGATGTTTTTACCCAGGTTCAGGACCATTGTGAGGAGGTAAAGTCCCTACTCCTTCCTTATTGTATTGCTCGTGGTGTCCCACCAGAATACAATGGTGGATGAATGTCTAGGATTTTATATACCATGGATCGATCGTTTGCTAGGTAGGAGGATCCCTACTTTTATATTGGTGCCGAGCCTCTTCCCCAAAATCTTGGGCGGCAAAGGTCACCACATTGCCGCCCAAGGCCCCCGGCTCACAAGACGACTTTATCTGGACTAGGCCTACAATAGCGGGCGTTGCCTATCTTCTTTGGGGCTTTGATCATGAGTGACGTCCTTCACAAAGGCGCGCTATCCTCTGGCTCCTTGCACCGAAACGGGGGACACCGCTTTAGTTTTATGTGCTTTGCTAGTTGCGCCTCTCAGTAAAGTGTGGCCCTCATAGCCATACTAGGTCGGCATCCGATGATACTCCCAAGGTTGTTCTATGCGTGTCGAGGGCGCATGTGCGTGCCCTTCCTATTCTATAGGACCACCGTCGGCCCATCCCGCCTCAAGAGGGGAATCCGGATTAGGCGCTCCCCTCATGAAGGACTTTCCTTGCCGTCACGAGGTGTGTCATCGACCCAACTTGAAGCCCAACCGTCCACGGACCGGGGTACCCCCTGTGCCCTTGGTCCGACTAAAGGGAAAACATCGAAAAGGAAAATTAAACTTAGATATAAGGTTGCTAATCTGGGTCATGGGCGTTGGTACGGGCGGGATCTGCTAACCTTTACGCCCCTCTCTTTCTTTCCTTTTTGAAAAACAAACAAACGGGGAAAATAGTGCTCATAAATACCTACTGTATGATTGGAGATGCCCGTACGATCTCGATAGCATCAAATTTCAAGAAAATGAAAAAGGAATACTGAAGGTTTAACGACCACTACCAACCAGTCATACCAAATTTTGGAAAAACAGATGAAAACAAGAAAACATACTGAGATTTTAACGACCAGAGGTACAGGCGCATCCGCCTGTATGGCCCGCCCGTAACAGTTTTGAAAACAACTCAGTAAAATCAGAAAAATAAGAGGTATACAAAGAACACAACAAGAGGATCTAAAAAGTTCCAGAAATACAAAATGAAACAATTAAGATTGACATGTATCTCGTTACCTTACTTTTGTTTAATGCATTCCTCAACGGTAATTAAGGAGACTAACTCCACCGTGATGACCTCCCCAACTCTATAGTGTTTCAAATGTTGAACGTTAGAAATCCATGTTGAAGAATAAGGGGTATTACTTTTTAACTTTACCACCCCCGAGGGGTATGCTTGCTCTACTTCATATGGTCCTTCCCACATGGATCTTAACTTTTCTGCAAAAGTCTTAAGCTTAGAATTTTAGAGTAAAACTTTATATCCATATTTCAATTCCTTGTTCTCTATTTTTCTATCATACCATTTTTTACTTTTTATTTGAATATCCTAGAATTTTCATAAACCTCATTTCTGAGTTCATCTAAAGCATGAATATATAAGGGATTTTTTCCCCCATAGTTTTAAAATCAAAATTTATGGTTTTAATAGGCCAACGAGCCTTATGTTCTATCTCTAACGGGAGATGACAAGATTTACCATAGACCATCATATATGGTGCCATTCCCATTGGATTTTTGAACACTGTGCAATATGCCCATAATGTGTCATTTAGCTTCATAGCCCAATCCTTCCATGACTTATCCATCATCTTCTAAAGTATAACTTTAATTTCCCGGTTAGAAAGCTCATGATGACTGCAAGTGCATAGATCGTTTGTAGCTAGTTTCGAAATAAAGATATCGATCCCACACGGAGTAGGAGTCTGAAGTTTAATAAATAGAAATGCTAAAATAAAGTTCTAAGTAACAAGATAAAATGCGATTATTGTATAAAAAGGTGTTCTTGTTCTTTTTGGTATAAGAGAACAATAAGTAAAGTAAAATAAATTGAGTACATAAAATGTCGTGGTATTGCACGACAGATGCTACTGGGGGTAGCTTACGTAGAGGGAGCAAGGCGACGTAGCAGAATCCGGGAGCGAGATTGGCACGATGTACCTAGGTTCACGTCCCCTCGGTGGAGGATCGCTACGTCCTACTGTCAATCCAGTATATGATTATAGATTGGTTTACAAGGGAACCACCGTAGGCGGAGGACAGTCTAGATATAATGAGAGATGTGGGAGAAGATGCCCCATGGGGGTGCCCCTGGTGGATTTATATATGCAGCCAGTTAGGGTTTACAAGTGCTAGTGGGCTTTGTATACGAGTCGCCGTCTTGGGCCTCCAGTCGGCACCAGTCGCCTGGGTGCAGCATGCGCCAGTCGCCGTATTGGGCGAGTCGACCCGCTCAGGGCTAAGTTCCAGTCGGCTCGATCCAGCTGGCGAATCCGCTTCGTGGGTATACCCCGATTTGTATTCCCCCATCAGTAGTCCCCGAGCACGTTGTCGATTCGACGCGGGCTTGAGACACGGCACGGAGAGTCTTGACGATGGGTCGTGGCGAATCGGCGACGAGCTACTGAACGGAGCAAAGAACAGTGAAGCGGGAGGCGGTCGGCGTGAGCCTGTCGGTGATGGCCAGTTGGCGAAAGAAGCTGGGTGTCGGTGAAGCCGCCAGTTGCGGCGAGTCCCCCAATGTGGAGCGTGCCGAGTCCCCGAGCGTGGCGAGTGGCGAGGTCGAGCGACCGACGACTGCTGATTCCCTGATCGCGCCGAGTGGCGAGGTTGGGCGACCGGCGAGTGACCCTGTCTGTAGCGCGCCGAGTTCCCAAGCGCGTTGAGTACGCGAGGGCGAGTCCGCGGTGGCGAGTCCCCGAGCGCGTTGAGTACGCGAGGGCGAGTCCGCGGTGGCGAGTCCCCGAGTGTGTTGAGTACGCGATGGCAAGTCCGCGGTGGCGAGTCCCCGAGCGCGTTGAGTACGCGAGGGCGAGTGTCCGCGCGGCGGCGAGTCCCCGAGCGTGGAGAGTACGCGAGTGGAGAGTCCGTTGTGGCAAGTCGACGAGGACGAGCTGCGATCGTGGAACCACGCGTACATGCACCATGCCTAGGAGTAGTCCCCGAGGCTCGAGTTGGCTTGTATAGGCGACTTGAGGCTCTTTAGAGATGCATATTCTCAAAATAGTAGTCGTTGCTGCCGAGCATGGCGAGTGGCGAGGTCGAGCGACCGGCGAGCGCCGAGTCCCCGAGCGCGGGGAGTGGTGAGGTCGAGAGGCCAGCGAGCACCGAGCCCCCGAGCACGGCGAGTGGCGAGGTCGAGCGACCGGTGAGCGCCGAGTCCCCGAGCATGGCGAGTGGCGAGGTCGAGCGACTTGCGAGCGCCGAGTCCCCGAGCGCGGCGAGTGGCGAGAAAGACACCGTTTTGCTGAGAAGGAGAAAAGATACAATTGCATTAAGGTGTACTTGCATAATATATTGAACAATTGTAAGACATGCGAATTGTAGATCTTGAAGAAAATGCACTTTTGTTATGTGGATCATGGCTAGTATGTAAGGTTTATGCATGTCTTTTCATGAGTAGTCAGACCTCCAGCATCAATCGCTTGCCGGGTAATAGGAACGCGATGCCAGACTGTTGAACCTGGTGACAAGGTCGGCCTTTTGGTACCCAGCCTTACTAATTTGACGAACGCGGATAAACAGCAGACAAAACTGAAACCGATCCCATGTATAATTTTGGTCCCTGAAAGGGTCATATGCTACTGCATGGTCGGCTTTGGAGAATGAATAAAGATGCATATATATTTTGAGCTCATAGCATGTACGAATGTAATGAAACTTAGCTGTTCCATGATGGCGAGTCTGCGAGTGTGGCGAGTTGGTGATGGGCGAGTCGCCGAACATGGTGAGTCGGCGACATGGCGAGTCCGTGGCCGTGGTGAGTTCGCGGAGGGGCGGTGGACACGGACTAATCTCCACCTCTTCCTTATTGGGTTTGTACTGATTGATAAATCTGCATTAAAGTAATATAAGCAAAAATAGATACTTGTAAATTAAGATTTTCTGGCCAAAGCAAATAATCAGAAAAACAACACCAGCCATGTAAGATGTGATAGATGCTAATCCTTGATGCCTCTCGGCGGTAAGTCAAGTTTTCCGTAGCTAGACCAGAACAGCCTCGATCACTTTGAACATGGCCGGGCTATGCTGGCATGTAGATAAAATTGGATGTCCATGGATGCAGGACTCGGTGCAACTGCCAGCCAGCAGAACGGATTGTTCCATAAAAATTATCCGATCCTGTGTTTATGATAAATCTTGCAACTACGCGTTAGATGTTGCATGATTAGATTAAAATAAAATATCACTTGGCAATATGATGAACGCAAGATGTCGCGCGGAACTGATCCTGCACGATCCCACATGAAGTTTCTCAAGCATTCGCGGACGTCCAGCTGACTGATCGGCTCCCAGCCGAATAGAAGTTATCTCAATAGCTCTTGCATCTCCGATCCAAATTCTTGATAGTTGTTGATCCGTCCGACTGTGCTGGCCCGTGCGAAGTGGCCGTGTTGCAGTCGCTAGATATGGATCAAATTCGCTCATTGCATATACTAAAATATATACAGAAATTAGATCTAAATAAAATAATCAACTAATAAGACAGTCAATGTGAGACGGGGCTGAATTAAAACTTAACTGCTATATGCATCCGATCGGGCATGTACGTATGATCGAGCTTCATCAGCGCGCCGCGTCGGACGGCGATCGGATGGAACCAGCTTGATGCGTCCTGACGGTGAGGGATCCCACCTGGATTATCACCCTCCAAGCACCTCTTGCCCCACGGTGGGCGCCAACTGTCGTGGTATTACACGGCAGATGCTATTGGGTATAGCTTACGTAGAGGGAGCAAGGCGACGTAGGAGAATCCAGGAGCGAGATTGGCACGATGTACCCAGATTCACGTCCCCTCGGTGGAGGATCGCTACGTCCTGCTGTAAATCCAGTATATGATTATAGATTGGTTTACAAGGGATCCACCGTAGCCGGAGGAGAGTCTAGATCTAATGAGAGATGTGGGAGAAGATGTCCAGTGGGGGTGCCCCTGGTGGATTTATATATGCAGCCAGTTAGGGTTTACAAGTGCTAGTGGGCTTTGTATACGAGTCGCCGTCTTGGGCCTCCAGTCGGCGCCAGTCGCCTGGGTGCAGCATGCGCCAGTCGCCGTATTGGGCGAGTCGACCCGCTCAGAGCTAGGTTCCAGTCGGCTCGATCCAGCTGGCGAATCCGCTTCGTGGGTATACCCCGATTGTTATTCCCCCATCATAAAATAAGTATCGCGTATGTAAAAGAAATTTAAAACTGCAATGAAGAAAATCATTCTTAGGGAGTAGAGGATACAACTCTATAATTTATAAAAGGTCTAAGGTAAAGATTATTATCATGAACATTCTCAACTATGTATGTGTGGGAAGAACTCCTTATTTGGACAAATAGGAAGCAACCACTGCTCACATCATCCTCATAAGCACCACAGACAACAATCAACATCAATCGAATAGTACTTTTATAAATCCATAACGAGTACAGAAATTACAAAAAGATCTAAAAAAGATGTAGATGGAATGGATGGAGATGGTGGTGATGTAGAGGTTGATGATGAAGATCGATGCCTTAGCCTCCTGAATCTGCGTAGGGCGAATATGGATACCCAGTGGATGAGTTACCCCTCCAGATGCCTTCTGGAGGTGATGTTTCGACGATTTCTGGTCGTTCTGTATGTCGCCTCCCTGATGCAGATGCACGGGGTGAAATTATTTGAGGAGCCGGTGGCGGCGCCAACTATACAGCAGGAACTATATGGCCAAAAAATGTATTCCCGCCATATAGTTGGTCGTTAAACCTTCTGTGTCCCCCAAACGCTTCGGGTTTTCTTCTAGTGTTATTGATATTTCCCAAATTAGCGATTTATGTTGTTTTTGACTCCTTTTCGCTCCAATACAACTGGTCCAAGAATTGTGTCAATTGTATCCATCATGTGTCCTGATCCTGGTGAAAATAAAAATAAAAGGTGCGCGCGAACATCGTAAAATACCAAGATCCTACATCTACAATGCAAAATAATAATATAAAACATGATGCAAATATGCACTCATAAACTTCCCTAAGCTTAGAATCTTGCTCGTACCGAGCAAGTTCAGCTTAATGGATGTGATCCTCATATTCATGAAGCTGAGTCGATAAAATAAACGAGGCATTTGCAACATGTGTTTATCATATATGATATATAGGAATAAGTTCATGAATAGTTTCTTACTCGAAACATCCGAATAATATTAGCAGGCTTCCACACCTTAGCATTTAACAGTTCAAAAAATATTACTCTCAACAAGATGTAAAAGTATACGGCTCGACCGAATGAATTAATGAGGTAGTCCCAAGTGTTTTAGGATTAACATATTCACTTGGGATTCAAAATCTCAAACGTTTCTTTGACTTACTACAATATAGTGATATATTCCTATTTGCTCTTTGCACATTCGCTCTTTTTCTTCTCTCTTTTCTTCTTTCTTTATATATATATATGCTCACACTTTTGTTTAAGTGATGTGCAAAGGAGCTAGCCATACATTCCACTTCATGTAGGAATTCAAAGTTTAGCGACCTCAAGTACCAAATTCCAATTCTATAAGAAGCATCTTTATAGCTTGAGTATTCTACCTTGACTCTTTCTCATTCTAATTTGATAGCACTTTTAATTTTCCTTTATTTAAGGATTTATTTCTCAACTTAACTGATTAGATATTTTTTTCTTTGTAAATCAAACCATGAACTTACAACGTATTGACCAAATTATATTTGTATGTTCCATTAATATCAATGGCGTGGAAGACTCCTATTGCTATCATTTTTGAACAAGTGCAAGTAAAATTATACTCAAGCCATTCAGATATCTAATAAGACAAACACAAACTCAATAATACTCCAAATATTATAATAAACTCGGAATTTCATAAAAGGGATTGACTATTCCTGAAAGGAATTCAATAATACTTTATTTCTAAGATCGAACTAATGCAAAACTAAAATAGTAATGTAAAACTTTTAAGATAGATTACAAGGTCTTAAAGATCTCCCCAAGCTTGGAATCAAGCCAGGCGGGATCAAATAATCCCTCACGATTATTTGGTACCATGATTATTGTAGATCACTGTGGAGCCATGGCACGTGGTATCTTCTCTTCACGGGCCATCCGGAGACGGAGGGATTGATTGACAACCTCTAGTTCTTTAACACGTAGATTGTAGAAAATATTATTCCTCTCCATCACTTTCACTTATTCTTTAATAATCTCATTGTTAGCTTCGAGGGTTTGTATGGCCTTAAGACTCATAGAAAAACCTGATTCGGTGGTCTGCTTCATATCTTCATCAAGTTTATCAAGATAAAATCGCAGCCACCAAAGATGCCTTGGTGTTCCTGGTGCCTCCTTATCCATCTCTGCGATCTTCAGATCGAGAGCTTTCAACTCCATCTTCCGGCATCCATGGTCGGCGTCGAAAAACTCCATAGGGACAACCTTGATCTCCTTGTATTTCTTGCTATTTCTCCCAACCTCCATAGGAACTTTTATCCTTGGCTTCCTGGCCCTCGCCTCACGTAAGAACAAGAGGTAGATTGGTTCATATTGATTATGATTAGAGAGAAACACGAGGCAGTATATAAGAGGGTTCAGAGCTCGGTAAAACTCGTGAGAAACACCAAACTCGTGAGAAGCACCAAACTCGAAAAGAATCTTAACGGAATAGGCAATGAAATCATGCATTTGGAGAAGTCCTTCCGTGTAACAACCTACTATACGGGCGTGACTCGTATAGCTCCGGCCATAGAGTTGGTTCTGGGCAGATATTTCCAAATATCTCGAGTCTAGGTCAATTAGTTTATTGACTTGGAACCGATAAAACCGTCTCTCTCTCTCTCTCTCTCTTTCTCTCTATCTCTCTATTTATGAATAAAAACAAAATAAGGACAGACCATCCAGAAGGTTTAACGACCAACTATACGGCGGAAGGTTTTTTCTCCGGCCGTATAGTTTGGTCGTATAGTTTCCAGAGGCCGAAAAATATTTCATGAAGGGGATATAGTACCTTTAACGACCAACTATATGGCGGGAGATTTTTCTCGGGTCATATAGTTGCACCCGTATAGTTAGTAAAACCCCTCGAAGACTTTAGAAAAACAAGAGGATTTGAAAGGTAATAAATTCAGAAATGTATATTATGAACACAAATCACTTATTAGAGAAAGAAAACTTACTTGCACTTACGGTTTGTTTATTTGGGGATGACAAGATCCTGCAACAACAAGGACTTCTTATTTTTCGAAGAATTTGACCTTAGTTCACCTAATAATTCTCGTAAACGAAAATCACTAGGATTAATGTTCCCCCCGATAAGATTGGTGCCTTTCTGGGCACATATAGATTCTGCATCCATTATCTTTATTTCTTGCCTCTACATAATCTACCACTCAAATTCTTGAAGTAAAAAGGATCCAACGAATCAGTCTCGGCTTATGATTCTTCCTCTTGAGGTGTTCTTTTAAACCATCACTATCCATATGAACTCTTACTTTTGCATCAACTATATAAGAACCAAATTTATCGCAAGAGAAAAATACAAAAAAAGTTCTCTTTCTTCCTTAGGATAATTCTTTTGAGCACTATTAAGAGTTCTACTAGGATGGTGTATAATATTAAACCTACGACCTATATGTTTTCCTAGAGTTACTCCTACAACATCACCACTAGATTCATATATTAAATAAAAAGTCATATCCGATATAGGTGGTTTAATGGTGGAAGCTTGGGATAAAGCATATTTAAGTTTATCAAAGGCAATAAGGAATTTATCATCAAAATTAAATATTACCCTTTTACAACAGATTGGTTAAAGGTTTAGAAATTCCAGAGAAATTTCTAATGAACCTTCTATAAAAACCCACATAACCAAGAAAACTTCTTATACCTTTTATGTCCCTTAGTTGTGGCATTCTCTCTATTGCTTCAACTCTCGCCCTGTCTACTTCAATACCCTTACCTGATACCTTATGTCCAAGGACTATACCTTATTTAACCATAAAATGGCACTTCTCCAAGTTTAGAAAAAGATTGGTTTCTTTGCAATGCTGCAAAACTCTTTTGAGATTGTCCAAGAAACTAGTAAACGAAGTTCCATAGATAGAAAAATCATCCATAAATACTTCCATTATCAGTTGTATAAAATCCGAAAAAATAGCATTTATGCATCTTTGGAAAGTAGCCAGAGCATTAGATAAACCAAAAGGCATGCGTCGGTAAGCATGTAGACCATAAGGGCTAATGAAAGTTGTTTTAAGTTGGTCATCAGGATGAACAGCTATTTGGGAAAAACCAGAGTATCTGTCCAAGTAGCAAAAATGAGTATGGTTTGCTAACCTCTCTAAAGATTGATCTATGAATGTTAAAGGATAGTGATATTTTCCACTTTCTTTATTCAATTTCCCGAAATCTATACACATCCTATGTCCAACAATAGTTCTAGTAGGTATCATTTCATTGTATTCATTAGGAACAACAGTAGAACCGCCCTTCTTAGAAATACAATGAAAAAGACTTACCCATTCACTTTCTTTTACATGATAAATTATACCTGCATCTACTAGGTGTACTGTTTCTTTTCTTACCACTTTCTTCATTTCGGGCTTCAGTCATCTATTGAATTCTACATGAATATTCGATGGACGGTTATCATGAATATTTGATGGACGGTTATCATAGGACTAATGCCCTTCAAATCATCCATCGAGTACCCAAAGGCCTTGCGATGCTCCTTAAGTACTTTCATGAGTTCTTCTTCATCCCCTGAAAGTTTAGCACTAATAATAACAGGGAATTTATTAGTATTGTCCAAAAATCTATATTTAAGATTATCTAGTAAAATCTTTAATTCTGGGGGTGGTAATTCTTCATCCCCTCTCATTTTTGGCTCTTCAAAAGCCTCATCAGTTGGAGGCCCTAAAATGGGAAATGAATCGAATTCACTTTCTAGTTCTCCTAGGGACATGTCCTCCATAATTATTTCTTCATAATTTGAGTCTTCATTTGTTTGTTCTTCTCGATTACTAAAGAAAAGAGCTGCCATCTCCTCAGTAGTTTTTTCTTTCTCTTCTTCTTGTATATGCGGAGGTTTTTAAATTTGGAAAAGTGGAATTCTCTTTCCGCTTCCCCAAGCTTAAGAGACACAATCTCCTTTTTGAAATCAACTATGGCACCTACGTCGCTCAAAAATTTTCTTCCAAATATAATTGGGAAAAGAGTGTCAGCTGGCATATCAACAACTACAAAATCAATAGAAAAGTATTTATTGCCAATTGTGACAGTTGCATCTTCAACTACTCCCATTGGAATTCTGAGAGTTTTATTTCCTAACATGATTGTCATATCAGTATTCTCTATTGTAGCTGGTACTATCTCTTCTTTTATCTCAAAATAAAAATCATAATATATAACATTAACTTCGGTGCCAAGATCACATAAAGCATAATGTGAGGTTTCTTTAAATATGCAGGGAAGAATAGGCTTACCCACATCTTTTATCTTAGTTTTACCTTCAACCAACACGGAAGTCTCTTTATCAAGTTCAACTATATTAAAATGTGCATACATAGCCATAATTGCTTCCTTGGTTACCTCTTAATCTTTAGTTTCATCCAAATGTTCTTCAACTTTTGGCACACTTTCCTCTTCTTTCTTCTCCTATACAGCTTTAACCTGTTCATATTCCAAAATATGCTTCTGCGCAATGTTAGGGAAATGTATCTCATACATTGGTTCTAGGGAGGTCAGTGTTACTTTAACTTCTCTTTTCTTCTCAGGTTCGGGTGGTGGATCATACCTGACCGAAACCTCTTTTGGAGCTTTGATGTGTTCTGTAAATGCTTTAACAACATGCAACACAAGATCTGAATCCAAATAAAGTTCCTTATATAATTCATTAACATGGCCCTTTTTTAGTATAGTCATGTGTACAATCATAATCTATTTCTATGTTACCTTCGCTTCCTATACCAAAATTCCATGAAACTCTATGATCGCGAATTCTATTAAGTAAATCCCAAGCTCCTCTCGCGCAAGAGTCTAGTTCAATTTTATTAGGTTCAATTAAACCTCCATAAAAGATATGCAATAAATACAATTTAGGCAAATCATGATGTGGACATTGATTAAGTAAGTCTTTAAATCTTATATAAGATCTTACTAGTCCTTCATTAGGACAGTTCCTCCTAGTCATTATAAGACACCTGATTCCAAAATATTTTGATAAAGGATAATACTTGGATAGAAATTCACAAGCTAAATTATCGCAGGTAGTAGTGGCTTCTAGGGGTAAAGATCTATACCATGAGAGAGTTGTTCTAGTCAAAGTTTGACTGAAGAGTTTAAGCCTTACCTAATTAGCAATATACCCCGGTAATTGGAAAGTGCCACATATATATTTAAAACATGCAATATGCTCATATGGATCAAGATCTTCTTCATCTGCAGTAAATTGCTTCTTGTGTAGAATACCAAGTAGTAGAGGATTTATTTCAAACCCCCTGGTCTTCTCGTTACAGTTGACTCTTTTATTAATATCATAGGGCTTCCCAAAGTGGCTAAGTGGGTTAGCACTAGTAAAATGCTCAAACTCCATCATTTTGGTGGAAACGTGCAACTCAAAACAAAACTTAGCAAGACTAAAATAAATAATCAAAAACTTAAAGACCTACATCGCTTAGCTCCGCGGCAACGACGCCAGAAAATAGCTTGATGACTGCAAGTGCACAGATCGTTTGTAGCTAGTTTCGAAATAAAGATATCGATCCCACAGGGAGCAGGAGTCTGTAGTCTAATAACTCTTGAATTAAATACTAAAATAGAAATGCTAAAATCTGATTGTTGTATAAAATGTGTTCTTGGGTTTTTGTTATAAGATAACAATAAGTAAAGTAAAATAAACTGAGTACATAAAACAAGTATCGCACATGTAAAAGAGATTTGAAATTGCAATGGGGAAAAGCGTTCTCAGGGAGTAGCGGATACACCTCTAGCATTTATAAAAGGTCTATGGTAAAGATTGTTATCATGAACATTCTCAACTATGTATGTGTGGGAGGAACTCCGTATTTGGACAAATAGGCGCTATTAAGGGACTTAATCCCGTAGGATGTATCCCATGGCATGGATAGTGTTCCGTGATTTTCCTTGGTTCCCAAGTTGATACGTAAGGAGTGCCAACAACTTATAGTCACTGTAAGGGCTAGCCCACCTCCATCTACCAACAAGTAGTTCCCTCCATCAAGGCCCCACAAGAGGCAAATATTTATAGGTCGACTTCTCCCAATATCAAGATGAAGACAATCGAAAACATGGTAACAACAATGAATACCATAATAAACTTTATCTTATTTCAATATCATGCTAGGGTTTCTCCATCTCTCTAAGAACTAATGATCTACTCATACATGGAGGCAATCGACACTACTTGATGCTCGACTCCATATTTTTGAAGTATCTTCTTGAAAGTACCCTTCATAAAATGAGTTCCACCATCAGTAATCAAAAGTCGAGGTTAGAGCTTTGCTTCACTAGCGGCCCAGTCAAAGAAAGAGGATGAGTCACTTCCGGCTACGACAAGGCCGAGAACATATACCAACTTAGGCCTGTAGTATTACTTGTAGTCTAATTTGTATCTAATTACCTACTCTGCAACATAGACGGATAGGTATCTCCTGTAACCCTATGCCCTGGTGACTATATAAACCAGACCTATGGGAGCCTTTAGGACACCACATCATAGATTAACCACAACCTAATCGCACAGGAGAACCTCTCTTGTAATCCGACGTAACATCTGGCTCTCGCTGATATATTACTGGGTTGCTAGCAGGAGTAGGATCGAATCACCGCAGTCAGATCTAAACCTGGGTAAACTTGTGCTGACCACTACCAGAACACTATACGGCTCACACCCCCTATTCTCAATGCCTTCAGGACCCCCTATGGCTTACTTATTGACAATCCAACGATAGTTGGTGCCCACCGTGGGGTAGGTGACCTTCGGAGCTTCACTCCGGGCGGAATCGGCAAAATAATCACCATGGGTCGCGTGGTTTATGCCAATGATTCCCCTCTCGTCCTTCACGATGAGAACAAGACTACGGCTAAGGAGCCCATGACGACCTAAACAATCATGCCTATCGACGAGATCGACATCTATCTCGGTTTCGCTGATCCCGTCCAACCCACCCCTGAGGTGATCACCATGGTGGAAGAAAAGTCCGGATATGCTTTGTCCGCAGAGGCGGAAGAGTTCAAGATCCTGGAAAAACCTGAACCCACCCAGACCGCTCCTGTAGTGGAATAAGTGGTGGAATAAAATCTGGATCTGATCTCCCAGTTGAGATAGGGTACACATATGGGAAGCATATTTCCTTCGGATCTGGTTCTACCAATGATGGAGCAGAAAAACAATCTTGTGGCACATGATCAACCAGATGATGAAGCGCTCCTACATCGATTACAAAGCAACCGCAAAGATCAACCAAAGCTTTGAAACGGTAGAGGCGGAAACCCAACTGTGGAGCTACCTCGAGTCTATCACCAAAAGAAGCATTGCTTCATGCTCTACGTGGGCTCTGGATCCGACTCTGTCGATGCTGGAGCTGGTAACGACTCAGTTCTTGATACTACCGGAGAAAATACTGACTTGCCTGCTTCCCCTTAGGAATCACTAACGTCACATGAACTCCGAGACTTCGAGAAGGAGATGGCAGCGTAAAAATAAGAGTACACCTCCAAGCGAGCGCATGGTGAGCCGGAGAACCCTTCGAGTCTGTATGATAGCATGGACAAATACTACACCTCGCAAGATGACATGGACACCGGATATTCGTCCGAGGTCTAGAAACTAACCATGACAGAATGTACCGATGGAAGTTTATCTCCCGGAGCAGACCGAAAGCTATTTTGGCCATGACGGATATCCAGTTAATCCCACACCTAACCGATGGAAGTTGACGAATAGATCGAGATGGAGAACCATGAAGGATATCTGGTTAAACCCACGCCGATTTACCCTCCCGTGGATGGACACGTTGTAACCAAGGGTGCACTTGAAATCTACAGAGATGCACTCACAATACCAATCCCGACTGCTTCGGATCTTACTCCGTGGGAGCTGGAGAAAAGGGCCGAGGACCTAGAAAAACATCGCTTGTTCTTGCTCGAGGTTCGGTTCTTGGTAATAGGAACCCGAATGTCCATAGAGATCTATTTGACGGTAAAATCGGAGAGAAGATCCGAGTCTACAACACGCCAGTGGAGGGTTTAGGGTTTAGGGTATAGGGTTTAGGGAACACAGCAGCTGCTCAAGCCATCCTCGCCATTAATCCATCCCTAGAATAGGTCTAACAGTGTGTAGCATTGCTCGACAAAGGATTGACACAACAAAAGACAGTCGCATCATTTAGTGGCAAGATGGCCTTAAGGTAGGAATTTTGACACACTAACGTAGGCAAAAAACACTGATGAAAGACCCCGCAGGGATACAGATCAACGTCATCATCCCCGGGAGGAAGAAAACTCAAGGATCTGATGAAATGGTCATCCTCGCAGGGCCGCACGGGACTGGTCGGGAGTTATTCCGGCCCTCTCAAGATGCCATCAGGGCATTGGTACCTCACCAGAACCATAGTCGGCAGAATAATCGCCATAGGAAAGACACATAGGTGCGCCACCAGTGAGAGCAATATCGGCTAAGGATGCCACCCCTAGCCGTCCGTCTCACAACACTGGGCAAAGAAATGACCTGGATCACCCTGAGTCATGTAGGGATAAAGCCCGACAAAATCAACCTCGAAGTCAGCATAATGAGGCACCGGGACCGCGCCTCTCAGGCAGAAATAACCAGCTAGAGCCACCATCACCGCCCAGCGCGACCATGAAGGATCTCATCGCAGCCATGGGAGCCGCAGGGGCGGAGGCGACGATGGTGGAAGAAGAAGCAGGAATCCAACTCCACCATGTAGAAGCCGCGAGCCTCCAAGGCGCAGCTCTCTTGCCAAATGATGCGCGCCATCGCATTGAATCCAACATTGCGGCATGACGGTAAGAGGAGGAAGACGTGTATGTGGGACCCAAATGCTTTGGCCCATGTATCCGTCAAACAAAGTTTCTGGTTGACTCCGGCCTTCCCAAACGCATTCAACCGTACGATTGGTCATCTCGGCCAGATACTTGGCTTCAGGATTTCTTCCAGTTTTTCTGCATTGCCAAAGGAGGAAACAGCTTGGTCGGAGTTCGATATCTCCCACTCATGTTGCGGAAGACGGCTCGATAATGGCTCAATGAACTACCAGAAAACTCGATTCAAAACTGGTATGATATGCGAAGTGCGTTCCTTTCAAACTTCGAGGGAACATACAGGAGGCCCTGCACAGTCGGAGACTTGCTGCATTTCACTCAACGACCTAAAGAAACTTGTCGGGATTACCTTGGATGCTAGATCAACACAAAGAACTCCTGCGAAGGAGTAAACGAAGAAACTGCGATTGAAGCTTTCATTGCAGGACTCCCAGTCGGACTTTTGCGTCATAGACTAAAGAATGACCATGTCACAGACCTGGGAGAGATGATAGAAACGACTAGAAAATATGTTGATGCCGATGATGATTCAGATTGACTGCTGAATATTCTGTCCAATCCACATGTGGCCAAGTAGCAGAAGCAACAAACTCAGAAGCATATGAATACATTGGACGCTAAACCAGCTCCGAAAAATTCATCCGTCAACGCAACATTCAGATAAGGAGGACATGGAGGCGGCCGGGGACGAGGTCACGGAACTTCTCGAGTCTAGGGCAGAGGAGATCAACAACCCGGAAAATCATATTCCTGGGCCGATATTGCCAATAACCCTTGTGGTTATCACTTGGACGCAAATGGAGGTTCTACGCATATCAATCCTGAGTGTCATTTCAATGACGACATCAAGAAAGACGAATCCGCTGGCTACCATGACACCCTCGGGATCAGGGCTAAACAAATCCCAGACCTTAGTCTGACATAAACTTATCCTTGATTCATGGTCCAGTGAAGAATCAGTACCACAATAGTGACCCTACGACACAAAATTATTACAGCAAGCTCATAATTGAGCAAAGAAACAAAATATTACAAGAAGAGGTCACTCACCACAAACATAACGATGACGTCCCAGCCCATTAATTCTAGGCTGCCGACCAGGAACCCCAAGATACTCGCCAGTGTCGATGTTGTACGGAACTCGTCTTTAGGTGAACACTTACTCTTCTACAAAAGTATCAACAAAGCACGGGTGAGTACAGGGTATACTCAGCAAGACTTATGGTTGTGGAGCTATTTTGCATAAAGCTATATTTCTTTATAAAACAAGAGAGAGAAGGAACTTGTCCATCAAAATATTTTAAAAGGGGATACGAGAGCGACATCTCCAAATTATTGCTCATCATCTGTTGATATCCACGAAGTCATCATCATCTACCACCTAGTATCAACCCTCGTACCCATGAGGAAGCATCCTTAAGCACACATTGATCTGCCAAGTTTTACGATTAGGTTCAAGTTCTCTATGATTATGACACCTGTTCCCAAGTCGTCCATAACCGTGGACACGGTTTTTTGAAAAGATTATTACCCTAAAGGGGTGTACAACTTTACCCTCACGTACTAACCTTCTCTTAATGCCACTTAAGATTATTCCTCTTCCTTGGAAGATCGGCCGAGGGTGGTTAGACACGACCTTTATATTGCTTTTTTCGAGATCTTGAGTCACGCCCTAAGTATGGTTCTGTCGTAATGGGTAAAATCCCGAAGCCGGTCCCTAGAGATGTGAGGCGAGGTTGGTTTATGAGGGGCTCCATCGACCCCAAGCAACCTGGTCCATGCTTCCCTACCTATTATGATACACCTCCTTCACCTCCTCTTTCGAAAACGTTCTTAATGCGTATGCCAAATGGAAAGCCAGAACTATGTGACTCATGGAATCTACTAGGCAAGTTAGTAACTCCCGGTGTTTTCCAGGCCCCATGTGGTTGTATACTCGTCTTGTTTCAAGAGGCAAGAACTCAGTTCCCAGTGGTGACGAGCATGGGTCTACAAGAACCACATCCCGCCATGGCCTCCCATAGAAGCCTTAGCATGTTTAACCTTTACCACTGATCTCATCTCATCATGTTCTTCTATCATCCTACATTCTCTACATCTGATACATCATCTGGATGAACCAGCACTGACATCTATCCATGGCTAAGGAAGACACAGGTATAAGCTCTAGCAGTGCACACAAGACAAACCTAGTTATGCTAGGAGTAGTGGATCAGGTAATATAGGCTCAAAGGGAGTAATGCAACATATAGGACACTCTATCTATCGATAAAATACCATAGTAGAATCGTATGCATCATGGCAAGAAATGAAATGCTTTCGAAATCATAGGATGATATCATGGTGAGGCTATGCTCGCCTTTGCCCGTTGATAACCAATAAGCATATCTTCGGACTTCTGGTACTTGATTGGATTATAGTTGGTTAAGTATAGTTCTTCGATCTTCGACGATGTTGATCTTGGTCTTCGATCTCGATATCGATATCGTATTCTATCTGAGAAGAACCAAACACCAGAAATAAAGGGAAACAATCAACACATGGCATCGATGCAGTGCTCAAGCAAGGCTGATGATATGACAAGTTAAATTGTATTGATATGAAGCCCTAAAGCATGCTTGGCAATTTAATCAGGGTTCCGAGGGATATAAATCCTAATTCGGAGAAACCCCAGATGCACCTATAAGGGGTTACTTTGTTCTTCTAACAAACTTGTTAATTGGAGTTTCTTAACAATGCATGATTATAGGTTAAATAGATAGATCTCATTTTTCTGAACATTTTGATATAATATACATGTTTTTCTGACTTAATATGAATGAGTTATTGATTTTATAAGATTATATAATTTTATGGATTTAATAAACAAATTAAAATAGATTATTACATCATGGTGACGTCATTTACACGGCCAGATACTTTTGTTACTACACCTAACCTAGCCTCAGTCACTGACAAGAAGGGTTGATGCCACGCTGGCAAGGGCAGGGCCCAGCTGGGTTTGACCAGCACTGGTTGCGCCTTGCTGATGTCACAAGGACGTCCGCATGATGTTGGCCGGCGGTGGCCTCCCAGGTAGACGTCGGGGATGGAGGAGCACAACAAGCGGGGTAGCGCGAGCATGTGCGTTCGAACCGCGGGAGCAAGGCAAGCATACAGGTGGTGGTAGAACGAGGTGGCGATTGTAGCTACTGGGAGCTCTCCAGCTTGCGTGCTTTGACGAGCAGACCTAGGAGAGCACGGCGGTTTCGGCGGTGTGCTCAACTAGGCGAGGGGAGGCCGGAAGTTGCGGGGCTAGGGTTTTGGGCTCTCGAACACGGGGACGGGATACGGAAGGAGAGGGGAAACTGAGCACGATGGGCCTCTTCGTGGAGGCAACATGGGGTACTTGTAGGCCAGTGGTGATCGACGGTGGTTGCCGCGACACTAAGCTATGTGTCTTCTCGAGGAAGATAACGACCGAAGGGGTACAGGCCCTGGGCTACATGTGGGCTTCGGCGGGGCTGTAAGCTGCTGTGCGCAAGCGACAGGGAGAAGAGGGAAATGAGTTGGGTCGGCCTGGGTAGCTAGGTTTGCTTATGTTTTTATTTCTAGAAACCTTTTTCTAAATTCTGTTTTGTATTTTGAATTTGTAAACTATTTTAGGTATTTTCAAAAATACCATAGGTTTTATAAAACATATGAAATAGCATGGGGCCCTTTTTAGTCCATTTGGGCTCCATTCATTTTTGTACTTTTCGTAATATCAAAACTATTTGAATTGATTTCAAAGGGAGGAAACTAGGGTTAGTGTTTTACATATTTGTTTCTTTCTTGCAATGTTAAATATGATGCTCATGAATACATAATCCAACCTAATTTCTGGTTATCTAAAACTGGGGTGTTACAGCTACTGAGCCAAGCGAGGAAAAGAAATGACAAAATTCCGAGAAAGGAAAGGAGCCCAGGGAAGATTCCGACATGAATAAAACGGATGCCGCACAACCCAGGTCGGCTGGAAATAATGATTATCCCACAAAGATAGACACATATGTCTACTTCCTTCGAACTCAGCCAACTAAGGTCAGAAAGGCGGTTCTCCATGAGCTCAATGCCATGGTTCCGGCTGTCCCCCAATTCTTGGACTGGTTGGATGTAACCATCACCTTTGACTACAATGATCACCCGAAGAAAACACATCATCGAGGAAAGTACCCTCTGGTTGTCAATCCTCTTATTTATGGCTACAATTTCTCTAAAACTATCATGGACGGTGGTATCAGCATTAACATCCTATACATTGAAGATCCACGAAAGCCAGTTAAATCACAGTAACGTGACTTTTCATGGCATTGTACCAGGGAGACAGGCGGATTCTCTGGTTGAGATCACACTAGACGTGACATTCGGAACCCGAGACAATTACCAGACTGAGCCACTTTCCTTCGAGGTGGTACCGTTCAAAAGTGCATACCACGCCATCTTCAAGAGTCCGTCTTACTAGGCGTTCAAAGGGCGTCATCACCATTCAGGGAAACCCGAAGAAAGCACGAGACTGCGAGGAAGGATCTGCCGCCTTTGGTGAAGATGTGCTACACGCCCAGGAGTACTAGGAGATCAAGAAGACCATTGATCCGTCCGAGATGCCCGCTACAAAGAATGAGGTGCTAAAGCCAGGTTTACAGTGCAAGGCATCGGAAGAGATGAAGAAGACGTCGCTGAAGGAAGATGATCCCTCCAGGATGACGAACGTAGGGGTAGGCTTAGACCTTGCATAGGAAAGCATGCTCGTTGAGTTCCTCAAAGAAAATAGACATATCTTCGCATGGCATCCCTCTAAGATGACCAGAGTACCTAGGGAATTTTCCGAGCACTCTTTTAATTTGTACCCTGACGCTAAACCCATCAAACAGTCCTTACGACAGTTTGGTGATGAAAAGGGCAGATTTATCACAGAGGTCATCCATGCTGAATGGGTGGCAAATCCTGCACTCGTCCCTAAAAAGTACACTATTGATTTATGGATGTGCATTGATTATACTGCCTTGAACAAGGCTTGTCCTAAGGATCCATTCCCTTTTGCCAAGAATCGTTGAAGTTATTTATTCCATGATAGGGTTAGAATTACTCTGTTTTCTCGATGCATATTCCGGATATCACCAAATACCAATAAAATAATCTGACCAACTCAAGACGTCTTTCGTCACACCTTTCAGAACCTTCTAGTACAAAAATATCCTTTCGTCTTAAAGAACGCATGAGCTACATATCAACATACCATGCAACGTTGCCTTAGCGATTAAACCGAATGCAACATCCATGTATACATAGATGATATAGCGGTGATGTCCAAAAAGAAGGAAACACTTATTTACAACTTAGAGGAAAAACTTGCTAGCCTACGAAAATTCAACATAATGCTAAACCCGAAGAAGTGTTTCTTTGGAATCCAATCCAAAAAATTGTTAGGTTTCATTATGTCTGAAAGAGGAATAGAGGTGAACTAGGACAAAATCAAAAGGCCGACTTGCCTGAAGGATGTACAATGTCTCACTGGTTGCATCGCAACAGTGAGCCTGTTTGTCAGCCGACTCGGCGAAAGAGCCGCACCTTTTTATGAACTCTTGAAGAAAATCGAAAAATTTGTCTAGACCAAGGAAGCCTACACTGCCCTACAAAGTTTGAAAGATCTACTTTCGAATCCACCAATTCTCGCAGCACCAGAGCCACATGAGCCTATGTTACTTTACATCGCAGCGACTAAGAAAGTCATAAGTGTTGTAATATCAGTGGGGCACGAGGAAGAAGGCCATGAGCATAGGTTGTAAAGTCCAACCTATTATGTAAGTGATGTCCAGACAAAATCGAAGCGAAGGTACCCACATTACCAAAAGATAGCCTATGGAGTATTCTTTGCTGCCAGAAGGCTATGACATTACTTTCAAGAGCATAATATCATAGTGGTGAGTACTGCTCCCCTGCGAGATATAATCACCAATCGCGACGCCACAGGACATGTCGCAAAGTGGGGAATAGAGCTTGCAGATTTCGACATCGATATAAGACACGAGCAACAAATGGATTGAGGCCATTTCGAATGGCAAAGTGTGGATTTACTCACCTACTAGTTATGGTGGATAAATTTACCAAATGGATTGAGGCTAAACCCATAACATATTGCGATGGAGCCAGAGTCAGAAGGTTCGTCGAGGACGTGATCATCAGATTCAGATATCCGCATAGTATTATTACTAACAACAGGAGCAACTTTTCGATGGGAGAATTAGCCGAATTCTACAAAGAACAAGGGATCCTATTGGATATTGCATCATTCGCAAATCCACAGTTTATTGGACAAGTCAAAAGAGAAAACCTTCTCATTTTACATAGACTCGGACATCATCTCAAGGCACCACTTCGTCGTTCCGCGGGGTCTTGGATGGAAGAATTACCGTCTATGATATGGATCTTGCATAAAACTCCTAACTGATCAACCAGATATACACATTTCTTCTTGGTTTATGGTGCAGAAACAGTTCTTCCGAGTGATTTAATTCATCAGCCTCCTAGAGTCAAAGTGTATATCGAAGAAGATGCAAAGGTGTCTCGATAAGATGATCTCAACATAGTCAAAGAAGTTCATGTTGTTTCTGAGCAGATATCTATAGCCTATCATCAGAAGTTACGCAAGTATCATAGTCAAAGAGTGCAAAACCATTCTTTTAGGAAGGGTGATTTGGTTCTCCGACTCATGCAAAAAACAAAGAACAAACATTCCCCAATTTGGGAAGGGACTTTTATGATCAGCCGATTTTTGCATAATGGGTCATATTATTTAACCGATATGAGACCAATCAAGGAAAGACCTGATACTCAGAAGAGAAAGAGAGCTGGCGATAGTACAGATCCGGATGAATTGGGCCATCCATGGAATATTGCACATCTACGTTCCTTCTATTCTTGGTTATATTTCCTTGTAATCGTATATGTACATGTTCAAAGAGAAATAAAGTATTGGTTTCCTCATATATTATTTTTGAGAAGTTTTTTACCATCTTATTTTCAAAAGAGCATGTCAATTTCAAAAATCCCAGGATGCTTTAAAGTACTTTATGCTCATGTTCATTCTATTTATGATTTTTGAATACCTATAAGAATGTTACCTTAGGGTGTAAATCTCATTTTATGTTTATGCTTTGGTTTTTTATCTGATTGCTTAGACGCAGGCATATTCCGAGTAAGGTACTGGAGGCTGGCTCTGTTTCTATGTTTAAACTAGTTTAGCAATTATGCTCCGTTGACTCGGCAGAGTTTCCGTGCTAAAGGTTGGCTGACTCATGAAAGGGACGAGGCAGAGAGCCAGATAAAACTAAAAGTGTAAACACAAAGTGCTTAAGAAATTTTTGAGCACACACATCAAATATATGAAGGGTTCGCAGCATAGAAAAGAAAAAATTTCCTATGATGGGAACAAAGCACCAAGATCTATCTAATAGATACAAGCAACGGGTGGATATACATATATAGAATACATACCCTCGAAGACCATATAGTGTTAACTAGGTTGTACTCATGGATGATGTAGTCAAACGCTTGCCGATCTCAAGATCCTGATGAAGTCCATTTGGTCCAGCCGGTCCAGCACCATCACGTCCAGCACCGCAAAGCAGTGGTGCATCCCTGATTGCACACACACGTCCGGGTACCCTGACAACCTCCGCGTCCTTGCTCCAGCGAAGCAACAACTCCTTCCAGAAAAATCCACCGGGAACATGTATCTCGCTGATCCGAGACCATGGGGAAATTCTAAAGGGGGGAGAGATATCCTTCGCGAGGAGGTGTGCTTTGAGAGGAGGAGAGGGGGCCTTTTATAGGGAGAGGGGGGCACCCAAGGGGCCATGCGCCCAGCCATGGTGGCCGCCCCCACCTCTTCCACATTCATGTGGGTGGACCTCCCACTCAAAATGAAAAGCCTCCAGTCCCATAAAAGAGCCTCCACTCAAAAATCCACTCACATGCATTAAATTTCTACCAAATTTAATGAAAGCCCTCATTTAAATAAAACTCTTTTATTTATTTATTCAGAATTTTGTTAATTACTCTAATTACCAAACATTCATGTAAAACCCCTTACAACATTTCAATTTTCACAAGCAGAACCAGTTTTAGCAATTTCAACCGAAACAGTTTCGGTCTCTAGTGAAATAAATTCATGCGCTTTCCTTTTTCTTTCTCTGGCATATTATTTGCTCCAAATGGTGTCGGTATCCCTTAAGTGTGTCACCCTAAGGTTCACGAATAATATAGACATGATCGAGACCCCTTTCCGATCAATAATCAGCAGCGGGATCTGGAGATCCGTATTGACTCCCACATATTCAACGATGACTTATGTGATCGTGTGAACCTTGTACGCATGTAACTCAATCACTTTGTCTTGTGATATATCACATGTCCGTGATTCGATCATCGGTATCTCCATACCTAGTTTGATCTCATTATCGACATGTACTCTTTTCTTGTTCCCGTGATATAACATTCTAGTGATCAAATCACTTGCTTGCAAGCTAACTAATGTTATATCACCGAGAGGGCCCAGAGTATATATCTCCGTCATCGGGATGGACAAATTCCACTCTTGATCCATGAGCCTCAAAATAAAACCTTCGTAGCACTGAAACCATCTTTATAGTCACCCTGTTACGGTGTGATGTTTGATGTTATCAAGATACTCTTCCGGTGTAAGTGATTGACATGATCTCATGGTCTAAGGACTAAGATTACTTCGTATGTTGTTATAGCAATATAAACACAATGAACTTGATCGTAATGCTATACTTCGTATGGACGTTCATCACATCAATCCAACAATGTTTTGTCCTCGTTATTAACAACATCCAATGTCCATGATCAGGAAACCTTTGATCATCTTGCTATTCAACGAGCTACTTTATGAGAGAGGAATAACAAGGAACTTTCTATTTTTTTATTAAACACACATGTATTAACGTTTCCGTATTAATACAATTATAGCATGCAAAATAAACATTAATGATAAATAAGGAATACGATAATAACCAATTTATTATTGCCTCTCGGGCATATTCTCTTCAGTCTCCCACTAGCACTAGAGACAATAATCTAGTTAGAAAACTTTGTGTATTGAACACCTATGGATTTCTGGTGTTCCATATACGCGATTGCAAGTGGTTAACATAATCTACGAATCTGACGCTTTCAAGTCCGTGTGTATTTGCATGTCTTTCTGTCTTCACGCATCACTCATTCTCCATTAATATGGCATTATATAAATTTGGTCTTTTGGTGACACCTTTAGTTCCTTGGGGTTAAATCATGTCAAACTATTGTCGTACAATCTATCTATAGTGTTAGCCCATTGTGAACCACACCTTAGTTTGATAACAAACTACTTGACACAAATGCCCTCCTTTGCTGCTACTGTAGCAGTCATATACTTAGCCTTTTGTTGCAGTATCCGACACAATGTCTTAACTTTAGAATTCATCCAAATCCAAATCCTTTCCATTTCATTGTCCCACCCATAGTTTCAATTGAGATAATCTTAATTTGTGTCTTGTGACAAAACTAGTACCAATGTAATGCTTTACAATGAACTATTGGTAATTGTTTGTCACCTCTACACAAATATATTCTTAGTTCTTCCAAAAGATCAGAAGAATTTCCTTACTATCGTCCAATGATCATTTTATGATTCATCCTGGTATATGCTCATAACACTTAGAGCATAGGACATATATGGATGTGTACATATCATGGTATGATTGATCAAAACATTCTTGTGATTTCACTCATCAAGTGTCAAAGCACTTGAATCTTGTTTCACTTATCAAATGTCGATACACTTGAATCTTGATTCAATTCTTTTCCATGCGACAAGATCCTTTTCTCGTTGTTTCTATATTGAACCCCTTAAATATCTCATATATGTACGTTTGCCATAACCATATTAGCGTCACAGTCTATCCATGTAGACATTCATGCTAAATATTCGGGTTTTGCCTAAGTCTTTCATCGAAATGAAATTCTTAACCTTTGTCAATAACAGATACATCATTTCCAATCAACAAGATGTCCTCCACATAATGTATTAGAAATATGTCTCAGCGCTCCCACTTAATTTCTTGCAAATGCAAGCAGCTTCTTCGTCTCCTGAAGAAAACTCCTTTAACAGTTTCATCACGGTGAAGATTCCAACTCTGCAATTCTTACTTCGACCATTGAAGTTTGCATGCCCTTTTAGCATCCTTTGAATTAACAAAACCCTTGGATCATGTCATACACACGTCCTAGGTAACCATTATTTTATAAGAACATTGTTTTGTTTATTCATCTACCATATACCAAATTATATGTAGCGGTTGCTACTTTAATCCGTCCAGACTAAATATCGCTATGAAAGATCAAATCTTGTCATAGTCAAATCCTTGAACATTGTCGTAAAAACATTATGACACGTCAACTATTTCATAGATGTGAAACATACATGTCCGTTCATCATTGTCAAACAATAATGATTTATTCTCAAATCTTAGTATTTGATTATTTATCCGACCTACTTGATTCAATAGGAACTTAGACCTCCGTGACCACAACCTTTGAGGCACGTGAGCCATGAGCATTCTGGATGCCTCCAGAACGTTTTCCGGCGTTGCGCAACTTAGCACATATAGCTAAGGTTCGTTAACCTTATCAAATTTCTATTGTCCTCCCACTTAACTTTTGCGAAAAATTCCTTTTTCAAGATACTTCACATTTCAAGCGACAAACCCTTTTTTCCTTGGTGTTATGGAGGAATACCCAATGGTTATTCGAAATAAGCTAAAAAGACATGCTCATCCGACTTTGGTTGTAAACATCTTACTTATGCTCATAATACCAAAATTTTAACAAAGGACAACTTGGGTTTTACCCCAAACGAGGTGTCATTTCAACAGATCAAGATGGAGCTCTTTTCAGTGTAAAAGGGGTAGTCTCTAAAGCTTTAATCTTTTAAAACATAATGTCAGTTTTATAAATAACACCTTTGATCCCACCATGTCAAACAAGGTTTCATTACAAATCTCAAACACTCCATATTCCTATGGTGTTTCGGGAGATGTAAATCTAGGTGATTTTTCTAAACTTGCAACTAAAATATATCCCTTTATGATGAAATCATAAATCATATATTTTCTTGTTACACTTGCAACTCAAATAAATCCCTTTATGATAAAATCATAAATCATTTATTTTCATGTTACAATGATTTTCCACTTCATCTTGAAAGTGTTTGAATGTTTTCAAATATTTCATACTTGTTTCTCGTAAGTGAATATTCACTCAAATTTCAGGAGAAAGTATATGAAGTTGAAATCCATCGCTTACGACTACACATAATGGACTACATACGTCGATATGTATAAATTCCAATATTTTAGTCGTTCGTTCTTCTTTGTCCTTTGAACGAAGTTTTAATTATCCCGAGGAAAGTCTCACAAACATCACTTGATCAAATCAAAGACTCCAAAAATCCATGAAAATGGAGTTTCTTCATGTTTTCTTTCCAATATAATTTAAACAGCGATGTCACTTTGTAAGTGATCTTCCAATCATTTGTCTTGCGACATTTTAGCATTAGTTTTATGGATCTGATTTCTCCAACAAGATTTTTAAATCATCCATCTTATATGGAATACGGTAATTATTTTAACAATCTTTGTTCTCATAATACCTGATTTAAATAATTATTATTAAAACAAATCTTGAAGGCAAGCTTTGATGTCAACGAGAAATACAAACAATGGTTTGTTTGTTTTCGATGAACATCATCACATATTCTCTTTCTAGTTACTTAGGCCATTGTGGTTCATGAATTGCGTTGTTCTGTATGAAATTTCATACCAACCCATTCGGTATCCAATACCCAATAACCACATTGTTAAACATGCAAAGAATACAACCATAACATGTATATCATCTATATACCTAAAATGGATATTTCCACTCTTTTCTTTTCTGCCAAATACATTTTATAGATTTTCTTTCAGCATTTCTTTTTCCTTTTTAAAAGAATATATCAACATCAACAGTGGCGCCATATACATGACACATAGTCCAAAGCGTGTATATTGAAAGAATAATACCTTTGGACTCGGACTTTGAAGTAGATCACCATCATCAAATGATCGGCATTCTTTCAAAATCCATTCTTTAGTAATCTTTTAGTGTAGTAAACACTTTACATACATTTTCTATTCATCATTATCATGGCGCTTTCATGATCAAGCTAATGTAGCTTATGAAGGTGAATCGTGAGTATAATGTTAGTTTCCAAAACCCTTTTGGATGATTAGGATGTCTAGCATCTCCAACCTTCGCAAATTCTCATCCAATATGAGAACATATATTATACTCTATCATATTTCAACAAAAACATTGTTTCAATTATTGTTATATCTGCCACACATGATGGTTTCTGAAACAATTCTTTTAGCTCCTAGATAAACGTGATATTAAAACAATCAAGAATCATGGAGGCAAACATGATACTTAAGATACTAACACTGGAATTGTTACTCTTGATTTAATACTAATTATTAAATTTCACGGAGTAAACAGAGTTTGCTGAAAGTTTGCAATAGGACTTTAAACTTTAGATTGACACTCAACACAATACGATACCAGTTCATAAAGTAAATATCCAGAATTCTATAGTTCTATTATCGCAATTACAACTAATCATAAAGTGGTGAACGAATGCTAATGACTACAACAAATTATGCAAATTCACTTTGATTTAATTTATGATAAATTGAGTTCTACTAATATAAATTAGAAATGAACTCCCACTCAAAAACGACATCCCTTGTGTCTTTATGGCGATTACATGAACCAAATCCACTACACCAAGTCCGATCATCACGTAAATCGGTGTAGCTTCAAAGGCGAGCATCAAATGGGCATCATATCTTTCATATGACTCATGCTTAACCTTTCAGTCCATGTTCCGAGGCCATGTCTATACATTCTAGGCTCGCCACGTAAGAACCTTAGTATTCGCGTGTGTAACTGTCTTACACCCGAAATATGATTGTGGATCCAAGAACACCCGATCATCACGTGATGTCTTGGAGAGACGAAACATAATCAGTGCATACTTAAGGGAGAACACATTTTTATCTTTATATCTAAATGAGGGATCATCTTATTATTCTATTAAAACAACAAACAAGCAATATAAGATGCAATCAAATATCACATGTTAATCATGTGCATCATGGTATGATCACTATCATACCTCTATGTGTAAGTCCAAGGTCTATGGAACTTACACATTATGTGTGTTGTAAGAGTATCGACTCATACTTCTACTTACAACATCACCATATCATGACACTAGCCTAGCAACAATCTAAACTAGACGTCTCTAATTTATCCAATGCAAGTATTACATGGCTTAGGGCTTTCGAACATAGAACCATTCTTACCTATGAACATGAACCACAAAGAGGATAACCAAATTGTTGACAAATCGTTGCAAATTAGATATTGACTATAGTAGGAGAGAAAGACACCCGCTATCCACTTATGCAAAACTAGTTGCATGTCAAGCGTGGAACAGGTCTCATGTGCTAGGACATGTAAAGTTTGTCCGGGCCGATTCATCCCACTATGCCACCAATATCCAAAGTACAACCAAGAAGAAATAAAATGATCATCATCGCCCACATCTACATATGTGTACTACCCGTGCAAAGCATCTACACATAGATCCGACTCTGATACCACTGAAGGGTTTGTAGCATAGAAAACAAAATTTTTCCTACGATGGGAACAAAGCACCAAGATCTAACTACTAGATACAAGCAACGGGTGGATATACATCCATATAATACATACCCTCGAAGACCGTATAGCGTTAACGAGGTTGTACTCGTGGATGATGTATTCGAACACTTGTCGATCTCAATATCGTGATGAAGTCCATCTGGTCCAGCCGGTCCAGCACCATCATGTATAGCACCGCAAAGCAGTGGTGCATCCGTGATCACACACACGTCCGATTACCCCAACAACCATGGGGAAATTCTAAGGGGGGAGAGAGATCCTTTGCGAGGAGGTGTGCTTTGAGAGGAGGAGAGGGGCCTTTTATAGGGAGAGGGGGGACCCAAGGGGCTATGTGCCCAGCCATGGTGGCTTCCCCCACCTCTTCCACATTCATGTGGGTGGAGCTCCCACTCAAAATGAAAAGCCTCCACTCCCATAAAAGAGCCTCCACTCAAAAATCCACTCACATGCATTAAATTTTCACCAAATTTAATGCAAGCTCTCATTTAAATAAAAATATTTTATTTATTTATTCAGATTTTTTTAATTACTTTAATTAACAAACATTCATATAAAACCCCTTAAAACATTTCAATTTCACATGCAGAACCAGTTTTAGCAATTTCAACCGAAACAATTTCAGTGTCTAGTGAAATAAATTCCTGCGCTTTCCTTTTTCTTTTTCTGGCATAGTATGTGCTCCAAATGGTGTCGGTATCCTTTAAGTGTGTCACCCTATGGTCAGCGAATAACGTAGACATGATCGAGACCCCTCTTCGATCAATAATCAACAGCAGGACCTGGAGATCCGTACTGACTCCCACATATTCAACGATGACTTCTGTGATCGTGTGAACCTTATACGCTTGTAAATCAATCCCTTTGTCTTGTGATATATTACATGTCTGATATTCGATCATAAGTATCTCGATACCTAGTTTGATCTCGTTACCAACATGTACTCTTTTCTCGTTCCCGTGATATAACATTCTAGTGATCAAATCACTTGCTTGCAAGATAACTAATGTCATATCACCGAGAGGGCCCAGAGTCTATCTATCCGCCATCGGGATGGACAAATTCCTCTATTGATCCATGAGCCTCAACATGACACCTTCGTAGCACTGAACCCATCTTTATAGTCACCATGTTATGGTGTGACGTTTGATGTTATCAAGATACTCTTCCGGTGTTAGTGATTGACATAATCTCATGGTCTAAGGACTAAGATTACTTCGTATGATGTTATAGCAATATAAACACAATGACCTTGATCGTAATGCTATACTTTGGATGAATGTTCATCACATTATTCCAACAATGTTGTGACCTCGTTATTAACAACATCCAATGTCCATGATCAGGAAACCTTTGATCATCTTGTTAATCAACGAGCTAGTTTATGAGAGAGGCATAACTAGGAATTTCTATTTGTTTATTAAACACACATGTATTAACGTTTCCGTATTAATACAATTATAGCATGTAAAATAAACATTTATCATAAATAGGAATATGATAATAACCACTTTATTATTGCCTCTCGGGCATATTCCCTTCAATATGTACAAAAATTACTAAGTAGTATAGCATTAGTTCTTACATACCAGCACATTTAAACAAAAAATATTGTTCCCATCATTACATACCAAATGAAAAAGTTCAGGATAATGCATCAAGTGTCTTATGCTGCAGATTCAAGAGATGGTGGTGGGGACCTTGGAGCACTGGATTCGACATCATCACCAACTTGCTCATGAGACTCAGAAGTTTCTTCATCTTTAAAGAGGCTATCTTCTGGCTCCTAGGGAGAGGGGGGCACAACAATGGATTAGAAGAATGGTGTTGCATAGTTTTTCATCTTCACCACGCCACAAGCATAACCAGCATAAGACTCTTGGATAGCCTTGATGTCTTGTGGCTGGCCTTCATCGTCCTCGATGGCGATGCCCTTGGTGACATGTCAGATTTGAATCTCACAATGATGGCGCATCACCATGGTGAGAGAAGTCTGTGCAGCGGTCCGGGCGTAGGAAATATTCCAATCCTCAATGAGCTTCGGAATCTCCTTCACTCTGTCCCTAATCTCGAGCACTGGCAAGTTGTTCAAGTTGTCATCGGATTGTTGCCAAGTACGCCATAGGGGGTCCTAGTGGCGTTGGAAGGATGGGGTGTGAGACGTCAGATGTTCCAGGAGAGGTGAGCACAAGTTTACCCAGGTTCACATCCGACTATGCTTATCGTATCCTACTCCTATTAGCAACCCAGTAATATGTCGGCGTAAGCCGGATGTTACAACGGATTAAAAGAGAGGTTCGCCTGTGTGAGTTGGTTGTGGTGTTACGATTGATTGGTTTCCCTAAAGGATCCCATTGGGCCGGTTTATATAGTCATCGGGGCCTAGGGTTATAGGAGAGATCTATCCGGCTACGTTACAGAGTCGGTAACTACGTACATCTTGGACTTCAAGTAATACTATAGTCCTAAGTCGATAACTCTTCTAGGCCTGGTCTTAGCCGTAACTGGCTCCTCCTCTTTCTCTGACTGGGACGCCCGTGAAGCAAATCTCTAACCGGTTGGTGGGCCACCCTGGTCAGCGATTACTGCGGTTATACCCGGAAAGTATATCCCCAGCAGTAGCCCCCGGAAGTATCCAAGGTCTAAAGTCGAATAAATCGTCTAGATGGATGGTTTCTTTGTCTTAAGAATCTTGAAGAATTCCCAAAAACTTCGTTCATTAATGTAGGATTCCGAGTCAATCGAGTCGGATATGTCTTGCTCTGACCCTAGTCTTTTCTCTGCTTGATTTCAAACATAAGAAGGATTTTCAGCAGCGTGCGGACTGACAACTTTTTAGACCAGGTCCTGTCACTGACAGGATTTCCATCAGCACAACCATTGGTGGGTCCATTCCTTATGGAACAGAACGCCGTTTTAATGCCTGCGCGAAAATCAAGGGGGCAAAAGAGTCACGAGGAATCTAACTCCCCCTCTCCTATATGCGTGGCGATAATCACGCGTGTCATCGCAGGAATCTTGACATAGAGGCAAATAAAGAGGGGATAAAACCCTTTCTCTCAGATTCACCTCTCCATCAATTAATTCATTGCTTCCTCGTACTCCTCGAGTGCTCCGCACCAGTTCCCATCTACACACCATTGAGAAAAAATCTCTCCCTCCCCCACTAGCCCTTTTTCCTCCAAGATCCATGGCTTCTGCCTCGACCTCAGGAGCAGCGGCGGTGGGTTCGTCGGCGGTGGAAGAAAAGAAGATGTGGGGTCTTTGGAACCCAGCGCCATGGACAACACGGATCTCCAAGTCATGGAGGATGAAGGGTTCATCGTCGCTGGTGCGTGGCGGAGCGCCTCAGGGTTCATGTTGACTGCGGCCTCAGCTTGCCACCGTCGAACTTCCTCGTCGAGGTCCTCAACTACTATGGTGTGCAACTCCATAATCTTCCTCCCAACTCCCTGCTTGAGCTCAGTACTCACACAGCTTTGCGCGAGGGGTTTCTTGGCATTAGGACAAGTCTCACTCTTTTCCAGTACTATTATGGTACTCCATCAGTGTCGGTGTGCCGTACGTCACCGGCACTCTTAGCTTAGTCCTTAGGAGGAATCGGATTTATCCTAGGATTAACGCTAGTGAGTGCGTCAAACGATGGGCCGGAACTTTCTTCTATCATAAGGATATTTCGGCTCCTGGAAAGGCGGAAGGTCTTCCGGCGTTTGTCAACGGCGCCGCTCCCCAATAGATTTCGTGGGACATGGAGGCACCGGAGCTGTCAGATATTTTGATAACCGCCAAGAGGAGGATTGAGTATTTGATGAAGAATGAGGGCCTCTGTGGATCCGACTTGATCCACTGTTGGCTAGAGCGCCGGATTCAGCCTCTCCAGCACCATGAAGATCGCCGCATGCACCACATCACGAGCGACAATAAGGACAAGATGCAGGTCAGTTCGAGCCGGCTTGCGCCGAAGGACTACAAGACCCTCATGCAATATTTTATCAAGGAAAGAGTGGAACGAAAAGTTCTGGAAGTTTCCATGAAAATGTATATGACCAATCATCCTCTGATTCCGGTAAATATTTCGACTCTGCTTTTGCGTTTCGTCGTTCTTTTCTGTTCTTTCTCCGACTTTATTGTCATCGATGATTTTCTACTTTGTCAGCTCGAGAAACTCTCCGAGTTTTAGCTATGCTTCAGACGATCCGGAGGCGACGGAGGATGATGAGGTGCAAGAAGTTACCGCCCCCGCCTCCAAGAAGCGCAAGGCGAAAGAACTTGTTGTTGCTGGTAGCCAAGTGCTACCAATAGTTAAAAAGTAAGCACCCTATCTTTTATTTTTAGTACTCCTATACCTTTATTTCTTTCCAGAGCACACCTGATACATAGGATTTTCGTGTTCTAGAGCTAAATCAGTTTTTAAGAGAAAGATCAAGCCGGACAGCAAGCCGGGCAAGCAGATGCACCAACAAAAGCTTGTTATCTCCCCTGCTGTGCCGCCATCGACTCCATACAGTACTCCATCCGCATAGGAAGCTTCTACCTCTACTGATGCTGGCAAAATCTCGAAAGCCCTGGTCACCGTTGATGACCAGGCAACTAACAAGGGTGAAACCATCAAGGGTAATGATCCCATGGTAGTATCTATAGGAACAATGGATAAAATGGCCGGCATCACTGTCTCTCACGTAAAGAGGAAAGAGAAGGATGAGATCCTCAGACTGGCTCAATCCAGTCTTGAGAAGCAAACCCTGACTCTAGAGGCAGCAATCCAAGAGGAGGAGGACGTCAAGCTGGTCAGCCTCCTGGACCAAATTTTGGTCCGGGACGCTAAAGTCGCATCTGGCGAACTTCCAGCGATGGATGTTCCTTCCCTCACCCTTACTGAGAAGGTGTTTCACAGCACCAAACTCAGGTTTGAAGAGATGTACCTGGAACACATTATAAGTTTCCGATTCTTATTTGCATTTATTATCATATCCTCTAGCCCCCAAGCATAAAGTCGGATAAACATCGTTGGATCCGAGTTGATGCTTTTAGGTTGCAAAAGAACGATGTAGTGTAGCCCCCAAGGCTCGTGCTGTAATTTTACTTAGTTAAATTTGCAGCCCGAGTCTTAGTAGCCGTCTGACGTTATTCTGTCTCTAAACTTATAGAAAATTGCATCTCCGAACCAGGAATTGCTCAAGAACATTAGCAATAAGCGCAAATAAATCAAGGCTTTGTGCTTTGAGAATTCCATGTTGACAGTTGAGAAATATGAAGCAGAAGGTAAACTTTTTGGACTTCTTCTTTGTCAGTTATCTTTTGTGTCATAGCCAAACTTGTTTTGTCCGACTAATATTTTGTCTTTGCAGAACTGTTATGTCAGTCTAGCAAGATGGTGGAGCAAGCCGAAAACTTCAAGGTCTTGGAGATAGAGAATGCTGAACTCCGGGACAAGCTTGAGAAGCTAACATTACAATCGGAGAAATCGGTACCTGCAGTCCTGGAGTCAAGAAATCACAAGACCGTGAGGCTCGAGAAGCTCCTAGCCCTTTGAGATAAAGAACTAGCTGATATCAAGAAGGACTTCAATATTCAAAGGGATCTTGCACAGGCCTCAACCAGTGAACTGACCAGCCTTCGCAAGGATTATGCGCAATGGAATCACTCTATGCTAGGTAAGATTTCCGAATCTTTTCTTTTTTTGTTGATTTTTCGACTTTCTTTTCAGCCAATATTTGAATTTTTTTGGTTCGTTCCTATCCCCCATGAATCTTTCTGACTCTCCTACCTCCGAACCTCGCCTCGAGCGCATTAAGATCGTTGGAGATGACTTGTATGACTTCCACCAAACTCTAGAAGAGGCTGGCGAAGCCGTCAAGCTTTCCGACTTGCAGACAATGTCAGTGCACGAGGTGAGGGACAAGGTCAAGGAGATTCCAAAGTTTATCGAAGAATGGAAGATCTCCTATGCTCGCACAGCTATGCAAACTCTTTGACCATGGTGATGAGCCACCATAGCGAGATGGATATCTCGCATGTCACCAAGGGAATTATCGAGGAGGATGATGAGGGTAACCCGCAAGACATCAAGGCTATCCAAGAGTCTAGTACAGGTTATGCTTGTCGCGTGGCGGAGATGACCAACTATACGACGCCATTCTTTGAATCTGTCGCCGCGCCTCCCTCACCCCAAGAGCCAAAAGCCAACATTGCAGCTTCCGATTCAGAGACCAAGGGCGACACTACTGTTGAGTCTAGTGCTCCACCTGCTTCCTCACCACCTCCTCATTCTGCAGCATAAACAATTTCTTTGCATTATTCTGAACTTATGGCAATGTAATGATGGATACAATGGTTATTTTTTCCGGTACTATAAACATTAAATGCTTTTACTTTCTTAGCACTTTTGCTTATATATTTTATGCATGTGCTTTAAAAAAAATCTGAAGCACTTTGTGTTTTTATGCCTATACTAGTTGTTTTATCTAGATCTCTGCCTCGTCCCTTTAATGGGTCGGACAACCTTTAGCACGGAAACTTTGCCGAGCAACGGAGCGCAATTTCTAAACCAGTTTAATCTCGGAAACAAAGCCGGCTTCCAATACCAACAACTCATTACTCGGAAAATGCCCGTGTCTAAGCAATCAGATAAAAAACCTAAGTATAGACAATAAATTAAATTTTGTACCCTAAGGTAACATTTCTTAGATTCCCAAAAATTTTAACCAGAACTAACATGAGCATAAAGTACTTGCAAGCGTTCTGGGATTTTTTAAAAAATTACATGCTCTTTTGGAAATAAGATGGCAAAAACGTCTCAAAGATAACAATATGAGGAAACCAACACTTTATTTCACTTTGAACATGTACATATATGATTACAAGGAAATATAACTAAGAATAGAAGGGACGTACTTGTGCAATATTTCATGAACGGTCTATTTCATCCGAGTCTATGCTGTCACCGGCTCTCTTCCTCTTCCGAGTATGTGGTCTTTCCTTGAGTGGTCTCATGTCCGTTAAATAATATGACCCATTATGTAGAACTCTGCTAACCATAAAAGGTCCTTCCCAAATTGGGGAAGTTTGTGCTTTCTCTTTTGCACAAGTCGGAGAACCAAATTGCCCTTTCTGAAAGAACGGTTTTGCACTCTCTGACTATGATACTTGCGCAACTTCTGCTGATAGGCTGTAGATCTCTGCTCAACAACGACGCGTACTTCTTCGATTATATCGAGATCATCTTGTCGAGAAACTTCTGCATCTTCTTCGATATATGCCTTGACTCGTGGAGCTTGATGAATCAGATCACTTGGAAGAACTGCTTCTGCAGCGTAGACCAAGAAGAAAGGAGTATGGTCGGTTGACCTGTCAGGATTTGTACGTAAGTTCCATATCACAGACGGTAATTCTTTAGCCCAAGCCCCCGCAGCCCGACGAAGCGGTTCCTCGAGGCGAGGTCGGATTCCTTGTAGAATAAGGACATTAGTTCTTTCGACTTGTCCATTGGCTTGTGGATGTGTGACTGATGCAATATCGAGTCCGATCCCTTGTTCTTCACAGAATTCGGCAAGTTCACCCATGGAAAAGTTGCTCCCGTTGTCAGTAATTATACTGTGCGGATATCTGAATCTGATGATTACATCCTCGATGAACTTTCTAGCTGTGGCTCCATCGCAACTTGTTACAGGTTTAGCCTCAATCCATTTTGTAAATTTATCCACCATCACTAGTCGGTGAGTAAATCCACATTTTTCCGTGCGAAATGGCCCTACCATATCAAGCCCCAAGACCGCGAATGGCCATGCAATAGGGATTGTTCGCATATGTTTAGCCGGAACATGTGCCTGATGAGCGTACTTTTGGCAGCCTTTGCACGTTTTGACCAGATTATCGGCATCTGCCTTAGCTGTGAGCCAAAAGAATCCGTGTAGAAAGGCTTTTGCCACTAAGTATCTGGCTACAGCATGATGACCACACTCGCCTTCGTAGATTTGTCTCAAGATTTCCACTCCTTCCGAAGAAATACATCTCTGAAACACACCAGAAACACTCTGTTTATAGAGCTCACCATTTATTATAGTGTAGGATTTTGCTCGTCGGACAATTTGCTGGCTCAAGATTTCGTCTTCGGGTAGTTTTCCATCTATCAGGAAATCCAAATAGGGTTTTGTCCAGCTGGGAATTACTGCCAGAACTACTATTAAAGGTGAGTCGGATTTCATCGGATAGTCCTCATCAACTCCGAATATGGAGGGGACCCTTAAATGCTCTAGAAAAGCTCCATCCGCTCGAGGGATGTGTTGAACCTCAAAACCCTCGAAAGATTTACATAATTCATCCACGACTGCTTTGTATGCTACCATGTGCTTGTTTGCGTTGCATATATTGGATACTTGATGAGCAACCAAATCCGAGTCTCCATAACACATGAGTCTTGATATGGAAATTTTTTTGGCCATGCGTATTCCATGTAGTAGTGCTTCATACTCGGCAATATTATTGGTTGCTGTGAAGTGTATTTGCAACACATAGAACATCTTATCTCCTTGGGGTGATTTGAGAACGACACCAGCCCCCGAGCCTCCTCATGCTTTTGATCCGTCAAAGTGAAGGGCCCAAAATTACGAGTCTAGAGGGCCTGTGTTTTTTGCCGTTTCTGTCCAAACAACAACAAAGTCGGAAAGAATTTGGAACTTGATAGCTGTATGTGGTTTGTACTCAATGTCAAAAGCTATAAGCTCTATTCCCCACTTTGTGGCACGTCCTGTGGCGTCGCAATTATTGATTATATCTCGCAGGGAAGCGGTGCTCACCAGTGTGATCTTGTGCTCTTGAAAATAGTGGCGTAGATTTCTGGATGCAAAAAACACTCCATAGGCTAGCTTTTGGTGATCTGGATACCATTGCTTTGATTCTGTCGGGACCTCACTCAGATAATAAGTTGGCCACTGCACCTTATTCTCGTGGCCTTCTTCCTCGCGCTCAACTACTGTTACCACACTTATGACCTTGTTGGTCACTGCGATGTAGAGTAACATAGGTTCTTGAGGTTCTGGCGCTGCTAGAACTGGTGGATTTGAAAGTAGATCTTTCGAAATTTCCAGGGCAGTTTCGGCTTCCTGAGTCTAGAATTTTTTTTGGTTTTCTTCAAGAGTTTTTATAAAGGTGCAGCTCTTTCGCCGAGCCGGCTGATGAACCGACTCACTGCTGCAATGCAACCAGTGAGGCGCTGTACATCCTTCAGGCAATTCGGCCTGGTAATGTTTAAGATTGCCTTGATTTTTTCTGAGTTCACCTCTATGGCAAAAGGACGTTGCGTCCGATTTGGTCGTTGAGACAACGTTGCATAGTATGTTGATATGTTGCTCATGCGTTCTTTGAGCCAAAATGCATAGTTTTATAGCAGAAGGTTTCAAAAGGAGTGACGAAATACGTCTTAATTTGATCCGACTTTTTCATCGGTATTTGGTGATATCCGGAATATGCGTCGAGAAAACAGAGTAATTCCGACCCTGCCGTTGAGTAGATAACTTGATAGATTCTTTGCAAAGGAAACGTATCTTTTGGGCATGCCTTGTTCAAAGCGGTATAATCAACACAGATCCTTAAATCAATGGTGTCCTTTTTAGGGATGAGTACAAGATTTTCCACCCAATTTGTATGGATGACCTCTGTTATGAAATCCGCTAACTCTAGGCGGGCTAATTACTTGGCTATTGCTTTGCGTTTTTCATCGCCAAACAGTCGTAAGGACTGTTTGACGGGTTTAGCATCAACGTACACATTAAGAGATTACTCGGCAAGTTCCCTAGGTACTCCGGTCATGTCAGATGGCTATCATGCAAAGATATAACTATTAGATTTGAGTAACTCGACGAGCGCGCTTTCCTATGCGTGGCCTAATCCTACCTCTATGTTCGTCGTCTTGGAGGGATCATCTTCCTTCAGCAACGTTTTCTTCATCTCTTCTAACGCCTTGAACTACAAACTTGGCTCCAGCACCTCGTTCTTTGTAGCGGGCATCTCGGACGAATTGATGGTATTCTTGATCTCCTGGTACTCCTGGGCGTGCATCACGGCTTCGGCGAAGGCAGCAGATCCTTTATCGCACTCTCGTGCCTTCCTCGGATTTCCTCGTACGGTGATTACGCCCTTTGGACCTGGAAGTGTGATCATGTTGTAGATGTAACAGGGACGGTCCATGAACGCCCAGTAAGCCAAATGTCCGAACATGGCGTGGTAAGCACTTTTGAAGGGTACCACCTCAAAAGACAGTGGCTCGGTCCGGTAATTATCCCGGGTTCCAAATGTCACATCCAGAGTAATCTCACCCAGAGAATCCGGATGTCTCCCTGGTACAATGCCATGGAAAGTTACACAGCTATAACTCAGCTGGCTCTCATGTAGCTTCATGCAGTGCAGCGTCTCGATGTAGAGGATGTTAATGCTACTCCCACCATCCATGAGTATTTTAGAAAACTCGTAGCCAGTAATAATAAGATTGATGACCATAGGGTACTTTCCCCGACGATGTGTTTTCCTTGGGTGATCTGAACGATCAAAGGTGATGGTTACCTCTGACTAGTCCAGGAACTGTGGGATAGCCTTCTTTTCCTTAGCAGGTTGGGATCCAAGGAAGCACACGTATGCGTCTTTCTTGGTCGGAAAAGTCTTCTTTCCATCCGACTTGGCCTCTGTAGCGGCTTCCGCTTCTTCCATGTCAGAATCTTCCTTGGGATCCTTTCCTTTCTCAGAATTTTTCTTTCTTTTTGTCACTTAGTTCTGGTGCTAGCAGATTCATCTTTCTTGATGTCGTTATTGAAACGACACTCGGCATTTGTGTCGGTAGATCCTCCATTACTATCCAAGTGGTGGACACATGGATTATTGGCAATGTCAGCCCAGGTATAGGTTCTTCCGGGTTTCTGGTCTCCTCTGCCCTGGATTCGGAAAGTTCTTCGTCCTCTAACCCGGCTGCCTCCGCACCCTCCTCGTTCGCCGGATCCGAAAGTTGCGTTCATAGCTGCGTTGTCCGGAGCCACCTTTTCATCCGAGGTGTTCTTGCGCTTCTGAGTTTGTTTTGGCTATTTGTCCGCATTGGTATCCGAGTCAGCATATTTTCTTGCCGTCTCTATCATTTCTCCCAAATATGTGACGTGGTCACGCTTCAGTCTGTGACGTAAATGTCCAACTGGAAGTCCTGCAATGAAATTTTCTATCGCAGTTTGCTCGTTTACCCCTTCGCAGGAGTTTTTCGTATCGATCCAGCGTCCGAGGTAATCCCGGAAAGTTTCTCCGGGTCTTTGTGTGCAACGCTGCAAGTCTCCGACTGTGCAGGGCCTCCTGTAAGTTCCCTCGAAGTTTGGAAAGAACGCACTTTTCATATCATACCAGTTGTGAATTGAATTCTCTGGCAGTTCATTGAGCCACGATCGAGCCGTCTTCCTCAGCACAAGTGGGAGATATCGGATTGCAACCAGACTGTTTCCTCCTTTGGCGATGCAGCAGGCCTGGAAGAAATCCTGGAGCCAGGTATCTGGCCGTGTTGCGCCGTCATAGGGATTAATGTGTTTGGAAATACCAAAGTCAACTGGTAATTTGGTCTCACGTATGCATGGTCCAAAGCACTTAGGTCCCACATACACATCTTCCTCTCCGTACTGCCGTCCTTCTATGGCAAGCGTCGTTTGGCAAGAGAGATCTGCTGGCTCCGATGCCTGTTTATTCGAGCACCATCCCTACTCGATTCAGGACGATCCGAATCATCTCTTCGTCGGGCGTTGCCAGCCGGACCGCTCGGTGGTGGCATCCTTAGCCGATCTTGCTCCTCTTGCTGGCGGCGTGTTTCCAGGTCTTCTCTAGAGCGTTTGTTTTATCGACGATGGTCCTAATGAGGAACCATTGCCCTGATAGCGTCTTTGGACGCAGCCGAAATAACTCTTGCACAGTCACGCGCCGGCCGGCGAGAGTGGCCGTTTGAGCCGATTGTTGAATTCTCTTCTTCTCGGCGGGGACGATAGTGTTGAGTAGTATCCCTGCGAAGTCCGTCACTGCTTTGGTTAGAGCCAGTGTGGCAAAACTCAGACTTTGAGGCTAGCTTGCCACCAAATGACGCAGCCGTTTTCTGCTACTTTAATCCTTTGTCCAGCAATGCAACACACTGCTGGACCTTCTGCGGAGACAGATTGTTGGCGACGATGGCTCGAGCTGCAACAGTGTTTTCCAACGGCGTGTTGTAGACTCAGATCTTCTCTCCGTCTTTTCTATTGAATAGATCTTTGTGGATATCTGAATTCTTATTAGCAAGAAACAGACCTCCCCTTGTCTTGTTTGGATGTCGCTTGAAATCTGACTGATATCTAGCAGGATCACCGTCTAACTGCTGCCTCATCTCGACGAGGCGCGCGGCCTCTTCAAGTATAAACAAGCGGTGCTTTTCCAGGTCCTCGGCGCTTTTCTCCAGCGCCTCCGGTGTAAGATACGAAGCCGTTGGGATTGGAATTGTGAGAGTTTATCCGCAAATTTCATGTGCACCCTTGGTGACAACGTGTCCATCCACAGGAGGGTCGATCGGGGTGGTATCAATCGAATCTCCATCCTAATTCTCCGTCTCCATCTCGTCATCAACTTTTTCTTCGTTGGATTGATCGATGTCTAGCTCCGACGGTGTCAGATTCTTGTTCTTCTTATTCTTCTTTGACCGCCCAGTAGCCTTAACGTGCGTACCAGTGGAAAAGACGGCTTTCTGTCCGGTACCAGGGGATAAGCTTCCGTTGGTACTTTCCGTCACGGTTGGCTTGTGGACCTCAGAGGAATCTACGGTGTCCATGTGATCCTGCAAGGTGTATCTTTCATCCATGCTATCATATGGACTACAGGATTTTCCGGCGCACCTTGCGTTTTCTTGGAGATGTGCTCTTGTTCGTATTCCTCCATCTATTTGTCGAAGTCTCGGAGTTCCTGCAACGTGATTGGCTCCTGAGGGGAGCCAGGTGAGTCGGCGTTTTCTTCGATTGCATCTAGGACCGAGTCGCTACCAGCTCCAACATCGACAGAGTCGGATCCAGTGCTTATGTGGTACACAAAACAGTGCTTCTTCTTGTTCATGTTCTTGAAGTAGTGGCACAACTGGGTTTCCGCCTCCTCCATCTCAAAATTCTCCGTGATGTCGGCGGTTGCTTCTTAATCAATGTGGGGGTGCTTCATCATCTCCCTTATCCTGTGCTCCAAGGGTAGTTTTTCTGCTACGACATCCGGTATGGTGGAACCGTAGCGAATATATTCTTCATCCGTGTATACAATCTCATCAGGGAGATCGGATCTGGATTTTTGTTCCACCTCGTCTTCCACTACAGGAGTGGGCTCGGTGGGTTCATTTTTCTCCGAGACCTTGAACTCTTCCGCCTCTTCAGACAAAGTAGATCCGAATTTTTCTTCCGCCATGGTCATCACCTCAAGGGTAGATTGGGAGGGTTAAGCAAAACCGAGATAGATATCGATCTCAAAGATGGACATGATCGTGTAGGTCGTCACGGGTTTCGCAGCCGGAATCCAAGTCTCGTCGAGAAGGATAAGAGGGACATCACTGAGATATACCATGCGACCCATGGCGATTGTTTTGCCGATTCCTTCACACGCAGATTCTGCCTGGAACGATGCTCCAAAGGTCACCCTCCCCATGGTGGGCACCAAGTGTCGTCGGATTGTCGACAAGTACGCCATAGGAGGTCCTAGTAGCATTGGAAGGATGGGGTATGAGACGTCGGATGTCCTAGGACCGGTGAGCACAAGTTTACCCAGGTTCAGATCCGACTGTGGTGATCGGATCCTACTCGTCCTAGCAACCCAGTAATATGTCAGCAAGTCCTGCGGGTATGCCCGGAAAGTACATCCACAACACAAGTCGGAAAGTCTAACTGACTCGCTAGCCTCCTCAAGAGTCTGGCGGAAGTCGAAAAGAACATCTACGACCAATTTGATTCGCTCGAGGCGAGGTTCAGAGGTAGAGCAGTCAAAAAGATGAAGAGGATATGGGAAAGAACGAAAAATCAAAATCTGACCAAAGAAACTGTCACATCCCAAGATTTTCCAAATCTTGTAATGTGAAAAAATAAATGAATAAAATAAAACTTTGTTGATTTTCAGGGTGAGAAGAAACTTTTGATTCCAAATGGAAACCTTCAAACCTATTTGGATCAAATAAAATCCTAAAGGGATTTAAAAAGATAAATAAACAATAAAGTTAAAAATATTTGGAATTACTATTTTGGATCTTTTAATAGAAGGTTTGGTTTTCAAAAGAAAAGGTAGATTTATAAATAAGGATTATTTTATAGAGCCAAATTAAACCTTGGCCAAGCTTTTGAAATAAAACATTTTGTTTTGATAAAAATAGTAAAGGTTTATTTAAACAAAATAATGAGGATTTATTAATATCCAGTTTTATTAAAAATAAAGGCTTTTTCCATTTCAAATAAACACTAAAACTTATTAAATTATTTTAAATAAGTTTTCCAAGTATCTTATATTTACAAATAAAACATACTGATTTGGTTTTGATAAATTTAGTTTTCAAATGGAAATTTTATTAAATAAATCAAAACCTATTTGAATTAATAATTAAGGTCTATTTTATTTAATGATTAAATAGAACCTAAAAAGAATAAAGTTATTAGTTTATTTTGGACATTAGTTGTGTTGTTAAACAGAACCAAAACTCAATGCAAAGTTTGGGAGAGTTCTGAATTGATTGAGTGTTTGTTTTGTTGTTTGATTTGTGATTTGAATTTCAAAACAGAAATTGAATTGGAAAAAGGAAAAAGAATTCAGAACAAAAAAAATATGAAACGGCCCAGCCCAACTATCCTAGCCCAGCCAGCCCACCTCCTCTTTCCCCCCCGAAGCGTTTTCTTTCACTCGAACTCACACCCGCTAAGTCGCTGACTGCTGGACCCCGCTTCCCCTCTCTCTTCTTCGCTGACGAAACGGACCCACGCAGCCAGCTCATCATCTTCTACCTCGCGGTGACCACGCCTCCAACGCCTCCTCGCCGTTTCTGGTCGTTAAAGTCCGACGTAATATGCGTTAACCACGCCATTAATCGGCCCCTTGACCACACACGTTAAAGCGTCTGCCCCTCCTCTCCACTTCCCCACAGTCGCCCCACCTCAACATGCCCCAGGCCGCCCAATTCCTCTCCACACCACCCTCTGCTCCGACGAGCCACCGTGCAAATTCCGACGAGCACGAACCTCCCCACTGCCCCCAGAGCGCACGGGTGTGATCCCCATCGTCTCCTGCAACTCCTAGCACCAACCCCACACCCGCGTGTGCCTTGCTGTGTCGACTACGACGACGACCCATAGCGCCACCGCCTACCATTCACGCCGACGAGGATTCCTGGTAAGCTCGGACCGCCCCGAAGTTATTCAGTGATACTCACATGCTCCCTAGAACCATGCGCGTCTAACGCACCCTCTACTTTGCTTCGGCATGCCCTGTACCCTCGCCCACAACGACGACCAGAGCATTCCCGACGCCGAGCGAACTCCGGCGAGCGATTCAGGACTACCCTGTGCGCCCCTCGTCGAACCAACAACACATTGAGCTTCCCCTGGCTTCTGCGAATGCGGTGAGCATCTCCCCAGCCACTCTAGCTTACTGTACCGCCGGCACCGCCACCATCTGGCCGCTCCGCCGCCAGCCACCGCCGCAGCGCCGCTCGTTTTAGGTCAAGCTCGCAGCAGCCGTCCGACCTCGATCTAGTGGATAGGATAGAACCACTTAAAGCGAAGGGGTAAGCAATCTGATCCATGCGATTTAATTAGATCCAACGTACCAGAGTAGCCGATCCGAGCAAAACGGTATGGACGAATAGAATTAAGACGCGTGTCCTAGTGTCTGTTTTAAAAACAGAATTTGATCTATTATATTTCCAATTTTGTAAATTGCATAACTTTAGTTCCACACTTCCAAATTTTGCAAACTTTATATCAATGGAATCAGTGGAACAAGCCCTAGCCAACCATGCCTTTTGTTTAGTAAAAAGCTTCTGGAAAAATGTTTGTTTTTGCAGAAACATTTGTATGCTTGTTTAGATTATAAAAATTGTTCAAAAATGATTTTGGGGATAATTTTTTTGGCAAATGGTATGATTGGAACCTACTGACCCTAGGAAACACTTTGTGGATTCAAAAATGTATTTGGCGAAGAAAAATAATGATTCTTTGATTTAAAACCATTTCTAGTCAAATAAAAATATAGTTTATTTATTAAAAATGGTTTTGGAAGAAAACTTTTGGGAAATGTTTTGTTTCAAACTCTCTGACCCTAAACACAAAGTTTTATGGTTTGAAAACATATTTGGTGAACCCTATAGATTAATGCCTTAGTAAAAACATTTCCACACCACATAAAATGATACCTTGTTTTGGAAAATGCTTTATGAAATGAAACCTTTTGCAAATGACTTTGCCACTTTACAAAATGACCAATGGGTGTTTTTAAAATGTTTAAGACCCATTAGGAACCACTTTTCAAATAGAACAAAGCTTGGCATGCTTGCATGCATTACTTTGACTTTATCATTTTATGTGATGTTTTGCTTGATTGGTAGATTGAGATTGTGCCTTGCTTGATTGAATTGTAGTGACTTGAAGAGTGTGATTGTTGCAAGGACAAGGAGTGAACCTATATCCTCTACCAAAAAGGCAAGTGATGCTTCATACTTTTGTCCCATTACTTTCACTATGCATTAGTAATTTTTTCTAAGTAAAACTTGCATGAAATTATGCTAAGTATAAACCTTGCTATAGGAAAACCTAGTAGATGAAACCTTAGTAGAAATTTTCCTAAGATAAGATTCCTACTACTATCAAGCTTAGCTTAGATAATAGAAAACAAGGGTGGAATATATATCCATATTATGGAAAAGTTTCTAAGTCTGAGGACTTGTGTTTTTGTTTAATAAAACAACTAAGTTAAAGAATCACCTGGGTGGAATGGTAATTGCTTGGTGGTTTTTGGTTGAGTGGTTACACAAGGCCCATGTTTATGGTACCTTGTGTATCTCACTTGTGGATGGCCACCCAGGAACAAAGAGATTTGAGATGTCAAATGTTGAGAAGCTTCAAGTGCAACCACTTGGCATTATGGGCTCTGCCTGGATCATATAGGTTGCAAGAACTTAGCCATATGGACAGTTGGTGGTAGAGTTTGATAGGTTGGAACGCGTCCATTTTGGTCTAAGGGAAGGCTTCTGAAAGATCTTGTCTTGGTGAAACCAAGTCTTGTGGGGAAAGTGCACCACCTCTGCAGAGTCTAAAATCTAAGTACTTAGCCATGTCCCTGGTAAAGGACAATTTGAGCATCAAGACATGGAAGCAATCAAGAATCTCATCATCCAAATTTCTAAGTTAAAAACTTGTGGTTGAACAAGGGTTAAAGAATTTTCAATCTTTGATTGGGAGATGCCTTGGGAAAGATTTTGTCAAAACAAAAACTTAGTAATTTCAAATGATAAGGAAAAATCTATTTTGAGCAATGCAAGCCTCAACTCCACTTTGCCAAATGCATATAGATGATAGACTCCACCATACCACCATAGTATCACTTGCCAATACAATTCAAATGTATTGATCCTTGTGGCTGTAACTTGTATGTTGCAGGTTTGATTGATGTTAGTAAAGTTTGATGATTAGGATTACAAAGACTACAACCAACATGTCTGCCTGTGGCACTTTGAAGATGAAGGACTCCATGCTTATAGATATTCTGCTGCAATGTAATGTAATAGCCAAAGGAGCTATGTAAGATGTAATAAAATTATGTTATTCCTGGTTATAACATTGTATTATGACCTTTGTTTCTTGATATTACATCTTAATTGTGGATGCTAGCTATTGATCCAGGGACTAGCATTGTAAACACAGGGGACTCTACGTTATTAAAGGTTGGGAACCTTACAGAAACATCGGAAATCAAAGGAGGATTAAAGTCTGATATGTTACCTAGCACACAGTGGTTCCGCTGAGAATGCTCCTCTCGGAGACTCTTCAGTTCTTCTTCTATCGCCTGGGCTAGATCCTTCTGGTTGTTGAAATCCTTTCTCAAATCTTGAAGTTGTTTATCCCGGAGGGCCACCAGGTTCTCGAGCATCTTAGTCTCCATATTTCTTGATTCCAGGATGGCTTTCACGGATTTCTTCAACTCAACTTTAAGCTTCTTCAGCTCATCCCAGAGTTCAGCATTCTCCATTTGCCAGACTTTGAAGTTCTCGGCCTCCTCTACCATCTTGCTAGACTGCTTCAACAATTCTACAAAGGTAAAAATACCAGTCGACAGGAATATTCGACTATGATAATAACTATGGTTAATAGTCGTAAAAGTATACCTTCCACTTCATCCCTCTCAACTTGTAGCTTGGAATTCTCAAGATGCAAAGCCTTAATTTCTTTGCAATTATTGCAAATATTATTGAGTAAATCCTGGTTGTAAGATGGAACTTTCTAAAAGATAAAGACGTAATACCATCAGACGGCTACTAAGTCAAAATCTAGAACGAGCCTTGGGGTCTACACTATATCGTTCTTTTGCATACTATAAGCATCAACTCGGATCTTATGCTATGATTTTTATCTTACTTTATGCTTGGGGGATAGACGATATGATAATAAATACTGCAAACGATATTCGCAAAAATTTACGATGTGCTCCAGGTGCAACTTTTCAAATCCAAGTTTCGTGTTGTGGAATCTGGCAGCTCAATAGTAACTCTAGACTAACCCCACAGACCAACACTAGTCTTTTCTACGCACTTTGTCCTCACTCGTGTGCACCCGGTACCCACTTCCCGGTTGGTAACCCATCATAGAATTTCTCTAGGCCAACCACGCTTAACCTTAGAGTTTTTTTCGAATGAGCTTCCAGAAAAGAAGTTGTAACTTGTTGGTATGAGTATCCTATCAATCCAATTAAGCCATGTGTTGGATCTCACATACACCCACCCTTTAGAAGATCGATGCCCTCATCGATCAAGCACACCCCAGGAACGTTCCCTCTTGGCACGCGTATGTGCGTTTACTGACGGCACATGTGCCATGTCGTGTCCACTCCGGGACACACGCGCCATGCTCCACATGTCCCGCCACTGACCCGCAAACACCCATTTTAACCGCGATGATCGGCTCTGATACCACGTTGTAACACCCCGGGTCACTCCGGACCGATTGCTGTCACTTCTGGCAGCTCAATAGGATCTCTAGACTAACCCCACAGACCAACACTAGTCTTTTCTGCGCACTTTTTCCTCACTCGTGCGCACCCGGTACCCACTTCCCGGTCGGTCACCCATCCTAGAATTGCTCTAGGCCAAGCATGCTTAACCTGAGAGTTCTTTTCGAATGAGCTTCCGAAAAATAAGGTTCAACTTGTTGGTATGAGTATCCTATCAATCCTATTAAGCCATGTGCTATATCTCACAGAAACACTATTCGCTAGAAGCTCACCGGCTATAATCTTTTGATCCCGGACCAGAATTTGGTCCAGGAGGCTCGCCAGCTTAATGTCCTCCGTCTCCTGGCTCGGTGCCTCTAGAATGAGGATTTGTTTCTCAAGGCTCGATTGCGCCAACTTGAGAATATCCTCCTTCTTCTTCATCTTTAGGCCGGAGGGAGCAGATTCGGCCATCTTGTCAATCCTCTCTGGTGACATTACCATGGCATCCTTACCCTTGACATGTTCATGTTGGGAATATGCCCTAGAGGCAATCATGTATGATGAGATTTCCCATTATATTCATAAAGATATTAAGTAGTCCTTGTATAAACATCATATGTGTATCATTGAATATGTGATTCGGTTGTGGAACTATGCATTCATGTTGTTTGTACTAAATATCCTTGGTCATTGAGGTTGTGCTGGACACACAACTTAGACCAATGTGAAAGTTGGCTTGATGACTTAGTTCCACTTGTCATGGGCATGGAGATGCTATTCCAACTTACACAGACTAGGCTAAAGAGTTTAGCGAGTCGGATTGACCCGTATTGAGGTACAACGAACTAGCTGTCATTTGTATATCTCAATCAATGTAATCCTTAGACCTGAGGTTGTTGCACAGTCCGAGTTGAGGATCACCGACTTAGGTTCTGCCAAACGCTGATCCGTAACTAGGCAGTTATAAAGGCAGAGTTCGGGTCGACTGAGAATCAAGCTGCGTTACATGAATAACCAAGATGGGATTTTGCCCCTCCACTAGGAGAGATATTCTCTGGGCCCTCTCGTGAGATATGATTCGGAAAGCATGGCCATGCACGACTCGTTTAAGTGTTAACCGAGGCGATCGATTAAGAGTTAGTCGGGTGAATCACTTATCTCGGATCGAGAAGAGAGTCAGACTATTTAAGGGATGACATATATTCGCATATAGTCTGACAAGGTATATCGTGAGGCAAAAGGGACTAGGACGTAAGTCGCATTGGAAAGGCAAGTCGTCATGACTCTTTGGTACTTGGGAGTCGGCACGTTCTGCTAGGAACCGCTACCGACTGATCGATTGTGAGTCGAACTCCAATTGTGTCCAAGTAGCCATGAGCCTGCGGGGTCACACACTTAAGAGCGGGAGCAAGTTTGGATAGGATCTGAACATGTAATCTGGTTGGGTTGGACCTTAACCTGATTAGGACTGAGTTAGTGAGTTGGACTCACGGTGACTAGTGTTATATGGGCTTTAGTGAATGGGTCGTGCGAGCAGAGCCCATGTTCACTCCCTATATATAGTGGAGCACCTTAACCCAAAAAGGTTAATCATTGTTCTGTTAGGTCATTCCATGTGTTGGAAACCCTAGCTCCACAGCAGTCCAGCCGCCGTAACGAACCTAGCAGTTCGCCGCCGGCGCTCCTCCTTGTACGTGTGGATACCAGCAGAGGTGCTGTGCGATCAGCACCAGGACGATCGGATCGTGAGGACTGCACTGCATCAACTGATGCGCTTCATCATTAATCTGCAACCACGCGTCTAGTGGTTAACCTCGTGGCCTTCTATCTCATCTAGATCTTGGGATCACCACGTTAGAGGAAAAAGTTTTGTTTTATCTCTGCGTGGCCCAACAGTGGTATCAGAGCGATAGCTTCTGGTTTTAGGCTCGAGATCTCGCATATGTGATATGCGGTAGGCTATAGATGAGATCTATGTGCTATTTTGGTGGTCGATCTATGAGATAGATCGGTTTTGTATGAAGTTGATTGGATCAACTGTACTCGGGGAATGGTAGATCTGATTTCCGTGATCATACTGCTGAGGTCGTGGAATGACATACCCCTACCGGTCGGCTTCCGCCATCGGGGTAGACTGTGACACGTAAATCCAGAAGCGGGACCGCCGGCTTCTCCCTGTCGTAGCGCCTTAGATGTCATTGCGAGTTTCACAACACCGGTAGATATTGTATCTATGCATAACTTGTTTTTGCAGGAAGTTGTGAATGGTATGGTTCATGTGCATGTGATGTATGTCTGTAATCCATACGTGATCTGCGAATCACGGTTTTTGTCAGCCGGCTGGAGCCTAGGTCCTGTCATTTTATTGTATAATGACCTGCGTGTCGGATTCTCTATGTAATTTACTTTACTGAGCTAGTGTAGCTGTTTGGAGAACCCGGAAGGCATGCAAGGCGTTGTACATGTCGGCGACATGGAGTAAGACGGCAAGTGACAAGAGTTGGCACGGGTCAGATTACAGGATTTGTGGAGATGGAGATCGCCATGAAGAGAGCCATACCATTTCACATTATAATTGCTTTATTTTGTGTTATTGTTATGTCTCTGTTTTACCTCTATTAGATAGTCGGTAAATTTTAATCCCTCAAAGAAGGTCTAGTCGGTTTTCCCGCCAGTGTTTGCACCATCACAAGTCGGACATTTTTGGTAGTGGACTCATAAAATTGAGGTGCTGCCAATTCTTTCCGACTAGGTGGGTTCGAGTCGGACTCTTACTGCAGAAACACTCGGTAAGCTAGACGGGTCTATCACAACGGTTGGGACTCGGGGAAAAGTCGGATGGGAGCCGGGGCATGTGATGCCACCCGTCCAACAGGAGTCGCATGAGAAGCGATTGACAAGGAGTTGTCTACCTAGATCACTTGGCGGCTAGCGGTGATGCTAAAGCTCACTAGCCGACTTGCTTATTTAGGATCCTGAATCACTAAGCAACCATCGGAGGGGTGTTGGCTCTAGTGGGAGCATAAAATATTAAAATGTTTAATATGCTTGCTCTTTTATGAATACATGTCTTAAGTGTTTTGCATATTTTATGTTGTAGATCATGGCACCAAGTAGCAGTCACTCTCAGATATCCGGTTTTGCGTTGAGAACCATTCTTGAGAAAGATAAACTGAACGACACTAATTTTACCAACTGGTATCGAAATCTGAGAATTGTTCTCAAACAAGAAAAGAAGGACCATGTCCTAGACAACCCACTTCCAAATGAGCCGAATGAGAATGCGACTGTCGCAGCCACCAATGCCTACCGTCGGGCTAAGGATGAGTCCACGGATATTAGCTGTCTTATGCTTGCTCACATTGAACCGGACTTGCAAAAGCAGTTCGAGCATGTTGAGGCCTACGATATGATCGAAAGCCTCAAAAGTATGTTCCAGGCTCAGGCGAAGACTGAGAGGTATCAAGTCTCTCAGGCTCTGCTGAGTTGCAAGCTTAAGGATGGTGATCCACTGAGTCCGCATGTGATCAAAATGGTTGGTTACGTGCAGTCTCTGGAGAGGCTTGGCTACCCCATAAGCGAAGAGTTCACTACGGATATAATTCTGAACTCTCTTCCTAGTGCATATGGGCAGTTCATTTCGGACTACCACATGCATGGTATGGATAAGAAGCTCACTGAATTGCATGGGATGCTCAAGCAGGCAGAGGCGGATCTCAAGAAGGGCACCAGTCAAGTGTTGATGGTGCATAATAAGGCTAAGTTCAAGAAGAGTTCTTGGACTAAGAAGAAGGCTAAGTCAGGAGGAAAGCAGGTTCAGGACCCGGTCCCAAGTGCTTCCTCAAGGACTAAACCATCTCCTTCAGCCGGATCCACTTGCTTCTACTGCAAGGCGAATGGCCACTAGAAGAGGAACTGCGGCAAGTACTTGGCCGATAAAGCCAAGAGTGGAGGTATGACTTCCGACTCAGATACACTTGTTTGCAATGTTATAGACATATATCTTGCTGATGCACCTAATAGTTCTTGGGTATATGATACCGGATCAGTTATTCACATATGCAACTCGTTGCAGGGACTGGTAAGAACTAGGAGCGTAGCAAGAGGCGAGGTTGATATTCGAGTCGGCAACAAAGCAAGAGTTGCTGCGTTGGAAGTCGGCACGATGCAACTTCATTTACCTTCTGGATTCATTATGGAACTGAATAATTGTTATTATGTTCCAGTGCTCAGTCGAAACATTATTTCTGCTTCATGTTTGATGAGGCAAGGCTATGAGTCGAATATCAAGAATAATGGTTGTTCTTTGTATTTGAATGATATGCTTCACGGTTTGCACCCGTCCAGGACGGGTTATTTATTTTGAATCTTGATGGTGAGTCGGTTTATAACATAAATGTTAAAAGGTTGAAACCAAATGATCTGAATATGACTTACTTTTGGCACTGTCATCTTGGTCATATAAGTTGGAAACGCATGAAGAAGCTCCATGATGATGGACTCCTAACTTCGTTCGACTTGGAGTCGTTCGAGACATGCGAATCTTGCCTACTCGGCAAAATGACCAAGACACCTTTTGCAAAGAGTTGCGAAAGGGCGTCCGACTTGTTGGACCTAGTACATAGTGATGTATGTGGACCAATGAGCACGACAACCAGGGGTGGTTATGAGTACTTCATCACCTTCACTGATGATTTGAGTAGGTATGGATATATCTACTTGATGAAACATAAGTCGTAAGCCTTTGAAAAGTTCAAAGAATTCCAGAATGAAGCACAGAATCAACTCGGCAAGAAAATAAAGTTTCTCCGGTCAGACCGAGGAGGTGAGTACATGAGCCATGAGTTTGATGACAATCTAAAAGGTTGTGGAATAGTTCCTCAACTTACTCCGCCAGGAACACCACAAAGGAATGGTGTTTCGAAAAGGTGGAATCGTACCTTGTTAGACATGGTACGATTAATGATGAGTCGGACAGATCTGCCTTTATCATTTTGGGGTTATTGTCTAGAAACAGCAGCGTTCACACTAAACAGAGTACCATCAAAATCGGTAGAGAAGACACCGCATGAGATGTGGATAGGCAAAAAGCCGAGTTTGTCTTTTCTTAAGATTTGGGGTTGTGAAGCTTTTGTCAAGCGACTCCAGTCGGACAAGCTTATAGCCAAGTCCGATAAATTTATTTTCGTGGGGTATCCGAGGGAAACCTTGGGTTACTAATTCTACAACCGAGAAGAGGGCAAAGTGTTTGTCGCTCGGAACAGTGTCTTCCTTGAGAAAGAGTTTCTCAGTCGGGGAGTAAGTGGGAGCACGTTGCAGCTCGAAGAAATTTGAGAGGAACCGGCTAGTGGCGAGTCGGCAAAAACCTTGGAGGTTGAGCCGATCGTGGTAGCTGAGCCGGCAGCAGCACCTGTACTGCGAAGATCGGCGAGATTACGAAGTGTTCATGATGTGTTACTGTTAGACAGTGATGAGCCGGCAAATTATTCAGAAGCGATGGTGGGATCTGATTCCGAGTCATGGCTTGGAGCCATGGGATCCGAGTTAAAGTCCATGGATGAAAATCAAGTTTGGAACTTGGTTGATCTGCCAGACGGTGCAAGACCCGTCGAGTGCAAATGGGTCTTTAAGAAGAAAACTGATATGGATGCAAATGTTTCCATCTATAAAGCACGCCTTGTCGCGAAGGGGTTCCGACAAGTTCAAGGAGTTGATTACGATGAGACTTTCTCGCCCGTAGCGATGCTTAAATCAGTTCGGATCATGTTAGCTATAGCAGCCTATTTCGACTATGAGATATGGCAGATGGATGTCAAAACGGCTTTCCTTAACGGAAATTTAACCGAGGATGTGTATATGATACAGACCGAGGGTGTTGTCGATCCGGCTAATGCTGACAAGGTGTGCAAACTTCACAAATCCATTTATGGGTTGAAGCAAGCATCTCGGAGTTGGAATATTCGCTTTGATGAGGTAGTCAAATCGTTTGGCTTCATCAAGAGTGATCATGATTCTTGTTTATACAAGAAGTTTAGTGGGAACAAAGTAAATTTTCTAATCTTATATGTGGATGACATATTACTGATTGGAAATGATGTCCAGATGTTGCAAGAAACCAAGGAATCATTGGAAAGGAGTTTCTCAATGAAAGACTTGGGTGAGGCAACATACATCCTCGGAATCCGGATCTATAGAGATAGATCAAGGAGGCTCATTGGATTGAGTCAGAGTACTTATTTGGACAAAGTGTTGAAGAAGTTCAACATGGAATCGTCTAAGAAGGGGTTCTTCCGATGTCCCATGGTGTAAAACTTAGCAAGACTCAGTGTCCTTCGACAACTGATGAGCGAAGTCGGATGAGTGCGATTCCATATGCTTCTGCAGTCGGATCCATCATGTACGCCATGATTTGTACTAGGCCGGATGTTTCCTATGCTCTAAGTGTTGTGAGCAGATACCAGGCTGATCCTGGAGAGATCCACTGGACAGCGGCTACAAATATCCTGAAGTACTTGAGAAGGACTAAGGATATGTTCTTGGATTATGGTGGTGAAGATGAAATAAGTGTAAAGGGTTACACGGATGCGAGTTATCTTACCGAATCTGATGATTCTCGTTCGCAATCCGGATACGTGTTTATTATAAACGGAGGTGCTGTGAGCTGGAAGAGTTCCAAGCAAGAGACTGTGTCTGCGTCTACAACATAGGCTGAGTATATTGCCGCCTCGGAGGTAGCAAAGGAAGCTGTTTGGATGAGGAATTTCCTCATGGATCTTGGTGTGGTTCAGGGATCGTCCAATCCGTTGGACGTGTATTGTGACAACAATGGTGCTATTGCACAATCCAAGGAACCTAGATAGCACCAGAAGAACAAGCACATACTCATGCGGTACCACCTGATTCGCCAGTTCGTGGATCAGGGTGATATCAAGTTATGCAAGGTACACACGGATGCAAATATTGCGGATCCGTTGACAAAGCCGTTACCCCAGCCGAAGCATGAGGCGCACCTGAGAGCCATGGGCATTAGATGCTTAGACATGTGATGTCGAAATATTGACTCTAGTGCAAGTGGGAGACTGTTGGGAATATGCCCTAGAGGCAATCATGTATGATGAGATTTCCCATTATATTCATAAAGATATTAAGTAGTCCTTGTATAAACATCTGATGTGTATCATTGAATATGTGATTCGGTTGTGGAACTATGCATTCATGTTGTTTGTACTAAATATCCTTGGTCATTGAGGTTGTGCTGGACACACAACTTAGACCAATGTGAAAGTTGGCTTGATGACTTGGTTCCACTTGTCATGGGCATGGAGATGCTATTCCAACTTACACAGACTAGGCTAAAGAGTTTAGCGAGTCGGATTGAGCCGTATTGAGGTACAACGAACTGGCTATCATTTGTATATCTCAATCAATGTAATCCTTAGACCTGAGGTTGTTGCACAGTCCGAGTTGAGGATCACCGACTTAGGTTCTGTCAAACGCTGATCCGTAACTGGGCAGTTATAAAGGAAGGGTTTGGGTCGACTGAGAATCAAGCTGCGTGACATGAATAACCAAGATGGGATTTTGCCCCTCCACTAGGAGAGATATTCTCTGGGCCCTCTCGTGAGATATGATTCGGAAAGCATGGCCATGCACGACTCGGTTAAGTGTTAACCGAGGCGATCGATTAAGAGTTAGTCGGGTGAATCACTTATCTCGGATCGAGAAGAGAGTCAGACTATTTAAGGGATGACATATATTCGCCTATAGTCTGACAAGGTATATCGTGAGGCAAAAGGGACTCGGACGTAAGTCGCATTGGAAAGGCAAGTCGTCATGACTCTTTGGTACTTGGGAGTCGGCACGTTCTGCTAGGAACCGCTACCGACTGATCGATTGTGAGTCGAACTCCAATTGTGTCCAAGTAGCCATGAGCCTGCGGGGTCACACACTTAAGAGTGGGAGCAAGTTCGGATAGGATCTGAACATGTAATCTGGTTGGGTTCGACCTTAACCTAATTAGGACTGAGTTAGTGAGTTGGACTCACGGTGACTAGTGTTATATGGGATTTAGTGAATGGGTCGCGCGAGTAGAGCCCACGTTCACTCCCTATATATAGTGGAGCACCTTAACCCAAAAAGGTTAATCGTTGTTCGGTTAGGTCATTCCATGTGTTGGAAACCCTAACTCCATAGCAGTCCAGCCGCCGTAACGAACCTAGCAGTTCGCCGCCAGCGCTCCTCCTTGTACGTGTGGATACCAGCAGAGGTGTTGTGCGATCAGCACCAGGATGATCGGATCATGAGGACTGCACTGCATCAACTGACGCGCTTCATCAGTAATCCGCAATCGCGCGTCTAGTGGTAAACCTCGTGGCCTTCTACCTCAGCTAGATCTTGGGATCACCACGTTAGAGGAAAAAGTTTTGTTTTATCTCTGCGTGGCCCAACAGTTCACCCTTGTCAGATGCCTGGCTACCAATGGTAACCAGGGCTTGCGAGGTCATGGCAGTATCAGGGATGACGGAACCAGCACTGGGAGATAGGGGCCTCTAGTGCTGAGGTTTGATGCACGGCTAGGGATAATGCAAGCTTTTGCTGGTGCAGTTGCTTGGCCGTTTTGCTCTCTGACTTAGGCTTACTCTTCAAAACTATGTTAGGTCTGAAACACACAAGAATGTATGTCAAGCGTGGTTTAGATAGAAACAATGTACAAGCAATAAAATATTACAAGGTACCTACCTTTTAATCACTAGCACCACTTGCGCGCCAGCAGTAACAACACTCTCTTTGGCCTTACGCTTCTTGGAAGTAGAGGCAAGAACTTCCTTTACCTTGTGATCCTCCATCGCTTCCGAGTCGTATGAGGGATAGCCCTCAAGAGGGGCAAGCTCAGACTCGGGGAGCTGCTTAAGCTGATAAGTTATAAAAACATCAGTGCAAAATAAAGTTGGATACGATATGAAAAGGCAAAATGAATAAAGACAAAGTGGAAAAACTCACCGGAGTCAGAGGTCGGTCGGCTATATATATCTTCATGTAGTCTTCGCGGATCTTCTTGTTCACCCTCTCCTTAATCAAAAATTGCATCTAGGTCTTGTAGTCCTTCGCAAGAATGCGATTCGGACTGACCGTCAGGCTGTCCTTCTAGTCTTCGGTGACCATGTGCATCGGGCGCTCTCCTTGATGCTAAAGTGGCTGAATCCAGTGATCCAGCTAGCACTGGATCAAATCGGATCCGTGGAGCCCCTGGTTCTTCATCAAAAACTCAATCATCCTCTTGGCGAGGATCAAGTCTTTGGAAAGTACCAGTGTGTCTACATCCCATGACTCTTGGTGGGGAGCAGCATCGTCGACGAAGGCTGGAAGACCTTCCTCCTTTTTTGGAGCCGGAATATCATTGTGATAGAAAAAAGTTCTGGCCCATCTCTTTACTGATTCACTATTGTTAATCCTAGTATATATATGGTTCCTCTTGAGGACTAAGCTAAGAGTGCTGATGTTGTAAGGAACACCGTCACTAATGGAGTTCTTATGGGTACCATAGTAGTACCGGAAAAGGGTAAGACATGGACTAATGCCAAGAAATCCCTTACTAAGAGCTATGTGAGTGCTAAGCTCGAGCAAGGAATTGGGAGGGAGGTTAGCACACCATAATATTGGAGAACTTTGGTGAAGAACTCCGACGGTGGAAGGCTGAGGCTGCGGTCGACGTGCATTCCAAAGAAGACTCACTCGCTGTTTTGTGGTGTGGGAATGACATCTCCAGTGTCGCTCCGCAATGCGCCGGCGACGAGGTAGCCCTTGTCCTCCATAGGTTGGAGGTCGGAGTTGACCATAGCGCTGGGAATCCAAAGGCCCCATAATTTCCTTTTGTCCGGCGCCGCCGTGCCCATTGTCACCGCCACTCTAGAGCTTGATGATGGTTCCATCTCGCCGTAGAGGGCGAAAGACTGGTGGCGCTAGGGTTTTTTGGGTTTGTAGATGAGAGAGGATGCAGAGCACTCGAGGAGTACGAGGAGGCAATGAAGAAATGGTGAGGAATGCATTTGGGAGAGAGAGTGATATCTACTTTGTTAACCTCCGCGCCAAGATTCATGCTGGAACTGCACGATTTGTAGGCTTCCTGCACGAGGACGAATCTCTCCCACAAATACGTATGGGAGAGAACTGCACGAGGAGGCCAAGATTCGTGCAGATTCGTGCTAGAACGTATAGGAAAGAGATACGAGGCTTCCTCACGATGCCTCCGCCCCCTCGATTCTCGCGCGTGCATTGAAACGTTGCTATCGTGCGTAAGAAATGGACGCACCAACGGTCGTGCCGACAGGATGTTTGTTAGTGCCAATACCTGGCCTTAAAAAGTTGTAAGACAGCAGGACACTGTTTAAATCCATCCCATGTCTTGAAACGAGCAGGAAACTGACTGAAGTCAAGAATACAAATCCGACTCAGGTAATACTCAGAAACCTACACAACTGGATGAAGTTTTCAGGAACCCTTCAAGATTCTCAATACAAAAAACCATCAAGATAGACAATTTATCCGACTTTGGATCGTGGAGACTTCTAGGGGTGCTATTGGGGATATACTTTTCGGGTATACCCACGGGACTCGCTGACCAGGGTGTCCCACCAATGGGTTAGAGCTTTGCTTCAGGGGCGGCCGAGTAAGAGAAAGAGGAGGAGTCACTTCCGGCTACGAGAAGTCCTAGAAGAGTTACCAACTTAGGCATGTAGTATTGCCTGTATTCGAAGCATTATCTAGTTACCGACTGTAACATAGCCGGATAGGTCTCTCCTGTAACTCTAGGGCCCGGTTACTATATAAACTGGACCTATGGGAGACTTTAGTACACCATATCATAGATCAACCAGAACCTACTCGCCCAGGTGAACCTCTCTTGTAATCCACTATAACATCCAGCTCTTGCCGATATATTACTGGGTTGCTAGCAGGAGTAGGATTTGATAACCGCAGTCGGATCTGAACCTGGGTAAACTTGTGCTCACTGCTCCCAAATAACCGTACAACTCACACCCCATCTTCTCGATGCCTTCAGGACCCCCTATGGCATACTTGTCGACAATCTGACGACATAATCATTAGAAGAAGTAGAAGCTCCCATGAAATCCATTCCCCAAACATCAAATGGTTCTATTATGAGGTTGTATGGACATTTATTTTCTTTTCCCAATGTTACTCATACGTTGACATGCATCACAATTCCTAACATAGTCTTGAGCATATTTGATCAAAGTCGGCCAATAAAATCCTGATTGTAAGACTTTGGTAGACGTGCGGTCACCATCGTGATGCCCCCATAAGGACTATCATGATAGGCTTTTAGAATGGCTCTCATCTCGTTGTCAGGCACACATTTCCTAATCATCCCATCAAGCCCGTTCATGTATAGATAAGGATTGTCCAGAAAGTAATGCTTCAGATCATTAAAGAATTTCTTCCTTTGATGATAGTTTATTCCTTTTGGTAGAAAATTATCTACAAGAAAATTATCATAATCCGCAAAACAAGGATCATGCAACTCCAAAACTGCAAGATATTCACCAGACATAGATTCATTAATATGAGAAGGATCTTCTATAATACCTTCCATCCATGAGAGGTGGTCGGCAACCGGATTATCCTTACCTCTTCTATCGACTATTTGCAGGTCATACTCTTGTAGTAATAGGACCCATTTAATTAAACGGGGTTTTGCATCTTTCTTAGCCAAGATATGTCTTAAGACTTGATGATCGATGTGTACTATTACTTTTTAGTTTATAATTTAATGTATAAACTTATCAAAAGCGAGAACCACTGGTAGAGATTCATTTCAGTTGTTGCATAATTTCTCTAATCTTCAATAAAAACTCGACTAGCATATTAAACAATGGTTAGGTTTGATCCTTCTCATTTCCCCTAAACATCACCAATAGCATAGTCACTCGAATCACACATAATTTCAAATGTCTCATCTCATTTTGGAGGTTGCATAATAGGTGTAGAAACTAGTGCCTTCTTCAATTGTTCAAAGGAATCAATGCAATTTATATTAAAAGAAAAAGGGGTATCCGTATCTAAAAGATAAGTTAAAGGAGCATCTAGTTTAGAAAATTCCATAATAAAGAGCCTATAGAATCCTGCACTCCCTGTAAAGTTCTTAACCCGTTTTATGTCTTTTGGTATTTTTTGAAGATTTTTCCCGCGAAGGAACGAGGTTCCAATGAGCCCCTGGTTTGATATGGGGATGAACACGCTATCCCAAGGAGTATCAACAACGATGGCAACGATGAAGCAATATCGCGACAGAGAGTAGACACGAGGTTTTTTACCCAGGTTTTGGGACCCTCTTTAGGAGGTAAAGCCCCTACTCCTGCTTTATTGTATTGCTCGTGTGCTTCATGAGGGCACAATGGTGGACTAATGTCTAGGGTTTTAGATCTCACGTATCTACCTATTCTAATGTAGGAGAAGGATTCCTTATATAGAGGCACCGAGCCTCTTCCCCCTATTCTTGGGCAGGAAGGGCTACCACAATGCCTTTCCTCAAAATCCTGGTCTAGAAGACTACTTTTAATGGAACAAGTCTTGGGCGCCGGGGTTTATCCTTTCTCCTGTAAATTGAGATTCTTTACCTTGCACTAAAATGGCAAAGGGAAGACATGCCCATGTTGAGGTCGTCTGTCCTCTCCTTATAGAAAAGGAGGCGTACAAAGTTCTTTATTTATCGAGGCGAATTGGGGCTAAGCGCCACTTTGCCCCTTGTCAGGATACGCCACACCTGCCAGCTTCTTAGTAAGATTACCGATTTGTCCCTAGACACTCCCCAAAGCATCCAGAGCCTCATGGCGTAGCGGGATACCGCGTGGGAATGCTTCTTCCTAAAGCACCCTCTTGAGGCTACACGATCGCGAGGCAGGGCCTCGTGAGGGGTCATCCGACTGGGATACTTCCGGAGGCACCGTAACCTCTTGAGGATGTAGCTGCCCAAACATTGGGACCGTCAACCATCGGGGCATGGTACCCCTTTTGCTAGGGCCCTGAAGTTATCCCCTAGGTGATTGGCTAGAACGTGTCCTTCTGTTGACGTGAAGGGCAAGGGGCCTATGACGGTTGATGGGTCCCAATGCCCATTTGGTCAACATGGGTCTGCCATGCGCTTATCCTGGCCATAGACTTGGAATGGCCGTGTTCCCTCCACCATATATTTTTGGCGTGTCCTCTCCGCCCTAGGAGTTGTTCACATGAAGCGATGGTGCGTGGGATCTGTTAGTTAATGTCGTATGCTTGGCGCAGTGACATGTCTTTTCAAATGGTCTTGTTATATCATGGTATGGGCGCGTTATCCCCTCACTGCCTACTGCAATTCCCCTTCTCCCTTCTTAGGTTCCTAATCCAAGGCCTTGTCTTCATCAATGACATCCCCTCGCCTTCCCACAGACGAGAAGGGCAAGTCCACCATAGTCAAGGCTGAGGAGTCCCTTGCCGTAGTTGAATTGGAGGTGGCCCCTCCAGTGAAGCGCGGCCGTGAGATCCCATGCGGGAGGGGTCGTGGGAGGCACGGAGGCCATGGCACCGCCCTTGCCATTGCTTCTACCCTAGGACCAGCAGCAAAAGCTGGCAGGCTCGCACCAAACGGGGGCGCAGGGAAGTGGTCGAGGTCACCACGAAGGACGTGGATGAATATCCAGTGTCGAATTGGGGCCTATGCAACCCAGCGTCGTGTCTCCCCCTCTAGTCATGATCAAGATCGAATATGATCTTGAGCATCCCCGAGTGATCGACTTCTTTGTCATACTTGGCAACTCAGACTAGATCGCCAAGGTAAGGCTCTCCTCATGCTTGTCTCTTGGGTCGCACAGGACCTTCCTAGGAGGTAGAGCTGCGCCATTCCCACAGTCACGAGAGGTGGAGGGTGAGCATAGAGACCCTTCTGCCTGATAAGATGTACCTCTGTGATGGCTCAGACATCTTCCTTATCGCTCACCGCATCTGGCGTGGCAACGTGCTGCGATTCTGCTACAACGGGAGGAGTCTTCTTTGTCTTGGTTTTCGACACCCTACTGTTTCAAGTCGAATACCCGCCAAGGTCAGAGCAGGGTATTTTCCGTGGTCGTCATCATGTCGATGAGGTCATGGGAATTTTTCTAGGCTTGAAGATTCTGTAGGCATGGTGGGTTGCCGCCATAAAGTTGGCCAGAGCAGGGTAGCCAAGGATGACGTTGTAGGGGAGGCCGATGTGTGTCACGTCGAAGTCGATGAGCTTGGTGTAGTAGTTTTTGCGTGTCCCGGACATAAAGGAGAGGCGCATATTCCCGATGGGTATGGTGGTCTCGTTGTTCACTCTGGAGAACGGCATGGTAGGCATCAGCCTGTCCTATGGCACCTACAGCTTGGTGAACGTCTCAGTGGAGATCACGTTCAGGCCTATGTGTCCGCTGATGATGGTCTTTGCTATTGCGATGTTGTTGATGGTGGGGGTGCACATCATGGGCACAGTTCCCACGACTCTGGTGGAAGTGGGGTGGTTGCGGATGTCGAAGGTGATGGCACACCATGACCACATGAGCTTTGGGGACAGAACCTCGGGTTGGGCGGCGATGACCTCATGAGTGAGTAGCTTGAAGTGGCGGTTGGACACTGGAGCCTGGGAGCCACCGAGGATGCAGGCTATAGATCCTTGCGGATCTTGGTAGCCCCTAGTGTTCTCCTCCACCTGACCTTTCTCCTAAGGTTTATGATGTTGTTGCACGGCGTTAGCCTGGTAGCCCTTCTAGGGAGGGTCGTGGTGTCAGAGTTGGTCTAAGTTGTGTGTCCAGCACAACCTCAATGACCAAGGACATTTAGTACAAACAACATGAATGTATAGTTCCACAACCAAAAAACATATTCAATGATACACATTATATGTTTATACAAGGACAACTTAATATCTTTATGAATACAATGGGAAATATCATCATACATGACTGACTCTAGGGCATATTCCCAATAGTCTCCCACTTGCACTAGAGTCAATCTTCCGACATCACATGTCTAGGCATCTAATGCCCATAGCTCTTAGGTGCGCCTCATGCTTTGGTTGAGGTAACGGATTTGTCAACGGATCCGCAATATTTGCATCAGTGTGTACCTTGCATAACTTGATATCACCCTGATCCAGGAACTGGCGAATCAGGTGGTACCGCATGAGTATGTGCTTGTTCTTCTGGTGTTGTCTAGGTTCCTTACCTTGTGCAATAGCACCATTGTTGTCACAATACACGTCTAATGGATTGGACGAGCCATGAACCACACCAAGATCCATGAGGAAATTCCTCATCCAAACAGCTTCCATTGCTGCCTCCGAGGCGGCAATATACTCAGCCTCTGTTGTAGATGCAGACACAGTCTCTTGCTTGGAACTCTTCCATCTCGCAGCACCTCCGTTTATAATAAACACGTATCCGTATTGCGAACGAGAATCATCAGAGTTGGTAAGATAACTCACATCCTTGTAACCCTTTACACTGAGTTCATCTTCCCCACCATAAACCAAAAAAATATCATTAGTCCTTCTCAAGTACTTTAGGATATTTTTAGCCGATGTCTGGTGGATTTCTCCAGGATCAGCCTAGTACAAATCATGGCATACTTGATGGATCCGACTGCAGAAGCAGACAGAATCGCACACATCTGACTTCGCTCATCAGTTGTCGAAGGACACTGAGTCTTGCTAAGTTTTACACCATGGGACATCTGCAAGAACCCCTTCTTAGACGATTCCATGTTGAACTTATTTAACACTTTGTCCAAATAAGTACTCTGAATCAATCCAATGAGCCTCCTTGATCTATCTCTATAGATACGGATTTCAAGAATATATGTTGCCTCACCCAAGTCTTTCATTGAGAAACTCTTTTCCAATGATTCCTTGGTTTCTTGCAACATCTGGACATCATTTCCAATCAATAATATGTCATCCACATATAAGATTAGAAAGTTTACTTTGCTCCCATGAAACTTCTTGTATAAACAAGAATCATGATCACTCTTGATGAAACCAAATGATTTGACTACCTAATCAAAGTGAATATTCCAACTCCGAGATGCTTGCTTCAACCCATAAATGGATTTATGAAGTTTGCACATCTTGTCAGCATTAGCCATATTGACAAAACCCTCGGGCTGTATCATATACACGTCCTCGGTTAAATTTCCGTCAAGGAAAGCCGTTTTGACATCCATCTGCCATATCTCATAGTCGAAATAGGGTTCTATAGCTAACATGATCCAAACTGATTTAAGCATCGCTACGGGCGAGAAAGTCTCATCGTAATAAAATCCTTGAACTTGTCGGAACCACTTCGCGATAAGACGTGCTTTATAGAAAAAAATTTCCATCCATATCAGTTTTCTTCTTAAAGACCCATTTTCACTCAACGGGTCTTGCACCGTCTGGAAGATCAACCAAGTTCCAAACTTGATTTTCATCCATGGACTTTAACTCAGATCGCATGGCTCCAAGCCATGACTCAGAATCAGATCCCACCATCGCTTTCGAATAGTTTGCCGGCTCATCACTGTCTAACAGTAATACATCACGAACACTTCGTAATCTGCCGATCTTCGTAGTACAGTTGCTACTGCCGGCTCAGCTACTAGGACCGGCTCAACCTCCAAGGTTTTTTCTGACTCGCAACTAGCTGGTTCCTCTCGAATTTCTTCGAGCTGCACTGTGGTCCCACTAACTCCCCGACTGAGAAACTCTTTCTCAAGGAAGACACCATTCCAACCGACAAACACTTTGACCTCTTCTCGGTTGTAGAAGTAGTAACCCAAGGTTTCCCTCGGATACCCCACGAAAATACATTTATCCGACTTGGCCGTAAACTTTTCCGACTGAAGTCACTTGACAAATGCTTCACAACCCCAAATCTTAAGAAAAGACAAACTCAGCTTTTTGCCTGTCCACATCTCATGCGGTGTCTTCTCTACCGACTTTGATGGTACTTTGTTTAGTGTGAACGCTACTGTTTCTAGACAATAACCCCAAAATGATAAAGGCAGATCTGTCCGACTCATCATTGGTCGTACCATGTCCAACAAGGTCTGATTCCGCCTTTCTGAAACACCATTCCTTTGTGGCGTTCCTGGCGGAGTAAGTTGAGGAACTATTCCACAACTTTTCATATTGTCATCAAACTCATGGCTCATGTACTCACCTCCTCGGTCCGACCGAAGAAACTTTATTTTCTTCCCGAGTTAATTCTGTGCTTCATTCTAGAAGTCTTTGAAATTTTTAAAGGCTTCCGACTTATGTTTCATCAAGTAGATATATCCATACCTACTCAAATCATTAGTGAAGGTAATGAAGTACTCATAACCACCCCTGGCTCTCGTGCTCATTGGTCCACATACATCACTATGTACTAGTCCCAACAAGTCAGACGCCCTTTCGCAACACTTTGCAAAAGGTGTCTTAGTCATTTTGCCGAGTAGGCAAGATTCACATGTCTCGAACGACTCCAAGTCGAACAAAGTTAGGAGTCCATCATCATGGAGCTTCTTCATGTGTTTCCAACTTATATGACCAAGCCGGCAGTGCCAAAAGTAAGTTATATTAAGATCATTTGGTTTCATCCTTTTAACATTTATGTTATAAACCGAATCACCATTAAGATTCAAAATAAATAACCCGTCCTGGACGGGCGCAAAGCCGTGAAACATGTCATTCAAATACAAATAACAACCACTATTCTTGTTATTTGACTCATAGCCTTTCCTCATCAAGCATGAAGAGGAAATAATGTTTCGACTGAGCACTGGAACATAACAACAATTATTCAGTTGCATGATGAATCCGGAAGGTAAATGAAGTTGCATCGTGCCGACTTCCAACGCAGCAACTCTTGCTTTGTTGCCGACTCGAATATCAACCTCACCTCTTGCTACGCTCCTAGTTCTTACCAGTCCCTGCAACGAGTTGCAGATGTGAATAACTGATCCGGTACCATATACCCATGAACTATTAGGTGCATCAGCAAGATAGATGTCTATAACGTTGCAAACAAGTGTACCTGAGTCGTAAGTCATACCTCCACTCTTGGCGTTGTCGGCCAAATACTTGTTGCAATTCCTCTTCAACTGGACATCCGACTTGCAGTAGAAGCATGTGGATCCGACTGAAGGAGATGGATTAGTCCCTTAGGAAGCACTTGGGACCTGGTCCTGAGCATACTTTCCCCACAACTTAGCCTTCTTATTAGTCCAAGTACTCTTCTTGAACTTAGCCTTATTCTGCACCATCAACACTTGACTGGCGCCCTTCTTGAGATCCGCCTCTGCCTGCTTGAGCATCCCATGCAATTCAGTGCGCTTCTTAACCATACCATGCATGTGGTAGTTCGAAATGAACTGCCCATATGCACTAGGAAGAGAGTTCAGAATTATATCCGTAGCGAACTCTTCGCTAATGGGGTAGCCAAGCCTCTCTAGAGACTGCACGTAACCAACCATTTTGATCACATGCGGACTCACTGGATCACCATCCTTAAGCTTGCAACTCAACAAAGCTTGAGAGACTTGATACCTCTCAGTCTTTGCCTGAGCCTGGAACATACTTTTGAGTCTTTCGATCATATTGTAGGCCTCAACATTCTCGAACTGCTTTTGCAAGTCCAGTTCCATGTGAGCAAGCATAAGACAACTAATATCCCTAGACTCATCCTTAGCCCGACGGTAGCCATTGGTGGCAGCGACAGTCGCATTCTCATTCGGCTAATCTGGAAGTGGGTTGTCTAGGACATGGTCCTTCTTTTCTTGTTTGAGAACAATTCTTAGATTTCGATACCAGTTGGTAAAATTAGTGTCGTTTAGTTTATCTTTCTCAAGGATAGTTCTGAACGCAAAACCAGATATCCGAGACTGACTGCTACTTGGTGCCATGATCTACAACATAAAATGTGCAAAACACTTAAGACATGTATTCATAAAAGAGCAAGCATATTAAATACTTTAATATTTTATGCTCCCACTAGAACCAACACCCCTCTGATGGTTACTTAGTGATTCAGGATCCTAAATAAGCAAGTCGGCTAGTGAGCTTTAGCATCACCGCTAGCCGCCAAGTGATCTAGGTAGACAACTCCTTGTCAATCGTATCTCATACGACACCTGTTGGACGGGTGGAATCACATGCCCCGGCTCCCGTCCGACTTTTCCCCGAGCCCCACAACCGTTGTGATAGACCCGTCTAGCATACCAAGTGTTTCCACAGTAAGATTCCGACTCGAACCCACCTAGTCGAAAAGAGTTGGCAGCACCTCAATTTTATGAGCCCACTACCAAAAATGTCCGACTTGTGATGGTGCAAACACCGGCAGGAAAACTGACTATACCTTCTTCAAGGGATTAAATTTTACCGACTATCTAATAGAGGAAAAATAGAGATATAACAATAACACACAATAATAAATTATAATGTGAAATGGTATGACTCTCTTCATGGCGATCTCCATCTCCAGAAAGCCTGTAATCTGACTCGTGCCAACTCTTGTCACTTGTCGTCTTATTCCATGTCGCTGATATGTACAACTCCTTGCATGCCATCCGGGTTCTCCAAACATCTACACTAGCTTAGTAAAGTAAATTACAAGGATAATCTGATATGGATGTGTTATATAATAATATGATAGCACCTAGGCCCCAGCCGGCTAACAAAAACCGTGATTCGCAGATCGCGTATGGACTACACACATACATCACATGCACATGAACCATACCGTTCACAACTTCCTGCAAAAACAAGTTATGCATAGATACGGTATCTACCGGCATTGTGAAACTCGCAACGACGTCTAACGCGCTACGACAGGGCGAAAACGTAGATCTCATATACATTCCGAACATGGATTCTGACCATCGTTCTGACTCGATCAAACTCTTTGATCTTCGATCATCACATCTGAATTTACGTGTCATAGTCTACCCCGATGGCGGAGACCGACCGGTAGGGGTATGTCGTTCCACGACCTCAGTAGTATGATCACGGAAATTGGATCCACCACTCCCCGAGTACAGTTGATCCAATCAACCTCAGACAAAACCGATCTATCTCATAGATCGACCAACAAAACAGCATATAGATCTCATCGACAGCCAACCGCATATCACATATGCGTGATCTCCAGCCTAAAACCAGAAGCTATCGCTTTGATACCACTGTTGGGCCACGTAGAGATAAAACAAAACTTTTTCCCTCTAACGGGGTGATCCCAAGATCTAGCTGAGGTAGAAGGCCACGAGGTTTACCACTAGACACGCAGTTGCGGATTATTGGTGAAGCGCGTCAGTTGAATGCAGTGCAGTCCTTACGATCTGATCATCATGGTGATGATCGTTCATCACCTCTGCTGGTATCCACACGTACAAGGAGGAGCACCGGCGTCGAACTGCTAGGTTAGTTATGATGGCAGGACTGCTGTGGAGCTAGGGTTTCCAACACATGGAATGACCTAACCGATGAACGATTAACCCTCCTGGGTTATTATGCTCCACTATATATAGGGACTGAACGTGGGCTCCACTCTCGTGGCCCATTCACTAAAGCCCATACATCATTAGTCCTTGTGAGTCCGACTCACTGACTCAGTCCAAATCCGGCTTGGGTCCAACCCAACCAGATTTCTGGTTCAGATCCAATCCGAACTTGCTCCCGCTCTTAAGTGTGTGACCCCACAGGCTCATGGCTACTTGGACACGATTGGATTCCGACTCTCAATCGATCAGTTGGTATCGGCTCCTAGCGGAACGTGCCGACACCAATGCAACTTGCGTCCGAGTCCCTTTTGCCTGATGATATACCTTGTCAGACTATAGGAGAATATTTGTCATCCCTTAAATAGTCCGACTCTATTCTTGATCCGAGATAAGTGATTCACCCGACTAACTCTTAGTCGATCGCCTCGGTTAACAATTAACCGAGTCGTGCATGGACATGTTTTCCGAATCATATCATCCGAGAGGGCCTAGAGAATATCTCTCCATGTGGAGGGGAAAAATCCCATCTTGGTTATTCACATCATGCAGCTTGATTCTCAGTTGACCCGAACTCTGCCTTTATAACTGCCTAGTTACGGATCAGCATTTGACAGAACTTAAGTCGGTGATCCTCAACTCGGACTGTGCAACAAATGACAACTTGTTCGTTGTACCACAATATGGGTCAATCCAACTCGCTAAACTCTTTAGCTGAATCTGTGTAAGTTGGAATAGCATCACCATGCCCATGATAAGTGGAACCGAGTCATAAAGACGACTTTCACATCGGTCTAAGTTGTTTGTCCAGCACAACCTCAATGACCAAGGATATTTAGTACAAAAAACATGATTGTATAGTTCCACAACCGAGTCACATATTCGATGATACACATCAGATGTTTATACAAGGACAACTTAATATCTTTATGAATACAATGGGAAATATCATCATACATGATTGCCTCTAGGGCATATTCCCAACAACTCAGCCTTCCCCTTGTCTTATTGCTATGCATGTCGTGGAGCTTCTTGATCTCGTAGCATTCATCAGTGGTGTGTCAATGCTTCTTGTGGAGGAGGTAGGATGAGCATTCTTCCCACTCACTTTCATCGTGCCCCTTACGAGGACTCATTCCGTCGGGATGCGGGTGAGGACAATGGAGCTCTTATGCTTGGGATCCTTGTCCTTGATCCTGGACAAACTCGAGGACTTGGGGGTCGTCGCTGCCTCAGCGAGGTCGAACAACCGCCCTACCTCCCCCTTGGCACACTTTTCTGCCATGACAAAGAGTTCGGCCATTGTGGCGAGGTTTTCACCTCGGATGCCAATATTCTCCCTCATCTTGACATCCTTGAAACCCTCATACATGGCGGTGATAATGTTGCAGTTCGAGATCTTGGGGATTTTGTTGCAGACTCGACTGAACCTCTGTAGGAACTTGAAGAGGGTCTCTCCAGGTTGCTAGCGTACCTTACAGAGATCGTAATAGGCGAGTGGCAGCTCGTAGGTTCCTTTGAAGTTGGCGATGACGTTGTAGCAAAGGGCCGACCATGAGCTGATGGATTCCACGGGGAGGTTCATCAGCCAGGTGTTGCTCGTGTCCTTCAAGCATAGGGGGAACCAGTTCACCATGACGTGGTTGTCGCCTCCTGCGGCCTCGACGCCCATGGTATAGAGTTGCATGAACTTGAACGGGTTGTCCATCCCGCCATATAACGAAGGTATCTCCGGACAGAACTTGTGCAGCCAGACCACGCGGCAGAGCTCCCTAGTGAAGGCGAGATAGCCGTTGGCCTGCACCTCCTTGCCGTTGGCAAGGTCCGCACAGTTCTGCTAACCAGCAGCGGCGATTTCCTCGACGAGGCGGTCTTCGTGCCCACTTGGTGGTGCTGCGATCGCGGGGGGCAAGAATATTTGGCAGCTGTTGGCCATTGGTGGAGTGATGTTGTCAGGCTTAGGGTCACTGTCGTGACTTTGAGCCGGGTGCGAGCCCCCAACCCCCAGCGCGTTGTCCTCGGCCTGAGACCCCTGCCCCTTCGGGGATAGGTTAGCGATGTCGAGGAGCTCAGCGAGCCAGTCGCACCACCTCCATTTACCTGGTTCGGCCGGCTGGTAGTCCAATAGATCGTGCACCATGCACTTGGCACCCTCCGGCATGAGGAGCTCGATGTGGATGCGCAAAGATGCGGTGCAGGAGGGTGATGTGGCACCGTGCGAGGAGGATTGGGGATCCCACGATGGGCGGTAGGAGGAGCCCCCTTCGTCCTCCGTCCAGGGGTCTACTCGGAGGCGGTTCATCATGGGATGGCTCCTTCTGAGCCTTGATGCGAAGGAGAGCGCACTTGGCGTGATTCTCGTTGCAAGACGACATGTCGTCGAGGTCGATGAAGGTATTGAAAGCGTGCCTCACCCCCTACCTAGCGCGCCAGATGTCGAAGATTTGTCCTATGAATGAACTAGAGTCCAACGAGCCCTTGGTTCGAGAGGGAGCTCAACACGTGGTCCAAAGGAGTCTCAGTAACGATGGCGACGGCGGAGCAAGATCACGATAGAGTCTTGACACGGGTGTTTTTTCCCCACGTTCGGGACCCTCATGAGGAGGTAAGGCCCCTACTCCTGCTTTGTTGTATTTCTCACGTGCTTCGCGAGGGTAGAATGGTGGATGCATGTCTAGGATTTTAGATCTAAGGGACCGACCTGTTCTAAAGTAGGATAAGGGTTCCTTATATAGAGGTGCAGAGCCCCTTCCCCCAATTCATGGGCGGGGAGGGCTACCATAATGTAGCTCCTTGAGATCCCGGTCTACGAGGCTACTTTTTATTGGGTGACGGGGCTTCTCCTTCCTCCTATAAAGTGAGATACTTTAGTTCCACGTGTCTTCATCCGGTGCTTCCTGCTATCTACCTTGCACCAAAACAACAAGGGGAAAGCCTGCCCAAGGTAAGGTCATTTGTCCTCTCCTTACAAAAAAGGAGGCGGATTGAGTCCTTTCTTTACCGAGGACAACCAGGGCTCGGCGCCAGTGTTCCCCTTGTCGGGATCTATCTCACCTGCTGGATTCTTAGTAAGATTACCAATTTGTCCCGACAGGCCCCAAAGCATCCTAAGCTTCGCGGCATAGAGAGATACTGTGTAGGAGTCCTGGCGGTAATGAAAACAACAGGCCTTACAACGTATCACGTGCGTTTCGCAGGAAAGGAATCAAGCCACCCCAACGGTGTCACCCGAGGTCACCTCCTCGAAGTCCCCCTCTTCGATGGTGAGACTATTTGAGCCTTCAGGTGGGGACTCCTCCTCGTTGCGCACCACGCATGGAACCGTATCGACCAGCAGGTCGACAAGCAGGGTGAGGCGCGCCTCGAAGGCCGACACGACCTCCTACCACCGCGTGACCCGAGAGTAGTCGAGCTTAGGTGAAAGCTGCAGGAGGTTGGTGAAGAGGGACTTCCCGACAATAGTGAGCATGTCCTGGCACTCCAAGGAGATGAACTCATCCAGGCCTTGTGCGGTTGCACTCAAGGGGTTCAGGACCATGCGCTTAAGATCCAAGAACGCCTCGTCCTTGCAGCCCTCACAGAGTCCCGGTGTAGCAAAGTCCTTCACTCCTAGCAGTAGGAGGACGACGACGCTCTGCTCGATAGGAGCGGAGAAGGACTTAAAGTGGGCCTCGAATTCTTAACGAGCCAACCGCCCTTCCTCTGTGTGATCCCAATTAGTGGAGCGGGCGGCCTCATGTAGGCTTTCAACCTTGCCATGGATGTCTTCGGCCTCCCGGAGTGAGTCCTCCCGATCCTTCTCAGCGGACTGGAGAGCCTCGTGAAGCTTCTGACTCTCCTCCCGTTCCTTGGAAAGGGACCCCTAGGCTTCGAACAACTTAGTACAAGCCTCTTTATCTTGGGCCTCGAACTCCACTCGGCGCTAGGACAAGGCCGCCTCTTGGGTGGAGACATCATCCTCGCAAGCGGCCAGCACCTCCTGAAGCGCCGAGGCCTGAGCTGCTACATCAGCGATAATCTTTGCCCCTCACACTGAGGCATCACGGACCTCGCCCAGGGCTAGCTGGTGGTATTCATGAACAACAGATGCCAAGAAGCATTCCAGCCCATCATGAGCACCCGCGATGAGATGACCTAGGAGCGTGACTCAGGAGGTATATCCAGGCTCCGTCGTGATCAGCTCTCGTGACTCGGTGTCGACCGTCCTTCCATCGGAAGTCCCCTCGAGAGCCAACGTTCGGTGTGAGGGAGACAAGGGAGTCTGCCCAGGCGACGTATGACCTTTAGGGTTGTAGAAGACGACTATCTTTGGATCTCCTAGGCGGAGATTAGGAGAACCCCCAGGGGCGGAAAGGGCCACACCCTATAGAGGCCCGAGGGCTATGGTTGAGCTCATCGCCACCACGGACACCTGGATCTCATCCTTGGCCAAAAGGACAGCCTCTTGAGGACATCCCATAAGTGTGACGTTGCTGGCTACTCCCTCCCCACCGGCTGGAGACACCGGGGTAGGAGTGATGGGGACCAAAAATGTTGAGGAGCCCCCATCCCCCTCCTCGGGAGCGGTCGGGGAAGCCGGGGCCTCCATAGGCTGGTCCAAAGGGTAGACAACCGGATGAGCCATCCAGGCGGATGTTCGCTTCAACCTCTATTTCTTGTTCGGCCGTTTCTCACTTCTAGAGTACAATGAGTTAGAGAAGGCTAATGTTACAAGGGAGCGAAGGGCATCGGGTACCAACTTACCTGGAAGAACCCTCGTATTGGGACTTCGCACCACCGCGCGCCAGGAGGAACAAAGGGCCTCACGCGGTTAGACCTGCCGCTTGCTAAGGCCGTGCCATCTGGAGGGGAGCCCTCCTCGCGAGCTCGTTTCCCTCGAGCCACCTTGAGAGGATTGGATTAACTAGAGGATCTTCTAGCCCGAGAGGATCTCATCGCGGCGTTTCTCGCGAGGCTGTTAGGCAGAGCCGCGACCATAGGCTCTGCGCCAAGGGGATTCAGGCGCTGTCCCGAGTACCCCGCGGGAAGAATGCCCCACTCATCAAACTGGGGGAGCAAGGTCAGGATCTCCACCTTGCGAGGATCAAGGTAGAGGGGTAGACCCCGCTCAGGCAGCTCAGCAGCGGTGGAGATGTGCAGAAGCTCGCGGATAAAGTGTGCGACCTCCGGGTCATGGTAATACTGTACCCCAGAGTCAGGTGATCCCGCACAACAAAGTACCACAGGTCTTTCCTTTGATTTTGGGGGTACTCCATGGCCACCAGAGGGCCTGTCGGGCCAGAAGAGTTGAGATCCTCGATGCGCCAGATCAGGGCATCGATCTTGTCTCCCTCCAAGCTCAAAGTGGATTGCGGTTGTTGGCCTGGTCGACCAAGGCAGTTGGGGGGCAGGAGACGGGCACTGTCGTCATGCATATCCATCAGAAGACAGCTCTTCCGGAAGTCCTCCACGCGTTTCGACCAGCTCATCGGGAGGACAAATGACCCCTCCTTCACAAAGGAAGCACAACTGGCTATCCACGAAGTGGAGGTCAGGAGCATAGCGTACATGTGGCACACCAGCACCGTAGACGGCTTCACCCCCACGAACATATCGCGCCAGCATGCAAATATGGCGAGGTTGTGATGGAGTTGGGCTATAGGTGGAGGGCGCAAATATGGTAGTTCTCCAGCACCACCATGAAGAAGGGGTAGAACGGCGGGACTAACCCTACTACGATAGCATGGTAGAAGAAGGGGAGCATGGAACCGGGAAGGCTTGTCAGATCTATCGATCCTGGCCACACACGGGTCTCTCCCCACTTGTTCCAGCTCGAGGCAAGATGCGAGCGACATCGGTCAAGTCCGGCGTCGGTCTTGATGGTGGAAGGCATCAACACCACCCCCAACTCCTTCTCCCCTTCCTCGACTAGGGCGGGCTAGCGGGAGGATGCTTAACCTTCGCGAATGCTAAGGCTCCCCAGCGAGACATCGTGCGTGGTGGGCGGGAGCAGATGCGTAGAGGGAAGAAATCAAAGGAGTGGGACACTGGTGAGAGGCAGAAGAGGGATAGATGTCGCGGTGTGTAGGGAGGCCACTCCTTATAAGCAGAGATCCGATCTGGGCGGATGCGTCCCTTTCGAGGGGGTGCCTTGGGACCTTAAGCAATGTAGCTGTTCGACCCTTCGTCACCAATCGTGCGACGTGTCGGTCCAATGGCCTGGGGATACTATCGGATACCTGGTACAGGGGGACCCTGATTCGTGTACAACTGGTTTGCATGCCAACTACTAGTCAAACATCCTTAGGGGGGAAGGACGCCACCCTCTTGAGGACCGCCACACAAGTCCACCTCTAGAGGGAGTCCAGAGGAGAGTGCGGCAAGTCCAACGGTGACATTGGATACTGCCCTAAAGTAGTCCCGAGGGATGATCTCGGTCAAAAGCTGGGCAGGTGGGGCCTAGACGATAGGACGGTCCTCTCCCCGCGGAGACCCGTAAGGACAAAAGGAGGTGCGCCAGGGCGTCAGGGATGACCGAAGGCTGCTTTATAGGAGGATGGAGTGGAGCATGGCGAGCTGGACTAAGTCCATAGAAAGTAGTTTCCTAGACCGGGATCACGAGGAGCGGCACTATGGACACGCTTCCCGCCCAAAGGCTAGGGGAAGAGGCCCTATGCCACACTATATAAGGGACCCTCCTCATACCATAGAACAGATCAATCCCTAGAGATCTAAAACCTAGACTTACAACCTCCATTATACCCTCGCGAAGCAAGCGAGCAATACATCAAAGCAAGAGTAGGGGCTTTACCTCCTCACGAGGGTCCCGAACCTAGGTAAAACCCTGTCTCACCTCTCAGCCGTTTTCTTGCTCCGACATCGGCAATGGACCTAAGGCTCCATGGGAACGCGTGTTCAGCCCCCTCTCAAACCAAGGGATCTTTGGACCCTAGTTCCCTCATGGGACAAATCTCCGATAAACTTCCATAGAACTTTTGACAAAACTTTGAATATCTTTAGAACACATTCGTGAAAACTAGTAGCTGCGTTGCATACAACAAAGGGCATGATCTATAGGCATATGTTCCATAAGGGTAAGTAAAAGTACTTTTCTCTTGGTCTCCGGGTTGGATAGCTATTTGAGAATACCCTGAATAATTGTCAAGGAAACAAAAGTAAGAGTTTCCAGATATTCTTTCTAAATGCAATTTATAAGAGTTATTTGATTATAAATTTTCATGGTTTCCTTTCCTTTGGCAGGGTCTTTCTAAAAATTTCTTGCATAAAAATACATATACTATCCATGTGCATGTTTGACCTCCTCGGGGCAACTCATGGCAGCTATATTAAGATTTTATTCATCTTATTCTTTCTCAACAATATTGGTATTTTGCATTCCATTTCTTGGCCGCAAGTTTGAATGCAGCCATTTCTTGCATGACTTTGTTGGAAGTCATTAGGTGATAGTTGTGTTTTCCTTGGAGACTCTTAAAATCGGTGTTCTCAAATGGCATAAGGGAACTTACATATTTCCTCTTGATCCAAGCATCATCAACATGTGTAACATCATGGTTCCTAAATGTTGTGGAAATGAACTTGAGTCTTCTATACATATCTTTCTGATCCTCACCATCCATCATGTAGAAATATTTATCTTGGTTTCTTAGAGAATCATACCTATTTCTTCTTATTATCTCATTTCCAATGGATAACTCGGTTAGGGCATCCCAAGCTTCTTTAGCGGTGCTTAGGTGTTCAATGTGTGGCATGTCCTTGGAACCCACACCAAGCCGAATCATGTGCAAGCCTGTTGCATTGAGTTGACTATCGACAACATCTCTCCTTGTCAAATTTATTGGATCCCCAATGTGAAGAGGACTCTCGATGATCTTCCACAACTCAATAGAGGATGTTTGAAGAGGATGTTTTATTGTTATCGTCATCCTCCAACTCTTCTGCATTGGAGTTAGACGTATCTTTATCCTTCGAAATAGGAGTTGCAGCCTCAGAGGAAGATGGAGGAGGGGTTGTGGGTGTCAAGAGACACGATATCATTTCATGCATCTCTTGCATTTCGGTCTCCATGGTTTTAATTAAGGTTGTTTACAACGTCTTGAGATCATCCATGGTGCCTTATCCACAGCCTCACTACCATCTCCCCTAGTACCCATACTCTATTAGGAGGTAAAGCCCGAATACGAGCCGAGGCTCTAATACCAATTGAAATGGATCATATGGGTACCTAGAGTGGGGGTGTGAATAGGTGCTACTCCAAATTTTATTTCTTTTTTCATATTTAGGCTTGACACAAAGGTAAATACTCTAGATATACAACTAAGATGAATTTCCCTATATGCGAACCTATCTACTAATCAAGTAAAGGAGATGAGAGGAACGAGGTAACCGTAGTGGAGAACATGGAGACACATGATTTGTTTTACTGCATTTCCTTCCTTGTCAAGTAAAGTATGTCTGCCTTGGCGGGGTGTGCGGTACTAAGACTGTGGCACCCCGGATTTACGGTCCGAGAATACCGGTTATGCATATCATTCACGTTCCCATGATTAGTGAGCCGTGAGAATAATCGACAAGTATCATTACATCATCCTTAATTAACGAGTACAACAACTTACAAGGAGGCCTTTATGGCGATTACAACACAAGTAGCGGAAGTCTTCCGCGTAGATCCCGGGCCTTAACCTACAGGCAACTGACTGGGAAGACGGCCGAGATCGCATAGATGTCGGCACCTTCGTTGCTTCTTATCATCTGCAATCTGGCCAAGTAAATAGCAAGGGACAATGCCGGTGAGTACTTTGAATGTACTCGCAAACCAGCGAGAAAAGGTAATAGCATAATGCATATCTGGGTGTGGCGAGATAGCTCTAGACTATAATTGTTTTTGAAGGAAAATCCTAACCTTGGCATCTCTATATGTTTGTTGAAAAACAGGGTTTGTAAAACATGTCTCCTTTTAGAAAACCCGGACATCTCCACATCCTTGTTAACAAGATTTAGAAAATGTTTTGTTGTAAAACCCTTTTTAAAACCTTATCGACCAACTCTGGTCAAAACCAACTTATTTCTTATCTTTTATCGTGACCAAGTCACTTTCTTTAGTTCATCTCAACTTAATCGAAGGGTCCTCCTAGCATCTGCCATTCCAACCGTCCTTTTTCGTGGACACGGCTATTCGAATAGATTAGACTCTACAGAGTTTGTGCACTTTACCTACAAGAATCAATACATCCGCCAGGATAAAACCACGGCCTTCTACACACGGTTGACAGGGGCTCGGATAATCAAACTTACGCTTTTCATTTTTCCATCCCTAGTAACGACGGCTTTTCCTTTTGGGTTTATCTCTCCGGTACGAGTATGGGGTACGACGACCCTGGTCCTTCCATCTGTAGTGACCCCTACCTCCAGACCGAAGTTTGACCGGTAGCAATAGTGACAATCTTCCATTTGTACTACCTAAAAGCATACCGTCCACGAGAGACCCAATTGCTGCACAAGTTCCTTACCCTACAGGTAGCCCAGATTTCAGGGGATTTCTCCCCTTTAGTGATTAATAGCAGCCCCGACTAAAGATCACAAACTACGAGCTAAGAACTAGTGTCTGGGGTAATGTGGTTGCACGGATAAATTGTTCCGGACATTGGCTTAGAACATCCCCTCCTTTCTCTTACTTAACTTTCTCTTCATCCACCTCATATCTTCTTTTTGTAAAACTTCCACTTGGAAAGGATGCCTCTTTCCAAGGGTTTTATTTTGAAAACTTTGCAGTAAGGTAAGAACCCAAAATAGTTTTATCTATGAAAATTCGTGGGTTCCAAAAGGGAAGATGCTAATCATCTTATCCTTGTTCTAACGGGTAGAAGTAGGTGTAAATAGGGTAGGTGTCCAAGGGACACTCATTCATAACTTGGAGGAGCCAAGGTACACATGTCTGTTTATTTGAATCAAACCATGTCGGTAATCATGCAATTTATAAACGAGATATAAAACAGTTGATAAACAGAAGTAGGACAATATAGGACTTCAGGAATGGTGGCTTGCCTGTGACCAGGGAGAAGTCCCTTGACGGCGTTAGATAACCATAAATACCAAGTACAATAATAATAAGAGAAACTCGATCCTTCCTTATTATCGGCGTCACACAATCGCAACTATCGCCGTTACCGACCATAGATGCAAACAAACAATACACCAATCATTACAAGTATACAAAACATCAACCAAACAATAAGCTAAGGATAAATACAAGACATGAGGCAGGGGATGTGGGATGATTGGTTGAGGAGATTACCCAGGGATTTGGGAGGCATTAGGGAAAAGGCTCCTATTGGATTTAGGGTCTAGGAATCTCCTAAGAGAGGGGTTTTTGATTAAGGATCTAATATGTATGATACCATTGTATGAAAATGATACCATCAGATAGGTATTGATAAAATTAAGCCAACAAATGTGGTTTCACTATTTTATCAATTTCCTAGGATTTATAAAGGATTTTCTAGTTTTAGGAAATAATTCACCAGAACTTCTCTGGAGTTCCAAAAATTATTTCCTTGGGTGATTAGGTAGGATTTGGTGGACTAAATCAGGAGGAGTTGGAATCTCCTCAAAACAGTTAACATAATGCCCTTGAGAAATTCTCAAGGACAGTACAGGATAGGGATTGTCTTTTTCATCAGATTTAATCTACAAAAGCTCTTTAGTTGATTCCAAGGACACATGTTAGGTGATGAAAATACCTTTCTTTAGAAATTGGAATCAACTTTTTTGGAGTTACATAGATACTGTAATGTTTTTATTAGTGAATAAACCATGCAAGAAGGGTTTGATTCACCAAAAATCAGTAGAGGCTCATAAAATCATGAGTTGTTGGATTTGGAAGATATCGGTAGGTGTGTCAACTAAGAGTTGGAATTAGGTCCAAACCTCACTTGGTTTGACCTATGGAATTTCCTAGAGTCATAAAAGGCCTGTTTTTATTATTTTCACCAGGCGTAAACTAGGAAGCAAAATAGGTTGGGGCTAGTTGGATTTGAAAGGTATTGTTAGTAACTTTCATTAACAAATGGATTTATCCCATTTGGCTTTGTATAATTTTCTGGAGAAATTGTTTAGTGCACTGGATAGATCTGGGGGTATGATTTATCATATTTATTCTGATGGATATTTGGATGTAAATCCTGGTCTGCATGATAGAGAAAAGGTGTAGGCTTGTGTGGAATTTTATATCTGGTCAAAATATGAGGTTTTACTAATTTGTTTGGATTTAATCCAAAGTTCTAATCACAAATCTAATATTTTAAAGAAAAGAAAAAGGGACTGGGGTCAACGGGCCAGATCCGCTAGAGGGGTGGGCCGTCCAGGAGGAATCGTCCCAACGGCGGCATCACGCACGTGGGTGACGCATAGCCAGCTGCGACCCAGCAGCTGGCCCGCCAGGCGAAGGGGTATCGAGCGATCCAGACCGTCGGATCTGGCTAGATCGGACGGGCGCAAGGCGTCGTCTCCGCGGGGCTGGCTAGCCGGCAAGGGGAACCCTAGATGGGTCAGGAAGATGCGGGGGAGATCACCGATGGCTCGGGGGAGGTCGTGGAGGCGACGAGGAGACACAGTCAATGACAGTGAGTCTAGAGAGGGGCGGCACGGGGTGATCCATCATCGGGGAGGGACCCGAACGGCGGTGGCCAAAGGGGGCTCGCCGGAGCTCGTCCTAGGCGGCGCTGTAGGGGGTCCTAGGCAAAAACAAGGGCAGGGTTAGATAGATGAAGAGGAGGGGGTCACGGCAGGGTGACATGCAGAGAGAGAGGTAGAGGGAGGAGAGAGTGGTGCTTGTTGGAAGAAAATGGCCAAAGCTTCTGGTTCTTCTTCGTACGAGCAGATTGGAGTAGGGGAGAGGGGAGGAGGAGTTCTGGGAGTTTAGTGGGGGCAAATGAGAAACGAGGGGATGCTGGGGTGGCCTCTCACCCTTTTATTTCGAAACCTCATGGGTATAGATGAAATGACAAAAATGGACATCGGGTGGGAGCTTCCCATTGGTTGCCAAGGGTGGTGGGGAGGGGTGTGGTGTGCTTAGAGTCGTGCATGGAGCAGAGAGGGAGTAGAGGGCTACAATGAGTAAAGAAATGGGTTTAGACAAGACCTCTCCTTTGTCTCCCTCTTAAGTAATCATGTGGGCCAAGGGTGTGGCGCATGCTACAGTGCTGGTCGACCAGGGAGTGTGTGTGCTGCTGTGGAGGAGTGCCTGACAAGATTGGAGCTGGTTTGGTGTTGGTTCGAATTATGTTTGGTTGTTTTGCAAAGTGTTGGTCACTTTGATGCTTGTGAAGGAAGTTGGAAATGTTGCATTGGGCAAAGTGTGGGAATGGTACTGGTAGATAGAGTAGGTTGAAAAATCTCTCCGAGGTTTAAATGGGATTTTTATGATTATTATAATCCCATTTAAATGCACTTCCTCAAATAGTGCAGAAATAGATTTTGGAAGCGAAGATGGATATGTGACCTTGGGCAAGCTTGGTTTTTGTTGTGATATGGTCCTAAATACCATAACACACATTGGGGAATTTTATTGGGATTTTTTGAAGTGGAGAAGTATTTTTGAGGAATTATTACTTGTTTCTGCCATTTAAGAAAAAGGGCAAAAAGAAATAATAAAGGATCTCAAAAATATTTATTTTTGAGTTGGCAAGATGAGATATGATATATAGGCATCTAATGTGCCTTGACTTGGCAAGGTGATTTGGAGAAAAACAATCTTGGCTTTGGGGACAAGGTTGTTGGGAAATTGGTAAGTAAAGGAAATTAAATAGTTTAATAATCCAAATAATTGTGGGAATTATTTGGGGATTCTTATATACAAGGTAGATGATGTAAACTTGAGGTAGGAATCAAGGTTCACCTTGGTTTGGAAGAAAAGTGGTGAATATGATGGAAACTAGATTCGGGGAGGATCTAGGGTTTTGTTATTTTGATGCCTTCTAAACAGGGTTAGGTTGGTGACCTCAGAACTCACCTAGGTACAAGGGGTATATGGATGGATATACCATGTCATATATATGATCATGGAAGCAAGGGTTGGGCTTGGTTGCATTTGAGGTGGTTTTGGAGTGATGGCAAACTTCGTTGGAAATAAGGCTGCCATGACAGATGCATCAGTTAGCCTCCTAAACCATGTGTGTTTAAGAGCACAAGGCCCCAATGGAAACAAGTGAAGTGTGGGTTTATAGGCCATGGTTAGTAGGTTCTAACCATGCAAAGAGTTGGTCAAGGCGAGATGGCATATAGAGGGGGGCTTCTGCCAAAGTAGGCAAGATGATAAGATTTTAATAAGAGATTATTATCTTGACTACCAAACCATCATGAAGGAGTGGGACATGGAATGGCTTAGCCAAGGGAATGTGTGGGATTTGGTATTACTAAGTATGTACTACAAGATAGTTCAAGTGAATTCTCAAGAAAACACATAGGTTGGAAAAGATATAGCTCCAAAGATTGAATCTAGATAAGAAATCCAGACTTATCCATTTTGTCAGTTTTGGAGGTTTTGACTAGAGTGCAAATGTAGATGATCTTGAGAGGATGCTAGGTTCCAAACTCATAGTCATATGGAGGATTTTTAAAATGTGAGGTATGAGTAGATATTATCCCTGCTTAGATTGGGTCTTCACTGAGTTGGAGACCATCTAGAAGGGTTATCCTTGGCTTGATGTAAGCAGGAGATGAGAGGGTCACTTGAGTGTCTTAGGATAGATCCAGACTTGGATGCTTGCTTGATATTGATGATCACAATACTAGATTGGGTCCTAATGTATGAGATACTAGATTAGCTCACTCTAGTTCCTAAGCAAACAAGGCAATCAGCAGATCCAGGCAATTCATCAGACAGTAGATCAAGGCAATTCATCAACCAACAGATCAAGCCAATTCATCTTATTACTTATATAACTACTACTAGGGTTGCCATCAAGCCTAGCTTGAGGTAAGTATGGGTATGTTGAAAGGGTTTTGCTTTGAAGTGAGATAAGTACCATCTTGGTATCTCTACCAAGATTGAGATGAAAAGGTTTTGATAAAGGTTTTTGGAAAACCTAGAGGTAAGGGTAGTTGAAAGTTATGTCTTGAAAACATAAGGAGAGTATATATATGTCTCCATAATTTTGGCAATAGAAGCTAGTAAAGTATTGGGTTATGTCAAGGTCATCTTGGCTCAGGTTTTTGAAACGCCAGAACATTTGAGAATATGAAAGATGATCCAAGATATCTCTTTTGTAAAATAGTTTTTGTAAACTAGGGTTGAGATGAGGAGCACACAACTAATACACAAACAGTTGCTTGATCACAAGCAAGCAAGTAAGCACAGGTTGCAAGAAAAGTTTTTGTTCCCCCTAATTTTTGCCTTTTGGGACATTAAATCAGGGTTGATGAAATTGGGATGTTACAGACCTTTCCCCTTAAAATAATCTCATCCCGAGATTAGGGAGGAGCAGGGTTAGGGTGATAACATCCGCTTAACAATTTCAGGAGTGGAACTTACTAGGCTCTAATAAGTTTTACAAAGAGCCGACGGGTTAGTCATGGGTTGGAGCTGAGGGGCTTCAGGTTTGGGCGTTTAGATAAATTAGTGGAAAAGACGAGGTATTTTCCCTTTAGGGAAAGTCTAGGTAGGTTTAGCGTCGACTGTTACTTCCTTCTTGGGGTGAGATGTCGAGTTGGATCTTCTTCATTCCTTCCTCCTTTTTGGTTGACTTTTCTCTCGTCCAGGTTTTGATACACTGGGATTTTGGCAGGGCGGTCGACCTTGGAGTGGAGTTCCTTTAGATTCTGGAGAAGTGCCGAACGTTGTTCTTCTTGCAGGGTCGACGATCTGGGTTTTGAGGGGTGTTCATCACTTAGTCCTGACTAGTGTTCGACTCGTGGGTGTATCGGATTTTGGGACGGGAAATACGCAGTCTTTCCCCTTAGAGCAAAACTACTGGGGTTTGATCTGATGCAACGTCGTGGGTAAAACATGCAAAGAAGGGTATCACACTTGCATAACATCCATACATCTAGCAGGTTCAAGCCGGTCGGTGGTGGAGTTTCTTAAGGGTTACCAAACAGGTATGTGCCGTAGGGCGACAAGGCACTTAGAGTTTTACAAAACCGGTCTTGGGACGATACATAAGTACTACACTAGGCTAGTTGCCACTTGCGGGTGGGTTAGGAGACTTCTCTTTGGCTTCATCTTCATCTTCGGGAAGGTGGGTGGAGGGTCCTGGTAGATCCTGGGGTGGCTTGAACTTCTTGAGATATTGCCGAGCGGTAACACACTTCTTTCTTCCTGTGAGGATGCAGCTTCCAGTGGCTTCTTCTAGGCCCTTGATTATGGCTTGATTCCTTTGCTGGACTTCTAGAGATTCTTTGCAATCCAGGGTAGCTTGCACGCGATGAAGTTCCATCTGGGTGCGATTGTACTCATCAACAACTCCAATGAGGATCTCATTTCTAGCATAGATATAACAGGCTTGAAGCTGCAAGGCAGGGTAGGTCAAGCGAGGATCTTGGGATTGTCCGGATGATTCCATGCTTCCTTTGATGGGCAGAAAGAAAGTTGTTGGTTGCCTCATCTCGGGAAGGACATCCCGAATGCGAAACAGTGCTTCTCTTGCCGCCATTTGCAGAGCCAGCACTGGGGTTGGCATACGGAACCCAGTGGCGCGAATGGGTTCTCCAGGTACTCCATACTTTGGTTGGATGATCACTTGACCCAGAAATAGTCCGGTTTGCAGTCCCTTGTGGAGTTGGTAGGTGGGAGGTTGGGTGTATCCGCAAAGCTGCAGGGAGTCCCAGAGGAGCACTGGGAATCCTGCGCTTAGCCATGTCTCATCAACGGGCTCCATATACACTGTCAACACCCGGATTTTTAATCCCAGATGCCTGTTATGCCATACATCGCAATCCCAGGATTACCATTTTTGCGAGACATAACAGAATTGGATGCCACAGTACATCATCCATTACAAACCATACATAAGGTCTTACACAAATAAGGATCTCATGATCCAGTTCTTAATACAACTCAAGCAGCGGAAATACGTAATAATAACGGTAGCGTAGGCGAAGCTCCATCTTCAGGGTCACAGGCAATGCTGACGATGGGAGATGATCCTAGTTGTCGTAACCTTCCTGGGGTCCATCCTCCAGGGACTCCTCTTGATAGTTTGGCAACGGGAATATCCAGGGACAAAGCCATGAGTACTCTTTAAGTACTCGCAAACTAATACTAACAAGTGAAGGGGGTTTTCGTAGTAGGACACTAAGATCTATGGTTGTTTTGCAAAAAGCCAGATTTACCTATACTAAGTTCAGAAGCAAGAAAAGCTAGTTGAAATTCTATAACACCTAAGTGGGAACTTGTATCTCATGCCACAACTCTATTGTGGTCAAGTCAAAGTCTAAATTCATTTCAATAGTCATTTTGAAAACATCTGACGGGGGAACAGTATGGCCACTCCAACTGTCCATAACCGCGGACGCGGCTATTCGAATAGTTTTACACTCTGCAAAGATTGTACACTTTCACCACAACATTCGATACATCCATCAGGAACAAATCCTGAATTCACCATACTTAGTATGCGGATAATCAATCCTAACCTTTCAATTACACGCCCTAGTATAAGCACCTCTCATGTGAGTTTGGCCTCCCAACCATGACCAACTGTCATCTTGGGTACTGCACATGTGGACAATCTTCACAAGGTAGCCTCAGCTCAGACCTTGGCTGTGAGGTAACTAATACTAAGGTATATAAGTTTCCAGTGAAGCCCTACCCAATTCTCGGGTATTGTGGTTGTACGGTAAAATTGGAATGGTATCGCATCCAGACAACCATCAATTTTATAAAGGGCTAAGGCTCATGCCTCAACATTTTCATCACCATAAATCATCTGGTGTTCGGAAAACACATGTCCAGAACATCTCAATAGAATGATCCATCATTCCAAGGTTTTCATAACCATTTTTCTACCAAGTATTCCTATCTAAGTTGATTAGGTTTTATGCTTAGCACTAGCATCTACAAGTGGGGATAAGTACTAATGAGGGGTGGTAAACTAGTGGAGTTTAACTAAGTTCAATCTCATGCCTTAGGATGACATATAGATTATCTAGCTTAGGCCAATTTTATGCTCTTTATGCAACCTTCAATTATCCTTCTAGTATCTACAATTCACTTAAGTAAACTCTAAGTAATAGTTTTGATAAAGAAATAAAGTATAAAGCTTGCAAGTAAAACTAGGATTGGTTTATCAAGTGGTTATGATCATATATGCTTAAGGCATATAGTTGGCATGGTAACAAGTAGGTATTTGCTTGCATAGGTATAGTATCTTGCAAGTGTTAGCTTGCACAATTATCAGTATAATCTTACTAAATTAGTAGCTTGCAAGTATTGGCTTGCACATTCAACTAGTAGTATTAGGCATGCGTAGGTAAAGTATCTTGCAAGTGTTAGCTTGCACAAATATCCGTATAAGCTTGCTAAATTGCAAGTGTTAGCTTGCAAGTATTGGCTTGCCTTGTGCAGAGCGGTGGTTGAAGTTCTCCTCGGCTTCTTCTTCGTAGTATCCTCCTTCCTCCTCGTATCCTTGGTCGGTACTAGCGTCTATGAATAAATACAAGGTACACAATCACCAAACAATACTTAACTACTTTCAATCATCACACAAAAGGGTCCTATAGATGATCTAGCATCATCACTAACATTACAAGATTAAAGCTTGGTTTAATTCCTTTTATTTTAGAAAAGTAATTTCTACTCATTGAAAAACTACTTAAGATTTAATATTCTCCAAACCAAACATGGGATCATGTTGACACATGTCATCACCACACATTTCAGTACATGGGAATGTGATTTAAAGTGGTGTCACAATTTAATAAGGTTTAACCTTTTGTTTTAATTAAATAAAGTGACTAGAAATGCCTATGTGGCATTCTTTTATTACTTGAACATTATTTCTGTAAGTAAACGCAAATGTTTTTATATATTCTGAAAGGTATGATCAAATGTGATTTTTGAGAGTCGGAATCAACTTAAAATCTTTTATGGTTTAAATTTGAAAAATGTTTGAATGCAGAAAAGGTTCTGCCCTATTATTTTTACCAAGGGTGATCTACAGATCCAAATGATTTAAATCCAACGGGCTTGGATTCTGCATTTCAAGACCTTTCTAACAAAATTGGTTTCATTCAATTTGGTGCACTGAATCGAGCTGGGTTGATTTTTGAAAATGTGTACAGAACAAGGTTTGAACTTAAATGGAAAAAGTTGAATTCAAACGAGTGGGCTGCACGGGAAATGATACTGGGCCGGCCTGCTAAGCACAGCGCTTACGCGGGCGGGATAAGTTGATATCCCCACGCGTCAGTGAGATAGGGGGTGCGAAGCGGTACGGGGCAACGTGGTGCGTTGGATTAGAAGAAAGATCAACGGCTGAGGGTCGTCGTCGACGATGAACTAGTCACCGGCAAGCTCGAACCCTAGCGGCGCAGTGGGGTCGTGGGAGGCTCACCGGGGCTCAGGCGAGGGTCGGCGATGCGGGCGAACGACGAAGTCGACGATGGCGAACCTCCTGGTATCGGCAGCTTCTCCTGGGGCGGCTCCAATCGCTAGCTCCCTTCTTCTCCAGCAGCGGCGGGCTCCAGCCAAATTCCGGCGATGCGCTGCTCGCCTTGATTCGGGACTGAGGCGGGGTGGTTCTGGGTGAGAGGGGAGTGAGATGGTGTGCTCAATTCGGCTGGGGGTGACCTCTATTTATAGTGGCGATAGGGGACCGGCGGGCGCAAGCTGAGCTCGTCGTGGTCGACGGCACAGAGGGCTATCGGTGTGGGCGACAGTAGGGGGCGGTGTTGTGTTCCCTGGCGAAGCTCAACAATGTGGTGGCGAGGCATGGGGCGGTGCTGATCGGTTGGAACGCGGCGGTGCTCTGCGCATGCCCAATGGAAGTTTTTATGGCGCACAGCGTGCGTGGTCCGCGCGGCGGCGAACGAGCGTGTCTGCGGGGTTGCTGGGACGGTGGTGATCACGTATTCACACGGCGAGGGCGGCGCGCAGTCTATGGGCGTGTGTCGAGGGTGGTGCTTTGTCGCATGCTCGGCATGGTTGGTGGCGAGCTTGGCATGGTCTGTGCGTGTGGTCCAGGGGCTGGCAAGGTCCAAGCGCTGGACAGGGGGTGGCGATGGACGGTGGGCTGTGTCCTAGACATGCTGTTTAGGCTTGGTGCTTGCTCTGGCTAGCTAGCCATGGTCGGCTGTCAAGGGGGTGCTCGGGTTGGCATGTCATGTGGCAAAGGGTAGGGGCTAGGGTTTATCCAAGAACTGGTTGGCACTGAGGGAGACAAGGGTGATCAATGGTGAACATTGCTTAGCCAAATTACTGCTCAAAACAGTGTAGTTAGGCCAGTTTGATTTGTTGCCTCCAAGTGATTGTTGAAATGGCCGCAAGAACTCAAGTTTTGAATTTTGAAAAGATTTTTGGTGGGTGTGCTAGGTTGGTGCCGGTGAGTATGCAGATGCTTGGGTTTTGAAAGTTGAGCTTGTTTGAGTGGTTTTTGAAAAAGTGGGATCTTCCCATATGATATAGATTCAATTTTAAACTGTCCTTTAAACTATGCATTTGAATATTTCTGGATGATCACAAAGTGAGCCTTGACACTTTTTTATGAGTACTATCAAGGGGTGCAAAGATCAAAACAAGTTTCTTTTAAGTTTTGAAAGTTAGAGACAACCAAAGTAGGCATGGGAGTTAATTTGGCCAAAGTGACCATTCACTCATTTTGTTTGTTTTGATTTATTTGTCTTTGGGAAAAGTGTTGGGATTGTTTAGATGATGTTTACTTCAATTAAGAATCCTTTTACAAGAAAAGAAACACATAAACAAGGCAATTCAAAAGAATTCAAAATGGGATGCATACACACATGCATGCTTTCATATTTTTATCTAGAAAAGTTTTTGTTAACCCTAAATGTGATGATTAGAGTTTGATGATTCTAGTTTAATATTTTTGGGATGTTACATGCACAAAGGAGGGTTGGTGGTTCAAGGGTGAGATAAAACATATGGGTGGAGATTTATCTGGGTACAAAGTTATTTTTAAATGGAGCCATGGCTTGGTTTTCTTCGGACGACTCTCAAAGTAGAGAGTAGGCGGCTCGTTGCATTTGAGTGGAAAGACGCAGTCTTTCCACCTTAGGGCTTTACTTGAGGTTGTCGAGGTTTTTCTTAGGTGGCCATCCTGCTGAGGAGAGGTGTCCGGCTAGGAGGTGGCGAGGGTTAGTGTTGGGATCTACCAACTAAGTGGTCAAGACTACCGTATTGGATGATTCCCGACAGACAAGCAACACATTCCAAGCATCGCGCATGCACAAGACAAGCAAACAACGCATACCATAAGTACTAAGGAGGTGACTACACGCCATAATGGGAATCCTATTTTAGGGGTTTTAAGTCCTAAGTACGGTCATTACGGAGGTCTTAACTCTTGTCTTGCTGTCTTTGGTCGTCAGTGCCGTACTTGATTCAAGGCGATGAAGGACTCCGTTGGTTGGGAGATCTCGTAGTGTCTGGCTTCTTTGCTTTGCTTTGCTTGTCTTAGTGTCTCTTTATTCCGGAATCTCTGCCTTCATGGTCTCCAAGTTGGAATTGTTTGTGAAAAAGGAAAATTCGAGGTAGCTGAGATATAGAGTAATCCATTTTCAAATTGTTTTTAAGTCAGAGAAGATGAGATAAGAATTCCTTTCAGCTTTTGAGAAATAGTTTTTAAAAGCCGGTGTTTTCAGAAATAAGGGTTGTCATGTCTAACGTCCATGCTAACTAAGGTCTCCTACAGTCAGGATGGCTCTGATACCATGTCTGTGGCACCCAGGATTTACGGTCCGAGAATACCCGTTATGCACATCATTCATGTTCCCATGATCAGTGAGCCGTGAGCATAACCGACAAGTATCATTACATCATCCTTAATTAACGAGTAAAACAACTTACAAGGAGGCCTATATGGCGATTACAACACAAGTAGCGGAAGTCTTCAGCGCAGAGCCCGTGCCTGAACCTACAGGCAACTGACTGGGAAGATGTCCTAGCTCGCATAGACGTTGGAACCTTCATTGCTTCTTATCATCTACAATCTAGCCAAGTAAATATCCAGGGACAATGCCGGTGAGTACTTTGAATGTACTCGCAAACCACTGAGACAAGGTAATAAGATAATGCATATCTGGCTGTGGCGAGATAGCTCTAGACTATAGTTGTTTTTGAAGAAAAATCCTAACCTTGGCATCTCTATATCTTTGTTGAAAAAGAGTTTTTGGAAAACATGTCTCCTTTTAGAAAACCCGGACATCTACACATCCTTGTTAAAAAGATTTAGAAAATGTTTTGTTGTAAAACCCTTTTTAAAACCTTATCGACCAACTCTGGTCAAAACCATCTTATTTCTTATCTTTTCTCGTGACCAAGTCACTTTCTTTAGTTCATCTCAACTTAACCGAAGGGTCCTCCTAGCACTTCTCATTCCAACCGTCCTTGTCCGTGGACACGGCTATTCGAATAGATTAGACTCTGCAGAATTTGTGCACTTTGCCCACAACAATCAATACATCCGTCGGGATAAAACCACAGCCTGCTACACATGGTAGACAGGGGCTCGGATAATCAAACTTACGCTTTTCATTAGTCCATCCCTAACAAAGGCGGATTTTCCTTTAGGTATTATCTCTCCGGTACGAGTATGGGGTACGACGACCGTGGTCCTTCCATCCGTACTGACCCCTACCTCCATACCGAAGTCTGACCGGTAGCAATAGTGACAATCTTCCATCCGTACTACCTAAAAGCATACCGTCTGCGAGAGACCCAATTGTTGCACTTGTGCCTTACCCTACAGGTAGCCCGGATTTCAAGGGATTTCTCCCCTTTAGCGAGTAAGAGCAGCCCCGGCTAAAGATCCAAAACTACGAGCTAAGCCCTAGCGTCTGGGGTAATGTGGTTGCACGGATAAATTGTTCCGGACATTGGCTTAGAACATCCCTTCCTTTCTCTTACTTAACTTTCTCTTCATCCACCTCATATCTTCTTTTAGTAAAACTTCCACTTGGAAAGGATGCCTCTTTCCAAGGGTTTTATTTTGAAAACTTTGCAGTAGGATAAGAACCCAAAATAGTTTTATCTATGAAAATCCGTGGGTTCCAAAAGGGAAGAAGCTAATCATCTTAGCCTCGTTCTAAGGGGTAGAAGTAGGTGTAAATAGGGTAGGTGTCCAAGGGACACTCATTCATAACTTGGAGGAGCCAATTTACTCACGTCTGTTTATTTGAATCAAACCATGTCTGTAACCATGCAATTTATAAATGACATATAAATAGTTGATAAACAGAAGTAGGACAATATAGGAGTTCAGGAATGGTGGCTTGCCTGTGACCAGAGAGAAGTCCCTTGACGGAATTAGATAACCAGAAATACCAAGTACAATAATAATATTAAGAGAAACCCGATCCTTCCTCCTTCTCGGTGTCACACAATCGCAACTATCGCTGTTACCGAGCATACATGCAAACAAACAATACACTAATCATTACAAGTATACAAAACATCAACCAAAAATAAGCTAAGGATAAATACAAGACATGAGGCTGGGCATGTGGGATGATTGGTTGAGGAGATTAGCCAGGGATTTGGGAGGCATTAGAGAAAAAGGCTCCTTTTGGATTTAGGGTCTAGGAATCTCCTAAGAGAGGGGTTTTTTATTAAGGATCTGATATGTATGGTACCGTTGTATGAAAATGATACCATCAAATAGGTATTCATAAAATGAAGCCAACAAAAGTGGTTTCACTATTTTATCAATTTCCTAGGATTTATAAAGGATTTTTATAGTGATTAAAGTTTTAGTTTTAGGAAATAATTCGCCAGAAGTTCTCTGTAGTTCCAAAAATTATTTCTTTGGGTGATTAGGTAGGATTTGGTGGACTGAATCAAGAGGATTTGGAATCTCCACAAAAAAATTACCATAATTCCCTTGAGAAATTCTCAATGATAGTATTGGATAGGAATTGTCTTTTTCATCAGATTTAATCTACATGAGGTCTTTAGTTGATTCCAAGGACACATGTTAGGTGATGAAAATACCTTTTTGTATAAATTTAAATCAACCTTTTTCGAGTTACATATCTACTGTAATGTTTTTATTAGTGAATAAACCATGCATAGAAGGGTTTGATTCATTAAAAATCAACAGAGACCCATAAAATACGAGCTGCTGGATTTGGAAGATATGGTTAGGTGTGTCAACTGAGAGTTGGAATGAGGTCTAAACATCACTTGGTTTGACCTAGGGAATTTCCTAGAGTTAGAAAAGGCCTGTTTTTATTATTTTCACAAGGGCTAAACTAGGAAGAAAAAAAGGTTGGGGCCAGTGGGATTTGAAAGCTATAGTCAGTACCTTTCATTACCAAATGGATTTATCCCATTTGGATTTTCATAATTTTGTGGAGAAATTGTTTAGTGCACTGGATAGATCTGGGGGTATGATTTATCATATTTATTCTGATGGATATTTGGATGTAAAGCCTGGTATGCATGATAGAGAAAAGGTGTAGGCTTGTGTGGAATTTTATATCTGGCGAAAATATGTGGTTTTAATAATTTGTTTGGATTTAATCCAAAGTGCTAATCCCAGATCTAATATTTTAAAGAAAAGAAAAAGGGGATGGGGTCAACAGGCCAGATCCGCTAGAGGGGTGGGTCGTCCAGGAGGAATCGGCCCAGCGGCGGCAGCACGCACGCGGGCGACGCATAGCCAGTTGCGGCCCAGCAGCTGGCCCGCCCGGTGAAGGGGTATCGTGCGCTCCCGGCCGTCGGATCTGGCTAGATCGGACGGGCGCGACGAGTCATCTCCGCGGGGCTCGTTGGCCGGCGAGGGAAACCCTAGCTGGGTCAGGAAGATGAGGGGAGCTCACCGAGGGCTCGTGGGAGGTCGTGGAGGAGAGGAGGTGACACAGTCGACGATGGCGAGTCCAGGGAGGGGCGACATGGGGTGATTCGTCATCGCGGAGGGACCCGCCGCGGCGGTGGCCAAAGGAGGCTCGTTGGAGCTCGTCCTAGGCGGTGCTGCAGGGGGTCCTGGGCAAAAACAAGGGCAGGGTTACATAGAGGAAGAGGAGAGGGTCACGGCATGGTGACATGTAGAGAGAGAGGTAGAGGGAGGAGTGAGTGGTGGTTGCGGGAAGAAAATGGCCGAAGCTTCTTGTTCTTCTTCCTACGAGCAGAATGGAGAGGGAGAGATGGTAGGAGGCGTTCTGGGAGGTTAGTTGGGGCAAATGAGCAACGAGGGGATGCTGGGGTGGCCTCTCACCCTTTTATTTCAAAACCTCATGCGTATAGATGAAATGACAAAAATTTACAGGGTGGGAGCTTCCCATTGGTTGCCAAGGGTGGTGGGGAGGGGGTGTGGTGTTCTTAGGATCGTGCATGGAGCGGAGAGGGAGCAGAGGGTTGCAATGAGTAAAGAAATGGGTTTAGACAAGACCTCTCCTTTGTCTCCCTCTTGAGTAATCATGTGGGCCAAGAGCTGTGCGGCATGCTATAGTGATGGTCGACTAGGGAGTGTGTGTGCTGCTGTGGAGGAGTGCTTGACAAGATTGGAGATGGTTTGCTATTGGTTCGAATTATGTTTGGTTGTTTTGCAAAGTGTTGGTCACTTTGATGCTTGTGAAGTAAGTTGGAAATGTTGCATTGGGCAAAGTGTGGGAATGGTACTGGTAGATAGAGTAGGTTAAATAATCTCTCCAAGATTTAAATGGGATTTTTATGATGATTATAATCCCATTTAAATGCACTTCCTCAGAAAGTGCAGAAATAGATTTTGGAAGAGAAGATGGAAATTTTACCTTGGGAAAGCTTGGTTTTTGGTGTGATATGGTCCTAAATACCATAACACACATTGGGGAATTTTATAGGGATTTATTGAAGTGGAGAAGTTTTTTTGGGGAATTATTTCTTGTTTCTGCCATTTAAGAAAAATGGCAAAAATAAATTATAAAGGATCTCAAAAATATTTATTTTTGAGTAGGCAAGATGAGATATGATATATAGGCATCCAATGTGCCTTGAATTGGCAAGGTCATTTGGAGAAAAACAATCTTTCCTTTGATGACATTCATAAGTAAACGACATTAAATAGTTTAATAATCCAAATAATTGTGAGAATTATTTGGGGATGCTTATATCCAAGGTAGATGATGTAAACTTGAGGTAGGCATCAATGTTCACCTTGGTTTGGAAGAAAAGTGGTGAATATGATGGAAACTAGATTCGGGGAGGATCTAGGGTTTTGTTATTCTGATGCCTTCTAAACAAGGTTAGGTTGGCGAGCTCAGAGCTCACCTAGGTACAAGGGGTATATGGATGGATAAAACATGTCATATAGATGATCATGGAAGCAAGGGTTGGGCTTGGTTGCATTTGAGGTGGTTTTGGAGTGATGGCAAACTTCGTTTGAAATAAGGATGCCATGACAGATGCATCAGTTAGCCTCCTAAACCATGTGTGTTTAAGAAGAACAAGGCCCCAATGGAAACAAGTGAAGTGGGGGTTGATAGGCCATGGTTAGTAGGTTCTAACCATGCAAATAGTTGGTCAAACCATGATGGAGGAGTGGGACATAGAATGGCTTATCCAAGTGCATGAGTGGGCTTTGGTAGTACTAAGGATGTACTACAGGATAGTTCAAGTGCATTCTCAAGAAAACACATAGGTTGGTAAAGATAGAGCTCCAAAGATTGAATCTAGATCAGAAATCCAGACTTAGCCATTTTGGCAATTTGGAGGTTTTGACTAGAATGCAAATGTAGATGATCTTGAGAGGATGCTAGGTTCCAAACTCATAGTCATATGGAGGATTTTTATGTGAGGGATGAGTAGATATTATCCCTGCTTAGATTGGGTCTTCACTGAGTTGGAGACCATCCAGAAGGGTTATCCTTGGCTTGATGTAAGTAGGAGATGAGAGGGTAACTTGAGTGTCTTAGGATAGATCCAGACTTGGAACTTTGCTTGAGATTGATGATCACAAGCCTAGATGGGGTCCTAAGGGATGAGCTACTAGATTACCTCACTCTACTTCCTAAGCAAACAAGGCAATCAGCAGATCTAGGCAATTCATCAGACAACAGATCAAGGAAATTCATCAACAAGCAGATCAAGGAATCCATCTTATTACTTATCTAACTACTACTAGGGTTACCATCAAGCCTAGCTTGAGGTAAGGATGGGTATGTTGAAAGGGTTTTTCTTTGAAGTGAGATAAGTACCATCTTGGTATCTCTACCAAGATTGAGATGAAAAGGATTTGATAAAGGTTTTTGGAAAACCTAGAGGTAAGGGTAGTTGAAGGTTCTGTCTTGAAAACATAAGGAGAGTATATATATATGTCTCCATAGTTTTGGCAATAGAAGCTACTAAAGTATTGGGTTGTGTCAAGGTCATCTTGGATCAGGTTTTTGAAATGCCAGAACATTTGAGAATATGAAAGACAAGCCAAGACATCTCTTTTGTAAAATAGTTTTTGTAAACTAGGGTTGAGATGAGGAGCACACAACTAATACACAAATAGTTGCTTGAGCACAAGCAAACAAGTAAGCACACGTTGCAAGAAAAAGTTTTTGTTCCCCCAGATTTTTTCCTTTTGGGACATTAAATCAGGGTTGCTGAAATTGGGTTGTTACAACAAGAACCACGCCACAATATTCCTCACCCTGTTCTCTGGTGGATTTTGCCACCAAATGCCTTATCCACCTTTCCACTATTTGATACCCTTCGAGGTGGGAACCGGTGGCTTTACAACACTAGCGGGCACACATCCACAAATTAATTGGAGGCTCCCGTGATGACAACAATCTTCCATGAGAACAACTTAATGTAACATCCCAAAAATATTAAACTTGGATCATCAAAATTAGGGTTAACAAAAACTTTTCCAACTAAAAATATGAAAGCATTCATATGTGTGTGTATTCAAAATTTGGATTCTTTTGAATTGTCATGGTTCTATGTTTCCTTGCTTGTAAAAGGATTCTTAGGTGAAATAAACATCATCTAAACAATCCCCAAACTTTTCCAAAGACAAACAACTCAAAATAAAAAAATGAATTGAATGGTCATTTTTGCCAAATTAACTCTCATGCCTACTTTGGCTATCTCTAGTTTTCAAAACTCAACAAAAAAATCGTGGATCTTTGCACCCCTTGTTAGTACTCATAATAAGGTACCAAGGCCCACTTTGTGATCATCCAAAAATATTCAAATGCTAAGTTTAAATGACAGTTTAAAATTGAATCTATCTCCTATTGGAAGATCCCACTATTTCAAAAACCACTCAAATAAGTTCAACTTTCAAAACCCAAGCACCCACTGAATCCTCAGCACATGCCTAGCACACTCACCAAAAATCTTTTCAAAATTCAAAAGTAAGTTTCTTGCGGCCATTTCATGAAACAGCTTGCAGATTCAAATCAAACAAATCATAAACACTATAGTGTGCAGTAAATTTGGTCTAACTTGTTCCCTCTCTGGTGGCAACTAGTCCTTAGTAGATCATCTAGCTCATTTGTAAACATCTAGCACCCCTGTGATCTTGCCTTGCCATCAATGGTGAGCAGGCCGAGCCTCAACATGCCACCCCATTGTCGTCGGCCAGCTAGCAGCCACCGTAGCCTTGCCAACCTTGTTTGGGAGGTAGCCAGCACCTCACCGCCCCCTCTCTACCAGCCCTAGCAAAGACAGAGGCAGGAACCACCAGGAACGCCGTTCCCGCGCCGCTATCGACCATGCCGACGCGCACCACCGTGCACGCACTGTGCCCACTCAACCCCACCGTCTCAGGAGACCACTAGACATGATTGTTTCCTCGCCCGTACCCCGTAGCCACCGCACGCCACGGAGTTCGCCATCGGTACCGCTCAGAGCACCGACCATTTGCCACCGCCCCTAAGCATGCATTCATGTCCTATAGCATCACTAGGAGACAACACGTCGATCGCAACCTCAGCCATGCCTCTAGCCGCTTGTAGCCATGTCGCCACCATCGCCTGCCCACCCTTCTTGGTCTCGCCGTCGAGCCTATAAAAGGAGGCGACTCCCAGCCATTTGAAGCTCACCATTCCACTCCCCTCACCTCACTGATCATTCCAACCTCTAGCCGGAGCACGAGGAGCAGCAGCTCGCCGGAATTCCACCGGAGCAGGCCGCCTCTGGAGAAGAAGGGAGCCATTGGTTTCGAAAACCCCCGGAGCTGTCTCGACCATCCCTGAGCTCGCCGTCGACCACTCGTTCGTTTGCCTGCCACGCCGTCGTCACTAGAGCCCTGGTATGCCCCCTATGCACCCCCCGCTGAGCCGCTAGGGTTCCAGCTCACCGGTGAAATGTTCATCGTCGACGCTGTATGCCCCCTATGCTCCCTAGCCGTCGATCTTCCTTCTAATTCAACAACCCACACAGTCCCGTACCGCTTCGCGTGTTATGAGCCACTGACTAGTGGAACCCCCTGTCAGCTGAGCCCCGCGCTGCGGAGTGACACTAGGCCGGCCCATTAACCTTTCCCACGGAGCCCAATCGTTTGAATTTAGATTTTTCTATTTTAATTCAAACTCAGTTCTGTTCCTAGATTCAAAAATCAACCCAGATCGATTCATTGAACCAAATTGCATGAAACCAATTTTGTTAGAAAGGTATTGAAATGGTTAATCCAAGCCCATTGGATTCAAATCATTTGGATCGGTAGATCACCCTTGGTAAAAATAACAAGTCAAAATCTTTTCTGCATTCAAACATTTTTCAAAATTTAACCATAATAGATTTTGAGTTGATTCCAACTCTCAAAAATCACATTTGATCATACCTTTCAGAATATATAAAAACATATGGGTTTATTTACATAAATAACGTTCAACTAATAAAATAATGCAACATAGGCATTTCTAATCACTTTAATTATTTAAAATAAAAAGGTTAAACCTTATTAAATATTGACACCATTTTAAATCACGTGATGATGCTAGATCTTAACATGACCCCATTTAAAAAGGTTAATCACTTTAATTAGAAATATGTGGTGATGACATGTGTTAACATGATCCCATGTTTGAGTTGGAGAATATTAAATCTTAAGTAGTTTTTCAATGAGTAGAAATTACTTTTCTAAAAATAAAATAAATAAGACAAAAGCTTTAATCTTGTAATGTTAGTGATGATGCTAGATCATCTATAGTGCACCTTTGTGTGATGATTGAAAATAGTTAAGTTTGGTGATTGTGTACCTCGTATTTATTTATAGACGCTAGTACTGACCAAGGATACGAGGAGGAAGGAGGACACTACGAGGAAGAAGCCGAGGAAAACTTCAACCCTACTCTGCTCAAGGCAAGCTTATACTGATACTTATGCAAGACAATACTTGAAACCTTGAAAGCTAACACTTGCAATTATGAAAGTTAGATAACCTATGCATTGCGCTAAGCATGCTTCGTTGGACACATTTGATGATACCCAATCCTAGTTTTACTTGCAAGCTTTATACTTTATTTCTTTATCAAAGCTTTCTCTTAGAGTTTACTTAAGTGACTTGTAGATTCTAGGAAGATAATTGAAGGTTGCATAAAGAGCATTAAATTTGGCCTAAGCTAGATAATCTTGATGTCATCCTAAGGCATGAGATTGAACTTAATTAATCTCCACTTGTTTACTAACCCTCATTAGTACTTACCCCACTTATAGATGCTAGTGCTAAGCATAAAACTTGATCAACTTTAGATGGGAATACTTGGTGAAAATGGTTATGAAAACCATGGAATGATGAGTCATTCTACTGAAATGTTTTGACATGTGTTTCCGAACACCAGATGATTTTCATGATGAAAATGTTGAGGCATGAGCCTTAGCCCTTTATAAAACTGATGGTTGTCTGGATGCGATAGCATTCCAATTTTGCCGTACAACCACAATACTCGAAAACTGGGTAGGGATTAACTGCAAACTTATATACCTTAGTATGGGTTCCCTCACGGCCAAGGTCTGAGCTGAGGCTACCTTGTGAATATTGTCCACCAGTGCAGTACCCAAGATGACATTTGGTCATGGTTGGGAGGCCAAACTCACAGGAGAGGTGCCTATACTAGGGCGTGTAATTGAAAGGTTAGGATTGATTATCCACATACTGAGTATGGTGAATTCAGGATTTGTTCCTGACAGATGTATCGAATGTTGTGGTGAAAGTGTACAATCTCTGCAGAGTGTCAAACTATTCGAATAGCCGCGTCCGCAGTTATGGATAGTTGGAGTGGCCATATTGTTCCCCCGTTAGATGTTTTCAACAGGACTTATGAAATGAATTGAGACTTTGACTTGACCACAATAGAGTTGTGATATGAAATTCATGTTCCCACTTATGCATTATAAGATTCAACTAGTTTTCTTGCTTCTGAACTTAATAGAGGTAAATCTGGATTTTTGCAAAACAACCCTAGAGCTTAGTGTCCTACTACAAAAACCCCCTTAACTTGTTATTATTAGTTTGCGAGTACTTAAAGAGTACTCACGGCTTTGTCCCTGGCTATTTCCGTGGTCAGACTATGAAGAGGAGTACCAAGATGATGGAGCGCAGGAAGGTTACGACAACTAGGATCATCTCCCATCGTCAGCATTGCTTGTGACCCCGAAGATGGAGCTTCGCCTACGCTACCTTTATTATTATGTTATTCCGCTGCTTGAGTTGTATTAAGAACTGGATCATGAGATCCTTATTTGTGTAAGACCTTATGTATGGTTTGTAATGGATGATGTACTGTGATATCCAAATATGTTATGTCTCAAAAAAATGGTAATCCTGGGATTACGATGTATGGCATAACAGGCATCTGGGATTAAAAATCCGGGTGCTGACAAGTTGGTATCAGAGCCATCCTGACCGTAGGAGACCCTAGTTAGACTAGATGTTTGAATCAAAAACTTAGTTTCAAAACCAAAGGAAGCAAATATTTACAAAAACTTATTCCCATTCTTATCACTTTGTTTCTTTCATAAAAAATTATGTTCCTCAAAAACTCTTGCAAAATACATAAAATTTGACACACTTGATCACTATACTGACTTACTCATCCTATATTCTTATATATGGACGTGAAGTACAACAAGTTTTATCAGTTGGGGAATGGAGGAGACCTCATCTTTGAGCGGGATTTGGACCAGCTTTCGGAACTTCTGGAGCTCAGCTCAATGATCAGGAAGGAGAAGATTGTCAATGGCTAGTTGTTGAAAGTCTCCGAGGAAAGATCGAACCTCCCACTGCCAAGGGAATTCAGTTCACCTTAAGAGAGAACAACTGGCTCAATGGACTTGCCAGGGCCATGCAGGAAGCTCTTGCCCGTCTGTGTGGGCAGAGTCTCAACCATATCAAGGGTACCCGCTTTGAGTTTTATCCAAGGCATCATGCTATGGGACAGCCACTGGAAGCCCCATACCACCACGAGATGAAGACTTAGTTGGACCACATTAGCTTCATGATGTATGATCGTCAGCAGGAACTGGACAATGCCCGTGACTACTCCAACCACAAGTCCACCATCATCAGGACGGAGGATCAGACCATCGCCATGCTATCGAAGGACCGCAAGTCTTGCCGCCGTCAGCTTGACAAGAAAGAGCACATCATTGCCTGTCTTCGCCACCGTATCTCAGATTTGGAGGAGACCATCCAAGAGAGAGACATGCAGTTAGAGGAAAGGGAGAATGCTGGAGAAGACCTTCGTGGAGACCCCTACTCCTATCTCAGAGATGATGATGATTTTCTAGAGGATCAGGCCATGGACTGCTTCACCAATGAGTAGGATTTCGCCTTCATCGATGATGATGAGGATGATGAGGATGATGATTACACCGACTCCGAGGAGTAGTAGCACTTGAGCACTAGCGTAGTGAGTGTATTCAGTCCCACTGTATCGTAGTTTCTAGAATGGTTCTTAAAACCATCTGTTTTTCCTTTGTTGTGGTGTGTGTTGTATCGTGTGTTATGAATGAATGAAAAACAAGTTGCTAGAAAATCTGAGCCAAACTTTAAAACCTTATCAAAGTCCCTGAACCTTAGAAATTTCCCTCTTTTCTCATGATCTATCTCAATCTTTAGATGCCTCGCGGATGAAGTGGTTCATCCCCGGACCCGATGTTGCAGATCCTGCAAATGTTGTATTCTGACCGCAAAGCTGAAAGATCCGAACGTCAAGCCAACTTAGCCACCCTTCAGAAAATAGCTCAGCTGGCCCACAACAATCAAGGCCAAGGAAACCAGGACAACCATGGATCTAAGCTCAAGAATTTCCAGAACACCAAACCACCTATTTTCACTAAGTCGGAAGAGCCCTTAGACGCAGATGATTGGCTGCAAACCATGGAGAACAACCTGGAAGTCGCCGGAGTGGAAGCTAACGAGAAAGTTCTGTTCGACATCCACTATCTAGCCGGAGATGCAAGAGCATGGTGGAACAGTGTTCGTGCAATGGCCGGAGGATAGATGATGACCTGGGAGGAATTCAAGGTCAAGTTCAGCAGAACCCATGTGCCACCGGGTTTGATCAAGAGAATGAGAGATGAGTTCAGAGAACTGAAGCAATGAAGGATGACCGTCGTGGAATACCGTGACAAATTCTTGTCATTAGCTAGGTATGCCCCGGATGAGATCGACACTGAAGCCAAGAAGAAAGAAAGATTCTTGAATGGTCTGCACAATGATATGCAGACGGTGTTGGTCAATATCCCCTTTGCTGATATTGGAGCCCTTGTCGACTCGGCCATTCAGATGGAAGGAAAGATCAACCAAGCCAATGAGAACCGCAAGCGCCGCATGATGCATCAGCCAGGAACCCATCATACCCAAAAGTATCGCCCCAACCCATCTCCAGGATTTGCCCTGATAACCAATAGACCCCCGATGAACCGTCCGACCTATCCCAACCGTGGAAACCCAAGTCACAGAGGAAATCACAAAAACCCTAGCAACTCTAACAATTTCAACCGTGCACCACCCAAGTTCAACAACAACAATGTTGCCGCCAACACCAACACTACCCCGAGGACTGGAAGCAATGTTCTGCCTGTTGCAGCAAAGGACAAGTCGCAAGTGACTTGTTATGACTGTGGAAAAAAGGGTCACTACTCCAATGAGTGCCCCAAGAAGAATGCCGCAGCCCCCAATGCAAATGCCCCATCTTAGCAGCAGCGTCGTGTTCAGCCGGGAAGAAGGTTTGCCCAGGGAACTCGCTCAACCGCAACGGCCGTCTTTTTCTCATGCATGCTGAAGGAGCCCAGGAAGCGCTATACGTCGTGTTGGGTATGTTTTATGTTAATTCAGTACTTGCTAGAGTGTTATTTGATTCTGGTGCATCGCACTCATTTGTCACCGAAGAATTTGCATGCACTAGTAAGATTCAACCAACCAAACTGAAGCATGTTATGATTGTTCAAATCCCCGATTCAACCACCGAAGCTAGGAAAATTTGCAAAGTCGTCCCTATCCGAATCCATGGCATAGATTTTTATGCTAATCTGATAGTACTCGGAACTAAAGGTTTGGAAGTAGTACTAGGAATGGATTGGATGTCCAAACATAAAGGATTAGTTGAATGTGCCAAGAAAGCAATAACCATGACCAGTACAGCCGGAATATCAGTCGAGCATGTATCTGAAATCTTACCTCATCAATTCAAGTGCAACAAGAGTATAGCCCAACCTACCATTGACCAAGTCCGCATAGTCTGTGAATACCCCGATGTATTTCCAGATGTTTTCCCGGTTTCCCCCCCAGATCGGGATATCGAGTTTATCATTGAACTAATCCCCGGAACAGGACCCATAGCCCAGAGACCATATAGTATGAACCCGTATGAACTAGCGGAACTAAAGAAGAAACTGGATGCCATGCTGGAAATTGGATTGTGTAAGACCTTATGTATGGTTTGTAATGGATGATGTACTATGATATCCAAATCTGTTATGTCTCGTATAAATGGTAATCCTGGGATTGCGATGTATGGCATAACAGGCATCTGGGATTAAAAATCCGGGTGTTGACACTTAATCAATAACCGAAATTGAGATCTAGATATTTGCAAGAAACACTAGATCAAGAATTCCCCAAGTGAATGGATGGGAAATGAAGATCTTGATTGGTGCCGATGATGATTGAAGCCTCCTCCCTCGATTCCACAAAGATCGAAGCCTCCGGGTGGTTTAAAGTGGAGATCTCGCAAGGATTGGAATGAACAACACTAAACATTTTAAAGTGGAGATCTCGCAAGGATTCCCCAGTGGAGATCTGAACTGGGGATCAAATGGGGAACTTATACCCCAACCAGAAGCTATCCATTGGAAGAAACTGGGGCAGAATAATCTAGCCTAACTGGGAGCCGAATAATCTAGCCGGGACAAACATCCGGCCCGGAGACAAAATATCTGGCCCAAATGTACACCCCCATACCGCATGATGCGCCTTGGTTACCTTTTACAATATTCATGGGAGCGGATTATCCGACCTCCTAGTGGGGAGGATTATCCATCCCGGGCAAAAACTCCAGCCTTGTCTGGACAGTCTAGGCGAAACTCCACCCCCATACCACTTGACGCACCTTGGATGCCTTAGACGATCGAGTCAGGGGCATATAATCATATCCTTGGTAGGGGCAGATAATCCGCTCGCCAAAAGAATTGTTTAGCTGCGTTTGGTGTAAAATAATCTACACTACAGGAAAAATGTCCTTTTACAACGGATGATTTTCATGGTTGAAGGTCCTTTTTTCGTGGTTGAAAACCCTTCTACAACAGATGACCATCATGGTAGAAGCCCTGTCATAAATTATTCTACCACGGTTTTATTTCGACCATGGTGGATCACACCCTTTAGCCACGAAAAGTCATTCCGTCATAGATATGTTCGCCTGCTGCATTGAATGCTGGCTTCATGCAAACTGCCACGTGGTGAACACTGTTAACACTGTTAACTGTCAATGAAACCGTGGTAGAAGCTAGGCCTAGCCAAAGGCCTGATAATTATTAAGTGGGCTGGCCCATTAAGAGAGCCCAATAGTATCATGGCACGTTACTGTTTCGTCTTGCACTGTTACAAATGGGCCCACAGGTGCTGCCGTAGGCGGCCTGTAAACTTTCTGGCCCGTTACTGTTTCCACATACACTGTTTAAAATTGGCCCGTTTACATGGCCCATAAATTTATGGGCCCGTTAGTGTTCCGCCTGCACTATTCGAAATGGGACCGTTTGGCCATCCCGACTTGGCCCGTAACCTTTCTGGGTCGTTACTGTATAGCTACGCACTGTTCGAAACAGACACATATACTTTGGGCCCATTAATGTTCAGGCCCGTATATGTCCGTTCCATGTTCTATCCCATTACTGTTCTAACATGGTAAGTTCCTCGACCTGTTACTGTTCCATCCTGGTGAAAATTTGGCCTATTACTATTCCGTCCTGCTATGATCCTAGCATTTTTCTGGCGTAGCCTACTACTATTCTGGCCCTTCACTATTTTGGCCATTTAAGGTTCTGGCCCTTTACTTTTCTGGTCCCTTACTATTTCAAGTGTTACTATTTCGGCATGTTACTATTTTGACTTGTTACTGTTCCGGCTGTTACTATTTAGACCTATTATTGTTTCAGCCTATTGATATTCAGCTATTACTGTTTCGGCCTGCCACTATTATGGCCGCCAATCTTACAGACTGTTAATGTTACTAATCTCCCATGTGGGTCCGCCCCTTTAATTTTACAGTCTTTTACAGTTTCTGCATTTCTAGACCCCATTTTAATATCATAAAAGGTGTACAACTTGTGAGCATTTTTACTGTTCATCGTAGGACTAATACAAGACGGGCAAATACAGAGCACAATATTGTACCCTAATTGACCTGGCGAGCGCATGTATGGTACCGCCTACCGCTATGTATGGACGACATCAACTAAATGCCTACACGGCCTATGGAATTAGTCTAGATATTACATCAAATGCAAACTACTTAAAATTATTACATATTATCAAATCAAGGGAAAGAAAAATCGGCATTTCAGTTGACAATCGTGTTGATAGCTGTCCTCAATTTGCTTTCTCCATCACCTTCATCTCCCTTTTTAGTGTGACATCTACATTGGAAAACAAACTTGAGACATGATCTTGCAGCCCCCTCTTTGGTGGAAATAGCAATAATTGCAATCTGAAACTAAGTAATAACAAGTTAATACAGAAAACAAGGAAAACTACTCATTTAACTAATCAATGGTTCAAATATATTGACCAGCACGTCAAACAAATAGGACAAGCAAGCATTAAACAAGTGTGCCTACCGTGAAAGTAGAAATATAACAATGTGGGTAGCTTAGAATTTAAGAAAATATAAACTAGCCAGGTCATTTCAACAAATATATATAGAAGAGTAAACCAGACAATAGCATGCTGTTACTGTCGTAGCTAAGACTGAACAAGACAAAAATTATAACAGCATCATGCGAGAACTTGTAGAGAAGGAATGCAAACCACAAATGAAATATACAATAGAATATAGTTAGGTCGTTGCTTAGGACGAACCATAACCAGATACGAAATATAACGGCGTCGCTTGTGAACCTGTAGAATAGGACATGCAAGCATTAGACAAGTGTGCCTACAATGAAATCAGCAGTCAAACAAAGTGTTTCTTAGAATTTCAGCAAATAGCAGGTTATTTCAACATATATATGGAAGAAGTTGTAGATCCTGGAATGCAAGAGACATTGGTTGAGTCAGAATTTGTGGTGAGCTAAACAATGGCATGCAATTACTGTCGTACCTAAGAATTTGAGTAGGAACGCAAACCACAAATGAACTACACAGTAGAGGATAGTCATGCCGTTTTTTAAGGATGAACCAGCACTAGATTAGAAATATAATAGCGTCTCTGGCAAACCTGTATAAGAGGACAAGCAAGCATTAGACAATTGTGTCTATAATGAAATGAATAATCAATAAAAGTGTTTATTAGATTTTCAGCAAATATAAACTGGTCATTTAAAAAAAAAATATGGAAGTAGTCGTTTATCCTTGAATGGAAGAGAAGTTGGGTGATCCAGGATTTGCGGTGAGCTACACAATGGGCATGCAGTTACTGTCGTAGCTAAGAACCGAATAGAAATTATAATGGCATCATAAGAGAACTTGTAGAGCAAGAATGCAAACCATGAATGAACTATATATAGAGGATAGATATGTCGCTTCTTATGACAAACCATTAGATATGAAATATAATGGTATTGCTTGTGGACCTTTAGAATGGGACAAGCAAGAATTACAAAAGTGTGCCTACAAATGAATTGAGAAATCGAACAGAGCGTTTCCTAGAATTTCAGCAAATATAAACTAGCCAGGTCATTTTAAAAAATATATATGGAACCAGTAGTATATCGTGGAATGCAAGAGACATTGGGTGACTCAGAATTTGTGGTGAGCTACACAATGGCCATACAGTTAGATAAGAATTTGCAGAGCAGGAACGCAAACCATTAATGAACTACGCCGTAGAGGATAGTTATGTCTTTGCGTAGGATGAGCCAGCACCAGATTAGAAATATCATGGCATCTTTTGAGAACTTTTAGAAGAGGAAAGAAAGAATTAGACATATGTGCCTGCAATGGAATGAGCAATCAATCAAAGTGTTTTTTAGAATTTCAGCAAAAATAAACTGGCCAGGTCATTTCAATAAATATATATGGAACAATCATTTATCCTGGAATGCAAGAGACGTTGGGCGACCCAGAATTTGCGGTGAGATACGTAATGGGCATGTCGTTACTATCGTAGTTAGGAACCGCATAGAAATTATAAAGGCATCGTAAGTGAACTTGTAGAGCAAGAATGCACACTACGAATGAACTATATATATAGTAGATATGAAATATAATGGCATTGCTTGTGAACTTGTAGAAAAGGACACGCAAGCTTTACACAAGTGTGTCTACAAATGAATTGAGCAATCGAATAGAGTATTTCCTAGAATTTTAGCAAATATAAACTAGCCAGGTAATTTCAAAAAATATATATGGAAACAGTAGTATATCTTGGAATGCAACAGACGTTGGGTGACTCACAATTTCGCGGTGAGCTACACAATCGGCATGTAATTACTTTTGTAGCTAATAATGAACGATACAAAAATTATAATGGAATCATGCGAGAACTTGCAGAGCAGGAACACAAACCACGAATGAACTACACAGTAGAGGATAGTTATGTCGTTTATTAGGATGAACCAGCAACAGATTACAAATATAATGGCGTCTCTTACGAACCTGTATAAGAGGACAGGCTAGCATTAGACAAGTGTGCATAGAATGAAATGAGTAATCAGTCAAAGTGTTTCTTAGAATTTCAGCCAATATAAACTGGCTAGGTCATTTCAAGAAATATAAATGGAAGAAGTCATTTATCCTGGAATGCAAGAGACGTTGCGTGACCCAGAATTTGCGGTGAGCTACATAATGGGCATGTAGTTACTATCATAGCTAGGTACAAAATGCAAATTATAAAGGCATCATAAGAGATCTTGTAGAGCAAGAATACAAACTACGAATGAATGATATATACAGTAGAGGATAGCTACTTCACTGCTTAGGATGAACCATTAGACATGAAATATAATGGCATTGCTTGTGAACCTATAGAATAGGACAAGCAAGCATTACACAAGTGTCCCTACAGATGAATTGAGAAATCGAAGAGAGTGTTTCCTAGAATTTTAGAAAATATAAACTAGCTAGGTCATTTTAACAAATATATATGGAAGCAGTAGTATATCCTGGAATGCAAGAGATGTTGGGTGACTCAGAATTTTTGGTGAGCTACAAAGTGGGCATGCAGTTACTTTAGTATGAGTAGCTAATAATGAACGAGACTGAAATTGTAATGGCATCATGAACTTGTAGAGCACAAACCCAAACCATGATTGAACTACATAGTAGAGGATAGTTATGTTGTTGCTTAGAATGAACCAGCACCAGATAAGGAAAACAATGACATCGCACTTGTGAACCTGTAGAAGATGTTGTGCAAACCAACATGTTCATTGTACCCTTTTGAGCTCTATGCAAAGAAAAACAAATAGTCAGTGTTGCATCTTTTAAAGATCTAGATAGCAACAAAAAATTATTATCCAACTAGTACGATGAGTTTAAAGAGATACTACAGGATAGTAGAACGATGCCAGAGAGGAAATAATAGCAGGAACTTAGCTCAGGACGAACCATATAGATTCATTAACCATGGATTAGGGAATACACACTAATATTTTTCACTGACTTTACATTTTGCAAAAATTACATATAGCAGGCAATTACTATTGTAGAGAGTAGCTAAGAACATGTGCATGACAAAATAACAAACATGTGCATTACTTGAAATTTGTAGAGCAGTGAATGCAAACAAACATGTGTAGTGACATCGTATGTAACACAAAGAACATGCATGACCAATGATTGTATGTACTAGCATGATTACAAAAATGAACTTCACTACGACATGCTTTAACCTGCTATATTGCTGAGAAAACAAAAAGGGGTTAGAGATTAGGTTACCTTGGTCGGTGAGGCATCTAAGCATCGTCGGTACCATGTGTGTGATGTGCAGGTCATCGAGGGTGCCATGGTTGCGGCTAAGTATATCTTGGGCGGTCGGGCAAGAAGATCTTGGGCGGTCGATGCCGGCTTGAGCGCGGCGGATGAGAGCGACGCTTAGGAAAATCTGACGCGGTGGATGAGAGTGTCCCTGAGGCAAATCCAGTGCATTGAATGGCAACGCCCGTGCATCTGGTCTGGAGCGATGGACATGGAAATCGTTGAACTAGAACCCATCTGGTGGACACTAGTGAGGCGGCTCCGGTACGGTTGGGTAGCATACGTCAGCGGGGAAGCACAACTTGGGTGGACAATGCACCATCAGGATGGTGAACAAGACCGCAACTCCGCTGTTGTGGCATAGAAGTGTCACGACCCGGGATCAGGGCTAGACAAATACCAGACCCTCTTCTGATATAAGCCTAACCTAAATTCCGAAACGCGCAGGGAAAGATCGGTAACATTACAGAACATACAAACCATACATTAATAAGGTAAACTCTTAAGAGAGTTACAAACCAGTCATACAAGCTAGGGGTCACAGACCCATCATTACATCAAACAACGGAAGGAAACAAGTTTTTCTAAACAACAAACTTAGCAAAGTCCTAATAGGCCTTACACAAAAGTAGTGACCCTTCCATAGATCCTAGGCTGCTGCCCGGGAACCCCGACTACTCATCGACTTCGACGTAGAAACCACCTTCAGTTGGAGTAGCATCATCTGTAGAAAACAACAACGAAGCAAGGCTGAGTACAGGGTGTACTCCGCAAGACTTATGGCTAATGGAGTTGTTTTGCATAAAGCCATCTTTTGCTTTCAAAACAAGAGAGAAAAGAAACTCGTCTAGTCAGATCATTTTCAAAAGGGGATAAGAAGACTTTAACTCTAGCTCTTAAATTCATCTTTGATATCCACCAAAACCATCATCAACAGAGCAACTCTTCCCGGACTACCCCCTCAACAACCCCGAGGAAGTATTCCGGGTCTCACTTTAGTTGGCAAGTTTTATCATTCGGTTATAGTTCTCTATGATCTTCACGTTCGTTCCCAAGTCGTCCATAACCGTGGACATGGCTTTTCGAAAAGATTAATAACCCTACAGGGGTGCACAACTTTACCCACATGTACCAACCAATTCTTAATGCCAAATTATTAGCCCTCTTCCTTGGAAGGCCGGCAGAGACTGGTTGACCACGACCTTTACCCTTCTTTCGCCGAGACCATGAGTCACGCACTAGGGAGATGCCGCCATAACGGGTCAAGTCCTGAAGCCGGTCCCTAATGATGTGTGCAGGGTTCAAGATTACAGATGCCGGGCATCTCTTGTTCCCGGCCACGCTTACCTACCTGTCATGAATGCACCTCCTTCACCCCCATTCAAGAACAACCAAGATGCGTATGTCGAATGGAAATACCAAACTATGTGACTCATGGAATCTACTAGGCAAGTTAGTTGATCGAGGGGGTTTCCAGGCCCCCGTGTGGTTGTACGCTCATCTTGGTTCAAGAGGCAAGAACATCGGGTCCTAGGGTTGGAAAGTATGGGACTACAAAAACCACAACCCACGTGGCCTCCCATACAAGCCTTAGCATGTTTATCATTCATCTCTGATCACATCATCACAACCTACCATACTAGATTCATTCGCACCTCCGGTGCATCATTTGAATGATCAACATCGAAACACTAAGCATGGCTAAGCTTGACCAAGCTTGTGGCACTAGCGACGCTCATAAGCCAGACCCTAGTTATGCTAAGAGCGGTGGATCAGATAATATAGTTCACAAAGGATAACATGCATCAGATAGGATTACTCTATCTACTGATAAAAGAGTGTTTGAACTGAATGCATATGACGAGAAAGAAATACTTTGTAATCATAGGATTCATATGTATGAGTGGGGCTTCACTTGCCTTTTCCGTTGTTGGACTGGTACTGCTCTTTGGTGGCGTTGACTTCAGCTTTGGGTTTGGTTCCTAATCGTGAGAACCAATCACCGGAAAAGAGAAAGCAACACTCAGCACATGGCATGTGCAATGCTCATACAATATGGATTATATGCAAAGTTAAATAGTGTTTGATTGAACCCTAAGGCATGCTTGATCACTTTAAAGGGGGTTCCGAAGATCCAAACCCTAAAACAGGGAGATCATCGGAATCACCTGTGGGGTTCAATTGGTTCTTCTAATTAAACTTGATGTCAAAGTTGATTAACAATGTATGATTATAGCTTAGTTGGATAGGTTTCATTTTTATGAACATTTTGGTATATTATTTGTATTTTTCTGATTTAAAATGAATTAGTTACGAATTTTCCAAATTTTAATTCATTTTAAACATTTTTGGAATATTTAAATTAGTTTCCAAACTTGGGCCCACATGTCAGATCTTTAATCATTTCAGAAAATAATAAAACTCTTACATGTATGGCCCACCTGTCAGGGATTTTCTATTTCCAGAAATGATTTACTAAAACATTTGAAATAATATAAATAGCGAATATTGCACCATGCTGACGTCAGCCATGGAGCTCATCCCAGATCGAGCTCGGGCTATACGGTAGGGGTCACGCGGGCGAGCAAGAGCGGGTGCATTGTATGCGGGACTGCACGCTGAGTCGAACGGGGGCAGCACTGCCCGGAAATGATCGCCGGAACAGTGCTCCCGACGAGCATCTGCGGCGGTGCACGGCGGGAGATCGAACGAGGAAGCAAGGAGAGAAGAGGAGGGGTCTGGCATGACCAGCGGCTCACCACAAGCACGATGGAGGGGTTGGCGGAGCTCGAGGAGGACGGACGGCGACGAATCGAGAGGTTGACTGCGGCGGCCGACGGCGCTTTCGTGCTCGATTCAGGCCAGAGGAGGTCGTCCTTGCTCGCGTGCTTGGGGTATGAGGACGAGGGTGACGAGGAGATGCTCCTGGTCACCTCAGCTGGGCGAGGGGTGCTCGGAGACGGAGGCGACTGGCGGTTCCCGGTGGCTAGGGTTTGGTCCCCGTGCGGAAAGGAGAGGTTAGAGAGGGGGAGAGTGCATGCTAGGGTTCTCCGGCGGCATCGGCGAGATATTTGTAGGCGCTGGCGGGTGGCGGCGCGTATGTTGACGCATCTCCAGTGACAGACGGCGGCGGACGCGCCAGCGAGCTGCTGCTCGTCGTTGACGAAGACGACGCGAAACAGAGAGGCTGAAGTGGTACGGGGCCGGGGACGGGCTGCTTCTGGGCCAGGCTTGGGCTCCGGGTGGGCTTCCTGCTGGCGCCAGGGAGAGAGGAGGAGAGGTGGACTTGGCCCAGGGTGGGTTAGAGATAGATTTTTTTTTCCAAGAATGTTTTTCTATTTCTATTTCTGGTTTTCCTTTTGTAATTTGAATTTCAAATCTGTTTTGAATCTTTTCAATTTTACAGAAACTTTTGCATAACATATGGAAACAATAAGGATCACTTGTAACTATTTGAGCTCCATGCATTTGAGAATTTTCAAAATATGGGAACCATTTGAATTGATTCAAAGAGAGAGGAAAAACTATTAGGCTTTTTAGGGTTTTGTTGTTTGTTCTTCTTTGGTTAAATCTAAGTGCAAGTGTAATGCATGCATGAAATTCTCAAACACATCTTAATTATATTACACAGAAGGGTGGTATCTTACAAGAAGCCAGGTGAACTAGATCCAGGGATTAGGTGTCGGTGAAGAGGCTCTGTGGCGGTGCATGAGACCGCAGCTCAAGCGGCTCAGGCCGCCGCGAAATTTCCGCCGGTCGGTGTGCGCGGTGGTCGTGGATGGGACAGAGGAGCATGGAATTTTTGGTAGGTCCAGCAGGAAAAAATGCGCGAATAGGCACCATAGAGGTGAACATGAAACAAATTACAATCGTTCCCCCAAGCTACCGACTTTAGCATGCCCATTTGCCGTCTGAACAAAGGGTAGAACAGTAAATTTACAGTTAAAAGTCTTTGAAATAGACGAGAGAGAAATGCTTCAAGGTCGATGTGTGAAATTTCCGCTCGATTGAAATTTTGAATTTGGCTAGCGCCCATGTTCTATTCTAATATAATAGGAGAATGGTACTCCCGGTGGGTGGTTTTTGAAACGGAGGGCGAGAAGGTTGGTGGGTGGTTTTGCCGCTCGATTGAGATTTTGAATTTGTCTAGCGTCCATCTAATAATAATAGCGGGAGATTTTCCCTCAAAATGTTTAAAAGGTAGGGGCGTGAAATGGCGCATCTGAGTCGGTGGGAATCCGCTCGATTATGATTTTGAATTTTGTTGCTAGCATCCAAGTAATAATAAAAAAGATTTTTTTTTTTGGCAAATCAATGGAAAAAAGGTAGTTGTATACTAGTACTAGTACGCTAGCTGGTCAGGAAATGAAGGCCGAGGGTCACGTCAACTGATCATCCACTACATTAATTACGCACAAGTGCACAACATCGGATACTCTACCTCTGATTCAAAAAGGGGTGCATGCGCGGAAAATTTTGCCGCTCGACTGAGATTTTTATTTTGGCTAGCGTGCAAATAATATTAGGAGAGAAAAAATGGTATTCCCTCTTTTTAGGAATAGAAAATAATGATCACATCAAGTCATCATCAATAACAACCATATTCGCATAGAAAATATAATGTTTACCCCCCATTACAATTATTTTTTGTTTGGCATTCTAGAATAATCAGCTAGCACCTAGATATTTTCTGGCCGGTGGTGCTGTGCTACACACAGGGAGAGCGAATCCAACCAATAATGACCGTTAGATTCCTCTCACTAGTGCCTAGATGAATGACATATGTTTGGTAGTTGATCAAAATCAACGGTTAGTCTCTCTTGAGGTGTTTTGCTAGGAAATCTATGGACAGAGTGATAAATTTAAATTTGAACTGTCATATTATAGTAGTAGATAGTAGATAGATAGATAAATAGATAGGTAGAAGAGTAGATATATAGATAGAGATAGAGATTAGTTCATACACAAATAACCAGTTTGATCGCATCCACATATACATTACACAATAGTCTAACCTGGCAGCATATAAAGCACCAATATTAAGGAAGCTAGCAATCCACGGATCACACATTGAAGAATCATACTACTTCCATATTGGTGCAATCTGTTCACCAATTAGTACCTCCACTCCACAATTGATACAATGATTTTTAGGATGCTAAAACAGCATGCTAAAAAGGGTTATCTTTTGAAATAGAGCTAGTACTGACATGGATATATCCTACGGGTGCATAACGTTGGTATACCCGGTCCAGCTCAGGGAAGGCCAACGTAAATACTTCATGTCCAAGAAGATTTCGGGTGGCCCAAGCCCATTACAAGTTTGACTCCTTGAAAGAAACGACTAGCTGTATATAGAATTTCAAATGGTTCAATGCTAGGTTATCATCGACTCGACCTACCCCCAAGACTTGACCTATCTATATAAGGGGAAGGAGGGCACGACAAGGAGGAGAACTCACCTCATACACACACCTCACGCCAGATCTCATCTGCGCACCCCTGTAACCTTCGGTTCCGCCGTAATCAAGAACATACAAGCATGAGTAGGGTTTTCCCTTTGGGGGCCTAAACCTGGATAAACCTTATGTCCCCGTGTTTTTTTCCTCTTAACTATCTCACGACTTCCAGCATCCCCTTCTTCTCCAAAACCCAAGTCCATAACAATGGGCATTGACAAGTCGAACCCTCGTCAATTAGCGCCGTCTGTGGGAACTGGGGATGCTGATCGTGCGGTCATGACGGTCCCATCCGGAGAGATCTATGATTCCTCGACGAAGGAGAATTACCTCCTCTTCGGTGCTTTCGATTTCACAATCACCGGCCACCCGCAAAGATTTCGAGTCCATAGGCAACAAAATCAAGATGCTGTTCGGGAGCTTCTGCTTCCAGGTAGGGAAGACTGGCACCCTCCACCTCCCATAGCGGGTACCAGTCCCATCAATCAGGCCCGCCTCATGGGTCCCACCAATCGACGCCCCGTGCACGTCATCACTGACGGATGATTCAGGTGATGGCAGCAGTTGTAACTCTGATCTCTGCGACCCTCCTATGGAGGAAGGAACCTACGGTTCTGGATCTGAGAGCTGCTGGAGCAATGATATCTCCCTGCTCTACCTTTGTGTCGCATCCATAACGGAGACATCAACGACGGAGTAGATCCGCTGCAGGATCCCCTGCCCAACCCTCATGTTGAAAACGGAGGAAACATGGTAAACCCGCAAAATCACAACGGGACCAGGGCACCTCGAGGCACTAAGGGCATAAATTGTGTCCACAACAAAATCCAGCTCAATGATGAGGGCTGGGAGATTGCGTGCAAAGCTATACGGGGCAATCACATTTTACCCGTTGATGCCTCCCGCGACATGCTGATGGCCTATCACTAGCTCCTGATCGAGGAACACAATCGACAGGTCAAGCTACAAGGCGAGCTCGAAAAACGCAAGCGGGTAACTGACGAATCAAGCATGCAACTAGTTGCGCTCTCCGCCGCTGGCAGCTCCTCTTCACACGACAACGACGCTCACAAGTACTGCTCTCGCCTGGAGCACATGGAACCCACTGCACGGTGCGAGGCCAACAAGGCACTCGACATGTCCTTCATGACGGTGGACTCGGAAGGCAACATCATGCCTAAAACACCTTAGGTCGTGATCATGGTGGCCACCACCTATCTCGCGTCCAACCCGCCACTGGCAGGAGACCCGAAGAACGCGATCCATAAGTCTGCGCTTGCAGGCCTCGGACTTGTCAGAGCTATGCTCCATATCGAAACACCCGCAAATCCGAAGAAAAAGGCCGCGGTAAGGTGCACTCAAAGCCGCACACCCTCATCTGAAGAGTAAGAGCATGACCTGCCTTGACACCGACAGATCCCACGGCGATCCATAAGTGCGCGTGCTCAACTAGGTCCGAAGAGGACCACGGCGAGGAGAGTGAAGTTGACGCCTTAAACTATGGCGTTAGGCGCCGTGAATTCAAGGAGGATCTCGGGTGCGTCAAGCCCAAAACCATCAATCACCTGATGGACATCGCCAATCAACATGGTAAGAAGAAGGCCAGACATAGGCTCAAGGATTGCTGGGAGTTCCAGAAACTCAGCGAGAGCTCCACCAAGATGCGACGCCACACGGTGAACCCAGGGTTCGCACCGGCTCCAGGAGTCGTAGCCCACGGGGCTCCACCACCACCACCCAATGGACCCTTGCAACCTGTGGCTGCAACAATGCAGAATGATATTGCGGATGGATACCGCCACCGTTGTGGTCTATGATGATACAGAAGGGACGCCCAACTAACATGGTGTAGAAGAAGATCACCCACCAAGTCAACTTGGCTGTGACCTCCCCACCAGCCATACCTGAGTACCTCAGCGGCTCGGTATCGTGCATTATGTTCGAACTTTCGAATCACCCACGCTAGATACCTCGCCTAGGTCACTCTGCCCTGGTGCTCGAGGCCTAGATCGGAGGGTTCGAGATGAGCCGCGTCTTCATGGATGGCGGCAGCAGCATCAACCTGATGTTCGCCAGCACACTCGTAGCCATGCGAATCCCGCAGTGCAGCATAGAGGCGTCGGACACGACGCTCCACGACATCGTCCCAGGGAAGGGCATATACCCCCTGGGAAAAATATGGCTCCATGTCATCTTTGGCAAGCCCGAAAACCTCCAGCATGAGAGGCTGGAATTCGAAGTGGTGGGCTGGCCCTCACAGTACCACGCCATCCTCGGGCGTGTGGCATTCGTAAGATTCCTAGCAGTACCGCACTATGCGTACCTACTACTGAATATGCCAAGACCTAACGGTGTCATCACCATCCGAGGAAGCTTCACCAGATCGGACAGCTATCACAGGGAATTCAATAGAATCTCCTAGTCGTTCGACATGCAGGAGGAGCTAACAAGGCTCAGGGAGGTCACAAACAACGGGGCGCCCCCAATGACCAGACAAAACACACCTGATATGTCGTTCGACCCCACAGTCAACACTAAGAAAGTGCAGGTCCATCCGACTGATGCCTCCAAGACGGGTTGATCGCCAATGACCTGAGCCCCGGATAGGAAAGCGCGCTCATCGAATTCCTCCGTGAGCGCTGGGAAATTTTTTCCTCGTGTCCTGCGAACATGCCAGTAGTTCCCAGGGAATTCGCTGAGCATGCACTCAATGTCTTTCCAGATGCGAAGCCAGTTAAGCACTCGATGCATCGACTATCCCAGCAAAGAGCTGATGTCATTGGCATCGAAGTCAACAGAGGGTCAGTATGTTGTGCTCCAGGTGTGTTACAACTTCTTCTAATTTGGCCTTAAAATGGTCATTATATACACTTAGGGAAGATGATAAAGATCGTTCAGCTTGGAGTTGTTCCTCTAGAACTTGAATATGCAAAGAAATGGCCTTGGATTTGGACTTATACTTGAACTTTGACTTTGACGATCTTGCTCCGAACCCAGCATTACACAGCAACATTTTCTTTTCTTTAGCACCGTGTTCTAGTACCTTGGAAAAGAAATCCACACATTCTTTTGGAGTTTTTACTGAACAAGCTTTCCTAGGATTTTCCAGCTCCTCTTTCAAGTCAACCTGGAAAGTTCTGTTGATAGACATGTCTAAGAGAAGTGAAGTTACTATAGAGAAACATGTAGACAGGTTAAACAAGTGCATGAACTGCTATAACTGGCAATGCTAATAACGCATCTTATACACTTCAGTAAAAAGATCATTTTGTCGTGGATGTTTTTTTATGTCATTGACTAACATGACTAAAACTGTGGCTTCGAGTGTACACACTATGACGTGCAGATATGACATGTTTTTAAAATTCAAAACTAAAACTGACTTTAGTTGCAAATCATGTAGCTAAGTGAAAACAAAACTGAGAAGCAGTCCAAGGAAGGTTAAATATCAACATATATACATACGAATCACATCAAGTGCAACATCACAAATCATAGAGAAGACTTACAACAAATTTGTTTACAATGACACCGTATCTATTCGTCTGGCATCCCTCGAATTTCTCCAGCAGAGTCAACTGTTTCTTTTGGATCCCCATTTGACTTCTTTTGCATTTGAACAAGCGAAAATAAATTCATCACATGGTTGAAACAGAGGACGAAAAGAGAAGATGCATATAGATTGCACAACATCAATTAGATACTAATACCAGTACAAAACAATAGGTCCTTACCAATTGGTAGAGGTGTCCAATTATGCTACGGGATCCTGTATGACTTAGTACTCGTACTTTATTACGGCTAGAACAGTTCCTTTGAGCGATAGCCTACAAAAAGGAGACTTGTAAGACACATGCATAAATAGGAATTTACAATGCGATCTAGTCTCACAATCTTCTTAAAGCATACCTCATTCTTTTGATCAAGCCAGTGGTGGAGAAGATCACCCCACTGATCGTCAGTCATGTGATCCACAAGAGACGTTCTTATAACATCCTGAAAACACTTCCCAGAGAAGTGTTGCTTCTTTAGACTATGGCGTTGCTGGCACAAACATGCAGATAATATGATTTTAAGAACAACCTTTACATCCTCGCTATTCTCATCGAACATGAAAAATATCTGTAGACAACAATGAGTAGCATATATAACATATGATAAGCTAAGAAAAATGGGACAGAGCAACATAGTATGTCCAAGAGACATATGACTTACATGTAACTTCTTTAGTAAACCCTTGAAATTCTCATGGATATTTCAGTGGTGTTTCCATGAAGGAAAGATGGGAATATTATTTCTCACGAAAACACCTATGATCGATGCTATATAAGAAGATTCATGTGGATCCAGCGGCAATCTGAATCCTGCTATAGATGTGATCGGAAGTCTTGATTTAGTTATTTCAAGCATCTGTTCAAGTGTTATTCTCATTGTCGTACCCCTTGTTAATATTCATCATGGTGCAACTAAAAAAAGTTACATCAAAATATTAATTTGGTGTCACGCTCATTTGCAAGGGAGTATATGTCTCTATCAGTACTAAAGATCGTTGGTAGATCATTACCAGTTTGTTGCTGAGAAGCTACTGTTGAAACTGGTTCTGCTGCCAATTGCTGCTGGGTAACCGGATTGCTACTAGCGGTTGTGGGATGTGTATTTTTTTATTCACAGACGCTAGTGCAACTGGACCCACTAGTGTGGGATTAGGACGCAAATTTTTATGCTGGTGTTCTACATTATTATCTTTTTTGCCTAGTTGGCACTTTCAACTAGATTAATTAGAGTCCGAGACCTTGCTTTGACTCTGTTTCCTGCATTGGAAGAAAATAGCTTTGAGATTTATCATGGAATCATGTGCAAAAGAGAATTTTTGTTAGGAGAACTTGCAGCAGTTGATAGCTGGAAAAGCAATTAATCCCATCCCAACTCTAATACAGAAAATTACTTCCCCTAGTCTAACCATATGGCATCCTGAGTGAAAATAAACAACACAAAGTTTCAATATAATCGACCAATCTGCAGGCTTAACTATAATACTGATAACATAACTTGCATGGTGTAAGGTTCTAAAGAAAATAACTGAACATATCAAATCAAACTAATTTTCTTAGTAGATAAAGGGCACTCGATGCCCACCTGGTTATACTCTAAATAAGGAGCAGGGCATACTAATTCGGCTAAGAACCTCAGCTAGAGTTGACGAATAGCACCTATGCTATCTGTGACCTTTACGCCCCAACAAGAATCATTTTAGGAGAAATTCCACAGATGTCAGAGGAGCTTCATAACGATGGTAAGGAATGCTCTACGAAACATTAGTTACTATCGAGTATATGAGCAAGAATGTAGTACAACAAGCAACGAAGTACTTTTGATAGAAATCAACTGCATAACGAAAGAGAGCATAAAGTGTTCAACAACCTTATTCTAGGGAGGAGACGGGTTTATGCTTCATGTTGGTGCGGTCAAGCGGGCGGGCACGTCGTTTTCCCATCTCTCCGGTGTGGGCAATGAGGGAGTCTGTGAAGGAGATGGGACTTTGCAGCGACGGTATCATGTTTGCAGGCAACACTGGGCAAGCTCCAGCGTGGTGGTCGTCAGATTGGGGAAGCTGACGTGTCTTGCTAAACAAGGGAGTTGTGTCTTCGGTTAGAATAGTACCTGGTGAGGAGGCTGTGGTGGCAAGGAGGGACGGCAGTGCAAGGCCATATTCATGGGATATGCGGGATAAGATGCCTTTTATATGTATCAATGGCGCCGATGGTATGTTTGAATCTTTTGAATTGCGCGTGGCACCGAGATAGTTCAAAGAAAAACCCGCCAATGTAATGCAAAATTTGTTGATCTTTAGCCCGCCAAAAAAATTGGTGATATGTACCGTGGGACCCCGGATTTATGGTCCGAGAATCCCAGTTATGCATGCAATTTCACGTTCCCATGATCAATGAGACATGAGCATAACCGACGAGTATCATTACAACATCCAGAAAGTAACGAGTACAAAACTTACATTGTTGCCATTATGGAAATTACAAACATCAATAGCGGAAGTCTTCAAGCGTACAGGCAATGTCATGCCTTAACCTACAAGTAACTGACTAGGAAGACGTCCTAGCTTACATAAACATCAACATCTTCATCATTCCTTGATTTTCTAAATGTCTGGCCAAGTAAATAGCCAGGGACAAAGCCGTGAGAACTTCTGAATATACTCGCAAGACCACTGATATAAGGTAAATAAGATAATGCATATCTGGATGCGGCGAGGTAGCTCAATACTACAGTTGTTTTCAAAATCCCTAAAATTGGCATCTCTATATCTTTGTTGAAAAAGAGTTTTTGGAAAACATGTCTCCTTTTTAAAACAGTTTTTAAAGAAAACCCTTTTGAAACCTTTTTAGACCCTACATGGTCAAAACAAAACTCGTTCTCATACTTCCTCGTGGCCATGTCACATCCTTCTTACTTTCTCAAAACTATCTCAAAGGTACTCCTAGCAATCACATTTCCAACCGTCCTTGACTGTGGACATGGCTATTCGAATAGATTATACACTATAGAGTCTATGCACTTTACCCACAACAATCAATACATCCACTGGGATACAACCATGGCCCTCTACACACGATAGATGGGGGTTCGGATAATCAAACCTAACCTTTCATTTGTCATACCTAGCAACGGAGTATTTCCTTTTGGGCTTGTTCTCCCCGACAACGAGTATGTGGCCCCCGGCCATAGTTCTCCCTTCTGCACTTCTGTATACACAAATCGTAGCTTGGATAAGCATATCGTCCATGGGAGACCCAATTGTTGCACCGGCACTCCTACCGAGACATGCTCAGTCTTGCTAAAGCAAGCTGCAGGCCCCAAATCCGAAGATCTATTTTAGAGCCTACCCGGGTTTCTAGGGATTTCTTCCCTTCAGCAAGTACGAGCAACCCTGCCTAAAGACAGCGAACTACAAGCTAAGCCCCAACTCCTGGGGTAGTTTGGTTGCACAGAGAAATTGTTCCGGTAAAGGCATAGAACATCCCTTATCTTTATTTTTCTTAACGTACTTCTTCTCTTAACCATTCTTTTCTTTGGTAAAACCATCCTCACAGAAATGATACCTCTTTCCAAGGGTTTTATTTTGAAAACTTTGTGGTCGGTAAACCCAAAATAGTTTTATCATCGAAAAACCGTAGTTTCCAAAGAGGGAAGATGCTAAGCATCCTAGCCTCGATCTAAAGGGTAAAGATGGGTGTCAACAAGGGTATGTTTCCTACTAGACACTCCATCATAAGTTCGAGCAGCCAAGCTACTCGCGTACTTTATTTGAAACAACCATGCAAGTAACCATGAAGTTCATAAACGAGATGTAGAAAAATTGATAAAGGGAATATGACAATATAGGAGTTTAAGAATGGTGGCTTGACTATGACCAGCGAGATGTCCCTTGACTTTGTTATAATACCAGAATACCAATAATGCCAATACCAATAATAATAAGAAGACCTCTTATTCTATTCGTAAAACAATCGCAACAATCGCCGTCATCGAGCAAACATGCAAACAAGCAAGGCCACAATTAAACAAGGGATTCAAGCATGAAAGCAATACAACAAGAGAAACATAATCACATGATATAAAATAGTAGAGTGTCGGATTATTGGTTTGGTGAGATGGGTAAAAGACTTGGTGTCATTGGAAGAATATCACTTAGGATTTATAGAATAACAACTACCTAAAATAGGGGTTTTAGACCAAGGAAAATTTATATATCATACCATTGTAGAAAAATGATACCATTAGATAGATATTGATAAAATGAAACAAACAAAAGTGGTTTCACTATTTTATCAATTACCATTGATTTATAATGGATTTTATAGTGGACAAAACTCTATTTTTTGGAAATAATTTACTAGAAAAGTTCGAGAGTACCAAAAATCATTTCCTTGGATGATTAAGTAGTATTTGATAGAGTGATTCAATGAGAGTTGGAATCATCTCAAAATAATTACCATATTTCTCTTAGAAAATTCCCAAATATAGTTCTGGAAGGTTTTGTCTCCAAAGGAAAATGTTAGGTATTTAAAATACCTTTATGTAGAATTGGATTCAACCTATTTGGAGTTACGTAAATAATGTGGTGATTTTATTAGTGAATTATCTATGCACAAACAATATTAATTCAGAATAAATCAACAGTGACTTAGAAGATTGTGGGATCCTGGGATTTGAAGGATATGGTTATGCATGTGTCCTGGGGGTTGGAATTAGGTCAATAACCATTTTTGGACCTAGATAATTTCTTAATGTCTTAATTGGGATGATTTTTTTATTTTTACTATGGACAAACCAGGAAGGAAATGAGCGTGAGGCCAAGTGGACATGAAGGGTATAATAGATACCTTTCGGTTCCCAAGGTTTCACTCCAAAAGGGGTTGTAAAACTCTCTATAGAATTTATTTAGTTACAAAGGCATGTCTTTGTATTTCTTTTTACAGAAAAGTTGTGTTTATTGAACATGGTGTCTTTTCCTACTGCATGTTGAAGGAAACACTCAGGAACACTAGGATTTATAGATCTTTGCATTTGGAGGTATTTTACACTTTCAAACTGATTTAAATAGGGGCTACTCTACAGATATGGCAGATCACAAAGATTTCTAGGGCAGGATTCTAGGGCTAACTGGGTCGTCCGGGGTGCTTTCGCTCTAGACAGCTAAGCAGCTCGTGGGAGACGCTCATTTGAACTTGTCCGGACGGGGCCCGTGGTCAGCCGCACATGGATCCAAAAGGGTTTGGAGCAACATCGACCGCCGGATTCAGAGAGAATCAACGGCAGCTGCTCGTCATCCTCATCTAACCAGTCGAGGCGGCGGCGGGATCCCTAGATGTGGAAGAGAGTGCCGGGAGGCTCACTAGGTGATGGAGAGGCGACGCGGTCCGTCGAGATAAGATAGGGGAGGGGTGGAAGTGGGGGTTTCGGCGCCTGGAGGAGTCCCGTGTGGCGACGCCTTCGGAGGAGCACTCGGGAGCTCACCGAGGAACCACATAGGGCTTCTTCATGTCGAAAATGAGAAGGGGGTTAGTTGGGCATGGCTAGGAGATTCTTCTAGACCAAGAAGGAGGAAGAAAGAGGTAGAGGGGAGGCTCCACAGTCCTCGATTTTCTTGCAGGTGTGCGAGCTCCAACTCACGACCCATGTCAATGGAGAGCAGAGGAAAGGGCAGGGAGCTAGGGGTTAGTACTGGGGATGTCTGTGGATGAAGTGAAGGAAGAGAGAGGGCTTGGGGTAGCCTGGTTCTATAGCAGCTTCCACCTTTTGAAGAAATGTCGAGGAATGCTTATTCTTCCTCTCCATGGCGATGGAGGACACATGGAGAGGGGAGGAGCTCGAGGGGAGATTCACACCAAGCTCATCCATGGCTAGGGATTGGTCCATGGCCTTTCCATTGTCTGCCAGGGGCGGTGGAGAGGGTGTGTGGGGGCTCTGGTGTCATGTAGAGGGCAGAGAGTGAGAGGGTAGATGCTGCAAGTGAAGTAATGACATGGATGTGGGGTTTTTCTTTGTCTCCCTTATGGACAAGCACAAAGTACAATCGGTGGAGGGAGAGCACTATTTAGCTACAGTGTTTTCGACTAGAGAGAGTGTTTGGTGTTGTGGTAAATTTCTTTGCAAGTTTGGATGTGTTTTGGATAGGAAGTACATCATGTTTTGATCAAGGTTCCAATTTAGCCATGTTAGTGATCATGAAGGAAAGTTCTAATTTTGATCATGGAGAGGCGAGATAATGATGTTGGTATCTAGATATGGTCATTTTGCATCACCAAAAATTATTTGGGATTTATTGGATCATTTTAGATCACCATTATATCATTTGTTCAAATAGTGTAGGAATGGGTTTTAGAAGCTAATGTGATATTTTTTACCTTATTCAAGGTCGGTTTTTGGTGTGAGATGGTCCTAAATATCATATCACACATTGGGGAATTTTCTTGGTTTTATTGAGATGTAAAAGTATTTATAAGGGATTATTTGTTGTTTCTGCCATTTAAGAAAAATGGCAAAAAGAAATAATAAAGTATCTCAAAAATATTTATTTTTGAGATGGGAAGGTAGGGTGAGAATTGTAGGCATCAAATGTGCCTTGATTTGGCCAAGTGATTCGGAGAAAAAAAACTTGCCTTTATAGACAAGTTTTTGAAGATTTTGCAAAGAAGGGAATTAAAAAAGTTTTAGGTTCCAAATAATTATGGAAATTGTTTGGAAAATGATTATATCCAAGTTTAATAATGTCAACTTGAATTATAAATAATTAGCAACCTTGGGTATTGCAAAACAAGATGGATTTTGGAAGGGAACAATGATTAGAGGATCTAGGGTATTGATATTTTTATACCACCTAAACATGGATGGATTAGGGAGCTCAGAGCTCACCTTGATAGAAGGGATGGATGGGTAGACCAAGTTTTATAGATGATCATAGTAGCAGAATTTTGGCTTGGTTGTATTTGAGGTGGTTTAGGAGTGATGGCAAACATTGTTGAAAACAAGGCTGCCATAACAGATGAGTCATGATGCCTCGTAAACCATGTGGGTTTAGGAAGCACAGTAATCCAATGGAAACTAGTGAAGAGGTGATTGATAGACCATGGTTAGTAGGTCATAACCATGTAGAGAGTTGGTCAAGGTGAGGTAGCATAAGGATGTGAGCTTCTTCCAAAGTACGCAAGATGATAAGATTTGTAGAAAATATTATTTTCTTTACTATAAAACCATCATGGATGAGTGAGTCCAAGAAGGGTTTCTCTAAGAGAAAGTGTGGTCTTTGGTAGTACGAATGATGTACTACAAGATGGTTAAAGTACATTCCGAGGAATGCACATAGGTTAGAATAGGTGGAGTTCAAAGATTGAATCTAGTTAAGGATTCTAGATTTGTGGGTTTGGACTAGTATGCAAGAGGGAAACATTTGGAGAGAAAGCACGGTTCCATACTCATCATCAAGTGGTTGATATGGAATTATAGCTTGAGTAGAGGGTATCCCTACTTGTATTGGGTCTTTGATCGGTTGGATGCTAATATAAAGGATTAGCTAAAGATTAGTCTGGTTAAGTAGATTAGAGGGTCACTTGAATGACTTAGTATAGATCCATCTTGGTTTGAGATAGGTGGTAACCAGCTATTGGTTTGATCCTAGATGATGATCTCCTAGATTGGCTCATGCTACTTCCGAAAAATACAATCTTCACACATAGCAGATCATCAAACAACAGATCAAGGCAACTCATCTTGCTAAACAACCAAATACTAATAAGGTTACCATCAAGCCTAACTTGAGGTAAGAATGGGTGCTTTTAAGAGGTTATGATTTTAAGTAAGATGAGTTCCTCTTGATATTTCTACCAATATTGGAAATGAATGGTTTAAGTAAAGTTTTTGGAAAACCAAGAGATAAGCGTAGTTGAAAGTTCTGTCTTGATACATAAGGAGATTATATACAGGTCTCCATAGTTTTGTTAAATAAAAACTAATAAAACATTTTTTTGGGGCTAAGTCATCTTGGATCAAGTATGGAAATGCCAGAACATTTGTGAATATGAAAGATGAGCCAGGAAATATCTTTTGTAAGATAGTTTTTATCAACTAGTGTCGAGGTAAGGAGTAAGTCATCTAATACACAATTAGTTACATAAGAACAGGAAACAATCAACAAACTTTGTAATATTGAACACGGAAAAGTTTTTGTTCCCCCTCATTCTTACCTGTTTTGGCAAGAAATCAGGGTTGCTGAAATTGGGATGTTACACATACTCTATTGCTAAACTTGCTAGGAGTTGATCTAGAAGGAGTGCATAGACTACGATGGGAGGTATGAATGCACCAGTAGCCTTTACCAGGTGTAGACTCGCTAGTACATACTGTGAAGAATCTAGTGTGCACACTCCCGAGCATAGCCTCTGCTCAAGCACTCATACTCTAGTTATAATCCCCTTTTCGAAAGAAAAAACTAGAAGTACTAGTATACTACATCCATTCTGGTTTATTTAGGAAAATACGTAGATCAGGAAAATAATTTGACCGTAAATTTGGTTAACTATACCGCTCGGGATTGAAGCGATAGTAATAACTAACTATGGAGTATAGTGCGATATGAAAGATTATCACACCAAATTTGGCTCTAGCAACATTGTGGATGGTGGTGCATGTGACATTCACCAAAAAAACCAAATTCTTTACCAGCAAGAACATGATCATAACTTCATACTACTAAATAAATGTTTTTCAATTTATTGGAGCCATTTTGCAATCTATATTATCAGATCACCAACTACTCCCTCTATTTCATAATATATGCTTGTTTAGTAAGCTGTTTTAGCACTGTAAATAGGCTTATATTGTGAAAACATATGGAGTACTAACTTAAGGTTTTCCATGTGCCGTCTCATTGATGGAGATCGACCACAGCTTAATGCTTCAGCTTTGCCAGCTTGGCCAGGAGTTTGTCCTTCTGGTCCTCGAGGTCTTGGATCCGCTCGAGGCTGATGCCCAACAGCTCGACCATGCTGATGTTCCGCCGCTTCGTCTCGTCAATCTCAATCAAGTATTCCATGAAGAGATTCCTGAGAAGGCTAAGCCTGACCTTGTCGGCGGCGAGTTTGGATTAAAGTCTATTGCACTCATTGACGAGGGTGCTTATATCCGATGTCATGGCGCAAAAATCGCCCATCATATTTTTCACCATAGACTCGATCTCAAAGCCAATATTCTATTAGATGAACAAGGAGAAAAAACTCAGAAGTGCACCCAGAGATATATCAAGGAAGAGGGACACAGAATCAGAATTTTTACCTCGCGGCTATACCGATTGGCCTCCATCAACGACAGTGAAGATGATTTAGTAGGAAGGAGTGCCGCGGGAATGCGAAGATTGCCCGATATAACAAAACATTGAGAGAGAATATACTAGTAGTAGGGAAAATGAGCGAATCAAGAAACGGTCAAAGACATGGAAAGTTGCCCAAGCACGGAGATTTACCTAAAGGTATCGCCGTCCATCAGGGATGGTGAAGATGTTTCTGCCGGTAGGAGTTTTGAGGGAATTCAAAGACCACCCGACCTCAAAAAACATTTAGTAAGAATGTGCTAGTAGGTAAATGGGCAAACAAAGAAAAGGTCAAAGACATAGAAAGTTGCGCAAGCACCGAGATTTACCTGAAGCTATTTGTCCCTGGCTACGGAGGCTTTGAAGAACCTTGAGTTGAAGATCTCTCGCCTGCAGCCGAGCGATTCGACTAGGAACCATTGATCACAGAAGAACGGCAAGCCGACTTCTTTCCTTCAACTAGCTTTGTCGTCGCAGCACGAGCCCTTCTGTGGAGGGACTTGTTCCTGGTCCTCCAGGTGAAGTGGCGTAATAAAAAATAATGAAAATGGGCAAAGCAATTTGGCAGAGAATACAGTTGAGAAGAGAGGAGGAAGAAGGCCCAGTCCATGACAAGTGGCCTCTTCGTCTCCACGCAAGTACTAAAAAACCATTTCTACTTAGATAGAGTACTTGACATAGAAATCAAAGATATTTGTACGTGAGAATCAGATAATGAAAGTATTGTAGGGGTTCGTAGCATGGAAAACAAAAATTTTCTATCGCATACAAACAAACAAGCCAAGATCTATCTACTAGATTGTAGCAACGAGTCGATGGAATAACTCACCCTCGAAGATTCCAAAGTGTTTAACGAGAGCAGATTCTCGTGGGTGATGTAGTCGTACTCTTTCCGATCTCAAGATCGCGTAGACGATCCTTCCGGCGCCGCGTTCCCGCAGCGCTCCCGCAGTCGGTCACACGTTCGGTACTCGACGAAGACCTTCCTCTCCCTTGTTCCAGCAGGCAGCGGAGGTTGTAGCACTCTCCTCGCGATTCCGGCAGCACAACGGCGTGGTACCGGAAGTAGAGGGGAAATCCCGCAGGGCTTCGCCTTAAGCCGGTGCGAGTATGGTGGAGCTTATGAGAGAGGCTATTAGTGGTCTAGTAATTAGACACACCAATTAGAGGGCTCTAAACCAATTAGAAGGCTCTAAACCGAATAGCTCTAAACCGGGGTCTAGATCTAGGGTTTAGTTTAGAGGATAGGAAACTTGTGTGTCTAGGAGGGGAGCCCTGCCCCTCCTTATATAGGTGGGAGGGTGTGGGCGCGCCAGGGGAGGGAGGGAGTCCCTCCCCAACTCGGCCTTGGGCTGGGCGCCGGCCTGGAGGAGTCCAACTCCTCCTCCAGGTTGGTTCCAACTCCTCTTGCTTGTTTCCCACAGTTTCTTGTTTTTGGCAGTTTGACTTTCAAACTGGACATTTGACTTTTCTGTTTTAGGATTCAATTTAATCCTATATTTGGGACAGCAAGAACACTTAGTACATGATGCAATCATTCCAATATGTAATGACACATTCATGTACCCCTTCCCCCCGGAGTGCCGGACAATCCGGAACCTTCTAGAATATCCCCGATGAAAACACCGGAATCATTCCCGAACTCCGAAACGGGACTTTCCTTATATGAATCTTATTCTCCGGACCATTCCGGATCACCTCGTGATATCCCGGATCCCATCCGAGACTCCGAACAACATTCGGTCTCTTTCTCATAATACCATAACTACTCAAACAACGTCGAATCCTTAAGTGTGTCTCCCTACGGTTCGTGAATTATGCGGACATGATCGAGACACTTCTCCGAACAATAACCAATAGAGGAATCTGGAAATTCATATGGCTCCCACATATTTCTACGATTACTTTGCGATCGAATGAACCACTTACATACGATACCAATTTCCCTTTGTCTCACGATATGTTACTTATCCGAGGTTATGATCGTCGGTATCTCTGCATACCTAGTTCATCCTCGTTACTGATAAGTACTCTTTTCTCGTTCCCGTGATATGTGATCCCTTGTGACCAAGTCACATGCTTGCAAGCTAATTGGATGACATTTCACCGAGAGGGCCCAGAGAATATCTATCCGTCATGTGGATGGACAAATCCCACTCTTGATCCATGTGTTTCAACCAATACTTTCCGAACACTCAATGCCACCTTTATAGCCACCCTGTTACGGTGTGGTGTTTGATGACATCAAAGCATCCATCCAGTAAAGGTGATATGCATGATCTCATGGTCGAAGGAATTAGGTTACTATGTATCAGAAAGCATATAGCAATTGAACTATTGAAATGACTTGATCTTTATGCTACGCTTGTCTATAGGAGTATGTCCACCATATCATTCTCCTAACGATATGATCTTGTTGTTGATAACATCTCAATGTTCATGACAAAGAAACCACATCATCAATCAACCAACAAGCTAGTGAAGTATAGAGGCTATACTAGGGACTTCAAATTAAGTTTACAAATCACACAAGTATTAATGGTTTCCTTGTTAATACTATTATAGCATGAATGCAAACATTTATCATAAACACAAAGATATTTAATAATAACTATATTTATTATTGCCTCTAGGGCATATCTCCAACAGTCTCCCACTTGCACTAGAGTCATCTAATCTAGATTACATGGTAATATACCGAACACCCATGGCAGTTTGGTGTTGGTCATGTTTTGCCCTCGGGAGAGGTTTAGTCAACGGATCCGCCACATTCAGATCTGTGTGTACTTTGCAAATCTTTATATCCCCATCCTGGATATGTTCTCGAATAGCGTGAAAACGTAGCTTGATATGCTTCAGCTTCTTGTGTGACCTTGGTTCTTGCGCATTGGCTATGGCGCCCATGTTATCACAGTAGATAGACATTGGGTCCAGCGCACTAGGAACCACACCCAGCTCTGTAATGAACTCTTTCATCCATATCGCTTCTTGTGAAGCCTCCGAAGCAGCCATGTATTCCGATTCAGTTGAAGATCTCGCCACAACGCTTTGCTTTGCACTCCTCCAGCTAACTGCTGCACCATTCAAAATAAATACGTACCCAGATTGTGATTTAGAATCATCTGGATCGGTGTTCCAACTAGCATCGGTGTAACCATTAACAACGAGCTGTTCATCACCTCCATAAGAAAGAACCATATCCTTAGTTCTTCTCAAGTACTTAAGGATGTTTTTGACCGCTGTCCAATGATCCACTCCTGGATCACTTTGATATCTGCTAGTTAAACTAACAGCATATGCGATGTCGGGTCTAGTACATAGCATGGCATACATTAGAGATCCTATGGCTGAGGCATAGGGAGTCTTACTCATCCTTTCTCTATCTTCTGCCGATGTCGGACTTTGAGTTTTACTCAAGGTCGTATTGGGCAACATGGGCAAGAACCCTTTCTTGCTATCTTCCATTCCAAACCTCTTTAGAACTTTGTCCAAATATGTACTTTGTGACAATGATATTTGGCGTTTCGATCTATCTCTATAAATCTTTATGCCTAATATGTAAGCTGCTTCGCCAAGATCCTTCATTGAAAAACTATTATTCAAATATTCCTTGACACTATTAAGAAGGTCTACATCATTCCCAATCAACAATATGTCATCCACATACAGTATTAAGAATGCTACAGAGCTCCCACTCACTTTCTTGTAAATACAAGCTTCTCCATAAGTTTGTATAAAACCAAAACTTTTGATTACCTTATCAAAACGTTGATTCCAACTTCGGGATGCTTGCTTCAATCCATAGATGGACCGTTGAAGCTTGCATACCTTGTTAGCATCTTTAGGATCGACAAAACCTTTGGGTTGTATCATATACAACTCTTCATCAATGTCTCCATTGAGGAATGCTGTTTTGACATCCATCTGCCATATCTCATAATCATAATATGCAGCGATTGCTAACATAATCCTCACAGACTTTAGCTTCGCTACCGGTGAGAAAGTCTCATCGTAGTCAACTCCTTGAATTTGTCGAAACCCTTTTGCGACAAGTCGAGCTTTATAGACAGTAACATTACCATCAGCATCTGTTTTCTTCTTGAAAATCCATTTGTTCTCGACAGCCTTCCGGCCATCCGGTAAGTCCACCAAAGTCCATACTTGGTTTTCGTACATGGATCCAATCTCGGATTTCATGGCTTCTTGCCATTTATTGGAATCTGGGCTCATCATCGCTTCCTCATATGTCTCGGGGTCATCGGTGTTGTCCACCAACATGACATTCATAACGGAATCATACCAATCTGGAGTGGTACGAGTTCTCGTTGACCTCCGAGGCTCTGTAGCAACCTCAACCGAAGTTTCATGATCACTATCATTAGCTTCCTCTCTTATTGGTGCAGGCACCACAGGAACTTCTTCCGGTGCTGCGCTACTCGCAATTTCGAGAGAAGGTTCGACAACCTCGTCGAGTTCTACTTTCCTTCCAGTCACTTCTTTCGAGAGAAATTCCTTCTCTAGAAAGGATCCATTCTTGGCAACAAAGATTTTGCCTTCGGATCTATGATAGAAGGTATACCCAATAGTTTCCTTCGGGTATCCTATGAAGACGCATTTTTCCGCTTTGGGTTCAAGCTTGTCCGGCTGTAACTTCTTTACATAGGCTTCGCATCCCCAAACTTTAAGGAACGACAATTTAGGTTTCTTCCCAAACCATAATTCATACGGTGTCGTTTCAACGGATTTAGATGGTGCCCTATTTAAAGTGAATGCGGCTGTTTCTAATGCATAACCCCAAAATGATAGCGGTAAATCTGTAAGTGACATCATAGAACGAACCATATCTAAGAGAGTTCGATTACGACGTTCAGACACACCATTACGCTGTGGTGTTCCCGGCGGTGTCAATTGTGAAAGTATTCCGCACTTCTTTAAATGCTCGCCAAACTCGTAACTTAGATATTCACCTCCACGATCAGAACGTAGAAATTTAATCTTCTTGTTACGTTGATTCTCTACCTCACTTTGAAACTCCTTAAACTTCTCGAAAGTTTCGGACTTATGTTTCATGAAATAGATATACCCATATCTACTCAAGTCATCCGTGAAGGTAAGAACATAACGATAACCACTGCGCGATGCTACACTCATTGGACCACACACATCGGTATGTATGATTTCCAGTAAGTCCGTAGCTCGCTCCATTATACCAGAAAATGGAGTCTTAGTCATTTTACCCATCAGACATGCTTCGCATCTTTCAAGTGATTCAAAATCAAGTGATTCAAGAAGTCCATCGGAATGGAGTTTCTTCATACGCTTCACTCCAATGTGACCAAGACGACAGTGCCACATATAGGTCAAATTATCGCTTGATTTCAAACGTTTAGCCTCAATGTTATTAATATGTGTATTTCTACTATCGAGATTCAATATGAATAGACCATCTATCAAAGGTGCATGTGCATAAAACACATTACTCATATAAATCGAACAACCATTATTCTCGGATTTAAACAAGTAACTGTCTCGCAATAAACAAGATCCTGATATAATGTTCATGCTTAATGCAGGCACCAAATAACAATTATTTAAGTATAAAACTAATCCCGATGGTAGATGAAGAGGTAGCGTGCCGACCGCGATCACATCAACCTTTGATCCGTTTCCTACGCGCATCGTCACCTCGTTCTTCACTAGCTTCCGTTTATTCTGCAGCTCCTGTTTCGAGTTACAAATATGAGCAACCGAACCAGTATCAAATACCCAGGCACTACTACGAGTACTAGTGAGATACACATCAATAACATGTATATCAGATATACCTTTCTTCTTGATGTTGCCGTTCTTCAAATCCGCCAAGTACCTTGGGCAATTCCGCTTCCAGTGACCTTCTCCCTTGCAGTAAAAGCACTCAGTTTCAGGTTTAGGTCCAGCCTTGGTCTTCTTCGTCGGCGTGGTAACTTTCTTACCACCCTTCTTGAAGTGTCCCTTTTGCTTAGACTTGCCTTTCTTGAATTTGGTGGTCTTATTGACCATCAACACTTGGTGCTCTTTCTTGATCTCCACTTCTGCAGATTTTAACATAGCAAATAGTTCTGGCAACTCTTTGTTCATGTTCTGCATGTTGTAGTTCATCACAAAGTTCTTGTAACTTGGTGGTAGTGATTGGAGGATGCGGTAAACTCCCAAAGTATTAGGAATCACTATACCCAAACTTTGAAGTTTATTTGCGTGCCCAGACATTTTAAGCACATGCTCACTGACGGAGCTACCCTCTTCCATCTTGCAGTTAAAGAACTTTTCAGAAGCTTCATAACTTTCAATTGCCGCATGAGTCTCAAAGATTAATTTGAGATCCTTGACAATATCATATGGATCTGACTCTTCAAACCTTTTCTGAAGCTCCGATTCTAAACCATACAAGATAGCACACTGAACTATGGAGTACTGATTCTTCCGAGCGAGGTAAACATTCTTTACTTCATCGGTAGCATCAGCTGCAGGTGGGTCACCTAGCGGTGCATCCAGCACATAGGTCAAATTACCAGCTGTGAGGACAATCCTCAAATTGCGGAACCAATCCGCGAAGTTGCTTCCATTGTTTTTCAACTTTTCTTTCTCTAGGAACGCATTAAAATTGATGGTAGGGGCTGCCATTGATCTACAACATATTTGCAATAGTTTAGACTAAGTTTATGACAAATTGAGTTCAAATTAATTAATGAAATTAAACTAGGTGAACTCCCACTCAAAACAACATCCCTCACATTGTTTTAGTGATCACACGAACCAAATCCACTACATCAACACCGATCATCACGAGAGCTGATATAGTTTTAATGGCGAACAATCATCATGTTCATCATATCTACTATATGATTCATGCTTTGCCTTTCAGCGATCCGTGTTCCTGAGGCCATGTCTGTACATGCTAGGCTCGTCAAGATCAAACCTTAGCTTCCGCATAAGCAAATCTGGCTTGCTTACGTTGTATTCACCCGCGGAATCAAAGACACCCGATCATCACGTGGTGCTTCGAAGCAGCAAGCTTTGGCAACGGTGCATACTAAGGGTGAACACTTTAGAACTTGAAATTTATGTGCATGAGGGATCATCTTATAATGCTACCGTCGTCTACTAAGCAATACAAGATGCATAAAGGATTAACATCACATGCAATTCATAATATGTGATATGATATGGCCTTTCTTCTTTGTGCTTCCGATCTCCATCTTCAAGCACGAATATGATCTCCATCATCACCGGCATAGCATCAAGGTCAATGACGCTTCTCCATGGTTGTCGTCCACCAGCTTCAACTATTACAACTATTTTGAATAGACACGCAGGTCTTAACAGAAATTAAAGACAACCATATGGCTCCTGCCGGTTGCCAACTTACAATAAGGAACATTGCATACATCAAATATAATCACAATCATGGCCATATCACATCACTGCACACCCCTGCAAAACAAAGTTAGACGCTTCTACTTTCTTTGCATATTTTACGTGGTTTGGGGCTTTCCATAAGTGTCGTTCTAACTTACGAACAAGAACCACAACATTGATACTAGCATTGTTGATTACCCGTTGTAAATTGGATCTTAACTATGCTAGGAGAAACAGGCACCCGCAAAGCCACTTATGCAATACAAGTTGCATGTCAAACGTGGAGCAAGTCTCATGAACGATGTCATGTAAGGTTAGCCCGGGCCGCTTCATCCCAACATACCGCAAGATGCAAAGTACACAAAAAGCAATCTACAATAAAAGCATCAACGCCCACAATGACCATTGTGTTCTACTCGTGCAACAGATCTACATATAGACACGGCTCTGATACCACTGTAGGGGTTCGTAGCATGGAAAACAAAAATTTTCTATCGCATACAAACAAACAAGCCAAGATCTATCTACTAGATTGTAGCAACGAGTCGATGGAATAACTCACCCTCGAAGATTCCAAAGTGTTTAACGAGAGCAGATTCTCGTGGGTGATGTAGTCGTACTCTTTCCGATCTCAAGATCGCGTAGACGATCCTTCCGGCGCCGCGTTCCCGCAGCGCTCCCGCAGTCGGTCACACGTTCGGTACTCGACGAAGACCTTCCTCTCCCTTGTTCCAGCAGGCAGCGGAGGTTGTAGCACTCTCCTCGCGATTCCGGCAGCACAACGGCGTGGTACCGGAAGTAGAGGGGAAATCCCGCAGGGCTTCGCCTTAAGCCGGTGCGAGTATGGTGGAGCTTATGAGAGAGGCTATTAGTGGTCTAGTAATTAGACACACCAATTAGAGGTCTCTAAACCAATTAGAAGGCTCTAAACCGAATAGCTCTAAACCGGGGTCTAGATCTAGGGTTTAGTTTAGAGGATAGGAAACTTGTGTGTCTAGGAGGGGAGCCCTGCCCCTCCTTATATAGGTGGGAGGGTGTGGGCGCGACAGGGGAGGGAGGGAGTCCCTCCCCAACTCGGCCTTGGGCTGGGCGCCGGCCTGGAGGAGTCCAACTCCTCCTCCAGGTTGGTTCCAACTCCTCTTGCTTGTTTCCCACAGTTTCTTGTTTTTGGCAGTTTGACTTTCAAACTGGACATTTGACTTTTCTGTTTTAGGATTCAATTTAATCCTATATTTGGGACAGCAAGAACACTTAGTACATGATGCAATCATTCCAATATGTAATGACACATTCATGTACCCCTTCCCCCCGGAGTGCCGGACAATCCGGAACCTTCTAGAATATCCCCGATGAAAACACCGGAATCATTCCCGAACTCCGAAACGGGACTTTCCTTATATGAATCTTATTCTCCGGACCATTCCGGATCACCTCGTGATATCCCGGATCCCATCCGAGACTCCGAACAACATTCGGTCTCTTTCTCATAATACCATAACTACTCAAACAACGTCGAATCCTTAAGTGTGTCTCCCTACGGTTCGTGAATTATGCGGACATGATCGAGACACTTCTCCGAACAATAACCAATAGAGGAATCTGGAAATTCATATGGCTCCCACATATTTCTACGATTACTTTGCGATCGAATGAACCACTTACATACGATACCAATTTCCCTTTGTCTCACGATATGTTACTTATCCGAGGTTATGATCGTCGGTATCTCTGCATACCTAGTTCATCCTCGTTACTGATAAGTACTCTTTTCTCGTTCCCGTGATATGTGATCCCTTGTGACCAAGTCACATGCTTGCAAGCTAATTGGATGACATTTCACCGAGAGGGCCCAGAGAATATCTATCCGTCATGTGGATGGACAAATCCCACTCTTGATCCATGTGTTTCAACCAATACTTTCCGAACACTCAATGCCACCTTTATAGCCACCCTGTTACGGTGTGGTGTTTGATGACATCAAAGCATCCATCCAGTAAAGGTGATATGCATGATCTCATGGTCGAAGGAATTAGGTTACTATGTATCAGAAAGCATATAGCAATTGAACTATTGAAATGACTTGATCTTTATGCTACGCTTGTCTATAGGAGTATGTCCACCATATCATTCTCCTAACGATATGATCTTGTTGTTGATAACATCTCAATGTTCATGACAAAGAAACCACATCATCAATCAACCAACAAGCTAGTGAAGTATAGAGGCTATACTAGGGACTTCAAATTAAGTTTACAAATCACACAAGTATTAATGGTTTCCTTGTTAATACTATTATAGCATGAATGCAAACATTTATCATAAACACAAAGATATTTAATAATAACTATATTTATTATTGCCTCTAGGGCATATCTCCAACAAGTATGCCATATCATTCTTATATAAAATTATAATTCTAATAGGTGAAGCTCAAATAATATTAATAATTTTGATCCACATCCAAAAAGTATCGGGTGAGCTAAAAAATAATTATAGCAATAGAAAACAAATTACAATCACGGTACGATGAGAGGGTAGATCTAATATGTGGGTACTATATTATGGACAAGTTGGACTAAATACATTGTGGTGCAATCAACTAGCTTATGGTATAGCAAGTGTGTCCCATTACATAGGTGATTCCCTAATACTCTTGATAGTAAGTATAACATGTCGGTCCACTATAAATATTTTAAAGTTCTGCTTGTGATATTCAGATCCATATTCTTTAGACTTTCTGTATGGAAAGGACAATTTTGTAATCACTCAGAAAATTAAGATTGTTCTTTCATAATAGTTGGATACTCAGACCGATGGCATTGTTTACTAAAAATAAGATGCACCCATCTACCTTCAAAAAGAGAATTAGTAATTCAAGAGCAATCTATTGAGATTACTGGTAGCTCGAGTTTGACCTAATTTCGTTAAATTATCAAGATGCAAAAATTTAGCAAGAAGTTGAACCTGGTGTCAAAACTCTCGGTTGTGGTTTGTGATATATTAAATGCCCCCCTGATGTTTACGTCAAAAAAATCGCAAAACATTCAAACCAAACCTACAATTTTTTGTAGTTCACATTTGACCTAATTTCAATAAGTCAGCATTAACGCATTCAAGTGGGAAGAGTTAGCTAGGACAAAGTTTGAAAACTCATAAAATTAAACATAGGAATCATAAGTGAAACATGTTGGTCCATTTAATATGTATGGAAGCTTGGCTTGTGACATTCAGATCCATATTCTTTAGACTTTCTTTATGAAAAAGAACAATCTTGTCATTATTCGAGAAATTGAGAATGATCTTTCCTTATAGTTGGAAACTCACAGCGAAAACATTGTTTACTGGAAAAAGATGCACCCATCTACATATGAAATGATACATAATTAGAGAGCAATCTACCTCACTTATTGGTAGCTCAAGTTTGACCTAATTTTGTTAAATTGTCAAGATGCAAAATCTTAGCAATAAATTGAACCTATTTTCAAAACTCTAAGTGGTGGTTGGTGATATATTAAATGACCCTCTGATGGTTACCTCCAAAAAAATCACAAAACTGTCAAAGCGACCTACAATTTTCATGTATTTCAAATTTGACCTACTTTTGATAAATCGGCATAAAGTCATTGAAGTTGGCAGAGTTAGCATGGACGAAGTTTGGAAACTCATGAAGCATGGGAATCATAAGTAGTGCAACATGTCGATCCAATATATATGTATGAAAGCTTCTCTTGTGGCATATTTAGATCCAATATTCTTAGAACCTTCTTTATAGAAAGGAGCAATCTCATCATGGCTCAGAAAATTCAGAATGTTCTTTCCTGATAGTTAGAAACTCACCCCGACGACATTTTTTTACTATAAGAAAATCCACCCATCTACCTTTGAAAAGACAATTAATTCAAGAGAAACCTATCGTTCTTACTCGTACCTAAAGTTTGACCTAATTTTGTAAGTTGTCAAGATAAAAAATATTAGTAGGAAGTTGAAACTGTTTTCAAAACTCTCGCTGGTGGTTCATGATATGTTAAATAATCCCCCCCGATGGTTACCTAAAAAATCGCAAAACTTTCAAAGCAACCTACAATTTTCCTTTAGTTCAAGATTGACCTAATTTTGATAAATCGATATAAAGTCATTATAGTCAACAGAGTAAACTAAACCGAAGTTTGAAAAAAAATAAAACATGGGAATCGTACGTACAACATGTTGGTCCACTATAAATATTTGAAAGGTCTGCTTGTGGCATTTAGATCCATATTCTTTAGAATTTCTTTACGAAAAGGAACAATCTTGTCATCACTCAGAAAATTAAGATTGTTCTTTCCTGATAGTTGGATACTCACACCGATGGCATTGTTTACTAAAAATAAGATGCACCCATCTATCTTCCAAAAGACTATTAGTAATTCAAGAGAAATCTATTGCGCTTCATAGTAGCTCAAGTTTGACCTAATTTAGTTAAATTGTCAAGATGCAAATTTTTAGCAAGAAGATGAAACTGGTGTCAAAACTCTCGATGGTGGTTTGTGATATATTAAATGCCCTCCCCGATGGTTACCTCAAAAAAATCGCAAAACTTTCAAACCAAACCTACAATTTTCTTGTAGTTCAAATTTGACCTAATTTTGATAAGTCGGCATTAAGGCATTCAAGTGGGCAGAAGTAGCTAGGAATTTTTTTTGAAAACTCATAAAATTAGATATAGGAATCGTAAGTGAAAATATTGGTGCACTTAATATGTATGGAAGATTGGCTTGTGGCATTTAGATCCATATTCTTCAGTCTTTCTTTATAAAAAAGAACAATCTCGTCATTACTCGAGCAAGTGAGAATTTTATTTCCTCATTGTTGGAAACTCACAACGAAGACATTGTTTACTAGAAGAAGATGCACCCATTTACGTCCGAAATGATATTTAATTTGAGAGATATCTATTGTGCTTACTCGCAGCTCAAGTTTAAACTAATTTCATTAAATTGTCAAGATGGAAAATCTTAGAATAAATTGAACCTATTTTCAATGCTCTCATTGGTGGTTTATGATATATTAAATGTACCTCCGATGGTTACCTGCAAATAAAATCACATAACTTTCAAAGAGACCTACAATTTTCATGCAGTTGAAATTTAACCTACTTTCGATAAATCGGTAAAAAGTCATTCAAGTTGGCAGTGTTAGCAAGGACGAAGTTTGAAAACTCATGATGCATGGGAATCATATGTAGTGCACCATGTCAGTCCGATATATATGTTTGAAAGCTTCGCTTGTGGCATATTCAGATCCAATATTCTTGGGACTTTCTTTATAGAAAGGAACAACCTCTTCATCATTCAAAAACTTGAGAATGTGTTCTTTCTAGATAGTTGGCAACTCACACCAACGACATTGTTTACTAAAATAAAATGCACCCATCTACCTTCAAAAATATAATTAATTCAAGAGCAATCTATCATGCTGTTGGGCCACGCAGAGATAAAACAAAACTTTTTCCTCTAACGTGGTGATCCCAAGATCTAGCTGAGGTAGAAGGCCACGAGGTTTACCACTAGACGCGTAGTTGCGGATTACTGATGAAGCGCGTCAATTGATGTAGTGCAGTCTTCACGATCCGATTGTCCTGGTGCTGATCGCATAGCACCTCTGCTGGTATCCACACGTACAAGGAGGAGCACTGGCGGCGAACTGCTAGGTTCGTAACGACGGCTGGACTGCTGTGGAGCTAGGGTTTCCAACACATGGAATGACCTAACTGAACAACGATTAACCTTTCAGGGTTACGGTGCTCCACTATATATAGGGAGTGAACGTGGGATCTGCTCGCGCGACCCATTCACTAAAGCCCATATAACACTAGTCACCGTGAGTCCAACTCACTAACTCAGTCCTCATCGGGTTTAGGTCCAACCCAACCAGATTACATGTTCAGATCCAATCCGAACTTGCTCCCGCTCTTAAGTGTGTGACCCCGCAGGCTCATGGATACTTGGACATGATTGGAGTCCGACTCACAATCGATTAGTCGGTAGCGGCTCCTAGCAGAACGTGCCGACTCCCAAAGAGTCATGACGACTTGCCTTTCCAATGCGACTTACGTCCGAGTCCCTTTTGCCTCAGGATATACCTTGTCAGACTATAGGCGAATATTTGTCATCCCTTAAATAGTCTGACTCTCTTCTCGATCCGAGATAATTGATTTACCCGACTAACTCTTAGTCGATCGCCTCGGTTAACACTTTACTGAGTCGTGCATGGCCATGCTTTCCGAATCATATCTCACGAGAGGGACCAGAGAATATCTCTCCGAGTGGAGGGGGTAAAATCTCATCTTGGTTATTCACATCACGCAGCTTGATTCTCAGTCGACCCGAACCCTGCCTTTATAACTGCCCAGTTACGGATCAGCGTTTGACAGAACCTAAGTCGGTGATCCTCAACTCAGACTATGCAACAACCTCAGGTCTAAGGATTACATTGATTGAGATATACAAATGACAACTTGTTCGTTGTACCTCAATATGGGTCAATCCGACTCGCTAAACTCTTTAGCCGAATCTGTGTAAGTTGGAATAGCATCTCCATGCCCATGACAAGTGGAACCGAGTCATCAAGCCAACTTTCACATTGGTCTAAGTTGGGTGTCCAACACAACCTCAATGACCAAGGATATTTAGTACAAAGAACATGAATGCATAGTTCCACAACCGAATCACATATTCAATGATACACATCAGATGTTTATACAAGGACTACTTAATATCTTCATGAATAAAATGGGAAATATCATCATACATGATTGCCTCTAGGGCATATTCCCAATAGTCTCCCACTTGCACTAGAGTCAATCTTCCGACATCACATGTCTAAGCATCTAATGCCCATGGCTCTCAGGTGCGCCTCATGCTTCGGCTGTGGTAACGGCTTTGTCAACGGATCCGCAATATTTGCATCTGTGTACCTTGCATAACTTGATATCACCCTGATCCACGAACTGGTGAATCAGGTGGTACCGCATGAGTATGTGCTTATTCTTCTGGTGTTGTCTAGGTTCCTTGGCTTGTGCAATAGCACCATTGTTTTCACAATACACGTCCAACGAATTGGACAAGCCCTGAACCACACCAAGATCCATGAGGAAATTCCTCATCCAAATAGCTTCCTTTGCTGCCTCCGAGGCGGCAATATACTCAGCCTCTGTTGTAGACGCAGACACAGTCTCTTGCTTGGAACTCTTCCATCTCACAGCACCTCCATTTATAATAAACATGTATCCGGATTGCGAACGAGAATCATCAGAGTCGGTAAGATAACTCGCATCCGTGTAACCCTTTACACTGAGTTCATCTTCACCACCATAAACCAAGAACATATCCTTAGTCCTTCTCAAGTACTTTAGGATATTTTTAGCCGCTGTCCAGTGGATCTCTCCAGGATCAGCCTGGTATCTTCTCACAACACTTAGAGCATAGGAAACATCCGGCCTAGTACAAATCATGGCATACATGATGGATCCGACTGCAGAAGCATATGGAATCGCACTCATCCGACTTCGCTCATCAGTTGTCGAAGGACACTGAGTCTTGCTAAGTTTTACACCATGGGACATCGGTAAGAACCCCTTCTTAGATGATTCCATGTTGAACTTCTTGAACACGTTGTCCATATAAGTACTCTGACTCAATCCAATGAGCCTCCTTGATCTATCTCTATAGATCCGGATTTTGAGGATGTATGTTGCCTCACCCAAGTCTTTCATTGAGAAACTCCTTTCCAATGATTCCTTGGTTTCTTGCAACATCTGGACATCATTTCCAATCAGTAATATGTCATCCACATATAAGATTAGAAAATTTACTTTGTTCCCACTAAACTTCTTGTACAAACAACAATCATGATCACTCTTGATGAAGCCAAATGATTTGACTACCTCATCAAAGCGAATATTCCAACTCAGAGATGCTTGCTTCAACCCATAAATGGATTTCTGAAGTTTGCACACCTTGTCAGCATTAGCCGGATCGACAAAACCCTTGGGCTGTATCATATACATGTCCTCGGTTAAATTTCCGTTAAGGAAAGCCGTTTTGACATCCATTTGCCATATCTCGTAGTCGAAATAGGCCGCTATAGCTAACATGATCCGAACTGATTTAAGCATCCCTACGGGCGAGAAAGTCTCGTCGTAATCAACTCCTTGAACTTTTCGGAACCCCTTCGCGACAAGGCGTGCTTTATAGATTGAAACATTTCCATCCATATCAGTTTTCTTCTTAAAGACCCATTTGCACTCGACGGGTCTTGCACCATCTAGCAGATCAACCAAGTTCCAAACTTGATTTTCATCCATGGACTTTATCTCGGATCTCATGGCTCCAAGCCATGACTCGGAATCAGATCCCACCATCGCTTCCGAATAATTTGTCGGCTCATCACTGTCTAACAGTAACACATCACGAACACTTCGTAATCTTGCCGATCTTCGTAGTACAGGTGCTGCTACCGACTCAGCTGCCACGACCGGCTCAACCTCCAAGGTTTTTGCCGACTTGCTACTAGCCGGTTCCTCTCGAATTTCTTCGAGTTGCACCGTTCTCCCACTTACTCCCCGACTGAGAAACTCTTTCTCAAGGAAGACACTGTTCTGAGAGACAAACACTTTGCCCTTTTCTCGGTTGTAGAAGTAGAAACCCAAGGTTTCCCTCGGATACCCCACAAAAATACACTTATCCGACTTGGCTGTCAGCTTGTCCGACTGAAGTCGCTTGACAAATGCTTCACAACCCCAAATCTTAAGAAAAGACAAACTCGCCTTTTTGCCTGTCCACATCTCATGCGGTGTCTTCTCTACCGATTTTGATGGTACTCTGTTTAGTGTGAACGCCGCTATTTCTAGACAATAACCCCAAAATGATAAAGGCAGATCTGTCTGACTCATCATTGATCGTACCATGTCCAACAAGGTCCGATTCCGCCTTTCCGAAACACCATTCCTTTGTGGCGTTCCTGGCGGAGTAAGTTGAGGAACTATTCCACAACTTTTCAGATGGTCATCAAACTCATGGCTCGTGTACTCGCCTCGTCGGTCCGACCGAAGAAACTTTATTTTCTTGCCGAGTTGATTATGTGCTTCATTTTGGAATTCTTTGAACTTTTCAAAGGCTTCCGACTTATGTTTCATCAAGTAGATATATCCATACCTACTCAAATCATCAGTGAAGGTAATGAAGTACTCATAACCACCCCTGGCTGTCGTGCTCATTGGTCCACATACATCACTATGTACTAGTCCCAACAAGTCGGACGCCCTTTCGCAACTCTTTACAAAAGGTGTCTTGGTCATTTTGCCGAGTAGGCAAGATTCGCATGTCTCGAACGACTCCAAGTCGAACGAATTTAGGAGTCCATCATCATGGAGCTTCTTCATGCGTTTCCAACTTATATGACCAAGCCGACAGTGCCAAAAGTAAGTCATATTCAGATCATTTGGTTTCAACCTTTTAACATTTATGTTATAAACTGACTCACCATCTAGATTCATAATAAATAACCCGTCCTGGACGGGTGCAAAGCCGTGAAACATATCATTCAAATACAAAGAACAACCATTATTCTTGATATTCGACTCATAGCCTTGCCTCATCAAACATGAAGCATAAATAATGTTTCGACTGAGCACTGGAACAGAATAACAATTATTCGGTTCCATAATGAATCCGGAAGGTAAATGAAGTTGCATCGTGTCGACTTCCAACGCAGCAACTCTTGCTTTGTTGCTGACTCAAAGGTCAACCTCGCCTCTTGCTACGCTCCTAGTTCTTACCAGTCCCTGCAACAAGTTGCAGATGTGAATAACTAATCTTGTATCATATACCCAAGAACTATTAGGTGCATCATCAAGATATATGTCTATAACATTGCAAATAAGTGTACCTGAGTCAGAAGTCATACCTCCACTCTTGGCTTTGTCGACCAAGTACTTGCTGCAGTTCCTCTTCCAGTGTCCATCCGCCTTGCAATAGAAGAAAGTGGATCCGGCTGAAGGAGATGGCTTAGTCCCTGAGGAAGCACTTGGGACCGGGTCCTGAGCCTGGTTTCCTCCTGACTTAGCCTTCTTCTTAGTCCAAGAACTCTTCTTGAACTTAGCCTTATTCTGCACCATCAACACTTGACTGGCGCCCTTCTTGAGATCCGCCTCTGCCTGCTTGAGCATCCCATGTAATTCAGTGAGATTCTTATCCATACCATGCATGTGGTAGTTCGAAATGAACTGCCCATATGCACTAGGAAGAGAGTTCAAAATTATATCCATAGCGAACTCTTCGCTAATGGGGTAGCCAAGCCTCTCCAGAGACTGCACATAACCAAACATTTTGATCACATGCGGACTCAGTGGATCACCATCCTTAAGCTTGCAACTCAGCAAAGCCTGAGAGACTTGATACCTCTCAGTCTTTGCCTGAGCCTGGAACATACTTTTGAAGCTTTCGATCATATCATAGGCCTCAACATGCCCGAACTGCTTTTGCAAGTCCAGTTCCATGTCAGCAAGCATAAGGCAGCTAATATCCGTGGACTCATCCTTAGCCCGACGGTAGGCATTGGTGGCTGCGACAGTCGCATTCTCATTCGGCTCATATGGAAGTGGATTGTCTAGGACATGGTCCTTCTTTTCTTGTTTGAGAACAATTCTCAGATTTCGATACCAGTTGGTAAAATTAGTGTCGTTCAGTTTATCTTTCTAAAGAATAGTTCTCAACGCAAAACCGGATATCTGAGAGTGACTGCTTTTTGGTGCCATGATCTACAACAGAAAATATGCAAAACACTTAAGACATGTATTCATAAAAGAGCAAGCATATTAAACATTTTAATATTTTATGCTCCCACTAGAACCAACACCCCTCTGATGGTTGCTTAGTGATTCAGGATCCTAAATAAGCAAGTCGGCTAGTGAGCTTTAGCATCACCACTAGCCGCCAAGTAATCTAGGTAGACAACTCCTTGTCAATCGCATCTCATGCGACTCCTGTTGGACGGGTGGCATCACATGCCCCGGCTCCCATCCGACCTTTCCCCGAGCCCCAGAACTGTTGTGATAGACCCGTCTAGCTTACCGAGTGTTTTCGCAGTAAGAGTCCGACTCGAACCCACCTAGTCGGAAAGAATTGTTAGCCCACTACCAAAAATGTCCGACTTGTGATGGTGCAAACACTGGCGGGAAAACCGACTAGACCATCTTTGAGGGATTAAATTTTACCGACTATCTAATAAAGGTAAAACAGAGACATAAAAATAACACAAAATAAAGCAGTTATAATGTGAAATGGTATGGCTCTCTTCATGGCGATCTCCATCTCCACAAAGCCTGTAATCCGACTCGTGCCAACTCATGTCACTTGCCGTCTTACTCCATGTCGCCGACATGTACAACGCCTTGCATGCCTTCCGGGTTCTCCAAGCAGCTACACTAGCTTAGTAAAGTAAATTACAAGGAGAATCCGACACGCAGGTCGTTATACAATAAAATAACAGCTCCTAGGCTCTAGCCGGCTGACAAAAAAAATGTGATTCGCAGATCACGTATGGATTACACACATACATCACATGCACATGAACCATACCATTCACAACTTCCTGCAAAAACAAGTTATGCATAGATACAATATCTACCGGCGTTGTGAAACTCGCAACGACATCTAAGGCACTACGACAGGGTGAAGCCGGTGGTCCCGACCATTGTTCCGATTCGATCAAATTTTTGATATTCGATCACCTCCTCTGGATTTACGTGTCACAGTTTACCCCGATGGCGGAAGCCGACCGGTAGGGGTATGTCGTTCTACGACCTCAGCTGTATGATCACGGAAATCAGATCTATCTCCCCGAGCACAGTTGATCCAATCAACCTTATATAAAACCGATCGATCTCATAGATCGACCACCAAAATAGCACATAGATCTCATTTACAGCCAATCGCATATCACATATGCGAGATCTCGAGCCTAAAACCATAAGCTATCGCTCTGATACCACTGTTGGGCCACGCAGAGATAAACATAACTTTTTCCTCTAACGTGGTGATCCCAAGATCTAGCTGAGGTAGAAGGCCACGAGGTTTACCACTAGACGCGCAGTTGTGGATTACTGATGAAGCGCGTCAGTTGATACAGTGCAGTCTTCACGATCCGATCGTCCTGGTGCTGATCGCACATCACCTTTGCTGGTATCCACACGTACAAGGAGGAGCACCGGCGGCGAACTGCTAGGTTCGTAACGACGGCTGGACTGCTGTGGAGCTAGGGTTTCCAACACATGGAATGACCTAACCGAACAACGATTAACCTTTCAGGGTTACGGTGCTCCACTATATATAGGGAGTGAACATGGGCTCTGCTCGCGCGACCCATTGACTAAAGCCCATATAACACTAGTCACCATGAGTCCAACTCACTAACTCGGTCCTCATCGGGTTTAGGTCCAACCCAACCAGATTACATGTTCAGATCCAATCCGAACTTGCTCCCGCTCTTAAGTGTGTGACCCCGCAGGCTCATGGCTACTTGGACATGATTGGAGTCCGACTCACAATCGATTAGTCGGTAGCGGCTCCTAGCAGAACGTGCTGACTCCCAAAGAGTCATGATGACTTGCCTTTCTAATGCGACTTACGTCCGAGTCCCTTTTGCCTCGCGATATACCTTGTCAGACTATAGGCGAATATTTGTCATCCCTTAAATAGTCCGACTCTCTTCTCGATCCGAGATAAGTGATTCACCCGACTAACTCTTAGTCGATCGCCTCGGTGAACACTTAACCGAGTCGTGCATGGACATGCTTTACGAATCATATCTCATGAGAGGGCCTAGAGAATATCTCTCCGAGTGGAGGTGCAAAATCCCATCTTGGTTATTCACATCACGCAGCTTGATTCTCAGTCGACCCGAACCCTGCCTTTATAACTGCCCAGTTTGGGGCATTACAGGAGCAGCGTTTGACAGAACCTAAGTCGATGATCCTCAACTCGGACTATGCAACAACCTCAGGTCTAAGGATTACATTGATTGAGATATACAAATGGGTCAATCCAAATCTATGTAAGTTGGTCAATCCGACTCGCTAAACTCTTTAGCCGAATCTGTGTAAGTTGCAATAGCATCTCCATGCCCATGACAAGTGGAACCGAGTCATCAAGCCAACTTTCACATTGATCTAAGTTGTGTGTCCAGCACAACCTCAATGACCAAGGATATTTAGTACAAACAACATGAATGCATAGTTCCACAACCGAATCACATATTCAATGATACACAGCAGATGTTTATACAAGGAATACTTAATATATTTATGAATACAATGGAAAATATCATCATACATGATTGCCTCTAGGGCATATTCCCAACACGTGCTTACTCGTACCTAAAGTTTGACCTAATTTTGTTAAGTTGTCAAGATGAAAAATCTTAGCAAGAAGTTGAACCTATTTTTAAAACTCTTAGCGGTGGTTCGTGATATCATAAATGACCCCACACCCCGATGGTTACCTCAAATAATCCCAAAACTTTCAAAGAAACCTACAATTTTCCTTTAGTTCAAGATTGACCTAACTTAGATAAATCTGCATAAAGTCATTCAAGTGGGCAGAGTTAGCTAGGAGGAAGTTAAAAAAATCATAAAACATGGGAATCTTAAGTACAACATGTCGCTCCACTATAAATATTTGAAATCTCTGCTTGTGGCATTCAGATCAATATTCTTTAGACTTTCTTTATGGAAAGGAACAATTTCGTCATCACTCAGAAAATTAAGAATGTAATTTCCTAATAGTTGGATACTCAAACCGATGGAATTTTTTACTAAAAATAAGATGCACCCATCTACCATCAAAAAGAGAATTATAAATTCAAGAGAAATCTATCGAGCTTACTATTGGGGATATGCTATATGGGTATCCACATAGCATGTCACTTATCCGGATAACCCGGGTGGCCCATAGTTGGTAGCATGGCCTATGGCCTGCTGGGCGGCCCAGTTAGATGGATCCAGAAGGGAGGCCCATGCCGGATAAAGGAAGGCTACGGTGGAGTCACCAGCATACCCGGAGCCTTGGAGTGCAAGATACACAAGACTAGTAATAGACGGTGTAGGACTATGTAACCTGTCCGGCTAGGACTTTTCTCTGTAACCCCAGGACCTGGCGACTATATAAGTCAGGCCTATGGGAGCCTTTAGGGCACAATCTCACAAAACCTAGTATAGATTCATACAACCTCGCACAGCGAACCTATCTCTGTAACTCGGCGTATTGCCCTTATAGTGATTTATAGCAGGAGTAGGATTCCGCCACCGTTTTGGGATCTGAACTTGGGCAAGCTATGCTACCTCGTACCCGTCAACCGTCCGCCTTACCCCACGTCTCTACACACGCACTTTGAGGACCCCTCCATGGCGTACTCGTCGGCAATACCACGACAATTGGCACCCACCGTGGGGCAAGAGGCGCTTCAGGCTCTTCAGCGGGCGAGGACCAAGATCTTCTCGGCAATCGGCAAAACCGTAGCCATCGGCCGTGTTCTCTTCTCCGGCAACGTCCCGATCGTCCCTCCTGGCGAGTTCTGGATCCCGGCGAAAACGAACCCTACGCGGTGTTCGACCGTTCCTATCGAAGACATCCACCTCTTCATCGGAAAAACCAACTCGGGCACTAGTTCCCTTGGAGTCCGAGGAGCATCAAGGCCCACAGAGACCGCCTACGGGCAGGATACGTTCACGGAAGGATCAATGTCGGATCTCTCTTTGGAGTTTGCCGTCAAAGATCGGAAAAATTCAAGGCCCACCCAAACCGCCCCTATGCAGGATATAAAGGTGGAAGATCACTGCAAATCCGCGGACTTTGCCCGTGTGTCTGGATAGCAGAGATCCAAGTTCGTCGGCATGGTTACCATCTTTGATCTGGAGAGCTCCGTTCAGAGAGAAGGCGAAAACCCCCGCGATAACCTAGCCAGGTGGCTCTGTATACGAGTCGATCTGGCCCACTACCCCGATGATAACGCTCTGTATCACTTTGTGGAAGGACTGGACCATGACACGCTTCTCCGACATTCTTTAAGATAGCAGCAGGCAAAAAGACGCCTTACCCTTGAATAGATGGTGAGCACCGTCAACAACTACGTGGAAGCTGACGCAGAAACCCAGAAAGTTCTTTTGCTCGTTAACGGAGAACCTCTGATTCAGCAACCGCCACCACCGCCTCCTGCCGCCATCGTCACAGCTGCACCACCACCTCCAGTCATCGTCGAGGCCGTTGCACCTCCACCGCCCGTCATCGAGGAAGTCATGGCACTCTTCGACTTTGTCATTGACGCGCTCTAAGCTGATTTTAGTGCAGATTAAGAGGAGATAGATTTTAGTCCAGAAGAGCTAGACGCCGCTATGCAGGAGATGGAGGAGTACTCGGGCGATGAGCAAGCCAACAATGTCGTCACGTCTCGAGGGGTGTTCGTCACCATTGGGATGGTGATGGATGAAGATCAACCCGGAAGAGCTCCGCCTACAGCGCTGGAAAAGGGGAAGGGGCCACTCATTGCTGCTGACGATGATCGCACAAAAGTCAGGCCTCCTCCGCCTAATCTAGTGCAGCAGCCGCAGGAACTCGGCACCGGCCCGAGCAACAACAACACCGCAAACTTGCTGCCTCCAGCATCTATGTCTGCAGCAGCCCAAGTTACTCCAGCTGATAGAGTGATGTACGGCAATCTCCTCGTCGAGCCACTGACCATTGCTCATATTCGGAACGTGACGCGGCTTGACGAGAAGCGCCATCAGCTGCTGGAGGAAGCGCAAGCCATCGCGGAGCAAGGCGCTAAGCTAGATCGAGATCTGGTCAACGCGCAGAAGTCCATAGATAAAACTAGAGCAATGGAGGCCGGGTACGAGACTTTACTGCAGCAGCAGAAGGCTAAGAAAGCTCCGGCTCGCGTCATCAACGATCCTGGTGTGCGGCATAACCTAGGATGGGCCCCCTCGAAGCCTGCACAAGCCAAGCCATACATTGACAGTAAAGGCAAGCAGGTGATGCCCACCCCACTCCTTAACTTCGCCATCGCCAAGACCCTTCTAGAGCAGGATAGATCGCCTGAGGCAGTGGAACAGGTCTATGACCCAGTGGCCAAGGCGGTGAAGCAGCAGGAAAAGGCCATCTCTCAGAGGCTTGAGTCTGACCCAGCGCTCTGCCAATCTAGCCAGTACAGGCCGCTAAGGGACAGATCTCCCCTTGATGTCGGGTCGCAAACAGGTTCATCAGAACGAAGACGGAGGGATGCGCGCAACAGGAAGGATGCTATACCCATATCCTCCGACCATGGAGAAAAGGCCTGACCTCGTCGCCCATTGCCACCACCCCGATCCCACCGACATCGCGAAGATTACAAGGCTCACCATCGTACGGATATGCCACCACCAAAGCAGTGCAGCATCGTCATCCGCGACAACACGGAGAAAACCCGTCATGACGGAGAGCGCGACCAAGGACACAAGAGCAGGTCACGCCATGACCCCCCGCGTCCGACAAGCAACCGTGACAGGCGTGAGGCGTCGCAGGAGGGTAACAACAAGAAGGCTAACCCACCACCACCTCCGCCTCCGTCACCACCAAGCAGTCACCATGGAGGAGGAGGCCCGCGTCATTCACGCAGCCCATCCCCTTTTGACAAGAAGAAGAAGAACCTGGAGCGGTACGATGCAAGTTCGCGGATCGATAAGATCCACGAGGCCCGGGAAGGACCATACCTGGGACCACGTTGCTTTGGACCTGCAATACGGTCCGCAGCTTACCCCAAAGGTTTTTGTATTGATAAGACCATCAAGCCCTATGATGGCACCGCCAATCCAGCCACATGGTTGCAGGACTACGGCAACGCGGTAGAGATTGCTGGAGGCAACCCCAACGCCGCCGTCAAGTACTTCCCATTAATGTTGGCAGGCACGGCCCGTCAATGGATCGACGACTTGCCGGAGAAATCCATCTACAACTGGTTGGACATGCAAGAAGCATTCACCAAGAACTTTGAGGGTACATACAAGCGTCCCTGCAATGTGGGCGATCTACAGCGGTGCGTGCAAGATAAAGACGAGACATCTCGCGCCTACCTCTCCCGCTGGCTGGATATGAAGAATTCCTACGCGGGAGTGCACGCTCAGACCGCCATGGCCGCCTTCATCGGCGGGTTGGAAAGAGGCACGTTGCTCCGACATAAGCTGAACCCCTTGCAGGACAATCACCAGCTTGACTTGAACCAGATGATTCAGCTGGCTAGTGAGTTCGCAGCTGCCGACAATGATGCTCGCGGCTCCTTGCCGGCAAGAGTCGTTCCAACTCAAGCTCGGAGTAACAACAACACAAAGCGGAAAACCGCTCCAGAAAAAAGCAATATATCGACATGGTCGCTATGACTTTTGCAGGATGAGGTGATGGCGGACAACGTGGCCGAGGAAGGGGAGCTGGCCGTGGGAAGCAACGAGGCAGCGAAACAACAATGGCGCCGCTCCGTGTTCCACAAACCTACGAGGAGTACCGCGACATGTCGTGCCTCTTACACCTTGACGCCAACAGCAAGTCCACCTATACCAATCGAAACTGCAAGTTCGTCAACGACCTCAAGGAAGACCTGGAGTCCGTCTACAAGCGAAGCCGAAAGAACAGACCACGAGGAAAGGGCAAGGGGAAGAAGGAGGAAGAGTCCAAGGATTCGAGTGACATGGAAGAAGACGTTGACCCCAAGCACACTGCCAAGAGCGACGACAAGGGCAAGAACCCCTTCGCAAAGAAGGCTCCAGTCTACCACACTTTCCTTGGCACCCCACCGTCCGACAACAGAAGACCTCTCTAAGGATCCTGATGGCTACTCTCCCCCCAGTTCCCTAGTACCTGCACCAGTCGGAAGTTCCAATCACTTGGGACAGGACGGACCACCCAGGCCTTATACCTACGGAGAACCAGTACGCCATGGTCATCAACCCCTTGATTAACGGTGTGGAGTTCACCAAGTGTATGGTGGATAGTGGAAGCAGCATCAACATCATGTACCTGGATACACTGCAGAAGATGAACTTGACGGAGGCAAACCTAAGGCGGACCAACACCATCTTACATGGCATAGTTCCTGGTCGGGAGGCCCGATCCCTTGGGTGCATTACACTTCAGGTTGCCTTTGGCGATGTTAATAATTACCGCCAAGAGCGCATGACCTTCGAGGTGGTCCCCTTCAAGAGCATGTACCACGTCATATTCGGCCGCGACATATTCCACACTTTCATGGCCAAGCCATGCTTCGCCTACAACAAACCCAAGATACCCGGACCAAACGGTGTCATCACTGTATCCGGAAGCTTTACCAAGGCAAGGGACTACAAGATCAATGAAGCAGCCATTGCAGAAGTTGTCCTCTACAGCGAAGAATTCAAAGACATCGAGAGCAAGGTCAATGACTTAGAGATGACCGCGTCAAAGAAGCAGATCTCCGACTCCGCTCCTGCGTTCAAGGCCACCATCGAGACCAAGCCAGTAGAACTTGTGGTAGGCGATGCCTCCAAGGTCACCGCCATTGGGACGAACCTGGATCCCAAATAGGAAAGCGAGCTCGTCGAGTTCCTCCGTGAGAATAAGGACATCTTTGCTTGGCAACCTGCCGACATGAAAGGTGTACCTAGGTAAATTGCCGAGCACAGCTTAAGCATTGATCCAAAATGCAAACCAGTGAAACAACCTCTACGACGTTTCGGAGATGAGATGAGACGCGCCATTGGAAAAGAGATAGCTAGGTTACTTAAGGCTAGATTTTATCCGAGAAGTCCTTCACACCCAATGGGTGGCCAATCCTATACTTGTCCCCAAAAAGTTAACCAATGAATTAAGAATGTGCGTTGATTAAACCGGCTTGAACAAAGCATGTCCCAAAGATTCGTTTTCTTTGCCTCGCATTGACCAAGTCATTGACTCGACGTCTAGCTCGGAGCTAGATGCATACTCAGGATACCACCAGATCAAAATGAGGAAGTCGGACCAACTGGCCACTTCGCTCACTACCCCATACGGCACGTTTTGCTATGTCACGATGCCTTTTGGGCTGAAAAACGCAGGTGCTACGTACCAGCGGATAATGCAACGTTGCCTTCACGACCAAATTGGTCGGAACGTTCATGCCTATGTGGACGATATCGCGATGATGTCTAAAAAGTCAAATGACTTAATCTCCGACTTAAAAGAAACCTTTGATAATCTCTGGAAATACAACATGATGCTTAACCCTAAGAAGTGCGTCTTCGGGGTTCCAACCGGAAAATTATTGGGTTTCATCGTTTCCCAACGCGGAATCGAGGTCAACCGGAGAAAATCAAGGCCATCTTAAACATAAACTGTCCGACATGTCTAAAGGACATTCAACGACTAACAGGTTGTGTTGCAGCAGTTAGTCGGTTCGTCAGCCGACTTGGAGAGAAGGCCCTTCCGCTATACAAGTTGCTGAAGAAGGCAGACAAATTCACGTGGACGGACGAAGCAGATGCAGCATTGAAGCAGCTCAAGGATATTCTCTCCTCAGCACCCATCCTTGCAGCACCCGAACCTGGAGAGCCCCTGTTAATCTACATGGCGGCCACCAACGGGTAATCAGCATCGTCGTCGTGGTAGAGCGGAAGGAACCAGGCTATGAGCACGGAGTTCAACGACCAGTTTACTATGTGAGCAAGGTCTTGACGGAATCCAAGCAGCGTTACCCGCACTACCAGAAGATAGCTTATGGAGTATTCCTTGCTTCTCAGAAGCTGAGGCATTACTTTCAGGAGCACCCAATCATAGTGGTGATCAAGACTCCACTGTCCGACATTATCAATAACAGTGACGCTACAGGAAGGGTCGCGAAGTGGGGCATTGAGCTTGTCGCCTTCGATATCACGTACACGAGGCACGACACTATTAAGTCACAAGCCTTGGCAGATTTTGTTGCAGATTGGACGGAGATGCCATATGCTACTCCGTTGCCGGAACCAGAGTATTGGGTGATGCACTTTGACGGATCAAAGCTGCTCAACGGCTCGGGGGCTGGTGTATTGCTAGAGTCACCAACAGGAGACAAGCTACACTACGTTCTACAGATCCCCTTCGAGGCTACAAACAACATGGCGGAGTATGAAGCACTCATTCACGGATTACGCGTAGCCAAGGATATTGGCATCAAGCGCATAGTTTGCTGTGGAGATTCCGACTTGGTGGCCTAGCAGGTGGCTGGCACCTGGAATGCGCGGAACCCTATGATGGCGGCATATCGAGACGAAGTGGACGAGATAGCCAAGAGCTTCTTGGGCTACGAATTCAAGTATGTACCTAGGGAACAAAACGAGGCGGCTGATCTGTTGTCTAAGCTTGGATCAGGGCGCAAGAAAATTCCGCCAGGAGTTTTCCTAGAGCACCTGCGCACACCATCTGTGAAGGGAGCCGACATCGACAACCCGGATAGAGCTAACTCTTTCGTCAACATGGTGACTAAGATCCCTCCGGCTTGGACAAAACCGTTCATGGAATATCTCGAACACGGAACTTTGCCTGACGACGAAGTCGAAAGACGGCAAATAGTATGATGAGCAAAGGGTTATACCATAATTAATGGGCAACTCTACAAAATGAGCACTACTGGTGTATACCTAAAGTGTGTTTCCCAGCTAGAAGGTATGGAAATCCTACGTGAAATCCATCTCGGAGATTGCGGGCATCACGCCACTCCTCGATCGTTGGTCGCGAAAGCCTTCCGGCAAGGATTCTACTGGCTGACCGCGAAGGCGGACACCGACAAGCTGGTTGAGACATGCATGGGATGCCAGTATTATGACCGACAACCACATGTTCCAGCTGAAGAACTGCGAACAATACCAATAACTTGGCCGTTTGCAGTCTGGGGGCTAGACATGGTGGGACCGTTACAAACGGCACCTTGTGGGTTTACGCATCTGCTTGTAGCAGTGGACAAATTCACTAAATGGATAGAAGATAAACCCATTAGAAAGCTTGATGGGGCAACTGCTCTCAGGTTTGTCGCGATCTAGTGGTGATATTTGGTCTCCCACACAGCATTATCACCGACAACGGCAGCAATTTTTCACTCGGAGAACTGGAGGCTTATTGTTGGGAGAAAGGCATCCGACTTGACCTCGCATCTGTGGCACACCCACAATCCAATGGATTAATTCTGTCACGTCTTGAGGCACCGCTACATAGAGCAGCTGGAGCTTGGGCGAAAAAATTTCCATCTGTACTGTGGAGTTTACAAACTACACCCAACAGATCCACCGGCTACACCCCTTACTTCATGGTATATGGAGCAGAATCCATCCTTCCTTCCGACATCCTTCATGATTCACCAAGAGTTGCCGCCTATGACAAAGATGACGCTGAAGGATCCAGACGCCTAGATGTGGACCTTCTCGAGGAGGAGCGTGTTTTGGCATGCCAAAGATCTGCCATCTACCAGCAGAAGCTACGCAGCTACCATAGTCGCCGCGTTCGGCATCGCTCGTTTAAAGAGGGGGATTTGGTGCTCCGACTTAAGCAAAAGAAGTCACACAAATTATCCCCGTCATGGGAAGGACCGTCATCATAAGCAAGGCGCTACTCAATGGGTCTTACTACCTCGTTGACATTCGTGAACTAAAAGATAGACCCAACGAGGATAATAAGAGTAAGCGACGTGACCCGGATGATGACTACCCGGAGCTTGATAGGCCATGGAACATAGCACAGCTACGTCCTTTTTACAATTAGCATTTTTTATCTAATTTTGTACCTCTTATATGATAAATGAAATAAAGCTCTCTGGTTCACTAATATTTCTTGAGTCGTTTACCTCCTTTAGTGTTCATTTTTGGATCATGTAAAAACTTTATGGACAAGCTTTGCATTTGCACTTGTGAAAATTCCGCCTACGGGCGTTAGCTTAAGTTTTTTGATCTACACGTTCTTTGTCGTTTTTATGTGGATTCTGGAGTACTGACTTTCGGCACTTATTATCGGCGATTTTGTGCTCAGGTTATTGACGGTGCCATTGGGCATCATCACCTAAGAACATGGTTCCGACAACGAGTTTTCCGACTCACGAAAAGTCAAGCATAAGAACCAAAGTAATGGATAAGCCAACACTTGCTTAAAAAATATATACATGCTGGAAGTTAGTTCTTAAGAAGCAGGAAATAAACAACCACTGTTTTCCGCCTTAAGTTACATCAACAAGTTTTTTCCGCATATACACCAAAGGTGAAACAAATGTTACAAAGTTGCTTTTCACTCCTTTGGCGCAGGTGACTTGGAGGCAGCATCGTCACCAGCCGGAGAGCCACCCTCGAAGTCGGAGCTGTGGTTGGACTCAGAAGAATCTTTGTTGCCGCTGTCGATGATTTTCATGGGCACGAAGACGTCGATGTCCACCAACTCGGCAACTCTGGTGTCATAGCCCGCGAGTGACGACAAGATGGCTTCATGATTAGTCTCTTTGCCATCATCAACAGCGGGGAAGCCAGAGGTCACCGTGTCGATGTCGGCACCTTTGTAGTGTGCTTTCACCATTGACAGCGCCATCCTCGCGCCAGCCCGTGCACATGAAGCTTTCCAGCTTGTGATATGCTTGGGGGCTCGGCGAAGAATCTCCGAGTACTTCGCCACTGAGTCCGATGCCTTGATGTGTATCTAGAGGGGCTTGGCAATCTCCTTGGCTTGGGTGATGGCGGTGTTGATGAAGTTGCTGGCAAGAACCATGCATTCCTTGGCCGGAGGAGGTGATCGGGTTAAACCCATTGGAGCTGAAAATTCCGACAAGGAGCGCATGAGTTCAATAAAACAAAGTATCCAGACTGCAGAAATCCAAGACGAAGAAAACTTACTGAAGATGCTGGCCTCAGCTTGCCAGAGGGTGTCCGCCAAGGATTGTTTCTCTTGTTGGAGGAGCTTGTACGTCTCGCTATGGCGGTGATTCTGCTCATCGGCAGCTCGCTTCTGATCTTTTAAGATCGCGTTCTCCTCCTTCAAGCGGTTGATTTCCTTGGTGGCGGAGTCCTGCAAGGCCTTCATCGACTCCTCATGCATTTTCAGCATGTCCTTCCTCTCCTACTTAAGAATCTTGTTTTCGCTATCCAACTCTTGAATGTGCTTGGATTGCTCGACAATATTCTTGGCCTTGGCGATGGTTTCTGCATGTCAGACAAAGAAAAGTACACAGTGAGTACTCAGAGAATATAGGCACAAAACCAAGTCGGAATGCGCATTAGAAAACAGACGCTTGCTCTTAGTGATCTGTTCCTTCAAGAAGGCAGTTTTACCCTTTTCGGCTTCAAGATCAGCGTGCATCTTCTGGTACTAGTCATTTGCCATGCCCCTCCGAGCATTCTCGTTCTGTGGAAAAAAGGACAAAGTTAACCGTTGTTTAGTCTGCTTGGAGAATCTAGTCGGAAATTTTCCACCTAGACGCTCGGGGGCTACAACGAGAGTTTCTAACTTAGCTTTTCTTTAAGCATCTAGTCGGAACTAATCCAGTTCTCGATTAGAAGCTTGGGGGCTACAGTATAATGTTTTTAACTCGGATATCTTCTTAGCTTTTCTTTAAGCATCTAGTCGGAACTAATTCAGTTACAACTAGAGGCTTGGGGGCTACAGTATTGAAATTTATAAACACTGCGTATGCTACTCTAAAAACATCTAGTCGGGATAGTTCATTCCATCTAAATGCTTGGGGGCTACAGTGAGAGGTTTTCTAACTTAGTCACTCTTAGAGCATATAGATGCAAAACCTATGGTTTTCCGTCTACATCCTCGGGGGCTATAGTGGGATACTCATATGAAATTCAAAAGGCAAAGAAAACTTACAAGTGCGATGACTTGAGGTTTGTAACACTCTCGCCCAGCAGCTTGGCAAAGGATTCGATATTTCCTTGCAATATTTCTGCTTGCCGGCGGAGCTCCTCTAGACCGCACGTCGGATATGTCGGCTCCACACCAGGAACCAAAGCAGTGCTACCCGGTGTAAGTACCGGATAGACTATCTTCGGATAGACTATGGTTTTCTTGGGTACGGGGGCGCCGCCAACGGCAGAAGTACGAGCTTCCACCACCGCCTTGCCGCCACCGATGGCATCCTTAGCCGGAGCTTCAGCCATTTGTTGAGCGGTGCTCTCCCGCGTTGTAGCATCCCAATTGTCTAACAATTGCAATGCTACTAGCCTAGTCTATATAGATGCTACCTTACTACATATAATTGTTGCATCATAATTATATCATGCTCATGTCATCATGCCACCTTGCATTTGAGCATCATATAAAACCCTTTTCCATTTGGTTCTTATCTCATATGCATTATTAATTGTAGTTGCCTCTTGATAATGTATTTGGTTCTTGATATATTGTGTAAATGCCCAAGTTGAGTTGGGGGCAAATCTCTCATTAACTCCACCACATTTCTTTCACCACCTTATAATTCCACCATCCAACTAAATATGAGCTTTGCCTTTTATTTGAGTTTACCTCTAGCTCATGTGGGTTGGGATGGATCCAATTCTTTTTCCACATGCTCTCATCTTGGCATCATTTTGTTTTCACATTATTGATATATGAGAGCCACATGGCCACCTTTGCATGCCTTGTGAGTGGAACCCTTTTTCCTAACTTCCATATGGATTATCATGGAATTATGCTCATGTTGGAATATTTTGGGACTATTAGGCATCTAGTGGCCCATACACACTAGCAAGTCCCAATTATAATCAAATGTGATCATCTCCATCTACTCCACTTGGGGCATTCTTTTTAATTCTTTTTGCTTGGCTTTTATTCCAATTTTGGGAATGCATAATAATAATGCCATGTGATAATATTGTTTTCACAAGAATCAACATGGCAATAAATATTTTGCATGGGCCATGCAAGTGCCACCTTTTCTAGTATTTGGTTTTTATTTGAATCTTGAGTAGATCATCATCTCTCTCTATCTCCATCCTTTCTTTTGGCTTGATCTAAGTTGATCTAGCTTAAACCCTATCATCACATCCCTCTCTTTTACTTGTCTTGTTTTTGTTTGATCTTGGTTGTTCTTGGCTTGACCTTGTCCATAGCAAACCCTAGCTTCAAACCACTCCATCTATCTCTCTAAGCCCTAGACCATCACCTACCTCATCATCACCATACCCCCTCTCTCCTAAACCCTAATCTTACCTAATCCAAACTAAACCCTAAACCTACCTCTCTCTCTCTCTCGGCCTCTCTCTCTCTCTCTCACCTAGCTGGCCCCACCGGCCACCCTCTCTCCCCTGCCACCTAGCCCCAACCCTAGCTAAGTCTAACCCGAGCCATACCCTCCTCTATTCCCAACCCTAGCTATCCACCCGAGCCTCTCCCCCTCTCCTTTCTCTCTGCCACAAGGGGCACCCGAGCCTGCCCCTGCCCTTGGCCTCGCCCTCTGGTACCACCTGGTAGCCACCCCCTGCCTGCGCTGCCCCTTCCCGACAGCGCACGTGAAGGAGGAAGTAGAGGAAGGTGGCACCGAGGCCACCTTTTTCCATCTACCCTCCCCACGGCACCTCCTCTCCCCTCTCTGCTTTACCACCACCTCACGGCTCCTCCTGCCTCGCCCAGATCTACCCCAGGACCTGCCCTCTCCTCCCCTTCCTCTCCACCATCAACCACCCCCTCTAGCCGGCCACCGTCGGCCTCTACTCCGTTCCGTTGATCTAGTCATGCAGCGCATCGGTGGAGTGCCCTGGAAGATCGAGGAGGGTTCCCTGCATCACCCTGTACGCGTCGTCGCCTAGGAGGAGCACCGGAGCCGAGGATCACCGCCGAGACCGAGCCCAAACCCTAATTCCCCGAACGTGAGCCTCGTCAACGATTCGCTGCACGCCTGCCCAATCCACCACCACCGAGAGCCCCGCGGTGAGCTCCTGACTCTCTCTGACATCCTCTCCCTCGCCAACCCCCTCTGGCCTCACCGTTCGTTTCGGCGAGCACGCTGCGTGCGCCGGTGGCGTTTTCGTCTGCTCGCCGTTGCGCCTCGCAGAGGCTTAGCTAGCCTGCGTCCGCTCCTCTGTCACCACCCTAGAAGCCACCGCACCGGTTACGCCCCGCAGCGTGCACCCGCACGTCCCAGGTTTGAATCCCCGCCCGCGCCGCGCGCGAGCACCGATCTGTCCACTGCACGCGAGAAGAACAACAGTAGTCGCCGTTATTTTTGCAGATACCCCCTGCACTTTTGTTGCATCAACCCGCGCTCTGCTAGGCCGACTGGTCAGCCTTCGTGGCGTTTATGCAAAAAGGCTCCCGTAGTTTCGTACTCCTCAACCCGCGCTCCCCCGCTGTGCCGCGTGGCAGCCCCGCATCCGTCCGCTGGCGTGTGGACCCGCGGATGCTGTGGCCCCACCTGTCATTCGCTTAGGCTGGACTGGCTCGCGGTGGCAGAAGGATTTCTGTGCGCTGTTTTGCTGAGTCAGCGTTGGACCCACCTGTCTGCGTCTGTGGCTAGCCTAGAGCTGAGTAACCAAATGTTTTCCTGTATCTGGTTTAATTCAAATCTTATTTCAAATTAATTCAAATTCAAAACTAAATCTGTTTTTAAATAACATTTAATTTATAAACCCAAATAATACAAATAAGATATGTTTTCAAATCAGAAAAATGTGAGGAATTCAAATATGGCCTCTAAAATATATTTTGAACACTTTAATATTCCAAGTTGGTTTAATTACATTAAAATGCCCTTTTCCCTTAATTAATTACTAACTTTTGTTTTATAACTCCAAATTTAGCAAATGATATGTCTAAAATGATTAGCTCGACGAGACCTTTCTGTTTATGCTTTCCATGTGGTGTTTTGAAGCATGCATCATATAAATATAATGTGTACAGCAACTTAATTGAGAATAAAATGGGGCCAAAGCTCAATAAAAATGCTTTATTATTGTTTCCACACCTCACCTATGCCATGCCACTTTGTTGCCATGCAAATTGTGCATCATTCATCATGGCATGAATTGTTTGCTTGTCGCATTTATTACTATGCTTGTGCACTTTATTTATGTTGGCCCTTGCTTGTTTGGTTCTTCTTCGAATAGACGCTGAGCAGGGGATATATCAAGAGAACCAGGAGCACTACCCAGATCCATCCCTTGCTTCAACTGAGCTGCCAGGCAAGCACTACCACATGCTTGCATACATATAGTACCTATTGCCTCTATCTTATTCTTGCATCATTGAGTCGCGATTGCATTAAATTGAATCCCAAGTATTGCATAGCCTTTACTTTTAAACCCCACCGAAGCTTGTTCCTCCATCCCATGAGCCATTACTACAGGAGTTGTTTGAGCCATGCGAATCGTAGAACAGCATGTGTAGGGTATGTGAGTGTCTGATGGATAACGAGGTACCTAAACAACTTAACCTGAGTAGTAATGGGATAACTAATGAAAGTGGCACCAGTGAGCAATATCTGCTATTTGGTTTTTATGCTCACTTGTGTCCCGTAAGACCCCGAGTACTTGATTCCTGTTCCAAGATTATTCGCGCTATCCACATCCGGGAGGCCTATGGACCCCCCTGAGCCAGAGCTTGATTCATTCTTATTTCTTGGGGCCACAAACTAGTTTGAGGTTTTATTTACTATCCTGTACTTATGCCATGCTTTACTGCTTTATTTAAATTGTGCGAGGTACTGCACACTGTACTGTTTAGGAAAGTGGAGTGTTTTTGCGGTGTCGACAAGCCCAGTCACATTTTCGGGTTCCCAGTCGTTCACAGCCATTGACGCAAACCTTGAGTCCATCTCGGAGCCGGCCAGCTTCGTTGCGGGTAGCTTAATGGGGTGGCCCCCTGAAATATTTCTGAATCCTGTGATCGCTTTGTCGTGACTGCCTCGTTGGGTTTTGATTTGGTTTTCCGAGGCATATCGAGTGTGTGTTGCTATTTGTGCACCCCTGCAGGGTAAAACTTTCTGAAAGCCGTGTCCGCGGTTATGGACGACTTGGAGCACAGTTTCTCGATCATAGACAAGAATAACTAAAGTACCGCTTTTAATTTGACTAGACTAGGTACCTGACTAGTAAATAGTGCAATACTCATGGAATGGATAATAAAACTGCCAACAGATGGGGGGTTGTTCGTCCGCTTCCTCGTCGGTAAGCGAGGAGGAGGATGGATCTGTGGATATTACCGTTATAACTGTTATAACTGTTGTTCTTAATTCACGGACATCCGTCTATCTCTGGTTAGGCGGATGGTTAGCGAGTATCTATAGAATTGCTAGGGTTTATCTTTTGCTGCAATTGCGTCACCCCATGTTGTGTCCCCTTTAGAGGCATAAAGACTTGCTGAGTACCCCTAGGGTCTCACACGATAAATTATTGGTTCAGATGAACAGGTACCCTCGCAAGATGGTTACTGGGTGGAAGAGACGAACGATGGTGGCAACGATCATTCGGTGTAGAGATTCCGGGAACGGGGATCCGTGAGATCTGTGGGCGGGATCTGCTTATTTATGGGGCATCTTATGCCGATTTGCTTCTTATCCGTACTCGGATTTTGTCTTCCGCTTCCGCTTGATACTCTGTTGATTGATGTATGAGGAGATATCCTAAACTATTATATTTATCTAGGATATTTGGATCTTTCCGTATGGCGTTGCTATATTTCCTTTCTTTTTAGATGGAATGGCTCTGATGTACTATTGTATGGTGGCTTGCATACATACTCACTTGTGTATGTAGTTGATCCCTTCGCCTGCCGATTACGCCGCCCGTTCTTGTCCCGATGTTTGGAAATGGTTGGGACGGCCGAAAGGTCTACCTGTGAGTGGCATTTGGGCCCCACCGTACTATTTCAACCATTTCTGCTCATCCAGGCTTGTAACTAGGAGCGTAATTCACCGAGGTAGTTACACGCGTTGCCTGCTCGCCGACAACTGCGAGTTCGGTAGAGGTGCCAGAATCCACTTCCATGGTGGAAGGGCCTGATGCCTCCTTAGCTTGTGAGCTTGTCAGGGCAGACGAGGGCTTGACAGAAGGAGTGGCAGGGGCGATGGCGGGGGAGGCGTCGCGATGCAACATGTCCTTGATATTTCGAGAAGCCCCCGACGTTTTGGAGGTCTTCTTGAGGCTGGTCGTGGCTTTCTTCCTGAAACGTGCGAAATGCATAAGTACAGGAGCAAGACAGATAAATAGACAATGTTGGAAAATGATAAGCTTACACATGTGGGGGTGCTTTGGCAAAGGTAATCCCAGTAACTTTTCTCTTTTCCGCCTCCAGGGCGACGGTAGTCTCCTTGGAGGCTCCACCCTCCGTCTTCTTCTTCTTGCCTCCGTCAGCAGCGTCAGAGGTTGAGCTCTTCCGCTTCTGTACCAACGGAATGTCATCGTCGGACATGACCGTGAATTCCTTCATCTTTGGATCGTAGATTTGGGCAGCCAGGTTGCCTTCCTCTAGATCGCTAAGCTGTTAAGTGAGAAATCACCGTGTTAGATAAGATGGTATTTGCAAGACGGAAGAACTAGAGTATATGTCGTACATGGAAAATAAATACCTACCTTTGGGCACTTGCCATCTACGAACATGTCGTAGGTGATGGTGAAGCCACGCTTCTTATTCTTCACCTTGACAATGTCCTTAAGGAGGATCTTGACGGAGTCGCTCGAGAAGTTGTCCACAGAGATGCGGAGACTATCCCTTCTGTCGCTGGTATACTCGTGCATGACCTTCGCGCGGTGCTGTAGAGGTTGGCTTCGCCTGATGAACCAACACATGGCTAGGTCCAAGCCGGTCAGACCCGTCTCCACGAACCACTCGATCCGCCTTATGGCCCGAGAAGCCTCGAGGTCGGAGGGAAGGGAGGCTTGGGATCTGCATGACGAGGCTTCAGCGACGGCTCCGTCAACGAAGTCCGGGTACATAACTTGTCGGCCAGCCAGAGAGATGTCTGGGCCGTAAAAGTACGTCCGTTCCCAATTCTTGCAGGACTCGTGGCCGACGATGTCGGGGAACCGCCGGCCAGGTCAAATCTTGAAGCTTATGGTGCCACAATTCCTAAGCTCTTCCTTGCTATGTCCGGCTTCACGTTCGACGGTGAAGAAGTACACAAGTAGGTCTAACCTAGGCCTTATCCCAAGGTATCCCTCACAAAGTGCTGCATAGTTGCTAAGCACTAAGATACTATTGGGGAGAAAGGTTCTGGGGCTGGACCCTATAATGTTGGAGATGGGCAGGGAGACGCCGCGTACCAGTTGAGCTTTTAGGTACACCTTTTCTCCGACTTGGGGAGTAGGTGTCACCTCACCGACCGATGCCGCCCGCCAGGGAAGCCCCTCCGTCGCGGGGAGGTAGCCCTCGGCGATCATCTCTTGGATGTCACGGTCGGTGATATCCAAGCCGCGCCAGTTACCCTTGTGCGATTCTGGTTCCTCCTCCAACGGCTCCAGCGCCGCTAGATTAAGGCCGCCGCCGGTTGTCTCGATAACCGCCGATGCGATAATGACTAGGCCCTCTAGAGGCACGATGATGGAGCTCGCCGGCTTCGCTCGGTGCCACCGTGGAGGGAGTAGTGCTGTTGCTGGCCATGGAGTGAGACTGGATGCGATTGGTGCAGATTGGAAGCTAGGGTTTTTTCGAGAGTTCTCGCGGAGAGCTCGAGGAGACACGCGACTGAAAAGAAGATGATGCAAGGAGAATGAGGTAAAAAGTGGAAATTTCCCCACGGTTACTATTTATCATCCTCGGTGTCAAGATTCGTGCAGCTTGATCGGACGGTTTCCGCGTAGACGACGTGTTCGCGAACGTGCGCGGAAATTTTGCCACGTCTCCAACCGTCGCCGCCAACGGTTCATATCGCTCGCGCGGGAAAATCGGACATGATTGCGTTCTCTGCATGTGTGAGTTACGAGGCGTCGCTGACCTAAGCCTACGTCGTCCTAGCTGACATGGGTAGATGAGCCGTCACATCGAAGATTCCGACATAGAAGGATCTAATCCAACTACGGAAGTGTACGATGGAAGATTCAGCATTTCTCCGGATAACAAGTTGAAGATGGAGAAAGTTTTGCAGGGTTCTTTGGGAGGACTACAAGATATTGCTTGACAATTTGCCGACATCCAACTAGACGGAGCATTCATCTGAAAAGGAAAGACGGCGCAAGATCTCGGAGTTCTCCGAGGGCTACTGTTGGGGATATGCTATATGGGTATCCACATAGCATGTCACTTATCCGGATAACCCGGGTGGCCCATAGTTGGTAGCATGGCCTATGGCCTGCTGGGCGGCCCAGTTATATGGATCCAGAAGGGAGGCCCATGCCAGATAAAGGAAGGCTATGGTGGAGTCACCAGCGTACCCGGAGCCTTGGAGTGCAAGATACACAAGACTAGTAATAGACGGTGTAGGACTCTGTAACCTGCCCGGCTAGGACTTTTCCCTGTAACCCTAGGACCTGGCGACTATATAAGTCAGGCCTATGGGAGCCTTTAGGGCACAATCTCACACAACCTGATTCATATCCCCTCGCACAGCAAACCTATCTCTGTAACTTGGCGTATTACCCTACGTCTCTAAACACGCACTGTGATTACCCCTCCATGGCGTACTCGTCGGCAATACCACGACACTTACTGGTAGCTCGCGTTTGACCCTAATTTCATTAAATTTTCAAGATGCAAAATTTTAGCAAGAAGTTGAACCTGGTGTTAAAACTCCTGGTGGTGGTTTGTGATATATTAAATGCCCCCTTGATGGTTACCTCAAAAAAATCGCAAATCTTCCAAACCAAGCCTACAATTTTCTTGTACTTCAAATTTGACCTAATAATGATAAGTCAGCATAAAGTCATTTAAGTGGGCAGAGTTAGCTAGGACGATGTTTGAAATCACATAGAATTAAACATAGGAATTGTAAGTGAAACATACTGGTCCACTTAATATGTCTGGAAGCTTGGATTGTGGCATTCAAATTGAGGATGTTCTATGGGACTTTTTGGACTTTTTGTAAGAAAAGAACAATCTCATCATTACTCGAGAAATTGCGGATGTTCTATGGGACCCTGGATTTAAGGCCCGAGAATCCCTGTTATGCCTGCACTTCATGTTACCATGATCGGTGATACGTGAACATAACCGAAAAATATCATTACAATATCCAGAGAGTATCGAATACAAAACTTACATTGTTTCCAATAGGGCGATTACAGATACCAAATAGCGGAAGTCTTTACACGCAGAGCCCATGTCATGCCTTAACCTACAAGCGACTGACTAGGAAGACGGCTTAGCTCGCATAGACGTATTCTTCTTCATTGTTCCTCGTTCTCATAGGAATCTGGCTAAGTAAATAGCCAGGGACAAAGCCGGTGAGTACTTTGAATGTACTCGCAAACCACCTTAAGATAATGTTAATAACAAGGAGATATGCAGTATGTCTATGGTAGTAGGATGGCTCCAAAAGTGGTTATTTTCTTAAATAGTTTCTCTTGTAGATATATCATCTACAAGCTTTTGTTAAATACTTTTATAAAATATTTTTGAAACTATTTTGGAAAACACTAGGATTGGGGCACCCTATCTCATCTCCACGGTCCTCAACTGACCGGGTTATCCTCTTCCTTCTCTAGTGTCCCACGAACCACCGGATTTTAGGAACCACTTTATTTTTTGAAATCCGTTTTGAAATCAAATCCAGCATCGCTCTACAACAACCTTCATAACCGTCAATGATCGAGGACTCGGCTATTCGAATAGATTTAACATTCTGCAGAGGTTGTACACTTTACCCACACCAAACGGGTACACTACCCTGATCCATACTAATCGTGGGTCGAGTAACCGATCAAGACTCTCCGGATGCTACTCTAGTATGGGTCCTAACCTATGAGTTGTTCCTCTCAACACCTGGATCAGAATCAACAGACCAACCGAAGTGGTCCCAGCTCCTCTAGAGTCGGCACTTTCAATGAGAGGCTCATAGTATCGCCCGCCCGATCACATGGGTGGTACTGCTTCCTCTAGGTGACTGCTTAACAGTTGAACCTTTCTGTAAAGGAAGCCCGGGATTCGAGGGAGATGATCCCTTATAAGTATTTGCGATAATGCCCACACCGGAGTAGCAAACATTAAGTCCAACCCTGTTCCCATTCTAGAGTAATGTGGTTGCACGAGTTAATTGTACTGGCAAAACTGCAAAGAACCAGGTGCCTTTTTGTAAAAATTTTCCTCCATCCTTTATCCAACCTTTTCGTGAAACAAAACCTTTCTCATTTTTCAAACTTTTCTTGGTGGGTCAAACCTCATCAAGGGTTTCTGATAAAAGCTTTTATAAACATTTTGTCGTGTTCTTCCCATCCTATACTTTTACTTTGGCTAAAACGGGGTATGCAAATGGTTATGGTGTTATACACCATATACAAAACTAGGGACAAGTAGGTGTCACCAAAAAGGGGTGTACCTAGGGGTACTAAAGTAGTAATGGCTTGGATGAGCCAAGCCTTCCCACATATAAAACATAGTTTAGTAAAACAATGTAATTTGCATAAATAAGTAGATAAACCATGCATAATTAAAATAGTAGGTCAAAGGCTTATGAACAAGACAGTGCCTTTCCTAATGATCAGCAATATGGAAATATGTCACTGGACTTATTCTTAGAATACCATAATATCCAAATAATTATAAGAACTCTTCTTCTCGTCATCAGACAATCGCAACTACCATCATCGATGATCACAGATGCAAACAAACAAGAGGCATAATCATCACAAGGCATACGATCACTAGTACAACACAACAATCAAGTAAACAAGACATTATATATTCACTAGGTATTGATGAATTGAGTTTGTGGCAATTTGAATTTCGTTGTTTGCATTTGTTGAATTTCTTTTGTGATTTCTTTGTCCAAAACTAGATAAGGGGGTTCTAAAGAAATACCAAGTTCTGTATAATCTCAATATGTAAACATTATATCATTAGATAGGGATGGCCAAAATGAAACCAACAAAAGTGGTTTCACTCAAATATCAATTTTCTTTGATTTACTATGAATTTACTAGTGATATAGGCTCTAGTTTTAGGAAATAATTCACCAGATCTGTTGTTCCAAAAATTATTTACTTGGAGGGATAAGTAGGTTTGGGTGGACTTATTCATTGAGAGTTGGAATCACTTCAAAACAATTACTGGAATGCCCTTGGGAAATTCCCTAAGGCAGTTTTGCATGCTATTTGTCTCTTTCATCAGATTAATTCTATAGAAGCTGTTGGTATGATTGCAAACAAAAATGCTAGGTATTTGGAATACCTTTCTATAGAAATTGGAATTGATACTTTTTGGTATACGTAGCTACTAGAGTGATTTATTTGGTGAAACATCTCTAGAAAGAATTGTTTTTCACTAAAAATCATCCAGGGCTTAATAAATTTTGTTTTCCTAGGTTTTGGAAGTTGTGGATATACCACATCATTGAGAGCTTGAAACAACCCAAAAGGTGCTATGGACATGCCTAGGGAATTTTCTAACTGGATAAATGGATGGATTCTGGTATTTTTATTACTGCCAAACCATGGTGCACCTTGACATGGGAGCATGTCCAGTGGTTGGGTATTTCAAATAATATCCATAGGAAGTTGGGTTCACCCCTTTTGAGTTTACCAAACTCCTAGAAAGAATTAAGTAGTGAAAATGTCATGTTCTGGTATTATTTTTACTAGAAAATAAATGCAGATTATTTGGGTGCAGCACTTGTTCTGCATGGTTAAGAAAACCTTAGTCAACCTATATAAATTTAGATCTAGTCAATTTACCCTGTTTTCCATTTTTTTCTTGATTTAAACCAACTAGCAAAATTGTAGATCTAGAGTTTTATTAAAAAGGAAAAGTGTAGGGGTTCATATCATGGAAAACAAAAAAAATCTACCGCATGAACACATACAATACAAGATCTATCTACTAGATTGTAGCAATGAGTCGATAGAGTACTCACCCTCGAAGATTCCAAAGTGGTGAACGAGATCGGATTCTCGTGGGTGATGTAGTCGTTCACTTGCTGATCTCAAGATCGCGTAGAGGATCCTTCTGGCGCCGCGTTCCAGCAGCGCTCCCGTAGTCGGTCACACATTTGGTACTCGATGAAGACCTTCCTCTCCCTAGTTCCAGCAGGCAACAGAGGTTGTAGATCTCTCCTCGTGATTCCGGCAGCATGATGGTGTGGTGTCGGAGTTTAGACGGTAAATCCCGTAGGGTATGGCCTAAGCCGGAGTGGGTATGGTGGAGTAGAAGAGAGGCCTTGGCGATCTAGGGTTTACAGGGCCAATGGGGATGGTGGTCCGCGGCTAGGGCTAGGGCTTTGCACTAATCAGTGACTTGGGAGGAGATCCCTAGGTGGCGGCTGCTAGAGAGGGAGGCGACCAAGCTAGGGTTTGTGGTGAGGGGTAGGGGGTGCCCTACCCCTCTTTTTATAGGTGGGAGCGCCGATAGCAAGGGAGATGGAGGAATCCTCCCTTAGGTAGGATTCCTTCCCTCCCTCCACTAGGCAATCAATGTTGGCATTTGACTTTCTCAAACTGGCATTTGACTTTCAAACTAGAGTTTGATTTCTCTCTTCTAATTTCCCAGCCAAGTGACCTAGGACATGATGCAACCATTCCATTTTTTCATGACACATCCATGTACCTTTTCCACTCCGGATCGGTGGACCTTCTAGACCCTTCTAGAACATTCTGGTGAAAACACCGAAACCATTCCCGAACTCCAAAATTGGAGATTCCTTTTATGAATCTTATTCTCTAGAGCATTCTGGATCTCCTCGTGATGTCCTAGATCCAATCCGAGAGTCCTAAAAACATTTGGTCGTCTTACTCACATTCCATATCTACTAAACAATATCGAATCCTTAAGTGTGTCTCCCTATGGTTTGTGAATTATGTAGACATGGCCACGACTCTTCTCCGAACAATAACCAATAGACGAATCTAGAAATTCATATGGCTCCCAAATTTTTCTACTATTACTTCGTGATCGAATGAACCATTTACACTTGATACCAATTTCCCTTTGTCGCACGATACTTTACTTATCTGAGCTTTGATCGTCGATATCTCTGCATACCTAGTTCAACCTCGTTAGCGATAAGTACTCTTTACTCGTTCTTGTGATATGTGATACCTTGTGAGCCAATGACATGCTTGCAAGCTAATTGGATGACATTCCACCGAGAGGGTCCAGAGTATATCTATCCTTCATATGGATGGACAAATCCCACTCTTGATCCATGTTCCTCAACACATACTTTCAAGACACTCAATGCCACCTTTATAACCAGCCAGTTATGAAGTGGTGTTTGATGTCATCAAAGCATCCATCCGATGATGGTGATTAACATGATCTCATGGTCGAAGGATTTAGGTTACTATGTATCTGAAAGCTTATAGCAAACGAACTATTGAAATGACTTGATCTTAATGCTACGCTTAACTATATGAGTATGTCCATCACATCATTCTACTAATGATATGATCTTGTTGTAAATAACACCTCAATATTCATGATCAGGAAACCATGATCATCTATTAACCAACAGGCTAGTATTACAAAGAGGATTTGCTAGGGACACTTACAAGTTTACAAATCACACAAGTATTGATGTTTCTGGTTAATACAATTATAGCATGAATGTAAACATTTATCATAAACACGAAGATATAATAATAACTACTACTTTTATTATTTCCTCTTGAGCATATCTCCAACAAAAAGGAGTAGCTAGGCCGGGTAGAGGCAGGCCGACCCAATTTTCTCCTTGCAAGCGCGCGCACGTGAGGTGGTTAAGCGACCTCGGGAGGGCCCGATTGATAGCCACTACGGGGGCTTGAAGGGGTATGGGAGAATCCCTGCCGTTGGATTTAAGGGATTCGAATGGCGGCTGCTGTTCTTCTTTGCATAGAACACGCCGGCGATGGAACAAACCCTAGCAAGCTCGAGGATGTACTTGGGGCTTAACGATGATGGAGGATAGGAGGAGGCGACGCGGCGCACCAATACGACTCTGACGATGGGCGGAAAATGCTTCTTTGCTTTAGATCCAGGTCACGAGCATCTCCATGGGAAGATTCCTCTCGGGTTCTCATCGGGGCACGCCTAGGTTTGCATGCATGTCGATGATAGTACTAGTAGGAAGTATGGAGCTAGGAGTAGGCCCTAGATGCGGGAGAGGTTGCTCAGGGAGGGCATGCTCGAGTTGGAACTCCGCGACATCGTGGGAGTTCCTGCGGTAAAAGGGGAGACATAGTGGGTATATTAGAGGGAGAGGAACAACCAAGGAGGAGTAAAGATACAGGGGTTACCTGAGTTCATGGTGAACTTTCTCGAAGGGGAAATGGACCCAAGAGGATACGTCCTTTAGAGTGCGGGAGAGGCTAAGCAAAGGGAGGAGATGGAGCCTTGGGAGGGGTAGTGCGGTGTCCATAGAGGGAAATGAAAGGAGAGAGGAGGGATGCATGGTCCTATGGCCTTATAAACTAATAGAGGATGGTCTATGATGGACATGGTGCATAGAGAGCTTGTGGAAGGGGCGTGGGAGCCTGGTTTTGGTTCCTGTGGGCAGTGGAGAGTGGTATTATGGTCCTCTGGTCATGGTATGAGGCAGAGGGGGACATGGGGTGGCTGCAAGGTGGAGTAATGTGCTTGTTTTGTTGTTTTTCTTGTCTCCCTCTTAGACAAGCACATGTGAAAAGCGTGGGGAAGATTTATAGTGAATTGCTACAGTGATCACGACCTGGAGGGAGTGCTGGAGAAGTGTTAGGCAAGGTTTGGGTGAGGTGTGGAAGAGGTTTTGTTCATGTTATGAACAAAGTTCCAATTTAGCCATTTCAATGTCCATGAGGGAAAGTTCTAAAATTTGATCTTGTCAAGGTGAGGAAATGATGCTGGTCGATTCTTGGGGTCAATATACACCAAGTGAATTATTTGAGAATTTTCTGAATATTTTTGATCCTTATTTTGTCTATTATTTAAATAGTGCTGAAATGGTCTTATTTGAATTTTTTGGAAATTGTGAGTTGGACAAGGATGGTTTTTGTCTTGAGATGGTCCCAAGATTTATTGATGAGTAAAAAAGTATTAAAAACTATTATTTTTCCATTGCTGCCATTTAGGAAAAAGGTGGGTATCAATAAAAACTATAATTATTAAAACTCTTCAAAAATATTCATTTTTTAGAGGCGAAGGTGGGTATCAATATATAGGCCTCAATTGTTCTTTTATTTTAATAAGTGATTTTAAGAAAAAAAAAGTTTCTTCAATAGAGTAAGTTTTGGATATATTGTAAAAGAAAGGAATTAAATATTTTTAGGGCCAAAATAATTATGGGATATATTTGATAAATCATTATAATCAAAGTAAAAGATTCCAACATATTGTATCCCTCATTTTCAACTTTCGTTTTGAAATAAAACTTGATTTTGAAGGAAAACAATAAGTGGAGGATCTAGGGTTTCAATATTTTTATGCCACCTAAACTTGGTTAGATTAGGGAGCTCAAATCTCACCTTGGTACATGGGATAGATGGAGAGATATATCAAGTTATATAGATTATCATGATGCCAATAGTTGGGCTTGGTTGTATTTGAGGTGATCTAAAAGTGATGGAAAACTTTGTTGAAAACAAGGCTGCCATCGGAGATGAGTCATGATGCCTCATAAACCATGTGGGTTGAGAAGAACCAATATCCAATGGAAGCAAGTGAAGGGTCGGTTGATATACCATGGTTAGTAGGTCATAACCATGTAAATATTTGTTCAATGGGTGGTGGCATATGGATGTGCACTTCGGCCAAAGTAGGCAAGATGATAAGATTTGCAGAAAAGATTATTTTCTTCACTATAAAACAATCATGCATGAATTGGTTCTAGAATGGTTAGACAAGGGCAAGAGTGGTATTTGGTAGTACTAATGGTGTACTATAGGATGGTTCAAGTACATTCGTAATAATGAACATAGGTTAGAATAGGTGGAGTCTCAAAGATTGAATCCAGCTAAGGATTCCAGACTTAGCCAGGTTTGGAAGATTTAAGGTTTTTGACTAGAATGTAAGATATGAGGGTTTTGAGATGATGCAACATTCCAATTCAATCAAGTGGATAATGATGATGTCTTGATTGAATAGGAATTATCCATGCTTAGATTTGGTCTTCATCGAGTTGGAAACAATAAAAATGGATTAACAATTGATTGATCTGAATAAGGGTTGAGAGGGTCACCTTAGTGCCTAGAGATTAGATAAAACTTAGAGAATTTTCTTAGGAGTTGTATTGTTGATTTAGCTTGATCATAAATGATGAGATCCTAGGGTGGCTCATCCTACATCCTAAGCAATCAAAGTCAATCAGCAGATAAGAGCAATTCATTAAACAGCAGATCAAGGCAATTCATTTTATCAAACTTATCAAACTACTGCTAAGGTTACACTCAAGCCTAGCTTGCGGTAGGGGTGGGTATGTTGAAATGTTAGAGTTTGGAATAAGGTGATATCCCTTGGTATCTCTACCAAGAGTATAATTCAAAAGCTTTATAATAAGGTTTTGGAAAACCTACAGGTAAGACTAGTTGGAAGTTCTGTCTTGAAAACATAAGGATATTATATATAGGTCTTCATAGTTTTGTTAATAGAAAATAGTAAAATATTTTGTTGTGGCAAAGTCATCTTGGCTCAAGTTTGAATTGTTAGAACATTTGAGATGAGCCAGGGCATATCTTTTGTAAAATAGTTTTTGTCAACTAGTGTTAAGGTAAGGAGTATATCATCTAATACACAATCAGTTGCATGATCATAGTCAACCAAGTGAACAATCATTGCAACATCTAACAACAAAAAGTTTTTGTCCCCCCTGTTTTTTGCATTTTCGACAACAAATCAAGGTTGATGAAATTGGGGTGTTACATGTTCTTTCCTGATAGTTGGAAACTCACACCGATGACATTGTTTACTACAATAAGGTGCACCCATATACATACAAAAATACATTTAATTCGAGAGCAATCTACCTCGCCTACTTGTAGCTCCAGTTTGACCTAATTTCATTAAATCGGCAAGAAGTTGGTAAAGTGTGCGAAGTTAGCTAGGAATCTTGAAAAAAGGAATTACATAAGTAACCGTGGTCCACTTTGTGTTATAATTGGGCGGATTTCATTTTATTCTAACTATGGCAGGCCCCGTAGGAGCGAAGCGCTTGAGTTAACACGGTCGGTGGAAGTGCAAGTTACATCAAGGACGTCATAAAAATGAAAATTGCATCCAAGTCCATGCATTTAGCACAAGGTCCCTGGAACAAAGCAATGAAGTGTGTTTTCAGGTTTCCGCATACTAGCGTTCATTCATTGTGCTAAAGTCTATCAATAGAATCTTCTAGATGCTAAGAATGGAAAAGAAGATCGAACGATTAGCAATGTTTGGATTTGGCACTGTTGATACAACGGTCAATGTTCAAAGTTATCTGTACACTATACTATAGTGGTATGGTATCGTAAGAGATAAGACAAGATAAAGATAAGGTAATAATTACTACTGCGAATTGCCGATCTTTTGAATAACCATCCCTCCCGATGTTTGGTAATCATGTGAAAATTTCGAAACCAGAAAATTTTGAATTCTTTTGCCGCCGAGGACCAAAGTGGTTTCCTTCCTATGTAATAATCCTCCTACTCCACAGTCCACACCAACGTGGCTACCGAACATGCCAGAGAAATAGAACCGCCCTCTCAAAAATAAAAGGAAAAAGAAAGAGAGTCTCCATACCAAGGCACACGTGCTTGACGCCAGTAGTGGACGAGGGAGAGATTAGTTGGGCCGTTGCGCGAGGGTAGCAGGGTTGCGAGGTGACAAGTTTGCATGCATAGGTCCTGAAATTTACTACTAGTAGAGTGTACACTGTAACTTTAAGGCGGAAGGATTACCTCATGTTAGGAATCGATCATAACTTTGCTCTTTTCTGTTTTCTTCTTCCCCTGCCTATGTTTTATCCTCTCTACACGTACAACGCATGGACAGAGGTGATCATATGTCTAAGCAAAGAAATACTACTACGAGTAAGGCATCCACTACGTTGTCCATAAGAAAAAAAATTAGTCATGATGGACTTCCATACATATACATACATAGTGGAATCTATCCACAAGATAAAAACATTATGGGTTACCCTTAATCTCATGGGTAGTCCATAAGCATCAAAATATTTATATATAGTACACAAAGAAATAGAAAACAAATTTTAATCACAAGACTATGAGAGGGTAGCTCTTACATGTGGGTCCTATCTTATGGATAAGTTTGACTAGACACATTGTGGTGTAATCAACTAGCTTGGTATTAGCAAGTGGGTCCTATCTTAAATATGGGTTTGACCTTATGCATAGGTGATGCCCTAAGCTCTACCGTTTAGACAGTGTCTATATGAGACGGATTTGTGGAACCTACTAGACTGCAGTTGCTAACATTTGCGTAGTAGTTTTACATCTTGGTCATACACTTCCAAGTGGGGCCCATTATTTGCTTTTTCGTTTAGACACATGTGCCTTCTACTCCCATTGCAACCGTGCTAGACTCGATTTTTTTGCCAAAATCCACCAATCTATTAATAGTGATCAACAACTATGTAAAGAGACCCAAAAGTAATTTGCTCTTACATGCCATATCGTTCTTCGATTTTCCCCTCTATTTTGATCTATATTCTTTACATAGAAGAACAATTTGACCTAATTTCATTAAATCTATATAAAGTCATTTAAGTGTACCAAGTTAGCTAGTAATATTGAAAAAATATGTCTAAAAACTTGGGAATTATAAGAAAGCAAGGTCCACTTTGTATGAAAATTGGAGTGGTGCCTTTTTATTTTAACTAACGCGGGCCCCGTGGGAGCTGTGAGCTTTAGTTAACACGGTTACTGGAAGTACAAGTAGCATCAAGGACCTTATAGAAAATGAAAATGACATCCAAGTAAATTACTCGGGAAATTGAGAATGTTTTTTCATGATAGTTGTAAACTCACACCAATGACATTGTTTACTAGAAGATGTACCCATCTACCTCTGAAATGACATTTAATTCGAGAAAAATCTGTCGCCCTTACTCGCAGACCAAGTTTGACATAATTTTAATAAATTGTCATGATGCAAAATCTTAGCAAGATGTTGAACCTGTTTTTAAAACTCTCAGCGGTGGTTTGTGATATATTAAATGACCCCCCATGATGGTTGCCTCCAAAGAAAATAATATCATTTTCAAAGAGACCTACTCTTTTCCTGAAGTTCAAATTTAACCTAATTTCGATAAATCAGCGTAAAGTCATTCAAGTTGGCAGAGTTAGCAGGGACGTACTATGAAGACTCATGAAGCATGGACATCATAAGTAGTACAGCATGTCAGTCCAATATATATGTATGAAATTTTCTCTTGTGGCATATTCTGATCCAATATTCTTCGACATTCTTTACAGAAAGGAACAATCTCGTCATCACTTGGAAAATTGAGAATGTTCTTTCCTAATAGTTGGAAACTCACACCAAAGACATTATTTACTAAAAGAAGATGCAACCATCTATGTTTCAAAATAATATTATTTCGAGAGCAATCTATCATGCTTACTCGCACCTAAAGACTGACCTAATTTCGTTAATATGTCAAGATGAAAAATCTTAGCAAAAAGTTGAACCTGTTTTCAAAACACTCGGCGGAGGTTCCTGATATATAAAATGACCCCACCTCCCGATGGTTACCTCAAAAAATGGAAAAAAATTCAAAGCAACCTACAATTTTCCTTTAGTTCAAGATTGACCTAATTTGGATAGATCGACATAAAATCATTCAAGTGGGTAGAGTTAGCTAGGCCGAAGTTTGAAAAATCATAAAACATGGGAACCGTAAGTACAGCATGTCGGTCCACTATAAATTATTGAAAGGTCTGCTTGTGGCATGTAGATCCATATTCTTTAGACTTTCTTTACGGAAAGGAACAACGTCGGCACCACTCAGAAAATTAATAATGTTCTTTCCCGATATTTGGATACTCACACCGATGGCATTGTTTACTAAAAAGAAGATGCACCCATATACCTTCGAAAAGAGAATTAGCAATTAAAGATTAATATCGTGGTAGTTACCTAATTTTGTTAAATTGTCAAGATGCAAAATTTTAGCAAGAAGTTGAACCTGGTGTCAAAACTCTTGGTGGTGGTTTGTGATTTATTAAATCCCCCTATGGTTACCTCAAAAAATCACAAAACTTTCAAACCAATCATACAATTTTCTTGTACTTCAAATTTGACCTAATTTCAATAAGTCGGCGTAAAGACTTTCCAGTGGGCATATTTAGCTAGGATGAAGTTTGAGAAATCATAAAATTAAACGTAGGAATCATAAGTAAAACATGTCGGTCCACTTAATATGTCGGGAAGCTTGGCTTGTGGCAATCAGATCCATATTATTCGGTCTTTCTTTATGAAAAATAAGAATCCCGTCATTACTCGAGAAATGTTCTTTCCTGATAGTTGGAAACTCACACAGACGATATTGTTTACTACAAGAAGATGCACCCATCTACCTCCTAAAAGACATTTAATTCAAGAGCAATCTACCTTGCTTACTTATAGCTCAAGTTTGACCTAATTTTGTTAAATCGGCAAGAAGTCGATAAAGTGTGCGAAGTTAGCTAGGAATCTTGAAAAATGAAATTATATAAGAAACCGTGGTCCACTTTGTGTGATAATTGGGAGGGTTTCATTTTCTTCTAACTATGTCAGGCCTCGTGGCAATGAGGTGCTTTAGTTAACACAGACGATGGAAGTACAAGTTACATCGAGGACATCATAAAAAATTAAAACTACATCCAAGTCCATCCATTTAGCACAAGGTCCCTTGAACTAAGCAATGAAGTGTGTTTTTGGTTTTGCACATACTAGTGTTCATTCATTGTGCTAAACTATATCAATAGAATCTTCTAGATGCTAAGAATGGAAAAGAAGATCGAATGGTTAACAATGTTTGGATTTTCCACTCTTCATCCAACGGTCAATGTTCAAAGTTATTCATACACTATACTATAGTGGTATGGTATTGTAAGAGATAATACTAGATAAAGATAAGATAATAAGTACTACTACGAATTGCCGATCTTGATAAGATAATAAGTACTACTGCGAATTTCAAAACTGGAAACGTTTGAATTTTTTTTGCCGCCGAGGACCAAAGTGGTTTCATTCCTATGTACTACTCCTCCTACTACACATTCCACACCAACGGGGCTCCCGAACACGCTAGAGAAATAGAGCCTCCTTCTCGAAAATAAATATAAAAAGAAACAGAGCCACCGTACCAAGGCACACGTGCGCAGCGCCATGCCGTGGATGAGGGAGAGATCAACTAGGCTCGTGCGCGAGGTGAGAGGGGTGGAGAGATGAGAGGCAGTGAAGGAGAGAGAAAAAACACTTTTTGCGTGCATAGGTCCTAAAATTTACTACTAGTAGAGTGTACACTGTAATGGTGGCAGGGGTACCTCGTGTCAGGAACCCATCATAATAAACTTTTCTCTGACATCAAACCGGCTACAACTCCTCTGCTCTCTTCAATACTTCCCTCATCCCCTTCCTAATTTTTTATTCACTCTACATGTACAGCACGTGGACAACGGTGAGCATATGTACTCTATAGTACTAGTACAGGAGTAAGCTCCACCGTTTAGATAGTGTCTATACGAGATGATTCATGGGAACCGTGATACTAAAGAGGCTAACTTCTACATATGAGTTTTACACTGCCAAGTGGGCCCATTATTTGCATTTTTCCTTAGCATCCACAGTGTCATAAAAAACACCTTAAGGCTTATGTGGCATCCTCTAAGGTTCACCTTATATATTGTGGTTCCTACCTTGTTGCAAATGTTTGGAAACTTGGCTTGTGGCAGTCAGATCTATATTCGTCAGACTTTCTTCACGGGAAAGAACAATCTCGTCTCTTTTTATAAATAATACGATATTTAATTAAATTCCATGAATAATACAAAAATTAGGACTTCTGAAAAGTAGTGTGGCCTCAGGGTCTCAAACACCGACCAACACCCATCGGTAGTTGAAACACCCAGAAGCACTCGTCGGTGTTTGAACCACCCTGTGCTTAGCTCTGACCAACTGGTTGATAGGTAAATTCTCGAAAGGTCCTTGTCGGGAGTTCAAACCCTGAGGCCGCTCTAGATTTGGAGTTTGTCAAAATTGTGTATTATTCATGGAATTTAATAAAAAATCGTATTATCAAAAAATAGCAATCTCGTTTTCACTCGAAAAACTGAGAATGTTCTTTCGTGATAGTTGGAAACTCAAACTGACAACATTGTTTACTACAAGAAGATGCATCCATCTACCTTTGAAAAAAGATTTAATTCAAGAGTAGTCTATCACACTAATTTGTAGCTCAAGTTTGACCTAATTTCGTTAAATTTTCAAGGTGCAAATTCTTAGCAAGAAGTTGAACCTGTCATCAAAACTCTCAGTGGTTTGATATATTAATTGTGACCCCCGATGGGTACCTCCAAAAGCTTATTAGTAAACATTCAAAGCAGCCCACAATTTATTTGAAGTAGTTCAAATTTGACCTAATTTCAATAAATCAGCATAAAGTCAATCAAGTGGGTGGAGTTAGCTAGGAAGTTTGAGAACTCATAGTCATAAGTAAAACATGTTGGCCCACTATATAAGTCTGAAAACTTGGCTTGTGACATTCAAATCCATATTCTTACTCTTTCTTTATAGGAAATAACAATCTCGTCATCACTCAGAAAATTGAGAATATTTTTTCTTATAGATGGAAACTCACACTGACAACATTGTTTACTATAAGAAGATGGACCCATCTGCCACCAAAAAGACATTTAATTCAAGAGAAATATATTTTCTTTTACTTGTAGCTCAAATTTGAACTAATTTTGTTAAATTGTCAATGTGCAAAATCTTAGCAAGAAGTTGAATCCATCGTCAAAACTCTTGGTGGTTTGATATATTAATTTTGACCCCCCTCGATGGGTACCTTCAAAAGCTTTTTCGTAAACGTTCAAAGCATCCCACGATTTACTTGTAGTCGGCATAAATTCATTCAAGTTGGCGGAGTTATCAAGGAAGTTTGAGAATGCATAAAACATGGGAAATGAAAAGTACAACATATTGGTCCACTATATATGTTTGAAAACTTGGCTTTGAGGCATTCATATCCATATTCTTCGGACTTTCTTAACGGGAAAGAACAATCTCGTCATCACTCGGAAAATTGAGAATGTTCTTTCAAGATAGTTGAAAACTCACAATCACGACATTTTATACTACAAGATGATACACCCATCTACCACCGAAAATATTTAATTCAAGAGCAATCTATTTGCGCTTACTTGTAGCTAAATTGTCGGGATGTAAAATCATAGCAAGAATTTGAACCTGTCATCAAAACTCTCACTAGTTTCTGATATATTAATTGAGACCCCACAATGGGTTCCTCCAGTAGTTTTTTCATAAACTTTCTAAGAAAACTAAAATTTAATCATAGTTTCAAATTTGACATACTTTCGATAAATTAACATAAATTCATTCAAGTGGGAAGAGTTAGAAAGGAAATTTGAATAACTCATAAAACATGGGAATCGTAAGTACGACATGTTGGTCAACTATATATGTATAAAACCTTGGCTTGTGTAATTGAGATCCAATATTCTTCTGACTTTTCTTTCCGAAAAAGAACAATCTCGTCATCACTCGTATAATTGAGAATGTTCTTTACAAATATAGTTGGACACCCACACCGACAACATTGTTTACTACAAGAAGATGAACCCATCTACCTCTGAAATTACTTTTAATTCAAGAGCACGCTATCTCACTTACTTGTAGCTCAAGTTTGACCTGATTTTGTTAAACTGTCAAGATGCAAAATCTTAGCAAGAAGTTGAACCTATCATCAAAACTCTCGTTGGTTTACGAAATATACACTAGATACTTTACGGACATGGCTCAAAATTATACTTTACGGACATGGCTCAAAATGATAATGTCATACTTCTATTTTCTTATTCCCACGTGTCCAAGGCATGGGTGCAACTTATACTTATATAGTGTACGGATAATTTTGAATTTTCACCATTCCATCAAGACTGGCAAATCCCAACATTGCTAAGCGTTCGATCTTCTTTTCCCTTCTTGAGTCTTGAAGATTAGAGCGTTTACACCGTTTAGCTTGAGTCTAAGAAATATTGTTAAAAAATGTTGCTGAGTAGCAAAACTATTATTTAAAGGACCCACTACTTTGCAATGGAACAGTCAATCTTGCTTTTCTATTTGCATGATATGCCAATATAGAAAGGATCTAGACACTGACTATGGGCCCTTCCATTAATTTATGTTCACTTGTTACTAATAGAATTATCCATGGGAGTCTTTTTGCAAGAATCATTTTGTGCAGCGGGCAAGTTGCACAATGAAACATCAGGTGTATTATTCTTGCGCGTGCGTGGGTGTGCTGTTTGACCATTTGCACACTGGTATAGGTATAAACAAAAACATACACGCAAGTTAATACATGCAAAGGTTCGACAGAATGCAGATCACAGTGGACTAGACTCGTCATGTTATAGTGTTCCCATACTTAATGGATACTACCGGACCTATTTCAGTTATTGCTACTAGAGCAGCAGTATGAACAGAGTTCCAGATATTCTCCTATTTACCATGCTAGTTTGGGTTCCCCATGCGTATCCAGTTCATCTTGACCCATGCTGGTGGGTCATCCTATTAGTGTGAGTTACATCGACCACCTTCCCCACATATCACGGTGCCACCCATCCCCCTGCTTGGGCTACTCCACCCCCCATCACGTGCTGGGCCGCCCGACTAGTCCCTCCGAACATTTTCAAACAAACTCAAGCCCTGGCGTCCCCCCTCACGACCCTCACTGGCGAGCAGGATAGCCTCGCCGTGCCCTCAAAGCACCCCCACCCACCCCTCGCCCCCAAAAAACATCACCGGTGTGACGGTGAACCCCCCATGGCCGGAGCCTATCCATGCAACCCTATCAGCAACTGGTCAAAGTTAGATGATGATGTTCTCCGCCTAATCGCTAGTCGATTTGATCCTCTTAGCATGTCCCATTTCTCCGAGGCCATCCAAGATCTACATCTTTCCCTCGAACAAGTTGCGCTTCAGAAGCCGCTCTTCTTCCCTTATGATTATCCTTGCCTTTTGAACTACTGTCCATCTTCTTCCCCATCTCCCTCTTGTACTAAAGAGGGAGTGATTGATGCCAACATGATACCGCTAGACGACCCTTCTATGACAACCCCCATCATCATCCCAAAACCCCGCTGCTATTATTGGGATGGTTACAGCCGCAACTGGGTAGCCATGATTGATCTCGCTAGTCATCCTGGTCTCGGAAAATCATTAGTACGTATGGTGAATTTGTATACTGCCACCATCATTCAGGTCCCTTCACTCAAAACTTTTGGGTTTTGTGTTAAACATGTAGGTTTACTTTTGTATCGTAAGGCCCATACCAGGCTACTTAAGATACATATTGGTAGTGAACCTCAGATGTCCACCTGCTGCAACAGGTGGTTGTACAAGCTCATCCTGATTTCGATAAGTTCATTACCATCCTATACATGGAGCTGTTTTTAGGGGACGATACATGGAGTGTACTTAGGCACAAAATATTGCCCTGAGAAGCTATGTGGCACTATGTGGGAGGATGACATTATCTTTGCTGTATCGGATGAGGCTCTGTTTTTACATGGCAACCCTTCGAATACGATGAGTTCAGTACCAAACTGTAGTTACTTCTCTCTTTTTTTCGACATGATTTTGTTATTGTGTTAGAAAGAGTTAATTACTACAATACATGTTTCTTGTCTATTGTGTGGATTGGACAGGTGTTGATGCAGATCCTATTAAGGTGCAAGCCCCAATGATAGACGATGTTGAGCATGATGACAATTTCGACGGCCTAGATTGTGGAAGCATAGATTCTCGCTTGCGCTGGTTCCTATCTTATCTCAGGCCCACACTACTATGGATACACATCTGGGGCAAACAAATTACTTCGAAGGAGACGATTAGTCACCAAGGTAGGACATTCAAATTGTATTCATTGCTTCGGTGCCATATCTTCCATAGTTTAGCAGCCCAATGATGCTGCAGCTCCCACACCGACCTTCCTCAGCCGGAGAGGGTTCCGAAACATCTCCGACATGTTTCCCTCTTCCTTGGTCTAAATCATCTTATTATTGAGTCTATGAATAATGATGTGATACATGGCCCTCAGACCAAGAACATGCCATTTGGGAGGCTAGGCTTCGTGTACATTGCTTCTGATCACCTATTATTCGGAGAATAAATGCCAGTAAATGGATTCATATACATGTTTCTAACAGGTCTGCACTAGAACCTGCAATCGGAGGGGCCATCACGTTCAGCCATCATGCATCCATGTGGTTTGTGCCTCGTCTTCTTGGCTCAAGATCGCGCTAACGATGGCTCTGATTACTCGAGAAGAGATGGAGTGAGGCATTGGTTCTTGGTACTCATAACTTGTTCCTCCTTCCACTCGTTTTTCAAATTGTTGGTTTAACCTGGTCTTTGTAAACCTTAATGCATCCAACATTTTGTCAAACTGAAACTTTGAAAAGTTTGAACATGGGCTCCTCCCACAAGTTAGTGGATCAGCATCACTTGTTTTTCTTGCCCAATATCGAGGTAAATACAATTTTAGTCAAACTTCTTGCACCCGTGGTGAAAATTAGTCCCATATCTTGCAAAGTGGACAAAATCAGTCCCAAAACATCCATCTCGGTGCAAATCAGTCCATTTCAAACAAATTTAAGCCTATTTGACCAAATTTGTACATGTTTAGCTATCATGAACGTGCGCTTCTGCTATTGAGACCGTAAAATAGTACCGTCCTATAACTTGTGTCCTTCCACGACTTATATTGCTTTTGAAAGTACTTTGCAATGCTTTTGTGTAGATTGATATTGTTTAGGTTGGCTGAACAATGTCCTTTGCAATGCTCAATTTAACTGAAACTGCACATATGCATTTCACTCAATATTGCATTCTCAGTTTTCAGTTACCTGAAATCTTAGCAATTTTGATTCTTTTCTTATACACTACATAATCCTTGTGCATCAAAAGGTTTTTTATGTGCCACAATTCAACTTGAGAATTGCGAAGTACTCCTACATTGGATCAGCACATGGACATATTGATATTCGCATATCATGTCAAATTCCCAAGAATTTAGCTTGAGTACATGGGCTTTTCGGTAAATATCGATGCTCGTGGGACCATAAATTACCTGGCCTCATGTCAACACCCGGATTTTTAATCATAGATGCTTGTTATGCCATACATCACAATCCCAGGATTACCGTTTTTCCGAGACATAATAGATTGGATATCACAATACATCATCGATTACAAACCATACATAAGGTCTTACACAAATAAGGATCTGATGATCCAGTTCTTAATACAATTCAAGCAGCGGAATAATGTAATAGTAACGATAGCGTAGGCGAAGCTCCATCTTCAGGGTCACAGACAATGCTGATGATGGGAGATGATCCTAGTTGTCATAACCTTCCTGTTGTCCGTCTTCCTGATACTCCTCTTCATAGTCTGGCCACAGGAATATCCAGGGACAAAGCCATGAGTACTCTTTAGGTACTCACAAACTAATACTAACAAGTGAAGTGGTTTTGAATAGGATATACTAAGCCCTAGGGTTGTTTTGCAAAAAGCCAGATTTACCTGTACTAAGTTCTAAAGCAAAGGAAACTAGTTGAAAGTTTTATAACACCTAGGTGGGAACTTGAATTTCATGTCACAACACTGTTGTGGTCACAGTATGGCAACTCCAACGGTCCATAACTGCGGACGCGGCAATTCAAATAGTTTGACACTCTGCAGAGATTGTACACTTTCACCACAATATTCGATACATCTGTTAGGAACAATCCTGAATTCACCATACTTAGTATGCGGATAATCAATGCTAACCTTTCAATTACACGCCCTAGTATAGGCACCTCTCCTGTGAGTTTGGCCTCCCAACCATGACCAACTGTCATCTTGGGTACTGCACAGGTGGACAATCTTCCCAAGGTAGCCTCAGCTTAGACCTTGGCCGCAAGGGAACCATACTAAGGTATATAAATTTCCAGTCAAGCCCTACCCAATTTTCGGGTATTGTGGTTGTACGGTAAAATTGGAATGGTATCGCATCCAGACAACCATCAGTTTTATAAAGGGCTAAGGCTCAGGCCTCAACATTTTCATCATCAAAATAATCTGGTGTTCGAAAACACGTGTCAAAACATTTCAGTAGAATGACTCATCATTCTAAGGTTTTCATAACCATTTTCACCAAGTATTCCCATCTAAAATTGATCAAGTTTCATTCTTAGCACTAGCATCTACAAGTGGGGGTAAATACTAATGATAGGTATTAAAAAAGTGGGGGATTAGCTAAGTTCAATCTCATGCCTTAGGATGACATCCAGATTATCTAACTTAGGCCAAATTTTATGTTGTTTATCCTACCTTCAATTATCTTCCTAGAATCTACATGTTACTAAGTAAAATTTTGATAGACAGCTTTTAATAGAGAAAATAAAATACTAAGCTTGCAAGTAAAACTAGGATGGTGTGTCAAGTGGGTATAATGACATATGCTTAAGGCATATAGTTGGCATAGTAACAAGCAAGTAGTAGCTTGCAAGTATTGGCTTGCTAAGATATCAGTATAAGCTTTCTAAATTGCAAGTGTTAGCTTGCCTTGTGCAGAGTAGTGGTTGAAGTTCTCCTCGGCTTCTTCCTCATAGTATCCTCCATCCTCCTCGTATCCTTGATCGGTACTAGTGTCTATAAATAAATACGAGGTACACAATCACCAAACAATACTTAACTATTTCGAATCATCACACAAACGTTCACACTAGATGATCTAGCATCATCACTAATATTACAAGATTAAATCATTTGTCTCGTTTATTTTATTTGAGAAAAGTAATTTCTACTCATTAAAAACTACTTAAAATTCAATATTCTCCAACTAAAACATGGGATCATGTTGACACATGTCATCCCCACATATTTCAGTACATGGGAATGTGATTTAAAGTGGTGTTGCAGTTTAATAAAGTTGAACCTTTTTATTTTAATTATTTAAAGTGACTAGAAATGCCTATGTGGCATTCTTTTATTACTTGATCATTATTTCTATAATTAAATCTATATATTTTTATATGTTCCGAAAGTTATGGTTAAATGTGATTTTTGAGAGTTGGAATCAACTAAAAAGATCTCATGGTTGAATTTTGAAAAATGTTTGAATGCATAAAAGGTTCTTCCTTGTTATTTTTGCCAGGGGTGATCTAAAAATTTAAATGGTTTGAATCCAACGGGCTTGGATTAAGAATTCTATTACCTGTCTAACAAAATTGGTTTCATGCATTTTGGTTCAGTGAATCGAGCTGGGTTGATTTTTGAATCTAGGTACATAACTAAGTTTAGAACTAAATGAATAAAACTAAATTTGAATTGTTGGGTTGCGTGGGATGTTTAACTGGGCTGGCCCACTATGCACAGCACATGCGCGGGCTGGTTAAGTGAGCGACCAAACTCGTCAGTGAGACAACGAGTGGCGAAGCGGTATGGGGTGATCTAGGCCGCACGATCTAATTCTAATCGAACGACTCTAGTTCATCATCCATGTTGGGCAGCGTCGGTGAGACACAACCCTAGCGCGGCCGGTGGGGGTGGTGGGAGGCTCACCGGGGATCAGGCGATGGTTGGCGATGGGGGCGAACGATGAAGTCGACGACGGCGATTCTCTAGGTACCGACAGCTTCTCCTAGGGTGGCTACAATCGACGGCGCCCCTCCTCCTGTGTAGCGGCAACCTCCATTGAAATTCTGGCCACCTAGTGCTCGCCTTGCTCCGGGAGTGAGTGGGTGTGATCAGTGAGAGGTGGGGAGTGAGTGGGTGTGATCAGTGATAGGTAGGGAGTGAACTGGTGTGAAGAAAACAAGCGGGGAAGGTATCCTTTTATATTGGCTGAAGGGGACCGAATGGCGCGGGTGGAGCTCGTCGGTGTCGATGACACAGAGTGTTATGGCATGGGCGATGATAGGGGGTGGTGCTCTGCTCCTGGCGACGCTCAACATCATGGTGGCGAGGCGTGGGGCGATGCGAGATGGTCGGAACATCGCGGCGCTCTAGGTGGGTCCAACGGTGATTTTAATTGCGCACAACGTCTACGGTCTGTGCGGTGGCGAACGAGGTTGTCTGGCGGGGTGCTGGAGTGCTGGCGATCACGTCTGCAAGCGGAGAGCGTGGCGCGTGGTCTGTGGGCTGGTGTCGCTAACGGCGCACTGGCGTGCTCTCGGCTCGCATGCAGAGAGACTAGGTGCGTTCTTGGCAGGTGGTCCAGTGGCTGGCAATGCTCGGGGCTGGGACAGAGGGTGGCGGTGTACGGTGGCGTGCGTCCCAGACATGGTGGGTAGGCTTGGTGCTTGGTCTGGCTAGCTAGCCATAGTCGGCTGGCAAGGGTGCCTTCGGGTTGGCATGGTGCAATGGATAGGGGCTAGGGGTGGTCAAGGAACTGGTTGGAACTGGGGAGACAAGTATGATCAATGGTGAACAATGCTTAGCCAAATTACTGCTCAAAACAGTGAAGTTTGGCCTGCTTGATTTTCTGTCTCCAAGTGTTTGATGAAATGGCCGCAAGAAATTCAAATTTTAATTTTTGGTTCAAACTTGGTGGGTTTTCTAGGAACATACTAGGGAGTATCTGGCTAGTTGGATTGGTCAAGGGGCACTGGTTTGGTTGGGTTTTGAAAATGTGTGATCTTCACATATGTTAAAGATTCAATTTTGAATTGTCATTTGAATGGGGTTGCCAAATGTTTTTCAAGTTTGAAAGGTGGTCTTTTATTCACTTTTACTTGGTCTTGCAAGGGGTGAAAATAATTGGAAAAATTTCTGTTTGAAATCATGGACTAGAAACACTCAAAGTGACCTAGTGAGCAAGATTGGCAAAAATGACCATTTGCTTTATTTGATTTTTTTTGATTTTTTTTCTTTATTTGTTTCTGCATGGAAATGTTTTATATGATGTTATTTTGATATTTAAACCATTCCTTGCTATTTAGGTTAATCACATAAGTACATTCATGCATTCATCAAATCATCACATACACACATGCATTCATTTTGTGTTTGTTTAATCAAAGTTTTTGTTAACTCTAATTTTAGTGATTAGAGTGTGATGATCATTGTTTCATATTTTTGGGATGTTAAAAACCTTCCCTCCTTAAACAAAATCTCGTCCCGAGATTTGAAAAAGAAGAAAAAAGATTACCTAGGATTTAAAGAGATCGGAAAACTCCGTGTTGATGTGATCTTCTCGCTCCCAGGTAGCTTCTTCTTCGGTGTGGTTGCTCCACTGGATCTTGAGAAATTTGATGCTTCAGGTTCTGGTGGTTCTGAAAGCTTCTTCCAAAATACGGATGGGTACTTCGGGATACGTCAGGTCATTGTTGATCTCGATGGTCCGGCGATCAATGTTCTTGAAAACTTTGGTCTTCTCCGGAACTTCAAGGAATTTGCGAAGTAACGATATATGGAACACATTGTGCACTGCTGACATTTCCTTGGGCAGTTCCAATTCATATGATACTTCTCCTCGACCATTCAGAATCTTGAAGGGTCCGATATATATGGGGGTTAACTTTCCTTTGAGATGGAAACGCTGCATTCCCTTCAAAGACGATACTGTGAGATACACAAAATCTCCGATATAGAAGGCGAGGTCTCGACGTCTCTTGTCAGCGTAACTCTTCTGTCTTTACTGGGCGGTCTTGAGGTGCTCACGAATCTTGTGAACTTTCTCTTCTACTTCTCGTAGGATGTTCGGTCTGAAAATCTGATTCTCTCCCACTTCCGACCAATTCAAAGGGGTGCGACACTTCCTTCCATACGTGAATTCAAATGGGGCCATTTGCAAACTAGCTTGATAACTGTTAGTGTATGAAAATTCTGTGAAAGGCAGACAGTCTTCCCATTTAGATGCATACTCTAGCACACATGCTCTCAACATATCTTTGAGTATTTGATTTACTCGCTCCGTTTGTCCATCGGTCTGAGGGTGATACACGGTGCTGAAATCTAGTCGGGTTCCTAAACCTTCCTGGACTTTCTTCCAAAATCTCGAGGTAAACTGAGTTCCTCGATCACATATGATGTTCTTGGGAACTCCTTGCAAACTGACGATTCTAGCGATGTACAACTCTTCTAGCTTCGAACTCTGGTATGCGGTCTTGACTGGTAAGAAATGGGCTACTTTGGACAATCTGTCAACTATGACCCAAATAGAGTCATTTCCCCTACTAGAAGTAGGCAATCTGGTGATAAAGTCCATTCCCACGAAATCCCATTTCCACTCCGAAATTTGTAATGGTTCCAACAGTCCTGCTGGTCTTTGATGTCCTGCCTTGACTCTTTGACATATATCACACTTAGCGATATAGCTTTCGATTTCTCTCTTCATCTTATGCCACCAAAATTGCTCCTTTAAAACCTGATACATCTTTGTTCCTCCGGGGTGGATAGAATAAAGGTTATCATGGGCCTCCTTCAAAATAACTTCTTTCAAATCCGAATCTGCTGGTACACAGAGGCATCCTTTGTACCACATAACTCCTTCTTCGTCTTCGGTAAATCCGGGTACTTTGACTGTACCTATACGACGTTTGATTCCGTCGATACTAGCATTTCCTTTCTACACCTCCTTAATCTGACTGATCAAAGTGGGTTGCAGTTTTATTCTAGCCAAAAATCCTTCACTCACTAATTCCATTCGGACATCTTCAATCTCTTTGTGCAAACTTGGTTGCTCCTTTAAGATCATGGAGTTCAAGCGACACGTAAATATGCTAAGGGAATCTTCTACCACATTGGTTATACCGGGGTGATAGTGAATGTCCAGATCATAGTCCTTGATTAGCTCAATCCATCTTCTCTGCCTCATATTCATATCCTTCTGAGTGAATATATACTTCAGGCTCTTGTGATCCGAATAAATCTCACAACGGTTTGCCATGAGATAATGCCTCCATGTCTTCAGGGCTAGAACTACGGCTGCTAGTTCCAGGTCATGGGTTGGATAATTTTATTCATGCTTTTTCAGTTGTCAGGATAGATAAGATATAACTTTGCCTTCTTGCATTAGCACACATCCGAGACCGATCTTGGATGCGTCACAATACACATCAAAGGCCTTTGTGATATCCGGCATGATCAAGATTGGGGCTGAAATCAATCTCCTCTTGAGTTCCTAAAAACTCGCTTCACATTTGTCTGTCCATTCAAACTTCTTGTCCTTCTTCATCAATTGTGTCATGGGTCTTGCAATACTCGAGAATCCTTCTACAAACTTGCGGTAGTATCGCGCTAATCTAAGAAATTCACGAACTTGGGTTTGAGTGGTTGGGGCTTGCCAATCTTCAACATCCTCCAGCTTCGCAGGGTCAAAGGCAATTCCTCCGTCTGATATAATATGTCGGATAAATCCTACCTCATGTAACCAGAATTCACATTTGCTGAACTTGGCATACAGCTGATGCTCTCTAAGCGTTCCAAGAATGGTCCTTAGGTGTAGCTCATGTTATTCTTCTGATTTGGAATAAATTAGAATGTCGTCGATAAAAACACCAACAAACTTATCTAGGAAGTCCATAAAAATCTATTCATGAGGTTCATGAAGTAAGAGGAGGCATTGGTTAATCCTAAAGACATGACAGTATACTCGTATAATCCATATATGGTGGTAAGGACAGTCTTTGGAATATCTGTAGGGGTTCGTAGCATGGAAAACAAAAATTTTCTATCGCATACAAACAAACAAGCCAAGATCTATCTACTAGATTGTAGCAACGAGTCGATGGAATAACTCACCCTCGAAGATTCCAAAGTGTTTAACGAGAGCAGATTCTCGTGGGTGATGTAGTCGTACTCTTTCCGATCTCAAGATCGCGTAGACGATCCTTCCGGCGGCGCGTTCCCGCAGCGCTCCCGCAGTCGGTCACACGTTCGGTACTCGACGAAGACCTTCCTCTCCCTTGTTCCAGCAGGCAGCGGAGGTTGTAGCACTCTCCTCGCGATTCCGGCAGCACAACGGCGTGGTACCGGAGGTAGAGGGGAAATCCCGCAGGGCTTCGCCTTAAGCCGGTGCGAGTATGGTGGAGCTTATGATAGAGGCTATTAGTGGTCTAGTAATTAGACACACCAATTAGAGGGCTCTAAACCAATTAGAAGGCTCTAAACCGAATAGCTCTAAACCGGGGTCTAGATCTAGGGTTTAGTTTAGAGGATAGGAAACTTGTGTGTCTAGGAGGGGAGCCCTGCCCCTCCTTATATAGGTGGGAGGGTGTGGGCGCGCCAGGGGAGGGAGGGAGTCCCTCCCCAACTCGGCCTTGGGCTGGGCGCCGGCCTGGAGGAGTCCAACTCCTCCTCCAGGTTGGTTCCAACTCCTCTTGCTTGTTTCCCACAGTTTCTTGTTTTTGGCAGTTTGACTTTCAAACTGGACATTTGACTTTTCTGTTTTAGGATTCAATTTAATCCTATATTTGGGACAGCAAGAACACTTAGTACATGATGCAATCATTCCAATATGTAATGACACATTCATGTACCCCTTCCCCCCCGGAGTGCCGGACAATCCGGAACCTTCTAGAATATCCCCGATGAAAACACCGGAATCATTCCCGAACTCCGAAACGGGACTTTCCTTATATGAATCTTATTCTCCGGACCATTCCGGATCACCTCGTGATATCCCGGATCCCATCCGAGACTCCGAACAACATTCGGTCTCTTTCTCATAATACCATAACTACTCAAACAACGTCGAATCCTTAAGTGTGTCTCCCTACGGTTCGTGAATTATGCGGACATGATCGAGACACTTCTCCGAACAATAACCAATAGAGGAATCTGGAAATTCATATGGCTCCCACATATTTCTACGATTACTTTGCGATCGAATGAACCACTTACATACGATACCAATTTCCCTTTGTCTCACGATATGTTACTTATCCGAGGTTATGATCGTCGGTATCTCTGCATACCTAGTTCATCCTCGTTACTGATAAGTACTCTTTTCTCGTTCCCGTGATATGTGATCCCTTGTGACCAAGTCACATGCTTGCAAGCTAATTGGATGACATTTCACCGAGAGGGCCCAGAGAATATCTATCCGTCATGTGGATGGACAAATCCCACTCTTGATCCATGTGTTTCAACCAATACTTTCCGAACACTCAATGCCACCTTTATAGCCACCCTGTTACGGTGTGGTGTTTGATGACATCAAAGCATCCATCCAGTAAAGGTGATATGCATGATCTCATGGTCGAAGGAATTAGGTTACTATGTATCAGAAAGCATATAGCAATTGAACTATTGAAATGACTTGATCTTTATGCTACGCTTGTCTATAGGAGTATGTCCACCATATCATTCTCCTAACGATATGATCTTGTTGTTGATAACATCTCAATGTTCATGACAAAGAAACCACATCATCAATCAACCAACAAGCTAGTGAAGTATAGAGGCTATACTAGGGACTTCAAATTAAGTTTACAAATCACACAAGTATTAATGGTTTCCTTGTTAATACTATTATAGCATGAATGCAAACATTTATCATAAACACAAAGATATTTAATAATAACTATATTTATTATTGCCTCTAGGGCATATCTCCAACAGTCTCCCACTTGCACTAGAGTCATCTAATCTAGATTACATGGTAATATACCGAACACCCATGGCAGTTTGGTGTTGGTCATGTTTTGCCCTCGGGAGAGGTTTAGTCAACGGATCCGCCACATTCAGATCTGTGTGTACTTTGCAAATCTTTATATCCCCATCCTGGATATGTTCTCGAATAGCGTGAAAACGTAGCTTGATATGCTTCAGCTTCTTGTGTGACCTTGGTTCTTGTGCATTGGCTATGGCGCCCATGTTATCACAGTAGATAGACATTGGGTCCAGCGCACTAGGAACCACACCCAGCTCTGTAATGAACTCTTTCATCCATATCGCTTCTTGTGAAGCCTCCGAAGCAGCCATGTATTCCGATTCAGTTGAAGATCTCGCCACAACGCTTTGCTTTGCACTCCTCCAGCTAACTGCTGCACCATTCAAAATAAATACGTATCCAGATTGTGATTTAGAATCATCTGGATCGGTGTTCCAACTAGCATCGGTGTAACCATTAACAACGAGCTGTTCATCACCTCCATAAGAAAGAACCATATCCTTAGTTCTTCTCAAGTACTTAAGGATGTTTTTGACCGCTGTCCAATGATCCACTCCTGGATCACTTTGATATCTGCTAGTTAAACTAACAGCATGGCATACATTAGAGATCCTATGGCTGAGGCATAGGGAGTCTTACTCATCCTTTCTCTATCTTCTGCCGATGTCGGACTTTGAGTTTTACTCAAGGTCGTATTGGGCAACATGGGCAAGAACCCTTTCTTGCTATCTTCCATTCCAAACCTCTTTAGAACTTTGTCCAAATATGTACTTTGTGACAATGATATTTGGCGTTTCGATCTATCTCTATAAATCTTTATGCCTAATATGTAAGCTGCTTCGCCAAGATCCTTCATTGAAAAACTATTATTCAAATATTCCTTGACACTATTAAGAAGGTCTACATCATTCCCAATCAACAATATGTCATCCACATACAGTATTAAGAATGCTACAGAGCTCCCACTCACTTTCTTGTAAATACAAGCTTCTCCATAAGTTTGTATAAAACCAAAACTTTTGATTACCTTATCAAAACGTTGATTCCAACTTCGGGATGCTTGCTTCAATCCATAGATGGACCGTTGAAGCTTGCATACCTTGTTAGCATCTTTAGGATCGACAAAACCTTTGGGTTGTATCATATACAACTTTTCATCAATGTCTCCATTGAGGAATGCTGTTTTGACATCCATCTGCCATATCTCATAATCATAATATGCAGCGATTGCTAACATAATCCTCACAGACTTTAGCTTCGCTACCGGTGAGAAAGTCTCATCGTAGTCAACTCCTTGAATTTGTCGAAACCCTTTTGCGACAAGTCGAGCTTTATAGACAGTAACATTACCATCAGCATCTGTTTTCTTCTTGAAAATCCATTTGTTCTCGACAGCCTTCCGGCCATCCGGTAAGTCCACCAAAGTCCATACTTGGTTTTCGTACATGGATCCAATCTCGGATTTCATGGCTTCTTGCCATTTATTGGAATCTGGGCTCATCATCGCTTCCTCATATGTCTCGGGGTCATCGGTGTTGTCCACCAACATGACATTCATAACGGAATCATACCAATCTGGAGTGGTACGAGTTCTCGTTGACCTCCGAGGCTCTGTAGCAACCTCAACCGAAGTTTCATGATCACTATCATTAGCTTCCTCTCTTATTGGTGCAGGCACCACAGGAACTTCTTCCGGTGCTGCGCTACTCGCAATTTCGAGAGAAGGTTCGACAACCTCGTCGAGTTCTACTTTCCTTCCAGTCACTTCTTTCGAGAGAAATTCCTTCTCTAGAAAGGATCCATTCTTGGCAACAAAGATTTTGCCTTCGGATCTATGATAGAAGGTATACCCAATAGTTTCCTTCGGGTATCCTATGAAGACGCATTTTTCCGCTTTGGGTTCAAGCTTGTCCGGCTGTAACTTCTTTACATAGGCTTCGCATCCCCAAACTTTAAGGAACGACAATTTAGGTTTCTTCCCAAACCATAATTCATACGGTGTCGTTTCAACGGATTTAGATGGTGCCCTATTTAAAGTGAATGCGGCTGTTTCTAATGCATAACCCCAAAATGATAGCGGTAAATCTGTAAGTGACATCATAGAACGAACCATATCTAAGAGAGTTCGATTACGACGTTCAGACACACCATTACGCTGTGGTGTTCCCGGCGGTGTCAATTGTGAAAGTATTCCGCACTTCTTTAAATGCTCGCCAAACTCGTAACTTAGATATTCACCTCCACGATCAGAACGTAGAAATTTAATCTTCTTGTTACGTTGATTCTCTACCTCACTTTGAAACTCCTTAAACTTCTCGAAAGTTTCGGACTTATGTTTCATGAAATAGATATACCCATATCTACTCAAGTCATCCGTGAAGGTAAGAACATAACGATAACCACTGCGCGATGCTACACTCATTGGACCACACACATCGGTATGTATGATTTCCAGTAAGTCCGTAGCTCGCTCCATTATACCAGAAAATGGAGTCTTAGTCATTTTACCCATCAGACATGCTTCGCATCTTTCAAGTGATTCAAAATCAAGTGATTCAAGAAGTCCATCGGAATGGAGTTTCTTCATACGCTTCACTCCAATGTGACCAAGACGACAGTGCCACATATAGGTCAAATTATCGCTTGATTTCAAACGTTTAGCCTCAATGTTATTAATATGTGTATTTCTACTATCGAGATTCAATATGAATAGACCATCTATCAAAGGTGCATGTGCATAAAACACATTACTCATATAAATCGAACAACCATTATTCTCGGATTTAAACAAGTAACTGTCTCGCAATAAACAAGATCCTGATATAATGTTCATGCTTAATGCAGGCACCAAATAACAATTATTTAAGTATAAAACTAATCCCGATGGTAGATGAAGAGGTAGCGTGCCGACCGCGATCACATCAACCTTTGATCCGTTTCCTACGCGCATCGTCACCTCGTTCTTCACTAGCTTCCGTTTATTCTGCAGCTCCTGTTTCGAGTTACAAATATGAGCAACCGAACCAGTATCAAATACCCAGGCACTACTACGAGTACTAGTGAGATACACATCAATAACATGTATATCAGATATACCTTTCTTCTTGATGTTGCCGTTCTTCAAATCCGCCAAGTACCTTGGGCAATTCCGCTTCCAGTGACCTTCTCCCTTGCAGTAAAAGCACTCAGTTTCAGGTTTAGGTCCAGCCTTGGTCTTCTTCGTCGGCGTGGTAACTTTCTTACCACCCTTCTTGAAGTGTCCCTTTTGCTTAGACTTGCCTTTCTTGAATTTGGTGGTCTTATTGACCATCAACACTTGGTGCTCTTTCTTGATCTCCACTTCTGCAGATTTTAACATAGCAAATAGTTCTGGCAACTCTTTGTTCATGTTCTGCATGTTGTAGTTCATCACAAAGTTCTTGTAACTTGGTGGTAGTGATTGGAGGATGCGGTAAACTCCCAAAGTATTAGGAATCACTATACCCAAACTTTGAAGTTTATTTGCGTGCCCAGACATTTTAAGCACATGCTCACTGACGGAGCTACCCTCTTCCATCTTGCAGTTAAAGAACTTTTCAGAAGCTTCATAACTTTCAATTGCCGCATGAGTCTCAAAGATTAATTTGAGATCCTTGACAATATCATATGGATCTGACTCTTCAAACCTTTTCTGAAGCTCCGATTCTAAACCATACAAGATAGCACACTGAACTATGGAGTACTGATTCTTCCGAGCGAGGTAAACATTCTTTACTTCATCGGTAGCATCAGCTGCAGGTGGGTCACCTAGCGGTGCATCCAGCACATAGGTCAAATTACCAGCTGTGAGGACAATCCTCAAATTGCGGAACCAATCCGCGAAGTTGCTTCCATTGTTTTTCAACTTTTCTTTCTCTAGGAACGCATTAAAATTGATGGTAGGGGCTGCCATTGATCTACAACATATTTGCAATAGTTTAGACTAAGTTTATGACAAATTGAGTTCAAATTAATTAATGAAATTAAACTAGGTGAACTCCCACTCAAAACAACATCCCTCACATTGTTTTAGTGATCACACGAACCAAATCCACTACATCAACACCGATCATCACGAGAGCTGATATAGTTTTAATGGCGAACAATCATCATGTTCATCATATCTACTATATGATTCATGCTTTGCCTTTCGGCGATCCGTGTTCCTGAGGCCATGTCTGTACATGCTAGGCTCGTCAAGATCAAACCTTAGCTTCCGCATAAGCAAATCTGGCTTGCTTACGTTGTATTCACCCGCGGAATCAAAGACACCCGATCATCACGTGGTGCTTCGAAGCAGCAAGCTTTGGCAACGGTGCATACTAAGGGTGAACACTTTAGAACTTGAAATTTATGTGCATGAGGGATCATCTTATAATGCTACCGTCGTCTACTAAGCAATACAAGATGCATAAAGGATTAACATCACATGCAATTCATAATATGTGATATGATATGGCCTTTCTTCTTTGTGCTTCCGATCTCCATCTTCAAGCACGAATATGATCTCCATCATCACCGGCATAGCATCAAGGTCAATGACGCTTCTCCATGGTTGTCGTCCACCAGCTTCAACTATTACAACTATTTTGAATAGACACGCAGGTCTTAACAGAAATTAAAGACAACCATATGGCTCCTGCCGGTTGCCAACTTACAATAAGGAACATTGCATACATCAAATATAATCACAATCATGGCCATATCACATCACTGCACACCCCTGCAAAACAAAGTTAGACGCTTCTACTTTCTTTGCATATTTTACGTGGTTTGGGGCTTTCCATAAGTGTCGTTCTAACTTACGAACAAGAACCACAACATTGATACTAGCATTGTTGATTACCCGTTGTAAATTGGATCTTAACTATGCTAGGAGAAACAGGCACCCGCAAAGCCACTTATGCAATACAAGTTGCATGTCAAACGTGGAGCAAGTCTCATGAACGATGTCATGTAAGGTTAGCCCGGGCCGCTTCATCCCAACATACCGCAAGATGCAAAGTACACAAAAAGCAATCTACAATAAAAGCATCAACGCCCACAATGACCATTGTGTTCTACTCGTGCAACAGATCTACATATAGACACGGCTCTGATACCACTGTAGGGGTTCGTAGCATGGAAAACAAAAATTTTCTATCGCATACAAACAAACAAGCCAAGATCTATCTACTAGATTGTAGCAACGAGTCGATGGAATAACTCACCCTCGAAGATTCCAAAGTGTTTAACGAGAGCAGATTCTCGTGGGTGATGTAGTCGTACTCTTTCCGATCTCAAGATCGCGTAGACGATCCTTCCGGCGCCGCGTTCCCGCAGCGCTCCCGCAGTCGGTCACACGTTCGGTACTCGACGAAGACCTTCCTCTCCCTTGTTCCAGCAGGCAGCGGAGGTTGTAGCACTCTCCTCGCGATTCCGGCAGCACAACGGCGTGGTACCGGAGGTAGAGGGGAAATCCCGCAGGGCTTCGCCTTAAGCCGGTGCGAGTATGGTGGAGCTTATGATAGAGGCTATTAGTGGTCTAGTAATTAGACACACCAATTAGAGGGCTCTAAACCAATTAGAAGGCTCTAAACCGAATAGCTCTAAACCGGGGTCTAGATCTAGGGTTTAGTTTAGAGGATAGGAAACTTGTGTGTCTAGGAGGGGAGCCCTGCCCCTCCTTATATAGGTGGGAGGGTGTGGGCGCGCCAGGGGAGGGAGGGAGTCCCTCCCCAACTCGGCCTTGGGCTGGGCGCCGGCCTGGAGGAGTCCAACTCCTCCTCCAGGTTGGTTCCAACTCCTCTTGCTTGTTTCCCACAGTTTCTTGTTTTTGGCAGTTTGACTTTCAAACTGGACATTTGACTTTTCTGTTTTAGGATTCAATTTAATCCTATATTTGGGACAGCAAGAACACTTAGTACATGATGCAATCATTCCAATATGTAATGACACATTCATGTACCCCTTCCCCCCCGGAGTGCCGGACAATCCGGAACCTTCTAGAATATCCCCGATGAAAACACCGGAATCATTCCCGAACTCCGAAACGGGACTTTCCTTATATGAATCTTATTCTCCGGACCATTCCGGATCACCTCGTGATATCCCGGATCCCATCCGAGACTCCGAACAACATTCGGTCTCTTTCTCATAATACCATAACTACTCAAACAACGTCGAATCCTTAAGTGTGTCTCCCTACGGTTCGTGAATTATGCGGACATGATCGAGACACTTCTCCGAACAATAACCAATAGAGGAATCTGGAAATTCATATGGCTCCCACATATTTCTACGATTACTTTGCGATCGAATGAACCACTTACATACGATACCAATTTCCCTTTGTCTCACGATATGTTACTTATCCGAGGTTATGATCGTCGGTATCTCTGCATACCTAGTTCATCCTCGTTACTGATAAGTACTCTTTTCTCGTTCCCGTGATATGTGATCCCTTGTGACCAAGTCACATGCTTGCAAGCTAATTGGATGACATTTCACCGAGAGGGCCCAGAGAATATCTATCCGTCATGTGGATGGACAAATCCCACTCTTGATCCATGTGTTTCAACCAATACTTTCCGAACACTCAATGCCACCTTTATAGCCACCCTGTTACGGTGTGGTGTTTGATGACATCAAAGCATCCATCCAGTAAAGGTGATATGCATGATCTCATGGTCGAAGGAATTAGGTTACTATGTATCAGAAAGCATATAGCAATTGAACTATTGAAATGACTTGATCTTTATGCTACGCTTGTCTATAGGAGTATGTCCACCATATCATTCTCCTAACGATATGATCTTGTTGTTGATAACATCTCAATGTTCATGACAAAGAAACCACATCATCAATCAACCAACAAGCTAGTGAAGTATAGAGGCTATACTAGGGACTTCAAATTAAGTTTACAAATCACACAAGTATTAATGGTTTCCTTGTTAATACTATTATAGCATGAATGCAAACATTTATCATAAACACAAAGATATTTAATAATAACTATATTTATTATTGCCTCTAGGGCATATCTCCAACAATATCCTCTGCATGAATCCTGAGTTGATGATAGCCAGTTCTAAGATCAATCATAGAAAACACTTTGGCACCAGTCAACTGGTTAAACAGATCTTCTATCTTGGGCAATGGGTACTTGTTCTTGATGGTGACATCATTCCACTTCTGATAATCCGTACACAAATGGTTACCTCCATCTTTCTTTTCCACAAACAAAACAGGTGATCTCCATTGTGATGCACTTGGTTGAATAAATCCAATTTCCAGCATAGTATCTGGGGGATATGGGTTCGGTTCCAGGGATTAGTTCAATGATAAACCCGATATCCTGATCTGGGGGCATACCGGGCAAAACATCTAGAAATACATCGAGGTATTCACAGACTATCCGGACCTGGTGAATGGTTTGCTGGGCTATACTCTTGTTTCCCTTGAATTGACGGGGCAAGGTTTCAGATGCATGCTCGACTGATATTCCGGCTGTACTGGTCATGGTTATGGATTTCTTGGCACAGTCAATTAATCCTTTGTGTTTGGACATCCAATCCATTCCTAGTATTACTTCCAAACCTTTAGTTCTGAGTACTATTAGATTAGCATAAAAATCTATGCCATTGATTCGAATAGGGATGGCTTTGCAAATTTTCCTAGCTTCGGTGGTTGAACCAGGTATTTGAACAATCATAACATGCTTCAATTTGGTTGGTTGAATCTTACTAGTGCATGCAAATTCTTCACTAACAAATGAGTGCGATGCTCCAGAATCAAACAACACTCTTGCAAGTACTGAGTTAACAGAAAACATACCCAGCACGACATCTCGCGCTTCTTGGGATTCTTCAGTATGCATGAGAAAGAGACGGCCGTTGCGGTTGAGCGAGTTCCCTAGGGCAAACATTCTTCCAGGCTGAACACGACGCTGATGCTGAGCTGGGGCATTTGCATTAGGGGATGCGGCAATCTTCTTGGGGCACTCATTGGAATAGTGACCCTTGGTTCCACATTCATAACAAGTCACTTGTGACTTGTCCTTTGCTGCAATAGGCACATCATTGCTTCCAGTCTTTGGGGCGGTGTTGGTGTTGGTGGCAGCATTATTGTGTTTGAACTTGGGTGGTGCACGGTTGAAATTGCTGGGGTTTCCGAGGTTGTTGTGGTTTCCTCCGGGCCTTTGTTTCCACGGTTGGGATAAGTCGGACGGTTCATCGGGGGTCTGTTGCTTCTTGGGGAAAATCCTGGAGATGGGTTGGGGTGATACTTTGGTCTATGGTGGGTTCCTGGTTGATGCATCATGCTATGCTTACGGTTCTCATTAGCTTGGTTGATCTTTCCTTCCATCTGAATGGTAGAGTCAGCTAAGGATTCAATATCTGCAAAGGGGATATTGACTAACACTGTCTACATCTCATCGTGCAGACCATTCAGGAATCTCTCCTTCTTCTTGGCTTTAGTGTCTATCTCATCCGGTGCATACCTAGCCAATGACAAGAATTTGTCACGGTATTCAACTAGTGTCATCCTTCCTTGCTTAAGTTCCCTGAATTCATCTCTCATCCTCTTGATCAAACCTGGTGGCGCATGGGTTCTGCTGAACTTGACATTGAACTCTTCCCAAGTCATCAGCTGACCTCCTGTCATTGCACGAACGCTTTTCCACCATTCTCTTGCATCTTCGGCTAGATAGTGGGTAGCAAACAACACTTTCTCGTTGGCTTCTACTCCTGCAACTTCCAGATTGTTCTCCATGGTTTGCAACCAATCATCTACATATAGGGGCTCTTCTGACTTAGTGAAAACAGGTGGATTGGTGTTCTGGAAATTCTTGAGCTTAGATCCATGGATGTCCTGATTTCCATGGCCTTGATTGTTGTTGGCCATCTGAGCTATCTGTTGAAGGGTGGATAAGTTGGCTTGACATTCGGCTCTTTTATCTTCGCGGTCAGAAACCAACATTGCAAGAGTTGCAACATTGGGTCCGGGGCTAAGTTGCTTCCTCCGCGAGGCATCTGAAGATTCAGATAGATCATGAGAAAAGAGGGAAATTTCTAAGGTTCAGAGGTTTTGAAAAGTTTTCAAGTTTTGACTCAGATTTTTTTAGGAACTTGCTTTTCATTCATTCACAGCACACGATACAAACACACACCACAACAAAGAAAAACAGATGGTTTTAAGAACCATTCTGGGAAACTATGATACAGTGGGACCGAATACAACTCATTAATGCTAGTGCTCAAGTGCTACTACTCCTTGGAGTCAGTGTCCTCATCATCCTCATCATCATTGATGAAGGAAATGTTATCCTCATCGGTGAAGGAGTCCATGGCCTGATCCTCCAGAAAGACATCATCATCGCTGAGATAGGAGTATGGGTCTCCACGAAGGTCTTCCCCTGCATTCTCCCTTTCCTCCAATTGCGTGTCTCTCTCGTGGATGGTCTCCTCCAAATCCGTGATCCGGTGGCGAAGACAGGCAATAATGCGCTCCTTCTTGTCGAGTTGACGGCGACGATACTTGCGATCCTTCACTAGCATGGCGATGGTCTGATCCTTCTTGGCGGCGATGGCGTACTTGTGGTCAGCGTAGGAACGGGCATTGTCCAACTCCTTCTGACGGTCATACATCATGAAGCTGAGGTGGTCCAATTGACTCTTCAGCTCGTGGTGGTATGGGGCCTCCAGTGGTTGTCCCATAGCATCATGCCTTGGGTAGAACTCAAAGCGAGTACCCTTGATTTGATTGATACTCTGCCCACATAGACGGGCAAGAGCTTCCTACATGGCCCTGGCAAGTCCATCGAGCCAGTTGTTCTCTCTTAAGGTGAACTGAATTCCCTCTGCAGTGAGGGGTTCAATTTTTCCTCGGAGACTTGCAACAACTATCCACTTCAAATATTCTCCTTCCTGATCATTGAGCTGAGCTCCGAAGAACTCGGGGTGCAGACGCTCCAGCATCTCCGACAGTGGGTCCAAGTCACGCTCAAAGATGAGGTCTCCTCCATTCCCCATCTGATAAAACTTACTGTACTTCACGTCCATCTATAAGAATATAGGATGAGTAAGTTAGTAGAGTGATCAAGTGTGTCAAATTTTATGTAAGTTCGCAAGAATTTTTGAGGAACATGAATTTTCATAAAAGGTTCCAAGTGATAAGAATGAGAATAAGTTTTTGTAAATACTCACTTATTTGGTTTTGAAACTAAGTTTTTGATTCAAACATCCATTATAACTAGGGTCTCCTATGGTCAGGATGGCTTTGATACCAACTTGTCAACACCAGGGTTTTTAATCACATATGTCTGTTATGACATACATCGCAATCCCAGGATTACCATTTTTGCGAGACATAACAGATTGGATATCACAGTATATCATCCATTACAAACCATACATAATGTCTTACACAAATAAGGATCTCATGATCTAGTTCTTAATATGATTCAAGCAACGGAATAACGCAATAGTAATAGCGTAGGAGAACCTCCATCTTCAGGGTCAAAGGCAATGCTAACGATGGGAGATGATCCTAGTTGTCTTAACCTTCCTACTGTCCGTCTTCTTGATACTCCTATTCATAGTCTGGCCACAGGAATAGCCAGGGACAAATCCATGAGTACTATTTAAGTACTCGCAAACTAATACTAACAAGTGAAGTGGTTTTGAATAGGATATACTAAGCTCTAGGGTTGTTTTGCAAAAAGACAGATTTACCTCTACTAAGTTCAAAATCAAAGGAAACTAGTTGAAAGTTTTATAACACCTAGGTGGGCACTTGAATTTCATGTCACAACACTGTTGTGGTCAAGTCAAAGTCATGAATCAGTTCATAATTCATTTAAAAAACATCTGATGATAGAACAGTATGGCCACTCCAACTTTCCATAACCGCAGATGCGGCTATTCGAATAGTTTGACACTCTGCAGAGATTGTACACTTTCACCACAACATTTGATACATCCGTCAGGAACAATTCTGAATTCACCATACTCAGTATGCGGATAATCAACCCTAACCTTTCAATTACACGCCCTAGTATAGGCACCTATCCTGTGAGTTTGGCCTCCCAACCATGACCAACTGTCATCTTGGGTACTGCACAGGTGGAAAATCTTCACAAGGTAGCCTCAGCTCAGACCTTGGCTGCAAGGGAACCCATACTAAGGTATATAAATTTCCAGTCAAGCCCTACCCAATTTTTGGGTATTGTGGTTGTATGGTAAAATTGGAATGGTATCGCATCTAGACAACCATCAGTTTTATAAAGGGCTAAGGCTCATGCCTCAACATTTTCATCATCAAAATCATCTCGTGTTCGGAAACACGTGTCAAAACATTTCAGTAGAATGACTCATCATTCTAAGGTTTTCATAACCATTTTCACCAAGTATTCCCATCTAAAGTTGATTAAGTTTTATGCTTAGCACTAGCATCTACAAGTGGGCGTAAATACTAATGATGGGTAATAAACAAATGGGGATTAGCTAAGTTCAATCTCATGCCTTAGGATGAAATCAAGATTATCTAACTTAGGCCAAATTTTATGCTCTTTATGCTACCTTCAATTATCTTTCTAGAATCTACATGTTATTAAGTAAACTTTTGATAGACAACTTTTAATAAAGAAAATAAAATACTAAGCTTGCAAGTAAAACTAGGATGGTGTGTCAAGTGGGTATAATGACATATGCTTAAGGCATATAGTTGGCATAGTAACAAGCAAGTAGTAGCTTGCAAGTATTGGCTTGCTAAGATATCAGTATAAGCTTTCTAAGTTGCAAGTGTTAGCTTTCCTTGTGCAGGGCAGTGGTTGAAGTTCTCCTCGGCTTCTTCCTCATAGTATCCTCCATCCTCCTCGTATCCTTGGTCGGTACTAGTGTCTATAAATAAATACGAGGTACACAATCACCAAACAATACTTAACTATTTCTAATCATCACACAAAGGTTCACACTAGATGATCTAGCATCATCACTAACATTACAAGATTAAATCATTTGTCTCATTTATTTTATTTGAGAAAAGTAATTTCTACTCATTGAAAAACTACTTAAGATTCAATATTCTCCAACTAAAACAAGGGATCATGTTGACACATGTCATCCCCACATATTTCAGTACATGGGAATGTGATTTAAAGTGGTATCACGATTTAATAAAGTTTAACCTTTTTATTTTAATTATTTAAAGTGACTAGAAATGCCTATGTGGCATTCTTTTATTACTTGATCATTATTTCTGTAATTAAATCTATATATTTTTGTATATTCTGAAAGGTATGGTTAAGTGTGATTTTTGAGAGTTGGAATCAACTACAAAGATCTTATGGTTGAATTTTGAAAAATGTTTGAATGCAGAAAAGCTTCTGCCTTGTTATTTTTACCAGGGGTTATCTACAAATTTAAATGGTTTGCATCCAACGGGCTTGGATTAAGAATTCCATTACCTTTCTAACAAAATTGGTTTCATGCATTTTGGTTTAGTGAATCGAGCTGGGTTGAATTTTTAATCTAGGTAGAGAACTAAGTTTGAACTAAATGAATAAAACTAAATTTGAATTGTTGGGTTGCGCGGGATGTTTAACTGGGCCAGCCCACTACGCATAGCGCACGCAAGGGGTGGTTAAGTGAGCGACCCCACTCGTCAGTGAGACAACGAGTGGCGAAGCAGTACGGGGTGATCTAGGACGCACGATCTAACTCTAATTGAACGGCTCTGGTTCATCGTCCACGTCGGGCAGCACCGACGAGACAGAACCCTAGCGCGGCCGGTGGGGTTCGTGGGAGGCTAACCAAGGCTCAGGCGATGGTCGGCGACGAGGGCAATCGACGAAGTCGGCGATAGCGATTATCCTAGGGCGGCTCCAATCGACGGTGCCCCTCCTCCTCTGCAGCGGTGAACTCCGGTGAAATTCTGGCCACCTGGTTCTCACCTTGCTCCGGGAGTGAGTTGGTGTGATCAGTGAGAGGTGGGGAGTGAACTGGTGTGAAGAAAATGAGCGGGGGACGTCTCCTTTTATAGCGGTTGAAGGGGACCGAATGGTGCGGGTGGAGCTCGTCGGTGTCGACGGCATAGAGTGCTACTGGCATGGACGAAGATAGGGGCGGTGTTGTGCTCCCTGGCGATGCTCAATGGCATGGTGGCGAGGCGTGGGGCGGTGCGAGATGGTTGGAACATCGCGGCGCTCTGGGTGGGTCCGACGGTGATTTTAATGGCGCACAGTGTCTACGGTCCGTGCAGCGATGAACGAGGTTGTCCTGCAGGGTGTTGGGGTGTTGGCGATCACGTCTGCAAGCGGCGAGGGCGGCGCGTGGTCTGTGGGCTGGTGTCGCTGACGGCGCACTAGCATGCTCTCGGCTCACACACAAAGAGACTGGGAGCATGCTTGGCGGGTGGTCCAGTGGGTGGCAATGCTCGGGGCTGGGACAGAGTGTGGCAGTGGACGGTGGCGTGTGTCCCAGACATGGTGGCTAGGCTTGGTGCTTGCTCTAGCTAGCTAACCATGGTCGGCTGGCAAGGGTGCCTTCGGGTTGGCATGGCATGGTGCAATGGGTAGGGTCTAGGGGTGGTCAAGGCACTTGTTGGCACTGGGGGAGACAAGTGTGATCAATGGTGAACAATGATTAGCCAAATTACTGCTCAACACAGTGAAGTTTGGCCAGTTTGATTTTCTGCCTCCAAGTGTTTGATGAAATTGTCGCAAGAAATTAAAATTTGAATTTTTGGTTCAAACTTGGTGGGTTTGCTAGGCACACACTAGGGAGTATGTGGCTAGTTGGATTGGTCAAGGGGCACTGGTTTGGTTAGGCACACACTAGGGAGTATCTTCACATATGTTAAAGATTCAATTTTGAATTGTCATTTGAATGGGGTTGCCAAATGTTTCTACAAGTTTGAAAGGTGGGCTTTGATTCACTTTTACTTGTTCTTGCAAGGGGTGAAAAGAATTGGAAAAGTTTCTGTTTGAAATCTTGGACTAGAAACACTCAAAGTGACCTAGTGAGCAAGATTGGCAAAAATGACCATTTGCTTTATTTGATTTGTTTTTGATTTTTTCATTATTTGTTTCTGCTTGGAAATGTTTTATATGATGTTATTTTCATCTTTAAACCATTCCTTGCTATTTAGGTTAATCACACAAGTCCATTCATGCATTCATCGAATCATCACATACACACATGCATTCATTTTGTTTTTATTTAATCAAAGTTTTTGTTAACCCATATTTTAGCGATTAGAGTTTGATTATCATTGTTTCATATTTTTGGGATGTTACACCTCACTTTTCTTATCTTATCTTGCATCTTACAACTATAAATTGTACATAGAACTTTGAACACTGACCGTTTGGATCAAAGATTGGCATATCCCAATATTGCTAGCCGTTGGATCTTCTTTTCCATTATGCGATCTAGAAGATTCTATTGATAGTTTTTAGCACAATGATCTTTATGCGCAAACCTCAAACACACTTCTCCATCATTCTAGACTCTTCTCTTATTTCTCTAGAGCATGTTCCCAAAATTTTCGACTATTAGGGGCTTGTTTGATTGGCAGGAATCTCAAAAACACAGAAATAGGAAATCCATAGGATTGGAGTTGCATGACTTCTTGAATCCTATAGGAATAGAAAAATACAGGAATTTGGATCAAGTATGTGTTTTAATCACAGGAAAACAAAGGAATTCAAGCATGTCGTTATATTGGAGTGTTGTCTTTCCTGGGGTTCGACCGAAAGAAGCTGTGTTCTATGTTTTGACGTGTGGAAAATACAGAGCTCAGAATTCTGAATTACTACCCATACCCCAGGAGTCTTATACTACTCACTCCGTTTGAAAATATAAGATGTTTTAGGTTTGTGAAGTAAATGTATCTAAACACCTTTTATTATGTTGATTCATTTGAACGTACACACTAAAAAGTTTTCTAAATACATTAGCTCACTAATCAAAAACATCTTTATATTTCCAAATGAAAGGAGTATTAGGGAGTCAGGGAAGTCTCCTCTGAAGAGTGGAACCCATGTCCAAATTAACTACTCAGACCGTATAGGCGTCTACACCTATTAGTAGGGACGGTCACTGTCTCGTTGAAATTCAGTTGAGAGGAGTGCACACTAGTGTTGATTAATCCAGCCATTTCCCCCTTGCATATTCCCGAGACCCCTCTTCCCGGCGTTTTCCCCTTCCACACCACGCGACACCGCTGCCGCCATATGCCGCTTTCGGATTCTCTTCCGTGTCTCGGTCAGGAAGTTGCCGCCATTGATTCCCCCTCTACTCTGAAAACCCAATCAATAAAATACAGACACTGCCTTGCGATGGGGTCAACGTGCAAGAACAGTGAGCATGATTCTGATATATTCCACGATTTGTTTACCGAAGGCCCCTCTAAAGAACTCATAACTAGATGCAACATCATCACCGCCACCAGCCTAATCGGTTCGTCCAAACTTTTTCTTGAATCTGTGAAAGCCAGGGCAACATTGGATGCTTCACTTCCATTTAGCCTCCCATGTGTTCTTCATTACCCCTCCCCCCCCCCACCGTCGACAAAGGGACCTCCAGATTCTCATCATGTGCAAGCTATCGCTGCTGGACAGGTTCTCGTCCATTACCAGGCTATAGTTCTGGGTAGTGGGTAGGCTCCAATGGAGATTGTATTTCAATGGCTGGGTTTAGAGGCAAGCTGGAACTTTAGAACGTGTACACTCGTCGCAATATTCCTCTCCCATCATTTTCGTTCCAAGCAACTTACCAGCCAACCACGTTTTTGTTGGATAATAATCATGCAGCTGTAATATAGAAGATTGTTGTATGCCAAGTTCCCATAGCTGCTGGGAGATATAAAGATTTCTCGCTTGTTGAAGTCTGCGACCTCAGAATTGCTGTCATTTAAGGCGGTGATGATGGATGGACAGATCTTCCACTTCCTCTTAACCACACCCTGATCCCTTATAGCTACAATGATGGAATTACCCATGACAGACTGGTTTTTGCCACAGATCTGTATGGCAACGTTCATGTTTGGGATTCTCTGCATCCTGGTAATTATTCCTTCATATGTAGTGTAGTGGCTTCATTTTCCCAAGCTATTTTACTGAATTGACTTAGCGAATGTTTTGTTTAAATGAAAATACGAGTAGTTATTTTAGACTCTATGAATTATATGAATAATAGAGTTTACGTAGGTATTATTATTATAGCAATCGCTTGATTCATCTGGATGAATTATGTAGATTTTTCTGGATGTCTTTTAATTCATTAGATAGGAATTTAAGATCTACTTGAAGGTCGTAAAAAGAATCCATTCAATGGTTTTCTTCATTTTCACGGGTTTTCGGCAAATTGCCTCTCTTGATTCAAAGAAAGATGAGTCCGTTCAATTGGGTATTTCCCTGTTATATAATGCTTTGTTTTCTTTATAGGATTGCATGCCATAGTTGTTTTTCTTATGTTTGAGCTATTTTGTATGCTGTTCAATTGGAAGAAATTTTTTCAGTAGGATTCACTATATCATGCTGCCGAAATCTTAAGTTAAAACGTTCTAACTTTTTCAAGGTCTTGCGCTGGTCTTAACACGACCTGCTGCCGCGGATGACTACTGGAGACGTGCATGACTAATTTTTTGGTTTTTGGTGGTTAGCAACATCTGCAGATGGTTCCAGGCTTCTTCATATATATATGCTTAGCTCTTATTATGATCCCAATTGTCTTACTTGTCATTTCCGCCATCATACTGGTGTTGCTCATCCTTGTGTTGTACAATGCGGTCGTACTGTCTCCACTTATACTTCCGGGTTTGGCTGCTTGGTGTTCTCAATTAACACTGGTTAGGTTGATCAAGCTAATCCATGGGAAAGGATTGCTGACCTTGGATCATATTCTATTTACTTTGGAGTGAACTATCTGATTATTATGCCCGTAGGCGGTGCAGATATTGCCTTATGATATCTGAAGAGAATAAACTGTGTCTACATCTTACCAAATGCAGCATGGCTTTCCAGGGAGTGGCAGCCTGAATTATGTCGGTTCAGTCTTAGTGGTAAAGACTGCTTTGTTACTTCTGAAGTCAATGTCTTGGAGGGAATTAGTAACCCTCGCTTCTGGGCAGGAATAGTGAAGCATCCGCTTAGGTTCGTCCCAACCTTCGTGAAAGCCCTCAATTGGAACTGGCCTCATGTTTAACTAAGAAACAAGACCCGTTGCGACAGTATGTACTGATGCAATCTGTATGTAATACTTGGTACTAAAATTACAGAAATAGTTCTCGACTATGTTGAACTGTTTATTTTGTTTGGTTGTTAGTCATAGCTTTCGACTTCTTGGTCTCTCTCCTTTAAAATATGTCCTTGTATCGGTACTATGTCTTATCGTAATCAGTTTGGTTACTAGTATCTACTTGACTATATTTTGTTTGGAAATTATGTAAATTTTAGCATCAAAAGGATATTATAAACCACATGCCATATACACTTTAAGAAACAATCACCTCAATGATTGTGTAAGGGTCGTACTCTATGTAAACAGCCTTGCCTTCAACGATTCTAGGGTCATGCACTACTGTTTGGTTAAGCTAATGTGACAAGACCATATTTTGTTAGCTTATCATACCACTGTATTATATAGTGTACGGATAATTTTCAACATTAACAGTTGTATCAACACTAGAAAATCCCAACATTTCTAACCATCGAATCTTCTTTCCCATTCTAGCATCTAGGAGATTATTTTGAGAGAAGCACGATGAAAGCTCCACACAAGGAAAAAATATACATCCGATAATTTATGGATGTGGCTCGAGATTATAATTAATTTCTATGATTTATATATTACTGTATAATTTTATATTGTGATCATAGGGCATTCTACTAGTACCATGTATAGTAGTACATTATCTGAGTTGTAAGGCACATGCAAACCAATACTAGAATTGAGGAGTACACTATAGAACGTATTGGCGTGCCAGGATAGCCCCGTTTATCACTGCCCACCCCTCTATCTATGGATGAATGCATGGTTTTAGCAGTTAGCATGACCACTATGTGCTCCCTTCGTTGCGAACCGATGCCGAGTGCGCGCTCTAGAAAGGCTCCGTGCTTGTCGCGATAATATTTCGATGAAATAGTTACAGTACCAACAACATAATATTGTAGAAAGACATGGTAGTTACAACAATTACAATGCAAGACGTGGTAGTTATATAAAAATACTTACAACATAACATTACTCTACTCATCGTCGTGTCATCACCATCACAGTCGTTGGTGTCCTCCGATGACGCATCGACAACTCCCTCCTCATAGATACGCGCCCTCTCCTCATCGGATTCCTCCTCCTCCGCGTAGTATCATGGGTCTACGTCACTCTCCTCTTCTTCTGCCTCCAACGACTCCATGAACACCTCCTCATTGTCCGAGTCGGAGTCGTCCGACTCGCTCGATCCTCTATTTCTCCTGGCCTTCTTCATGGTGGTCTCGTAGGCCTTCCTCCGGTGATCCTCCATCTTGGATGCTTCTTGGCGCTCCTCCGTCTGTGCCGGTGCAACGCACTTCTCCGGCGTGGCGGGTACAACAAGCTTCGATGTCGCCGGGTCCTCGAGCGTCGATGTCGATGGATCCAGGCGCGGTTGGACATGTCATGGTGCCTCAGATGGCTACTGGTGAGCATGAATGATGCTGCGACGAGCAGGTGACGCCGGCCGGTTAGCCACCGGCAAGGATCTACCACTTCCACTACGCGGTTCCATCGTACGCGAGGAAGTTGTTTGGAAGGCGGAATGGGGGTACATAGAGTTGGGTACCGACACGATGAGCATATATAATCATAGTTTATTCACATAAAAATTGTATTGCATCATAAAATCTCTATGTACTAGGAGTGTATTCACGTAACAAATCACAAAATGCTCCCTCTGCCAGCGATGGGAAGTGTCTAGTGCGTGCCCGTCAACGTGGAGCTCAACGTATCAACATGTTGTGTCCGTGCAACATTTTCTATGTTACAAGGAACGTGCAACCCAACACTAGTATTGAGGAGTACTCTATAAAAAGAAATTGGCATGCTAGACTAGCTAATTAAAGTCTCATCGATGCAGTTGTGCCCTACAACAGAAGACCGATAAAGTAACATGCAAAAAAAAACCTCGTTCAAAGGGCCATTCCATATTCCCCATCTCCGGAAGCATTTGGTATCATCTCCAGTGCATGCTTCACTCATTTTCCTCGCCATCTCGATCGCAACATTGGTCCTTCCAATAGTCATAGATTGATCAGCCCTCACCCCCAATCCATCGAAACGAGATGGCGGATTCAGAACCCAAAAGGCGGCACGACGGATGGAACAAGATCGGCGCCGATGTCTTCGACGAGTGCTCTACCCGTATGGACACTATCAACACCGTCGGGCTGGCCGCATGCTCTAAAGATTTGAACCTCCGAGTCACTAGTGGAAAATGTAGTAGATGCTCTAACAACGGTTGCGGGACATTGGACGCCTACCGTTAGGTCCACAACCACAAGATCGCGTGCCCGCATGGCCCGTGCAACTTCATGGAGGATGGTTGTGTATTCGCCGCCTCGCCGGCATCAATCCTCGCCCACCTCTCTAAATCTCACTGGATCAGGGTGCGCAGTTTCTGCTACGGCAAAACAGGCAGGTGTACATCTAAGCTTCTGCCGATAACAGGCCTGCAGACAATAGATATCGTCGGATCTGGGGATGATGGTACTATTTTCACAGTGTGATTTGACATGCGCCAATCGCTACACGTTGTATCCGTTGTATGCGTCAGGTCAGTGGCGTTCTTGTCACCGCAGTACGTGGTGATGTTTTGGTCGTCAACCTTGCTTGAGGGTAGAAGGTTCAAAAATTCTGGGCTATGCATGCCGGAGAGCACCGTGTCGCCGGACGACGTCTCGTTCGATGTGCTTCAGTGGCTCCTGCCGGTGCTGATGTCGCACCTGGTTGCTCGTCGACCGTAGGTATTCACCATGGAATACCATCTTCGCATTGACAAGATTCATGAGTGAGATAAACACATCTTAATGTTTGTTTGAGTACATGCACTACTAGAAAGACTTACTACATTTTCTTAGTAGTTGTACTTGGGAGTATTTTTGCAGTAATAACCTTGTACTGGTAAATGTTTAGATCTACCTATTGAGTGCAGAATATGGTGTCAGCTTTCCTTTTGAATCAGGCATTGCTACATCTATTGAATTTCAATGTGTGCATTGTTGAATCTGTCAATTCTTTTGGTCATTGTTGGTGTTCTTATAATCGTTCAGTTTGTGATGCTGCTAAATTTATCAAGTTCTATTAAATATGAACTCAAAATCTGTCGATATTTTTTCCTACTTATTTTGTACTCATGAATCTATCAAATATTATGTCATTACTATTAGAACAAAATTTGGTCCAACTAAATGTGATGTAATTAGATTACTTTTTTAGATCAAGTGCAGCAGATTGTCTTGATTTTCTTTTTAAACATACCATTGTCACAATTATCTAGTTGCGTCTTGGGCATTTTAGGTTGCATATAGGGGTCACATATCCATTGACATAAGGAGGAGGTATTCACATAGAAGCATAGTTGATTGTCAGTTTTGATTGCTACAATGATTGAGTCTGTTCGGAGAACAGGACAAACTGATCGTGCGCCAAGGTTTTTAGAGCTGGAATAGGAACCAACTCTCTCTGTACTGCTATTGAATTTCAAGCTGGAAAGCTACTGCATCTCTCAATTGTTTTGTCCTTGCTCTTACTAAAGAATTTTGTGGAACTAATACTAATGTACTGGTACTTGTTTAAATCAAGGGCAGTAGATACTCTTGCTTTTGCTTTGAAACATGGCCTTGTCAGAATCTAGATGAGACTAGCGCATTTCGGGTTGCATACGGGGGTCGCACATGCATTTGATATGAGAATAAGGTACTCGAAGAAGACTTGATCATCAGTTTTGCATGCTCCAATGGTCGAGTGTGTTCGGAGAAAAGGGCAAACTGATCGGGTGACATGGTTTTAAGAGCTGAAACAAGAACTGGTTATCTCTATACTATTGTATTCTAGTGTTTGTATTGCTGAATCGCTCACTTTGAATTGCTGCTAAATTGGTCAAGTGCTGCTGAATGTGAACTGTGAATCTGTCTATAATTTTCTATCGTATTCTGTACTATAGAGTTCATATAAATATTTGCCAAAAAGAATTATCGATTTGTCTCGCACCCTCTATGAGGTCTTTGATTCGAATCCGGCTGAGCCACAGCAAAATGCAATTTTTATATACTGGGAGAAGAAATCTAGCTTAGTCGGCCCCTCTTTAGCCTAGAACATTTTAATTTGGTCTTTTAGTGGTAAGGGGACTAATGACCACAGCCTAGGGAAATTTCAGAAAGGAGCCAATGGAGAATATCCTATGGAGTATAGCCCATGTAGAGTAGCCTAGGTAGAATATCCAAACTCTTTTTAATTCGCCCCCCACCTCTCAATATTTTAAAAAAACACTGCCTGCAGTTTTTTTACAGCACCTATAGATTTTAGTTTAGCTATCAGGATCGCCGCCTTATTATTTGAAGGGAGATAATAATGGTCAAAAAAGTATTTTTAAGGAGACAAGTCCCTAAGTTATAATAGTAAAGCTTAACGATTCTATTATATTAGTTGTTTCTGTCATAGTGGCAGGGCACCCAGTCGATCGATGGTGAAGTCTCGAGTTCGAATCCTAGGCAATTTGTGTTAATATAGAGTTAATTTTTTGTACTCGCAGGCTGACACTGGGACCCAGATAAACTACTCCTGTATCTAGCAATGTTCCCATGGTCAGGACGGCGGACTTGACCCGCAAAAACAGTCCAACATATATAAACACATTTAATTAAAATAGATATGGATATGTGGGACCCAGCATGGACATGTTTAATTCATATAGTGGCTAACATGTTGCACTACTAGGAAAATAGCTGTAGGTAATCCAGACATTCGTGGCGTACATGGCACGCGGTGCCCCACGAGAAAATATCGATTGCGCACTAGGGGGAAGTGACCCGCAGATAGGTCACTTACCCTCGACGCACATGGAGTTGGTGTGACACCACTATCTGTGGGCTAGGGTGCATACACGGGTAACCCACTTACCCGTGGCGCACATGGAGGACATGCGCCACGGATATGTAAGTTACCCGTGGGGCACCTCATAGTAGTGCATCACAGCTAAGTGCACTGGCAAATTTCAGCTCCACACCCCCTTTGATCTCCTTTTTAGTTTTGCAAATAGTAACAAAAAATGATAAACACTTTAAAAAATAAAATCCTTTCATATATAGCCAGGTTATGTGATATAGTCTTTCGGAAAATTAACAAACATGAATTTTGACCTTTTTTGCAAAAACATGTCATGGCACGGTATTGCATACGATGTCGGGAAAAAAATTACCCATCAAAACTATCGTCTCGAAATTTCCGCCGGAACGAGATCATAAACTCAAATTTTGCGATTTTGGTAGAAAAACTTGATCGAAAACACCAGATCTGAGGGTAAAATGATGAAATTAGGACATGTAAATGCAGAGAAAGGTAGATCAATTGGTTTTGCAAAGAATCCATCGATAAAAACCTGCCAAAACACACTCAAATCACAGATCAATCGAAAACACGAAATTGTGCTCTTTTTGGTGGAATTTTAGATTTTATGGGTAAATTACCAAATAAGTGAGAAATCTATGGCAACCAAAATCTTATGATACCATATGATAGGGGTTAACCTCGAGGGTTGCACGATCTTCATCGATACCTCATGAAGAAGATGATGAACACAAGCAAACACACACCAGTCTGATAGAATGCCCGTAAGGAAATATCGATCAACATGCTCCCATCAAATCCACATAGGAGAGGGAAGATCACCTTGGATAGAATATTGATAACTATACTAGAGCTAACTCAAAGTAAAGTCCTTGTACAACTAAGGGTGCTCAATGGCCAAATCCATAGAGGTTGGTGACGATAGTCGGCCCCTTGTAAGGGGAGGAGGCAAAACTAGAGAGACTCCACACGGGGGTTGTCTTCTAGTGTATCATCTACGCACTAAACAAGGGGTTGTTTGGGGATAAAATAGGCAAAAGGGTAGATAAAAGGGAATATTCTAGTGCATTAAACCCAGATCTATGCATAGATAGTGCAATCTAGCGGTAAAGTTTGCGACGCCAGACTGGGCGCTGATTTGGCCGTGGGTGTGGCACCACAGATTTACGGTCTGGGATACCCCTTATGCACAACCACCACGATCCCATGATTAGTGACTCATGGAGCATAATCGACATAGCATCAAAGCACACATCCATTACAGTACCGAAACAATAAGTCTTACATAGGTAGTCTTACAAAGGGGCCACTTGGGCACAAATAGATAGTAGCAGCGGAATCACTAAACGTAGTTGACCCGAGTCACGCCATAGCCCATAGGGTACCAGACTCGGAGATAATGCCCTAGTTCGCGAAGTCGTCGTCGTAACCTTCGTTATTCCCATCTTCCTGCTCATAATCTGGCAAAGTAAATAGCCAGGGACAATGCCGGTGAGTACTTTGAATGTACTCACAAACCCACCTTAAGATAATAATAACAGATATGCAATTTAGCGGTGGTAGGATGGCTCCAAGAGGGGTTCGTTTATAAACTAGTTTTCTCTTGTAGATATAGCATTTCTCTATATCCTTGTTGAAGAACTTTGTAAATCATTTGGAAATCTTTTTGAAAAGTTTTAAGAAAAACACTAGGATTGGGTCACCCATTTGTTTTCTCCTCCTGGTCATATTATGACCGAAGCTTCTTCCTACTTTTTTCCCGACCATCCCATGGTCAAAACATTTTCGAGCCATTGCTTTTTCGAAGTCCTTTTTGAAAACAATACCATCACCGCTGTACAGCCGCCAGCACAACCGTCCATGACCGAGGACTCGGCTATTCGAATAGATTTACACTATGCAGAGGTTGTACACTTTACCCACACCATCCTATTACACGTCCCTGATCCGCACCGATCGTGGGTCAAATAACTGGTCAAGACCTTCCAAATGCCCTCTCCGATACAAGTTCCTACCCTATGAGGTTAATCCCCTCAAAACCGGGACGCCCTATATAGTCACAAGCCAACTGGAGCGCGTTTTGCACCCCACCGGGTGGGCGCTTTCAATGAGGGTCTCATAGTATCGTCTGGCCGCCAGTTAGACGGTATTTACCAACCCTAGACCGATGTTTCACATGGGCCTTTATAAGGGAAAGCCCAGCTTCCAGGAATTTGTTCTTCCCCGTAGAAGTTTGAGACACTTATACCGGATTAGACAAGCTTCTAGCCCAGCCCCGTCCCATTCCAGAGTAATGTGGTTGCACGGGTTAATTGCGCTAGCTTCAAAACTGGCCAGACTGGATATTTTTGTAAACATTTTTCCCTCCATCATTTTGTAAAACAAAACCCTTCTCATTTTCCAAACCACTTGATAGGCCAAGACTCACTAAGGTTTTCTCATAAAACATTTTTATAAGTCTTTTTCCGGGGTCTTCCCATCCTACAATTTTGCTTAGGCTAAAAGGGGGTCTCCAAGGGGTTATGGTCTTACACACCATCTACCATACTAGGGGCAGGTAGGTATCATAAGAGTGGGTTGTACCTAATGGTACTAAGGGGTAAACATTTGGAGGAGCCAAACTTTCCCCATAAAACATGCTATAGTAAAACAATGAAATTTTCATAAATGAGTAGATTAAACATGCATAGGTAATATAATAGGAAAAGGAATATGAGCAAGAAGGTGGCTTGCCTTTGTTGGCAACTTGTCCCTGATCTCCTTCTTCGATATACTCCCAGTCTCCTTCCTCGTACCCTTCCTCGTTCGTATCTATCGTAGTAAGGGAAAATAAACAAATCACGCAATACACCATACATCAAACAAGGAGCAAACAAGTCAATCAGTATAGCACAAGTACTCAACTAGGACATCCCAAACACATCGTTGTAGCTACTTAAATGATCAAGCCAAAATCCTTGGAATCAACTAATTTGGACACTCCTAGAAATATTGGTGAATTTAAAAGTGAGCATTAACCAAATAAGAAAAACAGTGCTTCACCACTATTTTGCAAGTGAACAAGGATCAAAAATAATATTGCTAGATAAGTAACAGGAAGACTAAGCTAACCCAATCGGATTCATCATTTTATCTTATAAGTTTGATTTATAGTAATTCTAATACTACAACAAGGGCTAGAATTACTCAATAAATTCTCAGTTTAGAAGTAATCATCTTAAAAATATAACCTTTTGGTATTAGGTAGCCGTAGATGGTGCTCAACTCTAGGAGTTGGAATTTCCCAAAAAGGAGCTTTACAGAAGCTTCTAGAATTTTTGCAAGAAGCTTTTGTTCCAAACTTAAAAAAAATATTCCAAGTTCTAAACAGATCCAAAAGGTGTGACTCCAATTTTGCATGTTATTTAGATTAAAAAGGAAGGCCTGGGAATTGGTTTCATATTTTTCTGACTTGCAGAAAAATTACCAAAAATAAAACAGTGAAAACTGCCTAGTCTTATGCCAAAAATTTCTAGGGAATCTCCAGTCATTATTTTTGCCAGCTTCTGGTGTCAGGTGGTAGGGATTTACAGTGGCTATCCTCCAGAGTTCGAATCAGGTCAAAACAAGGTCTTAGTGATTTTTGGCAGATTTAAATCTGCAGCACAACTTTCTGTGATTTAAATAAAAGGAAAAAGAATAAAGGGTAGGGTGGATCTGGGGCCTGGCAAAAGCCTGCGTAGGAGCTGGGCTGGCCCACTAGCGCGGCAGCATGCGTGGGAGCGGTGGATTCAAATCCTCGGTGGGGGCCCCGCGTGTCAGCGTCTGCGGCTGGCGAAGGGGTATCCAGCACCGTGGGTCGTCAGATCTAAACAGATCCGACGGACCCGGGGCTTTCTTTCTTGCGAGGGTGGCCTCGCCGGCGACAAACCCTAGAGGCTACTGGGGTCGCTTGGGGAGGCTCACCTAGGGTAGTAGCGGCGTTGGGGAGGGCGTTGTTCGATGTAGACGATGGTGCCGATTCTAACGAGGGCGACAGCAGCAGCGTTGGTTCCGGGGACGTCAGGGATGAGCTCACGGCGTCGGCGTCCTCAGTTCTTCTCCGGCAAAGCTCCCAGGGTTCCTGAGAGAGAGGACACGAGGCAGGAGGGTGCGGTTATGCTTCTGCATGCATGTGTAGACGAGGAAGGGAGAAGCCGAACGATCTCGGGTCCTCCCAGGGGTGAAGTGGGAGTGGTTAGGGGTGGAAATGAAGTGGAGGGCGAGAGAGATAGGTGGCGCCGGGGTTTTATGCCGAAGGGTAACGGCTCACCGTGCACCGCGTGTAGGGGTCGTCTATGGCGACTTTGGGGAGCGTGGGTGGACTAGGAGAGGGGGAGAGGGTGTCACTGGGGGCAGGGGCCATGGAGGCGTGTGGACTGGCGCACGGCCTCGGGACGGTGTGACCTGGCCCAGTGACGCCCTTGCCCGTCTGGTGCTCAACGCCAGGTCTTGTCTTGGTCGAGTTATGAGTGGGCCAGGGGGTGCTAGGTTTAGACGTTGGGGTGGTGGAGGCTGCAGTGCGCGGTGCCCTCTGCACGCGTGAGCTGCGTTTCTGCACCATAGCGCTGAGGGACATGGGGGCGCTCAACGGGGCCACAGTGACGTGGCTGGGGAGAGTTGGGGGTAGAGGAACGCCTGGTGAGAGAGGGAGGAAGCGGTGGGCGGTGTCTGGGGAAGACTCGAGCCTCGCGGGCCCGTGGACAAGATGACACAGTGGCTGGTGGGGCTGGAGGGTGCCAGGGCAAGATCTTGCCGATCTGCCGCCCGGCCACTCTCTCTCTCTCTCTCTCTCTCTCTCTCTCTCTCTCTCTCTCTCTCTCTCTTTCTAGGATGATTAAGGGAGGGCATTGCGACGGGGATAGGTGCATGGAAATGTTGGGTACGTGACAGTGGCTGGCGTGCGTGACGACAAGGTTTGGAGAGGGGTGAAGGAGTATAGTGGTCTAGGGCGGCACATGTTCGGGTTCGAGTTTGGCCGATGCTTACGTCGAGCACGAACCACCAATGGCAGTGGTAGAGGCATGGGGGTGTAGAGGGAGGTGGGGTACATGAGTCCAGGCCCTGGTTGCCTCCTGGATCAACTCCAAGAGTGTGCAAGGATCATCTAAAGTGGGCATGAATTAAGGTGACCATTCGATGACGTGGCCACCTGTGTTCATAGCATCAACATGATAAGGGGACAAGGTTGGGGATTAAATCCATGTGTCTTGTAGGCTAGATTGAAGTCATGGCAAAACAAGGGGGCGTAGGGTTTTTAGGGCCTAAGGGTTTTGATCATGAGGATGATCCCTCTCTGATTCCTAATGCACTCCTTATAGGGGTGCTAGGGTTTTAAGCAGACCCAAAACCAATGAAAGATCCAATAGGTCACCTTTAAGTAGGCAAACATAAGATTTTAAACTAGTCAATACTAAGGATCAAACACTAAGGGAATAACAAATGGTGGCTATGTTAACATCAAAAGTTTTATTTCCCCCTAATCTTTGGGGTTCCTACTTAAGCAAATCAGGATACAAAAGTTGGGGTGTTATAGTGGGTGCCCGAACCAGTTAACTCGGAGTCACTTCGGCAAGGTGCCGGGACAGTCCAGGGTCCGCCAGACCAGGCGCCGGTTTTTCTGATGGGAGTGTCGGCAGTGCCAGGCCTAGTACAGATTTCTCCATCTCTTCTTGCTTATCCTCTTCTAAGCCATTGTATTGTTAGTCTTGAGGTTTCGAGCTTTTGACATTGCCTCCGTAGTTGTCGGTATGAACCTATCATGTTCATGGGATGGAGTATGAAGTAATATACCATTCAATAGGTAGGATATGGACTCGCATAGAGGATATGATTCATCTTAGGAGTCTATGACGACTTGGCATAAGTTGGAGATCTTGATGTGCTAACGACCGTAGGTCTGGATGCATCAGCATGTTGCAATACCAAGTCATTGACATAATATCTCCGGAAGCCCCGAGTCTGCAAATATTACATACCTCAGATTGGCACAACAGAAACATTGCGGGTCCATAATACTTACAAACTTATTATTACAATACAAAAATAAGTCATATCATAAGGTTCTCCTTACTTACAAAAAGATAGACATCGCATTTAGAGTTGTTACAACTTCAGAATGATAATTACCAAACTAATTAACAACTTGGGAGTCTAAAAACTTATTTATTGAAGTTCTATGCTGCTCGACTCAACCATAGTACTAAGCGTTATCATGATAACTACTCGGTCTCGTTGCCTCCAGCTCAAAAGTAGATCCCTAAACCACACCTTCGACTCCCCGAGAAAGATCTGGTTCTTCATAGAAGTTGTCTTCTTGGCATTCTGCATCTTATAATGGAGCTTCCTCTTGATGTTCATAATGTAAACAGGAGATCAAAGGAAAGGCTGAGTTTCACCGTTACCTAGAAAGCTCATTTTATGCAAGGTGGGAAGTTTGGTGCACTAGCTACCGCAAAAGACTATAACTGATAGGTTCTATCTAATTTTTCATATTAATTTCTTCAAAATGTTTCTTTTATTAAGAAAACTATGCTTGTAATCATTCATATATTTACCAGAGCTTCATGGAGCTCCTTTCCTGCCATGTTCGTAGCTCCTTTTCGAATAAGGAGTAACATGTCACATTTTCTACACTCTGTAGAGGTACATTTCATTACCCATAGGAGATCAAATCCTTGTTGCACAACGGGGTGTGCTTTTTTGGTTCATAATTCCATGATGTCGGTCCCAGTAGATGATCCAAGACAACAACTTCCCTTCTCCATAATCCCCCATGCCTACTGTTTTGTACTCTTAGACTTCGAAGTAGACTTCCCTGATAATACAGCTTAACTTCATGTTGGCACGTACAATCAATCATAGATACCAGAACAACTGTGGGAACGTTGAGTGATCTCACCGATATGCTTCAAATACTTTCTGAGAATTATAGCCATGTCCTAGTCACCCGTTGTCATGCGAAAGGAAGAAGATCCAGCTAACTTCTCCGTCCCATTCCAAATCTTATAAGATACAGAGCTAGAATCACTGGCGACATTGGTTATTAAGTCCTATAAGATATATTACAATGCAAATGGAACCTCCACCGACCACATATATCATACCGTACTTCTATTGACAAACATAATAGATTATCACCAGTAGGGTCGATAACCAATAGTTCATATTATTAGGAAAATAATCCTTTTTGTCGCCTTTTCAAATATAGGTGATACAATTAGTATCTTGCAAATACTTTATAAAAACATCAAATGGCATGATCAAGTGTTGCCATGTGCCTGCAAGGTAGTGAAGTTGGATGCTTCGACCTGATCTTGTGCTTTGGTTTCCATAGAACACCATCATTCCCCAATAAGTACAATGTTTTAAGAAGCAAAGAATGATTGTGTTGGACTATTGCCACTAGGGGTACCATGTCCCGTCAAAAAGTCGGACCCACAAGGCATATCCTAGCAGAGTCTTCGAGGAGTGAGACCCTCACGAGAGGGCCCGAGAAGCATATAGCACCCTTCTCCATCCACTCGGGTTAACTCGCGAGGTACGACTTTGTAGTTCGGGGCATCACACGCTAGACAACAAGTCAGAGGGCGGTCCACGGTGAGGCTAGACCACCTCTAAAAAGCAAGATGCTTCCTCCCTATGGGGTAAAATAAGGGGAATATGACGCAAGAAGGCGACAGAGCCAGGCACACCACTTTGGTGTAAAGAAGCCATGATGCAGCAGCGGCACAGCGACCGTCCACTACAAAACCCGACAGCTGGCAGGCGGCCAGAAGAAGACAAGAACCAGCCTATGCCTCTAGCGCAGGAATGTGGCAACCCTTCCCGCCAAATGTTTCGGGGGAAGAGGACGAACGCTGCTCTATATAAAGGCTCCTCCTCCTACCTTAGAATGTATCGAACTTTAGCGATCTAAACCCTAGAGATCTCATCTCCATTGTACCCTCGTGAAGCCAAGCGAGCAATACAACAAAGCAGGAGTAGGGGCTTTACCTCCTCACAAGAGTCCAGAACCTAGGTAAAAACACCATGTCACCTCGCTGCCATGATCCTTGCTTCGTTGTTGCCGCCATCATCAAGGATCCTTGAGAACGCATGTTTAGCCCTCTCTCGAACCTAGGGATCGTTGGACCCTAGTTCCTTCACGGGACAAATCTACGACATACTAAATGCATAATGATGTCATGCAATGCTTTACTTTGAGTTTATTACTCTTGTTTGCATGTTTTACCCATGTTCTTAAGTTCAAAATGAATTTTAAGGGACTGAAATCATTTACTTGATAGTAAATAATCTTAATTTGAGTAAAGCAAAAAGGTATTTATTTTAATTTATAAGTAATAAAAGTAAATACATTCCTTTCATTTAAGGTAAGTTAAGGATTTTATAAACCTTTTTATAACATTTATAAATCCTAAAGTCACTAAGAATGTTATATTTAGTACTTATCTAGAATAGTAGATTAATTTTTATACATAAAAGTGATTTTCCTCCAACTTTCTAGAGCTTAAAATGTTTATATGGTTTTTATATTTTTATTTCCTTTTATATTTTATTTCTATTTTTCAAAAAACTGGGGTGAACCCACCACCTAGCGCGACCCTTAGAGAACCACTAGGTTGGGTCAAATGTTGACATGTGGCTCGCTCAGCTCATCCGGCCCACATACCCCTCTCTCACTCTCAATATCTCTCATTTTCCATCGTCCTCACTCTCTCTGGCGACATCGATGGTGTCATCACGGTTGTTCTCGACTCCGACCACCCTGTTTGACATCGCTGGTGGCTATCTAAGAGATGATCCATGATCTACCTCATGGCCATGTTCGATGGAACTCCCGCTTCTTCATTTGCTCGCCCTCTTTCTGTCTGCGGAATTTGAGTTTTGGTGTCTCCCCACCTCCACACGCGAATGGTCCTATCGGTGTTACCCGTGTTCCTGTTGGTGGTCTGATGTTATGGTAGTCATCTGTTGTCGTCGTTCTCGTCAAGGTAGTGCTACTGTCATGGCGCGGTGCGGTCGAGTGCTTTTGTTCTCCTCGTGCCTCCGCGTTAGGTCGTCACCATAGGTATTCTTCCTATTCTCGAGTTATCGTGAGGCCCGCAGGTAAGTGACCCCTTTTTCCTTCTTTGGACACACCTTTCTCCCTACAAGCTGATCCTAGCTAGGGTTTATCCTCTTTTCCCTAATTTTAGCTCTTAGTAGATATTCCTGGTGATGAAAAAAACATGCTCTAGCTAAACTTTGTATAAACCTAATGTCTCTAGTGGTAGATCTTGATTTGTTCCCTGCTATGCTCATAGTGCCCTTAACTATTTTGCTTGGTTGGATATGGTTGGCTCATTTGAATTAAAACCATGTGTTTGAATTGAAAATTACTAGTTTCTAATGTATTGTGATGGAGTGATATCTTGGTGACGCCTTACTGAACCTTTTCTTTTGTCTACTGTATTCTCAATTTTCTATTCTCTTAGATGTGACATTAACATTGATACATATGTTCCTTATTCAGGACATGTGATAATTATGTTGGACTAACCTCTTTGCCTACTTATATTGACAAGGATTTAAGCTGTGATTGATTCCTATGTACTTTTTTAGGAAGATGATTGAAATATTTTTAGAGGATTCCTTCTATGTTGCCCCCTTTGAGATTTACCTTGCCAAGATGACAGTGAACAATAGAGTTGATTCTTAGCAGTTCAAGTTAGGAAGATGATAGAAATCTCTTGTCTAAGAAATATTTAAATTGAAATCAAGTGGCTTCTATGGTGAAGCATGCCACTATGGTGCATTCCTTATGAAGTGTGGATAGTGGTAAAGCTTTACCACATGATCTGTTGTTTATTTTTGCTAGCTAAAAATGTGATTAATGCCAATGATACAAAAAAGGCCAAGACATAATTTCATTAAGATGTTGTCGGAGCCCTGTCAACCAGCGTGGCACATCCCGCGTTGAGCGAGCCCTGCGCTAAGGGATATCCGCTCTCAAGAGGCAACCCTATTTAGGAGGGGACCCAGCCGAATGGGTCTCTTGAGGTGTATGCCTCGTGAGGGAGTGAACCTCCTGAGGAAGTGTGCTGCATCACCCTCCGTCTCCTTCGAGCCTTGGATACTATGTAGAACCTTCGGGGCATGGCAGTAACTTTGTCTAGCAGAGTTCTAACTACGGTCCCGAAAGGAAGTACATCGTCCCTGGGACGCTCGACGCCTCGGTAAAGAAGACTCGGTCCACCCCCCCCCCCCTCTTTTTGCAGGGAAAGTACGATTGACCTCGTGGCGGATGACTTCTTCTATTGCCGTTTCGGTGATAGAAGATAAAAGCAGATGGCGGTGGGTGAAGACAAGTGACGTTGACCAAGAACGCTTTGCAGGAGGACGGAGCTGAATCGAGTCCATGCAAAGTAGCCTCATATAGGAGTCCATCGACTCGTTGTCCGAACTCAGCTCCCGATTCATCAGGAACTTCAAGAGAAGCTACAAGCACCTTCTGACATACTTCGACCTCCGTCAGGTGTGCTAAGAGCCTAGAGAGACCCTCTTCAAGTTGCTGCATAGGTTTAGCCGATTCTGCAACAAGATCCCCAAGAGCTTGTACTCCTATGTCATCACCGCTTTATCCAAGGGCATTAAGGACATCAAGATGAGGGAGAAGATCAGCATCAAAGACGAGAGCCTCTCCACGGCTACCGAGCTCTTCATCATGGCTGAAAAGTGCACTAAGGCGGAGGCAGGACAGTGGTTCGGGGTCGCTGAAGCCGAAACCACCCTGAAGGATTTGGCATCGTCCAAGGGCAAGGACAAGGATTCCAAGCGCAAGACCGCCGTCATCCTTGCCACCGAGTTGGAACGGAAGAGTCCTTGCGAGGAGCGTAGCAATGGGGAACGGGATGACAGCGCGTACTGCCACTTATACAAGAGGAACTGACACCCCAGCGATGACTTCTACGAGCTCAAGAAGCTCTGCGACATGCAGAATAGATAGAGAAATGGAAGGCCTGGTGGCGAGCGTGGCGAGGCGAGGGGTGGTAACCATGGGGGAAGCGCTGGAACAATAACTCTGGGGACCTCAACACTCCATAAATGGGCCATCAAGACAACGCGGCACAACAACTCCCTACATAGGTGGAGAAAGGTCATATCGAGTATCCCGGGGGCTATCTAGTGCCAAAAGGAGTTGTTGCGTGCATCCTTGGTGGTTCCCAGGCCCCGGTATGCAACCGACACTGCAAGCTACTCACTCGCAAGGTAGCCACCGCCAGGCCAAGAGTTCCGTCCCCAAATCTCAAGTGTTCTCAATATCCAATTACCTTCGATGCTCGTGATCACCCCGTATGTACCGGGACAGTGGGTACGCTCCCCATGACCTGCACTCCCACCATCAACGACACCGTGGTCATGAAGACTCTCATTGATGGAGGCGTCGATGTGAACATGATCTCCACCAATATGTTCATCCAGCTGCAGGTACCCTACGATAGGCTAATGCCGACCATGCCATTCTCCGAAGTGACAGATGGAACTACCACGCCCATCGGGTAGGTGCGTCTCCCCGTCACATTTGGGACACAAGACAACTACCGCACTGAGCATGTCGACTTCGACGTGGCTCACATTGAGATCCCGTATAACTACATCCTGGGCTACCCTCCGCTGGCCAAGTTCATGGCGACAACTCACCACGCCTACACCGTCCTAAAGATGCCCAGAGACAACAGAGAAATCATCATGTTCCGCTGCAATGAAGTCCTGCGTTCCCTCGAGCACGCCTACAAAATGGCAGCCACCGCCTACCCTAAGGCTGTGGACACGCTAGATTACATCGGGGGTTCCTCGAGGAGGAGGCTGATGGCTTCCTAGGAGAACGCCATGGCCAAGAGGATAGCAGCCACGTTGTTTCCACCTCGCGAGGGCCAGGTCCTGGTCGGCACTCGAGCCTTCCGGAGCGGTTGGGCCTCGCCATAACCTACCCTTGTGAGCTCTAAAGATGATCCCGAAGACAGCCTCGACCCGGGGGGCTCCCGACCTCCCGATGGACTGCACCCAACACACAGACAACATCGACAGCCCGACAAAGGGTAGCTACCTAGGCAACCGGCCTAGCAGGAGCTCACTACAACGGGAAGGTGTACAAGCCTCTCCAAGAAATGCGCCTGGCTCCATTACTTTTTGAAGGTGACCCTCGAGAAACACTCATCCCCTTTGCAGCCTTACTTTCAGTAAGATCCTGAGCAATCCACGGCGGTGCTATAATAAGCTTGAACTATTAGCAGTTTTTGGATCTTGCGCTCCGCACACGCTTTTCCATTAGGTTTTTCTGCGGAAATTTCTTCTCTAAAAGCCGTACCTAACTGGGTTCCCTCACATGCACCTCATGAGCGGAGGCTAGGCACGGTGCGCGATACCGGTCACTCCCCAGCATCATCAGAGCCTAAAGTGTCGAGCTCTGAACATATGGCCTATTCCTCGGCGCCAAGTTACCTCACCAACGGCCTCTGGTGCTTATGTCCCTCGCATGGCGAATATATCGAGCTCTAGCGGTACGTGTGTTTTTCCCTATGGCCCTATCCTCGAAAGGTCCACGAGGCGGCTAGTGAGGGATCGTCCCCCTCTATTCACTGTCTAGGATCTAAAGTGTGACCTCTGAACTTACAGACTGGGTCCAACTACAAGTTACCTCACCCACGCTGCTGAACCTCAAAAAGAAAAACACACCTTTCTAAAAAGGACTCATGAGGCCCTGTCCCTCTACTAAGCTTGTCTAGGACCTAAGGCATCGGCTCTGAACTTACGGACTGGGTCCGGTGATGAGTTACCTCACCCACGGTTCCTGATATTTCAAAAACGGATCGCGAGGCCCTATCCCTCCGCTAAGATTGTCCAGGACCTAAAGGGTGAGCTCTTAACTTACGGACTGGGTCTGCCGACGAGCTACATCATCCATAGTTCCTAATATTTGAAAAATGGCTTGCGAGGCCTTGTCCCTCCACTAAGCTTGTCGAGGACCTAAAGCATGAGATCTGAACTTACGGACTGGGTCTGGCGATGAGTTACCTCACCCATGGTTCCTGATATTTGAAAAACTCCCATTTTTAAGCAACATTCTGTGAGGTCCTATTCCTCCATAATCTTCTAGGAAGTAAAGTATCGAGCTCTAAACACATGGCCTCTCCCTCGGTCGCAAGTTATCTCATCTACGGTTCGTGACCCTTCAAAAACCAAAATAAACTTTCATGTCGTGCGACCATGGAGATACCCTCACCGGCGGCTAACTTCGTAGGGCCTAGGGTATGAGCTCTGAACTTGCAACCTAAATGGTAGTAAGTTACCTCACCTACGGACCTAGAGCTCAAAACTCTTCACATAAGAACCTTTCAGGTACCCAGCAACAGGCGTCCTCATGCAACGGTCATCCCCTCGGGAGGCAGCTAGGAGATGGACACGAGGCGAAGCCCCTCCGCATCGCAGCTTCTACTCGGAGTGTGTCAGGTACCGGCCCTATAGCGCTCTACCTAGAGACCAGCGGAGACAACCCAGTCAGCGGGACATTGGCTAGGAAGCCGCATCCAGGCTCGCTCCCTTTAACTCGAGAAGTGCGCATCATCTCCCCCCTGCACGCATAGGTAAGACACAAGGGAGCCCCAAGCCTCCACAAGAGTGTGCGCGGGAATCCCTCTTCAAGAGAACTACTCAGTTCCGCTGCGATCGATAGGCTACAACAGAATCGCCTGGGCAACTTAAGGTCCAAATTCGAAAGATATCCCCTGTGAGAGCCGGGGGCTACCATCCTGAAGCACTAAAATACCATCGCGGGCCTATTCTATCAGATTTCACGGCGTAATAGCTCGGTCCTTCCGCCGAGAGGCGCCTTGCCAGCAGTGCCTCGGGAGCGTCACCTACAGAACCACCTCCTCAAGCAACATGACTATAGCCTCGCCTCGCGAGGGCGCAGGCCTGGGTCACTCGTCGCCTTGACAGAGGCTTTCGATGGATCAAGAGGACCGTCCCTACAAATAGAAAGCATGAGCCGCCATCACTGGCCTCATCAAACATGCACTATGCCGCAAACAAACAAAGAACTCCAGGCACAAGAACATACAATAGGAGGCCAACAGAACAAGCACCCATGCAGGAAGGTTCGTTCTAAAATGTCCTAATGACCGGGAAAAGGGGCTGACGGCCTTCTGGGCATCTCCCCTCCAGGGATCGAGTGTCGTGCCCCAGGCGGCGCTAGGGAGACTACACTTACCGAGCTGCCGGGAGGTGAGGCGGATAGTCTACATGGCACAACTTCGTATCAAACACCAAGATGGAGAAGTCCCCTCGGCTAGCCGACCTAAACTGCAGCGTGAAGCCATGCTAGATGTGATACACAAAAAGGAAGTGATGCCATCCGTCGGTGATGAACTTCTTGCCACCAATGATAGTGTTGATGCGCACCTCCCACTTCTCGCACCCCCGGAGTGGTGCAGTTGCAACTCATCTGGAAGGTTGTGCATGGTCCCGAGTATGAAGCGCTCGGGGAGCTTCACCCTCGCGAACTAGCCTAGGTCGTTGAGGACGAAGATGAAGTCGATGACCCTTTCGGGCTCAGGGTCATCCTCGACTTTGATGACCATGGGTCTGGGCGTCTCCGAAGTGGGGGTCTTTGTAGTGGCGGAATTGTTCAACCTAGGTCCATCCTCGGACTTGCCACCGCGCCCTACTCGGTGACCCCTACCACTTCCGCGGGGGCGGCCGGGCCTGTTCGTAGCAGAAGCCTCTCCCGAGGCCGCATCCACCCCCGCGGGTGCAACGATAGTGAGAGTCGTACTGCAACCACCATGCCTCCCATGGATGCTTCCGCGGGGATGCCCACGGCCGCGCTTCACCGACGGAGTCTCCACGGTAACGGGCATTACCGCCTTGCCCTTATCCTCGGCCGAGAAGCGCTTGGGGGCCATGGAGAGGGGCGAAAGGGTTCAACCCGGGAGAAAAAGCAACGAAGAGAAGGAAGAAGTGGCGTGGAAGTGAAGGATTCCTTCCCCACCTCACCAATGTGCTACGCACTTGGTATTAACTGCCATTCGAAAAGACGCATCACTGCACCGCGCACTTGGTATTAACTGCCATGCCCCACATGTCGTCTCGTCGTGGTAACGACTCCTGGGACGGGAACAGTGTGATCCAAATCAACGAACAAGGATGCGTGGCCATTTGGGCTTCATGGACGAGATTCAAGCTTGCCAGGTCCTCGTTGACCAAACAGGCATGGGGGCCAGCCCACTGTTAAGGGCCACTTACCCTTTCGAGCCCATAAAAGGACACGTGTAGTTCAAGCACCCGGGGGCTACTTTTGGAGCCCCGACAACCAGGGTTCCACATCCCTGTGTTATGCGAGCCCTGTGCCAAGGGATATCCTCTCTCAAGAGGCAACCCGCTTTAGGAGGGGACCCATTCGAATGGATCTCTTCATGCGTATGCCTCGCGACGGAGTGATCCTCCGAAGGGAGTCTGATGTGCCACCCTGCATCGCCTTCAAGCCTCGGATACTACGTAGCACCTCCGGGGTAGGGCAGTAACTTTGTCTAACAGAGTTCTAACTATGGTCCCGAAAGGAAGTATAGCGTCCCTACAACACTGGCCGCCTCGGCAAAAAAGACTCAGTCCACCCCCTTTTTTCTAGGGAAAGGATGATCGACCTCGTGGTGGACAACTCCTTCTATTGTCGTTTTGGTGATAGAAGGGAAAAAGCGGAGGGCGCCGGGTGAAGACAAGCGACGTCGACATGGGATGCAGGACTCTTTACAGGAGGACGGAGCTGAACCGAGTCCACAAAAAGTATCCTCCTAGACCGGGTCCTCGAGGGGCGGCACTATGGATTCCTTCCCTCCCAAGGACCGGGGAAGATGCCCAACGCCGCTCTATATAAGGACCCTCCTCCTACCTTCGAACATATCGATCCTTAGCGACCAAAATCCTAGACATTCATCCTCCATTGTACCCTCATGAAGCAAAGAGAGCAGTACAACAAAGTAGGAGTAGGGGCTTTCCCTCCTCACGAGGGTCTAGAACCTGGGTAAAAAAACACTATATCATCTCTCTATTGTGGTTCCTCCTCCGCTGCCGCCACCATGGCCCCTATGTCATCTCTCTGTCATGTTCAGCCCCCTCTTGAACCAACGGATCGTTGGACCCTAGTTCCTTCATGGGAAAATCTCCAACATATGTAAACATATGCATGTGTTGTCGGGCTTGTGGTAACCAGGGTACCACGGCCTATCCACTACTATGCCCCGGTAGCGGATCTGCTACATTACCGCCGGGAAGCCTTGTCATGAATACGCTTCATGGGGAGCAACCCTTGTGGATCCTCAAGAGGCATCGCTTTGCAAGGCTCCCTTGCGAAGCAACATCTCTTGAGGCCGTTCATGAGTAAAGGGCACCATCGATGAAGCTTACCTCGCCAGGGATCCATGAGAAGTGCCCCAGCACCACAATTCCTATGTCTTGTGTGCCGCTCAGGACCACTTGAGCGATGAAGATGAAGACAAGGATGGACATAGATGGAACATTTGTTCCTGCACCGGTTGCGCAAGGAAGGCATTTTCCCCTTCCACAAGGAAAGCACCTTCCCTTTCCTCAAGCTAGGAGTGGACGATAGTTGTTTCCAACAAGGGGGACCACCCCCTCCTGAGTGTATGAAGAACGTAAAGGACACATAGATGAGGGCATCAGTGGCGTGATCTACATCACGTTGTCGTGGACCATGCCTACCGACAAAAGTAGATTTAGCCTGCATGCCGACTATCTTGTCACCATGTGACAACCCTTCCTTCCAAGATATTTTGGGAAGAGGACCGGGGTTCCTATAAGAAAGGCAAGGCTGGAGCATAAAGATGAATCCCATCTTCTTCTACACCAGGACCCCTCTATTTCTTCTAGCTAGGAACCATAGATTTGATCGCATGATCACTACATTGTAATATAAACCTAGCGAAGTAGTGTGAGCAATCTAGACATGTAGGAGTAGAGTTTTCCCCTACACGGTCGCGTGAACTTGGGTAAACCTTCTATGTCCCCCTGTCATGCTGATTATTGTTTCCTCGTCAAGGGTTTTTGGAGATCTTTCAGCCTAGTGTTGGATTTCATCCTCCTTCTAAGGTACCCCTTTCGTTCACAGGGAGAATCTCCGACATGTGTGCATGTTTCTTACTAGCTCTTTGATGATGATAGTGTAGCCTTTGTAGACTTAGTTGAGAAATTTCTATTCCCCTACTACTACAAGAGAAATACTGATAAACAGACAGCAGGTTTGATAGAGTTTAGCAAGCTGCTACTGCAGCTGTTGCTTGTGTGTTCATGATTGATACTTGGGGTATTGGTGCTTGTACTTGCTCACATGATCTACTACCTAATCCTCCTCGTGCTGGCCTTATCCTCCTTGATCTCATTCTGGATTTTGCTTGTCCTCTTCCTCCTTGTTCCAGCTCTTGGATTGTCCTTCTCCTCCTAGTGATGGCTTGATATGATCTCTGACTAGGTAACCATGATGATTTATTTGTGTGGATTTATTGGTGAATTGATGTGAATGTGGTGAAATCGTATCTAGAAGATCAACTACTATCGCTAAACCCTTTTTATCGATGTAATCCCCTGGAACCTATGCTCTAAACACCAACAGGTATAACCCAAAAGTGGATGAAGGACGTAATAATGTGGAGGCCAGTAGGACGCCCACAAGAAGGCCAGTCGAAGATGGGAAGGGCACGGTACCAGCAAACAATCCCATACTCTTTCATGGTTATAGCTTCAGGTGCGGGAAACATAATCGGTTGGTATGCGAGTCAAGTATACACAAATGCGTATGTACACCATTGACAAACAAGAGTATGTCAGAGCCAAACCATCTATATAGAAATAGAAATATATTGCAATTCCATACGGCAAGATCCAAATACCTAGATAGTAATAATAATTTAGGATTATATCCTCATAGATCACTCATCAAAGCACCAAGCATAAGAGGAAAACACAGATTCTAGTAAGGAATAAAAGTCAAATCTGCATAAGATGCCCATGAACAAAGCACATTCCTTGGCACAGATCTCTAAGAACTCCATCCCCGGCATTGCTAAACAAGGCGATCATTGCCTCCAAATGAACATCCAAAACATTTCTGGTGATTTATTTCATAAAATAAGGGTTTTATCCACTATAAAATCCATTAAAAATCAAGGGAAAATGATAAAATAGTGAAAACACTTTTGTTGGCTTCATTTTATCAATACCTTTCTGATGGTATCATATTTATACAACGGTATCATACAGATAAATTCGTTGAGAAAAAACCCTCTCTTAGGTAGTTCCTAGACTTAAATCCAAAAAGGATCCCCTTTTTCCTATATCTCCAAATCTTCTTCCCATCCAATCACATCATACCTCCAACCTCCAATTGTTGTATATCATGTATTTATCATTTTATTTCTATATGGTTTGATGCTTGGATGCCTTGTATTGGTTGTGGTGTTAATTGTTGCATGTATGCTCGATAACAGCGATAGTTGCGATTGTGAGACGCCGAGAAGAAGGAAGGATTGAGTTATTCTTATTATTGTTGTCATTAGATTTATGGGTTTATAAAGAAGTCACGAGACTTCCCGCTGGTCACAGGCAAGCCACCATTCCTGAACTCCTATATTAACCTACTCCTGTTTATCAATTGTTTTATATCTCGTTTATGAATTGCACGATTAAACTGCATGTTTTATTTCAAACGTAAGTGCGTGAGTAACTTGGCTCCCCCAAGTTATGGAATAGGGTACTTTAGAGACACTTACACTATTGACACCTATTTTTACACCTTTAGATCGAGGCTAAGATGCTTAACATCTTCCCTCTTGGAACCCATGGATTTTAAAATGATAAGACTATTTTGGGTTTTTACCCTACTACAAAGTTTTCAAAATAAAACCCTTTGAAAGAGGCATCGTTTCTGAGTGGATGTTTTACTAAAAGAAGATATGAGGTGGATGAAAGGAAAGTCAAGCAACAGAAAGAGAAGGAATGATCTAAACCAATGTCCGGAACAATTTTATCTATGCAACCACATTACCCCAGACGCTGGGGCTTAGCTTGTAGTTTGTGGTCTTTACCCGGGGCTGCTCGTACTCGCTAAAGGGTAGAAATTTGCTGAAATACGGACTGCCATTGGAAAGGTACCTGTGCAACAAATAGGTCTCTCGCGGACGGTATGATTTTTGGCTAGTACGGGAGGAAGTTATTGTCACTATTGCTACCGGTCAAACTATGGTTTGGAGGTAGGGGTCAGTACGAGAGGAAGTACCAGGGCTGTCGTACCCCATACTCGTACCGGAGAGAACAACCCAAAAGGAAAAGCCGTCATTGCTAGAGATGGACAAATGAAAAGTCTAGGTTTGATTATCCGAAACCCTGTCTACCGTGTGTAGCAGGATGTCGTTTTATCCCGGCGGATGTATTGATTCTTGTGGGTAAAGTGCACAAAATCTGTAGAGTCTAATCTATTCGAATAGCCGTGTCCACGGTCAAGGACGGTTGGAATGGCAAGTGCTAGGAGGACCCTTCGGTTATGTTGTGATAAAATAAAGGATGTGACTTCGTCACTTGGAAGGATAAGAATGAGTTTGGTTTTCACCAGATATGGTCGAAGATGTTTTAAAGGGTTTTACAACAAAACTGTTTTAAATATTTTTAACAAGGATGTGGAGATGTCCAGATGTTCAAAAAGGAGGCATATTTTCCAAAAACACTTTTTCAACAAAGATATAGGGATGCCATTGTAGATTTTCCTCTGAAAATAACTATATTTTAGAGCTATCTTGCCACAACCAAATATGCATTACCATTGTTACCTTGTCAGGGGGAACAAAACCTTTTCTTGCATTGTGTTCTTCCCTGTTTGCTTGTGCTCAAGCAACTGTTTGTGTATTAGTTGTGAACTCCTCATCTCAACACTAGTTTACAAAAAGCTATTTTACAAAAGAGATGTCTTAGCTCATCTTTCATATTCTCAAATGTTCTGGCCTTTCAAAAACCTGAGCCAAGATGACTTTGACACAACCATATACCTTACTAGTCTCTATTAACAAAACTATGGAGACATATATGTACTATCCTTATGTTTTCAAGACAGAACCTTCAACTAACCTTGTCTCTAGGTTTTCCAAAAAACTTTATTAAAAACCATTTATCCCAATCTTGGAAGTAATACCAAGATGATCCTTATCTTACTTCAAAACAAAACCCCTTTCAACATACCCCTTCCTACCTCAAGCTAGGCTTGATGGTAACCCAAGTAATAGTTACATAAGTAATAATATGAATATCCTTGATCTGTTGTCTGATGAACTTCCTTGTTTGCTTAGGAACTAGAGTGAGATAATATAGTATCTCATCCCTTAGGACCCAATCCTTGCTTGTGAACCTCAATCTCAAACTAAGCATCCAAGATCTGGATATACCCTAAGCCACTAAAGTAACCATCTCCTCTCATGCTCAGATCAATCCAAGGTTAATCCCTCTGGATGGTTTCCTCTCAAAATCTTCTACACTTGCACTCTAGTGTAAAATCTCCAAATCTGCCAAAATGGAAAAGTCTGGAATTCCTACCTGGATTCAATCTTTGGAGCCCTCTCTTTTCCAACCTATGTGCATTCTAAGGAATATATTTGAACCATCTTGTAGTACATCATTATTATTACCAAGGCTCACTATTGCCCTGGGCTAAGCCATTTTATTTCCCACTCATCCATGATGGTTTGGTAGTCAAGTTAATAATCTTTTCTGCAAATCTTATCATCTTGCCTACTTTGGCAGAAGCTCACATCCATATTCCACCTCCCCTTGACCAACTCCTTGCTTGGTTATGATATACTAATCATGTCCTAACAATCCCCACTTCACTTGTTTACCTTGAAGCCTTGTGCTCCTTAAACCCCCATGGTCTAGGAGGCTACCTAATGTATCTGTTATGGCTGCCTTATTTTCAACAAAGTTTGCCATCACTACAAAACCACCTCAAATCCAACCAAGCCTAACTCTTGCCTCCATGATCATCTCTATGACTTGGTCTATCTATCCATGTACCCCTTGTACCAAGGTGAGCTATGAGCTCCCTAATCCCACCCTGTTTAGGTGGCATCCAAATAACTAAACCTTAGATCCCCCCTTATCTAGTTTCTACCTTTTCACCACTTTCCTTCAAAACCAAGGATGATATTGATTCCTACATAAGATTTACATCATCTACCTTGGATATAAGCATCCCCAAATAATTCCCACAATTATTTGGATTATTAAAGGCAAGGTTGATATTGATTTCCTTCACTTACCAAATTCTCAACAACCTTGTCTATAAAGGAAAGTTTGTTTTGCTCCAAATAACCTTTCCAACTCAAGGCACATTTGATGCCTATATATCATATCCCATCTCCCCAACTCAAAATAATTATTTTTGAGATGTCTTATTATTTCTTTTTTCCCTTTTTCTTAAATGGCAGAAATAAGAAATAATTCCCCAAAAATACTTTTCCACCTCAATAAATCCCAATAAAATTCCCCAATGTGTGTTCTGGTATTTAGGACCATATCATATCATAAACCAAGTTTGCCCAATGTAAAAATATCATCTTAGCTTCCATAATCTACTTCAGCACTTTTTTAAGAAGTGCATTTAAATGGGGTTAAAATCTTTAGAAAAATCCCATTTAAATAATGAAGAGGTTATTTGACCTACTCCATCCACCAGTACCATTTTTACTCCTTGTCCAATGCAACATTTTCAAATCCCTTCACAAGCACCCCCTTGATCAACTTTGCAAAACTAGTCAAACCTTGATTCAAACTAAAACCAAACCAGCCCCAGTCTTCCCAAGCACACCTCCACAGCATCATCACTCCCTCCCGGTCGTGTGCACTGTAGCACTACAGTACCCCTACCCTCCTCTTTGTCCCCTAGTGCTTGTAAGAGTGAGAGAGAGGCATCCAAATCTTGCAAAAGATCTCTCCCTCTTAAATGCCACAACCACCACTTCCCTCTCACTCTCTGGTCGATCTTATAGTCCCACACCACCTCTAGCACCACCCCTTTTACCCAACCAGCATCCAACACCTTGCCCTTGTCCTAATGTACCTTGCCCATCTCCTCTTGGTTTTTAAGGCCACAGGCCACCCCAGCACACCCATCTTCCCTCATTTGCCCCTCTCCCCTCCACTTACCTCCCCAGAGCTCCCTCTCCTCTCCCCAGCTCTGCCCTGCTCGAGAGGAGAAGGAAAATGGCCTGTCGGCCATTGCTCAAACCCTGAGCATAGTACTCGCTCCTCTTCTCCACTCTCTTCGCATGTCCCTATCTCGAACTTCCCTCTTGATTCTCAAGCTAACCCACCCCTTGTTGGTGCAGGAACGACGGTAGGTGACCTCCCAGGAGAACTCCAGCGAGCTCCCTCTCGGTCTTCTTCGTGCGAGATCCTTCCGACGTCAAGACCCCTCGAGCCAACCATCCCCGAGACCCCCGGCATGCACCGCGTCAACTCATCACCTCCACGACCTCCATCGAGACCCCGATGATCCTCCTCGCTCCTCCTCGTCACCCCTAGGGTTTCTGCTCCAGAGGGTAACCCGCGCGAGGACGATGCCCCGCGACCGTCAGATCCAGCCAGATACGACGGACGGGAGTGCCTCATACCCCTTCGGGGATGGGCGGCACTATTGGGCTGGCCCAGCCGGCACATCAGCCCTCTATCCATCGCATAGGACGCCGCCCACGCAGGCCGAATCCTTTCCCCCGTGGCCCATCTTCTTCAGATCTGGCCCGATGACCCCCAACCCTTCTCTCTTTTCTCTTGGAATTTCAGATCTGCAACTAGAAGTTTGGTTTAAATCCAAACAAAATAGTAAAACACCATATTAGTTTCGGATCTAATTTTTCACACATGCATGAACCTTTTATCTAACATGCAGACACTGTTTTTCACCAAAATAAGGTTTGTATTAAATATGATAAATCCCCTACTCAGATCTGTCCTTTTTACTAAAGATTTTCTCAAGAAAGTTTGGTATCACAAAATGGAGTAAATCCAATTACTATTGGAAGGTATACTCCATACCTTTCATGTCCCACTGGCCCCACCTCATTTTTCTTCCTATATTGCTGGTAACAAAAATAACAAAATAAGGCCTTCTCCGCCTTTAGAAAATTCTCTAATTCAATCCAAATGAGTTTTGGACCTAATTTAAACTCCCATTGGTTACACCTAACCATATCTTTCATTGTCCAGCAGCTCATAATTTTATGAGTCTCTGTTAAATTTTAGTGAAATAAACTCCAAAAAGGTTGATTCCAATTTCTAAAGAAAGGTATTCTCAGTACCTACAATGTATCTTTTGAATCACCTACAAGCCTCTATTGATTAAATCTGATGAAAATGACAAATTCCATCCAGTACTTCCTTTGGGAATTTGTCAAGGGCATTATGCTAATTGTTTTCAGGTTATTCCAACTCCTCTGGATTTAGTCCACCAAATACTACTTAATCACCCAAGGAAATAATTTTATGAATTCCAAAACATTTCTGGTGATTTATTTCATAAAATAAGGGTTTTATCCACTATAAAATCCATTAAAAATCAAGGGAAAATGATAAAATAGTGAAACCACTTTTGTTGGCTTCATTTTATCAATACCTTTCTGATGGTATCATATTTATACAATGGTATCATACAGATAAATTCGTTGAGAAAAAACCCTCTCTTAAGTAGTTCCTAGACTTAAATCCAAAAAGGATCCCCTTTTTCCTATATCTTCAAATCTTCTTCCCATCCAATCACATCAAACCTCCAACCTCCTATTGTTGTATATCATGTATTTATCATTTTATTTCTATATGGTTTGATGCTTGTATGCCTTGTATTGTTGTGGTGTTGATTGTTGCATGTATGCTCGATAACGGCGATAGTTGCGATTGTGAGACGCCGAGAAGAAGGAAGGATTGAGTTATTCTTATTATTGTTGTCATTGGATTTCTGGGTTTATAAAGAAGTCACGGGACTTCCCGCTAGTCACAGGCAAGCCACCATTCCTGAACTCCTATATTAAACTACTCCTGTTTATCAAATGCTTTATATCTTGTTTATGAACTGCACGATTAAACTGCATGTTTTATTTCAAACGTAAGTGCGTGAGTAACTTGGCTCCCCCAAGTTATGGAATAGGGTACTTTAGAGACACTTACAGTATTGACACCTATTTTTACACCTTTAGATCGAGGCTAAGATGCTTAACATCTTCCCTCTTGGAACCCACGGATTTTAAAATGATAAGACTATTTTGGGTTTTTACCCTACCACAAAGTTTTCAAAATAAAACCCTTGGAAAGAGGCATCGTTTCCGAGTGGATGTTTTACTAAAAGAAGATATGAGGTGGATGAAAGGAAAGTCAAGCAATAGAAAGGGAAGGAATGATCTAAACCAATGTCCGGAACAATTTTATCTATGCAACCACATTACCCCAGACGCTGGGGCTTAGCTCGTAGTTTGTGGTCTTTAGCCGGGGCTGATTGTACTCGCTAAAGGGGAGAAATTTGCTGAAATACGGACTGCCATTGGAAAGGTACCTGTGCAACAAATAGGTCTCTCGCGGACGGTATGATTTTTGGCTAGTACGGGAGGAAGTTATTGTCCCTATTGCTACCGGTCAAACTACGGTTTGGAGGTAGGGGTCAGTACGGGAGGAAGGACCAGGGCTGTCGTGCCCCATACTCGTACTGGAGAGAACAACCCAAAAGGAAAAGTCGTCGTTGGTAGAGATGGACAAATGAAAAGTCTAGGTTTGATTATCCGAAACCCTGTCTATCGTGTGTAGCAGGATGTGGTTTTATCCCGGCGGATGTATTGATTCTTGTGGGTAAAGTGCACAAAATCTGTAGAGTCTAATCTATTCGAATAGCCGTGTCCACGGTCAAGGACGGTTGGAATGGCAAGTGCTAGGAGGACCCTTCGGTTATGTTGTGACAAAATAAAGGATGTGACTTCGTCACTTGGAAGGATAAGAATGAGTTTGGTTTTCACCAGAGATGGTCGAAGATGTTTTAAAGGGTTTTACAACAAAACTGTTTTAAATCTTTTTAACAAGGATGTGGAGATGTCCAGATGTTCAAAAAGGAGGCATATTTTCCAAAAACACTTTTCAACAAAGATATAGGGTTGCCATTGTAGATTTTCCTCTGAAAATAACTATATTTTAGAGCTATCTTGCCACAACCAAATATGCATTACCATTGTTACCTTGTCAGGGGGAACAAAAACTTTTTCTTGCATTGTGTTCTTCCCTGTTTGCTTGTGCTCAAGCAACTATTTGTGTATTAGTTGTGTACTCCTCATCTCAACACTAGTTTACAAAAAGCTATTTTACAAAAGAGATGTCTTAGCTCATCTTTCATATTCTCAAATGTTCTGGCCTTTCAAAAACCTGAGCCAAGATGACTTTGACACAACCATATACCTTACTAGTCTCTATTAACAAAACTATGGAGACATATATGTACTATCCTTATGTTTTCAAGACAAAACCTTCATCTACCCTTGTCTCTAGGTTTTCCAAAAACCTTTATTAAAAACCTTTTATCCCAATCTTGGTAGTAATACCAAGATGATCCTTATCTTACTTCAAAACAAAACCCCTTTTAACATACCCCTTCCTACCTCAACCTAGGCTTGATGGTAACCCAATTAATAGTTACATAAGTAATAATATGAATATCCTTGATCTGTTGGTTGATAAGTTGCCTTGATCTGTTGTCTGATGAACTTCCTTGTTTGCTTAGGAACTAGAGTGAGATAATATAGTATCTCATCCCTTAGGACCCAATCCTTGCTTGTGAACCTCAATCTCAAACTAAGCATCCAAGATCTGGATATACCCTAAGCCACTAAAGTAACCATCTCCTCTCATGCTCAGATCAATCCAAGGTTAATCCCTCTGGATGGTTTCCTCTCAAAAGCTTCTACACTTGCACTCTAGTCTAAAATCTCCAAATCTGCCAAAATGGCAAAGTCTAGAATTCCTACCTGGATTCAATCTTTGGAGCCCTACCTTTTCCAACCTATGTGCATTCTAAGGAATATATTGGAACCATCTTGTAGTACATAATTATTACTACCAAGGCTCACTATTGCCCTGGGCTAAGCCATTTTATTTCCCACTCATCCATGATGGTTTTGTAGTCAAGATAATAATCTTTTCTGCAAATCTATCATCTTGCCTACTTTGGCAGAAGCTCACATCCATATTCCACTTCCCCTTGACCAACTCCTTGCTTGGTTATGATATACTAATCATGGCCTAACAATCCCCACTTCACTTGTTTCCCTTGAAGCCTTGTGCTTGTTAAACCCCCATGGTATAGGAGGCTACCTAATGTATCTGTTATGGCGGCCTTATTTTCAACAAAGTTTGCCATCACTACAAAACCACCTCAAATCCAACCAAGCCTAAATCTTGCCTCCATGATCATCTCTATGACGTGGTATATCTATCCATATACCCCTTGTACCAAGGTGAGCTCTGAGCTCCCTAATCCCACCCTGTTTATGTGGCATCCAAATAACTAAACCTTAGATCCTCCCTTATCTAGTTTCTACCCTTTTCACCACTTTCCTTCAAAACCAAGGTTGATATTGATTCCTACATTAAATTTACATCATCTACCTTGGATATAAGCATCCCCAAATAATTCCCACAATTATTTGGATTATTAAAGGCAAGGTTGATATTGATTTCCTTCACTTACCAAATTCTCAACAACCTTGTCTATAAAGGCAAGTTTGTTTTGCTCCAAATAACCTTTCCAACTCAAGGCACATTTGATGCCTATATATCATAACCCATCTCCCCAACTCAAAATAAATATTTTTGAGATGTCTTATTATTTCTTTTTCCCTTTTTCTTAAATGGAAGAAACAAGAAATAATTCCCCAAAAATACTTTTCCACCTCAATAAATCCCAATAAAATCCCCAATGTGTGTTATGGTATTTAGGACCATATCATATCATAAACCAAGTTTTCCCAATGTAAAAATATCATCTTAGCTTCCATAATCTACTTCAGCACTTTTTTAAGAAGTGCATTTAAATGGGGTTAAAATCTTTAGAAAAATCCCATTTAAATAATGAAGAGGTTATTTGACCTACTCCATCCACCAGTACCATTTCCACACCTTGTCCAATGCAACATTTTCAAATCCCTTCACAAGCACCCCCTTGATCAACTTTGCAAAACTAGTCAAACCTTGATTCAAACTAAAACCAAACCAGCCCCAGTCTTCCCAAGCACACCTCCACAACATCATCACTCCATCCTGGTCATGTGCACTATAGCACTACAGTAACCCTCCCCTCCTTTTTGTCCCGTAGTTCTTGTAAGAGTGAGAGAGAGAGGAATCCAAATCTTGCAAAAGATCTCCCCCTCTTAAATGCCACAGCCACCACTTCTATCTCACTCTCTGGTCGAGCTGCTGGTCCCACACCACCCCCAACACCACTCCCTTTTTCCCAAACAGCATCCAACACCTTGCCCTTGTACTAATGGACCTTGCCCATCTCCTCTCGGTTTATAAGGCCACATGCCACCCCAGCACACCCCTCTGCCCTCATTTGCCCCCTGTCCCCTCTACTTACCTCCCTAGAGCTCCCTCTCCTCTCCCCAGCTCTGCCCTGCTCGAGAGGAGAAGGAAAATGGCTTGTCGGCCATTTCTCAAACCCTGAGCATAGTACTCGCTCCTCTTCTCCCCTCTCTCTCTCTGCATGTCCCTCTCTCGAACTCCCCTCTTGATTCTGAAGCTAACCCACCCCTTGCCAGTGCAGGAATAATGGAAGGTGACCTCCCAGTGAACTCCGGCGAGCTCCCTCTTGGTCGTCTTCACGTGAGCTCCTCCCCTATGTCAAGACCCCTCGAGCCGACCATCCCCGGGACCCCCGGCATGCACCGTGTTGACTCGTCACCTCCGCGACCTTCCTCGAGGCCCCAGTGAGCCTTCCCTCTCCTCCCCATCGCTCCTAGGGTTTCTGCTCTGGCAGGCTAACCCGGGCGACGACGATGCCCCGTGACCGTTAGATCCAGCCAGATCCGACGGCCAGGAGTGTCTCGTACCCCTTCCGGGAGGGGCGGCACTGGCGGGCCGGCCTAGCCGGGCCAGCAACCCTCTATCCACCGCGTAGGGCTCCGCCCACACAGGCCAAACCCTCTCCCCCGTGGCCCATCTGCTTCAGATATGGCCCGTTGACCCCCAGCCCTTCTCTCTTTTTTCCTGGAATTTTAGATCTGCAAACTAGAAGTTTGGTTTAAATCCAAACAAAATAGTAAAACACCATATTTTGCACCAAAATAAGGTTTGTATTAAATATGATAAATCCCCTACTCAGATCTGTCCTTTTTACTAAAGATTTTCTCCAAACAGTTTGGTATTACCAAATGGAGTAAATCCAAATGCTACAGGAAGGTATAGTCCATACATTTCATGTCCCACTAGACCCACCTCATTTTGCTTCTTAGATTGCTGGTAACAAAAATAACAAAATAAGTCCTTCTCTACTTTTAGGAAATTCTCTAGGTTAAACCAAATGAGGTTTTGACCTAATTCCAACTCCCATTGATTACACCTAACCATCTACATAATAATACAGCAGCTCATAATTTTATGAGTCTCTGTTAAATTTTAGTGAAATAAACTCTTCTGTGCATGGTTTATTCACTAATAAAATCATCACAGTAGCTATGTAACTCCAAAAAGGTTGAATCCAATTTCTACAGAAAGGTATTCTCGGTACCTAAAATTAGTCTTTGGAATCACCTACGAAGCCTCTGTAGATTAAATCTGATGAATAAGACAAATCCCATCTAGTACTTCCTTTGGGAATTTCTCAAGGGAATTCTAGTAACTGTTTTGATGTGATTACAACTCTTATGGATGCATTCCACCAAATACTACTCAATCACCCAAGGAAATAATTTTTGGAACTCCAGAAAAGTTATGGTGCTTTATTTCCTAAAACTAGGGTTTTATCCACTATAAAATCCATTAAAATCGAAGAAAAATGATAAAATAGTGAAACCACTTTTGTTGGCTTCATTTTATCAATAACTTTCTGATGGTATCATTTTTATACGATGGTATCATATAGATAAATTCCTTGAGCAAAAACCCTCTCTTAGGTAGTTCCTAGACTTAAATCCAAAAAAGGATCCCCTTTTCCCTATATCTCCAAATCTTCTTCCCATCCAATCACGTCAAACCTCCAACCTCCTACTGTTGTATATCATGTATTTATCTTTTTCTTGATGTATGGTTTGATTCTTGTATGGCTTTTATTGATTGTGGTGTTGTTTGTTGCATCTATGCTTGATAACGGCGATAGTTGCGATTGTGAGATGCCGAGAAGAAGGAAGGATCGAGTGATTCTTATTATTGTTATCATTGGATTTATGGGTTTATAAATAAGTCACGGAACTTCCCGCTGGTCAAAGGCAAGCAACCATTCCTGAACTCCTATATTAACCTACTCATGTTTATCAATTGTTTTATATCTCGTTTATGAACAGCACGATTAAACTACATGTTTTACTTCAAACATAAGTGCATGAGTAACTTGGCTCCCCCAAGTTATGGAATAGGGTCCTTTAGATACACTTACACTATTGACACCTATTTTTACCCCTTTAGATCGAGGCTAAGATGCTTAACATCTTCCCTCTTAGAACCCACGGATTTTCAAATGATAAAACTATTTTGGGTTTTTACCCAAAAATATAAAGTTTTCGAAATAAAACCCTTGGAAAGAAGCATCGTTTCCAAGTGGAAGTTTTACTAAAACAAGATATGAGGTGGATGAAAGGAAAGTCAAGCAAGATAAAGAGAAGGGTTTTTCTAAGCCAATGTTTGGAAAAAATTTATCCGTGAAACCACATTACCCCAGACACTGGGGCTTATCTCGTAGTTTCTGTTCTTTAGACGGGGCTGCTCATACTCGCTAAAGGGGAAATATCCCCTGAAATGCGGACTGCCATGGGAAAGGTACCGATGCAACAATTGGGTCTCTCGTGGACGGTATGATTTTTGGCTAGTACGGGAGGAAGTTATTGTCACTATTGCTACGGTCAAACTACGGTTTGGAGGTATGGGTCAGTACGGGAGGAAGGACCAGGGCCGTTGTGACACATACTCGTACCGGAGAGAATAACCCAAAAGGAAAAGCCGTCGTTGCTAGGGATGGACAAATGAAATGTCTAGGTTTGATTATCTGAAACCCTGTCTACCGTGTGTAGCAGGCCGTGCTTTTATACCGGTGGATGTATTGATTCTTGTGAGTAAAGTGCACAAACTCTGAAGAGTCTAATCTATTCGAATAGCCGTGCCCACTATCTAGGACGGTTGGAATGGCAAGTGCTAGGAGGACCCATCGGTTATGTTGTGATAAAATAAAGAATGTGACTTGGTCACTAGGAAGGATAAGAATGAGTTTGGTTTTGACCAGTGATGGTCGAAGATGTTTTAAAGGGTTTTACAACAAAACTATTTTATATCTTTTTAACAAGTATGTGGAGATGTCCACATGTTCAAAAAGGAGGCATATTTTCCAAAAACTCTTTTTCAACAAAGATATAGGGATGCCATTGTAGATTTTCCTCTGAAAACAACTATAGTGTAGAGCTATCTCGCCACAGCCAAATATGCATTACCTTTGTTACCTTGTCTCGATGGTTTGTGAGAACATTCAAAGTACTCACCGACATTGTCCCTGGCTATTTACTTGGCCAGATTGCAGATGTTAAGAAGTGACGAAGGTTCTAACGTCTATGCGAGATAGGCCGTCTTCCCAGTCAGTTGCCTGTAGGGTAAGGCACGGGCTCTGCGCTGAAGACTTCCGCTATTTGTTTTGTATTCGCCATAATGGCCACTTTGTAAGTTTGTACTCGTTATTCTCACGGCTCACTGATCATGGGAATGTGAATTGTATGCATAACGGGTATTCTCAGACCGTAAATCCGGGGTGCCACAGCGTTGTCCCCACTTCTCTGAAGCAATGTCTGTGAGGAACCAGTCTATCCTAGCAAGAGCGGGCGACAAAATACCATGAAGACGCCCCGATCTACCAAGGGAGGCATCCTCGGACAATGGGGCTCGCGGCCTCGGGGCCTCGAGGGCTCCCCTCGAGAGTACCTCCTCAGCATGGAGAACCAGAGAGAAGGTCATGCCTTGAACTCCCACCGGATCTTCAGATGGAGAAGCGCCACCGCTTCTGGCAACCATAGCGTAGGCGGCAAGACCCTTGTCAAGAGACCCACCCGCTGTCTCCTTCTGTCTGGTAAGGCGGAGTAGGTCTCTCAGAGCGCTCCAGGACCCACGTGACAGGAGAAAGCACCACTATAATCCCAAGACTATGGGCAACACACACCAACGAGGCCCCCGCCACATCCGGAACTTGAGGTGAACTCCCCTCTATGGCCCTAGGCGAGAAGTGCCCCTGTTAGAAATGGGAGGCGGAGATGCCCCCGATGCACCCCCATGTCTCTCCCAAGATAGATATTGGTGTCTTCTTCCTCCTCTTACTCTTGTGGCTACATCATGAAACGCGGGGTGATGAAGCCAAAAAGAAACAAAAAAGGCGGACCTCATGAGACCAACTCACCTCCGTCTGTCGGGCATGGAAAGGACCAATTTTCTCTCCTCGCGCCCAGAGAAAGGAAGATGTTTCTCCCACTAGGCATCAGTAGCTTCACCATCGGGTGCGGTGCCGGGAGCAGCAGCCCCAGGCCTATCGTGGACCACGCAGCTCACACAGCCGGCGGAGCTACGGGGCTTAGTACCGGACAGATTCTCCACGTCCTCCTTCAAAGAAAACACACTGTTGATCATCCTGCCATGCCAGACAGGACGGGAGGACTCAGAGCTACCGCCCGTCACCACGTCTTCGATGTCTAGATAGACCAAGGGGCACTCGCCCCACGGGTCAAAGGTGGTGAGCCCCAAGCGAACAACGATGATATCTCTCTCCAAGTATAGGTATGTATGCTAACATGAGTATGACCTACGTGTACCTAATGTTAGACTACCCGGTACCACCCTGGCAGAGGCCCATACAGTCACCCGCTATGGATTGCGAAGCCCAGGAAGGATTCGGGTGACCTAGGCCCATACGGGTGTGACTTCTTGTAGAACACGGCTAGCTGTAGATAGAATTTCAAAGGATCCAGCCCTAATCTATAACCGACTTGACCTACCCCGAGACCTGGCCTCCCCATATAAAGGCCAGGAGGGCACGGAGAGGAGGATCTCACCTCATACCCTAGCATACACTACGCCAGATCCAATCTATGCACCCTTGTAACCTTCAGTTTGACCATCAATCAAGAAAAGACAAGCAGGAGTAGGTTTTTCCCTGTGGGGGCCTAAACCTAGGCAAACCACGTGTCCCCATGTTGCAAATCTGTTAGTTGTTCCATGATTTCCAGTGTCCCCACCTTCTCCAAAACCCATGTCCATAACAATTGGCATTAACAAGTTGAACCCTCGTCAGTTGGCGCCGTCTATGGGAACAGGGGATGTTGATTGTACGATCGTGACGAGGCCATCCACCGCGATCTTCGGCAGGGAATACTCTGCTGTAGAGAACCACCTCCTCTTCGGCAGCATCGACTTCACCATCCACTCGCTCGCAACCCTCCATGATTTTGATTCTATGGGAGACGGAGTCGATATGATGCTCGGAAGCCTATGCTTATAGGTAGGAAAGATCGGCACCATCCGCCTCCTAGAGAGGGTAGTACCTTCAGAAATTGCACCTGCTTTGTGGGTGCCGCCAATTGGTGTCCTGAGCGCACCATTGCTGACAAGCAATTTGGATACAACAACAGCTGAACTCCGACCTCTGCAACCCTCCTACGGCGGAAGGAACCTATGGTTCGGGATCAGAGAGTTGTGGGAGAAACGATCTCCCCCACCGCTACATGTGCACAGCCATCCACGATGGTCACGTTGACAATGGAGCCGAACCAACGGCTCCCTCTCCCAATCTACAGGCTGCTAACGCCACAAACGGAGTCAATGGGCGACCCCTGGGAAATACCAATCGGAACGGGGCACACGAAGATTCCAACGACAACAGTCGCAATCATCAATAGATCCATCTCAATCTCGATGCCTCTCGTGACATGCTGATGGGATATCACTGGCTCCTCATAAAGGAGCACGATCGGCAAGTCAAGCAGCACAAGGAGCTCGAACAGCATAGGCGAGCAGCCGATGAGTGAATCATGCGATGAGTTACGCTCTCCATTGCCGATGGATCTTCCTCAAAAGGCTACGACAGCCACAAACACCTCTCCCGGCTGGAGTGCATGGACCCTGCTGCTAGATATGAGGCCACCAAGGCACTCTACATGTCCTTCATGTCGATGGACTCGCAGGGCCGCATCAGGCCCAAAACGCAGCATGCCGCGTTCATGGCAGCCACTACATACCTAGCAGAAAACCTGCCATCGGCTGGGGATCCCATACACGCAACCCACAAATCTTCAATTGTGGTCCTTGGGCTCATGGGAGCTGCGTTACTCGGAGAAACGACCCCGAATCCGAAGAAAAAGGCTTTAGTAAAATTCACCAGAAGTTGCACACCCTCATCGGATGAGGATGAGCATGACCCATCGCGGTGTCACCGCAACACGCGGAAAAGGAGCCACAACTATGACGCCCATGACGAGCTCACACAGCACAAGATCGACAAATCATGCGCAAAACATGCATGCTCCACAGAGTTCGAGGAAGAGGACATGGAGCTATGCGGCACCAGATGATTCAGCAGAGCCATCCGACAATCCCGGATGCCCATAGGCTTCAAACTCCTGTCGGACAACCCCAAGTTCGATAGCTTGCAGGAGCCGAAGATTTGGTTGGATGACCATGTATCGTCAGTCAAACTGCATGATGGCAACAGGAATACATCCATGCAATGTCTTCAGCTGCAGCATAATGGTTTTGGGGATATAGTAAATGGGTGTCACGATTGCATGTCTCTAATCTGGATAACATGGGTGGCCCATAGTTGGTAGCAAGGCCTATGGCCTGCTGGGCTGCCCAGTTAGATGGATCCATAAGGGAGGCCCATGCCGAATAAAGGAAGGCTACGGTGGAGTCACCATCGTACCCGGAGCCTTGTAGTGCAAGACACGCTAGACTTGTTGTATACTGCATAGAACTCTGTAACCTGTCCGGCTAGGAATTTCCCTGTAAATCTAGGATCTGGCGACTATATAAGCCGGACCTAGAGGAGCCTTTAGGGCACAACAATCGCAACAACAACTCATATTGTTCACAGTGAACCGATCCTTGTAACCAGGCGTATTGCCATTATAGTAATTTATAGCAGGAGTAGGATTCCGCCAGCATCATGGGATCTGAACCTGGGTAAGCTATGTCACCTCGTACCCGCCAACCGTCTGTTGGGGATATACTTTCTAGGTATACCCATAGGATTCGCTGACCAGGGTGGCCCACTAATGGGTTAGAGCTTTGCTTCATGGGCGGCCCAGTAAGAGAAAGAGAAAGAGGATGACCTAGTATTACTTATAGTCCAAGCTGTATCTAGTTACCGACTCTGTAACGTAGCCAGATAGGTCTCTCCTGTAACCCTAGGTCCCGGTGACTATATATATCGGCAGTATGGGAGCCTTTAGGGCACAACCAATCTTACTACCACAATCACAACTCGCACAGGCGAACCTCTCTTATAATCCGCTGTAACATTCGGCTTAAGCCGATATATTACTGGGTTGCTAGAAGGAGTAGAATCCGATCACCGCAATCAGATCTAAACCTGGGTAAACTTGTGCTCATCGCTCCTGGAATATCCGACGTCTCACACCTCATATTTCCAATGCCACTAGGACCCCCTATGGCGTACTTGTCGATAATGCAACGAGAGTTGGCGCCCACCATGGTGCAGGTGACCTTTGGACCTTTGTTCCAGGCGGAATCTGTGTGTGCAGGAATCGACAAAACTATTGCCATGGGTCGTGTGGTCTACGTCAGTGATGTCCCTCTCGTTCTTCTCGAAGAGACCTGGATTCTGGCTAGCAAACCCGTGACGACCTATACGATCATGTCTATCGGCGAGATCGATGTTTATCTCAGTTTCGCTGAACTCGCCCAACCCACCCTTGAGGTGATGACCATGGCGGAAGAAAAATCTGGATCTACTTTGTCCGCAGAGGTGGAAGAGTTCAAGGTCTCGGAGAAAATCGAACCCACCCAACCCACTCCCATAGTGGAATAAGCGGTGGGAGTAAAATCTGGATCTGATCTCCCTGACAAGATCGGATACATGGACGAAGAATACATCCGCTATGGATCCGGCCCTGCAGATGTCGTAGCAGAGAAAGAACTCTTGAGGAGAAAGATAACGGGGATGACGAGACGCCCCTACATCGATTACGAAGAAATCACCGATATCAAGGAGAACTTTGAGATGGCAGAGGCAGAAACCGAGTTGTACCACTAACTCAAGAGGTAAAAAAGAAGAAACATTGTTTCATGTACCACATAAGGTATGGATCCAACTCTATCGATGCTGGAGAAGGAAGCGATTCAGTCCTCGACAGAATCGAAGAAAACGCCGACTTACCTGGCTCCCCTCAGGAGTGAATAAGGTCGCAAGAACTTTGAGACTTCGACAAGGAGATGGAGGAGTACGAACAAGAACACGCCTCCAAGCCGACGCAACGTGAGCCGGAAAATTCTCCTAGTCCATATGATATCATGGATGAAAGCTACACCTCGCAGGATGATATGGATACCGGATATTCCTCCGAGGTCCACACGCCAACCACTATGGAAAGTACTGAGGGAAGTTTATCCCCCGATACAGGACCAAAAGCCGTCTTTTCCACTAGTACGCATGTTAAGGCTACTGGGCGGTCAAAGAAGAAGAAGAACAAGAATCCGACACCGGTAGAGCCGGACGTCGAGGAAACCAACAAAGAAAAAGTTGATGAAGAGATCGAGATGGAGAATCAGGATGGAGATCCGATTAATAGCACACCGATCGACCCTCCTGTAGATGGACACATTTTCAGCAAGGGTGCACGTGAAATCTACAGAGATGCTCTCACAATTCCAATCCCAACGACTTTGGATCTTACACCGGAGGCGCTGGATAAAATGGACGAGGACCTGGAAAAACATCGTTTGTTGCTGCTCGAAGAGGCCGCGTGCATCGTCGAGCTTAAGCAACAGTTAGACAGTGATCCTGCCAAATACCATTCAGATTTCGAGCGACACCCAAACAAACAAGCGGAGGTCCGTTTCTTGCCAACAAGAACCCGGATATCCACAAAGACCTATTTGACAGAAAAACTGGAGAGAAGATCCGAGTCTACAACACGCCGTTGGAAAACGCCTTTGCAGCTCGAGCTATCCTCGGCAATAATACGTCTCCACAGCAGGTCCAATAGTGCGTTGCATTGCTGGACAAAGGATTAAAGCAGAAGAAAATGGTCGCATCATTTAGTGGCTCGCTAGGCTCCAAGTCGGAATTTTGCCACACTAGCATGGACAAAAGCACTCACGAAAGACTCCGTAGGTATACGGATCAACGCTATCGTCCCCGTGGAGAAGAAGAGAATTCAAGAACCAGCTCAAACGGCCACTCTCGCAGGTCGGCACATGACTGGGCAAGAGTTATTCCGGCTGCGTCCGAAGATGCCATTAGGGCAATGGTTCCTCATCAGGACCATCGTCGGCAAAACAACCGCTATAGAGAAGACCCGAAAGCACGCCACCAGCGAGAAGAGCAAGATCGAATAAAGATGCCGCCAACAAGCCATCCAGCTAGCATCATCGGGTGACGAGATGATCTGGATCGTCCTGAGTCAAGTAGGGATGGATCCCAAAGAAATCATCATCGGAGTCAGCATAATGAGGCTCCACCGCCACCACAACGTAAACCAGCCAGAAATAATCCACCAGGGCCTCCATCGCCTCCTTGCAGCGACCATGAAGGATCCCGACATAGCCATGGATGTCGCAGGGGCAGAGGCAACAACAGTGAGAGGAGAAGCAAAAATCCGACTCCGCTGCACAGAAGCCACGAGGCTCCAAGGCATATATATCTCTCGCCAAACGATGCTCGCCATCGCATTGAGACAAACATAGAGGCGCGGGTGTATGAGGAAGAAGATGTGTACATTGGACCCAAATTCTTTGGCCCACGCATACGTCGGACCAACTTTCTGTTGACTTTGGTATTGCCAAACATATCCAACCCTATGACGACACGGCCGGCCACATACCTGGCTCCAGGATTTTTTCCAGGCCTGCTGCATCACCAAAGGAGGAAACAGCCCGGTTGAAGTCTGATATCTCCCGCTTATGTTGAGGAAGACGGCTCGATCATGGCTCAATGAACTGCTAGCTAACTCAATTCATAAATGGTATGATATGCAAAGTGCGTTCTTTTCAAACTTCGAGGGAACATACAGGAGGCCCTGCACAGTTGGAGACTTGCAGCGTTGCACCCAAAGACCCAGAGAAACTTGCCGGTATTACCTCGAATGCTGGATTGACACGAAGATCTCCTGCGAAGGAGTAAACGAGCAAACTGCGATAGAAGCTTTCATCGCAGGACTCCCAGTCGGACTTTTACGCCATAGATTAAAACATGACCACGTCACAGATTTGGGAGAGATGATAGAAACGGCAAGCAAATATGTTGATGTCGATGATGACTCAGAAGGGCTGCTAAATATTCTAGCCAATCCCAATGCGGCCAAACAGCCAAAACAAAAAGCACAGAAGCTCAAGAACACCTCGGAAGATAAACCGGCTCTGGACAACGTAGTTGTCAACGCAACATTCTGATCTGGAGGACGAGGTGGGCGCGGAGGCGGCCGGGGTAGAGGTTGAGGAACTTCGCGAATCCAGGACAGAGGAGATCAGCAACCCGGAAGAACCTATACATGCGCCGACATTGCCAATAATCCTTGTGTCCACCACTTGGATAGTAACAGAGGATCTACCCACACAAATGCCGAGTGTCATTTCAATGACGACATCAATAAAGACGAATCCGCCGGCTAGAGAGCCAAGTGATGAGAAGGAAAGAAAAATTCCGAGGAAGGAAAGGATCCCAAGGAAGATTCCGACATGGAAGAAGCGGATGCCGCACAACCCAAGACGGATGGAAAGAAAGAATTTCCGACTAAGAAAGACGCATATGTATGCTTCCTTGGATCCCAACCTGCTAAAGATAAGAAGGCGGTTCTCCGTTAGCTCAATGCCACGGTTCCCGCTGTTCCACAATTTCTGGATTGGTCGGACGTAACCATCACCTTTGATCACTCAGATCACCCGAGGAAAACACATCGTCGGGGAAAATGCCCTCTAGTCGTCAATCCTCTTATTGATGGCTATGAGTTCTATAAAATCTCATGGATGGTGGAAGCATCATTAACATCCTCTACATCGAGACGCTCCACCGCATGAAGCTACACGAGAGACAGTTGAGTTACAGTAGTGTAACATTCCATGGCATTATACCAGGGAGATAGGCGGATTCTCTTGGTGAGATTACTCTGGACTCGTGACATTCGGAACCCGAGACAATTACCGGACCGAGCCACACTCTTTTGAGGTGGTACCATTCAAAATTGCTTACCACGTCATCTTCGAGCGTCCGTCTTACTCGGCGTTCATGGCTCTTCCCTGTTACATCTACAACATGATTAAACTTCTAGGTACAAAGGGCGTAATCACCATCCGGGGAAACCGAGGAAGGAGCGGGAGTGCAATGAAGGATCAACTTCCTTTGCCGAAGCCGTACTGCACGCCCAGGAGTACCAGGAGATCAAGAAGACCATCAGCACGTCTGAGATACCTGCTATGAAGAACGAGGTGCTGAAGCCAAGTTTGTAGTTCAAGGTGTCATAAGAGACGAATAAAATGTCGCTAAAGGAAGAAGATCCCTCCAAGACGACTAACATAGGGGTAGGCTTAGACCATGCATAGGAAAGCGCGCTCATCGAGTTCCTCAAAGCTAATACTGATATCTTCGCATGACAGCCTTCTGACATGACCGGAGTACCTAGGTAACTTGTCGAGCACTCTCTTAATGTGTACCCTGACCCTAAACCCATAAAACAGTCCTCACGGCGGTTTGGTGATGAAAAGTGCAAAGAAATAACTAAAGAACTAGCCTGACTAGAGTTAGCCAGATTCATAACAGAGGTCACCCACAAAGATTGGGTGGAAAATCCTATACTCATCCCTAAAAAGGACACCATTGATTTAAGGATGTGTGTTGATTATACCGCTTTGAACAAGGCATGCCCAAAAGAACTGTTCCCTTTGCCAAGAATCGATCAAGTGATTGACTCAACGGCAGGGTCGGAATTACTCTATTTTCTCGACGCATATTCCCGATATCACAAAATACCGATGAAAAAATCGGATCAAATTAAGACGTCTTTTGTCACTCCTTTAGGAACATTCTTCTACACAACTATGAATTTTGGCTTAAAGAACGCAGGAGAAACATATCAACGTACTATGCAACGTTTCCTTAACGATCAAATCGGACACAATGTCCATGTATTGGTAGATGACATAGCAGTTATGTACAAAAACAAGGGAACTTTAATTTTGGACTTGGAGGAAACATTTGCTAGTCTACGAAAATTCAATATGATGTTAAATCCGAAGAAGTGTTTCTTTGGAATTCTAGCCGGAAAATTTTTAAGGTTTCATCGTCTTAGAGCGAGGCATAGAGGTGAACCGGGATAAAATCAAGGCTATACTTAATATTACCTGGCCGACTCGCCTGAAGGACGTGCAACGTCTCACTGGTTGCATTGCAGCAGTGAGTCGGTTCGTCAGCCGGCTCAGGGAAAGATAGCCCAAAATCAAATCAAAGGTGGGGAAGATAACATATCCACAAAGGAAATACTATCTTTCTTCAACTCAAACAAAACTATACATCCATTTAAGAAGGAATAGAGTAAGATAGAACTTTTGTCTTACAAGTCTCCAAGTTGTTGTTTAAGCTCAACCAACTAGATCTGGGTATCTAGTATGGATCCTTGGAGAAAGGAACAGTTCAGAGAACTTTATTGGTTAAGAACTTGACAACACGCTCATGTGGAACATGGAGATACTTCTAGTAGACATCTAGAATATCATGAACCACCGTTATATCTCTTAGTTCGATAGGATACTAGCTTAGAAGGAAAGAATACATAGTCTCAAAGTTTTGGCACAAGCCTAACTCTTTGGCCGAATAGAATGTACCAGAATAACAGACTTGGTAGCACCATCATTCTTTGCTTAGTGATAGGTTTAACCAATCATGCTAAGAATGACTCAAATGTCCTTGGAGTTCCAAACAATAATAATTGCTAAGAATCTCAAATGGCCACATTATTACGCACACGCATCACTCACGACCGCGAAAGCTCGAGGAAGGGTGGGTAAAGATGTGTAGAAGAATCACTTCATTAAGGGGTCAAGAAACTCAGCACGACCTCTTAGTATAAAAGAGTGTGATACGTTAAGGTAGAACGGATGAAAGACACTAAATGCCTCTTAATCTATGGATTACAACACTTTGAATTGGTCCTATATATGATGAGGTACTAGAGTTTGTTCCTCCTGACATCCCGAAATGGTTTGTCATGACGGACCACAAGAGTATCTTGCATCAGAAGACGCCGATGCACATTTATTACTTGGCTACCAACTAGTAGAAAAAGTTCGGAAAAGAACAAGGGGAAAGGACATGCTTAGAATGGAATCCCAAGATGTGGATGCATAAGTCAACAACCTTACGAAAACTAACAAGGATTAACAAGGATTACTCTTGTCATGAATAGGAGGGTAAGGTGTGGTAGAGTCACGAATATAGATGCGAGACTAACAAGGAGTACTATTGTCATGACCTATTTGGTTCCATTAAAGAACATCTGCCGTGGCTAGTGGTAGGGGAAGTCCTTAGTTTCCACCACCACTCACAGGAAGAAATGCTTAGGTTGTTGGAGCTGACTATAGATATGAGAACCGATAGCCGAGATATCATAACCAAGAACGAAGAGAGGCTGTGCACCAAGTGCATGACCCAAGAGGTGATGGCGCTCATGTCGTCCATGTGACCAAGAACGAGTACAAAGAGCAACACCAGAGCTATGTCGTGTTTGTTACAGAGCCAAATGACAAGAAAAGTCAATAGAGATGAATGATGGAGGTAAATGCGACAATGCCAGCAATACCAAAATACATCCACTAGTTTGAACATGAGATAACTTTGAGCATAAAGGATCACCCTAAGATCATGCTGACACCAGGAGGCTATGCTCTTGTTTTGGATCCAACTTTCATGGGCCCAGACATTAATGTGATGTTTTCCAAGGTACTAATAGACGATGGCAGTAGCATCAACATGATGTACAAGGATAACATGCTCAAGTTAGGCATCACTATGAACATGTTGGAGGCGACTAAAACAAACTTCTATGGTATTGTGTCGGGATTGTCATGTGATCCAACTGGGAATATCTAGGTTGATGTCTTATTCGGAAATACGAAGAATTGTCGCAATAAAGCCATAGAGTTCGAGGTGGTAAACCTTGTCAGTTCATACCATGATTTACTCGGCAGGACGGCTATGGAAAAGTTTATGGCTACTCCTCATCTTGCCTACTAAAAGATGAAACGACCATGTACATATGGAGTTATCATAGTCGAAGGTGACTACAAGCGATCTATCGCATGCGCCTCAGCCGGATCTTCGTTGTCTGAGTCACTAGTGATAGCACAGGAAAAACAGCAAATGATGGAAGTTGCAGCACTGGCCAAGGCGACACATGTGTCTATGCCGGCACTCACTAACCTGCATGGCAGTGTGTCTTTCCAAGCCACCAAGGAAACAATGAAGATACAGGTTGATGAGGCTTTCCCAGAGCGCACAGTGACTATCGGCGCCTCGTTATCTGATAAATAGGAAAGTGAGCTCAGCAGCTTCCTCCATGAGAATCTGGATATCTTTGCATGGTCCACACAAGACTTGCAGGGAGTTCTGAGGGAGCTGGCTGAGCACTCTCTTCATGTAAGGCCATATGCCAAGCCGATGAAGCAACCCCTCCGCCGCTTCACTGAAGATAGGAGGAAAGTGATAGCCGCCAAGATAGCGAGGCTCTTGGCTGCTAGGTTTATCATGGAGGTACTGCACCCAGATTGGTTGTCAAATCCAGTCTTAGTCGAGAAGAAGAAGGATGACCTGAACGTGGCAGTGGTGTGGAGCATGTCCATTGACTACACGAACGTCAATAAGTCGTGTCCAAGAGATCCATTTTCACTGCCACAGATCGATCAAGTCATTGACTCTACTACTAGTTGTGAGTTGTTGTCATTTGTGGATGCGTACTCTAGTTTCCACCAGCTACCACTGAATCCGGATGATCAAATAAAGATAGCTTTTATCATCCCGTATGGGGCTTATTGCGATTGTACCATGCCATTCGGATTGAGAAATTCAGGTGCAACATACCAAATATGCATGAAAAATGTCTGCAAGATCAACTTGACAAAAATGTTCAAGTATACGTTGATGAAATGGTAATAAAAACCAAACAATGTCACACTCTAATCGAGGAATTGTGCCAAACATTCGCAAACTTAAGAAGATTCGAGATGAAACTTAACCCAAAAAAATGCACCTTTGGTATCCCGGCTGGAAAGTTACTCAGATTCCTTGTATCCAGCCGAGGAATTGAGGCTAACCTGACAAATATCAGAGCCATCGAAAGAATGAAATTGCCGAAAACCCTCAACGATGTCCATAAGTTTACAGAATGCCTGGCCTCGTTGAGTAGATTTGTGAGTCGTCTAGGCCAAAAAGCATTACCATTATATCAACTGATGAAAAAATCTAACAAATTCATATGGACACATTAAGATGATAGCTCTTTCCATGAACTTAAAAAGATGTTGGCAACAACACCAATATTAGACTCACAAGTATCCAAAGAGCCAATGCTGCACTATGTCGCATGAACCAATATAGTTGTCAGTGCGGTAATAGTTGTAGAGCGTGAAGAAGAGGGAAAATCAGTCCAAAGACCAGTTTATTACCTGAGCAAAGTGCTCTTTGCATCAAAGCAGAACTACCCTCACTATAAAAAAATGACGTATGCGGTGTATATGGCAGCAAAGAAGCTGAAGCACTATTTCCAAGAACACCCAATCCAGGTAATATGCGAGGCACCTATCTCGGACATATTGGGCAGCAAAGATGCCAGCCACCGAGTGGCAAAGTGGGCCATAGAGCTAGCACCATACACTCCACTGTACAATAGGCGAGATGCAATTAAATCTCAAGCTATAGCAGACTTCTACGTGGACTGCATGGAAATTCAATATGAACCACTATTGCTAGACCCGAATTACTGGAGACTACACTTTGACGGGTCCAAGACAACGATGGGCCTGGGAGCCGGGATAGTACTTACCTCACCCAAGAAGGATCATCTCAAATATGTGTTGCAGATCCACTTTGCTGCATCCAATAATGTAGCCAAGTATGAAGCACTTGTCCATGGGATAAAAGTGACCAAATAAATTGGCATCTAAAGGATCATGTGTTTTAGTGACTCAGATTTGGTTATTCAACAAGTATTTGGACATTGGGACGCAAATATGGCACTTTATCATTTTCATGTGCAGCAGAATTCGGGATACTTTGATGGATGTGAATTTCATCACATTCCCAGAGCAGAAAACAAGGAAGCTGATGTATTATCCAAGTTAGGCTCATCTCGACAAGAAATCACGCCACGATTAGCATTGGAACATCTCAGAAAACCATGAATCAAGCCATCACCAGAATTTGAGTCAATACTCATCTCGGCAAGCCAGGAGTCAGATGTTGTGCCAATGGACATTGACACAGGGGTAGGTTCGAATAACTCGGGGACTGTTCTGGCTAACCCAGGGGTTGCCGAATCACACTCGAGGACTCCTGAGGTTATGTCGGCATAAATTATGTCGGCTGAGCCAATGGAAATTGATGGAGAAACATCTCCAGCACCAGTAATACCAGCCTGGGCACAACCAATATTCAATTACTTAAGAGATTGAACTTTGCCTGATGATGAGATATTGGCAAGACAAACAGAAAGAAGAGCAAAATCATACACAATAATTAACAAGGAGCTGTACAAGAGGAGTGTGACAAGTGTATTTGAACGTTGCATAAGTCCAGAGCAAGGGCAAGAGATACTGTTGGATATTCACCAAGGAGATTGTCGGCACCATGCCTCATCAAGAGAATCAGTATCCAAGGCATTCCGACATGGATTCTATTGTCCAAGTGCACTGGTGGAAGCACAAGACCTAGTAAGGAAATGCAACGGCTGCCAATGCTATGCATCAAAGTCACATTTACCTGCATACAAATTAAAAACGATACCAATCACCTGGCCATTTGCAGTGTGGTGCCTGGATATGGTGGGACCATTCAAACCAGCATGGGGCGGCATGACTCACATACTACTGATGGTCGAGAAATTTACCAAGTGGATAGAAGTGAAGCCCATCAAAAAACTTGATGGAAAAAAAGCTGTCACATTCCTAAAGGATATATTCCCGAGATATGGTCACCCACACAGCGTGATCACAGACAATGGCACAAACTTCTCCGAAGGATCTTTTGCTCGATTTTCCAGGGATAGCCGAATAAGACTAGATGTAGTGTTAGTCGCCCATCCAGAATCAAATGGACAAGTTGAACGAGCTAACGGTTTAGTTCTATCCGGGATAAAACCACGCCTAATAGAACCACTCTAGAGATCACCTGGTTGCTGGATTGGGGAACTACCCTCAGTACTATGGAGCTTAAGGACAACTCTGAATCGATCGACAGGCTATACGCCATTCTTCCTTGTGTATGGGGCAGAAGCAGTTTTGCCTGCCGACATAGAGCATGACTCGCCAAGTCTAAGGCAATACTCGGAAGCCGAGGTAATTGAGGCCCGAGAAAATGGAGTTGATTTACTCGAAGAAGCAAGAGAATTGACATTATCTAGATCTTCCATATGCCAACAAAATATCCAACGCTATCATAGCCGGAAAGTCCAACCTCGTGTTTTCTGAAAAGGGGATATGGTGCTCAGATTAGTGCAATGCACAGCTGGGATGCATAAACTATCACCCCCATGGTAAGGATCATTCATTGTAAGAAAAGCATTGCACAATGATTCATATTATCTGATAGATGCTTGTGAAGCACAAAAGAACAAGGCAGATAGATCGGGTGATGAGACCAAACGGCCATGGAATGTGACATTGCTCTGTCCTTTCTACACTTAGGAGAAGCAATGTATTTATCTCTCGAACTCTCATATGTCGGACACTCATGCCGGCTATGTGCTGATAATAGAATGGTATGACTCGGAAAACTGACTTGGGGACTACCCCTCATGTTTACTCTTGAATATTTTCTATCGGCTAGCGTCGACACTTAAAATTATCTCGGAATAAGTAATGTTTACTCGTATGATGTCAACCCTTTGACTATGCTGTTGTCCGAAAACCCGGCTTCATGGCAAGCAAGAGAAAAAGACCAAGGATGAGTAAACATGAACGGCGGATAAGTAAGGGAAGAATCATGAGTCGGCCGTACGTATTCTTATAACTAACCCATTGCAGGATATATCGGTTTGTATGTCGAATGACCCTAGGTCAAGTTGTGTAGTTTCATATCCGCTAACTGAATCCTTAGAACTTTGAGACTCTAATGTCGAACGCCAAAAAAGGTAGACAAGAGCCAAATTCAAGGATAAGGAAAACGGCAAATGAAACTTGGGTACTTGCCCCTGGATGATTTGTATTAAAGGAAAATAAAGTTTAAGCCTAAGCAAAGGCAGACACACCCAAAATAAGTGCAGTATCTCTTACATCTGCACCCGGCATACCGAGGATCTCATCAGAATTAAATGTTTTTGATAAACCAGCTTAAGAGGCAGCTGGACTCGAAGGAGAATCGTGGGGGCTAGAGTTGGAGCGTCATCAGGAGCATCTGCCGAGTAAAGCGCATCGGCTGAGTCTACCACGTCTGACTCGGTGGCCTCACTATCAGCACCGTCGTCATCAGCAGTCTCGGCAAGCGGCTCGGCGAGATCAAGGAAGCTGGGCCCATCGCACCAGGAATGCACCAGAGCGTACTCCACCATTGCGTAGGCTCACTCTTGGCGCTTCTTGATGAGATCAGGGTTATGGATCCACTTGCCTTCGGCCTCATATGCTGTAGAACATCAAGATTGATGTCCTAATACCATGAGAGCACAAAAGAAAGGGTCTTGTCCGCTGCGACACGACCAGCCAAGACACGCCATTGATCAAGTCTTTCCTTGCTGAGTAGCAGCTTGGCAGCCAAAGGGTCAACGAGCGTGGATACATCTTCATCCGGCCAGAGCATCCTGAATGCATGGATTGCCGACTTAAGTAACTCGACACCGCATGACTTCAATGTGGTCACACGCTCTGAGAGCGCAGCAAAATGCTCGTCGACGGTGATCTCGCCATCCGCTGGGGCTCTAGATTCGACTCACCTTCTTCATAGCCCTTAAGGCGAACATGTCGGCCGCAGGGAAGTTCTCTGCAAAAACGGAGGATTATCAAAAACAGCGGAAAAGAAGTAAAGAGTAAGGATAAGATCACAGTGAAAAGAGTAAGAACTCACTACCAGTGAAAGAGTTGATCATGCCGAGTTTGGTTTGTCAGGTCTTTGCCTTGGCCTAAAGAGGTTCCAGATCTTGATGAGCCGACTGCACCGCTAACTCGGCATCCTTGAGCAATTGATTTGTATTCTCAGCACTGGCGGCATGCTACCCATATTTCTCGGCGAGCTCCTGGCGCAGGCCCTCCAACTCGGACTTGTGCTTATGCTCCATGTCCGCCACTTGCTGCTTCAGCCGAGTCACATTGTCTCGCTCCTTCTGGAGCTCGACCTGGTGCTGATCTGCTTATTCGGAACATGTGACTCGTCAGTAATAGCAAACCATCTCGGCCTTTTCGAGATAAAAATAGAAAATGAGGAAACACAAATGCTAAGCAATCACAAGATTTCTAAGGAAAGGGGAGTTACTTCCGGCGACGCTGATATGCTTATGCAACGTATCAATGGTGGATTGGGCAAAAGCTGTGGAAAAACAGTGAGGAAAACTGAAGAGGACGGAACAAAAAGGATCTATTAAGTAAACCAAGCCGGGTAAGAAAAATACCTTGGCCCTGAACCTCATCTTTCATATCCTGGTGAGCAACCTCAAGCTTCCGGTACTCCAGAAGAAGAGCCCGATGCACCTTGGTATGCTCGTTATGCATAAGCTACATGAAAGAGATTTAATCAGAAGATACTCACTGCATCAAGTAATTCTATCCCATAAGAAAGAGGAAATGATGTATGCAAATGGTTGAGCTTACAGCCGAACAAGTGCCTTACTCGCAGTAACCTCGGGGACTAGGGAACATGTATGAATATAAAAATACTCAGTACACAAAAGAGTAATGATATCACATACCTGATTCACATGATCTTCCCGGGCCATTAGTGCGATGGCCCGCTAGGTCATCTCGGAGACGGCTTTGGGGCCTAATTGCAGCTGCTGGCCAGAACTAGAGCTCACTTCTTGCTCGCCTGCGACATTCCAATCTATGTCATAGCACTCTGTAGAGCGAAGGCCCTGCCTGCTGAGTGTCCGAGTAAGGACTTGCCCTTTTTTCAGGCTAGCCCCCACTCCGGCACAGGTAGCGGCAACACTGGCATGCAAGATGCTAGCCCTGGGAACGCTGCTAGACCCGACAGTGGAAGATTCTCCCAACTGACTCGCCGGAGTAGGTTTCATTGTTGATGGTGTGGGACGAATATGTGGAGCGGAGCCTAGGGCGTAGACCAAGGTCAATTTACTGGAAGCTAATGGCTTAATAGGCGTAGAGTGAGTCTGGCCTTGAGGAACAGGTCGGGTCTTATCCTTGACCAAAGAGGAAGGGGGAGCAGATCTGGTACTGGTTTGAGAAGACAATAGAGCCAACTGAGCAGGCTCAGCAACTGACAGGGGAGCAATAACTAGATTAACTGGTGGATCAACAACATGAGGAGCAATGTTAGGGGTGTTTTGGGTCGACTCGGCACCAATATTGCTGGCACCAGGTCTCAAGTCTGGATCAGAAAGAGCAACTAGAGAAGGAGGCCAAATCTCCTCTAACGGACGCGCTGCCGGATCAGCCTCACTCTGAGTGACCTGAAGGGGTCTTTGCACGATAGGATCAGAATGAGGAGGAGAAACAAGCTTTGACTGGGAAGAGTTCATGCTGGGAGTTGCTAGGTTGGCAGACATAGTAGCACTAAATAAAGAAAGAGAACTATAAGAAAACGAACACAGGAAGGAAAAAAGAAAACGAAAGGTAGCAGGCAGCTAAAGTTACCCAGAGATGGTCGGGTCATGCGGAGACGACGAACAACCCGACGCACTATAGTCTTGCGAGGCTGTGATGAGGTGGCTTCAGGAGCAGCAGCATGATCGACTCGGCGCCTCTTGGAAGGCTGAGCGCTGGAGGAGGTCTCGTGCCGTTTACTCGGCTTGGCAGCAGGGATCTTGCCATACCCACCGGTAGCAAGAGGAGGCTTCTCGTGTACCTGGCCAGCTGCATCAGTAAACGCAAAGCTCAATGGGGCAAGCCAAAAGATCAAAACAAAGAACAAGTACATCCAGGACTTCACAATCCACATCGTCATCATCTGACCAATCTTGCAAAGGATTTCGTGTAAAGGTATTACTCGAAGCAGGAGCAGGAGCAGCTGCAGCGTGCGAGATTGGCATAAAACACTCCAGGTCATACTTGACCTCATCCTCATTCGATCGATCATCAAGATAACCGCTAGGAGGGACGGTGCTGTCATCAACCTGATGCACAAGATTCTACGAAAGATAAACAAAAGGAAATCAGGAAAAGGACAAAACTGCGAGTAGGTGCCAGATAAAGTATGTCGGCAGCCCACAGTTACTCGGATGCTTACCCATGGGACAAGCCTATCTCGGCTGAAAGGAGAACAACTCCAAGCCCAGTTTTCGGCTAAGTTCAGCTTAAAGATGGAGCTGACTCGGCGGGCCATGGAATCATGGGTGAGCTCAAGGGTGGAGTACGGAGTAGGATCACGAGGACCGCTCATGAAGCACATCTGGTGGCTTCTGGCCTGGATGGGACTGACTCGGCGAGCAATGAAGGCGCACATGAGGTCTTCCTTGGTTAGATGGAAGTTCTCGTCCGGGTCAAGCAACCTCTCGATAATCCCATGAGCCTCATTCACCGCCTTGTTCTTTTCGTGCGGGTCAAGTGTAACACCCTCAGAATCGGCCCTATGCAAGTTTCAGCGATTCCTGCCAAACCCGCATAGAAACGATTCAAAGTTGCCCACCAGGCACTTTCGTGCGGGTGGAAAACGAAGTAATACCATTACACAATAGTACGCGATGGAACCCACAGAACAGATATATACAACAGCGACTCAAAGAGTCAAGAATACATATATACAATACAAAGATCCAAATCACCTTGAAAATGATACAGCTTCCGAGTACGGACAAGCTGCAAATTGAGCTAAGAGCCCTGAAGAATAAACAATGGCGTCCATAACCCTACCCAGGCCAAGCCGGAAGGGTAAACCTGCTAACGTCGTCGAGCTCAAAACCTGCTTAAACAAAAGGCAAAGGTCAAAAGAAAAAGAGAGCGGTCAGTACTGAGGCCAGTACACGGCGAGACTAGAATTCGGCGGTCCTCGCCTACATAGGTATGGTGGGCTGAAGCGGCAGCGCAGCATGCACTAAACAACCCATAGAGACTTAATACAGCTGGTGGCTATCAGATAGGGATAAGAAATACCTATTCGGATCCAACCTGAAACTATCACCACGCATACCCATCCTGGTATTTCCCCCCCTCGAGACCAAACGAGGAAGTCAACCAAGGAACTCACACAGTTGGCAGTTTTATTCATTCCGTTATAGTTGCGGCAATTACTAGTCAAATATAGATAGCATGGGTCATTCTGATATAATAAGCAGTGGGCAGTTTTAATTAACCATTCCGTTGTAGTTGTAGTACTTACTAGTCAGATACATATAGTATGAGGCATCCTAAAACCCAGCAGTTGTTGGCACTTTTATTTAGCCATTCCGTTGTAGTTGCAATACTTACTAGTCAGATACAATGGTAACCGGTGACAATCCAAAACCAGCTGTTGTTGGCACTTTTATTTAGCTATTCCGTTATAGTGAAGTTGATTACTAGTCATTATAAAGTCAAATTTACAGCACTACTTTAGTTATAGTTGTCTATGATCGAGATACTGTGCTCCAAGTCGTCCATAACCGCGGACACGGCTTTCAGAAAGTTTTACCCTGCAGGGGGGCACAAATAGCAACACACGCACGATCAACCTCGAGAAAAACCAAATGAAAACCCAACGAGGCATCACGACAGAGCAATTGCAAGATTCATATAAATTTCAGGGGGGCACCCCACCAAGCTACCCGCTACGAAGTTGGCTGGCTCCGAGACGGACCTAGAGGTTTGTGTCAACGGCTGTAAACGACTGGGAACCCGAAAGTGTGACTGGGCTTGTCGATACCGCATAAACGTATCACAATTCCTAAACAGTACAGGCGCTCCACACACAATCGTAAAGAAAGCAGTAAAACATGGCATAAGTACAGGATAGTAATAAAGCCCCAAACTACTTTGTGGTCCCAAGAAATAAATATGACTCAAGCTCTGGCTAGGGGGATTCATGGTCCCACATGCAGATAGTGCGAATATTCAAAGAACAGGTATCAAGTACTCAGGATCCTACGGGACACAAGTGGACGGTTAAAAACCAAATAACATCTATTGTCCACCTTTGCCTCTACATTATTTACCTACTTCAATTTTAGTTATTAAACGGTAATTAAAGTTATAGTCATCTCCAACATTAAACATAAGGCATTACTCCAACAACTGTGGAACATCGACGGCGCGACGCAACACCTGCGCAAGCAAGTACGACTCGCAAGGTTGACTATCTACCAAACAATAGGTAATAGGATGTGTACAAGGCAATTTAATGGCTCCAAGGAATATCACGGGTACGGAAACTAGAGCATCGCATCACAGATAGCAATAGATCAACAGGAGGAAATAAAGACTATAAAAGTAAGATAGGTAGAAAGGGGGAGAATGCTCGCCTGAAAACATTATCGAAGGTTCATCCGAAGATGGGGGCGAAGCTCACATCAACTCATCAGCCTAATCCGTGAAGAAGCAAAGCGCTAGCACAAACACCGGATGCACTATTTAATACTACGGCAGAAGATCGGGCATGATGCATGTATGATGTATGACATGGCGAAGATGCGATGTAATTTGGCAAAATTAAGCGGAACCGGGTCCCGGCAATTAAATAGATGGTTTATGTTGTTTAGATATCCGCAATTTAAATGTTGTCTTAACAAGTCAAAACATGGCATCGATTCGCTACACAAATTTAAATGAGGCCAATATTAGACTAGATTCTCCCGCATATGGCCTCCATATTTAATTACTATATGACTCGACATAAAGCCCCCAAAACCACATGATATGTGTGCAAATATGAACAATTTAATATGCAACAAAGATATATCATTTATAAAATAGGGTCTTGGAAAAAGGGGTCACACATCAAGGATGAAGATCTTGGGGTTCGACGAGATCGGGTTCGGGCTCGACGGGGTTCGGGGACGCCTGTAGCACCCCGGGGAAACCACTACTATAAAATTGCCTGTCGTTGTCATTTTCGCATTATCATAATCGGGTTTGGGAGGTGTCGAGGTCGGCCGCGGGACTCCCGGCGGTGGCGGGCGTGCGGGACGACGCGGTGGCAGCATGGTCCTACGCGAGATGGCGGGGGGAGTGGTGCTGGCGGCGGCGGAACGAGGTGAGGTGAGGGAATCGGTTCTGGCGGCGGTGGCGTCGGGAGTTGGATAGCAGGGAAGGCAGGTGGGGGTCGCGAGGTGTGAGGGAAGCGGGGAAACATGGCGGGGATTGCGGGAGGAGCGTCGGTCAGGGTGGGACCAGGTGAGGGGAGCGGGGGGGGTTCGATCGGGAGGTCGGTGCGCATGAGTTTGGTGGGGCCAGACGCGGCGGAGGATCCAAGGCAAGGATGTGACTAGGACGCGTCGAGCGATCGGGTGGGTTTCGGGAGCGAGGTGGTTGGCGGCAGGGTGGGGGTCCAGGATTAGGGTTAGATGGGGTAGTTTTTAGGGTTTGGTGGCTATGGGCTGGGTGGCCTTCGGTTGGGCCTTCGGGCCTAGCCATTGGCTGCCTCCCAAAAATAATATAAACTTTTTATTTAATATTTAAAAGGTGTTTGTAATTAGTTTTTAGACAAATAAAATATCTAGATAGATCTGGAGTTTGTATTTTGAAATAAAGAAGGGGAGTATTATAAAAAAACAAAATAGGATTTTGTATTATACTTTTATGAAAAGGCATGAATGATGATGTCATGATGATGCACAACACAAAAACACGGCGATTTTCTAGTAGTGGATTTACCTGGGGTGCTACATCAAGCTTCGAAAGCTCCTTGCTGGGAACCTCGTCCTTGAAGGGGGGAAGCAGGATATAGTCGTTGGACCCGCTATTCTTGACATTGAAAAAGGTTCTATGCCATTTCTTGCAAGAATCAATGCCGGTGACCTAGGGGAAGGCAGAATCCCTCCTTGGCGTGATGCTTGCAGCACTGCACCTGGTGGGCCTCTTTTCAGCGTGAGGAACGCCAGGGTCAGGGACAACTTGGATTCGGAAATTGAAATATTTGACCCAAAGAAGGATAGTGGGCCAAATGCCGAGATATCCTTCATAGTAAGAGATGAAACATGCGAGAGAGACAATAGCATTGGCAGGCAGGTGATGGGTTTGCAGTTGAAAAGAGTAAAGAAAAGAGTTGAAAAAATCGCTAACTGGAAGAGCAAAGCCGTGCTCAAAATGCGGAAGGAAAACCTCGCGCTCATTAGGCTCAGGTTTGGGAACATTCTCACTGACGGGGAGGCGACAATCGACCTCGAGCGGAATACGCCTGGTGGAGCGCAACCACTCAAGCTCCTCCATGGTGACTTCGGAGCCCACCCAGCCGCAGCGCTCGCCGGTGGCCTCGTGCTCCTACACTTCTTCGCCGCCGTCACGGGCGTCCATGATTTCGTGCGACTCGGGCTCTTCCATCGTTGGAAGAGGCCTGGAAATGCTGGGACCCGTCGGAGAATCAGAAGGAAGAGGAGAGAATCGCTGGAGCAGAGAAGAAAGTAAGAGGAACAACAAAGGGGCGGTTCTGGATTGAGAGGCGCAAGGAAGAATAAGGCAAAGGGGGAAACTGAACCAGTGGGGGCAGTTAAGTTCCCTGTGCCCCTACTTAAGGGGAGTAAAAAAGCCCGTCGTGGAATCCCTTTGCGCTGTGTGCCCGTTGTGTTGCCGTTTACCCGGTTGAGTGAGCGCATCAGCAAGCGCCACGTGTACGCGATACATGGAAAATCCAAAGCAACGTCACGCTGCGCAAGACAAGAGGCGCTGAGTGATGGGACTGCCACAATGACGGGAGTAACTGCGCCGCCGTCACTGTGCAATCAGGATTTGAGACAGAATTTGAGGCAAGAAATCATGAATACATCCTGTCAGTGACTAAGGCGATCCCAAAATGACTCGGCAACGTCAAAAATGACTCGGCACGAGGCAAGGAAGGCGCAGAAACTCAAAGATGAGACTTGGAAAGGGCAAAAATGGACTCGAACAACATCGAGGTTATGCCAAAACGGTGCGTCCTACACAATAAATGCTAAGAGAAAGGAGAATTTCCAAACACATTAAAGGAACCTGAAGACGCCTAACAGCAAAAACTGCTAGGCCTCACTAGCTTCGGGGACTAATGTCGGGGGATAACCCCCAGTAGGGTCATAAGGGGTAAAACATTGCCCATCTAGACTTATGCCGAGTCAAAGAAGCCTCTCGCCGGGTCTCTACGGACGGATACGAAGATTATGTGTGGCCGACATAAGATTTATGTCGGCCCGCATAGGACAAATTTGTTTACCATGCACGAAGCGATGAGCCAGGTCTCACGAGGGAAGACCGAGTCAGAAAAGACGCGTGGCAGCTTTTCGAGTGAGATTCAGGAGGAACCATGGTAAAGTATGGTCAAAAGAGAGAAGGGCGATGGCGGGTGACATAAAAAGAGTCGGGTGACGCCTGTAGCACCCGGGGGAAACCACTACTATAAAATTGCCTATCGTTTTCATTTTCGCATTATCATAACATCATCATGCATATTTTCCTTGCATTTTTCTAAGCTCAATTTTTTTTATTAAACACCGTATTTTATTTTTACGGTTTAATATATATAAAGCCTCAACCTTTCTCTTATCTTTACTATTAAATTCGAGTTGGTGGCTCACTTTGTCCATCAAACATTGAGAGCATCACAACCGTTAAACACAATCATCAAAGGATAATAATAGCCATTGATAGCCCGCTGCCTCCAACCATCCGCGCGTCCAAATTTGTGATAATCAACAATTAGGCAAGTCTATTATGTCCAACAATCAAGGGTCACAACAATTAAATAATTAAAAGAAAATGGACGATGGCCTTTTTCGTACTAGGATGTTTCCTAGCCCGTTAGCGCTAATTCCCGATCAAATAAATCGAATCATCTCTTTGCTATTCTGTTATCACCTATGAAAATGGTACTTTCTTTCCTTGTTATCTTTACGAGTAGTACTATGGTTACCTCTAATCGTCCGCATGCAAAGCAATCCTCCTTATTCCCTTTCATTTATTTGATCTAATCGTCCGCATGCAAAGTAATCCTCCTTATTCCCTTCCATTCATTTGATAGGACAACCAAATAATGTTGGCGTAAATAATTCCTCCTAGATAATTCCCCCCGGTCCCTACTGACAAGTGTTCTCAAAAAAGCCTCGGAATCCTGCTTTTTTCGCTTTTGCTACAAACATACCCGCTTTTGTTACAAATAGTCTCAATTTTGCTACATATAACAGAAAACGGTTCTGTCCAGAAATAGTAAAACAGACTGGACCTCGCCTGAGATTTCACCGAAAACCTCGTCGGCAACCGTGTAGCAAAAGATTGTGCTAATAGCATATCTGACCTCGTCAGAGACTCGCCGGAGGCTTTCGCTGGTAGACCCCACCGGAGACCGTGTAGCAAAAAAATTCGCTATTGTAGAAAAACCGCAAAACGGTATGTGGTAGCAAATCAAAGTGCTAATGTAGCAAAAAGAACGACCTCACCCGAGACTTTCGCCGGGAGACCTCGCCGAACACCTCCTAGCAAGGTCCCACACACTCATGGTAGCAAACACTGTTGTCTGTTGTATCAAAGCGAAATCGCCATCGTAGTAAGCTCCGCCGCCATGTGTAGCAAAAGCGACATCGCCATGGTAGCAAGAACTGTCGTCAGCCAGCATGTAGCACCACCACTGGCTGCACGTAGCACCGTCATTGGTATGTGGTAGAAAATCCTAAACGTCGATGTAGCAAATCTCTGATGGGGTTGTACCAAGCGCGACCGCCACCACCATTATATAGTATCATCTTTGCCATCGGTAGAAAATATTTTCGCTGTAGGTAGCAGCGGCACCGGCAGTAGGTAGTAGGCCGACGAAGGAGAGGGCCGAAGGGTTAGGAGCTTCCATAGCGCGCCCAAGGTTGAGGTCGCCGTCGTTGAGGGCCAGGGCCTCCGACTCGTGGTCGAGCACCGCGGCTGCGGCGGCACTGCGAGGCCAGGCTGTGGTGAGACGAGGCTACAACGGCGCGGCGAGGCGGCCAGGACAGGCTACGATGAGGCCGCAGCAGCAAGGTGAGGCGGCGAGGATAGGCCTGCAGCTGCGCGGCGAGGGAGATGCAGGGACGAGCGGCTCCAAGGAGAGGAGATGCAAAGGGATAAAGTCGTGTGGGACCACTAGGAAAGCGACCGACGCGCGTGAGGCGACCCTCAGGATGGATGCGTGATATCCTGGGGGAGTAGTATCATTTCCCTTCCTCAAATCGGGGCATAAATCTTGCACAACAATTCTTTTCGGTAACTCAAACGGCTTCTACCATTGCCTCATTGTCGACTGGCATACAATGCTCTAGAAGGCTAGCCTTGTCGACGTGTACTACTTCTTAGGAGTTATCAAGGCCGAGTGCGTCGATTTGGTGGACGTGTTCCATGTAGGACTTTTTATTTTGAAAAATCCAAAATTTAAAGATTAAAAAATTCCGAAAAAAATATAGAAAGATAGATAATGATTTATAATATGCGTGTACACAAAATTAAGTGAAAATACTTTGTATTTTGGATATAGGAAAAAGAGAAAAGTTCAGATCTGGACGTAAACAGTCTAATTTTTGAATGGCACTCCGTTTTCCCAAATTTTGTTATATTTGTCTTTTTTGCAGTGCCAGAAATACAATCTATTTTAATTTTAAATTTTGTATTTCGGATTGTTGTCTACAAGAATATATTTTTGTCGAAATTTTTTGAAGCTTTTTGAAAAATTCAAAATCTTACTCCATGGAGGACGAGCTCCAAAGCGATTTTTTGGGCCGACACCAATTAACTGACCCAACTCAGCATCTTCAGAAGGCGGTCGTGAAGGATAGTTGTACGGTGCGCCGACAGCAAAGTAGCTCCCAATTTCTGCCAGATTATGCAGAGCATATGGCCTCTTCTTTTATGTGTCTAGCCCGTCTTGTTGTCGTGAAGGCACATTAATTAGAACCACCTCTATTGCTGGGTCAAGCACCTGGCCAGCATCACAATCCTGAACTCAGCTATCGCCACCACCGCCAATTCCACTCGTACATGGCAACATGATCATTCGACACTGCCAGGCATGTCGTCAGTGATGAAAATATAAGCAAATTACCATAATATTTAATCCGAAATAAGTAATAATAAATCATGACTATAAGTGATAGAATTAATCTAATCATGTATACTAGCAGAATAGACGAACAGATCATATTCAACCAGAATAAGCAGATCACATCTATTCCAAGAGCTAGTACAAATACTGCAACAGAAACTGAACTAGATAGGAACAGATTACGTACGGTGCTAGAGGAGGAATCGGGTTCGCGTTCAGGTTGGGGTTGAGGTTCGCGTTGACACCAGTGTCGTCAGCCATGGCGTCGATGTAGAGGCTGCTGATGTCCGGGAAGAAGTCCTCGTCGGGGAAGGAGTGGTCGGTCGATGTGATGCCGTCAGTAGTCGCGCAGACGCGCTCCCCAAAAACCTGATCGCCCCTCACCCGTACAGGTTCACGAGAGGCGGTGGTTCCGGAGGCCTACTGTCCCGTCGTCCGGTGCACGCCGGAAGAGGGGATGGAGAAGGTGTAGCGGCGGCGCAAGGTTCTGGAGGCAGAGAGATGTGTATTTTCTCGTATTAGGGTTTTCGCCTAAGGCCGTTTATATATAGGCGCCGGTCGGGTAAGACGTGGGGCGTAGCCCACGTCCGAGTAGTAACAGCCCACGTTTCCGGAAAGACCGGAAACGGCTAACAGAAAAATAACTCACACAATAATTTTTCCGAGCAGCAAAAAGATAAGATCGGCACCGATGCATAATTTCGCAAACCACGGCGCGCGCGCGTCGTGACGAGGCGAGGCGAGCGGCGGAGGAGGAGGAGCGTGCGTGTATGCCACTTCTCTTCACTCTCTTTAGGAGGTAGTGAAACACTCCACTATATATATTGGTCCAACTTCCTCTAAACTAGCAAGGTGGGACTAAACTTTGGTGCCACCCATTGCTAGGCATGAATGAGCCAAGAGAATTTCAGAATTTGTATTAGGCTATGGGCCAAGGCCCACACCCAAATTCCAACAATCCCCCACAAATTCTCATAGGCACATATCATCACATCACATCAATCAGTTCTAGAGCATTGTTTATATACCGGTGTGAGGTGGAGACTGTTAAGTTGAACTTCCACTTAGAACTTCATGCTACACTAGATTGCAACTTGAATAGTGGACTATGCCTTGAACTACAAGTTTGGTGCGCACTAGTTTCACATAAGGTCTAGACCGATACAGGGCTGCCGCAAAGCTTCTCCGCGGTTTGGAGCTTATGCGTCATACTCCATGGTGTTTCATGAGTTTATTAGAGAGCACCCAACTCTCACGGACTGCGATGTTTGACAGTCAGACTCATATAGGTGTGTTCTTCAAAAGATGTTCTGCAGGACAACATCTTTGCTTAAACAAGCCACTCAGAACACATTAAGGTAAATACCAACCTGCCATGCAGAATAGGAGAGTATTGCATCTACACGGAGTGGTAGTATGCTGTAAGGATACTCTCCTCCCAGTTGACCAACAGCTTGTCTCCCAACTCTACTTCACGGGATCTCCGATCACATAGAGCGGGTTACCACTGTGAGCAACTCAAAAAGTGGGTCTCAAACCCATCTCCCTCGATGCATTATCTATCACATTACGTGATAGACCCTTTGTGAAGGGATCTGCTAGATTTTTAGATGTTTGGATATAGTCCAATGCAATAACTCCGGAGTTTCTCATTTTCCTGACATATTTCAATCTCCTCTTCACATGTCTTGATGACTTCATATTGTCCTTAGAACTGTTTATTTTTATGATCACAGTTCATAAGGATTGCGGGTATTGGTTTTCAACCACAGGTAAGTTCATCAAGAGTTCACGAAGCCACTCTGCTTCAACAGTGGCTGTGTCTAATGCTGTGAGTTCTGCTTCCATAGTTGACCTCGTTAAGATGGTCTGCTTGCAAGACTTTCAAGAAACAGCGCCACCACCAAGTGTAAACACATAACCACTCGTGGCCTTAGTCTCATCAGCATCAGAAATCTAGTTTGAGTCACTATACCCTTCAAGTACCCTTGGATACCCGGAGTAGTGAATCCCATGGCTCGCAGTGCCTTTCAAATAACGCAAAACCCTTTCAAGGGCCTGCCAATGAACATCTCCAGGATTTGAGACAAATCGACTTAACTTGCTTACAGCAAAGGAGATGTCAGGCCTCGTAGCGCTGGCTAAATACATAAGCGAGCCAATAATCTGAGAATATCTCAGCTGATCTTTAGCATCCTTAGGATCTCCCTGATTCTTTCGAACCAACACGCTAGGATCATATGGTGTAGGAGAGGATCTACATTCGCTATACCCAAAATGACTCAAGATCTTTTCCACATACTGAGACTGAAGCAGTGTTATCCCACCATCATCATCTTTCAGCAGCTTGATGTTCAATATCACATCAGCCACTCCTAGATCTTTCATCTCAAAACAATGAGATAGAAAGTCTTTGACCTCATTGATAACATTAAGATTGGTCCCGAATATCAGTATATCATCAACATACAGACATAAGATGACTCCCTCGCCCCCACCATGGCGATAGTACACACACTTATCAGCTTCTTTTACAATAAAGCCTTCATCAGTTAAAGTCCTTTCAAACTTCTCATGCCACTGCTTAGGTTTTTTCTTAAGACCATATAGAGACTTCAGTAACTTGCACACCTTGCCTTGTTGACCATCTATCACGAATCCATCCGGCTGATCCATATAAATTTCCTCATCTAACTCTCCATTTAGGAAAGCCATCTTAACGTCCATTTGATGAACGAGCAGATCATGCGAGGCAGCCAAGGATAACAGTACTCGAATGGTGGTCAATCTAGCCACAGGTGAATAAGTATCAAAGAAGTCTTCGCCTTCTTTCTGGGTATAACCCTTGGCAACAAGGCGTGCCTTATACTTCTCAATAGTAGCATCAGGTCTAAGCTTCTTGTTAAACACCCACTTACATCCTACAGGTTTGCACCCATAAGGACGATCAGTAATTTCCCAAGTTCCGTTTGCTATGATGGAATCCATCTCACTGCGAACGGCTTCTTTCTAGTAGTCAGCATCTTGAGATGCATAAGCTTCTGAAATAGAAGTGGGAGTATCATCCACGAGGTATACAATGAAATCATCACCAAAGGACTTCGCAGTCCTTTGTCTCTTACTTCTGGTAGGAGCTTCACTGTTATCCTCCACAGGATTATCAAGGTGTTCTATCGAAATGGTGGGTTCAGGAATTGTGATTAATTCTTGATTAGATAAACTAGGCATCTCCTGATTTGATGAACTAGACGAATCTTTCATGGGAAAGATGTCTTCAAAGAAAGTCGCATCATTCGACTCCATGATTGTACCAACATGCATGTCAGATACCTGAGATTTCACTATCAAAAATCTATAGCCAATGCTATGAAATGCATATCCCAGAAAGACAAAATCCACGGTTTTTGGTCAAAGCTTGCGCTTCTTGGGTATCGGCACATTCACTTTCGCCAAACAACCCCAAGTTCGTAAGTAGGAGAGTTTCAGCCTTTTCCTTTCGCATTCCTCAAATGGAGTAATGGTTTTGTTCTTTTTGGGAACACGGTTTAGGACATGACACGCAGTATTTATCGCCTCCCTCCACTATTCCTTGGATAGACCCGATGTATCTAACATGGCGTTAACCAAATCAGTTAGAGTACGGTTCTTTCTTTCGGCCACCCCATTTGACTGAGGTGAGTAGGGAGGCGTCCTCTCATGGATAATACCATGCTCCGCACAAAAAGAATCAAATTCGTTGGAAAAATACTCTCCACCACGATCAGACCGAACTCGCTTAATCTTTCGATCAAGTTGGTTTTCTGATTCAGCTTTATAGATTTTGATGTGATTAAAAGCTTCATCTTTAGATTTCAGAAGATACACATAACAGTATCGAGTGGAATCATCAATTAAAGTCATGAAATATCGCTTTCCACCTTTTGTCAACTCACCATTCATCTCACAAAGATCTGAATGTATTAGTTCCAGTGGTGCCAAATCTCGTACCTCGGCAGTCTTGTGAGACTTGCGGGTTTGCTTAGCTTGCACACATACTTGACACTTGGAACTTTTGACAGTAGTAAATTTCGGAATTAAATTCATATCGGCAAGCCGCGTCATGCACCCAAAATTAATATGACAAAGTCGTGAATGCCAAATATTAGATCCACTATCATTGCAAACATGATTAATAACTTGAGTACATAAGTCTGACAAAGATAAGCGGAACAAGCCTCCGCACTCATAACCCTTTCCAACAAATTGTCCACACTTAGAAATTACAGACTCAAAGACTAACTTAAAACCATCTCGACACAGAAGAGATCCGCTGACGAGATTCTTATTGATTGAGGGAACGTGTTGCACATTCTTCAGCTGTACGATCTTCCTCGAAGTAAACTTCAGATCCACCATACCAACACCTTGAACAGAAGCACGTGAGCCGTTTCCCATCAGCACGGAGCCAGCCCGTTCGACCTGATAAGAAGAGAACATGGAAATATCAGCACATACATGTATATTTGCACCAGTGTCTATCCACCAATCAGGTGAATTACAAACTAAAAGAACAGTGGGAAATATATCGTACCCAGCATCCTTCATCTCAATATCACCAAGAACAACATTAGCGGACTTGCCACTATTTCCATGTGGACGCTTGTCAAAGTGATTGGGGTAGCTAGGAGCCCAATGATTAGGATCACCACAGACATGGCAGGATCCTTTCTTCTTATACTCAGTCTTCTTCTTGAAGTTGGTAGTCTGTGCGGCCTTGTTCTTGCCATCAAACTTTCCTTTGCCATCAGACCTGTTCTTATTCTTGAACTTGTGGGACTGGAAGTTGTTTTTCTGCACTACATGTGCGCTAGAACTTCCATCAAAGCCTCGATGACGTGTATCTTTTGCTCTCGCCTTTTCTTCAACATGAAGAGATCCGATGAGATTCGAAACAGAAAACTCCTGTCTCTTATGTTTTAGAGAGGTAGCAAAGTTCCTCCAAGAAGGAGGAAGCTTGGCAATAATGCCTCCGGCCACGAACTTGTCCGGTAAGTTACACTTGAACTGCTCGAGTTCTTTGGAAAGGGACTGTATCTCATGATCCTGATCCACGATGGGACGGTCATCAGTCATCTTGTAGTCATAGAATTGCTCTATGATATACAGTTCAGTGCCAGCATCCGAAACACCAAACTTGGCGTCCAGTGCATCCCACGCATCCTTGCCATTATCAAATGACATATAGGTGTCAACAATGTTGTCACCAAGAATATTGAACAAAGCCCCCATAAACATGGTGTCGACTTTCTGAAACGCTTCCTCCTGAACAGGAGAAATGTCTCCCTCAGGTTTGCCAAGAGTGGCGCTATAGCAGCCTAGGTTTTTCAACCATAGAACTGCTCTCGTGCACCATCTCTTATAATTGACACCGTCAAAAGGAGTCAGCCTTGTAGCCGCGGCTAAACCAGTTGAATTCAGTTGCCTATAATCAGGTTTTTGGATTGATGAAAATATAAGCAAATTACCATAATATTTAATCCGAAATAAGTAATAATAAATCATTACTATAAGTGCTGGAATTAATCTAATCATGTATACTAGCAGAATAGACGAACATATCATATTCAACCAGAATAAGAAGATCACATCTATTCCAAGAGCTAGTACAAATACTGCAACAGAAACTGAACTAGATAGGAACAGATTATGTATGGTGCTGGAGGAGGAATCGGGTTCGCGTTCAGGTTGGGGTTGAGGTTCGCGTTGACACCAGTGTCGTTAGCCATGGCGTCGATGTAGAGGCTGCTGATGTCCGGGAAGAAGTCCTCGTCGGGGAAGGAGTGGTCGGTCGACATGATGCCGTCAGTAGTCGCGCAGACGCGCTCCCCAAAAACCTGATCGCCCCTCACCCGTACAGGTTCACGAGAGGCGGTGGTTCCGGAGGCCTACTGTCCCGTCGTCCGGTGCATGCCGGAAGAGGGGATGGAGAAGGTGTAGCGGCGGCGCAAGGTTCTGGAGGCAGAGAGATGTGTATTTTCTCGTATTAGGGTTTTCGCCTAAGGCCGTTTATATATAGGCGCCGGTCGGGTAAGACGTGGGGCGTAGCCCACGTCCGAGTAGTAACAGCTCACGTTTCCGGAAAGACCGGAAACGGCTGACAGAAAAATAACTCACACAATAATTTTTCCGAGCAGCAAAAAGATAAGATCGGCACCGATGCACAATTCCGCAAACCGCGGCGCGCGAGGCGAGGCGGGCGGCGGAGGAGGAGGAGCGCGCGTTTATGCCACTTCTCTTCACTCTCTTTAGGAGGTAGTGAAACACTCCACTATATATATTGGTCCAACTTTCTCTAAACTAGCAAGGTGGGACTAAACTTTGGTGCCACCCCTTGCTAGACATGAATGAGCCAGAGAATTTCAGAATTTGTATTAGGCTATGGGCCAAGGCCCACACCCAGATTCCAACAGCCAGATCGGCCTCCCCGACTAGGACAAGTCGTCACCATCGCCAAGCAGACCCATACTGGCAGCAAGACCAATATCCCGTGTTGTCCCCCAGCTCGATTTGCTGATTATTTTTAGACGAGGGATGTGCAAATCTGTCTCGATACTCTCCGAAATCCTGATCGATTTGTTGTTGGCTGGTGTTATTGGAGTCTAAACAAGCAAGGCTTGAATTTCAAATCCAGTTAAACGTATAGATGAAATGATCGGTTCATATACGAAGTTATCTAGACTAAGATGTGCATATGCGCTGATGACATTGAGATCGATTGTTTCTGTGGCCAGGCAACCCTATGACAAGAGGAATTCGAGGATTGTGAGCAGGACAACTGGTCGTCAACGAGGAGCCCATAAATGATTTGTGTCGCTGTCCTGGCCAAGAGCTGCCGCTGGTGCGCGTGTCTACAGAGCATCGCCTACGCGTGGACCGTACCGATAAAAGCAACCACCACCATAACATATCTTTACTATTAAATAGGAGTTGGTGGTTCACTTTGTACATTAAACATTGGAGTCATCTGGTCCATCCAATGACAGCGTTAAACATTGGACGCATCTAAACCGTCAAACACGTCAGGAAAATATGGAAAGAAAACATTAATCACCTCAATAGTTAATCAAATAAATTAGGCAAAAAAAAAGGAAGTAACGGCGGTGCCAATCAATCGGAGGAATCTCTAAAAATGTCTGGACCTGATCTCTCCTTTCTTTTTGTTATAAGGAAGGTCTCTGCCAAAAAATTGGAATGTACAAGATCATGGCGAAATTACCGCAAAAAAAAGCCACTGCTATGGAACTGCTATATACATGGGCATTATTCCTTCAATGGAAATTACTTCAGCGGAAACTACGAACAAGAAAATCTTCCTGTTTATGGACTTATTATGACAGGCAAAAAGAGATCGCGCTTGCAGCCATGACCGATCTAGATGATCTCATAAAATATACAAGCTGCTATGTCTAACTCGTTTTATGTGGCAGAAATAGAAGGTGACCACGTTACTAGGTCCATGTTGATTTTATTTTGAAAAAAACTGATTGTTGTAGAAAATGATACTGTACACATCCTTCGGGTAAAGAAAACTATCGATTCCCCTGTTCTTCGCTCACACCTCGTAACCGCGTCGAGGCCCACCCATGCGAGACGCCTGCTTCCTTATCCCTTCGCGAACAGCCTCCTTCCTCACTTCACGTGAACAGCTGCCCGCACCGCCGCCGAGCTCCAGCTCTCCTCTCGCATCTCGCCGATGACCTTGGAGTGGACAACGGTGCTGCTTCGAGGGGAGGCAACCACCACGGCTGCGAGCATGATCCCGGCGACGATGGCGTTACGACGGCGCGGCAGGGAGGCGCTACTACTGGTGGTGCCGCTGATGTCCGCCCTCGTCTTGCTCCTTCGTCGGTGCACGTCGCCCCACTGCTCCATCTAGCCCGCATGTCGGTGTTGAGGACGATGGGCTCGCCACCGGCAGGGGCCTCGTCGAACGCTGCCCCCATCCCTCCCCTTTCCCCCAACTCCGGCGGGATCGGCGATGCAAGGTGGTGTATCCCGTGCATGCTACCTATGAAGGATGGATTTGCTACCGATAGTCGGCACTGTTGCTGCCGATGGTGGGTGGATTTTCATACCCCGAGTGTATACCGTCGCTATAGACGGCAGACTGCTTTGCTACTACGATGTTGCTACCGACGGGAGGTGCTTTTGCTACCATGAGTGCATGGTGTTGCTACCTTGGACGAAGTGGGAGTTAATTTTGCTACATACTCGTTTATTCTTTTCTATGTATTCGTTTCGGTTTTGCTACATTGTTTTCCAAATGCTACACTATAATTTTGCACAAATATTGGGCTACGAACTAAACTAATACAAAAAATTTCCTAAACTTGTTCTCCGGTTTTGCTACAATAGCGTAGAGTTTTTGCTACAAGGTCTCCGGCGAGGTCTCTCAGCGAAAGTCTCCGATGAGGTCGGGTTTGTGACATTAGCACAACCTTTTGCTACAAAGTCTCCAACAAGACAGTTTTTTTGTTCGTTTTTTTGGAACGAACCGTCTTTTGCTACAAGTGAGGCAAGTTATAATAAAAGCGGGACAAATATATCAAAAGCGGGATGAAAAGCAGAAGGGAAAGATCTAGACCCTTAAAAAAGACATCTAAGGTGTGTCTAGAACTAAGTATGTACGGCTGGTTTTTTCCGACCAATGTTTATCACACTGTGCATAGATAACCAGATTGAGTAGCTGCTTGTTCAAATAAACTATTCAATGGTAAATAATGGACGCAGTCTTATGTTTTATCTTGATGGCCGCGGTGTTGACAACCTCGTTGGAAACGATGGGCATGGATACTTTGCCATTGGCAGGCGTGGAGTGGCATCTATGGGCATGACGCTGGTTCACGCCGGTGTAGCCATGTTGTCTGTGGTTGCAATACGGGAGATTAGGACGCTTACAGATGTAGTGGTAGTGGTCGTATAAAAAGTACTTGATGTATTCGGCTGATTGGACTCGGTATGGCCGATCATGGTTTCACCAACGATAACGTCGGACATGATTTTGATGTATTTTGGACTATCATGAACATGTACACTTCTATGGAGCTACACCCATGACCATGATGAAGGTCGTCTCCCACGAAGGTCCCACACGCGCATGAAGGCAAGGGAGGCTAGCCAACCGCGGTGGGAATGCCGCCCACGCACTGGTGAGGATGGACATGGACGCAGTAGGAAGACGTGGAATACGTGGCATTAGTAAACTCTTCAGTTATTCATCAGGATTAAAAGCAAGCTTGTGGGTGATAATGGAGCATCACAAACTAAAACGGGGTGAGCCAAAATGAAAAAGATGGATAGACGAGGGATGAAACATACATTTCGAACGTAGGAAAAATTTATAAGACCTAATAATATCTCATTTGCATTTTCACATCCACTAAATGCTCCATTCAACAAATTTAATATTATACTTTAAACAACATGTATTTTTCCGTGACAACGCACGGACATTAAACTAGTAAGGTATACATAAGGTGTCCACGGAGTACATCTTAGCAGAGAACTTAGAGGTGGCCAGCTTTTAGGCCTTACTATGGCAGGCGGACGTGCCGAATCGTTCGAGCATGGTTTCTACTAGATAACACAGCAACTAAAAAATCTACGAAGAAAACCCTCAAAACATCCCATCTCACTGTTTTAGCTCCTCCTCTGGGAGCCATGTCAGGAGAATGTAAAAGGAAACCGAGCCTGTGACCATGATTCATATTTGCTCTCTTGGTTCGCCAATAGTTGTCTCTTTAAAATTTGGAAACTCATAACAATGAATGACGAGAAGGAAGAGTTGTCCGTTGTTATAAAACCGAGAGACACAAGTCTTCATCACATTAATAAGGGTCACCGGGCGGAGTCGGCTATAGAGCATGATATGTGAAGATGGCAAAACAAATTGACATACCTGGCTCAAGTGGTTAGGGTTATGAAACAAATCATAAGAAATTGAGAGCATGAACATTGGCAAACATTTGTTGCTCGAGGTTAAACGAACGTCTTGCAGCAAAGATCTATCTGAGTTCATTAGATAAATGTGAGGCATCACAAAGCAGAGTCATGATGCATACTCCTAAATATTTTGTCCGAGTAATATGAGTTAATCAATTTTTCATCATACTCCGTAGCAACCCACGGACACTTAGCTAGTTTTAAATAAAATATATACTATGTTTCCGGCTTGTTACGTGGCCTCTTTACTTCCTAGAGGCCCAGCCGAAACCTCCAACCCTCTTTAACCCATCTAACTCTCGAGGAGAGAAACTTCTGTTTATCTCCTTCCTTTGGCCGACGTCAGCTGTACCAACCAACTCCCCACCGTGTGATCAACCTTGCCATACTGGATGACCTGCCGAACAACCACTTCCCTCTATAAAATATCTAGGCATCCGTTCTCGGTGCCCTAGGTCTGCTTCCTCTCAGCGCCGCCCCTCAGACTCTGATCCTTGTTTTTTTCTCCATCACAAGTCACCGAGCGCCTCCACGTTCCCCTCGCCATGACGCTGCTGTTCCAGCCCTCCCCGGATTCTGAGGAGTAATCCAAGAGCTCCGAAACAAGCGTCCTCCACATCCTTTTAAATCGAGCCTAGGCGGTTCCCCGAGATGCCATGGTCATCTTCTTTCCCGGTCGGTCACCAGCAGAGTTTCGACGGTTCCGGCGGAACTGCTCCTCTTCTGGCCACCCTGAACCCTCTATGATGTTCCCGGAGGGCTTACGTACCTCTCAGGCCTCTCCTCGGTCTCCCTCTCCTGCTTAGATGCTCTGCCCGTGTTGACCGACGTAGTTCATTGCAGGTGCTCGCCACCATTGTTCCCTGGTGGCTCCCTGACCTTGAGTCGCCTCTCGTAGTTTCACCACCAGGTGACACATCATCCACATAGAGTCATGCATCCCAGCCGGATGGATTCTTCTCATTTTCGTCTCCGGCGCCATGCTCTACCTGCCCTGGTAAGCCCCTATTCGTGCATGATCAACCGTCTTTGTTTCAGTTTTTCATGCATGCTATAGTGCCTGGCAGATTCAAATCAGCTAACTCGTTTTGCCTTCGATTCAGTAGTGTTCCTGTGAGCTGGTTGATCTCTCACACACAGTACGCTACTCCATTTGTTCTGCACCTGCATGCGCATAGCACACACACGCACAGCAGCAACAGCGCGCAGGCATCATGTTCCCACTAATTTTTCTGGTGATCTGTGTACACCTCCGGCGCAGACCCGCATACTTACGCATAGAGGGATCTCTCAGTTCTCTAGAACATCTCGCGGCGCTCCAATCCGTTCCTTTCAGTGTTCGCGACCTTCCTTGAAACATCGAACAAATCATTTATCCGACATAGTCTGTCAGCTCATTTTCTCGTCAGTTAATGCATTGTTTGGTCCCTCTATTCCTCGCAAGATCGCGCCATCCTGTGTCCACCTCCGGCTCAGATTTTGTCATGGAATTATTCTCCACTGTACCATCTTCCCAGGGCACCAATCCGTTCACAAAATGGTGGTTCCAGACCATCGGAAATCTCCTGAGAAGATGGCCCGAGCTTGCAGATTTCACAAATCTGATTTAGTTCGTTAGTGAACTAGACCGATGTGTTCATGCCAATTTTGCAAAATCCCCCGGGCCCTCTTTTCCATTCCAGCCTTGGACCAAGTCAATTTTCTAAATAAAGTCAAAATCCAATTCAAATCCTATTTTAAAATCTGACTGGAATCCGACAAACCTTTCAGAATAAATGGTGATTAAGATTGAACAACTAATTCAAATCCTTTTTTTTGAAAATAAAAACAATTATACTAAATAGTCAAACTATTAACAATTTGTTCTTTTTTTAATAAAAATTGCAATAAATCATGTCTTTTAATCCCGAACTCGGAATTCGACAAATATTATGTCTAGGCTGATCAGAAAAACTACACGAATCTGAATATGCTATCCATGTCATCAATTACATCATGCATCATGTATAACTAATAAATCTAGCAAGATATAGGGGAATAAAATATGCCAAATAAAATTGTGTTCTATTTGTTTAATGTTGGAGATGACTCCCCAATGTTGTATCAGCGATATGCCATGCTCATGAAAAATTTCCATTATAGTTTACACCATTAAATTTTCATGTTATGCACCATATCATGATCATGCCGTATTTTCTACCGTACTATTAAATAGTGCATCCGGTGTTTCTTATAATGCTTTGCTTCTTCACGGACTTGGCCGATGAGTTAATGCGAGTGTCGACCCGATATTCGGATATATATTCAGCAATGTTTTCAGGTGAGCATTCTTCCCCTTTCTATCTATCTTTCTTTTATAGTATTTATTTTCTCCTGTTGATCTATTGCTATCTGTGTTGCGATGCTATAGATTCCGTACCACTTTATACTTTCATGCAGCCCATATATTGCCATGAACACATCCCATTACCTGTTATTTGGTAGATAGTCGGCCTTTCGAGTCATAGATGCTTGTGCAGGTGTTGCTTCATGCCATCAATGTTCCACAGTTGTTGGAGAAATGCCTCATGCTTAATGTTGGAGATGATTATGGCTTTAATTACCGTTTAATAACTAATATTGAAAGTAGGTAAATAATGCAGAGGCACAGGTGGTCAATAGATGTTATTTGGTTTTTAACCGTCCACTTGTGTCCCGTAGGACCCCGAGTACTTGATACCTGTTCCTTAAATATTCGCACTATCCGCACGTGGGACCATGAATCCTCTTAGCAAGAGCTTGAGTCATATCTTATTTCTTGGGGCCACAAAGTAGTTTGGAGCTTTATTACTATCATGTACTTATGCCATGCTTTACTGCTTTATTTACTATTGCGTGTGGCGCGCCTGTACTGTTTAGTAACAAATATGGAATTTTTTCACGGTATCGACAAGCCCAGTCACACTATCGCGTTCCCAGTTGTTTACAGCTATTGGCACAAACCTCTGGGTCCGTCTCGGAGCCGGCCAACTTCGTCACAGGTAGCTTGGTGGGGTGGCCCCCTGAAATATTATATGAATCTTACGATTTCTTTGTTGTGATGCCTCGTTGCATTTTCATTTGGTTTTTCTGAGGTTGATCATGTGTGTGTTGCTATTTGTGCCCCTGCAGGGTAAAACTTTCTAAAAGTCGTGTCCATGGTTATGGACGACTTGGAGCACAATATCTCGATCATAGATAACTATAACTAAATTAGTGCTATAAATTTGACTTTAAAATGACTAGTAATCAGCTTTACTATAACGGAATGGCTAAATAAAAGTACCAACAACTGCTGGGTTTGGGATGCCTCCTGCTATATGTATCTGACTAGTAAGTATTGCAACTAGAACAAAATGAATAAAACTGCCAACGGTGTGAGTTCCTCGTTTGGTCTCGAGGGGGAAATACCAGGATGGGTATGTTTGGTGGTAGTTTCATGTTGGATCCGAATAGGCCCTTCTTATCTATCTCCGATAGTCGCCACTTGTATCGAGTCTCTATAGGTTGTACAGTGCATGCTGTGTTGCCGCTTCAGTCCACCATACCTATGTAGGCGAGGACCGCTGAATTCTAAGACTTGCCATGTATTGGCATCAGTACTGACCGCTCTCTTTTTCTTTTGCCCTTTTGTTTAGCAGGTTTGAGATCGTCGTCGTTAGCAGGGTTACCCTTCCGGCTTGGCCTGGGCAGGGTTATGGACGCCATTTGTTATTCTTCAGGGATTTTAGCCCAATTTGCATCTTGTCCGTACTCGGACGCTGTATCGTTTTCAAGGTGATTTGGATATTTTTACTGTATATCTGTATTCTTGACTCATGGAGTCATTGTTGTATATATCCGTTCTCTGGGTTCCATCATGGACTATTGTGTGATGATATTACTTTGTTTTCCACCGCAAGTGCCTGGTGGGCACCTCTGAATCGTTTCTATGCAGGTTTAGTGAAAATCGATAAAACTTGCATAGGGACGATCCGAGGGTGTTACAACGCCCAAAGCAAGGGCTGCCTTACAAAGGCACCACGTGATGCCAAAGAGCTAGAGGCTACGTACGTGAAGACCGTTGGTAGTATAGCTTTGTGGACTGGGTCAAGGGCTCAGGGATAGCCCATGACTCGGCCCGCACAGTAAGGACAAAGATCCAAACAGTAACCCTAGTACCCAAAGGTGTAACCTATCAGCTCATCTCATATATTAGAAGGGGCATAGCTAGGGTTTGAGGAGGTTGAATCAAGTAGGAAACTAGTCCCTGAGGCTATGCTTGAACAGCTCTAGGAGCACTTGTAAAATTCTTGGATCAATAGAAATCCTAAGTGTGGAGAGTTATTCGTGTTCTTCGTGCACGTCTAGACCATGCACTCCCTCCCCGGTTATCTCAAGCGCCCATTCGGCCCCCAACTGAAGCCTACCCATGGCGTCTGCCGTGACACCACCACGACAATCTACTAGGCAAGTTAGTTAGTCATGAGGTTGTTCAGGCCCCGTGTGGTTGTACGCTCGTCTCAGTTCCAAAGGCAAGAACTCGGTTCCTAGTGGTGGCGAGCATGGGACTATAAAAACGACATCCCACCATGGCGTCCCATACAAGCCTTAGCAAGTTTAACCTTATATCACCTCATCAGTATATCTCGATCTCCTGTCATACTAGATTATCTGCATCTCATACATCATCTGGATGAACCAACACTAACAGATATGCATGGCTAAGCAAGACACAGATATAAACTCTAGCAATGCACACAAGCCAAACCTAGTAATGCTAGGAGTAGTGGATAGGGTAATATAAGCTCAAAGGGATTAATGCAATAGATAAGATACTTTATCTATCGATAAAAGACCACAGTAGAATCGTATGCATCATGGCAGGAATTGAAATGCTTTCAGAAACATAGGATTATATCATGGTGGGGCTATGCTTGCATTTGCCTGTTGATAACCAGAAAGTGGAGCTTCGAAAGCCTTTGGCTTGACTTGATTATATTTGGTCAAGTATTGGTCTTTGAGCTTTGACGGTGTTGATCTCGGGCTTCGATCTCGATCTCGATATCGTATTCTACTGGGAAGAACCAAGTGTCGTGGGAATGACCACGACAGATGCTGCAATCGGCAGCGAGTAGTAGAACATGATGCAAGGGTGACCCGCCATCTTCGGTGCGAGATGAGGGCTGAGACACAAGGATTTACCCAGGTTCGCCCCCCCGGAGGGTAAAGACCTACTCCTGCTAGATTGTATTATGGTGAGAGTACAATGGGGCGAACTCGACGGCTAGGCGGCGAGTCGCTAGGGTTTATGATGGAACGTTTCCTCTATGTGTCCTCTAGGGAGGTTTATATAGACTCACCTCTCTAGGGTTTACAGATCTCAACCGAATTAGTTAAGGATTCGGTGATTCTACGACCTAGTCCGACTGGGCCTATCTACGCTTATGGGCCTTCAGCTTCCAGTCGCTGGAGTCCACGCCAAATCTCGATCCAGTCGCCGTCCTGCAGCCCACTCGCTGGTGCTTGGGCCAGTAGGAAACATCCTGCTGGGTATACCCCGGTAGGCATATCCCCATCAGTAGTCCCCGAGGCCGTCGTTGATTTGTCGCAGGCGTTCGCTGGCAGTCGGAGTATGCGGGTCCAATGCAAACGTCCAGTCGAATCGGCGGCGGACTCCTGAATAAAGGAAGAACTAGTCATTTTAGTCGCAATAACGGCGACCAGTCGTGTCGCAGCTCGGCGAACAGGTCGGCGAATACTCAGTCACTGTTATAGTTATCGGGTCGACGAGTTGTCGAGTCGCTGGGAGCGACAAGTCGATGGATGAAGTTGGACCGTCAATTGGGGTCAAACTAGACGTTCGGTAACCCAACGGTAACTTCGGCGTAATTACCGCGTAGTAACGGCTCCCGAAACTGGCGGGTAGCAACCACTATATAAGGACAATGATAGGCGGGTAGGGAAACGGTTCTTCTTTCCTCCTCCGATCTCGCTCGTCTCTGGTTCCCCATTCCGCACAACGATCTGAACAATCCAGAGAGCTCCAACCCCCACGAATCTCCAACCGATGGCCCCCTCCACCGAGCCATGGGGCAGATCCAAATGCACCAAGGCGCTACTGGCGTCCTTCGAGGAGGCCGGGATCCTCCACGCCGGTAGATGGCGCATCCACGTGGCCGGAGAAGTGACTCCGGACCCGCGCGAGGGAGAGTTTATCTGCTTCACCAGCCACCTGGAGCGGGGGCTAGGCTTTCCTACTTCCCCGTTCTTCCGGTGTTTCTGCGCCTACTACGGGATCTAGCCATCGGACCTAGGTCCGCATAGTATCGAGCAGCTCGCCATCTTCGTGGCGTTCTGCGAGTGCTATCTGGGCTGCAGGCCCTACTTCCCCCTATGGCAAGATCTGTTCCATGGGAGAATCATCCGCGAAGAGTTAGGCGGACCGATGCTAGCCGCGGGCGGCCTGACGTTCCAGCTAAAGTCGAAGGCGTCGTTCTTCGACCTGATGCTGCCCGCCAAGGCGGCGAACGAATGGAAGAAGTCCTGGTTCTATGTCACCGAGTCGACCCTAGATGGCGAAGTGGCGCTTCCAAGGTACTCCGCCGATCGGCCCGAACCGCGTCGGCTCCAGGTCGTCAAGCTCCCGCTGGACCAACGGATGGTTGTCGACGAACTGCTGCAGACCATCTGCGGCCTGAAGAAGAAGGGCCTCCAGACCATCAACCTCTACAACTGCTGGTTCGGGCGGCGGCTCGTGCCCTTGGCCCGCCGCGACCACTACATGTACGATTATACGGGTAAGGACGATCCGACGAAGTCCTCCTTCGCTGAGTGGAGGCTCGAAGACTACACCCTGGCCCTGAAGAAGATCACCGAGGCGGTGTATCTTGACGCGAAGGCTGGGGTCGCCCCCTATACTGCAAGGCGCCTGGCTCCAACGGTGAGCCGTCATTTCGTCACCACTCGCAGTCGCAGATGATGCATTCGCGATTGTATTGAAATGCTGAAACAACAAAAGAGGGAAATAATCTATTCCAAAAAGAGGGAAACAATCTACAATGACATCAATGCAATGCTGAAACAAGAATGATGTTATGACAAGTTAATTTGTATTAAAATGTAACCCTAAAGCATGCTTGACAATTTAATCGGGGTTCCGAGGGTTGAAAACCCTAACTCGGGGAAACTCCGGGATCACCTCTGAGGGTTACTATGTTCTTCTAATTAAACTTGTCATGTAAGTTGCTTAACAATGCATGATTATAGCTCTATTAGATATTTCGATATATTATTTGTATTTTTCTGATTTAAAATGAATTAGTTATGATTTTTCTCAATTGAAATCAATTTTAAATAATTTTACGAAATTATAAAACATTTTTGGAATATTTGAATTATTTTCCAAGATGGGCCCACATGTAATAAGTTAATAATTTCATAAAACAATTATGAAAATTGTTAAAATACTGACATGGGTGTCCAACAGGGGTATTTTACAATTCCGAAAATGATTTTCAGAAAATATTAAACAATTATGACCTCATGCTGATGTCATGCTGACATCAGCAATGGAGGATCTTAGATTAAACTCGAATCCGTGGATTTGCGGTGCGGGAGAGCTTGTGCTTAGGCTTGTTAGAGAGAGGAGGACTTGGTGAACGTATTGGTGGCGGCGATGCTAGAAAACGGTCATCCAAACAGTGGTTATGGCGAGCGGCGGAGGTAGAGCTTGCAGGCGGTCGCTGGTAGAACAAACTAGGAGGCGGGGAAGAGGATGGGGAGAACAGGCGTGCTCAGCAGCTCACCAGGAGCACGGTGGTGAGGTCGGTGGAGCAAGGGGAAGCTGGACGGAGGGGAATCGATGACATGACTATGGCGGCTAGAGTTGGAGTCGAGCTCGATTCCATTCAAATGGCATCCTCCCAGCTTGCGTCCTTTGGCAGAGATGGTCCTCACGGCATGGCGGAGCTAATGGCGGTTTCGATAGGGCACGAGGAGGCCGGAGATGGCAGGGCGTCGGCGGTCTGCATCGGCTAGGGTTTTGGCCAGGAGAGGGAAAGAGGGAAGAAGGGAGGCTAGGGTTCGTCTCCACGGGAAAGGGTACTTGTAGATGTCGTCTAGGACGGTAGCGTGCATCACGGCACCGGCGGAAAATCGTGACGCAGACGGGCGATGGCGGCGGCGCCACGCAGCTGCTCCGTCATTGGTGACGAAGACGACAGGCGGGACAGAAGGATCGAAGGGGTACACTGGCGGGGGTGGGCTGCTGCTGGGCCAAGGTAGGCCGTGGCAAAGCAAGAGCTAGGAAGAGGAGGAGGAAAGAGTGGGCTCGCGGCTGCCCATGCGGCAGGAAGAGGAGAAAAGAGTGGGACACGGCTTGGTTGGGCTCTGCTATTATTTTTTATTTCCAAAACAATTTCCTATTTTCTATTTTCACTTTCTATTTTGTAATTTCATTTTAAAAAATATTTTTGAATCATTCAGAAATACTAGAGGACTTTACAAAGTATAAAAAATACTTAGGGGCCCTTTTATACAATTTGGGCTCCAATAATTTTGTACTATTCAAATTCAAACCATTTTGAATGGATTTCAAGAAAGGAGAAAAACTAGGGTTTTAGGGTTTTGCATTATTTCTTAATGCATGAATTTTTAAGATGATGCTCATGAATGCTCAATCAAATCCTAAGTATAGATTAGCTAAAATTGGGTGTTACAGTCACCTTAGTAGCTAACCATGTCATCGAACCCTTGGAAACTCCAGCCGAGTTGCAGCCCAATCGGCAGGCCCGCAAGGAGCAGAGATTGACATAGTGTTAGGCTAACAAAAAAGTACATGCACCTTTACAAAGAATTACATGCAATTCATTATATAAAATTTACAAGGGTAGTAAAAATCCCCAATTGAACTATACAACCTTTCCATAATTTTACATGGTACATGCAGGGAAGCGACTCCTATCTTCGCTGGAGTAACACATTGGTCCGCTCGTCAAAGATCCAAAACAATATCTTTGGCGTGCTGGGAAAATTCCTGGTAGTGCGGACGCATATCCCATACCATACCATCCGGAGGAGCAGGTGGTCCCGCTACTATCTCTGCCAGATCTACATCATGATGGTGCGGCCGAACAATGGCCAACGCTGCCTGGGCACCTACAACAAGTTTCTGATGCACACGTTCCTTCATGGCATCCGCACTCCGAAACATCCCCAATAAACCTAGGAAGATAGAGGGAGCCGCATCCAATGGGAACATGGCACCCTAGATCGACGCAAATGACGACCACGCACGCTTCAAGACTTGAAGAACCTGGTGGACACGGTACTGCAGTGTTGGCACTAAAACTGCTCGGTCATGGTCAATCCAAAAGAACCCTCCAGCCTCCAGCTTCTGTTAGGTGAGACAGTTGAGTCGAATAGCAACATGCTCCTTATCTTCTATGGAAGAAGATTAACAACTTCAAAGAGCAGCAGGTCAGAAGCCAAAAAGAGCACCCAATTGTGACATCGTTTAAGCATTCGACTACAAACTCACATTGAAGATGATCACCGATCTGCCGAAACTCGTCAAGGAGATACCCCTCCCTTGTGGCGGCACTCTTAGTCTTCGACTTCCAAACATCCACTTGGCCACGGATAACGAGGATATCCTTTTCCATACTTCTAGTGCAATCCTTAAGCAATGGCAATTGCAATGGCTCGCTCGACGTCGGCTGAGTAGTAGACAAGGGAACTGGCGAAGACATCTGAGAAACATTCAAAGGACCCTATGAGGTGCACATCAACAGGGTATAAGGACAAAGCAATTTGCCACAGGAAAAGAAGAAAGCATGTATTCACATAAGGAACCACCACGTGGTAGCCTCAAATGTCATCCAGTACAAAACATTACATGAACTAAAACAAAATCATAACAACTATATACGTGCAACTAAGAAGCATAAGGGCCCTAGGGATGTGCCGCATCCGAACCAGTTCTAGGCCCCACGGCTTGTGGCGTGGCCACTCGCTTCTGCTTAGTCACATAATTGGCCGGCAGCTCAATGAGGCGCGGGCCGTAGCGCTTGCAACGTGAGGTGAAAGGAGAGAAGGCTACCTCAGTGACTTCCGCCACAACTGGCATCTTGGAGGTCGCCCGCCTTAGGTCCAGCTCTACACCAGATGCCAGCTCCATCGCCTAGCCAAGGGTAGAACCTGCGCCTTTATGTGTCTTCTTGTAGTCGGCAAGCACATCTCCTGCCAGGGCATTCGCCAGAGAGTAGAAGCCCTTTAGGAATATCTCCTAGTAGAACGGATAAGGACCTCTTTGGCCTTGGCAAAAGTATCAACGGTGGAGATACAACGGCCTTCAACCATAGCAACCGCAGCCTCAAGAAGGTCCCCATGGTCCAAGACATGGTGGTCAAACCCAACACCAGTGATATCTGCATATGCACAAGAACAAGCCCAAGTCACAATTGGAAAAAACACCAAGGTTGGGAGAGCAGTAGCTCAGTAGATTCGATTAACTTACCAGACAATGCCTGAGCAACAGTCATCAGCTGCTCATCGATCACGTTCTCCTGTGTAGCAGCGTCATCAGCCAGCTTCTCCCGCATGCTCCTTCTATTCCCTCTTGAAGCGCTCGAGTACATGCACAACATCATTGGCTTTGGTCTTTGCCTAGCTGTGCCTCTTTCCGACTGGGTCGAGCTTGCGGATAGCCTCGTTTTTCTCCTCTGAAATAAACTATAAAAGAATATTAACAACAAATCCCCACACACGAACCCGAAGAGCACGTACAACATGCTACTTACCGTGGAGCTTTTGAAAATTGGCCTCCAAGAAAAGGTGATGTTGCCCGAGATTCTGCAAGTCGTGAATGAAGGGCTACACCAGAAAATTTTCAGTAAGACAGATTAAGAGACTCGTGGGATCGTTATTAGTAACCCATTGATACTTATTTGTCCACCTGAAGACTACAAAGGTTCATCTTGCGCCTTCCGGGTAACAACTACATCAGTCCTCTACTTGGAGGAACTCGATGCATCATCACCAGAGTTGGCTGCTGTCTTCGGGGAGGGTGTCGTAGCTTCATTGCTGGACACTTTCAATTCCACGACCATCTCTTCAGTCTCATACTTCACGGACTCATCTGCAGAACACCCTCTGATACAGCATAAATAAGCAAATACACATAAACGTCAATCAAATATCAAAACTAGCTAAGTCGAAGAACTAATAGTGTTGAGGCACATACGAAGGGATGTTAGAGAGATTGATGAACAACGCCTACTTCTGCTTCTTGGCCGGTGGTGTGAAAAGCCATCGCCGGAATCGGAGAAGAAGCACTCTCCAGCAAGAGCTTGCTGCTACAAGAATACATGCCCCATTAGGGTTGGTGGCGTTGAGGCATTCGAGGCCCCGCTTCAGGTTCTCTTATGAGATTTCCCGTAGCTGTACTTGGGGGCTTCATCATCGACAAGCGACTGGGTGGCATGGACCATGGACATAGATTCCAGATCCCCACCATTCGATGGATTTGAATACTTCTCAGGAAGGGGAGGTAGCCTGTCCTCCACCTTTAGATCCTACAAACCAAAAAGGACTTTTCATAAAAAAAAACAGGGGAAGACTCGCAATGACTTAAAAACACCACGTGCAAATATAACACTCTCCAAAGGAACTTCGTGAAGAGCGCTGAAGGCCTCAGTTGAAGACTCAGCTAGTAGATCCTCATTGGACTTAAAGCATAGTAGCGGCCTGATGGCCCTATCGAGGTCTAACAAGTAGAGCTCCTCCTCCGATACCCTCGTAGGGTCATTGATGCTGGCGCATAGAAACATCGGGTAATCCCTCGCCTGGAGAGGTTGCACCCGATGCTTGAGAAAGGTTCGGATGATGTCGATGCAGAAGACCTCCTTGCCACACACCAACTATAGAGCCTCCACCCACTAGTATAACTTCTTCGCCTCTTTAATTTCACCCAAAGGAATATCATTCGACCACAAATTTTTCCTGGAGATCACCGTGTTGGTGTTGAAGGGGGCCAGCCCATAGTGCTAGTCATTCAGTTTGGAGTCTCGGATATAGAACCACTTGTTCCTCCATCCTTGGACGGATTCATAGAGGTGGAAGGAGAAATATTGCCGGCTGGGGCAGATATATATTCCTCACCTGCCCATATCGTACACCGCGCCTCCGTGGCCAGATTGCCTCTTCAAGCCATAAAGCTTCTTGAAGAGGCCAAAATTTGGCGCGATGCGAAGGAAGCACTCGCACAACCTGATAAAACACCCAATGTGTAGAAGAGAATTGGGCGACAACTGGTACAGTTGAAGCCCATATAGAAAAAACAGCCCACGAAGAAAGTCATGGGCAGGAAGGGAAAGACCTCGAATGATGAAGGCGTAAAAAATCACCCGAAAACCGTCAGGTGGGTTAGGAGTTACCTCCTCGCCATGGATTCTGGCAGTGCCCTTCTCTTGAGAGATCAAGTGGGCTTCGCACAGAAGGCGCAGGTCCACCTCTATCATTGTCTACCGCCGCCAACTCCCATTGTTGATGGGATCGGCGGTCGTCTTCTTGGCGGCACCGGTGGCACTCATCCCGGTGGCAAAAACTTTCCTTGGCTTTCCATCCTCTTGGTGCGATGTGTCGTGTGATGTGCACGGAGGATTGCGAAAGGAAAAACACGGAGGATGTCAAACATAAGAAGGATCAGCGAGCTCTAGAAATGGAGAAGGTATAAAGCAAGAAACGAAGTGAAAACAGATGTAGGGGAAAATTTTCTACCAGTTCCCTTTGCGGTATAAAAAGAGGTGGACGATGAAGCGCAACCGTTGATCAACTAAACCTAGTACGTGTCGGTTATCCCGTTGCACACGTGGTAGCTGCCTCCCAAACTATCGCAAGCACGCCGTCCACTACACGTGGAAATCGATGCAACACAGTAACTATCGTGTAAATTACGTGTGACCGGTCAAATCGCAGTCATAAAGTGGGACCCATGACCATCTCATCCCATTAGCTTCGCCGTAGCGGACAATTGAGCTCATCAGGCGTTAGCAATGACACCACCAATGGCAAAAGAAAAGGCTGGCAATGGCTCTATTCTTTTGTAGAGGCCTGGACCCAATATGGTACAAGTCCTTGTGTTTACATATCTAGTCCCTGGATCGAATAGCTAGCACCCATAGTTTAAGATGTAATATCAACAAATAAAGGTCATATTACAACTCATAACCAAGAATAAAATAGTTCATTACAACTTACATAGCTCATATGGCTATCTTATTACAGAGCAACAAATATAACTATAAAGCATGGAGTCCTTCTTATTCATATGCCACAGGCAAACATGTTGGTTGTAGACTTGTAATCCCTACTCAACAAAACTTCACTAATATCAAATAAACCTGCAGCATGATAAGTTATAGCCACAAGGGTTAATACATTTGAATTATATTGGCAAGTGATATCATACTGATATGGAGAATCTAACATCTACATGAATATATGGCTAAGTGGAGTTTTGGCTGGCCTTTGCATAAAATGAGTTTTCCCTATCCTTTGTAAAATAGTTTTTCTCTTTTTCAACACACTTCATCAAACATGGCACACTGGATAAACACCAGGTGCTTCCCTTGTTCACCCAACAAGTTTTATCTTAGAGAAACTAGAATGATGAGATTCTTCATTCTGCTTCATTGTCTTGACGCTCAAAATTGTCCATGACCGGCGACACGGCTAAGTACTTAGTTTTCCCCCTCGAGAGGTGGTGCACTTTCCCCACAAGACTCGACATGCATCGAGTCAAGACTTTTCAGAAGCAATACCTCAGACCACCATGGATGTGTTCCATCATATCATCAGTACCACCTTCTGTCCATCTGGCTGAGTTCTTGCAACTTAGTTGGTCAAGGCAGAGCCCATATGCCATGTGGCTGCACGAGAAGCTTTCGCGACAAGAATTTATCCAATCTCTTTGTTCCTGGGTGGCCATCCACAAGTGAGATACACAGGATAAACCATAGAAATTGGCCTTGGGTAACCACTCAACAAAAATCCATCCATACAAGTCCTATATCCACCCACAATTCTACCCACCCTCATCAGACATCATATCATGATTTCCACCCACAATTCTATATATCTATACTAAGAATTCTAAACATACCATGTCTCCTATCTTTTAGTAAATACTATCAAGGTAGATACTATAGGTTTAGCATAGCATAGAAATATACAAAATAGTCCTATCATGCATACTACAAAAATAACACTAATGAAATATTGAAAAGATAGGACTTTTGATGACCAAAGTATCACTTTCCTTTATAGTAGAATATTAAGGTACTCTCTTTGATCTTGCAAATGTCACACTCCTCAAAGTTCACTACAACAATACAAACAAGCAAAAAGCACACTCAAAACTACAACAAAAATACAACAAAACAAAAACAAGAAAACAAAGAAATGCATGCAAGCATGCAAAATTTTAGAAATTGTTTTAGCAAAGTTTTGAACACTACAAACATATATTGGTCCTTCTAAAAAGGTTGAATTCCAATTGGAATCAAGTTAGTGCAATTTGGTTAATTAAATCATTTTTCTTTTTACTAAAAAGCTTTTATTCAAAAGCAATAATATCTACTGTCAACAAAATATATTTTTAAATTTCAAATGTTAGTTTTTATGGTCAGAGGGTTAAAAAAACCATTTTCAAAAGGATTTACTCAAAAATAATTTTTAGAACAATTTTTATACTTAAAATAGCCCTCAAAAAGTCTCTGCCTAAAACTCAATTTTTACATAATCAAGTGTACAAACTAAGGCCACATTAATGTAGTTCATAATTTTCTGAATCCATAGACACCAAATTTGTAATTTTTTGATTTGTAGAACAAATGTTATGAATTTTACAAGTTTAATCATCTAATAGATCAAATCTAGATTTAAACCTAAAACACAGACACGTGGCCTGTTCCTATTGGTTGGTACCACTTCGGCGGGATCAGCACTGTGAGCCGTTAGATCTAAGTAGAATCGCACAGCTCAGATGTATTGATACCGTTTTGGTAAGTGGTCTTATCTAGGCCCTAGGATACGCATCTGATGGACCTGAGCACTTTGGCCAAGGACTGGCGCCGCTGCTGGCGACGCGCGGCGGCAATGCGCCTGGTGGAGGCGTACCGACGGTTCAGATGGGTAAGAGGGAGGGAGTCGAACGTTACCGAGTTCGTGGGATTTCGGCGAGCTCAGGGTGGTCATAGTAGAGGAAGGGGCACACGGATTCAGTCGCAATTCGATGCCGAAGTTCATTCACCGTTGGTGGCTTGCAAACGGAGACGTTGCTGAGCATCTGAGGAAAAAGCAAGAAAAGGAAAGGCATCAGTGAGTGCACCCAAGGGTAGCGTTCACAACAGTGCGAGGCAGAGGGCAAGGCATGGTCGGGGCTCACCGGAAATTTCTCGCCGGAGTTGTGCTCGTCGTCGGTCGCTCACAAACGAATACAAAGCCGAGCCTACAGGGCATAATAAATCAAATGGATGGAGTCAGTGGATGCGCCTGAGGACGACAAACACCACTGGCCCCACCTAAAATGGCTTCTTAGTTTGCCTTTAGTAAAAATAACAAATTCAGGGATTTTCTGGCTCTAGAAAATTCTCTAGGTCAAACCAAATGATATTTTAACCCAATTACAACTCCTTGTACACCTATATATCAACATATTTCAAAATCCAGTAGCTCATAATTTTATGAATCTATGTTGAATTTTGGTTATTTAAACCGTTCTTTGTATTGTTTATTAACAAAAAAATTCTTAACAATATCTCTGTAACTCAAAATTAAGTGATTCAAATTTCTACAGATAGTATTTAAAAGTACCTAACAAGTCTCCTTGGAATAACATCAAAATCTTCTGTAGATTAAATATGTTGAAAAAGACAAAATGCATCCGGAACTATCTTTGGGAATTTCTCAAGGGCATTCTGTTAAGTTTTTTGAGGTGATTCCAACTCCAATTGCATCAGTCCACCAAATACTACCTAACCACACAAGGAAATAATTTTTGGACCTCTAGAATTTGTTTGGTGAATTATTTCTTACAACTAGAGTTTTATCCTCTATAAAAATCATTATAAATCAATGGAAATTGATAAAATGGTGAAACCACTTTTGTTGGATTCAGTTTATCAATATCTATCTTATGGTATTATTTTTATACAATGGTATCATACATATCAAGCCCTAGGTCAAAAACCCCTCTCTTAGGTAGTTCCTAGACTATAAATCCAACAGGGCCTTTTTCCAATGCCCCAAATCTTTTACCAATCCAATCAAATCCAACACCTTACTGATATCTATCATGTGAATATATTTTGCTTGTTGTATGGTTTGAGGCTTGTATGCATTGTATTGATGGTGGTGTTGTTTGTTTGCATGTATGCTCGATAATAGCGATAGTTGCGTTTGTGAGATGCTGAGAAGAAGGAGGCATTTGGTTATTCTAATTATTATTGGTATTGGCACTTTCGGTATTCACAGTCAAGCCACCATTCCTGAGCTCCTATATTAACCTACTCCTTATCAATTGTTTTATATCTCATTTATGCATCTCATGTAAATGCATGGTTTGTTTAAAAAAAGGCGTGAGTGACTTGGCTCCTCCAAGTTATGATGGAGTGTCCATTAGGACACTTACCCTCGTTGACACCCACTTTTACCTTTTAGATCGAGGCTAAGATGCTTAGCATCTTCCCTCTTGGAAATTACAGATTTTCAAAGATAAAACCATTTTGGGTTTTACCTTACTACAAAGTTTTCAAAATAAAACCCTTGGAAAGAGGCATCGTTTTCGAGTGGAGGTTTTACTAAATGATATATGAGGAGGATAAAGATAAAATTGAGAAAGAGAAAGAGAAGGGATGTTCTATGCACTACCCCAATCGCTGGGGCTTAACTCGTAGTTTGTGGTCTTTAGCGGGGGCTGCTCATACTCGCTAAAGGGGAGAAATCCCGTGAAATCCGGACTGTCGTGGAAAAGGTACCGGTGCAACAATTGGGTCTCTCACGGACATTATGACTTATTGTTTGTACGGAAGGAAGTGGAGTCAAATTACTATATGCCAAACTACGGTTTGGGGAATATGCTTGTACGGAAGGGAGGACTATGGCCGTTGTGCCACATACTCGTGCCAGAGAGAACAACCCAAAAGGAAAAGCTGTTGTTGCTAGGGATGGACTGACAAGTTAGGTTTGATTATCCAAACCCCCATTTACCGTGTGTAGCGGATCGTGGTTGTATCTCGGCGGATGTATTGATTCTTGTGGTTAAAGTGCACAAACTCTGCAGAGTCTAATCTATTCGAATAGCCGTATCCATGGTCAAGGATGGTTGGAAAGGTTATTTCTAGGAGTACCCTTGGGATATGTCTGAGATAAATAAAAAGGATGTGACTTGGTAACGAGGAAATATAAGGAAGAGTTTGGTTTTGACTAGAGATGGTCGACTATGTTTTAAAAAGGGTTTTTACTGTAAAACTGTTTCCAAAGTTTTTAACAAGGATATGGGGATAACCGAACTTTCTAAAAGGAGGCCTATTTTCCAAAAACTCTTTTTTAACAAAGTTATAGAGATGCCAATGTTAGGGTTTTCAGAAATAACTATAGTGTAGAGCTATCTCGCCACATCCCAATATGCATTATCTTGTTACCTTGTCTCGGTGGTTTGTGAGTACATTCAAACTACTCACGGCTTTGTCCCTCTATATTTACTTGGTCAGATTACAAATGTTAAGAAGAGACGAAGGTTCTAATGTCTATGCGAGCTAGGCTGTCTTCCTAGTCACTTGCCTGTAGGTTAAGACAGGACATGGACTCTGCGCTTGAAGACTTCTGCTACCTGGTGAAATGGATCGTATGGGCACCTAGAGGGGGGGTGAATAGGTGCTAACCAATTTTTAATACTTTTTCAATTTTAGGCTTGACACAAAGTAAACTCTCTAGATATGCAACTACGAGAATTTCCCTATATGCAACCCTAACTACTAAGCACGTAAAAGAGGAGCGAGGAAACCGTAGTGGAGCACACGGAGACACAGGGATTTGTTTTACCGCAGTTCCTTCCTTGTTAAGGGAAGTACATCTGCGTTGGAGGGGTGGGCGGTTCTAAGACCACCACGTCACGATAGGCCTCACCCTATTCTCCGATGGATCTCGCCACGAGAGGCCTGATCCACCTTCTCCACTATTGGATCCCTTCGAGGCGGGAACCGGTGCCTTTTACAACACTATCGGGGCACACACCCACAACTGAATTGGGGGCTCCCGAGATGACAACAAGCTGCCACAAGAACAAGGTTTATCAATATAAACAAAAACGAGGATCTAGATATTTGCAAGAAATACTAGATCGGAGGTTCTCCAAATGAATGGAGAGGAGATGAAGCGCTTGATTGCTGATGATGAAGATCGAGTTCTCCTCCTTCGATTCCCCAAGGGATGGGTCCTTTGGGTGGATCTAGGTGGAGCACTCTTGGATGAAGCTATCAGATCTGATCTGGTCTTTTTCGTGATGAATCAAGAGTTCTGGCAGGAGGGAGAAGGCTGGCTTAAATACCCCCTCCCTAGATCTGGCTGTTGCACAACTTTGGGGGCGGATTATCCGCCCCCCACATGGGGCGGATTATCCGCCCCCTGGGAAAACTCCGCCCCAAGGGCGGATTCTCCGGGGGAAACTCCGCCCCATCTCCGGGGCTTGCGCATTGGTGAAGCTTGGTGAAGATCTTGGGGTGTGGATAATCCTGCCCCCCCGAGGGGCGGATTATCCGGCCTAGCCGAAATGTCCGGCCAAAACTCCGCCCCCTCTCTGGGGCTTGCGCCTTGGCGATGAGCAAGGGGGGCGGATTATCCGACCCCCCCGAGGGGCGGATTATCCGGCGGGGCCGGAAAATCCGGCCAAAATTCCGCCCCCCTTCTGGGGCTTGCGCCTGCTTGGGCAAAGGGGGGCGGATTATCTGCCCCTGGTGGGGCCGGATTATCCGCCCCCAAAGGCAGAGTCTTTTTCCCTTTGTTCTCAAATAGAGCTGCAACACTTCAACACACATTAAATGATCCTTGGTATTGTTATCTAACACACAAAACACTAGGGAATGAGAAATGTTCTTTCAATCTCCCCCTTTTTGGTGTTAGATGACAATACTAGGATTTGCAATAAAACCGGCAAATGCCTCCTCAAAAAATGAAAGACGCTCCCCCTAGATGTGTGCATATTTAAGATTTGCATTTGAATACAAGTACACACACTAGGGAGAACACTACTTTAAGGTTTGGGAAAACATGTCATACCACCGGAATGAGAATATAGCCAAGGCATACATAGATAATCCCATGAATCCATATGCCATCAAATATGCTCCACAATTCCAAAAATCCATGAGGTCCATAATAGATAAATCCAGAATTCCATAGTGCCCAAACATAGTGGAGTACGACATAGTCTTACATAGACAAACACAAAAGAGCAAAAGAGTTCACGCTAGAAAAGGCACAAGCAAGCATATATAAACGACTAAAAACGAAAAGCTTGTGCCCGACCCATGCAAATCCACGAGACCTAATAGAACTACTTCTACCCCTTTGGCATCGAAACGCCAAAAAGGAAGAAGAGCGATTCTAACGCCCCTGGAGATCACTCCTCCTCGTCCTCGTCGTAGTCATCCCCGTCCCCTTCCTCTTCATACTCATCATCATCGTCATCAGCTGGAGGAGTGGGTGCCCTCGGTGGAGGAGGAAAGAGACAACTCTCGAGCTCGCCATAGTTGATCCCTGAGGTGTTCCACTGAGCATACGGATCCGGAGCAGTGGGAGGAGGTGGATTGCCAGTGGCACCTGAGACTTGGTGGAGGATAAGCTGCTGCGTGTGATCCCTCTCATGATCCCTACGATATGCCTCATATTGGCCCTTGTGAATGTCAATACCCATGCAAAGAATGTTCCGCTGGAACCAATTAAGCTGCTTGACCTCACGTGCCATTGGGGACACCGTGGAACGACGACCACTAGCCCGAGCATCACGCATGAAGGACTCCGGGGTAGTGGAGGGGTGATGGGTCTTTTGAGCCTTGTTGTAGATTTTCTTGGGCTTATGAACACCATCCAGAGCAGTACCAAAATCCTCATGTGGCAACATATGCTTGACGAGCATCATTATGAACGGAGCATAAGGAATAGAGAGCCTGTTGATCATGGCATCCGTCATATCATGATAAATATAGTCCATGGCATCCAGTTTGTAACCTGTGGCTGATCCAGAGTTAGTGGCACACACGTGAGCAAAAGCAAGAAGTGGAACCAGGTGACCACGGATCCTGTCATTGTTGCCACCACTAGGAGCGATGCAGTCCCTAAAAATGCCAACAAGGGCAGCATACATGGGAGAGAGACCAGCGAAAGTACCAGCGACTCCATCAGAGGAAAGGCAAGGAGCAAGTGCAGTATCCTTGGAGGGCTTCAAAGGAGAAATGATACGGTGGCCCGAAGGAGTGTCGCGGCCATGGAAAGCATAGCCAAGAACCTGCCCAAAGGTGCGAAAGTTCGACTGAATCATGGTAGTCCCTGTCATCCACTTCATAGTGCGGCGCTCATCACCGCAAATCACAAGAGTTGAGAAGAACTGCCGCACCACAGAGGAATCATAGTTGCATTGGATAGTCATGATGTGGTGCAGCCCCATCTTGTTGGTCACATCTAGTGCCTCAACGAGCCTTGTCTTGGATTGAGCCTCAGTCAAATTGATGGGACGCATGGGGCGAATATTGAGAGTAGCATAAACATCATCATGAATAGCCCGAAAGTGAGCATTCCAAAACATTTCGTCCTCAGGGGGACCATCGCTATCAGCCTCATCATAATAATCAGTTTGACGAATGGTGACGTACTGAAGACTGTCCATAGCCTTGTAATTGGGCCGAGACTGTTTGCCCTTGCGAGATGCGGTCCTCTTAGTTTTCTTACTTGCCTCTGCCATCCGTTCAGCCTCTCTTGCTGCTCTGTTGACCTCGGTCTCGTCAATGAATTTCCCGTCTGCAGTGGGCTTGAGATAGCGGGGATGGGGACGACGGGCAAAGGTCTTGGTCGGCTTGGAACCACCTGTGAAAAGCATTAGAGGGATAGCATGGAGATAAGTATACACACATGTCCAGGAGAAAAACATGAAGAAAGAGTAGCAGTGTAACCCCATAACCAATGAAGTGCATTAGCAGAAGCAGAACCAGAACAGACCAACATTTGCTCTCTAGGCCAGATTATCCGGCCCTGGCAGGGGCGGATAATCCGCCCCCGCAGAAAGTTTCTGGACTGGCTCAGATCTACCATGGCAAAGCAGATCGGGAACTAGGGTTGCAAGACTACTGATTCTAGCATGTAAGGAACAACACCAAGAACCTTCTACAACGAGATTTCCACCAAACAAAATACATCCCATACAAAAGGGGAGAGATGAGGGAGTTACCCTCACTCATTGGAGGAAAATCGCGGAGGAGAAGATACCCGGAGGCGAGGTGAAGAAGATCCGGGGAGAGCCCGGAGAATCCGGTGGTCGAATCGACTCCGGGAGAGGCAGATGCTCCGGCGGTGGCTGGGGGCAGAGGTAGGGTTGGGGGAGGACTGGCTGCTCTGTTTGAGCCTGCCCTCCCCGACCCAGCCTATAAGGGGCAGAATTCGCCCGGGGTGGATAATCCGCCCCCCACTTAAGGCGGATAATCCGCCCCCCCCAGAAATTCTGTAAAGTGCAGAATCAAGCCAGAGCAACCTAGCAAACCTCTCGATGGTGTTTGAGAGGACTTGTGTGAAAGAATAGATGGTTCGAGGAGGGAGAGAAAGGCTTGGGTTGAGAGCATCAAACTGAGATGGTACTACACACCCAAATTTGCAAGAATCAAAGCAATCAAAAGCCAAATTTGAGTGTGTTTTCCATAAGAACAAGAGATATGCAAGAAAATCCAACGTGACTCATGAAAAACCAACTCTTCTCGAGGAAGAGGGCGGTGGCCGAAGCCACCATTTTGGAGCGCATGGCATGACACCGCGAAGATGTATCTTGAGTTCAAAACCAATGCTCATCGATGACCCACATATCACAAAATGATATTAAGGTAAATGATTTTACTTGCTTTTGGCATTATGGGGGGAGGGTTGGCCCAATCAATTAGGACCACACTCCCCCTATGTCTATGCCCGCATCTAAACCAAATACATGAATAAGAGCAAGTGAGTGTGCAAGGGTAGTCAAGCCAAGCTCCTTGAATCTATGATATTTAGCTCATTCCTCAAATAACAAAATCTTGCTTCATCAAGAGGCTTCGTGAAAATATCAGCAAGTTGGTTCTTCGTGCTCACAAAGGATAGAGCAATATCTCCACGAGCAACATGATCCCGAATAAAGTGGTTGCGAATCTCTATATGTTTTGTTCTTGTGTGCTGCACGGGATTGTAAGCAATTTTGATAGCACTTTCATTGTCGCATAAAAGAGGCACTTTGTCACAATTGACACCATATTCCTTTAAAGTTTTCCTCTTCCATAACAATTGAGTACAAGCACTTGCAGCAGCAACATATTCAGCTTCGGCGGTTGAGAGTGAAATACAATTCTGTTTCTTTGATGACCAACACACTAGAGACCTGCCCAAGAATTGGCATGCACCAGAGGTTGATTTCCTATCATCTTTGTCACCAGCCCAATCTGAATCAGTGTAACCACATAGAGAGAAACTTGAACCTTTGGGATACCATAACCCAAAATTTGGGGAATGAACCAAATATCGGAAGATTCGCTTGACTGCCACTAAGTGGCTTTCTTTAGGAGCGGCTTGGTACCTTGCACACACTCCTACACTTAACACGATATCAGGCCTAGATGCGCAAAGGTAAAGGAGAGAGCCGATCATGGATCGGTATACCTTTTGATCCACGTCTTTACCCTTGGGATTGAGCTCAAGATGACACTTTGTTTGCATTGGGGTAGCAACGCCATTGAGATCCGTCATCTTGAACCTTTTGAGCATGTCTTGGATGTACTTAGCTTGATTAATAAAGGTTCCCTCTCTAAGTTGTTTTATCTCAAATCCAAGAAACAACCTGAGCTCACCCATCATGGACATCTCAAACCTGTCAGTCATAAGCTTCGAAAATTCATCGTTAAAAGCTTGGTTAGTAGAGTCAAAAATAATGTCATCTACATAAAGTTGGCATACAAAAAGCTCCCCATTAACCTTCTTAGTAAAATGAGTGGGATCGATGTGCCCAACATCGAATCCATGGTCTAGCAAAAGCTCTTTAAGGTGCTCATACCACGCACGTGGGGCTTGTTTAAGGCCATAGAGCGCCTTATCGAGTTTGTAGACATGGTTCGGAAATTTGGGGTCCTCAAACCTCGGGGGCTGCTTGACGTATACTAACTCACGTAGAGGACCATTAAGGAAAGCGCTCTTAACATCCATTTGTTGTAATTTAAAATTATGATGGGCTGCATATGCAAGAAGGATACGGATGGACTCAAGGCGAGCCACAGGAGCGTAGGTCTCGCCAAAATCAATTCCTTCCACTTAAGAGAATCCTTGAGCCACGAGTCGTGCTTTATTCCTCACAACAATGCCATTTTCATCCTGTTTGTTCTTGAAGATCCACTTGGTGCCGATAACATTGCGGCAATCCTTTGGTTTTTCTACGAGCTTCCAAACTTTGTTGCGTTCGAAGTTATTTAATTCTTCATGCATTGCAACAACCCAATCGGGGTCTTCAAGAGCATCAAAAACCTTCTTCGGTTCAACCATGGAAATGTGAGCTTGATGATCACAGAAGCTTGCAAGCTCTCTTCTAGTGGATACCCTTCGTCGTAGATCACCAACAACCTTGTCAAGAGTGTGACCTCTTAGTTCAAGGTTCCGATCAGCACGAGCCTTGCGACGAGCCTCAATGTCCTTATTGTTTCTAGGAGGAGTGGATTCGATAGATGTATCCTTGTCTTGATTGCTTCCCTGCCCTTGATCTTGGTCACCGTTACTGCCAGAAGATTGTTGCTGAACATTTTCTTCAGGCCCGGATAATCCGCCCCTTGGAGGGGCCGGACTATCCGGCCTGGGAGGTGAAGTACCCGAACCATCTTCCTGAGAAAGCCTGACTGGAGTTGGAGACCCAGGGCCGGATACTCCGCCCCTGGGGGCCGGAGAATCCGGCCTGGGAGCTTCAGAGTCGTTGACTTCTCCTTCGGCTCCTCTGGAACCAGTTGGAGTGCCAGGGGCGGATAATCCGCCCCTTGGAGGGGGCGGATAGTCCGGCCTGGGACTACCAACATGTCCAGGGGACAGATGGTCTTCAGCAGATTGTGGTGTTGGTGCAGGATTGTCTCCAACAGTAGGAGCTTGTTGATCTTGTGTAGATGAGGGCTCCACATGTGTGGAGCATTGTCCTTCCCAATCCGCCACAAGGGGTTCCTCAATGGGGCAGAAAAATCCCACGCCCATTCTTCTTATGGCATCTTGGGGTATTTCAACATCTGCATCACAAACATCAACTTTCCCTACAAAGGAGCCGTTATTTTCATCGAACTCCACACTACAAGATTCTACAACAATCCCAGTGAGCTTGTTGTAGACTCTATAAGTGTGGGATTCGGCACCGTAACCAACAAAAATACCTTCTAAAGCCTTGGATTCAAATTTTGACAAACGGACACCTTTAATAAGAAAGAAACACTTACACCCGAATACCCTGAAGTATGAGATGTTGGGTTTGTACCGGTAAGTATTTCATATGGGGTCTTGTCCAAGGTCTTCCGAAGGTAGAGCCGGTTTGATGAGTGACAAGCAGTGGATATGTCTTCAGCCCAAAAATTATAAGGAGTCTTGAATTCAGCTAGCATAGATCTTGCCATATCCATCAAAGTCCGGTTCTTCCTCTCGGCTACACCATTTTGTTGAGGGGTGTACGCAGCAGAATATTGGTGTCTAATCCCCTCTTCGCTTAGAAACTCATTTAAAGTGTAGTTCTTGAATTCTGATCCGTTGTCACTTCTAATTGCCAAGATGGGAACATTGTGTTGATGTTGAACTTCATTGGCAAAGTCGATGATAGTTTGTTGAGTCTCACTTTTCAGCTTGAAGAAATATACCCATGTATATCTTGAGTAGCCATCGACAATGACCAAGCAATATTTCTTCCCACCAAGACTTGCATGAGAAGGAGGACCAAATAAATCCACATGAAGTAATTCCAAGATCCTCTTTGATGACACAATAGTCTTCCTCTTGTGGGGAGAGTCATGCATTTTTCCTTCAACAGAAGCCCTGCAAACACGATCTTTGGCAAAAGAGACATTGTCTTTTAGTCCAAGGATGTGGCCACCCTTTTGGAGACTTTCAAAGTTCTCATGTTGACATGGGCTAAACGGCGATGCCATAGCCAGCCCACGTCGGCCTTCCCGAATAGACACATCGGACCCGAAGTGGTTTTCCCCGAGAAGTCCACCACATACAGGTCATTTTCGACGTATCCAATGAAAGCGACCTTTAGAGACTTGCTCCATAAGAGTACCACCAAATCATCATCGATAAAAATAGCAAAACCCATCTTGCCAAGGGCACGAACAGAAAGAAGGTTATAGCCAAGGGTCTCAACAAGCATGACGTCCACGAGAGAGATATCGTGGGCAACCACAACCTTGCCAAGACCTAATACCTGAGATTTAGACTTATCACCATAGGAGACTGTGATATTATCATGATTTGGACGCATCTCCGTGATGATCTCCTTGCTTCTGGTCATATGACTAGTGCAGCCACTATCCAGCACCCATTTTGACCCACCGGAAGCATAGCCCTGCAAGAAAATTACTTCTTGGTTTTAGGTACCCATTTTTCAATGGGTCCTTTCATGTTAGTAACAAGAGTCTTTGGGACCCAAATAGACCAAGCAATATGTTCATCAAACGGACCAACATAATAAGCATAAACATCGCCATAGTCATCACAAAAGAGTTCATAATTCGGATTGTGAGACCCTGCAAAACCAATATCATTAGTCTTGTCCTTTTTGACAACCTTCTCAGCAATGCTTGTCTTTAATTGTACATTCTTGGTCTTGTTCTTCTTGGTTTTCTTCTTCTTGGACTTGGTGACATAGCCAAGTCCCTCTTTACCATGATTTAACCTTTGCCTGCCAAGGACTTCATCAAGCACACCTTTGTCCTCTGTAGTGATGTCCTTGATCACTTATTTTTCCACACTAGCATTTTTCTTGTTACTATATGTTGAGTTGGACGAGCTAGGAGTATCATATTTGGCCAATCGACTTTGAAGCTGATCATGTGACTCGTTGAGAATAGAGAACTTGTTTTTCAACGCCTTGTGAGCATTGTCAAGTTTCTCCAATTCCTCGGAGAGTCTATCATGAGCAGCCCCAAAGTCAATCCTTTCCTTCTTTAACTTCTTTGCCTTGGTGACAGCATTGTCACGTTCCTTAACGAGTTTAGTCACAATTTCTTCATGTGACTCTTCCATAGACTCAAGCCTCTCTTCAAGAGAGACCCGAGCTTCTTCTTCTTCTTCAAGAGAATTTTTAGGGATGCAATTTCCATTGCATCCTCCCTTTATATTCTGCCCTTTTCTTCGAGGAGTGCTTCGTTTTGGGCCAGCTGATCCATAAGAGCCTCAAAACGAACTTTGTGCTCACCTTGCAAGTTAGTATAGAAATAATCCAAAGCAATAATCTCTTCTTTGACCTTAAGACTAGTAGGATCATCCATGTCTATCATAGCCTTGGGAAAAGAAGAGTTAGAAGAAGTTACCTCGGAGCTTCTTGCCATGAGGCAAGTAGCATTCTTGTTGATGATGTTTTCGTTCGGAGAGTCGAAGAGAGATGTTAATGCAGAGGTGGTGGTTATAGCAGCCACCTCTTGAGAGCTATTGTCCTCGTCCTCATCTTCACTCGCCGATGAATATTCTTCTTGAGCCACTAGAACAATCTTTGGTTGCTTCTTGAAAGGAGCATTCTTCTTTACAAACTGTTTCTTACGTGGAGCTTTTGATTTGTCCTTGAAAATGAGTCTTCCTCCATTATCCTCTCTACTTTGATATGGACACTCATCTATGAAGTGCATCCGGTCACCACAATTAAAGCATGTTCTCAGCTTGGGACCATTTTCTTTTCTTCCATAGGCTCCACTCTTGCGATCTAGTTCAGCTTTAGCCTTGGCTAGATCTTTCCAAAAGTTTCTTGCATAAAGAGCCAAGTATTGTCCGTGGATCCTTTTTATATCTTTGGGACAGTCCAGACCTTCTACCGCATATTCATCATGATCAATCACACTAGTCTTCAAGGCCATGTTGACCCCCTTTTGCATCCCCATAGCTCGAGCACGAGCATCTTCGACATTCTTGGCAGCCACTTTGAAAGCGGCCATTTCTTGCATTACCTCATTGGATGACATGAGGTGATAGTTATGCCTACCTTGGAGACTTTTCAAATCTATGGGCTCAAATGGCATAAGGGCACTGACATACTTGCGGTTGATCCAAGCATCATCAACATGAGCTGCACCGTGGTTTCTGAAGGTTGTGGCTATTGCCTTGAGCCTCCTATACATGTCCTCGTGGTCTTCTCCATCCAACATATAAAATCCTTCAGCTTCATTGCTCAAGGCATCATATCTATTCCTTCTCATACTTTCATTTCCAATGAAGAGCTCGGTGAGGGCATCCCAAGCTTCTTTAGCTGTGCTAAGATGCTGAATGTGTGGCATGTCTTTGTCACCCACACCAAGCTGTATCATGTGTAGAGCTGTAGCGTTGAGTTGGCTATCAACCACTTCTCTTCTTGTGAGATTGTTGGGGTTTCCAACATGAAGACCATTTTCGATGATCTTCCACAACTCTATGGAGGAACTGCACACATGAGATTTCATCAAAAATTGCCATTGTGAGAAAGTAGATGCTGAAAGTTTGGGTGGATCACCCCTATTATGTATATGTGGGTGAGGGATAGGCGGATCAGGGGAATACACATGAGAAACCTCATTGTATCCATCCTTACCGCTATCCTTTTTCGAGGAGGAGCTCTTGCTAGTATCATCACCTACCACTTTGTTATCTTTGGAAATAGTTTTACCCGTTTCCTTGGATTGCGGAGTGGTATCCTCAGAGTTAGATGGAGGTGATGCTGCGGATGTGGAGAGACGCATTATCAATTGACGCATCTCTTCCATCTTAGCCTCCATTGAACTCACCAAGGTTGTTTCCAACGTCTTGAGATCGTTCATGGTGACTACCTCCGGAGCATCACTCTCATGTCCCTTGGAACCCATACTTCTCTTAGGCGGTTAAGCCCGAAATAAGAGCCGAGGCTCTGATACCAATTGAAATGGATCGTATGGGCACCTGGAGGGGGGGTGAATAGGTGCTAACCAATTTTTAATACTTTTTCAATTTTAGGCTTGACACAAAGTAAATTCTCTAGATATGCAACTATGAGAATTTCCCTATATGCAACCCTAACTACTAAGCACGTAAAAGAGGAGCGAGGAAACCGTAGTGGAGCACGCGGAGACACAGGGATTTGTTTTACCGCAATTCCTTCCTTGTTAAGGGAAGTACATCTGCGTTGGAGGGGTGGGCGGTTCTAATACCACCATGCCACGATAGGCCTCACCCTATTCTCCGATGGATCTCGCCACGAGAGGCCTGATCCACCTTCTCCACTATTGGATCCCTTCGAGGCGGGAACCGGTGCCTTTTACAACACTATCGGGGCACACACCCACAACTGAATTGGGGGCTCCCGAGATGACAACAAGCTGCCACAAGAACAAGGTTTATCAATATAAACAAAAACGAGGATCTAGATATTTGCAAGAAATACTAGATCGGAGGTTCTCCAAATGAATGGAGAGGAGATGAAGCGCTTGATTGCAGATGATGAAGATCGAGTTCTCCTCCTTCGATTCCCCAAGGGATGGGTCCTTTGGGTGGATCTAGGTGGAGCACTCTTGGATGAAGCTTTCAGATCTGATCTGGTCTTTTTCGTGATGAATCAAGAGTTCTTGCAGGAGCGGGAAGGCTGGCTTAAATACCCCCTCCCAGATCTGGCTGTTGCACAACTTTGGGGGCGGATTATCCGCCCCTTGGGAAAACTCCGCCCCAAGGGCGGATTCTCCGGGGGAAACTCCGTCCCCTCTCTAGGGCTTGCGCCTTGGTGAAGCTTGGTGAAGATCTTGGGGGGCAGATAATCCGGCCTAGCTGGAAAGTCTGGCCAAAACTCCGCCCCCTCTCTGGGGCTTGCGCCTTGGCGATGAGCAAGGGGGGCGGATTATCCGGCGGGGCCATAAAATCCGGCCAAAATTCCGCCCCCCCTTCTGGGGCTTGCGCCTGCTTGGGCAACAAAGGGGGGCGGATTATTTGCCCCTGGTGGGGCCGGATTATCCGCCCCCAAAGGCAGAGTCCTTTTCCCTTTGTTCTCAAATAGAGCTGCAACACTTCAACACATATTAAATGATCCTTGGTATTGTTATCTAACACACAAAACACTAGGGATTAAGAAATGTTCTTTCACCTGGGTTGTAATTGCCATAATGGCCACTTTGTAAGTTTTGTAATCGTTACTTTTGGGATGATGTAACGATATATGTTCGGTTATGCTCATGGCTGAGTGATCATGGGAACGTGAATTGTATGCATAATGGGTATTTTCGGACCGTAAATCCCGGGTGCCACAGTTTGCGTAGTGTCCTTTAGTACCACATTTGAAACATGTGAAAAGGTTGAGATCCTTTACAAGTTTGCTTGTCTTGTTCTTCTCCTTTTCTGGACAATTTGATGTATAATGGCCTAGATCTTTGCATTTGTGGCACATCACCTGGCTAATATACCTCTTTATTCTTGGTATCACTATATCTTATTTGTTTCCTTGGCTCTTCTTCTTGGGTCTCTCCAAGGCTAGGAGGTCTCTTATTTCATGTTCTTCATATTTCACCACAAATGTAGGAAAACTTCCTCGGTTCTTAGAACGGTTCTTAGGATATCGTCCATGTTTCCTCTTTTGTTAACCAAAGTTGGTTACCTTGTATTGAGGTGCATACTGAGATTTGACTTTGTCTTCATCATTCTTGGTGGAAGTTGTACTTTTCATGATGTTTCCAAAGTCTTGATGTATTCCCTCCTTGATGTTTCATCTACTGAACTATAGGATAGATGTGTCATTGGATAGGGACATGATTTGTTCCTTCACATAGGAAACATGTAACTTTAGATGTGGGGCATTGTCTAACTGGATGGTTCTCTTCACAGTTAGGGCATTGGTCAATATGCTCTTTATAAGTATGTCCTATTTCTCCACAGATTTTGCAGGCTTGTGTACTTCCCACAATATCATCCTTGAAATCATTGTTGTCACAATCTTTTTGGGAAGGGTTGCTTCTCATGTTGATCATCTGATTGGACATCCTTTGCAACAATTGGCATTGGGATCCCAAGAACCTTAGCATGGCTAGGTCTAACTCAATGTTGCTGAAGTTGTTGACTAAAAACTAGATGGTCTCTTGATTCAACTTAGTTTGGGTGGCTAGCAGTTGTACTGTAATGTGCATCTCGAGGTTGTTGTTGTTCTCACCATCCTTGATGTTGGAGTTATGGTCTGTTGGAGAAGTCATCTGTTTGGGTTGGGTTGGGATTTAGAATAGGCAAAAGATTTCTAGGGAAAGAATTCTACTCATACACAACAATTCACACAGAGCAATATACAAGCAATAACAATCATGCATTACACTCAATCAACAAGGTTCAAGCATTTCTTAGACAAACAAAATATTATTGCCATACCACTTAGGTTGGTATGGTCAATAAATGATTGGCAAATCGATTTTTAAACTAAACACTAGTATGGTGGTCCAACTATAGGGTATCACTTGAGATCATTCAATCCTTCTTCTTAGCTATTACATCGGGAACAATATCATGGTATCTTTGGAAGAAATTATTGCATCTTGGTCACAAGGTTCAAAGGTAATGTCTACAATGGTTCCTCCTAAGTTGAGTTTCCTTAGTCTCCAGGTCTTGAGTATTATTCTTATCTCACTTGAAGTCTTTAGTGATGTCCAAGTTGAAGTCCTTGGTAAAACTAAAGCTGAAGTCCTTTGAGATGGTTAAGCTGAAGTCATTTGTGATGTTGACTACCTTGCTCATGTTGAAGACTTTGTCCATCAAGTTGAAAAAAGGAGATATAGAAACAAAACAAAATGCTGTGGAAAGAGTTTACAATATTGTTTGTAAATAAGTTACAACAAATACAACTCCTATTTCTAAGGGGTTTTGTCCAACCCTAGGGTTACAAACCTATAGGCAACACAGTGCTTTGATACCATCTATAGAGGCCCGAACCCAATAAGGTACAAGTCCCTATGTTTACAGTGCTAGTCCATGGATCGAGTAGCCAGCACCCACAATTTATGATGTAATATCAAGAAACAAAGGTCATATTACAAATCATAACCAAGAATAAAATAGTTCATTAAAACTTACATAGCTCATATCGCTATCTTATTACAGAGCAGCAGATATAACTATAAAGCATGGAGTCCTTCATCTTCATTTGCCATAGGCAAATATGTTGGTTATAGACTTGTAATCCCTACTCAACAAACTTCACTAACATCAAACAAACTTTTAACATGATAAGTTACAACCACAAGGGTCAATACATTTGAATTGTATTGGCAAGTGATATCATATTGATATGGAGAATCTAACATCTACATGAATATATGGCTAAGTGGAGTTTTGGCTGGCCTTTGCATAAAATAAGTTTTCCCTATCCTTTGTAAAATAGTTTTTCTCTTTTTCAAAACACTTCATCAAACAAGGCACACTGGATAAACACTAGGTGCTTCCCTTGTTCACCCAACAAGTTTTATCTTAGAGAAATTAGAATGATGAGATTCTTGATTCTTCTTCATTGTCTTGATGCTCAAAATTGTCAATAACCGGGGACACGGCTAAGTACTTAGTTTTACCCTCTCGAGAGGTGGTGCACTTTCCCCAGAAGACTCGACATGCATTGAGACGAGACTTTTTAGAAGAAATCCCTCAGACCACCATGGACGCGTTCCATCATATCATCACTACCACCTTTTGTCGATCAGGCTGAGTTCTTGCAACTTAGTTGGTCAAGGCAGAGCCCATATGCCATGTGGCTTCACTGGAAGCTTTCGCGACAAGAATGTATCCAATCTCTTTATTCTTGGGTGGCCATCCACAAGTGAGATACACATGGTAAACCATAGAAATGGTCCCTGGGTAATCACTCAACAAAAATCCATCCATACAAGTCCCATTTCCACCGAGGTGTTTCATTAACATCAGTTGTTTTCATTAGTCCAAAACAATATTTGTATTTTCATAAGACATCATATCATGATTTCCACCCACAATTCTGTATAGCTAGACTAAGCATTGTAAACTTACCATGTCTCCTACCTTTTAGGAAATACTATCAAGGTAGATACTATAGGTTTAGCATAGCATAGAAATATACAAAATAGTCCTATCATGCATACTACAAAAATAACACTAATGCAATATTGAAAAGATAGGACTTTTGATGACCAAAGTATCACTTGCCTTTATAGTATAATATTTAGGTAATATACTTGATCTTTCAAATGTCACACTCCTTAAAGTTCACTACAACAATACAAACAAGCAAAAAGCACACACTCAAAACTATAACACAAATATAACAAAACAAACACAAGAAAACAAAGAAATGCATGCAAGCATGTAAGAGGTCATTTTATTTTAGAAATTGTTTTAGCAAAGTTTTGAACACTACAAACATCTATTGCTCCTTCTAAAAAGGCTGAATTCCAATTGGAATCAAGTTAGTGCAATTTGGTTAATTAAATCATTTTTCTTTACACTAGAAAAGGTTTTATTCATAGGAATAATTTCTAGTATCAGCAAAATATATTTTTAAATTTCAAATGTTAGTGTTTATAGTCAGAGGGTTCAAAACAAAACCATTTTCAAAAGGATTTACTCAAAAATAATTTTTAGAACAATTTTTATACTCAAAATAGCCCTAAATAAGTCTCTGCCTAAAACTCAAATTTACAGAAACAAGTGTACAAAATAAGGCCACATTAATGTAGTCTATAATTTTGTGAATCAATAGACACCAACTTTGTAATTTTTTTTGTAGAAAAAAGTTATGAATTTTACAAGTTTAATCATCTAATAGATCAAATCTGGATTTTAGACCTAAAACACAAACACGTGGCCTATTCTTATTGGTTGGTACCGCTTCGGCAGGATCACCACTGTGAGCCATTAGATCTAAGTGGAATCGCATGGCTCAGATGGATTGATACCATTTCGGTAAGTGGTCTAATCTAGGTCCTAGGATACGCACCCGATGGACCTGAGCGCTTTGGCCAAGGACTGGCGGCGTTGCTGGCGACGCACCTGGTGGCGGCGTACCGGCACTTCAGAGGTGTAAGGGGGAGGTAGCCGAACGTTACCGAGGTCGTGGGATTGAGGCGAGCTCAGGGGTGGTCATAGTAGAGGAAGGGGCACACAGATTCAGTAGCAATTCATCGCCGGAGTTCGTTCACTATCGGTGGCTTGCAGACGGAGACGTTGCCGAGCGTCTGATGAATAAACAAGAAAAAGAAAGGCATCAGTTAGTGCGACCGAGGGTAGTGGTAACAATAGTGAGAGGCATAGGGCAAGGCGTGGTCGGGGCTCACGAGAAATTTCTCGCCAGAGTTGTGCTCGTCGTAGGTTGCTCACAAACGAATACAAAGCCGAGCCTACAGGGCATAATAAATCAGACTGATGAGTCAGTGGATGTGTCTGAGGACGTCAAACACCATAGAGCAAAGTAGAGGGCGAGGGGCGGCCAAACTTCGTTGGAATCGTCGTCGGAGCTTGTGGGGCCGCGGCGGCGCGAAGTCAAATGCGAGTGGCCTGGGGGCTCTCTGGTGGCGCTGTTTTAGGGGAACGGAGAGGAGGTAGTGGGGGTTAAGAGGATGGGGTCGGGGAAGAAAATCAAGCCGCCAATCAATGGGATTTAAGTGAATTCAATCAGGGGGATGAAACGATAGAGAGGGTGATTTCATCGCGCGGTGATGATGATGATGACGGGGCAGGGTGGGGCCAGGAGGTCAGTGGGGGTGAGAAAAGAAAACGGTGGGGAGAAAGAGGGGACTGGCCCGGGTGTGTTGGTTGGGAAGGGTTCCTTGGCTGGGCTGGGCAGATAGGTTTCCCTTTTTTTCTTCTAAACTTTTTCCTTTTGTTTTTCAGTTTTCTATGTTTAAACAAATCATTTGATTCAACCCTCAATTTGAATTTAAATCATCTCCAATCTTTTCAGTATGTTCTATATACCAAATATTAGTGTATTATTTAGTTCAATTGAAATATTTTTATCAATTAATATTCATTTAAAATTAAGTGATTCATATTGGTATTTATTTAAATAAAATTTGAATATGGTTCATAAGCCCATAAAATTTTATTTAAATAAACCTTTATCCTTTTATATTATTTAATAAAATTTTATTCCATTGTCTTTGCCATGGTTTAAATTGTCTTTGCAACAATTCTTATTTATTTAGTTCTTTCTTTGTCTTATAAAATTAATATCTTTTTATTCAAAAATAGTGATTCCAATTTGTATAATTCTATTTAATATTTATTTATCTTTTTATATCCTTTAGAATTATTATTTTCACAATTATGTGTTGATTTTAGCTATGTGCTTTATTATCCTTGGAATACTTTCTTTTATCTTATAAAAATCATGAGTTTTTATCCATGGCTCCAAATTTAGTGAAATCAATTCCCATGGTTTTGTAATATTTTTGTTTACCATTTTTTTATTTGGGAATGTTTGTTGCTAAATTTTTATATGTAACAGGCCATAGTCTTGGAGCTATCTTGTTGATGATTTCTTTTATTAGGGTTTAGGGTTTAGGTTTATCTTTTCCAAATGTTCAAAATTAAGATACATTCCATGCATGAATGCATTTGATCTATTTGAAAATTTGTTTTTTACTTTCTCATTCAAATTTTGATCAAATAAGGTTTGGATGTTTCCATTTAGAAACAAAAAGTTTCTTTGCCCTCTAAATTTCTACATTTGTTTCTTTTGTTTGTTTTCAAGACAGAAATTCCAACTACTCTTACCTCTAGGTTTTCGAAAACCATTCGTAAAACCTTTTCATTCCAATATTGGTAGAAATACCAAGAGGTCCTTATATTACTTCAAAGCACAACCAATTAAAAATACCCATCCTTACCTGAAGCTAGGCTTGATGGTAACCTTATAAGAATTTGGATAAGTTTGATAAGATGAATTGCCTTGATCAGCTATCTGATGAATTGCCTTGATCTGCTGATTGACTTGTGTGCTCAGGAACTAGAGCGAGCTAATCTAGTAGCTCATCCCTTATGACCTAATCAATGTTTCAGATCATAAATATCAAAACAAGCCTTCTAAGCTGGATCTATCCAAAGTCACCCAACTGACCCTCTAATCTGCTTAACAAGATCAATCCTAAGAAATTCCATTGTTTTAACTTTCAACTCATTAATGATTCCATACAAGCATGGATCCCCTATACACAACCTATCCTTCAATATCATCCCCTTGATGATAACAATAAAGCAATGCCTTCCCTCCAAATGTTTCCCTCTCTCATACTAGTCCAAATCTTTAACTAGATTCAATCTTTGGAACTTCCTCTAATACAATCAGTGTGCATTTTTGAAAATGCACTGGAAGCATCTTGTACTACATAATTAGTACTACAAAATCCCACTCCGGCCCTTGGCTAAACTCTTCTTTAACCCACCCATCAGTGATGGTTTTGTAGTCAAGATAATAATCTTTTCTGCAAATCTTATCATCTTGCCTACTTTGGAAGAAGCTCACATCCACATGTCACCTACTAAACATGGTTTATTAATCCACCCTTCACTTGTTTCCATTGGATCTTTGTTCTTCCTAAACCCACATGGTTTATGTGGCATCATGACTCATCAGCTATGGCAACCTTATTTTCAACAAAGTTTGCCATCACTTCTAGATCACCTTAAATGCAACCAACCCAAACTCCTTCTGCCATCATCATCTAAATAACTTGGTCTAACTATCCATATATCCCTTGCATCAAGGTGATCTCTATGATCACTAATTCATCCTTCTTTAGGTGGTATAAAAATATTAAGGCCCTAGATCCTCCAATCCTTGTTTTCTTCTCCAATCCATCTTGTTTTGCAAAACCCAAGGTTTCCAAAGATGGACACTGTAAGTTGACATCATCCACCTTGGATATAAAAATTTTCCAAATAAATTCCATAATTATTTGGAACCAAAAATATTTAAATTCCTTTCCTACTCAAGTTTGTTTTTCTCCAAATAACTTTGCCAACTCAAGGCACACATGATGCCCATATATCATACTCCTATCTTCCAAACTCAAAAATAAATATTTTTTAGATCCTTTTATTTTTTGCCTTTTTTCTTAAATGGCAGAAAACAATAAATAATTGCTTCAATTTTTTTTCTTAAAAATAAATTCCTAGAAAAAATTCCAATGTGTGGTATGGTATTTAGGACCATCTAACATCAAAAACCAACCTTGTCCAATGTAAAATTTTGAAATGATCTCCCGGAAACCACTTTAGCACTTTTTGGATAAATGATTTAAAGTGAACTAAAAATCATTTGAAAAATCACAAATAATTAGAATAGGTATATCTAGGCTATAACCTTCTAACAGAACGATTTCCTTATCTATCCAAGATCAATTTTGAAACTTCCTTCAATGATCATCATTATAGCTAAATGGGCTATATTGATAAAACTTAAAACCAAACCAATTCCACCCTCACCAAACCTGAACATGTGTTAAACACCACAAATCCTATCAACCCTGGTCATCACCACTGTAGAAAAACACTGTAGCCCTGCCCTAGCCCTTGTCTCATATGTTTGGAGGCAATGAAAAGTGAGAGACAAGCAAATCTTGCCCTTTATTACTCTTTCTGCAGCAACCTCCCTCTCTGTGCCCTGTGCTTGACCAGGGCGCTCACACACCACTCCTCACTGTCCTCCTTTCAAACCCCTGGACAGCTCCTTCCTCCCTTTCCCAAGTCGACAAAGTACACCATGTACCATCCCTCCTCGGGGTTAAATAGGCCAGAGGCCACCCCAGGACCTCTCCCGCCCTCATTTCCTCCCTCCACTCCCCCACTACCTCCCCCAGCCCTCTCCCCTCCTCCCCTGCTCAACCCTTCCCGAGAGAAGAAGGCAATAGCCTATCGGCCATAGCTCAAAAACCTAAGTGTATCTCCTTCCCCTTGCTTTTTCTAGATGCGTGCCACCCCCAGTATTCCCCTACCATCTCTGACTCTCCACCTACTATTTTTCTTGACTAGGACTGCCCTATGAAGCCTCCCTGATGAGCTCTCAAGCACCACCATGGGCTCCCTCATGCGAATCACACCTTGGAGACGAAGTGGTGTGTGCCGTCCCTCTCCGATTGCCTCGACAAACGGTGTCCACCTGCACCACCCGTCCCCTATCCCGCCCATGGTAAGCCCCTGTCATGGGTTTGCGGCACTGGTGACATAACACTGGGAAGAAGATGCACAGTCGCCGTCGGATCTCCATAAAAATGGAACCATAAGAAACCATGGTCCACATTGTGTGATAATTTGGGTGGTCGCATTTTGTTCTAACTATGGTACGTCCTATAGCAGCGAGGTGCTTCAGTTAACAAGGTTGGTGGAACTACAAGTTACATCAAGGACCTCATAAAAATGAAAATTACATCCAAGTCCATGCACTTAGCACAAGGTCCCTAAAACTATGCTATGAAGTGTGTTTTGAGGTTTGTGCATATTAGCGTTCATTGTGCTAAATACTATCAATAGAATCTTTTATATGCTATGAATGGAAAAGAAGATCCAACAGTTAGCAATGTTGGGATTTGCCGGTCTTAATCCAACGGTTCATGTTCAAAGTTATCTGTACACTATATAGTTTTTTTTACAAAAAATATAAGATAAGAAGTACTACTACGAATGGCTGGTCTTTTGAATAACCTTTCCCTCCCAATGTTTGGGAAGGAACTAAAAATTTCAAAACCGGAAAAGTTTGAATCTTTTTGCTGCCAAGGACCAAAGTGGTTTCCTTCAATGTACTACTCATCCTACTCCACACCTATGCGGCTGCCGAACAAACCAGAGAAATAGACCCGCCCTCTCAAAAAAGAAGAAGAAATAAATAGAGCCACCGTACCAAGGCACACGTGCGTAGCGCCACGATGTGGACAAGGGAGAGATCAGGCAGGCCGGTGCGCAAGGGGAGATATGAGAGGCAGCGAAGGAGAGACAAAACACAAATTTGTTGCGTGCATAGGTCCTAAAATTTACTACTAGTACATTGTACATTATAAGTCGGCAGGAGAACCTCGTGATAGGAACTCATCATAAAACTTTGCTGTCGTGGGAATGGCCACGTCAGATGCTGCAATCGGCAGCGAGTAGTAGAACATGGGGCAAGGGAGGCCAGCCTTCTGCGGTGTGATATGAGGGCGGAGACACAAGGGTTTACCCAGGTTTGGCCCCCCGGAGGGTAAAGACCTACTCCTGGTAGATTGTATTATGGTGAGAGTACAAGGGAGAGCTCGACGACTAGGCGGCGAGTCACTTGGGTGTATGATGGAACGTATCCTCTATGCGTACCCTAGGGAGGTTTATATAGGCTCACCTCGCTAGGGTTTATAGATCTACCACCGAATTGGTTAAGGATTCAGAGGGTCTTTGACATAGTCCAACTAGGCCTAGCTACGCTTCTGGGCCTCTAGCTTCCAGTCGGCTGAGTCCTCGCCAAGTCTCGATCCAGTCTCCATCCTACAGGCCCACTCGCTGGCAGCTTGGGCCTATAGGAAACGTCCTGCCACTACTAGAAAAACACTCGTTAGTGGCGCACGTGGAAAAGCCATCCGTGGCGCACTAGCCGTGCGCCACTAGGCTTGCGCTGCGGCTATCTCCTAGCCATGGTGCACTTCCTGGTGCACCACCGATTGTGTCAAGATAGGCGTGGCGCACATGCCAGTGCACCACAGATAGTTGTACAGGTGCGCTACGAAACTTATCTTCTGTGGCTCATGTGTCAGTGCGCCACTAGCCTATGCAGGTGCACTTTAGACAGTGTGTGCCACAGAAGCTGTGCCATGTGTGCCATGGGTGTTTTTTTTAATTTCAGAGCCAGATGATATAAAATACAGATTATATACAATATTATATGCAGATATACACACAGATATAAGATATACAGTTATAGATATAAATACACAATTCTCAAAACAAGATTGAAACAAATACATATAGATAAGTCCCATACATGAATACATAAGTTATACATTGTTTCGATCAAGTTACAATGTAGTTGGTGACATGCGAATACATGTTTCTCGAACAAGTTAGAGCTCGGAAGCTCACCTAGATATCTAAACTAGCGCGGGATAAACAACCAAAGAAGATACACATGATCACCGCGACGAAGGTGTAGGTCTTCATTCGGTTCCTCGTCCTAACTCCCGCTAGATAGCGTGTGTATCTAGCTTCCGCCTTCGCCATAGTGTTTTATCCTTTGTAGCTACTGCCGCTGAAACGGTGCACCTGTCTCCGGCAGTCTTCCCAATCATCGTAGACTCCGGGAATCCGTCCCTTGTACACGACGTACCACGTCATCTACAAGTTGACAATAATAATTAACCGGTGATTGAAAAAAAAATGTATAATTAAAGTCGCATATGAAGATACACTTATAGAAAGTACTCGTAAATCGAAAATACCAAACTCAAAAAGCATGCCTCATATATAACTAGGTTGTTCGACACAGGAATAAGCTACGATGGATCTGTCCGCCAAGTAGGATGCACAACACCTGGACCTATGCATAGCACAAGGCGGATAATCCCATCACATCATATTCACATATATAGTGTGCCACGACATTTCAATCATCGGCATTCTCAAAAAAGACCAAAGTAACTTATGCTATGACAGAACAGTTAGCCAAGTAGGATGCACAACACCTGGACTTATGCATATGACAAGGATAACTATCCCGTCGTAGCACATTCACATATATAGTGTGCCACGACATTTCAATCATCGGCATTATTCTCGAAAAATACCAAAGTAACTCGAAAAGAATGCCTGATATATATATATACATAGGTCGTTGGATACATGAATATGCTACGATGGAACTGTGAGCCAAATAGGATGCACAAGACCTAGACTTGTGCATATCACAAGGCTCACAATCTCGCCGTAGCACATTCACATATATAGTGTGCCACGACATTTCAATCATCGACATTATTCTTGAAAAAAGACTAATAAAGTAAGGAAAAAAGAAGGACCAAAGTGAGCAAAGGACCAAAGAGTAAGCAAAAAAACCAAGCATTGATTGATATATAATAATAATAAGAAAAACAAGTAAGCGATGATTCCTAAACCTAATAAGATAAGTAGTAGCATGTACACTTGTCCACACACACACAAAGGTCATCTATAGTTTGGAAGTACAACTAGGCCAACATCAAGCCTTCTGGCTCGGCTTAGGGAACGGGAGGACGCCTTGTCTCGTCATGAACTTCCTATAGTCACCCTGCATCTCTAGGCGATCTTCTATGTCACGGTTATTCGGGATATTTCCTCCTTATAAGATCCCCCCCGAAGTCATGACATCACGAAAGATGATTGCCCCAAACTGATGCTGGATACGATACATCTCTTGTCTAATATTTTAATCAGTGATCTTGGCCTTGGCTTCGGCTCACTGTTCGAGATGATCTGGTAGCTTAGAATTCTGCTGGTCTAGTAGGAACGCCCTCATGTGATGGAATGCGTAGTAGGCTTCCTTCTTACTGCTTTCCGGCTGCTTCACTCAGGGGAACTCCGTTACGTGGTTGAAGACGTGCCTGCCGAACTTGACCTTCGTATGCATGAAGGTGGTGCCTTCCGTCGAGGCATAGCCAGTGAGAGCATCATCCAGAACTTCCTTGATCTTGTCGTAGTTTTTTTCTTTTCTAGACTCCCCGAGTCGAAATACGTGGCGTGGGAATGCTTTGGCGATAAGGAGATGAGCATGCAGTGTTTATCTCTGCGCAAAAAATTCAAATGGAATGTGTTAGAAAAAGAATGATGATAATATAATAAAGCCAATCGATGGTGGCGAGTGAATAACGACTTACTCAGGAAAGTAAGGCAAGAGAATGTATTCCTTTGTCTTGTTCGCTACGAAGATTCTTTTTAGGTACGAGGCCACGATACGTCGTTCAGCGGGGAACCCAAGCAGTTTTCACGCATGTAGTAGGGGTCCACTATAGCGATGCCCGTTGTGTTCTCTCTAATGATCTGCATGTCCAGGCTGAGAGAAAACAGGCGGACCATGGTATAGTGCAGCGGGTATAGGTGGAACATATTAAAGATGTCGTCGAACCGCAGGAAGAACAGATCCGCATGGGCATTGTCGACAAAGCCCAATCCTGGTGGCACCTTAACCACGAATACCGGGTGCGGGGGATCTTTCTCCGCCAGAAGACGTCTCTCTATCGTCAGTACGTCGTCATGCACACTCTGTAGAACTGGCGAGCCTCCGCAAATTATTAGGTAGAATGGGCTCACCTGCCACATGAATCCTCCACATAATAACCTCGGGTCTTGGTGGCCCATCCCGAAACCTGATCGGATTCGCAGTTGACGCCACTGGCTGGCTCGAGCTGCTAGATTTTCTTTTCCTGCCCTTTTTTCCTTTTGGAGAGCGGGCATGCACCGCAATCTGAGCACCGACTGCCCTATGTAGTGTGTCAGGGCTTAGAATAAAGGGCCGGTTGGTTGTATCAGCTGGCTCTATAAAGGCGCAAGATGGAGGCGTCTCCTGAGAACCAAACAGACGATTGGTTATAGTGGGTTTCTCTGTGGGGCCACCAGCACTGCAGGTACGAGCTTGATATAATTTTCTAACTTCTAATGGTGCATTAAATGTTGTATCTAATTCTAATGAGTATCCTTGCTATATATATTTTACAATGAACGGATTATCAAAGTCTTGAAAGGTTAGAGGTTCTTGAAACAGTTTGATAAGGTACTAACATAATGCTTGGATAGTGACTGAAACATAAACAATATGGTGTTAAGCTTTTCTTTATTGGCTGGGAAATATTTTTTTATTTGATCACCAAAATATGACTATAGTGATATCTTGCTGGATTTCTGCCATCCTCTTTATTTCTGGGTTGGAAATGCTTGTTAAATAGATTATTTTCATCTGACTGCTATTTTTTGTTACCATGCATCACATCATATCAATTTCTAGACCACATAGTCCTATTATTATTTCTGATGAATGTCAAAAGATAGCTACATCTTCACAGTAGTATAGGATGGGCTTTCTCTTCCAGGCTTCAATCTTGCAACAAAGAATGATGTGCTTTGTTGTTTAACGATTACTTATACCTATCTTCCTCTGAACAGGTCCATGATTCTAGCCTAAGGACACAACTCATGCAAGAAACATACTGAACACCCTAATCTCTTGTATGTCTAACTAAGATAGAGGTAACACACCATTCGTTAGTTTCCTGTAACTATCCTACAATGAATCAACCGAGAAGTGGAGAGGGGAGAGATGGAGAGAGGGGAGAAGACACACCTCTGAGACGAGGACGAGAACGAGCCCGCGGGTGAGGTGGCTGGCGAGGCAGGGCTATAGGCGGTCGAGGCCGCTGGCGAGGCGAGCGTGCGGGCGACGCTCCTCCTCCTCCTGGCTGGCGACGCTCCTCCTCCTCTCCTGGCATGGAGGCCTCCTCCTCCACCTCCTCCTGGCTGGCGACGCTCCTCCTCCTCTCCTGGCGCAGCGGCCTGCTCCTCCTCCTCCTGGCTGGCGTGGCGGCCTCTTCCTCCTCCTCCTGGCTGGCGAGGCGCGTGTCTATGTAGATGGGATGCGGCGGCGGCGACGCGTCGATAGGGGGAGGGTAGGGCCGACGATGGGGATGGTTCGATCCGTGCCTGAGGACGATGGGGGGAGCGTAGGGCCGACGTGACGAGTTGACTAGTCCAAACCTCTAATCAGATAAGAGGGCGGCCACCCCACTAGTTAACACTAGCACTCCGTTATCCCACTGGTTCCGCCCACTTCTCTATTCTAAACTTGTGAGCACCCAGGTTTGAATCCTGGTTCCCACCGTTTTATTTATATTTTAAAAATACTTTTAAATTTTCCAAAAATTCCCAAAAGTGGTGATATATGCCATAAAAGTTTTGTTTTGTTTTTAAAATACTTTTAAATATTCCAAAAATGACCAAAAGTGATAATATATGTCATAAAAGTGGTACAAATATGATTCAAAGTATAACTAAATTTCATAATAATTTGTACATGAATATTACATTCTTTTTAGACCACACGTCAACATGTCTAGGCTTTGTCGGGTCGGTAATGAAAAAACATTGGTCCACTTTCGTAGCCAGTACCCACGGTTCATTTTTCGCGGCCACGTTCACACTGGAGACCTTGGATTTGGCTGCTTCGGGTATAACCATGGTTGTGAAATACCGGCCTTCTCTTTCGACGCTCTTTTCCCATCTGACACGGAACATCGGCACCTTTTCTCCATAGTAGTCGAGCTCCTAGATCTCCTCAATTCTTCCGTAGAATCTTTCCTTCACGTTGTCATCGGTGTAGAATTCCGACGTTACGCCTGAGTTCTGATAATCACACTTGTTGTCCTTTTCCTTCGTGTAGAATGTGTAGCTGTTTATATCATACGCCTGATAGGTAACTAGGTTTTGCATCAGTCCCTGCGACAAGGTGAATATGATCTTTTCCATGTCAGAAGAATGCGATCGCAGGGGATTATCAAGGAGCGTCTGGCTAAACCAACATGTGAAATCTGAGTTGTGCTCTTTGATTATTTCTCCCTGCGTCCTCTGTATGCCCCGGTCACTATACTTATTTTCGATTAACCTTTTGTGCTTCTGTACCCAAGGATCGACCAGTTCTAAATGCTGTAGCGCGACCAGGTTTGCTCGATCAAAGTCTGCGCGTCAAAAACCGAAGTTTGCATGCAGTATGCGACGACCCTCTCGGTGACGAGATCCGTCGAGCTTGCCAAGGTGCCTGTTGACGGGAAGACCGACAGGGTTCTCGATGTCTAGATAATTCGTGCAGAAACAGATGCACTCTTCAGCCAGAAAGCCCTTGGCTATGCTTCCATGTGGACGGGACCTATTGTGAACGTATCCTTTGATGTGTCCGTTCATCCTTTCGAACGCCATCATGATGCGGAGGAACATCGGCCCGAGTTGGACGATGTCCTCCACGACATGGACCAGCAGATGCACCATAATGTCGAAGAATGCGGGCGGGAAGTAGACCTCAAGCTCACATAGTATCACCACGATCTCCTCTTGTAGCCTCCCGAGCTGATTCATGCCAATCGACTTCCTAGAGATGACGTCGAAAAACTTGAAGAGGCCAAATAACGTTTCACGGACGTGCTCGTCCAGTATCCCTCTTAGTGCAATCAGAAGTACCTACGTCATTAGCACGGCACAGTCGTGAGACTTCATGCCACTGAACCTCTGCTTCGCCTCGTCTAGGTATCTGCTTATCTTGCCCGCGTAGCCGCAAGGAAATTTGACTCCTACAAGGCACTTGAATAACTGTTTGATATCATCCTGGCTTAGAGTGAAGCAAGAAGGAGGGCAGTAATATTCGTTCTTCTTGAACTTTTTACCCTTCTGACGACCTTGTGTCGTCTCCGACTCATGATCATCGTCATCTTCCTGATCATCAGGAGTAGTGCGTCCTCCGTGAAGCTCCTTCCGGATACCCATGAATATCAGGTCATTCCTTGCTTTCGGACCATCTTTCGTCCTATCTGGCATTTTGATTATGGTGGCGACCAGACTCTCGCACACGTTTTTCGTGATATACATGATGTCGAGGCTATGAGGCGTGCGGAGAAACTTCCATCATGGCAACTCCCAGAAAACAGACCTTGTTTTCCATACCTTCATTAGCGGCTTGTCTTGCTGCCTCTTTTGCTTCTTTCCAGGTTTAGGGCAATCTTTCCAGTTTTTCAGCAACTCTTCCACTTCTTCGCTGCTCCTATGCTCTGGGATTCCTCGGGTCTCGGATTTGCCATCGAACAGGTCTCCATGTTTTCTCCATGGATCATTCTTGCCGAGCCACCTCCGGTGCGCCATGAACATGGTTTTCGAAGAACCTGGATCTTTCTCTAGTTGGAGATAGCTTGTGTTATCCATGCACCTAACGCATGCGCAGAATCCTTGCATAACCTGCCTCGAGATATACCCGCAACCTGGATAGTCTTGCACCGTAGTGACCAACGCGACTCTCATAATGAAATAATATTGTGCGATGGCGTCGTAAGTATTGGCTCCAGATTCCCATTACGTGGCTAGCTCCTCTTTCAACAGCCCGAGATACAATGTCTGTGCCAGGTTGTTTTGGCCCTTGAAATAGCATACTCATTTGTATGTACTTCTTCTTTATCCACAACCATGGAGGGTGACAAGGTTGAATCTCGTCAATGCCCATTGTTATGGACTTCGGTTTTGGAGAATATGGGGATGCTGGAGATCACGGAACGGTTAGCAAACAAGCAACACGGGGACACGAGGTTTACCCAGGTTTAGGCCCCCGGAGGGAAAACCCTACTCCTACTTGTCTGCTCTTGATTACGGCGGAACCGAAGGTTACAAGGGTGCGCAAATGCAATCTACCGTGAAGGTGTGTATGCGGTGGTATGAAGGTGCCCTCCTCATCATGCCCTCCTAGCCTTTATATAGAGTTACGCAGGTCCCAGGCACAGATCGAGTCGGTTACAGGTTTTAGGGTTTACCCCTTTGAATTTTCTATCTACTCTAGTCTTGCTCTCCAAGGATCCGAAGGCGTCATGGGACCTGGCCATCCGAAAGTCTTCATGGGCTGGTGTATATTTGTCGTGGGCCTTCCTTGGACTGGACTAGGTATGCTGAGGTCATGTACCCACAGGGTATAACCATGTTAGTAGCCCCCGAGTGCTCAGTCGAATTGTAGATTCGGCTGAGGACTCTTCAATCCTTCGGGTGCAGTTATCTTTGTCTTTCAAGAGAATGATTTGAGTGTGTAGGGATTGTTGATGCGTGTGCCTGACTCTCCCGACGGATCAGGGTCAGTTAACTATCTTAGGATAAAACAACACGATCTTCTTCAGATTCGAGTCCCTCGACTCGAGCCCGGTAGATATGCTGGCGTAATTTGACTCAGGCTGCGGAGGACTTATAGGAGTGGAATTCCAGTGAATTTAAATGATGTACCCAACGCGTCTGTCGGGATTTTTCATCGCGCCTGTTGGTACGGATTCTTACTAGCAGAGCGCAGTCGTGTGCGTTACCAGGCCATCAGATGATATCTGTAGGTCTTATCTTTGTGTCGCAAACACAACATCCGAATATTTATCACCGCGGAGGTGTTTCGGGTGGCCAAGGAGAACGTTGCTCACTTAGAGTTTATTAGGGCAGAGTTGCCAAAAAGGTTTTGCACGCTGATCCGAAGGATCGCAGTCGAAGAATTCATAGGGTGCGCGACCAGTGCTCCATATGGGAGTAGCCCCCGAGTGTCTGTTCGAGTCGTAGACTCGAGCAAAGACTTTAATTCAGCCGTTGTTCAGCTTCAGGTTCGTAGGACACAAATTTGTCGGATGCTTGAATCCATCCTCCCTATAGGAGTAGCCCCCGAGTCCATAGTGGAGTCATAGACTCGACGTAGGACTCGAAGAAATAGTTCCGTGATGTAGTGTTTTGTTCATTTTTTCAGGTGCGCGGCCAACGTTCCTGATAGGAGTAGCCCCCGAGTAGTTAGTCGAATCGTAGATTCGAGTGAGTACTCTTAGTTGCGTAGCCGAAGAATTGTAATCATTGCTAGTATAGCTTTTGATGACGTCGGTGACCTCAAGCATTTGCGGCGCCAGAGATGATGTGACTGGACGAACATGGGTCCCACCTTCTGACCTTGAGTTGACCGGTCACGCGCGGCGTGGAGATAATTACAGCGTCGCCTCGATTTCCACGCGTAGTGGACGGCGTGTGAGAGAAGGTTCGCTGCTGTACTGACACGTGGACGGCAAGATCTTGAAGTTGGCTCTAGGTCTTCCCGATGGACGATCATCGTGCATCGTCTCCGTCCTTATAATCATTGGGGAAAAGTTAATTTGTGTTCACCGAAGCCATTCTTGTATCACTGATCCCATCTTCTCTGAGCTTTCTTGCTGCGTGCTGGAATTTCCTCGAGCATTTCCTTCGTTGATCCTCCATGCCCTCCGCCGGCGCCGCCGAACTGCGATGGGGAAGCCGAAGAAGTCCTCCTCTGCAGTTGGTACCAGCGCTTCTGGTGGCAAGAAGGGTTCTGCCACTGCCCGTGTCACCTACGGTGGCTGGCGACGATCGGAGACGCGTGAGAGTGATCTCCGCAAACTCCGTGAGCGGGGCTTGATCCCGCAGGATAGGGAGGCCGTCAAACTCCCCAGCAACGAGGTAATTCCCCGTCCCCACGCTGGGTTTCAGGTTATGTTCGTCACCTTTGTTCTTCGGGGATTTTCCTTCCCATTCCACGATTTCCTTCGTGGATTGTTGTTTCTTTATGGTGTCCAGCTGCATCATCTTTCTCCCAACTCTCTTCTTCATATCGCCTGTTTCATCACTTTCTGCGAGTGCTGGCTTGGTGTCGAGCCACACTTTGACCTCTTCCGGAAACTCTAATCCGTGAAGAGGCAATCTGGCTCTGATGGTATTTATCCCATTGGGGGTTGCATCATCTCCCTCAAATCCAATCTTATTTTCTTCTTTTCTTCCCTTTTTCTATGTCCGAATCTGTCCAGTACTGGCGGAGGCGATGGTACCTGGGCAGGATTTTGGCCTTGCTCCTTTCGACCCCTCCCAAAAAATCGAGCCAAAGAGGTCCTGGAAGAACCAGATCTTGGATGGTGAGGTGGCGGAAATAGAGGGACTCTGTCATCGGGTGGAGGATCTCCAGTTGATTCCGGAGAAAGAGGTGAACGGTGTGGATATCATCCGCACCTTTCTCAAATGTCGGGTGCAGCCGCTCCAGGCTTGGGCGCACCCAATGTTTCTTTATTTGGGTCGTCGTGATCCTACTAGAGTTTCGGCTGAGGAGTTCTCCAAGGGGGATCTCGACGGGGTTCTTCGCCCGCTGCTGAAATACAAGCCCGAAGAAGATATCCAGGGAAGTCGTTGACTCCTCCGTTCTCCGCTTCTCGTCCGGTTCCGCAGGTGTAGATCTGCAACGTGCGTGTAGCGCTATTTTCCGACTGTGTTTGTCTTTCCACATTTTGTGCTGAAATTTTTTTGTTGCCTTTTTGCGCAGGAGTTCAAGGTGCTGGGCATGTCGCCTTCGTTTCCCGAAGTATTCCCGGATGCTCCGGACAATGAGGTGCTGGACTCCATGTCTGAGCTTCCATCAGCGCGGTCACCGGCCGAAGAGGCCATCGAGTCGAGCGAGGATCCCACTCGCAAGAGGACACGGAGCTCCAGTCAATCGTCAGATGCCTCGACTCCGCCGACGCCTAGGAACCCGTTGTGCCTTGAGCGTCACAGTGATGGGCATGGGGGCTCTTCTTCTCCAATTCCTGCCGTTCCCGTGCGGGATGTGGCACCGCACCCACCGGCGAAGCGGAAGAAGGAAGAAAAGAAGGAAGAGAAGAAAGAGGAGAAGAAGGGCAGGAAGACCCCTCCTGTCTTCGACTTAAGCGAGCTTGACTCGTAAGTTTCCTCAGTCCTTTTTTTTTATTTCTCTTTCCTGTGTGCTTTGCTGATTTTTTCTTTCGTAGCCACTCCTCCGACGGCTCCTCCAGCGATGGTGCTCGGGAGATGGTGGGGGAGTCGAAGGTTGTTCCTCCTCCTCCGTAGACAGTGGCCGCCTCTGAGGGCGCTGCTCCGAACCCTTCTCCGCAGGAGGATCGGGTGGTTCTCCCTCAAAAGACTGCCACCGGACCTTCGGAGTCGCCGCCTAACCACGTAAGTGTTTTCCACCGAAGGGGGAGCTCCCGAGCTTTTTCGGATGGTTTGTTGATCATTGTTTCTTTGTGCCTCGGGGGGAGCCCCGGGCGTCTTTTGGGTGATCTGCGGCTCGTACTTGTTTTTCGCTTCTTGCCTCGGGGGGAGCCCCCGAGTATCTGTAGGAAGGTCTGTTGATCATTTTTCTTTGATTCTCGGGGGGAGCCCCCGAGCGTTTTTCGTATGTTCAACTTGCTTTGCTTGTTCTTTGGGCGTAGCCCCGAGCATTTGTTTGACGGGTAGTATTTTTTGCAGCCTTTTGTGCACGGCGCCAACCAGTTGGGGCTGTAGCACCTGTCATTGGAGGCCAGTTTCAAATAGCTTCAAGGTATGTTTACGACTTGGTATTTTTGCTTCTTCTTGTATTTCTTTGTCCTTCGATCTGATAGGTGTTTTGCTAACTATAGAGGACCACAATACCTCTCTCCGTGAGCTTGATGCTCTCAAAAAGAGCCTTGGGCAAGCGGAGAAGAAGGCCGAGGTCGCCGTTGGTGCGAAGGAGCGCCTCGAGCTGGAGCTAGCCAACGCGGCCGCGACCAAGGAGCGCCTGCAGCAGGGGGCTATGAACCGCGAGGAGCAGCTCACCACCGCCATGGCTTCGTGCGAGAGAGAGGTAGCCGGCAAGCTGATGGCGGCTGCCAAGGCTGTTTCGGGTGAGTTTCTCCGTCTTACCTTTTCGGCTTCCTTGTCTTTCCTTGTAGCGCTTTTATTTATGCTGCTTCCTTTGTTTCTTTAGATGTCGCGGGCATCGAGTTTGATCTGGGTGCTCTGGAGCACGAAAGTGTTCTGGATGATGCTGTTGCGGCGGTCGAAGATCGCTGCAGTACCATGGTCGGCTCGCTTGCCAAGGCCAAGGAGGTTCTCGGGCGCTTCTACAAGGAGCTCGTCCCCAAGGGTGTCGCCCTCGAAGATGTTGATGCCTTGGCGGATGCATTGTCAGCCAAAGCTCCTGCGGCGTACAAGCGCAAGCAGAAAGGCATTAGCGCGTTCGTCGGGCTGGCAGTGGACTTGGCGTCTGGGGCGGAGCTGGATCTTCATCAGGTCACCTCCCGGATGCCGACGGCTGCTGACAGATCCGAGGTAGCCTTCGCCATCTATGCTGCTGGATGTAAGCGTTATGGGACGAAGTTGATTGACATGCTGGCCGAGTACGCGCTGAGGCAGCAGGGAGAGGCCAAGGCGAGGCAGTCCGGCTCCGAGGCTACTCAGGATGCAGCTTCGTAGGCTTTGTAGTTGTAGGATAGTTTTCGTTTCTTTTGTTGTAATTATTTCTATGAATGATCCTTGTGCCACGTAGTGGCTTTTGCTGCACATAATGAATTTCCGAGTTATGTGCTCCTTCATCTGCTTGTTCATATCCTTGTCTTCTTTTACTCTAGGGGCCTTCGGGTGAAGATACCGTAGACACTTCGTCTGCGGCGCAGCTGCGGCCATCCCTGGATGGTGCGTCGCAGCTTGTGTTTCTTCGAGACCGCATCCGTAGCCTTAAGAAAGAGTTGCTTGGGGTGCGTGGCAACGCCGATGTTTGGAAATCCAAGGCAGATCGGGGCGCTGCCAGAGAGGAGTACTTGATGGCGGAGTTGCTTCGTTTGTCCGAACAACTTTAGTGTGAGTTTTTCGAGCTGTTGCCCATTACTTCGGATGCGCCTGTTGGCCTTTCACCTTACTCTTTGCAAGTATTGCAGGTGCTAACCTTGCTCCGAGGGAGGAAAAGGAGCGTGTTGCTGTTCGGATCAATTGCTTGACTCAGCAGGACATGGAGGCCGGCGGGTTCTTCTGGATGGACCGTACCGTGCCATGGTCCTTGCGACAGTGCAGGATCGTGTCCACCAGGTATCGCGGATGCTGCGTCAAGTGTAGTCTTCGCCGGTGTCGGTTCTGCATGTAATGTTTCCGCTGGATGATGCGCCGTCGGCTCTCTCTGGCCTGCTGTCAAAGTTTCGAAATGTTCATCATGTCAGGGAACTGGTGCGACATCAGCTCGTCGCGGGGGTGAAGGTCGCGCTCTCCCTTGTGCGGTTACATCGTCCTGATGTAGATCTGTCTGTTATAGTGGCTGGGCCGCCTCTTCAGCCAGATGGTGGCGAGTGGGATATGCGTCCGCATTATGCGCCTGTAAGGCAGTATGCCAAACAAATCGTAGATCTGTTTGAGCAGCGTGCTCAGGTTATTCTTCATAATAGGTAGTACCTATAAAAAATATAGATGTAAAATTTGTATATATTTGACTAGGCGTGTTCTGCCCTTTGTTGTAAAGGTTATGTTGTTGTTTAACACGTAGTGCTTTGTTTGTATACATGTCCTTTTCGTTAGCCTGACGTAGTCAGCTACTCAGGTATACACGCGTTATCCTCAGTCGACGAAGTTGTGAGGTGGGGGGATCCCCCGAGTGCGTTGTAACATGGAGTAAAATGCGAATGATAAACAGAATTTCGGGGCAAGACACTTAGCTTTATTCATATCGTAATGGAGGAGGTACATTGTTCGCCTGAGTAGCATTGGCTGAATAGCCTTATTGAAAGTAAAAGAGGGAGGTAGCTAGGGGTAGAAGCGTCGTAGCTGTGCGACGTTCCATGGGTTGGAGTATGCGACTCCAGACTCCACGTGCTTAAGGCAATAGGAGCCACCTGGGATGACTTCAGTGATGATGTAGGGTCCTTCCCATGGTGACTCGAATTTCTTCGGTCACTCTTGCTTGAGTCGCAAGACGTGGTCTCCTTCGACGAAGGACCTTGGGTGCAGCCGTCGGCTGTGGTAGTTGCGGATACTCTGTTGGTACACCGCTGATCGAGCTGCTGCTATGTCACGCGCTTCATCGAGTGTGTCAACGGCGTCTTCGAGTGCGGCCGTCGATTCGGCTTTGCTGTAAGCGACGACCCGTGGGGCCTTTGTGGCGTACCTCTGCTGGTAGCACGGCTTCGGCTCCGTGCACCATGAAGAAAGGCATGTAGCCGGTTGAGCTATTTGGCGTTGTGCGCAGGCCCCACAGGACCGAGGGTAGCTCTTGTGTCCAGGCTCCTGCGACTCGCTTGAGTGGGCTCATTAGGCTCTTCTTGATGCCAGCGACGACGAGGCCGTTGGCCTTCTCGACCTTCCCGTTCGTTTGCGGGTGCGCCACGGAGGCGTATGTGATGTTGATTCCGAGTCCTTCGCAGAAGTCCTGGAATTCTTTGGAGATGAAGTTCGACCCATTGTCGGTGATGATGCTATGCGGCACACCGAACATGTAGACAATGGATTCAAAGAACTTGACGGCAGTTCTGCCTTTTTGGTTAGTGACGGTCATGGCCTCAATCCACTTGGTGTGTTTGTCGACTGCGACCAGGAGGTAGATGTGACCTCCTTTACGAGGACCTTGGTAGTTTGCCGATCATGTCGAGGTCCCAATGGGCGAAAGGCCAGGCCAAAGGTATGGGTCTGAGCTCTGATCCGGGTGCGTGCGGTTTGTCTGCGAACCTCTGGCATCCGTTGCATCTTTGGATGATGTCCTTGGAGTCGTTCATGGCCGTTGGCCAGTAGAATCCAGCTCGTAGAGCCTTGGCCACAAGGGAGCGGCTTCCCGCATGATGGCCGCATATGACCTCGTGGATGTCTTGAAGTATGGTTTTGCCGTCACCGATGGTGACCCACCTTTGTAGTACACCCGAAATGCTGCGCTTGTACAGCTCGCCATTAATGATGGTGAAGGCCTTGGACCGGCGAGATATGCGCCAGGCATCTGTCGGGCTATCAGGCAGTTCTCCGTCTATGGCTACGTCCAAGTTTCTTCGACTGCCATGACCTGCATCAGGTTGACCACAGCGACCTCTGTGTCTAGATTTTCAGGTCCTTCCTGTCCTTCGGGTAGTGCAGCCCCCGAGTGTTCTGCTTATTCGGGTGATCCCTTTGGAAATTTCCGTTTGATGGATGGCACACAGATCTATTCGGGGAACACACCTGGTGGCACCCGTGTGCATGTGGACCCGATGTCGGCGAGTCTGTCGGCCTCTTCGTAGCTTTCTCTACCAATGTGCCAATGCTCGCAGCCGTCGAAGCCTCCTTCGAGTGCGTTGTAGAGTGCGCGGTACGCGATCATGTTGGCGGCGTGCGCGTCGCACTCGTTCATCGTCTGCTAGACGACGAGGTTGGAGTCACCGTAGATGACGAGGCGTGTTGCGCCGCAGATCTTGGCCATCCGCATGCCGTGGATGAGGGCCTCGTATTCGGCCTTGTTGTTGGAAGCTCGAAACTTCATCCAGAGGACGTACTTCATCTTATCCCCCTACGGGGAGGTCAGTATGACCCCGAATCCTGCTCCGGCTTCGTGCTTGGAGCCGTCGAAGTGCATTGTCCATGACTGTGTCATGTCTGGGGTGTCTGGCAGCTGCAGCTCCATCCAGTGTACGAGGAAGTCCGGGAGGACTTGAGACTTGATCGTGTGGCGCTTCTCGTAGACGATGTCTAGAGGTGATAGCTCGATGCCCCACAAGGCCACGCGTCCTGTCGCCTCCGTATTGTTCAGGATGCTGTTCAGGGGTGCCTCGTTGACGACCATCACCTGGTGCTCCTGGAAGTAGTGGCTCAGCCGACGAGCTATCATGAACATGCCGTAGGCAAGTTTCTGGTAGTGAGGGTACTTCCGCTTTGTCTACGTCAATACCTCGCTGAGGTAGTAGATTGGGCGTTGGACCCCATGGGTTTTGCCCTCATCGGCGTCAATACCTCGCTGGTGTGTGGCTGCTATGTACAACAGTAAAGGCTCGCGTTCCTTTGGCGTGACCAAGACCGGCAAGGTAGAGAGCAGCCGCTTTAGATCTTCGAATGCGTCGTCCGCCTCAGGCGTCCACTCAAATTTGTCTGCTTTGCGTAGCAGCTGATAGAACAGAAGAGCCTTTTTGCCCATGCAGCTGATGAACCTGCTCAATGCCGCGATTCGCCCGGCAAGCTGTTGGACGCCCTTGAGGTTCTTCGGTTTTTCCATGGCCATTATGGCCCGGATTTTCTTCGGGTTCGCCTCGATCCCTCGCTGGGAGATGAAGTAGCCGAGCAGCTGGCCAGATGGGACGCCGAAGGTGCACTTTTCAGGGTTGAGCTTGATCTTGTAGCGGTCGAGATTATCGAAAGTCTCGCGGAGATCGTCGATGAGCGTTCTCGCCTTCCTAGTTTTGATGACTATGTCGTCGACATAGACTTGGATATTGCAGCCGATCTGGTCCTTCAGGCATGCCTGCATGCACCGTTGTTACGTGGCGCCCACGTTCTTCAGCCCGAAGGGCATTGTGCTATAGCAGAATACTCCTAATAGCGTGATGAACGCCGTTTTCTCCTTATCTTCGACCTTCAGTCGGATCTGGTTGTAGCCTAAGTAGACATCGAGGAAGGAGAGTTTTTCGCATCCTGCAGTCAAATCGATGATCTGATCGATCCGAGGGAGAGGGAAGTGATCCTTCAGGCAGTGCTTGTTCAGCGATGTGAAGTCCACGCACATCCGCAGGATGTCCGTGTCCTTTTTGGGTACCATCACGGTATTGGCGAGCCACTCGCTCTCCTTGATTTCCCTGATGAAGTTTGCAGCGAGTAGTCTGTTGACTTCGACTCCTATGGCTTCGGCCCGAGGTTCGGACAATCGTCGGATAGACTTCTTGACGAGCTTGGCGTATGGAAAGAGGTTGAGTGCGTGCTCGGCGAATTCCCTAGGAACTCCTGGCATGTCCGCACGACACCAGGTGAAGATTTCCAAGCGCTCACGGAGGAATTAGACGAGCGCGCTTTCGTATGCGGGGCTGAGATCGTTGGCGATCAGCACCGTCTTGGAGGCGTCCGTCAGGTGAACTTGCACCTTCTTTGTGTTGACGGTGGAGTCGAAGGACATGTCTGGTGCGTTCTGTCTTGCGACTGGGGGTGCCCCGTTGTCCGTCACCTCGCGGAGCCTTACGAGCTCCTCCTGCATGCCGAATGACTGGGAGATTCTGTTGAAGTCCCTATCGCAGTGGTCCGATCGGGTGAAGGTCCCGTGGACTGTGATGACGCCCCTGGGTCCTGGCATCTTGAGTAGCAGGTACGCGTAGTGCGGTACTGCCAGGAATCGTGCGAATGCCACGCTACCGAGGATGGCATGGTATTGTGATGGCCAGTCCACCACTTCGAACTCGAGTCGCTCGCATCGGAAGTTATACGGCTTGCCAAAGATGACGTCGAGCCATATCTTTCCCAAGGGGAATACACCCTTCGCTGGGACGATGCCATGGAACGTTGTGTCTGACTGTTCCAGGCTGCACAGCGGGATCCGCATTGCCGCTAGGGTGCTGGCGAATATCAGGTTGATGCCGCTGCCGCCGTCCCTGAAGATGCGGCTCATTTCGAACCGTCCGATATGTGCCTCAAGCACCAGGGCAGCAGGATCTGGGCGAGGGACCTGGCAAGGGTGATCCGAATGGCTGAACATAATGCAGGACTCCGATCTGTTGAGGTTCTCGGGGATGGCGGGTGGTGCTGTCACAACCAGGTTGATCTGACGGGTGTTTTCTCCTGCACCCTGTTTGTTGGGCTCCCTTTTTGGATCATCAACGCTCCTTTCAGTGGGGGTACCCGTGCCCACCGTTATACTGCACAGGTGCGACTGGGTGGTTCGGCCTCCCGTGGGTGGTGGTGGAGGAGCTCCATGTGCGATCTTGCCTGGTGCGGGTGCGTTCCCTTATACATGGTTCGGGGCTTGCTGCCTCATCTGGGTCATGCTCTCGCCGAGTTTCTGGAACTCGTGGCAGTCATTGAGCATGTGGCTTGCCTTCTTCTTCCCATCCTGCTTGTCGATGTAGAAGTGGATGGTGTATGGACCCGATAGTTTTTCATATGCTGAGGGTCCGTCGTCGTGGCTGCGGCGCTGTCACGACTGCGCTGGGCATCCTCCATCGCAGAAGTTGTTTCCCCGGTATCCGCCGCTGTTGCGGTTGCCATCGCTGCGGCGGTCGGCGTAGCCAGCCGCAACCATGTCGGGTCCATTGCGATTGTCATAGACGCGCAATCTTCTCTTGCTACAGTGTTCACGTCGTCGGCTGTAGTCGTCTTCTTCCTCCGAGTGTGATCGGTGGACGGAGTCCTCGCCATCGGCCCACCTGTTGGCGATGTCCATGAGGTGGTCAAGTGTCTTGGGCTTGACGCGCCCAAGTTCTTCTTTGAAGTCCTGGCTCTTCACGCCATCCTTGAAGGCGTCGATAGCCCTCTCCTTAGAGATGTGCGCCGTGGAGTTCTTGGTGTTGGACCAGTGCAGTATGTACTAGCGAATGGATTCGCCTGTTCGTTGAGTGCAGGCCCGCAGCTCCTCGATTGAGGCAGGCCTCTTGCTGGTTCCTTTGAAGTTTCAGACGAAACTGTACGCCAGCTCCTCCTAGCTTTGGATGGATCCCGAGGATAGGCTGCTAAGCTAGATCCGAGCTGCGCCTGTCAGCTGCAGCTAAAGGCATTGCATGGCGGTTTTCCTACTTCCGTCGTGCAGCTTGACGGATGACAAGTGGTCGCTAGCCACGCCTTGGGGTCCTGTGTGCCATCAAACTTCGGAGTGTCCGAAGGAAGCGTGAAGTTTCATGGCATCCTTGTCCGCCGAACAGATCTGCTGAAGCATTGGGCTCTGTGTTCTCCTTCGTCTTCATCCATCTCGGATTCAGATGAGCATGCGCGCTTGGCACGCGCCTTGTCGATTTTGCGCTGGGTGAGCTCGCTTCGGGCGTCCTAATCGCGGTTGCGATGGCGCGAGCTCTTGTGCCTTCGAGGAAGGTCGTGCTCTTCGTCTTCGGATGAAGGTGTGGTGCTGCGGTTGAACTTGACCATAGCCTTCTTGTTTGGCTCCGCAGGAGCTTCTCCGTGGAGCGCAGCTCCAACGAGTCCGAGTCCGGTAAGTGCAGACTTGTGCATAGCCCTTTTCGGTTCCCCCTCCGGAGGTGGGTGGGACGTGAGGTACGCGGTGGCTACCATGATCGCAGCTTGCAGCATCTTTGGGATGACGTTGCCGTCGGCGTCCATCTCCATGAAGGATGCGTTGAGGGCTCGAGTCACCTCGCGACGCTCCTTGGGGTCCATGTTATCCATCCGAGAATGGTGCTTGTTGCCGTGGTTGCCATGCGAGGTGGAGCCGATGCCCATGGCCGTGAGTGCATCTCGCCGCGCACTGGACTCTGAGGCTGCCTACTTGCGCTTGTCAAGCGCCTCCTGCATCTTGACCTGCTTCGTGTGCTCCTCGATTAGGAGCATGTGGTATGCCATCAGCAGATCTCGCGAGGCATTGGTGGGCAGGATCTTGTTGCCTGCCACGGCTTCGCGTGCTTGAGTCCATCCCTCCTCTCTTAGGTGGATGCCCCGATCAGTGTTGTCCCAGTTGGGTGGGGGGACTGGCTTCTTCTGTTCCCACCGTTTCTACCCTGCGGGTTGGGTGGCGGGTTGTGTTCCTGATCCTGGATGACCACGGCGCACTGGTAGGGCTCGTAGATCGGATTGCTGCTACCGCAACTTTTGGATCCGGAACTGTAGGTTCCTTCGTCCGAGGGTGGATCGCACAGATCGGAGTTGCAGTTGCTGCTGTCATAGGACTCGTCTGTCGACGGTGATGTGCGTAGCATGGGGTGTGGAGCCCATGAAGCGGGCCTGATCGATGGTAGGGGCACCCGCTCTGGAGACAAAGAGTGCCGGTCTGGCCCACCTGGAAGCAGAAGCTCCCGAATAGGATCTCGAGTCCGTCACCAATGGGCTCAATGTCCTTCATGCTGGCCGGTGAGTGGCGGTCAAGTCGAAGGCGCCGAAGAGGAGATGACTCTCTATCGCCATGGAGTTGTAGATCATTCGGGTTGGAACCGTCACGATAGCACAATCAGCATCCCAAGTTCCCACAGATGGCGCCAATTGACGAGGTTTAATCTCGTCAATGCCCATTGTTATGGACTTGGGCTTTGGAGAAGATGGGGATGCTGGAGACCGCGGAACGGTTAGAAAACAAGCAACACGGAGACACGAGGTTTACCCAGGTTCAGGCCCCCGGAGGGAAAACCCTACTCCTGCTTGTTTGCTCTTGATTACGACGGAACCGAAGGTTACAAGGGTGAAGGTGTGTATGCAGTGGTATGAAGGTGCCCTCCTCGTCGTGCCCTCCTAGCCTTTATATAGAGTTAGGCAGGTCCCAGGCATAGATCGAGTCGGTTACAGGTTTTAGGGTTTACCCCTTTGAATTTTCTATCTACTCTAGTCTTGCTCTCCAAGGATCCGAAGGCGTCATGGGCCTTGGCCATCCGAAAGTCTTCATGGGCTAGTGTATATTTCTCATGGGCCTTCCTCGGGCTGGACTAGGTATGCTGAGGTCGTGTACCCGCAGGGTATAACCATGTTAGAGGGAGGTTGTACATCCATACAAACACGGGCCAAGTGCTATGCATGCTGCTCTGGCTACCGAACGGATTGAGTCCATCGGTGCTCGTACCAAGCGTGATGTTCCTCGAATCTCCACCGAATTCTGGGAATTCGAGGTACAATGCTTTCCACTGGCTAGCATCTGAAGGGTGCGTCAGCAGCTCATCCTTTTCGGGGTCATCATCATCTCCTAGCTTCTTCCTTTCCGCATGCCATCGCATGAGCTTCGCTTCCTTAGGGTCCGCGAAATACCTCTACATACGAGGAGTGATAGGAAAGTACCATACCACTTTTCGAGGTGCTTTCTTCCCTTTCTTGTATCGACTCACGCCGCACACCGGACATGTGGTTTTATCTATGTCCTCGCCCCGATAAATGATGCAATCGTTGATGCATACATGATATCTAACGTGCGGTAGATCGAGAGGACAGACGATTTTCTTGGCGTCCTCGATACTAGTTGGACACGTGTTCCCCTACGGGAGACGATCATGCCAGAATGCCATCATATCGTTGAAGCTTGCGTCGCTCAATTTGTGTTTTGCCTTTATCTCCATAGCCTTGAGCGTTACATTCAACCGGGTATCATCGGGCCTGCATCCTTCATACAATGGAGTAACCGCGTCTTTCTCAAGTTGCGCAAGCTTGGCTTTCTCTCTAGCGGCAGCCCTTGCGTTACTCGTCTGCTTGAGAAGCAGCTCTTGCACATAAGATTCCCGCACCCAGCCTGACGTTGTTCCATCGTCGTCTGCTCCTTCGACATCTAGATCATCATCATCCCGGTCTGCTTCCGCACCTTCACCATCTCCAGGAGACTCTTCATCATCTCGCCCATTCTCGCCATGATGATCATCGTCATGTTGCCCACCTTCACCGTCTCCATCGTCTTCGTCATCGCTTATCCAACGAGTGTATCCATCCATGAAACCATGGCGGAGCAGGTGCGCCTGCAGATTCCCTGAATCTGGGTCGATCACCCAGTTGAGTTTACATCTTCTACACGGATATCTTATCTCCGTCTTGTTATTTCGTATCATGTCGGCCATCGCACATTTCAAAAATCTAGCCACAATGCCTTCGCTCATTATGAGCACCATTTTTGCCTGCACGGTGTACACGGTACAATTAGAAGTCTATTAGAACCACATAATGAATGCATGCATGCAGTGGTCGATAGAAAATTACGGCATGACCTATCCTAAAATTAGGACCTTTGCGAAATGCCAAAGTCTTGCCAAAATGGAAATGAATCAACATTTTGTCAAAACAAATGGCAACTTGTTCACACACAAACACAAGAGAGAGAGACCGATCCATACACACATGAAAATATCATTATCCTCTCCATACACACATGCATGCATATGAGCATCGATACTCTTCATATATACACATCATGAGCATCAATCATCTACATACATATGAGCATCGATCCTCTCCACATACACACATCATGAGCATCAATCATCTACATACATATGAGCATATCATCCATATACACATGAACACATCCTTACATGGACAACTTAACAAGATGAGAGACCGAGATCGCGAGAAGATGGAAAGGAGAGGTGCGCGCGAGACCGGAGAAGGAGATGAGAGACCGAAGAGATTCCTCTATTACGTATGTAACATCCAAGGTAAGTTCCACATGCTAAAAATGGTGAATGAGTGGACAAATTAAGGTGGGAAGGAGAAGGATCCCGACTAGATCTAAGGAGGAAGAAGAAGGGGAAAGTGAAGTGTGGGGTGGTGGATGAGTGGATGATCACATGATCACATGTGTGCACATGCATGGTCTACACATCCATGGCGCACATGGCCCTAGTGCGCCACATGGAAAAATCACATCTGTGGCGCACATGCCAGAGTGCGCCACGGATGTTTCTGCCCATTTACAGAACAGAGGGGCCTTCACTTAGGTGTAGCGCACAACATGCATGTGCACCACAGTTAACCGTAACAACCGTAGCGCACCCCCCATGTGTGCTACGGGTATGCGGAATGCGGCTAGCAGGGCCCTGGCCCACACATATCTGTGGCGCACTATGACCATATGCGCCACAGTTGTTCTAGTTATTAGTAGGGCACTGCCCACAGGTGAGACACGCCTGTTTTAGCCGTGGGTCACTTCAACCATGTGAGCCACGGATGTGCTGATTACCTATAGCCGTTTTCCTAGTAGTGTGCTAGGCATACCCCGGTAGGCATATCCCCATCAGTAGTCCCCGAGGCCGTCGTTGATTCGTCGCAGGTGTTCGTTGGCAGTCGGAGTATGCGGGTCCAATGCGGACGCCCAGTAGAATCAGCGGTGGAATCCTGACCAAAGGAAAGAACTAGTCATTTTAGTCGCAATAATGGCGACCAATTAGATCGCAGCTTGGCGAACGGGTCGGCGAATAGTCAAGTCACTTTTATAGTGATCGGGTTGGAGAATCATCGAGTCGCTGAAGACACCGAGTCGAGTTGACGAAGTTGGACCGTTAGCTTGGTCAAACTAGCCGTTGGGTAATCCAATGGCAATATCGGCATAATTACCGCGTGGTAACGGTTCCCCGAAAATGGCAGGTAACAACCACTATATAAGGAGAGTGATGGGCGAGGGGAAAGTGCTTCCCTCATTTCCTCCGAACTTGCGCATTCCGGTTCCTCCATTCCGCACAGCGATCAGAGCGACTCAGAGCGATTCACATCCCTCGATCCCCCAGCCGATGGCCCCTCCTGCGGAACAATGGGGCAGATCCAAGTGCACGAAGGCGCTGGTGAGATCATTCGAGGAGGCAGGGATCCTCCGCGCTGGGAGATGGCTCATCCCCGCGGTTGGATAAGTGATTCCATATCCGCGCGAAGGGGAATTCGTCTGCTTCACCAGTCATCTGGTGCGGGGGCTCGGATTCCCCACTTCCCTCTTCTTCCGACGCTTCTGTGCCTTCTACGACATCCAACCATCGGATCTGGGACCGCACAGCATCGAGTAGCTCGCCATTTTCGTGGCGTTCTACGAGTGCTACCTAGGCTGCAGGCCCTACTTTCCCCTATGGCAAGATCTATTCCATGGGAGGATGAGCCGCGAAGAGGCAGGCGGCCCAATGCTAGCCGCGGGAGGCTTGACTTTCCAGCTGAAGTCGAAGGCATCATTCTTCGACCTGATGCTGCCCGCCAAAGCAGTGAACGAGTGGAAGAAAAGCTGGTTCTATGTGACTGAGTCGACTCCGGGCGATTAGGTGGCGCTTCCAAGGTACTCTGCCGACCGGCCCGAGTCGCGTCGGCTCCAAGTCACCAAGCTTCCGCTAGAGCAGTGGATGGTCATCGACGAGATGCTGCAGACCATCCGCAACTTGAAGAAGAAAGGCGTCCAAACCATCAACCTCTACAATTGCTGGCTCGGGCGATGGCTCGTGCCCCTGGCCAGCTTTGGCCACTATATGTGCGAGTACACGGGCAAGGACGACCCGAAGAAGTCCTGTCACGACGAGTGGAGACTCAATGACTACACCCAGGCTCTGAAGAAGATCACCCAGGCAATGTATCTTGACGCGAAGTCCGGGGTCGCACCTTACACCGCAAGGCGCCCAGCTCCAATGGTGAGTTGTTATTTACTTTGCACTCGCAGTCACAGTTTGTGCATTCGCGGTTGTGCTAATGTTGTTTGATTGTTGCAGTTATTTCAAGTGGTGGAAGGTTGGCTTCCACCCGCAGATGATGAGAACTCGAACTCGTCCACCGAGGACGGGAGCGAGTCACTGCCCGACATGGGCGATGTCAGGAGTGACGGCGGTGGCGATGGTGACGACGGCGACGACGAAGACAAAGCCGTGGAGGTTGCTTCCCCCACGGTCCGCAAGGCTTGCAGGCAGCACCAGCGCGAGCTCGAGGCCAGCAAAATCCTCGAGGCCCACAAAGACGACGACGACGAGCTCCCTGAGCATACCTCACAGCGTGAGGCTACGCCATCAAAGAAGAAGAAGCAGCCACCACCCAAGAAGAAGGACAAGCCGGCCAAGCCGTCGTCTCTGCCTCGGTCTGCGAGTAGATCCGACGGTACCAACGCGACCGAAGAAACAGCGGCGCACGCGGCTGCAGCGACTGGCACGACCTTCATAGAGGACGAGGCGCCGCTGGCATCATTTCCGCCGCCGTTCGCCCCAGTCATCGGGTTGGTGGCCGCTCCAGCCGCAGGGGCCTCGCCATCGAGAGGAGCTCCCGCAGCGATTTGCCACTGAGGATCCTGCCGTGGACTCATCATTGAAGAAACCGTCAGTGTCTTGGGCACAAAGTGTGTTTGAGACAGGCCTCAGTCGGAAACTGGGGCCAGAACTGGAGAAGCCGAGCAGCATCCGCACCGACCTGCGATTTATTCCAGTCGCCAAGTGAGTGCTCCTTGAACTTTCATCCGTCTGCTTGCTTCGTGTTTTGATCGGCGAGTGTTATTGACAGAGTTGTTTCACAGGACTGGAGTTAAGAATATAGGTCACCCTTCAGTGGCCAAGGTTCCACCAGTCGCCATGGAGGCGCTGGCTGATCCCTTGAAGAAGAGGAAGGGCGACGAAGTCGTTGCTAAAGCGGCTGCCCCAAGCGAACCCCCAACCACAGTGGACGTAGCTCCGAAGGCCAAGGAGGACGCGGGGCCGTAGCATGCAATGCCCGTGGTTTCGAACGAGGCGACCGGGCCGCCTTCGAGTGGCACGGGGGCCGCGGTGGCGACATTCCCTCGCTTTGTGGCGAAAGCCGCCACGACGAGTGCCTCGGTGCCATCGAGCCAACTGCCTGGGGCCGCCGGCATGGAGGTCGAACAGCGTCGTGGTCACACTCCACTCGTGCTTGCGTTGGTGGACGCGATGGAGCTTCATGGCATCCTAGGTGCCTCCATCCATGTATGTCCAGTCCCTGAGGAGCTGGCCACTGAATTTCAGTGGTCGGATTCTTACTGTTTTTTTGTCATCCAGTCCCCGAGTGCCTAGTCGCTGAATTTCAGTGGCTGGGCACTTAGGAATTTTGTCATCCAGTCCCCGATTGCCTAGTCACTAAATTTCAGTGGCTGGGCACTTAGGAATTTTGTCGTCCAGTCCTTGAGTGCCTAGTCGCTGAATTTCAGTGGCTGGGCACTAAGGAATTTTGTCGTCCAGTCCCCGAGGGCCTAGTCGCTGAATTTCAGTGGCTGGGCACTTAGGAATTTTTGGTTGTTGACGCTGTGATTGTTGCACAGGGCTTGCAGCACGAGTCGGCCGAGAGGCTCGCTGCCAAGTGCCGCGTGGAGAAGGAGCTTATCGCTGTCCTAGAGACGAACGAGGAGCTTCGAGTGACTGCGGGTGAGTGTTTGGCTTGTTTGGCGCTTGTCGCGAACTTGTTGCGGTGTTGATCGTTTTGTTTTGGAAACAGAGAGTAGTGTGGCTGCAGTTAAGGAGGCTCGACATGGCCTTGTCCCGGCGGGTGAGTTGATGGCGGCTCAGTCTGCCTTGAGCGTAGCGAAGAAGCGAATCGCCGAACTGGAGCGTGAGCTCAAGGAGGCGAAGGCGGCCGCGAGCTCGACGGAAGGGCGAGCCAAGGCAGCCGTCACTTCTGCTGCCGAGGAGCGGAAGGTGTCGGACGCACTCGTCGCCGGGTTGCAGAATGACCTCTCGGCTCTTCAGAATTTCATCACAGACCTCTGCCGCCCGCTGATTGGTGAGTTTTCCTTCAGCCACTTTCCGAGCACGCATACCACATTGGGGTTTTAGTGCTTTGCTCACTGTTTGGTTGTGTGCTGCAGGCCGGATCACTGATAACGCCAAAGAGGCGCAATCGTACGACGCCCGGCAATGTGTGACCACCCTGGTCGACTCAGCCGCGCTGTCAGCGACTTGTCTCCGGGCATATCTTCAGGAGATCTCGCCCACGGAGGTGATCCCCAGCGATCTCGTCGAGGTATGGCGCTATTTGGAGAAGGCCCCATCGGTCGTGGAGTTCATGACGTGGTCGGCATTCCGTCGTGGAGCGGCGACCGTGCTGAGCCTTGAGCTCACACATTTTCCCGACGATTTTGACCTTGACGACGTCACGAGCGGGTACCCCTCGTCAACGGGCTCGGTCGATATTGCCATGGTGTTGAAGCTGACGGACCGAGCCACGGTGTACTCCGACCGAGTTTGGGGGATGAGCGACCTTATTCCCTATTAGGAAACGATCGTCACCCCCAATGACCCTGGGCCAAAGCACCGCGACTTCAAGGTGGAGCAACCATTTCGTGCGGCGATGGCGGGCGAGCTTACGACGTACCCGTCGAATCCCTGGGTGCCTTTTATCCGCAGCCGCAAGGATGGTGGAGCTTCTTCATCAAAGCCTGCGGAATAAGATGTTGTTCCATGTAATTCTCCTTGTACGCGAAAGAAATTTTGCTGCTATGAAGGATTGCTCGCGAAACAAATTTCTTCTGTGATTTGAATGTTGGTTGTACGAGTCCCCGAGCGCGTTCGCCCTTTTTATGGGGTTAACCTCGTTTTTATATGTTGTGTGAACTTTTAGTGAGTTAAGGTCGACTAGCCATGGCTTGGGAAGCCAGTCGCGTCGCGACTCCCAGGGGTGCTCTTTACTTGGTCGTTTTCCCGAGCGCGAACGGGGTCGGGTCGCTGAGTCCCCGAGCGTGGTACTTGGCCGTTCTAGTTGCATGCCCAAGGTAGGTGAGGACTAAGCGCGTTATGTTAGGAACGTCACTCCGCCTGATCCGTAAGATCAGTCACATGGCGAGTCCTGGGCACGCTCTCTTACTTGGCGTTTTTCCCTAGCCTCTCGTCTTTGGGATGGTGTCAGTCCCCGAGCGTGGTATTTTGCCGTTCGAGTCGCTACGCCGAGGATGTGGAGGACTAGGTCGCTGTGGGAAGCGAGTGCAGTCGTCTTGGCTCGGGGAGCCAGTCGAGCTAGGCGACTCCAATGGGGCTCCGGGTTAGCTTTTTTCGTGGACGGTACAAGGCCTGAATTTTTCCAGTGCCCTCGTACCGCACTACTTGGCCGTGCCAGTCATGTTAACAAAGGTTGACTTCTGCAAATAGCGTAACGCTGTTATTACGAGTGCGAGTGGCACAAGGCATGGAGAGTAGACGCAATTTGCGGGAATCAATATGCTTTATTTCATAGTGGGTAGGGGGTACATGCCTGGAGTTCTAAGAGTAGAACTTTCGTAGGAGGTTTACATTCCATGGCAGCTTGACGTCGAGTTTTCCGTCGCCTCGGACATCGGTGAGGTAGTAGGCGTCGTTGCCCAGGACTCGCCCGATGGCGAATGCTCCCTCCCAAGGGGGTGAGAGCTTGTGCATGCCTTTCTTGTACTAGATTAGACACAGTACCAAGTCGCCTTCCAGGAAAGTGCGAGTCCGTACTCGTCGGCTGTGGTACCGGCGAAGCCCTTGTTGGTAGATGGTGGTACGGGAGCAAGATCGGTCGCGTGCTTCGTCGAGCTGGTCGACTCCGTCTTGGCGTGCAAGCTCGTTGTCAGCCTCCGTGTAGTTGACCACTCTAGGTGAGTCATGCTCGAGGTCAGTTGGCATGACTGCCTCGGCACCGTACACCATGAAGAAGGGGGTGAACCCCGTCGACATGTTGACGGAGTTGCGGATGCCCCAGATGACAGAGGGGAGTTCTTCGACCCAGCACCCGGCGGTGCGCTCGAGTGGGACTTGTAGCCGTGGCTTCAGGCCATGGAGGATGCTCTGTTTGGCGCGTTCCGCCTGGCCATTGGACTCTGGGTGGGCAACCGAGGCGAGGTCAAGTCGGATGTTGTGCTCCTCGCAGAACTCGGCCATGGCTCCTTTGGCGAAGTTGGTGACGTTGTCCGTGATGATGCTGTTAGGGAACCCATTTTGTGAATTTTGTAGCGGACTTCCCATCGCACTTGCGTACTGGCTTGGCCGCCACCCATTTTGTGAATTTGTCGACTGCGACTAGGAGGTGGGTGAAGCCGGAGGGGGCCTTCTTGAAGGGGCTTACCATATCCATGCCGCATACGGCAAATGGCCAGGTGATGGGGATTGTCTTGAGCGCCGAGCTCGGTACGTGAGTCTGGTTGGCGTACTTCTGGCACCCGATGCATAGCTAGACAATGTCGACCGTGTCGGCGTGTGTGGTGAGCCAGTAGAAGCCGTGTCGCATGGCCTTGGCGACCAGAGAACAGGCGCCGGCGTGGTGGCCGCAGTCTCCAGAGTGGATGTCCTAGAGGATCTTGCGTCCTTCAGCGGGTTGGCGCAGCGTTGGAACATGCCGGTCACGTTGCGCTTGTGGAGCTCGCAATTGATGATGACGAAGGATTTGCAGCGGCGTGCTATCATCCGGGCCTCCATTTCGTCTGCGGGTAGGGTTCCTCATTCCAGGTAAGTGACGTATGGCGCGGTCCAGTCACTTGGCTCGGTGATTAGTGCGACCAGGGCTGCGTCTGGTTGCAGTGGAATTCCGATGTCGATCTCCCTTGGGGCGGAGACGGAGGTCTTGGTGATGGTCTCGAGGAAGACACCGGCGGGTGCTGCGAGTCGAGCTGAGCCGATGCGAGAGAGTGCGTCGGCCTCCTCGGTCTTCCGCCTGTCGATCCACTCGACGGAGTAGCCCGTGAAGTGGCCTCCCAGTTGGTCCACTGCTTGGCGGTATGCCGCCATGGTGGGGGAGACTGCATCGCAGGTGCCGACGACTTGCCCGGTGACGAGGTCGGAGTCTCCGTAGCAGCGCAGGCGATTGATGTTCATCTCCTTGGCTGCCCGCATGCCGTGGGCTGCCGCCTCATACTCGGCCATGTTGTTGGTGCAGGGGGTGAAGTCGAGGTAGAGGACGTAGCGTAGCTTGTCGCCCTTTGGAGATGTTAGGACGATCCCTGCTCCTGCGCCATCTGCGTTCTTGGAGCCGTCGAAGTGTAGGCTCCAGTAATGGAGGTAGGGCAACTTATCTGGCTGCTGGACCTCTTCCCAGTCGGCGAGGAAGTCTACGAGAGCTTGCAATTTAATCGCTTTGCACGGCTCGTACCTGATGTTGTGGACACCGATCTCGATGGACCATTTGGCGACTCGCCCTGTCGCCTCACGGTTGCAGATGATGTCCTGCAACGGTGCTGAGGAAACGACTGTTATTGGGTGCTCTTGGAAGTAGTGCGGCAGTCGCCGCTGTGCTCTAAAGACCGCATATACCAACTTTTGGTACTGCGGATAGCGCTGGCGCGACTTGGTGAGGACTTTGCTGATGTAGTATACGGGTCGCTGCACCAGGCGCTTCTTGCCTTCCTCTGGTCGTTCGACGACCATGACGGCGCTGAAGATACGCTCGGAAGCCGCGACGTAGACTAGCATGGGTTCCTTGTTGACGAGGGTGGCGAGTAGCGGTGCCGCGAGTAGCACCTCCTTGAGAGCGTGGAGCGTGTCGTCGGCCCGCTTGTCCCACTGGAAGGTGGGGTTCTTTCACATTAGGCGGTAGAGGGGCATCGCCTTCTCGCCTAGCCGGGGGATGAAGCGACTGAGAGCCGCGACTCGCCTGGCGAACTTCTGGACGTCGCGCAGGCACTCGGGTCTGCCGAGCCGAACGATCGTGTTGATCTTGGCGGGGTTCGCCTCGATCCCGGGCTTGGAGATGGCGTATCCCAGCAGCTGTCCAGTAGGTACACCGAAGGTGCACTTTCCTGGGTTTAGCTTTATCTTTTACCTCCGCAGGTTGGCGAAGGTTTCCGTTAGGTCAGCGAGTAGATCGCCCTGGCGAGTGGGTTTTACCACCACGTCGTCAATGTAGACGTGGATGTTGCATCCAATTTGGCCCACAAGGCACTCCTGCATGCACCTCTAGTAGGTCGCCCCGACGTTCTTGAGGCCGAAGGTCATGGCGGTGTAGTAGAAGGCTCCAAATAGCGTGATGAATGCCGTCTTCTCTTCGTCCTCGACTGTTATTTTGATCTGGTTGTACCCAGAGTAGGCATCAAGGAAGCATAGTTACTCCAAACCCGCGGTTGAGTCGATGATTTGGTCGATCCGCGGGAGGACGAACTGCTCCTTGGGGGAGGTGCTGTTGAGGTTTGTGTAGTTAATACACATTCTCCAGGTCCCTTTTTCTTCTCGACCAGGACTGGGTTTGCCAGCCATTTGGAGTATTTGATTGGCCGGATGAAGCCTGTAGCGAGTAGACGCTGCACCTCCTTGGCGATTGCTCGGCGGCGCTCTTCATTGAAGGGCCGCAGCGACTGCTTGACATGTCGCACTTTGGGGTCAGCGTTGAGTTTATGCTTAGCGAGTTCCCTCGGGACACCAGGAATGTCAGATGGCTTCCATGCAAAGATGTGACGATTCTCACGTAGGAACTCGATGAGCGTGCCTTCCTATGCTGGGCTCATGCCCGTCCCGATCATCACCGTCTGGCTGGACTTGCCTGGGACCATCTCGACGGTGCGAGTGTGCATCGTTGCCTCGAAGGCGGTGGAGCTGCCACCGTCTGAGTTGGTCTTCTTGAGTATGGTGGGGTCGTCATTGTTGACCCCACATGCGTACTTGGCGAGCTCCTCGGCGTGGTTGGCCTCCGCCACGATGAAGGCGTCAGCGAGTTTGGCGCCTTTGGCTTCGCATTCTGCGGCCATGTCGGGATCGCCATAGAAAGTGATGATGCCACACGGCCCAGGGAGCTTCACCGCGTTGTATGCGTAGTGGGGCGCTGCCATGAATTTGGCGAACGCCTGGAGCCCCAGGACACATTGGTAGGGGTTGTTGAACTGCACCAGCTCGAAGACGATCCGCTCGGTGAGTTTGCTCGTGTGCCGAAGGTGACTGGCACCGTCACCTTGTCGATTCGGTACGCCTTCCTACCGGGGATGATGTCGTGGTATTGCCGACGAGTAAGCCATGGAGGGGTCCTCACAGTGCGTGTTTAGAGACGTGGGGGAAGGCGGACGGTTGACGGGTACGAGGTAACACAGCTTACCCAGGTCCAGATCCCACAACGGTGGGGGAATCCTACTCCTGCAATAAATCACTATAAGGGCAATACGGCTAGTTACAGGGATTGGTTCGCTGTGCGAGGTGCATCGTAGACACTAGATTGTCTGAAGTTGTGCCCTAAAGGATCCCATAGGCCCGACTTATATAGTCGCCAGGTCCTAGGGTTACAGGGAAAGGTCCTAGCCGGATAGGTTATAGAGTCCTACACCGTCTATTACTAGTCTTGTGTATCTTGCACTCCAAGGATCCGGGTACGTCGGTGACTCCAACCGTAGCCTTCCTTTATCCGGCATGGGCCTCCCTTCTGGATCCATCTAACTAGGCCGCCCAGCAGGCCATAGGCCATGTTACCAATTGTGGGCCACCCGGGTTATCCGGATAAGTGACATGCTATGAGGATACCCATATAGCATATCCCCAACAGTATCCCCCGGAGAACTCTGAGATCTTGCATCGTCTTGCCTTTTCAGAAGAATGCTCCATCTAGTTAGATGTTGGCAAGTCGTCAAGCAATATCTTGTAGTCCTCCCAAAGAACCCTGCAAAAATTTCTCCGTCTTCAACTCGTAAGTCGGAGAAATGTTGAATCTTCCATCGTACACTTCCCTAGTCGGATTAGATCCGTCTATGTCAGAATCTTCGACGTGATGGCTCATCTTCCCATGTCAGCTAGGACGACGTAGGCTTAGGTCAGGGACGCCTCGTAACTCACACATGCAGAGAACGCAATCATGTCCGATTTTCCATGCAGCGATATGAACCGTTGGCGTTGACGGTTGGAGACATGGCGAAATTTCCGTGCACGTTCGCGAACACGTCGTCTACGCGGCAACCGTCCGATCAAGATGCACGAATCTTGACGCCGAGGATGATAAATAGTAACCGTGGGGTAAATTTCCACTTTTTACCTCATTATCCTCGCATCATCTTCTTCCTTCAGCCGCATGTCTCCTCGAGCTCTCCGCGAGAACTCTCGAAAAAACCCTAGCTCCAATCTGCACCAGTCGCACCCAATCTCACTCCATGGCTAGCAGCAGCACTTCTCCATCAATGGAGGCGTCGAGCGAAGCCGCGTTGATGCCGGCGAGCTCCGTCGTCGTGCCCCCGGAAGGTTTGGTCATCCCTGCGTCGGCGATGATCGAGTCCACCGGCGGCGACCTAAATTTGGCGGCGCTAGAGACACTAGAAGAGGAACTAGACTCGCACAAGGGTGACTGGCACGGCTCGGATATCATAGACTGTGATATCCAAGAGATGGTCATCGAGGGCTACCTCCCCGCGTCGGAGGGGCTTGCCTGGCGGGTGGTGCGGGCCGTCAAGGTGACACTTTCTCCCCAAGCCAGAGAAAAGGTGTACCTAAAAGCTCAACTGGTACGCGGCGTCTCCCTGCCCATCTACAACTTCTTGCTCTCTATCTTGAACCATTATAGGGTCCAGCCCCAGAACCTTTCCCCCAATAGTATCTTAGTGTTTAGCAACTACGCGGCAATTTGCGAGGGATATGTAGGGATAAAGCCTAGGTTAGATCTTTTTGTGTACTTCATCACCGTCAAATGTGAAGCCGGACACATCAAGGAAGAGCTTAGGAACTGTTGCACCATTAGCTTCAAGATTCGACCTGGCCGGCGGTTCCCCGACATCATCGGCCACGAGTCCTGCAAGAATTGGCAACGAACGTACTTTTATGGTCCAGACATCCCTCTAGCTGGCCGACAAGTTACGTACCCGGACTTTGTTGACGGAGCCGCCGCTGAAGCCTCATCATGGAGATCCCAGGCCTCTCCCCTTCGACCTCGATGCTTCTCGGGCCATAAGGCGGATCGAGTGGTTCGTAGAGACGGGTCTGACCGGCTTGGACCTAGCCATGTGCTGGTTAATCAGGCGAATCCAACCTCTACAGCACCGCGCGAAGCTCATGCACAAGTATACCAGCGACATAAGAGATAGTCTCCGCATCTCCGTGGACAACTTCTCGAGCGACTCCGTAAATCTCCGCCTTAAGGACATCTTCAAGGTGAAGGATAAGAAGCGTGGTTTCACCATGACGTACGACATGTTCGTAGACGGCAAGTGCCCAAAGGTAGGTATTTATTTTCCGTGTACGACATATGCTCCAGTTCTTCCGTCTTGCAAATCCTATCTTATCTAACACGGTGATTTCTCACCTAACAGCTTACCGATCTAGAGGAGGGCAACCTGGCTGCCCAAATCTACGATCCAAAGATGAAGGAAGTCATGGTCGTGTCCAACGACGAGGTTCCGTTGGTGCAGAAGCGGAAGAGCTCCACCTCTGACGCTGCCGACGGAGGCAAGAAGAACAAGACGGAGGGTGGAGCCTCCAAGAAGACTACCGCCGCCCTGGAGGCAGAAAAGAGAAAAGTTACCGGGATCCCCTTTTCCAAAGCACCCCCACTTGTGTAAGCTTCTCATTTTATGACATTGTCTATTTATCTGTCTTGCTCCTGTACTTATGCATTTCGCACGTTTCAGGAAGAAAGCCACGACCAGCCTCAAGAAGACCTCCAAAACATCGGGGGCTTCTCGAAATATCAAGGACATGCTGCATCGCGATGCCTCCCCCTCCATCGCCCCTGCTACCCTGCCGTCAAGACCTCGTCTACTCCGACAAGCTCACAAGCTAAGGAGGCATCAGGCCCTTCCGCCATGGAAGTGGATTCTGGCGCCTCTACCGAACTCGCTGTTGTTGGCGAGCAGGCAAGGCAGGAGAGCACCGCTCAACAAATGGCTGAAGCTCCGGCTAAGGATGCCATCGGTGGCGGAAAGGCGGTGGTGGAAGCTGGTACTTCTGCCGAAGGCGGCGCCCTTGCTCCCTAGAAACCTTTGAGTTCCCCAAGATAGTCTACCTGGCGCTTACGCCGAGCAGCATAACTCTGGTTCCTGGAGCAGCACCGACATCTCCGACGTGCGGTCTTGAGGAGCTCCTCCGACAAGGAGAAATTTTGCAAGGAAATAGCATCTCCTTTGGCAAGCTGCCAGCCGAGAGCACTACAAACCTCAAGATCATTGCACTTGTAAGTTTTACTTTCCTTTTGCATTTCATATGAGTATCCCACTGTAGCCCCCGAGGATGTAGACGGAAAACCATAGGATTTTGCGTCTAGATGCTTTAAGAGTGACTAATATAGAAAACTTCTCACTATAGAACCAAAGCATGTAGATGGAATGAATTATTCTGACTAAATGCTTTAAGAGTAGCAAACGCAGTATTCATAAATTTCGGTACTGTAGCCCCCAAGCTTCTAGTTGCAACTGAATTAGTTCCGACTAGATGCTTAAAGAAATCTAAGTATATATCCGAGTTGAAAACTTTATACAATAGCCCCCAATCTTCTATTTGTAACTGAATTAGTTCCGACTAGATGCTTAAAGAAAGCTATGCATATTGTTAAGTCAAAAACTCTCGATGTAGCCCCCGAGCGTCTAGGTGGAGGATTTCCGGCTAGATGCTCCAAGCAGACCAATCAACGTTTTAACTTTGTCCTTTTTTCCACAGAACGAGAATGCTCGGAGGGGCATGGCCAATGACAAGTATTAGAAGATGCGCGCAGATCTTGAAGCCGAAAAGGGTAAAACTGCCATCTTGAAGGAACAGATCATCAAAAACACAAGTCTGTTTTCTTTTTGCGCATTCTGTCTTGGTTTTGTGCCTATTTTCTCCGAGTACTTACTGTGTACTTTTGCTTTCTCCGACTTTGCAGAACATGTTGCCAAGGCCAAGGACATTGTCGAGCAGTCCAAGCATATTCAATAGCTGGACAGCGAGAACAAGATCCTTAAAGAGGAGAGGAAAGATATGCTGAAAATGCATGAGGATTCAATGAAGGCCCTGCAGGACTCCGCCTCCACGGAAATCTCTCGCTTGAAGGAGGAGATTGCGATCTTAAAAGATCAAAAGCAAGTTGCCGATTAGCAGAATCAACGCCATAGCGAGGCGTATAAGCTCCTCCTACAAGAGAAAGAATCCCTGGCGGACACCCTCTGGTAGGCTAAGGCCAACATCTTCAGTAAGTTTTCTCCGCCTTGTATTTCTGTAGCCTGGATACTTTGAATTTATTGAACTCATGCGCTCCTTGTCAGAACTTGTAGCTCCTATGGGTTTAACTTGATCGCCTCCTTCAGACAAGGAATGCATGGTTCTTGTCGGCAGCTTCATCAACACCGCCATCACACAAGCTACGGAGATTGCCAAGCCCCTCTAGATAAACATCAAGGCATCAGACTCCATGGCGAAGTACTCGGATATTTTGCGCCGAGCCCCCGAGCGTGTCACAAGATGGAAAGCTTCATGTGCACGGGCTAGCGCGAGGATGGCGCTGTCAATGGTGAAGGAACACTACGAAGGTGACGACATTGAAACGGTGACCTCTGGCATTCCCGACGCAGACGATGATGGCAAAGATATTAATCACGAAGCCATCCTGTCATCGCTTGTGGGTTATGACACCAGAGTTGTCGACTTGGTCGATATCAACGTTTTTGTGCCGATGAACACCATCGATGGCGGCAACCAAAGCTCATCCGAGTCTCTTCACACCGCCGACTTCGAGGGTGGCTCTCCTGCTGGTGATGACGCTGCTTCTAAGTCTCCTGCGCCAAAGGAATGAAGAACAACTTTGTATTATTTGTTTCACCTTTGGTGCATGTGCGGAAAAAACTTATTGATGTAACTTAAGGCGGAAAACAATGGTTGTTATTTCCTGCTACTTCAGAACTAGTTTCCAGCATGTATATATTTTTTAAGCAAGTTCTGGCTTATCCATTACTTTGGTTTTTAAGCTTGACCTTTCGTGAGTCGGAAGACTCGTTGTTGGAACCATGCGCTTAGGTGATGATGCCCAATGGCACCGTCAATAACCTAAACACAAAATCGCTAACAATAAGTACCAAAAGTCACTACTCCAGAATCCACATAAAAACGACAAAGAACGTCTAGACCAGAAAACTTAAGCTAACGCCCGTAGGCGGAATTTTCACAAGTGCAAACGCAATGCTTGTGCATAAAGGTTTTACATGATCCAAAAATGAACACTAAAGGAGGTAAAAGACTCAGAATTATGAGTGAACAAGAGAGCTTTATTTCATTGAGCATATAAGAGGTACACAATTAGATAAAAAATGATAAGTGTAAAAAGGACGTAGCTGTGCTATGTTCCATGGCCGATCAAGCTCCGGGTAGTCATCATCCGGGTCACGTCGCTTACGCTTATGATCTTTGTTGGGTCTATCCTTCAGTTCACGATTATCAAAAAGGTAGTAAGACCCATTGAGTAGGGCCTTGCTTATGATGAACGGTCCTTCCAATGGCATGGATAATTTGTGTGACTTCTTCTGCTTAAGTCGGAGCACCAAATCCCCCTCTTTAAACAAGCGATGACGAACGCAGCGACTATGGTAGCTGTGTAGCTTCTGCTGGTAGATGGCGGATCTTTGGCATGCCAAAATGCGCTCCTCCTCGAGAAGGTCCACATCTAGGCGTCTGGATTCTTCGGCGTCATATTCGTCGTAGGCGGCAACTCTTGGTGCATCGTGAAGTATGTCGGAAGGCAGGATGGCTTCTGCTCCATATACCATGAAGTAAGGGGTGTAGCCGGTGGATCTATTGGGTGTAGTTCGTAAACTCCACAGCACAGATGGCAATTCTTCCGCCCAGGCTCCAGCTGCTCTATGTAGCGGTGCCTCAAGACGTGGCTTGATTCCTTGCAGAATTAGTCCATTGGCTCGCTCAACCTAACCATTGGATTTTGGGTGTGCCATATATGCAAGGTCAAGTCGGATGCCTTTCTCCCAGCAATAAGCCTCCACTTCTCCGAGTGATAAATTGCTGCCGTTGTAGGTGATAATGCTGTGTGGGAGGCCAAATCTCACCACTAGATCTCGGACAAACCTGAGGGCAGTTGCCCCATCAAGCTTTCTAATGGGTTTAGCTTCTATCCATTTAGTGAATTTGTCAAATGCTACAAGTAGATGCGTAAACCCACAAGGTGCCGTCTGTAATGATCCCACCATGTCCAGCCCCCAGACTGCAAACGGCCAAGTTATTTGTATTGTTCGCAGTTCTTCAGCAGGAACATGTGGTTGTCGGGAATAATACTGGCATCCCATGCATGTCTCAACCAGCTTGTCGGCGTCCGCCTTCGCGGTCAGCTAGTAGAATCCTTGCCGATAGGCTTTCGCGACCAACGATCGAGGAGCGGCGTGATGCCCGCAATCTCCAAGATGGATTTCACGTAGGATTTCCATACCTTCTAGCTGGGAAACACACTTTAGGTATACACCAGTAGTGCTCCTTTTGTAGAGTTGCCCATTAATTATGGTATAACCCTTTGCTCGTCGTACTATTTGCCGTCTTTCGACTTCGTCATCGGGCAAAGTTCTATGTTCGAGATATTCGGTGAACGGTTTTGTCCAAGCCGGAGGGACCTTAGTCACCATGTTGACGAAAGAGTCAGCTCTATCCAGGTTGTCGATGTCGGCACCCTTCACAGATGGTGTGCGTAGTTGCTCTAGGAAAACTCCTGGCGGAATTTGCTTGCGCCCTGATCCAAGCTTAGACAGTAGATCAGCCGCCTCGTTTTGCTCCCTAGGCACATACTTGACTTCGTAGCCCAAGAAGCTCTTGGCTATCTCGTCCACTTCGTCTCGATATGCCGCCATCATAGGGTTCCGCGCATTCCAGGTGCCAGCCACCTGCTGGGCAACCAAGTTAGAATCTCCACAGCAAACTATGCGCTTGATGCCAATATACTTGCTACACGTAGTCCGTGAATGAGTGCTTCATACTCTGCCATGTTTTTTGTAGGCTCGAAGTGGATTTGCATAATGTAGTTTAGCTTGTCTCTTGTTGGTGACTGTACCAATAGTCCAGCCCCCGAGCCGTTGAGCAGCTTTGATCCGTCAAAGTGCATCAACCAATACTCTGGTTTCGGCAATGGAGTAGCATCTGGCATCTCCGTATAATCTGCAACAAATTCCGCCAAGGCTTGTGACTTGATAGCGTCGCGTCTCTTGTAGGTGATCTCGAAGGCGGCAAGTTCAATGCCCCACTTCCCGACCCTTCCTGTAGCGTCACTTTTATTGATAATGTCGGACAGTGGAGTCTTGCTCACCACTGTGATTGGGTTCTCCTGAAAGTAATGCCTTAGCTTCCGAGAAGCAAGGAATACTCCATAAGCTATCTTATGGTAGTGCGGGTAACGCTTCTTGGACTCCGTCAATACCTCACTCATATAGTAAACTGGTCGTTGAACTCCGTGCTCATAGCCTGGTTCCTTCCGCTCTACCACGACAAAATGTTGATTACCCGGTTGGTTGCCGCCATGTAGATTAACAGGGGCTCTCCAGGTTCGGGTGCTGCATGGATGGGCGCTGAGGAAAGAATCTCCTTGAGCTGCTTCAATGATGCATCTGCTTCGTCCGTCCATGTAAATTTGTCCGCCTTCTTCAGCAACTTGTACAGCGGCAGGGCCTTCTCTCCAAGTCGGCTGACGAACCAACTAACTGCTGCAATGCAACCTGTTAGTCGTTGAATGTCCTTTAGGCATGTCAGACGGTTTATGTTTAAGATGGCCTTGATTTTCTCCGGTTGACCTTGATTCCATGCTGGGAAACGATGAATCCCAACAATTTGCCGGCTGGAACCCCGAAGACACACTTCTTAGGGTTAAGCATCATGTTGTATTTCCGAAGATTATCAAAGGTTTCTTTTAAGTCGGAGATTAAGTCATTTGACTTTTTAGACATCACCGCGATATCGTCCACATAGGCATGAGCGTTTCGACCAATTTGGTCGTCGAGGCAACGTTGCATTGTCCGCTGGTACGTGGTACCTGCGTTTTTCAGCCCAAAGGGCATTGTGACATAGCAAAACGTGTCGTAGGGTGTAGTGGACGAAGTTTCCAATTGGTCCGACTTCCTCATCTTGATCTGGTGGTATCCTGAGTATGCATCGAGAAAACACAAAAGCTCCAAGCCAACCGTCGAGTTAATGACTTGGTCAATGCGAGGCAAAGCAAACGGATCTTTGGGACATGCTTTGTTCAAGCCAGTGTAATCAATGCACATTCTTAATTCATTGGTTCCCTTTTTGGGGACAAGTATAGGATTGGCCACCCATCAGGCGTGAAGGACTTCTCGGATAAATCTAGCTTTAAGTAACCTAGCTATCTCTTTGCCAATGGCGCTTTTCTTCTCATCTCCAAAGCGTCGTAGAGGTTGTTTCACTGGTTTGCATTTTGGGTCAATGTTTAAGCTGTGCTCGGCAAGTTACCTAGGTACACCTTTCATGTCGGCAGGTTGCCAAGCAAAGATGTCCCTATTCTCAAGGAGGAACTCGACGAGCGTGCTTTCCTATTTGGGATCCAGGTTCGTCCCAATGGTGGTGACCTTGGAGGCATCTCCTACCACAAGTTCCACCGGCTTGGTCTTGATGGCGGCCTTGAACACAGGAGCGGAGTCGGAGATCTGCTTCTTCTACGCGGGCATCTCTGAATCATCGACCTTGCTTTGGATATCTTTGAATTCTTCGCTGTAGAGGACAGCTTCTCCAATGGCTGCTTCATTGATCTTGCAGTCCCTTGCCTTGGTAAAGCTTCCGGATACGGTGATGACACCGTTTGGTCCGGGTATCTTGAATTTGTTGTAGATGAAGCATGGTTTAGCCATGAACGTGTGGAATATGTCGCGGCCTAATATGACGTGGTACACGCTCTTGAAGGGGGCCACCTCGAACGTCATGCGCTCCTGGCGGTAATTATTAACATGGCCAAAGGCAACCTGAAGTGTAATGCACAAAAGGGACCGAGCCTCCCGACCAGGAACTACACCGTGGAAGATGGTGTTGGTCCGCCTTAGGATTGCCTCCATCAAGTTCATCTTCTGCAGTGTATATAGGTACATGATGTTGATGCTGCTTCCACTATCCACCATACACTTGGTGAACTCCACGCCGTCAATCAAGGGGTTGATGACCATGGCGTACTGGTTCTCCGTAGGTATAAGGTCTGGGTGGTCTGTCCTGTCCCGAGTTATTGGAACCTCCGACCAGCGCAGGTACTGGGGAACTAGGGGGAGAGTGGCCATCAGGATCCTCAGAGAGCTCTTCTGTTGTCGGACGGTGGGGGTGCTAAGGAAAGTGTGGTAGACTGGAGCCTTCTTTGCGAAGGGCTTCTTGCCCTTGTCTTCGCTCTTGGCGGTGTGCTTGGGGTCAACGTCTTCGTCCATGTCACTTGAATCCTTGGACTCCTCCTCCTTCTTCTTCCCCTTGCCCTTGCCTCACGGTATGTTCTTCCGACTTTGCTTGTAGCCGGACTCCGGGTCTTCCTTGAGGTCGTTGACGAACTTGCAGTGTTGAGTGGTATGGGTGGCCTTACCGTTGGCATCGAGGTGTACGAGGCATGGCATATCGCGGTACTCCTCGTAGGTTTGGGGAACAAGGAGCGGCGCCGAGGTGGTTTCACTTCCTCGTTGCTGCCCACGACCAACTCCCCTTCCTAGGCCATGTTGTCCGCCTTCACCTCGTCCTGCAAAAGTCATAGCGACCATGTCGGTAGATTGCTTTTCTTCTAGAGCGGTTTTCTGCTTTGTACTGCTGTTCCTCCGAGCTTGAGTTGGAACGGCTGTTGCCAGCAAGGAGCCGCGAGCATCGTAGTCGGCAGCTGCGAACTCACTAGCCAACTGAATCATCTGGTTCAAGTCAAGCTGGTGATTGTCCTATAAGCGCTTCAGCTTATGTCGGAGCAACGTGCCCCTTTCCTACCCATCGATGAAGGCGGCCATGGCGGTCTGAGCGTTCACTCTTGCATAGGAATTCTTCATATCCAGCAAGCGGGAGAGGTAGGCGCGAGATGTCTCGTCTTTCTCTTGCACGCAGCAATGTAGATCGCCCACAGTGCAGGGATGCTTGTATGTACCCTCAAAGTTCTTGGTGAACGCTTCTTTTGCATGTCCAGCCAGTTGTAGATAGATTTCTCTGGCAAGTCGTCGATCCATTGATGGGCCATGCCCGCCAACATTAATGGGAGGTATTTGACGGCGACGTTGGGGTTGCCTCCGGCAATCTCCACCGCGTTGCCATAGTCCTGCAACCATGTGGCTGGCTTGGCGGTGCCATCATAGGGCTTGATGGTCTTGTCAATCCGGAAACCTTTGGGGTAAGTTGCGAATCGTATTATAGGTCCAAAGCAACATGGTCCCAATTATGGTCCTTCCCGGGCCTCGTGGATCTTATCGATCCGCGAACGTGCATCGTACAGCTCCGGGTCCTTCTTCTTCTTGTCAACAGGGGATGGGATGCGTGAACGACGCGAGCCTCCTCCGCCATGGTGACTGCTTGGTGGTGACAGATGTGGAGGTGGCGGTGGGTTAGCCTTCTTGCTGTTACCCTCCTGTGATGCCTCACGCCTGTCACGGTTGCTTGTCGGACAAGACCTTTGGGAAACATAATCAACCCCTTTTGAGACAAGACCAGGACAAGACCTTTGGGAAACAGAATCATGAGCCTAACTCCGGACTGTACCATCCTAACAACACCTACATCTGATAGTCACGGTAGGACATGATCCCATAACTTACTCAGTCAAGTCAGAGCCCATATGACATGTGGTTGTACATGAAAGTTACTAATCAAGTCCGCCTATTATCTCTTTGAAGCCTGGGTGGCAATCCCCACCAAAATCCACACTCGATGACCCAATCAATGCCATTCCACCCAGGTGATTCATTGATTAAGTGGTTTTCATTTAAGCAAAACATAATCCTTCTCATACACATATGTATCAGGAAAACCACCCACGCAACTAATAGCATGGCTAAGCATCTACAATACCATGGCTATCAAGGAATCAACTGGGGTCTATGATAATTCTATTGGGTACTCACACCATAGAATAGCATATATAATATAAAACATTTTCTTCAATGCAAGCTACTGAAAACTAAATGCATAATAAAACAATAGGAGATTCATGATAGTGACACTTTCCTCAGTTGTAGTAATCGTTCACATAGTCGTCACAATCACAATAATCGCTCTCCGGGCAATCTATCGCGCAAAACAATAATTGCAATCAATCATAAAATAGCACATTACAACAAAACAGTATGCATGTATTTTATAAAAGAGAAACAAGTTCAAAAACATTTCAGAAACATTTTCCATTAAACAAATAGGCTTTTAATAGGCATTAATGAATTTGTAAATACTTTCACTATAGAATAGTTTCATAAAATTATGGGAACCATTCTACTGGATAGGTAGTGTTCAAATCTTTAATTTGCCACTGGTTTCACCCTAAAATGATTTATAGATTAAAAGTTATAGCCAAAATAACCATTTAAGTGATTTATTCATAGTTCAATATTTTGTACTATAACAAAATAAACTAATGCTACAGTGACGTGTATTACAATTTTCTGAATCCATAGACGCCAAATTTTCCAATTTTAGAGTTGTGGATATATTCCTATGAATTATTTACCATTAAATAGATTTAAATAATTCAAGAAATATGCTTTCGTCAAATTACGAATTTTATTGCATGATAATATTTTACACATTATTATGAATCTAGGGATATATCATATATATTTTTCTGAACATTATTTATTTTCTTATCAATTTATTACTCTAAATAAGCTATTAAACCATTTATTTAGTTACTGCAAAAACTTACAGTATTTTCCTGAACCATTTGCATATTGAAGATCTACTTAGAACCAGCTTTCCATCGGTATAGTATTTGCAATTTTTGGACGAGTAACTACGAATTTTTGAAGTTTTAAAAATTTTATGCTAATTAATCAATATTATTAAAACGAGGGAATATACTGGGGAATATTCCCGCTGACCAGTCTACGCCGACGTGGCGCTGACTGGACCGTTTTACTGGTCAACAGCCCTCTATCTGGTCAACAGAAGATCTGAGCCGTTGGCTGTAGATCCGGCGCCTGCGGCGAGTCGAGCTAGAGCTCACCGGAGAATCGACGGGGCGGCGACGGTTGGTTTCGGGCAACGACGGAGACGGCGTTCCCGGCGATCTTGGGGGCGGTGAAGTGGTCCAAGAGGCACGTCGGTCTACTGGGAGCACGCAGGTGGTCTTGGACGTGGCTGTCTCCTTCTCAGTCGACGGCAATGTCTCGCCGTCCTTCTCGGGCTCCGGCGGCGATGTGTGGGCGCTGCGGTGCTCCTGCGAGAAGGAGGAGGGGTCAGGGAAGTGTGGCGCATCAAGTGGAGGGGACAGGGAAAGAGGGAGGGCGTGAGGGTGCTCGGCAACCTCCCGCTCGTGGTCGGCTATGACGGCACAGCGACGGCTCCGGCGAGATCGGGATCTCCGATTGGGGCAGCTAGGGTTTGCCAAAACGCAAAAAATAGAGGCATCGGTTGGAGGAGAATTTATTAAGGGCATTCCGGGAGGGAGGGGCAAGATTCTGGGCCGAATTCGCGAGATTTTTGCGAGGATTCGGTCGGCAGGGGAGTTCGAGAGCTGCACGGGAGGGGCTGGAGGTTGGGGACGAGCTGGGTGGGTCCCACGCGGCAGCCGGAGAGAGGAGAGCTGGCGGGCTCCGCGGTGGTTGCTGGGTTGGCTGCGTGCTGCTCGGCTGGAGGGGTGAGTGGCAGGTAGCGATGGGAGAGCAGGCTAGGTGGGCTGGGCCGGCCAGGGTGGTCCGCCGAGTATGTTTAGTTTAGTTTTTTGTTGTTGTTTTCTTTTTATTCTTTTCTGTTTTACTATTTCTATTATATCTTTTTCATATGAATTCCAAAAGGAATGATTTTTGTTTCTAAACTTTTCTAAAATCGAATAGATCATTGTAGAATCATATTTGTAATCTTTTTACTAGTTTCTAAGTAGTGGATTTATAAATCCTCGTATATTTTGTTTTATTCATATCTTTATTTGTTTGCACTTATTTCATAACTTTTTCATAATAGCTCCAAATGAGCTCAAACCTGTTTGTAAATTTTTCTAAAATTCATAATATGAATATGGACTACTAGGGATACATAATCTTGTCCATTCAAAATATTCAAACATAGGTTTTTGAAACAAGACCTAATAGATGCATAGAAGGGTTTTTCAAATAGGGTTCTTCACAAATGGTTTTGAAATTGAGATTTTCAAGATGCTATGATGCAATGCATATGAGACCTATGCATCTTTCCTATTTTAAAATCTGGGATTTTACAATATTTTTCCATGCCTTTTTTGGTGATAATGATAATCCCATTTGTGATCTAATTGTGCGCTTGAGTTTCAGGAAAAATGCTGTTGATGTTTCCTTAAAACTGTGTGGATGCTCTCTTGGGATCTCATGAAGACGGTGGCCTGTAGTTTTCTCCTAGTTTCTCTCCTTTTGTTTTTTGAGGTCGCCGTACTATTAAGAGGGGGTCCATCTCGGAAGGCTGTGGGAAATCACTTGTTCTTGCACAAACCCATATGCACCGCCACAGCCATCTTTTTCTGATCGGAACTTCCGGCCTGGCGCCGGAAGTTCCGCTCAGGTTTTTTCTGTGGGTTGATCTGAGCTTTTTTCCGATCATAGTTCCGCTCGAACTTCTGGTGAGCTCCCAGAACTCTCTGTTTTGGTATGCTCTATTTGCCGGAAGTTCCATCGGAAGTTGCATCGGAACTTGTCCGGCCGGAAAGTTCCTGAGCGGAACTTCCGCCCAGCCACCGGAACTTCCGGTTAGACTTGGTTCGCGACCCAGAAGTTCCGCCCCTAGTTCTGCTCCAAGTTCTGCTGAAGCGTTAGTAACCTTCTGTTTGAAGTGTTCTATTTGTCGGAACTTGGGCCGGAACTTGCATCGGAAGTTCGGCCAGAACTTCCGGTCTGTTTGACCGGAACATCCGATCGAGCTTTTGGAGCGGGCGTCAACGGGCTGATGACCGTTGGAGCCGTGCTGGGCGGAACTTCTGGCCCCTCACCGAAAGTTCTGATGAAGTCGCGTGGGCTGTAACGGTTCAGTGTGGAGGGGGCCTATTTAAGGCGCCCCTCTTCTTCCTCTCCTCCCACTTCGAAAATTTTCTCTCTCCTCCATTAATGCTTGAGCTTCACCTTACAAGATATCTCTCTCTAGCCACTCAAATGACTTTATCTTTTGAGAGGTGAGGGAGGTGACCTAGATCTACACTTCCACCAAAGAAGATTTTATTTCCCCCACCCATCCTCTGTGGATCTTGTTGTCTTGGGTTTCTTGAAACCCTAGATGGTGTAGGGCATCCTCGGAGCTAAGGCTTGTGTTGTAAAGCTTCGAGGTGTTGTTGAGGGTCTCCAATTGAGTTGTGGAGCTTCCCCCTCAACCTTGGTGTAAAGATTTCGGTTGCCGCCTTCAAGGTCACCGGTTAGTGGATTGTGAGGCCTCTATTGTGGGGGAGCTCACCGGAGAAGAAGGTGAGGCCTTTGTGGCGCTCAGGTGACCTTGTATGTCCCCGACACCTCTCCAACGTAGACATAGCTCCTTGGGAGTGAACTACCGGAATTATATCTCCGTGTCCCCGCTCCGGTTGCTTCTTTCCCTTCCTTTACTTATTTCTATTTATCGTTCTTGTGGTTGTTGTAAGTTATCTTGCATTTAGGTTGTTCACCTAGTTGCACATCTATATAACTTTCCTTCTCGTTAAGCCTAAAAGCGAGAAACAAATTAAAATTGGGTAGACACCTATTCACCCCCTCTAGTCGTATCAAGTCGATACTTTCAATTGGTATCAGATCCAAGTCTCATATGGTCTAAGGGGTAGTGAAACCGAAAACCCCAAGAGCTTGGCCACTATGGATGACCTCAAGCAATTGGAGTCATCCATGATGTCCAAGTTTGAGGAAATGATGACTATCTTGCAGTCTCTCAAGCCAAACCCCATGTTTGCTCTTGACACACCCCAAACCACCGAGCTTCCTCCCACCGTTACGGTGACCGCGTCTGGGGTGACTGCCGCGGCCATCACCACTCGCTTGGGACTTGGTTTTGTTGTTCAAACTTCTACCAAGGTTCCAAGTGAGAACACCGAGGAGCCCGAGAACCCAACTTCCAAAGAGGAAAATGGAGGAAAGGACTACTCGGCGGTACCCCCACCGCCAAAGTACACTCCGGATCCACCCATTCCCATGCCACACATCATTCCTCAAGGAGCACCACCCATGCTAGATACTTCAAATTTCGCCAATTGGAAATATCTAATGCGCTCACATATTTCCAACTCTTCTATTGAGTTAATGAGGATTGTGGAGGATGGATTCTCTCCATACGACCCAAAGAAGTTGACACGAGGTGAAGTGGTGGACAAGCAACTCAATGCCACAGCTTTGGGGATGATCCAAAAGGCTTTGACTCCAAAGGACTTTGCTCACATTCGCCAATTCGACACCGCAAGGGAGCTTGGGATCAACTCACTGAGCTCTTTGTTGGGAATGCAAGCATCCAAAGCTACAAGTTTGATGAAATCAACAATGAGTGCGATGGTTTCGCAATGCAAGGTGATGAGACCCCCGAAGACATGTATAGGGGCCTCAAAGTCCTTTGTTCCACTATGAGGGATCTTGGGGCCACCTATGTTGACGACAAGTTCATGAAGAGGAAGTTCATTCAAGCTATCAAGGGAAGAACCAACTTTCATATAATGACCTCCCAAAAAGTCTTGAGTGAAGTAATTGCCATGACCATTGCCAAGAAGAATGCGGAGTCCGCCCATGCTAGGGACATTGGGTCAACCAAAGTGAATCTTTCTTTGAAGGCCAAGGCTATTGAAGTTGATTATGATGATACATCAAGTTAGTGGTCTCAATAGGATCTCAAGTGTGCCTTCAACGAACATCTTGCTCTCGCTTCGAGGGCCTTTTGGAACAAGTCCGGGCTCAAGTCAAGGTCAAGGGACAACTCAAGATTCAACTCACCCAACAAGTCTCCCAAGGCAAGGTCATGCTACAATTGCAACGACAAGAGTCACTTCGTGGCCAAGTGTCCCTTTGAGAACCATGAAGACAATGGTGGTCGTCTCATTCGCAAGATCAAGTCAAGACCTCCTCATCCCTTGAACAATAACTACGCCGTCAAGAACGTCGCCAACAAGGTACGAGCAATAGTGGTCCATGAAGAATACCTTTCGGGCACGGATGAAGATTATGATGATGAAGTCCATGGTGGAGAGATTAAGGGAGTTGCTGCTATTGCCACTACCTCTACTCCACGTCTATCCCTCTTCGACTCGCCAAATGAAAATGTCATCTCCTCCAACCAAAAGTGTTTCATGGCCAAGGCCACCGAGGTAACATCGAAACCCACTCCTCAACCTATCTCTAGTGAGACTTCCTCTCTTGATCTTGTTGGTCTAGAGGTGAAGAAAGAGATGATTGACATGTGTGAATTTGTTGCTACCTTGGATGAAGAAACTAAAACTTGCTTTGAGTCCTTGCTTGCACAACTTGACAATGTTAGGGATGCTTTAGCTGAAAAGGAAGAACTTCTTGACTTGCTAAGTAAAAATGAAAGAGATGCCGCCGATGAAACTAAAAGAGGAACACAAAGCCTTGGAGAGCAAATTCTCAAATCTTTTCGAAGCCCATGAACAGCTTCAAACTAAATTAACATGCAAACATGTTAAGTCTTCCGCTGTGCAAATTATAGACATGTCTAGTAATCCTAACCCTTGTTGCAAGCATGAGCATCTCATTGAGGAAGTCAAGGTGTTGAAGGATCAAATTTCCAAGACTAAGAAGACGAAGAGGAAGAACAAGAAGAAGAAAAAGAATAAGGGCATGGATCAAGGGCCTTCTAATGGCCTAACCATCTTGCAAAGTGACAACTTTGCCAGAAAGAACAATCCCTCTTATATTTTTTGCAAATCATATGATGGTCATGTATATGCTAGATATGTGGGAACTTCTTACACGCATGATTATCATTGGACTATTTGGGTGCCAAAGGCTCTTGTTACTAACAAAAGGGGACCCATTGCAAACTGGGTACGTAAAACCAAAGCTTGATTTTCTTGTAGGACTATGCTTCCGGTGGATCAAAATGGGTGCTTGATAGTGGTGCCACGAGTCATATGACCGGAAGCAAGTCTATCATGTCCGAGATGAGGCCAAATATTTCCAACACCATGGTATCCTACGGTGATAAAACAAGCTCTCAGGTTTTGGGTTTTGGCAAAGTGGTGGTAACCACGGATGTATCCTTGGTTGACGTCATGCTTGTCAAAACTCTTGGTTACAATTTACTCTCTGTTCGTGCTCTTGCTCTTATGGGCCTTTCTTCTTTCTTTATGTGGAGCAAGTCTCTCAAGGTGGCTTTCGTAGGGTATGTAGAGCATGACTTTTATGTGGTGGACTTTTCAGGGACCACTACTCCTCATGCTCTATGTCTCTATGCTAAGGACGACAAGGGCTGATTGTGGCATCACCGCTTAGCCCATGTTAACATGAGTACTTTGGAAAGACTTCACTCTAACGGCCACATCCTTGGACTTAACGATGTTTCTTTTGCCAAAGATCGTGTTTGTAGGGCTTGTATTGAAGGGAAGATGCATGAAACTCCTCACAAAGCACTCAATCAAATCACCACGGAGAGATGTATGGAGCTCTTGCATATGGACCTTTTTGGTCCACCCTCTCATGATAGTCTTGGAGGCAAGAAGTATTTCTTGGTTATTGTGGATGATTTCTCAAGATTCACTTGGGTGTTTGTAACTACCTCGGTGAATTACGCTCCTAGTTACAAGCCTGGATGAGCAGAAATGGTTGAAATAGTACGGTGGGGCCCAAATGCCACTCACAGGTAGACCTTTCGGCCGTCCCAACCATTTCTAAACATCGGGACAAGAATGGGCGGCGTAATCGGCAGGCGAAGGGATCAACTACATACACAAATGAGTATGTATGCAAGCCACCATACAATAGTACATCAGAGCCATTCCATCTAAAAAGAAAGGAAATATAGCAACGCCATACGGCAAGATCCAAATATCCTAGATAGATATAATAGTTTAGGATATCTCCTCATACATCAAACATCAGAGTATCAAGCGGAAGCGTAAGACAAAATCCGAGTACGGATAAGAAGCAAATCGTCATAAGATGCCCCATAAATAAGCACATCCCGCCCACAGATCTCACGGATCCCCGTTCCCGGAATCTCTACACCGAATGATCGTTGCCCACATCGTCCGTCTCCTCCACCCAGTATCCATCTTGCGAGTTTACATGTTCATCTGAATCAAACAATTTATCGTGTGAGACCCTAGGGGTACTCAGCAAGTCTTTATGCCTCTAAAGGGGACACAACCTGGGGTGACGCAATTGCAGCAAAAGATAAACCCTAACAATTCTATAGATACTCGCTAACCATCCGCCTAACCAGAGATAGACGAATGCCCGTGAATTAATAACAACAGTTATAACAGTTAAAACGGTAATATTAACAGATCCATCCTCCTCCTCGCTTACCGACGAGGAAGCGGACGAAACCCCCCCCCCCCATCCGTTGGCAATTTTATTAACCATTCCATGAGTGTTGCACTATTTACTAGTCAGTTATTTAGTCAATTTAGAAGCGGTACTTTAGTTATGCTTGTCTATGATCGATAAACTGTGCTCCAAGTCGTCCATAACCGCGGACACGGCTTTCAGAAAGTTTTACCCTGCAGGGGTGCACAAATAGCAACACACACTCGATATGCCTCGGAAAAACCAAATCAAAACCCAACGAGGCAGTCACGACAAAGCAATTACAGGATTCAGAAATATTTCAGGGGGCCACCCCATTAAGCTACCCGCAACGAAGCTGGCCGGCTACGAGACGGACTCAAGGTTTGTGTGGCCGGCTGTAAACGACTGGGAACCCGAAAGTGTGACTGGGCTTGTCGATACAGCGAAAACGGGTCACGGCCCTAAACAGTACAGTGTGCAGTACCTCGCACAATTTAAATAAAGCAGTAAAGCATGGCATAAGTACAGGATAGTAAATAAAACCTCAAACTAGTTTGTGGCCCCAAGAAATAAGAATGAATCAAGCTCTGGCTCAGGGGGGTTCATAAGCCTCCCGGATGTGGATAGCGCGAATATTCAAGGAACAGGAATCAGGTACTCGGGGTCCTACGGGACACAAGTGAGCCTGAAAAACCAAATAACAAATATGGCTCACCGATGCCACTTTCATTAGTTATCCCATTACTACTCAGGTTAAGTTGTTTAGGTACCTCGTTATCCATCAGACACTCACATACCCTACACATGTTGTTCTACGACTCGCATGGCTCCTGTAGTAATGGCTCATGGGATGGAGGAACAAGCTTCGATGGGGTTTAAAAAGTAAAGGCTATGCAATACTTGGGATTCAATTTAATGCAATCGCGACTCAATGATGCAAGAATAAGATAGAGGCAATAGGTACTATATGTATGCAAGCATGTGGTAGTGCTTGCCTGGCAGCTCAGTTGAAGCGAGAGAAGGATCTGGGTAGTGCTCCTGGTTCTCTTGGTATATCCCCTGCTCAGCGTCTATTCGAAGAAGAACCAAACAAACAAGGGCCAACATAAATAAATAGCGCAAGCATATGAATAAAATGCGACAAGCAAGCAATCATGCCATGATGAATGGTGCACAAATTGCATGGTAATTAGGTAGCATGGCATGGGTGAGGTGTGGAATACAAGGAGTAATCATTTTGTTGAGTTTTAGCCTCATTTTATCCTCATATTAGTTGCTGTAAACATTATATTTATATGATGCATGCTTCAAATCAAAACATGGAATGCATAAACATATTAGACATATTATTTGTTAAATTTGGAGTTATAAAACAAAAGTTATTAATTTATTAAGGAAAAAGGGCATTTTATTGTAATTTTAATTAACTTGGAAAATTAAATTGTTCAAAATATATTTTGAATGGCATAATTGAAATCCTCACATTTTTCTGATTTCAAAACATATATTATTTGTATTATTTGGATTTATATTTTAAAAGTTATTTAAAAACAGAATTAAAATTTGAATTTAAATTAATTTGAAAAAGGTTTAAATTAAAATAGAGAAATAGAATTACTTTTTACACTCAGGTTTAGCTAGCCACAGGCAAAGACAGGTGGGACCAGGCTGACTGGAGGCACACGCGCGAGAAAAACTTCTCACACCGGGGATCTGCCTAGCCCGCGTGGATGACAAGCGGGCCCAGGGAACGGCGGGTCCACTCGCTGGCGCGTCCAGCAGGCGCACGCCACGTGGGCGATCCCAGGACGCGGGGAGGGACCGGTCCGTGGTGGCCAGGATCTCCGGGGGTCTTCTTGCAAAAAGGTACCGGGGCTGACAGGTGGGGCACTAGGTAGCTCGGGTTGAGGCGGGAAAAAGGGCAGGGGCCTCTCTGGAAAAGCGTCGCCGACGCCGGCTGTCTGCTGCACGCCGATCTGCAGAGCGCAGGGGACCGGCCGGAGTTTGGGCGACGATGGCGACCAAACGACGGCGTATCTCGCCGAGCCGCAAAAACGAAAAACGACTAGGGGACTTAGGGCTACAACTTCCGTTCAGAGAGCTAGCGTGGGGGTGGTCTACAGTGCGCAGGGCAGGGCAGGGAACAGGCGGACGTTTGCTGCGGTCTGACACTACAGACTCGACGGACGTCGCGGCGGCGACGCACGGAGCACGCTCGATGGAGTGTCCGGCGCGTCTGGGCCGCTAGGAGGAGGACGGGCATGTCCGGGGAATAGGGATGCTCACCAGGAATACCTCGGTGTAGGCGAAGGAGCTCGGGGCGGTCGCGATCTGGCGCGGGGCTTGCTGGCCGGAGCTTCGGGTTGCGGCGGTGCCCGGCGGCGCTAGGCTGCTCCGGCGAGGCCCTGGTGCTACCCCGCGGCCTAGGTGTCGAAGAGGAAGTAGAGGACGCCCCTGGTGCTCCTGGATCGCCTTGGGAAGCTTCGGGCCGACGAGGCGCGGAGGTAGACGGTCTAGGGTTTGGGTTCGGCATGGGGGAGGTGTGTCCATGGCCAGGATGTGGTGGGGAGGAAGGAGAGGGGTCTGGCTTCGCACAGATGGGATCTGAGAGGAGTTCTGGGTGGTTGGGGTAGAGAGGGGAGGGAGGAGCACATGGGGGTGGTGGCTTTGCAAAAAGGTGAGGGAGGAGGTGATCGGGTAGGTGCTTCTCTTCTCTCCCTTTCTCCTTGTCTTGAAGCCAAAGAAAAAGGTGGGCAGAAGAGGTGACGTGGTGGGGCCTGCCTGGTGGGGAGAGAGGGGGAAGCCAAGAGAGGGAGAGGGGAACCGAGAGGGAAGGGTAGATGGCATGGGGTTCGTTCTAGGGTTAGGGTAGGGGTGGTCTCGGTTGAGCTAGGTAGGGGGATGGTGATGGAGGGTAGGTGATTCGGGTTAGGGTTTAACTAGGCTAGAGAGAGGAGAGAAGAGAGAGGGGGCTTGGTTTAGAAACTTGCATGCTTCTAGCTAGACCCACAAGAGAGGTGTGGTGGTGGACTTTGGCAAACCAATCTAGATCAAGCCAAAAGAGGGGTAGAGAAAGATGAATGGCTATGGCTCCATAAGATAAAACCCATCAAAACCAAGAGAGACACAAAGGGCTAAAGGTGGGGTACTCTTGCATGGCCCATGCAAAAATTATAATTTCCATGATTAAAATCTTGTGAAAACAATAATATTAACATGGCATTATTCTTATGCATTCCCAAAATTGGAATAAAAGCCAAGCAAAAAGAATTAAAAGAATGCCCCATGTGGAGTAGATGGAGATGACCATATTGGAATAGAAATGGGACTTGCTAATGTGTATGTGCCACTAGGTATTTAATAGTCCCAACAATATCCCAACATGAGCATAAATCCATGATAATCCATATGAAAGCTAGGAGAAGGTTCCACTCACAAGACATGCAAAGGTGGCCATGTGGCTCTCATACATCAATAATGTGAAAACAACATGATGCTAAGATGAGAGCATGTGGAAAAAAATAGAATTGGATCCATCCCAACCCATATGAGCTAGAGGTAAAACCCAATAAAATGCAAAGCTCATATTTAGTTGAATGGTGGAAAAAAATAAGGTGGTGACAGAGAAAGGTGATGGAGTTGAATAAAAGATATGCCCCCAACTCAACTTGGGCATTAAACAATATATCAAGAACCAAATACAATATCAAGAGACAAATACAATTTACAATGCATATGAGAGAAGAACCAAATGAAAAAGGGTTTTATATGATGCTCAAATGCAAGGTGGCATGATGACATGAGCACGATATAATGATGATGCAACAATTATATATCTGAAGTAGCCATTATATTACTAGACCAAGTAGCATTACAATTGTTAGACAATTGGGATGCTACAACTCTCCCCCACTAAACAAGAATCTCGCCCCGAGATTCCTAGGAAAAAGAAAACAACGCAAGGAGAGGCGGGTGTTTGGAACGAAGGTGACCCTCACGTTCCCAAGGTGATGAACAACGGAATGGTGCGACCACTACACCTTGCAAAACTTGCTAGACTTGTTGCGAGTCTTGCGTTTTGCTTGAGAAACAACGGGTTAGAAGAGTTGAAGGATTGTCGTGAGACAAGAAGGATAGGATGGACATAGCTCCGGTTTTCTCAAGAAACATGATAAAAGAATAGAACCACTTGTGAAAGAAAGGACAAGATGATGTATCATGGAGAAAGAAATGACACACCATTAAGATTAAAGATTTACTGATACGAGAGAGGATGACTCTTTGTCTCACCGGAGGAAAAAGATCTAGATTGGAGAGGTTTGAACCATTATGACAATAGCATCGTATCTTCTCTCGGATTTGAGAAATGAAGTTCGGAAACAATATTGCCTTCAAACAATAGAGTCCCTTGATATCAACAGAAAGATTTAGTTAGACATCGTCAGATTAGATTCTTCTTGCACTGGTAAGAACCAAGGATCACGCATTTGAGGTGCGCCGATATAACTTCCAGAGACGGATGTGAAACTAGATCATGGTGGAAACCCGAGAAGCAAGGAATATGGAGGATCTGGAGTTTATTGTAGAGATACTTATTGCCTTCTTTAACCTTGAGGCTAATGCAATAGATTAGCGACTGATGGCATCAACCATAATTGGCTTTACCACAGAAAAAGAATTGATGAAACAAAGAGAGATAGTTTCCTTTCATCTTGGTTGGGGATGTAGAGCTTCGGTGGAAAGACGAGGACCGAAAGGAGTTTGCGTTTGTTTCCACCAGATAATTGAAGATTTTGCTCCATCTAGAAAGGGTGAGATCACCAACAAGAGATTATTGATTACTTTCTTCGAGAGAGCACTCCGGAAAAACAAGGACGGAAGTAAAAGTATCGAGGGATAAAGGCCACTTCTAACTTCCGTGGAATGAGTGAAATCGCATTAATTCACCAATTAAATGTACAAGAGCGAATGATAAGAGTAGTGGTATGGTAGCTACTCCATCCCGCACTCAAAGCATTACTCCGCACATGAATAAGAAAAAAAACATGCAACCCAACTACCGAAACAGACTGAAGGTATTGATAAGAAGAGCTCATGGAACTCCGTTAGAAAACAAGGATAGATGCAAACGATTCGCCGGATTCATAGATAGATAAAGATGATGATGTTGTCGCCATGTCATAAGTAACCAGCCACCGGAAAGATATAAAAGAAGATCACGGAGATAACTGCAAGATTCAACAGCTACAGAAAAGATAGCACCCACTTGAACAGAAGGAATACAAGATCTGGAAGGTCTTCATGGCCTCCGGTGGATTGAGCATAGATGATAGAACGAGAGGGTTTCAAAAGATCACTTGACGAGACTGAGGTGAAAGAACTCCATGTTCTTCTTGAAATGATTGAGAGAGATTTAGCAGTCTTGAGGAAAACTTTAGCGAAAAGATGACGATAACTTGCCAACAAGGAAAACTCCGGGTTGATTGAAGATGGAAGCTGGAATTAACAATGGACTTGCTGATTCCAGAATTGAAGCGATCTATTTAGCAGAAGGACGTGGTCGAGATAGGTGACTTCAAGAAGCCAGAATTTACGCTTTGAGAACTTTGCACACAGGCAGTGTTCTCGAAGCTTGAGAGAAAGGGACACAGATGATCTTCCATGTTCTTTCATTGATATGGAATAGGCAAGCATATTATCAACATATACCACCATGGATTAACAAGATATTCCCAGAATACCAAGTTCAAAAGGCGAGAGAAACGAACAAATGCTCGAACATTTCCTGAGCTCAACGCTCTTAGAAAGATCAATATTAAGAGCACGGGTTCGTGTTGAAGAAGATGCACTGGAAGAATAGATTATCTGGTCCTTCGGAAGAAAAAGAGATGTCACCTGGTTCACATTGTCGGTTGGATCACCGGTTACAAAGATAAAGAGATCCTGGATAAGAAACGATGATAGCTCATACCTTAAGCAAAGCTATCGGAAGCGAAAAGATGCAATTCCCTCGTATCTAGGAGAATTGTGCAGATATGGGGTTGAAAAAGATGTGCAGCATGATGGACAGATGATAGACCGCCGTAATGCTTTGAGAAACTCCGGGTTGCCAAAGATGCTCGAATATGCATAGATAAGATCACGGTGTACTCAAAATCACAGGAGATAACCGTCACCATTTGAAAGACAGAGTTGATAGCATTTTTCTACATTCCAATGGTCACTTATCATGAGTGGAATATAGCTATGCCGAGAGCCAAATTACAATCACCAGCATCGGATCGACACATGTTATGTAAATAGCCCAAAAGAATTGGAGACGAAAAGAAACTCCAGGATTAAGCGCCGGTGACAAAAGAATGAGTTAGCTCAGACATGCTGATAAAAGGGAGATAGATAATGTTTCACACACGACTGGAAAGGAGTGTGGAAACACAGATGTATCAAAGAAAATTTTTCCGCATTTTCCGGCATTAAAATACCAATAGATGCGCAAAATCCCTTATCAGGTAGCGATTAGCAACTGATGCTTACACAGAATGTGGAGTTGCTAAAAGGAAGGACACCCTTAAGAAGATGGCACCGGGTAACAATGAGTCAGATAGATCGCGCCGGTTTGCAAAAGCCTGTCAGTATGGAATGTACCAACAGTTGATAACCAAAGGCAGATTGTGATAACAAATTGGATGCAACAGATAGACAAGGAATTACACACACACACACACTTTCTATGGTACTACGGAAACCCAGAACACGTGAATCCTAGTTTGAATTTTAAGAAGAGGATTGAAAACGTTACACTTCCTTACCAGAAAAGGGTGGTGGGTGGGTAAGAAGAAAAATGGAAGCAGTCCTACTCTCACGTTTTGTTTTTCCCTAGTATACATAACTACCAAAATATTTGCTAGACAGACAACGACCATTTGGCTGAGACCCTGAAGGGCGGGATGGCTCTGATACCAATTGTAACTACCTCGGTGAATTACGCTCCTAGTTACAAGCCTGGATGAGCAGAAATGGTTGAAATAGTACGGTGGGGCCCAAATGCCACTCACAGGTAGACCTTTCGGCCGTCCCAACCATTTCCAAACATCGGGACAAGAACGGGCGGCGTAATCGGCAGGCGAAGGGATCAACTACATACACAAATGAGTATGTATGCAAGCCACCATACAATAGTACATCAGAGCCATTCCATCTAAAAAGAAAGGAAATATAGCAACACCATACGGCAAGATCCAAATATCCTAGATAGATATAATAGTTTAGGATATCTCCTCATACATCAAACATCAGAGTATCAAGCGGAAGCGTAAGACAAAATCCGAGTACGGATAAGAAGCAAATCGGCATAAGATGCCCCATAAATAAGCACATCCCGCCCACAGATCTCACGGATCCCCGTTCCCGGAATCTCTACACCGAATGATCGTTGCCCACATCGTCCGTCTCCTCCACCCTGTATCCATCTTGCGAGTTTACCTGTTCATCTGAATCAAACAATTTATCGTGTGAGACCCTAGGGGTACTTAGCAAGTCTTTATGCCTCTAAAGGGGACACAACCTGGGGTGAAGCAATTGCAGCAAAAGATAAACCCTAACAATTCTATAGATACTCGCTAACCATCCGCCTAACCAGAGATAGACGGATGTCCGTGAATTAATAACAACAGTTATAACAGTTAAAACGGTAATATTAACAGATCCATCCTCATCCTCGCTTACCAACGAGGAAGCGGACGAACAACCCCCCCCCATCTGTTCGCAATTTTATTAACCATTCCATGAGTGTTGCACTATTTACTAGTCAGTTATTTAGTCAATTTAGAAGCGGTACTTTAGTTATGCTTGTCTATGATCGAGAAACTGTGCTCCAAGTCGTCCATAACCACGGACACGGCTTTCAGAAAGTTTTACCCTGCAGGGGTGCACAAATAGCAACACACACTCGATATGCCTCGGAAAAACCAAATCAAAACCCAACGAGGCAGTCACGACAAAGCAATTACAGGATTCAGAAATATTTCAGGGGGCCACCCCATTAAGCTACCCGCAACGAAGCTGGCCGGCTACGAGACGGACTCAAGGTTTGTGTGGCAGGCTGTAAACGACTGGGAACCCGAAAGTGTGACTGGGCTTGTCGATACAGCGAAAACAGGTCACGGCCCTAAACAGTATAGTGTGCAGTACCTCGCACAATTTAAATAAAGCAGTAAAGCATGGCATAAGTACAAGATAGTAAATAAAACCTCAAACTAGTTTGTGGCCCCAAGAAATAAGAATGAATCAAGCTCTGGCTCGGGGGGGTTCATAAGCCTCCCGGATGTGGATAGCGCGAATATTCAAGGAACAGGAATCAGGTACTCGGGGTCCTACGGGACACAAGTGAGCCTAAAAAACCAAATAACAAATATGGCTCACCGATGCCACTTTCATTAGTTATCCCATTACTACTCAGGTTAAGTTGTTTAGGTACCTCGTTATTCATCAGACACTCACATACCCTACACATGCTGTTCTACGACTCGCATGGCTCAAACAACTCCTGTAGTAATGGCTCATGGGATGGAGGAACAAGCTTCGGTGGGGTTTAAAAGTAAAGGCTATGCAATACTTGGGATTCAATTTAATGCAATCGCGACTCAATGATGCAAGAATAAGATAGAGGCAATAGGTACTATATGTATGCAAGCATGTGGTAGTGCTTGCCTGGCAGCTCAGTTGAAGCGAGAGAAGGATCTGGGTAGTGCTCCTGGTTCTCTTGGTATATCCCCTGCTCAGCGTCTATTCGAAGAAGAACCAAACAAACAAGGGCCAACATAAATAAAGTGCGCAAGCATATGAATAAAATGTGACAAGCAAGCAATCATGCCATGATGAATGGTGCAGAAATTGCATGGTAATTAGGTAGCATGGCATGGGTGAGGTGTGGAATACAAGGAGTAATCATTTTGTGAGTTTTAGCCTCATTTTATCCTCATATTAGTTGCTGTAAACATTATATTTATATGATGCATGCTTCAAATCAAAACATGGAATGCATAAACAGAAAGGTCTCGTCGAGCTAATCATTTTAGACATATTATTTGTTAAATTTGGAGTTATAAAACAAAAGTTATTAATTTATTAAGGAAAAAGGGCATTTTATTGTAATTTTAATTAACTTGGAAAATTAAAGTGTTCAAAAGGGCATAATTGAAATCCTCACATTTTTCTGATTTCAAAACATATATTATTTGTATTATTTGGATTTATATTTTAAAAGTTATTTAAAAACAGAATTAAAATTTGAATTTAAATTAATTTGAAAAAGGTTTAAATTAAAATAGAGAAACATAATTACTTTTTACACTCAGGTTTAGCTAGCCACAGGCAAAGACAGGTGGGACCAGGCTGACTGGAGGCACACGCGCGAGAAAAACTTCTCACACCGGGGCTCTGCCTAGCCCGCGTGGATGACAAGCGGGCCCAGGGAACGGCGGGTCCACTCGCTGGTGCGTCCAGCAGGCGCACGCCATGTGGGCGATCCCAGGACGCGGGGAGGGACCGGTCCGTGGTGGCCAGGATCTCCGGGGGTCTTCTTGCAAAAAGGTACCGGGGCTGATAGGTGGGGCACTAGGGAGCTCGGGTTGAGGCGAGAAAAAGGGCAGGGGCCTCTCTGGAAAAGCGTCGCCGATGCCGGCTGTCTGCTGCGCGCCGATCTGCAGAGCGCAGGGGACCGGCCGGAGTTTGGGCGACGATGGCGACCAAACGACGGCGTATCTCGCCGAGCCGCAAAAACGAAAAACGACTAGGGGACTTAGGGCTACAACTTCCGTTCAGAGAGCTAGCGTGGGGGTGGTCTACAGCGCACGGGGCAGGGCAGGGAACAGGCGGACGTTTGCTGCGGTCTGACGCTGCAGACTCGACGGACGTCGCGGCGGCGACGCACGGAGCGCGCTCGACGGAGTGTCCGGCGCGTCTGGGCCGCTAGGAGGAGGACGGGCATGTCCGGGGAATAGGGATGCTCACCAGGAATGCGTCGGTGTAGGCGAAGGAGCTCGGGGCGGTCGCGATCTGGCGCGGGGCTTGCTGGCCGGAGCTTCGGGTTGCGGCGGTGCACGGCGGCGCTAGGCTTCTCCGGCGAGGCCCTGGTGCTACCCCGCGGCCTAGGCGTCGAAGAGGAAGCAGAGGACGCCCCTGGTGCTCCTGGATCGCCTTGGGAAACTTCAGGCCGACGAGGCACGGAGGTAGACGGTCTAGGGTTTGGGTTCGGCATGGGGGAGGTGTGTCCATGGCCAGGATGTGGTGGGGAGGAAGCAGAGGGGTCTGGCTTCGCCCAGATGGGATCTGAGAGGAGTTCTGGGTGGTTGGGGTAGAGAGGGGAGGGAGGAGCACATGGGGGTGGTGGCTTGGCAAAAAGGTGAGGGAGGAGGTGATCGGGTAGGTGCTTCTCTTCTCTCCCTTTCTCCTTGTCTTGAAGCCAAAGAAAAAGGTGGGTAGAAGAGGTGACGTGGTGGGGCCTGCCTGGTGGGGAGAGAGGGGGAAGCCAAGAGAGGGAGAGGGGAACCGAGAGGGAAGGGTAGATGGCATGGGGTTCAGTCTAGGGTTAGGGTAGGGGTCATCTCGGTTGAGCTAGGTAGTGGGATGGTTATAGAGGGTAGGTGATTCGGGTTAGGGTTTAACTAGGCTAGAGAGAGGAGAGAAGAGAGAGGGGGCTTGGTTTAGAAACTTGCATGCTTCTAGCTAGACCCACAAGAGAGGTGTGGTGGTGGATTTTGGCAAACCAATCTAGATCAAGCCAAAAGAGGGGTAGAGAAAGATGAATGGCTATGGCTCCATAAGATAAAACCCATCAAAACCAAGAGAGACACAAAGGGCTAAAGGTGGGGTACTCTTGCATGGCCCATGCAAAAATGATAATTGCCATGATTAAAATCTTGTGAAAACAATAATATTAACATGGCATTATTCTTATGCATTCCCAAAATTGGAATAAAAGCCAAGCAAAAAGAATTAAAAGAATGCCCCATGTGGAGTAGATGGAGATGACCATATTGGAATAGAAATGGGACTTGCTAATGTGTATGTGCCACTAGGTATTTAATAGTCCCAACAATATCCCAACATGAGCATAAATCCATGATAATCCATATGAAAGCTAGGAGAAGGTTCCACTCACAAGACATGCAAAGGTGGCCATGTGGCTCTCATACATCAATAATGTGAAAACAACATGATGCTAAGATGAGAGCATGTGAAAAAAAAATAGAATTGGATCCATCCCAACCCATATGAGCTAGAGGTAAAACCCAATAAAATGCAAAGCTCATATTTAGTTGAATGGTGGAAAAAAATAAGGTGGTGACAGAGAAAGGTGATGGAGTTGAATAAAAGATATGCCCCCAACTCAACTTGGGCATTAAACAATATATCAAGAACCAAATACAATATCAAGAGACAAATACAATTTACAATGCATATGAGAGAAGAACCAAATGAAAAAGGGTTTTATATGATGCTCAAATGCAAGGTGGCATGATGACATGAGCATGATATAATGATGATGCAACAATTATATATCTGAAGTAGCCATTATATTACTAGACCAAGTAGCATTACAATTGTTAGACAATTGGGATGCTACAGTGTTCTTTTTCAAGTACAAGTGTGATACTCAACAAACCGTCATCGATTTTTCTAATGAGGTTCAATGGAAGCACAATGCAACCATTCTCTCAATTCGAAGTGAAAATGGCACCGAGTTCAAGAACTATACCTTGGATGAGTTTCTTAGTGATGAAGGAATCAATCATCAATACTCCACTCCCTATACCCCTCAACAAAATGAAGTTGCCGAGAGGAAGAATCGCACTTGGATGGATGCGTCTCGGTCTATGCTAGGTGAGTTCAAGTCTCCATACAACTTTTGGGCTGATGCCATCTCCACCGCTTGCCATGCAACGAACCGGCTCTCTCTCCCCAAGAAAAAAAACAAGACCCCCTATGAGCTCCTCACCAGGAAAAAGCCAAATGTTAGCTACTTTCGGGTGTTTGGTTGCAAGTTCTACATTCTCAAGAAAGGAGTTCGTTTGTCCAATTTTGAATCCAAGGCTCAAGAAGAATTTTTCGTTTGTTACTGAAATCAGTCACATGCTTATAGAGTCTACAACAAAGCCAATGGAAGAGTTGAAGAGACGAGCAATGTGAAATTTTATGAAAATCATGAGTCTCTTATTAGGCAAGATAGTGATTGTGATCCAAGTGATGAAATTCCTCCTAAGGCCATAAGAAGAATGGGTGTGGGTTTCCACCTCCCCATTGAGGATCCCCTTGTGGACGAAGGAGAAGGACCAAGATCTACTCAAGTGGAGCCCTCACTTTCACAAGATCATCTTGCCTCTCAAGGACCTACTATTTTTGCTCAAGCTTCCTCAAGCTCTTCCAAAGCTTCCCTTGCTCATGACTCTCCAAGCTCCAAAGATCAAGCTCTTCATCAACAACATCAACCTCCCCACGATGGGGCTCCCTCTCAAGGCACCTCCCACGGTCAAGCTCTTCATCAACTACATCAACCTCCCCAAGATGGGGCTTTTCCTCAAGGTCACGGCTCTCCTCAAGGTCAAGCTCGTCAAGATCAAGAGAAAGTCAATGATTCTCAAGGATCTACTCCAAATTAGGACTCCCCCGAAGTGGAGATTGATGAAGATGATCCTCGTGTTCGTGCTTATAGTCAAGGCGGCGGATCAATTGGTGGCAATGACCAAGTGGTAGCTCAAGAATCTCGTGTTGAAGCACAAGCCCTCCATCAAGCCTATCGTCTCTCCAAGCTCGTTCGAGATGGCCATATCCTTGATAATGTTTATGGATATTTCAATAAAGGTTCCACTACTAGAAGGCATCTAGCTTCCTTTAGCTCTCACCATGCTTTTATCTCTCTTGTGGAACCACAGAAATTTTTCGAAGCTCTTGAAGATGATGATTGGCTTGATGCTATGAACTAAGAACTTCACAACTTCAATAGGAACAATGTTTGGACATTGGTTGATCGGCCCAAAGATTGTCAAAACTTCATTGGAACCAAGTGGGTTTTCAAGAACAAGTGTGATGCGAATGGAATTGTCGTGCGCACCAAGGCAAGGTTAGTTGCCGAAGGATACTCACAAGTTGAGGGCATCGACGGTGAGACTTAAGCCCTTGTTGCTCGCCTTGAACCCATTCGTATGCTTCTTGCTTTTGCTACTCATCATAACTTCAAGTTGCATCAAATGGATGTTATGAGTGCTTTTCTTAATGGTCCTTTGAAAGAGTTGGTATACGTCAAGCAACCTCCACGCTTTGAGGATCCACTTTTCGCGAACCATGTCTTCAAGCTCAATAAGGCACTCTATGGTCTCAAACAAGCCCCACATGCGTGGTATGATTGCCTTAGGGAGCTCTTGTTAGACCATGCCTTCGAAGTGGGCCTCATTGATCCCACTCTTTTTACTAAGAAAGTTGGAGGCCACTTGTTTGTATGCCAAATCTATGTTGATGATATTATCTTTGGGTCTATTAACAAATATTTTAATGAGGATTTTGCCAAGCTCATGAACGATCGCTTCGAGATGTCCATGATGGGGGAGTTGAAGTTTTTCCTTGGGTTTGAAGTCAAGAAATTGAGGAAAGGGACTTTCATCAACCAAGCCAAATACATCCAAGACATGCTCAAGAAGTTCAAGTTTGATCAAGTCAAAGGTGCCAAGACTCCCATGCCAACTAAGGTTAATCTTGATCTCGATCCCCAGGGTAAGGAGGTGGATCAAAAACTCTATCGCTCTATGATTGGTTCTTTGCTCTATCTTTGTGCATCCCGACTAGATATTATGTTGAGTGTGGGTATGTGTGAAAGATTTCAAGCCTCACCAAAAGAAAGCCACATGTGGCGGTCAAGAGAATCTTTCGATATTTAGTTCATACCCCAAACTTTGAGTTGTGGTACCCCAAGGGAGCCAACTTTGATCTTATTGGTTAGACGAACTCGGATTGGGCTGGTGACAAAGTGGGAAGAAAGTTAACCTCCGGAGATTGTCAGTTTCTTGGAAGATCGTTGGTTTGTTGGTCCTTGAAGAAGCAAAATTGTGTGTCTATGTCCACTGCCGAAGCTGAGTACATCTCCGCCGCAAGATGTTGTGCTCAATTGCTATGGATGAAGCAAACTTTGAAGGATCTTGGACTATCTTTTGACAAGGTGCCTCTTCTTTGTGACAATGAGAGTGCCATAGCCATTTCTCACAATCCCGTGCAACACAACCGGACTAAGAACATTGAGATTCTTCATCATTTCATTCGGGACCATGTTGCTAGAGGAGACATTTCTTTGGAGTATGTTCCCACCAAGGCAAATCTTGCGGATCTTTTCACGAAGCCTCTTGATGAAGCAAGGTTTCGAGAGTTAAGGCATGAGCTATATATCATTGATTCGAGCAATGTTGCTTGAGTATCTTGCACACCTACCCGTGTCTCAATGTGTATCATGTTTGGATGTAGGCATGGATTTAGGGGGAGTGTAGTTCCTCTTATGAACAAACGTTATCCCTATTATGCGCACATTAAAGTTTTCATACTCTATATTCTCTAAAGGAGACCATTTGAGCTTCATGATGAGTGTTGGTAATGAACCCAAGATATATCTTCGTGGTGTCAAGCCTTTTACTCTTATATAAGGTGGCCTCGGCCACCGACCCGTTTTTATTTGAGTGTTTGATATTTTTTGTGTGTGTTTTTCTTGTTTTTTGTTGGGTTTGGTTCTTCATAGTTTGAGCTCTCTATCCAAAGCCTTTCCTTTCCTCAAGCCCTCTCTATTCCATGCACAAGTTCTTCCTTGTTTTCTTCCAAACCTGAGAAAGTCTTTCTGGCGTCACCGAAACTTCCGGTCAGCTGCCGGAACTTCCGGTCAGCTCGCTGTTCGTTTGAACCACCTGCTGAACTGGAATTTTTCAGCCTAACCCGAAACTTCCGGTTCACCAGAACTTCCGGTCCCTGACCAAAACTTTCGGTGGTGTTCTCTGTCCTATATAAGGTGCACCCTGGTGGAAAACGGGATCTTCTTCCTTTTTCCCCAAAGACCCCTCTTCTATTTGGAGCAGCCGCCGGCAAGGACTCCTCCGTGAAGGTGCTCCGGCCCCTTCGCCTCCGGCCACCCCTTTGCAGATCTTCTCCGTGGGAAGCTTCCACACCTTGATCTCCCGCCATGGACTCCGGTATTTGCCCTCAACTTCCTCCATTAATGGAGATCTAGCTCTCTCACCATTGCTTGAATTAGGGTTCACCTTGTCTAGGCTAGTTCTTTGGATAGAACTTGTTGGGAGATCTTGGTTGGCCTAGGCAATCATGCTAGAGTAGATTGGTCCAATACATTCTTAGAAATTTTTGCACTTGTGGCTTGTAGATCTAGATCTAGTGAACTGCCTGCTTTGAACCACCAGTTCGTGGTCTCACCGGAACTTCCGGTGAGCCACGACCGGAACTTCCGGTGGACCATTTTCACCGGAACTTCCGGTGGACCATTTTCACCGGAAGTTTTGGAGCTTCAGCGGAATTTCCGACGACAGTGCAATTTCTTCCTGGCTGTATTTTTCCAATATATTTCTTTTTTCTGCTTCCGAACTTGTGCACTTACCCCACCTTCCCTTCATATTCTTGTGCTTTCTTCTTAGGGCAAGGTGGTTCCCACAAAGGCAAGCGTCTCTGTCGACCATCCTCTGATATTCCTCCTGAGATCGATGAAGAAGATGTTGAGGTAGTGCGTCCAACCACTCAGACTAGTCGTCAGAAGGCTGCTGCTGCTCGTCGTGTTGCTGCTGCTGAAGGGAAGAGGCCTGTTCTTGCCTCTCAGAAGACCACTGCTGCTGGGCCTAACAAATCCAAGGCCAAAATCTCCAAATGGACTCAGAAGACCTACTCTGAATTCAGGCGTAAGGATCCCTACCTCATTCCTCGTGACCTTCTCTACTTGGATCCTCTCTTCCACAACTGTCGTTAGGAAAAAATCTTTGCTGAGATCTATGCAACGAAGACTAAGTTTGTGGTTGCTCCTCAGAAGTACATCAATGTGAATCACATGGAAGAGAAACATGCATATTTTGGAGAGGCTTTAGATATTTGCATGAGGTTTGGGTCGATTCCCCTCATGGAGCATCGTCAGAACTTTGATGAGCCTGCTATCGCTCATTTTTATACTACCCTTCATTTGCACATGAGCTCCTCTACTGAAGGTGTGATGAAGTGGATGACTAAGTGCGTGCTTCTTACCGCCAATTGGTCCGAGTTTGCTGAGCTCCTTGGCTATCCCATTCAACCTGGCCAAGGGGCAAATGGTTGGCATGTTCATACCGCCCAAGCTGCTGATCCTGAGGTCCTGGAGCATCTCTACATTTAAGGGTGGGGCAGTATTTGTTTTGTGAATCATCTGCTGGTAGTTTATGACATCATGTGCAGGGTGTACTTGAACAACATTTCTCCCAAGGCTGGCAACTTTGATCAGCTTCATGCCTATCAGGTTGATCTCATGCATCAGACTTATCTCCGTCGTGACACTGACAGGCCAATGGATGTTATGCACTTTATCTACACAGAGATGTGGCAGGCTATTGTTGACAAGCGCTCTTGCCCGTATGCTCCCTATATTCAGACTCTCATCAATCACAAGTGGCTTGAAGTGACTGGTAATCGTTATTCTAAAGACAATATCACCATTCATGAGGAGAACAAGCTGCGTGTGAGTAAACACCAAAAGCCTCGTTCTCAAGAAGAAAGGGAAGAAGAATTCCAAAAGGCTCGAGATGAAGCTGGTGGTCCCTCCTCTACTCCTGGTGGCTCTAGTGTTGGTGGTTCTTCTCTCCAGAGGCAGCCGTCTTGGGCAAAGAAGCTGCTTGGGAAGGTGAAGAAGACATTCTGCTTTCTCTAGGACCGCGAGTATCAGGCGTATGTCGACCAGCGTCAGTGTTCAGCGCCAGAAGGCCATCATGACTGCTCTCAACATACCTAGCTCTCCGGTCACTAGCTCTGTTACTGCTCCTAGGGATGATTGGAATCGCGACAACTGCCGTTGGTCTGAGGTTGAGTCTGAGGAGGAGGTCACTATTCCGCTGCCTGTGTGGGATTCTTGGGTCCCTGAGTCTGCTCCTCCTCCCTTTCATGGTTGGGGCGATTAGAGTGATCTTCTCTTCCTTTTTGGTGTCTCGATGCCAAAGGGGGAGAAAGATGTCTATTAGGTTGTCTATGGGATTTGCATGGGTTGAGTCGCGAGCTTGTTCTTGCCTTTGATCTTTTCTAGCTCGCGAACTCTCTAGTTTATTTGTGTGCTTGTGGACCTTTTTATGTCTGTGAACTTATGTGTTCTTGTGGACGATGTTATATTTGAGACTATGTGGTATCTATGTGGTATCTTATGCAATGCCGAGTATGTGGTATTCTTGTTGTCATCTTATGGGCATATGCATATGGTGGTGGAGCCTCGTAGCTCTTATTGTTATTATTACTCTTTTGTCTCCACCACATTTGGTTGGTGCCTACACTACTAGGAAAAGGCCCATCAGTGGCGTACCATTTTGGGACTTCTGTGGCGCATATGAGATACGCCACTGTTATCTCGCCACTAAAGTTCAGTTCTGTGGTGCATATTGAAATGCGCCATAGAACTCTGAAAAATTTCTGTGGCGCATATGGCCAAAATGCGCCACAGAAGTCCCGAACCAGATCTCAAACTTCTGTGGCGCATTTGTCCACAAATGTTTTTTTCAAATTTCAAAAAAAAAACTCCGGCCAAATCTGGCCAGAGGTGGTGCTCGACGGAGGTGGGGTCGCTGGTGGATGAGGTGGAGGTCGCCGGTGGAGGATAGGAGGAGGCCACCGGAGGAGGAGGAGGCCAGACGGAGGAGGAGGAGGAGAAGGTCACCGGAGGAGGAGGAGCTCGCCGATGTGGAGGAGGGAAGTGGGAGGAGGAGCTCACCGGGGTGGAGGAGGGAGGAGCTCACCGGGGTGGTGGTGGTGGAGGAGGAGGAGGAGGAAAAGCTCAACGTGGTGGAGGAGAAGGAGGAGGAGGAGGAGAAGGTGAGGAGAATGAGAGAAGAAGTGGAGGAGTGGAAGAGTATAAGCGAGGGAGAAGGGGGGAGGGATTCCTAATTCGAATCCCTCCCAAAACTTATGTGGCGCATATGGAAGAAATGCACCACAGAAGTTTGTCCTCCTTTTTTATATTTTTGTAGGAAAAAACGATCTTTTGGCCATAACTTTTTACTCTTTTCGAATTTTGAAAATCTAAATAATCGCTAAACGACCATAGGTGGTTGCGAGCGGATGCGAAATCTCGTCCTCGTCATTTTGGTATATTACACATATTTTTCCGACATCGTATGCAAAAGTTACGGCCGTTTTACTGTGGCATAAACTTTTTTGTATAAAAAGTCGAAATGCATTTTTGTTAATTTTCCTACAAACTAGAACATATTACCTATCACTATGTGAAAGGATTTTATTTTTTGAAGTGTTTTTCATTTTCTATTATTTTTTACAAGGCTAAAAAGGCGATCCACAGGGGGGGGGGGTAGAATCTGTTTTTCCTACAGAAACTTCTGTGGCGCATGCCTCTATATGCGCTTCTGTGGCGCATATGGTCATATGCGCCACAAAATATTGGTCAGAGTACAGTCAATGAATTCTATGGTAGGGTCCACCCGAGCTTTCTGTGGAGCATATGTCCATATGCGCAACAGAAGTTTAAACTTCTGTGGCGCATGTGGACATATGCGCCACAGAAGTTGGAACTTCTATGACGCATTTTTCCTATATGCGCCACAGAAGTTGGACGACTTCCGTGGCGCATTTGATGAAATGCGCCACTGGACAACTTTTGTGGCGCATGGTCAGAACCATGCGCCACAGAAGGTCTGTCTATCTATAGCTAGTTTCTTAGTAGTGCTGGTATGATCTCTATCCTTTCTTGTACCTTGCACTTGTGCTATCTTTGCAATTGGAAGGGGGGCCTCCTTGTATGTGTGTTAGTCTTGTTCTTAGAGTTGTATATTTTCCTTGCACACATATAGGGGGAGCTTGTCCCATCCATTGCAAAGATTGCTTCTATATCATGCAAATCTTTGGGATTGTCATCTAACACCAAAAAGGGGGAGATTGAAAGTACTATATTTTCCCATGCCTTTTTTGGTGATAATGACAATCCCATTTGTGATCTAATTGTGCGCTTGAGTTTCAGGAAAAATGTTGTTGATGTTTCCTTAAAACTGAGTGGATGCTCTCTTGGGATCTCATGAAGATGGTGGCATGTAGTTTTCTCCTAGTTTCTCTCCTTTTGTTGTTTGAGGTCGACGTACTATTAAGAGGGGGTCCATCTCGGAAGGCTGTGGGAAATCACTTGTTCTTGCACAAACCCATATGCACCGCCACAGCCATCCTACTATTCCGTGAGAGAGTGTGTTTCTGATCTATTGAAGCCATCTTTGTCTGATCGGAACTTCCGGCCTGGCGCCGAAAGTTCCGCTCAGGTTTTTTCTACGGGATGATCTGAGCTTTGTTCTGATCATAGTTCCGCTGGAACTTCCAGTGAGCTCCCAGAACTCTCCGTTTTGGTATGCTCTATTTGCCGGAAGTTCCACCGGAAGTTGCATCGGAACTTGTCCTCCCAGAAAGTTCCTGAGCGGAACTTCCGCCCAGCCACCAGAACTTCTGGTCATACTTGGTTCGCGACCCAGAAGTTCCGCCCTAGTTCTGCTCCAAGTTCTGCTGAAGGGTCAGTAACCTTCTGTTTGAAGTGTTCTATTTGCCGAAACTTGGACCGGAACTTGCATCGGAAGTTCGGCCGAAACTTCCGGTCTGTTTGATCGGAACTTCCGGTCGAGCTTTTGGAGCGGGCGTCAACGGGCTGATGACCGCTGGAGTCGTGCTAGGCGGAACTTCCGGCCCCTCACCGGAAGTTCCAGTGAAGTCGCGTGGGCTATAACGGTTCAGTGAGGAGCGGGCCTATTTAAGGCGCCCCTCTTCTTCCTCCCACCCACTTCGAAAATTTTCTCTCTCCTCCATTAATGCTTGAGCTTCACCTTACTAGATCTCTCTGTCTAGCCACTCAAATGACTTGATCTTTTGAGAGGTGAGGGAGGTGACCTAGATCTACACTTCCACCAAAGAAGATTTGATTTCCCCCACCCATACTTTGTGGATCTTGTTGATCTTGGGTTTCTTGAAACCCTAGACGGTGTAGGGCATCCTCGGAGCTAAGGCTTGTGTTGTAAAGCTTCGAGGTGTCGTTGAGGGTCTCCAATTGAGTTGTGGAGCTTCCCCTTCAACCTTGGTGTAAAGGTTTCGGTTGGCGCCTTCAAGGTCACCGGTTAGTGGATTGTGAAGCCTCCTTTGTGGGGGAGCTCACCGGAGAATAAGGTGAGGCCTTTGTGGCGCTCGGTTGACCTTGTGTTGCCCTGACACCTCTCCATCGTAGACGTAGCTCCTTGGGAGTGAACTACGGGAATTATATCTCCGTGTCCCCGCTCCGGTTACTTTGTTCCCTTCCTTTACTTCTTTCTCTTTACCGTTCTTGTGGTTGTTGTAAGTTATCTCGCATTTAGGTTGTTCACCTATTTGCACATCTAGATAACTTTCCTTCTCGTTAATCCTAAAAGTGAGAAACAAATTAAAATTGGGTAGATGCCTATTCACCCCCCTCTAGTCGTATCAAGTCGGTACTTTCAACTGTGCTTGCTCTTACATGTATCGGTTCCATGAAAAAGTCTCCAGACTTGAATTTTGCACTGTTTTTTGATAGTATGGCCCCATTCAACTTCTTGATAGTAGTAATATACATTCCGCGAAATTTGACACCTTCTAGTAAAATTCAAGGAAAATATTATCTTACTACTAGTACTACTGTTAGGAGCGCTACTGTATTTAGTCTTGCACGTAGGCCTTGGTCGTCAAAGTGTCATGTACACTAGGTTAGAGATTAATTAAAAACTAGAGTAACTCCACACCTACTCCTACTCGTGAAACACAGTGCTTCCCTAGTTTTCTCCGCGCCAGTCTTTTTTCTCTTTTGCTTCCCTAGAGTGAGATGAGTAGTCTACTACTAGTAGTACTATTTATCTTGCAAGTTTCTCCCGCTCGCTCTCATCAACCCTATCTCTCTCTACTGTCTTGCTCAGTCTAAAAAATCCCTCTCAGATCAGCAGATGAAGATATGATTGACATGAGTGGCGGCTCTATGGTGGAAAAGTGGGTTAAAGTAGCGATTGACAAAAGTCATATGAAGCAGTTCTTCAGCTGCAAGCTTTGTTCTCAAAATGTTTGCCTTCCTGTGTACATGGTCAAGTACTTCTTTCCTCAGGATGTTTTCCTTCTGTGTCACACTGGTTCGATACAACTATAGTTTTTTGGGCTAAATATCGTTTTATTGCATGAGCATTGCACTGGCTATGCGCACAAGGAATGTGCAGAATGCGTTGGAAAATTATCCGATGGCAGGTGCCCGGGATGTGAGCATGGAGGCATCTTCGAACCAAAAACTTTTGAGGATCGGTTGTCCTCGGTAGTGAGCATGCAGCAACAAAGAGATTCCCATGAGGGGCAGCTTATTTGATTACATCTAACACGCGACGGGGTGCCCGCTGTAGGGTTTGCAGCATAGAAAACAAAAAAATTTCCTATGATGGGAACAAGTAAGAACTAAGATCTATCTACTAGATATAAGCAACGGGTGGATATACATCCATTGAGAACATACCCTTGTAGAACGACAAAGTTTAACGAGGTTGTACTCGTGGATGATGTAGACGAACGGTTTCCGATCTCAAGATCGAGAAGAAGTCCAGCACCAAAAATCAGCAACGCATCCATGCTCGCACACACGTTCAAGCCATCGAACAACCTTCGCCTGCTCGCTCCAGCGATGCAGCAAAAGCAACAACTCTTTCCAAACGAAAATCCACCGGAAACATGTATCTCGCTTGTCCGAGACCATGGGAAATAAACTAGAGGGGGAGAGAGATCCTTCACGAGGAGGTGTGAGTGTGAGAGAGGGAGTAGGGCGCCTTTTATAGGAGGAGGTGGGCACCCGAATGAGTGTGGCCGGCGGCCATGGTGGATGCCCCACCCCTTCCTCCATTCATGTGGGTGGAGCTCCCACTCACCAAAAGTCCCTCTATATTCCCACTCAAAAACCCACTCAAATTCCCATTAAATTTCCACCAAATATAATGAAATCTCTCTTTAAATAAAATTCCTTTTATTTATTTATTTAGAATTTTGTCAATTACATTAATTAAAAAACATTCACATAAAACCCCTTGATAGTATTCAATTTCACATGCAGAAACAATTTCAGCAATTTCACCCAAAACAATTCTGGTGTCTAGTGAAATAATTCCTGCGCTTTGTAATTCTTTTGTCTAGAACATATTTGTTCCAAATGATGTCGCTGTCTCTTAAGTGTGTCACCCTATGGTTCGCGAATAATGCGGACATGATCGATACTCCTCTCATATCAATAATCAGAAGCGGGACCTAGAGATCCATACTGACTCTCGCACATTCAATGATGACTTCTTGTGATCGTGAGAACATTTTACACTAGTAACTTAATCCCTTTGTCTCGCGATATATTACATGTCCGAGATTTGATCATCGGTATCGCCATACCAAGTTTGATCTCGTTACCAACATGTACTATTTTCTCATTCCCATGATATAACATTCTAATGATCACATCACTTGCTTGCAAGCTAACTAATGTGATATTACCGAGAGGGCCTAGAGTATATCTATCCATCATAGGGATGGACAAATTCCACTCTTAATCCATGAGCCTCTACATAACACCTTCGTAGCACTGAACCCACCTTTATAGTCACCCTATTATGGTGTGACATTTGATGCTATCAAGATACTCTTCTAGTGTTAGTGATTGACATGATCTCATGGTCTAAGGATTAGGATTACTTCGTATGATGTCATAGCAATATAAACACAATGACTTTGATTGTAATGCTATACTTTAGATGAATGTTCATCACATCATTCCAATAATGTTTTGAACTCATTATTAACAACATCCAATGTCCATGATCAGGAAACCTTGATCATGTTATTAATCAACGATCTAGGTTATAAGAGAGGCATAACTAGGAACGTCCTTTTTATTTATTAAACACACATATATTAACATTTCCCTATTAATACAACTATATCATGCAAAATAAACATATATCATATACTTGGAATATACATAATAAAAACTTTATTATTGCCTCTCAGGGCATATTCCCTTCACCCGCATGCGATAGTGGGCGCCATAGGTTCTTGATGGAAAAGAACTGTATGATATGCAGGTGTCCATCTGTGTGCTGATTTCGTCAAGAGTATGGTATTTAGTTTCTGTCGTGGTTGTGGAGTACATATGCTAGTTATGTTACAAATAAATTGAATCATCATCACATCCACATAGTTTCTCTCTTCTACCGATAATAAGGGGAAGTACCACCATCCTGTGCAGCCACATAGTTTCTTTCCTTTAGCAAGAAAGCTTGAAAATTGACAGAACTTGGGCGTTATCACTGCATCCACATAGTTTCTCTCTATTACATAAAAAATGGGAGAATAAAATACCATCTCAAATAGATCTAGGGTCAAATTAACCAGGATTGATAAGTTTGGAGTGTCAATTTCAAGGATTTGGTGTCGAGGTTCGAATTTACCTTTTCCCTACAAATTAAATATTTATTTTGGACTTTCCCCCATAAATAGAACAATGGAGAGAGGATGAGCCAGGGCTGACGTTGAGGAGAGACGAGCTAGCACGTCATCCATTTCCACTGGCCTGTTCCCCCGTCATCCAGGCCAGTTCCAAAGAATCCAAAATGAAAAAACCAAATCCTCGCCATCGACTAACACCCACCCCACCCCACCTCCCTTCCTCCCTGACCCCCACGAAAAAATCCCCAAATGGCGGCACCGTTGGAATTGGAGTGCTCCTCACATGAGCGCATCATCGAGTCTGGCCCCATGTCTTCCGTGCCGGCCGGGTCGACGCAGCCAGAACCGACTTCTCCGTCATTGGGATGAAGTTAGTTGACGAGGAGATGACATACACAATGACACTAAAGATCTTCTTCTCAAGGACGTACAATCTTAGGAGGATGCCTAGCTCCCTCCTAGCCCATTTGGAGTACGACGCTATCGTGGCCACACCCTGCAAAGAGGAGGTGTTGAATCTCATCCTGCCTCCCAGCAAGATGCGAAGAGCGAGCAAGGTCGTGGGAATTATGCGGAAGGTTCTTCGCCGTGTATGGTTGCTGAAGAACTTGCAACTCACCGTAGAGGAGTCGGACATCATCATGCCTTATGACATTCTGCACCGGTGTGTGGGTCGACGGGTTCTACTCCCACCTAACCCTCACCGTCGACCTCAGGCTCATCGTCAACCTGTCGACACTTCAAGATAGTTGGTACCTGGTTGAGCAGGAGGATGGCCACTCCAGCATATGCATGCATGCATTCAAGTCGAAGCGCACAATGGTGCGTATCCGAGGATGCAACCATCCGTACCACCGCAAGTGCATCTTCACTTGGTTTGAGACCAATGCTAGCTGCCCTATCTTTCGAGACAATGTGCTCGCCCATCTCTACTAACACGAGGTGAATATGACCCCTTCTGTATGAAACCTGGTAATGTTGTTGCCAATTAATTAATGTACTAAACATGTTCTACATATTTTTGCACTTCTCGAATTAACCTTAATCCAACTTACACAGGGAAAAAATTAGTCTAGGAATACAATCCAACATGAAAATGTCATCATGTCTCACACATTTTAAAATGTGAAAACCAAAACCAATCAATGTTCGTCATCTCACTGCATAATTTGAAACAACAGTCTAATCATTGTCACCATCATCTCTTTTAGCACCGTCATGTTCTAGATCCACATATTCTTACTAGGTTGGATATTCTTCCTCTTACCCTTCATCATACATGTTGTAAGATTCATCAGGTAGAACCAGTTGATTCCTATCCTTGTCCACTACACTAACCTCGACAGTGAAATCTACTTGTCCATCATGCGCAGATCCACCTCTGGCAATCAAATTTTCCTCAACGTCATCCAGTTCAGTTACCATATAAACACTGGCATCATCTTGGTGGGCAACACCAATGGTGATTGGCTCATCATACTCATTCGCATCTTAGGTGCTCCTTGACTGAAACTTTTGCACATATTTCCATTCGTTATTATCTCTGTCATCCAAGAATATTACCTTGGAAGCTTGAGTTACCAAAATACAAGTTTCCTCCTTGTACCACTCAGCAGTAGTATTGATCGATATGAAATTCCCATCATTTCTGGGGCCTCTTTTCTTGTTCGGATCTTGGTCATACGAATAACACATGAATAGAACCACATATCGACCACCAGTCTTGTCTTGATAGTTCAACTCAATAGCCTCTTCTATGCGACCATAATGATCATAGTCCTCTGACTTATTCATTTTGGCTGTGAAGTGCTCTCAACTGTTCATGATGCCACTGTTTTGTGTCTTCAAAATTTTCTCACGCTCGTAAGTGCTATAGTGGATACCATCGTCATTGCAAGCTGATGTCTGCACCCTCTTTGCAGGCCCACGACATATGGCATAGTGACCATCACTAACATAGCCTGGGTTCTCTTCATACAGCTTCGTGATCTGTGGTTATACAAAATAGTCAAGAGTTCATGTCATGTGCACAACTCGTATGCAATTAAAAGTTTAGTTGAACATCTTACATGATTCCTAAAACAATCCTGAAACCCACCCCACATACTGGTGCAACATAATCTTTTCCTTTGGTTGCTTTAAATAACCTACAAAAATGATACTCAAGTCAGAAATATGAACATATGTTGCTACAAGTTTCATTTCATATATGTGAGGATTTGTATGAATAATACTCACGCAACAAAGTTTTTAGCTTCTTTAGTTTTGCCACTCATATTGGATCTTGTTTTACGATAAGGAATGTATGTTGATAAAAATGCAAATGTTTCAACATCAATATATGCCTCTGCAATGCAAGCCTCTGCTCTAGCCTTGTTCCTAATAGTAACCTTGAAAGTGCAAAGTCGACGTTCTATAGGATACATCCATCCATACTATACGGGACCTCTATAAAGTGCATCTTCAGGCAAATGGACAACCAAATGCCTCTAAAAAACTTCATGAAGTCATTAACACCTTTCCAATATGAAGGTGTTGCTTTTTTTTCAGTTCAATATCCAATATATTTCCATTTTTTGAGGATAGAGATGGTCAGAATCTTTTATGATATTTCAGCGAGCAGGTTGATTATAGATCTAATTAAGCCACGATATATCTGAGCAAACTAATGGAATATAGAACTATAAATGCTACGTAATTTTAGCCTATTTAAGAAATTGAGTGCACAACTATGTTACATATTTGACAGAACAGATCGACCGAGCGCAATAAAATGCCATCCAATTCAAACAAATAGATCAAGTGTAGAACAATGTCAATCGAACAGATCAAGTACGAAACGACTTCCAAGAAACGATTCAAGAGAACTAAGGAAATTATAAGCATACCATGTGGATCGACCAGCTGACCACCGGCATGTGTGCGTCTTGAGAGAATAGTGACCGCCAGCAAAGGTATCAGCCGCCCCGGCTGGTAGATGGAGTCTGAAAGTTCGGGTGCGTGGCATGTGGTTTTCACGGCCGATGTGTCTCAAGAAGTATGGCGGAAAGTGACAGTAGTTGGCGGCTGGAGTGAAGGTCCAAGTAGGAATGTTTTGGGGCACGTAGGTTATTGGTCCTAGTTGTCAACAATTTTCACAAAAATATCTGCCATTTTTTCTTCCGTGTTGGGGTCTAGAATTTTTATTACCGAGCCCATAAATTAGCCTATCATGCCCAAGCATATAGATCAAATCCTTCTAATTCAGCCTTTTCGTGGTCCCGTGGCCGCTGACCTTGAAATATAGCCCATGATGTATAGGGCATCCATTTTGAGTTAGCCCAGAATCATTTTAATTCGGTTTTTATGGGCATCCCCCCACAAAAGCATCAGCTACCTATTCTTTGGTATATAAACTATTATATTATGTAGAATTTTTTAGTTTAGCTACCAGGAGCGCGGCCTTATTATTTGTATGGAGATAAACATGGTCAAAAAATATTTTTAAGTTATAAATATACCGTTTAATGTTCTATTGTATTAGATGTTTCTTTCATAGTGGCTAGGCAAGTAGTTTATCGTTGCTAAGGTCCCGAGTTTAAATCCTAGGAAAACTGCGTTATTCTTGTAGTCATCTTATGTGTACTCTAAGGCTGACATATGGGACCCAGATAAAGTGCTAGTCCAACACATACACATTTATTTCAAATAGAGGCTGAAATCTGGAACCCAGCATAGACATGTTTTCTACATAGAGGAGGCTGACATGTGAGACCCAGCAACAAACCAAGGTCAAGATAGCGGTCATGGAAATTTCTATTCTTATATATAAGGCTGACGTGTGGGACCCGGAAATAGAGTATGTAGGTTAACTTTTTTCTACTCTAAGGCTGATATATGGAACCCAGATAAACTGCAACTACATGTACCAATGTTGCCAACGTTAGAACAGCGGACTCCACCCAAAAAACCTTCCAACATACACAAGTTTCTTTCAAATAGAGGTTCACATCTAGGAGCCAGCACAAACATGTTTCCTGTGGAGAAGTTGCTGACATCTAGGACCCAGCAACAAACCAAGGTCAGAACAAGCGAGAGGCGGCCGAAAAAAAGTCCATCATAGCATGTTTCATTTATAGAGATGCTGACATGTGGGACCCACCAGAGAGACCTTAGATAGGTGCTGCATCAAGAAACATTTCCAAGTTTGAAATAGGGAGGCGCGAGCTAGAAAAAAGTCCAACATGCAGACGTTTGTTCTAATGAGATGTTGACGTGTGGAACCAAGCTGCATGACCAAACGGTGGATTCGCCGAGCAACGCAATCAAGTTAACACGGAGGCGTGACCGAAGGGAAAAATCCATCATAAAAACATTTCTTCTAATGAGAGATGTCATGTGGGGCCCATCAAGTTTGGAACAGGGTAGCGGGAGCGAAGTAAAAAATTCCATCATACACAAGATTCTTCTAATGAGAGGCTGGCATATAGGACCCAACAGCGTGACTAGCGGCAGATAGATCGAGCAACATTATCGAGTTCAAATTAGGGTGGGATGAGCCAAGGAAAAAAACCAATCATGCACACATTTCTTCTAATAAGATGATGACATGTGGGGCCTACCTTTGTGATTAAACTGTAGATGCATCTAGCAGCACAATCAAGTTTGGAACAGGGTAGCGAGAGCGAAGGAAAAAATTCCATCATACACAACATTCTTGTAATGATAGGCTAGCATGTGGGTCCGAGCAGCATGATTAACGACAAATAGATCGAGGGACATTATCGAGTTCAAATCTGTGTGGCACGAGCCAAGGAAAAAATTCATCATGCACACGTTTCTTCTAATGAGAGGATGACATGTGGGGCCTAGCTTTATGATTAAAATGTTGATGCATCTAGCAGCGGTATCAATTTCGGAATAGGGTAGCGGAAGCGAAGGAAAAAATTCTATCATACACATGATTATTCTAGGTTGGCATGTGCGACCCAGCATGGTGATTAACGGCAGATAGATCGAGCACCGTTATCGAGTTCATATTAGGGAGGCACAAGCCAAGGAAAAAAATGAATAATGCACATGTTTCTTCTAGTGTGAGGATGACACATGGGACCCAGTAGCCTGATTAAACGGCAGATGTATCGAGAAACACTATCAAGTTCGGAACAGGGAAGGAAAAAAATTACATCATACACGTGATTCCTCTAATGGGAGGCAGACATGTGGGACACAACATCCTGACTAAACGGAAGACGCATCACACAATGTTATCGAGTTCAAATCAGGAAAGCGCGATCGAAAAGTTTGGTCCACTAGAGTCACTGACGTCCGGGACCCACACTCAAAAAAACTACTTCGGCGAGTTAACATCTCGCGAGCAAGTGGAAAACTTACTTCTGCCACGCGCCCGTCGAGCTTTGTTCATGTTTTTAGCGGTTTCATCATAGTAGAGCGGAGAAAAACCGAAAAAAGTTTTCCATCGGCCACGGTCAAGCCAAGAATTTTGTCGCGGAATACGTGCCTGCTACAACGACTGACGGGCCTAGTCGTTCTACAAGGAAATATTTCTTGTAGTGAATGATGTGGTTACGCACACCGAACCAGGATACCAGGCCTTGCATGAATTTCACCGCCGATTGCGCCGAGATGGTCCTGACCGGATCCACTACTACCCACCTGGCGAACTTGTCAATGGCAATGTAGAGTTACCAGTAGCTGTTGGGCGCTCGAGGGAAATGCCGCAAGATGTCCAGCCCCTAGACCGCAAACAGTCATGACAGAGGGATGGTCTGCAGTTGCTGGGTCGGCTGGTGCATTTTCTTGGCATGGAATTGGCATGCCTCACGTGTCCTTACCACTATGGCGTCAGTGAGCACGGTGAGCTAGTAGATACCACCGTGAAAGGCATTCCCAGCGAGGGTGCGTGCTGAGGCATCATGGATGCTTTCCCCAGCATAAATGTTGGCCAGCAGCTCACGCCCTCGTCGTCGGAGCTGATCCGCAGGGAGACGCCATTGGGAAGGTGGCAATAGAGGTCCCTTTCCATCATGAAGTACTTCTTTGCAGGGCAGACGATACTTTTCACCATGTCTTTGTTGTCCAGGAGGATGCAGTCCTGTAGGTAGATCTTGTGCTCGATGATCCAGTCTGACTCCTGGGCAGTGTCTGCCAATACAAGCTTGTTGCCCAAGGGTGAAACGCAATCGGGGTGCCTCACGAGGGTGGGGGTGGCAGCTGCTCAGGGTTGGCCTTTTCTTCACTTGGTGGGGCGACCGAGGGCTCGAACAACCATCCTTGAAAGACTCCCAGTTGCAGGTCTCTCACTGGGATGCAAACTTGGAGATCTCATTTTCCTCGTGGTTGTCCCCTCGAGGGATGTGAAGTAGGTCCAGGCCCAAGAAATGCTTCTCCAGACTCAGCACCTACTTGAGATACGCTTCCATATGCTCATCCTTGGGGTTGTAGCTCCTGTTGGAAAAATTGACGAGGAGCAGGGAGTACCCTTGAAAAGTGATTGCGCTTGATACCATGAGAAATTGCCGCCTTGAGGCCAGCGATTAGCCCCTAGTATTCGGTGATGTTGTTGGATCTATTGACTTCGCCCCTAAAGCACTGCTACACAACATAGAAGATATTGTCTCCAGTGGGGACGTGAGCACGGTGGCTGCACATGCCCCGTCGGCATTGAATGCTCCATCAAAGTTTATGATCTAGCAACTTGGGGCTAGCTTCCGAGGGATCCTGAGTTTCCTTTCTCCCTGGATCAGTTATTTCTGTCGCAAACTCCGCCAGGGTCCTCCCGAGGACATTGGGCATGGTATCGAACATTAGCTTGAAGAAGTGCAGCTCGATAACCCACTCGGCCATGCAGCCCATGGCGTTGGGTTGCACAGAATTGTCTCCGGAGGAGACTTGGTGACCACCCTGATGGGGTGACCCTAGAAGTAGTGGAGCAGCTTGCGTGACGCCATGGGGAGGACATAGAGGAACTTATGTTGCATGGGGTACCGCTCACAAGCATTCCAGATCATCGTGCTGATGAAGTATACCTCACATTGCACGATCTCGCTGGTCTTGGTCGGGGTTGCGCCAGCGACCTCACCACCAGTCTCCCCCCGGATGTCACCGTCTCGCGCACCTAATGCAGCCCCTGAGTCCCTTATAGGGTTCATGGCCTATGGTTTCCTTTTCTTTTCCACCAGCTCTTCGTGCTCGGTGACCACTCGCTGTCTATGGCATGGACGCTAGGTACAACATTAGTGGCTCGCATGCCCTTGGTACTACAATGACAGGTGGGATGGCGAGGTACCTTTTGAGGGACTCAAAAGCATCGTCGGATTCTAGAGTCCAATAAAAGTTTCCAGTGCACTTCATGATCTTGAAGAAGGGCAGGGCCTTCTCGTCCATCATGGAGATGAACCTACCCAATGCTGCCTTGCATCCCGCCAAGCACTTCATGTCTTTTAGTTGCATGGGGGCGCATCTCCTAGATGGCCCAAACCTTGTCAGGGTTCTCCTCGATTCCCCGATGTGATACCAGGAAGCCGAGTAGCTTGACCGGCGGAACTCCAAACACACACATGTCCAGGTTGAGTTTGATGTTCAACATATGCAAGTTGGCGAAGGTTTCCGACAGGTCTTCCACCAAGGTTTCTTTATCACGGGTTTTGACCACTATGTCGTCGTCGTAGGATTCCGCGTTCCTTTCCAGTTTTTTGCCCAACACGATGTGCACGATTTGTTGTGGTTGGCTAAGTAAACACAGAGCCCCTGCCCCCAGTGGCCTTGGGGACCACCACGGTGTTGGAAGACTAGTCGGTGTGCAGGACCTTCTTGACAAGGTGTGCCTTGACCAGCTTCTCCATCTCGGCAACGATGAACTGCTGCTTTTCTGCGGATTATTTCCATGCGTTCTGCTACACAGGTTCCGCTGTGGCGCACACTTCCAAGTGATGTTCAATCACCTCTTGAGGTACCCCCGTAATGTGCGGTGGGGTGTAGGCGAACATGTTTGTGTTGTATCAGAGGAAGGTGGTGAGCGGCTCCTCCCTCTAAGCTATGAGATGGACGCCGATGGTTATGGTAGCCCCCGATACTGTAAGGTCGAGGGGGACTTTCTTGTTCTCTGCCCGCTCCTAAGAGAACAATGGCTCTTTTTTCCAGCCACGCCTAGGGAGCATGCGACATCCTTGCCGAGGGCATGTTGGAGCCCCCTCGCCAGCCCCCGGGACCTTGTTGGCCAGTGGAGGCCCTGCCACTGTGGGAGGCCCGCTGTCGCCCTGGTCAGCCACCGCTTTCGGCCGCATGGCTGTCGCTCCTTCATAGTCCTGCTCGAGGTAGTGCATGGCTTCTACCTCATCACGGTGGACCATGATGGTGGTCCCAGCGTAGTCCGACATCTTGACCATGTTGTTAGCGTTGTGGGTGACCGCCATGAACTTTGCATGTGCTAGGTAGCCCAGGTTGGAATTTTATGGCAGACCGATCTATGTGACATTGAAGTCAATGAGCTCCGTGCGGTAGTTTTGGCTTGTCTCGAATGTGACAGGGAGATGGATCCAGCCGAGGGGCACATCGTTGCCCTCCGTGGCCCACACAATTGTAGGGCAGGGAGGATGCATGTGATTGGCACCTCCAACTGCTTGAATGTCTCCTCTGAGAGCACATTCAGCCCAGCCCCACCGTCGACGAAGGTCTCGGCCACATCGACTCCACTGATAGTGGGGGTGCACACCAAGGGTACAACGCTCACCATTCAGGTCGAGCCCGGGTTGTCCTTAGTGCTGAACAAGATCGGATGCTGCAACCACCTGATGGGCGGCGGTAGCGCTAGGCCTAGTTGTCGCTAGTTTATGGAAGGTCTGCTTGAAGTGTCACCCAGAAGCGGGCGATTGGGAGCCACCTAAGGTGCTGGCGATGGTGCCAGATGTGCCCTGGCATGGGGTGTTGCCCGGGACAGCCTCTGCGTGTGGGCTCGTCATCATGGTGTCGACCATCGGGAGGACCTTAGAAGCGCGCCTCAACCCCCTACCTAGCGTGCCAAATGTTGGAGATATGTTCCGTGAAGGAACTAGGGTCCAAAAAGAACTTGGTTCGAGAGGGGGCTGACCACACTGTTCCAAGTAGTCTTGGCGGTGACGGGACGATGGAAGCAAGAGCACGACAGAGAGTGGGAACGAGATTTTTTACCCAGTTTCGGGACCCTCGTGGGGGAGGGAAAGCTCCTACTCCTGCTTTGTTTAATTTCTTGTGTGCTTCAAGAGGGTACAATGGTGGATGATTAACTAGGGTTTAGATCTCTAGGATCGACCCATCTTAAGGTATGAGAAGGGCTAATAATATAGTGGCGTCAGGCCTCTTCCTGCAATTCTTGGGTGGGAAGGGATATGAAAATGCCGCTCTTAGAGATCCCGGTCTATAAGGATACTTTTCATGGAACGAGTCTACGCCAAATTGCCAGTCCTACCTTGTGTCGGGTCCGTGCCTTCCTTCGGCCTCTTGCACCAAAATAGGGGGAACACCTTCTTGCTAGCCAGGGCCCCACGAGCCCCGCTTTTGACTAAGTCCCTGACCTTGGGACCGCGTCGGGGTGTCATACAATGCCACCATTAATCTTTTCGTATTCCTATAGTTCGCGCATCCATGTGCCTCATCCACACTAACGAAATATCTCTGGCCCAGACCCTCCTGAGGGAGGCATCCTAGGCAGATTCTCCCCTCCGGAGGCTATTAGGGTGGCCTGGCGATACGCCCTTCGGGAAGGATCCTTCCGTCCCCTTGCAATCCAGTCATGAATGGCCGCCCCTCTCTACCATATGTCCGACAGACACATCCTGTGGTATCGCGATTTTTTATTATATCTCGCAGGGGAGAAGTACTCACCACTGTGATCTTGTGTTCTTGAAAGTAGTGTCTTAGCTTTCTTGTTGCTAATATTACGCCATAGGCTAGCTTCTAGTATTGTGGATACCATTATTTTGACTCTGTCAAAACCCCACTTTGATAATAAGTTGGATGTAGCACCGGATAATAATGATTTTCCTCCTTCCACTCCACCGATGTTACGATCCTTACGACTATGTTTGTTACTGCAATGTAGAGTAACACATGATCTTGTAGCTCAAGTGCTGCAAGGATCGGGTCAGTCGAAAGTTAATATTTAAGACTTTGTAGGGTAGCGTTAGCTTCTGCGGTCTAGACAAATATGTCGGTTTTCTTCAAGAGCTTGTATAAATGCAGCTCTTTCTCCAAGACGGCTGATGATCCGATTTATTCTGCAATGCAACAAGTGAGTCGCTTTATATCCTCCAGGTGATTCATCCTGGTATTTGTATAGCCTTTATTTTGTCCCGGTTCACCTCTATGCCTCTTAGAGACACGATAAAACCTAAACAAATCCGTCTGGTATTCCAAATATGCATTTCTTCGGGTTAAGCATCAAGTTGAATTTTCGTAGATTAGCGAATGTTTCCTCCAAGTCAAAAATTAATGTTTCCATCTTTTTAGACATGAACGTTATATCATCCCCGTATACATGGACATTGTGTCTGATTTGGTCGTTGAGACAACACTACATAGTGCGTTTATATGTTGCTCCTGCATTCTTTAACCCAAAAGGCATAGTTATTAGCAGAAGGATCCGAAAGGAGTGATGAAGAACCTCTTAATTTGATCTTACTTTTTCATCGGTATTTGGTGATATCCAGATAATGTCCCTACCATGGAATCAATGACCTGATGAATTCTTGGCAAAGGAAACGGATCTTTGGGACAAGCCTTGTTCACTACATGAAAAATTCCATTTTATAAAGGACGATTTTCGTGGTTGAAGGCCCGTTTTTCGTGGTTGAAAAGCCTTCTATGATAGATCACACCCTTCAGCAACAAAAACTTGTTCCTTCATAGATATGTAACATCCCTAAAATCATGTTTCAAACTCATGCATATCATCCATGCATCCATGATCATATGAGTTTCATTTCAAACAAAACATTTCAAAATAGAAGCATTGTTGCTCAATATTTTATGTAAGTTTACTCAAGCCTTTATGCTACTTGTTTTGAGAAAGGTACTGTTAATCATTCAGTATTGTTTAGAATCCAAACTCAAGTGATTTCAAAAACTTGAGCAAAGTCTAAAAGCAAAAAATGAAATAAAAACAAATTCTATGCTTATTATCACACCTCATAAAGGCATGGTTTTATTCTATTTTCAAAAGACCCAAGTGTGTTTGAGTGAACAGATGTGTTTGACACTTATTTGAGTACAAGATTTATTGTACAAAAATCCTGAAAATTTTTGGAATCAAACAGATTTGAAATGAAGTTTGAAAACCATTTTAGAAAAGCAAACAAAAAAATAAAAAGCTTAAAAGAGAAAAAATAAGCCTTCAGTCGAATCTGGCCCAACTGGCCCAGCTAAGCCCAGCACCCCCACCCCGCGAACCGTTTTCCTTCACTCGCCCCCGCACCCGCTGAGTGACTGATAGGCAGGACCTACTCCCCCTCTGTTTCTCTCGCTGACAGCCAAGGCCCACACGGCGTCGTCGTCTCCACCCTCACCGCGACGTGTTCTTCCCCAAATCACGGCGTGCGTTACCTGGTTTATTCGCTCGTCAATTAGCGTTGATTGCATGAGTAATTCACGCCCCCGCATGGCCTACTTAAACCCTCTCTCCATTTCCCCCCAAACTCCAAGCACAAAGCGCCCCCAGGCTTCCCGCATTCATCCTAGCACCGCCGCAGACAGAAAGCACTCCGGCGACCGATTCCGGTGAACCCCGTGCGCCCCTCCCCCTCTGGTTCTTGCAGACAGCCTCGCCACTTCCTTGCGCATCTACTGACACCGCTGGTTCCTTCTGTACCACCCCACGTCGTCGTCTTCGACAAGCACAGCAAGCCCCCGACGACATCCTCAACTCCAGCGATCAAATTCGGTGAGCCCTTGTTCCCCTCCGCCTCTGATGCACACGATCCTGTTCGCCGTAGTCTTGCGCATCTCCTGATGCTGTTTGTACATGCTAGGGTGACCAGGAGCGTCGCCAACGTCGTCGTCCACCCAAGCCCGACGCCGCCCGCAACTCCGACGAGCTCCAGCGACCGTCTCCGTGCGCCCCTTGCCAAGCCGTCACTAGGTTGAGCATCAGCGCATCGTCACGTTCCTGGTAAGCACCTCCGTCGACCCCAGGGCCACCTGTAGCGCCTTGCCTCCATAGGCAGAGCTCGTCGCCGCCAGTAGCCACCGCCAGCGCCGCCCAGCTTTGGTCGTTTGATCCAGGGCCGTTGGATCTCGATCCAGCGCGCGAGATTAGATCACTTAACGAAACGGTATAGTTAGATCTGGTCCGTGCAGATTATGTTGATCTAACGACTCACAGACGCGATCCTGAGTGAAGCGGTACGGGCCAATTAGATTAAGACGCGTGGCAGTGGTTTAGATTTAAAACTGGATTTGAATCTATTAGATGTTCAAATTTGTTTTGGCTATAACTTTTGATCCCCATGTTAGAATTTGACAAATTTTATATCAATGGAATCAGGAGAGCAAGCCCTTTCTGTTTATGCAATGTGTTTAATGTTTTGCTTCTGTTAAGATGGTTTTATTTGCAGAAACTTGTGTAGGGATAATTTGAGTTTATGAATTGTTTAGGAAATATTTTAGGGATTAAATAAATGTTGTTTGGCAAGTTTTTAACTTGTTTATGAACCAGTACTGTATACTTGCTTTGTTGAGTTTTAAAAATCATCACATATCATTTTGCATGCATGCATATATTCTTGATTGTATATGTTTTGTATGTGATTTGTTGCTATAATTCTTTGTGTAGATTTTGGTGCTAGTGATTGTGATTGTGAAGAGTGTAACTACTCTCCAAACTACCAAGGCAAGTGGTACTTCATGAATATTTTATCCCTATGTTTTCTACTAAGCATTAGAAATATTTTGCTAGTCTTGCATTCTATGTTTACTTATATGCCATGTTGGGAAATCCTAGTAGTTGTAGAATTGCTAGGAAATTTCTAAGTTAAGATGCTTATCTATGCCATGCTTAGCCTAGCTAGTAGCAACCAAGGGTTGGTGAAATATACATGTTATGATGAAAATATTTCTAAGTCTTTGGACTTATGTTTTGCCTAATAAAACAACTAAGTAAAAGAAACACCTGGGTGGAATGGAAGGAATGGTTTGTGTTGAGTGGTTACACAAGGCCACGGGACTGGTGAACCTTGTGTATCTCACTTGTGGAAAGCCACCCAGGAACAAAGAGATTTTAGAGGCCAAGTGTTGAGAAGCTTCTAGTGCAGCCACTTGGCAATATGGGCTCTTCCTCGATCAGATAAGTTGCTAGAACTTAGTCATTTGGACAGTTGGTGGTAGTGGGATGATAGGTTGGAACGCGTCCATTTGATCTAAGGGAAGGCTTTTGAAAGGTCCTGTATTGGTGAAAATCAAGTCTGGTGGGGAAAGTGCACAACCTCTGCAGATGGAAAAATCTAAGTACTTAGCCATGTCCCTGGAAAAGGACAACTTGAGCATCAAGACATGGAAGCTATCAAGAATCTCCTCATCCCAATTTCTAAGTAAAACTTGTGGGTGAACAAGGGTGAAGGACCTCAATGTCTATTGGTGGTTCCTTGGGAAAAGTTTTGACAAAGAAAAACTTAGTGATTTCAACTAATAGGCAAAACATATTTTGAGCAAAGCAAGCCAAGCTACACTTAGCCAAATTTTCATATAGTATCTAGTCCACCTAAATTATACTAAGGTATAACTTGCCAATACTATTCCAATGTATTGACCCACTATGGCTGTAACTTGTAATGTTGCAGGTTACTCTGATGAGGATTAGGAGTCATGAGTCTACACTCAACATGTTTGCCTGTGGCACATGAAGATGAAGACTTTTATTTATTTACTTATTCAAACTCATGTACTAGGCCTGTGGCCTTGGAGTTGTCTCTGGAATGCCTGTAATAATGACCTTTGTATCTGTGTACTTCATCTTAAACTGTGGATGCTAGCAATGATCCAGGGACTAGCATTGCAATCATAGGGATCCTTTTCCTTTATAAAGGAGGGATCTTACAGATGGTATCAGAGCACTGTGTTGCCTGTAGGCTTATGACCCTAGGATTGGAAACCACTAAGGAAATTTTTTCAATAACCTCTACACTTGTCTATCCTTCTCGTAGACTTTTCTAATCTTCTTTTTCATCTCCAATTGTAGATGAACTCCATCAACGAAGCCGTAAGGAAGGGACCACTCATGACAATGACTTTGCAGTGTGAGACAGAATTCCCCAAGGCTCTCAAGGACCTCATGGTTGCAATGGAAATCCATGGTGCAACTGGGTACAAAGGTTTTCCTGTGATGGATGAAGGAGTTGAGTACTGGTGGGTGCAACTTCACTTGTATAAAAACAAGGAATACAACCACAAGGACTCAGGATTCTGCATGTTCACCAATTCAGTGATGCACCCTACATTCTTTGACTCAGCAAAGGATGCAGCTTGGAAGACCATCAAAGAACTTGGTGAAAGAGACAAGTGCATACTGTTCAACATCCAAAATAGCCTAGAAGAAGAGAAGAAACATACCCAAGAGTTGGAGGCTACCAACCAAACCTTAAGAGGAGACATTATAGACTTAGTGATGGAGTCATGTGAGCAAGATAGACTGATTGCTTCTAGAAACATTATGTTAGCCAACAAATCCAGTGAGATAGGATTGTAAATGTACTTCGTTAGTTGGACCACCACTTATCACCTTATTTTCCAAATGTTACCTTAAATAAGTTGAACCTTGGTTGATGTAATGGATTCTTGTATGCCATGACTTGTGTGCTTTGATTTCCATGGTTATGTATGTGATGTTTTGCCTTGAGTTTCATCTTGAATTGTGTTGTTCTAACTTTTCTATCTTATAAATAGATGCCTACTGTTACCATCAGCACTATTGAGGAGTTCCAGGGAACTCGCTTTGGTCCTCGTATTGTTGAGCTTACTACTTTGCTCAATCTCCCTCTTCCTACCATCATGGTGCTTCCCCTCACCAAGTTTGAGAGGAAAGACGCCAGACTGAGCCTACCACGGAGGCCATCGTCTTCAAGATCATGCACGATGACAAGGAGAGAGACCTTGAGGTAGTCATGCAGGATCTGATAGGACGTCTGCTGGGGAGACACTCCCGACAAGTTAGAGTTACTCACTTCCACGTCTTCGGTTGACGTGATGAGGATGGAGAGTCCATCGACTTCGAGGACACTGTGAGGGACACAACGGAGCCCATTCGTTTATACCTCCAGGACTTAGAGGCTCTCATTAGGCACGTGGATTCTGATAGGACCAACGTCATGCTCAACAATGACGAACTCCAGGTGCAGCTTCGCGAGACGGACAAGCTCTTCCCGGAGCAAGATGATATAGTTAAGGAGATGGAGGCGAAGTTCGAGATCCAGGACAGAAAGTTCAAGAGTGAGGAGAAGCGAGTCCAGGATAGGAACAAGAAGATCTGGGACATGACTGAAGAACTGCAGGCCAAGGACTTCGAGCTCGAGCATCAGCAGACGGTGATTGAGAGACTTTGTTCCCATAAGAGGGCTCTCAAAGCCAAGATAGAGACCTTGACCACCAGTGTCGAGGAATACAAGGCTGCGATGGAGAACGCGGGTCTTACCTTTGTCAAGGAGGAGGTTGATGCCGAGGAGTAGATTTGACTACTCATTTATTATCATACTTGTCATTGAGAACTTGTTATTTGACCATCCAACATGTGGATGGCTTGTTATTTGTGTGTGTTTTACTTTGCGAACTTGTTATCTGGTTGTTCAATCTTTATCATTATGTTGCATGCCTTGTGTTTGTTTATGTAATGTATTGTGCATGAAAGCATCTATGGGTATCTCATTTTATCTCTATTGAACAAACCACAGATGCCTCCCCGTCGTGCAAACCCCAACCCCAACAACAACAACATCACTCCAGAAATGCAGCAAATGATGACCGCTCAAACTCAGCTGATGCAAATGATGACGACGCTCATCCAGAACCAAAACAACAACAACAACAATAACAACAACAATAACAACAACAACAACCCACCGGGTTTTGACATGCTTACCAGGTTCTTGAGATTGAGGCCAGCAAAGTTCTCAGGAACGACTGATCCCATGGTGGAAAATGATTGGCTATGCTATGTGAACAAGGACTTGGTAACTGTAGGCTGTACTGATGCAGAAAAGGTCAGATTTGCAGCACATTTGCTGGAAGGACCAGCCGCCACTTGGTGGGATAATTTCCAGATCACCACTCCCATAGAAGATGTGACATGGTCTATCTTTGAGGATGGCTTTCGTACTGCTCTTATCTCATCTAGAGTGATGAGTCTGAAAAAGAAAGAGTTCCATAATCTGAAACAGCGCCACCGCAGCGTGGCTGAATATATTGAGGAGTTCAACAATCTGGCGCGTTATGCACCGGATGAAGTTGACACCGATGCTAAGAGAAAGGAAAAATTTCTTGAAGGCTTGAATGTTGAGCTGAACCTGTAGTTGGCTGTGGCATATGTTCCCACATACCAGTCTCTTTGTGATAAGGCTGCTATTTTGGAGAACAAAATGAAGCAAGTTGAGAGTAGAAAGAGAAAGCACTTGAACAAGCATAGCTCAGGATCGTCTCACAGACGTTCCCATTACGATGACAATGGAAGCTCAGGGTCCCACAAGCATGGGAAATTCAACAAGCACCACAACCACAATCGTCATGACAACAAGCATCACCGTAGTCATGACAATGACAAGTACAAGAACCACAAGGGTGGATATAAGAGCCACCATAGTGGAAATGGAAGTGGCAGTGGAAGCCAGCCTGTCAAGAAGGACATTAGTCAGATTGAATGCTTCAACTGAAAGAAGATGGGGCATTATGCAAATGAATGCCCAGAGAAGAAAGTTGAAGGACCCAACAAGCCCAACCCTTTTTAGAAAGGGCAAGTTAACCACATCAATGTGGAGGAAATCTATGAGGAGCCTGATGCTGTTGCTGGTAAGTTCAAACTCAATTCTGTTCCAGCATTTGTTCTCTTTGATACTGGTGCATCTCATTCATTCATATCAAGAGCATTTGTTGAAAGAAATGAACTGCCAGTCGAAACTATTGGGTGACCTATAAAAGTAAGTTCTCCTAGCGGAGAAATGATAGTGAATTCAGGATGTCATGATCTAGTTATAGAGTTTGGGAAGTATAAGTTTCCCGTTAACTTGATAATCCTAAATTCCCAAGGATTGGATGTCATTTTGGGAATGGACTGGATGACTAAGCACAAGGGAGTGATAGATTGTGCCAACCATACTGTCTCACTCACAACTCCGGAAAATAAAAGGATCGGATTCAAGACCAACTTTGAAGCAAGAAGGAGTATGCTGAATTCTCTTAAGGGGGTTAGCATAGACAGTGTACCAATTGTGAGTGAATATCCGGATGTATTTCCGGAAGAATTGTCGGGAATGCCACCAGATAGAGATGTGGAGTTTCTAATAGATTTGCTACCAGGATCTAGACCAATAGCAAAGAGACCATACAAGATGTCAGTGGATGAACTGAAAGAACTCAAGAAACAACTCGGAGAGCAGTTGCAGAAAGGATTTATTCAACCAAGATCTTCATATTGGGGAGCCCCAGTTTTGTTTGTGGAGAAGAAAGATAGAAGTCAAAGGTTATGCATAGATTACCGTTCACTCAATGAGGTAACTATCAAGAACAAATACCCTTTTCCCAGAATCAATGACTTGTTTGATCAGCTTGAAGGAGCTTGTGTGTTCTCAAAGATTGATCTCCGGTCAGGCTATTTCCAACTCAAGATAGGGGAGCAAGACATACCTAAGACAGCTTTCACCACAAGATATGGATTGTATGAGTATACCGTGATGCCATTTGGATTGACCAATGCTCCACATACTTTATGAATATGATGAACAAGGTGTTCATGGAATTTCTTGATAAGTTTGTTGTCGTTTTCATCGACGACATTTTGATCTACTCCAAGAGCAAAGAAGAGCATGAAGGACATCTACGTTTGATACTTCAGAAACTTAGAGAGCATAAACTATATGCCAAATTCAGCAAGTGTGAATTCTGGTTGAATGAAGTTGTATTTCTTGGACATGTTATGACAAAAGATGGTGTAGCGGTTGATCCTGCTAAAGTTTCAGCTGTAACTGAATGGGAATCTCCCAAGTCAGTGAAAGAAGTTCGTAGTTTCCTTGGCTTAGCAGGTTACTACAGAAGGTTCATTGAGAATTTCTCCAAGGTAGCTAAGCCTATGACAGAATTGCTAAAGAAAGACAAGAAATTTGCTTGGTCTGAAGGTTGTGAACTCAGCTTTCAGGAATTGAAGAAGAGACTTGTGACAGCACCAGTCTTGTGTTTGCCAGACTTGGAAAAAGATTTCCAAGTATACTGTGATGCATCTCATCATGGTTTGGGAGCAGTACTTATGCAAGAAGTAAAAGTTGTGGCATATGCCTCGAGACAACTCAAAACTCATGAAGTGAACTATCCTACTCATGATTTGGATTTAGCCTCTGTTGTCCATGCACTCAAAACATGGAGACACTGTCTTTTGGGAAAGCGCTGTGAAGTGTTCACGAATCACAAGAGTTTGAAGTATATCTTCACCCAGAAGGAAATTAATATGAGACAAAGAAGATGGCTAGAACTCATCAAGGACTATGACTTAAGTTTGCAATACCATCTCGGTAAAGCAAATGTTGTAGCGGATGCTTTAAGCCGTAAGGTTTTTGTGAATGGCCTTACCAAGGGAGAATTGCCCGATGATTCGTGTGCCCAATTCAGAGATCTCAGATTGGAGATTGTGCCTGAAGGGCATCTCATGTCTTTAGATGTTCAACCCACTCTGTTGGACAAGATCAAAGAAGCCTAGAAGATTGATAAGGAAATTGAAGAGATTAAGGAAAAGATTGGTAAGGGAAAAGCCAAAGGATTCCATGAAGATGAACAGGGTACTTTATGGCATGGGAAACGTATCTGTGTTCCACAAGATCTGGAACTTCGGAAACTGATTTTGCAAGAAGCACACAACTCACCGTATTCCATTCATCCGGGTAACACCAAGATGTACATGGATATGAAAGAAAGATTTTGGTGGAATAATCTCAAGAAGGATATCGCTGAACATATTGCTTTATGTGACGTGTGTAGTAGAGTGAAAGCGGAACATCAGAAACCAGCAGGTTTGCTTCAACCACTACCTATTCCTGATTGGAAGTGGAACAAGATTGGTATGGATTTCATTACCGGATTACCAAGGACCAGTTCAGGATACGATTCTATTTGGGTAGTAGTGGATCGCGTAACCAAAGTAGCTCATTTCATACCCGTGAAGACAACCTATACAAGTGCTAAGTTGGCCAAGATCTACATGAGTAGAATTGTATGTCTACATGGAGTTCCCAAGAGTATTATGTCTGATAGGGGAACTCAATTCACTTCCCATTTTTGGAGGCAGCTACATGAGTCATTGGGAACGAGGTTGGAATTCAGCACTGCTTTTCATCCTCAAACTGATGGACAGACAGAAAGAACTAATCAGATTCTTGAAGATATGTTGAGGGCATGTGCCCTAGACTATGGAGCCAGTTGGGATGAAAGTCTGCCTTACGCAGAATTTTCTTATAACAACAGCTATCAAGCCAGCATTGAGATGGCACCATTTGAATTTCTCTACGGAAGAAAGTGTACCACCCCATTGTTATGGAATGGTGTGGGAGAAAGAAGTTTGTTCGGACCAGAACTTATCAAAGAAGCCGAAGAGAAAGTTAAGTTGGTTAAGGACAGATTAAAGATAGCACAGTCCCGACAGAAAAGCTACGCAGATCCTAAGCGTAGAGAAGTCACCTACGAAGTTGGTGATAGAGCCTATCTTAGAGTGTCACCGCTTCGTGGAGTGAAGAGGTTTGGAGTCAAAGGAAAGTTGGCCCCAAGATATGTTGGGCCATTCAAGATTCTAAGTCGCAAAGGAGAAGTTGCTTATGAAATTGAATTGCCAGAGTCTCTGTCAGTTGTCCATAATGTGTTTCATGTGAGTCATCTTAAGAAATGTCATCCAGAAATGGAAGAAACTTCTTTGAAGGATACAATACCTTTGGAGGAAGTGCAATTGATAAGTGACCTCACTTATGAAGAGAAACCTATCAAGATTCTTGAGACTGCAGAAAGAGTCACATGGACTAAGACTATCAAGTTTTGCAAAGTTCAGTGGAACCATCATTCTGAAGAGGAAGCAACATGGGAGAGAGAAGATGATCTTCGTAAAGACCACCCTCACCTATTTGCTAGCCCATCCGAATCTCGAGGGCGAGATTCACCTTAAGGGGGTTAGATTTGTAACATCCCTAAAATCATGTTTCAAACTCATGCATATCATCCATGCATCCATGATCATATGAGTTTCATTTCAAACAAAACATTTCAAAACAGAAGCATTGTTGCTCAATATTTTATGTAAGTTTACTCAAGCCTTTGTGCTACTTGTTTTGAGAAAGGTACTATTAATCATTCAGTATTGTTTAGAATCCAAACTCAAGTGATTTCAAAAACTTGAGCAAAGTCTCAAAGCAAAAAATGAAATAAAAACCAATTCTATGCTTATTATCACACCTCATAAAGGCATGGTTTTATTCTATTTTCAAAAGACCCAAGTGTGTTTGAGTGAACAGATGTGTTTGACACTTATTTGAGTACAAGATTTATTGTACAAAAATCCTGAAAAGTTTTGGAATCAAACAGATTTGAAATGAAGTTTGAAAACCATTTTAGAAAAGCAAACAGAAAAAGAAAAAGCTTAAAAGAGAAAAAAATAAGCCTTCAGTCGAATCTGGCCCAAATGGCCCAGCTAAGCCCAGCACCCCCACCCCGCGAACCGTTTTCCTTCACTCGCCCCCGCACCCGCTGAGTGAGTGACTGACAGGCAGGACCTACTCCCCCTATGTTTCTCTCGCTGATAGCCAAGGCCCACATGGCGTCGTCGTCTCCACCCTCACCGCGACGTGTTCTTCCCCAAATCACGGCGTGCGTTACCTGGTTGATTCGCTCGTCAATTAGAGTTGATTGCATGAGCAATTCACGCCCCCGCCTAGCCTACTTAAACCCCCTCTCCATTTCCCCCCAAACTCCTAGCACAAAGCGCCCCCAGGCTGCCCGCATTCATCCTAGCACCGCCGCAGACAGAAAGCACTCCGGCGACCGATTCCGGTGAGCCCCGTGCGCCCCTCCCCCTCTGGTTCTTGCAGACAGCCTCGCCACTTCCTTGCGCATCTACTGACACCGCTGGTTCCTTCTGTACCACCCCAGGTCGTCGTCTTCGACAAGCACAGCAAGCCCCCGACGACATCCTCAACTCCGGCGATCAAATTCGGTGAGCCCTTGTTCCCCTCCGCCTCTGATGCACACGATCCTGTTCGCCGTAGTCTTGCGCATCTCCTGATGTTGTTTGTACATGCTAGGGTGACCAGGAGCGTCACCAACGTCGTCGTCCACCCAAGCCCGACGCCGCCCGCAACTCCGACGAGCTCCAGCGACCGTCTCCGTGCGCCCCTTGCCAAGCCGTCACTAGGTTGAGCATCAGCGCATCGTCACGTTCATGGTAAGCACCTCCGTCGACCCCAGGGCCACCTGTAGCACCGCGCCGCCGTAGGCAGAGCTCGCCGGCGCCAGTAGCCACCGCCAGCGCCGCCCAGCTTTGGTCGTTTGATCCAGGGCCGTTGGATCTGGATCCAGCGCGTGAGATTAGATCACTTAACGAAACGGTATAGTTAGATCTGGGCCATGCAGATTATGTTGATCTAACGACTCACAGACGTGATCCTGAGCGAAGCGGTACGAGCCAATTAGATTAAGCCGCGTGGCAGTGGTTTAGATTTAAAACTGGATTTGAATCTATTAGATTTTCAAATTTGTTTTGGCTATAACTTTTGATCCCCACGTTAATTTGACAAAATTTATATCAATGGAATCAGGAGAGCATGCCCTTTCTGTTTATGCAATGTGTTTAATGTTTTGCTTCTGTTAAGATGGTTTTATTTGCAGAAACTTGTGTAGGGCTAATTTGAGTTTATGAATTGTTTAGGAAATATTTTAGGAATTAAATAAATGTTGTTTGGCAAGTTTTTAACTTGTTTATGAACCAGTACTGTATACTTGCGTTGTTGAGTTTTAAAAATCATCACATATCATTTAGCATGTATGCATATATTTTTGATTGTATATGTTTTGTATGTGATTTGTTGCTATAATTCTTTGTGTAGATTTTGGTGCTAGTGATTGTGATTGTGAAGAGTGTAACTACTCTCCAAACTACCAAGGCAAGTGGTACTTCATGAATATTTTATCCCTATGTTTAATAATAAGCATTAGAAATATTTTGCTAGTCTTGCATGCTATGTTTACTTATATGCCATGTTGGGAAATCTTAGTAGTTGTAGAATTGCTAGGAAATTTCTAAGTTAAGATGCTTATCTATGTCATGCTTAGCCTAGCTAGTAGCAACCAAGGGTTGGTGAAATATACATGTTATGATGAAAATATTTCTAAGTCTTTGGACTTATGTTTTGCCTAATAAAACAACTAAGTAAAAGAAACACCTGGGTGGAATGGAAGGAATGGTTTGTGTTGAGTGGTTACACAAGGCCAGGGGACTGGTGAACCTTGTGTATCTCACTTGTGGAAAGCCACCCAGGAACAAAGAGATTTTAGAGGCCAAGTGTTGAGAAGCTTCTAGTGCAGCCACTTGGCAATATGGGCTCTGCCTGGATCAGATAAGTTGCTAGAACTTAGTCATTTGGACAGTTGGTGGTAGTGGGATGATAGGTTGGAACGCGTCCATTTGATCTAAGGGAAGGATTCTGAAAGGTCCTATATTGGTGAAAATCAAGTCTGGTGGGGAAAGTGCACAACCTCTGCAGATGGAAAAATCTAAGTACTTAGCCATGTCCCTGGAAAAAGGACAACTTGAGCATCAAGACATGGAAGCTATCAAGAATATCCTCATCCCAATTTCTAAGTAAAACTTGTGGGTGAATAAGGGTGAAGGACCTCAATGTCTATTGGTGGTTCCTTGGGAAAAGTTTTGACAAAGAAAAACTTAGTGATTTCAACTAATAGGCAAAACATATTTTGAGCAAAGCAAGCCAGGCTACACTTAGCCAAATTTGCATATAGTATCTAGTCTACCTAAATTATACTAAGGTATCACTTGCCAATACTATTCCAATGTATTGACCCACTGTGGCTGTAACTTGTAATGTTGCAGGTTACTCTGATGAGGATTAGGAGTCATGAGTCTACACTCAACATGTTTGCCTGTGGCACATGAAGATGAAGACTTTTATTTATTTACTTATTCAAACTCATGTACTAGGCTTGTGGCCTTGGAGTTGTAAAGACTATGTTTGTCTCTGGAATGCCTGTAATAATGACCTTTGTATCTGTGTACTTCATCTTAAACTGTGGATGCTAGCAATGATCCAGGGACTAGCATTGCAATCACAGGGATCCTTTTCCTTTATAAAGGAGGGATCTTACAAGATATGTTCGTCTGCCGCATTGACTGCTGACGTCATGCAAACTGCCATGTGGAGAACATTGTTAATGGCCAGTGATCACCATTAACTTTCAATGAGACTATGGTAGAAGCCAGGCCCAGCCAAGGCCTAATAATTACTAAGTGGGTTGGCCCATTAAGAGAGCCTAATAGTATCATGACCCTTTTACTATTTCGTCTGCACTGTTCGAAATGAGCCCATTGTTGTTGTTCGTAACCTTTCGGGCATGTTACTGTTTTGGCCTACACTATTTGAAATGGGCCCATTTGTGTGTCCTATAACCATCAGGCCCGTTACTATTCCGTCCTATATTATTTGGAATGGACCCATTCCTGCAACCTGCTTTGGCCCGTAAACCTTTGGGCCCATCACTTTTTTTGTCCTAGGCCCGTTACTATTTCTTCATGTACTATTTGAAATGGTCCCATTTGCGCAACCCACTTTGTCCCATAAACTTTTGGGTCCATTACTGTTCAGGCCCATAAACGGCATGCTCATATCTTGTCCTATTACTATTCTGTCCTGGTAAGTTTCTCGGCATGTTACTGTTCTGGCATGGTACAATTTCAGCCTATTACTATTCTGGCCTTCTACGATCCTGGACTGTCCTGCTACTGTTCTGGCTCGTTAGTGTTTTGGCCTTTTAATTTCCTGGCTCTTTGACTGTTTATGCTTATTACTGTTTCGCCATTTTACTGTTTTGACCTATCACTATTTCGGCATGTTACTGTTTCAGCATGTTACTATTACTAAGCATGCTTGTGGATTGCCCTATTACTTTTATGGTATTTTATAGTTTCGGCCTTTATGGATCCCATTCTGATATCATAAAAGGTGTATAACTTTTACTCTTCATCGTCAGCCCAATACAAGACGGGCCAATAACGAAGCCCGATATTATACACTAATCGGCCTGGCTAGCGCACATATGCTACCGCCTACCTCCATGTGTGGACGTCGTGAACTAAATGTCTACATGTTGAAGGAAATATTCCCTAGAGGCAATCATAGAGATGATTATATTTCATATGTATCCATGAGTTATTGTAATGTTCCTTGAATATCCATATTAGGCAACTTGTATTGATTGGCAATTATGTGAATTATTTGTGAAACCCTTTACTTGTATGGTTATTTAATGATTGTCCCTCGTCGGAGTTCATGTGAGGACACACGTGAATATTAGACTAGCACATCGATTGGTTGATGACTATGTTTCGCAAGTCATAGACATGGAGATGTCAAACCAATAATGTGGACACATGTTATGAACATGGGGTTGGACTGACCCAACATGAGACTGGCAATTAGACTTGCAGCTCTCTCTATACATCGTGTATGTTTTGTCCTTAGACCTGAGATTGTCGCATGTACTTGAGATGTGGATCGACCTACTTTGGGTATATCACACACTACTCCATAACTGGGTAGTTATAAAGGTATCTTTCAGGATTGTCCTGAAACATGCTGCAAGGCATGGTCAATCAAGATGGTATTTTACCCTCCCTACTTGAGAGAGATATCTCTAGGCCCCTCGAGTGATCGGATCCAGAAATGCATGGTCGTGCTACATAAGGTTAAGAGTTAACCTAGTAAAGGGATTCCGGGTTATGGTATCAAGAAAGAGAGGTCATCTTGGATCTAGACCAAATATCATGAGGCAAAGGGAAAGACATGTACTAAACCTGGTGATGGTTTGTTTGATATGATCTTTGTATGCGTTTAGGAGTTGTCACGAGTTTAGTGATGATCTTAAGAGTTGCGGAACTGTTCCACAACTTACGCCGCCCGGAACGCCTCAAAGGAACGGGGTCTCCGAACGGCGTAATCTAACTTTGTTGGACATGGTTCGATCGATGATGAGCTAGTCGGATTTGCATTGTCATTTTGGGGTTACGCTCTAGAAATGGCAGCTTTCACACTTAATAGGGTACCATCTAAATCCGTAGTTAAGACACCATCTAAACGGCAGCTTTCACACATAATAGGGTACCATCTTAATAGGGAAACCTTAGGGTATTACTTCTACAACCGAGAAGTGGGCAAAGTGTTTGTCGCTCGTAGCGGTGTTTTCCTAGAGAAAGAGTTTCTCACAAAGGGAACAAGTGGAAGGTCGGTGCGACTTGAAGAAGTTCAAGATGAGCCAGTTGAGGATGCTTCTACGAGTGATGCTATTGTAGCAGAACAAGTTGAGGAACCCGTGGCAACAGAAGCACCACAACCACGAAGGTCGTCGAGGCTCCGCGAAGCACGATAATTATTATTGTTGGACAATGATGAGCTTGTGACCTATGCAGAAGCGATGGTGGACCTAGACTCTGAGAAATGGCTGATCGCCATGAGATCCGAGATAGCGTCCATGGGAGACAATCATGTTTGGAACTTGGTTGACCTGCCTAATGGTTTTAAAGCCATCGAGTGCAAATGGATCTATAAGAAGAAGATTGATATGGATGGAAATGTTCACATCCATAAAGCTCGACTTGTTGCAAAAGGTTTTTGACAAGTTCAAGGAGTTGACTACGATGAGCCTTTCTCGCCCGTAGCGATGCTTAAATCTATACGGATAATTCTAGCCATTGCTCCGCATTTCGACTATGAAATATGGGAGATGAATGTCAAGACGGCTTTCCTAAATGGAATCCTAACTGAGGACGTGTATATGATGCAGCCCGAAGGTTTTGTCGATCCAAACAATGCAGGAAAGGTATGCAGACTTCTGAAGTCCATTTATGGGCTGAAGGAAGCATCTCGGAGTTGGAACATTCGATTTGATGAAGTTGTAAAGGAGTTTGGCTTCATAAAAAACGAACAAGAACTTTGTGTTTACTAGAAGGAAAGTGGGACAGAGCTGGTATTTCTAATCTTATATGTAGATGACATATTGCTGATTGGAAATGACATTCCTATGCTCGAGTCTGTTAAGAACTCATTGAAAAATAGTTTTTCGATGAAGGACTTGGGAGAAGCAGCATATATTCTGGGCATCAAGATCTATAGAGATAGATCAAGGAGGCTAATTGGATTAAGCCAGAGTACATACATTGACAAAGTGTTGAAACGGTTCAGCATGGAAGAGGCTAAGAAGGGGTTCTTTCCCATGTCTCACGACATAAAACTCAGCAAGACTGAGTGTCCTTCGACTACTGATGAGCGTGAGCACATGAGTAGGGTTCCATATGCTTCGGCTATTGGATCCATCATGTATGCAATGATATGTACTCGCCCAGATGTTTCCTATGCTCTAAGTGTTACGAGCTGATACCAGGCTGATCCAGGTGAAGGTCACTAGACAGCGGTAAAGAATATCCTTAAATACTTGAAAAGGACTAAGGATATGTTTCTAGTTTATGGAGGTGAGGATGAACTCAGTGTAAAGGGTTACACAGATGCAAGTTACCTCGACTCAGATGATTCGAAATCGCAATCAGGTTATGTGTTTGTCTTGAATGGTGGTGCTGTGAGCTGGAAAAGTTCCAAGCAAGATACGGTGACCTCCTCTTCAACAGAAGCTGAATATATTGCTGCCTCGGAGGCAGTAAAGGAAGCTGTTTGGATTAGGAATTTCCTGATCGCTCTCGGTGTGGTTCAAAGCACGTCCAATCCCTTGGACGTTTATTGTGACAACAATGGTGCTATTGCACAAGCCAAGGAACCTAGACAGCACCAGAAGAACAAACATATTCGCATGCATTACCATCAGATTCGTGAGTTCGTTGAGGATGGTAGTGTCATGATATGCAAAATACATATGGACTCAAATGTTGTTGATCCCTTGACTAAGCCTGTCCCGCAGCCCGCACATGAAGCACACTCAAGAACAATTGGTATTAGATACATTTTAGATTGACTCTGGTGAAAGTGGGAGACTGAAGGAAATATTCCCTAGAGGCAATCATAGAGATGATTATATTTCATATGTATCCATGAGTTATTGTAATGTTCCTTGAATATCCATATTAGGCAACTTGTATTGATTGGCAATTATGTGAATTATTTGTGAAACTCTTTACTTGTATGGTTATTTAATAGGTGTCCCTAGTCGGAGTTCATGTGAGGACACACGTGAATATTAGACTAGCACATCGATTGGTTGATGACTATGTTTTGCAAGTCATAGACATGGAGATGTCAAACCAATGATGTAGACACATGTTATGAACATGGGGTTGGACTGACCCAACATGAGACTGGCAATTAGACTTAAGATTGTCGCATGTACTTGAGATATGGATCGACCTACTTTGGGGCTATCAGACACTACTCCGTAACTAGGTAGTTATAAATTCATGGTCAATCAAGATGGGATTTGCCCCTCTCTACTTGAGAGAGATATCTCTAGGCCCCTTGAGTGATCGGATCCAGAAATGCATGGCCGTGATACATAAGGTTAAGAGTTAACCTAGTAAAGGGATTCCGAGTTACGGTATCAAGAAAGAGAGGTCAGCTTGGAGCTAGAACAAATATCGTGAGGCAAAGGGAAAGACATGTACTAAACCTTGTGATGGTTCATCCGATATGATCTTTGTATGCGTTTAGGAGTTGGCACATCTTGCTATAGGCCACTACCAACTATTGGCAGAATAAGTGTATTCGTGTCATGTCTATATGTACATGAACCTATAGGGTCACACACTTAAGGGGCTGGAAGCCTAATGAGGATTAGATCCGAATTAGACCAGGCTTAGGCTACTAATGGGCTGATAATGTAGAAGCCCACTAGGGACGCCTCTATAGGAGAGGGTGGGGCGAGCTAACCATAGTTAAAATATTCGACCCAGCCGCCACTCCTCACGCCTGTGTCGCACGTGCGGACCTAGCAGTTCGGCTTCTGACGCTTCCATACCGCACATGTGGATACCTTGTAGGTGCTGCATCTGTGGCACTTGGACGAGCCGCGCAAGGGGATCTTCTCGTGGGACAAGGACAAGGAGGAGACGTGGAACGTCTGCACTGCCTGGACGCGCTTCATCAATTCCGCAACTTCGCGTCTAATGGTAATCCCGTGATCTATGACAACAGTAATCCTGGTTTACGTGGTAGAATTTTTTTGATTTGCGCTAGTGTATCCTACCCGTATCCCTTCACATGTCCTGTGCGATTTATGTACATATTGAATAAAATGAAAAATAACTAAAATTATTACATATCCTGAACTTAGGATAGCAGAATGATGCCAGGTAGGAAATAATAGAAGGAACTTAGGACAAACCAGATAGATTTAGTAATTGTGGAGCACGGAATCAACTGTCAACACACGGATTTTTAATCCCAGATGCCTGTTATGCCGTACATCGCAATCCCAGGATTACCTTTTTTGCGAGACATAACTGATTGGTAGAACATTACACATCTATTACAAACCATAATAGTCTCACAAATAGTTGATCTCACGATTATGTCTGATTACAATCAAATTAGTGAAAATAATATTAGTAGCATGGTTGAGGCTCCATTTTCAGGTCACAGGCAATGCTGATGATGGGAGATGATCCTAGTTATCGTAGGCGTCATGCTGTCCATCCTCCTCGTTCTCTCATTCGTTGTATGTCCATGGGAATATCCAAGGACAAAGCCATGAGTACTTTGAAGTACTCGCAAACTATGACTAAAGTAGTAAGACCGTTCTAATAGGAATCCTAAGCTCTAGGTTTGTTTTCCACAAGCCAATTTTATTTCAAAAAGGTATCTAGTAATAAAAGCCTAACTTTAGTGGTCTATGTTACTTAGGTGGGAACCTACTTTCATCTCCCCAACTTGTGGGGTCAAGTCGAAGTCACATACTTCCCTCATCATCTTCAAGTCATTGTGTCCATAACACATGTCAAAACATTTCAATAGAATGACTCATCATTCCAAGGTTTTCATAATCATTTGTTTTCATCTAGATTGATCAAGATTAATTTAGCAATAACATCTACCAATGATGGTGTCACTATTTGAGGGGTACTAAACTAGTGTTTGTACCTACATCAAGATCCAGCTCTTGATGACAACTTTCCTAATCTTCCACTAATCATCAATTAATTAACTACTGGAACTAATTTGCAAAAAGAGCAAAAGGTAAAGCTTGCAAGTAAAACTTGGGATAGGCAAAAATCAAAGTTGTATCACAAGGTATTGCAAGGGAGGCTTGCATGGTTTAGCTTAGCTTGCCTTGTTTGGTAAGGTGGTCGAAGTTCTCTTCCTCATCTTCGTACAATTCTTCCTCCTCGTAGCCTGGATTGGTACTAGCGTCTATAAATCAATACGAGGTACACAATCACCAAACAATACTTAGCTACCTCTAATTAACACACAAGGAGTTACTCTAGATGATCTAGCATCATCTCTATCATTACAAGAAAAGGGTGCCAAGATTTTATTTATCTTATTATTGGAAAATTAAGTTCTACTCATTGAAAAGTTACTTAAGATTTAATATTCTCCAATTCAAATATGGGATCATATTGACACATGTCATCACCACATATTATAATACTTGTGAATGTGACTTAAAGTAGTTGGCTTAATTTCCAAAGCTTAACACTACTATATAATAATATTTTATGTACTAGAAATGACTATAAAGCCATTTTTATTTTTTGTCCAGGACTACTGTATGTAAGTATATATATTTTTACATATTCATAAAGGTATTGTCCAATGTGATTTTTGAGAGTTGAAATCAACTCAAAATCTCTTATGGTTGATTTAAGAAAAAAATTAAAAGCTACTGTCTTTTTATTTTTACTGAGGGCGATCCATAGTTTCAAACTGTTTGAATCCAACGGCAATGATTAGAGATTTTCATCTACTTTCAAAAAAAATTGGATTCATTTAATTTGGTGCTGTGAATCTTCATGAATTGATTTTTAAAGTTACCTACAATATGGGATTTTAAAATAAAAGACAAATCTAAATTCGAATTGATGGGCTACGTACGGTAATGCTAATGGGCTGGCCAAACTACGCAACATGCGTGCAGCGGGCTGCTCCAGGGCTGGTCCTACCTATTAGCGGATAATCAAATGCAAAGTGATATCACCTAATCTGGGCCTTAGGATTAGAGCGCAATCAACGACTCAGCGTCGTCGTCTTCATCGCAGGGCACACGTGAGACAGACCCCTAGCGCTACGGTGGGGGTCATCGGGGACTTACCAGGGCTCCAGCTAGGTCAGGCGATGGGGGCAAACGAACGAGTCGAGGACGGAGGTTCGACTGGTGGTCGAAGCAGATCCTGGGACGGCTCCTAGCGTTAGCTCCTTTCCTCCACTGCAACGGTGGACTCCGGCGAAATTCTGGCGAAGTGGTGCTCGCCTTGCTCCAGGGTTGAGTCAGAGAGGTTTCTAGGTGAGAGAGGAGTGGAATGGTGTCCGTTCTGAGGTCGAGGGAGGGCTCTATTTATACTGCGGAGAAAGGGGGCACGACAACATGGTTCGGGCTCGTCGGCGACGCAGTTACAATGAGCTATCAGCATGGCCAAGGGTATAGGTCAGCGCGGTGCTTCAGGGCGACCGTCATGCGCATAGTGGCACGGCGAGGCGCAGTCTCAATCGTTCTAGAATGTATGTGCTCTGCGGCAGTAGCGGCGGCAATCGGCATGACATACGGTGGTCACGACGAGCGCGGGGTCAAACGAACCTGTCTGGGAGCTTGCTGGAGTCATAGCGAACATAATGGCGCAAGGTGAGAGCGAGAGCGGCGTGTGCCCGCGGGATTACTCAGCACTCTGGCGCGGGATTCATCATGGTCTGGTGATAAATGGGTGAGTCTGTGCTGGCGTCTCCTCGAGCGGTCGTTGGTCGAGGCGTGCACAGGCAGAGGCGGTGAGGTCAGGGCTACGTCCTAGACATAGTGGGCAAGGGCGGCGCGGTCTGTGGCGACGTGTCCGCGTTGGGGTGGCAAGGTCAGCTCGGGTCCGATTTTTCACTGGTCATTTGATCGAGTGAGAGGGGGATCCTTTGCACGAGCGTGTACTAAGGTATTTAAGGGAACTACGTGTGAGCTTGGTGAGGTCACAAGGATGATCAAAGGATTGATCAATATAGTGTATAGTGGTTGAGATTGTACTGTGATCACCATGTGCTCGATCAAATGGCCGCAAGAACTAAATCATCATATTTTCCATTGATTTTTGGTGGGTGTTCTGGTTGTAATCTTAGTAGTCTCTGGGTGCAATGGTTTCCTAAGTGGTGAAGGTTTGAGTGGTTTTCCAAAAATGGCTATCTTGATACATAAGATAGATTCAATTTTGAATTGCCTCTCAAATGGGTTTGGATTTGTTTCTGCAAGGTTGGAAAGCTCCATTCTGTCACTAGGTCTAGCAAGGGGAGAAAAGATATGGAAAAGTTTTTGTTTGAGATTAGTTGCTAGAGATTCTCAAAGTGAGCTAGTGTTTAACTTGGGCAAAAATGACCATTAGGTCCTATTCTTCAAATTTGGATTTTCTTTTGTTTTGATCTGATTTGGAAATGACCTAGATGATATGGTTTTGATCTTTAAACCATTTCTCATCATTTACAACAATCAAACATGGCATTGCAAGCATTTATACACACAAGCATTAAGATTTGAATTTAATTAATAAAAGCTTTTGTTAACCCTAATCTTGGTTAATTAGTGATCCTCATTAATATTTTTGCGGTGTTACAAACCTTCCCCCCTTAAACAGAATCTTGTCCCGAGATTTAGAAAAAATTAGGAACTAAAGAGATTGGGAAACTCTGTCTTTATGTAATATTGAGAAACTTGATGCTCATGGTTCGAGTAGTTCGGAAAGCTTCTACCAAAATACGAATGGGTACTTCATGATCGGTTAAGTCTGGGTTGATTTCAATAGCTATGTGATCGATGTTCTTGAAAACTTCCATCGTCTCTGGAACCTCTAAACATTTCCGAAGTAACAAGACATGAAACACATCATGCACGGCTGACATCTCTTCTGGCAGTTCTAATTGATACGATACCTCTCCTCGGTGACACAACGCTTCATTCCCTTTAAGGGTGATACTTTGAGATAAACAAAATCTCCGATATTGAAGGCTAGATCTCGACGTCTCTTGTCGGCATAACTCTTCTGTCTGGATTGATCGGTCTTGAGGTGCTCACATCTCTTGTGAACCTTCTCTTCGGATTTTCGTAGGATGTCGGGTCAGAAGATCTGACTCTCTCCTACTTCCTTCCATACATAAATTCAAATGGCACCATTATCAAACTGGCTTGATAACTATTGTTGTATGAGAATTCTGCGAAAGGTAGGCACTCCTCCCATTTGGATCCATATTCCAATACACAAGCTCTCAACATATCTTCGAGTATCTGGTTTAGTCTTTCCATTTGTCGATCGGTCTGCGGGTGATAACTGTGCCAAAGTTCAGTTTGGTTCCTAAACCTTCTTGGTCTTTCTTCCAAAATATTGAGGTAAACTGGGTTCCTCGATCCGACACAATGTTTTTGGGGATTCCGTGTAGACTGACTATTCTAGTGATGGACAACTCTGCTAGCTTAGAGCTCTGATATGTGGTCTTGATAGGTAAGAAACGAGCTTCTTTGGAAAGTCTATCCACTATGACCCAAATAGAATCATTTCCTCTACTGGAGGTAGGCAAACACTGTGATGAAATCCATTCCAACTGAATCCCGTTTCCATTCTGAAATTTGCAAAAGTTGCAAAAGTCCCGCGGGTCGCTGATGTTCCGCTTTGACTCTCTAACAGATATCACACTTGCCTATGTAGCTTCCGACTTCTCTCTTCTTTTTATGCCAACAAAATTGCTCCTTCAAATCCTGATACATCTTTATTACTCATGGATGGATAGAATAAAGAGTGTCATGGGCTTCTTGCAATAGCGCTTGTTTCACCTCTGAATCAGCTGGCACACAAATTCTTCCTTGATACCAAAGAACTCCTTCTTCATCTTCCGTGAATCCGGGTACCTTCCCTGTACCGATATGACGCTTAATTCTGTCGATACTAGCATTTCCTTTTTGAGCTTCCTTTATCTGATCTATCAAGGTGGGTTTAAGTTCAATACTAGCTAAGAAGCCTTCTCTCTATCAAGGGGTTCATAGTATCACATGGAGGCCTGCAAACCCTTCGTTCCTTCTCCTGGTCGATGCTACGCCTGGGCCATTTAACAGAGAAGTCCCACCCTCCGGGGATTTTTTTGCCCCTATAGTAGTGTGAGGCACCTATATCAGATTAGACAAACTTCCATCCCAGCCCCATCCCTTTCCAGAGTAATGTGGTTGCACGGGTTAATTGTTCCAGCAAAACTACAAAGAACCATTTGCGTTTTCATAAACATTTTCCTCCATCTTTCATCCAATCATTTTATAAAACCAAAACCTTTCTCGTATTCCAATTCAACTTGGCAGACCAAGCCTCACCAAGGTTTTCTCATAAAACATTTTTGTAAGCCTTTTTCTGGGGTCTTCCCATCCCATAGTTTTTGGTTTCGTCTAAAGAGGGGTTTCTGAAGGGGCATGGTGTTACACACCATCTATAAAACTAGCGGCGGGTAGGTATCATAAAAGTGGGTTGTACCTAATGGTACTAAGGGGGTATTAGTTTGGAGGAGCTAAACATTCCCACATATAGAAATATAAAACATATAAACTATGCAATTTAAGTAAACCATTTGAATATCATGCATAAGTATAAAAATAGGACGGAGGCTTATGATAAAGAAGGTGGCTTGCCTGTGACCAGCAAGACGTCCTATGACTTATTTAGAATACCAGAATACCTAATAAAATAATAATAAGAATATACCGATGCTTTCTTCGTCTCGGTGTGTCACATAATCGCAACTATCGCCGTCATCGAGCAACATGCAAGCAAACAACACCATAATCAATACAATGCATACCAACACCAAAACATACAGAAAGCAATGGACAAAACAACCTTATAGATCAGTACATGTTGAGGATTTGGTTGGGGATACAAGGGAAATGCTTTGGTTGCATTTGTGGATTGACTTATTTAGGATTTATAGTCCAAAACTAACTAGATATGGGTTTTTAGATCAAGGTCAATTTTTGTATGCTAACATTGAGCAAAGATGATACCGTCAGAAAGGTTTTGATAAAATGAAGCCAACAAAAGTGGTTTCACTATTTTATAAATTACCATTGATTTATAAGGGATTTTATAGTGATTAAAACTCTAGTTTTACGAAATAATTCACCAGAACTGTTCTAGAGTTCCAAAAATTATTTACTTGGGTGATTAGATAGTATTTGATGGACTGGTTTACTGCGAGTTTGAATCTCCTCAATAACATTACCAGAATGCCCTCAAGAAATTCCCAAAGTAATAGTAGAAGATATTTGTCTTTTTCACCAAATTAAATTAATAAGATATTTTGAGGTGATTCCAGGGACACATGTTTGGTACTGAAAATACCTCTCTGTAGAAATTGGCAACAACCCTTTGGATTATCAGAGCTACTGGTATGAGTTTATTGGTGAATAAACAATACACAGAACAATTTAATTGACCAAAATTCAACAGTTGTTCATAAAATTATGAGCTACTGGGTTTTGAAAGATATAGTTATTTGTGTCCACCGGGAGTTAGAATTAGGTTAAAACATCATTTGGTTTGACCTAGGAAATTTCCTAAAGTCAAAAGGAGGTTGTTTTTTTAGTTTTACTACTAGAAAACTAGGAAGCCACTATAGGTGGGTCCAAGGAAACTTGAAAGGCCTCACTAATAACTTTCTTTACAAGCATGGTTTACAACATTTGGAGATGTGGAACTCCCAGAAAGATTTTAATAGATAAAAGGGTACATCTAGGGATTTGATTTATCATATTTATTCTAAACCTCAAAAGGGCTAAACAGTGCCTCTACATGTTATGGAAAACATGAGTGAAACTATTAAAAATATGATCTAGGCATAATCAGTAGTTTTCCAATTTTATTTTGAATTAAACCTAGACACTAATTAGTAGATCTGGAATACATGATTAAAAGGAAAGAAAAAGGGCAGAGGGATGGAGCGGGCCAGAACTTGAGCGGCCTGGGCCGCTTGGAGCGAAACCAGCCCAGCAGGGCGACGTTGCGCGTGCACGGAAGGGAGAGGGGAGCCGTGGGGATGGGCCTGCAGGCCCGCGACACACTACGCCGAAGGTGTATCGGGCATCGTCGGCCGTTCGATCTAAAGGAGATTGACGGTCGCGGCGCCGTCTCCTTCCTAGCATCCTGGCCGTCGGCAGGAACCCTAGTGCGGCTTGTGGAGGCGTGGGGGCGCTTGCCGGAGGGGCGCTTGTGATGGGGAGGTGGCGGGCATGATGCAGAAGGCGACGCCGACCTCGAGAAGGGGCAGCAGTGAGGGGATCGACATTGGGGCACGGCTCGCGCGATGGTGGCCGAGGGGATCCTCGTCGGAGCTTTCTAGCGCGGTCGGTAGCAGAGGTCCTAGGCAAAAATAAAGGCATGGTCAGGTAGAGGAGGCGGAGGAGGGGATCACTGCAGGGTGACATGCAGAGGGAGGGAGCAAGAGGAGGGAGAGATATGCTTAGTTCTTGACCATGTCCGAGAGGCCATTTTTCTCCTTCTCTTGAGCAAGCTAAGGCAGTGGATAGAATGGGGAGCTCGAGGATGGTGAGTGGGGAGAAGTGGATGTGAATGATCCAGGGGAGGGGCAGTGTACTGGCTTGTGGTCTTATAAACTGAAGGAGGAGGTCCATGGTGTACCTAGACCATGGGGATGTTAAGGGGAAGGAGGTGGCCGGGCATTAGGAAATGAGGGAGGTGGAGAGAGGGGTGTGGGGCCTACAGCTCGACCAGGGAGATGGGGGAGTGGCTGTGGCATTCAATGCCCAATATTTTTATGAGTCATGCCTCCCTCTCTCTCAAACAAGCATAAGGGACAAAGCATCAGGGGGTGCTACAGTAGTAGGGCTACAGTACACGACCAGGAGTGTGTTGGGTGTTGTGGTGTAGTATTTATCAAGCTTTGTATGGGGATTTGGATTGGTTTTAATCAAGGTTTGATTCATTTTCCAAAATTGATCAAATGGTAGCTTGTGAAGTAAGTTGAAAAAGTTTCATTAGGCAAGGTGAGAAAAGGTACTTGGGTGTGTATAGGGTCATTGCATAACCCTGGGAATTATTTGAGATTTTTCTAATGATTAAAAGCCCACTTAAAAGCATTTATTCAAAAAGGGAAGAAGTAGATTCTAGAAGGTTATCTGATATTTTTACAAAGGGAAATGTTGGTGTTTGATGTGATATGGTCGTAAATACCATATTACAACTGGGGAATTTTATTGGAATTTATTTAGATGGAAAAGTACTTTTAAAGAATTATTTCTTGTTTCTGCCATTTAAGAAAAAAGGGGAAAAAGATATAATAAGGAATCTAAAAAATATTTATTTTTGAGATGTTAAGATAGGGTATGATGTATAGAACTCAAATGTGCATTGATTTGGCAAAGTGGTTTGGCGAAAAACAAACTTGCCTTCATCGACAAAGATTTTAGGGTTTTGCTAAAAAAGAATTTAAATAGTTTTAGGCTCCAAATAATTATGGAAATTATTTTGCTAAGGATTATATCCAAAGTAGATGATGTAAGATTGAACCATACATCATTAACCACTTGGGTTTTGAAGGATTTTGGTGAAATGGGAAGAAACTAGATTTTTGGGAATCTAGGGTTTTGTTGTTTTCATGCCACCTAAACATGGTTAGATTAGTGAGCTCAGGGCTCACCTTTATATAAGGTGTATATCGATGGATATACAAAGTTATGTAGATGGTCATGGAGGCAAGGGTTGGGCTTAGATGTATTTGAGGTAATATACATGAGATAGCAAACTTTATTGAAAAATAAGGTTGCCATAACAGATACACCATGATGCCTCATAAACCATGTGGGTTTAAGAAGCACAAATCTCCAATGAAAACAAGTGAAGTAGAGGTTGTTAGACCATGATTATTATATCATAACCATGTAAGTATTTGGTCAAGGGGAGGTGGCATATAGATGTGAGCTTCTGCCAAAATAGGCAAGATAAGAAGATTTGCAGAAAAGATTATTATCTTGACTAGGAAACCTGCCCGTGCGATGCCACGGGCTCTCAAGCTCTTTTTGCCTCATCACACATGAAACCATCGTGCATGTGACACTTCTATCTCACATTGCACTCTCTTTCCCTCTTCCTCTCTCTTATAAACAAAGAATCACAAATGCATGACAAGGATACATCTGCCATCCCTTCTCGTTTTCATCTCTTCTCCTACCGGCCCCTCGGCACCATTGCCCCATTGTGCTTAGTAGTTACCTCACTACATCACTGACATTGTACTTTCTATTTACCCCTCCGAGGACATGGCACACGCCACTATATATTTGTGCGTTGTCGTTTTTATCCAACTACAAATTGCACAATCATTCCCATACCCATGGCTTCAGATATATTGGGGAAATCACCATCCTACTTTAGACAACTGTAATCATGGTCCGCTTTACACAAAGTTCTGAAATATCTACAATTTTCTAGAATTTTTTTGTCACGTTAGAAAGCCCAAAGGAGGTCATATTTTCTTTCATTTCTTTCTTTTAAGTATAGCATGATAGCGCAGAGCTCAACTCACAAGAAACCTCCTAAATCAGAATTAATCTAACCCATAAAAAGAATAACATAAGAAAATTTATTTTCCTATTTTAAAAAACAAATACCTGTATAGATTGGTTTTATGGAAGATGACTTTATTAGCTTACAAAGTTCACAAGTATATGACAGAAAACAATACATCATTGTAAGTGTAGGTTGTTGCTGTGAAATAAATAAAATGACTTGTCAAAACATACAATATACATGATGGTATTGTATCGAAATGAACTATACAAAAATAATTAAACGACATGTTCTCTCACAATTCTATCATATCTGCCTCGCTTGGTGTCAACTTAATCCCTCCCGGACCGCTCATAATCTTTGTGATTGGATAAATCAACACTGTTGTTGCTTCATTTATATGTTAACCAAAGGCATTCCTGTGAAAGCATAAATCGGTTATACAAAAGACATATTTACTTGTTATCCAAGAATTTTATTTTGATGAGACTAGCATGAACTTCATTCTTAGTGTGAGAACATGTTTACCTCGATCCTTCATGTTGTCCAGACTTAATATCCTAGGGTGTTCGCAAGAGAATACAATTTTACATCAAAAAAGAAAATATCCTTTTTAACTCCAAATAAAATTCTTACAAAGGTAATGCATGTATAGTCATTCAAGCCACCAAAATAACTGGAACATAACACTTATGTTGTATTTTCTTGAGAAATAACACTTTACATTTGAAAATACAATAGAGAAAATTCTAGAAATGAAACTCACCTTTATTGAGGATGTGTCACAGCATTACCATACAAAAGAGCACCACATGGTCCTACAATGGAGACAACCAGACAAAATAGCTGATCTATAGTACTAACAGAATTGGAGTATAATCAGTATATATTGATGCTTTGCACATCTGTCCATTTCTTTGTTGATCATCACAAACTAAATTAACTTGAGATGCAAGAAATCATTGGTATAAGCAAACAAACAAAATTGCTCGTTGTCTTAAAACATTTCCACCATAACAAATCAGGGGAAAAGAAGCCAAGATTAGAGGAACCCTGTCAACCAATTTGTTTTTTTAGGACTCAGCAATTATAGGCGCCAGAGCGCGCATACTCTACCTACAACTCTTCCAAGGAGATCTGCAACCTCATGTGGTACCAATCCCAAGAGAAATGGTGCCAATACTTTTCACTCATGTCAACGTAATTGTGGGGAACGAGTTGAATAGTTTGACATCGCCCATCATGTATTACACCCAATCTAAGAAGAAGAAACCTGCTACAAAACAAAAGGGTTTTAGATTTTCTTTTCTTTCCAATGCTATATCTAAAAAAATGAAGAAATTCATCTAAACAAACCAGTTATCAATATTGATAAATCATATTACCAACAATACAACATTAGACCTAAACCTTCTATGTTTCACAAAAGAAACTTATATTATTTTTCATGGGGCCTATAGGAAGGGAGGCCTTTAGGTATTTCGTTGAAAAGATAAGCAATAAATGTCATAACACTTATGAGTTTAATTAGTTGAGTGTCAACACTAAATAGTTGAGAATCAAGAGTATTACCGGTTGTTTTTCATGGCGAGATATGAAATGGAAGTTAAGCATGACAAATGAGCAGGTATAGCAGGAAATAGTATCCATAATGCCAGTTCTTTAATCTGAATCTGAAAGTACTTGTGAAATCATAGTGACCAAATGCATTTTCGAAGCCAATGAAGCTACAAGTAGCGTTAGAAAATAACATTTAATGGGACAGAGCCAATTCCTCTAAGCCATTCCTTTCTAAGTCAATTGTTAATATTTGAGTAGCTTAACCCTCTTAACTATCTATTGTTTATAATCTCCATTCACAAGCATATGCACTGCATTTCACTACAATATTCTGAAACTACCTGCAACAGGAAAAACACTCATGGCAGTCATGTGCACCCGAGACTGAACATGCTAGAACACGACAAAGCGGATCTGCATTCCGAGCAGCATCCTCAGCACATACGTGCATTTTTCCACATAGAGCCTCTGCGAGTACCTCTCGCTGACGATCAGCACGAGCACATAGATCAGGAAGAGGTTGATGATGAACATGTAACTTCTCAACGCGGAAACCATGTAGAATTAGTCAAAGGCGGCGACGAGCACGAAGGCAGGAAACCTCGCGTCGAAGCGCGCACGAAGAAGTAGAAGGTGAGCAACAACGGGAAGATGGTGATTCCCTAGTTGTTGAAGAAGCCGGTGACAATAGTTGTACTGACCCACTCATCAAAAGAAACTTTCCAACCTATGAAACACTAAAATCAATCCAAGATGTCAACGTTTTTTGAAAGTGAAATATATTAAACCTTGAATTGCTGCTAGAAGTAGCCGAAGCCTTTTTCGTGCTTGATTCAGATTTTTTCCGGCTTTGGGTTTGGTTGTGCAGTTAACAAAGTATCACTGATATTCCGCTTCATAAGAAAATTAGGTTGGTACAGTACCACAAACGGTTAACTGGAGCAGATTGACGTATATACCTTTACAGGTGATGGTTCTGGTTTTGGTGTCTCGCACATACACAAAGACATCCCACATTTGCACACATTAATGGGAGCTGCAATCTAACTACCGAATTTTTAGTTGGTGATGAAGCATCATGTTTATTCAAATTTAGCACTGAAAAAGGAGACCACAGCATTCGAAACACCCTCGGGCGAAATCCATTACCAAAACCCCCACGAGTCTGCAACATCACACAAAAAAGTACTAATTATACAGCCAAAAACTCTACTTATAGCCAAAAGCACTATCAGATTTTAGCAACCAGGATGGCTACCTAGAGGAGGTTTTGTTGAAGCACTTATAGCAGACCCTGGCGCCCGTGTATATCTTGTACTAAGGCAGGGCCTGCAAAACCAGTCAACGCAAAAGAGTTTAATCAATTAAGCATCACAACCCAAACTCCCCAGCCCTAGGAGCTTCTGTAGTTAGACCAAACATTATCCTACACACAAGATTCATCAGCTATGGGATTCTTACCATGTGGTAAAAAAGTGCTCGTGGCAGAGCATCCTTAAAAAAATTGTCTGAAATCAGAGACATGGGCGTTCTCGCTGCTGCCAATTGACAACAACCAAACCGAGAAGTAATTGACAGCAACCAAACCGGAAGAAGGTGGAGAAGATGCAGCGGAAGACGTCGCAGTAGGTGGACTACTAAAACAACATCAGCATCTCCACAACCTCCTCTAGCAGCACAGGTGGCGAACCTAAGACCAGATCAATCGATCTGGCGATCACTCGGCGTTGCTTTGCCTCGCCGATCTGAGCTGAGGGAGATAGGGGTGAGCTGGTGAGGTGGTGAATTTGGGCTCCGCCGCCGTCGCCGACAGAATTGTTGCTCGATTCCAGATGCGCAAACACATAATGGAAACGGGTGTCGCTGGATGGTTTCGGACCGTCGTTGGCAGCCAATCTACAGATTGTCGATGAGGCGGAGCCTGATGCTGGCAGACCAGATGGAATCCATGCGATCCGGCTTAGTCGCGACGAGGAGCACGGGCATCGGGCGCTTGTTGAGGCCACCCTTGTAGTCCATGCAGCCTGAGTGTAACGTCCCAAAAATATTAAACTAGAATCATCAAACTTTAATCATCAAATTTAGCGTTAACAAAAACTTTTCTAAAATAAAATGAAAAAACATTCATGTGTGTATGCATCCCATTTTAAATTTTTTTGAATTGCCTTGTTTATGTGTTTTCTTGCTTGTAAAAGGATTCTTAGATGGAATAAACATCATCTAAACAATCCCCACACTTTTTCCAAAGACAAATAAATCAAAACAAACAAAATGAGTGAATGGTCACTTTGGCCAAATTAACTCCCATGCCTACTTTGGCTGTCTCTAACTTTCAAAACTTAACAGAAACTTATTTAGATATTTGCACCCCTTGATAGTACTCATAACAAAGTATCAAGGCCCACTTTGTGATCATCCAGAAACATTCAAATACATAGTTTAAAGGACAATTTAAATTTGAATCTATATCATATGGGAAGATACCACTTTTTCAAAAACCACCCAAACAAGCTCAACTTTCAAAACCCAAGCATCTGCAGACTCACCAGCACCAACCTATCACACTCACCAAAAATCTTTTCAAAATTCAGAACTTGAATTCTTGCGGCCATTTCATCAAACACATGGAGGCAACAAATCAAACTGGCCTAACTACACTGTTTTGAGCAGTAATTTGGCTAAGCAATGTTCACCATTGATCACCCTTGTGTCCCTCAGTGCCAACCTGTGCTTAGACAAACCCTAGCCCCTACCCTTTGCCCCATGCCATGCCAACCCGAGCACCCCCTTGCCAGCCGACCATGGCTAGCTAACCAGAGCAAGCACCAAGCCTAAATAGCAGGTCTAGGACACAGCCCACCGTCCACCGCCACCCCCTGTCCAGCGCTCGAACCTTGCCAGCCCCTGGACCACACGCACAGACCATGCCAAGATCGCCAGCAACCATGCCGAGCATGCGCCAGAGCGCTATCCTCGACACACGCCCACAGACCGCGCGCCTCCCTCGCCGCGTGCCTATGCATACACGATCACCGCCGTCTCAGGAGACCGCCAAACATCCCCGTTCGCCGCCCCATGCCCTGTAGCCACCGCTCGCCATCAAGTTCGCCGCCTCTGCCTCGCAGAGCATCGTGCGTTCCCGACCGTTTGCCACCTCCCCTACACGCGCATTAAAGCCATAGAGCATCGCCAGGAGACCACCGATCGATCGCCACCGCCGGCCATGCCTCTAGCAGCCTGTAGCCATGTCGCCACCGTCGCCTGCCCATTCCATTCGGTCTCGTCGTCGAGACTATAAATAGAGGCCTCCCCCACTCAAACTCTTCACACCATCTCACTCCCCTCTCCTCACTGACCGTTCCACCCCGTTCCCGGAGCAAGGCGAGCAGCGCATCGCCGGAATTTGGCCGGAGTAGGACGCCTCTGGAGAAGAAGGGCGCCGTCGATTTCGTCCACCCCAGCAGAAGCTGCCGATTCTCGGAGGTTTGCCGTCATCGACTTCGTCGTTCGCCCACCTCGCCGACCCTCGCCTGAGCCCCGGTGAGCTTCCCACGACGCCCATCTGCCGCGTTAGGGTTTTGTCTCGCCGGCGCTGCCCGACATGGACGATGAACCAGGGCCGTTAGATTCGAACAAGATCCCACAGTCCATGTTGCCCCGTACCGCTTCGCACCCCCTCGTCTCACTGACGCGTGGGGACAGCAACTTAACCAGCCCGCGTAAGCGCTTTGCTTAGCAGGCCGGCCCAGTATCGTTTCCCGCGCAGCCCACTCGTTTGAATTCAACCTTTTCCATTTAAGTTTAAACCTAGTTCTGTACCCAATTTCAAAAATCAATCCAGCTCGATTCAGTGAACCAAATCGAATGAATCCAATTTTGTTAGAAAGGTCTTGAAATGCTGAATCCAAGCCCGTTCGATTTAAATCATTTGCATCTGTAGATCACCCTTGGTAAAAATAACAAGGCAGAACCTTTTCTGCATTCAAATATTTTTCAAATTTAAACCATAAAAGCTTTTGAGTTGATTCCAACTCTCAAAAATCACATTTGATCATACCTTTCAGAATATATGAAAACATTTGGGTTTACTTACAGAAATATTGTTCAAGTAATAAAAGAATGCCACATAGGCATTTCTGGTACTTTATTTAAGTAAAATAAAAGGTTAAACCTTATTAAATTGTGACACCACTTTAAATCACATTCCCATGGACTAAAATATGTGGTGATGACATGTGTCAACATGATCCCATGTTTGGTTTGGAGAATATTAAATCTTAAGTAGTTTTTTAATGAGTAGAAATTACTTTTCTAAAAATAAAAGGAATTAAACCAAGCTTTAATATTGTAATGTTAGGGATGATGCTAGATCATCTATAGGACCCTTTTGTGTGATGAGTGAAAATAGTTATGTATTGTTTGGTGATTGTGTACCTCGTATTTATTTATAGACGCTAGTACCGACCAAGGATACGAGGAACAAGGAGGATACTACGAAGAAGAAGCCAAGGAGAACTTCAACCACTGCTCTGCTCAAGGCAAGCTATTAACCTTGCAAGCTAACACTTGCAATTTAGCAAGCTTGTACTGATATTGATGCAAGCCTAATACTACTAGTTGAATGTGCAAGCAAATACTTGCTTGTTACCATGCCAACTATATGCCTTAAGCATATATGATCATAATCACTTGATAAACCAATCCTAGTTTTACTTGCAAGCTATATACTTTATTTCTTTATCAAAGCTTTTACTTAGAGTTTACTTAAGTGAATGGTAGATTCTAGAGAGATAATTGAAGGTTGCATAAAGAGCATAAAACTTGGCCTAAGCTAGATAATCTTTATGTCATCCTAAGGCATGAGATTGAACTTAGTTAAACTCGACTAGTTTGACACCCCTCATTAGTACTTACCCCCACTTGTAGATGCTAGTGCTAACCATAAAACCTGATCAACTTAGATGGGAATACTTGGTGGAAAAATGGTTATAAAAACCTTGGAATGATGGATCATTCTATTGAGATGTTTTGGACATGTGTTTCCGAACACCAGATCATTTATGGTGATGAAAATGTTGAGGCATGAGCCTTAGCCCTTTATAAAACTGATGGTTGTCTGGATGCGATACCATTACAATTTTACCGTACAACCACAATACCCGAGAATTGGGTAGGGCTTGACTGGAAACTTATATACCTTAGTATTAGTTCCCTCACGGCCAAGGTCTGAGCTGAGGCTACCTTGTGAAGATTGTCCACCTGTGCAGTACCCAATATGACAGTTGGTCATGGTTGGGAGGCCAAACTCACAGGAGAGGTGCTTATACTAGGGCGTGTAATTGAAAGTTAGGATTGATTATCCGCATACTGAGTATGGTGAACTTAGGATTTGTTCCTGACGGATGTATCGAATGTTGTGGTGAAAGTGTACAATCTCTACAGAGTGTCAAACTATTCGAATAGCCGCGTCCGTGGTTATGGACAGTTGGAGTGGCCATACTGTTCCCCCATCAGATGTTTTCAAAATGACTTATGAAATGAATTGAGACTTTGACTTGACCACAACAGAGTTATGGCATGAGATACAAGTTCCCACTTAGGTGTTATAAAACTTCAACTAGCATTCGTTGTTTCTGAACTTAGTAGATGTAAATCTGGCTTTTTGCAAAACAACCCTAGAGCTTAGTGTCCTATTATAAAAAACCCCTTCACTTGTTAGTATTAGTTTGCGAGTACTTAAAGAGTACTCATGGCTTTGTCCCTGGCTATTCCCGTGGCCAGACTATGAAGTGGAGTACCTGGAGGATGGACCCCAGGAAGGTTACGACAACTAGGATCATCTCCCATCGTCAGCATTGCCTGTGACCGCGAATATGGAGCTTCGCCTATGCTACCGTTATTATTACGTATTTCCGCTACTTGAGTTGTATTAAGAACTGGATCATGAGATACTTATTTGTGTAAGACCTTATGTATGGTTTGTAATGGATGATGTACTGTGGTATCCAATTCTGTTATGTCTCGCAAAAATGGTAATCCTAGGATTGCGATGTATGGCATAACATGCATCTGGGATTAAAAATCCGGGTGTTGACAAGTTGGTATCAGAGCCATCCTGACCATAGGAGACCCTAGTTAGACTGGACGTTTGAATCAAAAACTTAGTTTCAAAATCAAAGAAAGCAAATATTTACAAAAAACTTATTCTCATTCTTACCTCCTGGACTCTTTCATAAAAATTCACGCTACTCCAAAAGTATTTCAAAGCTTACATCAAATTTTGCACCCTAGATCACTTTTAGTAAAACTCACAACTACGCTAGTGCCCAAACGTAGTGAGCAGTATTTGGTCCCACTGTATCGTAGTTTCCAGAATGGTTCCGAAAACCATCTGTTTACCTTGTTGTGGGGTGTGCTTGTATCGTGTGTTGTGAATGAATGAATGAATGAAAAGCAAGTTGCTAGAAAATCCGAGTCAAACTTTAAAAACTTTTCGAAGTCCCAGAAACTTAGAAATTTCCCTCTTTTCTCATGATCTATCGTAATCTTCAGATGCCACGTGGAGGAAGTGGTTCATCCCCGGACCCGATGTTGCAGATCCTGCAAATGTTGGTTTCTGACCGCGAAGCTGAAAGATCGAAGCGTCAAGCCAACCTAGCCACCCTTCAACAGATAGCCCAGCTAGCCCACAACAATCAAGGCCACAGAAACCAGGATAACCATGGATCTAAGCTCAAGAATTTCCAGAACACCAAACCACCTATTTTCACTAAGTCGGAGGAGCCCTTAGACGCCGGTGATTGGCTGCAAACCATGGAAAATAACCTAGAAGTCGCCAGAGTGGAAGCCAACGAGAAAGTTCTGTTCGCCACCGATTATCTAGCCGGAGATGCCAGAGCATGGTGGAACAGTGTTCCTGCCATGACCGGAGGACAGGTGATGACCTAGGAGGAATTCAAAGTCAAGTTCAGCAGAACCCATGTGCCACCAGGTTTGATCGAGAGGATGAGAGATGAATTCATAGAACTGAAGCAAGGAAGGATGATCGTAGTGGAATACCGTGACAAATTCTTGTCATTAGCTAGGTATACCCCGGATGAGATCGACATCGAAGCCAAGAAGGAGAGATTCTTGAATGGTCTGCATGATGAGATGCAGACGGTGTTAGTCAATATCCCCTTTGCTGATATTGAAGCCCTTGTCGACTCTGCCATCCAGATGGAAGGAAAATCAACCAAGCCAATGAGAACCGTAAGCGTCGCATGATGCAGCAACCAGGAACCCATCAGACCCCAAAGTACCACCCTAACCCATCTCCAGGATTTGCCCCGAGAACCAACAGACCCCCGATGAACCGTCCGACCTATCCCAACCGTGGAAACCCTAGGCCCGAAGGAAATCACAACAACCCCGACAACTCTAGAAATTTCAACCGTGCCCCACCTAAGTTCAACAACAACAAAGCTACCGCCAACACCAACACTGCCCTGAGGACTGGAAGCAATGTTGTGCCCGTTGCAGCAAAGGACAAGTCGCAAGTGACTTGTTATGACTGTGGAAATAAGGGTCACTACTCCAACGAGTGCCCCAACAAGAAGAATGCCGCAGCCCCCAATGCAAATGCCCTAGCTCAGCAGTAGCGTCGTGTTCATCCAGGAAGAAGGTTTGCCCTAGGGAATTCACTCAACCGCAATGGCCGTCTTTTTCTCATGCATGCTGAAGAAGCTCAGGAAGCGCCAGACGTCGTGTTGGGTATGTTTTCTGTTAATTCATTACTTGCAAGAGTGTTGTTTGATTCTGGTGCATCGCATTCATTTCTCACCGAAGAATTTGCCTGCAATAGTAAGATTCAACCAACAAAACTGAAGCATGTTATGATCGTCCAAATTCCCGGTTCAACCACCAAGGCTAGGCAAATTTGCAAAGTCGTCCCTATCTGAATCCATGGCATATATTTTTATGCTAACCAGATAGTACTCGGAACTAAAGGTTTGGAAGTAGTACTAGGAATGGATTGGATGTCCAAACATAAAGGATTGATTGACTGTGCCAAGAAAGCCATCACCATGACCAGTACAGCCGGAATATCAATCGAGCATATATCTGAAACCTTACCTCGTCAATTCAAGTGCAACAACAGTATAGCCCAACCTACCATTGACTAATTCCGGATAGTCTGTGAATACCCCGATGTATTTGTATATGTTTTGCCCGGTATGCCCCCAGATCAGGATATCGAGTTTGTCATCGAACTAATCCCTGGAACATGACCCATTGCCCAAAGACCATATAGTATGAACCCGTCTGAACTAGCAGAATTGAAGAAGCAACTGGATGCCATGCTGGAAATTGGATTGATTCAACCAAGTGCGTCACCATGGAGATCACCTGTTTTGTTTGTGGACAAGAAAGATGGAGGTAACCGTTTGTGTACGGATTATCGGAAGTTGAATGATGTCACCATCAAAAACAAGTACCCCTTGCCCAAGATAGAAGATTTGTTTGATCAGTTGACTGGTGCCAAAGTGTTTTCTAAGATTGATCTTAGAACAGGCTATCATCAAGTCAAGATTCGTGCAGAGGATATTCCCAAGACTGCCTTTACCACCAGATATGGATTATACGAGTATACCGTCATGTCTTTTGGATTAACCAATGCCCCCGCTTATTTCATGAATCTCATGAATAAGATTTTTATGGACTTCCTGGATAAGTTTGTCATTGTTTTCATCAATGACATTCTGATTTATTCCAAATCGGAAGAAGAACATGAGCTACACCTAAGGACCATTCGTGGAACCCTTATAGAGCATCAGCTGTATGCCAAGTTTAGCAAATGTGAATTTTGGTTACAGGAGGTAGGATTCCTCGGTCACATTGTATCAGCCGGAGGAATTGCCGTTGATCCTGCAAAAGTGAAAGATGTCGAAGATTGGCAAGCCCCAACCACTCAAACCCAAGTTCGTGCATTTCTCGGATTGGCGGGATACTACCGCAAGTTCGTAGAAGGATTCTCGAGTATCGCCAGACCCATGACCCAATTGCTGAAGAAGGTCAACAAGTTTGAATGGACCTCCAAATGTGAAGAGAGTTTTCAAGAACTCAAGAGGAGATTGATTTCAGCCCCAATCTTAATCATGCAGGATATCACGAAGCCCTTCGATGTGTATTGTGACGCATCCAAGATCGGTCTCGGAAGTGTTCTAATGCAAGAAGGCAAAGTTATCTCTTATCTATCTCGACAACTGAAACAACATGAGCAAAATTACCCAACCCATGATCTCGAACTCGCATCTGTAGTTCTAGCCCTGAAGATATGGAGGCATTACCTGATGGGAAACCATTGTGAGATTTATTCGGATCACAAGAGCCTAAAGTATATATTCACTCAGAAGGAGTTGAATATGAGGCAGAGCAGATGGATTGAGTTAATCAAGGATTACGATCTGGACATTCACTATCACCCTGGTAAAGCCAACGTGGTAGCAGATGCCCTTAGCAGATTGCCGTGCTGCTTGAACTCCATGATTTTGAAGGAGCAACCAAGTTTGCACAAAGAGATGGAAGATTTTCGAATGGAATTAGTGAGTGAAGGATTTTTGGCTAGCATAGAACTTCAACCCACTTTGATCAGCCAGATCAAAGAGGCGTAGAAAGGAAATGCTAGTATTGACGGAATCAAGTGTTGTATCGGTGCAGGCAAAGTACCCGGATTCACCGAAGACGAAGAAGGAGTTCTGTGGTACAAAGGACGCCTTTGTGTACCAGCAGATTCTGAGTTGAAGGAAGTTATTTTGAAGGAAGCTCATGATACTCTTTATTCTATGCACCCCGGAGGAACTAAGATGTATCAAGATTTGAAAGAGCAATTTTGGTGGCGTAAGATGAAGAGAGAAATCGGAAGCTATATCGCCAAGTGTGATATATGTCAGCGAGTCAAGGCAGGACATCAAAGACCCGCTGGATTGTTGCAACCATTACAGATTCCGGAATGGAAATGGGGTTCCATTGGAATGGACTTTATCACTGGATTGCCTACTTCTAGTAGGGGAAATGACTCTATCTGGGTCATAGTGGACAGATTGTCCAAAGTCGCCCATTTCTTACCCGTCAAGACCACATATCAGAGTTTGAATCTAGCGGAGTTATACATCGCTAGAATCGTTAGTTTTCATGGAGTCCCCAAGAACATCGTATCTGATCGAGGAACTCAGTTTACCTCGAGATTCTGGAAGAAAGTCCAAGAAGGTTTAGGAACCCGCCTAGATTTCAGCACCTTGTATCACCCTCAGACCGACGGACAAACGGAGCGAGTAAATCAAATACTCGAAGATATGCTGAGAGCATGTGTGTTAGAATATGGATCTAAGTGGGAAGACTGTCTGCCGTTTGCAGAATTTTCATACAACAACAGTTATCAAGCTAGTTTGCAAATGGCTCCATTTGAATTCATGTATGGAAGGAAGTGTCGCACCCCTTTGAACTGGTCGGAAGTAGGAGAGAGTCAGATTTTCGGACCCGACATCCTACGAGAAGCAGAAGAGAAGGTTCACAAGATTCGTGAGCATCTCAAGTCCGCTCAGTCCAGATAGAAGAGTTACGCCGACAAGAGACGTCGAGACCTCGCCTTCAACATAGGAGATTTTGTATATTTGAAAGTGTCGCCATTGAAGGGAATGCAGCGTTTCCAACTCAAAGGAAAGTTAGCCCCAAGATATATCGGACCTTTCAAAATTCTGAAGCGTCAAGAAGAAGTGTCGTATCAATTGGAACTACCCGAAGAGATGTCAGTCGTGCACAATGCGTTCCATATCTCATTACTTCGCAAGTGCCTCGAAGTCCCAAAGAAGACCAAAGTGTTCAAGAATATCGATCAACGGACCATAGAGATCAACAATGACCTGACCTATCCCGAAGTACCCATCCGTATTTTGGAAGAAGCTTTCCGAACCACCAGAACCCGAAGCATCAAGTTTCTCAAGATTTAGAGGAGCAACCACACAGAAGAGGAAGCTACCTGGGAGCGCGAAGATCACATCAAGACGGAGTTTCCCGATCTCTTCAAATCCTAGGTAATCTTTTCGTCCTTTTTCAAATCTCGGGACGAGATTTTGTTTAAGGGGGTAAGGGTTGTAACATCCCAAAAATATTAAACTAGAATCATCAAACTCTAATCATCGAAATTAGGGTTAACAAAAACTTTTCTAAAATAAAATGAGAAAGCATTCATGTGTGTATGCATCCCATTTTGAATTCTTTTGAATTGCCTTGTTTATGTGTTTCCTTGCTTTTAAAAGGATTCTTAGGTGAAATAAACATCATCTAAACAATCCCCACACTTTTCCCAAAGAAAAATAAATCAAAACAAACAAAATGAGTGAATGGTCACTTTGGCCAAATTAACTCCCATGCCTACTTTGGTTGTCTCTAACTTTCAAAACTTAACAGAAACATGTTTGGATCTTTGCACCCCTTGATAGTACTCATAACAAAGTATCAAGGCCCACTTTGTGATCATCCAATAACATTCAAATGCATAGTTTAAAGGAAGATCGCACTTTTTCAAAAACCACCCAAACAAGCTCAACTTTCAAAATCCAAGCATCTGCAGACTCACCAGCACCAACCTAGCACATCCACCAAAAATCTTTTCAAAATTCAAAACTTGAATTCTTGTGGCCATTTCATCAAACACTGGGAGGCAACAAATCAAACTGGCCTAACTTCATTGTTTTGAGCAGTAATTTGGCTAACCAATGTTCACCACTGATCACCCTTGTCTCCCTCAGTGCCAACCAGTGCTTGGACAAACCCTAGCCCCTACGCTTTTCCCCATGCCATGCCAATCCGAGCACCCCCTTGCCAGCCGACCATGGCTAGCTAGCCAGAGCAAGCACCAAGCCTAAAAGCAGGTCTAGGACACAGCCCACCATCCACCGCCACCCCCTATCCAGTGATCAAACCTTGCTAGCCCCTGGAACACACGCACGGACCATGCCAAGCTCGCCAGCAACCATGCCGAGCATGCGACAGAGTGCCACCCTCGAAACACGCCCACACCCCGCGCGCCGCCCTCGCCGCGTGCATACATGATCACCACCGTCCCAGGAGACCGCCAGACATTCCCGTTCACCGCCCCATGCCCCGTAGCCACCGCTCGCCGTCAAGTTCGCCGCCTCTGCCTCGCAGAGCATCGTGCGTTCCCGACCGTTTGCCACCTCCCCTACACGCGCATTAAAGCCATAGAGCATCGCCAGGAGACCACCGATCGATCGCCACCGCCGTTCATGCCTATAAATAGAGGCCGTAGCCATGTCGCCACCGTCGCCTGCCCATTCCGTTCGGTCTCGTCGTCAAGACTATAAATAGAGGCCTCCCCCACTCAAACTCTTCACACCATCTCACTCCCCTCTCCTCACTGATCGTTCCACCCTGTTCCCGGAGCAAGGCGAGGAGCGCATCGCCGGAATTTGGCCGGAGCAGACCGCCTCTGTAGAAGAAGGGCGTCGTTGATTTTGTCCACCCCAGGAGAAGCTGCCGGTACCAGGAGGTTCGCCGTCGTCGACTTCGTCGTTGACCCGCCTCGCCGACCCTCGCCTGAGCCCCGGTGAGCCTCCCACGACCCCCATCTGCCGCGTTAGGGTTCTGTCTCGTCGGCGTTGCCCGACGTGGACGATGAACCAAGACCGTTAGATTAGAACAAGATCCCACGGTCCATGTTGCCCCGTACCGCTTCGCACCCCCTCGTCTCACTGACATGTGGGGACAACAACTTAACCAGCCCACGTAAGTGCTGTGCTTAGCAGGCCGGCCCAGTATCGTTTCCCGCGCAGCCCACTCGTTTGAATTCAACTTTTTCCATTTAAGTTCAAACCTAGTTTTGTACCCATTTGAAAAAATCACCCAGCTCGATTCAGTGAACCAAATTGAATGAAACCAATTTTGTTAGAAAGGTCTTGAAATGCTGAATCAAAGCCCGTTCGATTTAAATCATTTGGATCTGTAGATCACCCTTGGTAAAAATAACAAGGCAGAACCTTTTCTGCATTCAAACATTTTTCAAATTTAAGCCATAAAAGATTTCGAGTGGATTCCAACTTTCAAAAATCACATTTGATCATACCTTTCAGAATATATAAAAACATTTGGGTTTACTTACAGAAATATTGTTCAAGTAATAAAAGAATGCCACATAGGCATTTCTAGTCACTTTATTTAAGTAAAATAAAAGGTTAAACCTTATTAAATTGTGACACCACTTTAAATCACATTCCCATGGACTAAAATATGTGGTGATGACATGTGTCAACATGATCCCATGTTTGGTTTGGTTAATATTAAATCTTATGTAGTTTTTCAATGAGTAGAAATTACTTTTCTAAAAATAAAAGGAATTAAACCAAGCTTTAATCTTGTAATGTTAGGGATGATGCTAGATCATCTATAGGACCCTTTTGTGTGATGAGTGAAAATAGTTAAGTATTGTTTGGTGATTGTGTACCTCGTATTTATTTATAGACGCTAGTACCGACCAAGGATACGAGGAAGGAGGATACTACGAAGAAGAAGCCAAGGAGAACTTCAACCACTGCTCTGCTCAAGGCAAGCTATTAACCTTGCAAGATAACACTTGCAATTTGGCAAGCTTATACTGATATTGATGCAAGCCCAATACTACTAGTTGAATGTGCAAGCAAATACTTGCTTGTTACCATGCCAACTATATGCCTTAAGAATATATGATCATAACCACTTGATAAACCAATCCTAGTTTTACTTGCAAGCTTTATAATTTATTTATTTATCAAAGCTTTTACTTAGAGTTTACTTAAGTGAATGGTAGATTCTAGAGAGATAATTGAAGGTATCATAAAGAGCATAAAACTTGGCCTAAGCTAGATAATCTTTATGTCATCCTAAGGCATAAGATTGAACTTAGTTAAACTCCACTAGTTTACCACCCCTCATTAGTACTTACCCCCACTTGTAGATGCTAGTGCTAAGCATAAAACCTGATCAACTTAGATGGGAATACTTGTTGGATAAAAACCTTGGAATGATGGATCATTCTATTGAGATGTTTTGGACATGTGTTTCCGAACACCAGATGATTTATGGTGATGAAAATGTTGAGGCATGAGCCTTAGCCCTTTATAAAACTGATGGTTGTCTGGATGCGATACCATTCCAATTTTACCGTACAACCACAATACCCGAGAATTGGGTAGGGCTTGACTGGAAACTTATATACCTTAGTATTAGTTCCCTCACGGCCAAGGTCTGAGCTGAGGCTACCTTGTGAAGATTGTCCACCTGTGCAATACCCAAGATGACAGTTGGTCATGGTTGGGAGGCTAAACTCATAGGAGAGGTGCTTATACTAGGGCGTGTAATTGAAAGGTTAGGATTGATTATCCGCATACTGAGTATGGTGAATTCAAGATTTGTTCCTGACGGATGTATCGAATGTTGTGGTGAAAGTGTACAATCTCTGCAGAGTGTCAAACTATTCGAATAGCCGCGTCTGCGGTTATGGACAGTTGGAGTGGCCATACTGTTCCCCGTCAGATGTTTTCAAAATGACTTATGAAATGAATTGAGACTTTGACTTGACCACAACAGAGTTGTGGCATGAGATACAAGTTCCCACTTAGGTGTTATAAAACTTCAACTAGAATTCGTTGTTTCTGAATTTAGTAGATGTAAATCTGGCTTTTTGCAGAACAACCCTAGAGCTTAGTGTCCTATTACAAAAACCCCCTTCACTTGTTGCTATTAGTTTGCGAGTACTTAAAGGGTACTCATGGCTTTGTCCCTGGCTATTCCCGTGGCCATACTATGAAGAGGAGTACCTGGAGGATGGACCCCAGGAACGTTACGACAAGTAGGATCATCTCCCATCGTCAGCATTTTCTGTGACCCCGAAGGTGGAGCTTCGCCTACGCTACCGTTATTATTACGTATTTCCGCTGCTTGAGTTGTATTAAGAACTAGATCATGAGATCCTTATTTGTGTAAGACCTTATGTATGGTTTGTAATGGATGATGTATTGTGGTATCCAATTCTATTATTTCTCGCAAAAATGGTAATCCTGGGATTGCGATGTATGGCATAACATGCATCTGGGATTAAAAGTCCGGGCGTTGACACTGAGGCCTCAAGCCCTGGACTACACCGTAGTCCAGCGGCACTATGGAGGCCGCAGAGCCACAGACATTGCCGGACATGGAGCAGGAGCTATTGTTGGACGCCCGCACGCGATGCATCTAGGCGGCACGCTAGGAGGCTGACATGGCCGCTGTGGCGGAGAGGGACAGTGGAGGGTCCATGGTGTATGTTGAATCCGAAGCTGGGGGCGACATGGCTCTATGTGGGCATAGGCGCGTGGACTATGGGGATGTTTTTCGAGGACGCGTTATTGTCGACGTAATTGATGGAGGCGTGGTTAGTGGAGGTAGAGAACCCGAGTGGAGGCTTGGAAGTTTGACAAAGGAAGGATGAGACGTAATTAATAAGCAGAGACGGGAAAAACTAAGTGCGGTGGGTATTCGTATGAAGGCATCAGCGTATCGATCGATGATGGAACACAACTTTTTTTAGGTAGTAGAGACTATGAAACCTTCCTGGATGAGTGGGAATCAGAATAGATTTGACAAAGGTAGTAGTGGCATTTGGTAGCACTAATGATGTAATACAATATGGTTCAAGTACATTCTCAAGAATGCACCTAGGATGGAGAAGGTAGAGCTCCAAATATTGAATCTAGATAAAAAATCCAGACATAGCCATTTTGGCAGATTTAGGGTTTTAGACTATAGTGCAAGTATTGATGACTTTTGAGGGGATGCTAGTTTGAAAACTCATGATCAAAGGGATGATGTTGATGTGATGAATAAGTAGATAGGATCGATGCTTAGATTGGGTCTTTATTGAGTTGGGAACTATCAAAATGGATTATCCCTGGATTAATGTGATTAGGAGATGAGATGGTCACTTTAGTGGCTTTGAATAGATCCAGACTTGGATGTTTGATATGAGATTGATGATCACAAGCATAGATTGGTCCTAAGGGATGAGCTACTAGATTATCTCACTCTAGTACCTAAGCAAACAAGGCAATCAAGGCAATTTATCAGACATTAGATCAAGGCAATTCATCTTATCAACTTATCCAACTGCTGGTAAGGTTACCATCAAGCCTAGCTTGAGGTAGAGATGGGAATTTTGAATTGGTTATACTTTGGAGTAAGATAAGGACCTCTTGGTATTAATACCAAGATTGGACTGGAGAGATTTTATCTAAAGGTTTTGGAAAACCTAGAGATAAGAGTAGTTGAAGTCCTGTCTTGAAAACATAAGGAGATTATATATAGGTCTCCATAGTTTTGTTAGAAGAGAACTAATAAAGTATTTTATTTTAGCAAAGTTATCTAGGCTCAGTTTGAAATGCCAGAACTTTTGAAAATATGAAGGATGAGCCAAGACATAGCTTTTGTCAACTAGTGTTGAGGTTAGAAGTATATCACCTAACACAAAATCAGTTTCATGAACACAAGCAAACAAGTAAACATTGCACATGTAACAAGAAAAAGTTTTTGTTCCCCCTGATTTTTGCCATTGTGGATAGAAAATCCGGGTTGTTGAAATTGGGATGTTATAGACCTTTCCCCCTTAAAATAATCTCGTCCCGATATTAGGAAGGAGTAGGGTTGGGTAATAACATCCGCTTAACAATTTCAGGGGTGGAAAATTATTAGGTGCTAACAGTTTTTACAACAAACAGGCATGGTTGGCTACGGATCGGAGCTAAGTGGCTTCAGATTGATCATATTAGATTAAACAATTTGAAAATACGTAGTATTTTCCCCTTATGACGATTCTAGGTAGGTTTAGCGTTGGCAGGGTACTTCCTTCTTCAGGCGAGACAGCGAGTTGAGCCTTCTTCAAACCTTTACTGCTGAAGTCAGCTTCTCTTCCTTCTTGGTCTTGAAACGTTGGAATTGCTGGTTGGGCTGTCGATTCTACGATGGAGAACCTTCTTGAAGTGCCGATTGTCGTCCTTTTTGCAGGGTCGATGATTCGGATTTTGTAGGGGTGGTCATCACTTAACGTTCACTAGTGTTCGAGTCCAGGGTTCTCTCGGGTTTTTGGGTGGGAAAGACTATTTCCCCCTTAGAGCGACACTAGGGGTTTTTGGTGGAGTCATCGACTTCCTTGATTGGAGTCGTATGCTGATGCTGGGGATGCGCTGCACCTTTCGTCCAGAGCTGGTTATCTTCTGTCGACCTTGTATAATCCGCTTCGTGAGAGACGTCGATGCCCCCTTCTTAAAGTAAAAGTCATAGCAGGAGAGGCGTTTAACTAGCTTCCGCTTAGTTAGTTCTGAGCTAGGTAGGGTCCAATAGGCTGAGGATTGCCATTGGCTGTTAGCGGTCTCGGAACGCGGTCCTTTAGAAAAGGGGTCTTTTCGGGTTCGGTCTAGTGCAACATCGTGGGTAAAACACACAAATAAGGGCATTATTCTTGCCTACCATCCAATAGGCTCCATCCAGAATTCAGTAGATTCGCGCCGGCCACTGGTGAAGGTACTTCGCGCCTTACTAAACTGATTTTGAGACGATCCATCACTAGCTAGAGGTTGGAAGAGTGAGTTGTAGGTTATGAAGGACTATGTCGAGAGTGCTCCTTGAATCTTGTAGCTGTCCTTGAATCTTGGTGATTTGATTTCCTCGGGGCTATGAGGGTCATTTAGCTCTTCAGCGGTGAGGGTCGTTCCTTCTCTAATATTTTGCTTCGATGAGTGAATCTTCCGGGGGTGGTGACTTGAAGAGGGGTTGATTATCGTGAAGGGGACACTTCTTCATTCTTCGTCTCGGGGTTTGCAGATTCGAAGGTCTTTTTCGGTGGGTCGTTAGTAGAAGAAACAGAGAAGGGGCTTCACGACGTCTTTAGAGAAACTTGATGTCTTGGGTTTCTTTCTACTCCTTGGGGAGTAGTATTGGTGGCGTTGGGTAGTCTCGTCGTCTTAACTCTGAACGTCTTGGTTGTTGGGAGGATCGAGCAGACTTCTAAAGATTGTTGATGATGTCTGTTTTCTGTTTCTCTGACGACTCTCGGGGTGGTGCTTGGATTATCTTCTCATAGGCGGTCTTCTGGATTTGAGTGGAAATACGCATTCTTTCCAACTTAGAGCTTTACTTGGGGTCGTCAAGGTTGGGGGTAAGTCCTTCGTATTGGAGCAAAGGCGTGACACTTGAGTAGAGGTCTTCGTGTGATTTCTTATTGTGACTACTTTGTTGGGGTGGTTCCTAGCTATGCCATAAGGGCTTGCTCGGGGTAGTGTTAGCACTTAGCGACTCTTCTTCTTGGTCCTTAGTCATGGTGGGGGTGAATTAGCTTCCGAGGGTTGTCTCCACTTGAACACTTTGTTTTTCCTTGTTTCGACGACAGATTAGATTTGTTGTGTTCGGGCCACCTTATCTTCCTTCTTTTTGGGGCGTTTTTGTTATGGCGAAGACTTCCTGTTGATTAGGCAAAAAGGGTTGAATAGGATCGTTGCTCCATTGGGGGCGATTAGAACTATGCATAGAGAAGGGGTTGTTGGGGAGCTATTTATGTGGCCATCCTACTGAGGAGAGGTTTTCAACTATGGGGTTGCGAGGGTTAGCATCGGTATAAGCCAACAAGGTGCGAAAAACTTTAGGATCATATGATCCTAGGAAGACAAGAAACACATTCCAAGCATCAAATAACCACATGACAAGCAAACAAGGCGTACCATAGGTAGTAGGGGGGCTACACGCCATAAGGGGAATCATGTATTAGGGATGCTAATCCTAAGTACGGACGTTACTGGGGTCTTCACTTCTATTTTTCCATATGTTGTTGTCGGTTCCGTACTTGATCAAATTGGGGGCGATGAAGGACTCCGTTGGTAGGGAGATCTTTTAGTGTCTTTCGTCGTCGGTAGCTCCTTTGTTTCGCTTGTCTTGGGGTCTCTTAATTCCGAGATCTCCATCTTCATAGTCTCTGGGTCGGACTTTGTTCTTGAAAACGGAACCTTTGAAGTAGATGAGATATAGAGTAATCCATCTTCAAATCGTTTAAGTCAGAGAAGGTGAGATAAGAAGTCTTTCGAAGATTTTGGGAAAATAGTTTTTAAAAGCCAGTGTTTTCTGAAATATGGGTTGTACTATCTAACGTCCATGCTAACTAAGGTCTCCTACAGTTAGGATGGCTCTGATACCACGTCTATGACACCCCGGATTTACGGTCTGAGAATACCCGTTATGCATGCAATTCACGTTCCCATGATCAGTGAGTCGTGAGCAGAATCGACCAGTATCATTACATCATCCATAACAGTAAGGATTACAAAACTTACAAAGGGGCCATTATGGAGATTAAAACACAAGTAGCGGAAATCTTCAGTCGTAGAGCCCATGTCACGCCTTAACCTATAGGCGACTGACTGGGAAGATGACCTAGTTCGCATAAACATCATCAACTCCTTCGTTTCTCTCGATCGTCTGAAATTCTGGCCAAGTAGATAGCCAGGGACAATGTCGGTGAGTACTTTGAATGTACTCGCAAACCACCTTAAGATAACAACAAATATAGATATGAAATATGGCTATAGTAGGATGGTTCCATGAGAGGTTCTTTTATAAACTAGTCTCTCTTGTAGATATAGCATATCTTTATATCTTTGTAGAAAAACATTTGTAAAACAATTTGGAAACCTTTTCAAAAAGTTTTAACAAAACACTAGGATTGGGTCACCCATTTGTTTTTCCTTCCGGTCATGTCATGACCAAACCCCTTCCTCCTTTTTTCCAACCATCTCATGGTCAAAACATTTCCAACCATTACTTTTCCGAAGTCCTTTTTGAAAACAAAACCAGCACCGCTCTACAGCAACCTTCCCAACCGTCCATGAACATAGACATGACTATTCGAATAGATTTACACTCTACAGAGGTTTAACACTTTACCCACACCATCCGATTACCCGTCCCTGATCTACATCGATCGTGGGTTGAATAACCAGTCAAGACCTTCCGGATGCCCTCTCCGATACAAGTGCCTACCCTATGAAGTTAATCCCCTCAAAACCGGGACACCCTATATAGTTAACCAACCCAACCGGAGCGCAATTTGCACCTCAACTAGTGTGCGCTTTCAATGAGAGGCTCATAGTATCGCGTGGAGGCCTGCAGACCCTTCGTTCCTTCTCCCTATCGATGCTACGCATGGGCTATTGGACAGAGAAGGCCCACCCTCCGGGGATTGTTTGCCCCTGCAGTAATGTGACGCACCTATATCAGATTAGACAAACTTCCAGCCTAGCCCCGTCCCATTCCCAAGTAATGTGGTTGCATGGATTAATTGTTCTAGAAAAAATGCAAAAAACCGGGTGAGTTTTCACAAACATTTTCCTCCATATTTCGTCCAATCATTTTATAAAACCAAAACCTTTCTTGTATTCCAATTCAACTTGGTAGGCCAAGCCTCACCATGTTTTTCTCATAAAACATTTTTGTAAGCCTTTTTCCGGAGTCTTCCCATCCCATAGTTTTTGGTTTCGGCTAAAGCGGGGTTTCCGAAAGGGCATGGTGTTATACACCATCTATCATACTAGGGGCGGGTAGGTATCATAAAAGTGGGTTGTACCTAATGGTACTAAGGGGTGGTAGTTTGGAGGAGCCAAACATTCCCACATATAGAAGTATAAAACATATAAACTATGCAATTTAAGTAAACCATTTGAATATCATGCATAAGTATAAAAATAGGATGGAGGCTTATGAGCAAGAAGGTGGCTTTCCTATGACCAGCGAGACGTCCCGTGACTTCTTTAGAATACCAGAATACAGAATACAATAATATATAAGAATATCCCGACGCTTCCTTCTTCTCGGTGTCACGTAATCGCAACTATCGCCGTCATCGAGCAACATGCAAGCAAACAACACCAAAATCAATACAATGCATACCGACACCAAAACATACATCAAGTAATGGACAAAACAAGCTTATAGATCAGTAGATGTTGAGGATTTGGTTGGGGATACAAGGGAATTTCTTTGGTTGCATTTGTGGATTGACTTATTTAGGATATATAGTCCAAAACTAACTAGATATGGGATTTTAGATCAAGGTCAAGTTATATATGCTAACATTGAGTAAAGATGATACCATCAGATAGGTTTTGATAAAATTAAGCCAAAAAAGTGGTTTCACTATTTTATCAATTACCATTGATTTATAAGGGATTTTATAGTGATTAAAACTCTATTTTTAGGAAATAATTCACCAGCACTATTCTGGAGTTCCAAAAATTATTTCCTTGAGTGAGTAGATAGTATTTGATGGACTGGTTTACTAAGAGTTGGAATCACCTCAAAATGATTAGCAAAATACCCTCAAGAAATTCCCAAAGGCAATACTATATGATATTTCTCTTTCTCACCAGATTAAATATATAATAGAATTGAGGTGATTCCACGCACACATGTTAGGTAGTGAAAATACCTTTATGTGGAAATTGTAAACAACCCTTTTGGATTAGCAGAACTACTGGTATGAGTTTATTGGTGAATAAACTATACAAAGAACAATTTAATTCACCAAAACTCAACAGGTGTTCATAAAATTCACAAAGATATAGCTAGGTTACTTAAGGCTAGTTTTATCCGAGAAGTCCTGCACCCTCGATGGGTGGCCAATCCTGTACTTGTCCCCCAAAAGGGAACCAAAGAATTAAGAATGTGTGTTGATTACACCAGCTTGAACAAAGCATGTCCCAAAGATCCGGTTGCTTTGCCTCGCATTGACCAAGTCATTGACTCGATGGCTGGCTTGGAGCTTTTGTGTTTTCTCGATGCATACTCAGGATACCACCAAATTAAGATGAGGAAGTCGGACCAATTGGCCACTTTGTTCACCACACCTTACGACACATTTTGCTACATCACGATGCCCTTTGGGCTGAAAAACACAGGTGCTACGTACTAGCGGACAATGCAACGTTTCCTACACGATCAAATTGGTCAGAACATTCGCGCTTATGTGGATGATATAGCAGTGATGTATAAAAAGTCAAATGACTTAATCTCCGACTTAAAAGAAACCTTTGATAATCTTCGAAAATACAACATGATGCTTAACCCTAAGAAGTGCGTCTTCGGGGTTCCAGCCGGCAAATTTTTGGGCTTCATCGTTTCCCAACGTGGAATCGAGGTGAACCCGGAGAAGATCAAGGCTATCCTAAACATAAATCGTCTGACATGCCTGAAGGACATAGAACGGCTAACAGGTTGCATTTCAGCGGTTAGTTGGTTCGTCAGCCGACTTGGATAGAAGGCTCTACCGCTATACAAGTTGCTGAAGAAGGCAGACAAATTTACATGGACAGACGAGCAAATGCAACACTGAAGCAGCTAAAGGAAACATTATCCGCGGCTCCTATCCTTGCAGCACCTGAGCCTGGGGATCCTATGTTAATCTACATGGCGGCCACCTACCGGGGTACAGAGGAAAGAACCAGGGCATGAGTACGGAGTTCAACGATTAGTTTACTTTGTAAGTGAGATCTTGATAGACTCCAAGCAGCGTTACCTGCACTACCAGAAGATAGCTTATGGAGTGTTCCTTCCTTCTCGGAATCTAGGTCACTACTTCCAGGTGCAACCTATCATAGTTTTGAGCAAGGCTCCACTGTCCGACCTCATCAACAACTATGACGGTACAGGAAGGTTCGCGAAATGGGGCATTGAACTTGCCGCCTTTGATATCACCTACAAGAAACGCTACGCTATCAAATCACAAGCCTTGGCGGATTGTATTGCAGATTGGACGAAGATGCCAGATGCTACCCCGATGCTGGAGCCAGAATACTGGATGATGCACTTTGACAGATCAAAGTTACTAAATGGCTCGAGGGCTGGTGCATTATTACAGTCACCAACCAGGGAAAAGCTACACTACGTTATGCAGATCCACTTCGACGCTACAAACAACATGGCGGAGTATGAAGCACTTATTCACGGACTACGCGTAGCCAAGGATATTTGCATCAAGCGCATAGTTTGCTGTGGAGATTCCGACTTGGTTGCCCAGCAGGTGGCTGGCACCTGGAACGCGCGGAACCCTATGATGGCGGCATATCGCGACGAAGTGGACGGGATAGCCAAGAGCTTCTTGGGCTATGAAGTCAAGTATGTACCTAGGGAGCAAAACGAGGTGACTGATCTACAGTCTAAACTTGGATCAGGGCGCAAACGAATTCCGCTGGCGTTTTCCTGGAGCATCTACGAACACCATTCGTGAAGGGAGTGGGCATTGACAACCTAGATAGAGTTGACTCTTTCGTTCACACAGTGACAAAGATCCCTCCGGCTTGGACACAACCGTTCATGGAATATCTCGTACACGAAACTTTGCCAATCGACGAGGTCGTAAGACGTCAAATAGTACGTCGATCAAAGGGCTATACCATAATCAATGGACATCTCTACAAAAGAAGCACCGTACCACTGGTATATACCTTAAGTGTGTTTCCCAGCAAGAAGGTATTGAAATCCTACGTGAGATCCATCTCGGAGATTACGGGCATCACGTCGCTCCTCGATCATTGGTTGCCAAAGCCTTCGGGCAAGGATTATACTGGCTGACAGCGAAGGCGGACACCGACAAGCTGGTTGAGACATGCATGGGATGCCAGTATTATGCCCGACAACCCAATGTTCCAACTGAAGAATTGCAGACAATACCAATAACTTGGTCGTTTGCAGTATGTGGGCTAGACATAGTTGGTCCATTACAGACGACACCATGTGGGTTTACGCATCTGCTAGTAGTAGTTGATAAAGTCACCAAATGGATAGAAGCTAAACCCATTAGAAATCTTGATGGGGCAACTGCCCTTATGTTTGTCCGAGATCTACTGGTGAGATTTGGTCTCCCACATAGCATCATGACCGACAACGGCAATAAATTATCAATCGGACAAGTGGAAGCTTATTGTTGGGACAAGGGCATCCGACTTGACCTAGCATCTGTGGCACACCCACAGTGCAATGGACAAGTTGAGCGAGCCAATGGATTCATTCTGCAGGGAATCTAGCTACGTCTAGAGGCACCGCTACATAGAGCAGCTAGAGCCTAGGCGGAGGAACTACCATCTGTGTTGTGGAGTTTATGAACTACACCCAATGGATCCACCGGTTACACCCTTGACTTCATGGTATATGGAGCAGAAGCCATCCTTCCTTCCGACATCCTTCACGATGCACCAAGAGTTGCCGCCTACGACGAAGATGTCACTGAAGAATCCAGAGGCCTAGATGTGGACTTTCTCGAGGAAGAGCATGTTTTGGCATGCCAAAGATCCCCCATCTACCAGCATAAGCTATGCAGCTACCATAGTCGCCTCGTTTGGCATCGCTCGTTTAAAGAGGGGGACCTGGTGCTCCGACTTAAGCAGAAGAAGTCACACAAATTATCCCCGCCATGGGAAGGACCGTTTATCATAAGAAAGGTGCTGCTCAATGGGTCTTACTACCTCGTTGACAATCGTTAACTTGAGGATAGACCCAGCAAAGATCATAAGCGTAAGCGACGTGACCCGGATGATGACTACCCGGACCTTGATCGGCATGGAACATAGCACAACTACGTCCTTTTTACACTTAACATATTTTCTATCTATTGTGTACCTCTTATATGATCGATGAAATAAAGCTCTCTGGTTCACTCATATTTCTCAGTCTTTTACCTCCTTTAGTGTTCATTTTTGGATCGTATAAAACCTTTATGCGCAAGTTTGCATTTGCACTTGTGAAAATTCCGCCTACGGGCGTTAGCTTAAGTTTTCTGGTCTACGCGTTCTTTTTTGTTTTATGTGGATTCTCGAGTAGTGACTTTTGGCACTTGTTGTTGGCAATTTTGTGGTTAGGTTTTTGAAGGTGCCATTGGGCATCATCATCTAAGTGCATGGTTCCGACTATGAGTCTACCGACTCACGAAAAGGCAAACATAAAAACCAGAGTAATTGATAAGCCAACACTTGCTTAAAAAATTAATTACATGCTGGAACCAGTGCTTAAGTAGCAGAAAATTACACCTATTGTTTTTCCGCCTTAAGATAACTCAGTAGTTTTTTCACATACATCAAACCAGAGGAAACAAATATTACAAAGTGTTTTTCATTCCACTGGTGCAGGAGACTTGGATGCAGCATCGTCGGCAGCAGGAGAGTCATCTTCCTCGAAGTCAATGGTCTTGAGGGAATCGGAGGAGCTATGGCGGTCGCCGTCAATAACTTCGAGCGGAACGAAGACGTTGGGATCGACCAACTCGGAAACCTTGGTGTCATGACCCGCATGCGATGCCCAGATAACCTTGTGGTCAATCTTCTGGCCTTCATCGTCTTTTTTGGGAAGACCCGAGGTTACCGTGTCGAGGTCGGAGTCTTAATAGTGCGCCTTAACCATTGACAGTTCCATCCTTGCGCCAGCCCTGGTACATGAAGCCTTCCATCTTACAATACGCTCGGGGGCTTAACGCAAGATCTCCGAGAACTTCATCACGGAATCCACTATCGTGGTATTGCCGACGAGTACGCCATGGAGGGGTCCTCACAGTGCGTGTTTGGAGACGTGGGGGAAGGTGGACGGTTGACGGGTACGAGGTAACACAGCTTACCCAGGTTCAGATCCCACAATGGTGGCTGAATCCTACTCCTGCTATAAATCACTATAAGGGCAATACGCCGAGTTATAGAGATTGGTCCGCTGTGCGAGGTTGTATGAATGGATACTAGGTTGTCCCCTAAAGGCTCCCATAGGCCCGACTTATATAGTCGCCAGGTCCTAGGGTTATAGGGAAAAGTCCTAGCTGGATAGGTTATAGAGTCCTACACCGTCTATTACAAGTCTTGTGTACCTTGCACTCGAAGGCTCCGGGTACGTTGGTGACTCCAACCGTAGCCTTCCTTTATCCGGCATGGGCCTCCCTTCTGGATCCATCTAACTGGGCCGCCCAGTAGGCCATGGGCGATGCTACCAACTGTGGGCCACCCGGGTTATCCGGACAGGAGACATGCTATGAGGATACCCATATAGCATATCCCCAACATCCACCACCTTAATATTAATGTTGAGGGCCTTGGCGATCTCCTTGGCTTGTTTGACGGCGGTGCTGATAAAGTTGCCAGCAAGGATCATGCATTCCTTTGGTGGAGGAGGAGTCTTGGTCAAACCAATAGGAGCTGCATTTCCGACAAAGGAGCACATGAGTTCAATAACACAAAAAAGTTCAAAGTACATAGCTTACAGAAGTACAAGCCGGAGAATCACTTACCAAAGATGCTCGCCTCGGCTTGCTAGAGCGTCTCCGCCATGGAATCCCGCTCTTGCCGAAGGATCTTGTATGCTTCAAGATTGCGTTGATTCTTCTCATTGGCAGCTCTCTTCTGATCTTTCAGCATCGCAATCTCCTCCTTCAAGCGGTTGATCTCAGTGTTGGCAGAATCCTGCAATGCCGCCATCGACTCCTCATGCATTTTGAGGGTATCAGACCTCTCCTGCTTAAGGATTTTGTTTTTGCTGTCCAGCAACTGAATGTGCCTGGACTGCTCAACAATGTCATTGGCCTTGGAGATGGTTAATGCATGTCGGAGAAAGAAGAATACACAATTATTAGTAGGAGAGTGACGGCACAAGACCAAGCCAGAGTAAGAAAACAAAAGGAAAAACAGACTCTTGCTATTGGTGATTTATTCCTTCAAGAAGGCAGTTTTACCCTTTTCAGCTTCCAGCTCTGCGTGCATCTTGTGGAACTTCTCATTGGCGACGCCTCTCCGAGCATTCTCATTCTGTGGAAAAGAATATAAGAACCACTTGGTCTACTTGGAGCATCTAGCCAGATAATTATCCACCTAGAGGCTTGGGGGCTACGGTGAGAGTGTTTAACTCAGAAGTTACTTAGTTTTTCTTTAAGAACCTAGTCGGAACTAATTCATTTTTTAACTAGACGCTTGGGGGCTACAGTACGAGTTTTAAATTCAGCAAGTATACTTAGCCTTTTTATAAGCATCTAGTCGAAACTAATTCAGTTACAACTAAAGGCTTGGGGGCTACAATATTGAAGTTTACAAACACTGCGTATGCTACTCTGAAAGTATCTAGTCGTAATAATTCATTCAAACTAAATACTTGGGGCCTATAGTGAGAAGTTTTCTAGCTTAGTCACTCTTAGAGTATTCAGATGCAAAGACTTATGGTTTTCCGTCTAAATCCTCGGGGGCTACAATGGGATACTCATATGAAATACAAAAGGAAAATAAAAATTACAAGTGTGATGATCTTGAGATTGGTAGCGCTCTCGGCAAACAACTTGCTGAAGGGAAGGTTGTTTCCTTGCAAGATATATGCTTGTCGGAGAAGCTCCTGAAGACCACATGTTGGAGATGTCGGTGCTGCACCAAGAGCCAGAGTGGAGATACTCGGCGTAAGCACTAGCTAGACTATCTTTGGAAGCTCTGTGGTTATCCTGGGTGCAGAGACTCCGCCTTCGATGGACGTTCCACCCACCACCACCGCCTTACCACTACTGATGGCATCCTTAGCCGGAGCTTCAGCCATTTTGGTTGCCGTGCTTTTTTGCGTCGCCTGATCGCTGGCAACGACGAGATCCACGAAGGCAGCTGAGACCACTTCCATGGCGGAAGGGCCAGATGCATCCTTAGCCGGAGAGCTTGTAAGAGCAGGTGTGGGCTGGACGCTAGGAGTAACAGGGCGATGGCGGGAGATGCGTGATGGGACACATCCGGGTGCATCATGACTATAATGTTTTTAGAAGCCCCCGATGTTTTGGAGGTCTTCTTCAAAATTAAACTGGCCTTCTTCCTGAAACGTGCAAAAGTATAAGTATAGGAATAAGATGAATAATGGACAATGTCGGAGGAAAAGAAACTTACACAACAGTGGGAGCTTGGGTAAAAGGGATCCCAGTGATCTTTCTTTTCTCCGCCTCCAGGGCAACGGTAGTCTTCTTGGAGGATCCACCCTCTGGCTTCTTCTTCTTGCCTCCGACAGCAGCATCAGAGGTGGAGATATTCCTGTTATGCACCAACAGAACATCGTCGTCGGACATGACGGTGACTTCCTTCATATTTGGGTCATAGATTTGGACAGCCATGTCGTCCTCCTCTAGACTCTTAAGCTGTTAAGTGAAATCCCGAAGTGTTAGATGAGATGATAATGGCTAGATTGAAGAACTGGAGTACATGTCAAACACGGAAAATACATACCTATGGGCACTTGCCGTCTACGAACATGTCGTAGGTGATGGCGAAGCCACGCTTTCTGTCCATCACCTTGACGATGTCCTTTAGGTGGAGCTTGATATAGTCACTCGAAAAGTTATCCATGGAAATACGAAGGCTATCCTTCCTATCCGTGCTATACTGATGCATTAACTTCTCGTGGTGCTGCAGAGGCTGGATTCGCCTGATGAACCAGCACATGGCTAAGTCCAACCCGGTAAAACCCGTCTGTACGAACCATTCTATCCGCCTTATGGCGCAGGAAGCATCATCGTCGGAGGTGTTGGGGATATACTTTCCGGGTATACCCACAGGACTCACTAACCAGGGTGGCCCACCAACGGGTTAGAGCTTTGCTTCACGGGCGTCCTAGTCAGAGAAAGAGGAGGAGCGAGTTCCGGCTATGACAACACCTAGAAGAGTTACCGACTGAGGCATGTAGTATTACTTGTAGTCCAAGCTGTACATAGTTACTGACTCTGTAAGTAGCCGGATAGGTCTCTCCCTGTAACCCTAGGCCCCGGTGACTATATAAACCGTCCCTATGGGAGCCTTTAGGGCAACAACTCGATCCACAACCAAAACCATCTCGCACAAGCGAACCTCTCTTGTAATCCGTTGTAACATCCGGCTTACGCTGACATATTACTGGGTTGCTAAAAGGAGTAGGATCTGATCACCGCAGTCGAATCTGAACTTAGGTAAACTTGTGCTCATCGCTCCTAGAATATCCGACGTCTCACACCCCATCCTTCCAACGCCACTAGGACACCCTATGGCGTACTTGTCGACAATCCGACGACAGTTGGCGCCCACCGTGGGGCAGGTGACCTTTGGAGCATCGTTCCAGGCGGAATCTGCGCGTGCAGGAATCAGCGAAACAATCGCCGTGGGTTGCATGGTCTATGCGAGTGATGTCCCTCTCATCCTCCTCGATGAGACTTGGATTCTGGCTTCAAAACCCGCGACGACCTACACAATCATGTCAATAGGCGAGATCGATATTTATCTCGGTTTCGCTGATCCCGCCCAACCCACCCTAGAGGTGATAACCATGGCAGAAGAAAAATACGGATCTACTTTGTCTGTAGAGGTGGAAGAGTTCAGGGTCTCGGAGAAAATCAAATCCACCCAACCCACTCTCATAGTGGAAGAAGAGGTGGAAGAAGAAGTCAGATCCGATCTCTCCAGCGAGAACAGATACACAGATAAGGAATACATCCGCTACGGATCCAGCTTTGCTGATGTCGAAGTGGAAACCAAGTTATATAAATACCTCAAGAACATGAACAAGAGGAAGCACTGTTTCATGTACCACATAAGCACTGGATCCGACTTTGTCGATGCTGGAGCTGGTAGCGACTCGGTCCTGGACGCAATCGAGGAAAACGCCGACTTACCTGGCTCCCCAGCAGAGTCAATCACGTCGTAGGAACTTCAAGACTTCGACAGAGAGATAGAGGAGTAGGAGCAAGAGCACGTCTCCAAACAAACGCCAGGTGAGACAGAAACTCCTCCTAGTCCATATAGCATGGATGAAAGATACACCTCGCAGGATGACATGGACACCGGAGATTCCTCTGAGGTTCACAAACCAACCATGACGGAAAGTATCGACGGAAGTTTATCCCCCGGTACCGGACCAAAATCCGTCTTTGCCACTGGTACGCACGTTAAGGCTACCGGATGGTCATAGAAGAAGAAGAAAAACAGGAACCCGACACCGGCAAAGCCGGACGTCGAGGAAACCAACAAAGAAAAAGTTGATGAACAGATCGAGATGGAGAATCGGGATGGAGATCTGATTAACACCACCCCGATCAATCCTCCTGTGGATGGACACGTTGTCACCAAGGGTGCATGTGAAATTTACGGAGACGCTCTCACAATTCCAATCCCAACGGCTTTAGATCTTATGGAGGAGGCGCTGGATAAAAGGGCCGAGGACCTGGAAAAGCACCGCTTGTTCCTACTCGAAGAGGCCGCACGCATCGTCGAGATGAGACAACAGTTAGACAATGATCCTGCCAGATATCAGTCAGATTTCAAAAGACATCCAAACAAGACAAGGGGAGGTCCGTTTCTTGCAAACAAAAATACGGATATCCACAAAGATATATTCGACGGAAAATATGGAGAGAAGATCCAAGTCTACAGCACGCCGGTGGAAAACGCTGTTGTAGCTCGAGCGATCCTCGCCAACAATCCGTCTCCACAGCAGGTCCAGCAGTGCGTCGTGTTGCTAGACAAAGGATTAAAGCAGCAGAAGACGGCCGCGTAATTCAGTGGGAAGCTGGCCTCAAAATCCAAGTTTTGCCACACAAGCACTGACCAAAGCGCTGATGTAATGCTCCGCAGGGATACGGCTCAGCGTTATCATCCCCGTGGTGAAGAAGAAAATTCCAGGACCGGCTCCAACAGCCACTCTCACCGGCCGGCACGTGACTGGGCAAGAGTTATTCCGGCTGCGGGCGAAGACGGCATCAGGGCAATGGTTCCTCATCAGGACCATTGTCGGCAAAATAATCGCTATAAAGAAGACCCGGAAACACGTTGTCAGCGAGAGGAGCAAGAACGACTAAGGATGCCACCACCGCGCGGTCCGGCTAGCAACGCCGGACGAAGAGATGATTCGGATCATCCTGAATCTAATAGGGACAACGCCCAAAGAAACAGGCATCAGAGTCAGCATAATGAGGATCCACCGCTACCACCAAGAAACCTAGCTGGAAATAATCCACCAGGGCCACCATCGCCTCCCAGCAGTGACCATGAAGGATCACGTCATATCCATGGAAGCCGCAGTGGTGGAGGCGGCAATGGTGAGAGAAGAAGCAGAAATCTGACTCCACCGCGCAGAAGCCGCGAGCCTCTAATTAAGGCGCAGATCTCTCTCGCCAAACGACGCTCTCCGTCGTATTGAATCAAACATAGAAGCGCGACGGTATGAGGAAGAAGATGTGTATGTGGGACCCAAGTGCTTTGGTCCATGTATTACGTCAGAATAAATTTCCGGTTGATTTTGGCATTGCCAAGCATATTCAGCCCTATGACGGTGCTGCTCGGCTGTTCTGCATAACAGGTCATATTATTTCAGAAAAGGCGATTTGGTTCTCTGACTTGTGCAAAAGAGAAAGAACAAACTTCCCAAATTTGGGAAGGACCTTTTATGATTAGCAGAGTTCTTCATAATGGGTCATATTATTTAACCGACATGATACCAGTCAAGGAAAGACCTGATACTCGGAAAAGGAAGAGAGCTGGAGGCACCACAGACCTAGATGAAATAGAAAGTCCATGGAATATTGCACAGCTACATCCCTTCTATTCTTAGTTATATTTCCTTGTAATCATATATGTACATGTTGAAAGTGAAATAAAGTATTGCTTTACTCATATTGTTATCTCTGAGATGTTTTTTGCCATCTTATTTCCAAAAGAGCATGTAATTTTTTCAAAAATCTTAGAATGCTTGAAAGTACTTTATGCTTATGTTTGTTCTGGTTATGATTTTTGAATGTCTAAAAAATGATACCTTAGGGTACAAAGTTTAAAATATTGTCTATACTTTGATTCTTTATCTGATTGCTTAGACACGGGCATTTTCCGAGTAATGAGTTGTTGGTACTGGAAGCCATCTTTGTTTCCGAGTTTAAACTGGTCTAGCAATTGCGCTCCATTGCTCGGCAAAGTTTCCGTGCTAAAGGTTGGCCGACCCATGAAAGGGACGAGGGAGAGAGCGAGATAAACTGATAAGTATAGGCATAAGAAATGCAAGGTGCTTTAGAATTTTTTTTCAAGCACATGCATAAAAATATACAAACAAAAAAGTGCTAAGATAATTAAAAGCATCAGTTTTTACAGAACAGCACAAAATAAATATTGTACCCATTATTACATTGCCATAAGTTTAAGATAATGCATAGAAAATGTTTATGCTGCAGGCGGTGGTGATGAAGCAGGTGGAACACTGGAATCAACTGCAGTATCGCCCTCGATCTTAGACTCATAAGCATTGATGATTTCTGGCTCTTGAGGCGTGGCGATAGATCTAAAGAATGGTGTCATGTAGTTGGTCATATCCGTTACCCAACAAGCGTAACCTGCACAAGATTCTTGGATGGCCTTGATATCTTCGTCAATGCCCTAGGTGACGTGCCAGATTTCCATCTCGCTATGATGGCTCATCACCATGGTCAGAGCTGTTTGCACAGCAGTCCGGGCGTAGGAGATCTTCCAGTCGTCGATCGACTTTGGAATCTCCTTAACTTTGTCCCTCACCTCATGCACTGACATTGTGTGCAAGTCGGAAAGCTTGACGGCTTCGCCAGCCTCTTCTAGATTTTGGCGGAAGTCGAACAAGACATCTTTGACAAGCTTAATACGCTCGAGGCAAGGTTTAGAATTGGAAGAGTCGGAAAGATTCAGGGGGGCTAGGAAAGAATCAAAAAGTCAAGATTCAGTTGAACCGAAAGTCGAAAAGAAAACAAGACAAAAAAAATATTTAGAAATCTTACCAAGCACGGAGTGGTTCCATTCAGCATGCTCCTTGCGGAGGCTGTCTAGTTCACTTGCTGAGGCCTGGGCAAGATCCTTCTGGATATCAAAGTCCTTTCTGTGATCAGCAAGTTCCTTATCTTGGAAGGCTAGGAACTTCTCCAGCCTCATGGTCTCATGGTTGCTTGACTCCAGGGCAGTGGCTACGTATTTCTCTGATTCCAAAGTTAGCTTTTCAAGCTTTTCCCGGAGTTCAGCATTTTATGCTTGCAAGACCTTGAAGTTTTCGGCCTGCTCCACCATCTTGCTAGATTGGCATAACAATTGTACAAAGACAAAAATATCAGTCGGATCAAGCAAGTACGACTATGACAAAAACATTTAATTGATAAAGAGGAAGCCGGAAATGTTTACCTTCTGCTTCATCTTTTTCGACTTTCAACTTTGAATTATCAAAGCACAAAGCTTTGATTACTTTGCGCCTATTGGAAATATTCTTGAGCAATTCCTGGTTGGAAGATGCAATTTTCTGTAAGTTTAGAGACGGAATACCGTCAGACGGCTACAAGGGGAGGTCCGTTTCTTGCAAACAAAAATACGGATATCCACAAAGATATATTCGACGGAAAAGATGGAGAGAAGATCCAAGTCTACAGCACGCCGGTGGAAAACGCTGTTGTAGCTCGAGCCATCCTCGCCAACAGTCCGTCTCCACAGCAGGTCCAGCAGTGCGTCGTGTTGCTGGACAAAGGATTAAAGCAGCAGAAGACGGCCGCGTCATTTAGTGGCAAGCTGGCCTCAAAATCCAAGTTTTGCCACACTAGCACTGATATCTTCGTCAATGCCCTTGGTGACATGCCAGATTTCCATCTCGCTGTGATGGCTCATCCCCGTGGTGAAGAATAAAATTCCAGGACCGGCTCCAACAGCCACTCTCGCCGGCCGGCACGTGACTGGGCAAGAGTTATTCTAGATGCGGCCGATGACGGCATCAGGGCAATGGTTCCTCATTAGGACCATTGTCGGCAAAGCAATCGCTATAAAGAAGACCGGAAACACGTTGTCAGCGAGAGGAGCAAGATCGACTAAGGATGCCACCACCGCGCGGTCCGGCTAGCAACGCTAGACGAAGAGATGATTCGGATCGTCCTGAATCTAATAGGGACAGTGCCCGAAGAAACAGGCATCGGAGTCAGCATAATGAGGATCCACCGCTACCACCAAGAAACCTAGCTGGAAATAATCCACTAGGGCCACCATCGCCTCCCAGCAGTGACCATGAAGGATCACATCATATCCATGGAAGCCGCACTGGTGGAGGCGGCAGTGGTGAGAGAAGAAGCAGAAATCCGACTCCACCGCGCAGAAGCCGCGAGCCTCTAAGGCGCAGATCTCTCTTGCCAAACGACGCTCTCCATCGTATTGAATCAAACATAGAAGTGCGGCGGTATGAGGAAGAAGATGTGTATGTGGGACCCAAGTGCTTTGGTCCACATATACCTCAGAATAAATTTCCGGTTGACTTTGGCATTGCCAAGCATATTCAGCCCTATGACGGTGCTGCTCGGCCATTCTGCATAACAGGTCATATTATTTCAGAAAAGGCGATTTGCTTCTCTAACTTGTGCAAAAGAGAAAGCACAAACTTCCCCAATTTGGGAAGGACCTTTTATGATTAGCAGAGTTCTTCATAATGGGTCATATTATTTAACCGACATGAGACCAGTCAAGGAAAGACCTGATACTCGGAAAAGGAAGAGAGCTGGTGGCAGCAAAGACCTAGATGAAATAGACCGTCCATGGAATATTGCACAGCTACATCCCTTCTATTCTTAGTTATATTTCCTTGTAATCATATATGTACATGTTGAAAGTGAAATAAAGTATTGCTTTACTCATATTGGTATCTCTGAGATGTCTTTTGCCATCTTATTTCCAAAATAGAATGTAATTTTTTCAAAAATCTTAGAATGCTTGAAAGTACTTTATGCTTATGTTTGTTCTGGTTATGATTTTTGAATGTCTAAAAAATGTTACCTTAGGGTACAAAGTTTAAAATATTGTCTATACTTTGATTCTTTATCGGATTGCTTAGACACGGGCATTTTACGAGTAATGAGTTATTGGTACTGGAAGCCATCTTTGTTTCCGAGTTTAAACTGGTCTAGCAATTGCGCTCCATTGCTCGGCAAAGTTTCCGTGCTAAAGGTTGGCCGACCCATGAAAGGGACGAGGGAGAGAGCGAGATAAACTGATAAGTATAGGCATTAAAAATGCAAGGTGCTTTAGAATTTTTTTTCAAGCACATGCATAAAAATATACAAACAAAAAAGTGCTAAGATAACTAAAATCATCAGTTTATACAGAACATCACAAAATAAATATTGTACCCATTATTACATTGCCATAAGTTTAAGATAATGCATAGAAAATGTTTATGCTGCAGGCGGTGGTGATGAAGCAGGTGGAACACTGGAATCAACTACAGTATCGCCCTCGATCTTAGACTCAGAAGCATTGATGATTTCTGGCTCTTGAGGCGAAGGAGGCGTGGCGACAGATCCAAAGAATGGTGTCATGTAGTTGGTCATCTCCGCCACCCAACAAGCGTAACTTGCACAAGATTCTTGGATGGCCTTGATATCTTCGTCAATGCCCTTGGTGACGTGCCAGATTTCCATCTCGCTATGATGGCTCATCACCATGGTCAGAGCTGTTTGCACAGCAGTCCGGGTGTAGGAGATCTTCCAGTCGTTGATCTACTTTGGAATCTCCTTAACTTTGTCCCTCACCTCAGCACTGACATTGTGTGCAAGTCAGAAAGCTTGACGGCTTCGCCAGCCTCTTCTAGAGTTTGGCGGAAGTCAAACAAGACATCTTTGACAAGCTTAATACACTCGAGGCAAGGTTCAGAATTGGAAGAGTTGGAAAGATTCAGGGGGCTAGGAAAGAATCAATAAGTAAAGATTCAGCTGAAACGAAAGTCGAAAAGAAAACAAGACAAAAAAAATATTTAGAAATCTTACCAAGCACGGAGTGATTCCATTTAGCATGCTCCTTGCGGAGGCTGTCTAGTTCACTTGTTGAGGCCTGGGAAAGATCCTTCTGGATATCAAAGTCCTTTCTGTGATCAGCAAGTTCCTTATCTTGGAGGTCTAGGACCTTCTCCAGCCTCATGGTCTCATGGTTGCTTGACTCCAGGGCAGTGGCTACGTATTTCTCTGATTCCAAAGTTAGCTTTTCAAGCTTTTCTCGGAGTTCAGCATTTTCTGCTTGCAAGACCTTGAAGTTTTCGGCCTGCTCCACCATCTTGCTAGATTGGCATAACAATTCTACAAAGACAATAATATCAGTCGGATCAAGCAAGTATGACTATGACAAAGACATTTAATTGATAAAGAGGAAGCCGGAAATGTTTACCTTCTGCTTCATCTTTTTCAACTTTTAACTTTGAATTCCCAAAGCACAAAGCTTTGATTACTTTGGGCCTATTGGAAATATTCTTGAGCAATTCCTGGTTGGAAGATGCAATTTTTCTGTAAGTTTAGAGACGGAATACCGTCACACGGCTACTAAGACTCGGGCTGGAAATTTAACTAAGTAAAATTACAACACGAGCCTTGGGGGCTACACTACATCATTTTTTTGCAACCTAAAAGCATTAACCCGGATGTAGCAATGTTTATCCGACTTCATGCTTGGGGGCTAGAGGATATGATAATAAATGCAAATAAGAATTACAAACTTACAATGTAATTCCAGGTGCAACTTTTCAAATTCAAGCTTGGTGTTGTGAAACACCTTCTCTGTAAGGGTGAGGGATGGAACATCCGTTGCTGGAAGTTCGCCAGATGCGACTTTAGCATCCCGGACCAAAATTTGGTCTAGGAGGCTAACCATCTTGACGTCATCCTCCTCTTGGCTCGCTGCCTCTGGAGTCAGGGTTTGCTTCTCAAGACTGGATTGAGCCAGCTTGAGGATCTCCTCCTTCTCTTTCCTCTTGAGACAAGGGACAGCTGAGTCAACCACTTTAGCCACCGTTCCTATGGTCATCACCATGGGATCATTACCCTTGACGGGCTCACCCTTGTTAGTTTCCTAGTCATCAAAGGTGACTAGGGCTTCCAAGAACTTGCCAGCATCAGAGGATGCAGAAGCTCCCTGTGCTGATGTAGTAGTGCATGGGGTCGACGGTGCCACAACAGGGGAAACTACAAGCTTCTGCTGACACATCTGCTTGCTCGTCTTGCTGTCAGGCTTTATCTTGCTATTCAACACTGATTTACCTCTAGAAGACGGAAATCCTAAAATTTAGGTGTGTTCTGGAAAGAAATAAAGGTACATGAGTACTAAAAATAGAAGGTGAGTTTCTTACTTTTTAACTTCTGGCAGCACTTGACTGCCAGCAGTGACAACTTCCTTCGCCTTACGCTTATTGGAGGCGGAGGCGACAAATTCTTGCACCTCATCATCCTCCGTCGCCTCTGGATCATCGGAAGCATAAACCTCTAGTGGAGCTAGCTCGGACTCGGAAAGTTTCTTGAGCTGACAGAGTCGAAAAAGCATCGATGAAAATAAAGTCGGAGAAAGAACCAAAGAAAACGACGAAACGCGAAAGCAGATTCGAAATATTTACCGTAGTCAGAGGACGGCTAGATGTATACATCTTCATGGAAACTTCCGGAACTTTTTGTTCGACTCTTTCCTTGACCAAATATTGCATGAGGGTCCTATAGTCCTTCGGTGAAAGCTGGCTTGAGCTGATCTTCATGTTGTCCTTCTTGTTTCCGGTGATTTGGTGCATCGGGCGATCTTCATGGTGCTAGAGAGGCGGAATCCGGCGCTCCAGCCAGCAGTGGATCAAGTCGGATCCACGAAGACTCTCATGCTTCATCAAAAATTTGATCTGCCTCTTGGCGAGGATCAAAACATCCGACAGCTCCGGCGCCTCTGCGTCCCATGAATCTTGGTGGGGAGCAGCGCTGTTGGCGAATGCTGGAAGACCTTCCGTCTTTCCTGGATCCGGAATATCCTTATGGTAGAAGAAAGTTCTGGCCCAGCGTTTGACAGACTCACTAGAATTAATCCTAGGATAGATCTGATTCCTCCTAAGGACTAAGCTAAGAGTGCCGGTGACATAAGGCACACCGGCACTGATGGAGTTCTTCCGGGTACCATAGTAGTACCGGAAAAGTGTGAGACTTGGACTAATGCCAAGAAACCCCTCGCACAGAGCTGCGTGAGCACTAAGATCAAACAGAGAGTTGGGAGGAAGATTTGGGAGTTGCACACCGTAATGGTTGAGGACGTCGACAAAGAAGTCCGACGGAGGCAAGTTGAGGCCGCGGTCGACGTGAGTGCCGAACAGCACCCTCTCGTCGTCGAGTGGCGTGGGGACAACATGTCGTGAGGCGCTCCGCCACGTGCCAGCAACGATGAACACCTCATCCTTAAATAACTTGGCGTGGGGATCCAAAGACCCCGCATCTTCTTCTCATCTGCCGCCGACAGACCCGCCGCTGCCATTCCTGAGGATGAGGCAGATTCCATAGTTCTTGGAGGAATAAGGGCTGGTGGGGGAAGGAGAGATTTTTTCTCAATGTTGGCAGATTGGAACTGGTGTGGAAAGATCCAGGAGTACGAGGAAGCAATGAATGAATGGACGGAGAAGTGAATCTGAGAAGAAGAGTTTTCCCTCCTCTTATTTGCCTCTATATCAAGATTCATGTGGTGAGACGCGCGATTATTGCCACTCGTATAGGAGAGAGGGAGTTAGCTTCCTCGCGACTCTTCCGCCCCCTCGATTTTCATGCAGGCATTGAAACGACGTTCTGTTCTGTAAGGAACGGACCCACCAACGGTCGTGCTGATGGAAATCCTGTCAGTGATGGTACCTGGCCTATAAAGTTGTCAGTCAGCACACCGCTGTAAAATCCGGCTTATGTTTCAGATCAAGCAGGTAAAAGATTAAGGTCAGAGCAGAATATATCCAACTCGACTAATGTTGGGGATATGCTATATGGGTATCCTCATAGCATGTCTCTTATCCGGATAACCCGGGTGGCCCATAGTTGGTAGCATGGCCCATGGCCCGGTCCAGTTAGATGGATCAAGAAGGGAGGCCCATGCCGGATAAAGAGATGCTACGGTGGAGTCACCGGCGTACCCGGAGCCTTGGAGTACAAGACACACAAGACTAGTAATAGACGGTGTAGGACTCTGTAACCTGTCCGGCTAGGACTTCTTCCTGTAACCCTAGGACCTGGTGACTATATAAGTCGGGCCTATGGGAGCCTTTAGGGAACGACCAAGTAGCGATTAGCACACACCTCGCACAACGAACCTATCTATGTAACTTAGCGTATTGCCATTATAGTGATTTATAGCAGGAGTAAGATTCCTCCACCGTCGTGGGATCTGAACCTGGGTTAGCTATATTACCTCGTACCCGTTAACCATCCGCCTTCCCCCACGTCTCTAAACACACACTGTGAGGACCCTCCATGGCGTACTCGTCGGCAATACCACGACAGTTGGCGCCCACCGTGGGGCATGAGGCGCTTCAGGCTGTTCAGCGGTCGAGGACCAAGATCTTCGCGGGAATCGGCGAAAGCGTAGCCATCGGTCGCGTTCTCTTCTCCGAAAACGTTCTGATCGTCTCTCTCGACGAGTTCTGGATCCCGGTGAAGATGAACCCTATGTGGTGTTCAATCGATCCTATCAGAGACATCCACCTCTTCATTGGCGAAACCGACTCGGGCACTAGTTCCCTGGGAGTCGGAGGAGCATCAAGACCCACACGGACCGCCTATGGGCAGGACACGTTCGCGGATCGATGTCAGATCTCTCTTTGGAGTTTGCCGGCAAAGATCGTAAAAATTCAAGGCCCACCCAAACCGCCCTTGTGCAGGATATAACGGTGGAAGATCAGTGCAAATCCGCCGGCTTCGTCCATGTGGCTAGACAATAGAGATCCATGTTCGTCGGCGTGGTTACCATCTTTGATCTGGCGCGTTACATTAAGACAAAGGGCGAAAACCCCCGCGATTACCTTGCCAGGTGGCTCCGTATACGAGCTGATCTGGCCCACTACCCAAATGATCATGCTATGTATCACTTCGTGGAAGGACTGGACCATGGCACGCTTCTCCGGCATTCTCTAAGACGGCAGCATGCGTCGGGACGCCTTACCTTCGAAGGCATGGTGAACACCGTCAACAACTCCGTGGAGGCCGAAGCGGCAGCTTAGACAACTCTTGCGCTCATTGACGGAGCCCCTCCGATTCAGCCACCGCCACCATAGCCTCCGACCGCCATCGCTGCAGCTGCGCCACCAACCACCGTCATCGAGGAAGTCCTGGCACCCTGCGACTCTGTTATTGACATGCTATACACCGACTTCAGTGCAGATTCAGAGGAGATAGATTTCAGTCCAGAGGAACTAGAATCCGCCATGCAGGAGATGGAGGAGGAGTACACGCGTGACGAGCAAGCCAGCAACGCCGTCACGTCTCGAGAGGTGTTCGTCACCATTGGGACGGCGATGGATGAAGATCATCCCGGACGAGCTCCGCCTACAGATCTGGACAAAGGGAAGTGATCACGTGTTGCTGATGACATTGATCACGCAAAGGTCATGCCCCCTCCGCCTAATCCAGTGCAACAGCCGCAAGAACTCGGCACCGGCCCGAGAAACAACAACACCGCAAACTTGCAGTCACCGCCATCTACGTCTGCTGCTGCCCAAGTTACTCCAGCTGATAGAGTGATGTACGGAAATATCCTCGTCGAGCCACTGACCATAGCTCATATCCGGAATGTGACCCAGCTTGACGAGAAGCTCCAGCAGCTGCTGGAGGAAGCGCATGCTATCACGGAGCAAGGCGCTAAGCTAGATCGAGATCTGGTCAACGCGCAGAAATCCATAGAGAAATCTAGAGCAATGGAGGTCGAGTACAAGACTCTGCTGCCGCAGCAGAAGGCCAAGAAAGCTCCGTCTCGCATCATCAACGATCCTGGTGTACGGCGAAACCTAGGATGGGCTCCCCCGAAGCCGCACAAGCCAAGCCATACATTGACAGTGAAGGCCGACAGGTGATGCCCACTCCTCTCCTCAACCTCGCTTTCGCCAAGACCCTTCTGGAGCAGGATAGATTTCCTGAGACAATGGACCAGGTCTATGACCTAGTGGCCAAGGCGGTGAAACAACAGGAAAATGCCACCTCTCAGAGTCTTGAGTCTGACCCAGCGTTTTGCCAGTCTAGCAAGCATAAGCCGCCAAGGGACAGATCTCCTCTTGATGTCGGGTCTCGGATGGGTTCATCAAAACAAAGACGGAGGGATGCGCCCAATAGGAAGGATTCTATCCCCATATCCTCCGACCACGGAGAAAAGGCCGACCTCGTCGCCCATCGCCACCGCCCCGCTCCCCCCAACATCGGGAAGACCCCAAGGCTCACCATCGTATGGATTTTCCCCCATCAAGGCAGAGCGGCATCGTCATCCGCGACAACAATAAGCAGACCTGTCATGACGGAGAGCACAACCAAGGACACAAGAGCAGGTCGCGCCATGACCCTCCGCGTTCGACAAGAAATCGCGACAAGCGTGAGGCATTGCAGGAGGGTAATAGCAAGAAGGCTAACCCACCGCCACCTCCGCCTCCGTCGCCACCTAGCAGTCACCATGGCGGAGGAGGCCCGCGTCGTTTAAGCAGCCCATCACCTGTTGATAATAAGAAGAAAAACCCGGAGCCATACGATGCACGTTCGCGGATCAATAAGATCCACGAGGCCCGGGAAGGACCATATCTGGGACCACGTTGCTTTGGACCTGCGATACGGTCCGCAACTTACCCCAAAGGTTTTCGGATTGACAAGACCATCAAGACCTATGACGGCACCGCTAAGCCAGCTACATGGTTGCAGGATTACGGCAACGTGGTAGAGATTGCCGGGGGTAACCACAACATTGCCGTCAAGTACCTCCCGTTGATGTTGGCGGGCACAGCCCGTCAATGGATTGATGACTTTCTGGAGAAATCCATCTGCAATTGGTTGGACATGCAAGAAGTGTTCACCAAGAACTTCGAGGGTACGTACAAACGTCCCTGCACTGTTGGCGATCTATAGCGGTGCATGCAATAGAAAGACGAAACATCTCGCGCCTACCTCTCCCGCTTGCTGGATATGAAAAATTCCTGCGCAGGAGTGCACGCTCAGACCGCCATGGCCGCCTTCATTGATGGGTTGGAAAGGGGAACATTGCTCCGACATAAGCTGAAGCGCTTGCAGGACAATCACCAGCTTGACTTGAAGCAGATGATTCAGCGCCTACCTCTCCAGCTGCCGACGACGATGCTCACGACTCTCTACCGGCAACGGCCATTCCAACTCAAGCTCGGAGGAACAACAGCACAAAGCGTAAAACCGCTCCAGAATAAAAGCAAACTCCCGACATGGTCGCCATGACCTTTGCAGGACGAGGTGATGGTGGACAGCATGGCCGAGGACGGGGAGCTGGTCGGGGGCAGCAGCGAGGAAGTGAAACTACCTCGGCAGCGCTCCGTGTTCCCCAGACCTATGAAGAGTACCGCGATATGCCGTGCCTCGTACACCTCGATGTCAATGGCAAGGCCACCCATACTAATCAACACTGCAATTTTGTCAACGACCTCAAGGAGGACCCGGAGTCTGGCTACAAGCAAAGTCGGAAGAATAGACCGCGCGAGGAAAGGGCAAGGGGAAGAAGAAGGAGGAGGAGTCCAAGGATTCAAGTGACATGGACGAGGATGTTGACCCCAAGCACGCCGCCAAGAGTGACGACAAAGGCAAGAACCCCTTCGTGAAGAAGGCGCCAGTCTACCACACTTTCCTTGGCACCCCCACCGTCCGACAACAGAAGACCTATATGAGGATACTGATGGCCACTCTACCCCCAGTTCCCTAGTACCTGCGTTGGTCGGAAGTTCCAATTACTTGGGACATGAAGGATCACCCAGACCTTATCCCTACAGAGAACCAATACGCCATGGTCATCAACCCCTTGATTGATGGCATGGAGTTCACCAAATGTATGGTGGATAGTGGAAGCAGCATCAACATCATGTACCTGGATACACTGCAAAAGATGAACTTGACGGAGGCAAAGCTAAGGCGGACCAACACCATCTTCCATGAAGTAGTTCCTGGTCGGGAGGCTCAGTCCCTTGGGTGCATCACACTTTATGTTGCCTTTGGAGATGTTAATAATTACCGCCAAGAGAGCATGACCTTTGAGGTGGTCCCCTTCAAGAGCGTGTACCACGTCATATTCGGCCACGACATATTCCACACCTTCATGGCCAAGCCATGCTTCGTCTACAAAGAACTCAAGATACCCGGACCAAACGGTGTCATCACCATATCCGTAAGCTTTACCAAGGCAAGGGACAGCGAAGAATTCAAGGAGATCCAGAGCAAGGTCGATGACTCAGAGATGCCCACGTCGAAGAAACAGATTTCCGACTCCGCTCCTGCATTCAAGGTCGCCATCGATACCAAGCCGGTGGAACTTGTGGTAGGCGATGCCTCCAAGACCACCACCATTGGGACGAACCTTGATCCCAAATAGGAAAGCGGCTCATCGAGTTCCTCCATGAGAATAGGGACATCTTTGCCTGGCAACCTGCTGATATGAAAGGTGTACCTAGGGAACTTGCCGAGCACAGCTTAAACATTGATCCAAAATGCAAACCAGTGAAGCAACCTCTACGACGCTTTGGAGATGAGAAGAGACGCGCCATAGGCAAAGAGATAGCTAGGTTACTTAAGGCTAGTTTTATCCGAGAAGTCCTTCACACCCAATGGGTGGCCAATCCTGTACTTGTCCCCAAAAAGGGAACCAAAGAATTAAGAATGCGCGTTGATTACACTGGCTTGAACAAGGCATGCCCCAAAGATCCGTTTGCTTTTCCTCGCATTGACCAAGTCATTGAGTCGATGGCTGGCTCGGAACTTTTGTGTTTTCTCGATGCATATTCAGGATACCACCAGATCAAGATGAGGAAGTCGGACCAATTGGCCACTTCATTCACTACTCCATATGGCACGTGTTGCTATGTTACGATGCCCTTTGGGTTGAAAAACGCAGGTGTTACGTACCAGCGGACAATGCAACATTGCCTGCACGACCAAATTGGTCGGAATATTCACGCCTATGTGGACGATATAGCGGTGATGTCTAAAAAGTCAAATGACTTAATCTTCGAGTTAAAAGAAACCTTTGATAATCTCCGGAAATACAACATGATGCTTAAACCTCAGAAGTGTGTCTTTGGGGTTCCAGGCGACAAATTGTTGGGCTTCATCATTTCCCAGCGTGGAAATGAGGTCAACCCGGAGAAAATCAAGGCCATCTGAAATATAAACCGTTTGACATGCCTAAAGGACATTCAACGACTAACAGGTTGTGTTGCAGCAGTTAGTCGGTTGGTCAGCCGACTTGGAGAGAAGGCCCTACCGCTGTACAAGTTGCTGAAGAAGGCGGACAAATTTACATGGACGGACGAAGCAGATGCATCATTGAAGCAGCTCAAGGATATTCTTTCCTCAGCGCCCATCCATGCAGCACCCGAGCCTAGGGAGCCCATGTTAATTTACATGGTGGCAACCAACCGGGTAATCAGCATCGTTGTCGTGGTAGAGCGGGAGGAACCAGGTTATGGGCACGGAGTTCAATGACCAATTTACTATGTAAGTGAGGTCTTGACGGATTCCAAGTAGCGTTACCCGCACTACCAGAAGATAGCTTATGGAGTATTCCTTGCTTCTCGGAAGTTGAGGCATTACTTTCAGGAGCACCCTATCACAGTGGTGAGCAAGACTCCACTGTCCGACATTATCAACAATAGCGACGCTACGGGAAGGGTCGCGAAGTGGGGCATCGAACTTGCCGCCTTCGAGATCACCTACTAGAGACGCGACGGTATCAAGTCACAAGCCTTGGCAGATTTTATCGCAGATTGGACGGAGATGCCAGATGCCACTCCGTTGCCAGAACCAGAATACCAGGTGATGCAATTTGATGGATCAAAGCTTCTCAACAGCTCGGGGCTGGTGTATTGCTACAGTCACCAACTGGCGAAAAGCTACACTATGTTCTCCAGATCTACTTCGAGGCTACGAACAACATGGCGGAGTATGAAGCACTCATTCATGGATTACGCGTAGACAAGGATATTGGCATCAAGCGCATAGTTTGCTGTGGAGATTCCGACTTGGTTGCCCAGCAGGTGGCTGGCATCGGGAATGCGTGGAACCCTATGATGGCGGCATATCGAGACGAAGTGGACGATATAGCCAAGTGCTTCTTGGGCTACGAGGTCAAGTATCTACCTATGGAGCAAAACGAGGCGGCTGATCTGTTGTCTAAGCTTGGATCAGGGTGCAAGAGAATTCCGCCAGGAGTTTTCCTAGAGCATCTGCGGACACCATTCATGAAGGGAGCCGACATCGACAACTCGGATAGAGTTGACTCTTTTGTCCACATGGCAGCAAAGATCCCTCCGGCTTGGACAAAACCGTTCATGGAATATCTCGAACACAGAACTTTGCCCGACGACAAAGTCGAAAGACGACAAATAGTACGACGAGCAAAGGGATATACCATAATCAATGGACAACTCTACAAAAGGAGCACTACTGGTGTATAACATAAGTGTGTTTCACAGCTAGAAGGTATTGAAATCCTACACGAAATCCATCTCGGAGATTGCGGGCATCACACCGCTCCTCGATCGTTGGTCGCGAAAGCCTTCCGGCAAGGATTCTACTGGCTAGTAGCATACTGTAACATGGTGGGACCGTTACAGACGGCACCATGTGGGTTTACGCATCTGCTAGTAGCAGTTGATAAATTCACTAAATGGATAGAATCTAAACCCATTAGAAAGCTTGATGGGGCAACTTCCCTCGGGTTTGTCCTGGATCTAGTGGTGAGATTTGGTCTCCCACATAGCATTATCACCGACAACGGTAGCAACTTGTCACTCGGAGAAGTGGATGCTTATTATTGGGATAAGGGCATCCGACTTGACCTTGCATCTGTGGCACATCCACAATCCAATGGTCAGGTTGAGCGAGCCAATGGATTAATTCTGCAGGGAATAAAGCCACATCTTGAGGCACCGCTACATAGAGCAGTTGGAGCCTTGGTGGAAGAACTGCCATCTGTACTGTGGAGTTTATGAACTACACCCAACAGATCCACCGGCTACACCCCTTATTTTATGGTATATGGAGCAGAAGTCATCCTACCTTCTGACATACTTCACGATGCACCAAGGGTTGCCTCCTATGACTAAGATGACGCTGAAGAATCCAGACGCCTAGATGTGGACCTTCTCGAGGAGGAGCGCGTTTTGGCATGCCAAAGATCCGCCATCTACTAGCAGTGTTGAGATAAGAAGTATATCACGTAAGAAGTATATCACGTAATACACAATCAGTTGCATGAACCAAAGCAAACAAGTAAACAAACATTGCACAAGTAACAAGAAAAAGTTTTTGTTCCCCCTGATTTTTCCCTTTTGGAGAGCAAATTCGGGTTGCTAAAATTGGGATGTTACAGTATTGTGATTGGTGTTGGTGGGGCTTGGTGGTGCACGGTTGAAGTTATTGGGCTTGCCACTATGGTAATGGTTGTTGCCTCCCGGTCTTGGGTTTTCTCCGCTACAGTTGGGAATGTTCGGGCGTGACATAGGTGGCGTATTGTTCCTTGGTGCAAATCCGCCAGATGAACTGGGGCGATACTTTGGGGTATGGTGGGGTCCAGGTTGATGCATCACACGACACTTATGGTTCTCAGTAGCTTGGTTGATCTTTCCTTCCGTCTGGATTGCTGAATCCACTAAAGCTTCTAGATCGGCAAATGAAATATTGACTAGCATTGCCTGCATCTCATCGTGCAGACCATTCAGAAATCTCTCCTTCTTCTTGGCTTCAATACCAATCTCATCAGTGGCATACCTAGACAGAGACATAAATCTGTCATGGTACTCTAACCTTCTTCAACTCCTTGAATTCATCCCTTCTTCAACTCTTTGAATTCATCCCTCATCCCTCATCCTTCCCTTCTTCAACTCCTTGAATTCATCCCTCATCCTCAAAATCAAACTTGGTGGCACATGGGTTCAGCTGAACATGAGTTTGAATTCATCCCAAGTTATCATTTGTCCTCCATTCATGCTACGGGTGCTATTCCACCATGCTCTTGTAGAACCTGCCAGATAGTGGGTGGCAAACAACACTTTCTCCACCTCATCTACTCCTGCAACTTCTAAGTTTTTCTCCATTGTTTGCAGCCAGTCATCAGCATCTAGGGGCACTTTAGACTTGCTAAATATAGGGGATTGGTGTTCTGGATCCATGGTTATCCTGATTTCCATGGCCTTGGTTGTCATGTGCCAGTTGGGTGATCTGTTGAAGAGTGTCAAGATTAGCTTGACGCTCGGTTCTACCGGCTTCTTGATAGGCTACTAACATTTGCAGGAATTTGACCATCGGGTCTTGAGATGAGCTACTTCCACCGTGAGGCATCTAAAGATTGAGATAGATCATGAGACAAGAGGGAAATTTTTCTAATGTTTCTGAGTTTGGTTTTAAAGCTTTTAAACTTCAAGTAAGGCTGAGGTTTGAAAGCCAACAACTCACTTTCATTCATTCCAAGCACACACACAAACCACACATTCCAAACAACACATCACAACAACTATGCAAGATGGTTTGAAGAACCATTATGCCAAGCTACGATATAGTGGGACCGGATATAACTCACACGTACGACAGTGCTCTGGTGCTACTACTCCTCATCAGAACTGGTGGCTTCTTCATCATCTATGGAGTTGCGGTCCTCGTCATCGGTGTGGAACTCCTGGTTCATGTCCTCTAAGTAGTCATCATCATCACCGAGGTACGAGTAGGGATCTCCACGAATATCTTCCCCTTTGTTCTCTCTCTCCTCAAGATGCATGGCTCGCTCATGGATGGTCTCTTCCAAGGATGACACTTTGTGACAAAGGCGAGCAATGATGCGATCCTTCTTGTCACGCAAACGACAAAGTGACTTGCGCTTCTTCAAGAGGATGGCGAAGGACTGGTCCTTCTTGGCGGCAGCAAGTTGCTTCTCGTTGGCGTCGGGACGAGCGTTGTCCATCTCTTTCTGATTCTCATGAAGCATGAAGGCAAGATGGTCCACATGGTGCCTCAACTCAGGGTGGCATGGCAGATCCAAGGGTTGTCCATTGGAGTTACTTTTGGCATAATGAGCAACGCGGGTGCTGGCGATCTTGTTGATATTCTGCCCACATAGTCGAACAAGTGCTTCCTGCATTGCTCTTGCCAATGCATCTATCCAATTGTTCTCTCAGATGCTGAAATGGATCTTCTAGATGTAGGTGGCTCCAGTTTTCCTCACAGATCTACAACTATCAGCCACTGCAGCTCCCCTTCGGGGTGATCATGGAGTTGAGCTCCATAGTATTTCGGTTGCGAGTGCTCAAGAAATTCCACAAGCTGACTCAGGTCACTCTCAAAGATGAGTTTTCCTCCGTTGCCCAATTGATAAAACTTGCTTTAGGTGTAGTCCATCTATAAGAAATTGAGAGAATTAAGTTAGAGAAGTGATCAAGTGTGCCAAATTTTATGTAAGATTGCAAAAAAATTGAGAATAGGTTTTCATAGATACTCACTTTGTATGTTTTGGAAACTAAGTTTTTCAGACGTCCATTCTAACTAGGGTCTCCTTTGGTCAGGATGGCTCTAATACCAACTTGTCAACACTCGGATTTTTAATCCCAGATGCCTGTTATGTCATACATCACAATCCCAGGATTAACATTTTTCCGAGACATAATAGATTGGTAGCATAGTACATCATCCATTACACACCATAATAGTCTTACAAATAGTTGATCTCACGATCAGGTCTGATTAATATCAAAGCAGCGGAAATAATATTAGTAGCATGGTCGAGGCTCCATCTTCAGGGTCACAGGCAATGCTGACGATGGAAGATTATCCTAGTTATCATAGGCGTCCTGCTGTCCATCCTCCTCATACTCCCCTTTGTAGTCTAGCCATGGGAATAGCCAGGGACAAAGCCATGAGTACTTTGAAGTACTCGCAATCTATGAATAAAGTAGTAATACCGTTCTAATAGGAATCCTAAGCTCTATGTTTGTTTGCCACAAGCAAATTTTATTTCTCAAAGTATCTAGTAATAAAAGACTAACTTTAGTGGTCTAAGTTACTTAGGAGGGAACCTACTTTCATCTCCACAACTTGTGGGGTCAAGTCAAAGTCACCATTCAAGTCGCGAGTCCTTTTGGAAAACATCTGACAACGGAACAGTATGGCCATCCAATTGTCCATAACCGTCGACATGGCTATTCGAATAGTTTGACACTCTACAGAGGTGGTACACTTTCAGCACAACATTCGATACATCCTTTAGGGATAATCCTGAATCATCATACTTGCTATGCGGATAATCAATCCTAACCTTTCAATTACACACCCTAGTATAGGCACCTCCCCTATGAGTTTGACCTCCGAACCATGACCATCTGTCATCTTGGGAACTGCATAGATGGACAGTCACATTCACAAGGTAGCCTCAGCTCACCTCGTTCCGCGAGGGAACCCATACTAAGACACATAAACTTTCAGTCCACCCCTACCCAAATTCGGGTATTGTGGTTGTACGTAAAATTGGAATGGTATCGCATCCAAACCCAACCACCAATTTTTATCAAAGTTAGGTCACATACTTTCCACATCATCATCTTGAAGTCATTGTGTCCATAACACATGTCAAAACATTTTAATAGAATGAATCATCATTCCAAGGTTTTCATAATCATTTGTTCCCATGTAGATTGATCAAGATTAATTTAGAACTAGCATCTACCAATGATGGTGTCACTATTTGAGGGATACTAAACTAGTGTGTCTACCTACACCAAGCTCCAGCTCTTGATGGGAACTTTCCTAATCTTCCACTAATCATCAATTAATTAACTACTAGAACAACTTTGCAAAAAGGGTAAAAGTTAAATCTAGCAAGTAAAACTTGGGATAGGCAAAAATCAAAGTGGTATCACAAGGGCTAGCAAGGTAGGCGTGCATGGTTTATCTTAGCTTTCCTTGGTTAGTAAGGTGGTCGAAGTTCACTTCCTCGTCTTCGTAGAATTCTTCCTCCTCGTAGCTTGGATTGGTACTAGCGTCTATAAATCAATACGAGGTACACAATCACCAAACAATACTTATCTACCTCTAATGAACACACAAGGAGTTACTCTAGATGATCTAGCATCATCTCTATCATTACAAGAAAAGGGTTGACAAGATTTTATTTATCTTACTTCTAGAAAAGTAAAATCTACTCATTGAAAAGTTACTTAAGATTTAATATTCTCCAATTCAAATATGGGATCATATTGACACATGTAATCACCATATATTCTAATACTTGAGAATGTGATTTAAAGTGGTTGGCCTAACTTACAAAGCTTAACACTACTATTTAATAATATTTTAGGGACTATAAATGACTATAAAGCCATTCTTTAATTTTGGTCTAGGACTATGGTATGTAAGTATATATATCTTTACATATTCAGAAAGGACTTGTCCAATGTGATTTTTGAGAATTGAAATCAACTCAAAATCACTTATGGTTGATTTTAGAAAAATGTTTGAAGTGTTAAAATCTACTGTCTTGTTATTTTTCATGAGGGTGATCCATAATTTCGACCTACTTGAATACAATAGGAGTGATTAGATATTTTCATATACTTTCAAACAAAATTGGATTCATTCAATTTGGTGATGTGAATCTTCCTGAATTGATTTTCAAATAAAGACAAATCTAAATTTGAATCAATGTGCTACGCGTGGGAATGCTAATGGGATGGCCCAACTACGCAACACGCGTGCAGCGGCTGCTTCGGGGCTGGTCCTACCTGTCAGCGGCTAATCAAACGCGAAGCAATATCAACTAATCTTGGCCTTATGCTTAGAGGACGGTCAATGACTGAGCATCGTCATCTCAATCGCAGGGCACGCGTGAGGCAGAATCCTATCACTACGGCGGGGGTCATCGGGGGCCTACCAGGGCTCCATCTAGGTCAGGCGATGGGGCGAACGAACGTTTGAACGATGACGGTTTTACTGGTGGTCGCGGCATCTCCTAGGCGACTCCTAGGGTCATCTCCTTTCCTCCACTTCAGCGGCAGACTCTGGCGAGATTCCGGCAAAGTGGTGCTCGCCTTGCTCCAGGGTTGGCTTAGAGAGGATTCTTGGTGAGAGAGGAGTGGAATAGTGTGCGATCTAAGGTTGGCGGAGGTCTCTATTTATACTGCAGCAAAGGAGGCACGGTGGCATGGTTCGGGCCCACCGGAGACGTAATTATAGTGAGCTATCGGCATGGTCAAGGGTATAGGTCGACGCGGTGCTTCAGGGTGATCATCATGCGCACAGTGGCACTACGAGGCACGGTGTGAATCGTTCTAGAACTTGCATGCTCTGCGGCGGTACCATTGGCAATCGTCACGGCGTTCGGTGGTCACGGCGAGCGTGGGGTCAAACGATCGTGTCTGGGAGCTTGCTGGAGTCATGGCGAACATAATGGTGCAAGGCGAGAGCGAGGCACGGCGTGTGCGCGTAGGATTGCTCGGTTCTCTGGCGCGGCGACCGGCATGGTCTGGGGATAAATGGGCAATGCTGTGCTAGCATCTGCTCGAGCGGTTGTTGGTCGAGGCATCCATAGGCAGAGGCAGTGAGGTCAGGGCTACCTCCTAAACATCATGGGCGAGTGTGGCGCGGTCTGTGGCGGCGTGTCCGTGTTGGGGTGGCAAGGTGAGCTCGGGTACGATTTTGCACTGGTCATTTGATCAAGTGAGAGGGGCTCCTCCGCACGGGCTACTACTGAGGGAGATAAGGGCACGACATGTGAGCTTGGTGAGGTCACAAGGATGATCAAAGGATTGATCAAAACAATGTATAGTGGTTGAGGTTGCACTATGATCACCAGGTGCTCGATCAAATGGCCGCAATAACTAATCCATCATATTTTGCAGTGAGTTGTGGTGGGTTTCTGGTCGTAATCTTGGTATTCTCTGGGTGCAATGGTTTGCTAGGTGGTGAAGGTTTGAGTGGTTTTCCAAAAATGGCTCTCAAATGGGTTTGGATTTGTTTATGCAAGGTTGGGAAGCTCCATTGTGTTTAGTGTCACTAGGTCTAGCAAGGGGAGAAAAGAAATGGAAAAGTTTCTGTTTGAGATTAGTTGCTAGAGATGCTCAAAGTGAGCTAGTGGTTAACTTGGGAAAAAATGACCATTAGGTTCTATGCTTCATATTTGGATTTTCTTTTTTTTGATCTGATTTGGAAATGACATAGATGATATGGTTTTGATCTTTAAACCATTTCTCATCATTTACACAAGAATTAAGATTTGAATTTAATTAATAAAATCTTTTGTTAACCTTAATCATCGTTAATTAGAATTTGATCCTCATTAATATTTTTGGGTTGTTACATCCACAATAATATTTTCCACTAACTATACATTTTGTAAAAACTACACAATATAAAGCAACTACTATCGTAGGGAGTAACTAAGAACATGTGCATAACAAAATAACAAACAAGTGCATGACTTGACATTTGTAGAGCAGCGAATGCAAACCAACATGTCCAGCGACCTTGTATGTAGCATAAAGAACATGCATGTCCAGTGACTTGTATGTACTAGCATGATTACAAAAATTTATTTCACTGCGACAGGCTTGAACCTTCTATAATACTCATAAAATAAAAATGGATTGGATATTTGGTTACCTTGGTCGGAGAGGCGTCTAAGCATTGTCGGTACCGTGCGGGTGATGTCCAGGTCACCGAGGGTGTTGCGATTATGGGGAAGCAAATCTTGGGCAGTCAGGGAAGAAGATATTGGGAGGTTGATGCCGCCTTGAGCACGGTAGAACATAGCATCGCTGAGGCAGATCCAGTGTAGTGAATAGTGACACCCGTGCAACTAGTCTAGAGCGTTGGACATGGAAATTGTTTAACTAGATCCCGTCTGGTGGACACCGGTGAGGCGGTTCCGCTATGGATGGGTAGCATTCGGCGGCAGGGAAGCAAAGCTTGGCAGTCGATGACACCATCGGCATGGTGAAAAAGACCGTAGCTCCGCTGTAGTGGCACAGAAACCGGGTGAACTAGATCCGGTGGGGTGGGTGTCGGTGAAGTGGCTCCGCGGCGATGAACGTGACCATAGCTTAAGCGGCTCAGGCCGCCGTAGAATTGTTGTCGGCAGGTTAGCATGGTGGTCGTGGAGGGAACAGAGGACCTTTGGATTTTTGGGAGGGTCAGCGGGAAAACCTCGCAAATAGGGACCATAGAGGCGAATACAAAAATAATTATGATCGTGCCCCCATTCTACCGACATGCCCATTTGTTGTCTAAACAATAGGTAAAATGGGAATTTTAAAGTCAAAAGTTTTTGAAATGGAGAAGCGCGAAATTCTTCAAGGTCGGTGTGTGATATTGCCGCTCAATTAAGATTTTGAATTTGGCTAGTGTCCATCTAATAGAAAAATGGTACTCCAATGGTGGAAGATTTTGCCTAAAAATGTTTGAAATGGAGTGGAGCGAAATACATCTAAGTTGGTGGGGAATTTGCTGCTTCATTACGATTTTAAATTTTGTTGTTAGCAGCCAAGTAATAGAAAAATGTAGTTATAGACTACTAGTAGTACGCTAGCTGGTCAGGGATTGAAGGTTGATAGTCACATCAGCTGATCATCCATTACATTAATTACACACAAATGCGCAAAGTTGGATACTCTACCTCCGATTCAAAAAGGGGTACACGCATAGTAAATTTTGCCGCTCGACTGAGATTTTGAATTTGTCTAGAATGAACATAATATTAGGAGAGAAAAAATGGTACTCCTTATATTTAGGAATAGAAAAAATAATCACATCAACTTTTACATCAATAACAACCATATTCACATAAAAAAATTATGTTGACCCACCATTATAATTATTTTTTGATTAGTCAGTAGGTTTTGATTCTAGATTAATATTTTAAATTTGGTGATAGTCGTACTAACAAAAATTATGAGCGAACCCCACCAACCAACCCAACAACTTCACAATCCCATTGTTCAAAGTAGCCTTTTATTCCCCGGATGGAGAGGTAGAAAATTGGATACACGATCTCTGATTGAAATATATTACCATGGGGGGGGGAGATTTGCCGCTCGACTACTATTTTGAATATGACTAGTGCAAGTAATACAATAGAAACAATTTATAACGTATTTTTTAAGGGTCATACTCCATCTATTAATGAATTTATTCATGCGCGAAAGAAAATGTTGAGCTGCGATTAAAAAATGTATTTCCATTTATCGCATGACGCTTATGAGTGAATATGGTGTGCAACAAAGGGTAAGGCATTGTTTTCTTAACCTTAACCTTATGATCAATGATCTAGAATGATGAGGACATCCCATGAGTGCAAGTGGAGATTTCAAAACTTAGAAGCCACCATAATGAAGATTGAAGGCTTGAACGAAATATTCAAGACTAATACTTCATAGATTCGTCCATATCTTAATATGCTGCTACGTCTTCATTATTTTGGGTCATGCCAATGTTATTTTCACTGGAATTTAAATAGCTACATTTTATAGTTCGTATTTGAGAGGAAAAGGCCTTCTAGAGTTGGATTCGGCCACCATACCTATGGTTGGCTGAAACCCCACCTTTTTCTCCTTAAATACCTCCCATAGTCGTCACTTTAGGGTCAGATTTTGTTTACACTGAAAGTTAGCCATCATTGTAACTACGCGAAGGCTCGAGCATCGGAAAGGCCTCTTGTGATTCACACCTATACATGATCCCACCTTTTTCAATAAAGCTTTCATATATATCCACAATATCATGATTGCAATATTATTTCTTACTTGTTCTTGATTTTAGGTAGGAATTAAGACTCTCGTTGGTCAGATTTATCGTGCTTGTCCTAGCGATTGCATTGGAGCTTGTGCTTTCATATGTAGTCGCATCGTCAAACCCGAACTCTACCCAAATCGACTATCACTATCTCATCGAAATATCGGAAACATTTTCCCTATCAAGTTGTATAATGTTTAAGGTTGCTCTATGAGATTTACTATTTTCTTAATATAGATCTGTTTTACCTATAATCCACGAAAAAGCCATAAACACAGTTAGAGTTATATATATCCCATCACCAATCTTCGTCTTGCATTATCATTCCAGTTTTTGCATTGTTGAACTTGTGTCTCCATCGTCGCGTTGATTTGCTGGTCTTAGTGTTTCGTCCTCAGAGTTTCGAGTTCTGGTCACATTTGTCACCGCCACAATGCTAGCCGATCCCTGGCATTGCCATACATCCACAACCATATTCTGCCGCCATATACCCATACCACCATAAACCCTTGACTCCGTCACCGCCTTCCTACTGTGACATATGGTTCCAATATGTTTTCCTGCTGTGGCACGAGTCCGAGTAGAGTTTTTATTCCCTAGTTATTTTTCCTTTCCTTCCTTGTTTTTTCGGTGCAGTAACTAAGACCATGTTTAGTTAACATCCGGACACAAGTCCAAAAAAAAGTCTGGAAACGCCTCCGAAAAAATTTCTGGCTATACTAGTTTTCGACCTTGAGGAGCATTTTTCTCACTTTCTATGTTTTGGAAACTAAGTTTTTCAGACGTCCATTATAACTAGGGTCTCCTTTGGTCAGGATGGCTCTAATACCAACTTGTCAACACTCGGATTTTTAATCCCAGATGCCTGTTATACCGTACATCACAATCCCAGGATTAACATTTTTGCGAGACATAATAGATTGGTAGCATAGTACATCATCCATTACACACCATAATAGTCTTAAAAATAGTTGATCTCACGATCAGGTCTGATTAATATCAAAGAAGCGGAAATAATATTAGTAGCATGGTCGAGGCTCCATCTTCAGGGTCACAGGCAATGCTGACGATGGAAGATTATCCTAGTTATCATAGGCATCCTGCTGTCCATCCTCCTCGTACTCCCCTTTGTAGTCTAGCCATGGGAATAGCCAGGGACAAAGCCATGAGTACTTTGAAGTACTCGCAATCTATGAATAAAGTAGTAATACCGTTCTAATAGGAATCCTAAGCTCTATGTTTGTTTGCCACAAGCAAATTTTATTTCTCAAAGTATCTAGTAATAAAAGACTAACTTTAGTGGTCTAAGTTACTTAGGAGGGAACCTACTTTCATCTCCACAACTTGTGGGGTCAAGTGAAAGTCACCATTCAAGTCGTGAGTCCTTTTGGAAAACATCTAACATCGGAACAGTATGGCCATCCAACTATCCATAACCGTCGACCTGGCTATTCGAATAGTTTGACACTTTGCAGAGGTGGTACACTTTCAGCACAACATTCGATACATACTTTAGGGATAATCCTGAATCATAATACTTGGTATGCGGATAATCAATCCTAACCTTTCAATTACACACCCTAGTATAGGCACCTCCCCTATGAGTTTGACCTCCGAACCATGACCATCTGTCATCTTGGGAACTGCATAGGTGGACAGTCACATTCACAAGGTAGCCTCAGCTCACCTCGTTCCGCGAGGGACCCATACTAAGACACATAAACTTTCAGTCCACCCCTACACAAATTTGGGTATTGTGGTTGTATGGTAAAATTGGAATGGTATCGCATCCGAACCCATCCATCAGTTTTTATCAAAGTTAGGTCACATACTTTCCACATCATCATCTTGAAGTCATTGTGTCCATAACACATGTCAAAACATTTCAATAGGATCATGTCTCTAGGACGGTCTATCCTAGGACCTACACAGTATTGTCGTTGAGCATCCTTTCAACATTGCACTGTTGTTTTGATAATTGTTAAGCCTCTTTATTTAGCCTTCCCAGAGCTCCACAGATGTCTCCATGTGCGTTGTCTCGACTCCAAGTAATCGCCAGGTGCAATTTTGGGATTAACTAATCCTTGCAGTTTGCACATTGCCTTACTACTGTTTGGTAAGAACATGTAAGAGATTTGTATATTGCTTGACGGATTACGAATGTTGCCACCATATTTTCGTACTATAGGCATATATACATGTTCTTTTGAGGACCATCCATGGAAGATCTTCCACTTGACCCCACAAGCATGACGAACGAAGAGATGCATGCTCAGTTCACCAAGATTTTGGTAGGGCATGCTCAAGATTTTGATTCAAGACTAGAGGGGTTTGACAACAAGCTCACCAACACCCTCGACAAGATCAAAGGACTATAGAAATCCTTCAATGACAAGATGAATGTTCCGTTTCAGGAGGTCCTCGATAGATTACCTACACCGTCAACAGTGTCGGTAGCACCTTCGTGTGGACCTGATAACGTGCGTCATGCACGACGCGTTCCACTCATGGGTCGTACTGCTAGATCGGCTGCTGCGGCACCTCCAGCCTGTACTGCTACAGCTGATGCACCATAGGCTTCCAAACGCGGGTGCTGCTACGACATTTGAGGAAGATGATGGGAGCGCGTACAATTTTGACGATGACGATCTGTTCGACAAGGAGGTTGAACAACCTCCACACCCCGCTGGCCGACCCATATATTACCACTACAACGCTTGACAACCGATACATGATGATGATCATCTTGCAAAGCTTAAATTAAATATTCCACCTTTTGAGGGTAGAAATAATCCAGATGCATATCTCACATGGGAATTGGAAGTAGATTAGTGTTGATACTGATTTTGCTTCACTTTGGTGGTCTGAACATTTTTGCTTAAATCCTACTACTATGCCTAATACTTGGACTGCTTTAAAAACTGCTATGTGTGTATTTTTTGTACCTCCTACTTATCAACGTGATTTACTAAAGAAATTGACACGTTTAGAACAAGGGAAACATTCTGTTGAAGAGTATTATCAGTAATTGAAACTGGGATTGTTCGATGTGGTATTGTTGAAAATACTGAACAAATGCTTGCACGTTTCTTTGGTGAGCTAAATAAGGATATTCAAAACATATTAGACTATAAGAAATATAATTCCATCACTCGTTTGTTTTATCTTGCATGCAAAGCTGAACGTGAAGTGCAGGATCGCCAACCACCATGGAGGAAGACTAATAATTCTGCAGGTCGCACATCCTCCTGAATGTCCCAATAATCTCATGGTCCTCCACCAGCTCCTACCACATCCAAACCACCACGCCTACTTCAAGGTCTCCTTTAGCTGCTCCTCCACCGTCATCCAATGCACCTTCTCGTAGTGCTTCTTCTGTGACTTCTACGGGAAAGACAAAGGATATACTATGCCGCAAGTGCTGGGATATGGTCATATTGATCAAATGTGTACAATGCAGCGTGTTATGTTGGTATGTGAAGATGGTGAATATTATTTATCTAGTGACTTTGATGAAGACACTTTGGCTCTTATTTCTGCACGAGAGGAAGATAATTCTGATTCTAAAGAAGAAACAGAGGTATTGGAAGCTGAACCTGCTGATCAATACAAGATTCTAGTTGCGCAACATGTATTGAGTGTGCAATTGATCCAAGATGAACATGATCAATGCCACAATCTTTTCCAAACAAGAGGTGTTGTGAAAGAAAGAGCTATATGGATCATTATTCAGGGAGGGAGTTACAATAATTTGTCTAGTGTTGATATGGTGGAGAAGCTTACTCGACCTACAATACAACACACTTCCATATTACATTCAATGGTTTGAGACTTCTCGAAAGATCAAGGTAACAAGAATGGTACGCGTGCATTTTACTATTGGTAAATATTTTTATTTTGTTGACTGTGATGTTGTGCCCATGCAAGCTTGTGCTTTGTTACTTGGTAGAACTTGGAAATTTGATAGAGAATCCATTCATAATGGTAAAACTAATCATTATCCTCTTATGCATAGTGGAAAGAAAATTGGTCTCAAAACTATTTCTCCAAAACAAATATAAAAAGATGATCTTGCTAGAGCTAGTAGAGCTAAAACTAAAGACAAAAACAAAAGTGAGAATTATATTGTTGCTGCTTATATTGTGTCATTTAGAATGACTAAATCTAATTCTAAACATGCTACTAAAATTCGTTTGAAAGGACCATGCATGCTTACAAATTTAAATTAATATTGTTGAACTTGATGTGAACAATACTCTTTGTTATGCAATTGTTTGCAAAGATGTTTTATTTTATTTGAGGATATGCCTCACCTCTTTGTCACCTGCGGTTGCTAACAATTTGCAGGAATATGCGGACATTTTTTCACCTAAGATGCCACCATGACTACCGCCAATTATAGGAATTGAGCACCAAATTGATCTCATTCCGGGTGCCACATTCCCCAATCGCGCACCCTATAGAATGAATCCAGAGGAGAAGAAGGAGATACAATGCCAAATCCAGGACTTACTCGACAAGGATATCATTCATGACTCTCTTAGCCCTTCCATTGTTCCTATTATTTTGGTACCTAAGAAAGATGGTCCGTCGCGCATGTGTACTTATTGTAGAGCTATCAATAAAATTACTATTCATTACCGTCATCCTATATAGAGTTTAGATGACACGCTTGATGAATATATTGGCTCTACTATGTTTTCTAAGGTTGATTTGTGTAGTGGTTACCACCAAATTCGTATGAAATTAGGGGATTAATGGAAACCAACATTTAAAACTAAGTTCGGTTTATATAAGTGGTTAGTAATGCCATTTGGCTTAACTAATGCACCCAACGCATTCATGAGATTAATGAACAAAGTTTTACGTGCTTTCATTGGACGTTTTGTGGTACTCTACTTTGATGATATTATGATTTATAGCAAATATTTAGGGGGTCATTTGGATCATTTGCATGCTGTTTTCAATGCTTTATGCGATGCACGTTTGTTTGGTAATCTTGAAAAGTGCACTTCTATACCGATCTACTTGTGTTTCTTGGCTATGTTCTTACATCACAGGGTATTGAAGTGGATCCAGCCAAGATTGAAGCGATTGAGAATTAGCCGCATCCCAATACGGTTACACAAGTGAGGAGTTTTCTTGGCCTCGCTGGTTTTTTTAGTCATTTTGTCAAAGATTTTGAATCAATTGTTGCGCCGCTGAATGAGCTTACAAAGAAGGATGTGCCCTTTGTTTGGGGCGATGCTCAACAACAAGCCTTCATGATATTGATAGATAAGTTAATACATGCTCCATTACTCCAACTTCCTGATTTTAATAAGACTTTTGAGCTTGAATGTGATGCTAGTGGAATTGGTTTGGGAGGTGTGTTATTAAAAGAGGGAAAACTTGTAGCATATTTTAGTGAGAAATTGATTGGGGATAGTCTGAACTATTCTACTTATGATAAAGAATTATATGCATTGGTTCAGACATTAGAAACTTGGCAACATTACTGAGTCTTTTCCTTATGTTATCAAACAAAAAAAGGGTAAATATATTGTTATTGTTGATGCTTTGTCATGCCGTTATACTTTGTTATCTCAACTTGACTTCAAAATATTTGGATTGGAAACTATTAAGGAACAATATGTCCATGAGCTGAATTTAAAGATGTGTTGCAGAATTGTAGAGATGGTATAACATGGAACAAATTCATCTTCAATGATGCATTTGTCTTCCGCGCTAACAAACTATGCATCCTATATAGTTTTACCCGTCTTTTGTTGTTACATGAGGCGCATGGAGAAGGACTGATAGGTAACTTTGGTGTAAAGAAGACGAAGGATGTTCTTGTTACATAATTCTTTGGGCCACGCATTCTGCATTGCTTGTCAAAAATCCAAGTCTCGCCTTAATCCACACGGTTTATATATGCCTCTTCCTATTCCTAGTGTCCTTTGGGAGGATATTTCTATCGACTTTTTTTTGGGATTTCCTCATACACAGAAGGGGAGGGATAGCCTTTTTATTGTTGTGGATTGGTTTTCTAAGATGTCACACTTTATTCCTTGTCACAAGACTGATGATGTTGCGCATATTGCTGATTTGTTCTTTCATGAGATTGTGTGTTTACATGTACTATTTCTGATTGTGATACTAAATTTCTTAGATAATTTTGGAGATGTTTATGGGATAAGTTGGGGATGAAATTGTTGTTTAGTACTACATGTAATCCTGAAACTGATGGACAAACTGAAGTAGTCAATAAAACTCTGTCTACTATGTTGCAGGCTATTTTAAAGAAGAACTTAAAACTATGGGAAGAGTGTTTATCTCATATTGAATATGCTCATAATCATTTGCTGCATTATACCACAAAGATGTGCCCATTTGAGATTGTCTATGGTTTTGTTCCTTGTGCACCTATTGATTTATTGACATTACCTTCTTTGGTGCAAAATAATTTGGATGTGAAACAGTGTGATGAAATGATGTTAAAATTACATGAAACTACTAAAGACAATATAGAACACATGAACGCTAAGTATAAAATTGCTTGAGACAGAGGGAGAAAGCATGTTGTTTTTTATGTTGGTCATCTTGTTTGGTTACAATTGCGTAATGATCGTTTTGTTGATTTCTGAAAGTCTAAGTTAATGGCACGCTTTGATGGTCCTTTTAAGTTGTTAGAGAAAATAAATGATAATGCATATAAACTTGAGCTACCTGCAGATTTTGGTATGGTTAGTCCTAATTTTAACATTGAAGATTTGAAGCCTTACTTTGGTGAGGAAGATGCAATTGCTTCGAGGACGACTTCAATTCAAAAGGGGAGTATGATGAGGACATCCCATCTATTGATAAAACCAATGTCCCTATAGCTACACAAATACAAGGACCTATCACTCGAGCTCGTTCCAAGCAACAAAACTACCAGGTAGTTCCATTTCTTGGAACTATACCTTATATACATGAGAATATGATGCTTCCTAAATAAGATGTGTTTGTTACTCTTAGGAATGATGGAGCTAGCATGGCTAAGAGGAACAAGCATTGGAGCATGATCATGCATGGAGATGGCAGCAAGCATGTGAGGATTGAAGAGGACGCTGCATGTGGGGATTACAGAACATTGAAGCCACTATAATGAAGATTGAAGGATTCGACAAAATATTCAAGATTAATACTTCGTAGATTCGTTCATAGCTTAATATGGTATCGTGTCTCCTTTATTTTGGGCCAGTCCCATGTTATTTTCACTAGAATTCAAATAGCTATTTTTTAGAGTCCATATATGAGGGGAAAAGGCCTCTAGGGTTGGATTTGGCCACCATAGTATGGTTGGCCGAAACCCCACCTTTTCATCCTTAAATACCTCCCATAGCAGTCACTTTATACTCGAATTTTGTTTAGACTAAAACTTATTGATCGTTGCAACTACGCCAAGGCTCAAGCATCGGAGAGGCCTCTTGTACTTCGCACCTATACAGGATCCCACCTTTTTCAATAAAGCTTTCATCTATATCCGCAATATCTTGATTGCAATATTAGTTCTAACTTGTTATTGATTTCAGGTAGGAATTAAGATCCTCGCTGGTCAAACTAATTGTCACATCCCAAAATTTTCCAAATTTTGTAATGTGAAAAATAAATAAACAAAATAAATAATTGTTGAAATTAAGGGTGAAAACAAACTTTTTGCTTCTAAATGGAAACTTAAAATCCCATCTTGAACAAACTTTGGTTAATGTTTGAATTCAACTAAATTCAAATCAAGTAAAATGCATTCTTCTTGAATGCATCTGGAAAATTTAAACATTTGGAAAATAAACCAAAACCCTAAAACCCTAATGGAAGAAAAAAATTTCCATATCATCTCAAAGACTAAGGATTTGATCCATATAAAATTTATCAACAAACATTTATAAATGATCAAGAATGATAAATAGAAATATTATAAAATCATATAAATTGGTTTCACTTAATTTGGAGCCATAGATAAAATCTTATGAATTTAATAAGATAAGGGAATTAAATTTCCAAAGCTAATAAAGCACCTATCTAAAAATCCATACCAAATGGTGAGCAAATAATCCTAATGATATTTAAAAGGATAAACAAATACTAAATAAGATTTTACCAATTAGAGTCACCAAGTTTGGATCTTTAAATAAAAAGATATGGATTCTATAAGATAAAGAAATAAATAATAAATAAGGATAATTTTAAAATCCAAATTAAATCTTGGCCAAGACCATAAGCAAATGGAATAAACATAATCCAAGTTCAAATGAAATGATTGAATAAATAATATTGAAATGAAATAATATGGCCTTAACCAAATTCTATTCCATTGGATTAAGACAATTCCCTAATAAGAATGATTAATTAAATCATGGGAGAATAATAATTTGAATTTACCCAAGTGGAATAAATGTTATTTAATTGACTTAAATGAAATACAAGAATCATTTAAATAAAATTTATGGAATTAACCCCATATTTAATTCATTGGAATAAAGGCAAATACCCAATTTAAATGATTAATAAATCATATTGAAAATATTCCAAATAATTCAAAGTGAATTATTTGACACCCTATTAAATAAATAAACCTACTGAATAGGTTTTGGTAAAAATATGGATTTCAAATAAAGTTTTAAAACACATTAAAACCTATTTGGAATAAAGACAAATGTCTATTTATGAAATAAATAAAAGACCCTAAAAAAAGAATTATTCTAAATTTGACTTTAGAATGTATTATTAATCAGTATTAAAATCTACACAAAGTTTGGTTGAAGTTTGATTTCAAATGGGTGTTTTAAGTGATTAAACAAAAATCCAACAGATAAATAGAAAAAGAAAAGGAAAAACAAATCTGTACAAAAAAAATGAACTAAGCAGCCAGCCCAGCAAACCCAGCCCACTGGCCCAGCTAGCCCATCTCCCCCTTCCGTGAGAAAACGTTTCGTACCCAGTCACCTACCCACGCAGTCAGTGACGTCTAGACCCCACCTCCTCTTTCTCTCTCTCTCTCGCTGACAACAACGCCCCACCCATCAGGCTTCTACCTCACCCGCCAGCTGACCACGCCCTCCCGGCCATTTCTGCCGTTAACTTCTCGGCGTAAATTCGCGGTGATGGCTCACCGATTAATGCTCGCGACCATGCTCGATTTAGCTCCCGCCTATTCTCCCCAGGGCTACCCTAATTGCTTGGTGCAACCACACCGGCTCCGACGAGGTCCCGCTCAAATTCCGGCGAACCCAGGCCGCGCCTTGCACCCTCAACAACACGAACTTGTTCCCCATCAACCATTGTAGGGTTTTGTAGCATGGAAAACAAAAATTTTCTACCGCATACAAACAAAGAAGCCAAGATCTATCTACTAGATTGTAGCAACGAGTCGATGGAATAACTCACCCTCGAAGATTCCAAAGTGTTTAACGAGAGCGGATTCTCGTGGGTGATGTAGTCGTAGTCTTCCCGATCTCAAGATCGCGTAGACGATCCTTCCGGCGCTGCGTTGCAGCAGCGCTTCCATAGTCGGTCACACGTTCGGTACTCGACGAAGACCTTCCTCTCCCTTGTTCCAGTAGGCAGCGGAGGTTGTAGCACTCTCCTCGCGATTTCGGCAGCACAACGGCGTGGTACCGGAAGTAGAGGGGAGATCTCGCAGGGCTTCGCCTTAAGCCGGAGCGAGTATGGTGGACTATGAGAGAGATCCTCGGCGATATAGGGTTTAGACACACCAAGGAGGAGGATTGGCTGGCGGCTAGGGTTAGCTAGGCAGCGGCGGCTGCAGGAGGGCCGGCGGCTTAGGGCTAGGGTTTGCGGGTAGAGGTGTTGGTTGCTAGGAGGGCAACCCTGCCCCTCCTTATATAGGTGGAGGGGGCGCGCCAGGGGAGGGGAGTCCCTCCCCAACTCGGTTTCCCAAGGGGGCCGGCGGTGGAGGGGAGGAACTCCTCCCCAACTCGGTTTCCACCTTCCCCTCCACTTCCCAAAATAGCCGTTTGACTTTTCAAATTGGCGTTTGACTTTTCAAACTAGGATTTTATTAAACCCTTTATTTTGTTCAGCGATGACTCCTAGTACATGATGCAATCATTCCAACTTGGTATGACACATTCATGTACCCTTCCCCTTCGGAGTGCCGGACATTCCGGAACCTTCTAGAACATTCCCGATGAAAACACCGGAACCAATCTCCAACCCCGAAACAGGACTTTCCTTATATGAATCTTATTCTCCGGACCATTCCGGATCTCCTCGTGATATCCCGGATCCCATCCGAGACTCCGAACAACATTCGGTCTCTTACTCATCATTCCATAACTACTCAAACAACGTCGAATCCTTAAGTGTGTCTCCCTACGGTTCGTGCATTATGCGGACATGATCGAGACACTTCTCCGAACAATAACCAATAGAGGAATCTGGAAATTCATATGGCTCCCACATATTTCTACGATTACTTTGCGATCGAATGAACCACTTACATATGATACCAATTTCCTTTTGTCTCATGATAGTTTACTTATCCGAGGTTATGATCGTCGGTATCTCTGCATACCTAGTTCAACCTCGTTACTGATAAGTACTCTTTTCTCGTTCCCGTGATATGTGATCCCTTGTGAGCCAGTAACATGCTTGCAAGCTAATTGGATGACATCCACCGAGAGGGCCCATAGTATATCTATCCGTCATATGGATGGACAAATCCCACTCTTGGTCCATGTGTCTCCACCAATACTTTCCAAACACTCAATGTCACCTTTATAGCCACCCAGTTACGGTGTGGTGTTTGATGTCATCAAAGCATCCATCCGGTAAAGGAGATATGCATGATCTCATGGTCGAAGGAATTAGGTTACTATGTATCAGAAAGCATATAGCAATTGAACTATTAAAATGACTTGATCTTTATGCTACGCTTATCTATAGGAGTATGTCCACCATATCATTCTCCTAACGATATGATCTTGTTGTTAATAACATCTCAATGTTCATGATATGGAAACCACAATCATTTATTAACCAACAAGCTAGTAATATATAGAGGATTTACTAGGGACTTCAATTTAAGTTTACAAATCACACAAGTATTAATGTTTCCTTGTTAATACTATTATAGCATGAATGTAAACATTTATCATAAACACAATGATATAATAATAACTACATTTATTATTGCCTCTAGGGCATATCTCCAACAGTCTCCCACTTGCACTAGAGTCATCTAATCTAGATTACATGGTAATATACCAAACACCCATGGCAGTTTGGTGTTGGTCATGTTTTGCCCTCGAGAGAGGTTTAGTCAACGGATCCGCCACATTTAGATCTGTGTGTACTTTGCAAATCTTTATGTCCCCATCTTGGACATGTTCTCGAATAGCGTGAAAACGTAGCTTGATGTGCTTCAGCTTCTTGTGTGACCTTGGTTCTTGCGCATTGGCTATGGCGCCCTTGTTATCACAGTAGATAGACATTGGGTCCAGCGCACTAGGAACCACACCCAGCTCTGTAATGAACTATTTCATCCATATCGCTTCTTGTGAAGCCTCCGAAGCAGCCATGTATTCCGATTCAGTTGAAGATCTCGCCACAACGCTTTTCTTTGCACTCCTCCAGCTAACTGCTGCACCATTCAAAGTATATACGTATCCAGATTGTGATTTAGAATCATCCGGATCGGTGTTCCAACTAGCATCGGTGTAACCATTAACAACGAGTTGTTCATCACCTCCATAAGAAAGAACCATATCCTTCATTCTTCTCAGGTACTTAAGGGTGTTTTTGACCGCTGTCCATTGATCCACTCCTGGATCACTTTGCTATCTGCTAGTTAAACTAACAGCATATGTAATGTCGGGTCTAGTACATAGCATGGCATACATTAGAGATCCTATGGCTGAGGCATAGGGAGTCTTACTCATCCTTTTTCTATCCTCTGCCGTTGTCGGACTTTGAGTTTTACTCAACGTCGTATTGGGCAACATGGGAAAGAACCCTTTCTTGCTATCTTCCATTCCAAACCTCTTTAGAACTTTGTCCAAATATGTACTTCGTGACAATGATATTAGGCGTCTCGATCTATCTCTATAAATCTTTATGCCTAATATGTAAGCTGCTTCGCCAAGATCCTTCATTGAAAAACTATTATTCAAATATTCCTTGACACTATTAAGAAGGTCTACATCATTCCCAATCAACAATATGTCATCTACATATAGTATTAAGAATGCTACAGAGCTCCCACTCACTTTCTTGTAAATACAAGATTCTCCATAAGTTTGTATAAAACCAAAACTTTTGATCACCTTATCAAAACGTTGATTCCAACTTCGGGATGCTTGCATCAATCCATAGATGGACCGTTGAAGTTTGCATACCTTGTTAGCATCTTTAGGATCGACAAGACCTTTGGGTTGCATCATATACAACGCTTCATCAATGTCTCCATAGAGGAATGCTATTTTGACATCCATCTTTCATATCTCATAATCATAATATGCAGCGATTGCTAACATAATCCTCACAGAATTTAGCTTCGCTACAGGTGAGAAAGTCTCATCGTAGTCAACTCCTTGAATTTGTCAAAACCCTTTTGCGACAAGTCCAGATTTATAGACAGTAACATTACCATCAGCATCTGTTTTCTTCTTAAAAATCCATTTGTTCTCGACAGCCTTTCGGCCATCCGGTAAGTCCACCAAAGTCCATACTTGGTTTTCGTACATGGATCCAATCTCGGATTTCATGGCTTCTTGCCATTTATTGGAATCTGGGCTCATCATCACTTCCTCATATGTTGCAGGGTCATCGGTGTTGTCCACCAACATGACATTCATAACGGGATCATACCAATCTGGAGTGGTACGAGTTCTCGTTGACCTGCGAGGCTCTGTAGCAACTACAACCGAAGTTTCATGATCATCATCATTAGCTTCCTCTCTTATTGGTGCAGGCACCACAGGAACTTCTTCCGGTGCTGCGCTACTCGCAATTTCGAGAGAAGGTTCGACAACCTCGTCGAGTTCTACTTTCCTTCCAGTCACTTCTTTCGAGAGAAATTCCTTCTCTAGAAAGGATCCATTCTTGGCAACGAAGATTTTTCCCTCGGATCTATGATAGAAGGTATACCCAATAGTTTCCTTCGGGTATCATATGAAGACACATTTTTCCGCTTTGGGTTCAAGCTTATCCGGCTGTAACTTCTTTACATAGGCTTCGCAACCCCAAACTTTAAGGAACGACAATTTAGGTTTCTTCCCAAACCATAATTCATACGGTGTCATTTCAACGGATTTAGATGGTGCCCTATTTAAAGTGAATGCGGCTGTTTCTAATGCATAACCCCAAAATGATAGCGGTAAATCTGTAAGTGACATCATAGAACGAACCATATCTAAGAGAGTTCGATTACGACGTTCGGACACACCATTACGCTGTGGTGTTCCCGGCGGTGTCAATTGTGAAAGTATTCCGCACTTCTTCAAATGCTCGCCAAACTCGTAACTTAGATATTCACCTCCACGATCAGAACATAGAAATTTAATCTTCTTGTTACATTGATTCTCCACCTCACTTTGAAATTCCTTAAACTTCTCGAAAGTTTCGGACTTATGTTTCATGAAATAGATATACCCATATCTACTCAAGTCATCCGTGAAGGTAAGAACATAACGATAACCACCGCGCGATGCTACACTCATTGGGCCACACACATCGGTATGTATGATTTCCAATAAGTACGTAGCTCGCTCCATCATACCAGAAAATGGAGTCTTAGTCATTTTATCCATCAGACATGCTTCGCATCTTTCAAGTGATTCGAAATCAAGTGATTCAAGAAGTCCATCGGAATGGAGTTTCTTCATACGATTCACTCCAACGTGACCAAGACGACAGTGCCACATATAGGTTGAGTTATCGCTCGATTTCAAACGTTTAGCCTCAATGTTATTAATATGTGTATTTCCACTATCTAGATTCAACAAGAATAGACCATCTATCAAAGGTGCATGTGCATAAAACATATTACTCATATAAATCGAACAACCATTATTCTCGGACTTAAAAAAGTAACCGTCTCGCAATAAACAAGATCCCGATATAATGTTCATGCTTAACGCAGGCACCAAATAACAATTATTTAAGTATAAAACTAATCCCGATGGTAGATGAAGAGGTAGCGTGCCGACCGCGATCACATCAACCTTTGATCCGTTTCCCACGCGCATCGTCACCTCGTTCTTCGCTAGCTTCCGTTTATTCTGCAGCACCTGTTTCGAGTTACAAATATGAGCAACCGAACCAGTATCAAATACCCAGGCACTACTACGAGTACTAGTGAGATACACATCAATAACATGTATATTGGATATACCTTTCTTCTTGATGTTGCCGTTCTTCAAATCCGCCAAGTACTTTGGGCAATTCCGCTTCCAGTGACCTTCTCCCTTGCAGTAAAAGCACTCAGTATCAGGCTTAGGTCCAGCCTTGGTCTTCTTCGTCGGCGCGGTAACTTTCTTACCACCCTTCTTGAAGTGTCCCTTTTGCTTAGACTTGCCTTTCTTGAATTTGGTGGTCTTATTGACCATCAACACTTGGTGCTCTTTCTTGATCTCCACTTCTGCAGATTTCAACATGGCAAAGAGTTCTGGCAACTGCTTGTTCATGTTTTGCATATTGTAGTTCATCACAAAGTTCTTGTAACTTGGTGGTAGTGATTCGAGGACACGATAAATCCCCAAAGCATTAGGAATCACTATACCCAAGCTTTGAAGTTTTTTTGCGTGCCCAGACATCTTAAGCACATGCTCACTGACGGAGCTGCCCTCTTCCATCTTGCAGTTAAAGAAATTTTCAGAAGCCTCATAGCTCTCAATTGCTGCGTGAATATCAAAGATCAATTTGAGATCACGGACAATATCATGTGGGTCTGAATTCTCAAACCTTTTCTGAAGCTCCGATTCTAAACCATACAAGATAGCACACTGAACTGTGGAGTACTGAGTCTTCCGAGCGAGATAAACATTCTTTACTTCGTCGGTTGCAGTAGCTGCAGGTGGGTCACCTAGCGGTGCATCCAGCACATAGGTCAAATTACCAGCTGTGAGGACAATCCTCAAATTGCGGAACCAATCCGCGAAGTTGCTTCCATTGTTTTTCAACTTTTCTTTCTCTAGGAATGCATTAAAATTGATGGCAGGGGCCGCCATTGATCTGCAACATATTTGCAATAGTTGAGACTAAGTTTATGACAAATTGAGTTCTAATTAATAGTTAAATTAATCTAGGTGAACTCCCACTCAAAACAACATCCCTCACATTGTTTTAGTGATCACACGAACCAAATCCACCACATCAACACCGATCATCACGAGAGTTGATGTGGTTTCAATGGCGAACAATCGACATGTTCATCATATCTACTATATGATTCATGATTTACCTTTCGGTGATCCGTGTTCCGAGACCATGTCTGTAGATGCTAGGCTCATCAAGATCAAACCTTAGCTTCCGCATGAGCAAATCTGGCTTGCTCACATTGTATACACTTGCGGAATCTAACGCACCCGATCATCACGTGGTGCTTCGAAACAACAAGCTTTAGCAACGGTGCTTACTAAGGATAAACACTTTAGAACTTGAAATTCATGTGCATGAGGGATCATCTTATAATGCTACCGTCGTTAACTAAGCAATACAATATGCATAAAGGATTAACATCACATGCAATTCATAATATGTGATATGATATGGCCTTTTCTTCTTTGTTCTTATGATCTCCATCTTCAAGCACGAACATGATCTCCATCATCTCCGGCATTGCATCAAGGTCAATGACGCTTCTCATGGTTGTCGTCCACCGGCTTCAACTATTACAACTACTTTGAATAGACACACGGGTCTTAACATAAATTAAAGACAACCATATGGCTCCTGCCGGTTTCCAACTTACAATAAGGAACATTGCATGCATCAAATATAATCACAATCATGGCCATATCACATCACTGCACACCCCTGCAAAACAAAGTTAGACGCCTCTACTTTCTTTGCATGTTTTACGTGGTTTGGGGCTTTCAATAAGTGTTGTTCTAACTTACGAACAAGAACCACAACATTGATACTAGCATTGTTAATCACCCGTTGTAAATTGAATCTTAACTATGCTGGGAGAAACAGGCACTCGCAAAGCCACTTATGCAATACAAGTTGCATGTCGAGCGTGGAGCAAGTCTCATGAACGATGTCATGTAAGGTTAGCCCAGGCCGCTTCATCCCAACATCCCGCAAGATGCAAAGTACACAAGAAGCAATCGACAATAAAAGCATCAACGCCCACAATGACCATTGTGTTCTACTCGTGCAACAGATCTACATATAGACACGGCTCTGATACCACTGTAGGGTTTCGTAGCATGGAAAACAAAAATTTTCTACCGCATACAAACAAACAAGCCAAGATCTATCTACTAGATTGTAGCAACGAGTCGATGGAATAACTCACCCTCGAAGATTCCAAAGTGTTTAACGAGAGCGGATTCTCGTGGGTGATGTAGTCGTACTCTTCCCGATCTCAAGATCGCGTAGACGATCCTTCCGGCGCTGCGTTGCGGCAGCGCTTCCGCAGTCGGTCACACGTTCGGTACTCGACAAAGACCTTCCTCTCCCTTGTTCCAGCAGGCAGCGGAGGTTGTAGCACTCTCCTCGCGATTCCGGCAGCACAACGGCGTGGTACCGGAAGTAGAGGGGAGATCTCGCAGGGCTTCGCCTTAAGCCGGAGCGAGTATGGTGGACTATGAGAGAGCTCCTCGGTGATCTAGGGTTTAGACACACCAAGGAGGAGGATTGGCCGGCGGCTAGGGTTAGCTAGGCGGCGGTGGCTGCAGGAGGGTTAGCTAGGGTTAGCTAGGCGGCGGCTAGGGTTAGCTAGGGTTTGCGGGCAGAGGTGTTGGTTGCTAGGAGGGGCAGCCCTGCCCCTCCTTATATAGGTGGAGGGGGCGCGCCAGGGGAGGGAGTCCCTCCCCAACTCGGTTTCCCAAGGGGGCCGGCGGTGGAGGGGAGGAACTCCTCCCCAACTCGGTTTCCACCTTCCCCTCCACTTCCCAAAATAGCCGTTTGACTTTTCAAATTGGCGTTTGACTTTTCAAACTAGGATTTGATTAAACCCTTTATTTTGTTCAGCGATGACATCTAGTACATGATGCAATCATTCCAACTTGGTATGACACATTCATGTACCCTTCCCCTTCGGAGTGCCGGACATTCCGGAACCTTCTAGAACATTCTCGATGAAAACACCGGAACCATTCTACAACCCCGAAACAGGACTTTCCTTATATGAATCTTATTCTCCGGACCATTCCGGATCTCCTCGTGATATCCCGGATCCCATCCGAGACTCCGAACAACATTCGGTCTCTTACTCATCATTCCATAACTACTCAAACAACGTCGAATCCTTAAGTGTGTCTCCCTACGGTTCGTGCATTATGCGGACATGATCGAGACACTTCTCCGAACAATAACCAATAGAGGAATTTGGAAATTCATATGGCTCCCACATATTTCTCTGATTACTTTGTGATCGAATGAACCACTTACATACGATACCAATTTCCCTTTGTCTCACGATAGTTTACTTATCCGAGGTTATGATCGTCGGTATCTCTGCATACCTAGTTCAACCTTGTTACTGATAAGTACTCTTTTCTCGTTCCCGTGATATGTGATCCCTTGTGAGCCAGTCACATGCTTGCAAGCTAATTGGATGACATTCCACCGAGAGGGCCCAGAGTATATCTATCCGTCATATGGATGGACAAATCCCACTCTTGATCCATGTGTCTCAACCAATACTTTCCGAACACTCAATGCCACCTTTATAGACACCCAGTTACGGTGTGGTGTTTGATGTCATCAAAGCATCCATCCGGTAAAGGTGATATGCATGATCTCATGGTCAAAGGAATTAGGTTACTATGTATCAGAAAGCATATAGCAATTGAACTATTAAAATGACTTGATCTTTATGTAGGGGTTCGTAGCATGGAAAACAAAAATTTTCTATCGCATACAAACAAACAAGCCAAGATCTATCTACTAGATTGTAGCAACGAGTCGATGGAATAACTCACCCTCGAAGATTCCAAAGTGTTTAACGAGAGCAGATTCTCGTGGGTGATGTAGTCGTACTCTTTCCGATCTCAAGATCGCGTAGACGATCCTTCCGGCGCCGCGTTCCCGCAGCGCTCCCGCAGTCGGTCACACGTTCGGTACTCGACGAAGACCTTCCTCTCCCTTGTTCCAGCAGGCAGCGGAGGTTGTAGCACTCTCCTCGCGATTCCGGCAGCACAACGGCGTGGTACCGGAGGTAGAGGGGAAATCCCGCAGGGCTTCGCCTTAAGCCGGTGCGAGTATGGTGGAGCTTATGAGAGAGGCTATTAGTAGTATAGTAATTAGACACACCAATTAGAGGGCTCTAAACCAATTAGAAGGCTCTAAACCGAATAGCTCTAAACCGGGGTCTAGATCTAGGGTTTAGTTTAGAGGATAGGAAACTTGTGTGTAGGAGGGGAGCCCTGCCCCTCCTTATATAGGTGGGAGGGGGTGGCGCGCCAGGGGAGGGAGGGAGTCCCTCCCCAACTCGGCCTAGGCTGGCCGCCGGCTTGGAGGAGAGAAACTCCTCCTCCAAGTCGACTCCAACTCCTCTTGCTTGTTTCCCACAGTTTCTTGTTTTTGGCAGTTTGACTTTCAAACTGGACATTTGACTTTTCTGTTTTAGGATTCAATTTAATCCTATATTTGGGACAGCAAGAACACTTAGTACATGATGCAATCATTCCAATATGTAATGACACATTCATGTACCCCTTCCCCCCCGGAGTGCCGGACAATCCGGAACCTTCTAGAATATCCCCGATGAAAACACCGGAATCATTCCCGAACTCCGAAACGGGACTTTCCTTATATGAATCTTATTCTCCGGACCATTCCGGATCACCTCGTGATATCCCGGATCCCATCCGAGACTCCGAACAACATTCGGTCTCTTTCTCATAATACCATAACTACTCAAACAACGTCGAATCCTTAAGTGTGTCTCCCTACGGTTCGTGAATTATGCGGACATGATCGAGACACTTCTCCGAACAATAACCAATAGAGGAATCTGGAAATTCATATGGCTCCCACATATTTCTACGATTACTTTGCGATCGAATGAACCACTTACATACGATACCAATTTCCCTTTGTCTCACGATATGTTACTTATCCGAGGTTATGATCGTCGGTATCTCTGCATACCTAGTTCATCCTCGTTACCGATAAGTACTCTTTTCTCGTTCCCGTGATATGTGATCCCTTGTGACCAAGTCACATGCTTGCAAGCTAATTGAATGACATTTCACCGAGAGGGCCCAGAGTATATCTATCCGTCATGTGGATGGACAAATCCCACTCTTGATCCATGTGTTTCAACCAATACTTTCCGAACACTCAATGCCACCTTTATAGCCACCCTGTTACGGTGTGGTGTTTGATGACATCAAAGCATCCATCCAGTAAAGGTGATATGCATGATCTCATGGTCGAAGGAATTAGGTTACTATGTATCAGAAAGCATATAGCAATTGAACTATTGAAATGACTTGATCTTTATGCTACGCTTGTCTATAGGAGTATGTCCACCATATCATTCTCCTAACGATATGATCTTGTTGTTGATAACATCTCAATGTTCATGACAAAGAAACCACATCATCAATCAACCAACAAGCTAGTGAAGTATAGAGGCTATACTAGGGACTTCAAATTAAGTTTACAAATCACACAAGTATTAATGGTTTCCTTGTTAATACTATTATAGCATGAATGCAAACATTTATCATAAACACAAAGATATATAATAATAACTATATTTATTATTGCCTCTAGGGCATATCTCCAACAGTCTCCCACTTGCACTAGAGTCATCTAATCCAGATTACATGGTAATATACCGAACACCCATGGCAGTTTGGTGTTGGTCATGTTTTGCCCTCGGGAGAGGTTTAGTCAACGGATCCGCCACATTCAGATCTGTGTGTACTTTGCAAATCTTTATATCCCCATCCTGGATATGTTCTCGAATAGCGTGAAAACGTAGCTTGACATGCTTCAGCTTCTTGTGTGACCTTGGTTCTTGCGCATTGGCTATGGCGCCCATGTTATCACAGTAGATAGACATTGGGTCCAGCGCACTAGGAACCACACCCAGCTCTGTAATGAACTCTTTCATCCATATCGCTTCTTGTGAAGCCTCCGAAGCAGCCATGTATTCCGATTCAGTTGAAGATCTCGCCACAACGCTTTGCTTTGCACTCCTCCAGCTAACTGCTGCACCATTCAAAATAAATACGTATCCAGATTGTGATTTAGAATCATCTGGATCGGTGTTCCAACTAGCATCGGTGTAACCATTAACAACGAGCTGTTCATCACCTCCATAAGAAAGAACCATATCCTTAGTTCTTCTCAAGTACTTAAGGATGTTTTTGACCGCTGTCCAATGATCCACTCCTGGATCACTTTGATATCTGCTAGTTAAACTAACAGCATATGCGATGTCGGGTCTAGTACATAGCATGGCATACATTAGAGATCCTATGGCTGAGGCATAGGGAGTCTTACTCATCCTTTCTCTATCTTCTGCCGATGTCGGACTTTGAGTTTTACTCAAGGTTGTATTGGGCAACATGGGCAAGAACCCTTTCTTGCTATCTTCCATTCCAAACCTCTTTAGAACTTTGTCCAAATATGTACTTTGTGACAATGATATTTGGCGTTTCGATCTATCTCTATAAATCTTTATGCCTAATATGTAAGCTGCTTCGCCAAGATCCTTCATTGAAAAACTATTATTCAAATATTCCTTGACACTATTAAGAAGGTCTACTTCATTCCCAATCAACAATATGTCATCCACATACAGTATTAAGAATGCTACAGAGCTCCCACTCACTTTCTTGTAAATACAAGCTTCTCCATAAGTTTGTATAAAACCAAAACTTTTGATTACCTTATCAAAACGTTGATTCCAACTTCGGGATGCTTGCTTCAATCCATAGATGGACCGTTGAAGCTTGCATACCTTGTTAGCATCTTTAGGATCGACAAAACCTTTGGGTTGTATCATATACAACTCTTCATCAATGTCTCCATTGAGGAATGCTGTTTTGACATCCATCTGCCATATCTCATAATCATAATATGCAGCGATTGCTAACATAATCCTCACAGACTTTAGCTTCGCTACCGGTGAGAAAGTCTCATCGTAGTCAACTCCTTGAATTTGTCGAAACCCTTTTGCGACAAGTCGAGCTTTATAGACAGTAACATTACCATCAGCATCTGTTTTCTTCTTGAAAATCCATTTGTTCTCGACAGCCTTCCGGCCATCCGGTAAGTCCACCAAAGTCCATACTTGGTTTTCGTACATGGATCCAATCTCGGATTTCATGGCTTCTTGCCATTTATTGGAATCTGGGCTCATCATGGCTTCCTCATATGTCTCGGGGTCATCGGTGTTGTCCACCAACATGACATTCATAACGGAATCATACCAATCTGGAGTGGTACGAGTTCTCGTTGACCTCCGAGGCTCTGTAGCAACCTCAACCGAAGTTTCATGATCACTATCATTAGCTTCCTCTCTTATTGGTGCAGGCACCACAGGAACTTCTTCCGGTGCTGCGCTACTCGCAATTTCGAGAGAAGGTTCGACAACCTCGTCGAGTTCTACTTTCCTTCCAGTCACTTCTTTCGAGAGAAATTCCTTCTCTAGAAAGGATCCATTCTTGGCAACAAAGATTTTGCCTTCGGATCTATGATAGAAGGTATACCCAATAGTTTCCTTCGGGTATCCTATGAAGACGCATTTTTCCGCTTTGGGTTCAAGCTTGTCCGGCTGTAACTTCTTTACATAGGCTTCGCATCCCCAAACTTTAAGGAACGACAATTTAGGTTTCTTCCCAAACCATAATTCATACGGTGTCGTTTCAACGGATTTAGATGGTGCCCTATTTAAAGTGAATGCGGCTGTTTCTAATGCATAACCCCAAAATGATAGCGGTAAATCTGTAAGTGACATCATAGAACGAACCATATCTAAGAGAGTTCGATTACGACGTTCAGACACACCATTACGCTGTGGTGTTCCCGGCGGTGTCAATTGTGAAAGTATTCCGCACTTCTTTAAATGCTCGCCAAACTCGTAACTTAGATATTCACCTCCACGATCAGAACGTAGAAATTTAATCTTCTTGTTACGTTGATTCTCTACCTCACTTTGAAACTCCTTAAACTTCTCGAAAGTTTCGGACTTATGTTTCATGAAATAGATATACCCATATCTACTCAAGTCATCCGTGAAGGTAAGAACATAACGATAACCACTGCGCGATGCTACACTCATTGGACCACACACATCGGTATGTATGATTTCCAATAAGTCTGTACCTCGCTCCATTATACCAGAAAATGGAGTCTTAGTCATTTTACCCATCAGACATGCTTCGCATCTTTCAAGTGATTCAAAATCAAGTGATTCAAGAAGTCCATCGGAATGGAGTTTCTTCATACGTTTCACTCCAATGTGACCAAGACGACAGTGCCACATATAGGTCAAATTATCGCTTGATTTCAAACGTTTAGCCTCAATGTTATTAATATGTGTATTTCTACTATCGAGATTCAATATGAATAGACCATCTATCAAAGGTGCATGTGCATAAAACACATTACTCATATAAATCGAACAACCATTATTCTCGGATTTAAACAAGTAACTGTCTCGCAATAAACAAGATCCTGATATAATGTTCATGCTTAATGCAGGCACCAAATAACAATTATTTAAGTATAAAACTAATCCCGATGGTAGATGAAGAGGTAGCGTGCCGACCGCGATCACATCAACCTTTGATCCGTTTCCTACGCGCATCGTCACCTCGTTCTTCACTAGCTTCCGTTTATTCTGCAGCTCCTGTTTCGAGTTACAAATATGAGCAACCGAACCAGTATCAAATACCCAGGCACTACTACGAGTACTAGTGAGATACACATCAATAACATGTATATCAGATATACCTTTCTTCTTGATGTTGCCGTTCTTCAAATCCGCCAAGTACCTTGGGCAATTCCGCTTCCAGTGACCTTCTCCCTTGCAGTAAAAGCACTCAGTTTCAGGTTTAGGTCCAGCCTTGGTCTTCTTCGTCGGCGTGGTAACTTTCTTACCACCCTTCTTGAAGTGTCCCTTTTGCTTAGACTTGCCTTTCTTGAATTTGGTGGTCTTATTGACCATCAACACTTGGTGCTCTTTCTTGATCTCCACTTCTGCAGATTTTAACATAGCAAATAGTTCTGGCAACTCTTTGTTCATGTTCTGCATGTTGTAGTTCATCACAAAGTTCTTGTAACTTGGTGGTAGTGATTGGAGGATGCGGTAAACTCCCAAAGTATTAGGAATCACTATACCCAAACTTTGAAGTTTATTTGCGTGCCCAGACATCTTAAGCACATGCTCACTGACGGAGCTACCCTCTTCCATCTTGCAGTTAAAGAACTTTTCAGAAGCTTCATAACTTTCAATTGCCGCATGAGTCTCAAAGATTAATTTGAGATCCTCGACAATATCATATGGATCTGACTCTTCAAACCTTTTCTGAAGCTCCGATTCTAAACCATACAAGATAGCACACTGAACTATGGAGTACTGATTCTTCCGAGCAAGGTAAACATTCTTTACTTCATCGGTAGCATCAGCTGCAGGTGGGTCACCTAGCGGTGCATCCAGCACATAGGTCAAATTACCAGCTGTGAGGACAATCCTCAAATTGCGGAACCAATCCGCGAAGTTGCTTCCATTGTTTTTCAACTTTTCTTTCTCTAGGAACGCATTAAAATTGATGGTAGGGGCTGCCATTGATCTACAACATATTTGCAATAGTTTAGACTAAGTTTATGACAAATTGAGTTCAAATTAATTAATGAAATTAAACTAGGTGAACTCCCACTCAAAACAACATCCCTCACATTGTTTTAGTGATCACACGAACCAAATCCACTACATCAACACCGATCATCACGAGAGCTGATATAGTTTTAATGGCGAACAATCATCATGTTCATCATATCTACTATATGATTCATGCTTTGCCTTTCGGCGATCCGTGTTCCTGAGGCCATGTCTGTACATGCTAGGCTCGTCAAGATCAAACCTTAGCTTCCGCATAAGCAAATCTGGCTTGCTTACGTTGTATTCACCCGCGGAATCAAAGACACCCGATCATCACGTGGTGCTTCGAAGCAGCAAGCTTTGGCAACGGTGCATACTAAGGGTGAACACTCTAGAACTTGAAATTTATGTGCATGAGGGATCATCTTATAATGCTACCGTCGTCTACTAAGCAATACAAGATGCATAAAGGATTAACATCACATGCAATTCATAATATGTGATATGATATGGCCTTTCTTCTTTGTGCTTCCGATCTCCATCTTCAAACACGAATATGATCTCCATCATCACCGGCATAGCATCAAGGTCAATGACGCTTCTCCATGGTTGTCGTCCACCAGCTTCAACTATTACAACTATTTTGAATAGACACGCAGGTCTTAACAGAAATTAAAGACAACCATATGGCTCCTGCCGGTTGCCAACTTACAATAAGGAACATTGCATACATCAAATATAATCACAATCATGGCCATATCACATCACTGCACACCCCTGCAAAACAAAGTTAGACGCTTCTACTTTCTTTGCATATTTTACGTGGTTTGGGGCTTTCCATAAGTGTCGTTCTAACTTACGAACAATAACCACAACATTGATACTAGCATTGTTGATTACCCGTTGTAAATTGGATCTTAACTATGCTAGGAGAAACAGGCACCCGCAAAGCCACTTATGCAATACAAGTTGCATGTCAAACGTGGAGCAAGTCTCATGAACGATGTCATGTAAGGTTAGCCCGGGCCGCTTCATCCCAACATACCGCAAGATGCAAAGTACACAAAAAGCAATCTACAATAAAAGCATCAACGCCCACAATGACCATTGTGTTCTACTCGTGCAACAGATCTACATATAGACACGGCTCTGATACCACTGTAGGGGTTCGTAGCATGGAAAACAAAAATTTTCTATCGCATACAAACAAACAAGCCAAGATCTATCTACTAGATTGTAGCAACGAGTCGATGGAATAACTCACCCTCGAAGATTCCAAAGTGTTTAACGAGAGCAGATTCTCGTGGGTGATGTAGTCGTACTCTTTCCGATCTCAAGATCGCGTAGACGATCCTTCCGGCGCCGCGTTCCCGCAGCGCTCCCGCAGTCGGTCACACGTTCGGTACTCGACGAAGACCTTCCTCTCCCTTGTTCCAGCAGGCAGCGGAGGTTGTAGCACTCTCCTCGCGATTCCGGCAGCACAACGGCGTGGTACCGGAGGTAGAGGGGAAATCCCGCAGGGCTTCGCCTTAAGCCGGTGCGAGTATGGTGGAGCTTATGAGAGAGGCTATTAGTAGTCTAGTAATTAGACACACCAATTAGAGGGCTCTAAACCAATTAGAAGGCTCTAAACCGAATAGCTCTAAACCGGGGTCTAGATCTAGGGTTTAGTTTAGAGGATAGGAAACTTGTGTGTAGGAGGGGAGCCCTGCCCCTCCTTATATAGGTGGGAGGGGGTGGCGCGCCAGGGGAGGGAGGGAGTCCCTCCCCAACTCGGCCTAGGCTGGCCTCCGGCTTGGAGGAGAGAAACTCCTCCTCCAAGTCGACTCCAACTCCTCTTGCTTGTTTCCCACAGTTTCTTGTTTTTGGCAGTTTGACTTTCAAACTGGACATTTGACTTTTCTGTTTTAGGATTCAATTTAATCCTATATTTGGGACAGCAAGAACACTTAGTACATGATGCAATCATTCCAATATGTAATGACACATTCATGTACCCCTTCCCCCCCCGGAGTGCCGGACAATCCGGAACCTTCTAGAATATCCCCGATGAAAACACCAGAATCATTCCCGAACTCCGAAACGGGACTTTCCTTATATGAATCTTATTCTCCGGACCATTCCGGATCACCTCGTGATATCCCGGATCCCATCCGAGACTCCGAACAACATTCGGTCTCTTTCTCATAATACCATAACTACTCAAACAACGTCGAATCCTTAAGTGTGTCTCCCTACGGTTCGTGAATTATGCGGACATGATCGAGACACTTCTCCGAACAATAACCAATAGAGGAATCTGGAAATTCATATGGCTCCCACATATTTCTACGATTACTTTGCGATCGAATGAACCACTTACATACGATACCAATTTCCCTTTGTCTCACGATATGTTACTTATCCGAGGTTATGATCGTCGGTATCTCTGCATACCTAGTTCATCCTCGTTACCGATAAGTACTCTTTTCTCGTTCCCGTGATATGTGATCCCTTGTGACCAAGTCACATGCTTGCAAGCTAATTGAATGACATTTCACCGAGAGGGCCCAGAGTATATCTATCCGTCATGTGGATGGACAAATCCCACTCTTGATCCATGTGTTTCAACCAATACTTTCCGAACACTCAATGCCACCTTTATAGCCACCCTGTTACGGTGTGGTGTTTGATGACATCAAAGCATCCATCCAGTAAAGGTGATATGCATGATCTCATGGTCGAAGGAATTAGGTTACTATGTATCAGAAAGCATATAGCAATTGAACTATTGAAATGACTTGATCTTTATGCTACGCTTGTATATAGGAGTATGTCCACCATATCATTCTCCTAACGATATGATCTTGTTGTTGATAACATCTCAATGTTCATGACAAAGAAACCACATCATCAATCAACCAACAAGCTAGTGAAGTATAGAGGCTATACTAGGGACTTCAAATTAAGTTTACAAATCACACAAGTATTAATGGTTTCCTTGTTAATACTATTATAGCATGAATGCAAACATTTATCATAAACACAAAGATATATAATAATAACTATATTTATTATTGCCTCTAGGGCATATCTCCAACACTTTATGCTACGCTTATCTATAGGAGTATGTCCACCATATCATTCTCCTAACGATATGATTTTGTTGCTAATAACATCTCAATGTTCATGATATGGAAACCACAATCATTTATTAACCAACAAGCTAGTAATATATAGAGGCTTTACTAGGGACTTCAATTTAAGTTTACAAATCACACAAGTATTAATGTTTCCTTGTTAATACTATTATAGCATGAATGTAAACATTTATCATAAACACAAAGATATAATAATAACTACATTTATTATTGCCTCTAGGGCATATCTCCAACAACCACTACATCTCCCAGTAGTCTCTGCTTGCTCATGCTTGACCCCCAGCGTCGGCAACGATGACAACTGAGCTCCGCCACCGTCTTCTCGAACTCCGGCGACATCTCCTGGTGAGCCCAGACCACCCCGGACCCTCTCGTTGATACTCTCGCACTCTCCTCTCTCGCACGCGTCTAACACTGCTCTCCATTTGCCTTAGCGCACCCGCAATCCTCGCCTCCGTCAACACCAGTACGTGCCCGACGCCAGGCGGAAGTCCGGCGAGCAATCACCGTCATCCTCAAGCGCCCCTTCGCCAACCAAGGATACGATGAGAATCAGCAAGATCATGTGATTATGGTGAGCCATTCCACTCCTCTTCTTTCCCCCTATATCGCTGGCAACCTCGCTTGCCGAGCGCTCCGCCGCCACTCGCCCCCGCCAGCGCCGCCCATTTTTGGCCAAGCACCTGTGCGCTGTTGGATTTGGATCTGACGTGTGCGATAGAATCACTAACCGAAGAGGTATCGAGCATTGCGAACCGTGCGATGCAAATTAGATCTGACGTTCCACGATAGACGATCCGCGCGAACCGTTTTTGGCCAATCAAATCACGCCACGTGGTCAATCTGTTTTAATAAAAACCAGAAATGATATATTAGATGTTCAAGTTTGTAAAATTCATAACTTTTGATCCACACGTCCAAATTTTGCAAATTTTATATCAATGGAATCAGCAAGACAAGTACTTTACAAACATGCACATTGTTTAGTAAATTGCTTCTGTTAAATTGGTTGTTTTTTCAGAAACTTATGTAGGCTTATTTTGAATATAAAATTCATTCTAAAATTATTTTTGTGATAAAATCTTTGGAAAATGGATTGTTTTGAACCTGCTGACCATATAAACCAACTTGTGGATTCAAAAACATATTTTGCGAGGCAAAAGAATAAATCTTTGATTTAGAATATTTCTAGTCAAATAAAAATGTGGTTTATATGTTAAAAATGCTTTTGGAAGAAACCCTTTGGGAAATGTTTTGATTTAAACTCTCTGACCCTAAACACAAAGTTTTATGATTTAAAAATATATTTGGTGAAACCTATAAAGATTATTGCTTTGCTAAAGGCATTTTCAACCACATAAAATATTGATTTGATTTAAAAATGATTTATAAGTAAAATCTTTTGCAAATGATTTTGCCACTTATATAAAATGACCAATAGGTGTTTTAGAATGTTTATAACCTATTACAAACCACTTTTCCAAATAAAACAATCTTTAGCATGCTTGCATGCATTGCTTTGTTTCTATTATTTTATGTGATGTTTGCTCGAATGATAGATTAAATATTGCTTGCTTGGTTGAATTGTAGTGGAATTTGAAGAGTGTGAATATTGCAAGATCAAGGAGTGAACTTATAATTCTCTACCAAAAAGGCAAGTGATGCTTCATCTTTTGTCCCATTATTTTCACTATGCATTAGTGATATTTCTAAGTAGGACTTGCATGGAATTTTTGCTAAGTATAAACTATGCCATGGGAAATCCTAGTAGATGAAACCTTAGTAGAAATTTCCTAAGTTAAGATTACTACTACTATCATGCTTATCTTAGCTAGTAGAAACAAGGGTGGAATATATTCATACTATGGAATATTTCTAAGTCAAGGACTTGTGTTTTGTTTAATAAAACAACTAAGTGAATGAATCACCTGGTTGGAATGGAAGGAATGGTTTGTGTTGAGTGGTTACACAAGGACCAATTCAATGGTTTACCTTGTGTATCTCACTTGTGGATGGCCACCCAGAAACAAAGTGATTGGAGATGTCAAATGTTGATAAGCTTCTAGTGCAGCCACATGGCATTATGGGATCTGCCTGGATTATATAGGTTGCAATAACTTAGCCAAATGGACAGTTGGTGGTAGGGAATGATAGGTTGGAACGCGTCCATTCTGGTCTAAGGGAAGGCTTCTGAAAGATCTTGTCTTGGGAAACCAAGTCTTGTGGGGAAAGTGCACCACCTCTGAAGAGTGTAAAAGCTAAGTACTTATCCATGTCCCTGGTAAAGGACAATTTGAGCATCAAGACATGGAAGCTATCAAGAATCTCCTCATCCCAATTTCTAAGTTAAAACTTGTGGTTGAACAAGGGTTGAAGGATCACCAATTTATATTGGGATATGCCTTGGGTGATTTTGACAAGAAAAATCTTAGTGTTTTCAAATGATAAGGAAAAATCTATTTTGAGCAAAGCAAGCCTAAGCTCCACTTAGCCAAATGCATATTGATGATAGACTCCACTATATTACCATAGTATCACTTGCCAATACAATTCAAATGTATTGACCCTTGTGGCTGTAACTTATTATGTTGCAGGTTTGTATGATGTTAGTGAAATGTGTTGATTAGGATTACAAGTCTACAACCAACATGATTGCCTGTGGCACTTTGAAGATGAAGGACCCCATGCTATAGTTTTTCTGCTGCATTTTAATGAGATAGCCAATTGGGCTATGTAAGATGTAATGAATTATTTTATTCCTGGTTATAAAGTTGTATTATGACCTTTGTATCTTGATATTACATCTTAACTGCGGATGCTAGCTATTGATCCAGGGACTAGCATTGTAAACACAGGGATCTCTACCTTATTAAAGGTTGGGACCTCTACACTAATCATGCTTCTACAAGATCGGTGACCTCTAGTAGTTTGTCCTAGCGATTGCATTGGGGCATGTGCTTGCACGTGTAGTCGGATCATCAATCCTGAACTACACCCAAATTGACTATTACCATCTCATCAAAATATCGAACACATTTTCCCTATCATAGGATAGTGGCACTAGTAAGTCTTATACTAGTAAATATTAGTGCATCCACAGATAACCAGTTTGTTCTCATCCACACAGATATTGCAAAACAAGCCAACCTTGCAGCATATAAAGCACCAATATTAAGCAGGCTAGAAATCCACGGATCACACATTCAAGAATCATACTACTTCCATATTGGTGCATTATGTTCACCAGTAGTACCTCTGTTCCACAATTGATCTAAGGCTTTTTAGCAAGCTAAAACATCATGTTTAAAAGGGTTATATTTTGAAACAAAGCTAGTAGAGTATAAGGTACCATACAAATTATAGACATGTCGCAACAAGGAATTGACCCAAGTTCATAACAAGTGCAGACTAATGCACCAACAAAGTACTTTCATCATTAGGTTCCATTTTGTGACAAAGGAACCGACTTGAGCTGTTAGGGTTCAACCCTGAATATTGAGCATCTTCATGACTTTATCGTTAATTTCTATGTGGTGCTCCGGGTGGGTTACAACCTCTTCTAATTTGTCCTTCAAATGATCATTATATACACTTAGGGCGGATGATAAAGATCTTGGAGTTGTTCTTCTAGAACTTGAATATGCAAAGATATGGCCTTGGAGTTGGACTTGAACTTGAACTTGGACTTTGATGAGCTCTCTCCAAACCCAACACTAAATATCAACTTGTTCTTGGCTATAGCACCGCATTGTAGTACCTTGGAAAAGAAATCCATACATTCTTTTGGAGTTTTTACTGAACAAGCTTTCCCAAGATTTGTCAGCTCCTCTTTCAATTCAGCCTGAAAAGTTTTCAGTTGATAGTCATGTGTAAGAGAAGTGAAGTTACTATGGATAACATGTAGACTGGTTTAACATGTGCATGAACTGCTATAACTAGTAATGCTAATAACACATCTAATACACTTCAGTAAAAAGATCATTTTTCCGTGTATGTTTTTTATGTCATTTACTAACAGGATTAAAAATGTAGCTTCTTGTGTACACATTGTGAGGTGCAGATATTATAAGTTTGTACAATTCAAAACTAAGACTGACTTTAGTTGCAAATCATGAAGGTAAGTAAAAAAACTGAGAAGCAACCTAAGCAAGGTTGCATATCAAACATATACGTACAAATCAATGCAAGTGCAACATCACAAAACGCAGATAAGACTTACGATAACTTTCTTTACAATGACAATGTATCTATTTCTGTGGCATGCCTCAAATTTTCTCTAGAAGAGTCAACTGCTTTTTTGTATCCTTGTTAGACTTCTTCTACATTTGAAAGAGAGAAAATAAATTGCATCACGTGGTGGAAATGGCGTATGAAAAAAAAGATGCGCATAGATTGCACAACATCATTTACATACTAATACCAGTAGAAAACAATAGGTCCTTACGAATTAGTAGATGTGCCCAATTATGCTGCGGGATCATATATGACTTAGTACTCATAGTTTATTATGGCTAGAGCAATTCCTTTGAGCGATTTCCTACAAAAAGGAGACTTGTAAGACACATGCATAAATATGAATTGACAATGTGATCTAGTCTCGAAGTCTTATAAAAGCATACCTCATTCTTTTGATCAAGCCAGTGGTGGAGAAGATCACCCCACTGATCGTTAGTCATGTGATCCACATGAGACGTTTTTTCAATGTCCTGAAAACACTTGCCAGAGAAGTGTTGCTTCTTTAGCCTATGGCACTGCTTGTGTAAACGTAAGAAGAATATGTTTTTGAGAACAATCTTTACATCCTCGCTATTCTCATTGAACATGAAAAATCGCTGTAGACAACAATGAGTATAATATAAAAAAATGGCATGCTAAGAAAAAAGGGACAGAGCAATGTAACTTGTTCAGTAAACCCACGAAATACTCTGGGGTATTTTGGTGGTGTTTCTATGAAGGCAAGATGGGAATATCATTCCTCACGAAAACATCTGTGATCGATGCTATATAACTAGATTCATGTGGATCCAGTGGTCGCATAAATCCTTCTATAGATGTGATCGGAAGTCTTGATTTAGTTATTCCAAGCATCTAAACTAAAAAAGTCATGTGGATTTAGTTATTTTTACTGTGGTGCAACTAAAAAAAGTTACATAAAAAAGTCAATGTATATATATTACATATAAACTATATGCTACTACTAGTCTATGAACACATAACAAATTTGGTGTCACGGTTATTTGTAATGGAGTATATGTCTCTGTCGGTACTTTAGGTTGTTGGGAGATCATTACCAGTTCATTGCTGAGAACCTGCTATTGAAGCTGGTTCTGCTGCCAATTGTTTCTGGATAACCGGATTGTCTACTGGCGGCTGATGGATGTGTATTTTTATTCGCAGCCGCCAGTACAAATGGATCCACTGGTGCGGGATTAGGACGAAACTTTTTATGTTGGTGATTTACATTATTGTATGTTTTCGCCTAGTTATCACTTTTAGATATATTAAGTAGATTATGATACCTTGTTCTGATTCCATCTCCTGCATTAGAAGCAAATATATTTTGAGATTTATCATGGAATCATTTGCAAAAGAGCAAATTATTCAGGAGTACTTGCAGCAATTGATAGCTCAAAAAGCAATGATTCCCATCACAACTCTAGTATAGTAAATTACTTTGGCTATGAGTAGTTTAACTATATGGCACCCTGAGTGAGAAGAAACCACATGAAGTTTCAATACAATCGACCAATCTGCAGGCTTGACTATAATACTGGTAACATAACTTGCACGGTAAAATTTTAAAGAAAAAATGAATATATGGAATCAAACTGATTTTATTAGATGAAGGGCACTCGATGCCCGCCTGGTTATACTCTAAACAAGGAGCCATGACATAATATTTTTTCTCAGAACATCAACTAGAGTTAACAAATACCAGTTGTGCTATCTATAACTTTTACTCCCCAACAAGATTCATTTAAGAAGAAATTCCACAGATGTTAGAGGATCTTCATAAGGATGGTAAGGAACGCTCTAGCAATCATTAGTAATGATTGAGTACATGAGCAATAATGCAATACAAAAAGCGATGAAGTACTTTTCATAATAATCAAATGCATCACGAAAAAGAGCATAAAGTGTTCAACATCCTTTTTTTGGGGACGAGATAGGTTTACGCTTCGCATTGGTGTGGTCAAATGGAGGGTGTGTTGTTTGAACATCTCTCTAGTGCTGGAGACCAGGGAGTCCGTGAAGGAGATGGGACTTTGTCGCGGTGGAATTGTGTTTTCCGACGATGTTGTGTATGCTCCAACGCGGTGGTCGTCAGCATGGGGAAGCCGCTCCGTTTTGCTGAACAAGGGAGTGGTGTATTCGGTCACAAGGAAGCCTTTTATATGTATCAATGGCATCAATGTTATGTTCGAAACTTTTGAATTGCATGGTGCAGGGTAGTACAAATAAAATCCCGCGAAGGTAATGCAAAATTTGGTGATCATTAGCCCGCCAAAATAATTAGTGATCTCTACTCTATTGCTACACTAGCTAGGATCCGATCTAGAAGAAGTGCATCGAATGAAATAGGAGGTATGAACACACCAGCAGGCTTTAACCAGGTGTAGACTCCATAGTTCGTACTGCAAAAAGTTAAGCATAGTCTCGAGCACGCACAACCTCTTCTTCAAGCACTTCGATACTCTAGTTATACTCCCCTTTTCGAAAAAGAAAACTAGGAGTATTAGTATACTACATCCATTCCGGAATATTTAGGCAAATACATAGTCCAAAAAAATAATTTGATCATAAATTTGGTTAACTACGCTTGGGATGGAAGCGATAGTAATAACTAACTATAGTACAGTAGGAAAGATGATCACACCAAATTTGGATCTGGCAACATTGTGGCTGGTGATGCACGTGACATTCACCAAACAACCAACTACTTTACCAGCAAGTACACGATCATACATTCATACTACTATATAAAGGTTTTTCAATTTACCGGGAACATTTTACAATCTATATATCAGATCATGAACTACTCACTCCTTTCCATAATATATGCTTGTTTAGTAAGTTGTCTTAGAACTGTAAATAGGCTTATATTTTGAAAACAGATGGAGTACTAACTTAAGGTCTTCCTCTTGCTGGGTCATTGATGTTGATTTATGACAGCTTCAACTTTGCCAGCTCGGCTAGGAGTTTGTTCTTCGGTTCCACGACGTCCTGGATCTGTTTGAAGCTTATGCCCAACATCTCTAGCATGGCAAGATTACTAAGGAGGCTAAGTTCGACTTTGTCAGCGGCGAGTTTGGAGTAAAGTCTAGTGAACTCCTTGAAGATGGCGCTTCTGTTCGCTGTCATGGCACAGAAATCGCCCATCACCTTTTTCACCATAAACTTAATCTCGAAGCCAATATTCGCTTAGATGATCATGGAGCAAATATTCATAAGTGTATCCGGAGAACTATCAAGGAAGAGGGACACGTAATCACAATTAGAACGATTTTTTACCTCGCAGCTATACCAATCGGCCTCCATCAATGACAGTGAAGATGATTCTCCAGGCATGAGTGTCACAGCAATGCAAAGACTTCCCGACCTAAAACAACATGGAGAAATAAATGTACTAGTTGTAGGGAAATGAGGGAATCAAGAAATGGTCAAAGACATGGAAAGTTGCCCAAGCACGGAGATTTACCTTAAGGTATCACCCTCCATCGGAGATGGTGAGATGTTTTTCCAGGAAGTGAAGGAAATATGCCCTACAGGAAATCATAGATATGATTATATTTCTTATGTATCCATGAGTTATTGTAATGTTCCTTGAATATCCATATTAGGCAACTTGTATTTATTGGAAATTATGTGAATTGTTTGTGAAACTGTATGCTTGTATGGTTATCTAATAGTTGTCCCTAGTCGGAGTTCAGGTGAGGACACACGTGAATATTAGACTAGCACATTGATTGGTTGATGACTATGTTTCGCAAGTCATAGACCTGGAGATGTCAAACCAATGATGTGGACACATGTGATGAACATGGGGTTGGACTGACCCAACTTGAGGCTGGCAATTAGACTTGCAGCTCTCTCTACACATCGTGTACGTTTTGTCCTTAGACCTGAGATTGTTGCATGTACTTGAGATGTGTATCGACCTACTTTGCTGCTATCAGACGCTGCTCTGTAACTAGGTAGTTATAAAGGTAGATTTTGGGTTTGTCCTAATCATGCTGCAAGGCATGGTTAATCAAGATGGGCTTTGCCCCTCTCTACTTGAGAGAGATATCTCTGGGGCCCTCGAGTGATCGGATCCAGAAATGCATGGCCGCGCTACATAAGGTTAAGAGTTAACCTAGCAAAGGGATTCCAAATCACAGTATCGAGAAAGGGAGGTCAGCTTGGAGCTAGACCAAATATCATGAGGCAAAGGTAAAGACATGTACTAAACCTTGTGATGGTTCGTCTGATATGATCTTTGTATGCGTGTAGGAGTTGGCACGTCTTTCTAGAGGCCGCTACCAACTATTGACAGAATAAGTGTATTCGTGTCATGTCTATAGGTATATGAACCTATAGGATCATATACTTAAGGGAATGGAAGCCTAATGAGGATTAGATCCGAATTAGACCAGGCTTAGGCTACTAATGGGTTGCTAATGTACAAGCCTACTAGGGATGCCTATATAGGAGAGGGTGCGGCAAGTTGACCAGGGTCAGACGATTCCTCCCACTTCGGGATACCTCGGAGGTGCTGCAGCTGTATTAGTTGGACGAGCCGCGCATAGGGAGCTGATCATGGGACGAGGACAAGGAGGATACGTAGAACATCTACACTGCCTCAACGCGCTTCATCATGTTCCGCAACCACGCGTCTAGTGGTAATCCCATTATCTATGACAACAATATTCTTGGTTTACGCGGTAGAAAATTTTGATTTGCGCTAGTGTAGCCTACCCCTTTCCCTACAAGCAGTAGTGCTGAGGGAATTCCAAGACCGCCCGACCTAAAAACTCCATTGAGAAAGAATGTGCTAGCAGGTAAATGAACGATTCAAGAAACTGTCAAATACGTGGAAAGTTATGGAAGAATGGAGATTTACCTAAAGGTATTTGTCCTTGGTTGTGGTGTCATTGAAGAACCTTCAGTTGAAGAATTCTCTCCTGCAACTGAGGGATTTTACTAGAACCGTTAATCGTGGCATCACTTGGTACTGGTAGCGACATAATAGCAAAATAGAAAGCCGACTTCTTGTCTTCAACCATCTTCGCCATCGTGGCACGAGCCCTTCTGTGACATAACTTGTTCCCGGTCATGTGGGTGAAGTAGCACAACAAAAAGGAATGAAAACAGCCAAAGCAATCTGGCAGAGAAGAACTAGATGTAGGGATACAGGTAGTCTACACTAGCGCAAATCAAAAAAATTCTACCACGTAAACCAGGATTAGTGTTGTCATAGATCTCGAGATTACCACTGGACGCGTAGTTGCGAAACTTGATGAAGCACATCGAGGCAGTGTAGATGTTATACATCTCCTCCTCGTCCTCGTCCCATGAGAAGCTCCTCTTGCGCGGCTTGTCTAAGTGCCACAGATGCAGCACCTCCGAGGTATCCACACGTGCGGGGTGGAAGCGTCAGATGTCGGACTTCTAGGTCTGCGCACACAACACATGCATGAGGGGTGGCGGCTGGGTGGAATGATAAACCTTGGTCAGCTCGCCCCACCCTCACTTATATAGGCATCCCTAGTGGGATTCTACATTAGTAGCCCATTAGTAGCCTAATCCTGGTCTAATTCTGATCTAATCCTCATTAGGCTTCCATCCCCTTAAGTGTGTGACCTATAGGTTCATATACGTATAGACATGACACGAATACACTTATTCTATCAATAGTTGGTAGCGGCCTCTAGCAAGACGTCTCAACTCCTAAACGCATACAAAAATCATTTAGACGAACCATCACAAGGTTAAGTAGATGTATTTCTCTTTTCCTCACGATATTTGGTCTAGCTCCAAGCTGACCTCTCTTTCTCGATACTATGATTCGGAATCCCTTCACTAGTTTAAAACTTAACCTTATCTAGAACGGCCATGCATTTCTGGATGCGATCACTCGAGGGGCCCAGAGATATCTATCTCAAGTAGGGAGGGGAAAATCCCATCTTGATTGACCAATGCCTTGCAGCATGCTTCGGGACAAACCCGAAAGAAACCTTTATGACTACCCAGTTAGATTGTAGTGGTTGATAGACCCAAAGTAGGTCGATCCACATCTCAAGTACATGCGACAATCTCAGGTCTAAGGACAAAACATACACAATGTGTAGAGAGAGTTGCAAGTCTAATTGACAGTCTCAAGTTGGGTCAGTCCAACCCCATGTTCATAACATGTGTCCACATCATTGTTTTGACATCTCCATGTCTATGACTTGCAAAACATAGTCATCAACCAATCGATGTGCTAGTCTAATATTCATGTGTGTCCTCACATGAACTCCGACTAGGGACAACTATTCGATAACCATACAAGTAAAGAGTTTCACAAACAATTCACATAATTGCCAATCAATACAAGTTTCGTGATATGGATATAGAAGGAACATTACAATAACTCATGGATACATATGAAATATAATCATCTCTATGATTGCCTCTAGGGCATATTTCCTTCTGTCTCCCACTTGCACTAGACTCAATCTAAAATGTATCTACTACCAATTGCTCTTGTGTGCGATTCATATGCGGGCTGCGGGAGAGGCTTAGTCAAGGGATCAGCAACATTTGAGTCTGTATGTATTTTGCATATCATGACACTACCGTCCTCAACGATCTCATGAATCCGATGGTAACACATGCGAATATGTTTGTTCTTCTGGTGCTGTCTAGGTTCCTTGGCTTGTGCAATAGCACCATTGTTGTCACAATAAACGTCCAAGGGATTGGACGCGCCCTGAACCACACCGAGAGCGATTAGGAAATTCCTAATCCAAACATCTTCCTTTACATCCTCTGAGGTAGCGGTATATTCAGCTTCTATTGAAGAGGAGGTCACCATATCTTGCTTGGAATTTTTCCAGCTCACAGCACCACCATTCATGACAAAGACATAAACTGATTGCGATTTGGAGTCATCTGAGTCATTAAGGTAACTCACATCTGTGTAACCCTTTACACCGAGTTCATCCTCACCTCCATAAACTAGGAACACAACCTTAGTCCTTTTCAAGTAATTAAGGATGTTCTTTACCGCTGTCCAGTGACCTTCACCTGGATCAGCCTGGTATCTTCTCGTAACACTTAGAGCACAGGAAGCATCTGGGCGAGTACGTATCATTTCATACATGATGGATCCAATAGACGATGCATATGTAACCCTGCTCATGCGCTCACGCTAATCAGTAGTCGAAGGACACCGAGTCTTGCTGAGTTTAATGTCGTGAGACATGGGCAAGAACCCCTTCTTAACATCTTCCATGCTGAACCGTTTCAACACTTTGTCAATGTATGTACTCTAGCTTAATCCAATTAGCCTTCTTGATCTATCTCTATAGATCTTGATGCCCAAAATATATGCCGCTTCTCCTAAGTCCTTCATCGAAAAACTATTTTTCCATGAGGTCTTAACAAACTCGAGCATAGGAATGTCATTTCCAATCAACAATATGTCATCTACATATAAGATTAGAAATACAAGTTCTCTCCCACTTTCCTTCTTGTAAACACAAGGTTGTTGTTTGTTTTTTATGAAGCCAAACTCCTTTACAACTTCATCAAATCGAATGTTCCAACTCCAAGATGCTTGCTTTAGCCCGTAAATGGACTTTAGAAGTTTTCCTAACTTTCCAGCATTGTTTGGATTGACAAAACCTTCTGGCTGCATCATATACACGTCCTCAATAAGGATTCCATTTAAGAAAGCCGTATTGACATCCATCTTCCATATTTCATAGTCGAAATGTGTAGCAATGGGTAGAATGATCCGTATAGATTTAAGCATCGCTACAGGCGACAAAGTCTCGTCATAGTCAACTCCTTTAACTTGTCGAAAACCTTTTGCAAGAAGTCGAGCTTTATGGATGTGAACATTTCCATCCATATCAATCTTATTTCTTATAGATCCATTTGCACTCGATGGCTTTAAAACCATCAGGCAGGTCGACCAAGTTCCAAACTTGATTGTCTCCCATGGACTCTATCTTCGATCTCATGGTGATCAGCCATTTCTCAGTGTCCGGGTCCACCATCGCTTTTGCATAGGTCGCAGGCTCATCATTGTCTAACAATAATAATTCCCGCGCTTCGTGGAGCCTCGTAGACCTTCGTGGTTGATACGTTGGAAACGTATCTATAATTTTTGATGATCCATGCTTGTTTAGTATCTACTTTGCTTTTCTTGTCCACACTTTGAGGTGCTTTTTACATGTTTTCTCGTACTAACCAATTAACAAGTTGGAACAGTGCCAGATGCCCATTTTCTGTTGTTTTTTGTTTCAGAAAATTTAGTAAAGAAATATTCTCGGAATTGGACGGGACAAACAACAAAATCAATTACTTTCCATGGGGAACAAGAAGTACAGAGGAGAGCAGGAGGGGCCAGCCAGGGGGCCAGACCCACCGCAGGCGCGGGGGTAGGTGGGCCCGCGCCTGGCTAGGGTATGGCGGCCCTGGCTGCCTTCGGGTGTCGCTCCTTCTCCTATAAGAAGCCCCTGATGTAGAAACCCTGAGTACGCAATCAGAAATCCACGAAACCATCGCCACCGCCACCATCGTCCCTAGATCGGGGGATCTGAAGTTCTTCCTGGCACCCTGCCGGAGGGGATATCATCCCGTAGGCCTTCTCTCCGGTATGATTCGTGAGTAGTTCCACCTTGGACTATTGGTCCATGTAGTAGCTAGATGGTTGTATCTCCTCCTTTGTGCTTTCATGTATAGATCTTGTGAGCTCCGTTCATGATCAAGATCTAATCTATTTGTAATCATGCATGTTGTGTTTGCAGGGATCTGATGGATATTGAGATTATTATGTTGGTTTGATTAATGGTTTTATCTTTATGATTCTATCATGTCTGTGTTGTTTGCTCTCCGTTTCTAGTGGTTATCTTGGCCAAGTAGTTGCTAGTGACTCCAAGAGGGGGTATTTATGCTAGATAGTGGGTTCATGCCTCTAGTTTCCAAGGGAAGTGACAGAAATCTCTTCGGTTGTAGATGTGTTGTTGCTACTAGGGAGAAAACAACGGTCTCTTGTTCATGGAACATGTGGACTGTTTACCTTACACACTTTGCTTAAAGCAGTTGTCTGTTGCTTGCAACTTAATACTGGAGGGGGTTCGGATGATAACCTGAAGGTGGACTTCTAGTTATAGATGTAGTTGGATGACGGTCTATGTATATTGTTTTGTTGCCCAATCAACCATTACATTCCACACCATACGTTTAATCCTTTGTTACAGCAATCTGGTGTGCTTGACAACCTCACTGATTCATTGGGGAAAAGTCTTGAGTTTGTGTTGTGCAGGTCTCCGCGTTGCTAGCAACACATGTGTGACGTTTGCATCCTCCTACTGGTTGGATAACCTCGGTTTCTTACTGAGGGAAACTTGCTACTGTGCTGCTTCATACCTTGCTCTTGGGGTTTCCAACGAAGCGTCCCACGACAAGTGGTGGGCGCCATCAGTGGTTGTGGTGCTTCTATTTCCACGGGTTCCTCAACTTGTTCTGCTACAACAACATCACTCCTAAAAGCATCCACGACTGGCTCATCTTGAACTTCTTCAAGTCGCACTGACCTTCCACTCGTTCCCTTTGTGAGAAACTCTTTCTCTAGGAAAACACCGCTACGAGCGACAAACACTTTGCCTTCTTCTCGGTTGTAAAATTAATACCCTAAAGTTTCCCTCGGATATCCCACGAAAATGCACTTATTCAATTTGGGTGTTAGCTTGTCCGACTGAAGTCGCTTGACAAATGCATCACAACCCCAAATCTTTAGAAAAGACAAACTAGGATTCTTGCCACGAAAATGCATCACAACTATCTTGTGTCTTAACTACGTATTTAGATGGTACGCTATTAAGTTTTAAAGCTGCCGTTTCTAGAGCGTAACCCCAAAATGATAATGGTAAATCCGACAGCATCATCATCGATCGAACCATGTCCAAAAAAAGTTCAATTGCGCCGTTCGGAGAACCCGTTCCTTTGAGGCGTTCTGGGCGGCCTGAGTTGTGGAACAATTCCGCAACCCTTAAGATGATTGCTAAATTCGGGACTCAAATATTCACCTCCACGATCAGATCGCAAGGCCTTTATTTTCTTGCCATGTTGATTATCTACCTCAATCTAAAACTCCTTGAACTTTTCAAAAGTTTCAGACTTATGCTTCATCAAGTAGACATAACAATATCTACTGAAATCATCAGTGAAAGTAATGAAGTAGTGATATCTTCCTCTGGCCGTCGTGCTCATTGGTCCACATACATCAGTATGTATGAGTTCCAACAAGTCTGTCGCTCTCTCGGGTAAACCCGAAAAAGACGACTTGGTCATCTTTGCAAGTAAACATGCCTGACATGTCTCGTATGATTCAAAATCAAACAAAGTTAGAAGACCATCACCATGGAGCTTCTTCATGCGCTTTTCACTTATATGCCCCAAACGACAATGCCATAAATAGGTAGGACTCAAATCATTAGGCCGAAGACTTTTAGCACTAACATTTTAAACAGATGCATCATCCAGACTTAAAATAAATAACCCATTCACAATGGGAGCATTAGCCATAAACATAGCATTCTTAGAGATTACACAACCATTGTTTTCACTAGCGAATGAATAACCATCCCTCATAAAACATGAAGGTGATAAAATGTTTCGACCCATACTAGGAATGTAATAACAATTATTCAACTCCATAATAAATTCTAATGGAAGGTGAAGTTGCATGAAGCCGACGAACAATGCAGCAACCCTTGCTTTATTTGTGACGCAAAAATCCACTTCGCCTTTCTGCACTTCTCTAGTCCTTATTATCCCCTGCATCGAATTGCAAATATGAGCAACCGATCCAGTATCAAATACCGAAGAATTAACATAAGAATCAGCGAGAAGAATGTCCACAACATTTACAACAAGCGTACCTGAGTGGGAAGTACTCTTACTTACACTCTTCTTCAAAGAAGCCTGGTACTTACTGCTGTTTCTCTTCCAGTGGCCATGTTCATGACAAAAGAAGCACTAAGTGTCATCTACAGGTCCAGCCTTTTGCTTGGGTGCAGGCTTCAGTGTAACATCCCAATTTCCGCAACCCTGATTTAATGTCCAAAAAGGCAAAAATTAGGGGAAAAAACTTTTTCTTATAATGTTTGCTTAACTGTTTGCTTGTGCTCATGCAACTGTTTGTGTAATATTGTGTACTCCTCATCTCCACACCACTTTACAAAAAGCTATTTTAAGAGATGCCTTGGCTCATCTTTCATAATCTCAAATGTTTTGGCATTCCAAAACCTGAGCCAAGATGACCTTGACACAACAAAATACTTTACTAGTTACTACTAACAAAACTATGGAGACCTATATATAATATCCTTATGTTTTCAAGATAGAACTTCAACTACCATTTTCTCAAGGTTTTCCAAAACCTTTATTAAAACCTTTTTATTCTCAATCTTGGTAGAGATACCAAGATGACCCTTATCTTACCTCAAGATACACCCACTCAAAATACCCCTCCTTACCCCAAGCTAGGCTTGATGGTAACCCTAGTAGTAGTTAGATAAGTAAGAAGATGAATTTCCTTGATTTGCTGGGTGATGAATTACCCTGATCTGCTGGTTGATGAATTTCCTTGACTGCTGACTACCTTGTTTGCTTAGGATCAAGAGAGAGCTAATCTAGTAGCTCATCCCTCAGGACCCAATCCTTGCTTGTGATCATCAAGCCCATATCGAGCATCCAAGTTTGGATCCCCTCTTTTCAATCTATACCTCAACATCAACCACTTGATGGAAAGGTTAAACCCTTGCCCCCATCTCAAATGTTTCCCTCTTGCATACTTGTCAAAATCTCCAAATCTGCCAAAATGGCAAAGTATGGATTTCTTATCTAGATACAATCTTTGGAGATCTACCGCTTCCAACCTATGTGCATTCTTGATAATGTACTTGAACCATCTGGTAGTAAATCTCTAGTACTTCCAAAGACTAATCTTTCCCTTGGCTAAGCCATTCTATTTACCACTCATCCATGATGGTTTTGTAGTCAAGATAATAATCTTTTCTGCAAATCTTATCATCTTACCTACTTTGGGAGAAGCTCACACCTATATGCTACCTCCTCTTGACCAATTATTTCATGGTTATGATCTACTAATCATGGCCTATAAATCCCTAATTCACTTGTTTCCATTGGAGCCTTGTGCTTCTTGAACCCACATGGTTTAGGAGGCTATCTGATGTACCTGTTATGGCAGCCTTATTTTCAACAAAGTTTGCCATCTCATCTATATCACCTCAAAAGCAACCAAGCCCAACTCTTGCTTCCATGGTCATCTAGATGACATGGTCTATCCATCCATATATCCCTTGTACCAAGGTGATCTCTGAGCTCCCTAATCCAACCCAGTTTAGGTGGCATCAAAATAACCAAACCCTAGATCCTCCCAAATCTAGTTTTCAACGTTTTCACACCTTTCCTCAGAACTCAAGGTTGACTTTGATGCATACATCAAGTTGACATCATCTACTTTGGATATAAGCATCCCCAATTAATTCCCAAAATTATTTAGATTATTGAACTATTTTATTCCCCTTACTTACCAATTTCTCAACAACCTTGTCTTCAAAGGTAAGTTTGCTTTTATCCAAATCACCCTGCCAACTCAAGGAACATTTGATGCCTATTTATCATATCCCATCTTTCCAGCTCAAAAATAAATATTGTTGAGATTCTTTATTATTTCTTTTTTCCCTTTTTATTAAATGGCAGAAAGAAGAAATAATTCCCTAAAAATACTTTTCCACCTCAATAAATCCCAATAAAATTCTCCAAGGTGTGCTATGGTATTTAGGATCATATCACATCAAAAACCAAGCCTACCCAATGTAAAATTATCATCTTAGCTTCCATAATCTACTTCAGCACATTTTGAAGAAGTGCATTTAAATGAGGTTATAATCTCTAGAAAAATCCCATTTAAATCTTGAAGAGATGATTTTACCTACTCTATCTACTAGTACCATTTCCCAACATTCTTCAATCCAAGTTGTCAAACTTCTTTCACAACCATTGTGAGGATCACTTTTGCTAACTTAGCTTTTGGATCAAATCAAAACCATCTCAAACCACATCAAGGATCAAGCCGAGATTGCACAACACTACACCACTCTCTCCTGGTCGTGCATAGTAACCCTAGATACTGTAGCACCTCCCCTCCTATTTGTCCCTAGTGTTTGTAAGAGAGAGAGGCATGTCTTAAATATCTTTGTAATAAAAGGGGGAAACAGCCACACCACCTCTCCCTCCACTCTCTGGTCGAGCTGCTGGTCCCCCCACACCCCCATCACCACCCCAAATAGCCAATGGACATCCCCCTCCCTTTCCCTTGTCCAAATGGACTTGGTCCCTCACACACCACCCCGTCCCATGTTTATAAGGACAAAGGACACGCCAGGGCCTCACTCCTCCCTCATTTGCCCCGAACAACCCCCTAGTCACACCCCCAGAGCTCCCTGTTCCCCTCCTAAGCTCTGCCTTGCTTGAGCAAAGGAGAGCAAGAAGCTCTCGGCCTCTTCCCTCTCCTCAAGATAGGCTCATCACTCGTCCCTCCTCTCCCTCTGCATGTCATGCCTCTGGACTCTCCTTGCTCCCCTGGTGCTAACCATGCTCCTGTTGTTGACATGCAGCCACTCCTGGAGCCACCCCGACGAACTCCGGCGATCCCCCGTTCGACCACCGTCGTGCGAGCTCCTCCACGACGTCAAGACCCATCAAGTCGACCATCCCTAGAGTTGTCACCGTCGACCACGTCTCTCCCAACAATTCCTCGTCGCCCTTGAGCCCCCGGTGAGCCTCGCCGCTCCTTCCCCCAACACCCCTAGGGTTTCCTCGCCGGCCCCACGACCAAAGGTTGGAGACGACTGTGGACTGTCGATCTCGTTCAGATCTGACGGCCCGCGTCTCCCCTTACCATTTCGGCAATGCTCCCCCGGAAGATGGGCCTCGCCCCGGTACCCTTGCCTGCGCTCTACGCGCGCGAGGATTGCGCCTGGGCTGATTTGGCCTCATGGGCCCTCCCTATCTTCAAGATCTGGCCCGATGGACCTTCTTTCCCCTTTTCCTTTTTTGTTTCCTCCAGATCCAGTAAATTTAACTGCGGGTTTAAATCCAAATGAAAATGTAAAACCAACTAAAATGCTTAGAACCTATTTTCCTTGGTCCCTATATGTTTTATCTAACATGCATAACCAGTTTGGTACCAAAACACTAAGTAGATAAATCATCTACATAGATCTGTCTAGTTCACTAAACAAATTCCCTATAAAGATTTACAACTCCAAATGGAGTAAATCCAATTGTTGTTGAAATGTATAATCCATACCTAGCATGCCCCACTGGTCCCATACACAATTGCTTCCTAAATTGCAGTTGGCAAAAATATCAAAATCAAGCCTTTTCTGCCTTTAGGAAATTCTATCGGTAAAACCAAATAAGGTTTTGACCTAATTACAACTCCCCTTGAACACACGTGACCTATACTTCATAATCCAGCATCGAATAATTTTATGAGGATCTTCTGATTTTTTTGTAAATTAAACTCTTCTATGCATGGTTTATTCACTAATAAAAACATTACAGTAGCTCTGCAACTCCAAAAAGGTTGACTCCAGTTTCTACAGAAATGTATTCTCAGTGACTAACAAATGTCCTTGGAATCACCTAAAAATCTTCTGTAAATTATATCTGATGAAAAAGACAAATCCAAGCCAGTACAGTCTTTGGAAATTTTTCAACGGCATTCTGTTAATTTTTTTGAGGTTATTCCAACTCCTACTATTTCATACCACCAAATACTACTTAATAACCCACGGAAATAATTTTTGGAACTCCAGAACAGTTCTGGTGAATTATTTCCTAAAACTAGAGTTTTAATCACTATAAAATCCATAATAAATCAAGGGAAATTGATAAAATAGTGAAACCAATTTTGTTGGCTTCATTTTATCAATACCTATCTGAGGGTATCATTTTTATACAATGGTATCATACAGACCAATCCCTTGGTCAAAAACCCTTTCTTAAGTAGTTCCTAGACTATAAATCCAAAGGGAGCCTCTCCCTAAATGCCTTCCAAATCTTCTCCCAATCCAATCAAAGCGAACCTCCAACATCCTACTGATGTCTATCATGTATTTGTATTTTGCTTTCTATATGGTTTGAGGCTTGTATGCCTTTTATTGATTGGTGTATTGTTTGTTTGCATGTATGCTCGATAACAATGATAGTTGCAATTGTGTGACGTCGAGAAGAAGGAAGGATCGGGTTTTTATTATTATGGATATTATTGGTATTCTGGTTATCTAACACCGTCAAGGGACATCTCGCTGGTCAAAGGCAAGCCACCATTCCTTAACTCCTATGTTCACCTACTCCTCTGTTAAAATTGTTTTATCTCTCGTTTATGAATCTCATCATTAAATGCATGGTTTGTTTCAACTAAAAGTGCTTGAGAAACTTGGCTCCTCCAAGTTATGGATGAGGATCCATTAGGACACCTACCCTTTTGACACCTATTTTTACCATTTACATCGAGGCTAAGATGATTAGCATCTTCCCTCTTGGAACCCACGGATTTCCATTGATAAAAACAATTTTCGGTTTTACCCTAGCACAAAGTTTTCAAAATAAAACCCTTGGGAAAAGGCATCGATCCCTAGTGGAAGTTCTACAAAAAGGAGATATGAGGGGGATTAATAGAAAGTCAAGTAAGAGAAAGAGAAGGGATGTTCTACGCCAATGTCCGAAACAATTTATCCGTGCAACCACATTGCCCCAGGAGCTGGGGCTTAGCTCGTAGTTGTTGTCCTTAGCCGGGGCAGCTTGTACTTGCTTAACAGGAGCAATCCCTAGAAGCCCGAGTGGACTCTACTCCAGAACTGTGTATCTAGGGTCTCCATCGCCCGCTACGGCGGAAGAGTCGGTGCAACAATTGGGTCTCCCGCGGACGGTATGTTTTAGGAGTAGGGAAGGAAGTGGAGTCAACAATGGTATATTGCCAAGCCGAGGGTTTGGGTATATGGAAGTGCTGCAGGGAGGACTAAGGCCGCCGTGCCACATACTCGTGTCGGGGAGAACAAACCCAAAAGGAAAAGCCGCCTTTGCTAGGGATGGACAAATGAAAAGCTAAGTTTGATTATCCGAACCACCGTCTATAGTGTGTAGCGGGTCGTGGTTGTAATCCCGGAAGATGTATTGATTCTTGTGGGTAAAGTGTGCAAACTATGTCGAGTCTAATCTATTCGAATAGCCGTGTCCACGGTCAAGGACGGTTGGAATGGCAAGTGCTAGGATGACCCTTTGGATATGTTGAGGTGAACTAAAGGATGTGACTTGGTCATGTGGAAGGATAAGAACGAGTTTGGTTTTGACCAGAGATGGTCGAAGATGTTTAAAAAGGGGTTTTACAATAAACTGTTTTCAAAGTTTTTAACAAGGATGTGGAGATGTCTGGATTTTCTAAAAGGAGGCATATTTTCCAAAAACTCTTTTTCAACAAAGATATAGAGATGCCATTGTAGATTCCTTCAGAAAACAAGTTAGTGTAGAGCTATCACGCCACAACCAAATATACATTTTTCTTATTACCCTATCTCGGTGGTTTGCGAGCTCATTCAAAGTACTCACCGGCATTTTCCCTGGCTATTTACTTGGCAAGATTAAGAAGTAACGAAGGTGCTGACGTCTATGCGAGCTAGGCCGTCTTCCCAGTCAGTCGCCTGTAGGTTAAGGCATGACATGGGCTCTGCGCTTGAAGACTTCCGCTACATGTGTTGTAATCGCCATAATGGCCATTCTGTAAGTTATGTACTCATTACTATATGGATGTTGTAATGATACTAGTCGGTTATGCTCATGGCTCACTGATCATGGGAACGTGAGTTGTATGCATAACAGGTATTCTCGGACTGTAAATACGGGGTGGAACATTCGGGATCGTATCCTTAGCCTTGCCATTCTTTTTCGACCAAGAAGTACCCTTTTTCTTAAAGGTAGGCTTGTTATGCACAGCCATCACATGCCTATGCCCTACACACTACTTCATGTCACTTTCTGCTGTTTTTAGCATCCCACATAACTCATTAAGGCCCTTCTCCACCCCATGCATATGGTAGTTCGAAATGAACTGCCCATAGCTAGATGGAAGAGACGTCAAAATGAAATCATTGGCGAACTATTGGCCTAGTGGAAAACCAAGCTTTTCCAATGTCTAACTGTAACCAACCATTTTGATCACATGGGGGCCCACAGTTGCTCCCTCTGCCAGCTTGCATTCCACAAAGAACTTGGCGACATTATACCTCTTAGTCCTGGCCTGAGTCTGGAACATGTCCCTAAGAGCAACGATCATATTGTACGCTTCCTGATCCTCAAACTTCTTTTGGAGTTCAGGTTCCATGCATGCAAGCATAAGACAGCTAACCTCAAGAGAATCATCACATGCTCTCTTGTAGGCATTCTAGAGGGCAGCAGATGCATTATCAGTAGGTTCATCGGGGATTGGGGTATCCAGAACCGTTTCCTTTTTATCAGACCTGAGAACAATTCTCAGGTTACAGACCTAGTCTGAATAGTTTGTTCCATTTAGTTTATCTTTGTCAAGAATCGAACGCAAAGAAAAAGGTGATGCAGTGTTTGGTGCCATTGATCTACAATAGAAAACGTGCAAAATAATAAGCCATGTAATGATGAAAGAGTAAAACATATTAAACAATTTAATAGCATATACTACCACTTAAATCAATATCCCTCTATTGATACTAAGTGATTCAAGATCCACAATTAACAAGTCGAGTAGTGAGCTTTAGTATCACTTCTAGAAAACAAGGTAAATCGGTAAGCAACTCTTGCTAATCATATCACATATGACTCTTGTTGTTGGGTGACATCTCTATGTCTAAACTAGGCTCCCAACCTTTATGCCCCAAGGTCCTTAACTGTTAAGATGACCTTGTCAAGCTCACCAAGCCTTATGCGTGTAGGTATCTGATACAAACCCATCCAGCCAAGGAAAACCGTGGCACCCTAATTTCATAGGCCCACCAAAGATTGTAAAGTGCATAGGATGGTGCAAGATTTGGTTGAGAGGGCATGGTTTAACTTAAACATTGTGAGGGATCGTTCTACTTCTATCATCTAAGCATGCTTAGTAGTAAAACGCATAAGAATAGAAGAAGAATAGTATGGCCCATTTTCTCATGCTGATCTCGATCGCCATAGAACCTGTCCACCATGATGATCTACATCTTCATGTTCCATGTGAGTTTCGTCGGATTGTCGACAAGTATGCCATAGGGGGTCCTAGTGGTGTTGGAAAGATGAGGTGTGAGACGTCGGATGTTGCAGGAGCGACAAGCACAAGTTTACCCAGGTTCAGGTTCGACTACGGTGATCGGATCCTACTCCTGCTAGCAACCCAGTAATATATCAGGGTAGGCCAGATGTTACAACGGATTACAAGAGAGGTTCGACTGTGCGATTAGATTGTGGTGTTACGATTGGTTGTTGCCCTAAAGGCCCCCATAGGTCCGGTTTATATAGTCACCGGGGCCTAGGATTACAGGAGAGACCTATCCGACTATGTTACAGAGTCGGTAACTAGATACATCTTGGACTACAAGTAATACTACAGGCCTAAGTCGGTGAAGGGATACGGGTAGGCTACACTAGCGCAAATAAAAAATTTCTACCGTGTAAACCAGGAATACTGTTGTCATAGATCACGGGATTACCACTAGACGCGCAGTTGCGGAACTTGATGAAGTGCATCGAGGCAATGTTGACGTTCTACGTATCCTCCTTGTCCTCGTCCCACGAGCAGCTCCCCTTGCATGGCTCGTCCAAGTGTCACAGATGCAGCACCTCCGAGGTATCCACACGTGCGGGGATGAAGCATCAGACGCCAGACTGCTAGGTCCGCGCGTGCAACACATGAGTGAGGAATGGCGGCTAGGTGGAATGGTCTAACCCTAGTCAGCTCGCCCCACCCTCTCTTATATAGGTGTCCCTAGTGGGCTTCTACATTAGCAGCCCATTAGTAGCCTAAGCCTGGTCTAATTCGGATCTAATCCTCACTAGGCTTCATATGTTCATTAAGCCCATTAAGTGTGTGACCCTATATGTTCATATATGTGTAGACATGACACGAATGCACTTATTCTATCAACAGTTGGTAGAGGCCTCTAGCAAGATATTCCAACTCCTAAACGCATACAAAGATCATATCAAGCGAACCATCACAAGGTTTTGTACATGTCCTTCACTTTGCCTCACGATATTTGGTCTAGCTCCAAGCTGACCTCCCTTTCTTGATACTATGATTCAGAATCCTTTTACTAGGTTAACTCTTAACCTTATGTAGCAGGTCCATGCATTTCTGGATCCGATCACTCGAAGGGCCCAGAGATATCTCTCTCAAGTAGAGAGGGGAAAATCCCATCTTGATTAACCATGCCTTGCAGCACGCTTCAGGACAAACCCGAAAGCTACCTTTATAACTACCCACTTACGGAGTAGTGTCTGATAGCCCCAAAGTAGGTCGATCCACATATCAAGTACATGCGATAATCTCAGGTCTAAGGACAAAACATACACGATGTGTAGAGAGAGCTACAAGTCCAATTGTCAGTCTCAAGTTGGGTTAGTCCAACCCGATGTTCATAACATGTGTCCACATCATTGGTTTGACATCTCCATGTCTATGACTTGCGAAACATAGTCTTCAACCAATCGATGCGCTTGTCTAATATTCACGTGTGTCCTCACATGAACTCTGACTAGGGACAACTATTTGGATAACCATAGAAGTAAAGAGTTTCACAAACAATTCACATAATTGCCAATCAATACAATTTGCCTGATATGGATATTCAAGGAACATTACAATAACTCATGGATACGTAAGAAATATAATCAGCTCTATGATTGCCTCTAGGGCATATTTCCTTCAGTCTCCCACTTGCACTAGAATCAATCTAGATTGTATATAATACCTATTGCTCTTGCGTGCGCCTCATGGGTAGTCTGTGCGAGTGGCTTTGTAAAGGGATCAACAACATTTGAGTCCGTATGTATTTTGCATATCATGACACTACCATCCTCAACAAACTCTCAAACCTGATGGTAACACATGCGAATATGTTTGTTCTTATGGTGCTGTCTAGGCTCCTTGGCTTGTGCAATAGCACCATTGTTATCACAATAAACGTCCATGGGATTGGACGCGCCTTGAACAACACCAAGAGCGATCAGGAAATTCCTAATCCAAAGAGCTTCCTTTGTAGCCTCCGAGGCGGCAATATATTCAGCTTCTGTTGAAGAGGAGGCCACTGTATCTTGCTTGGAACTTTTCCAACTCACAGCACCACCATTCATGACACACACTGTAAGGTTCCCATCCTTTAATAAGGTAGAGATCCCTGTGTATACAATGCTAGTCCCTGGATCAATAGCTAGCATCCACAGTTAAGATGTAATATAGAGAAACAGAGGTCACAATACAACTTGATAACCAGGAATAAAGTAATTTATTACATCTTACATAGCTCATTTGGCTATCTCATTACAATGCAGCAGAATATAACAATAGCATTGGGTCCTTCATCTTCAAAGTGCCACAGGCAGACATGTTGGTTGTAGACTTGTAATCCTAATCAATAAACTTCACTAACACCAAACAAACCATCAACATAACAAGTTACAGCCACAAGGGTCAATACATTTGAATTGTATTGGCAAGTGATACTATGGTGGTATAGTGGAGTCTATCATCTATATGCATTTGGCTAAATGGATTTTAGGCTTGCTTTGCTCAAAATAGATTTTCCTTATCATTTGCAAACACTAAGTTTTTGTTCGACAAAAATCACCCAAGGTATCTCCCAATAGAAATTGGTGATCCTTCAACCCTTGTTCAACCACAAGTTTTGGAGATTCTTGATAGCTTCCATGTCTTGATGCTCAAATTGTCCTTTACCAGGGACATGGCTAAGTACTTAGATTCTTCCATCTGTAGAGGTTGTGCACTTTCCCCACAAGACTTGATTTTCACCAAGACAGGACCTTTCAGAAGCCTTCCCTTAGACCAAATGGACGCGTTCCAACCTATCATCCCACTACCACCAACTGTCCAAATGGCTAAGTTATTGCAACCTATATGATCCAGGCAGAGCCCATAATGCCAAGTGGCTGCACTTGAAGCTTCTCAACATTTGACATCTCAAATCTCTTTGTTCCTAGGTGGCCATCCACAAGTGAGATACACAAAGGTAAACCATAGAAATGGGCCTTGTGAACCACTCAACACAAACCATTCCTTCCATTCCACCCAGGTGATTCATTCGCTTAGTTGTTTTATTAAACAAAACACAAGTCCTTGACTTGGAAATATTCCATAGTATGAATATATATTCCACCCTTGTTTTCTATTAGCTAAGTTAAACATGATAGTAGTAGGAATCTTAACTTAGGAAAATTCTACTAAGGTTTCATCTACTAGGATTTCCCATGGCATAGTTTACACTTAGCAAAATTCCATGCAAGTCCTACTTAGAAATATCACTAATGCATAGTGAAAATAATGGGACAAAAGTATGAAGCATCACTTGCCTTGTTGGTAGAGAATATAAGTTCACTCCTTGATCTTTGCAATGTTCACACTCTTCAAATCACTACAATTCAATCAAGCAAGCAATATTTTTAATCTACCATTCAAGCAAAACATCACATAAAATAATAGAAACAAAACAATGCATGCAAACATGCAGAAGATTGTTTTATTTGTAAAAGTGGTTCCTACTGGGTCATAAACATTTGAAAACACCTAATGGTCATTTTATAAAGTGGCCAAACCATTTGCAAAAGATTTTACTTCATAAACCATTTTTAAACCAAGTGATTATTTTATGTGGTTGAAAATGTCTTTAGCAAAGTTGTAATTTTTATAGGGTTCACCAAATACATTTTCAAATCATAAAATTTGGTGTTTGGGGTCAGACAGTTTAAATACAAACATTTCCCAAAGGTTTTCTCCAAAAAGCATTTTTAACAAATACACAATATTTTTATTTGACTAGAAATAGTTTAAATCAAAAGTTTATTCTTTTGTTTCACCAAATATGTTTTTTAAACCACATATTGATTTCTATGGTCAGTAGGTTCAAAACAAACCATTTGCCAAAGGTTTTATCTCAAAATTCATTTTAGAATAAATTTTATATTCTAAATATGCCTACACAAGTTTCTGCAAAAACAATCAATTTAAAAGAAGCATTTTAATAAACAAAGTGCATGGTCAGAAAGTACTTGTTTTGCTGAATCCATTGATATAAAATTTGCAAAATTTGGACGTGTGGTTTGAAAGTTATGAATTTTTCAAATTGGCACATCTAATAGAACAATTCCTGGTTTTTAAAACAATCAGAGGCCACGCGTCACAATTCTATTCGTCGGTACCGCTTCGTGCGGATTGATCGCTGTGGAGCGTTAGATCTAAGTTTAATCACGCGGCTCAGGTTCACCCATACCCCTTCGGTTAGTCATTCTATCCTAGCAATTGAATCGCAATCGTACGGCGCTCAGCATTGCTTGCCAGAGATGGACGGCGCTGGCGGCGGCAGGTGGCGCCGCTGGCTCTGGCTACGGCGTCACAGCGATTACAGGAAGCAAGGGAGGAAAGGGAGTGTCTCACCAGGTTCGTGGAGTGACGCTGAAGCTCAACGTTGTGATAGCTTGTCGAGGGGCGCACGAGGATGGTCTAAATCGCTCACCAGAGTTCTTGCTGCCGTCCGGGTGCGCACGGTCGTGGTCGAAGACGAGCGCCTGGGATGCAAGAAAGCGAGGAAAAGTATCAGGAGGATGCACACGGTCTCGGGGGTTGTAGTGGTACTCACCAGAACACGAGGGGCGCATGGGTTTGGCGTCAGTAGCTCGCCGGAGTGGATGCGGTCGTTGGTGGCGAGACGGTGTTGTCCTTGCCGATGATGAGGGACACGCGCTAGCGAGCTGAGGATGCAGAGCGGTACGCCAGGGTCTGGGGGTCACGCTTGTGTGCTCGAGGAGGCGAGGGGCGATGTCGACTGGCCAGGATCACTCGCGAAGCTCGCCAGAGCAGAGGGCGATGAAGGGGGAATTGGGGACAGCCTGGGGGCTCCCGTGGTGTGGCGTCTGGGGGGAAATGGAGAGGGAATGCTGGCGATTAAGAAGGCATGGTTAGGGGAAGGATTAACTACGCCATTTACGCGAAATCCAAGCAAATCTACGGCAGAAACTGCCAGGTGTGTTCAACGCGGGGTGAAGAAGATGATGACCTGGCTGTGGGGTCCGTTTGGCAGCGAGTGAGAGAGAGTGGGGGTGGGGTCCATCTATCATTTGCTATACGGGTGAGATTCTGAGTGTGTAACGTTTCGCTGTGGGGGCAAGCAGGTGGGCTGCTGATGGGCTTAATGGGCTGCTGGCGGGGTTGACTTGTTCTCTTTTTTTTGTTCCGAATGATTTTCTCTTTTTCCATTTCTAATTTCTGTTTTGATTTTGTTTAAACAATTCAAACATTCATTTGAATTCAAACCTTTGCCAAAATTTGTGAAGACTCAAATATTGATTAATAGCACATTACAAAGTCAAATTCAGAATAATATTTTTAATCATTTTAGGGTCTTTTAATTATTTAAAATAGGCCCTAGTATTAATTAATTAAGATTTAATAATATTATTCAATCTCCATTTGAATTAAAATCATCACTAAACTTTGGGTGAATTTTAATTCTGTTCAACAACATAATTCAAAGTCCAAAATAAAATAATTCTTTTATTCATTTAGGATCTATTAATAATTAAATAAATAGACCATAGTCTTTAATTCAAATAGGATTTAATTTATTTTAAAACTCTTTCTGAAATCTAAATAATATCAAAATCTTTTCAGTAGGTTTCATTTGAAAACTAAAACACTTGGAAATCTTATTTAAAATAAATTAATAAGTTTAAGTGTTTATCTAAAATGGAAAAACCTTTACTTTAATAAAAATGGATATTAATAAATCCTCATTATTTTATTTAAATAAACCTTTACTCTTTTTATCAAATAGAAATATTTTATTTCAAAAGCTTGGCCAAGATTTAATGTCTTTAGAAAATAATCGTTATTTATAATTCTACCTTTGCTTTTGAAAATCAAATCTTTTTATTAAAAGATTCAAAATTAGGGATTCCAATTATTAAAACTATTTATTAATTGTTTATCTTTTTAAATTTTATTTAATCAAAATAGGTTTTGATGTTTCCAATTGGAATCAAAAAGTTTCTTCTTACCCTAAAAATCAACAATTATTAATTTTGTTTATTTATTTTTCACATAACAAGATTTGGAAAATCTTTGGATGTGACAGGCTACCACCCTTAAAATAAAACTCGTCCCGAGATTTGGGGAGGCTAAGGTTACAAGTTGGCTCAAAGAAACTAGGGTACTTACCACCCTTAAAAAATTTCCAACTAGATTACTTCTTGGCTTTCTTGGGATCTTGTTGAAACTTCTCTGGACACTTGTCTGCATAATGGCCTAGCTATTTGCATTTGAAACACATCACTTGGCTGATATCTTTCTTTTCCTTTGGTATTCTTGCCTCTTGTTTGTTTCCTTGGTTTTTCTTCTTTGCTGGGCATTCATTGGTATAGTGTCCCATCTCTTTGCAAGTGTAACATTGCTCTTGGGTAATATCCTTCTTGCTTGGGTTGGGGCATTTCTTCTTCTTCTTCTTAGGTATCTCCAAAGCTAGGAGTTCTTCTAGTTCATGCTCTTCATACTTCACCACAAAGGTGGGAAATCTTTCTCTCTTCTTGGGGCATTTACTAGAGATATGACCTTCTTCTTCACAAGAGTAGCAACACTTTGTGATCACTTTGGATTTGGCCTTATGGTGTATAGTTTTGACTTTGCCTTCATCCTTCTTGGTAGAAGTTGTTCCTTCATGAGGGTTTGCAAATTGTTGTTGCACTCCACCTTGTTTCCTTTGTTGAACTATGGAATACATGGGGCATTGGATGAGGACATGGTTAATTCCTTCACACAAGAAACAAGTAGCTTGAGATGTGGGGCATTGATTAGTTGGATGTTTCTCTTCACAATTGGGGCATTGATCTTTATGCTCTTTGGAAGTGTGATCCTTGTCTCCACAAATATTGCAAGCTTGGGTTCCTTCTAGAATATCATCTTTGTCATCCTTGTTGTCACAAACTGCTTGGGAAAGGTTGTCTCCCATGTTGATCATTTGAGTGGCCATCCTTTGCAACAATTGGGATTGAATTTCTAAAATCTTTTGTATGGTTGGGTCTAATCCATTCTTGTTGGCTAAAAACTGAGTTGTCACTTGGTTCAACTGGGTTTGGTTTGCTAGTAGTTGTTCTCTCAGGTGCATCTCTTGGTTGTTGTTGTTGCCATCCTTGATGTTGGAGTTTCTTGGAGAAGTCATCTGTTTGGGTTGGTTTGGGATTAGAATGGGCAAAAGATTTCTAAGGAAATAATTCTAATCACACACATCACAATTCACACAAGCAATGTGCAAGAAATCACAAACAAACATTCCACTCAAACAACAAGTTTCAAGCATATTTTTAGGCAACCAAAAATATTTTTGTTACACCACATAAGTTGGTGGGTTTGACTTAAACTAAATATGGTGGTCCATCTATATGGTTCACTTGAGATCTTTCCATCCTTCTTAGTTGATTCTTCTTGAACAAGATCTTTGTATCCTTGGAGAATTTCTTGAATCTTGGTCACAAAACTTCAAAGTGATGATGGTTCCTTCTAAGTTGTATTCCCTTAGTCTTCAAGTCTTGAGCAACATTTCTTGTCTCACTTGTAGTCCTTAGTGATATCCAAGGTTGAAGTCCTTGTTGAGAATAAGGTTGAAATCACTTGAAGATGTTGAAGTCATTAGAGTTGATGAAGTTCTTTGCTCATGGTGAAGTCTTTGGCCATAGGGTAGGCTTTGTCCATCAAGTTGAAATAGAAGAGATGTAGAATCAAAACCAAAATGGTTGAGGAAAGAGTTTACAAGTTTGTTTGTAAATAAGTTTTGGAACAAATACAACTCCTATTTTTCTAAGGGGTTTTGTCCAATCCTAGGGTTACAATCCTACAGGCAACACAATGCTCTGATACCATCTGTAAGGTTCCCAACCTTTAATAAGGTAGAGATCCCTGTGTTTACAATGCTAGTCCCTGGATCAATAGCTAGCATCCATAGTTAAGATGTAATATCAAGAAACAAAGGTCATAATACAACTTTATAACTAGGAATAAAGTAATTTATTACATCTTACATAGCTCATTTGGCTATCTCATTACAATGCAGCAGAATATAACAATAGCATGGGGTCCATCATCTTCAAAGTGCCACAGGCAGAAATGTTGGTTATACACTTGTAATCCTAATCAATAAACTTCAATAACACCAAACAAACCTGCAACATAACAAGTTACAGCCACAAGGGTCAATACATTTGAATTGTATTGGCAAGTGATACTATGGTGGTATAGTGGAGTCTATCATCTATATGCATTTGGCTAAGTGGAGCTTAGGCTTGCTTTGCTCAAAATAGATTTTCCTCATCATTTGCAAACACTAAGTTTTTGTTTGACAAAAATCACCCAAGGTATCTCCCAATAGAAATTGGTGATCCTTCAACCCTTGTTCAACCACAAGTTTTTAACTTAGAAATTGGGATGAGGAGATTCTTGATAGCTTCCATGTCTTGATGCTCAAATTGTCCTTTACCAGGGACATGGCTAAGTACTTAGATTCTTCCATCTGTAGAGGTTGTGCACTTTCCCCACAAGACTTGATTTTCACCAAGACGGGACCTTTCAGAAGCCTCCCCTTAGACCAAATGGACGCGTTCCAACGTATCATCCCACTACCACCAACTGTCCAAATGGCTAAGTTATTGCAACCTATATGATCTAGGCAGAGCCCATAATGCCAAGTGGATGCACTTGAAGCTTCTCAACATTTGACATCTCAAATCTCTTTCTTCCTGGGTGGCCATCCACAAGTGAGATACACAAAGGTAAACCATAGAAATGGGCCTTGTGAACCACTCAACACAAACCATTCCTTCTATTCCACCCAGGTGATTCATTCACTTAGTTGTTTTATTAAACAAAACACAAGTCCTTGACTTGGAAATATTCCATAGTATGAATATATATTCCACCCTTGTTTTCTATTAGCTAAGCTAAGCATGATAGTAGTAGGAATCTTAACTTAGGAAAATTCTACTAAGGTTTCATCTACTAGGATTTCCCATGGCATATTTTACACTTAGCAAAATTCCATGCAAGTCCTACTTAGAAATATCACTAATGCATAGTGAAAATAATGGGACAAAAGTATGAAGCATCACTTGCCTTGTCGGTAGAGAATATATGTTCACTGCTTGATCTTTGCAATGTTCACACTCTTCAAATCACTACAATTCAATCAAGCAAGCAATATTTTTAATCTACCATTCAAGCGAAACATCACATAAAATAATAGGAACAAAACAATGCATGCAAACATGCAGAAGATTGTTTTATTTGTAAAAGTGGTTCCTACTGGGTCATAAACATTTGAAAACACCTAATGGTCATTTTATAAAGTGGCCAAACCATTTGCAAAAGATTTTACTTCATAAACCATTTTTAAACCAAGTGATTATTATATGTGGCTGAAAATGTCTTTAGCAAAGTAGTAATTTTTATAGGGTTCACCAAATACATTTTCAAATCATAAAATTTGGTGTTTGGGGTCAGAGAGTTTAAATACAAACATTTCCCAAAGGTTTTCTCCAAAAAGCATTATTAACAAATACACAATATTTTTATTTGACTAGAAATGGTTTAAATCAAAAGTTTATTATTTTGCTTCACCAAATATGTTTTTGAAACCACATATTGATTTCTATGGTCAGTAGGTTCAAAACAAACCATTTGCCAAAGGTTTTATCTCAAAATTCATTTTAGAAAAAAATTTATATTCTAAATATGCCTACACAAGTTTCTGCAAAAACAATCAATTTAATAGAAGCATTTTACTAAACAAAGTGCATGGTCAGAAAGTACTTGTTTTGCTGAATCCATTTATATAAAATTTGCAAAATTTGGACGTGTGGTTTGAAAGTTATGAATTTTTAAAATTGGCACATCTAATAGAACAATTCCTGGTTTTTAAAACAATCAGAGGCCACGCGTCACAATTCTATTCGTCGGTACCGCTTCGTGCGGATCGATCGCTGTGGAGCGTTAGATCTAAGTTTAATCGCGCGGCTCAGGTCCACCCATACCCCTTCGGTTAGTCATTCTATCCTAGCCATTGGATCGCAATCGTACGACGCTCAGCATTGCTTGCCAGAGATGGGCGGCGCTGGCGGCGACAGGTGGCGGCGCTGGCTCTGGCTACGGCGTCACAACGATTACAGGAAGCAAGAGAGGAAAGGGAGTGTCTCACCAGGTTCGTGGAGTGACGCTGAAGCTCAACGTTGTGATAGCTTGTGGAGGGGCGCACGAGGATGGTCTAAATCGCTCACCGGAGTTCTTGCTGCCGTCAGGGTGCGCACGGTCGTGGTCGAAGACGAGCGCCTGGGATGCAAGAAAGCGAGGAAAAGTATCAGGAGGATGCGCACGGTCTCGGGGGTTGTAGTGGTTCTCACCAGAACACGAGGGGCGCATGGGTTTGGCGTTAGTAGCTCGCCGGAGTGGATGCGGTCGTGGGTGGGGAGACGATGTTGTCCTTGCCGATGATGAGGGACACGCGCTAGCGAGCTGAGGATGCAGAGAGGTGCGCCAGGGTCTGGGGGTCATTCTTGTGTGCTCGAGGAGGCGAGGGGCGATGTCGACTGGCCAGAATCGCTCACGAAGCTCGCCGGAGCCGAGGGCGATGAAGGGGGAATTGGGGACAGCCTGGTGGCTCCGGTGGTGTGGCGTCTGGGGGGAAATGGAGAGGGAACGCTGGCGATTAAGAAGGCATGGCCAGGGGGAGGATTAACTACGCCATTTACGCGAATTCATCCGAGCAAATCAACGGCAGAAACTGCCAGGCGTGTTCAACGCGGGGTGAAGAAGATGATGACCTGGCTGTGGGGTTTGTTTGGCAGCGAGTGAGAGAGAGTGGGGGTGGGGTCCATCTGTCATTTGCTATACGGGTGAGATTCTGAGTGTGTAACGTTTCGCTGCGGGGGTGAGCAGGTGGGCTGCTGATGGGCTTAATGGGCCTGCTGGCTAGGTCGACTTGTTCTCTTTTTTTTGTTCTGAATGATTTTCTCTTTTTCCATTTCTAATTTCTGTTTTGATTTTGTTTAAACAATTCAAACATTCATTTGAATTCAAACCTTTGCCAAAATTTGTGAAGACTCAAATACTGATTAATAGCACATTACAAAGTCACATTCAGAATAATATTTTTAATCCTTTTAGGGTCTTTTAATTATTTAAAATAGGCCCTAGTATTAATTAATTAAGATTTAATAATATTATTCAATCTCCATTTGAATTAAAATCATCACCAAACTTTGGGTGAATTTTAATTCTGTTTAACAACATAATTCAAAGTCCAAAATAAAATAATTCTTTTATTCATTTAGGATCTATTAATAATTAAATAAATAGACCATAGTCTTTAATTCAAATAGGATTTAATTTATTTTAAAAATCTTTTTGAAATCTAAATAATGTCAAAATCTTTTCAGTAGGTTTCATTTGAAAACTAAAACACTTGGAAATCTTATTTAAAATAAATCAACAAGTTTAAGTGTTTATCTAAAATGGAAAAACCTTTACTTTAATAAAAATGGATATTAATAAATCCTCATTATTTTATTTAAATAAACCTTTACTCTTTTTATCAAATAGAAATATTTTATTTCAAAAGCTTGGACAAGATTTAATTTGGCTTTATAAAATAATCCTTATTTATAATTCTACCTTTTCTTTTGAAAATCAAATCTTTTTATTAAAAGATTCAAAATTAGGGAGTCCAATTATTAAAACTCTTTATTAATTTTTTATCTTTTTAAATTTTATTTAATCAAAATAGGTTTTGATGTTTCCAATTGGAATCAAAAAGTTTCTTCTTACCCTAAAAATACACAATTATTTATTTTGTTTATTTATTTTTCACATAACAAGATTTGGAAAATCTTGGGATGTGACACACACATAACCAGATTGCGATCTGGAGTCATCTAAGTCGTTAAGGTAACTCGCATCTTTGTAACCCCTTACACTGAGTTCATCCTCACCTCCATAAACTAGGAACACATCCTTAGTCCTTTTCAAGTACTTAAGGATGTTCTTTATCACTGTCTAGTGAACTTCACCTGGATCATCGTGGTATCTGCTTGTAACACTTAGAGCATAGGGAACATCTGGGCGAGTACATTCATTGCATAAATGATGGACCCAGTAGCCAAAGCATATGGAATCCTACTCATGCGCTCACGCATCAGTAGTCGAAGGACACTGATTCTTGCTGAGTTTTATGATGTGAGACATGGGCAAGAACCCCTTCTTAGCCTCTTCCATGCTGAACCGTTTCAACACTTTGTCAATGTATGCACTCTGGCTTAATCCATTTAGCCTCCTTGATCTATCTCTATAGATCTTGATGCCCAGAATATATGCCGCTTCTCCTAAGTCCTTCATCGAAAAACTATTTTTCAATGAGGTCTTAACAGACTCGAGCATATGAATGTCATTTCCAATCAGCAATATGCCATCTACATATAAGATTAGAAATACCAGCGATCTCCCACTTTCCTTCTTGTAAACACAAGGTTCTTGTTCATTTTTTATGAAGCCAAAATCCTTTACAACTTCATCAAATCGAATGTTCCTCCGAGATGCTTGCTTCATCCCATAAATAGACTTTAGAATTTTGCATACCTTTCCAGCATTGTTTGGTTCGACAAACCCTTCGGGCTGCATCATATACATGACCTCAATTAGGATTCCATTTAGGAAACCCGTCTTGACATCCATCTGCCATATTTCATAGTCGAAATGTGTAGCAATGCCTAGAATAATCCGAATATATTTAATCATCACTAGAGGCGAGAAAGTCTCGTCGTATTCAACTCCTTTAACTTCTCGAAAACCTTTTTGCAACAAGTCGAGCTTTATGGATGTCAACATTTACATCCATATCAATCATCTTCTTATAGATCCATTTGCACTCGATGGCATTGAAACCATCAGGCAGGTCGACCAAGTTCCAAACTTGATTGTCTCCCATGGACTCTATCTCGGATCTCATGGCGATCATCCATTTCTCAGAGTCCGGGTCCACCATCGCTTCTACATAGGTTGTAGGCTCATCATTGTCTAACAATAATAATTCCCGCGCTTCGCGGAGCCTCGCCGACCTTCGTGGTTGTGGTGCTTCTATTTCCACGGGTTCCTCAACTTGTTCTGCTACAATAGCATCACTCGTACAAGCATCCCCGAATGGCTCATCCTGAACTTCTTCAAGTCGCATCGACCTTCCACTTGTTCCCTTTGTGAGAAACTCTTTCTCTAGGAAAACACCGCTACGAGCGACCAACACTTTGCTCTCTTCTCGGTTGTAGAAGTAATACCCTAAGGTTTCCCTCGGATATCCCACAAAAATGCACTTATCCGATTTGGGTGTTAGCTTGTCCGAATGAAGTCGCTTGACAAATGCATCACAACCCCAAATCATTAGAAAAGACAAATTGGGATTCTTTCCAGTCCACATCTCATATGGTGTCTTAACTACGGATTTAGATTGTACCCTATTAAGTGTGAAAGCTACCGTTTCTATAGCGTGACCCCAAAATGATAATGGTAAATCCGACTGGCTCATCATCGATCGAACCATGTCCAACAAAGTTCGATTGTGCCATTCGGAGACCCCATTTCTTTGAGGCGTTCCGGGCGGCGTGAGTTGTGGAACAATTATGCAAGTCTTAAGATGATTGCTAAATTCGTGACTCAAATATTCACCTCCACGATCATATCGCAAGGCCTTTATTTTCTTACCACGTTGATTATCCACCTCACTCTGAAACTCCTTGAACTTTTCATAAGTTTCAGAGTTATTCTTCATTAAGTAGACATAACCATATCTACTGAAATCATCAGTGAAAGTAATGAAGTAGTGATATCCTCCTCTGGCTCTCGTGGTCATTGGTCCACATACATCAGTATGTATGAGTTCCAACAAGTCTATCGCTCTCTCGGGTAACCAGAAAAAGGCGACTTGGTCATCATTCCAAGTAAACAAGCCTGAAATGTCTCGTATGATTCAAAATCAAATGAACTTAGAAGACCATCACCATGGAGCTCCTTCATGCGCTTTTCACTTATATGCCCCCAACGACAATGAAATAAATAGGTAGGAGTCAAATCATTAGGCCAAAGCCTTTTAGCACTAACATTTTAAATAGATGCATCATCAAGATTTAAAATAAATAACCAATTCACAATGGGAGCATTAGCCATAAACATATCATTCTTAGAGATTACACAACCAGTGTTCATACTCGCGAATGAATAACCGTCCCTCATCAAGCATGAAGGCGATAAAATGTTTCGACCCATACTAGGAATGTAATAACAATTATTCAACTCCACAATAAATCCTGACGGAAGGTGAAGTTGCATGACGCCGACGAATAATGCAGCAACCCTTGCTTTATTTCCGACGCAAAAATTCACTTTGCCTTTCTGCACTTCTCTAGTCCTTATTAGCCCCTGCATCGAATTGCAAATATGAGCAACCGATCCGGTATCAAATACACAAGAGTTAACATAGGAATCAGCGAGAAGAATGTCCACAACATTTACATCAAGCGTACCTGAGTGGGAAGTACTCTTACTTCCAGTCTTCTTCAAAGAAGCCTGGTACTTTCTGTAGTTTCTCTTCTAGTGGACATGTTCATGACAAAAGAAGCACTCAGTGTCATCTGCAGGTCCATCCTTTTGCTTTGGTGTAGGCTTAGGGATCGTATCCTTATCCTTGCCATTCTTCTTCCAAGAAGTTCCCTTTTTCTTGACGCTAGGCTTGTTCTGCAGAGCCATCACATGGCTATGCCCTTCACACTTCTTCATGTCACTTTCTGTTGTTTTTAGCATCCTGCATAACTCATTAAGTCACTTCTCCACCCCATGCATATGGTAGTTCGAAATGAACTGCCCATATATAGATGGAAGAGACGCCAAAATGAAATCAGTAGCCAACTCTTGGCCTAGTGGAACATGTCCTTAAGCGCAACTATCATATCGTAAGCATCCTGATCCTCAAACTTCTTTTGGAGTTCAGGTTCCATCCATGCAAGCATAAGACATCTAACCTCAAGAGAATGATCACATGCTCTCTTGTAGGCATTCCTGAGGGCAGCAGATGCATTATCAGCAGGTTCATCGGTGATTGGGGTATCCAGAACCGTTTCCTTTTTATCAGACCTGAGAACAATTCTCAGGTTATGGATCCAGTTTGAATAGTTTGTTCCATTAGGTTTATCTTTGTCAAGAATCGAACGCAAAGAAAAAGGTGATGATGTGTTCGGTGCCATTGATCTACAAGAGAAAACATATAAAATACTAATCCATGTAACCATGAAAGAGTAAAACATATTAAACAATTAAATAGCATATACTCCCACTTAAATCAATATCCCTCTATTGATACTAAGTGATTCAAGATCCAAAATTATCAATTATACTAGTGACCTTTAGCATCACTACTAGAAGACAAGGTAAATCGGTAAGCAACACTTGCTAATCATATCACATATAACTCTTGTTGTTGGGTGACATATCTATGTCTAAACTAGTCTCCCAACCTTTATACCCCAAGGTCCTTAACTGTTAAGATGATCTTGTCAAGCTCACCAACCCTTATGCGTGTAGCTATTTGATACAAACCCATCCACCCAAGGAAAACCGCGGCACCGGAATTTCATAGGCCCACCAACGATTGTATAGGGCATAGGATGTTGCAAGGTTTGGTTGGGAGGGCATGGTTTAACTTAAACTTTGTGAGGGATCGTTCTACTTCTATCATCTAAGCATGCATAGAGTAAAATGCATAAGAATAACATTCACATAGTTGTGACACAGTATGGCCCATTTTCTCATGGTGATCTCTATCGCGATAGAACCTATCCACCATGATGATCTCCATCTTCATGTTCCATGCGAGCCATCCTCCAAGTGATGGGTCCTCCAAGAACTAATACAAGCTATTACTCCTAACAGCTAGTAATCGAAATTACATAATATTGGGATCATCACAAGTTGGCACGTAGGCCATTATAATAATTGACAACACATATGGCTCCAGCCGTGTTGCCCTACGCATGACATGTAGGTCATGGAAAATTTCATACAAGCATCACATACATATATGGGCTATACTGATCACATACATCCTGCAAAAACAAGTTATGCATAGAATCGCATTCTACCGGATCATGTGAACTCACAGCACCTAGTTACCTTAACGAGATACAAAAGGAGCTATGATTAAGGGGGGTCTAGGGGGTCTCCCCCTGCGGGTTTTGTAGGGGCAGCGCCCCTCGCGGTATCTACACACTTTTCTTTAAGGATTTTGATCGACAAATCAAATCTACCATAAACCGACTCTTGTTTCGATTCAATCAAACTCCTTTGATCTTGGTACATCGATTTTAGATATAGTTTCCGATTCGATCAATCATATTGATCTTCGCGTGATTCAACAGGATTTATGTGTCACTGTCTACCCTGATGGCAGAAACCGACCGGTAGGGGTAAGTCGTTCGACGACCTCAAAATCACGATCACGGAAAGCAAGATCATAGATCAATCCTGAACCACCGCAATACAAATGATCACATCATTCATATGAATATGCATATCGCAAACAACCCGAACCTATAACTGAACAACATCGGCTCTTATACCACTGAAGGGATAAGGGTAGGCTACACTAGCGCAAATCAAAATTTTCTACCGCGTAAACCAGGAATACTGTTGTCATAGATCACGGCATTACCACTAGACACGCAGTTGCGGAACTTGATGAAGCGCGTCGAGGTAGTGTAGACGTTCTACGTCTCCTCCTTGTCCTCGTCCCATGAGCAGCTCCCCTTGCGCGGCTCGTCCAAGTGCAACAGATGCAGCACCTCCAAGGTATCCACACGTGCGGGGTGGAAGCGTCAGACGCCGAACTGCTAGGTCCGCACGTGCAACACATGCGTGAGGAGTGGCAGCTGGGTGGAATGGTCTAACCCTGGTCATCTCGCCCCACCATCTCTTATTTAGGCGTCCCTAGTGGGCTTCTACATTAGCAGCCCATTAGTAGCCTAAGCCTGGTCTAATTTGGATCTAATCCTCATTAAGCTTCCAGTCCCTTAAGTGTGTGACCCTATAGGTTCATATACGTGTATACATGACACAAATAGACTTATTCTATCAATAGTTGGTAGAGGCCGCTAGCAAGACGTGCCAACTCCTAAATGCATACAAAGATCATATCAGACGAACCATCACAAGGTTTATTACATGTCGTTCCCTTTGCCTCACAATATTTGGTATAGCTTCAAGCTAACCTCCCTTTCTCGATACTGTGATTCGGAACCCTTTTACTAGGTTAACACTTAACCTTATGTAGCACGGCCATTCATTTTTGGATCCGATCACTAGAGGGGCCCAAAGATATCTCTCTCAAGTAGAGAGGGGCAAATCCCATCTTGATTGACCATGCCTTGCAGCATGCTTCAGCACAAACCTGAAAGCTACCTTTATAACTACCCAGTTACAGAGTAGCGTCTGATAGCCCCAAAGTAGGTCGATCCACATCTCAAGTACATGCGACAATCTCAGGTCTAAGGACAAAACATACACGATGTGTAGAGAGAGCTGCAAGTCCAATTTCCAGTCTCAAGTTGGTTTAGTCCAGCCCCATGTTCATAACATGTGTCCACATCATTGGTTTGACATCTCCATGTATATGACTTGCGAAACATAGTCATTAACCAATCAATGTGCTAGTCTAATATTCACGTGTGTCCTCACATGAACTCTGACTAGGGACAACTATTTGGATAACCATACAAGTAAAGAGTTTCACAAACAATTCACATAATTGCCAATCAATACAAGTTGCCTGATATGGATATTCAAGGAACATTACAATAACTCATGCATACATAAGAAATATAATCAGCTCTATGATTGCCTCTAGGGCATATTTCCTTCAGTCGGTAACTCTTCTAGGCCTTGTCGTAGCCGGAACTTGCTCCTCCTCATTCTCTAACTGGGCCGCCCGTGAAGCAAAGCTCTAACCCGTTTGTAGGCCACCCTGGTCAGCAAGCCCTGTGGGTATACTCGGAAAGTATATTCCCAACAGTAGCACCTGTAAGTCTCCAAGATCCAAAGTCGGATAAATCGTCTAGTTGGATGGTTTCTTCGTCTTGAGAATCTTGAAGGGTTCCCAAAAACTTCTTTCAGTAGTGTAGGATTCCGAGTCAGTTGAGTCGGATATGTTTTGTTCTGACTTGAGTCTTTTCCTTGCTCAGTTTGAAACATGAGCCCAATTTCGCAGCGGCGTGCGGGCTGACAATTTTGTAGACCAGGTCCTGTTACTGATAGGAGTCCCATCAAGACGACCGTTGGTGGATCTGTTCCTTATGGAATAGAATGTCGTTTCAATGCTTTTGTGAAAAACGAGGGAGAGGAAGAGTCACGAGGAAGCTACCTCCCTCTCTCCTATACGTGTGGCGCTAATCGCGCGTATCTACGCACGAATCTCGGTGAAGAGGTAGATAAAAGAGAGGGGAAAACCTTTCTCTCAGATTTATCTCTCCACCACTTCATTCATTATCTCCTCGTGCTCCTCGAGCACTCGGCAGCCATTCCCATCTACACGCCGTGAGAATTTTTTTCTCCCCCACCAGTCCTTCTTCTCCAAGATCAATGGCATCTGCCTCGACCTCAGGAGCGGCGGCGGGTTCGTTGGCAGTGGATGAAAATAAGATGCGGGGCCGCTAGATCCCCAGCGCCATGGACAATGCCGAACTACAAGTCATGGAGGACGAAGGACTCATCGTCGCCAACGCGTGGCGGAGCGCCTCAGGGCACGTCATTCCTGCCCGTGTGACGACGACCGGGTGCTGTTTGGCACACACATCGACCGTGGCCTCAGCATGCCACTGTCGAACTTCTTTGTTGAGGTCCTCAATTATTACGGTGCGCAACTCCATAACCTTCCTCCCAACTCTCTGCTTGAGCTTAGTACTCATGCAGCTCTGTGCGAGGGGTTTCTTGGCATTAGGCCAAGTCTCACCCTTTTCCGGTACTACTATGGTACTCGGAAGAACTCTATCAGCGCTGGTGTGCCTTACACCATAGGCACCCTTAGCTTAGTCCTTAGGATAAACCGACTTTATCCTTGGATTAACGCTAGCGAATTCGTCAAACGCTGGGCCGGAACATTCTTTTATCATAAGGATATTCCGGCTCCTAGAAAGGCGGAAGGTCTTCCGGCCTTCGTCGACGGTGCCGCCCCCACCAGAACTCATGGGATGCAGAAGCGCCGGAACTGTCGGATATCTTGATTCTCGCCAAAAGGCGGATTGAGTTTCTGATGAAGCACATGGGGCTTCGTGGATCCGACTTGATCTACTGCTGACTAGAGTGCCGGATTCAGCCTCTACAGCACCATGGAGACCGCCTCATGTACCAGATCACCGGCGACCAGAAGGATAGCATGCGGGTCAGCCTGAACCAGATTCCGGTGAAGGATTACAGGACCCTTATGCAGTATTTGATCAAGGACAGAGTGGAACGAAAAGTTCCGGAGGTCTCCATGAAGATGTTTATGTCCAACCGTCCTCTGACTCCGGTAAATATTTCTACTCTACTTTTGTGTTTCGCCGTTCTTTTCCGTTCTTTCTCCGACTCTATTTTCATCGATGCTTTTCGACTTTATCAGCTCGAGAAATTCTCTGAGTCTGAGCTAGCTCCACTAGAGGGCTATCTTTCAGACGATTCAAAGGCGACAGAGGATGATCAGGTGCAAGAAGTTACCGCCTCCGCCTCCAAGAAACGTAAGATGAACGAAGTTGTTATCACTGCTGGTAGCCAAGTGCTGCCAGTAGTTAAAAAGTAAACACCATGTCTTTTGTTTTCAGTACCTTGTCATTTCTTTTTCTCCAAAGCATATCTGATATTTGGATTTTCGTGTTCTAGAGCTATAGCAGTTTTGAAGAGTGAGACCAAGCCGGATAGCAAGCCGGGAAAGCAAATGCGTCAGCAGAAGCTTGTTATTCCCCTGTCATGCCGCCACCAACTCCATCCAGTAATCCATCAGCACAAGAAGCTTCTACCTCTCCTGATGCTGGCAACCTCTCGCAAGCCCTGGTCACCATTGATGATCAGGCCACTAACAAGGGTGAACTCGTCAAGGGTAATGATCCCATGGTAATATCTACAGGAACATTGGATAAAGTGGCCGGCTCTGCTGTCTCTGGCCTAAAGAGGAAGAAGAAGGAAGAGATCCTCAAGTTGTCTCAATCGAGGCTTGAGGAGCAAACCTTAACCGCAGAGGTAGCAAGCCAGGAGTAGGAGGACGTTAAGCTGGTCAGCCTCCTAGACCATATTTTGGTCTGGGATGCTATGATAGAGTCTGGCGAACTCCTAACAACGAATGTTCCCTCCCTCTTCCTTTCCGAGAAGGTTTTTCACAACATCAAACTTGGATTTGAGAAGTTGCACATGGAACACATTGTAAGTTTCTGATTCTTATTTGCATTTATTTTATTATCATATCCTCTAGACCCCAAGCATAAGGCCGGATAAACAACATTGGATCCGAGTTGATGCTTTTAGGTTGCAAAAGAACGATGTAGTGTAGCCCCCAAGGCTCGTGCTGTATTTTTACTAAGTTAAATTTGCAGCCCGAGTCTTAGCAGCCGTCTGATGGTATTCCGCCTTCTAAACTTACAAACAATTGCATCTTCCAACTAGTAATTTCTCAAGAATATTTGTAATAAACGCGAGGCGATCAAAGCCTTAAGCCTTGAGAATTCAAAGTTGAAAATTGAGAAAGATGAAGGAGAAGGTACATTTTTCCGGCTTCCTTTTTGTCAATTAGCTATTGTCATAGTCAAACTTGTTATGCCCGACTGATATTTTTCCCTTTGCAAAATTGTTGTGTGAGTCTAGAAATATGGTGGAGCAATTCGAGAACTTCAAGGTATTATAACTGGAAAATGCGGAACTCTGCGACAAGCTTCAGAAGCTCACAATTGAGTCGCAGAAATCCGTAGCTGCTGTCCTGGAGTCAAGAAATCATGATACCATGAAGCTGCTAGCCCTCCGAGATAAATAACTAGATGATATCAAGAAGGAATTCGATAGTCAGAAAGATCTAGCCTAGGCCACAAAGAGTAAACTGAACAGCCTCCGCGAGGAGCATGCTCAATGGAATCGTTCTGTGCTAGGTAGGATTTATGACCTTTATTTTTTGTTGATTTTTTTCGACTTTCTTTTTAGTCGAATTTTGACTTTTTGGTTCTTTCCCAGCCCCCTGAATCTTTTCGACTCTCCTACCTCCGAACCTCGCCTCAATCGCACCAAGCTCGTCAGAGATATCTTATACGACTTCCGCCAGACTCTTGAAGAGGCTGGTGAGTCGGTCAAGCTTTCGAACTTGCACACGATGTCAGTGCAAGAGGTGAGGGACAAGGCCAACGAGATTTCGAAACTTATCAAGGACTGGAAGATCTCCTATGCTCAGACTGCTTCTCAGACTGCTCTTACCATTGTGATGATCCACCAGAGCGAGATGGAAATATGGCATGTCACCAAAGGTATCGCCGACGAGGACGATGAGGGAAACCCACAGGACATCAAGGCAATACAAGATTCATGTGTAGGTTATCCTTGTCGTGTGGCGGAGATGACCAACTATTAGACACCGTTCTTCGTATCAATCGTTGTGCCTCCCTCGCCTCAAGACCCAGAAGACAGCCTTGCAGCTTCCGAGTCTGAGATCTAGGGCGACAATGTTGTCGACTCCAGCGCTCCACCTTCTTCATCACCACCACCTGACTGTGTAGCATAAACAGTTTTTATGCATTATTTTGAACTTCTGGCAATGTAATGATGGAACCAATTATTTTGGCTATGCTGGTTTGTAAAAACTAATGCTTTTACTATCGTAGCACTTATGTTTATATATTTTATGTTTGTGCTTTGAAAATTTCTGATGCAGTTTTTGTTTTATGCCTATACTTGTCGTTTTATCTGGCTCTCTGCCTCTTCCCTTTCATGGGATGGCCAACTTTTAGCACGGAAACTTTGCCGAGCAAAGGAGCGCACTTGCTAAACCAGTTTAAACTCGGAAACAAAGCCGTCTTCCAGTACCAACAACTCATTACTTGGAAAAGACCCGCGTCTAAGCAATCAGATAAAAAACCAAAGTATAGATAATAAATTGATTTTTTTACCCTAAGTTAACATTTTTTAGATATTCAAAAATCATAACCAGAACGAACATGAGCATAAAGTACTTTCAAGTATTCTGGCATTTTTGAAAAAATGACATGCTCTTTTGGAAATAAGATGGCAAAAAACTTCTCAAAGATAACATATGAGGAAACAAATACTTTATTTCACTTTTAACATGTACACATATGATTACAAGGAAATATAACTAAGAATAGAAGGGACGTAGGTGTGCAATATTCCATGGATGGTCTATTTCATCCAGGTCTGTGCTACCGCCAATTCTCTTTCTCTTTCGAGTATCCGGTCTTTCCTTGACTGGTCTCATATCGGTTAAATAATACGACCCATTATGCAGAACTCTACTAATAATAAAAGGTCCTTCACATATCAGGGAGAGTTTGTGATTTCTTTTTTGCACAAGTTGGAGACCCAAATCGCCTTTTCTAAAAGAACAATTTTGAACTCTCTGACTATGATACTTGCGCAACTTCTGCCAATAGGCTGTAGATCTCTGCTCAACAACGACGAGTACTTCTTCGATTATATCGAGATCATATTGTCGAGAAACTTCTGCATCTTCTTCGATATACGCTCTGACTCATGGATACTGATGGATTAGATCAGTTGGAAGAACTGCTTCTGCACAATAGACCAATAAGAAAGGAGTATAGTCGGTTGACCTGTTACGAGTTGTACGTAAGCTCCATACTACAGATGCTATTTATTCCGCCCAAGCCCCCGCGGCCCGACGAAGCGGTACCTCGAGACGAGGTCGGAGTCCTTGCAAAATAAGGTCGTTACTTCTTTTGACTTGTCCATTATCTTTTGGATGTGCGACTAATGCAATATCAAGTCAGATCCCTTGTTCTTCGCAAAATTCGGCAAGTTCCCCCATGGAAAAATTTCTCCCCTTGTCAGTAATTATACTATGCAGATATCCGAATCGGATGATTACGTCCTCAACGAATTTTCTGGCTATGGCTCCATCGCAAATTGTTACGGGTATAGCCTCAATCCACTTTGTAAATTTATCCACCATCACTAGTAGGTGGGTAAATCCACATTTTGCCGTGCGAAATGTCCCTACCGTATCAAGCCCCCAGACCTCAAATGGCCATATAATAGGGATTTTTGCAATTGTTTAGACGGAACGTGTACCTGATGGGCGTACTTCTGGCAGCCTCTGCACGTTTTGACCAGTTTATCGGCATCCGCCTTAGCTGTAAGCCAAAAGAATCCATGTCAAAAAGTTTTTGCCACTAAGGATCTAGCTGCAGCATGGTGACCACACTCGCCTTCGTGGATTTCTCTTAAGATTTCCACTCTTTCCTCCAAAAAAATACATTGCTGAAACATGCCAGAAACACTCCGCTTATAGAGCTCACCATTAATTATAGTATAGGCTTTTGCTTGTCGGACGATCTTCCAGCTCAAAACTTTGTTTTCGGGTAATTTTCCGTCTATCAGGAAATCCATATGGGAATTATAGCCAGAACTGCTATTAAAGGTGAGTCGGATTTCATTGGATAGTCCTCATCAACTCCGACTATGGAGGGGACCCTTAAATGCTCTCAAAAAGTGTCATCCGGTACTTGTTTCCGTGCAGAGCCTATCCTTGATAGAGCATCTGCTTCCTTATTTTCCGCTCGAGGGATGTGTTGAACCTCAAAACCCTCGAACGATTTAGATAATTCATCCACAACAGCTTTGTATGCCACCATGTGGTTTTTTGTGTTGCAGATATCGGATACTTGCTGAGCAACCAAATCCAAGTCTCTGTAACACATGAGTCTTGTTATGCTAATGTTTTTGTCCATGCATATTCCATGTAGCAATGCTTCATACTCGGCAATATTTTTGGTTTCCCTGAAGTGTATTTGCAACACATAGAACATCTTATCTCCATGGGGTGATTTGAGCACCACGCCATACCCCTAGCATCCTCGTGCTTTTGATCCGTCAAAGTGAAGGGTCCAAAATTCTGAGTCTGGAGGACTTGTGTTTTCTTCCCTCTCTGTCCAATCAACAACAAAGTCGGCAAGTATTTGGGACTTGATTGTTGTACGCGGTTTATACTCAATGTCGAAAGCTACAAGCTCTATCCCCCACTTTGCAACACGTCTTGTGGCGTCACGGTTATTGATTTTATCTCGCAGGGGAGCGGTGCTCACCACTATGATCTTGTTCTCTTGAAAATAGTGGCGTAGATTTCTAGATGCGAAGAACACTACATAATCTAGATTTTGATGGTGTGGATACCATTGTTTTGATTCTATCAAGACCTCACTCAGGTAATAAGTTGGCTGATGCACCTTATGCTCGTGGCCTTCTTCCTCGCGCTCTACTACTGTTACCACACTTATGACCTTGTTGGTCGCTTCAATGTAAAGTAACATAGGATCTTGAGGTTCTGGCGCTGCAAGAACTGGTGGGCTTGAAAGTAGGTCTTTCAAACCTTGTAGGGAAGTTTCGGCCTCCTGGGTCTAGACAAATTTGTTGGTTTTCTTCAAGAGTTTGTATACAGGTGCATCTCTTTCACCGAGCCGGCTGACGAACCGACTCACTGCCGCGATGGAACCAGTGAGACGTTGTACGTCCTTCAGGTGAGTCGGCCGGGTAATGTTGAGTATAGCCTTGATTTTGTCGTGGTTCACCTCTATGCCTCGCTCAAAGACGATGAAACCTAACAATTTTTCGGCTAGAATTTCAACGAAACACTTCTTCGAATTTAGCATCATACTGAATTTTCATAGACTTGCAAATGTCTCCTCCAAGTCAGAAATTAAAGTTTCCTTCTTTTTGGTCATAACTTCTATGTCGTCTACGTATATATGGATGTTGTGTCCGATTGGGTCATTGAGACAACGTTGCATAGTACGTTGATATGTTGGTCCTCCGTTCTTTAAGCAAAAGGCATAGTTTTATAGCAGAAGGTTCCAAAAGGAGTGACGAAAGACGTCTTAATTTGATCAGACTCTTTCATGGGTATTTGGTAATATCCAGAATATACGTCGAGAAAACAAAGGAGTTCCGACCCTGCCGTTGAGTCAATAACTTGATCGATTCTTGGTAAAGGAAACGGATCTTTTGAGCATGCCTTGTTCAAAGCGGTATAATCAAGACACATCCTTAAATAAATGGTGTCCTTTTTAGGGACGAGTACAGGATTAGCCACCCAATATGTATGGATGACCTCTGTTATGAATCCGGCTAACTCTAATCGGGCTAAATCCTTGGCTCTCTCTTTACTCTTTTCATCGCCAAACCATCGTAAGGACTGTTTGACGGGTTTAGCGTCAGGGTACATATTAAGAGAGTGCTCAACAAGTTCCCTAGGTACTCCAGTCATGTCAGAAGGTTGTCATGCAAAGATATCTCTATTAGCTTTGAGGAACTCGACGAGCGCGCTTTCCTATATGTGGTCTAAGCCTACCCCTATGATCGTTGTCTTGGAGGGATCATCTTCCTTCATCGATGTTTTCTTCGTCTCTTCTGACGCCTTGAACTACAAACTTGGCTTCAACGCCTCGTTCTTTATAGCGGGCATCTCGGATGGATTGATGGTCTTCTAGATCTCATGGTACTCCTGGGCGAGCAGCACGGCTTCGGCGAAGGCAGCATATCCTTCATCGCACTCTCGTGCCTTCCTCGGATTTCCCTGTATGGTGATTACGCCCTTTGGACCTGGAAGTTTAATCATGTTGTAGATGTAACAGGGACGAGCCATGAATGCCCAGTAAGCCAGACGTCCGATGATGGCGTGGTAAGCACTTTTGAACGCTACCACCTCAAAAGAGAGTGGCTTGGTCCGGTAATTGTCTCGGGTTCCTAATGTCACATGCAGAGTGATCTCACCCAGAGAATCCACCTGTCTCGCTGGTACCATGCCATGGAAAGTTACACTGATGTAACTCAACTGGCTCTCGTGTAGCTTCATGCGATGGAGCGTCTCGATGTAGAGTAAGCTAATGCTGCTTCCACAATCCATGAGTGTTTTAGAGAACTCATAGACATCAATAAGAGGATTGACGACCAGAGGGTGCTTTCCCCGACAGTGTGTTTTCCTCGGGTGATTTGAGCGATCAAAGGTGATGGTTACATCCGACCAATCCAGAAATTGTGGAACAGTCAGATCCGTGGCATTAATCTCACGGAGAACCGCCTTCTTTTCCATGGAAGGTTGGGATCCAAGGAAGCAGACGTATGCGTCTTTCTTAGTCAGAAAAGTCTTCTTTCCATACGACTTGGGCTCTGCAGCGGTATCCGCTTATTCCATGTCGAAATCTTCCTTGGGCTCCTTTCGTTTCTCAGACTCGACATAGGGATTATTGGCAGTGGATTCGTCTTTCTTGATGTCGTTATTGAAACGACACTCGACATTTGTGTGGGTAGATCCTCCGTTACTATCCAAGTGGTGGACATAGGGATTATTGGCATTGTCGGCCCAAGTATAGGTTCTTACGGGTTGCTGATCTCCTCTGCCCTGGTTTCGGGAAGTTCCATGACATCTATCATATCTCCCAAATCTGTGACATGGTCACGCTTCAGTCTGTGACGCAAAAGTCCGACTGGGAGTCCTGCGATGAAATCTTCTATCGAAGTTTGTCCGCTTACTCCTTCGTAGGAGTTCTTCATGTCAATCCAATGTCTGAGGTAATCCAGGTAGGTTTCTCCGGGTCTTTGTGTGCAACGCTGTAAGTCTACGACTGTGCAGGGCCTCATGTATGTTCGCTCGAAGTTTGAAAAGAACTCACTTTGCATATCATACCAGTTATTAATTGAATTCTCTAGTACTTCACTGAGCTATGATCGAGCCGTCTTCCTTAGGATGAGTAGGAGATATTGGACTGCGACCAGGTTGTTTCCTCCTTTGGCGATGTAGCAGGCATGGAAAAAAACCGGGAGCCAGGTATCTGGCTGAGCCGCACCGTTGTAGGGCTGAATGTGTTTGGCAATACCAAAGTCAACCGGAAATTTGGTCTGACGTATGCGTAGTCCAAAGCACTTGGGTCCCACATACATGTCCTCTTCCTCGTACCGCCACGCCTCTATGTTTGATTCAATGTGATGGCGAGCGTCATTTGGTGAGAGAGATCCGCGCCTTGGAGGCTCACGGCTTCTGCGCGGCGGAGTCAGATTTCTTCTTCTCCTTTCACCGTTGCCGCCTCAACTCCTGCGGCTTCCATGGCTATGTCGGGATCCTTCATGATCGCTGCCAGGAGGCGATGGTGGCCCTGGTTGATTATTTCCGGCTGGGTTATGCGATGGTGGCTGTGGAGCCTCATTATGCTGACTCTGATGCCTATTTCTTCGGGCGTCGTCCCTACTTGATTCAGGACGATCCGGATCATCTCTTCGCCCAGCATTGCCAGCCGGATGGCTCGGTGACGGCGTGTTTCCAGGTCTTCTCTATACCGGTTGTTTTGCCGATGAGGGACCATTGCCCTGATGGCTTCTTCGGACGCAGCCGGAATAACTCTTGCCCAGTCATGCGTCGGCCGGCGAGAGTTGTCGTTTGAGCCGGTTCTTGAATTATCTTCTTCTCCACGGGGATGATAGTGCTAATTCGTATCCTTGCGGAGCCTTCCATCAGCGCTTTGGTCAGCGTCGGTGTGGCAGAACTAGGACTTTGAGGCCATCTTGCCACTAAATGACGCGGCCGTTTTCTGCTTCTTTTTAATCCTTTGTCTAGTAACATGACGCACTGCTGGACCTGTTGTGGAGACAAATTGTTGGCAGGGATGGCCCGAGCTACAGCAGCATTTTCCAACGGGTGTTGTAGACTCGGATCTTCTCTCCATCCTTTCCGTCGAATAGATCTTTGTGGATATCCGGGTTCTTGGTTGCAATAAACGGACCTCCCCTTTTCTTGTTTGGGTGTGGCTTGAAATCTGACTGATATTTGGCAATATCACTGTCTAACTACTACCTAAGCTCGACGATGCGCGCGGCCTCTTCCAGTAGAAATAGAGGATGCTTTTCCAGGTCCTCAGCCCTTTTCTCTAGCACCTTCGACGCAAGATCCAAAGCCGTTGGGATTGAAATCATGAGAACATCTCCATAAATTTCACGTGCGCCCTTGGTGACAACGTGTCCATCCATAGGAGGGTCGATCGGCGTGGTATTAATCGAATCGGCATCCTCATTCTCCATCTCGATCTCTTCATGAACTTTCTCTTTGTTGGTTTCCTCAACGTCCGGCTCTTTTCGGTGTCGGATTCTTTTTCTTCTTCTTTGTTGACCAATCATTAGCCTTTACGTGCGTACCAGTGGCTAAGATGGCTTTTGATCCGGTACGAGGGGATAAACCTCCTTCGGTACTTTCTGTCGTGGTTGGCTTATGGACCTCGGACGAATCTCCGGTATCCATATCATCCTACGAGGTGTAGCTTTCATCCATGATATCATATGGACTAGGAGGATTTTCTGGCTCACCTTGCATTGGCTTGGAGGCGTGCTCTTCCTCGTACTCCTCCATCTCCTTATCGAAGTCTTGAAGTTCCTGCATTGTTATTGACTCCTGAGGGGAGCCAGGTAAGTCCGCATTTTCTTTGATTGCGTCTAGGACTGAATCGCTGCCAGCTCCAGCATTGACAGAGTCGGATCCAGATCTTATGTGGTACACAAAACAGTGCTTCTTCTTGTTTATGTTCTTGAGATAGTGGTATAACTTGGTTTCCGCCTCAACATCGGCAGAGCCGGATCCGTAGCGGATGTACTCCTCACCCGTATATCCGATTTCGCTGGAGAGATCGGATCCAGATTCGTCCTCCACCTCTTCTTCCATTATAGGAGTGGGCTAGGTGGTTTTGATTTTCTCCGAGTTCTTAAACTCTTCCGCCTCTGCGGACAAAGTAGATCCAGATTTTTCTTCTGCCATGGTTATCACCTCAAAGGTTGGTTGGGAAGGTTCAGTGAAACCGAGATAAATATCGATCTCGCCGATAGACATGATCGTGTAGGTCGTCATGGGTTTTGAAGATGGAATCAAGGTCTCGTTGAGAAGGACAAGAGGGACGTCACTGGTGTAGACCACGCGACCCATGGCGATAGTTTCACCAATTCCTGCACGCGCAGATTCCGCCTGGAACGAAGCTCCAAAGGTCACCTGCCCCACGATGGGCGCCAACTGTCGTCGTACTGAAGATAAGTACGCCATACGGGGTACTAGTGGCGTTGGAAATATGGGGTGTGAGACATCGGATGTTCCAGGAGCGGTGAGCACAAGTTTACCTAGGTTCAGATCGGACTGCGGTGATCGGATCCTACTCCTGCTAGCAACCCAGTAATATATCAGCGTAAGCCGGATGTTACAACGGATTACAAGAGAGGTTCACCTGTGCCAGTTGATTGTGGTGTTACGATTGGTTGTTGCCCTGAAGGCTCCCACAGGAACGGTTTATATAGTCATTGGGGCCTAGGGTTATTGGAGAGACCTATCTGGCTACGTTACAGAGTCGGTAACTAGATACAACTTGGACTACAAGTAATACTACAAGCCTAAGTCGATAACTCTTCTGGGCCTTGTCATAGCCGGAACTGGATCCTCCTCTTTCTCTGAATGGGACCCCCGTGAAGCAAAGCTCTAACCCGTTGATGGGCAACTCTGGTCAGCGAGTCGTGTGGGTATACTCGGAAAGTATATCCCCAACAGTGAGCCAGCCTCTGAGTGATGAGTCATCCAAGAACTAATACAAGCTATTACTCCTAACAACTAATAATCAAAATTACATAGTATTGGGATCATCACAAGTTGGCACGCAGGCCATTACAATAAATGAAAACACATATGGCTCTAGACGTGTTGCCGTACTCACGACATGCAGGTCATGTTAAAATATATACATGCATCACATGCATATATGGGCAATACTGATCACATACATCCTGCAAAAACAAGTTATGCATAAAATCGCATTCTACCTGATCATGTGAAATCACAACACCTAGTTACCTTAACGAGATACAAAAGGGGCTTCGATTAAGAGAGGTCTAGGGGGTCTCCCCTTGCGGGGTTTGAAGGGGCAGCGCCCCTCGCGGTATCACCATATGCAAACGATCACATCATTCATATCAATCTGCATATCACCATATGCAAACATCCCGAACCTATAACTGATCAGCATCAGCTCTGATACCACGGTAGGGATACAGGTAGGCTTCACTAGCGCAAATCAAAAAATTTCTACCGCGTAAACAAGGATTACTGTTGTCATAGATCTCGGGATTACCACTAGACGCGCAGTTGTAGAACTTGATGAAGCACGTCGAGGTAGTGTAGATGTTCTGCATCTCCTCCTCGTCCTCATCCCATGAGCATATCCCCTTGCGCGGCTCATCCAAGTGCCACAGATGCAGCACCTCCGAGGTATGCACATATGTGGGGTGGAAGCGTCAGACGCTGGACTGCTAGGTCTACGCACGCAACACATGCGTGAGGGGTGGCGGCTGGGTGGAATGCTCAGCCCTAGTCAGCTCGCCCCACCCTCTCTTATATAGGCTTCCCTAGTGGGCTTCTACATTAGTAGCCCATTAGTAGCCTAAGCCTGGTCTAATATGGATCAAATCCTCATTAGGCTTCCCGCCCCTTAAGCATGTGACCCTATAGGTTCATATACGTATAGACATGACACGAATAAACTTATTCTATCAATAGTTGGTAGCAGCCTCTAGCAAGACGTGCCAACTCCTAAACTCATACAAAAATCATTCAGACGAACCATCACAAGGTTAACTACGTGGCTTTCCCTTTGCCAACTCGTAAACTCATACAATTGTGATTCAGAATCCTTTACTAGGTTAACTCTTAACCTTATGTAGCACGGCTATGCATTTCTGGATCCGACCACTCGATGGGTCCAGAGATATCTCTCTCAATTAGAGAGGGGCAAATCTCATCTTGATTGACCAATGCCTTTCAGCATGCTTCAGGACAAACCCTAAAGCTACATCTATGACCACCCAGTTACGGAGTAGTGGTTGATAGCCCCAAAGTTGGTCGATCCACATCTCAAGTACATGCGACAATCTTAGGTCTAAGGACAAAACGTACACGATGTGTAGAGAGAGCTGCAAGTCTAATGGCCAGTCTCAAGTTGGGCCATTCCAACCCCATGTTCATAACATGTGTCCACATCACTCGTTTGACATCTCCATGTCTATGACTTGCCAAACATAGTTATCAACCAATCGATGTGCTAGTCTAATATTCATATGTGTCCTCACATGAAGTACGATTAGGGACAACTATTCGATAACCATAAAAGAAAAGAGTTTTACAAACAATTCACATAATTTCCGATCAATACAAGTTGCGTGATATGGATATACAAGGAACATTACAATAACTCATGGATACATATGAAATATAATCATCTCTATGATTGCATCTAGGGCATATTTCCATCACTAGAGTCGCGAAGAGCAAGAGGAAGAAGGTCGAGTCCATGAGAGGTGGCCTATTCTTCTCCACGCGAGTGCAAAAATACAATTTCCACTCAAATACAGTACTTCACGCAGAAATCGAAGAGATAGGCGTGAGCAGTTTTCACCCCAGCATGGTCTCCACATCTAGTAGTACGACTAGTAAGTTGAACATGCCTTGCACGTGAGAATCAGATACTGAAAGTATGCCATATCATTTTTTATATAAAGTTATAATTATAGTAGGTGAAGCTCAAAAAATAATTATATTTTTGAGCCATGTCCATAAAGTATGAGTTGAGCTTAAAAAATAATTATAATTTTGAGCCACGTTCATGAAGTATTAGGTGTATATTTGGTTCTTCTACTTTGTATCATGTAGAAATCAACCTATTAGATAATCTTAACTAAGGGAATCCACTATGTTGTCCACAAGCTTGTATATAAGTAAAAAAGTAGCCCTTATGGACTTCGATAGTAGGAATGTGGCTCAAAGACATACTAGGCCCGTGGCGATAGTTTTTTTATATTACACTACTAGAAAAACAACTATAGTTAGACAAGACTTCTGGGGAGCATATGTTTTGCCATGCTCCATAGAAAACCAATAGTGGCGCATTACAGCAAATGCTCCACAGAACCTTTTTTTGCTGTTTTGTGGCGCATGCAAAGGGTCAGTGCGCCACAGAATTTTCACCAGGTTTTTCACCCAGGCTTTCCGTGGCGCATATAGACATATGCACCACAGGAGTTGAAACTTCTGTGGCGCATTTGACCATATGTGTCATAAAAAGATCGGGTGGACCCTACCACGAAATCTCGTTGACCGCACTCTAACCAACATTTTGCGGCGCATATCACCTTTTATAACCTGGTGATATGCGCCATAGAAGGGTTCATCTTTTGTAACATCCCTAAAATCATGTTTCAAAACTCATGCATACCATCCATGCATCCATGATCATGTAGAGTTTCATTTCAAAAATCAATTCAAAAACAGGAGCATATGGGCTCATTATTTTATGTGATCAGCATTAAATCAAATGCTACTCTCCAATGAGAGATTGTTGTTCATGAATCAAACCTTGTTACTCTCTGATTGTTTTAATTGATTGCTAGAGTATAAACCAAAATTTACAAAACAAATATGGATATTGAAACCAATTCAAAACTTGATCAAACCAAGTGCAATATCACTGTTTATTTTATTTGATCAAAAGAACCAAGCTTGTATAGAGAGACCACATGTTTTTATGCCCAGAAATATGAATGTTGCACTCTACAAAAATCCTAAAAAGGTTTGAATTCAAATAGCTTTTTAAACCATTTGAAAATGATTTCTGAAAATGCAAACAGAAATAGAAAAGTAATAAAGAAAAGGAAAAAGGCCGGCGCTGCTATTCTCGCCCAACAGTGAAACCAGCCCACTAAGCCCACCCGGGTTTCCCCTTCTCTCTCTCACTCGCAGCCATACTCACTGAGTCACTGACCGCTGGGGCCCATTCCCTCTTTCTTCCTCTTGCTGGCAAGTGGACCCTGCGACCACGTCAGCGTCGTCCCCAAATCAATGCGCAGCCGAGGCGCTCCGCCGTTACCTCGCTGCAGTCACTGCCCGCGTAATTGCCATTGATACAGTGCGTAATCGCCACCCCCTCCTGGCTATTTAACCCCCTCTGCACCGCGAGCATTTCCCCTCACCTAGCGCCACCACTCCGCCACCAGGCTGCGCGTATTCGAACTCACTCCGCCGCTGCACAGACGCACTCCGGCGGGTGATTCCGGTGAGCACCGCACGCCCCTCTGTCTATGGTTCATACTGGCTTGCCCTACATCTCCGTGCGCATCTACTGACACTTTCCGTTTGCTCGCCCATGGCCTGTAGCCTCGGCAACGTCAACGACTGATCTTTGCCGCTTCTGCTCCAACTCCGGCGACCTTTTCCCCGTAAGTCCCAGCCTCCCCTCGTCCTCTGTTTGATACGTGTAAGATCCCCAGCGTCCTGCGCATCTAACGGTACCCTCCTCTTGTCTTAGCGCGGCCCAGAATGTCGCCAACGTGGACGAACAGAAGCCACAGCCGCCAGGGACTACTCCGACGAGCAATCCGCGACGACTCCGAGCGCCCCTTCGCCAACCAAGGACACGTCGAGCTTCTCCTCATCACTGCGGTTCTGGTGAGCATCCTCCCACCTCCCGGCGCTACCTAGTTCGCCGGATCCGCCACTGTCAGAGCGCACCGCCGCCTGTCGCCGCCGCCAGCGCCGCCACTTGTTGGTCAAACGTTGAGCTTCGTTAGATTTAGATCTAGTGGTCACGATAGATCATAGGTGAAGCGGTAAGTTTCAATCAGAGCCGCGCGATTAAGTTAGATCCCACGGCTCAGAAGCGTGATCCAGCGCGAAGCGGTACCAGCCAGTTAGAAGCCACCGCGTGGCACAGATTTCGTTTTAAAATTTTGAATTAGATCTATTAGATGTTTGATTTTGTTTTAATCATAACTTTTGATTCCCACGTCCAAATTTGACAAATTTTATATCACTGGAATCAGGAGAGAAAGCCCTTTCCATATATGTAATGTGTTTAATGTTTAGCTTCTGTTAAAATGGTTGGTTTTACAGAAACATGTGTAGGCCTATTTTGTGTATTTTAATTATTTGAGAAATGTTTTAATGTTCAAATAAAGTTTGTTTGGCAAGTTTTGAACTTGTTTATGAATCAGTACTTTGCACTTGTCATGATTTGATATAGAAAATCATCACATATCATATTGCATGCATTCATATATTTTTGCTTGTATCTATTTTGTATGTGATTTGGTGCTATCATTTTATGTGTAGATTTTGGTGCAAATAGTGATTGTGATTGTGAGGATTGTAGCTACTCTCCAAACTACCAAGGCAAGTGGTGCTTCATGATTTTATTCCTATGTTTTTCAAATATGCATTAGAAATATTTTTGTAGACTTGCATAGATAATTTTTGGTCTTTATATGCCATGCTTGGGGAATCCTAGTAGTTGTAGAATTGCTAGAAATTTCTAAGTTAAGATGTTTATCTATGCCATGCTTAGCCTAGCTAGTAGCAACCAAGGGTGGTTAAAATATTCATGCTATGCTAAAATATTTTTAAGTCTTTGGACTTGTGTTTTGCTTAATAAAACAACTAAGTGAATGAAACACTGGGTGGAATGGAAGGAATGGTTTATGTTGAGTGGTTACACAAGGCCCATTTCTATGGTTTTTACCTTGTCTATCTCACTTGTGGAAAGCCACCCAGCAACAAAGGGATTTGAGAGGCCAAATGTTAAGAAGCTTCTAGTGCAGCCACTTGGCAATATGGGCTTTGCCTGGATCACATAGGTTGCAATAACTTAGACATTTGGAAAGTTGGTGGTAGTGGGATGATAGGTTGGAACGCGTCCATTTGGTCTAAGGGAAGGCTTCTGAAAGGTCCTGTCTTGGTGAAAATCAAGTCTTTTGGGGAAAGTGCACAACCTCTGCACATGGAAGAATCTAAGTACTTAGCCATGTACCTGGAAAAGGACAATTTGAGCATCAAGACATGGAAGCTATCAAGAATCTCCTAATCCCAATTTCTAAGTAAAACTTGTGGTTGAACAAGGGTGAAGGACCCCAATGTCTATTGGTGGTTTCTTGGGAAAAGATTTTGACAAAGAAAAACTTAGTGTTTTCAACTGATAGGCAAAACCTATTTTGAGAAAAGAAAGCCTAAGCTACAATTAGCCAAATTGCATATAGTATCTAGTCCACCAATATTCTACTAAGCTATCACTTGCCAATACTATTCCAATGTATTGACCCACTGTGGCTGTAACTTGTGATGTTGCAGGATATTCTGATGATGATTAGGAGTCATGAGTCTACACTCAACATGCTTGCCTGTGGAACATGAAGATGAAGACTTATTTATCTTATTACTTAATTAAACTCTTGTACTAGGCCTGTGGCCATGGAGTTGTAAAAGACTATGTTTTTCTCTGGAATGACTGTAATAATGACCTTTGTTTCTATGTACTTCATCTTAAACTATGGATGCTAGCATTGATCCAGGGACTAGCATTGCAATCACAGGGATCCTTTTTCCTTTATAATGGAGGGATCTTACAGATGGTATCAGAGCTCTGTGTTTCCTGTAGGATTATGACCCTAGGATTGGAAACCACTAAGGAAATTTTTTCAACAACTTCCACACTTGTCTTTTCTTCTCGTAAACTTTTCTAATCTTCTTTCTCATCTCTATTTGTAGATGAACTCCATCAACGAAGCCGTGAAGAAGGGACCACTCATGACTATGACTTTGGAATGTGGGATAGAGTTTCCCAAGGCCCTCAAGAACCTCATGGTTGCCATGGGAATACATGGTGTAGCTGTGTACAAAGGCTTTCCTGTGATGGATGAAGGAGTGGAGTACTGGTGGGTGCAACTTCACTTGTATAAAATCAAGGAAGACAATCACAAGGACTCATGATTCTGCATGTTCACCAACACAATGATGCACACCACATTCTATGATTCAGCAAGGGATGCAGCTTGGAGGGCCATCAAAGAACTTGGTGATAGAATCAAGTGCAGAATGCTTAACACCCAGAATGATCTTAGGGAAGAAAAGAAACATACCCAAGAGCTAGAGGTCAAAGTTTAAGGAAAGACATCATAGACTTAGCAATGGAGTCATGTGATCAAGATAAACAGATTGCCTCTAGGGATGCCTTGTTAGACAACTTGGCAAGTGAGATGGGATTGTAAGTGTACTTCGTTAGTTGGACCACCACACTTATCATTTTATTTTCCAAAATGCTGTCTAAATAAGTTGAACCTTGGATGATTGTAATGGATTTTATGTATGCTATGACTTGTGTGTTTGCCATTGTTATGCTTGTGATGCTCTGTCTTGAGATTTATTTGTTGGGTTGATTCTAACTTTTTCTATCTTATAAATAGATTCCTAATGTTACCATCAGCACTGTTGAAGAGTTCTAGGGAACTCGTTTTGGCCCTCGTATTATTGAGCTCACTAGTTTGCTCAATCTACCTCTTCCAACCATCATGGTGCTTCCCCTCACCAAGTTTGAGAGGAAAGACCTTTGGGACTTCAAGTTCAATCAGCCCGGATGCCAGACTGAGCCTACCACGGAGGCAGTCATCTTCAAGCTCATGCATGATGACAAGGAGAGAGGCCTAGAGGTAGTCATGCAGGAATTGATTGGATGTCTGTTAGGGAGACACTCTCGACAGGTTAGAGGTACTCACTTCCATGCCTTCGGTAGACGTGATGAGGATGGTGAGGCCATTGACTTCGAGGATACTTCAAGGGAGAGAGCAGAGCCGATTCGTCTATACCTCCAGGACTTAGAGGTTCTTCTTAGGTACGTGGACACTGATAGGACCAACGTCATGCTCAGCAATGACGAACTCCAGGTGCAGCTTCATGAGAAGGACAAACTCTTCGCGAAGCAAGATGATATAGTCAAGGAGATGGAGGCCAAGTTCGAGAGTCAGGACAGAAAGTTCAAGAGTCAAGAGAAGCGAGTCCAAGATAGGAACAAGAGGATTCGAGACATGACTACAGAACTGGAAGCCAAGGACTTCGAGCTCGAGCATCAGCGGACTGTGATTGAGAGGCTTCGTTCTCAGAAGAGGGCTCTCAAAGCCAAAGTAGAGACCTTGACCACCAATGTCGAGGAATACAAGACCGCTATGGAGAATGCAGGTCTTACCTTTGTTGAGGACGAGGTTGATGCCGAGGAGTAGTGATGACTACTCATTTATCATTTATTTATCATGCTTTTGTTTGAGTCGCAATGACCATCCAACATGTGGATGGCTTGTTATTGGTGTGTTTACTTCGCAAACTTGTTATCTATGTTGTTGAACCTTTATTATTGTGATGCATGTTTGGTGATTGTTTATGTGATGTATTGTGCATGTGAGCATATATGGGTATCTCATTCTTATCTCTATTGAACAAACCACAGATGCCTCCCCGACGTGCCAATCCCAACCCCAACAACAACAACATCACCCCTGAGATGCAACAAATGATGACAGCTCAGACTCAGCTGATGCAGATGATGACTACGTTCATCCAGAATCAGAACAACAACAATAACAATAACAATAACAACTACAACAACAACAATCAGAACAACCCACCGGGTTTTGACATGCTTACCAGGTTCTTGAGATTGAGGCCAGCAAAGTTCTCAGGAACAACTGATCCTATGGTGGCCAATGATTGGCTACTCTCTATGAACAAGGACTTGGTAACTGTTGGCTGTACTGATGAGGATAAAGTCAGATTTGCAGCTCACTTGTTGGAAGGACCAGCAGCTACTTGGTGGGATAACTTCCAGATCACCACTCCCATTGCAGATGTGACATGAGCTATCTTTGAAGATGGTTTCCGTACTGCTCACATCTCATCCGGAGTGATGACTTTGAAGAAGAAAGAGTTTCACAATCTGAAGCAGCGCCACCGCAACATGGCAGAGTATATTGAGGAGTTCAACAATCTGGCGTGTTATGCACCGGATGAAGTTGACAGTGATGCTAAGAGGAAGGAAAAGTTCCTTCAAGGGTTGAATGATGAACTAAACCTGCAGCTAGCTGTGGCCTATGTCCCCACATACCAGTCTCTTTGTGACAAGGCTGCTATTTTGGAGAACAAGATGAAGCAAGTTGAAAGTAGGAAGAGAAAGCACTCTGATAAGCACAGCTTGGGATCGTCTCACAAACGTTCCCATTATGATGATAGTGGGAGTTCAGGATCCCACAAGCATGGGAAATTCAACAAGCACCACAACCACAACTGTCATCATGACAACAAGAGTCACCGTAGTCATGACAATGACAAGTACAAAAATCACAAGGGTGGATATAAGAGCCACCACAGTGGAAGTGGCAGTGGAAACCAGCCTGTCAAGAAGGATATTAGTCAGGTTGAATGTTTCAAGTGCAAGAAGATGGGGCATTATGCAAATGAATGACCAGAAAAGAAAGTTGAAGGACCCAACAAGCCCAACCCTTTTCAAAAGGGACAAGTGAACCACATCAATGTGGAGGAAATTTATGAGGAACCTGATGCTGTTGCTGGTAAGTTCAAACTCAATTCTGTTCTAGCATTTGTTCTCTTTGATACTGGTGCATCTCATTCATTCATATCAAGATCATTTGTTGAAAGAAATGAACTACCGGTAGAAACTATTGGGTGTCCTATAAAAGTAAGTTCTCCTGGCAGAGAAATGATAGTAAATTCAGGATGTCATGATCTAGTTATAGAGTTTGGGAAGTATAAGTTTCGTGTTAACCTGAAAATCCTAAATTCCCAAGGATTGGATGTTATTTTGGGAATGGACTAGATGACTAAGCAAAAGGGAGTGATAGATTGTGCAAACCATACTGTCTCACTCACAACTCCAGAAAACAAAAGAATCAGATTCAAGACCAACTTTGAATCAAAAAGGAGTAAGCTAAATTCTCTTAAGGGGGTTAGCATGGACAGTGTGCCTATTGTGTGTGAATATCCGGATGTGTTTCCAGAAAAATTACCGGGAATGCCACCAGATAGGGATGTGGAGTTTCTTATTGATTTGCTACCAGGATCTGGACCAATAACAAAGAGACCGTACAAGATGTCAGTTGATGAGTTGAAAGAACTCAAAAAGCAACTTGGAGAACAGTTGCAGAAAGGTTTTATCGAACCAAGTTCTTCATCTTGGGGAGCACCAGTTTTGTTTGTGGAAAAGAAAGATATAAGTCAAAGGTTATGCATAGATTACCGTTCACTCAATGAGGTGACTATCAAGAGCAAATACCCTTTTCCTAGAATCAATGACTTGTTTGATCAGCTAGAAGGAGCTTGTGTGTTCTCAAATATTGATCTCCGGTCAGGTTATTTCCAACTTAAGATAAGGGAACAAGACATACCTAAGACAGCTTTCACCACAAGGTATGGATTGTATGAGTATACCGTGATGCCATTTGGTTTGACCAATGCACCAGCATACTTCGTGAATATGATGAACAAGGTGTTCATGGAATTTCTTGATAAGTTTGTTGTCGTTTTCATCGATGACATTTTGATCTACTCCAAGAGCAAAGAAGAGCATGAAGGACATCTAGTTTTGATACTAGAGAAGCTTAGAGAGCATAAGATGTATGCCAAATTCAGCAAATGTGAGTTTTGGTTGAATGAAGCTGGATTTATTGGACACGTTGTGTCAGGAGATGGAGTAGCAGTTGATCCTGCTAAAGTATCAGTTGTGACTGCATGGGAATCACCTAAGTCAGTAAAAGAAGTTCGTAGTTTCCTTGGCTTGCCAGGATACTACAGAAGGTTCATTGAGAATTTCTCCAAGGTGGCAAAACCTATGATAGAATTGCTAAAGAAAGACAAGAAATTTGCTTGGTCAAAAGGTTGTGAACTCAGCTTTCAAGAATTGAAGAAGAGACTAGTGACAGCACCAGTCTTATGTCTGCCAGATCTGGAGAAGGATTTCCAAGTGTATTGCGATGCATATCATCATGGATTAGGTGCAGTACTTATGCAAGAAGGTAAAGTTGTGGCTTATGCCTCGAGACAACTCAAAACTCATGAAGTGAACTACCCTACTCATGATTTAGAGTTAGCCTCTATTGTCCATGCACTCAAAACATGGATACATTATCTTTTGGGAAAGCGATGCGAAGTGTTCACAGATCACAAGAGTTTGAAGTATATCTTCACCCAGAAGGAAATTAACATGGGACAAAGAAGATGGCTAGAACTCATCAAGGACTATGACTTAAGTTTGCAATACCACCCCGGTAAAGCAAATGTTGTAGCGGATGGTCTAAGCCGTAAGGTTTTTGTGAATGGCCTTACTAAGGGAGAATTGCCAGATGATCTGTGTGTCTAGTTTAGAGATCTCAGATTGGAGATTGTGCCTGAAGGACATCTCATGTCTTTGGATGTTCAACCTACTTTGTTGGACAAGATCAAAGAAGCCCAGAAGACTGAGAAGGAAATTGAAGAGATTAAGGAAAAGATTGGCAAGGGAAAAGCCAAAGGATTCCATGAAGACGAACAGTGTACTTTATGGCATGGAAAACGTATCTGTGTTCCACAAGATCCGGAGCTTCAGAAACTGATTTTACAAGAAGCACACAACTCACCATATTCTATTCATCCGGGTAACACTAAAATGTACATGGATATGAAGGAAAGATTTTGGTGGAATAATCTCAAGAAGGACATCGCCGAACATATTTCTTTGTGTGATGTGTGTAGCAGAGTGAACGCAGAACACCAGGAACCAGCAGGATTGCTTCAACCACTACCTATTCCTGATTGGAAGTGGGACAAGATTGGTATGGATTTCATTACTGGATTGCCAAGGACCCGGTCAGGATATGATTCTATTTGGGTAGTAGTGGATCGCCTAACTAAAGTGGCTCATTTCATACCCGTGAAGACAACCTACACAAGTTCTAAGTTAGCCAAAATCTACATGGGTAGGTTTGTATGTTTGCATGGAGTACCCAAGAGTATTGTGTCTGATAGGGGAACTCAGTTCACTTCTCATTTTTGGAGGCAACTACATGAGTCCTTGGGAACGAGGTTGGAATTCAGCACTGCATTTCATCCTCAAACTGATGGTCAGACAGAAAGGACTAATCAGATTCTTGAAGATATGTTGAGAGCATGTGCTCTAGACTATGGAGCCAGTTGGGATGAAAGTCTGCCTTACGCAGAATTTTCTTACAATAACAGCTATCAAGCCAGTATTGAGATGGCACCATTTGAGTTTCTCTATGGGAGAAAGTGTACCACCCCATTGCTATGGAATGGTGTGGGAGAAAGAAGTTTGTTCGGTCCAGAACTCATCAAAGAGGCTGAAGAGAAAGTCAAGCTGGTTAAGGACAGATTGAAGATAGCACAGTCCTGACAAAAGAGCTATGCAGATCCTAAGCGTAGAGAAGTCACCTATGAAGTAGGTGATAGAGCTTATCTTAGAGTGTCACCACTTCGTGGAGTGAAGAGATTTGGTGTCAAAGGTAAATTGGCCCCAAGATATGTTGGACCATTCAAGATTCTGAGTCGTAAAGGAGAAGTCGCTTATGAGATTGTATTGCCAGAGTCTTTGTCAGCAGTTCATAATCTGTTTCATGCGAGTCAGCTTAAGAAATGTCATCCAGAAATGGAAGAAACTTCTTTGAAGGATACTAAACCTTTGGAAGAAGTCCAATTGGAAAGTGATCTCACTTATGAAGAGAAACCTATCAATATTCTTGAGACTACAAAAAGAGTTACTCGGACTAAGACTATCAAATTCTGCAAAGTTCAATGGAACCATCATTCCGAAGAAGAAGCAACATGGGAAAGAGAAGATGATCTTCGGAAAGACCACCCTCACCTATTTGCTAGCCAATCCGAATCTCGAGGGCGAGATTCACCTTAAGGGGGTTAGATTTGTAACATCCCTAAAATCATGTTTCGAAACTCATGCATACCATCCATGCATCCATGATCTTGTAGAGTTTCATTTCAAAAATCAATTCAAAAGAGGAGCATATGGGATCATTATTTTATGTGATCAGCATTAAATCAAATGCTACTCTCCAATGAGAGATTGTTGTTCATGAATAAAACCTTGTTACTCTCTGATTGTTTTGCTTGATTGCTAGAGTATAAACCAAATTTTACAAAACAAATATGGATTTTGAAACCAATTCAAAACTTGATCAAACCAAGTGCAATATCACTGTTTATTTTATTTGATCAAAAGAACCAAGCTTGTACAGAGAGACCACATGTTTTTATGCCCAGAAATATGAATGTTGCACTCTACAAAATTCTGAAAAGGTTTGAATTCAAATAGCTTTTGAAACCATTTGAAAATGATTTCTGAAAATGCAAACAGAAATAGAAAACAAATAAAGAAAAGGAAAAAGGTCGGCGCTGCGATTCTAGCCCAATAGTGAAACCAACCCACTAAGCCCACTCGGGTTTCCCCTTCTCTCTCTCTCACTCGCAGCCATACCCACTGAGTCACTGACCGCTGGGGCCCATTCCCTCTTTCTTTCTCTCGCTGGAAAGTGGACCCTGCGACCACGTCAGCGTCGTCCCCAAATCAACGCGTGGCCGAGGCTCTCCGCCGTTACCTCGCCGCAGTCACAGCGAGTAATCGCCGCCCCCCTCCTGGCTATTTAACCTTCTCTGCACCGCGAGCATTTCCCCTCACCTAGCGCCACCACTCCGCCACCAGGCTGCGCGTATTCGAACTCACTCCGCCGCTGCCCAGACGCACTCCGGCGGGCGATTCCGGTGAGCACCGCACGCCCCTCTGTCTATGGTTCATACTGGCTTTCCCTACATCTCCGTGCGCATCTACTGACACTTTCCGTTTGCTCGTGCATGGCCTGTAGCCTCGGCAACATCAACGACTGAGCTTCACCGCTTCTGCTCGAATTCCGGCGACCTTTTCCCCATAAGTCCCAGCCTCCCCTCGCCCTCTGTTTGATACGCGTAAGATCCCCAGCGTCCTGCGCATCTAACCGTACCCTCCTCTTGTCTTAGCACGGCACAGAACGTCGCCAACATCGACGAACAGAAGCCACAGCCGCTAGGGACTACTCCGACGAGCAATCCGCGACGACTCCGAGCGCCCCTTCGCCAACCAAGGACACGTCAAACTTATCCTCGTCACTATGGTTCTGGTGAGCATCCTCCCACCTCCCTGCGCGACCTAGTTCGCCGGCTCCGCCACTGTCAGAGCGTGCCGCCACCTGTCGCCGCCGCTAGTGCCGCCACTTGTTGGTCAAACGCTGAGCGCCGTTAGATTTAGATCTAGTGGTCACGATAGGTCATAGGTGAAGCGGTAGGTTTCAATCAGAGCCGCGCGATTAAGTTAGATCCAACGGCTCAGAAGCGTGATCCAGCGCGAAGCGGTACCAGCCAGTTAGAAGCCGCCGCTTGGCACCGATTTCGTTTTAAATTTTTGAATTAGATCTATTAGATGTTTTATTTTGTTTTAATCATAACTTTTGATTCCCACGTCCAAATTTGACAAATTTTATATCAATGGAATCAGGAGAGAAAGCCCTTTCCATATATGTAATGTGTTTAATGTTTAGCTTCTGTTAAAATGGTTGTTTTTACAGAAACATGTGTAGGCCTATTTTGTGTATATTAATTTTTTGAGAAATGTTTTAATGTTGAAATAAAGTTTGTTTGGCAAGTTTTGAACTTGTTTATGAATCAGTACTGTGCACTTGTCATGATTTGATATAGAAAATCATCACATATCATATTGTATGCATTCATATATTTTTGCTTGTATCTATTTTGTATGTGATTTGGTGCTATCATTTTATGTGTAGATTTTGGTGCAAATAGTGATTGTGATTGTGAGGATTGTAGCTACTCTCCAAACTACCAAGGCAAGTGGTGCTTCATGATTTTATTCCTATGTTTTTCAAATATGCATTAGAAATATTTTGCTAGACTTGCATAGATAATTTTTGGTCTTTATATGCCATGCTTGGGGAATCCTAGTAGTTGTAGAATTGCTAGAAATTTCTAAGTTAAGATGTTTATCTATGCCATGCTTAGCCTAGCTAGTATAAACCAAGGGTGGTTAAAATATTCATGCTATGCTAAAATATTTCTAAGTCTTTGGACTTGTGTTTTGCTTAATAAAACAACTAAGTGAATGAAACACCTGGGTGGAATGGAAGGAATGGTTTATGTTGAGTGGTTACACAAGGCTCATTTCTATGGTTTACCTTGTGTATCTCACTTGTGGAAAGCCACACAGGAACAAAGGGATTTCAGAGGCCAAATGTTAAGAAGCTTCTAGTGCAGCCACTTGGCAATATGGGCTCTGCCTGGATCACATAGGTTGCAATAACTTAGCCATTTGGACATTTGGTGGTAGTGGGATGATAGGTTGGAACGCGTCCATTTGTTCTAAGGGAAGGCTTCTGAAAGGTCCTGTCTTGGTGAAAATCAAGTCTTGTGGGGAAAGTGCACAACCTCTGCAGATGGAAGAATCTAAGTACTTAGCCATGTCCCTGGAAAAGGACAATTTGAGCATCAAGACATGGAAGCTATCAAGAATCTCCTCATCCCAATTTCTAAGTAAAACTTGTGGTTGAACAAGGGTGAAGGACCCCAATGTCTATTGGTGGTTTCTTGGGAAAATATTTTGACAAAGAAAAACTTAGTTTTTTCAACTGATAGGCAAAACCTATTTTGAGCAAAGCAAGCCTAAGCTACACTTAGCCAAATTGCATATAGTATCCAGTCCACCAATATTCTACTAAGGTATCACTTGGCAATACTATTCCAATGTATCGACCCACTATGGATGTAACTTGTGATGTTGGAGGATATTCTGATGATGATTAGGAGTCATGTGTCTACACTCAACATGCTTGCCTGTGGCACATGAAGATGAAGACTTATTTATCTTATTACTTAATTAAACTCTTGTACTAGGCCTGTGGCCATGGAGTTGTAAAAGACTATGTTTGTCTCTGGAATGACTGTAATAATGACCTTTGTTTCTGTGTACTTCATCTTAAACTATGGATGCTAGCATTGATCCAAGGACTAGCATTGCAATCACAGGGATCCTTTTTCCTTTATAAAGGAGGGATCTTACATCTTTTGTGGCCCATATAGAGGTATGTGCCATAGAATGGGAGTAGGAAAATAGATCCCACCCACTGTAGATCGCTTTTTTAGCCTTGCAAAAAATAAAAGAAAATAAAAAACACTTCAAAAATAAAATCATTTCACATAGTGTAGGTAATGTGGTCTAGTTTGTAGGAGAATTAACAAACATGCATTTCGACTTTTTATGCAAAAAAGGTCATGCCACGGTAAAATGTCCATAACTTTTGCACACGATGTCAAAAAAATACGTTTAATATACCAAAATGACGAGAACGATATTTTGCATCCGCTCGCAACCCCTTTTGGTCGCTTAGCGATTTTTTAGATTTTCAAAATTAGAAAAGAGTAAAAAGTTATGGTCAAAAGATTTGTTTTTCCTGTAAAAACATAAAAAAGGTGGAGAAACGTCTGTGGCACATTTCTCCCATATGCACCACAGATGTCTTTGGCGGGATTCGAAATTGAATCCCGCCGACCCTTCTCCCTATCTTATCCTCTTCCACTCCTCCACCATTCTCCTCCTCCACTTCTTCTCTCCTTCTCCTCCCCTTCTTCCTCACCTTCTCCTCATCCTCCTCCCTCCTCGTCCACCCTGGTGAGCTCCTCCTCCTCCTCCACTCCGGTGAGCTCCTCCTCATCCTCATCCTCCTCCTCCCTCCTCCATCCTCCACCCTGGTGAGCTCCTCCTCCTAGCTCCCACATCCCTCCTCCTCCACCCCGGTTAGCTCCTCCTCTGGCGACCTTCTCCTCCTATGGTGGCCTCCTCCTCTCCTCCATCGGCAACCTCCACCTCCTCCTCCGGCGATCCCCTCGTCCACCGCCGGCCTCCTCCTCTCCTCCATCAGCGACCTCTTCCTCCTGCTCCTCTGGCCACCATCGGTCTCCTTTTCCTCCTCTGGTGACCCCCACCTCCGATGGTCCCCACCTCCTGCCAGATCTGAGGCAAAAATCAGGATAAGAACAGATTCTACATTGGCCACTTTTTTAATACTACTCAATGATGAGATTGGCAATGCATTTCATTGCAAGTCTGAGGGTACAGTAACACACTAACCCCTTTTCCTTTATTTTAGTTTGTTCTTTTGTTTTGTTTTTCATATACCAGGCTACTGATAGAATATCAAAGAAGATTAGATTAGGAAGTATTATGTAATTAGTTTAGGTTTTCATTTTTACTACTTTTTGTAATTTCATTTCTTTTCTTTGCAAAAAATACTGTAATATCTACTTCTTATTCAATAATTTTTTTTATTTTACAATTATTTTTGTAATGTAATCTTTTATTTATTACATTTTATTTGATTTATTGTTTCTGAATAGAGAAAAGAATAAGAAGTATGTTTTTTTATTATATAAAGGACAATAAAATATTTATATTCATCTTATATATGAGAATTCTTTTGTATTATATTATTGTAATACCCTTATTATAAGGAATATTGCAATGTACATATTATAAAAAGGAATACATTTTATTCCTTGATTGCAATTCTTTTTTCAATATTATATCAAAGGTCCATCTGTTTATGCTTAAATATTTTTGTATTTCAAATTTTACTTTATTGTTTATATATATTATTTACTTAACATGGAAATATTCCCAAGTATTCAAATTTGAGTTTGAATTCTCAATTTCAAATATGAATTGAATTGTTTTCCCAAGACACAAAAATATAGTAGAGGTCATGTCAAGATCCGTAACACTTGCACTGAAATTTTCATCAGAACAAGAGAGATCCTGATCCCTCTACCGCTCTTTGCGTTTTGCATGAAAATTGTTCGGATTTTCTATGCATAAATGCAATGTACAAAATTGAGTTCAGCTTATTTCTAAGCTCTAATGCTGGGTTGTTACACATAACTAGGAAATCTTATTTGTTTATTAAACACACCTCTGTTAACTTTTCCAACTAATACAATTATAGCATGAGAAATATACATTTATCATAAACAAGGAATAAGATAATAACCATTTTATTATTGCCTCCCGGGCATATTCCCTTCAGTCTTCCACTTGCACTAGAGTTAATAATCTAGTTTAAAAACTTATGCATTCAACACTTATGGCTTTCTGGTGTTATATATACGCGTTTTCTAGTGGTAAACTGTAACATCCCAAAAATATTAATCAAGGTTATCAATTCCAATCACCCAAATTTAGGGTTAAAAAAACTTTTGTTAATTAAAATCATTTTGAATGCATGTGTGTATGTGATGAATGCATGAATGCTTGAATGGACTTGTTTGATTGTTGTAAATGGCAAGGATTGGTTTAAGGATGAAAACAACATCATCTAAATCATTTCCAAGAAAAATAAAATCATTAGAAATTCGAAAACAAACAAAATGAGCTAATGGTCATTTTTGCCAATCTTGTTCACTAGACCACTTTGAGTGTTTCTAGTCCAAGATTTCAAGCAGAAATAAATCCAATTATTTTCACCCCTTGCTAGACCAAGTGAAAGTGAACCCAAGCCCACCTTGCAAACCCACAGAAATATTTGACAACCCTATTCAAATGACATTAAAAAATTAATCTAGTTCATATGTTAAGATCACCATTTCTCAAAACCCAACCAAACCAGTTCACCTTGACAAATCCAATCAACCAAATACTCCCTAGAATGTGACCAGTACACTCACCAAGTTTCATCCAAAAATTCAAATATGAATTTCTTTCGATCATTTCATCAAACACTTGGAGACACAAATCAAATTCTGCCAAACTTCACTATTTTGAGTAGTAATCCTTTCAAACATTGTTCCCCATTGATCATCCCTGTCTCCCCTAGTGACAACCATCGCATTAAACCAACCTAGACCCTACACAATGCACCATGTCATGCATGTCCGAGCCCCCCTTGCCAGCCGACCATGGCAAGCTAGAACGATCCAGTGTCGCGCCTAGCCACCATGTCCAGGAGGCACGCCACCGTCCACCGCCACCCCTTGTCCAGCCCTTGAGCCTTGACAAGAAGTGGACCACCGAGAACACACGTGCCCAGTTTGTCTCTTCCATGTCTAGAGCGCGCCAGCTCTCCGCGCTCGACACGCTCGCACAGACCACGCCTTGCCTTTGCCGCTCATGCCTGCGATCACCACCGTTCCAGGAGACCACCAAACATGACCGTTCGTCGCCGCACGACCAGGAGCGTCTATTCATTGTCAAAAACATCGTCGGTGCCGCTCAGAGCACCAGCGCGTTCCGACCGAACCGCACCGCCCCTTGCCGCGCCATCAAGCCGTTGAGGACCGCCAGGAGACCGCGCACCATCCCCTAGCCTCAGCCATGCCCGTATCTCGCTGTAACCCTGACCCCGACAAGCATTGCCCATGTCGCTAGACCTCTCTCGCTCGCCTATAGGCAGAGGCCTCCCCCGCTTGTTTTCTTCACACCAGTTCACTCCCCACCTCTCACTAATCCTTCCCACCTCTTCTCGGATCAAGGCGAGCTCTCCCTCGCCGGATCCTGTCGTGTTCTGTTCAACGAGGACGATGGCCGTGAGCCATTGATCCTTGATCTAATCCTACGTTCATAGTTAGCCCATACCCCTTTGCACCCCCTGTCCCATGGACGCATGGGGACACCACTTAACTAGCCCGCGCGCGCTGTGCGCAGTGGGCCGGCTCAGTTAGAATTCCCGTGCGACCCAGTTAGTTCAAATTTAGATTTATCTATTTAGTTTGAAATCTAGTTCTGGCAGTATATTCAAAATTCAATTCAGAGAGTTTTACCAAACCAAATAGCATGAAAACAATTTTGCTAGAAAAGTATGGAAATTCTTAATCCAAGCCCGTTGGATTCAAACCATTTGAAATTATAGATCACAAATAGTGAAAATAACAATGTAGAGACTTTTCTGCATTCAATTTTTTTCAAAATTCAACCATAAATGGTTTTGAGTTGATTCCAACTCTCAAAAATCACATTTGATAATACCTTTCTGAATATATAAAAATATCTAGGTTGGCTTGCAGTAATAATGGACAAGTAATAAAAGAATGCCCCATAGGCATTTCTAGTCACTTTAATTAATTAAAAAATAAAAGGTTGAACCTTATTAAATTGTGACACCACTTTAAATCACATTCCCAAGTATTGAAATATCTGGTGATGTCATGTGTCAACATGATCCCATATTTTAATTGGATAATATTAAATCTTAAGTAGTTTTTCAATGAGTAGAAATTACTTTTCTAAAATAAAATAAATGAAACTATTGCCTTAATCCTTGTGATGATTGTGATGATGCTAGATCATCTAGTGTGAGCCTTTGTGCGCTAAATAGAAGAAGTTAAGTATTGTTTAGTGATTGTCTACTTCGTATTTATTTATAGACGCTAGTATCGACCAAAGATATGAAGAGGAAGTAGACTACTACGAAGAGGAAGCAGAGGAGAACTTCAACCACTGCACTGCACAAGGCAAGCTTCACAATATAATTTAACTTAGAAAGCTAACACTTTCCACTGTGAAAGCTAGATAACCTATGCAATGCATTAGGCATGCTTTGATTAGACAATATTGAGTATCCTAAATCCCAGTTTTACTTGCAAGCTTGATTATTTTATTTCTTTATCAAAGATTTTTATTTATGTTTACATAGTGACTTGTGAAGTTCTGGAAAAGGTATTAGAGGTAGCATAAAGAGCATAAAACTTGGCCTAAGTTAGGTAGAAATTGATGTCATCCTGAGGCATGAGATTATATTTAGATAAGTAACACTTGATTACCACCCCTCATTAGTGTTTACCCTCAACTTTAGTGGCTAGTGCTAAGCATAAAACTTCATCACTTTAGATGGGAATAATTGGTTAAAATGGTTATGAAAACCTTAGAATGATGATTCATTCTAATGAAACGTTTTGACATGTGTTATTGAACACCAGATGACTTGATGATGAAAATGTTGAGGCATGAGCCTTAGCCCTTTTATAAAACTGATGGTTGTGTTCGAATGTGATACCATTCCAATGTTATCATACAACCACAATACCCGAATTTGGGTAGGGATTGACTGGAAGTTTATATATCTTAGTATGGGTTCCTTTGCGGCCGAGGTTTGAGCTGAGGCTACCTCGTGATGATTGACCACCTTTGCGGTTCCCAAGATGGCAGATGGTCATGGTTGGGAGGCCAAACTCATAGGAGAGGTGCCTATACTAGGGTGTGTAATTGAAAGGTTAGGATTGATTATCCGCATACTAAGTATGGTGAATTCACTATTGTTCCTGATGGATGTATCGTATATTGTGGTGAAAGTGTACCACCACTATAGAGTGTCAAACTATTCGAATATCCCTGTTCGTGGTGATGGAAAGTTGGAGTGGCCATACTGTTCTATTGTCAGATGTTTTCAAAATGACTTGTGAAATGAATCATGACTTTGACTTGACCACAACAGGGTTGTGAAAATAAAAATTAAGTTCCCACTTAGGTGTTATAAAACCTTAAACTAGCTTTCTTTACTTCTGAAATTATCTAGATATAAACTTGGATTTTTGCAAAACAACCTAGAGGTTAGTATTCCTACTTGAACTACTTACTGGTTAGTGATAGTTTGCGAGTACTTAAAGAGTACTCATGGCTTTGTCCCTGGCTATTCCTATGGGAAGACTATGAGGAGGACTACCAGGATGATGGACAATAGGAAGTCTACGACAACTAGGATCATCTCCCATCATCAGTATTGCCTGTGACCCTTAAGATGGAGTTTCACCCACGCTACCATTATTATATTATTTCACTATGTTGATTGTACTAAGACTGGATCACGAGATCCTTTATTTGTAAGACCTTTATTATGGTTTGTTATGGATGATGAACTATGGTACCAATATGTTATGTCTCAAAAAAATGGTAATCCTAGGATTGTGATGTATGGCATAACAGGCATCCGGGATTAAAAATCCATGTGTTGACATAAACATAATCTCTAGATATGACACTTTCAGGTCCGTGTGTCTTTGCATCTCCATGCATCACTCATTCTCTAATGAGATGGCATTGTATAAATTTGGTATTTTGGTGAGACCTTTAGTTCTTTTGGTTAAATCATATCGGTAATATTGTCGTACAATATGTCTTCACATGTTAGCCCCCTATGAACCACACCTAGTTTGATAAGAAACTGCTTGACACAAATGCCCTCCTTTTCTGCTACTATAGCAGTCACATACTTAGCCTTTTGTTGTAGTATCGGTCACAACATCTTAACTCTAGAATTCATCCAAATCCATCATGGAACCGCCTTTCCATTGGATTGTGGAACTCACGGTTTAAATTTAGATAAACTTAATCTTGTGACAAAACTAGTATCAGTGCAACACTTTACAATGAACTATCTGTTAACTATTTGTCACCTCTATATAAAGATCATAATAATATCCTTACTATTGTCCAATGATCATCTTATGAGAATTATGGTATATGCTCATAACATTTAGAGAATAGGACATATCTGGATGTGTACATATCACGATATGTACAGTTGGCACATCCATATTAGCGTCTCAATCTATCCATATAGACATTGATGCCTAATATTCGGGTTTTGCCTAAGACTTTCATCGAAATGAAATTTTAACCTATGTTAATAAAAGGTACATCATTTCCACTCAATAAGATGTTCTCCACATAATGTATTAGAAATATGTCTCAGCTCTCCCACTTAATTTCTTGCAAATGCAGGCATCTTCATCATCTCTGATGAAATTAAACCTTTAAAAGTTTCATCATGGTGAAGATTCCAACACCCCTATGCTTACTTAAACCATTGAATTTTGCATGCCCTTTTAGCATCCTTTGAATTAACAAAACCCATTGGATCATGTCATGTACACATCCTAGGTAACCATTCCATTAGAAGAACTTTGTTTTTTTTGTTTAACTACCATATACCAAAATTATATGTAATGGTTGCTACATTAATTCGTCTAGACTAAATATCACTATGAAAGATCAAATCTTGTCATAGTCAAGTTCTTGAACATTTGTAAATTCTTTACCAACATGTCGACTATTTCATAGATGTGAAACATTGATGTCTATTTCTTTATAGATCCAAATATGACCGATAGGTTTTACACCTTTCTGGAGGGTCTTCCAAGTTCAGAAACTTGATTTCTCGTGTATGGAACTATCATGTATTTTATGGCTTCAAGCCATTTGATGAAGTCAGGGCCCATCATCGCTTCTTTGCATATAGTCGGTTCATCATTATCAAACAATAATGATTTACTCACAAATCGTAGTATTTGATTGTTTACCCGACCTACTAGGTTGTATAGGAACTTATACCTCCATGACCACAAACTATGAGGCACATGAGCCATGAGCATTGTGGATGCCTCCAGGACACTTTCTTGTGCTGCGCAAGTCAGCACATATAGCTAAGGTTCAATAACCTTATCAAAGTTCTATTGTCCTCCCAGTTAACTTTACATGATAAAATCCTTCTCAAGAAACTTGACGTTCTATGCGACAAACACTTTTGTCTTTGGTTTTATGGAGGAATACCCAATGGTTATTCGAAATAACATACAAAGAAATGTTCATCCGACTTTGGTTGTAAACATTTTACTTTTGCATAGCATACAAAAATTTAAGAAAGGACACCTTGGGATTTGTCCCAAACCATAACTTATATGGTGTAATTTCAATGGATAACGATGGTGCTCTTTTTAGTGTAAAAGCTGTAGTTACTAAATGTTTAGTATTTAAAGTACAATGGTAATTTTATAACTAACACCTTTGATCTCACCATGTCAAACAAGGTTTCATTATATATCACAAACACTCCATATTCCTATGGTGTTTTAGGAAATGCAAATCTATGTAACGATTCCTCAAATCTTAGGTGTTTTGCTAAAATTGTAACACAAATATATTCCTTTATTATCAAATCATAAATTCTTTATTTTCTTGTTAAAATGATTTGCCACTTCATATTGAAATTTTTTGAACATTTTCAAATATTTCACACTTCTTCCTCATTAAGTAAATAAACACCTATATTCAGACAAATTACCGGAGAAAGCATATGAAGTTGAAATCCATCGCTCACAACTACATATAATGGGCTACATACATCAATATGTACAATTTCTAATAAGCTAGTCGTCCTTTCTTCTTTAGCCTTTGAACGAAATTTCAACTATCTCCAGAAAAGTCTCACAAGTGTCATTTGATGAAAATCAAAAGAATCCGAAATTCCATCAACATGGAGTATCTACATGTTTTATTTCTAATATAATTTAAACGACGATGTCACTTTGTAAGTGATCTTTCAATCATTTGTCTTACAAAATTTTTAGCATTTAGTTTTTATGGACGTGATTTCTCCAAATAGATTTGAAAATCATCCATCTTATATGGAATACGGTAAGTATTTGAACAAAATTTTGTCCTTATAATACATAAAACAAATAACAATTATTAAGACAAATCTTGAAGGTAAGCTTTGATGTCAACGAAAAACACAACAACACTTTGTTTATTTTCGATGAACATCATCACATATTCTCTTGCTGGTTACATAGGCCATTGCAGTTCATGAATTGTGTTGTATGTTTGTGGTTACTTAGGCCATTGCAGTTCATGAATTGTGTTGTCCTATATGACACTTCAGACCAACCAATTCGGTATCCAATACCCAAGAACCAAATTGTTTAACAAGCAAAGAATACAATCATAACATGTAGGGATTTCTATTTTCGTGCCCCTGGTTCGTTAGCCGTACTCGGTTTTCCCAGCCCCTTAACTTGTCCTCACTTTTCCCCTCGCCATGTTAAGAAACCCTCGTGGGCGCTCGCGGGCGCTCGAACGGAGGGATGTCGTCAGGTTAAAGGCTTGACCATTACATGCTGACTGGTGGGACCGCATTGGGGAGGGTCGGGCATTGAGCTTTACATTATGAGGCCTCGGCCGTTACATGCTTGACTGGTGGGGCCGCGTTGGAGCGGGTCCTACTGTGGCCGATACGTGCTGACGGGTGGGGCCAGGTTACACGTCGGACTCTCCATCCTTCTCTCGCTGCCTTGTGGGACACTTTTTTCCTAATTGGGTGGACGGTGCAGGCAATGATAAATGGGGCCATTTATCGGGGCCATCGAAGCCAATGAACAATGGGGCCATCATGTGGGGGCATCGAAGCCAATGACTGATGGGGCCGAGATGTGGAGCTGGAGGGGGGATTTGCATATCTGCCATGTTTTACGTTGCAACTTGCATATTTTCCATTTTGTGTGTCACTAACATGTGGTGGTCATGTGGAAAATATGCAAATTTCAAAGAAAATGTTCGATCTGTGGGGCCATCGAAGCCAATGAACGATGAGGCCATCATGTGGGGTTGTCGAAGCCAATGATTGATGGGGTCATGATGTGGAGCTGGAAGGGGGATTTGCATACTCGCCACGTTTTATGTTGAAACTTGCATATTTGCCATTTTGCGTGTCACTGACATGTGGTGGTCATGTGGCAAATATGCAATTTTCAAAGAAAAGGTTCGTTCTGTGGGGCCATCGAAGCCAATGAACGATGGGGACGTCATGTGGGGCCGTCGAAGCAAATGACCAATGGGCCGTGATGTGTGGCTAGAGGGGGATTTGCATATTTTAGATGTTTTATGTTGCAACTTTCATATTTTCCATTTTGTGTGTCAGTGACATATGGTGGTCAGGTGGCACAAATGCAAATTTGAAAGAAAAGGTTTGTCCTGTGGGGCCATCGAAGCCAATGAACAATGGGGCCGTCATGTGGGGCCATCAAAGCTAATGACCGATGGGGCCTAATGCGTGCACCCAATGTTGTCGTGGGACACTTTGTTGGAACCCCAAGAGCAAGGTGTGATGAGCACATCAACAAGTTTCCCTCAGTAGAGACCGAGGTTATCGAACCATAAGGAGGAAGGAAACGTCACACATGTGTTGCAAACAACGTGGCCTGCACAACACAAACTCAAGACTTTGTCCCAACGAATTAGTGAGGTTGTCAAGCTCAACGGTTTGCTATAACAAAGGATTAACTGTATGGTGTGGAAGGTAATGGTTTGCAACAAGTAAACAATAACAGTGGAAGATGTATCAATGGTAAAGATTGGACCGGTGTACATAGTTCACTAGAGGTTCTCTCCTTAGATAAACAACATGGCATGAACGGTAAACAAATTACAGCAGGGCAATTGATAGGAACTGAGCAAGGCATAACAATGCAATACTAGTCAGAAAGATCCTATGAGATTCGATTGGGCAATACAACAAGATACATAGACCGCCATCCAACTGCATCTATGACTAGAAGTCCACCTTCAGGTTATCATCCGAACCCCCTTTAGTATTAAATTGCAAGCAACAGAAAACTGCTTTAAGCAAAGTGTGCAATGTGAACAATCCACTTGTTCTATGAACAAGAGACCATTGTTTTCTCCCTAGTAGCAACATCACATCTACAACTGGAGAGATTTCTGTCACTTCCCTTGGAAACTAGAGGCATGAACCCACTATTTAGCATAAATACCCCCTCTTGGAGTCACTAGCAACTACTCGGCCAAGATAGCTACTAACAACGGAGAGCATGCAAGATAACAAACAACACAGACATGATAGGATCATAAAGACAAAACCATTAACCAAATTGACATAATAATCTCAATATCCATCGGATCCCCGCAAACACAACATGCATAATTAAAAATAGATTAGATATTGATCATGAACCGAGCTCACAAGATCTATACATGAAAGCACAAGGAGGAGATATAACCATCTAGCTACTACATGGACCTATAGTCCAAGGTGGAACTACTCACACATCATACCGGAGAGAAGGCCTCCAGGACGATCTCCCCTGTGGCGCCCCTCCGTCTCGTCTTCTAGCTTCGTGTCGCCGATGGTAAAATATTGACTTTGGCTTTTGTCCTGTCCAATTCCGAGAATATTGATTTTCAGCCTTTTTGGAACCAAAAACAGAAGAAAACAGGCAGCTGGCATTGTGGAAACTTGTTAATAGGTTAGTTCAAGAAAAGATATCAAAACACCTCAAAGTGTAGATAAAGCAAAGCAAAGTAGATACTAAACAATCATGGAGCATAAAAAATTATAGATACGTTTTCGACGTATCAGGGTCGTGATTTGTGGATGGAGGGCGGATTTGCATATTTGCCATGTTTTAGAATGCAACTTGCATATTTTCCATTTTGCGTGTCGCTAACAAGTGGGGGTCATGTGGTAAATATGAAAATTTCAAAGAAAAAGATTGGCCGATATACAAAATTAGCAAATATGCAAAAATCCCGTAGCAGCTACTGCCCCAAACATTGATAGGTGGGGTCGTGTATGACACACGTGAGGTCGGCTCTCTCTATCATCCTCTCCCAGCCCCCAGCCCCGAGAAGTTCCTATCCCACCGGCGGTCAGAGCAGCCATCGTCGGTGCATCGCGCGGCTCCGTCCTCTGGTGGCGTCGGACGGACTGCCGCGATACAGCTTAACCACGGCTCCAACACCTGTTTCGTCCGCACGCATTATACGTTGAGGCAGTACTGACCGCAGGAAGGTCCGCCACCCACGACGACAAGGATTTTGTTCCACTGCCATAGCTCGATGCACGGTCGCAACAATGGCTAGTAGTGCTTGGTAAGACCTTCGCTCCTTCTCCGCCCACCCTAATCGATTCGGTTCCCATAATTTTCTCGATATTGCACGGGTAAATTAGTCGTCAATTTCTAGTCGTAGCGGGTACACCAGCGAGGGTGAGAATTCGATCATGTCGTGGCCAGGTTCTCCATATCCTACCATGTCAGAAGTGCAGGTAGCTCCTTCTCTTTGTACTACCATTGAATTTGAAGTGCCACCATGGCTTGTCGGACTAATTTTAGTTGGGTTTATTTTTGGATTGTTATAGTGTGCTATGCAGGCCGATGATCCATGGTACATTGCATACCAAGATGAATCAACCAAGTGGTCTAGAAAGAGGATGGATTTGGAGGAGATGGTTGCCAATTTAGGTGATGAATTGGCCTATAAAAACCTATTGATATTAGAGATGAAGCGTACTGTCGAGAAAGAAAAGAAGAACTCAGAGCTTATTCGCAAAGATAAGTTGACACTAGAGGCTTATCTTGCCGTATCTGATCAAGTGGTAGAAAATCTAAAACATGAACTTTAAGTGAAGGGGGAGGAGAATAGTAGATTCATGTGAGAAGTTTTAGTAATTGTCATCCCCGTTTTAACAATTACACTATGGGGTTGTGGTGAAGGTGTCACATGTAATGATTAGTTGAATTGATAGATAATTTAGATAGTAGATTTGTTATTCGATGGAGGTTGTGAGTTCCTGCAAATTTAGTCACTTTGCGGTCCCAAAGTTGTCATTAGAATGCATTGCCGGGCCCGAGTTGCTTGCATTGGATATAGCTGCCCATAGTTGGCGTGTCAAATGCCATTGTGGGGCCCTAGTTGCTTTCCATTGGATCTTGCTTCCCATAGAGGAGATATGTCAAAGAAAGTACTACTCCCTCCGATCCAATTTAGTTGACTCAAATTAGACAAGATACGGATGAATCTAAAACTAATTCATGTCCAGGTACAATTGAATCTAGAAAAATCTAAATCAACTAATACAAACCCACCGGAGATTGTCAAAGCAAGTACTTCTACTTATGAATCAACTTTAGAGCATATCGAGCGTTCTCACGGCTCAAATACATACTCCATTCGCCCCATATTAGCAGTAAAACATGACTAGGTACGTTTCATATCTAGATGAATCCAATTAAACTAATATGGGTCAGAGGGAGTATCAAATTTATTCAAATCGGTTCACGGGGCTTGATCTGCGTCGTTGCGGTGAAGTTGCGGATGATGGCTTGAATAATCATCACATCGATGACCACTGTCGGCACCGCCGCCGCCTCCTTAATCAACAACGAGATGTGAGGAGGTGAACAGGAGTGAGACGGACAGAGACAGCCCAAGTCGCCAGGCTTGGATCCACGCTGTTGTAAGCCGTTCTGACCCCCACGCTTAGGTCCGCACCGCCGAACGCTGTTCCTACTGTCAGGCTTAGATCTGTGCCGCCGCATGCCATTCCGACCCCCACGCTTCGGTCCGCTCCAGCGCACACCGTTCGGAACGCCAGGCTTAGGTCCCTGCCGTCTCACGCCGTTGGACCGCCACGCTAAGAACCGCGCCGCCATACGTTGATAGGAGGGGAGGAAGATGCGGCTGGTATACGTGCGACTGTGAAAGGGAGGGAGAGACATCAAGCCCGTCGGGCTCTCCTCTCCATACAAGGTAGGTGCACCCATCGGGAGAGAGAGACCTCAAGCCTGTCAGGCTCTCCTCTGCATACAAGGTAGGTGTGCCCATCGGAAGAGAGAGACCTCCAGCCCGTCGGATCATGATGTATCCAACTGTGGTTGGCCAAGATCCATGTGACATACATCTCAATCAAATAGAGCGCAGAAGCCAAGCTGAGCAAGTTTAGATGTTGTGAGGGTTTGAGTCAGGAGAGAGGGGAAAAGTGAGGAAAAAACATTAGAGGGAGAGGAAAACAGAGTAGAGCTAACGAAAACAAGGGAACTCAGATAAAAAAAATGAGTAAGGGAAATTCAAGCTTTTGGCATAAAAATGGAAAATGTGTTATTTGAACAAAATAATTCATCTTGGATGACATTATATTGTCTGCAACTCATATATACACAAGTGTTCCAAATTTGGCCTCATTTAGACAAAGTTTGTTTTTGGGATGGGTTATTTTGGATGTTGATCGAGTAGAAAGTCATGCATCTTCATAGCTAGTAGCTCATTCCAACAACGGTTTAAGAAGAGGATTAGGGGATAAGTCCAGTTCTCTTTATTTCCTTTTCCTTTATTATTCATGCTACGTTGTAGGCAACATAACAAGACTCCATTTGAAGTTTGCACTATGTTTTGACTTTTTTTTGAATTAAACTAACCCTAAAACCATTTTTTTTAAATTTAATCACTTAGAAAAAGAAAAATGTGTCTGATTACAAGTTAATCCAAAATTTCCAATTTCATATGGTAAATCAATCCAAGAAACATAAGTGTGCCAAATTTTTGATCAATTGGTCAATTTTAAGCCATGAACTAGGTAAACCCCATGTGTTGACCATAGAAACTTGCAGTAACATATACATTATGGGATTATCCAACATACAAACTTAGGAGCATCACACTTGTTCGAATTAAATACAGACATTGACAGTAGTTAGAATTTATCATACAAATTCAAATTAATAATTCAAATCCATTTATTTCTTGCTCCTAGTGTATTTTGCTGGGTCACCACCTTCCTCCTGGTGATCCTAGCTGGAATATTCTCGGAGTCCACCATCAGCTTACCTTTTTCCCTTTGTTATTTTTCTCCACATCCAATGAATCAAGTGCTTTATTATGTCGTACAATTGGTTCAATCACATTTCGATCCACTGGTTCATACGGTTGTAAAAGCATTGAACCCATTTCTGCCATATCCGCTGGTGTTATTCCTTTATGCTTGAAATCTGCTTCAATCTCACATGCAGTTGATGTAATATCATCTCAATCGACTAGTTCAATCTCCCCTACATTTGGTTCAATCTCCTCTCGATCGACTAGTTCAATCTCCGCTACATTTAGTTCAATCTCCTCTCTATCGACTAGTTCAATCTCCCCTGCATTTGGTTCAATCTCCCCTAAATCGACTGGCTCAATCTCCCACGCATTTGGTTCAATCTCCTATACATTTGGTTCAATCTCCTCTTGATCCATTGGTTCAATCTCCCCTGCATTTGATTCAATGTCCTCTCGATCCATTGGTTCAATCTGCAATGTATCCATTGCTTCATTCTACTATCGTTCAAATACTTCATTCTCATCTGCATTTGCTTCTCCCGCCTGATCATTCATTCGATAAGCTGGGTCCACTGCATTTTTACAAATCCTAGCAATATGCCCTAGGATCCCACAAAGTTCGCACTTACTGTCGTGGTATTGCTGACGAGTACGCCATGGAGGGGTCCTCATAGTGCGTGTTTAGAGACGTGGGTGAAGGCAGACGGTTGACGGGTACGAGGTAACACAGCTTACCCAGGTTTAGATCCCACGATGGTGGCGGAATCCTACTCCTGCTATAAATCACTATAATGGCAATATGCCGAGTTACAGAGATAGGTTCGCTGTGCGAGGTGTGTGCTAATCGCTACTTGGTCGTGCCCTAAAGGCTCCCATAGGCCCGACTTATATTGTCGCCGGGTCCTAGGGTTACAGGAAAAAGTCCTAGCCGGACATGTTACAGAGTCCTACACCATTTATTACTAGTCTTGCGTGTCTTGTACTCCACGGCTCTGGGTACGCTGGTGACTCCACAGTAGCCTTCCTTTATCTGGCATGGGCCTCCCTTCTGGATCCATCTAACTGGGCCGCCCAGCAGGCCATGGGCCAGGCTACCAACTATGGGCCACCCGGGTTATCCGGATAAGAGACATGCTATGAGGATACCCATATAGCATATCCCCAACAGTAGCCCCCGGAGAACTCCGAGATCTTGCTCCGTCTTGCCTCTTCACGTTAAATGCTCCGTCTAGATGGATGTCGGCAAATCGTCAAGCAATATCTAGTATTCCTCCCAAAGAACCCTGCAAGTTTTTCTCCGTCTTCAACTTGTAAGTAGGAGAATTGTTGAATCTTCCATCGTACTCTTCCGTAGCCGGACTAGATCCGTCCATGCCGGAATCTTCTGATGTGATGGTTCATCTGCCTATGTCAGCTAGGGCGACGTAGACGTAGGTCAGTAACGCCTCGTAACTCACACATGCAGAGAACGTAATCATGTCCACTTTTCTTGACTGAGCGATACGAACCGTTGGCGGCGACGGTTGGTACGTGGCGAAATTTCCGCGCTTGCCTCCGCACACGTCGTCTACGCGGCAACCGTCCGATCAATCTGCATGAATCATGATGCTGGGTATCATAAATAGTAACTGCGGTGGAAAGTTTACCTTTTCACCTCATTCTCCCCTGCATCTTCTTCTTCCTCGGGCAAGCGTCTCCTCGAGCTCTCGACGTCTCGCACGAAAAACCCTAACTCTAAATCTCGCCAGTCACTTCCAAATGCTCGCAATGGCCAGCAGCAGCTCTTCTCCTTCGATGGCGACATCGATCGAAGCCGCGGCGAAGCCAGTGAGCTCCATGGTCATGCCCCTAGAGGGCCTGGTCATCCCCATGTCCGCGGTGGTCGAGGCCACCGGCGGTGACCACAATCCAGCGGCGCTGGAGCTGCTGGAGGAGGAAAACAACTCCCACAAAGGCGACTGGCGCGGTTCAGACATGACGGACCACGACATCAAAGAGTTGATCATCGAAGGCTACCTCCCTGCGACGGAGGGGCTCGCCTGGCGGGCAGCGCCGGCCGGCGAGGTCACAACTTCTCCCCGAGCCAGAGAAAAGGTGTAACTCAAAGAACAATTGGTACGCGACGTCTCCCTGCCCATCTCTAACTTCTTCCTTGCCGTCTTGAACCATTACCGAGTTCAGCCCCAAAACCTCTCTCCCAATAGTATCCTAGCGCTTAGCAATTACGTGGCGCTTTGTGAGGGTTACTTAGGGATTAAGCCTAGGCTAGATCTCTTCATCTATTTCTTCACCGTCAAGCACGAAGCCGGCGCCAGCAAGGATGAACATAGAAATTGTGGCACTATTAGCTTTAAGATCGGACCTGGCCGGTGCTTCCCCGACATCGTCGGCCACGAGTCCTGCAAGAACTGGCAGCGTACTTACTTCTACGGCCTAGATATCCCTCTGGCCGGACGAGAAGCCTTGTACCCGGAGTTCGTCGATGGAGCAGCCGCTAAAACTTCGACATGGAGATCCTAGGCATCCCTTCCCTCCAACATCGACGCTTCCCGCGCTATAAGGAGGATAGAGTGGTTCGTAGAGATGGGTTTGACCGGCTTGGACCTAGCCATGTGTTGGTTCATCAGGCGAATCCAGCCTTTGCAGCACCGCTCGAAGCTGATGCACGAGTATACCAACGATAGAAGGGATAGCCTCTGCATCTCCGTGGACAACTTCTCGAGCGACTCCGTCAAGCTTCGCCTCAAGGACATCGTCAAGGTGAAGGACAAGAAGCGTGGCTTCGCCATCACCTACGACATGTTCGTAGAGAGCAAGTGCCCAAAGGTAACTGTATATCTTTCATGTATGACATATACTCCAGTTCTTCCGTCTAACCATTACCATCTCGTCTAACACGGTAACTCCTCACTTAACAGCTTAGCGATCTAGAGGAGGATAGCATGGCGGTCCAAATCTATGATCCAAAGATGAAGGAAGTCACGGTTGTGTCTGACGACGATGTTCCGTTGTCGCGAAAGTGGAAGAGCTCCACCTCTGACGCTGGCGATGGAGGTAAGAAGAAGAAAGCGGAGGGTGGAGCCTCCAAGAAGACTACCGCCGCCCTGGAGGCGGAGAAAAGAAAGACTACTAGGATCCCCTCTGACAAAGCACCCCCTCTTGTGTAAGCTTCTTTCTCTCTGACATTGTCCATTTATCTGTCTTGTTCCTTTACTTATGCATTTTGCACATTTCAGGAAGAAAGCCACGACCAGCTTGAAGAAGACCTCCAAAACATCGGGGGCTTCTAGAACCATCAAGGACATGCTGCATCGCGACGCATCTCCCTCCATCGCCCCTGTCACTCCCATCGTCAAGCCCTCACCCGCTCCGACACGCTCTCAAGCCAAGGAAGCAGCTGGCCCTTCCGCCATGGAAGTGGACTCAGGTGCCTCTACCGAGCTTGCTGTTGTCGGTGAGCAGGCGACGCAGGAGAGTGCCGCACACCAAATGGCTGAAGCTCCGGCTAAGGATGCCATCGATAGCGGTAAGGCGGTGGTGGAAGGTGGTACCTCTGCCGAAGGCGGCGCCCTCGCACCCAAGAAAACCATTGAGTTTCCCAATATAGTCTATCTGGTACTTACGCCGGGTAGCACTGCTCTGGTTCCTGGTGCAGTGACGACATCTCCGACGTGTGGTCTAGAGGAGCTTCTCCGGCAAGAAGAGATCTTGCAAGGAAATAGTGTATCCTTCGGCAAGCTGCTGGTTGAGAGTGCTACCAACCTCAAGATCATTGCACTTGTAAGTTATATTTGCCTTTTTGCATTTCATATGAATATCCCACTGTAGCCCCCGAGGATTTAGACGGAAAACCATAGGTCTTTGCGTCTAGATGCTCTAAGAGTGACTAAGCTCGAAAACTTCTCACTGTATCCCCCAAGCATATAGGTGGAATGAATTTTATTCCGACTAGATGCTTTAAGAGTAGCATACGCAGTGTTTATAAATTTCAATACTGTAGCCCCCAAGATTCTAGTTGTAACTGAATTAGTTCCAACTAGATGCTTAAAGAGAAACTAAGTATACACCCGAGTTAAAAACTTTATACTGTAGCCCCCAAGCTTCTAATCGAAAACTAAATTAGTTCTTACTAGATGCTTAAAGAAAGACTAAGCATATTGCTAAGTTAAAAACTCTCGCTATAGCCCCCGAGTGTCTAGGTGGAAAATTTCCGGCTAGATGCTCCAAGTAGACCAAACAACGTTTAACATTTTTTTCCATAGAATGAGAATGCTCGGAGGGGCATGGCCAACCACAAGTACCAGAAGATGCGCGCGGACCTGGAAGCCGAAAAGGGTAAAACTGCCTTCTTGGAGGAACAGATCATCAAGAGCAAGCGTCTGTTTTGTTGGGCCACGCAGAGATAAAACAAAATTTTCCCTCTAACGTGGTGATCCCAAGATCTAGCTGAGGTAGAAGGCCATGAGGTTTACCACTAGACGAGCAGTTGTGGATTACTGATGAAGCGCGTTAGTTGATGCAGTGCAGTCCTTTGTGATCCAATCGTCCTGGTGCTGATCGTACAGCACCTCTGCTGGTATCCACACGTACAAGGAGGAGCGCTGGCGGCGAACTGCTAGATTTGTTACGGCTGCAGGACTGTTGTGGAGCTAGGGTTTCCAACACATGGAATGAACTAACCGAACAACGATTAACCCTTTAGGGTTGGTGTGCTCCACTATATATAGGGAGTGAACATGGGCTCTGCTCGCGCAGCCCATTCACTAGAGCACATATAATGTTAGTCCCTGTGAGTTCGACTCACTGACTCAGTCCAAATCAGGCTCGGGTCCAACCCAACCAGATTTCCTGTTCAGATCCAATCCAAACTTGCTCCCGCTCTTAAGTGTTTGACCCCACAGGCTCATGGCTACTTGGACACGATTAGAGTCCGACTCCAAATCGATCAGTCGGTAGCGGCTCCTAGCAGAACGTGCCGACTCCCAAGTACCATAGAGTCATGACGACTTGCCTTTCCAATGCGACTTACGTCCGAGTCCCTTTTGCCTCACGATATACCTTGTCAAATTATAGGCGAATATTTTTCATCCCTTAAATAGTCCTACTCTCTTCTCGATCCGAGATAAGTGATTCACCCGCCTAACTCTTAGTCGATCGCCTCGGTTAACACTTAACTGAGTCGTGCATGGTCATGCTTTACGAATCATACCATCCGAGAGGGCCCAGAGAATATCTCTCCAAGAGGAGGGGCAAAATCCCATCTTGGTTATTCACATCACGCAGCTTGATTCTTAGTCGACCCAAACTCTGCCTTTATAACTGCCCAGTTATGGATCAGTGTTTGACAGAACCTAAGTCGGTGATCCTCAACTCGGACTATGCAGTAACCTCAGGTCTAAGTATTACATTGATTGAGATATACAAATGACAACTTGTTCGTTGTACCTCAATATGGGTCAATCCGACTCGCTAAACTCTTTAGCCGAATCTGTGTAAGTTGCAATAGCATCTCCATGCCCATGACAAGTGGAACCGAGTCATCAAGCCAACTTTCACATTGGTCTAAGTAGTGTGTCCGGCACTACCTCAACGACCAAGGATATTTAGTACAAACAACATGAATGTATAGTTCCTCAAACGAATCGCATATTCAATGATACACATCAGATGTTTATACGAGGACTGCTTAATATCTTTATGAATACAATGGGAAATATCATCATACATGATTGCCTCTAGGGCATATTCCCAACATGTTTTTCTTTTATTTTTCGTATTCCAACTTGAACTTGTGTATTCTCCGAGTACTCACTGTGTACTTTGCTTTCTCTGACTTGTAGAAACCATTGCCAAGGCTAAGGACATTGTCGAGCAATCCAAGCATATTCAGGAGCTGGATGGCGAGAACAAGATCCTTAAACAGGAGAGGAAGGACATGCTGAAGATGCATGAAGAATCAATGAAAGCCCTGTAGGACTCCGCCACCGAGGACATGAACCGCTTGAAGGAGGAGATTTCGATCTTAAAAGATCAGAAGAAAGCTGCCGATGAGCAGAATCAACGCCATCATAAAGCATACAAGCTCCTCCAACAAGAATGGGACTCCTTGGCGGATACCCTCTGGCAAGATGAGGCTAGCATCTTCAGTATGTGATTCTTCGTCTTGGATTTCTGTAGTCTGGATACTCTAAATTTTTTAACTCATGTGCTCGTTTGTCAGAAATTCGCAGCTCCTATGGGTTTAACCCGGTCGCCTCCTCCAGCAAAGGAATGCATGGTTCTTGCCGGCAACTTCATTAACACCACCATCGCGCAAGCCAAAGATTGCCAAGCCCCTCCAGATCAATATCAAGGCATCAAAATCTATGGAAAAGTTCTCGGAGATACTGCGTCGAGCCCCCGAGCGTATTACAAGATGGAAAGCTTCATGTGCACGGGCCGGTGCAAGGATGGCGCTATCCATGGTCAAGGCACACTACGAGGATTCCGACATCGACACGATAACCTCTGGCATTCCCGACGTAGATGACGAAGGCAAATAGATAAATCACGAATCTATCTTGTCGTCACTCGCGGGTTATGACACCAGAGTTGCCGAGTTAGTCGACGTCAATGTCTTCCTGCCGATGAATACCATCGATGGCGTCGACCAAAGCTCCTCCGAGTCCCTCCACACCGCCGACTTCGAGGGTGACTCTCCTACTGCTGATGATATTGCTTCCAAGTCGCATGCGCCAGAGGAATGAAAAAAACTTGTAATATTTGTTTCCTGTGTGATGTGTATGCGGAAAAACTATGTATTAACTTAAGGCGGAAAACAGTGACGTATGTCCTGCTACTTAAGAACTAGTTCCAGCATGTATATATTTTTTAAGCAAGTGTTGGATTATCCATTACTTTGGTTCTTATGCTTGACTTTTCGTGAGTCGGAAGAATTTTTGTCGAAACCATGCGCTCAGGTGATGATGCCCAACGGCACTATCAATAACCTAAACACAAAATCACCGGCAATAATTGCCAAAAGTCACTACTACAGAATCCACATAAAAACAACAAAGAACGTGTAGACCAGAAAACTTAAGCTAACGCCCATAGGTGGAATTTTCACAAGTGCAATCGCAAAGCTTGTGCATAAAGGTTTTATATGATCCAAAAATGAACAGTAAAGGAGGTAAAAGACTCATAAATATGAGTGAACCAGAGAGCTTTATTTTATTGATCATATAAGAGGTACACAATTAGATAAAAATACTAAATGTAGAAAGGACGTAGTTGTGCTATGTTCCATGGACAATCAAGCTCTGGATAGTCATCATCCGGGTCATGTCGCTTACGCTTATGATCCTTCAGTTCACGATTGTCAACGAGGGAGTAAGACCCATTGAGTAGCGCCTTGCTTATGATGAACGGTCCTTCCCATGGTAGGGATAATTTGTGTGACTTCTTCTGCTTAAGTCGGAGCACCAAATCCCCCTCTTTAAGCGAGCTATGCCGAACATGGCGACTATGGTAGCTGCGTAGCTTCTGCTGGCAGATGGCAGATCTTTGGCATGCCAAAACGCGCTCCTCCTCAAGAAGGTCCACATCTAGGCGTCTGGATTCTTCAGCGTCATCTTTGTCATAGGCGGCAACCCTTGGTGCATCGTGAAGTATGTCGGAAGGTAGGATGGCTTCTGCTCCATATACCATAAAATAAGGGGTGTAGCCGGTGGATCCGTTGGGTGTAGTTCGTAAACTCCACAGTACAGATGGCAGTTCTTCCGCCCAGGATCCAGCTGCTCTATGTAGCGGTGCCTCAAGACGTGGCTTTATTCCCTGCAGAATTAATCCATTGGCTCGCTCAACCTGACCATTGGATTGTGGATGTGCCATAGATGGAAGGTCAAGTCGGATGCCCTTCTCCCAACAATAAGAAACCACTTCTCCGAGTGACAAGTTGATACCATTGTCAGTGATAATGCTATGTGGGAGACCAAATCTCACCACTAGATCCCGGACAAACACGAGGGCAGTTGCCCCATCAAGCTTTCTAATGGGTTTAGCTTCTATCCATTTAGTCAATTTGTGAACTGCTACTAGCAGATGCGTAAACCCACATGGTGCCGTCTGTAACGGTCCCACCATGTCTAGCCCCCAGATTGCAAATGGCCAAGTTATTGGTATTTTTCGCAATTCTTCAGCAGGAACATGTGGTTGTCGGGCATAATACTGGCATCCCATGCATGTCTCAACCAGCTTGTCGGCGTCCGTCTTTGCGGTCATCCAGTAGAATCCTTGCCGGAAGGCTTTCGCGACCAACGATCGAGGAGCGGCATGATACCCGCAATCTCCAAGATGGTTTTCGCGTAGGATTTCAATACCTTCTAGCTGGGAAACACACTTAAGGCATACACCAGTAGTGATCCTTTTGTAGAGTTGTCCATTGATTATGGTATAGCCCTTTGCTCATCGTACTATTTGCCGTCTTTTGACTTTGTCGTCGGGCAAAGTTTCGTGTTCAAGATATTCCATGAACGTTTTTGTCCAAGCCGGAGGGATCTTTGTCGCCATGTGGACAAAAGAGTCAACTCTATCCGGGTTGTCGATGTCGGCTCCCTGCACGGATGGTGTCCGCAGATGCTCTAGGAAAACTCCTGGCGGAATTCTCTTGTGCCCTGATCCAAGCTTAGACAACAGATCAACTGCCTCGTTTTGCTCCCTGGGTACATACTTGGCCTCGTAGCCCAAGAAGCACTTGGCTATCTCGTCCACTTCATCTCGATATGCCGCCATCATAGGGTTCCACGCATTCCAGGTGCCAGCCACCTGCTGGGCAACCAAGTCGGAATCTCCACAGCAAACTATGCGCTTGATGCCAATATCCTTGGCTACAGGTAATCCATGCATGAGTGCTTCATACTCCGCCATGTTGTTCGTAGCCTCGAAGTGGATATGAAGAATGTAGTGTAGCTTGTCGCCAGTTGGTGACTGTAGCAATACACCAGCCCCCGAGCCGTTTTGCAGCTTTGATCCGTCAAAGTGCATCACCCAGTAATCTGGTTCCGGCAACGGGGTGGCATCTGGCATCTCCGTCCAATCTGCGATAAAATCCGCCAAGGCTTGTGACTTGATAGCGTCGTGTCTCTTGTAGGTGATCTCGAAGGCGGCAAGTTCGATGCCCCACTTCGTGACCCTTCTCATAGCGTCGTTGTTGTTGATAATTTTGGACAGTGGAGTCTTGCTCACCAATGTGATAGGGTGCTCCTAAAAGTAATGCCTCAACTTCCGAGAAGCAATGAATACTCCATAAGCTATCTTCTCGTAGTGCGGGTAACGCTGCTTGGACTCCGTCAAGACCTCGCTTACATAGCAAACTGGTCGTTGAACTGCGTGCTCATAGCCTGGTTCCTTCCGCTCTACCACGACGACGATGTTGATTACCCGGTTGGTTGCCGCCATGTAAATTAACATGGGATCTCCAGGCTCGGGTGCTGCAAGGATGGGCGCTGAGGAAAGAATCTCCATGGGCTGCTTCAATGTTGCATCTTCTTCGTCCGTCCACGAAAATTGTCCGCCTTCTTCAGCAACTTGTACAGCGGCAGGGCCTTCTCTCCAAGTTGGCTGACGAACCGACTAACTGCTACAACACAACATGTTAGTCGTTGAATGTCCTTTAGGCATGTCGGACGGTTTATATTTAAGATGGACTTGATTTTCTCCGGGTTGACCTCGATTCCACGCTGGGAAATGATGAAGCCAAACAATTTGCCGGCTGGAAACGATTATCAAAGATAACTTTTAAGTAGGAGATTAAGTCATTTGACTTTTTAGACATCACCGCTATATCGTCCACATAGACATGAACGTTCCGACCAATTTGGTCGTGCAAACAGTGTTGCATTGTCCGCTGGTATGTAGCACCTGCGTTTTTCAGCCCAAAGGGCATCGTAACATAGCAAAAACGTGCCATATGGAGTAATGAATGAAGTGCCCAATTGGTCCAACTTCCTCATCTTGATCTGGTGGTATCCTGAGTATGCACAAGAAAACACAAAAGTTCCAAGCCAGCCATCGAGTCAATGACTTGGTCAATGCGAGGCAAAGCAAACGGATCTTTGGGGCATGCCTTGTTCAAGCCGGTGTAATCAACACACATTCTTAATTCTTTGGTTCCCTTTTTGGGGACAAGTACAGGATTGGCCACCCATTGGGTGTGAAGGACTTCTCGGATAAAACTAGCCTTAAGTAAACTAGCTATCTCTTTGCCTATGGCGTGTCTCTTCTCATCTCCAAAGTGTCGTAGAGGTTGCTTCACTGGTTTTCATGATGGATCAATTTTTAAGCTGTGCTCGGCAAGTTCCCTAGGTACACATTTCATGTCGGCAGGTTGCCAGGAAAAGATGTCCCTATTCTCACGGAGGAACTCGACGAGCGCGCTTTCCTATTTGGGATCCAGGTTCGTCCCAATGGCGGTGGTCTTGGAGGCATCGCCTACCACATGTTCCACCGGCTTGGTCTCGATGGCGGCCTTGAATGCAGGAGAGGAGTTGGAAATCTGTTTCTTCGACGCGGGCATCTCTGAGTCATCAACCTTGCTCTGGATCTCGTTGAATTGTTCACTGTAGAGGACAGCTTCCGCGTAGGCTGCTTCATTAATCTCGCAGTCCCTTGCCTTGGTAAATCTTCTGGATACGGTGATGACACCGTTTGGTCCGGGTATCTTGAGTTTGTTGTAGACGAAGCATGGCTTGGCCATGAAGGTGTGGAATATGTCGCGGCTGAACATGACATGGTACACGCTCTTGAAGGGGACCACCTCAAAGGTCATGCGCTCTTGGTGGTAATTATTAACATCTCCAAAGGCATCCTGAAGTGTGATGCACCAAAGGGACCGAGCCTCCCGGTCAGGAACTACGCCGTGGAAGATGGTGTTGGTCCGCCTTAGGTTTGCCTCTGTCAAGTTCATCTTCTGCAGTGTATCCAGGTAGATGATGTTGATGCTGCTTCCACTATCCACCATACACTTGGTGAACTCCACGCCGTCAATTAAGGGGTTGATGACCTTGGCGTATTGGTTCTCCCTGGGGATAAGGTCTGGGTCATCCTTCCTGTCCCAAGTAATCGGAACCTCCGACCAGCGTAGATACTGGGAACTGGGGGTAGAGTGGCCATAATGTATCCTCATAGAGGTCTTCTTTTGTCAGACGGTGGGGGTTCCAAGGAAAGTTTGGTAGACTGGCGCCTTCTTCACGAAGGGGTTCTTGCCTTTGTCGTCGCTCTTGGCGGCGTGCTTGGGGTAAACATACTCGTCCATGTCACTTGAATCCTTAGACTCCTCCTTCTTCTTCCCCTTGCCCTTGCCTCGTGGTCTGTTCTTCCAACTTCGCTTGTAGCCGGACTCCGGGTCCTCCTTGAGGTCGTTGACCAATTTGCAGTGTCGATTGGTATGTGTGGCCTTGCCGTTGAAATCGAGGAGTACGAGGCACGACATATCACGGTATTCTTCATAGGTTTGGGGAATGCGGAGCGCTGCCGAGGTAGTTTCACCTCCTCGCTGCTTCCCACGACCACCTCCCCGTCCTCGGCCACGCTGGCCGCCATCACCTCGTCCTGCAAAGGTCATGGCGACCATGTCGGGAGTTTGCTTTTATTCAGGAGCGGTTTTCCGCTTTGTGCTGCTATTCCTCTGAGCATGAGTTGGAAGGGCCGTTGCCGGCAGAGAGCCACGAGCATCATCGTCAGCAGCTGCGAACTCACTAACCAACTAAATTATCTAGTTCAAGTTAAGCTAGTGATTGTCCTGCAAGCGCTTCATCTTATGTCGGAGCAATGTGCCCCTTTACAACCCATCAATGAAGGCGGCCATGTCGGTCTGAGCATGCACTCCTCCGCAGGAATTTTTCATATCCAGCTAGCGGGAGAGGTAGGCGCGAGATGTTTCGTCTTTCTCTTGCACGCACCGCTGTAAATCGCCAACAGTGCATGGACGTTTGTACGTACCCTCGAAGTTCTTGGTGAACGCTTCTTGCATGTCCAACCAATTGCAGATGGATTTCTCCGGCAAGTCATCAATCCATTGACAGGTTGTGCCCGCCAACATCAATGGGAGGTACTTGACGACAACGTTGGGGTTACCCCCGGCAATCTCTACAGCGTTGCTGTAATCCTGCAACCATGTAGCTGGTTTAGTGGTGCCGTCATAGGGCTTGATGGTCTTGTCAATCCGGAAACCTTTGGGGTCAGTTGTGGATCGTATCGCAGGTCCAAAGCAACGTGGTCCCAGGTATGGTCCTTCCCGGGCCTCGTGGATCTTATCGATCCGCGAACGTGCATCGTATGGCTCCGGGTTTTTCTTCTTCTTGTCAACAGGGGATGGGCTGCGTGAACAACGCGGGCCTCCTCCACCATGGTGACTGCTAGGTGGCGATGGAGGCGGAGGTGGCGGTGGGTTAGCCTTCTTGCTATTACTCTCCTGCGACGCCTCACGCTTGTCGCGATTTCTTGCCGGACGCGGAGGGTCATAGCGCGACCTGCTCTTGTGTCCTTGGTTGCGCTCTCCGTCATGACGGGTCTGCTCTATGTTGTCACGGATGATGATGCCGCTATGCCTTGGCGGGGCATATCTGTATGATGGTGAGCCTTGCGGTCTTCGCGATGTCGGGGGGAGCGGGGCGGTGGTGATGGGTGACGAGGTCGGGCCTTTTCTCCGTGGTTGGAGGATATGGGTGAAGGGATACGGGTAGGCTACACTAGCGCAAATGAAAATTTTCTACCGCGTAAACCAGGATTACTATTGTCATAGATCACGGGATTACCACTAGACGCGCAGTTGCGAAATTGATGAAGCGCGTCGAGGCAGTGCAGATGTTCCATTTCTCCTCCTTCTCCTCGTCCCACGAGAAGCTCCCCTTGTGCGGCTCATCCAAGTGCCATAGATGTAGCACCTCTGAGGTATCCACACGTGCGGGTGGAAGCATCAAACGTCGGATTGCTAGGTCCGCGCGTGTAACACAGGCATGAGGAGTGGCGGCTGGGTGGAATGGTCTAACCCTGGTCAGATCGCCCCACCCTCTCTTATATAGAAGTCCCTAGTGGGATTCTACATTAGAAGCCCATTAGTAGCCTAAGCCTGGTCTAATTCGGATCCAATCCTCATTAGGATTCCAGCCCCTTAAGTGTGTGACCCTATAGGTTCATATACGTGTAGACATGACATGAATACCCTTATTCTGTCAATAGTTGGTAGCAGCCTCTAGCAAGACGTGCCAACTCCTAAACGCATACGAAGATTATATCGGACGAACCATCACAAGGTTTAGTACATGTCTTTCCCTTTGCCACATGATATTTGGTCTAGCTCCAAGATGACCTCCCTTTCTTAATACTATAATTCGGAATCCCTTTACTAGGTTAACTCTTAACCATATGTAGCACGACCATGCATTTCTGGATCCGATCACTCAAGGGGCCCAGAGATATCTCTGTCAAGTAGAGAGGGGCAAATCCCATCTTGAATGACCATGCCTTGCAGCATGCTTTAGGACAAACCCGAAAGCTACCTTTATAACTACCCAGTTTCGGAGTAGCGTTTGATAACCCCAAAGTAGGTCGATCCACATCTCAAGTACATGCGACAATCTCAGGTCTAAGGACAAAACATACACGATGTGTAGAGAGAGAGCTGCAACTAATTTCCAGTCTCAAGTTGGGTCAGTCCAACCCCATGTTCATAACATGTGTCCACATCATTGGTTTGACATCTCCATGTCTATGACTTGCAAAACATAGTCATCAACCAATTGATGTGCTAGTCTAATATTCACGTGTGTCCTCACATGAAGTCCCACTAGGGACAACTCTTAAAAAACCATACAAGTAAAGAGTTTCACAAACAATTCACATAATTGCCAATCAATACAAGTTGCCTGATATGGATATTCAAGGAACATTAAAATAACTCATGGATACATAAGAAATATAATCATCTCTATGATTGCCTCTAGGGCATATTTACTTCAATGGGGATAGCATCCTTCCTGTTGCGCGCATCCCTCCGTCTTCGTTCTAATGAACCCGTCCGAGACCCGACATCAACAGGAGAACTGTCCCTTGGCGGCTTATGCTGGCTAGACTGGCAAAACACTGGGTCAGACTCAAGCCTTTGAGAGGTGGCCTTTTCCTGCTGTTTCACCGCCTTCGCCACTAGGTCATAGACCTGGTCCACCGCCTCAGGCGATCTATCCTGCTCCAGAAGGGTCTTGGCGACGGCGAGGTTGAGGAGAGGAGTGAAAATCACCTGTCGTCCTTCACTGTCAATGTATGGCTTGGCTTGTGCCGGCTTCGGGGGAGCCCATCCTAGGTTTCGCCGTACACTAGGATCGTTGATGACGCGAGCTAGAGCTTTCTTGGCCTTCTGCTGCTGCAGCAGAGTCTTGTACTCAGCCTCCATTACTCTAGCTTTCTCTATGGATTTCTGTGTGTTGACCAGATCTTGATCTAGCTTAGCGCCTTGCTCCGTGATAGCCTGCGCTTCCTCTAGCAGCTGCTGGCGCTTCTCGTCAAGCTGGGTCACGTTCCGGATATGAGCTATGGTTAGTGGCTCGACGAGGAGATTGCCGTACATCACTCTATCAGCTGGAGTACCTTGGGCAACAGTAGACGTAGATGTCAGAGGCGACAAGTTTGCGGTGTTGTTGTTGCTCGGGCCGGTGCCGAGTTCCTGCGGCTGTTGCACTGGATTAGGCGGAGGGGGCATGAACTTTGCACGATCAATGTCGTGAGCAACAGGTGGTCCCTTCCCTTTGTCCAGAGATGTAGGCGGAGCTCCTCCGGGTTGATCTTCATCCATCGCCGTCCCAATGGTGATGTACACCTCTCGAGACATGACAGCGTTGTTGGCTTGCTCGTCGCGCGTGTACTCCTCCTCCATCTCCTGCATGGCGGAGTCTAGTTCCTCTGGACTGAAATCTATCTCCTCTGAATCTGCACTGAAGTCGGTGTATAGCGCGTTAATCACAGAGTTGGAGGGTGCCAGGAATTCCACGATGACGGGGGGTGGAGGTGCAAAAGCAGTGACCATGACTGGAGGTGGTGGCGCAGCTGCGGCGATGGCGGCCGGAGGCGGTGGTGGCGGTGGCTTAATCGGAGGGGCTCCGTCAATGAGCGCAAGTGTTGTCTGAGCTGCCGCTTCAGCCTCTGCGTAGTTGTTGACGGTGTTCACCATGCCTTCTAAGGTAAGGCGTCCCAACGCCTGTTGCCATCTTAGAGAATGCCAGAGAAGCGTGCCATGGGCCAGTCCTTCCACGAAGTGATACATAGAATCATCATTGGGGTAGTGGGCCAGATCGGCTCGTATACAGAGCCACCTGGCAAGGTAATCACGGGGGTTTTCTCCCTCTCTCTGAACGCAACGCGCTAGATCGAAGATGGTAACCATGCCGATGAAATTGGTTCTCTGCTGTCCAGACGCACGGATAAAACCGGTGGATTTGCAGTGATCTTCCACCGTTATATCCTGCACAGGGGCGGTTTGGGTGGGCCTTGAATTTTTTCGATCTTTGCCGGCAAACTCCAAAGAGAGATCCGACATCGATCCTTCCGCGAACGTGACCTACCCGTAGGCAGTCCGTGCGGGTCTTGATGCACCTCCGATTCCTAGGGAACTAGTGCCCGAGTCGGTTTCGCCAATGAAGAGGTGGATGTCTCCGATAGGAACGATCAAACACCGTGTAGGGTTCGTCTTTGCCGGGATCCAAAACTCGTCGGGAGGGGTGATCAAAATGTTGCCGGAGAAGAGAACGCGACCGATGGCTACGCTTTCACCGATTCCCGCGAAGATCTTGGTCATCGCCCGCTGAAGAGCCTGAAGCGCCTCATGCCCCACGGTGGGCGCCAACTGTCGTGGTATTGCCGACGAGTACGCCATGGAGGGGTCCTCACAGTTCGTGTTTAGAGACATGGGGTAAGGCGGACAGTTGACGGGTACGAGGTAACACAGCTTACCCAGGTTCAGATCCCACGATGGTGGCGGAATCCTACTCCTGCTATAAATCACTATAATAGCAATACGCCGAGTTACAAAGATAGGTTCGCTATACGAGGTGTGTGCTAATCGCTACTTGGTCATTCCCTAAAGGGTCCCATAGGCCCGACTTATATAGTCGCCAGGTCCTAGGGTTACAGGAAAAAGTCCTAGCCGGACAGGTTACAGAGTCCTACACCGTCTATTACTAGTCTTGCGTGTCTTGTACTCCAAGGCTTCGGGTACGCTGGTCACTCCACCGTAGCCTTCCTTTATCCGGCATGGGCCTCCCTTCTGGATCCATCTAACTGGGCCGCCCAGCAGGCCATGGGCCATGCTACCAAATGTGGGCCACCCGGGTTATCCGGATAAGAGACATGCTATGAGGATACCCATATAGAATATCCCCAACACTTACATCGTCAAGGTGGTGCACCACCCTATACACTAGCTCTTATCCTATTCTTCGTTATGCTACCTACTGGTCTAGTAAAAACTAGAGGGTATAGCTTGAAGCCTGGATCCACTCCATCCATTGGTCTTTTTCCAACAAGGCTGGAACATTCTGAGCATATGTTTCCCTAAATTTGGAAACGGATAAATACTCCGACACGTACTTATCAACTTTACCCTCTTCACCTCCTCGAACACCCATGAAAGACAATGTATGTATGCAGGGTTTCCAACGGAGCTGCCATTGCCTGCAATGGCATGTCCTACCAACCAAACTCACTGGATACATGCATTGCCTATCTTTACTATCAGTGTACGTTACCTCAGCCTCCATTCCTCTTCTAATGCATTTCATCTTCAATTGTTTTGCCGTGACATGCAAATCCTTAATCAAAGATGGGAGGATGAGATGTCCAACATATACTGTTGATGCAATTCTTTGACGCAAATCGATCGTTATCATGATCATTTTCTTAATATTATCAAATATTTGCCACCGCATAAGCCCTTTCATTGACTTGACCTTTGCATTGGAACTCTCTACAAGGTTACTTGTTACATAGTCTACCTTAAAAATTTCATTGAATCAGATTATTGACCACACCATTACATGATGTGCATCCAAGTACTCCTTCACCACAGGTTTTTGTTTATACAACACTTCCAAATGATACAAATTCTTCCTCTAACTACATGTGTATGAAGATGGCCATAGGTTGTCAGTATAAACTTTACCCTTGAATTTCTTTGTAAAATTTTGCACTAAGTGTCGCATACATTCCCTATGTTCCACTCCGGGGAATAATGCTTCTATAGCTTTTTCCAAACCTTTGCAAGCGTCCGTGTGGATAGTAAGTCCTGGTGGATGACCTATAAGGTTGCAACAATTCTCTAGAAACCAAGTTCAACTTTCCCCTAACTCAATCTCCGAAACTCCATAAACAATAGGGAACATTCAATTGTGGACATCAACTGTAGTAGCAGCTAGTAGCTGTCCTTTAAATCTGCCATGAAGAGCTGTTGCATCCACGGCCAAATAAGGCCTGCAACCATCCAGAAACCCTTGCCAACAAGCTTTGAAACAAACAAAATCCCTTCTAAAGCACTCCTTCTCCATTGTCTTCCCTCTTATTTTGTACTCAACTTTATGCCTATCTATCTATACAACACTACCTGGACTAGCCATCTCCACTTCAGCTTTGAAGCTGTAAAACAATTGAAACTTTCATTCCATGGACCATTGATCCTCTCAAGAGCCATTTCCTTTGCATAGAACATTCTCATGTAGGGTACTGTAATAGTTAACTTTTTAGAAACTTATTTTATGAGAGTTGTTGCACCAATTGATAGGTTCGCTCTCATCCAATCCATGATTGCATCTCCCAACCACCTAGTATTTGAAAGTTATGTTTTTTCCTTTGGTTGTCCCCCTTAAGGTGTACAAGTATGTTCGAACCGGTTAATTTTTATATGAAACATAATTAAAATGTTAGGTACATCTAACAAACTCTACACGGTGATCTAAAAGACACAAGTGGTTGTAATACCTGTACTAAAATGCTCCTGAGCATAGTGGATGCATGCATACTCCACCTACACCTCTTGTATGGGCACTTCATTGTGAACCTTGCTAGCTCACTCTTAATAACATCATAATCATTATTGGTGCGAATGCAATATGTAGTAAGGGCATTACGATAGTCTCACATTGTTTCAAATATGGTGCCTTCTGAAATCTTAGGATCGTCCCTCTCCCACTCAATTAATGGAAAGTCATCACCATCGTACTCGGCTAAAACGAGTCTGTCATTGTTCTCCTCATTCTCTTCGTCATTAGTGTCATCAAATCTTGCACCCTGGGCAATGTCATCCATGTATTCATCCTCTAGTGCTTATTTACTGAATCTATATACAATTTCAGGAAACATCAACTCATCCTCATCATCTAGTGGAGGAACTCCCTCGTCAGGCTCTGCCTCATCCTCCACATCGGCCACACGAGAGGTTTGGCTTACACTAGCAGTTCGAACAGATGGTACTGCTGTGGACCTACAAGGATCGCCCGGGCACACACTATTAGCAGAGACAGCAGAGACACATGATCCTCGACCACCTGATGATGCGTGACCACCAGATGGTGATTTAACATTCTTTCTAGTGTGCTCAACTTTAGGTTGCACATGGAGATGAATTCGACCAAAACTTTCGACAACATTCGAAGAAAAAAAGCATTACCAAATCATCTTTGCTAGTTAGTGGGAGCAATCTTTGCTCGCTAATGTTGAAATATTGCAAATCAACTGAATCGCCACTCCTCCAGGGGAATTTACGATATATTTTATCTATCAAATATCTACGAGTTATGGAGGTTGCAACCACCGCTGGTAAGTAAAATCCAGAGAGATATTGTTCACAACCACGAATTACGCAAGTATCCAGTCTAATTGCCACCTAAAATGCTAGCACTGGATCAATCCTATACGAAAAGCAAGACAGTTAGATGAGCACCAGTGATTCGCGCTCAAATACTACCAATAATCAACCCACAAAAGGGAAATGGTGCTTACCCAGATGGAATCCATGCGTAGATCCCTGCAATTCCACCCAATCTTCTCCTTGCTCGGCGCGGATGGACGGTGCACCAGCCGGCGTTGCATACTGTTCTGCGAAAGGGTTAGATCTATTGGGGGCAGGAGCGGAGCAGGAGGTGGAGTGGGATGCACGGCTAGGGGGAGGGGAGACTCTGGGTCCAAGGAAGACATAAGGTAGGAGGGTACGACGGCAGGGCAGCAGAGGGGCGGTGTGGGAGTTGTTCCACGCTCAGGGGGAAGCGAATGCTCTAGGTGAGCAAGAATGGTCGGTCCGACGTGTCTCCATGTAGCCCACCCTTCACCACATATGCAAGACCCATCCCAACGTGGCCCCACCCTTCACCATGTATGCAGGACCTAACCCACACACGGCCCCAACCATTAGGCATGTAACGGTCGAGGCCTCGTAACGTAATACTCAACTCCCGACCCCGACCCAACGCGGTACCACCAGTCAGCATGTAACGGTCAAGCCTTTGACCTGATGGCATCCCTCCGTCTAAGGGCCTACGAGTGCCCCTGAGGTTTTATTAACATGGTGAGGAGAAAAGTGAGGACAAGTTAAGTGGCTAGGAAAAACTGATTACAACTAACGAACAAGGGGCATGGAAAATAGAAATCCCTAACATGTATATCATCTATATACCAAACTGGACAATTCTAGTCTTTTCTTTTTCCGCCAAATATTTCTCAGATTCTCTTTCAGCATTTTCTTTCCCTTTTTAAAGAATATATCAACATCAACAGTGGCGCCATACACATGAAACATAGTCCAAAGCGTGTATAGTCAAATAATAATACTTTAGGACTTGCACTTTGAACTAGATCACCATCATCAAATGTTTGGAATTCTTTTAGAATCCATTGTTTATTAATATTTTAGTGTAGTAAACATTTTACCTACATCTTATTTTCATCCTTATCATGGTAACTTTCATGATCAATGTACTATATCTTATAACAGTGAATCACGAGTATAACGTAACTTTTCAAAACCTTTTTGGAGGATTAGGACGTCTAGAGAACATGTATTTTGCTAAATTGTACTCTATCATATTGCAAACAAAAAATTATTTCAGATATCACAATATCTTCCACACATGATGATTTCTGAAATAATCCTTTGAGCTCCTAGATCACTTTGATATTAAAATAATCTTTTGAATATCAAGAATCATGGAGGCAAACATGATACTTTATATACTACAACTAGAATTGCAATAATACTTCTAAACTTTAGATTGACACTCAAAATAATACGATATCAGTTCATAAAGTAAATATCCAGAATTCTATAGTTCTATTATCTCAATTATAACTAAGTACATGGTAGAAAATGAATGCCAGTGACTATAATTTTTTTTGCAAATTCACTTTGTTTGAATTTATGATAAATTGAGTTCAACTTTAATCATATTATTATTTGAACTCCCAATCAAAAAACATCCCTCGAATCATTTTGGTGAACCAAATCCACTACACCAAGTCCGATCATCACGTGAGTTGGTGTAGATTCAAAGGCAAGCATCTATATGGGCACCATATCAACCATATGACTCATGCTTAACCTTTCGGTTCGTATTCTGAGGCCATGTATGTACATGCTAGGCTCCCCAAGTAAGAACCTTAGTACCCGCATGTGTAAAACAGTATTACACCCATTGTATGCGAACGTATAGTATATCACACCCGATCTTCATGTGGTGTCTCGAAACGACGAACTTTCTTAACGGTGCATACTAAAGGAGTAACACATTTTTGTTTTGATATTTAAATGAGGGATCATCTTATAATGCTACTAAATATCCATAGAAGCAAAATAAGATGCAAACAAACATCACATGCAAAAAGTGATATGATATGGTTCTTGCACTTGATCACTATCTTGTGCATCGTGGCATGATCTTTATCATTCCTATATATATAAGGCCAAGGTCTATGGAACTTACAATTTGGTATATTATAATTTCCAATAGTATCAATCCATACTACAAAGTATAATACTACCATATCATAGTACTTTCCTGATAAAACCAAAAAACTAGACGCCTCTAATTTATCTTTTTGCATTTTTTTCGTGGCTGAGGGCTTTCGATGATAGAAATGTTCTTACATACAAACATGGAACCACAACGATGATAATCAAATTATTTGCAACTCGTTGTAAATAAGATATTGACTATAGTAGGAGATGCAAACACCCCCAAGCCACTTATGTAAAACTAGTTGAATATCATGTGTGGAATAGGTCTCATGTCCAGGGACATGTAAAGTTTGTCCAGGGCTTCTTCATCCCACTAGGACACCAATATAAACAATACACATAAGAAGCAATAACATGACCATCAGCGCCACATACTTGTCGTCGGATTATCGACAAGTATGCCATGGGGGATCCTGAAGGCGTTGAGAAGATGGGGTGTGAGTTGTACGGTGTTCCGAGAGCATTGAGGACAAGTTTACCCGGTCCAGATCCGACTGAGGTGATCGGATCCTACTCCCGCTAGCAACCAGTAATATATCAGCGAGAGTCGGATGTTATAGAGGATTACAAGAGAGGTTCGCCTGTGCGAGTAGGTTGTGGTTGGTCTATGATCTAGTATCCTAAAGGCTGCCATAGGTCCAGTTTATATAGTCACCGGGGCCTAGGGTTATAGGAGAGACCTATCTGGATACGTTACAGAGTCAATAATTATATACAGCTTGGACTACAAGTAATACTATAGGTCTAAGTCGGTAACTCTTTTAGGCCTTGTCGTACCCGGAAGTGACTCCTCCTCTTTTTCTAACTAGGCCTGCCATGAAGCAAAGCTCTATCCCGTTGGTGGGCCACCCTAGTCAGTGAGTCCTTTGTGTACACCTGGAAAGTATATCCCCAATAGTAGCACCTGGAAGTCTCCAAGATCCAATGTCGGATAAATCTTCTAGCTTGATGCTTTCTTCGTCTTGAGAATCTTGAAGGATTCCCGAAAACTTCGCCCAGTAATGTACGATTTCAAGTCTTACCTAACTCGGATATGTATTCTTCACTTTAGTCATTTTATTTCTCGTTTCAAGACATGATTTGGATTTAAACAATGGCGTGCTATCTGACAACTTTTTAAGGCCAGGTTGTCGTGGTATGGCTGACGAGTACACCATGGAGGGGTCCTCACAGTGCGTGTTTGATACGCCCAACTTGCATCACCTTTCTATATCATAATTTACCTCTATTCATTGATATTTGTCTTATTATAAGGTATTACTTATGGCTTTTCATCTATTTATGCATGTTGGATGATTCTTGGAGGATGGACTGCCGGAGTCTGGATTCTGATTGAAAAGAAGGCGTTTCGGTGCAATTTCGCGAATATTAGAAAAATAAAAGAAAATTATGAAAACATATTATTTTACCAGAATACGAAGGAAGCCAGAAGGAGGAGCAAAGAGGGGCCACAGGGGGCCCACACCCTGCTAGGCACGGCCCACCTGACCCCGCGCCTAGGGCAGGTGTGGCCCACCTGCCCGGCCTCCGACTCTCCTCCTTCACCTATATCTTCCCTATGGAACCCTAAGTCTCGGGAGCGACCACAGATAGATTTCCATCGCCTCTATGGGGCAGAAAACACCGAGAGAGAAAGATCTCTCCGATAGACGATTTCTGCCGGGGGAATATCTTCTCGGAGAGGGGAGATCGTCGCCATCAACACCGTCATCAAGCTAGGCTTCATCAGGATCATCATCATCATCTTCCTCACCATCATCTCCACTCCATCCCACTGTAACAATTGTGTTGGATATTTCTTTAGTTCATTAGGGGAAACCTTCCCGGTGTTGATTACTATTGTAGTTGATGCTTGTGAGTGGAACCATTGAATTATTGTTTATGTTCAGATTGTTCTCCATTACCATATCATCTTTGATCTTGATCCATATGATGTCTTGTGAGTAGCTCATTTAGTTCTTGAGGACATGGGAGAAGTCATGTTGTTAGTAGTGAATCTATGATGATTTATTATTCACTGGTTTAGTATTTAAGTTGTGGTGTTATGCTTCTAGTGGTGTCATGTGAACGTCGACTACATGACACTTCACCATTTATGGGCCTAGGGGGATGCATTGTGTATTTGGATAATAATTGTGGGGTTGCTAGAGTGACAGAAACCTGAACACCCGTTAGGACACCTTTGCACAAGGGAGCGTAGGATCCCAGAGTTTAAGGCCGTGGTTAGATTTATATATTAATTATTTTCCTGTAGTTACGGATGTTTGCAGGGGGGTTTAATCACTAGTATTTATTAGTCCAAGTAAGGTCAGTACATTAGCACAGGTTCACCCACACAACACTTACAACACCAGAGAAGAGTACTCAGCTATTTGAAGCGAAAGCACTTGACAGAAGTCCCATATGTCCTCGAGAACGTTTTGTCCTTATAAGTATTTCCACCGGCTTGTCCTTTGATAAGAAAGGGTTGGGCCACTTGCTCCGTTTGTTCGTTAATTTTGTTACTTTATCCATGTTTTGTTGCCTTGTCAGAAAACAAATAAAAATCCATTTTCTAAGTATTCACAGGGATTTCCTGCTCCATACCACTCTTCAACACCTTCTGCTCCTCGTTGGGATCGACACTCCTATTTATCAAAAGTACTACGATACACCCCCAATACTTGTGGGTCATCAAGACTATTTTATGGTTCCGTTGCCGTGGAGTGAAGCGCTATTGAAGAGTGGAACTAGTAAAGGAAACTTCTACTATGAGTTCTGCTTTTTGTTACTGCTTGTTACTTTGTTTCCAATATGGATAACCCACTTGGTTTTCTGTTTGGCAAAAATACTACCGCTTGTAGGGTAGTATATGAACCACCACCTATTGAGATAGGTCCTTTTAAGATACCTACAAGTATTGTTAATCGTGTTATGGATAATTATTATTTTGGGGATGGAACCATCCATCCTGGTGATCACTTGCTTTTTATCCATGAATTATGCGGGTTGTTTAAGTGTGCAGGTATCACAACTGAACAGGTGAAGAAGAAGTTAGTCTCCATATCCTTGAAAGGGAGATCTGGAGAATGGTATAAGATGCTGAAGAATGGACAATCCATGGAATGGGAGGAGATGGCATCTCTCTTTTACTCTAAATTTTATCCTCCTAGTGAGATTCATAAGGATAGAAATCTTATATATAACTTTCGGCCTCTTGATGGAGAGAGTACAGCTCAAGTTTGGGGGAGATTGAAGTTACTAATGCTTAAATGTCCTATTCATGTACTCCCTAAAAATATTATTCTCAATAACTTTTATGCTAGGCTTCCTCTTCATGATAAAGATTTACTAGATGCTTGTGCTGGATCATTCATGTATGAAGGAAGAAGCTACATGGGATCTCTTGGACCGTACTCAAGATAACACTGAGGCTTGGGAGAATGACAAAGGAAGAAAGTCACGTATTAACTATGATTATGAATGCATTAAATATTTTATGGGAATTGATGACTTTCGTGATATTAGAAATGAGTTTGGTCTTCATTCCCAAATTATTGCCAACTATTTTAAGGCCTTTGCCTCTTACATAGAAATTCCCAAAAAGATGTTATTCATCATGTTCCAGTTAAAAGTACTCAAGTTTGTACTACTAATCATATTGTGCCTGCACCTCATGTTGATAAAATTCCTTTCCAAGCTAAGGTAAAGGAGTATTCTATGATATTAGTGCAAATAACAGAGGTACAAAGAAAACTATGGAGCTTGGTAAGCATTTGAATGATGAACCTGTGGTAGCTATTGTGAAAGACACTGCCACTAGAAATAGAGAGGATGAGCACATTGTCTTCTATGAAGATGCTTCTAAGATTATTTCTCATCCTAGTATGGCTAGAAAAGCTAGTGTTCTTGTGCTTTCTGTTAAAATTGGTGATCATTGCTACTATGGTTTATGTGATATTGGTGCTAGTTCTAGTGCTATTCCTTATGAGCTTTACAGGGAAATTATGCATGAGATTGGTCCTTGTGAGCTTGAGCACATTGATGTGGTTATTCACCTTGCTAATAAGGAAACCATTTTCCCCATTGGCATTATAAGATATGTGGAGGTTCTCTGTGGTAAGATAGTATCCTGATGATTTTCTAGTGCTTAATTCAACAGCTAGCAAAACTTGTCCTATCATTTTTGGTAGACCTTTCTTGAAAACTTGTGGAGCTATTATTGATTGTAAGAAGGAAAAAGTTTTAACTAAGTTTGATGGAGATTCTTATGAGTTTAACTTTTCCAATTTTTCTAAAGCTCCTTGTGAAAATAGCTTGTCTAATAAAGATTTCAGGATGGAACAACTTGGTTGTATTGATCCGGTTTATGACCTTGGACCTCTTTTTGATGACGGTAAGTATGCTTATTCTGATGATAAAGTTGTTTCGAGTGACAATTATATTTTCAACTTTATTCAAAGTGCTACTGAAAGTTATTATGAGAGAGGGAAACATGGTTTTATGCATCTCAATGATGTTAAGTTTCCCCGTTTTATGTTGAAAGCTTTGAAGTTGCATCTTTTTTGTCGTCCTATGTTGGTGGCTTTTTGTTTCAACAATTAGTTTTCCCATGATACCGCCATGCATAGGAAGTGGGTTAGACTCAAGTGTGTTGGTTATTTGCTTCTTGATGCTCTTTTTCACTCCAGATATATTTATCCTTTGTGAGCATCTTTGGAAGTTTCAGGACTAACCTAAAGGCATTAAAGAAAAGTACTTGTTGGGAGATAACCCAAGAGTTTTGTCGAGTCTTTGAAGTTATTACCTATGTAATAACCTCTCCTTATCCTTTTTGTTTTGGTTTTTGTGTCAAGTTCAACCACTTTTGTGAAGTAGAGGTGTTGTGAAAAGTGGTTGTCCTAGGACAGATTTTTGTGCTATATTGTAAACATTCGTGAGGACGCTCAGTATGTCGGATGGAGCTTCATTTTTCTGAGATTGTTCTCCAAGTTGTTACCCAACTTTAATCAGTTCTGCACTTTTTTAATTGAGAAACAGAACGTCTTCGAATAAATCAATATTTACATGCTGGTCTGTTTTGACAGATTTCTGCCATCATTTGCATTTGCCTCTTACAGAAGCTTTTGTTTTGGTGGGTTTTCAGTTGAAGAGTTTACCAAAGGTTTATTGTTTTTTCTTACACTAATGTTGTCATTGAGTTTGTGCAAGGGGTTTTGTAAGAAGGAAATTTTCAGGAGAAAGAGTAAAGGAATCTGCAGAGTTCGTCTTTCAATAGGTAAAAGTGGTGAAAACAGAAGATTCGTGAAACCCCAATCTTTTTATATTTTTGATGTTTTTAATACATAAGGTAAGTTGCAAGACGAAACTAAAGAGGAAATGGAGCCCGGGGTGTACAAACCTACCCCAGGCACGGGCCCAGCCTGGCCACGCCTGAGGGGTGTTCCCCCCTCGAACTCCATCTCTGCCTTGTTTCCGTGTCAAAACCTTCCTTTTTTGCTTTGGAACTTCATAATATATAACCCCTGGGTTCCCCGAGGTTCTTGCACCGTGTTCTCGTCGTGTTTTCGTTTTGATCTATTTCTGTCAGGAAAATTCTTAGATTTGGATCCTCAATGTCTTCCTCTGGATCACCCACGGAGGGTTCCTCTGCGGAGGTCCTCAACCCATACATGTATGAGTTAAGGATTCATCCCAAAGAGTTGATCCTCAAGGAGGGGAAGGTACAGATGAAAGAAGTTCAAGGCCCTAAAGGAGAAGGCAGTCTGGAAGATAGGATGGAAGTATTGGAACAGGAAGTTTTTAAGTACAAGAAGATGGCAGAACGTGAAGTGGATGTTATTCACAAGATAAGTTCAAAACTCATCACCAAGAACGAGGGAAAAGTAGCTGATCTCCGCGAAGAGATCTTTTCACTCGATCAGACCACCAACCAATTGCAAGCACAACTCTATGACATACAGAACCAAAACTGTGAGTATGAGGCTAGATTTGATCGCATAAGCTCTGCTGCTAGTTTCAGGATTGCGGAGACAAAGAAAATCCTTTTTGGATGGGGAACCATTTCCTTGGAAGTTTTATGATGACAAGAGAACACCACCAACACCGAAGGAGTAATTCGTCATCAGTTTTGGTATCCCCTTGGCTTGTTCCAAGCTTGGGGGAGTGCCGCAGTATCACCAACATTCTCTTTTACATTTTACCTTTTTAGTGGATTCATATCTGTGGTAGAGGGGTTATCTTATAGTTTGGTTTGCATGTGGAAGTATCTCTCCTTTAGTTGATTATCTATGTATCCCTTGGTGTGAGTGCCTTTTTTGGAATATTAACGAGAAGTCTCATCTTTTACTTTTTGCACTTCTTATTTTAGTTTGCAATCTCTATTATATGATGGGTCTTGTTGATCAGTATTGGCACCACTTTGGGATCATCAAGTGGATCTAAATTGGCTTTGGCAAACCAGGTTCTGGTCAGTAGCATTACTATGAAAGATAAAAAGAAAGAAAGAAAAATGCTTACAAGTATTTTGTATAATTTGTTTTGTTTCTTGTTGGCTCATAAGCTTAGTATTCTTTATTTAAGATTCTTTTGTGTCTTCAAGGAATATTGCATGTTTGGCTTTATCACTTGTATGTTTGCTTGTTTCTTTCAACTCTCTTGCTTGATACCTAGCCTTGCTAGCCAAAAACCTGTTTTGAGAAGGCTTACTTCTCATGTTTCCAAAATCCTTTGAAGCAAAACTTTTGCCACTTGTGTCCACCATATCTACCAAGTAGATATTGCTATTCTAAGCAAATTCTCAAGCTTCATCTACCTTTAGAATTAAAAAGTATTTTGTTCTGTGAAAAGTAGTTAGTAAAGCTCTCACGAACTTGATGGCACAAATTATTTTCTTGCCCCTCATAGACTTGAACCATTGTGAACATCGAAGTTGTATATGCTTGCATCTATAGATTGGAATTAGCAGAACCATGCTGTCACGGGGAATGTTTTCAACATTGCACTTGTACTCTGTACACAGTTGATATCGTGCTCTTTTGTCTATGGATGTCAACGGTGTGCAATAAAGAGGGAACTTGTAAGTCCATGGAGTTTGTATCCTGTGTTAGAGAAACGCCTAGGCCGCTAGCCTAAGCGATGCTTAATCATGGTGGAAACTTGCAGCATCACCATAGTGAGTCATCTATGAAGCATCCTCAATAAAAAGCTATGCACGTAGTAAATAAAAAGTTCGCTGAGATGCTCATTGTCTGCTTGCCTTGTCATTTTAGTTATGGGAAAGCTCCTGTACCATGTGCAAGTGGTAACCCGTTGGCGGTTCTCAATGATATGTAAATACTTACAATGACAAGAACTTACCTATGACCAAAGTTGAGTAGCATGAGGAGTGGCCCTCATATTCAAGGGACATGAGATTGCCAACTTATAATTCGTCAAGCGTATACTCCATCTTTATTCACTTTAACCTTAATCATCTCAAGATGCTTATGATAGGGGCAATGAGGGCTCAAAGCTAGCAAGTACCATAATCTTTTGGAAGCTCTTTATGACTTGTAATCCCTGTTACCCTCTATAAAGGGACCTTTCTCCTAGTTACTAGTTGAGTCAGTAAACCTACTTCCTCTCTATCCCCAGCAAGCAATTGAGTTGTTGTGTTTCAAGCATTCATATGGTGATTTATTCAATCATGTTCTTTATCTTCCTTGTTTGCACAAAACTGTTATCTATTGAGTATTACTTTGAAAGCCTTCACTTGTGAAAAACCTTTTGAGCAAAGAGTGCTCCTTTTTTGAAACTTGTACAAAAAGCATTTGTGAAACTGTTTGTCAGGTGTTCTCTGACCAAGAACGATTTTGCCAATTCCAATTATGATTTATCTTTATGCATCTCTATTGTGACTGTTGTACTTTGTTGCAAGCTAAGTTATATAATGGTGAGTTGCTTTCTTCTATGAGTTGTTGAATGGTAAGTGTGATGCGTCTTGTTTGTATTCTTTTATCGACACTTTCCTCCATAAACATGTGGACATGTTTACTGAGCTCAGTATTCGCTTGGGGACAAGTGAAGTCTAAGCTTGGGGGAGTTGATACACCCAATTTGCATCACCTTTCTATATCATAATTTACCTCTATTCATTGCTATTTGTCTTATTATGAGGTATTACTTATGGCTTTTCATCTGTTTATGCATGTTGGATGATTCTTGGAGGATGGAATGCCGGAGTCTGGATTCTGATGGAAAAGAAGGCGTTTCGGTGCAATTTCACGAAGATCAGAAACATACCAGAAAAATATGGAAACATATTATTTTACCAGAAGACGAAGGAAGCCAGAAGGAGGAGCGAAGTGGGGCCACAGGGGGCCCACACCCCCTAGGCGCGGGCCCACCTGACCCCACGCCAATGGCAGGTGTGGCCCACGTGCCTGGCCGCCGACTCTCTTCTTCGCCTATATCTTCTCAACGGAACCCTAAGTCTTGGGGAGCGACCACAAATAGATTTCCGCCGCCTCTTGGGCAGAAAACACCGAGAGAGAAAGATCTCTCTGGAGACAGATTTCTGCGGGTGTAATTCCTTCCCGGAGAGGGTAGATCATCGCCATCAACACCGTCATCAAGCTAGGCTTCATCAGGATCATCATCATCATCATCATCCACACCATCATCTCCACTCTGTCCCGCTGTAACAATTGTGTTGGATATTGCTTTAGTTCATTAGGGGAAACCGCCCCGGTGTTGATTACTATTGTAGTTGATTCTTGTGAGTGGAACCATTGGATTATTGTTTATGTTCAGATTGTTATCCATTACCATATCATCATTGATCTTGATCCATATGATGTCTTGTGAGTAGTTCGTTTAGTTCTTGAGGACATGGGAGAAGTCATGTTGTTAGTAGTGAATCTATGATGAGTTATTATTCAATGGTTTAGTATTTAAGTTGTGGTGCTATGCTTCTAGTGGTGTCATGTGAATGTCGACTATATGCCACTTCACCATTTATGGGCCTAAGGGGATGCATTGTGTATTTGGCTACTAATTGTGGGTTTGCCAGAGTGACAGAAACCTAAACCACCAATAGGACACCTTTGCACAAGGGAGCGTAGGATCTCAGAGTTTATGCCTGTGGTTAGATTTATATCTTAATTACTTTCATGTAGTTATGGATGTTTGCAGGGGGTTTAATCACAAGTATGCATTAGTCCAAGTAAGGTCGGTACATTAGCACAGGTTCACCCACACAACACTTACAATACTAGAGAACAGGACTCAGCTATTTGAAGCGAAAGCACTTGACAGAATTCCCTTGTGTCCTTGAGAACATTTGGTCCTGATAAGTATTTCCACCATCTTGTCCTTTGCTAAGAAAGGATTGGGCCACTTGCTCTGTTTGTTCGTTACTATTGTTACTTGATCCTTGTTTTGTTGCCTTGTCAGAAAACCACTAAAAATACGTTTGCTAAGTATTCACCGGGATTTCCTGCTCCATGCCACTGTTCAACACCTTCTGCTCCTCGTTGGGATCGTCACTCCTATTTATCGAGAGTACTATGATACACCCCCTATACTTGTGGGTCATCAGTATTCAAAGACGTCGGGTAAGGAGGAAGGTTGGCGGGTACGAGATCACATAGCTTACCCAGGTTCAGATCCCACGACGGTGCCAGAATCCTACTCCTGCTATAGATCACTATAATGAAAATACGCCGGGTTACAAGGATTGGTTCGCTGTGCGCGATATGAGTTGTTACGTTGCCCTAAAGGCTCCTCTAGGACCGTCTTATATAGACACCAGATCCTAGGGTTACAGGGAAAGTACTAGTGGGACTGGTTACAGAGTCCTACATTGTATACAACTAGCCTAATGTGTCTTGCACTCCAAGGCTCCAGGTACGTTGATGACTCCACCATAGCCTTCCTTCATCCGACATGTGCCTCGCTTGGGATCCATCTAACTGGGCTACCCAGCAGGACATAGGCCTTGCTACCAAATGTGGGCCATCCAGGTTATCCGGATTAGAGTCATCTAATGGTGGTACCCATTTATCATATCCCCAATAGTAGCGCCCGGTGAACTCCGAGATCTTGCGCCGTGTTGCCTCTTCAGGTTGAATGCTCCGTCTAGATGAATGTCGGCAAATCGTCAAGCAATATCTTGTAGTCCTCCTAAGAACCCTGGAACGCTCTCCGTATTCAACATGTTAGTTGGAGAATCACTGATCTTTTCCATGGTACTTTTCTCGTAGCCGGACGGGATCTGCCCATGCCGGAATCATAAGATGGGACTATTCACCTTCCTAAGCTAGTAGAGTGACGTAGACCATAGGTCAGCGACGCCTCGTAACTCACACATGCAGAGAACGTAATAATAGATGTATTTCCCGCGCGAAGGATACGAAACATTGGCAGCGGCGGTGGGATCGTGGCGAAATTTCCACGCACGCTCGCTCACGCGCTATCCACACAGCAAGCATTCCATCAACTTGCACAAATCTTGACGTTGAGTACTATATATTATAACCGTGGTGACTTTTATCTTTTCACCTCATTCTTCCTCGCATCATATTCTTCCTCTAGCCAACGTCTCCTCGAGCTCCTCATGCGTATAGAGAAAACACCGTATCTTTTCTCCAAATCCACAGTCATATCCCACCTGCACCAATGGCCAGCAGCAGCACCCCGATCAATGCGGCATCAGGTGAGGCCACGGACAAGTCATCTGGCTCTATCCACGTCCCGCTGGAGGGCATGGTGGTGCCGCATTCCGCGGTGTTGGAATCCACCGGCGGCGACCATATTCCAGCGGGGCTGGAACCACTTGAGGAGGAGGCTGATTCCCACAAAGGGGAGTGGCGTGGCACGGACATCACTGAGAACGACATCAAGGAAATGGTCGTTGAAGGATACCTCCCCGCGATGGAGGGCCTGAATTGGCGGGTAGCGCCAACCGGCGAGGTCGTCCCTTCTCCCCTAGCCGGAGAAAAGGTATACCTCAAGGCTCAATTTGTGCGCGACGTCTCCCTCCCAATATCCGACTTCTTCATCCAAGTCCTCCAGCACTTCCGGGTTCAACCTCGGAACCAATCTCCTAATAGCATCCTCGCGCTTAGCAACTACGCGGCACTTTGCGAGGGTTACCTAGGAATCAGGCCTAGGTTAGATTTGTTTATTTACTTCTTCACCGTGAAGAGGGAAGCTGGAGTGAGGAAGGAGGAGCTTAGGAATTGCGGAACCATTAGCTTCAAAATCCTACAAAAATTGGCAGAGGACGTATTTCTACGGCCCAGATATCCCTTTGTCTAGTCGAGAAAGAACGTACCCGGACATTGCCGATGGAGCTGCCGTAGAAGCCCCGACATGGAGATCCCAAGCCCTCCTTCCCTCCGACGACGAAGCCTCTCACGCTGTAAGGTGGATCGACTAGTTCGTAGAGACAGGTTTGACCGGGTTGGACCTAGCCATGTGCCGGTTCATCTGGCGAATCTAGCCTCTGCAGCACCACGCGAAGATCATGCACCAGTACACCAAGAATAGGAAGGATAGCATCTGTATCTCCGAGGATAACTTTTCGAGTGACTCCATCAAGTTTCGCCTCAAAGACATAGTCAAGGTGAAGGATCAGAAGCGTGGCTTCACCATCACCTATGACATGTTCGAGGGTGGCACGTGCCTAAAGGTACTCATTTATTTTCCGTGTATGACATATAATACAGTTCTTCCGTCTTGCATAAACCTTTGCATATAACACTTTAGGATTCACTTGATAGTTGAAGAATCTAGACGAAGGTAGCATAGCTGCCCAAGTATATGATCCCAAGATGAACAAAGTCACTGTCGTGTCTGACGACGAGGTCCTGTTGGCGCGAAAGAGGAAGAGCTCCACCTCTGACGCTGCCGACGGAGGAAAGAAGAAGACAGAGGGTGGAGTCTCCAAGAGATCCACCGCCTCGCTGGAGGCGGAGAAAAGAAGAATAAGTGGTATCCCGTTAACCAAGGCACCAACAGTTGTGTAAGATTCTAATCATCGAACATTGTCTCTTGCTTATCTTATTCCTGTACTTATAGTTTTGCACGTTTCAGGAAGAAGGCCAGTGTGAGTTTGAAGAAGATCGCCAAAACATCGGGGGATGCTAAAAACATCAAAGAAATGTTTTTCCAAGCATCTTCCGCCATCTCCTCTCCGACTACGAGCGTCCAACCTACTGCCGCCCAACAAGTTCTCTGGCAAAGGTAGCGTCTGAATGTTCCGCCATGGAAGTGGACCCAACTCCTTCTCATGAGGTTCTAGACGTTGCCGTAGAGCCCAACATTGTCGCTGAGCAGGTGACGCAGGAGAGCACGTCCTCTAAACTGGCTGAAGCTCTGGCTAAGGATTCCACTAGTAGTGGTAAGGTGGTGGTCGAAGGCGGAACTTCTGCCGTAGGCGGAGCCGGTGCACCCAAGACGCCAACAGAGCTTCCCAAAATTGTCTACCTGGTGCTTGCACCGAGTAGCTCAACTTTGGATCCTGGTGCAATGCCGAATTCTCCCACGTGTGGCCTTGAGGAGCTGCTCAAGCAAGCAGAGATCGTCCGTGTAAACACTCTTACTTTTAGCAAGGTATTTTTCGAGAGCGCCAGCAACCTCAAGATCATCACACTTGTAATTTTTATATGCCTTTTGTATTTCATATGCAGTATCCCATAGTATCCCCTGAGGATTTAGACAAAAAACCATAGGTCTTTGGGTCTGAATGCTCTGAGAGTGACTAAGCTAGAAATTTGGCACCGTAGCCCCCAAGTATTTAGTTTGAATGAATTATTCCGACTAGATACTTTTAGAGTAGCATACACAATGTTTGTAAATTTCAATACTGTAGTGCCCAAGCCTCTAGTTGAAACAGAATTAGTTTCGGCAAGATGCTTAAAGAAAGACTAAGCATATTGCTGAGTTAAAAACTTGTACTGTAGCCCCCAAGCCTCTAGGGCGGATACTTATTCCTCGAGATGCTCTAGGTAGACTAAGTAACTTTAATATTTTTGCAGAATGAGAATACTCGGAGGAGCGTCGCCAACGACAAGTTCCACAAGATGCATGCTGATCTCGAAGCTGAAAAGGGTAAACCTTTCTTCTTGAAAGGATCAAATCACCAAGAGCAAGAGTCTGTTTTTCTTTTCAATTTCGCACACAATCTTGGACTTGTGTCATTAACTTCCGACTACTCATTGTGCTATGTTATTTCTCCGACTTGTAGAATCCTTCGCCAAGGCCAAGGAAATTGTCGAGCAATCCAAGAACATATAAGAGCTGGATAGCAAAAACAAGATCCTGAAGAAGGAGAGAGCTGACTCACGGAAGATGCATGAAGATGCTCTGGCTGCCATGCAAGAATATGCAAACACGGAAATCAACCGCCTTAAGGAGGAGATTGCAATCCTCAAGGAGAAGAACAACGCTGCCACCAAGCAAAATACTCGCAACCTTGAGGCTTACAAGAACCTCCGGAAGGAACGAGATTCCATGGCGGAGACTCTCCAGCAAGTTAAGTATAGCATATTCGGTAAAAATTCTTCGTGTTGTACTTCTATAAACTAGTACTTTGAACTTTATGTTGTGTTGAACTCATCTACTCCAATACTTTGGCCGGAAATGCATCTCTTATTGGTTTAACCAATAATACTCCTTCCCCAAAGGAATGCATGGTTCTTGCCGGAAACTTCATCAGCACCGCCATCACCCAATCAAAGGAAATCGCCAAGCCCTTAGTCATCAATATTAAGGCAGTGGGCTCCGTCATTAAGTACTCGGAGATTCCGTGCCAAGACCCCGAGCATATTGTAAGATGGAAATCTTCATGTACCCGGGCTGGTGCAAGAATGGCGTTGGCCATGGTCAAGGCTCACTACAAGGATGCCGACATCGACATGGTGGCCTCTGGCTTGCTGGACGTAGATGATGATGGACAGAAGATCGATCATGGAGCTATCTGGTCATCGCTCGCTGGATACGACACCAGGGTTGCCCGATTGGTGGATGGAAACACCTTTGTGCCCCTTGAGACAATTGACGCCGACTAAACCAGCTCCTCCATGTCCCTCAACACTGCTGACTTCATTGATGGGCAAGATGGTTCTCCTACGGCCGACGACTCTACCTCGAAGTCTTCTGCACCAGAGGAATGAAAGAACTATGTAATATTTTTCGCCTCTGGATGTTTTGTTAGCTGCGTAGCTTCTGCTGGTAGATGGTGGATCTTTGGCATGCCAATACGCATTCTTCCTCGAGAAGGTCTACATCTATGCGCCTAGATTCTTCAGTGTCATCCTCATCGTAGGCGGCAACTCTTGGTGAATCATGAAGGATGTCATAAGGTAGAATTGCTTCTTCTACATATAACAGGAAATAAGGGGTGTAGCCGGTGGATCTGTTGGGAGTAGTTCATAAACTCCACAAACAGATGGCAATTCATCCGCCTAGACTCCAACTTCTATATGTAGCGGTGCTTCTAGACATGGCTTTATTCCCTGCAGAATTAATCCATTGTCTCGCTCAACTTGTCCATTGGACTATAGATGTGCTATAGATGGCAAATCAAGTCGGATGCCCTTCTGCCAACAATAAGCTTCCACTTCTCCGATTGACATGTTACTGCCATTGTCGGTGATAATGCTATGTGGGAGACCAAATCTAACCACTAGATCCCGGACAAACCTAATGGGCAGTTTCCCCATCAAGCTTTCTAATGGGTTTAGCTTCTATCCATTTTCTGAATTTATCAACTGCTACTAGCAGATGCGTAAACCCACAAGGTGCCGTCTGTAATGGACCAACCATGTCCAGCCCCAGACTGCAAACGGCCAAGTTATTGGTATTGTTCACAATTCTTGAGCTGGTACATGTGGTTGTCGGGCATAATACTGTCATCCCATGCATGTCTCGTATAGCTTGTTGGCGTCCGCCTTCGCAGACAGCAGTAGAATCCTTGCCGAAAGGATTTGGAGACCAATGATCGAGGAGCAGTGTGATGCCCGCAATTTCCGAGATGGATCTCACGAAATATTTCAATACCTTCCTGCTGGGAGACACACTTTAGGTATACACCAGTCGTACTGCTTTTGTAGAGTTGTTGATTGATTATGGTATAGCCCTTTGCTCGTCGAACTATTTGCCAAGTTTCGAATTTTTCGATGTGCAAAGTTCCATGTACGAGATATTCCATGAACGGTTTTGTCCTAGCCGGAGGGACTTTTGTTACTGTATTAACAAATGATTCAACTCTTTCCGAGTTCTCAGGGTCCACTCCCTTCATGGATGGGGTCCGTCGATGCTATATAAAAACGCCAGGAGGAATTGGTTTGCGCCCTGATCTAAGCTTTGACAATAGACCAGCCGCCCCATTTTCCTCCCTTTTGACATACTTGACTTTGTAGCCTTTGAAGCACCTAGATATCTCGTCCACTTTGTCTCGATATGCCTCGATCATAGGGCTCCACGCGTTCTAGGTGCCAGGCACCTGCTGGGCAACCAAGTCGGAATCTCCACAATAAACTATGCGCTTGATGCCAATATCCTTGGCTACGCGAAGTCCGGGAATGAGTACTTCATATTCCGCCATGTTATTTGTAGCCTCAAAGTGGATTTCCAAATGGTGCAGTTTTTCCCCTTTTGGTGACTGTAGCACTACACCATCCCCCGAGACATTGAGTAGCTTTGATCTGTCAAAGTGCATCACCCAATATTATGGCTTTGGTACCAGGGTACCATCTGGCATCTCCATCTAGTATACAATAAAATCCGCCAAGACTTGTGATTTGATAGTGATGCATCTCTTGTAGGTGATCTCAAAGGCAGCAAGTTCAATTCCCTACTTCGCGACCCTTCCCATAGCGTCGTTGTTGTTGATGATGTCGGACAGTGGAGCTTTGGTCACTACTATGATAGGGTGCTCCTAGAAGTAGTGCCTTAGCTTCTAAGAAGTAAGGAACAATCCATAATCTAGATTTTGGTAGTGCGGGTAACGCTGTTTGGACTCCGTCAAGACCTTGATTACATAGCAAACTGGTCGTTGTACTCCATACTCATGCATTGGTTCTTTCCGCTTCAGCATGACGACGATGTTGATTACCCAGTTGGTGGCCGCCATGTAAATCAACATAGGTTACATTGGCTCGGGTGCGGAGAGTTTAGGTTCCGAGGAAAGAATCCCTTTTATCTCCTTAACCATAGCATCTGCTTCGTCTGTACATATGAATTTGTCCACCTTCTTCAGCAACTTTTATAGCAGCAGAGCCTTCTCTCCAAGTCGGCTGACGAACCAGCTTACTGCTGCAATGCAGCCTGTGAGGCGTTGGATGTCCTTTAGGCATGTCGGAAGATTAATGTTTAGGATGGCCTTGATCTTCTCCGGGTTGACCTCGATTCCATGCTGGGAAACGATGAATCCAAACATTTTGCGGCTGGAACCCCGAAGACGCACTTCTTCGGGTTAATCATCATGTTGTATTTCTGGAGATTATCAAAGGTTTCCTTTAAGTCAGAGATTAAGTCATTTGACTTTTTAGACATCCCCGCGATATCGTCCACATAGGCGTGAACGTTGTGACCAATTTGGTCATGTAGGAAATGCGTCATAGTCCGCTGGTAGGTAGCACCTGCGTTTTTCAGCCCAAAGGGCATCGTGACATAGAAGAACATGCCGTAATGTATGGTGAACAAAGTGGCCAATTGGTGTGACTTCGTCATCTTTATCTGGTGGTATCCTGAGTATGCATATAGAAAACACAAAAGTTTCTAGCCATCCGTCGAGTCAATGACTTGGTCAATGCGAGGCAAAGCAAATGGATCCTTCGGACACGATTTGTTCAAGCCGGTGTAATAAACGCACATTCTTAATTCTTTGGTTCCCTTTTTGGGGACAAGTACGGGACTGGCCACCCATCGGGTGTGAAGGACTACCACCCCACTCACTTGTGTCACTTCTTCCTCCTCCACCATGACAAATCTGGTCGCCCCTCTCCTCCTCCCCACCTCATTTCCCCCATTGATTCACCATAGAAGCTTGCTCAACATCCATTGGTTGACACCCATATGTAAGTGAAGTCTCTTGCTCCTCTAGATCTACAACATGTCTATTTACTTCTCCTCCGGCTCTCTTGCGCAAGTCGTTGTTGGAGGAAGCGTGAAGGCATTGCTTGCATGTATGCATGTTGTCGGAGACACCGACTATATGATTGTGTTGTGGTGCTACTTTTTGTGCAGGGATTTCATTTGAGATGCCAATGTTTCGCCAGAATGTCGATTTATTTCTTTTCCGGCGAATTTCTAGCACTCGCGGATGTCCTCTTTTTAGGGGAGGTCATGCCGAATTTTTCTGGCGATCCACGTCCATATATGCTCTAATTATTCTCTTGCTCTTTGTACCACGCAGGCGGCCATGGTCCGACTACTGATCAACAAAGCCCGCGTGGATAGGTGGATGACATGTGCGAGGGCCGACATGGAACGTGCAAACAAGACAGAGATAATATGTCCATGTCGGGACTGCAAGCTGATATATCTGATAAGGCATGATTCCGGAATGCTGGAGTCGCACTTGCTTCGACGTAGTTTCATGGATGGCTACACTCGATGGATACGTGATGACGAATATGATTATGAGGATGTCAATAATGGTGAAGATCAAGATGCCAGTGATGATCACGAAGATCAAGACGCCAGTCACGATCACGAAGATCAGGATGGCACTGGACATGGACACGAAGATGATCAAGGTGGCGTCGGGCATGGACACGAAGATGATCAAGGTGGCACCGGTCATGAACATGAAGATCAAGGTGCCGGCCATGATTCGAGCTGGTTGCGAGACCCTCATGTCCAAGATCTGCTTCTCAAGGAGACGAGTAACGCCAGAGCCGCCGGTAGAGAGAAAGCTAAACTGGAGCAAATGGAGAAAGACACGGTCACTCCATTGTTTGACGGATGCAACGACGGGGATACCCATCTAAATGTAACGCTTAGGGCTCTGGAGATGAAGGCGAAACACAAAATGACCGACGAATGTTTCAACGACAACATTGTATTCTGGCACGTTATTCTTCCCAAGAAGGGGAACACATGTCCGACTAGTATCGCTGAGGCAAAGAAAGTCGTGTGCCCTCTCAATCTACCGCACGTGAAATACCACGTCTGCATAAATGATTGCATCATCTACCGGGGAGAGGACGCGGAGAAGACCACGTGTCCGGTGTGCAAGACCTCTCGATACAAGAGAGGGACCAAGAAAGCTCCTAGGAAGGTGGTGTGGTACTTTCCTCTATCTCCTTGTTTGCAGCGGTATTTCGCAGACCCTAAGGAAGCACAGCTCATGCGCTGGCACGCGGAAAGAAAGAGGCCGAAAGACGATGATCCGGAGAAGGAGGAAATGTTGAGGCACCCTTCGGATGCTTGCCAGTGGAAGGCGTTGGACCTCCAATATTACCAACATTTTGGGAAAGAGTCAAGGAACCTCAGGCTGGGCGTGAGCACTGACAGACTCAATCCGTTTGGAAGCCAGAGCAGCACACACATCACCTGGCCCGTGTTTGTATGGATCTACAACCTCCCCCTGGTTGTGCATGAAGAAGAAGTACGTAACCATGAGTATGCTCGTTCAAGGGCCAAAACAACCTGGCACAGACATCAATTTGTATCTCACGTTGTTGAAAGAGGAGTTGGCCATGTTATGGGAAGAAGGAGCCCGTACATGGGATGCCTCGAGACAAGAGTACTTTGACATGAGAGCGGCGGTTATCACGACGGTACAAGGCTATCCCAGTTACGGATACTTCTCGGGGCAGGTGGTCCAAGGATTCTATGGGTGCGTTAGGTGGAAGGATAATACAACGTACCGCCAGCTACAGAAAGATCCCGGGTCCGGGAAAACTGTGTTCCTTGGGGCTCGGAGGTGGCTTCCCAAGAATCACGCCTGGAGAAAGATAGGACATCTGTTCGATGGGACGATCGAGCTCCGAGGAATCCCACACCAGAAGAGTGGCGCGGAAATCTACAAGCTGTTGAATAACTGGAACGAGTGCCCTGTGCCAGGAAAGACCCAGAAGAAGCCAGAGACGTTGCTGAAGGTATGGAAGGCGAGGTCTGTTTTCTGGGACTTGCCATACTGGAAGATCCTCTGCGTGCCTCATAGCCTTGATCTCATGCATATCACGAAGAACGTGGGCGAGAGTCTGCTTGCCACCCTCCTTAACACCGACAAGACCAAAGATGGGCCGAAGGCAAGGAACGACTTGAAGCATATGGGCATCAGGGATGAACTTCAACCACCACCTAGCGATGGTGAGGAGGAGGACGAGGTGGAGGAGACAGAAACACAGAATAGCCGTCGTCGCAAGGGGAAAAAGGTTAAGAAGGGAGAGGTCAAGCTCAAGGCCTCATGCTTCACTCTGAGTAAGAAGGAGGCCATACAGTTTATGAAGTGCCTCCTCGGAGTCAAATTTCCGAATGGTTACGCGGGGAAGATAAGCAGATGGCTAGACGAGGCGAAGCAGCGCTTCAGCGGGATGAAGTCTCACGATGTCGCCGTGCTAATGACAGGGGTACTCCCGGTCGCGATCCGAGGTATAATGGACAAGCACATCCGTGAAACACTGTTTGGCCTCTGCAACTTTTTTGACGTCATCTCTCGGAAGTCGATAGGCATTAAGCAGCTCACGAGGCTACAGGACGAGATCGTGGTGATAATGTGTGAGCTCGAGATCTATTTCCCCCCCGCTTTCTTCGACATCATGCTTCATCTGCTTCTCCATGTCGTGGAGGATATCGTCCAGCTCGGTCCTGCTTTTCTGCGAAGCATGATGCCGTTCGAAAGGCTCAATGGACACATCAAGGGATACGTTAAGAACAAGTCCCGTCCAGATGGAAGCATAGAAAACGGCTTCCTGGCCGAAGAGTGCATCTCTTTCTGCTCGAACTTTCTACAAACCGAGACCCCTCTTGGTATGCCATTCGACAAGCACCTCGGGAGGCTCGCTGGATGGGGTCACCACGAGGGTCGACGTGCAAAGCATGTCGACATGGAGGGCCGAACCAAGGACTTTGAAAGAGCAAACCTGGTCGCGCTGCAACACCTGCAGGTGGTTGATCCATACATACATGATCACAAAGAGTTTATCAAGAAGAATTACGCTTATCAGGGGCGCCAGGTCCCGAGGGAGGAAGATGTTATCAAGGAGCACAACTCCGGTTTCACGCGGTGGTTTAGGGAGAAGGTCATAGCTAATCCACTGCAGGGCGAGTACTCGGAGGAAGATAAACTCATATTCTCATTGTCACAGGGCGCCTCGCACAACCTCATGACCTATCAGGCTTATGATATCAATGGAAACACGTTCTACACAGAGGACAAAGACAATAACTGCGATTACCAGAACTCAGGGGTAATAGGGATATTCTACACCGGCGACATCCCGAAAAGATACTACGGAAGGATCGAGGAGATTTGGGAGCTCGACTATGTTACGAAGAAGGTGCCGATGTTCCGTGTCAGGTGTGCCAAGAGCGTCGAGAAAGAAGACCGGTATTTCACCACGATGGTTATACCGTCAAAGACCACCAGCGCGAACGCACCCGCAAGAACTGAGCCTTGGGTTTTGGCTTGCAAAGTCGACCAATGCTGGTACATCAAAGAACCGTCAAAGCCTAGCCGAGTTGTCGTCAGGAGAGGCAAAAGGAACATTATCGGAATGGACGGAGTCGCCAACGAGCAAGACTTTGACCAGAACAGCGACCCGAAGATAGAAGACGGGTATGGCAACCAAACACCGTACACCACAACCCTACCTAAGAAAGGACTTCCGTTCAAGAGAAGTAGTGAAGACGTCCTGGACCTAAACTATGCAACCGCGACAAAGAAGGGCAAGAAGACGACCAATGTCAAGAAACGCTAGCGCGCTCCGACCATTGTCAAGAACCGTCGTGTGTGTGGCCTAATATTATGTATCAAAAAATTCTTAATTTTCATTATGTGTGTGTTATAATAATATTGCATTGAGAATATTATGTATCGACCAGACACATTCATTGAGAATACTCACTTTTGTTGTTTTAGCAATATTTGAATATTTAAAATATTTGTAGTATATTTTATAGTTCATATTGTGTTTGGACAATGCTTTTACATGAAAAATGGCCTTTAAAAAAATTCTAAAAAAATTTTAACCTTAGGATTCGAACCTGGGTGGCCAGTCAAATAGGACAGGGCATGTTACCACTAGGCTGCTGTGTGTTTGTTGACAAAAACTTGCGCACTGCCCTATTTGTCTAGGATTGCATATTATACAAGGCGCATTTAGCCCAGATGAGCCTCGCGTAATATTATACGAGGCGCACTTTGCGATATGCGCCTCACATAATCCGGCACACATCAAGTCACATAGCTAGTACCACACGACCTTTCTTCACATATCTCACGCAGGCGCGCTGTCTCACATCTCAGCTAGATCGAAGCCGTCGCCGCCGCCGCCGCTTACGCTCGCACGCCCCATGGAGGAGGAGCCCAACAGGAGGAGCACACCTCGCCCGCGACCCGCACGCCCCGTGGAGGAGGAGCCCTTCCTGTCGTCGGCCGTCCGCGCCTGGAGCAGCCAGCCCGCTGGACCTGCAACCTCACCTTCGTCCTCGCCCACTGGACCTGCAACCTCACCTCCGTCCTCACGAAAAGGTGAGCGCCGCTCCCCCTTCTCCCATTCCCCTCTCCCTCCCCTTCCCCTACCTCTCTTCCCTCTCCCTGATACTTCTGCGACCACCTACAGGAGGAGCACACCCGTGGAGGAGGAGCCCGACGCCGTCGTCCCCGTGAAGGAGTAGCTCGCCGCTCGCGGAAGCAACGCACCAAGCCTCGCGAGCAGGTAAGCATAAAAGACCCATATCCATTTCCTCTGTCCACACTTGTCTACACAAGGTTCAGTGTTGTGGCCAATCTTCTTCAGTCAGCAGTTGCTTGGTCCTGTTTCATTTTTGGGCCAATCTTCTTCTTCAGTGTTGTCCGCACTTGTCTACACAAGAGCCCGACGCACTGCTTGGTTAGCTTGGTCTTGTTTCATTTTTGGGGAAGGCTCTGAGGTAAAGATCACTGAGAGCTTTGTTAGCTGCTCACTAGCTTGGTTTCATAAGGTTCTAGCATAATTCAGATTCTGTTAGACTGTTTTGGAGTGACGATTATATTGGTTCAACATGATTAAGTTGATGTTATCTGTATGTTTTAATCTGTGTGCTTATGATGGAATCAGGTGTGCTTAGGCTGCTCACTTGTTCTGGGTCCATCAAGATTCTTCTGTCATAATATTGCAAGTACAGCTTTGGCTGTTAGAGATAACTGGGGTAGCTTTTGGTTTCTGCTGAGGATATCAAACTGTTTTCCATGATATGTTATGATACTTCTGGATGCTAAGCAGTGTTAATCTGTTAGTTTTTATGATGATACTAATTGCAACATTGTTGAACTGAACTCTGTATGGAGAATATCTTATTGTTGAATGATGCTTTGTTTGCTAGTGTCTTGCTCATGCCATGGTAATCAAGTTCATTTTTGCTCTAAGATATCAACATAGCCTTGGACAAATAAACTGACTGTGGCAACATTTTTTTGTATGCTGGCTGTGTTTGTGTATGCTGGCAGCAAAATGGCTGTGTTTATTTCTATTTAGGATTTTTTGTGCAGGTTTTTCTTTTTGAGTTGCCAATGTTTCGCCGGAATGTTGATTCATTTCCGTTCTGGCGAATTTCTGGCACTCCTAGACATAGAAAATTAGCAAAGTTCATGCCAAAATTTTCTGTGAATTTTTGTGCTTATTAGTTTCATTTATTTGCGTGTTTAGAAATGTCGGAGCCGGGCCCTTCTAGCCAGGAGCCCTTTTGGGAGCAGCAGGCGGATATGGAATCCCTAGAGGACCCGGAATTTGTTCCGCGGGACGACGAGATGGAGGAGGACGAGGATACCTCGTAGGGCAATGAGGAGATGGGGGACGCCGATGGCGACGCCACTACCACTGATGGCGGTGGTGAAGCTACTACATACGGTGGTAGCGCATCGAAGAAGTCTTGGAAGGATCGGACCTCGATCGTGGTCGACCTCAAAAGGTCCATCATCACAAGCGTGAGCCCTAAAGGTGCGCCTTTGGATCCAGAAGAACTTGTTGGGGGTTACTCTAACCAGCTCGCGGCAATTTTCCGGAACACCGTCACGATCAACATGGAGAACCTGAAGGCCGAAGAGAACAAGGTTTTCCTCATCCAGCTTTTCCGGAAGCTGCACGCAAGATACGCGTTCCCGGGTGATGAGGAAAACAAGTATAATAATGACAATCTCAAAGGGAATCCGGTGAACAAGTATGCCCTCGGGAGGATGACCAAGGCCTTGTCAAATTGGAAGGCTCGGGTGAAGAATCTGATTTTCGAGGAGAAGCTAAGTTATTCAGAGCTCGTCAAGATGGAGCCTCTGGTCAAGGAAGAAGACTACAATGTGTTCAAGGCCAGATGTAACTCCGCCTTGGGCAAGGCCAGGACTGAGAAGGGCAAGGATATGAGATCCCGAATCATTGTACCCACCATCTCGGCTCCGACGGTTATAGAGCCGCGAGGCCCAAATGGGATAAGGAGGACGCCGACGCTCGTGCAAAGGGGTTGACACGTCCCTTTGATGACATAAAGGAGGAGCAGGCAAAGAACTTCGTCAGGGCCCGGTTTGCCAAGCCGAAAGGGAGTTCTGATTATTCTTCGGAGCCCTCCGGCCCCTTTGCTCCGAGGGTGAAGGACTTCATGCAAAAATATGTAAGTAGTTTGCATGCAAGTCGATTAGTTGCATTCATGATTAATCAATGAAGTCCAGTTTTCTGATCAAATGCTTCGCGTTCCTTGTGCGCAGGACGAGGAGTGTAGGAGCTCCTCATCCCAGGGGTCTGCGCCACCGCATGTCGCCAAGTGGGACACCACTTTTAATAGGGCGCTGAACCGGAACAAGAGTGTCGATCCCCTGGTGGCCCCGTCGGCTGGTCGTGTGGTCGGCTTTGGCGGCATATCATGGTCCGAGTACTATGGAACCCCGGAGCAGAAGGGCAAGAAGGCCGAAAGCGCTGAGGTAAAACTCCTAAGGGAACAGGTGGAAGCCTTTCCAAATATAGTCCAAGATGCCGTGAACAAGGCTGTGTCGGCTGCCGAGACAAAGTTCCAAGAACAAGTCCAGACACAAGTCCAGTCAGAAGTCCATTCACAAGTGAACAAGAAGCTCAACACCATCCTTCCCGTCTACATGGAAAAGTACAAGTGGCAGAAGGGTGGTAAACGGGGGCCGCCACCGGTTCCCAACCTCAACAGCGCCCAATTAGACAATGTGGCGCGGCCGGAGGCGTTGGTGACTCCTCCAGCAGGGCCGGTGGTGGTGGAGACTCCTCTAGCTCCGGAGCTTAACTTGCCCACTGCGGCGAAGGCGCCGGCCCGCACCACCGTGCCATCAGGCAGCCACTCCGCCACTTGCGTGGTTAAGTCTGTCGGCGTCGGTGCCTCGACATTGGCCGAGTTTGACGCCCTCAAGGTAACTAACTAATTAAAGCGAGAGTTGGGAGGCTCAACCACACCGATGACTTGATATCTGTTTTTCTAACGCTCGGCCTACATGTCGATCTTTCGCAGGGAGACACTCCTTGAACTCTAATGCACTGGGTGGGCGGCCAGTTGATGGATGTTGCCAAGGGTACTATTGTTCAACCACAGAACCGCAAAATGCACAATGTCACAATGCCACCTGGCATGATGAGGGTCAAATAGAGTATGGTGCTTCCGGGCTACGAGCAAGTGGAACCTCCCTCTCAACCTCAAGGATGGGATGACGAGGACACGACAGCGGTCCTCAATCCCGGCTTCGGCTACTTGTACCTATGGCCGAAGAGCCAGATCCGTTTGGGGACAGAGGACCAGCTCAACATCACCCTAGAGGCAGCACAACCAGCACATGATGAAGACTTCGAAATGGGAGACTTGGACAACATGGCACAGAATCCCGATGATGATGAAGAAATTGACCCGAACTACGGTGACCAGTTTGTTAACACAAGGTTTTCTGATTTGTATGAGCCGGGACCATCAGGCACACATCAAGTTGCCGAGACCCAACCAGCACCAGCGAAACCCCCTTGCAAGGTGCGTCTCTTCCCAACTAGTCAGGAGACGCCGCCACCTTTCCCCTTCACCGAGCCTCCAAGGCCAGTAGTTCCTTTGATCAGCCCCGGCACCCTCCATAAGACGGTCGGTGAGGTGAACGCAGTGGCCGAAGCCGTAAAGAGCAAGAAGGGTCGCAAAAGGAAGCCTAAGGGTGATCGGGGCCAGGATCCAAATCCTCGTTTCCGGGACGGCGCTTGGGGCAAGCCAGGAATCAGCAGCACGTGGCAGGTGTACCGATGATGTGTAAATCGATGCTCGAGGTCGCAGGCTCGCATATGCGTAGTATTCATTATGGTTGTCTCACAATTGAGCAGTGCCGCATTCGCGACAACGATCAGTCGTACCTCGTTTTCAAGGCTAAGGTGCCTTCTCATATGCCGTGCTTCGTCACTGTACCCCCCGGGGATATCTTCTACGTGCGGCATACCGACCTGTTTGACATGTTGAATGGGTTTCGACTGCACAATACCCTGGTCCGGCTGTTCTCCCTCAATATGGCCATGGAGATCACCAGAGACAAGTTCCCGGGCATCCAGATAGTGGATCCCTACTTCATGCGTGACGCTGTCCTGAAAGATGCTGAGGCCATAGATCTGGCGACCGACTACCTCTCAAACTTCCTGCAAACATACTCGGACAAGGATGTGATTCTCCTTCCCTACCATCCCATCACGGAGGATGATCGGACAGGCCGTGTGCTCATAAGCTTGAATTTGAAACACTCAAAAGCCTTGTACCTCGACTCAAACAGTGCGATCCAAAAAAAACTACACCAATATCAAGAAAATTCTTGATGGCGCTCTCACCGGCTACGTCGCAGCGGGAGGCGTCAAACCGGCAAGGCCACATGTAAAGTTCGGCGCGCACGTGTTCCGCCACACGACGAAGTTTGCCTGCGTCAAGCAGCCGCCTGGTAGTGGGAAGGATGCCTTCTACGCCCTTTACCACATGAAGGCGTTCTTCAATGACATGGAGACCAAAACGCTGCCATCTGACCTCGTGAAGTGGGCTGAAAAGCTTGCATGCATACAGGCTCGCAACCTCAGGCAACACTTCTTTATCATCCAGGAGGAGGTCGCGACAATCATGTACCAGGGAGTCATAAAAACCGGAGGCACCTTCTACGGCGGCTATACACCGTCCAACAGGGAGATAGACGAACGCTTAGTGCAGCAGGGTGACAGCATGATGTTCATGCAAATGGCGAAAACTCGGTCGGGCTTCATCAATGCCCCCCCAAAGCCGACTCAGGAGCCGAAGAAGACTTCATGATTGCATGGCCTGGGTACCTAGCTGTTAGTTCCGAACTCGTGTTGTAACCTCTTATCACTATGTTAAACTTGCCTAGCAAAACCTCTAGAATATGTTTCGTCAACCGTTGAACTTGATTGTGAGAGACACTAGCTAGTTATTTGTGTTACGAACTATTTTAAGTGCTTGTTGCTTTTCATTTGTCATTGCTTCCCTACGTCTTATGGTTTGCTTTCTTTGTCTTTCTTCGAAATGTCGATGATTAGAACATGTTATGGCAGATCTGGTGTGCCAAGTAGACTAGTAATTTGGGCATATATATTCTACTTGACGCACAAGATCGAACAACGAGCATTATTATTTCCGTGCCCAACCTAAGTATGAGGTACTAATCCAAGTCATTCTTGGTTTGCTTTTTTTTGGTCTTTCTTCGAAATGCCGATGATTAGAACGTGATTTCTTACATTTTGTTGAACCCATATATATATATATATGCATGATTCTATCTTGTGAACTGCTAGCTATTGCTTTCCACTGACATAAGTAATATCATCTTTATTATGTGTAGGAGATGCCGAGGTGTTATGTCGTGTACGTCGGTCGGGTTCCAGGTGTGTACGAGGAGTGGAAAGACTGCCAGAAGCAAGTGAACAACTTCTCGGGCAACAACTACCAAGGCTATGAGAGTAGAGAGGTGGCGGAAGAGAAGTGGAGGAGGCATGGAAGGAAGAAGTGGATGAACTTCCTCGTGATCACCACCTTGTTGCTCTTCATGGTAGGTTATGTGTTCTACTTCATCTAGGTAGAGCTACATCGTTGGATTTGTAATGTGATTGTGAACTTGTACTCGAAGGTGTAATGTGATTGTGAACTTGTACTCGGAGGTGTGAACTTGTGGCACAAACACTTGATGTATGAACTTGTATGTCATGTTTGATGTGTAATGTATTGTATTCATGTTGGTTCTCTTATGCTTTGGCAAATTGCAAGTTTCTGAAAAATTCGGTGCTCTTTATACTGTATTCTGGACTATATTGTATATTTCAATATCTATATATTATTATTTATAGTGGTCCGTAAAACTTGAATTTCGAAAATATTACCGGAGGCGCATATAGGATACTATAGGAGGCGCATATACTATAAATATACGAGGCGCATTGTAAAACATATGCGAGGCGCATATGATATGCGCCTCCTATACTTCACATATGCGAGGCGCATATCGATATGCGCCTCGCATATGTGAAGTATAGGAGGCGCATATCATATCCGCCTCGCATAAAAAATACCCGAGGCTTGAAGCTAGAGGCGCATATGATATGTGCCTCGCATAAGCTTTTAGGTGCGCCTCGCATAGGCTTTTCTCTAGTAGTGATCATATCTTTGAGTCCTTGCATGTCGAAACCCTTATGCACTTTTGGAAATACACTTGAACCAAATAATCCTTTGAACTTGGCCATCATAAGGACTACCAATGCCCACTCTTGCGCTTGGCCAAATCATCCTTTGAACCACTTGTTCTTGATGATTTTCTAGGCAAGAAAATAATCTTTTATGCAAATCTAGTCAAAATGCCTACTTTGGCAGAATCTCCCTTTCCCATGTTATCTTCCTTTGACCAACTCATTACATGGTGTGATATAGTAACCATGGTCTATAAAACCACACTTCACTTGTTTCCACTAGAGCTTTGTGCTTCTTAAACCCACATGGTTTTTTAGGCTAATTGATAATCTTCTTTGGCAGCCTTATTTTATTAAAAGTTTGGTAAAGAATGTTGAAATCATCCACCATGATTAAGGATTTATCAAATCTTTTCCATAATTGTTTTGGCCCTAAAACCATTTAAACCCCTTCTTTTGTCATTTCCCCAAAACTTCTTTTATAAAGGAATTTTTTTCTCCAAATAACCTTGCCAACTCAAGGCACATTTGAGGCCTATATATCATATCATACCCTCCCACTTCAAAATTAAATATTTTTGAAGATCTTTATTATTTATTTTTTCCCATTTCCTTAAATGGCAGAAACAAGAAATAATAGCTTAAAAATACTTTTCTTTCCAAATAAATGCCAAGAAAATTTCCCTATTGTTACTTTGTATTTAGGACCATATGACATCAAAAACTAACCTTGTCCAATGTAAAAATACCAAATGTATTGGGTTTGCGGTGTAGAAAACAAAAAAATTCCTAGTATATGAACAACTAAGCACCAAGATCTATTTATCTAGGTACAAGCAACGGGTGGATATACATCCATAAAGAACTTACCCTCGAAGACCGAAAAAGCATTACGAGATTGGTTCTCATGGATGATTTAGTCGTTCACATGCCGATCTCAAGATCATGATGAAGTCCAGCCGGTCCAGCACCAGCAAGTCTAGCACCGCAAAGCTGTGGTGCATCCGTGATCGCACACCCGTCCGATAGCCCAACAACCTCCTAGTCATCACTCCAGCAAAGCATCGGAAGAAGCAAATCCTTGCTCCAAAAAAATCAACTGGGAACATGTATCTCCCTGATCCAAGACCATGGGGATATTCTGGAAGGGGAGAGAGATCCTTCACGAGGAGGTGTGACATGAGAGGAGGAGAGGGGGCCTTTTATAGGGATAGGGGCACCCAAAGACCATGGCATGACAGCCATGGTGGGTGCCCCCTCTTCTTCCACATTCATGTGGGTAGAGTTCCCACTCCCATAAAATGCTCCACTCAAAATTCCACTCACCTCCATTAAATTTCCACCAAATTTAACGCAAGCTCTCATTTAATAAAACTCTTTTATTTATTTTATTCAGAATTTTGTTAATTAAAATAATTAACAAAAATTCACATAAAACCTCCTGCAATATTTCAGTATCACATGTAGAACCAGGGTTAGCAATTTCACCCAAAACAATTCCGGTTTCCATTGAAATAATTCCAGCGCTTTCATATTATTTCTTTGGCGTTTAATTTTCTCCAAATGGTGTCAGTATCCCTTAAGTGTCTCACCCTATGGTTCGCGAATAATGCAGATATGATAGAGACCCCTCTCCAATCAATAATCCGCTACGAGACCTGGAGATCCGTACTAACTCCCACATATTCAACGATTACTTCTTGTGATCATCTGAACCTTTAATATTGTAACTAAATCCCTTTGTCTTCCGATATTTTACATGTCCGAGATTCGATCATCGGTATCCCCATACCTAGTTTAATCTCATTACCTACATGTACTCTTTTCTCGTTCCCGTGATATAACATTATAGTGATCCCCATCACTTGCTTGCAAGCTATATCAATGCGATATCACCAAAAGGGCTCAGAGTATATCTCTCTGTCATCGGGATGGACAAATCCCACTCTTGATCCATGAACCTCTAGATAACACTATCGAAGTATCTCAACCCACCTTGATAGTCACCTTGTTACATTGTGACGTTTGATGTTATCAAGTTACTCTTCCTGTGTTAGTGTTTTACATGATCTCATCATCAATGAACTAAAGGTACTTTGTAATGATGTTATTATAATTTAAACATAATGAATTTGATCATATTACTATACTTCAGATGAATTGTTATCACATCATTCCACCAATGTTGTGACCTTGTTATTAACAACATCCAATGTCCATGATCAGGAAAACTTGATCATCATGTTAATAAATTAGCTAGTTTATATGAGAGGCATAATGTGGTGACCCAGCATACCACTGCATGATGTAGTACACTGTAGTCGTTGATATAACACCAATGAAACACCGTTCACTAGTATTACATCCCTTAGAGTGGTACAACAGAAACACAGCAGGTCCAACACATGACTATAGGTTACAACTCGACTCTTTACAAAAGATCCACAGGACACTCTAGGTTAAAGAGATAGAATGAAACTTCTCACAAAGAAGAACCAGAAATAACCAACTCATACTATCATACTAATAGACTAGTATAAAAAGTATTGGGCTTGCATTGTTGCTATTGCAATACTCTATAGAAATAGGTTCTATAGCTAGAGATTATATTCCTATATAATCAGCAACTTTGTCTTCACTTTAGTTGACGTATGTGTTGACTTCATTGAAGAACTTGAGCTGTTGATGACGATTCCCTTGAGCATAAGTTGATGTAGACATCATCTGTATTGGCTTCAGAATCTAGAAAGGGTTAAGAAGATACGTTGAGTACGAGCGTACTCAGCAAGTTCACTAAAAAGGAGTGTTTGATGCACTAGCTTCAGCCACAGATCATAGGTTATAGGCAATGTAGGTTTTCATAAACATTTCTTCAAAGGTTGCTTTTATTCTGAAAAGGTATGTCCAACAGCCATCACAGGTTTATTAGAACATTCATGGTGCTCCTTCTCGGAATAGGGAGTAACAAGTTACAGTTCTTACACTTTGCAGAGGTGCTTTACTTTACCCATGAGATATCAAATCCTTGTTGCACAATTGGGCGATCTTTCCCATCCACACTTCCTATGTTGTCAGGGCCAGTAGATGATCGAAGCCAATCACTGCCCCTTAGCAACCCCGCATGTCTCCTTGGTGTACGCCATGCCCACATATTGAACTATGGCAATCATTATTATTGACTGTTCAGATGCCAAAACTATCATGGGATGTTGAGGGTTCCCACCCATATGTTGCATATCCTCTATGAATTTCCAATTATTGCACGGTACAAGGATAACAGCCACGACCCGCGCATCCGACTACATGCGAGAGGAAGAAGATACAACTTACTTCTCCATCCCATTCAAAATCTCATGGTTAACACGTGATATACATCACAAGAATCATTGGCGATATTGGTTGTTAAGTCCTAGGTATTATGTTCCTTTACCACCAGAACTTTCATATTAAGTTATTACCTCTTGGTAAATAACCTATAATCATATTACTATGAAAATAGTGTTCTCTGACCTTTTTGAAATGCAGGTGATGACAACACTTGGTTTGCAAAATAATTGATAGAAAATAACCAAAGGACATGAGCAAGTGCGAACTTGCCTTTGTGATCACAAGATTATGTAATCATGGTCTTCGAGATGATATAAGATCCTATATCTGAAAACAACATCATTGGTCTGGTAAGGACTAATGTTAAAGAAGAGATATGCATTTATGCATAAATAATGCTATGCGTTTTGTAAAACCCCGAGATAATTCTCCAATTACATGAATGAGTTACATTTAAGTGGTGCTATTAAGATTTGGTTATTTTCAAATTTACTTCACAAGTAATTATATCTTCAAAGCATTTGGAAGTTTAGCATGTAAAGTATGTACATGAAGTATAATAACATTCTAAGATTGAGATCAATTGCTTTATGGCAATTAGGATGAGATTTAATGTGTTAAGTTGTTAAGTGTTGAAGAACTTATTATGAGATTGTTGTTTGAAGTGGAAAAAAGAATAACATTTGAAGAAAAAGTTTATTTGATAAGGTTTAAATAAGCTTTATGGTTAATAGAATGTGATCAATGTATTTGTGTTTGCTCAAATAGTTTGGATTTAAGATGCTTTATGTCTTAATTAAAATAGACCAAAGTTAACAATAAAAATATATAATTATTCTTTCGACATGATGTTTATAAGCTTTAAGACTAAAGTTAACCTTAAAAGCATAAATAAACTGAGGTGTAATAAGTTTTAGTTATTGCAAGTCTTAGGTTTATGATTAATCTTGTGAGTTTATTCACTTTATATTTAAGCGAAGGATTAGTTTAGATTTGTTTTCCTAATGTGAAACTTATTAATGAAAGCATAATTAGATGATCTTAATGTGTTACGGTTGAAAGTCATGTTGAGTATGGTTAAGAGATAAAGGTCATTCACCATTAATAATAGTGAATGATGCATAAGGTTATCTTAAAGGTTGTGGTTTATAAAGTTAATAATTTACATTCATGTTTTATTATAAATCATAATTATGGATTTAAACTTAGTTAATAATTTTAAATAATTAACAAAATAGTTATCTCATTATAATAAAATAGGTAATAGATAAGTATTTCTTACTTTCAAATCGTAAAAACCTTTCTAATGGTATATTTAATATTTTTCTAGTATAATATATTTCTTCAAGATCTTAAACATGATTTTTATTTATTTATAAGTATTATTCTTCCATTTATAAAATTCTATAAAGGATTAAATGTCTTCGTATACTTTCTTCCAATTTTATTTATAAAAGAATTAAGTTAGTATTTTTATAAAAATAGTAAATTTATTTTTGTACACAAAAATGATTTTTATTGACTCTCAGGACTTTTCCTTATTTCATGAAATTTCATTTGGGATTTAATGGTGTTAATATTTATTTTCATTTTATTTAACTCAAACAAGTAATATTATATTTTTCCTAGATATATATTATTTTCGTGCTCATTTTAACATATCATATGTATTTTTGGGATTTTTCTATATTTTTATAGTGATTATTTTACCTCAGTGGTATATTTGTAATTATGTATTTTAAACAAGCCCCTTTTCAGACACGGGCCTGACCCATTGGGCTCGCTAGGCCCAACCCGGCCCACTTGGCCTACTCCAAAATCCCCCTAGAAGCGGCGCAGTATCCCCACACGTTCTCTCCTCTCCGAATTATCTCTCTCGTGACACCACTCAGGCCGCTCGATGACACCGTCGCGGGTGATTCGGGCCACCGCCAGATGTCATGACCGCTGCTGTGGTGTCAGACAACGTTTCGATGCCACTGCTTGTTACTTTCCATCTTGATTTGGCGCTAGGGTTTGGCGCTCTACCACGCCCTCGACGCTCTGGTGATCCCTCGACGATGCTAATGGTGTTCTCCTTCTGCGGCTGCCTCCGATGTGCTGCTCGCGCAGGTCACAGCGCCCCTTCGGGGCGCTCCCCATGCCGTCGCTCCTCTCTATTGTTGGCCTCCTCTCTGCTTACTCTTCGGTAACCTTGCGAGGACCTCGATTAAGTCTTTCCCTTCACCCCTCACTACACTCTCTCTGTGTGCCCACGCGGTGTGCTCTCTCTCTGCCCTTGAAGAGTTCACTCTGTGTGCCCACAGAGAAGAACTAGGGTTCTTCCCCGTTACTTTGTGTAGTTGTAGATGATGAACTACTGCATGCTCACCTTTTGTGGTTAGTATTATGGATTGATTATCTACCCTATTTAGGAATTGTTGTCAGTGATTGTTGTCACTGTTAGTCTGATGTCTGAACCTCTCTTACTGTCAGTGTTAGTCTGACGCCTTTCTGGCCATGCTGTGATTAGAAACATAGCCTCTGCCTATGGTAGATGTGTTTCAGGCTTGAGGTTCATAGTTAATCCCCTATGTAAATATCTCCGATGAACCTTGATGAACTTGAGTGGAGATATGTAGATATGTATGGTTCCTAAACTATGATTTTTAGGAAGATTATTAATAACTTTTATTTTCTAAAGATTGTTGGAATGTGAACTCTATGTTTGGGTTACCTAGCTAGAATAAGTCATGTGATACCCTCTCTGAGTGGCACACAAGATCTGGCCTTGTTTCAGGTTCGTCCTAAACTATGCCCTGGATTGGCTTATATTGTAAGCTTGAAGAACTTCTATTCAATACACGGTTTTACTTGTTTAAAATACTGGCCTATGATTCAGGTTTCAGGAACTTCTAGGTAAAAACAAATGTTTATTACATGCTGCCTCCCTTCCCACGTGTTCCATTTATTAATTAAATAACCAATTCCTAAATCTTTTAGGAAGATGATTTGTGGGTTTAAGAAAATGTAACTCAATAAACACTAAATCTTCTAGGTACAGAGGTGCTACCCTCTATGGATGTGCCCTATAGCCTAGAAGCTGTGGTTTATGTTTGTCTAGTAAAAACTAGATAAGAGGCTAATGATTGTGAATGATTTGAGTAGGAACACATGCTACATAGTGATTGTGAATGATTTCCAATGATGAAGTCTACACCCCTCTTAGGTGCAACTCTAAGGACTCTATTTATAAAAAAGATCCTTGCTTATTAAATTGATAAAATTAGATACAAAGCAGGTTTGCTTTATGAATCACCAACCTATTTAATACTTGGTCTATAGATTTTCTTGATGTCGTGTCCTAGCCTTTTGGAGTTGCTACTCCCCCTTGTCCATGCTCTGCACTTCCTAAACCGCCCCCATCTTGGTCACCCTCTTGTTGTTGATCTAATGGGTTTATCTTTTGGGGATCTGGCAAGATCTGAAGTCATGTTGGTTTTGTTCTTGATGGCTTGTGATGATGTGAGGCTGAGATAAAACTTTATATTAAGAACATATGCTATTTGTGGCACCCTGGATTTATAGCCCGAGAATACCCATTACGGATACAATTCATGTTCCCATGATCAGTGAGCCGTGAGCATAACCTACTAGTATCATTACAACATCCAGAAAGTAACGATTACAGAACTTACAAAGTGCCCCTTATGGCGATTACAACACAAATAGCGGAAGTCTTCAAGCACAGAGTCCATGTCATGCCTTAAGCTATAGGCAACTGACTGGAAAGACGGCCTAGCTCGCATAGACATCATCAAACTCCATCGTTCCTCTTGCTTCCGAAAATCTGGCCAAGTAAATAACCATGGACAATGCCGGTGAGTACTTTGAACGTACTCACAAACCACCTTAAGAGAAAAATAATAAAGGATATGCAATATGGATGTGGTAGGATGGCTCCATGAGAGGTTGTTTTATAAACTAGTTTCTCTTGCAGATATAGAATATCTCTATATATTTGTTGAAAAACTTTGTAAATGTTTGGAAACCTTTTTGAAAAGTTTTAATAAAACACCAGGATTGGGTCACCCATTTGTTTTTCCTTCCGGTCATCACATGACCAAACTCCTTCCTACTTTTTCCGACCATCCCATGGTCAAAACATTTCCAAGCCGTTGTTTTTCTAAATTCCTTTTTGAAATCAAAACCATAACCGCTGTACAGCCGTCATCACAACTATCCATGACTTAGGACTCGGCTATTCAAAGAGATTTACACTGTGCGGAGGTTGTACACTGTACCCACACCATCCGATTACACGTCCCTGATCTACACCAATCATGGGTCGAATAACCGATCAAGACCTTCCAGATGCCCTATCCTATATAAGTGCCTACCCTATGAGGTTAACCCCCTCAAAACCGGGATGCCCTATATAGTAACCAGCCATCCAGAGCGCGTTTTGCACGTCGACGGGTCTACACTTTCAATGAGGGGCTCATAGTATCACGTGGAGGCCTGCAGACCCTTTGTTCCTTCTACCGGTCAATGCTACACATGGACCATTGGACAGAGAAGGCCCACCCTCCGGGGATTGTTTGCCCCTGTAGTAGTGTGAGGCACCTATACCAGATTAGACAAACTGGCCACTCGTCGTGTTTTCGTAAAAAGAATTCCCCGTCCCATTCTAGAGTAATGTGGTTGCACGAGTTAATTGCGCTAGCTTCAAAACTGGCCACCCGTCGTGTTTTCGTAAAAAGAATTCCTCCATCATTTGTCCGACCATTTTGTAAAACCAAAACATTTATCATTTTCCAATCCACTTGGTAGGCCAAGCCTCACCAAGGTTTTCTCATAAAACATTTTTTAAGCCTTGTTCCGGGGTCTCCCCATCCCATAGTTTTTGCTTTGGCTAAAACTAGGGTAAAGACTAGATGTCATCAAAGCGTCTGTACCTAATGTCACAAAAGGGGCTATTAGTTTGGAGGATCCAAACAATCCCACACATAAAACATAGATATGTAAACTATGCAATTTAAACAAACCATTTGAATAACATGCATAAGTATAGAAATAGGAAAAGGGTTTATGAGCAAGAAGGTGGCTTTCCTATGACCAGCAAGATGTCCCGTAACTTCCTTAGAATACTAGCAAAACAATAATAACAATAATGGAATAAACCGATGCTTCCTTCTTCTTGGCATCTCATAATTCGCAACTATTACCGTTATCGAGCATACATGCAAACAAACAACACCATGATCAAACATTGCATACAAACACCAAATAATACAGCAAGCAATTGAGAAACCAAGTTTATAGATCAGTAAGGATTGAGGATTTGATAGGGGACAGAAAGGAAATGCTTTCATTACATTGGTGGATTTTCTATTTTTGTTTTAAAGTCCAAAACTAGCTAGTTAAGGGTTTTTAGAGCAAGGTCCAGTCTTGTATGATAACGTTGGTTAAAAATGATACCATCAGATTGATATTGATAATGAATCCAACAAAAGTGGTTTCACTATTTTATAAATTTCCATTGATTTATAAAGATTTTTATAGTGGATGAAACTCTAGTTTTAGAAAATAATTCACCATAATTATTTTGGAGTTCCAGTTTTTTTCCTTGGGTGATTAGATAGTATTGGGTGGACTGATTCAAGAGGAGTTGGAATCAACTTCAAATAATTAACAAAACGCCCTCAAGAAAATCCTAAAGGCAGTTCTGGATGGTTTTTATCTTTTTCATCAAATTAAATCTATAAGGGATTTTGATAGGAAACCAAGGACATATGTTAGGTATGGGAAATACATTTCTTTCGAAATTTTAATCAAGCTTTTTGGATAAGAAGAACTATTGTGGTGAATTTATTGGTGAAATAACCATGCATAGAAGTTATTAATTCACCAAAATTCAAAGGAACCTCAATAAATTTTTGGGCTCCTGGGTTTTGATATGTATGGATATGTAGATGTACAAAGAGATGGAATTAGGTCAAAACCTCATTTGGTTTTACATAGGGAAATTTCTAAAAGCATAACCCTATTTTTTCTGTTATCTTTACAAGGACAGAGATAGGAAGCCATTTTATGTTGGGCCAGTGGGACATGAAAAGCCATTTTTGTACAAATATGGTTTACCTCATTTTGAGACGTGGAGATCACAGAAAGAATTTAATAGATAAAAAGGATACATATGGATTTAATTTTTCATAATTATTCCAAATACCCAAAATGGCTAACCAATGCCTTTGCATGTTAGGTAAAACATGAGTGCGTCCAAGGAAATTTAGATCTGGTTGATTTATGTCGGTTTCCATTTTTGAATACAATTAAACCAAACAACTATCCTGTAGATTTGAATTTTAAAACAGAAAAGCAAAGAGGAGGTAGAGGCAAACCAGGCCAGATCTGGGGGTGATGGGCCGCGCAATGGGGGATTCGGCCCATTCCGGCATCACCGCGTGCGGCGGGATGAAAAAAATTGAACCGCGAGGCGGGACACTCTTGTCAGCGCATACGGCGGGAAACGAAGGGGGAAGGGGCGTCGTGGACCGCCTGATTAGACAGTGATGGACGGTCCACGCTCGTCGTCCTAATCACTCAGGAGGCCAGGCGCGAAAACCCTAGCTGGAGGAACAACGAGGCTCGGGGCAAACCAGAGAGTAGGGGATCCGAAGGGGAGGCGACAGGGCGACACGGCGTACACCGACGAGCTTGGGGAGGGGCGGCACGGAGGGGTTCGTCATCGGGGATGGTCTTGCACGACGGTGGCCGAAGGGAGAGCTCGCCGGTGCACTCCGGGGCCATCTGCAGCGGCGGTCCTGAGCAGAAAGGGAGGCATGGTTAGATAGAGGAGGATGAGGGGGTCACGACAGGGTGACATGCAGCAGGGGAGGAGCAGGGAGGAGAGCCCTAGGCTCGATTCTTTGAGGAGGGCCAAAACTTCATTGTTCTTCTTCCCATGGGCTAGGCAGAGCAAGGGGGAGGGAGAGGGTGTTCTGGGGGGTGAGTGGGGGTAGTTGGGGGCGAATGACCTAGGGGAGAGGCATTGTACTGGCCTGCTCCCTTATAAACCAAAGGGGGAGAGGTCCGTGGTGGACATTGTCCATAAGGGGCTTTGGAGAGGGAGGTGGCCAGGTATTAGGAAACAGGGGTGGTGCTGGTATGTGTGTGGGACCAGTAGCTCGACCAGGGAGAGGTGGTGGTGTTGCTGCCCATCAATTCCCAAGATTTCTCAAGATTTTGTGTTTCTCTCCTTCTCTCCACTCCAAGTGAGAATAGAAAAATGAGGAAGTGCTAGTACTGTGGTGCTACAGTGGTGTCGACCAGGAGAGTGCTGACTTCTTGAGTGAAGTGCTTGGCAAGCTTGAGGATGGTTGGGTTTAGTTTTGATTGAAGGTTTTGGTTAGTATGTCCATTTGATCAAAACTAGAGTTATGAAGGAGGTTTTACAATTTGCATTTGGGGAATGTGGGAAGAAGGTACTGGTGTGTGGATAAGTTCAAAATTAACCCTGGGAATTATTTGAGATTTTACAAGTGAATTTTAGTCCACTTTATATCATTTATTCAAAAATGGAAGAAGTAGATTCTAGAAGCTCATGTGATAATTTTACATTGGACAAGGTTGGTTTTTTATGTGATCTGGCCCTGAATACCATATTACACATTGGAGAATTTTATTGGGATTTATTGAGATACAAGAGTATTTTTAAGGAATTATTTCTTGTTTCTGCCATTTAAGAAAGAGGGCAAAAAGGAATAATAAGGAATCTCATATTTTTGAGTATGGAAGATAGGGTATGAGGTAAAGAACTCAAATGTGCATTGAGTTGGCAAAGTGGTTTGGAGAAAAACAAACTTGCCTTTGTGGACAAGGATTTTAGGGTTTTGCCAAAAGTGGAATTTAAATAGTTTGAGGGTCCAAATTATTATGGGAATTATTTGGGGGATTAACATAACCAAGGTAGATAATGTAAACTTAATGTATACATTACTTAAAACTTGATTCATGGGGGATATTTGGTGAGAAATAAAGAAACTATGTTTTGTGGAATATAGGGTTGTAATATTTTTATGCCACCTAAATTGGGTTGGATTAGGTAGCCTAGAGCTCACCTTGGTACAAGGGATGTATGGATAGATAAACCAAGTTATTTAGATGATAATGGAAGCAATAGATGGGAATGGTTGTAGTTGAGGTGGTCTAGAAGAGATGACAAACTTTGTTGAAATTTAGGTTGCCATATGTCATGTTGCCTCCTAGACCATGGGGTTTTAGGGAGCACAAGGCCCCAAAGGAAACAAGGGGAGTGGGCATTTATAGGCCATGGTTGGTAGATCATGACCATTCGAAGAGTTGGTCAAGGGGAGGTAGCACGTAGATGTGATATTCTGCCAAAATAGGCAAGATGATAAGATTTGGAGAAAAGATTATTATCTTGACTACAAAACCATCATGGATGAGGGGGAACCAGAACGGTTTATACAAGGACAAGAGTGTGCCTTGGTAGTACTAATTATGTACTACAAGATGGTTAAAGTACATTCTCAAGAATGTATATAGGTTGGAAAAGGTAGAGCTCCAATGATTGAATCTAGGTAAGAATTCTATTCATTTTTGCAGATTTAGGGTTTTAGACTAGATTACAAGAGGGAACGAATTGAGAGGGTGGCCCAGGCTTATCATTCCTATCAAGTGGTTGATGTTGAGGTATAGATTAAGTATAGGGGATCCATGCATGGATCGGTCTTCATTGAGTTGGGAGCTATCAAAAGTGATTATCCCTGGATTGATTTGACTGGGGAGATGAGCTGGCCACTTTGGTGGTTTAGGATAGATCCAGATTTGGATGAGTGGTTTCAGATTAATGATCACAAACATAGATTGGGTCCTAAGGGATGAGCTAATATATTATCTCACTCTAGTTCCTTAGTAAACAATGCAATTAGTTGATCAAGGCAATTCGTTATATCGAACTTATCCAACTACTACTAGGGTTACCATCAAGCCTATCTTGAGGTATGGATGGGTATTTTGAATTGGTTATGTTTTGAATTAAGAGAAGTACCTCTTGGTATTTCTACGAAGATTGAAGTGGAGAGGTTTTAGGAAAAGGTTTTGGAAAACCTAGAGAAAAGAGTAGTTGAATGTTCTGTCTTGAAAACATAAGGAGATTGTATATAGGTCTTGATAGTTTTGTTAATATACCTAGTAAAATATTTTATTGTGGCAAATTTATCTTGGCTCAATTTTGAATTCTCAGAACATTTGAGAATATAAAAGAGGAGCCAAGACATCTCTCTTGCAAAAATAGTTTTTTGTCAGCTGGGGTTGAGGTAAGGAGTATATCACCTATACACAATCAGTTGCATGAACACAAGCCAAAAAGTAAGCCAACATTGCAACCCTTAATAAGAAAAAGTTTTTGTTCCCCCTGATTTTTTCCTTCCAGACAGTAGATCAGGGTTGCTGAAATTGGGATGTTACACACCTTTCCCCCTTAAAATAATCTTGTCCCGAGATTAGGGAGGAGTAGGGTTGCGTAATAACATCCGCTTAACAATTTCAGGGGTGGAAATATTAGATGGTAACGAGTTTTTTCAACAAACATGCATCGTCAGTTATGGATTGGGGCTGAGTGGCTTCCGATTGGGCGGTTTAGAGGAAATGGGTGGAAAATACGCCGTCTTTTCACCTTAGGACAATTCTAGGTAGGTTTAGCATAGGGTCCGTTCTTCCACGAGAGGTGAGACAACGAGTTGAGCCTTCTTCAATACATACTCGTTGAGGTCAGCTTTCCTGCCTTCCTGATCTTGAGATGCCGGGGGTATTGACTGGATGGTCGACCTTGAGTGGAGAACTTTCCCGAAGGGTCTCCTGATTCTGGGGGAGTGCCGATGGTTCTCCTTCTATGGGGCCCACGCATCTTGATTTAGGGAAGGGTCATCTCTTGACGATGACTGGACGACGACTCTCTCGGGGTCCTTCGGGTTTTGCAGGAAAGACGCTGACTTTCCCTCTTAGAGCAAAACTAAGGGTGCTTGGTGATATATCGGATATTCTTGGTTGGGGTTGTATGATGATGATAGGGAAGAAAGCTGCACCTTCCGTCCAGAGGTGGTTATATTATGTGGACCTTGTATAATCCACTTTGTGAGAGACGTCAATACTAGTTCTTGAGTTAGGAGGTCTACTGAAAAGGACTTCTACTAGCTTTCGGGTAGTTAGTTGTAAGCTAGTTAGGGGTCCAATGGGTTGGTTGGTGTTGTTGGAGGTTGGCAGTCTTGGAATGTTGTCCTTTAGAAAAGGGGTCTTTTCAGGTTTGGTCTGATGCATCGTCGTGGGTAAAACATGCAAAGAAGGGCACTATTCTTCCATCCCATCCAAGAGGGTCCATCTAGAATTCCGCAGATTTGCTCCGGCCAATGGCGAATGTACTTGACACCTTACTTAGCAGGTTTCGAGACGATCCATCACTTGTTAGAGGTTAGAGGAGTGAGTTGGTAGGGTATGAGGGACTATGTCGAGAGTGCTCCTTGAATCTTGTAGCCGTCCTTGGGTGGGGTACCAACTTTGATTACGGTATTTTCTCGGGGCTATGTGGGACATTCAGCTCTTCAGCAGTGAGGGTCGTGCCTTCTCTGATGTTTTTGCTTCGACGAGTGGATCTTCCGGGGGTGGTGACTTGAAGAGGGGTTGATACTCGTGAAGGGGTTAGTTCTTCATTCTCCGTCTCAGGGATTGCAGATTCGGAGGTCATTTTTGGTGGGTCGTCAGTAGCTAGAGAATAGAAGGGGGGCTTTGCAACATCTTCAGAGAAACTCGAGGCTTTGGTTTTCTATATTCTCCTTTGATGGCAGTATTATTGGCGTTGGGTAGTATTGTCGTCTTAATTCTAAACATCTCGGTTGTTGGGAGGATCGAGCAGTCTTCTGAAGATTGTTGATGATGTCTGTTTTCTATTCCTCTGACAACTCTCGGGGTGGGGCTTGGGGCAGGTTCTTGGATTGGAGATCTTCTGGGATTACCTTCTCATGGTCCGTCTTCTGGAATTAAGTGGAAAGACGCAGTCTTTCCACCTTAGATCTTTACTTGGGGGTCGTCGAGGTTGGGGTAGGTCCTTCATCTTGAGCAAGGGCGTGACGCTTGAGTTGTGCTCTTCGAGTGGGGCCTTATTGGGATTACATTGCTAGGGTGGTTACCTAACGAAGCCGTGAATGTTAACTCGGGGTTGTTTTAGTGGTTAGAGACACTTCTTCTTGGTCCTTAGTCAGGGTGCATGCAATTTAGCTTCCGAGGGGTTGTCTTCACTTGAACTCTTTGTGTTGCTTTGGGCCGAAGACGTAGTAGACTCGTTGTCTTCAGGCATCCTTCTCTTCAGGATTCTTGGGGATGTTTGTGTTATGGCGAGTACTTCCCATTGATTTGACCGGGGGTTGGATATGATCATCGTCCCTTTGGCGAAGATTAGACCTAGCGAAGATAGTGGTTGTCTGAGATTTCTTTTTGTGGCCATCCTACTGAGGAGAGTTTTCTAGCTATGGGTTTGCGAGGGTTAGCGTCGGGGTACGCCAACAAGGTGGTTATACAATAGGATCGAGTGATCCGAGGCAGGCAAACAACATATTTCACACATCAGATAAGCACATGACAAGCAAGCAGAGCGTACCGTAGGTATTAAGGGGTGACTACACGCCATAAGTGGAATCCTATATTAAGGATATTATTCTAAGTACGGACGTTACAGGGGTCTCGACTTCTGTCTTGCCATATGGTGTCGTCGGTGCCGTAGTTGTTCTATTTGAGAGCAATGGGAGGATTCCGTTGGTAGGGCGATCTTGTAGTGTCTTTCGTCGTTGGTAGCTCCTTTGGTTTCCTTGTCTTGGTGTCTCTTCATTTCGGGATATCAGTCTTCATAGTCTCCAAGTCAGAGTTTGTTTATTAAAACAGATCATTTGAAGTGGACGAGATATAGAGTAATCCATTTTAAATCGTTTCGGTCAGGGAATATGAGATAAGAACTATTTCAAAAAAGCTTTTGAGAAAATAGTTTTCGAAGCCTATGTTTTCGGAAATAGGGGTTGTCGTGTCTAACGTCCATGCTAACTAAGGTATCCTACAGTCAGGATGGCTCTTATACCAAGTCTGTGGCACCACGGATTTATAGTCCGAGAATACCCATTATGCATACAATTCATGTTCCCATGATTAGTGAGCCGTGAGCATAACCGACCAGTATCATTACAACATCTAGAAAGTAATGATTACAGAACTTACAAAGTGGCCATTATGGAGATTACAACACAAATAGCAGGAGTGTTCAAGCGTAGATCCCATGTCATGCCTTAACCTACAGGCGACTGTCTGGGAAGACGGCCTAGCTCGCATAGACGTCATCGAACTCCATCGTTTCTCTTAGTTCCGAAAGTCTGGCCAAGTAAGTAACCAGTGACAATGCCGGTGAGTACTTTGAATGTACTCGCAAACCACCTTAAGAGAAAAATAATAAATTATATGCAATATGGCTATGGTAGGATGGCTCCATGAGAGGTTCTTTTATAAACTAGTTTCTCTTGTAGATATCGCATATCTCTATATCTTTGCTGAAAAACCTTTGTAAATGTTTGGAAAACTTTTTAAAAGTTTAAAGAAAACACCAGGATTGGGTCACCCATTTGTTTTTCCTTCCGGTCATCTCATGACATAACTCCTTCCTCCTTTTTTCGAGCATCCCATGGTCAAATAATTTCCAAGCCTTTGCTTTTCCGAAGTCCTTTTTGAAATCAAAACCATCACCACTGTATAGCCGCCAGCACAACCGTCCATGACCGAGGACTCGGCTATTCGAATAGATTTACACTCTACAGAGGTTGTACACTGTACCCACACCATCCGATTACATGTCCCCGATCTACACCGGTCGTGGGTCGAATAACTGGTCAATACCTTCCGGATGTCCTCTCCGATAAAAGTGCCTACCCTATGAGGTTAACCCCCTCAAAACCGGGACGCCCTATATAGTAACCAGCCAGCCGGAGCGCGTTTTGCACCTCGACGGGTGTGCGCTTTCAATGAGGGGCTACTAGTATCGCGTGGAGGCCCGCAGACCCATTGTTCCTTCTCCCGGTCGATTCTATGCATGGACCGTTTGACAAAGAAGGCCCACCTTTCGGGGATTGTTTGCCCCTGTAGTAGTGTGAGGCACCTATACCAGATTAGACAAACATCCAGCCCAGCCCCGTCCCATTCCAGAGTAATGTGGTTGCATGGGTTAATTGCGCTAGCTTCAAAACTGGCTAGCCCTGCGTGTTTTCGTAAACATTTTTCCTCCATCATTTGTCCGACCATTTTGTAAAACCAAAACCTGTCTCATTTTCCAATGCACTTGGTAGGCCAAGCCTCACCAAGGTTTTCTCATAAAACATTTGTGTAAGCCTTGTTCCGGGGTCTCCCCATCCCATAGTTTTTTCTTTGGCTAAAACGGGGTTTCCAAAGGGCATGGTGCTTTACACCATCTACCTTACTTGGGTAAATACTAGGTGTCATCAAATGTTATGTACCTAATGGCACAAAAGGGGATATTAGTTTGGAGGAGCCAAACAATCCCACACATAAAACATAGATATCTAAACTATGCAATTTAAGAAAACCATTTGAATAACATGCATAAGTATAGAAATAGGACAAGGGTTTATGAGCAAGAAGGTGGCTTGCCAGTGACCAGCGAGATGTCCCATGAGTTCCTTAGAATACTAGAAAACCAATAATAATAATAATAATGGAATAACCCGATGCTTCTTCTTCTCGACGTCTCATGATTCGCAACTATCGCCGTTATTGAGCATACATGTAAATAGACAACACCACGATCAAACATTGCATACAAACACCAAATCATACAACAATAAATTGACAAAACAAGTTTATAGATCAGTAAGGATTGAGGATTTGATTGGGGATACAAAGGAAATGCTTTGATTGCATTGGTGGATTTTCTATTTGTTTTTTAAAGTCCAAAACTAGCTAGTTTAGGGGTTTTAGAGAAAGGTCCATTCTTCTATGATAACATTGGGTAAAAATGATACCATCAGATAGATAATGATGGAATGAATCCAACAAAAGTTGTTTCACAATTTTATCAATTTCCATTGATTTATACAGATTTTTATATGGATAAAACACTAGTTTTAGGAAATAATTCACTAGAATTGTTGTGGAGTTCCAAAAATTATTTCCTTGGGTGATTATATAGTATTTGGTGGAATCATTCAAGAGGATTTGGAATCAACTTGAAATAATTACCAGAGTGCCCAAGGAAATTCGCAAAGGAAGTTCTGGATGGTTTTTATATTTTTCACCAAATTAATTCTACAAGATCTTTTGATATGATTCCATGGAAACATGTTAGGTGTGGGAAATACCTTTCTGTCGAAATTGGAATAAACCTTTTTGGACAAGCAGAACTACTGTGGTTAATTTCTTGGTTAAATAACCATGCACAGAAGTTATTAATTAACCAAAATTCAAAGCAACCTTAATAAATTTTTGGGCTCCTTGGTTATGATATGTATGGATATGTAGATGTACAGAGAATTGGAATTAGGTAAAAACCTCATTCGGTTTGACCTAATCAAATTTCTAAAAGCATAACCCTATTGTTTCTGTTATTTTTACCAGGACAGATAGAAGAAGCCATTTTAGGTGGGGATAGTGGGACATGAAAGGCCTTAGTTATATCTTTCTGTACAAATAGGGTTTACCTCATTTGGGGATGTGGAGCTCACAAAAATAATTTAGTAGATAAAAAGAATACATATAGGGATTTATTTATAATAATTATTCCAAATACCCAAGATGGCTAACCAATGCCTCTGCATGTTAGGGAAAACATGAGTGCATTTAAGGAAATTTAGATCTGGTCGATTTATGTCGGTTTACATTTTTGAATCGAATTAAACCAAACAAGTATCCTGTAGATGTGAATTTTAAAACAGAAAAGAAAAGTGGGTAGAGGCAAACCGGGCTAGATCTGGGGGTGATGGGCCACACAGTAGGCGATTCGGCACATCCAGACATCACCGCGTGCGGCGAGATGAAAAAGAAATGAACCGCGGGGCGGGACCCGCTTGTCAGTGCCTGTGGGGGAGGGGACAAAGGGTTGTGGACCGCCCGATTAGACAGCGATGGACAGTCAACGCTCGCCGAAACCCTAGTTGGAGGAACGGTGAGGCTCGGGGGCACACCAGAGGGCAGGGGAGCCGAATGGGAGGCGATGCGACATATGCCAACGAGCTTGGGGAGGGAGTGACACAGAGGGGTTCGTCCTCGGGGTTGGTCTCGCACGACGGTGGCCGAACGAAGAGCTCGCTGGTGCACTCCGGGGCCAGCTGCAGATGCGGTGATGAGCAGAAAGGGAGGCATTGTTAGATAGAGGAGGATGAGGGATCACAGCAGGGTGACATGCAGCAGGGGAGGATGAGGGAGGAAATCCCTAGGCTCAATTCTTTGAAGAGGGCCGAAACTTCCTTGTTCTTCTTCCCACATGCTAGGAAGAGCAAGGGGAGGGAGAGGGTGTTCTGGGGGTGAGTGGGGGTAGTCGGGGGCAAATGAGCCAGGGGAGAGGCATTGTATTGGCTTGCTGCCTTATAAACCAAAGGGGGAGAGGTCCATGGTGGACTTTGTCCATAGGGGGCTTTGGAGAGGGAGGTGGCTAGGGATTGGGAAAGAGGGTGGTGTTGGGTGGTGTGTGGGACCATCAGCTCGACCAGGGAGAGGGGGTGGTGTTATTGCCCATCAATGCCCAAGATTTCTCAAGATTTTGTGTTTCTCTCCTTCTCTCCACTCCAAGTGAGAAAATACAAAGGAGTAAGGGCTAGTACTGTGGTGCTATAGTGGTGTCGACCAGGAGAGTGCTGAGTGCTAGAGTGAAGTGCTTGGCAAGATTGAGGATGGTTGGGTTTAGTTTTGATTGAAGGTTTTGGTTAGTATGTCCATTTGATCAAAACTAGAGTTATGAAGGAGGTTTGACAATTTGCATTGGGGAACGTGGGAATAAGGTACTAGAGTGTGGATGGGTTCAAAATATAACCCTGGGAATTATTTAAGATTTTACAAGGGAGTTTTAGTCCACTTTATATCATTTATTCAAAAAGGGCTAAAGTAGATTCTAGAAGCTCATGTGATATTTTTACATTGGAAAAGGTTGCTTTTTATGTGATCTGGCCCTACATACCATATTAGACATTGGAGAATTTTATTGGGATTTATTGAGATAGAAGAGTATTTTTAAGGAATTATTTCTTGTTTCTGCCATTTAAGAAAGAGGGCAAAAGGAATAATAAGGAATCTCAAAAATATTTATTGTTGAGTTTGGAAGATAGAGTATGAGGTAGAGAACTCAAATGTGCATTGATTTGGCAAAGTGGTTTGGAGAAAAACAAACTTGCCTTTATGTACAAGGATTTTATGGTTTTGCTAGAAGTGGAATTTAAATAGTTTGAGGGTCCAAATAATTATGGGAATTATTTGGGGGATTAACATAACCAAGGTAGAGGATGTAAACTTGATGTATACATCACTAACAACTTGATTCTTGGGGGATATTTGGTGTGAAAGGAAGAGACTATGTTTTGGCGAATCTATTGTTGTAATATTTTTATGCCACCTAAACAGGGCTGGCTTAGGGAGCTTAGAGCTCACCTTGGTACAAGGGATGTATGGATAGATAGACCAAGTTATTTATATGATAATGGAAGAAAGAGTTGGGCTTGGTTGTAGTTTATGTGGTCTATAATATATGAAAAACTTTGTTGAAATTAAGGCTGCCATACAGAGTTGTCATGTTGCCTCCTAAACCATGGGGGTTTAGGGACCACAAGGATCCAATGGAAACAAGGGAAGTGGGGATTGATAGGCCATGGTTGGTAGATCATGACCATGCAAAGAGTTGTTAAAGGGGAGGTATCATATAGATGTGAGCTTCTTCCAAAGTAGGCAAGATAATAAGATTTGCAGAAAAGATTATTATCTTGACTACAAAACCATCATGGATGAGGGGGAACCAGAATGGTTTATCCAAGGGAAAGAGTAGGACTTGGCAGTACTAATTATGTACTTCAAGATGGTTCAAGTACATTCTCAAGAATGCCTATAGGTTGGAAAGGGTAGAGCTCCAAAGATTGAATCTAGATAAGAATTCCAGTCATTTTGGCAGATTTAGGGTTTTAGACTAGATTACATGAGGGAACAAATTGAGAGGGTAGCCAATGCTTATCCTTCCTATCAAGTGGTTGATGTTGAGATATAGATTGAGTATAGGGGATACATGCTTGGATCGGTCTTCATTGAGTTGGGAGCTATCAAAAGATATTATCCCTGGATTGATCCGATTGGGGAGATGAGCTGGCCACTTTGGTGGTTCAGGATAGATCCAGATTTGGATGCTTGGTTTGAGATTAATGATCACAAACATATATTGGGTCCTAAGGTATGAGCTACTAGATTAGCTCACTCTAGTTCCTATGCAAACAATGCAATTAGTAGATCAAGGCAATTCATCTTATCAAACTTATCCAACTACTACTAGGGTTACCATCAAGCCTAGCTTGAGGTATGGATGCGTATTTTGAATTGTTTATGTTTTGAAGTAAGATAAGTACCTCTTGGTATTTCTACCAAGATTGAAGTGGAGAAGTTTTAGGAAAAAGGTTTTGGAAAACCTAGAGATAAGAGTAGTTGAATGTTCTATCTTGAAAACATAAGGTGATTGTATATAGGTCTCCATAGTTTTGTTAATAGACCTAGTAAAATATTTTGTTGTGGCAAATTTATATTGGATCAAGTTTGAATTGTCAAAACATTTGAGAATATTAAAGAGGAGCCAATACATCTCTATTGCAAAAATAGTTTTTTTTGTCAACTGGGGTTGAGGTAAGGAGTATATCACCTATAAACAATCAGTTGCATGAACACAAGCCAACAAGTAAGAAAACATTGGAACACTTAAAAAGAATTTTTTTTCCGCCTGATTTTTGCCTTTCTGACAGTATATCAGGGTTGTTGAAGTTGGGATGTTACACTATTGTTGCCTCAGAGCTCTAGGATGAAATTAGCATAGCGCCACTATGCTCAACTGAGAGCTCTCTTTCTCTCTAAAAAACATTTTCTTACGTAAAATGATAAGATCAGGTAGATAATAACCTGATGATGGAAGAGTTGCTATTGGTTCATGTTTCTTGTGTTGATCTTGATCATCTCTTGATTCTGCTATTATCTTACACCTCTTGGTGATCAGTTTGCAATATCTCTAGCTATCTCTAGCCCACCTCTTTCTAATGAAAGGTTGTGCTACTACTCTTGGTGCTAGCATGAGTTACTCCTTGCATCAAGAGATCATCGTAACTATTTTGTGGTGAATGATTCTATGGTATAATAATAGTATCCTTGGCTAGCAGATGAACTAGTGGTGGTGTTATGGTGTGGAAGGAATGATATGGTGCCGATATCATGTTAGCTACGGCTGAACTGCAGCTAGATTGCTTCTTTAATGTGTGCTTGTCTACTGCTGCTATGTTCATAGCACACATCTTGAATGTACTATGTAAGATGCAAGCCTGCTTACATGTGGGGCCTGGGATGGTTCAAGTTTCAAGATCTAGAAATATCTCTGGTAGATATGCTTGAGTGCAAATGTGATCTGTTTCTGTTCTGACTATCCCCTTTTTCTTACTCATGGTGATACTTGCCCCTTACTAGCCAATGATGCATTAGTCCGAGGCAAAAATCTGTATAAGAACATATTCTACATTGGCCCCCTTTTTAATACTACTCAATGATGAGATGAACAATGCATTTCATTGCAAGTATGAGGGTACAGTAACACACTAAACCCTTTTCCTTAATTTTAGTTTGTTCTTTTGTTATTTTTGTATTTCAATTTTTACTTTATTTTATATATATATTATTTACTTAACATGGAAATATTCCCAAGTATTCAAATTTGAGTTTTATTTCTCAATTTAAAATATGAATTGAATTTTTCCCAAGACACAAAAATATAGTAGAGGTCATGTCGAGATCCGTAACACTAGCACTAATGTTTTCAATAGAACAAGAGAGATCCCGATACCTCTACCACTCTATGTGTTTTTGCGCGAAAATTATTCATATTTTCTATGCATGAATGTAATGCACACAACTGAGTTCAGCTTATTTCTAAGCTCTAATGCTGGGTTGTTACACATAATTAGGAACACTTATTTGTTTATTAAACACACATGTATTAACGTTTCCAATTAATACAATTATATCATGATAAATACACATTTACCATAAACAGGAATTATATAATAACCATTTTATTATTGCCTCTCGGGCATATTCGCTTCAGTCTCCCACTTGTAGTAGAGTCAATAATCTAGTTTGAAAAACTTGCCCATTCGACACTTATGGCTTTCTAGTGTTATATATACGCGTTTTCTAGTGGTAAACATAATCTCTAGATCTAACACTTTCAGGTCTGTGTGTATTTGCAAGTCTTTGCGTCTCCACGCATCACTCATTCTCTAATGATATGTCATTGTATAAATTTGGTCTTTTGGTGAGACCTTTAGTTCCTTGGGGTTAAATCATATCGGTAATATTGTCGTAAAATATATCTTCATATGTTAGCCCCCTATGAACCACACCTAGTTTGATAATAAAATGCTTGACACAAATACCCTCCTTGGCTGCTACTATAGAAATCATATACTTAGCCTTTTGTTGTAGTATCGGTCACAACATCTTAACTTTGGAATTCATCCAAATCCATCATGGAACCTCCTTTCCATTACATTGTTCCACCCATAGTTTAAATCTAGATAAACTTAATCTTGTGACAAAACTAGTATCAGTGTAACACTTTAAAATGAACTACCTATTAACTATTTGTCACCTCTATATAAACATCATAAGAATATACTTACTATTGTCCAATGATCATCTTATGAGTATTCTGGTATATGATCATAATAGTTAGAGCATAGGACATATCTGGATGTGTACATATCACGATATGATTGATCAAAATATTCTTGTGATTTCACTCACCAAGTGTCAAAAACACTTGAATCTTGTTTCACTTATCAAGTGTCAATACACTTGAATCATGATGCATCCCTTTCGTGCTGCAAGAACCTTTCTTGTCATTTCCATATTGAACTCATTTAATATCTCATCTATGTATAGTTGCCACAGCCATATTCATGTCTCAATATATCCATATAGACATTGATGCCTAATATTCGGGTTTTTCCTAAGACTTTCATCGAATTGAAATTTTAACCTATGTTAATAAAAGGTACATCATTTCCAATCAACAAGATGTCCTCCACATAATGTATTAGAAATATGTCTCAGCTCTCCCACTTAATATCTTGCAAATGCAAGCATCTTTATCGTCTCTCATGAAATTAAACCTTTTAACAGTTTCATCATAGTGCAGATTCCAACTCCCCTATGCTTAGTTCAACCATTCAAGTATGCATGTCCTTTTAACATCCATTGAATTAACAAAACCCTTTGTATCATGTCATGTACACGTCCTAGGTAACCATTCTATTAGACAAATTTGTTTTGTTTGTTTAAGTACCATATACCAAAATTAGTAGTAGCTACATTAATTTTTCTAGACTAAATATCGCTATGAAAGATCAAATCTTGTCATAGTCAACTTCTTGAACATTGTTGTAAACTCTTTACCAACATGTCGACTATTTCATAGATGTGAAACATCCATGTATATTTCTTTATAGATCCAAATACGACCGATAGATTTTAAACCTTTCCGGAGGGTCTTCCAAGTTCAAAAACTTGATTTCTCGTGTATGGAACTATCATGGATTTTATGGCTTCAAGCTATTTGACGGAGTCATGTCCCATCATTTATTATTTTCATATAGTTGGTTCATCATTGTCAATAAATAATGATTTACTCACAAATCTTAGTATTTGATTGTTTATCTGACCTACTAGGTTCTATAGGGACTTAGACCTCCTTGACCACAACCTTTGTGGCACGTGAGCCATGAGCATTGTGCCTGCCTCTAGGAAACTTTCCGGCGCTATGCAACTCAGCACATATAGCTAACTTTCTATAACCTTATCAATGTTCTATTGTACTCCCATTTAACTTTACACGAAAAAATCCTTCTCAAGAAACTTGACGTTCTAAGAGACACACTTTTGTCTTTCATGTTATGGAGGAATATCCAACGGTTATTCAAAATAACATACAAAGACATGCTCATCCGACTTTGGTTGTAAACATTTTACTTATTCCTAGCATACAAAAATTTAAGAAAGGATAACTTGGGTTTTATCCTAGACCATAACTTATATGATGTCATTTCAACGGATCACAATGGTGCTCTTTTTAGTGTAAAAGTTTTAGTCACTAAAGGTTTAATCTTTAAAGTACAATGGTAGTTTTATAACTGACACCTTTGATCTCACCATGTCAAACAAGGATTCATTATATATCACAAAACACTCCATATTCCCATGTTGTTTCAGGAAATGCAAATCTATGAAACGATTCCTCAAATCTTAGGTGTTTTGCTAAACTTGTAACTCAAATATCTTCCTTTATTATCAAATCATAAATTCTTTATTTTCTTGTTAAAATTATTTTCCACTTCATCTTTGTGGGACCCGGATTTACGGTCCGAGAATACCCGTTATGCATGCAATTCACATTTCCATGATCAGTGAGCCATGAGCATAACCGATCAGTATCATTACATCATCCATAACAGTAAAGTGGCCATTATGGCGATTACAACACAAGTAGCAGAAGTCTTCAAGCGCAAAGCCCATGTCATGCCTTAACCTACAGGCGACAGACTGGGAATACGGCCTAGCTCGCATAGACGCCAACATCTCCATCTTTTCTCTCGATCATCTGAAAGTCTGGCCACGTAAATTTCCAGGGACAATGCCGGTGAGTACTTTGAATGTACTCGCAAACCACCTTAAGAGAACAACAAATAAGGATATGCAATATGGATATAGTAGAATGGCTCCATGAGAGGTTCTTTTATAAACTAGTTTCTCTTGTAGATATAGCATATGTCTATACCTTTGTTTAAAATATTTTGTAAAGCATTTTGGAATTTTTTTTGAAAAGTTTTAATAAAACACTAGGATTTGGGTCACCCATTTGTTCCTCCTTCCGGTCATCTCATGACCAAACTCCTTTCTCCTTTTTCCTGACCATCCCATGGTCAAAACATTTTCAAGCCATTGCTTGTCCGAAGTCATTTTTAAATCAAAACCATCACCGCCGTATAGCATCCATCACAACCGTCCATGACCGAGGACTCGGCTATTTGAATAGATTTACACTCTGCAAAGGTTGTACACTGTACCGACACCATCCGATTACCTGTCCCTAATCTACACCGATCGTGGGTCGAATAACCGGTCAAGTTCCTACCCTATGAAGTTAATCCCCTCAAAACCGGGACGCCCTATATAGTAACCAGCCAACCATAGCATGTTTTGCACCCCACTGGTGTGCGATTTCAATGAGGGTCTCATAGTATCGCGTGGAGGCCCGCAGACCTCCGTTCCTTCTCCCGGTCGATGCCACCCATGGACTGTTGGATAGAGAAGGCCCACCCTCCGGGGATTGTTTGCCCCTGCAATAGTGTGAGGAACCAATACCAGATTAGAAAAACTTCCAGCCCAGCCCCGTCCCATTCCAGAGTAATGTGGTTGCACGGGTTAAATTGCTCAAGCATTAGGAACTGTACAGCCCGGCGTGTTTTCGTAAAAAAATTCCTCCATCCTTCGTCTCACCATTTTGTAAACCAAAACCTTTCACATTTTCAACATCACTTGGTAGGCCAAGCCTCACCAAGGTTTTCTCATAAAACATTTTTGTAAGCCTTTTTCTGGGGTTCTTCCCATCCCATAGTTTTTGTTTCAGCTAAAGCGGGGTTTCCAAAGGGGCATGGTGTTATACACCATATATCACACTAGGGGAAGGTAGGTATCATAAAAGTGGTTTGTACCTAATGTTATTAAGGGGTAAGGGTTTGGAGGAGCCAAACATTTCCCCAGATCACATGATATAGTAAAACAATGCAATTTTTCATAAACGGGTAGATAAAACATGCATAGGTAAATAATAGGACAAGGCATATGAGCAAGAAGGTGTCTTGCCTTCGACCAGCGAGATGTCCCTGGAATCCTTCTTTGGATAACCAAGAATACAAATAATAATAAGAAAATCCCTATGGTTCCTTCTTCTCGGTGTCACATAATCGCAACTAGCGCTGTTACCGAGCAACATGCAAGAAAACAACACCACAATCAATACAATACATACCAACACCAAATCACACAGCAAGCAATTGACAAGACAAGTTTATAGATCAGTAGATGTTGAGGATTTGGTTAGGGATACAAGGGAATGCTTGGGTTGCATTTGTGGGTTTTCTATTTAGGATTTATAATCCAAAACTAACTAGATAAGGGGTTTTAGATCAAGGACAAGCTCTGCATGCTATCATTGAGCAAATATGATATCAACAGATAGATAATGATAAAAACGAAACCAACAAAAGTGGTTTCACTATTTTATCAACTACTATCGATTTATAATTGATTTTATAGTGATTAAAACTCTAGTTTTAGGAAATAATTCACCAGAACTATTATGGAGTTCCAAAAAAATACTTCCTTGGGCGGTTAGATAGAATTTGGTGGATTGGTTCACTGAGAGTTGGAATCAACTTCAAATAATTACCAGAATGCCCTTAGGAAATTCCCAACGTCAGTTCTGGATGAGAATTGTCTCTTTCATCATATTAAAACTATAAGGTATTTTGATATGACTCCAATGAAACATGTTGGGTACTTAAAACACCTTTTTGTAGAAATTCGAATAACCCTTTTTGGATTTGCAGAACTCATGTTGTGAAATTATTGGTTGATAATCATTACATAGAACAGTTTAATTCACCAAAATTCCACAGTTGTTTACAAAAATATGATCTACTGGGTTTTGAAAGAATTTGATAGATAGGTATGCAGGGAGTTGAAATTAGGTCACAACCTCATTTGGTTTAACCTAGGGAAAATCCTAAAGGCGGAAATGGCCTGATTTTGTTATTTTTGTTATGGGAAACCAGGAAGCCATTTTAGGTGGGACGAGTGGGACATGCAAGGTATGGACAATACCTTTCAATACCAATTGGTTTTTCTTCATTTGTAAATGTCAAACTCTTTGGAAGATTTTATTAGTGAAAAGTATACATTTAGTCAATTGATTTATCAAAATTATTCTACACAGCAAAAAGGGCTAACTAAATGCTCTGCATGTTAGGGAAAGAACTCAGGGATCCTAGGAATTTTAAATCCATGCAATTGGATGTATTTTATAATTTCAAAATAATTTAAAGTAAATTCATCATTAACAGATATGGAAAAATAGCAAAAGAAAAGAGAGGGAGGCGACGCGGGCCAAACCTGAGCGGACTGGGCTACTTGGAGCAAAACCAACCCAGCAGGGTGATGACGCCTGTGCACGTAAGGGAGAGGGAAGCTGCCGGGGTGGGCTTGCAGGCCCGTGGCCCACTGCGCTGAAGGGGTATCAGGCGCCATCGGTTGTCCGATCTAAAGGAGATCGACGGTCGCGGCGTCGTCTCCTTCCTCGCATCCTGGCCGGCAGCAGGAACCCTAGCGCAGCCTATGGAGGCGCGGGGGCGCTCGCCGGAGGCGTCCGAGACGGTGAGGTGGCAGGGACGACGCGGGAGGTGACGCCGAACTCGGGGAGGGGAGGTAGTCACGGTTTTGTCATCGGGAACTACCTTGCATGGCGGTGGCCGAGGGGATCCTCGCTAGAGCTCATCGGGGAGACTCCTAGGGTTGCTGCATGTCAAAGATAAAGGCATGAGCAGTTGCAGGAGAGCAAGGGGATTTCAATAGAGTGACATGCAAAGGGTAAAGGATAAGGGTTGGAGCTCGGGGCTCGATTTCCTTGAGAAGGCCGAAGTGCCTTCTCCTCCCTCTCTAGAGCAACCATGAGCAGGGGAGGAGGAGGGGGTTCTGGGGTGCTATGTGGAGGGGAGAGGGAGAAAATGAGCCAGCGGAGGGGCGCTGAAATGTCCTGTGGCCTTATAAACCGAAGGGGGAGGTCCATGGTGGACATAGAGTAGGAGGAGCTTGTGGGGAGGGAGGTGGCCAGGGATTGGGCAAGAGGGGTGGTGTTGGGATGTGTGTGGGACCAGCAGCTCGACCAGGAAGGATAGGGGAGGGATGGGATGGAGATATTTTCGAAGTTTGTAATAACAAGCCCTCTCTCTCTCTTCCAAGGACTAGAGAGAAGGGAGGGGTGTGCTACAGTTACTTGGCCACAATGCACGACCAGGGGTGTGTTGGGTGTTGTGGTCAAGTCTTTGGCAAGGTTGGGTGGGGATTTGAGTTGGTTTGAATCAAGGTTTGATTTATTTTTCAAACATGATCCAATGGTAGCTTGTGAATACAGTTGAAAAAGTTGAATTAGGCAAGGTGGGACAAAGGTACTGTTGTGGGTATAGGGTCATTACATAACCCTGGGAATTATCTGGGATTTTTCTAATGATCAGAGGTGCACTTAAACTCAAATATTCAAATAGTCCAGAAGTAGTTTCTAGAATCTTATTTTATATTTTTACATCGTACAAGGTGGAATTTTGATGTGATATGGTCCTAAATACCATATTACACATTGGGGAATTTTATTGGAATTTATTTGGAAGGAAGAGTATTTTTGATGAATTATTTCTTGTTTATGCCATTTATCAAAAAGGGCAAACAGAAATAATAAAGAGTCTCAAAAATATTTATTTTTGAGATGGGAAGGTAGGGTATGATATATATAACTCAAATGTGCATTGAGTTGGCCTAGTGATTTGGAGAAAAATAGACTTGCCTTTATAGACAAAGATTTTAGGGTTTTTGCAAGATGATGAATTTAAATAGTTCGATGATCCAAATAATTATGGGAATTATTTGGGGATGGTTATATACAAGGTAGATGTTGTATAGTTTATTTGTACCATCAATTCCATCTTTGTTTTCGAGGAATTGTGGTGAACAAGGATGGAAACTAGGTTTGGGAGAATCTAGGGTTTTGATAATTTTATGCCACCTAAACATGGTTGTATTTGTGAACTCAGGGCTCACCTTGGTACAAGGGGGATATGTATGGATAAACAAAGTTATGTAGATGATCATGGATGCAAGGATTGGGCTTATATGTATTTGAGGTTATATAGAAGAGATGGCAAACTTTGTTGAAAATAAGGCTGCCATATCAGATACATCATGATGCCTCATAAACCATGTGGGTTTAAGAAGCACAAAGCTCCAATGAAAACGAGGGAAGTAGGGGTTGTTAGACCATGGTTAGTATATCATAACCATACAAGTATTTGGTCAAGGGGAGGTGGCATATATGTGAGCTTCTGCCAAAGTAGGCAGGATGATAAGTTTTGCAGAAAAAATTATTATCTTGACTACAAAACCATCATGGAAGAGTGATAACCAGAATGTCTTAGACAAGGGAAAGTGTGGGCTTTGGTAGTAATAAACGTTTACTACAATATGGTTCAAGTATATTCTCAAGAATGCACATAGGTTGAAAAAGGTAGAGCTCCCAGGATTTCATATAGATAAGAAATCCAGACTTAGCCATTTTGGCAGATTTAGGGTTTTAAACTATGGTGCAAGTGTAGATGATTTTGAGAGGATGCTATGTTCCAAACTCCTGTTCAAAGGGAGGATGTTGATGTGATAACTATGTAGGTAGGATCCAGATTTGGGTGCTTGGTTTGGGATTGATGATCACAAACATAGATGGGATCCTAAGGGATGAGCTACTAGATTAGCTCACTCTAGTTCCTAGCAACAAGGCAATTCATCAGACAACAGATCAGGGCAATTTATCTTATGAACTTACCAACTACTACTAAGGTTACCATCAAGCCTAGATTAGGGTAAGGATGGGTATTTTGAACTGGTTGTGCTTTGAAGTGAGATAAGTACCATCTTGGTATCTCTACCAAGATTGGAATGAAAAAGTTTTAATAAAGACTTTGGAAAACCTAGGGACAAGAATAGTTGAAGTTCTATCTTGAAAACACAAGGAGATAATATATAGGTCTCCATAGTTTTTTAATAGAATTAGTAAAATAGTTAGTTTTATAAAAGTCATCTTGGCTCAGGTTTGGAATGCCAGAATATTTGGGAATATTAAAGAGGAGCCAAAACATCTCCTTTGGAAAATAGTTTTTTATCTAGTGTTGAGATAAGGAGTATATCACCTAATACACAATCAGTTGCTTGAACACAAGCAAACAAGTAAGCAAACATTGCAGCATTTAACAAGAAATTTTTGTTGTTCCCCCTAATTTTTGCCTTTTGGACAACAAATCAGGTTTGCTGAAATTGGGATGTCACAGACCTTTCCCCCTTAAAATAATCTAGTCCCGAGATTAGGGAGGAGTAGGGTTGGGTGATAACATCCGCTTGACAATTTCACTGATGGAAATATAGGATGCAAACAAGTTTTCCCATCAAACAAGCGTGGTTAATTATGGGTCGGAGATGAGTGGCTTCGGATTGAGATTTCTTAGGTTAAACAAATGGAAAAGACATTGTATTTTCCCCTTACGACGATTCTAGGTAGGTTAGCGTCGGTAGGGTAATTTCTTCCTATGGCGAGGCGACGATTTGAGTCTTCTTTAATCCATTTCTTACTGAAGTCGGCCTTTATGCCTTCTTGGTCTTGAAACACCAGAGGTGCTGGCTAGACGGTCGACTCTGCGATGGAGAAATTTCCTGAAGCGCCGATTGTCTTCCTCCTTGCCGGGTCGATGATCTGGATTTTGTAGGGGTGTCATCACTTAACGATAACTAGTGTCCGACTCCATGGTTCTATCGGGTTTTTGGGCGGGAAAGACGCAATCTTTCCCCCTTAGAGTGACACTAGGGGCTTTTTGGTGGAGTCGCCGACCTTCTTCATTGGAGTCGTATGTTGATGCTGGGGGATGGTGTTGCACATTTTATCAAACACCTTGTAAACACAAATCAGATAAAACATCAAACACTATAGTGAGCGGTGTTGTTCCTAACTTGTCTCCTCTCTAGCTCACAACACACTCTCAGTAGATCATCTAGTTAATTTAACAAGCCCTAGCTCACTATAAACTTGGCATTGTCATCAATGGTGACCATGGCCGAGCCTAACTTGCCACCCCAATGTCGATAGCGAGCTAGGAGCCTCACCAAGCCTAGCCACCTTGTCTGGGACACAAGGCACCGTCCACCGCCACCCCCTGTCCCGTGCCCAAGCCTTTCCAGCCCCTGGACCACTCATAAAGAGCACGCCTAGCTTTTCTGCAAGCATGCCGAGAGCGCGCCAGAGCGCCCCGCTCGACACGCGAGCACAGACCGCGCCCCGCCCTCGCCGCTTGCCTGCGTGATCACCACCGCACAGGAACTGCTCGGACATGCCAGTTCATGGACGCACGACCAGGAGATCCCGTGTGACATTAAGTTTCCCATCAGTCCCGCCTAGAGCATCGCAGTGTTCCGACCAATTCGCACCGCCCAACGCCTCGCCACCATGCCGTTGAGCTTTACCAGGAGGCAGCGCACCGTCCCTACCCCCAGCCATGCCGTTAGCTCGTTGCACAGACGACCACGACGAGCTCCACCCGCAACCTTCGGTCCCCTCTTCGCAATATAAATAGAGGCCTCTCCGTTCTATTTCCGCACATCATCTCACACCCCACCTCTCACTGATCACACCCACTCATCCCTAGAGAAAGGCGAGCACCAGGTGGTCGGAATTTTGTCGGAGTCTGCCGCGGAGGAGGAGAAGAGGACCCGTCGATTGGAGCCGCCCTAGCAGGATCTACAGGTACCAGGAGGATCGCCGTCGTCGACTTAGTCGTTCTCCCCCATCGCCGACCATCGCCGGAACCCCGGTGAGCCCCCACTGCCCCCTCTGGCCGTGTTAGGGTTCAGTCTCGCTGGCGCTGCCCGACAGAGACGACAAGCCCCAGATTGCCCCGTACCCCTTTGCACCCCCTGTCTTGCTGATTGGTGTGGAGAGCCACTTAAACTAGCCCACGTGCATGCTGTGCGCAGTGGAACGGCCCATTTACACTCCCGCGCGACCCAGTAATTCAAACTTAGGTTTTTCCATTTAGTTTCAAACTTAGTTCTTCCTCTAGATTCAAAAATCATTTCAAGGATATTCACTAAACCAAATTGCATGAAACTAATTTTTCCAGGAAGGTTCTGAAATTATTAATCCAAGACCGTTGGATTCAAATCATTTGGAATTATAGATCACCTATAGTAAAAATAACAAGGCAGAGACTTTCCTGCATTCAAACATTTTTCAAAATTCAACCATAAAAGTTTTTGAGTTGATTCCAACTCTCAAAAATAACATTTAATAAGACCTTTCTGACTATATAAAAATATCTAGGTTTACTTGCAGAAATAATGGACAAGTAATAAAAGAATGCCTCATAGGCATTTCTAGTCACGTTATTTAATTAAAATAAAAGGTTAAACCCTATTAAATTGTGAAATCACTTTAAATCACATTCCCAGGTACTGAAATATGTGGTGATGACATGTGTCAACATGATCCCATGTTTTAGTTGGAGAATATTAAATCTTAAGTAGTTTTTCAATGAGTAGAAATTACTTCAATGAGGAAGGAGGATACTATGAGGAAGAAGCAGAGGAGAACTTCAACCACTGCTCTGCACAAGGAAAGCTATCTAAGCAATCTAGAACTTTGCAAGTTAACACTTGCATTATAACTATGCCAACTAGATGCATTAAACATGCATTAGTTCCACCACTTGATTATACCAAACCCAGTTTTACTTGCAAGCTTGATTCTTTTATTTCTTTATCAAAGCTTTCCTTTTTTGTTTTACTTAGTAAATTGTAGATTTTAGAAAGATGTTTAAAGGTAGCTTAAAGAGCATAAAACTCTTCCAAAGATAGATAAATATTAATATCATCCTAAGGCATTAGATTGAACTTAGATCAGTCATACTTGATTACCACCCCTCATTAGTGTTTACCCCCACTTGTAGATGCTAGTGCTAAGCATAAAACATGATCACTTTAGATGGGAATACTTTGTGAAAATTATTATGAAAACCTTAGAATGATGATTCATTCTACTAAAATGTTTTGACATGTGTTCTTGAACACCAGATGACTTTGATGATGAAAATGTTGAGGCATGAGCCTTAGCCCTTTATAAAATTGATGGTTTTCTGGATGCGATACCATTCCAATTTTACCGTACAACCACAATACCTGAAATTTGGTAGGTCTTGACTGGAAATTTATATACCTTAGTATGGGTTCCCTTGCGGCCATTGTTTGAGCTGAGGCTACCTTGTGAAGATTGTCCACCTGTGAAGTTCCCAAGGTGACAGTTGGTCATGGTTGGGAGGCCAAACTCATAGGAGAGGTGCCTATACTAGGGCGTGTAATTGCAAGGTTAGGATTGATTATCCGCATACTAAGTATGGTGAATTCAGGATTGTTCCTGACGGATGTATCGAATATTGTGGTGAAAGTGTACCACCTCTTCAGAGTGTCAAACTATTCGAATAGCCGCGTCCGTGGTTATGGACAGTTGGAGTGGCCATATTGTTCCGTCGTCAGATGTTTTCAAAATAACTTGTGAAATGAATCATGACTTTGACTTGACCACAACCGGGTTGTGATATAAAAATTCAAGTTCCCACTTAGGTGTTATAAAACTTTCAACTAGATTTCTTTTCTTCTGAACTCAATTAAGGTAAATCTAGCTTTTTGCAAAACAACCTAGAGCTTAGTATTTCCTACCCAAAACCACTTCACTTGTTAGTCTTAGTTTGCGAGTACTTAAAGAGTACTCATGGCTTTGTCCCTGGCTATTCCCATGGACAGACTATGAAGAGGACTATCAGGAGGATGGACCGCAGGAAGGTTACGACAACTAGGATCATCTCCCATCGTCAGCATTGCCTGTGATGATGCAGATGGAGTCTCGCCCATGCTGTCGTTATTATTACGTTATTCCGCTGCTATGATTGTATTAAGACTAGATCATGATATCCTTTATTTGTTGTAAGTCCTTATGTATGGTTTGTAATGGATGATGTACTATGATATCCAATCTATTATGTCTCGCAAAAATGGTAATCCTGGGATTGCGATGTTTGGCCTAATAGGCATCTGGGATTAAAAATCTGGGTGTTGACAAGTTAGTATCATACCCATCCTTCCCATAGGAGACCCTAGTTTAGAATAGACGTTTGAATCAAAAACTTAGTTTCAAAACAAAGGAAGTGAGTATTTATGAAAACTTATTCTCATTCTTATCACTTAAATTCTTTCATGAAAAATCATGTTCCTAAAAAAATTCTTGCAAACTTACATAAAATTTGGCACACTTGATCATTCTACTTACTTACTCATCCTACATTCTTATAGATGGACTGAAGTATAGCAAGTTCTATCAGTTGGGAAATGGAGGAGATCTCATCTTTGAGCGTGACTTGGACCAGCTTTCGGAACTTCTAGAGCGCCCGCACCCCGAGTTCTTTGGAGCTCAGCTCAATGATCAGGAAGGAGAGGAATTGCAATGGCTGATTATTGCAAGTCTTCGAGGAAAGATTGAAGCCCCCACCTCAGAAGGAATTCAGTTCACCTTAAGAGAGAATAACTGGCTCGATGGACTTGCAAGGGCCATGCAGGAAGCTCTTGCCCGTCTGTGTGGGCAGAGTATCAATCAGATCAAGGGTACCCGCTTTGAGTTCTTCCCCAAGGCGTGATGTGATGACAGCCGCTGGAGGCACCATATCACCCTGAGCTGAAGAATCAAGTGGACCACCTCATCTTCATGATGTATGACCGGCAGAAGGAGTTGGACAATGCCCGCTCCTACGTCAACCACAACTATGCCATCGCATTCTAGAAGGAACAGACCATTGCCATGCTAGTGAAGGATCACCAGTCTTGTCGCCGTCAACTTGACAAGAAGGAGCGCATCATTGCCTGCCTTGGTCACAGGATCACAGGAGTTGGAGGAAACCGTCCACAAGAGGGACATGCAGCTTGAGGAGAGGGAGAATGCAGGAGAGGACATCCGTGGAGACCCCTACCCCTATCTCACTGACGATGATGACTTTCTGGAGGATCAAGCCATGGAATTCTTCACTGATGAGGATGACTTCGCCTTCATTGATGATGATGATGATGATGAGGATGACAAGGACACCGATTCCGAGGAGTAGTAGCACTTGAGCACTAATGTTAGTGAGTTGTATCCGGTCCCACTTTATCTTAGTTTCACAGAATTGTTCTTAAAACCATCTATTTTCCTTGTTGTGGTGTGTGTTTGTATCGTGTCCTATGAATGAATGAATGAAAAGCAAGTTGCTAGAAAAATCTGAGTTAAACTTTGAAAACTTATCAAAAACAAAACCCCGAACCTTAGAAATTTCCCTCTGGTCTCGTGATCTATCTCAATCTTCAGATGCCTCGTGGAGGAAGCACTTCGTCCCTGGACCCAATGTTGCAGACCTTGCAAATGTTGGTTTCTGACCGTTAAGCTGAAAGGGCCGAACGTCAAGCCAACTTAGCCACCCTTCAGCACATAGCTCAGATGGCCAACAACAACCAAGGCCATGGAAATCAGGACAACCATGGATCCAACCTCAAGAACTTTCAGAATACAAATCCACATATCTTTACTAAGTCTGAAGATCCCCTAGATGACGATGATTGGCTGCAAACCATGGAGAACAACATAGAAGTTGCAGGAGTAGAGGCCAACGAGAAGGTACTATTTTCCAACCACTATCTGGTCGGAGATGCAAGAGCTTGGTGGAATAGCGTTCACGCCATGAATGCAAGACAAATGATGACTTGGGATGAATTCAATCTCAAGTTCAGAAGAAGCCATGTGCCACTGGGTTTGATCAAGAGGATGAGAGATGAATTCAGAGAACTTAAGCAAGGGAGGATGACAGTAGTTGAGTACCATGACAAGTTTCTGTCATTAGCTAGGTATGCACCGGATGAGATTGACATTGAAGCTAAGAAGAAGGAGAGATTCCTGAATGTTCTGCATGATGAGATGCAAACAGTGTTAGTCAATATTTCATCGGGGGTCTACGCTTGTGGTTCTCATTGGCTTGGTTGATCTTGCTTTCCATCTCATTGGCTTGCGGTTCTCATATCCGGTGGTAAAGGCAGTCTTTGGAATATCCTCTGCGTGAATCTTGAGTTGATGATAACTAGTTCTAAGATCAATCTTAGAAAACACTTTGGAACTAGTCAACTGGTCAAACAGGTCTTCTATCTTCGGATGTGGGTACTTGTTCTTGATGGTGACATCATTCATCTTCCGATAATACGTACACAAACAGTTACCTCGATCTTTCTTCTCCACCAGAACCAATAGACCCCCGATGAACCGTCCAACCTATCCCAACCATGGAGGAGGAAACCTAAGGCCTAGAGGAAACCACAACAACAACCTCGGCAACCCCAACAATTTCAATCGTGCACCGCCAAAGTTCAACAACAACAATGTCGCCACCAACACCAATATTGCCCCAAGGACTAGAAGCAATGATGTGCCTGTTGCAGCAAAGGACAAGTCTCAACACTACTAGGAAAACGCTTGTTCATGGCACACCTGAAAAGGCCATCCGAATTCAAAAAAAAGCGGCAGATTTGGATCTCGCCGTCAGTGCCGTCGCTCGTCGGTGCAGGTCGTCATCGTCGCCTCGCCATCGTCGCCTCATCGTCGTCGCCTTGTCGTCGTCGTCGCCTCGTCGTCGTCACCTCGTCGGAGAGGCCTTGTTGTCGTCGGAACTTCAAGGAGGAGGAGGAGAAGAACAGGAAGAAGAGGAGGAAAAGAAGAAGGAGCCCGCCTTCGTCGTCGTCACTGGAAGGAGGAGGCCGCCGTCACCATCTTCACTGAAAGGAGGAGGAAGGAAGAGGAGGATAAGGAGAAGTAGAAGGAGAAAGAGAAGGAGGAGGAGGAGGAAAATGAGAAGGAGAAGGAGAAGGAGGAGAAGGAGAAGAAGGAGGAAAGGAGAAGGGAGGAAAAGGAAAAGGAGAGAAGGGGAGGGAAAAGAAAAGGGGTAGGTGGGCGGGGTGGGGATTCAAATTTTGAATCCTTCCCAACTTACTCGTAGCGCACAAGGTGGTGGTGCGCTACGGGTAAGTTGCCCTCTATTTTTTTCTACGGGAAAAAACGGTCTTTTGACCGTAACTTTTTACTCTTTTCGAATTTTGAAAATCTAAAAAAATATCTAAACGACCCTAGGTCGTTGCGAGCGGATGCGAAATCTCGTTCTCGTCATTTTGGTATATTTTACGATTTTTTTCGATATCGTATGCAAAAGTTACGGCAATTTTACCATGGCATGACTTTTTTTGCAGATAAAGTCGGAATTATTGTTTGTTAATTTTACTACAAACTATACCACATTACCTACCTAAATATGAAAGGATTATATTTTTGGATGTGTTTATCATTTTCTTTTATTTTTTGCAAAACCTAAAAAGGCGATCCAAGGGGAGGGGGTGGAGTTGGTGCAGGCCACTTAGCCGTAGGGCACTAGGGCAAAGTGCCCTACGGCTAAGTTGACCCAGCTGCTGCAGCACACATGCCCGTAGCGCACTAGATCAAGGTGCGCTACGGATAAGTGACACATCCGTAGCGCACCTTGACCTAGAGCGCTATGGGTATGTGTGTTGCGGCCACCGGTGCCCTGGCCCACACATAGCCGTGGCGCACCACCCCCATGTGTGCCACGCTTATGGCAGTTAGCCGTAGGGCACCTATGGGCAGTGCACCACGCCTATTTTACCCGTGGGGCACTACTAGCAAGTGCGCCACATAAGTGTGGATTACCTATAGCTGTTTTCCTAGTAGTGCAAGTGACTTGTTATGAATGTGGAACCAAGGATCAATACTCCAATGAGTGCACCAAGAAGATTGCCGCAACCCACAATGTGAATGCCCCAGCTCAGCAGCAGCGTCGTGTTCAACCTCGATGAAGATTTGCCCCAGGGAATTCGCTCAACCGCAACGGCCGTTTGTTTATCATGAATGCTGAAGAAGCCCAAGAAGCGCCAGATGTCGTGCTGGGTATGTTTTTTGTTCACTCAGTACTTGCAAGAGTGTTGCTTGATTCTGGAGCATCACACTTGTTTGTTACTGAAGAACTTGCATACACTAGTAAGATTTAGCCAACAAAATTGAAGCATGTTATGATAGTTCAAATAACCGGTTCAACCACCAAAGCTATACAAATTTTCAAGGCCGTACCTATTCGAATCCATGATAGTTCTAATAGTACTTGGAACTAAAGGTTTGGAAGTAGTAGTAAGAATGGATTGGATGTCGAAACATAAAGGATTAATTGACTGTGCCAAGAAAGCCATAACCATGACCAGTATAGACGGAATATCAGTAGAGCATGTATCTGAAACCTTTCCCCGTCAATTCAAGTGCACCAAGAGTCTAGCCCAACCAACCATTGACCAAGTCAGAGTAGTCTGTGAATACCCCGATGTATTTCCAGATGTTTTGCCTAGTATGCCGCCAGATCGGGATATCGAGTTTATCATTGAACTAATCCCTGGAACCGGACCATAGCTCAGAGACCTTATAGTATGAACCCGTTTGAATTAGTGGAATTGAAGAAGCAACTAGATGCTATGCTGGAGATAGGACTGATTCAACCAAGTGCTTCGCCATGGAGATCCCCTGTTTTTATTGTGGACAAGAAAGATCGAGGTAACCGTTTGTGTACGGATTATCGGAAGCTGAATGATGTCACCATCAAGAACAAGTACCCACTTCCGAAGATAGAAGACTTGTTTAACCAGTAGACTGCTGCCAAAGTGTTTTCTAAGATTGATCTTAGAACTGGTTATCATCAACTCAAGATTCGCACAGAGGATATTCCAAAGACTACCTTTACCACCAGATATGGATTGTATGAGTATATGGTCATGTCTTTTGGATTAACCAATGCCCCCCGATTATTTCATGAACCTCATGAATAAGATTTTTATGGACTTCCTGGATAAGTTTGTCGTTGTTTTCATCAATGACATTCTGATTTATTCCAAATTAGAATAAAAACATGAGCTACACCTAAGGACCATCCTTGGAACCCTTAGGGAGCATCAATTGTATGCCAAGTTTAGTAAATGTGAATTCTGGTTACATGAAGTAGGAATCCTTGGACATATTGTATCAACCGGATTAATTGCCATTGACCCCACCAAGGTTAAGTATGTTGAAGAATGGCAAGCCCCAACCACTCAAACCCAAGTTCGTGCATTTCTTGGATTAGCGTGATATTACTCAAGTTCTTAGAAGGATTCTCGAGCATCGCAAGACCCATGACCCAATTGTTGAAGAAGGATAAGAAGTTTGAATGGACAGACAAATGTGAAGCGAGTTTTCAAGAACTCAAGAAGAGATTGATCTCAGCCATCTTGATCATGCCAGATATCACGAAGCCCTTTGATGTGTATTGTGACGCATCCAAGATCGATCTCGGATGTGTGATAATGTAGGAAGGAAAGGTAATATCTTATCTATCCCGACAACTGAAGCAACATGAGAAGAATTACCCTACCCATGACCTTGAACTAGGAGCTGTAGTTCTAGCCCTAAAGATATGGAGGCATTACCTTATGGGAAACCGTCGTGATATTTATTCTCATCACAAGAGCCTGAAATATATTTTCCCTCAGAAGGAGCTGAATATGAGGCAGAGAAGATGCATAGAGTTAGTCCAGGACTATGATCTGGACATCCACTATCACCCCAGTAAAGCCAATGTGGTAGCAGATGCCCTTAGTAGATTTCTGTGTCGACTGAACTCTATGATTCTGAAGGAGCAACCATGTTTGCACAAGGAAATGGAAGATTTTAGAATGGAATTAGTAAGTAAAGAATTTTTGGCTAGCATAGAACTTCAACCCACTTTGATCAGTCAGATTACGGAGGCGCAGAAAGAAAATACTAGTATTGACGGAATCAAACATCGTATCGGAACAGGAAAGGTACCCGGATTCACCGAGGATGAAGGAGTTTTGTGGTAAAAAGGACGTCTCTGTGTACCAGCAGATTCCGAGTTAAAGCAAGCTATTTTGAAAGAGGCCCATGATACTCTTTATTCTATCCACCCCAGAGGAACGAAGATGTATCAGGATCTGAAAGAGCAAATTTGGTGGCATAAGATGAAGAGAGAAATCGGAAGCTATATAGCCAAGTGTGTCATTTGTCAGAGAGTCAAGGTGGGACATCAGACCCGCAGGACTGTTGCAACCATTGCATATTCCAGAATGGAAATGGGATTCCGTAGGAATGGATTTTATCACCGGTTTGCCTACATCTAGTAGGGGAAATGACTTTATTTGGGTCATAGTTGATATACTGTCCAAAGTCGCCCATTTCTTCCCAGTCAAGACCACTTATCAGAGTTCGAAGCTAGCAGAGTTGTACATCGCTAGAATCGTCGGTTTGCATGGAGTCCGCAAGAACATCGTGGTAGATTGAGGAACTCAGTTTACCTCGAGATTTTGGAAGAAAGACCAAGAAGTATTAGGAACCCGACTAGATTTCAGCACAGCTTATCACCCTCAGACAAATGGACAAACAGAGCGAGTAAATCAAATACTCTAAGATATGTTGAGAGCCTGTGTACTAGAGTATGGACCAAAATGGGAATATTGTCTTCCTTTCACAGAGTTTTCATAAAAAATAGTTATCAAGCTAGTTTGCAAATGGCCCCATTTGAATTCATGTATGGAAGGAAGTGTCGAACCCCTTTGAATTGGTTGGAAGTAGGAGAGAGTAAGATTTTCAAACCCGACATCCTACATGGAGAAGAAAATAAAGTTCACAAGATTCATGCATACCTCAAGACCTCCCAATCCAGACTGAAGAGTTACGCCGACAAGAGACGTCGAGACCTCGCTTTCAATATCGAAGATTTTGTGTATCTCAAAGTGTCGCCTTTGAAGGGAATGCAACGTTTCTGGATCAAAGGAAAGCTATACCCCAAATATATCGGACCTTTCAAGATTCTGAATCTTCTAGGAGAAGTATCATATCAACCGGAACTACCGGAGGAGATGTCAAAGTGCATAATGTGTTCCATATATCGTTACTTCGCAAATGCCTAGAAGTCCCGGAGAAGACTGAAGTTTTCAAGAACATTGATCATAGAACCATAGAGATAAACGATGATCTGAGGTATCCCAAAGTACCCATACATATTTTTTAGGAAGCTTTCAGAACCACCAGGGCCCGGAGCATCAAGTTTCTCAAGATCTAGTGGAGTAACCACACTAAAGAAGACTACATTATGACGGAGTTTCTAGATCTCTTTAAATCCTAGTTTTCCTTTTTCTCAAATCTCGGGATGAGATTTTGTTTAAGGAGGTAAGGTTTGTAACACCCCAAAAATATTGATCAAGGTATCAAATTCCAATCCCCAAAATTAGGGTTAACAAAAACTTTTGTTAATCAAAATCAATATGAATGCATGTGTGGATGTGATGATTGTATGAATGCATGAATGGACTTGTGTGATTGTTGTGAATAGCAAGGAATGGTTTAAACATGAAAACAAGATCATCTAAATCATTTCCAAGCAGAATCAAATCAATAGAAATTCAAAAAAAAAAGCAAATGGTCATTTTTGCCAATCTTGCTCACTAGGCCACTTTGAGTGTTTCTAGCCCAAGATTTCAAACAGAAACAATTCCATTTCTTTTCACCCCTTGCTAGACCAAGTAAAAGTGAACCCAGACCCATGTTTCAAACTCATAAAAACATTTGGCAACATGATTCAAATGATAATTCAAAATTGAATCTATATCATATGTGAAGATCACCATTTCTCAAAACCCCACCAAACCAGTTCACCTTGACCTTTCCAAGCAACCATAGACTACATAGTATGTGACTAGTACACCCACCAAGTGTCGGGGGAATAACCCCCGGCAGGGTCATAAGGGGTAAAACATGGCCCAGCTTGGCTTACACCGAGTGAAGAATAAACCAGGCCTAGTAACAATGGCCGAGTAAGAAGATCAGGTACGGCCGACATAGAATTATGTCGGCCCGTATAAGACAAGTTTCTTTGCCTTGTAGGAAGCAACGAGCCGAGTCTCACGAGGGAAGGCCGAGTCAGAAAGGATGTGTGGCGTCTTTCCGAGTGAGGTTCAGGAGGGACCATGGTAAAGCACGGTCAAAAGAGAAGGGTGACGCCGGTGACACGAAAGGAGACGGCTGACGCCTAAAGCAAGGGATGATGCACAAAGTTACTGCATGACTAGCTGTCTAGATTTGTGGACTGGGTCAAGGGCTTAGGGCTGGCCCATAACCCGACCCGTATAGTGAGGACCAAGATCCAAACAGTAACCCTAGGACCCAAAGGGGTGTAACCTAGCTGGCCTTTGCCTATATAAGGAGGAGCATACCTAGGGTTTAAGGAGGTTGGACCAAGTAGGAAACGAGTGCCCTGAGGGTTTGTTCATATAGCTCAAGGAGCTATTGTAAACTTCTAAGATCGATAAAATTCCTAAGTGTGGAGAGTTCATCTTGTTCTTTGTGCGCGGAAAGACCGTGCACTCCCTCCCCGGTTACCACAAGCCTCCATTTGGCCCCCAACTTAAGCCTACCCATGGCATCTGCCATGAAACCATCACGACAGTTGGCGCCCACCGTGGGGCAGAAGCAGGTGCTTGATGGAGTTTTCATCCGGACGGGCAACATCATCGCCAAGACCGGCGAACGCGTCTACTCCGGCCTCATCTAGAGGATTAGAGCGCTCAACTTCGTCAGCGACAACGCGGGCTGCTTTGGGACCAAGCCGTTCCCTAGGGGTGGTCGCTTCATAAAGTTTGGCGAGCACCAGGTTTACGTCGCAGTGCGTGTGGAGCGCGCGTACCCGGAGCGCGTCACCCTAGCGCCGGATCCACCCGCGGTTCGTGCCGCAGGAAAACTTCACTAGCTCGTCTTCGTTGAGGTAATGATAACATCTCCTAACCATGTGGCACCTCCAGTAGTCCCAGTGGTGAATGAGGACGCTGAGGGAGGAAATCAAGAGGAAACACCAAGGGTGGTAAGAACGGCAAAGGCACCGCTAGAAAAGCCTGAGAACATAGCTATGAGTAAGAGAGCAAAAGAACTGCAAGAGGCGATAGACAAATTGGCAGAGCCAGTAGCGCAAGCATCAGATCAGGCACGCATGCAGGCCGAGTTGGAGGAGGCTAGGGTAAAAGTCCTGGAGAAGGCAAAGGAGTTAGCACATTTATAGCAAGATGTGGATATCACAATCCGAGAGCTCAACTCGACAAATCGAGTCAAGGTCACTAAGACCCGGCTTGATGCAACAAGGTTGAGAGGGAAAAACCTCAATAAAGAACTAGCGGACACAACGTCAAAGATAACACCAGAGAACAGCAACGAGACAACCATGCAGACGACATACAATCCTGCAGCAGCAAATCTGAGGGCGGCAGAGGCAGCAATGGCTAAGCTTCCCCATCTGACGGGTGAAGCAAAGAGAAAGCAACAAGAGCGAGTCAATGAATTGGTGAGAGCAGTAGGGATGCTGAATTAATCATACTATATGGCAAATCCGGGTATAGCTGGGAGGTCACAGCTGGTACACTCGGCAAGTCCAAACCCGGCAAGATCAGCAGGTCATACAGCTTCCTCACTAGGTGTGGCGCCGAGGCAGAGGAAAGAAAAGAGTGTGGATTTGGGGAGGAATAAGCAAATGGTTACCTATGACACGATAATGGCTCAAGGAAACCCATCATGTGCACAGGGAACAAGAAGGAATATTGTTCAGGGAATGAGAACCAGGAAAATGCAAGCCGAGAAAGTCAAGCAGGACAAAGGAATGACAACGGAGGGAAGAATATTACGCCTCAACCTAGGCGTGGAACTCACTCGGCAGGAGGAGGAAATCCAGCTCCGAATACTGCGCCAGATCAACCAGAAAAGAGACAACAATGCACGGGAAATGCGGTACAACAACCTGCAGACTCGAACGCAAACAGATACAATGATGGTTACTCGTCAATGGTAAATGACGGGTACGAATTGCCGGATCATGCGTACCAAGCAATGGGAGCTAGAATCAGAGGCAGAAAACTTCAGCCGGATGATGCAAGACTAAAGCTCGATCGGATAAAAATGGCGGAGATAATTGAATCACAAGGTCCATAGGATCCACCATACTTTGGCCCAAGAATCATGAAGGATCCGCCAGTGCCAAACTTTCAGCTGGCCAGAGGAACAAAGACATACGATGGAAGCACAAAGCGAGAGGACTGCCTCATAGATTATGGAACTGCTGTAAAAATCGCGCAGGGAAATTTGTGGTGGGCAGTACAATATGTGCCGCAAATACTAGAAGGACCAGCAAGGGTGTGGCTGAATAACTTGCCACCCGGAAGAATCAACAGCTGGATCGATTTTCAGGATGCTTTTGTGAGCAATTTCACAAGCACCTACAAGAGGCCGAATCGCCCACAACAGCTAGCTATGTGCATGTAACACCCTCAGAATCGGCCCTATGCAAGTTTCAGCGCTTCCCGCCAAAACCCGCATAGAAACGATTCAAAGGTGCCCACCAGGCACTTGCGTGCGGGTGGAAAATGAAGTACTATCATTACACAATAGTCCTCGATGGAACCCACAAAACATATATATACAACAGCGACTCAAAGAGTCAAGAATATAGATTTACAGTACAAAGATCCAAATCACCTTGAAAACAATACAGCGTCCGAGTACGGACAAGATGCAAATTGAGCTAAGAGCCCTGAAGAATAACCAAGGGCGTCCATAACCCTGCCCAGGCCAAGCCGGAAGGGTAACCCTGCTAACGACGTCGATCTCAAAACCTGCTTAAACAAAAGGGGTGCCGACAAAGGGCAAAGGAAAAAGAGAGCGGTCAGTACTAAGGCCAGTACACGGCGAGACTAGAATTCGGCGGTCCTCGCCTACATAGGTATGGTGGACTGAGCGGCAGCGCGGCATGCACTAAACAACCTATAGAGACTCGAGATAACTGTCGGCTATCAGAGAGGGATAAGAAAAACCTATTCGGAACCAACCTGATTCTACCACCAAACATACCCATCCTGGTATTTCCCCCTCGAGACCAAACGAGGAAGTCAACCGAGGAACTCACACAGTTGGCAGTTTGATTCATTCCGTTATAGTTGCGGCAATTACTAGTCAAATATAGATAGCATGAGTCATCCTGGTATAATAAGCAGTGGGCAGTTTTAGTTAACCATTCTGTTGTAGTTACAACACTTACTAGTCAGATACAATAAGCATGAGATATCCCAAACCCAGCAGTTGTTGGTACTTTTATTTAGCCATTCTGTTGCAGTGAAGCTGATTACTAGTCATATCGGATACAAGTCAAGTTATAACAGTAAACTTTAGTTATAGTTGTCTATGATCGAGAACTGTGCTCCAAGTCGTCCATAACCGCGGACATGGCTTTTCGAAAAGATTTAACCCTGCAGGGGTGCACCAAAGTATCCACACGCACTTCGACCCTTTTTGCCAGATCAGTTAACATACACCCATCGGTATGTCGGCGGGGCCTAAGTCATGACGTTTCCCAGACCCAAAGCAAGTACATGGGGGCCACCCCACTAAGCTACCCGCAACGAAGCTGGCCGGCTCCGGAACGGACCCAGGGTTTGCGTCAGTGGCTGTAAACGACTGGGAACCCGAAAGTGTGACTGGGCTTGCGATACCGCGAAAACACTCCGCAATCCTAAACAGTACAGGTGCTCCACGCACAATCTTAATTAAAGCAGTAAAGCATGGCATAAGTACAAGATAGTAATAAAGCCCCAAACTACTTGTGGCCCCCGGTACAATACTTTGAAATTAGGTACTAATCGATGGGGGTGCCCACACACCCACCTGTGGTTAGCGCGCTCGATCTCGGAACAGGTGTCAAGAACTCGGGGTCCTACGGGACACCAGTGAGCGGTTAAAAACCAAATATTGTCTATTACCCACCGGTGCCTCTGCATTTACCTACTTTCAATTTTAGTTATTAAACAGTAATTAAAGCCATGATCATCTCCAACATTAAACATGCGGCAATACTCCAACAACTGTGGTACTTGACGACACGCAACAGCACTTGAGCAAGCGACTACGACGCGCAAGTCCAACTATCTACCAAACAACAGGTAATAGGATGTGTCCAAGGCAATATAAGGCTGCAAGGGATATCACGGGTACAAAAACTAGAGCATCGCAACACAGATAGAAATAGATCAACGGGAGGGAATAAATACTATCAAAGTAAGATAGGTAGAAAGGGGGAGGTGCTCGCCTGAAAACAGCCGAAAGTTCATCCGAAGATCGGGGCGAAGCTCACATCAACTCATCGATCTTATCCGCGAAGAAGCAAAACACTAGAAGAAACATCGGATGCACTATTCAATACTACGACAGAAGATCGGGCATGAGGCATGTATGATGTATGACATGGCAAAGGTGCGGTGCAATTAGGCAAGGTTAAGCGGAACCGGGGTCTCGACAATTATTTAATAGGTTCAAGTTGTTTAGAACCCTCGCAATTTAAATGTTGTAACAACAAGATAAAACATGGCATCGGTTCGCTACACCAATTTAAATGGAGTCCGGAATAAGACAAAGATATCCCGTGTATAGACTCCATATTTAATTATGAGGTGAATCAGCATAATGCCCCCAACCCACAGACATATATGCATGCAAGAACAAATTAATATGCGACAGTTGATAATGTCATATTATAAAAATAGGGGTCTCGGATAAATGGGTCATACATCTGGGTACGGCAGATCTTGGGTTCCAGGGGTTCAGGGTTCGACAGGATTCGACAGGGATTAGTCTCGGCGGGAACGTTCTAGGACAACGGAGTAGATCTTGTCGCATCCGTGGTCTTCGGGTCCGTGTAGACGGTCATGGCGTTCAAGGTGGAGAACTTGGCGTTCCGTGTAGGCGACCTTGGCGTCCGGTCCTCGGGCATCGGTGCGGGAAGGAGTTCTTGTCGTACCGGGGTCTCGGCGTCCTTGGGTTCCGATAGGAGATCTTGGCGTTTTTGACCGGTCTTATGCTCGGGTAGAAGTACTTGTCGCACCATGTCGGAGTCCTTGAATCCGGGAAGGAGAACTTGACGCGCCAGGGTTCGGTCTTCGGGGTATACGGTCTTGGCGCTCCATGGCGGAGGTCTCGGCATGCAGCGCCATCGCCTTCGGGTTCTAGGATGGAGAACTTGGAGAACTTGGGGGTTTTTGGCCTCGGTTGTCGATGGTACACTGGGTTCCCGTGTCGGTGTGCTTCAGGGTCACGATCATCAGGGAGGTAGAACTTGGTAGCGAAGTGTGCACAGCGTCGGGAGATCTTGCTGGCACCAGAGACGAAGGTAGCCGATGTGACGCCCGAAACACCACATTAACATGGGCATACACACACGGATTTGTTGCCAGTTAGCAGTAGATCACATGATAGCAGTACCACTTCCCGGGAACAAAACGCAACCACGCAGGCAGTGTGTCGCTCTTGCACACGGGCCGGGCAGCACACAGAGGGGGGTCGGCGACGCTGCACGCGGGGCAGGGACGGGCCGGCGGCTCGGGAGGAGGTCGGCGATAGGGAGGGTGCGGTGTTCGCGGTCGCGACGAGGTGGGCGGGAACGGGGCAGAGGTCGAGCAGCGGCCATGACCGGCGACTTGACGATGGCGGGGCACAAGGGCAGCAGCTCGCTGCAGCGGCAACGGAGAGGTCGCAGGACGGCACTAGGGCGCAATGGTGAGCTTGGGTAGGAGGGCTTCGTCGCGGAAGGGAGCCCCTGGTGGCGGACCGAGGCCGAGCGGACAGAGGCAGGGGAAGGAGCCGACGGGGAGGGTGCAGGGCGGTGAGGAGAGGCACCATTGGGGACTGCTGCGGAAGGCGGCCAGGCTCGCGGAGGAGGGACGGCCCCGGCGGCGCTCGACAAGAGCGAGGGTGGCCAGGCGGGGTCCAGCGATGGAGGAAGGCGGGACCAAGCTCGGCGGCGAGGAAGAGGAGGTCACGGGGAGGGACGCTCGCGGAGGGGACCGCTAGCGATAGCGGCGTCATATGGTCCGGTACCGAGGGAGGGAGGAGGAGACGCGGGGTGCGGGACGGGGATTGCGGGAGGCAGACGCGAGAGGAGGAGGCCGACGCTGGTGCAGAGGCGGGCGGGGGTCGGTCAAGGACGGCGTGACGGGGCGGCGGCCGGAGGAGGACCAGGCGGCGGGGATCTCGGCAGGGACGGGCGATGCGGGGTGCGGGGAAGGCCCAGCGGCGGCCGGCGGCGCCAGAGAGGAAGGTGGAGGCGGGGGAGCGGGGCGGCGAGAGGAGGGAGGAGAGAGGAAGGGCGCCGGGGCGCGTGCCCAGGGGGCGGCCGGTCGGGCGTGGGCCACGCGGGGTGGGGTTGCTGTAGCGGGGGGAGTTGGACCAGGTGAGTGTGGGGTGTGCGTTGCGTGTTGTGTGTGTGGTGGGTGAGGGAGTGGGGTGGGTCCGGGCTGCATGCTGCTGCTGGTTGGCGGCGGCAGGGGCAGTGGGGTGGGGTGAGGTGGCAGGTGGTGGTTGGGTGGATGGAGGGAGGAGAGGTGAGGTGGCGTGCACCGATTGGTGCAGGTGAGGTGGAGGGGGCTGGGTAGGAAATTAGGGTAGGGTTTTTGGTAGAAAAGATTTGGGTGTTTCTGGGGTAGGTAGGGTTTTATCTGGAGGTGGCCAGCTGGGCTTTCGGGCCTGGCTGACTGCCTCCCAAAAATAATTTAACTATTTTATTTATTTAAAACGAGGCTTTTGCGAACCGTTGGTAGACGAAACAAAACGTTCCGGAGACCCGGGTTTTACTTTGAATGAAGGACGGGGCGTTTAGAAAACAAAACCAGGCTTTTCGAAAATAGTTTTTAAACAAACCATGCAAGATGATGACGATGCTCAAATGCAATGTGGCATGATGACATGAGCATGCAGCCATGATGCTGCGCAACACAAAAACACAACGATTTTCTAGTAGTGGTTTTTGCGGGGCGCCACAGTGCAAGCAAAGGGCGAATGAAACATACAGGTAATTCCTCACAAGGTGGTTCACAATGCGCAACTCTTGCGAAGGGGTAATCGAGTCACACGCCATCGCATTGTTTGCACAAGGATGCAGACATGGAAGCGTACTATGGCAAAGGTTACAGAGAGATATGCCAACAAGCTTGGCAGAAACAATAAGAATCGCCGACTCATATGCGTTAGGAGATCTGACTCAGTCTCTGCTCATGTCAGCAGATGGGATGACCGAGACTCAGATCTATGACGCTGCCGGGTCCCAAAGGTGCCAGGAAAGAGCCGAGTATAGAAGAAAAAGAAGATATGAAAGGCCAGACTACAAGTACGGTTGACTCAAGTTGCAGTTGTGAGTCAGGATCATCCAGATGCTGGAAGCAACCAACATCAAAGGACAAATGTGTAACAAAAGTGGATACCAAAGAATGATGGCAAAAATCCATATTAACAGAGAAAGCCATATCAGAACAGGCAGAAATATACTTACAAAATGTTGTTGGACCAACCGTGTAAGTTTAACACGCCAAGTCCGAGTAAGCCAGCAAATCACACACCAAGAAAATGCACTTGGTTTCAGAAGGGAGATAGAGTGGATTCGCCGACTAAGCAATTACCACCACCTCCCCGTCCGTCGCTCACATGAGAAAATGCCCAAGTTGTTGGAACTGAGAATAGATATGAGAACATGCAGCCAAGATATCATAACCAAGAAAGAAGAGAGGTTGCGCATCAGGTTCATAACCCAAGAGGTGACGACGCTCATGTCGGCCATGGAACCATAAATGAGTACAGAGAGCACCACCAGAGCTATGTCGTATTTGTCATAGAGCTGAATGACAAAAATAGTCAGCAGAGACGAATGATTGAATTGAATGCCACAATGCCGGCAATTCCAAAGTACATGCATTGGTCTGAACAGGAGATAACTTGGAGCATAAATGATCACCCCAAGATCATGGCAACCCCAGGAGGTTATGCTCTTGTCTTGGATCCAACTTTCATGGGCCCTGATATCAATGTGAAATTTTTCAAGGTACTGATCGATGATGGCAGCAGCATCAACATCATGCACAAGGATACCATGCTCAAGTTGGGCATCACTATGAACATGCTGGAGCCGACTAAGAAAACTTTCCATGGCATTGTGCCGGGATTGACTTGTGAGCCAATTGCAAGATATGGGTTGACGTCTTATTCGGCAATAGAGAAAATTGTCGAATTGAAGCCATAGAGTTCGAGGTGGTTGACCTGGTTAGCTCATACCATGCCCTACTCGGCAGGACGGCTATGGCAAAGTCTATGGCTACTCCTCACATTGCTTACTTAAAGATGAAACTGCCAGGTCCATGTGGATTCATCAGAGTGGAAGGAGATTACAAAAGATCTATCGCTTGTGCCTCAGCCGGATCTTCACTGGCCGAGTCACTAGTCATAGCGCAGGAAAAGCATCAAATGATGAAAGTGGCAGCATTGGCCAAGGCAGCACAAATGTCCATGGCGGCAGTTACTAATCCGCATGGCAGTGTGTCATTCAAAGCTACCAAGGAAACCAAGAAGGTACAGGTGGATGAGACTTTCCCAGAGCGCATAGTTACCATTGGGGTTCCTCCATGAGAATTGGGATATCTTTGCATGGTCCACATAGGATTTGCAAGTAGTTCCGAGGGAGCTGGCTGAGCACTCTCTTCATGTAAGGCCATATGCCAAGCCGGTGAAGCAACCCCTCCGCCGCTTCGCTGAAGATAGGAGGAAAGTGATAGCCGCCAAGATAGCCAGACTCTTGGCTACCGGGTTTATCATGGAAGTACTGCACCCAGATTGGTTGTCAAATCCATTCTTGGTCGAGAAGAAAAAACATGACCTGAACGTGGCAGTGGTGTGGCGCATGTGTATTGATTACACAAACCTCAATAAGGTGTGTCCAAAAGATCCATTTCCCCTTCCATGGATTGATCAAGTCATAGACTCTACTACCGGGGGCGAGTTGTTGTCATTTGTGGACACGTATTCTGGTTTCCACCAGATACCACTGAATCTGAATGATCAAATAAAGACAGCTTTTATCACCCCGTATGGGGCTTATTTCTATCGTACTATGCCGTTTGGATTGAGAAACGCAGGTGCAACGTACCAAAGGTGTATGAAAATGCTTGCAAGATAAATTGGACAAAAATGTTCAAGTATACGTCGATGATGTGGTGATACAAACCAAAGAAATTCATACTCGGATTGAGGACTTGCGTCAAATATTCGCAAACTTAAGAAGATTCCGGATGAAACTTAACCCGGAAAAATGCACGTTTGGTGTCCCGGCTGGAAAGTTAGTCGGATTCCTTGTATCCAGCCGAGGAATTGAGGCTAAGCCAACAAAGATCAGGGCCATCGAAAGAATGGAATTGCCAAAAACCCTCAACGATGTCCAGAAGTTCACATGATTCTTGGACTCGTTGAGTAGATTTATTAGTCGACTAGGCGAAAAATCCTTACCACTATATCAACTGATGAAAAAATCAGACAAATTCACATGGACAGAGCAAGCTGACATCGCTTTCCATGAACTCAAAAAGATGTTGGCAACAACACCAATATTAGCGTCACCACTATCCAAGGAGCCAATGCTGCTCTATGTCGCCGCAACCAATAGAGTTGTAAGTGCAGTAATAGTGGTAGAACGCGAGAAAGAAGGCAAATTAGTCCAAAGGCCAGTTTACTATTTGAGCGAAGTGCTCTCTATATCAAAGCAAAATTACCGCCATTACCAAAAAATGACGTATGGGTTGTATATGGTAGCAAAGAAGCTAAAGCATTATTTCCAAGAACACCCAATCCGGATAATATGTGAGGTGCCCATCTGGGATATATTGGGCAGCAAAGCTGCCAGTGGCCGAGTGGCAAAATGGGCCATAGAGCTGGCACCATATACTCCACAATATGATAGGAGAGATGCCATTAAATCTCAATCCGTAGCGGATTTCTTTGTGGATTGGATGGAAATGCTGTACGATCCACCACTACTAGACCCGAACTATTGGAAGATGCATTTTGACGGATCCAAGACGAAAATGGGTCTGAGCGCCGGGATAGTTCTCACATTACCAAAAAAGGATCAGCTCAAGTATGTGTTGTAGATCCACTTCGATGCGTCCAATAATGTGGCTGAGTATGAAGCACTTGTCCATGGCATAAAAGTGGCCAACAAAATTGGCATCAAAAGGATCATGTGTTTTGGTCACTCAGATTTGGTTATCCAGCAAGTATGTGGGCATTGGGACGCGTTGGATGCAAACATGGCACTATATCGTTTCCATGTGCAACAAATTAGGGGATATTTTGACGGGTGTGAATTTCATCACATACCTAGAGCAGATAATGAGGTAGCATATGTACTATCCAAGTTAGGCTCATCTCGGCAGGCAATACCACCAGGAGTAGCATTGGAACATCTCAGGATACCATCGATCAAGCCGTCAACAGAATCCGAGTCAATTAGGCTCACTCCGCAAAACAGGAGTCAGATGCTGTGCCAATGGATATTGACTCAGGGGCAGGTTCGAGTCACTCGGGGAATATTCCGCTGACCTCAGGGGTTGTCGAATCACACTCAAGGACTCCTCAGGTTATGTCGGCAGAAAATATGTCGGCTGAGCCAATGGAAATTGATGAAGCACCAGATTTGGCACCAGAAATACCAGCGTGGGCGCAACAAATATTCGATTACTTGAAAGATGGAACTTTGCCAGATGATGAGATATTGGCAAGACAAATAGAAAGAATAGCAAAAGCATACACAATAATCAACAAGGAGTTGTATAAAAAAGTGTGACAAGTGTACTACAACATTGCATAAGTCCAAACATAGGTCAAGAGATACTATTGGACATTCACCAAGGAGAATGTGGGTACCATGCATCATCAAGAGCGTTGGTACCCAAGGCATTCTGACATGGATTTTATTGGCCAAGTGCACTAGAAGAGGCACAGGAACTTGTGAGAAAATGCAACAGTTTCCAACGTTACACGTCAAAGTCACATTTACCAGCGTCCAAGTTAAAAACTATACCAATCACTTGGCCATTCGCAGTATGGTGCCTGGAGATGGTGTGACCATTCAAACCAGCGAGAGGTGTCATGACTCACATACTCGTAATGGTTCACAAGTTTACCAAATGGATAGAAGTGAAGCCCATCAAAAAATTGGATGGAAAAATAGCTGTCACATTCCTAAAAGATATAATCTTGAGATACGATTACCCGCATAGTGTGATCACAGATAATGGCACAAACTTTGCCGAAGCAGCTTTCGCTCGTTTTTGTGGAAAAAACCGAATAAGACTTGATGTAGCATCAGTCACTCATCCAGAATCAAATGGACAAGTTGAACGAGCTAATGGTTTAGTTCTATCCGGGATAAAACCCCGCCTAATGGAACCACTACAGAGATCACCTGGTTGTTGGATAGAGGAATTACCCTTAGTGTTGTGGAGTTTAAGGACAACTCCGAATCGATCAACATGCTATACGCCGTTCTTCCTTGTGTATGGGGTGAGAAGCAGTTTTGCCTGCCGATATAGAGTATGACTCACCAAGAGTAAGGCAATACTCGGAAGCCAAGGTGAAAGAGGCCCGAGAAGATGGAGTTTATTTACTCAAAGAAGCAAGGGAATTGGCATTGTCCAGATCCGCCATATACCAACAAAGTCTCCGATGCTATCATAGCCGGAAAGTTCAACCTCGTGTTCCCCGAGAAGGGATCATGGTGCTCAGACTTGTGCAACGCACAACTGGAATGCATAGGCTCTCAACCCCATGGGATGGACCAATAATTGTAAGCAAAACATTGCACAATGATTCGTATTACCTAATAGATACTCGCGAAGTACAAAATAACAAGGTGGACAGATCAGGCGATGAAACCAAAAGGCCATGGAATGTGGCACTGCTACGTACTTTCTACACTTAGGAGAGGCAGTGTATGTATATTTCAAACTCTCATATGTCGATCGCTTATGCCGGCTATGTGCTGATAATAAAAACTAACTTGGGGACTGCCCCTTATGTTTATCCTTCGATTATTCTATGTTGGCTGGTGTTGACACTTAAAACTTGTCTCAGAGCAAGTAATGTTTACTCGAATAGAATCAACTCTTCGACTATGCTGTTGTCCGAAAACATGGCTTCACGGCAAGCAAGAGGAAAATATCAATGACGAGTAAACATGAACACCGGATAAGTAAAGGGAAAAACGTGAGTTGACCCTATGTATGTTTTTAACAAACCCACTCCAGGATATGTTGCTTTATATGTCGAATGATCCTAGGTCAAGTGTCCTAGTTTCATACCCGCTAACTCAATCCTTAGAATTTCGAGACTCTAATGTCGAACGCCAAAAAAGGTATATAAGAGCCAATTTCAAGGAAAAGGGGATCGGCAAAATGAAACTCGGGGACTTGCCCCATGATGATTCACATTCAGAGTAGGATAAAAGTTTAAGCCTTATCAAAAGGTGCACACCCAAAATAAGTGCATTATATATTACACCTGCACCCGGCATACCGGGGATCTCATGCAATTCAAGTATTTTTTGTAATCATCCTAAGAATCAGCTGGACTTGGAGGCGTGTCCTTGGGGCTGGATCTAGGAGCATCATCTAGAGCGTCTACCGAGTCAGGTGCGTCGGCGGCCGAGTCTGCAGGTCCATCTGACTTGGTGGGTTCGCTATCCACACCTTCGTCATCGGCGATCTCGGCAAGAGGATCACCAAGGTCGAGGAAACTGGTCCTATCGCACCAAGCATGCACCAGAGCTACTCGACCATGGCATAAGATCGCTCCTGGCGTTTCTTGATAAGCTCAGGATCGTGGAGCCACTTACCTTCAACCCTCATGCGCTCGAGAACATCAAGGTTGACATCCTCATACCATGAAAGCAAAAAGGCAAGAGCCTTGTCCGCTGTAGCTCGGCCGGCCGACTCGTGCCATTGATCCAACCTGTATTTAGTCTGAAGCATCCTGACAGCCAAAGGCTAGATGAGTGTGGGCGCGTCTTCATCTGTCCAGAGCATCCTGAATGCGTGGATCGCCGATTTAAGAAAGTCAACGCCGCAGATTTGAGGGTCGTTGCGCATTCTGACAGAGCTGCGAGATGCTCGTCGATGATAACCTCGCCATTAGCATGAGCTCCAGACTCGGCTCTGATCCTCTTCATGGACCGTATCTCGAACATCTCGGCCTCCGGAAAATTCTCTGTCAGTGTGAAGGAACATTAACAAAACAAGGAAAAGCAGACAAAGGAATGAGTATAGTGAAAAGGTTAAGAACTCACTACGGAGGAAAGAGTTGATGGCGCCAAGCTTGCTCTGCCAAATCCTAGCCCTGGTCTGGAGAGCGTCCAGATCCTGATGAGCCAACTCAACTGTCGACTCAGCTTCTTTGAGTAGATAATTGGTCTTGTCGGTACTAGTAGTGTGTTGGCTATCTTTCTTGGCAAGCTCCTCCCGCATCCCTTTCACTTCCAGCTGGTGCTTCTGCTCCATATCCGCCATTTGCTTCTTTAGCCGGGTCACATTGTGTCACTCTTTTTGGAGCTCGATCTGGTGCTTGTCTGCTAATTCGGAGCATGTGGCTCATCAGCGTCAACAAAGCTATCTCGGATCCGCCGAGGTAAAAAAGGGAAAAGAATAATCATAAGTACATAGTGGTCCCAAAGTTGCTAGAGACTTACTTTCAGCTTCACTGATCTGTAAGTGAAAGGCGTCGATGGTGGAGTGGACAGAAGCTATGGAAAAACAACGAGAAAGAATCAAGGAAGTGAAACAAAGAAGGTGTGTCGAATAAAAGAAGGACGAGTCAGAAATTACCTTGGCCCTTAGCCTCAGCTTGTAGATTTTGGTCAGCGAGCTCCAGCTTGCGATACTCCAAAAGGAGAGCCTTATGCACCTTGGTGCGCTCATTGTGCGTAAGCTACACAAAAAAGGATATAGTCAGAAGGTATGCATTCAAGCTCGCAGCCGAATAAGAGTTAATTTCTAGCTTAGAGCTTACAGCCGAGTAAATTCATCACTCGGCAGTAACCTCGTGGACTAGGGATCGAAAATCTGACATGCAAACTTGGCACATGGAAATAAAAGGATAGGTTCTAACTTAGAGCTTACAGCCGGGTAAGTTCCTTACTCGGCAGTAACCTCCGGGACTAGGGATCATGTATAATAAAGAGATACTCAATACGCAAAAGAGTATGAAGATTATATACCTCGTTCACTTCATCTGCTCGGGCCATCAAGGCGATGGCCTGCTGGGTCATATCAGAAATGACCTTGGGGCCCAGCTTCATCTTTTTTCCAGCACTACATCTTACCTCTTGCTCGCCAGCTGCGTTCCAAGCCACAGCATAACGCTCTGCAGAACCGAGGTCATTCCCGCTAAGAGTCCGAGTGAGGATTTGCCCTTTTTTCAGGGTAGTTCCTACCTTGGTGTGGGTAGAAGCGGCACTGCTATGCAAGCCGCCAGCTCTGGAAATGCTGCCTGATCCGGCAGCTGCAGATTCGCCCAACTTACTCGTCAAAGCAGGTGTCGTTGTTGTTGTTGTGGGCCAAATCTGAGGTGCGGTGCCTGGGGCATGGACTAAGGTCAGCTGCTTGGTAGATGATGGTTTGCTGGTTGAGGATCGAGCCTGGCCTGGAGCAGCAGGCCGAGTCTGATCCTCTAACAGAGGAGGAGAATGAGCATGTGTGGAGCTGGTTGGGAAAAATACAGAAGCTGAGTGGGCAGGCTCAGGAGCAACAACAGGGTCAACTGATACACTGGGATCACGAGAACTCATATCAGGGGTCTTCTCGGTGCCGATATTGCTAGCGCCGGGATCAGGAATTTTTTCTAGAAAAGCAGCAGGGGAGCTAGGCCGGGTCTCCTCCGACGGGTGCGTCACCGGGTCAGCCTGACTCTGAGACGCATGAGTCTTAGTAGTGGGAACGGTGACTCGGACGGGGCTTGGCACGGCAGTGTCGGCACGAGGAGGAGAGACGGGCCTCAAAGGCGAAGATGCCATACTAGTGGAAGCCTGGCTGGCAGACAAAGGTGCCATGCTGAAAACAATAGAAAATGCTTATAAAAAGGATTCACAAATCAGGAAAAGAGAAATGGAAAGTAACAAGTAGCAGAGCTTACCCGGATACGGTCGGGTCACGTGGGATGCGTCGAGTGACCCTGCGCCCAGCAGCTTTGCGAGTCTTAGTCAACGTGGCAGCAGGAGGAGCAGCATGATTGACTTTGCGCTTCTTGGCGGGCTGAGTGCTGGAAGAGGCCCCGCGTCTCTTACCCGACTTGGCAGCAGGGATCTTGGCGACTCCGCCCATAGCTAGAGGGGAACGTCATGTACCTGGCTAGTTGCATAAGTAAATGACAAGATCACTCAGATAAGTTAGAATGTTAAGGTTAAAAGACAAGTACCTCCAGAATATCACAGTCACCATCATCGTCGTCAGGCCAATCTCGTAAGGGGTTTCGAGTGTGGGTCTTACCCGGAGATGAAGCGGCAGCTGCATGCGGGATGGGCATGAAGTACTCCAGATCAAACTCGACTTCGTCAGAGTCGGAGCGATCCTCGTAATAGGCACCAGGAGGGACAATACTGTCATCAACCTGGTGAACGAGATTCTGCGGAAGATAAGAAGAACAAAAATAAGGAATGAACATAATGGCAAACAACAAAATGAAGAGTTATGTCAGCTAGAAAGTGGCTCGGAAACTTACCCAGGGGACAGGCCTATCCCTGCTAAAAGGAGGGCAGCTCTAGGCCCAGTCCTCCGCCAAAGTCAGCTTGAAGATCGAGCTGACCCGGAGGGCCACGGAGTCGTGGGTGAGCTCCAGCGTGGAGTGCGGAGTAGGGTCCTGCGTGCCTCTCATGAAGCACATCTTGTGGCTCCTTGCTTGGATAGGGCTGACCCGGCGTGCAATAAAAGCACACATGAGGTCCCCCTTAGTCAAGTGGAAGTTCTCATTCGGCGATTGCAACCTCTCCAGAATCCCATTGGTCTCGTTCACCGCGGCATTCTTGTCGTGCAGGTAAGGCTTCCAGAACTCCTTACTGGGAACTTCGGCCGATAAAGGGGGAGCCGGATATAGTCATTGGACCCGTTGTTCTTGACATAGAAGAAAGTTGTTGGGCCACGCAGAGATAAAACAAAACTTTTTCCTCTAACATGGTGATCCCAAGATCTAGCCGAGGTAGAACGCCACGAGGTTTACCACTAGACGCGCAGATGCGGATTACTGATGTAGCACGCCAGTTGATGCAGTGTAGTCCTTTGCGATCCGATCGTCTTGGTGTTGATCGTACAACACCTCTGCTGGTACCCACACGTACAAGGAGGAGCACCGGCGGCGAACTGCTAGGTTGGATACGATGGCAGGACTGCTGTGGAGCTAGAGTTTCCAACACATGGAATGACCTAACCGAAAAACGATTAACCTTTATGGGTTACGATGCTCCACTATATATAGGGAGTGAACATGGGCTCTGCTCGCGCAGCCCATTCACTAAAGCCCATATAATATTAGTCCCTATGAGTTCGACTCACTGACTCAGTCCAAATCAGGCTCGGGTCTAACCCAACCAGATTTCCAGTTCAGATCCAATCCGAACTTGCTCCCGCTCTTAAGTCTGTGACCCCGCAGGCTCATGGCTATTGGACACGATTAGAGTCCGACTCTCAATCGATCAGTCGGTAGCGGCTCCTAGCAGAACGTGCCGACTCCCAAGTACCAATGAGTCATGACTACTTGCCTTTCCAATGTGACTTACGTCTGAGTCCCTTTTGCCTCACGATATACCTTGTCAGACTATAGGCGAATAATTGTCATCCCTTAAATAGTCCGACTCTCTTCTCAATCCGGGATAAGTGATTCACCCGACTAACTCTTAGTCGATCGCCTCGTTTAACACTTAACCGGGTCGTGCATGGCCATGCTTTCCGAATCATATCATCCGAGAGGGCCCAGATAATATCTCTCAAAGGGGAGGGGCAAAATCCCATCTTGGTTATTCACATCACGCTTGATTCTCAGTCGACCCGAACTCTGCCTTTATGACTGCCTAGTTACGGATGAACGTTTGACAGAACCTAAGTCGGTGATCCTCAACTCGGACTATGCAACAACCTCAGGTCTAAGGATTACATTGATTGAGATATACAAATGACAACTTGTTCATTGTACCTCAATATGGGTCAATCCGACTCGCTAAACTCTTTAGCCGAATCTGTGTAAGTCGGAATGGCATCTCCATGCCCATGACAAGTGGAACCGAGTCATCAAGCCGACATTCACATTGGTCTAAGTTGTGTGTCCAGCACAACCTCAATGACCAAGGATATTTAGTATGAACAACATGAATGCATAGTTCCACAACCGAATCACATATTCAATGATACACATCAGATGTTTATACAAGGACAACTTAATAACTTTATGAATACAATGGGAAATCTCATCATACATGATTATCTCTAGGGCATATTCCCAACAGTCTCCCATTTGCACTAGAGTCAAACTTCCGACATCACATGTCTAAGCATCTAATGCCCATGGCTCTTAGGTGCGCCTCATGCTTCGGCTGGGGTAACGGCTTTGTCAACGGATCCGCAATATTTGCATCCGTGTGTATCTTGCATAACTTGATATCACCCTGATCCACGAACCGGCGAATCAGATGGTACCGCATGAGTATGTGCTTGTTCTTCTGGTGTTGTCTAGGTTCCTTGGCTTCTACAATATCACCATTGTTGTCACGATACACGTCTAACGGATTGGACAAGCCCTGAACCACACCAAGATCCATGATGAAATTCCTCATCCAAACAGCTTTGTTTGCTGCCTCCAAGGCGGCAATATACTCAGCCTCTGTTGTAGATGCAGACACAGTCTCTTGCTTGGAACTCTTCCAGCTCACAGCACCTCCTTTTATAATAAACACGTATCCGGATTGAGAACGAGAATCATCAGAGTCGGTAAGATAACTCGCATCCGTTTAACCCTTTACACTGAGTTCATCTTCACCACCATAAACCAAAAACATATCCTTAGTCCTTCTCAAGTACTTTAGGATAGTTTTAGCCGCTATCCAGTTGATTTCTCCAAGATCAGCCTGGTATCTTCTCACAACACTTAGAGCATAGGAAACATCCGGCCTAGTACAAATCATGGCGTACATGATGGATCCGACTGCAGAAGCATACGAAATCGCACTCATCCGACTTAGCTCATCTGTTGTCGAAGGACGCTTAGTCTTGCTAAGTTTTACACCATGGGACATCGGTAAGAACCCCTTCTTAGACGATTCCATGTTGAACTTCTTCAACACTTTGTCCAAATAAGTACTCTGACTCAATCCAATGAGCCGTCTTGATCTATATCTATAGATCCGGATTCCGAGAATATATGTTGCCTCACCCAAGTCTTTTATTGAGAAACTCCTTTCCAATGATTCCTTGGTTTCTTGCAACGTCTGGACATCATTTCCAATCAATAATATGTCATCCACATATAAGATTAGAAACTTTACTTTGTTTCCACTAAACTTCTTGTATAAACAAGAATCATGATCACTCTTGATGAAGCCAAACGATTTGACTACCTCATCAAAGAGAATATTCCAACCCATAAATGGATTTCTGAAGTGTGCACACCTTGTCAGCATTAGACGGATCGACAAAACCCTCGGGCTGTATCATATACACATCCTCGATTAAATTTCCGTTAAGGAAAGCCGTTTTGACATCCATCTGCCCTATCTCATAGTCGAAATAGGATGCTATAGCTAACATGATCTGAACTGATTTAAGCATCACTACGGGCGAGAAAGTCTCGTCGTAATCAACTCCTTGAACTTGTCGGAACCCCTTTGCGACAAGGCGTGCTTTATAGATGGAAACATTTCCATCCATATCAGTTTTCTTCTTAAAGACCCACTTGCACTCGACGGGTCTTGCAACGTCTGGCACATCAACCAAGTTCCAAACTTGATTTCATCCATGGACTTTAACTCGGATCTCATGGCTCCAAGCCATGACTCGAAATCAGATCCCACCATCGCTTCCGAATAATTTGCCGGCTCATCACTGTCTAACAGTAACACATCACGAACACATCACGAAAGGTGCTTCTGCCGGCTCAGTTACCATGACCGGCTCAACCTCCAAGGTTTTTGCCGACTCGCTACTAGTCGGTTCCTTTCGAATTTCTTTGAGCTGCACCGTGCTCCCACTTACTCCCCGACTAAGAAACTCTTTCTCAAGGAAGACACCGTTCCGAGCGACAAACACTTTGCCCTCTTCTCTGTTGTAGAAGTAGTAACCCAAGGTTTCCCTCGGATACCCCACGAAAATACACTTATCCGACTTGGCCGTAATCTTGTCCGACTGAAATCGCTTGACAAATGCTTCACAGCCCCAAATTTTAAGAAAAGACAAACTCGGATTTTTGCCTGTCCACATCTCACGCGGTGTCTTCTCTACTGACTTTGATGGTATTCTGTTTAGTGTGAACGCCGCTGTTTCTAGACAATAGCCCCAAAATGATAAAGGCAGATCTGTCCGACTCATCATTGATCGTACCATGTCCAACAAGGACCGATTCTGCCTTTCTAAAACACCTTTCTTTGCGGCATTCCTGGCGGAGTAAGTTGAGGAACTATTCCACAACTTTTCAGATGGTCATCAAACTCATGGATCATGTACTCGCCTCCTCGGTCTGACCGAAGAAACTTTATTTTCTTGCCGAGTTGATTCTGTGCTTCATTCTGGAATTCTTTGAACTTTTCAAAGGCTTCCGACTTATGTTTCATCAAGTAGATATATCCATACCTACTCAAATAATCTGTAACACCCCCGGGATCAAGGCTAAAAAAATCCCAGACCTCCGTCTAAAATAAGCTTAACCTTGAGCTCGATAATATCAAGTGAAGAATCGGTAACACATAAGTGACCCTATGTAAGATCCCTCCTTTGTAAAGGAAAGGATCCCTGTGATTGCAATGCTAGTCCCCGGATCAATGCTAGCATCCACAGTTTAAGATGAAGTACACAGATACAAAGGTCGTTTATTACATTCATTCCAGAGATAAAACATAGTCTTTTACAACTCAGGGCCAAAGGCCTAATACAAGAGTTTATGGAATAAGTAAATAAACATAAGTCCTCATCTTCATGTGCCACAGGCAAGCATGTTGAGTGTAGACTCATGACTCCTACTCATCATCGGAGTAACCTGCAACATCACAAGTTACAGCCACAGTGGGTCAATACTTTGGAATAGTATTGGCAAGTGATACCTTAGTAAATTTTAAGTGGACTATAATACTATATGCATTTTGGCTAAGTGTAGCTTGGCTTGCTTTGCTCAAAATAGGTTTTTCCTATTAGTTGAAATCACTAAGTTTTTTCTTTGTCAAAAAAACTTCCCAAGAAACCACCAATAGACATTGGGGTCCTTCACCCTTGTTCACCCACAAGTTTATAACTAAGAAGTTGGAGTGATGAGATTCTTGTAGCTTCCATGTCTTGATGCTCAAGTTGTCCATTGCCATGGACTTGGTTAAGTACTTAGATTTTCCATCTGCAGAGGTTGTGCACTTTCCCCACCAGACTTGGTTTCCCAAGACAGGACCTTTCAGAAGCCTTTCCTTAGTCAAATGGACGCGCTCCAACCTATCATTCCCACTACCACCAACTGTCCAAGTGACTAAGTTCTAGCAACCTATATGATCATGGCAGAGCCCATATTGCCAAGTGGTTGCACTGTAAGCTTTCTCAACACTTGGCCTCCAAATCCCTTTGTGCCTGGGTGGCATACCACAAGTGAGATACACAAGCCAAATCGATGGCCTTGTGTAACCACTCAACCAAAAACCACCATTCAAGTCCCATTCCACCCAGGAAGTTCATTGACTTAGTTGTTTTATTAAGAAAAGCATGAGTCCCAAAGGACATAGAATTATTTCACCATAGCATGTTCATACTTCACCAACCCTTGTTTTCTACTAGCTAGGCTAAGCATGGCATAGTAACTTAACTTAGGAAAATTCCCTAGCAATTCTACAATTCTACACTACATAGGATTTCCCAACATAGCATTTGGCAAAAGTAGCATGCAAGACTTAGCAAAATAATTATAATGCTTATTCAAAATAAAGGATGGAAATATCATGAAGTATCAATTGCCTTGGTAATGGGGAGAGTAGCACTCTTCACAATCACACTCACTAGCAAAATCTACAAAAAATTGTAGCATACAATTACACACAATTTATATACAATCAAAAATATGAATGCATGCATGCAAGAAATTACTAAGTGATGATTTTGAAAAGTCTACCAAGCAAGTGCATGATACAGAAACATAACAAGTCACAAAGTTTGCTAACTAAACTTATTTAGCACTAATACAAATTACTAAACTAAATCCATGCTCAAAATGGACCTAAACATGTTTCTGCATAAAAAGTCATTTTAACAGAAACTTTTTGTTAAACACATTGCAGATTCAGAAAGGGCTTGACTCACTGATTCCAACGGTATAAAATTTGCAAAAATCTAACGTGGGAATCAAAAGTTATAGCCATTTGAAATTTGGATCAAAATCTGGTTTGAATTCTGTTTTTAAATCTAACCCTAGCCACGCGTCGTGTTTCTATTGGCGCGTACCGGTTCGGCCGGATCACCCTTCTGTGCCGTTGGATCTAACTAACGCTGCACGGCTCAGATCTGTACATACCCCTTCGTTAAGTGAACTATTTCTACGCGTAGGATCCAGATCTGACGGCTAAAAATCTCCTAACCAGAAACGAGCGGCGCTAGCGGCGGCGGCTGGCGGCGGCGCGTCGGTCAGTGGTGTTTCCGGTGTTCTAGGTCGCCCGGGGACGGAAAAAGGTGCTTACCAGAACCGCAGGAGGCTGCTGATGCTCGAGGTGGCGTTGGTTTGCGAAGGGGCGCGCGGGAGTGGTCTCTGGAGCTCGTCGGAGTAGCGGCAGCGTCGGTCGCTTGCAGACGTGGTGCTTGCCGAGGTTTGGCGTCGCCCTAACACGAACCAGAGGCATCAGGAGTTGCGCAAGACGCGGGCGAACAAACTCGCGTGAATAAGGGGCAAGGGGCGCTCGGGTTTTACCTGAATTGGTCCCCGGAGTCAAGCGGCGATGCAGGTGGTTTCGGTCGTGGACGGAGATGATGATCTAGGTCACAAGCAGGCAAGAGAAAGGTGTCAGCAGGTGCGCAAGAACGTGCTGAGCATCCTCGTTTGAACGAGAGAGAGAGGGGCGGTCGAGGCTCCCCGGAATTAGATGTCGGAGTCGTCGGTACCGCGGGGCTTCGAGAGCAAATGCGCGCAGCCTGGTGGCGGAGTGAGCGAGGAGAGTTGGGGGAAATGCTCGCGGCGCAGAGGGGATTTTATAGGCCCAGGTGGGACAGGAAACGCCCGCGGCTTAATGGCTAATTACGTCGCCCCATTACCGGCCTTGACAGCAGCGGCGACGTGGTCGCGGGCGCGGTTTGGGGAAGACGGGGGCGACGTGGAGAGGGCCCGCTCGTCAGCGAGGTGCGCAAGGTGGAGGTGGGGTCCGTCTATCAGTGGCTGGGTGTGTGCGCTCGCGCGTGCGGAAGGAAATGAAATGGCCCGGGTGGGCTAGTTGGGCCTGATCAGATGCTGGGCTAGATTGGTGGCGCTAGGCCCTTTTCATTTGTTTGCCCTTTTTCTTTTTCTGATTCGATTTTGAGAATAGATTTTCAAATGAATTCAAGTTCCATTTGGATTCAAACTTTCTTGGAATTTTTGTAGTGAGCAGTAGTCTCAAATGTAGGCATAGGATCATGTGGTTGCTTTGAAAAGGCTTGGTCAAGCTTGGGGATCAAAATAACAGAGGCTTGGCACTTGGTTTGCAAAATTTGAGAAATGGTTTTTTGGAAACCATTTCCCATTTGAAAAACTTGGTTTAAAATCTACACTTAAACCCTATGCTCATAGAAGGCAACCAACTTGGTTCATAAACAATCAAACTTTCAAATGGGGATAGGCATTTGATTTAATTCTGCTCACATAAACTCATAGCACCATGTGCTTCTGTTTTTCTGAAATGAGTTTGAATTTTTACCTCAAATCTATATGCATGCATGAATGATATGCAAACTTTGAAATTATGATTTTAGGGATGTTACAAATCTAACCCCCTTAAGGTGAATCTCGCCCTCGAGATTCGGATTGGCTAGCAAATAGGTGAGGGTGGTCTTTCCGAAGATCATCTTCTCTTTCCCATGTTGCTTCTTCTTCAGTATGATGGTTCCATTGCACTTTGCAAAACTTGATAGTCTTTGTTCTCGTGACTCTTTCTGCAGTCTCAAGAATCTTGATAGGCTTTTCTTCATAAGTGAGATCACTTTCTAGTTGAACTTCTTCTAAAGGTATGGTATCCTTCAAAGAAGATTCTTCCATTTCTGGGTGACATTTATTAAGCTGACTCACATGAAATACATTATGGACTGCTGATAGAGATGCTGCCAGTTCAATTTCATAAGCAACCTCGCCTTTGCGACTTAGAATCTTGAATGGCCCAACATATCTTGGTGCCAACTTTCCTTTGACTCCGAATCTTTTCACTCCACGGAGTGGTGATACTCTAAGATAGGCTCTATCACCAACTTGGTAGGTGACTTCTCTACGCTTAGGATCTGCGTAGCTTTTCTGTCGGGACTGTGCTATCTTCAACCTGTCCTTAACCAAATTGACCTTCTCTTCGGCTTCTTTGATAAGATCTAGCCCAAATAAACTTCTTTCTCCCACACCATTCCATAATAATGGGGTGGTAGATTTTCTTCCGTAGAGAAACTCAAACGGTGCCATCTCAATGCTGGCTTGATAGCTGTTGTTATAAGAAAATTCTGCGTAAGGCAGACTTTCATCCCAACTTGCTCCATAATCTAGGGCACATGCCCTCAACATGTCTTCCAGAATTTGATTAGTCCTTTCTGTTTGTCCATCAGTTTGAGGATGAAAAGCAGTACTAAATTCCAATCTCGTTCCCAACGACTCATGTAGCTGTCTCCAAAAATGGGAAGTGAATTGGGTTCCCCTATCGGACACAATACTCTTAGGCACACCGTGAAGTCATACAATTCTACTCATGTAGATCTTGGCTAATTTGGCACTTGTATAAGTTGTCTTCACGGGTATGAAATGGGCCACTTTAGTTAAGCGATCCACTACTACCCATTTGGAATCATATCCTGATCTGGTCCTTGGTAACCCGGTAATGAAATCCATACCAATTTTGTCCCATTTCCAATCAGGAATAGGTAGTGGTTGAAGCAAACCTGCTGGTTTCTGATGCTCTGCTTTTACTCTACTACACACATCACACAAAGCAATATGATCGGGGATGTCCCTCTTGAGATTGTTCCACCAAAATCTTTCTTTCATGTCCATATACATTTTGGTGTTACCCGGATGAATAGAATACGGAGAGTTGTGGGCTTCTTGTAGAATCAGTTTCCGCATTTCCGGATCTTGTGGAACACAAATACGTTTCCCGTGCCATAAAGTACCTTGTTCGTATACATGGAAACTTTTAGCTTTCCCTTGGTCAATATTTTTCTTAATCTCCTCAATTTCTTTATCAGTCTTTTGAGCTTCTCGAATCTTGTCCAACAAAGTGGGTTGGACTTCTAAAGACATGAGATGTCCTTCAGGTACAATCTCCAATCTGAGTTCTTTGAATTGCTTGCACAAATCATCTGGCAATTCGCCTTTGGTAAGGCCATTCACAAATACCTTACGACTTAGAGCATCTGCTACAACATTTGCTTTACCGGGGTGGTATTGCAAACTTAAGTCATAGTCCTTGATAAGCTCTAACCATCTTCTTTGTCTCATATTGATTTCGTTCTGGGTGAAGATATACTTCAAACTCTTGTGATCGGTGAACACTTCACAACGCTTTCCCAAAAGGTAATGTCTCCATGTTTTGAGTGCATGGACGACAGAGGCTAACTCCAAATCATGAGTAGGATAGTTTACTTCATGAGTTTTGAGTTGTCTTCAGGCATAGGCCACAACTTTACCGTCTTGCATAAGTACGGCACCCAAACCTTGACGAGACGCATCACAGTATACTTGGAAATCCTTTTCCAAATCTGGCAGACACAGAACTGGTGCTGTCACAAGTCTCTTCTTCAATTCTTGAAAGCTGACTTCACAACCTTCAGACCAAGCAAACTTCCTGTCTTTCTTTAACAATTCAGTCATGGGCTTAGCAACCTTTGAGAAATTCTCAATGAACCTTCGGTAGTAACCTGCTAAGCCAAGGAAACTGCGAACTTCTTTCACATTCTTGGGAGATTCCCATTCCGTCACAGCTAAAACCTTAGCAGGATCAACTGCTACGCCATCCTTTGTCATAACATGACCAAGAAAACCAACTTCCTCTAACCAGAACTCACACTTGCTGAATTTGGCATAAAGTTTATGCTCTCTTAACTTTTCAAGTACCAAACGCAAGTGTCCTTCATGTTCTTCCTTGCTCTTAGAGTAGACTAAGATGTCATCGATGAAAACGACAACGAACTTGTCAAGAAATTCCATGAACACCTTGTTCATCATATTCATGAAGTATGCTGGAGCATTGGTTAAGCCGAAAGGCATTACAGTATACTCATACAATCCATACCTTGTGGTGAATGTTGTTTTAGGTATGTCTTGCTCTCTTATCTTGAGTTGAAAATAGCCTGACCGAAGATCAATCTTCGAGAACACACATGCTCCTTCAAGCTGATCAAATAAGTCGTTGATTCTAGGCAAAGGATATTTGTTCTTGATAGTCACCTCGTTGAGTGAGCGGTAATCTATGCATAACCTTTGGCTTCTATCTTTCTTCTCCACGAACAAAACTAGGGCTCCCCAAGATGAAGAACTTGGTTGGATAAATCCTTTTTGCAACTGTTCTCCTAGTTGCTTCTTGAGCTCTTTCAGTTCATCAACTGACATTTTGTATGGTCTTTTTGCTATTGGTCCAGAACCTGGTACCAAATCTATCAGAAACTCCACATCTCTATCTGGTGGCATTCCTGGCAATTCTTCCGGGAATACATCCGGATACTCACACACAATTGGCACACTGTCCATGCTAACCCCCTTAAGAGAATTAAGCTTACTTCCTTTGGATTCAAAGTTTGACTTGAATTTTATTATTTTTCTTTTTGGGGTTGTGAGTGCAACAGTATGATTAGCACAATCTAGCACTCCTTCGTACTTAGCCATCCAATCCATTCCTAAAATTACATCCAATCCTTGGGAATCTAGAATTATCAGGCTCACTGGGAACTTATGCTTTCCAAACTCTATGACAAGATCCCGACATCCAAGACTTACTATCATATCTCCACCCGGAGAACTAACTTTTATTGGACACCCAATGTTTTCAGATGCAAACCCATTTCTATCAACAAATGCTTTTGATATGAATGAATGAGATGCACCAGTGTCAAAGAGTACAAATGCTGGAATGGAATTGAGTCTGAACTTACCAGCAACAGCGTCAGGCTCCTCATAGACCTCCTCCACATTGATGTGGTTAACCTGTCCTTTCTGAAAAGGATTGGGCTTGTTAGGACCTTCAACTTTCTTCTCAGGGCACTCATTAGCATAATGCCCCAGCTTCTTGCATTTGAAGCATTCAACCTGACTGATGTCTCTTTTAGCAGGCTGACTTCCACTTCCACTACCATTTCCACTGTGGTGGCTCTTATGTCCACTCTTGTGGTTCTTGTACTTGTCATTGTCATGACTGCGGTGATGCTTGTTGTCATGACGGTTGTGGTTGTGGTGCTTGTTGAATTTCCCATGCTTATGGGATCCTGAGCTTCCACTATCATCATAGTGAGATCGTTTGTGAGACGATCCCGAGCTGTGCTTGTCGGAGTGTTTCCTCTTCCTACTCTCGACTTGCTTCATTTTATTCTCCAAAATAGCAGCCTTGTCACACAGAGACTGATAAGTTGGAACATATGCCACAGACAGCTGCAGATTCAGTTCATCATTCAAGCCTTCCAGAAACTTTTCCTTTCTTTTGGCATCTGTGTCAACCTCATCCGGTGCATAGCGCGCCAGATTGTTGAACTCTTCTATATATTCAGCCACGCTGCGGTGGCGCTGCTTCAGGTTGTGAAACTCCTTCTTTTTCAGGCTCATCATTCCTGATGAGATATGAGCAGTGCGAAAGCCATCTTCAAAGATAGCCCAAGTCACCTCATCAATAGGAGTGGTGATTTGGAAATTGTACCACCATGTGGCGGCTGGCCCTTCCAACAGATGTGCTGCGATACTGACTTTTTCAGCATCCGTGCAGCCCACGGTCACTAAGTCCTTGTTCACAGAACGTAGCCAATCATTGGCCACCATGGGATCAGTCGTCCCCGAGAACTTAGCTGGCCTCAAACGCAGAAATCTGGTGAGCATATCAAAGCCCGGAGGGTTGTTGTTGTTATTGGGGTTGTTGTTATTCTGGTTTTGGATGAATGTTGTCATCATTTGCATAAGCTGTGTTTGCGCATTCATCATTTGTTGCATTTCCGGGGTGATGTTGTTGGGGTTGGGGTTTGCGCGACGGGGAGGCATCTGTGGTTTATTCAAATGGAGATAAGAATGAGATACCCATACATGATTCATGCACAATACATCACATAAGCAAACACATAGCATGCAACACAAGGATAAAAGCTCAATAACAAAATAACAAAGTCTCAAAGTAAAACACACAAGTGGCAAGCCATCCACATGTCGGATGGTCCAATAACAAGTTCACAAATAACAAGTACGATAATAAAAGATAACCGAGTAGTCAAGTCTACTCATCAGCATCAATCTCCTCCTCGACAAAGGTAAGACCTGCGTTCTCCATCGCGGTCTTGTTCTCCTCAATGGCAGTGGTCAAGGACTCGATCTTGGTCTTGAGAGCCCTCTTCTGGGAGCGAAGCCTCTCAATCACCATCTGCTGCTGCTCTAGCTCGAAATCCTTGGACTTCAGTTCTTCAGTCATGTCCCGGATCTTCTTGTTCCTATCCTGGACGCGTTTCTCCTGACTCTTGAACTTGCGGTCCTGGGTCTCGAACTTTGCCTCCATTTCCTTGACTATCTCGTCCTGCTGTGCGAAAAGCTTGTCCTTCTCGCAAAGCTGCACTTGGAGCTCGTCATTGCTGAGCATGACATTGGTCCTGTCTGTGTCCACGTGCCTAATAAGAGACTCTAAGTCCTGGAGATAGAGACGTATCGGCTCTGCTGCGTCCCTCGAGTCGTCCTCAAAGTCGATGGACTCTCCATCATCATCACGTCTTCCGAAGACGTGGAAGTGGGTGCCCCTAACCTGTCGGGAGTGACGGCTTAACAGACGTCCTATCAGGTCCTGCATGACAACCTCCATGCCTCTCTCCCTGTCATCGTGCATAAGCTTGAAAACGATGGCCTCCGTAGGAGGCTCCGTCTGGCGTCCGGGCTAGTTCACCTTGAAGCCCCAGAGGTCCTTCCTCTCGAACTTGGTGAGTGGGTGCACCATGATGGTGGGAAGAGGGAGATTGAGAAAAGTGGTAAGCTCAACGATACGAGGACCAAAACGGGTAACCTGGAACTCCTCAACAGTGCTGATGGTAATAGGCATCTATTTATAAGATAGAAAAGTTAGGACAACACAATTTAAGATAAAACAAGACAAACATTTCATACATATCCATGGAACACAAAATCACACAAGTCATGCATACATGATTCCATTACATCAATCAAGGTCCAAACTTATTTAAGGTATCATTTTGGAAAATAAGGTGATAGGTGGTGGTCCAACTAACGAAGTGCGTTCACAATCCTATCTCACTGGATCTGTTGGCTAACACAATGTTCCTAGAGGCAATCCACCTATCTTGTTCACATGATTCCATCACTAAGTCTATAATATCTCCCCTTAAGGTTTGGTTGGTGGCTTCCAACTCTTGGGTAAGTTCCTTCTCATTCTCTAAGTCTTTTTGGAGGTTGAGCATTCTGCACTTGACTCTAGCACTGAGTTCTTTGATAGTCCTCCAAGCTGCTTCTCTTGCTGACTCAAAGAATGTGGTGTGCATCACAGTGTTGGTGTACATGCAGAATCCTCTTTCTTTGTGGTTGTCTTCCTTGTTTTTGTACAAGTGAAGTTGCACCCACCAGTACTCCACTCCTTCATCCATCACTGGAAAGCCTTTGTACACAACTGCACCATGTGCTTCCATTGCCACCATGAGGTCCTTGAGAATTTTGGGAAACTCAGTTTCACACTCCAAGGTCATGGTCATGAGTGGTCCTTTCTTCACGGCTTCGTTGATGGAGTTCATCTACAACTGGAGAGGAGAATGAGAAGATTAGAAAAGTTTACGAGAAGAATAGACAAGTGTAGAAGTAGTAAAAAATATTCCTTAGTGGTTTCCAATCCTAGGTTCATAATCCTACAGGCAACACAGTGCTCTGATACCATCTGTAAGATCCCTCCTTTGTAAAGGAAAGGATCCGTGTGATTGCAATGCTAGTCCCTGGATCAATGCTAGCATCCACAGTTTAAGATGAAGTACACAGATACAAAGGTCGTTTATTAAATTCATTCCAGAGATAAAACATAGTCTTTTACAACTCAGGGCCAAAGGCCTAATACAAGAGTTTATGGAATAAGTAAATAAACATAAGTCCTCATCTTCATGTGCCACAGGCAAGCATGTTGAGTGTAGACTCATGACTCCTACTGATCATCGGAGTAACCTGCAACATCACAAGTTACAGCCATAGTGGGTCAATACTTTGGAATAATATTGGCAAGTGATACCTTAGTAAATTTTAAGTGGACTATAATACTATATGCATTTTGGCTAAGTGTATCTTGGCTTGCTTTGCTCAAAATAGGTTTTTCCTATTAGTTGAAATCACTAAGTTTTTTCTTTGTCAAAAAAACTTCCCAAGAAACCACCAATAGACATTGGGGTCCTTCACCCTTGTTCACCCACAAGTTTATAACTTAGAAGTTGGAGTGATGAGATTCTTGTAGCTTCCATGTCTTGATGCTCAAGTTGTCCATTGCCATGGACTTGGCTAAGTACTTAGATTTTCCATCTGCAGAGGTTGTGCACTTTCCCCACCAGACTTGGTTTCCCAAGACAGGACCTTTCATAAGCCTTTCCATAGTCAAATGGACGCGCTCCAACCTATCATTCCCACTACCACCAACTGTCCAAGTGACTAAGTTCTAGCAACCTATATGATCATGGCAGAGCCCATATTGCCAAGTGGTTGCACTATAAGCTTTCTCAACACTTGGCCTCCAAATCCCTTTGTGCCTGGGTGGCATACCACACGTGAGATACACAAGCCAAATCCATGGCCTTGTGTAACCACTCAACCAAAAACCACCATTCAAGTCCCATTCCACCCAGGAAGTTCATTGACTTAGTTGTTTTATTAAGAAAAGCATGAGTCCCAAAGGACTTAGAATTATTTCACCATAGAATGTTCATACTTCACCAACCCTTGTTTTCTACTAGCTAGGCTAAGCATGGCATAGTAACTTAACTTAGGAAAATTCCCTAGCAATTCTACAATTCTACACTACATAGGATTTCCCAACATAGCATTTGGCAAAAGTAGCATGCAAGACTTAGCAAAATAATTCTAATGCTTATTCAAAATAAAGGATGGAAATATCATGAAGTATCACTTGCCTTGGTAATGGGGAGAGTAGCACTCTTCATTATCACAGTCACTAGAAAAATCTACAAAAATTTGTAGCATACAATTACACACAATTTATATACAATCAAAAATATGAATGCATGCATGCAAGAAATTACTAAGTGATGATTTTGGGAACTCTACAAATTACTAAACTAAATCTATGCTCAAAATGGACCTAAACATGTTTCTGCATACAAAGTCATTTTAACAGAAACTTTTTGTTAAAAACATTGCAGATTCAGAAAGGGCTTGACTCACTGATTCCAACGGTATAAAATTTGCAAAAATCTAACGTGGGAATCAAAAGTTATAGCCATTTGAAATTTGGATCAAAATCTGGTTTGAATTCTGTTTTTAAATCTAACCCTAGCCACGCGTCGTGTTTCTATTGGCGCGTACCGGTTCGTCCGGATCACCCTTCTGTGCCGTTGGATCTAACTAACGCTGCACGGCTCAGATCTGTCCATACCCCTTCGTTAAGTGAACTATTTCTACGCGTAGGATCCAGATCTGACGGCTAAAAATCTCCTAACCAGAAACGAGCGGCGCTAGCGGCGGCGGCTGGCGGCGGCACGTCGGTCAGTGGCGTTTCCGGTGTTCTAGGTCGCCCGGGGAAGGAAAAAGGTGCTTACCAGAACCGCAGGAGGCTGCTGATGCTTGAGGTGGCGTTGGTTTACGAAGGGGCGCGCGGGAGTGGTCTCTGGAGCTCGTCGGAGTAGCGGCGGCGTCGGTCGCTTGCAGACGTGGTGCTTGCCGAGGTTTGGCGTCGCCCTAACATGAACCAGAGGCATCAGGAGTTGCGCAAGACGCGGGCGAACAAACTCACGTGAATAAGGGGGCAAGGGGCGCTCGGGTTTTACCTGAATTGGTCGCCGGAGTCAAGCGGCGGCGCAGGTGGTTTCGGTCATGGATGGAGATGATGATCTGGGTCACAAGCAGGCAAGAGAAAGGTGTCAGCAGGTGCGCAAGAACGTGCTGAGCATCCTCGTTTGAACGAGAGAGAGAGGGGCGGTCGAGGCTCACCGGAATTGGATGCCGGAGTCGTCGGTACCGCGGGGCTTCGAGAGCAAATGCGCGCAGCCTGGTGGCGGAGTGAGCGAGGAGAGTGGGGGGAAATGCTCGCGGCGCAGAGGGGATTTTATAGGCCCAGGCGCGATAGGAAACGCCCGCGGCTTAATGGCTAATTACGCCGCGCCATTACCGGCCTTGACAGCAGCGGCGACGTGGTCGCGGGCGCGGTTTGGGGAAGACGGGGTCGACGTGGAGAGGGCCCGCTCGTCAGCGAGGTGCGCGAGGTGGAGGTGGGGTCCGTCTGTTAGTGGCTAAGTATGTGCGCTCGCGCGTGCGGAAGGAAATGAAATGGCCCGGGTGGGCTAGTTGGGCCTGATCAGATGCTGGGCTAGATTGGTGGCGCTAGGCCCTTTTCATTTGTTTGCCCTATTTCTTTTTCTGATTCGATTTTCAGAATAGATTTTCAAATGAATTCAAGTTCCATTTGGATTCAAACTTTCTTGGAATTTTTGTAGTGAGCAGTAGTCTCAAATGTAGGCATAGGATCATGTGGTTGCTTTGAAAAGGCTTGGTCAAGCTTGGGGATCAAAATAACAGAGGCTTGGCACTTGGTTTGCAAAATTTGAAAAATGGTTTTTTGGAAACCATTTCCCATTTGAAAAACTTGGTTTAAAATCTACACTTAAACCCTATGCTCATAGAAGGCAACCAACTTGGTTCATAAACAATCAAACTTTCAAATGGGGATAGCCATTTGATTTAATTCTGCTCACATAAACTCATAGCACCATGTGCTTCTGTTTTTCTGAAATGAGTTCGAATTTTTACCTCAAATCTATATGCATGCATGAATGATATGAAAACTTTGAAATTATGATTTTAGGGATGTTACACCCTACGACACGAAAATTATTACAGCAAGCCCATATATGAGCGAAGAACCAAAATATTACACGTAGAGGTCACTGAACACAAACATCAAACAACGGAAGGCAAATTATGCTATTAAGTATAGCAAACTTAACAAATGGCCTAAGAGGCCTGAAGCATAACGATGACGTCCCATTTCATAGATTCCAGGCTGCCGGCTAGGAACTCCAAACTACTCGTCGATGTCGATGCCGTAAAGAATTCATCTTCTATGGTAACACGTACTCTGCTGCAAAAATATCAACGAAGCAAGGGTGAGTACAAGGTGTACTCCTCAAGACTTATGGCTGGTGGAGTTGTTTTGCATAAAGCCATCTTTGTTTTGTAAAACAAGAGGAAGAAGAAGCTCGTCTAATCAAAGTGTATTAAAAGGGGATAAGAAAGCGACATCTCCAAGGTATTGATCATCATCTTTTGATATCCACCAAGTCATCATCGAACCTCATCGAGGATCACCCCCTCGTACCCAAGAGGAAGCATCCTTAAGCACACTTTATCTTGCCAAGTTTTACGATCAGGTTCAAGTTCTCTATGATCCCACGTCCATTCCCAAGTCGTCCGTAATCGTGGACACGACTTTTTGAAAAGATTAATACCCTGCAGGGGTGTACAACTTTACCCACACGCGCCGACCGACTCTTAGCGTCACATGACATACTTCCTTGGTGTGCTGACAGAGGGTGATCGACTGAAACCTTTCCCTTACTTTTGCGTAATCCATGAGTCACCAGAAGGGCTCCCGGCTGCGGTAGTTGGCCATACTCCCAGGCGGTCCTCGACTCTGTGTACCGGGATCCAGTTAATTGCCGAGCATCCTTCACCCGGCCACGTCCTATATTCTTGCACCATTTTCCAAAACCTTTTTCCATGCGGGTGCCGAATAAATCTTCAAACTATGGACTCATGAATAAGACTAGGAAAGTTGGGGTCAAGGGGGTCCCCATAAACCCCTGTGTGGCCGTACGCTTGTCTTGGTTCAAGAGGCAAGAACCTCGGGTCCTAAGGGTGGCAATTATGGAACTGCAAAAACCACAACCCTAGTGGTCTCCCATACAAGCCTTAGCATGTTTAACTTACTTCACCTGTCATATCACGTTCTCCTGTCCAACTAGGTTCATTCGAAGCTCGAAACCATCAACCAAGTGAATCAGCAGAACTACTAAAGCACGGCTAAGCACAACAGATAAAGTAGCTCTAGCAGCGATCATAAAGCCAACCCTAGTTATGCTAGGAGCAGTGGATTAGGGAATATAGGTTCAAAGGAAACATGCATCAGATAGGATTACTCTATCTATCGATAAAATACTTTAGAATCGTATGCACATTGCAAGAGTTTAGAATGCTTGAAAGCATAGGATTATATCATGTGTGGGGTTTCGCTTGCCTTTGCCTGTTGATACCCAATATAGATCTTCGTATCCATCATCTTGATTTGTTCGACAACCACAAGGATATAGCTCTCCAGGGTTCATCTTGTTGGCATTGTTCGTCGATGTCCTTTGAAGATCTTGATCTTGATCTTCAGTCTTGGACTCGATCTCGATTCCGATATCGTATTCTACCGGAGAAGAACCAAACACCGGAAAGGAAGGAAACAATCAACACATAACATCGATGCAATGCTCAAGCAAGGATGATGATATGACAAGTTAAAAGTTATTGATATCGAAACACTAAACATGCTTGGTCATTTTAATTGGGGTCCGAGGGGTCCAAACCTTAATTCGGAGAAACCCCGAATGCATATGGGAGGGTGCATTTGCTCATCTAATTAAAATTATCGTGTAATTTGATTATCACTGCATGATTATAGTGTACTTAGACAGAGTTTATTTTTTTGAACATTTTGATATATTATTTGTATTTTTCTGATTAATAAATAATTATTATTGAATTTACAAATTTATAACAATTTCTGGATTTATTAAACCAATTTAAAAGCTTTACTGCATCATGCTGATGTCAGCACAGGGGTGGGCGTCATTTTTCACCAAGGCAGAACCTAGCCTCTGTGACTGATTGCTGGGACCTATGCCACATCATCATCCACAATGGCGGTCAATGGTCAGAGGATCCATGGTCACGTCACCCTGACGTCATGGTGACGTCACAACGACGGCCACCATCAGGTGCTCATCAGCGGGGGCGCTGTGAGGCGCGCTGGGCGATGGGATTAGGCGCGTTTGACGCAGACGAGTGAGGCGAGCGAAATGGAGGCGGTGCCACCCTTTTTGGGTCGCCGGAGCAGCGCCAGCTACCATGCCTGACGGCGGCAGTGGGCGGCGCTTGGCGCGGAAGCAATACAAGAATAGAGGAGGGGAACAGAGGGGACTGGGAGATGGAGGAAATCACTAGGAGTGTGACGGTGAGGTCGAAAGGGCGCGGCATGGCCGAAATCAGTGGCGACGGCGACGGCCGTAGTCGTAGAAGATGCCATGATTGGCTCAATTGCGGCCATCCTCGCTTGCGTGGTTTGACGGAGAGGGATAAGACGGCACGACGGAGCTCCCTGTGAGATCAACGGGGACCGGGGAGGCCTAGAACGGCGGGGCGATGTGGCGTCCGACGGGTAGGGTTCGGTCGCCTGGCGAGGAAGAGATGAGAGAGGTCGGGAGAGAGAGGGGAAGTGGATGAGGACGAGAGGGAGGGTCACTGCGACTCTTATCTATCCCCTAGAGCTCGTCGGCGGCGTCAATCGCAGCGGAGGGATCGACGGCCGGCGGCGCTACACAGAGAAGCTTGGCGTCGGGAGGAACACAACAGGTAGAGAGGAGAAACGGTACTGGGCCAGGCTGGCCCGCGCTGGGCTGCTGGGCGTGCACGCGAGCAGCAGGAAATAGGAAGAGTGGAGAGGGCTTGCTGGGCTACGGCCTATTAGGGTTTCTGGATCTTTTTTTATTTCCCAAAAGCATTTCTTTATTTGTTTGTAATTTATGTTCTGTATCTTCATTTTCAAATCTGTTTTGATACATTTAAAATTACTAGATCTTTGCAAATATTCAAAATATTGCAGGGACCCTTGTAAACAATTTGGGTTCCATATTTTTTTGTAGTTTTAAAAATTCAAAACCATTTTTGTAGTTTTAAAAATTCAAAACCATTTTAAAATCTAGGGTTTTACGGTTTAGTTAATCTTGTGTGGGTTTTTTATCTTAGCAAGATTATATGATGCTGATGCTATGCACATACAAACCCTAATTACTATTAGTAGATATAGGGTTGTTACAATTCTATCCCCCTTAAAAGAATCTCGACCCAATATTCCTAGGTAGGAAGATAGAAGGAATAGGGTCACACTAAACATCGACGATCTTCTATAACAGGGTGATCCATGCCACCATGACAAGTGGACGAAGCGTTTCGTAAACTTCGAGGTGGCTTCTCACACTAAGGAAGAGAGGGAATGACACGGGACCACAAACTGAGTATCTCATGATTAACTCATGGATAGATGTTTCGCGAACATCTCTAAAGCCATCAACATGAAACACTTCAAGGTAACAGAGGAAACAAAAGGATATGGTTTCAAGGTGACAGATAGCTGGTCTTCATAAGGATTGAGACCATGTAACTTGCAGAAGAGTTTGACTTATGAAGGAAGGGAACTTCCACAGAAAGAACATGACCGCAGATTTCGATAGGTAACCTCTACTAAACAACCTCAGTAGAGCTTTACAGGTGGAAGAGATAGATATCAACAAAACCAAGTTGCTGAACTACTTTTGACACAGACGGGTCACTCTTTCGTTCAACAGAAGGCCAAGAAAGAAAGGTGTTTTGGTGGAGAGGACTCGTAAGAGTCACAAGGAACATGTAACAAGAGAAACTATTGGTTACCAAAATCATGGTCGCTCTTCGAACATGTTTAAGGAAATGGGAAGGAAACACTTTATTCATCCAGGACAATCAAAATCTTTGCCAAAGATTTTGATATTACTTTACACTACCAAGATGAATAGTTTAGAAAATTCCTGATGACACGAGAAGAAAGAAACTTCATTCTCAGACTCCAAGTACTTGGCATAACAAGACGCTTTCCAATGTAAAAAGGTCTGGAGGATCGACAGAGAGACATTTAGCAACACTACTTTAAATGTTCTTCTTGATGTTCCAAACACCGTTAGCAGGCTACTGACAGGCCTTTAACACGTTATCAGGTAAAGGTCGTACTTCGGATACAAAGGAAACCATAAGCACAACTCCTATAATAAGCCATAGAAGAAGCCTCATGAAGAGTGGTTGTTATTGCTGATTCAAGGGGTATGGCAATAGGTCTTCCGGCTAATTGTGTCAACCATTACATCAATCTTGCCAGATGTATAGAAAGACCTATGTCAGCCCTTGAAGAACACCAACCATCATATCTGCTTGAGATTCAGATTTGGTTGAGTGGAGAGATACTTCAGACTCAGCATGTCCGAATAGAATATTTGCAACATTTACCATAGAGGTAAAGCCACTAGATTATCAATACACAGACTACAGTGTCAAGCTCCAAAATATGAGCTAGATTGCGAAACACATGTATTAGCAAGTTATCAAAAGATAATTGCATCTACATGAATCATTTGCAACAAACACAACTAAATCCTATTTAGGAAACATTTAGGAGGATATCGAAGTTTTGTTGGACTTCTTATCTTCCGTTAACAAATCAATCAGTGGCTTGGTGTGCTTCGAGGATCTTCTCGAGATGTGAAGGTATCATCCTACCATATCAAGAATTCTTCACACATGCTTGACTAATTTGAAATGATTTCCGAGGAAACAAATGATAACTCTGCTCGAATCCACAGCGACATCTTTCCACATTTTCACATGGATCGGAGAAGGTTACTTCTAACATCAAGAACACATAATTCAAAATGGCACGAAGATGGTTCTCAAAAGTTTCCAACATTAATGCCAAATGTTCCATATGAATCTCATATAACATGGAGAAGATAAGGATATCATCGATGGGCTCAATAACAAACTTATCTATACACTCCATTAAGATGGACTCATATGTTGCATCAATAAGGCATAAACATTGGTCACACTAGTGGACAAGAAGATGAACTTAGGTGAGACATCACAAATAAATACACCATCAGATAGTCCTTGGAACTGAGTTTGATTTGATGATAGCCCAAATCAAATCAAAGGCAGGAAAGATAACATATCCACAAAGGAGTCACTATCTTTATTCCACACGAGCACAACTAGATATCCCTTTAAGAAGGAACTAAGTTGGATAGAAATTTTGTGTTACAACTCTCCAAGTTGTTGTTTAAGCTCAACCAACTAGTTTAGGGGTATCCAGTATGGATCCTTGGAGAAATAGCAGTTCAGGGAACTTGCTTGCTCAAGAACTTGACAACACGGTCATGTGGCAACATGGCGATACTTCTAGTAGAAATCTATAATATCACGAACCACCGATATGTCACTCAGTTCGAGAGGGAAACTTATTTGGTAAGGCAAGATGACATAGTTTTAGAGCTTTGGCACGAACCTAACTCTTTGACTAAAAAGGTTGTACCAGAATATCAGACTTGATAGCACAATTAAACTTTTCTTAGTGATAGGGTTAACCAATCACGCTAAGAATGACACAAATGTCCTTTGAGTTCAAAGCAATGGAAATTGCTATTAATCTCAGATGACAACATTATTATGCACACGCATCATTCACGAGCACGAGAGCTCGAGGGAAGGTGGGTAAATATGTGTGAAAGCATCACTTCATTAAGGGTCCTGAAACTCAGCACAGCCTCTTAGTATAAAAGAGTGTGACACTTTAAGGTCGAACACATAGAAGATAATCAATGCCTCTTGATTTGTGGATTACAACACTTTCACCTGGTCCTAGAAATGATGAGTTGTAACATCCCTAAAATCATGATTTCAAAGTTTGCATATCATCCATGCATTCATAATCATTTCAGGATCATTTTCAAAATCATTACAAAATAGGAGCTTTTGAAAAGTCTATTATTTTATGTGAGCAAAGCATTGGCCCAATGCTACTCTTTAATATGAGATTGATTTTTTAAAACCAGATATATTTGATCCTATGGTTGATTGTTGTATTCCAAAGCTTGGACAAAAATTTCAAAAACAAAATATGACTTTAAAACCATTTTTAGATCTTTATTAAGACATTGGTAAAGGCACTGTTTTTTTAAACTCCAAAGGACCAAGCAGGTTTGGTGAAACAACATGTTTTTATACCAAAATATGTGCATGTTTCACTTTATAAAAATCCAGAAAGAATTTGAAATCAAACAGATTTGAAATCGTTTGAAAATGTTTCCTGAAAATCAAAATAGAAATAGAAAAAGAATAAAGAAAGCAGAAAAGGCCGGCGCTGCCAATTTGGCCCAGCAACGAACCCAGCCCACTAAGCCCACCCAGGCCATTTCCCTCCGCTCCTTCTCTCACCCACGCAGAACCTACCCCCGCAGCCACTGATCGATGGGCCCTCTCCATGTCATCGTCATCTTCCCCAAATCCCGCGCGAGAACACGTCGTCGCCCGCCGTTTCCTCCTCTTCACTGCCGTGATCAATTGCATTGATGCAGCGCGTAATCTTCACCCATGCTCTGGCTATTTAATCCCCACCTCACCACGGTCATTTCCCCCCAAACACCCACACCCAGTCGCTCCCAGGCTGCGAGTATTTGAGCTCACTCCGCCGCTGCAGAGACGAACTCCGGCGGTGAATTCCGGTGAGCACACTCTGCCCCTTGCCTATTGGTCTTGCCAGTGTGATCTCTGCAACCTTGCGCATCGTTTAACCCCACTGGTGCATGCTAGGACCATCCAGAGCCTCGCCAACGTCAATACCAGAGCGCCACCAACGACCGCGTGCACTCCGGCGAGTTCTCCCCATAAGCCCCCACCGCCCCTTCTATCTTTTACTTGCTCACGTGTTCGCCAGACTTGTGCGCGTCTAATGACACCATCCTTTTGGCTAGGCGTGACCTGTATCTTTGACAACGACGACGAGCGACCGTAATCAACGGCTGATGGTTCTCCGACGAGCAATAGTGGCTATGTCCTTGCGCCCCTCGACAAGCTACTGCCACATTGAGCTCCAGCATGTCTCTGCAAGTCTGGTGAGCCTCCCCATTCTCTTCCTCGCTTCCAGTAGCCTCCGCAACGCCATAGACCGAGATCTCCGCCGTTCACCATCGCCGCGTGCCGCCAGTTGTTGGTCGCTTGATCAACGGCCGTAGGATCTTGATCCAGTTGCTACGATAGAACTTAACCCGAAGGGGTATCTCGTGATCTGATCCGTGCGATCCACTTTAGATCCAACGCACGACCAATCCGTGCGAAGCGGTATGGACGAATCAAGATGTGACGCGTGTCCTGTATTCGTTTTAAATATCTGAATTAGATCTATTAGTGATTCAAACTTGCAAAATTCATAACTTTTGATCCACACGTTCCAATTTTGCAAATTATATATCATTGGAATCAAGAGAAAAAATTATATCCATTTATGAAATGTGTTTAATGTTTTTCTTCTACAAAATTGATTATTTTTGCAGAGACATTTATAGGCTTATTTTGAGTATATAAATTATTTGAAAAATGAATTAGAGAATAAATAAAGTTTGTTTAGTGTGTATTTGTCTTGTTTATGATTCAGTACTGTTTCACCTGTCTTGTTTGATTTGGAAAAATCATGACATAGCATTTGCATGCATTCATATATTTTTGCTTGTATATTTTGATATGTGATTTTGGTGCCAATATTTTATGTGTAGATTTTGGTGCTAATAGTGATTGTGGTTGTGAAGATTGTTGCTACTCCCCAAACTACCAACGCAAGTGGTGCTTCATGTTTTTATCCCAATATTTTTTTACCTATGCATTAGAAATAATTTGTATAGGACTTGCATGATTATTTTGCTAAGTATCTATATGCTATGCTTGGGAAATCCTAATAGTTGTAGTAATGTTAGAATTTCCTCTAAGTTAAGATACTTGGTATTGACATGCTTAGCCTAGATAGGAGCAACCAAGGGTGGATTATATATTCATGCTATGAGAAATATTTCTAATTCTTTGACTTATGTTTTGCTTAATAAAACAACTAAGCGAATGAATCACCTGGGTGGAATGGAAAGAATGGTTTGTGTTGAGTGGTTACACAAGGCTCATTTCTATGGTTTACCTTGTGCATCTCACTTGTGGAAAGCCACCCAGGAACAAAGGGATTTGAGATGCCAATTGTTAAGAAGCTTCTAGTGCAGCCACATGGCAATATGGGCTCTGCCAGGATTATATAGGTTGTAATAACTTAGCCATTTGGACAGTTGGTGGTAGTGGGATGATAGGTTAGAACGCGTCCATTTGGTCTAAGGGAAGGCTTCTGAAAGGTCATGTCTTGGTGAAAATCAAGTCTTGTGGAGAAAATGCACAACCTCTGCAGATGGAAGAATCTAAGTACTTAGCCATGTCCCTGGTATTGGACAATTTGAGCATCAAGACATGGAAGCTATCAAGAATATCCTCATCCCAATTTTCTAAGTTAAAACTTGTGGCTGAACAAGGGTGAAGGTTCACCAATTTATATTGGTGGTTCCTTGGGAAAGTTTTGTCAACGAAAAACTTAGTGTTTTCAACTAATAGGTAAAACCTATTTTGAGCAAAGCAAGCCTAAGCTACACTTAGCCAAATTCATGTAGTAACTAGATGCTAATATTTTACTAAGGTATCACTTGCCAATACTATTCCAATGTATTGAACCACTGTGGATGTAACTTGTGATGTTGCAGGTTACTCTGATGATGATTAGGGGTTATGAGTCTACACTCAACATGCTTTCCTGTGGCACATGAAGATGAAGACTTTATTTATATTATTATGCTTAAACTCTTTAATTAGGCCTATGGCCATGGAGTTGTAAAAGACTATGTTTTCTCTGGAATGACGATGTAATAATGACCTTTGTTCCTATGTACTTCATCTTAAACTGTGGATGCTAGCATTTGATCCAGGGACTAGCATTGCAATCACAGGGATCCTTACCTTTATAAGGAAGGGATCGTACAGATGGTATCAGAGCACTGTGTTGCCTGTAGGATTATAACCCTAGGGTTGGATTAGAAACCACTAAGGAAAAATTTCAACACTTTGAAAATTTTCTACACTTGTCTTTTCTTCTCGTAAACTTTTCTAATCTTCTTTCTCATCTCTATTTGTAGATGAACTCCATCAACGAAGCCATAAGGAAGGGACCACTCATGACCAGGACTTTGGAGTGCGAGACTGAATTTCCAAAAGCCCTCAAGAAACCGATGGTTACCTTGGGGATACACGGTGCAGCTGTGTACAAAGGTTTCCCTATGATGGATGAAGGAGAGGAGTATTGGTGGGTGGAACTTCACTTGTACAAAAACAAGGAAGACAACCACAAGGAATCAGGATTCTGCATGGTCACCAACCCAGTAATGCACACCACATTCTTTGACTCTGCAAGAGATGCATCTTGGAAGGCCATCAAGGAGCTTGGTGATAGACTCAAGTGCAGAATGCTTAACACCCAAAATGACCTTAGGGAAGAAAAGAAGCATACCCAAGAGTTGGAGAATACCAACCAACAACTAAGGGAAGACATCATAGACTTGATTTGGGAATCTTGTGAACAAGATAGACAGATGGCTACTAAGGATGCTTTGATAGCCATTTTTTCTTGTGAGTGAGAGTTGTAATGTACTGCGTTAGTTGGACCCCCACACTTATCATTTTATTTCTAATTTTTTTGTCTAAGTTATGTTGAACTTTGGAATGCTTGTAATGGATTTATGTATACCATGACTTGTGTGTTTGCAAATTATATGCTTGTGATACTTTGTCTTGTGATTTTCTATTGATGTTGATTCTAACTTTTCTTATCTTATAAAATAGATGCCTAATGTTACTATCGACACGACTAAAGAGTTCAAGGGAACTCGTTTTGGAACTCGTCTTATTGAGCTCACTAGTGTGCTCAATCTTCCGCTCCCTAGCATCATGATGCTTCCCCTCACCAAGTTTGAGAGGAAGGACCTTTGGGGCTTCAAAGTTACCTAGCCAGGACGCCAGACTGAGCCAGCCGCGGAGGCTATCACTTTCAAGCTAATGCATGACAACAAGGAGAGAGGCTTAGAGGTAGTCATGCAGGATCTACTTGGGCGTCTGTTAGGGACGCACTCCAGGGAGCTTAGAGGTACTCACTTTCACGCCTTCGGAAGACGCGACAAGGACGGTGAGGCTATTGAGTTTGAGGATGCTTCTAGAGAGACGGCAAAGCCGATTCGTCTGTACCTTCAGGACCTAGAGGTTCTACTTAGGCGCCTAGATACCGATAGGACCAAGGTCATGCTTAGCAATGATGAACTCGAGGTGCAGCTTCGTGAGAAGGACAAGCTCTTCGTGGAGCAAGACGAGATAGTCAATGAAATGGAGGATAAGTTTGAGAGCTAGGACAGGAAGTTCAAGAGACAAGAGAAAAGAGTGCAAGATAGGAACAAGAGGATTCGAGAGATGAATGCAGAACTAGAGGCCAAGGACTTCGAGCTCGAGCATCAGCAGGGCGTGATTGAGAGACTTCGTTCACAGAAGAGGGCTCTCAAAGCCAAGATAGATGCCTTGACTACCAATGTCGAGGAATACAAGACCGCTATGGAGAATGCAGGTCTTACACTTGTTGATGAGGAGGTTGATGCAGAGGAGTAGTGATGACTACTCATTTATCTATCATTTACCAGGCTTATGATTATTGAGTCGCAATGACCATCCAACATGTGGATGGCTCGCTATTGGTGTGTTTGCTTTTCAAAACTTGTTGTTTATGTCGTTGAACTTTATGTTATTTTGATGCTTGTTTTGGTGATTGTCTATGTGATGTATTGTGCATGTTAAGCATCTATGGGTATCTCATTCTTATCCTTATTGAAAAACCACAGATGCCTCCTCGACGTGCCAACCCCAACCCGAACAACAACAATGTAACCCCCGAGATGCAGTAGCTCATGACAGCACAGGCACAGCTGATGCAGATGATGACCACTTTCATGCAGAATCAGAATAACAACAACAACAATAACAACAACAACAACAACAACAATCAGAACAATCTACCAGGATTTGACATGCTCACCAGATTCTTAAGACTGAGGCCTGCAAAGTTCTCAGGAACTACTGATGCCATTGTGGCCAATGATTGGATACGTTCAGTGAACAAGGATTTGGTAATTGTCGGCTGCACCGACGAGGAGAAAGTCAGGTTTGCAGCACACTTGTTGGAAGGACCAGCAGCTACTTGGTGGGATAACTTCCAGATCACCACTCCCATTGAGGATGTGACATGGGCTATCTTTGAAGATGGTTTCCGTACAGCTCACATCTCATCCGGAGTGATGAGTTTGAAGAAGAAGGAGTTCCATAACCTGAAGCAGCGCCACCACAGCATGGTTGAATATATTGAGGAGTTCAACAATCTGGCGCGTTATGCACCGGATGAAGTTGATACCGATGCCAAGAGGAAAGAGAAGTTCCTTGAAGGACTGAATGATGAACTGAATCTGCAGTTATCTGTGGCCTATGTCCCCACCTACCAATCTCTTTGTGACAAGGCTACCATCTTGGAAAACAAGATGAAACAGGTTGAAAGAAGAAAGAGGAAGTACAACTTTGACAAGAACAGCTCGGGATCGTCTCACAAGCGTTCCCATTATGATGATAGTGGGAGTTCTGGATCCCACAAGCATGGAAAGTAGAACAGCCACCACAACCACAACCGCCATCATGACAACAAGCATCACCGTAGTCATGATAATGACAAGTACAAGAACCACAAAGGTGGACACAAGAGTCACCACAGTGGAAGTGGAAGTGGTAGTGGAAGCCAGCCTGTCAAGAAGGATCTCAGTCAGGTTGAATGCTTCAAGTGTAAGAAGATGGGGCATTATGCAAATGAGTGCCCAGAAAAGAAAGTTGAAGGACCCAACAAGCCCAAACCTTTCCAGAAGGGACATGTGAACTACATCAATGTGGAAGAGATCTATGAGGAACCTGATGTTGTGGCTGGTAAGTTCAAACTCAATTCTATTCCAGCACTTGTTCTTTTTGATACTGGCGCATCGCATTCATTCATATCAAGAGCATTTGTTGAAAGAAATGAACTTCCAGTTGAAACTATTGGGTGTCCTATGAAAGTAAGTTCTCCTGGTGGAGAAATGATAGTGAACTCAGGATGTCATGACCTAGTCATAGAGTTTGAGAAGTATAAGTTTCCCGTTAATCTGATAATCCTAAATTCCCAAGGATTGGATGTCATTTTGGGAATGGACTGGATGACTAAGCACAAGGGAGTGCTAGATTGTGCCAATCATACTGTCACGCTCACAACCCTAGATAATAAAAGGATTAGATTCAAGACTAACTTTGAATCAAAAGGGAGTAAGCTAAATTCTCTTAAGGGGGTTAGCATAGACAGTGTGCCAATTGTGAGAGAATATCCGGATGTGTTTCCGGAAGAATTGTCGGGAATGCCACCAGATAGAGATGTGGAATTTCCGATTAATTTGCTGCCAGGATCAGGACCAACAATAGCAAAGAGACCTTAAAAGATGTCAGCTGATGAGTTGAAAGAACTCAAGAAACAACTTGGAGAACAGTTGCAGAAAGGGTTTATTCAACCAAGTTCTTCATCTTGTGGAGCACCAGTCTTATTTGTGGAAAACAAAGATAGAAGTCAAAGGTTATGCATAGATTATCGTTCACTCAATGAGGTGACTATCAAGAACAAATATCCTTTGCCTAGAATCAATGACTTGTTTGATCAGTTAGAAGGAGCCTGTGTATTCTCAAAGATTGATCTCCGGTCAGGTTACTTTCAGCTTAAGATAAGGGAACAAGACATACCTAAAACATCTTTCACCACTAGGTATGGATTGTATGAGTATACAGTGATGTCATTTGGTTTGACCAATGCACCATCTTACTTCATGAATATGACGAACAAGGTGTTCATGGAGTTCCTTGACAAGTTTTTTGTCGTTTTCATCGATGACATTTTGGTCTACTCCAAAAGCAAAGAGGAACATGCAGGACATTTGCGTTTGATACTTGAGAAGCTTAGAGAACATAAGTTGTATGCCAAATTCAGCAAGTGTGAATTTTGGTTAAATGAAGTTGTATTTCTTGGACATGTGGTGTCAGGAGATGGTGTAGAAGTTGATCCCGCAAAAGTGTCAACGGTAACTGAATGGGAATCTCCGAAATCAGTGAAGGAAGTTTGTAGTTTCCTTGGCTTGGCAGGATACTACAGAAGATTCATTGAGAATTTCTCCAAGGTAGCTAAGCCAATGATAGAGTTCCTAAAGAAAGACAAGAAATTTGCTTGGTCTGAAGGATGTGAACTCAGTTTCCAAGAACTGAAGAAGAGAGTAGTGATAGCACCAGTCCTATGTCTGCCAGATTTGGAGAAAGATTTCCAAGTGTATTGTGATGCATCTCATCATGGATTAGGTGCATTTCTAATGAAAGAAGTGAAAGTTGTGGCTTATGCCTCGAGACAACTCAAAACTCATGAGGTAAATTACCCTACTCATGATTTGGACTTAGCCTCTGTGGTCCATGCACTCAAAACATGGAGACATTATCTTTTGGGAAAATGATGTGAAGTGTTCACGGATCACAAAAGTTTGAAGTATATCTTCACTCAGAAAGAAAAGAACATGAGACAAAGAATATGGCTAGAACTCATCAAGGACTATGACTTGAGTTTGCAATACCACCCCGGTAAAGCAAATGTTGTAGCAGATGCTCTAAGCCGTAAGGTATTTGTGAATGGCCTTACTAAGGGAGAGTTGCCAGATGATCTGTGTGCCCAATTTAGTGACCTTAGATTGGAGATTGTGCCTGAGGGACATCTCATGTCATTGGATGTTAAACCCACATTGTTGGACAAGATCAAGGAAGCCCAAAATACGGACAAGGAAATAGAAGAGATTAAGAAAAAGATTGGCAAGGGAAAAGACAAAGGATTCCATGAAGACGAACATGGTACTTTATGGTATGGAAAACGTATCTGCGTTCCGCAAGATCCGGAACTTTGGAAACTGATTTTACAGGAAGCACACAACTCACCATATTCCATTCATCTGGGTAACACAAAAATGTACATGGATATGAAGGAAAGATTTTGGTGGAATAATCTCAAGAAGGACATCGCCGAACATATTGCTTTTTGTGATGTATGTAGTAGAGTGAAAGCGGAACATCAGAAACCGGCAGGATTGCTACAACCACTACCTATTCCTGATTGGAAGTGGGACAGTATTGGCATGGACTTCATCACCGGATTGCCAAGGACCAGGTCAGGATATGATTCTATCTGGGTAGTAGTGGATTGCCTCACTAAAGTGGCTCATTTCATACCCGTGAAGACAACCTACACAAGTGCTAAGTTGGCCAACATCTATATGAATAGGATTGTGTGTCTGCATGGATTACCCAAGATTATTGTGTCTGATAGAGGAACTCAATTCACTTCTCTTTTTTGGAGGCAACTACATGAGTCATTGGGAACGAGATTGGAATTCAGCACTGCTTTTCATCCTCAGACTGATGGACAGACAGAAAGGACCAACCAGATTCTAGAAAATATGTTGAGGGCATGTGCCCTGGACTATGGAGCTAGTTGGGATGAAAGTCTGCCTTATGCAGAATTATCTTACAATAATAGCTATCAAGCCAGTATTGAGATGGCACCGTTTGAGTTTCTCTATGGGAGAAAGTGTACTACTCCATTACTATGAAATGGTGTAGGAGAAAGAAACTTGTTCGGACCAGAACTAATCAAAGAGGATGAAGAGAAAGTCAAGCTAGTTAAGGACAGATTGAAGATAGCATAGTCCCGACAAAAGAGCTACGCAGATCCTAAGCATAGAGAAGTCACCTATGAGGTGGGTGGTAGAGCTTATCTTAGAGTGTCACCACTTCGTGGAGTAAAGAGATTTGGAGTTAAAGTAAAATTGGCCCCAAGATATGTTGTACCATTCAAGATTCTGAGTCGTAAAGGATAAGCAGCTTATGAAATTGAATTGCCAGAATCATTGTATGCAGTTCACAATGTGTTTCATGTGAGTCAGCTAAAGAAATGTCATCCAGAGATGGAAGAGACTTCTTTGAAGGATACTATACCTTTGGAGGAGGTCCAATTGGGAAGTGATCTCACTTATGAAGAAAAACCTATCAAGATTCTTGAGACTGCAGAAAGAGTTACTCGGACAAATACTATCAAATTCTGCAAAGTACAGTGGAGCCATCACTCCGAAGAAGAAGCAACATGGGAAAGAGAAGATGATCTTCGGAAAGACCACCCTCACCTATTTGCTAGACAATCCGAATCTCGAGGGCGAGATTCACCTTAAGGGGGTTAGATTTGTAACATCCCTAAAATCATGATTTCAAAGTTTGCATATCATCCATGCATTCATAATCATTTCAGGATCATTTTCAAAGTCATTACAAAACAGGAGCTTTTGAAAAGTCTATTATTTTATGTGAGCAAAGCATTGGCCCAATGCTACTCTTTAATATGAGATTGATTGTTTAAAACCAGATATATTTGATCCTATGGTTGATTGTTGTATTCCAAAGCTTGGACAAAAATTTCAAAAACAAAATATGACTTTAAAACCATTTTTAGATCTTTATTAAAATATTGGTAAAGGCACTGTTTTCTTTTAAAACTCCAAATGACCAAGCAGGTTTGGTGAAACAAAATGGTTTTATACCTAAATATGTGCAGGTTTCACTTTATAAAAATCCAGAAGGAATTTGAAATCAAACACATTTGAAATCATTTGAAAATGTTTCCTGAAAATCAAAATAGAAATAGAAAAAGAATAAAGAAAGCAGAAACGGCCGGCGCTGCCAACTTGGCCCAGCAATGTACCCAGCCTACTAAGCCCCCCCAGTCCATTTCCCTCTGCTCCTTCTCTCACCCGCGCAGAACCTACCCCTGCAGCTACTGATCGATGGGCCCTCTCCACGTCATCGTCATCTTCCCCAAATCCCGCAGAAGAACACGTCGTCACCGGCCATTTCCTCCTCTTCACTGCCGTGATCAATTGCATAGATGCAACGCGTAATCTTCGCCCATGCTCTGGCTATTTAATCCCCACCTCACCGCGGTCCTTTTCCCCCAAACACCCACACCCAGTCGCCTCCAGGCTGCGCGTATTTGAGCTCACTCCGCCGCTGCACAAACGAACTCCGGCGGTGAATTCCGGTGAGCACACTCCGCCCCTTTCCTATTGGTCTTGCCAGTGTGATCTTTGCAACCTTGCACATCATTTAACCCCACTGGTGCATGCTAGGACCATCCAGAGCCTCGCCAACGTCAATACAAGAGCTCCACCGACGACCGCGTCCACTCCGGCGAGTTCTCCCCGTAAGCCCCGACCGCCCCCTTCTCTCTTTTTGTTGCTCACGTGTTCGCCAGACTTGTGCGCATCCAATGACACCATCCTTTTGGCTAGGCGCGACCTGTATCTTCGCCAACGACGACGAGCGACCATAACCTGCGGCTGAAGGGTCTCCGACGAGCAATAGCGGTTGTGTCCGTGCGCCCCTCGACAAGCTACTGCCACGTTGAGCTCCAGCACGTCCCTGCGAGTCTGGTGAGCCTCCCCATTCTCTTCCTCGCTAACAGTAGCCGCCGCAACGCCGTAGACCGAGCGCGCCGCCACTCACCGTCGCCGCGCGCCACTAGTTGGTCGCTTGATCAACGGCTGTAGGATCTTGATCGAGTGGCTACGATAGAACATAACCCGAAGGGGTATCTTGTGATCTGATCCGTGCGATCCACTATAGATCCAACGCACCGCATCAGACGATACGTGTGAAGCGGTATGGATGAATCAGGACGTGACGCGTGGCCAGTTATTCGTTTTAAAAATCTGAATTAGATCTATTAGTGATTCAAACTTGCAAAATTCATAACTTTTGATCCACACGTTCAAATTTTGCAAATTATATATCATCGGAATCAGGAGAAAGAATTCTATCCATTTATGCAATGTGTTTAATGTTTTGCTTCTGTAAAACTGATTATTTTTGTAGAGACATTTATAGGCTTATTTTGAGTATAGAAATTATTTGAAAAATGAATTAGAGAATAAATAAAGTTTGTTTAGTGTGTATTTGTCTTGTTTATGATTCAGTACTGTTTCACTTGTCTTGTTTGATTTGGAAAAATCATCACATAGCATTTGCATGCATTCATATATTTTTTCTTGTATATTTTGATATGTGATTTTGGTGCGAATATTTTATGTGTAGATTTTGGTGCTAATAGTGATTGTGGTTGTGAAGATTGTTGCTACTCCCCAAACTACCAAGGCAAGTGGTACTTCATGTTTTTATCCCAATATTTTTTTGCCTATGCATTATAAATATTTTGTATAGGACTTGCATGATTATTTTGCTAAGTATCTATATGCTATGCTTGGGAAATCCTAGTAGTTGTAGTAATGTTAGAATTTCCTCTAAGTTAAGATAATTGCTATTGCCATGCTTAGCCTAGCTAGTAGCAACCAAGGGTGGATTATATATTCATGCTATGAGAAATATTTCGAAGTCTTTAACTTATGTTTTGCTTAATAAAACAACTAAGTGAATGAATCACCTTGGTGGAATGGAAAGAATGGTTTGTGTTGAGTGGTTACACAAGGCCCATTTCTATTGTTTACCTTGTGCATCTCACTTGTGGAAAGCCACCCAGGAACAAAGGGATTTGAGATGCCAAATGTTAAGAAGCTTCTAGTGCAGCCACATGGCAATATGGGCTCTGTCTGGATCATATAGGTTGCAATAACGTAGCCATTTGGACAGTTGGTGGAAGTGGGATGATAGGTTGGAACACGTCCATTTGGTCTAAGGGAAGGCTTCTGAAAGGTCCTGTCTTGGTGAAAATCAAGTCTTGTGGGGAAAGTGCACAACCTCTGCAGATGGAAGAATCTAAGTACTTAGCCATGTCCCTGGTATTGGACAATTTGAGCATCAAGACATGGAAGCTATCAAGAATCTCCTCATCCCAATTTTCTAAGTTAAAACTTGTGGTTGAAAAAGGGTGAAATTTCACCAATTTCTATTGGTGGTTCCTTGGGAAAATTTTGTCAAAGAAAAACTTAGTGTTTTCAACTAATAGGTAAAACCTATTTTGAGCAAAGCAAGCCTAAGCTACACTTAGCCAAATTCATGTAGTAACTAGATGCTAATATTTTACTAAGGTATCACTTGCCAATACTATTCCAATGTATTGAACCACTATGGCTGTAACATGTGATGTTGCAGGTTACTCTGATGATGATTAGGGGTTATGAGTCTACACTCAACATGCTTGCCTGTGGCACATGAAGATGAAGACTTTATTTATATTGTTATGCTTAAACTCTTGTATTAGGCCTATGGCCATGGAGTTGTAAAAGACTATGTTATCTCTAGAATGACGATGTAATAATGACCTTTGTTCCTATGTACTTCATCTTAAACTATGGATGCTAGCATTTGATCCAGGCACTAGCATTGCAATCACAACGATCCTTACCTTTATAAGGGAGGGATCTTACACGAGGTACTAGAGTTTGTTTCACCTAACATCCCAAATTGGTTTGTCTTAACAGACCTCAAGAGTATCTTACATCGGAAGACACCGATGCAAGTTACTACTTGTCTACCAACTGGTAGAGAAAGGTCAGAAAACAACAAGGGGAAAAGAACATGCTCAAGTTGGAATCTCGAGATGTGGATGCATAGATTATCAACCTTCCGAAAACCAATGCATAGAATAGGTAAGGTGTGGCAGAGTCACGAGTATAGAAGTAGGATTCACGAGGAGCACTCTTGCCATGATCTATTTGGTTCCATTAAAGAACATCTACCATAACATGTGGTAGGGGAAGTCCATTATCGTCACTTGTTCAATAGCGACAATATCCACTAGCTTGAAGGCTATACTAGAAGGTACTAGCCATCCTGAGGTAATGTGTGAACATTAAAAAACAGGTTTCAATAGAATGGATCTTGGGTTAAAGTCAGTTTCATGTACAAGATTCACAACATCGAAATCCAGCACAATCGGGGATCTTAGGTTCAAGTCTGACGGTTAAAACCCAGAGAAAAGAGTAACTACTATCTTAGTAGCAAGGAGGGTACCACAAGGTAGCAATCACAAGGTAGCTTCCAAGAGAAGAAACAACTTCTGAAGTACCCGAACAAATTAAAAGGAGGCACACGAAGCGAAAGGATACCTCGAAGCCTAGAACAGAACACTGTGGAACCATCAACATGAGGTTATGGACCCATAAAATAGAGAGATTATGACAGAAAGAAATCTCTCAGAAGAAACAGAACAAGGGGATCAAGAAACACACACACCAGACTCTAGAGAAATTAAAGCTAGGTCAATTGGTTGAGAAACGACATGCCTGAACAGGCACCTAACTTTGAAGAAAGAGACGAGATAACAAAACTTTTCCAAATCAACACAAGATAAGATAACCCAGAGTTAGAGCAAAACTGGATAAGAAGAAAAACAAGCATACCAGAGTTTTCGCACATAATTTTCATCTTTGAAAATAGTTTTCACAAGCACTAGACTCAACATCGACCAATAGAAAGGGTTTCCTATAGTCCGTACTGCTATAATACCAAAACCTGTGACACCCTCGGGATTAAGGATAAACAAATCCCAGACCTCTGTCTGAAATAAGCTTAACCTTGAGCTCGAAAATATCCAGTGAAGAATCGGTAACACATTAGTAAACCTACGACACGAAAATTATTACAGCAAGCCCATATCTGAGCGACAAAATCTTACAAGAAGAGGTCACTGACAACAAACATCAAACAACGGAAGGCAAATTATTCTATTAAGTATAGCGAACTTAAAAAATGGCCTAAGAGTCCTGAAGCATAACGATGACGTCCCATTCCATAGATTCCAGGCTGCCGACCGGGAACTCCAAACTACTCGTCGATGTCGATGCCGTAAAGAATTCATCTTCTATGGTAACACGTACTCTGCTACAAAAATATCAACAAAGCAAGGGTGAGTACAGGGTGTACTCCCAAAGACTTATGGATGGCGGAGTTGTTTTGCATAAAGCCATCTTTGTTTTGTAAATCAAGAGGGAGAAGAAGCTCGTCTAATCAGAGTGATTTAAAAGGGGATAAGAAAGAGACATCTCCAAGGTATTAATCAACATCTTTTGATATCCACAAAGTCCTCATCGAGGATCTCCCCCCTCGTACCCAAGAGGAAGCATCCTTAAGCACACTTTATCTTACCAATTTTTACGATCATGTTCAAGTTCTCTATGATCCCACGTCCATTCCCAAGTCGTCCATAACCATGGACACGGCTTTTCGAAAAGATTAATACCCTGTAGGGGTGTACAACTTTACCCACATGCCCCGACCGACTCATAGAGTCACATGAAACACTTCCTTGGTGTGCTGACAGAGGGTGATCGACCGAAACCTTTCCCTTACTTTTGCCTAATCCATGAGTCACCAGAAGGGCTCCCGGCTGCGGTAATTGGCCATAATTCAAGGCGGTCCTCGATTCTGTGTACCGGGATCCAGTTCAATGCCGAGCATCCTTCACCCGGCCACGTCCTATATGCTTGCACCATTTTCCAAAACCTTTTTCCATGCGGGTGCCGAATAAATCTTAAAACTACGGACTCATGGATCAGACTAGGAAAGTTGGGGTCAAGGGGGTCCCCATAAACCCCCGTGTGGCTGTACGCTCGTCTTGGTTCAAGAGTCAAGAACCTCGGGTCCTAAGGGTGGCAAGTATAGAACTGCAAAAACCACAACCCTCGTGGTCTCCCATACAAGCCTTAGCATGTTTAACTTACTTCACCTATCACACCATGTTCTCCTGTCCAACTAGGTTCATTCGAAGTTCGGAACCATCAACCAGGTGAATTAGCAGAACTACTAAAGCACGGCTAAGCACAACATATAAAGTAGCTTTAGCAGCGATCATAAAGCCAACCCTAGTTATGCTAGGAGCAGTGGATCAGGGAATATAGGTTCAAAGGAACATGCATCAGATATGATTACTCTATCTATCGATAAAAGACTTTAGAATCGTATGCACATGGCAAGAATTTAGAATGCTTGAAAGCATATCATGTGTGGGGTTTCGCTTGTCTTTGCCTGTTGATACCCAATACAGATCTTCGTATCCATCATCTTGACTTGTTCGACAACCACAAGGATATAGCTCCCCAGGGATCATCTTGTTGGCATTGTTTGTCGATGACCTCCGATGATCTTGATCTTGATCTTCAGTCTTGGACTCGATCTCGATTCTGATATCGTATTCTACCGGAGAAGAACCAAACACCGGAAAGGAAGGAAACAATCAACACATGGAATCGATGCAATCCTCAAGCAAGGATGATGATATGACAAGTTAAAAGTTATTGAAATTGAAACCCTAAACATGCTTGGTCATTTTAATTGGGGTCCAAACCCAAATTCGGAGAAACCGTGAATGCATATGGGAGGGTGCATTTGCTCATCTAATTAAAATTGTCATGTAAGTTGATTATCAATGCATGATTATAGTGTAATTAGATAGAGTTTATTTTTCTGAACATTTTGATATATTATTTGTATTTTTCTGATTAATAAATAATTACTTATTGAATTTAAAAATTTATAACAATTTCTGGATTTATTAAACCAATTTAAAAGCTTTACTGCATCACGCTGATGTCAGCACAGGGGTGGGCGTCATTTTTCACCGAGGCAGAACCTAGCCTCTATGACTGATTGCTGGGCCCTATGCCACATCATCAGCCACACTGGCGGTCAATGGTCAAAGGGTCCATGGCCACGTCACCCTGACGTCATGGTGACGTCACAACGACGGCCACCATCAGGTGGTCATCAGCGGCGGCGCTGTGAGGCATGCTGGGCGATGGGATTAGGCGCGTTCAATGCAGACGAATGAGGCGAGCGAAATAGAGGTGGCGCCACCCTTTTTGGGTCGCTAGAGCAGCGCCGGTTACCATGCCCGATGGCGGCAGTGGGCGGCGCTCGGCGTGGAAGCGATACAAGCAGAGAGGAGGTGAACGGAGGGGACTGGAAGATGGAGGAGCTTACCAGGAGTGTGATGGTGAGGTCGAAAGGGCGCGGCGTGGCCAAAATCAGGGGCGACGGCGACGGCCGAAGTCGGAGAAGATGCCACGATTGGCTCGATTGTGGCCATCCTCGCTTGTGTGGTTTGACGGAGAGGGATAGGACGGCACGACGGAGCTCCCTACGAGATCAACAGGGACCAGGGAGGCCTAGAACGGCGGGGCGATGCGACGGCCGATGGCTAGGGTTCGGTAGCCTGGCGGGGAAGAGATGAGACGGTTCGGGAGAGAGAGGGGAACTGGATGAGGATGAGAGGGAGGGTCGTTGCGACTCTTATCCATCCCCTGGAGCTCTTCGGCAGCATCAATCGCAGCGGAGGGATCGACGACCGACGGAGCGACACAGAGAAGCTTGGCGTCGGGAGGAAGACGATAGGGAGAGAGGCGAAACGGTACTGGGCCGGGGCTGGGCCGTGCTGGGCTGCTGGCCGCGCACGCGAGCGGCAGGAAAGAGGAAGAGTGGAGTGGGCTTGCTGGGCTATGGCCTATTAGGGTTTCTGGATCTTTTTTTATTTCCCAAAAGCTTTTCTTTATCTGTTTGTAATTTCTGTTTTGTATCTTAATTTTGAAATCTGTTTTGATACATTTAAAATTAATAAATCTTTGCAAATATTCAAAATATTGCAGGGACCCTTGTAAACAATTTGGATTCCATATTTTTTTGTAGTTTTCAAAATTCAAAACCATTTTGAATAGGTTTCAAATAGAGGGGAAACTAGGGTTTTAGGGTTTAGTTAATCTTGTGTGGGTTTTTTATCTTAGCAAGATTATATGATGCTCATGCTATGCACATACAAACCCTAATTACTATTAGTAGAGATAGGGGTGTTACATCATCAGTGAAGGTAATGACCAAGCCATTATTGGAGTCGCATGTCTCGAATTACTCCAAGTCGAACGAAGTTAGGAGTCCATCATCATGGAGCTTCTTCATGCGTTTCCAACTTATATGACCAAGCCAACAATGCTAAAAGTAAGTCATATTCAGATCATTTCGTTTCAACCTTTTAACATTTATGTTATAAACCGACTCACTATCAAGATTCTAAATAAATAACCCGTCATGGACGGGTGCAAAGTCGTGAAACATATCATTCAAATACAAAGAACAACCATTATTCTTGATATTAGACTCATAACCTTGCCTAATCAAACATGAAGCAGAAATAATGTTTCGACTGAGCACTGGAACATAATAACAATTATTCAGTTCCATAATGAATCCGGAAGGTAAATGAAGTTGCATCGTGCCGACTTCCAACGCAGCAACTCTTGCTTTGTTGCCGACTCGAATATCAACCTTGCCTCTTGCTATGCTCCTAGTTCTTACTAGTCCCCTGCAACGAGTTGTAGATGTGAATAACTGATCCGGTATCATATACCCAAGAACTATTAGGTGCATCAGCAAGATATATGTCTATAACATTGCAAACAAGTGTACCTGAGTCGTAAGTTATACCTCCACTCTTGGCTTTATCAGCCAAATACTTGCTGCAGTTCCTCTTCCATTGGCCATCCGCCTTGCAGTAGAAGCAAGTGGATCCGGCTGAAGGAGATGTCTTAGTCCCTGAGGAAGCGCTTGGGACCGGGTCCTGAGCCTTCTTACCTCCTGACTTAGCCTTCTTCTTAGTCCAATAACTTTTCTTGAACTTAGCCTTATTTTGCACCATCAACACTTGACTGGCGCCCTTCTTGAGATCTGCCTATATCTGCTTGAGCATCCCATGTAATCCAGTGAGCTTCTTATCCATACCATGCATGTGGTAGTTCGAATTGAACTGCCCATATGCACTAGGAAGAGAGTTCAGAATTATATCCGTAGCGAACTCTTCGCTAATGGGGTAGCCAAGCCTCTCCAGAGACTGCACATAACCAACCATTTTGATCACATGCGGACTCAGTGGATCACCATACCTAAGCTTGCAACTCAGCAAAGCCTGAGATACTTGATACCTCTTAGTCTTCGCATGAGCCTGGAACATACTTTTGAGGCTTTCGATCATATCGTAGGCCTCAACATGCTCGAGCTGCTTTTGCAAGTCCGGTTCCATGTGATCAAGCATAAGACAGCTAATATCTGTGGACTCATCCTTAGCCTGACGGTAGGCATTAGTGGCAGTGACAGTCGCATTCTCATTCGGCTCATCTGGAAGTGGGTTGTCTAGGACATGGTCCTTCTTTTCTTGTTTGAGAACAATTCTCAGATTACGATACCAATTGGTAAAATTAGTGTCATTCAGTTTATCTTTCTCAAGAATGGTTCTCAATGCAAAACCGGATATCTGAGAGTGACTGCTACTTGGTGCCATGATCTACAACAGAAATATGCAAAACACTTAAGACATGTATTCATAAAAGAGCAAGCATATTAAACATTTTAATATTTTATGATCCCACTAGAACCAACACCCCTCCGATGGTTGCTTAGTGATTCAGGATCTTAAATAAGCAAGTCGGCTAGTGATATTTAGCATCATCGCTAGCCGCCAAGTGATCTAGGTAGACAACTCCTTGTCAATCGCATCTCATACGACTCCTATTGGACGGGTGGCATCACATGCCCCGGCTCCCATCCGACCTTTCCCCGGGCCCCACAACCGTTGTGATAGACCCGTCTAGCTTACAGAGTGTTTCCACAGTAAGAGTCTGACTCGAACCCACCTAGTCGGAAAGAATTGGCAACACCTCAATTTTATGAGCCCACTACCAAAAATGTCTGACTTGTGATGGTGCAAACACTAGTGGGAGAACCGACTAGACCTTCTTTGAGGGATTAAATTTTATCGACTATCTAATAGAGGTAAAACAGAGACATAACAATAACACAAAATAAAGCAATTATAATGTGAAATGGTATGGCTCCCTTCATGGCGATCTCCATCTCCACAAAACCTGTAATCCGACTCGTGCCAACTCTTGTCACTTGCCGTCTTAATCCATGTCGCCGACATGTACATCGCCTTGCTTGCCATCTGGGCTCTCCAAACAGGTACACTATCTTAGTAAAGTAAATTACATGGAGAGTCCGACAAACATGTCGTTATACAATAATATGACAGCACCTAGGCTCAGCCAGCTGACAAAACCCGTGATTCGCAGATCACGTATGGATTACACACATACATCACATGCACATGATACATACCATTCACAACTTCCTACAAAAACAAGTTATGCATAGATACAATATCTACCGGCGTTGTGAAACTCGCAACGACATCTAAGGCGCTACGACAGGGCGAAGCCGGCGGTCCCGCTATACGGATAGCCGGCGGGGATCGAAGGGGCAGCGCCCCTCGCGGGTGCGGGCAGCACCCAACGATTTTTCCAAAAACATAGCTCTCATCTACGATCCGGACATGGATTCCGACTATTGTTCTGATTCGATAAAACCTTTTGATCTTCGATCACCGCCTCTGGATTTATGTGTCACAGTCTACCCCGATGGTGGAAGCCGACCGGTAGGGGTATGTCGTTCCATGACCTCAGCAGTATGATCACGAAAATCAGATCTACCATTCCCGAGTACAGTTGATCCAATCAACATCGTACAAAATCGATCTATATCATAGATCGACCACCAAAACATCACATAGATCTAATCTACAGCCTACCGCATATCACATATGCGAGATCTCGAGCCTAAAACCAGAAGCTATCGCTCTGATACCACTGTTGGGCCAGGCAGAGATAAAACAAAACTTTTTCCTCTCACATGGTGATCCCAAGATCTAGCCGAGGTAGAAGGCCACGAGGTTTACCACTAGACACACAAATGCGGATTACTGATGTAGCGTGTCAGTTGATGCAGTGCAGTCCTTTGTGATCCGATCGTCCTGGTGCTAATCGTACAACACCTCTGCTGGTACCCACACGTACAAAGAGGAGCACCGGCAGCAAACTGCTAGGTTTGATACGATGGCAGGACTGCTATGGAGCTAGGGTTTCCAACACATGGAATGACCTAACCGAACAACGATTGACCTTTCTGGGTTACGGTGCTCCACTATATATAGGGAGTGAACGTGGGCTCTGCTCGCACGGCCCATTCACTAAAGCCCATATAATATTAGTCCCTGTGAGTTCGAATCACTGACTCTGTCCAAATCAGGCTCGGGTCTAACCCAACCAGATTTCCAGTTCAGATCCAATCCGAACTTGCTTCCGCTCTTAAATGTGTGACCCCGCAGGCTCATGGCTAGTTGGACATGATTAGAGTCCGACTCTCAATCGATCAGTCAGTAGCGGCTCCTAGCAGAACGTGCCAACTCCCAAGTACCAAAGAGTCATGACTACTTGCCTTTCCAATGCGACTTACGTCCGAGTCCCTTTTGCCTCATGATATACCTTGTCAGACTATAGGCGAATAATTGTCATCCCTTAAATAGTCCGACTCTCTTCTCGATCCGAGATAAGTGATTCACCCGACTAACTCTTAGTTGATCGCCTCGGTTAACACTTAACCGAGTCGTGCATGGCCATGCTTTTCGAATCATATCATCCGAGAGGGCCCAGAGAATATCTCTCCGAGTGGAGGGGCAAAATCCCATCTTGGTTATTCACATCACACATCTTGATTATTAGTCGACCCGAACTCTGCCTTTATGACTGCCCAGTTACGGATCAACGTTTGACAGAACCTAAGTCGGTGATCCTCAACTCAGACTATGCAACAACCTCAGGTCTATGGATTACATTGATTGAGATATACAAATGACAACTTGTTCGTTGTACCTCAATATGGGTCAATTCGACTTGCTAAACTCTTTAGCCGAATCTTTGTAAGTTGGAATAGCATCTCCATGCCCATGACAAGTGGAACCGAGTCATCAAGCCGACTTTCACAATGGTCTAAGTTGTGTGTCCAGCACAACCGTGATGACCAAGGATATTTAGTATGAACAACATGAATGCATAGTTCCACAACCGAATCACATATTCAATGATACACATCAGATGTTTATACAAGGACAACTTAATAAATTTATGAATACAATGGGAAATCTCATCATACATGATTGCCTCTAGGGCATATTCCCAACAAAAGTCCTATGCCATTTCTTGCAAGAGTCTAAGCCGGTGACCCGAGGAAAGATGGATTCTTTCCTAGGTGTGATGCTAGCGGCACCGCATCTAGTAGGCCTTTTTGCGGCACGGGGAACGCTGGGATCTAGCACTACTTGGATCCTAAAGCTAAAGTACTTGGCACAGAGAAGAACAGTGGGCCAATGTCCAAGATAGCCCTCGCAGTCAGAAATAAAACAAGACAAAGAGCCAATCGCATTGGCAGGAAGATGGTGAGTTTGAAGATGGAAGGTGGAGAGAAAGTAAACAAATAAGTTGCTCACTGGCAAGGCAAAACCTAGCTCGAAGGGCGAGAGGGAAACTACCCTCTCGTTAGCATCAGGCTTGGGGGAAATCTCACCCGACAGGAGGCGGCAATCCACCTCGAGCGGGATGCGCCTGGTGGAGCGTAGCTACTCAACCTCCTCTGCGGAAACTTCTGAGCGTCCATCATCTCTTTGGATTCAGGCTCTTCCGCCGCTCGAAGAGGCTTGGAGGAGCGAGGACCCGTAATGGAATAGAAAGGGGCAAGGAGCAGTTGCAGGGAAGAAGTTGCGGAAAAGAAGAACCAAATGGGAGAGGTTAGGATTTGGAAGCGCAAGGAGGAAGAAGATGGCAAGGGGAAATTGAACGGCGAGGGAAGTTAAGTTCCCCTCACCCCTACTTAAGGGGAGTAAAAACCCCAAGTGTGGGATCCTCCTGTGCTGTGTGGCCAACGTGTGGCCGTGTATCCGACCGAGTAAGCCAATCAACGAACGCCACGTGTAGGAAATACACGGAAAATCCGCTGCCACGTCACGCTATGCAAGACACGAGGCGCTGAGCGATGGGACTGCCACAGTGACGGGGAGTTACTGCGCCGCCGACAATGTGCGGTCAGGATTTGGGACAAAATTTGAGGCAAGTCATCATGATTACAAGATGTCCGTGACTAAGGCAAGCCAAAAATGACTCGGCGACATCCAAAATGACTCGGCACGAAGCAAAGGTGAGCCAAAAATTCAAAGATGAGACTCGGAAAAAGCAAAACAGACTCGGGAAAGATCGATATTACGCTAAATAGTGTGCCCTAAGCAGTAAATGCTAACAGAGAGAGAAGTTCCAACCACATTAAAGGAACCTGGAGACGCCTAACAACAAGAACTGCTAGGCCTCACCAGCTTCCCGGACTAATGTCGGGGGAATAACCCCCGGTAGGGTCATAAGGGGTAAAACATGGCCCAGCTTGGCTTACGCCGAGTGAAGAATAAACCAGGCCGGGTAAAAACGGACAGGTAAGAAGATCAGGTACGGCCGACATAGAATTATGTCGGCCCGTATCAGACAAGTTTGCTTGCCTTGCAGGAAGCAATGAGCCAAGTCTCACGAGGGAAGGCCGAGTCAGAAAGGATGTGTGGCGTCTTTCCGAGTGAGGTTCAGGAGGGACCATGGAAAAGCACAGACAAAAGAGAAGGGCAACGCCGGGTGACACGAAAGGAGAAGGTTGACGCCTAAATCAAGGGCTGACGCACAAAAAGTTACTTCATGATGCCAAAAGAACTGGAAGTTATGTACGAGAGGACCGTTAGCTGTCTAGCTTTGTGGAATGGGTCAAGGGCTTAGGGCTGGCCCATGACCTGGCCGGTATAGTGAGGACCAAGATCCAAAAAGTAACCCTAGGACCCAAAGGGGTGTAACCTAGCCGGCCTTCGCCTATATAAGGAGGGTCATAGCTAGGGTTTGAGGATGATGAACCAAGTAGGAAACGAGTGCCCTGAGGCTTTGTTCATACAACTCAAGGAGCACTTGTAAAATTCTAAGATCGATAAAATTGATAAGTGTGGAGAGTTCATCTTGTTCTTCGTGCGTGGCAAGACCGTGCACTCCCTCCCTGGTTACCACAAGCATCCATTTGGCCCCCAACTTAAGCCTACCCATGGCATCTGCCGTGACACCACCACGACACCAAGTTTCACTCAAAAATTCAAATTCAAATCTCTTGCGGCCATTTCATCGAACACCTTGTAAACACAAATCAGATAAAACATCAAACACTATAGTGAGCAGTGTTGTGCCTAACTTGTCTCCTCTCTAGCTCACAGCACACTCTCAGTAGATCATCTAGTTAATTTAACAAGCCCTAGCTCACTTTAACTTGGCATTGTCATCAATGGTGACCATGGCCGAGCCTAACTTGCTACCCCAATGTTGACAGCAAGCTAGGAGCCTCACCAAGCGTAGCCACCTTGTTGGTGACACAATCCACCGTCCACCGCCACCTCCTGTCCAGTGCCTAAGCCTCGCCAGCCCCTAGACCACTCAGAACGAGCATGCCCAGCTGCTCTGCAAGCATGCTGAGTGTGCGCCAGAGCGCCGCGCTCGACACACGAGAACAGACCGTGCCCCGCCCTCGCCACTTGCGTGCATGATCACCACTTCCCCAGGAACCTCCCGGACATGCCCGTTTGTCGCTGCGTGACTAGGAGAGCCCGTGCGCCATTAAATTTCCCGTCCGACCCGCATAGAGCATCGTAGTCTTCCCACCAATTCGGACCGCCCCACGCCTCGCCACTATGCTGTTGAGCTTCGCTAGGAGGCAGCGCACCGTCCCCTACCCCCAGCCATGTCGTTAGCTCGCGGTGCAGACGACCACGACGACCTCCACCCGCACCCTTCGGTCCCCTCTTTGCACTTTAAATAGAGGCCTCCCCAGTTCGGTTTTAGAACACCATCTCACTCCCCACCTCTCACTGATCACACTCACTCATCCCTGGATCAAGGCGAGCAACAGGTGGCCAGAATTTCGCCGGAGTCTGCCGCGGAGGAGGAGAACAGGAGCTGTCGATTGGTGCCGCCCTAGGAGGAGCTGCCGATACCAGGAGGATCGCCGTCGTCGACTTTGTCGTTCGCCCCCATCGCCGACCATTGCCGGAGCCCCGGTGAGCACCCATTGACACGCACTGGCCGCGTTAGGGTTCAGTCTCGCCGGTGCTGCCCGACGGAGACGACAAGCCCCAGCCGTTAGATTGGATGTTAATCGCACGGTCCAGATTGCCCCGTACCCCTTCGCACCACCCGGTCTTGCTGACTGGTGGGGACAACAACTTAAACCCGCCTGCGTGCGCGCTGTGCGTAGTGGGCCTTCCCAGTTACACTCCTGCGCGACCCAGTAATTCAAACTTAGGTTTTTCCATTTAGTTTCAAACTTAGTTCTGCCTCTAGATTCAAAAATCATTTCGAGGAGATTCACTAGACCAAATTTTATGAAACTAATTTTGCTAGAAAGGTACTGAAATTCTTAATCCAAGCCCATTGGATTCAAATCATTTGGAATTATAGATCACCTATAGTAAAAATAACAAGGCAGAGACTTTTCTGCATTCAAACATTTTTACAAATTCAACCATAAAAGAATTTGAGTTGATTCCAACTATCAAAAATTACATTTAACAAGACCTTTCTGAATATATAAAAATATCTTGGTTTACTTGCATAAATAATGGAAAATTAATAAAAGAATGCCTCGTAGGCATTTCTAGTCACTTTATTTAATTAAAATAAAAAGGTTAAACCCTATTAAATTGTGACATCACTTTAAATCACATTCCCAGGTACTGAAATATGTGGTGATGACATGTGTCAACATGATCCCATGTTTTAGTTGGAGAATATTAAATCTTAATAGTTTTTCAATGAGTAGAAATTACTTTTCTAAAATAAAATATATAAAACTATTGCCTTAATCTTTGTGATAATAGTGATGATGCTAGATCATCTAGTGTGAGCCTTTGTGTGCTTAGTAGAGTAGTTAAGAATTGTTTGGTGATTGTGTACCTCGTATTTATTTATAAACGCTAGTACCGACCAAGGATACGAGGAGGAAGGAGGATACTACGAGGAAGAAACCGAGGAGAACTTCAACCACTACTTTGCAAGTTGACCCTTGCATTATAACTATGCCAACTAGATGCATTAGACATGCATTAGTTCCACCTCTTGATTATACCAAACCCAGTTTTACTTGCAAGCTTAATTCTTTTATTTCTTTATCAAAGCTTTCCTTTTGTGTTTTACTTAGTAAATTTTAGATTTTAGAAAGATGTTTAAAGGTAGCTTAAAGGGCATAAAACTTGGCCTAAGATAGATAAATCTTTATGTCATCCTGAGGAATGAGATTGAACTTAGATCATTCACACTTGATTACCACCCCTCATTAGTGTTTACCCCCACTTGTAGATGCTAGTGCTAAGCATAAAACTTGATCACTTTAGATGGGAATACTTGGTGAAAATGATTATGAAAACTTTAGAATTATGTGTCATTCTACTAAAATGTTTCGACATGTGTTCTTGAACACAAGATGACTTTGATGATGAAAATGTTGAGGCATGAGCCTTAGCCCTTTATAAAACTGATGGTTGTCTGGATGCGATACCATTCCAATTTTACCGTACAACCACAATACCCGAAATTGGGTAGGTCTTGACTGGAAATTTATATACCTTAGTATGGTTTCCCTTGCAGCCAAGGTTTGACCTGAGGCTACCTTGTGAAGATTTTCCACCTATGAAGTTCCCAAGGTGACAGTTGGTCATGGTTGGGAGGCCAAACTCATAGGAGAGGTGCCTATACTACGGCGGGTAATTGAAAGGTTAGGATTGATTATCCGCATACCGAGTATGGTGAATTCAGGATTGTTCCTGACGGCTGTATCGAATATTGTGGTGAAAGTGTACCACCTCTGCAGAGTGTCAAACTATTGGAATAGCCGCGTCCGTGGTTATGGAGAGTTGGAGTGGACATACTGTTCTGTCGCCAGATGTTTTCAAAATAACCTGTGAAATGAATCATGACTTTGACTTAACAACAACAGGGTTGTGATATAAAAATTCAAGTTCCCACTTAAGTGTTATAAAACTTTCAACTAGCTTTCTTTCCTTCTAAACTCAGTTAAGGTAAATCTGGCTTTTTGCAAAACAACCTAGAGCTTAGTGTTTCCTACCCAAAACCACTTCACTTGTTAGTCTTAGTTTGCGAGTTCTTAAAGAGTACTCATGGCTTTGTCTCTGGCTATTCCTGTGGCCAGACTATGAAGAGGACTATCAGGAGGATGGACCGCCGGAAGGTTACGACAACTAAGATCATCTCCCATTGTCAGCATTGCCTGTGACCATGAAGATGGAGTCTCGCCCATGCTGCCATTATTATTACGATATTCCGCTGTTATGATTGTATTAAGATTGGATCATGAGATCATTTATTTGTTGTAATACCTTATGTATGGTTTGTAATGGATGATGTATTGTGATACCCAATCTGTTATGTCTCGCAAAAATGGTAATCCTGGGATTGCGATGTATGGCATAACAAGCATCTGGGATTAAAAATCCGGGTGTTGACACGGATGATCCTTGGCAGACAAGCAACAGATTCCAAGCATCATATAAGCACATGACAAGAAAGAAGAGCGTACCATAGGTATCAATGAATGACTACACGCCATAAAGGGAGTCCTATATTCAGGACGCTTATCCTAATTACAACGTTACGAGGATCTTGACATTTGTCTTGCCATTTGTTGTCGTCGATGCCATACTTGATCGATTTGGGGGCGATGAAGGACTCTGTTCGCAGGGCGATCTTTTAGTGTCTTTCATTGTTGGTAGCTACTTTGTTTTTCTTGTCTCGGTGTCTCTTCATCTCGGGATCTCCGTCTCATAGTCACCAAGTCAAACTTTGTTTTTGGAAAAGGAACTTTTGAAGTAGACGAGATATAGAGTAATCCATTTTCAACTCGTTTAAATAAGAGAATATGAGATAAGGAATCTCTCGAAAATCCTTTGTGAAATAATTTTCGAACACCGGTGTTTTTCCAAAATAGGGGTTGTCCTATCTAATATCCATGCTAACTAAGGTCTCCTATAGTCAGGCTGGCTCTGATAACAGGTCTGTGGCACCCCGGATTTACCGTCCGAGAATACCCGTTATGCATGCAATTCATGTTCCCATGATCAATGAGCCATGAGCATAAACAACTAGTCTCGTTACATCATCCATAACAGTAATGATTACAAAACTTACAAAGTGGTCATTATGGCGATTACAACACAAGTAGCTGAAGTCATCAAGCACAGCGCCCATGTCAAGCCTTAACCTACAGGCGACTGACTAGGAAGACGGCCTAGATCAGATAGACGCCGGCATCTCCATCTTTTCTCTTGACCATCTGAAAGTCTGGCCAATTAAATATCCAGGGACAATGCCGGTGAGTACTTTGAATGTACTCGCAAACCACCTTAAGAGAACAACAAATAAGGATATGCAATATGGCTGTAGTAGGATGGCTCCATGAGAGGTTCTTTTATAAACTAGTTTCTCTTGTAGATATAGCATATGTCTATACCTTTGTTGAAAATCTTTTGTAAAGCATTTTGGAAACCTTTTTGAAAAGTTTTAATAAAACACTAGGATTTGGGTCACCCATTTGTTCCTCCTTCCGGTCATCTCATGACCAAACTCCTTCCTCCTTTTTCCCGACCAGCCCATGGTCAAAACATTTTCAAGCCAGTGCTTGTCCGAAGTCCTTTTTGAAATCAAGACCATCACTACCGTCCATGACCGAGGACTCGGCTATTCGAATAGATTTACACTCTGTAGAGGTTGTACACTATACCCAGACCATCCGATTACCCGTCCCTGATCTACACCGATCGTGTGTCAAATAACCGGTCAAGTCCTTCCGGATGCCCTCTCTATTACAAGTGCCTACCCTATGAAGTTAATCCCTTCAAAATCGGGACACCCTATATAGTAACCAGCCAACCGGAGCGTGTTTTGCACCCCACTGGTGTGCGCTTTCAATGAGGGGATCATAGTATCGCGTGGAGGCCCGCAGACCCTTCGTTCCTTCTCCCGGTCGATGCCACGCATGGACCATTGGATAGAGAAGGCCCACCTTCCAGGGATTGTTTGCCCCTATAGTAGTGTGAGGCACCTATACCAGATTATAAAAACTTCCAGCCTAGCCCCGTCCCATTCGAGAGTAATGTGGTTGCACGGGTTAAATTGCTCAAGCATTAGCAAGTGTACATCCCGGCGTGTTTTCGTAAACATTTTTCCTCCATCCTTCATCTGACCATTTTGTAAACCAAAACCTTTCTCATTTTCAACATCACTTGGTAGGCCAAGCATCACCAAGGTTTTCTCATAAAACATTTTTGTAAGCCTTTTTCCTGGGTTCTTCCCATCCCATAGTTTTTGTTTCGGCTAAATCGAGGTTTCCAAAGGGGCATGGTGTTATACACCATCTATCACAATAGGGGCAGGTAGGTATCAAAAAATTGGTTTGTACCTAATGGTACTAAGGGGTAAGGGTTTGGAGGAGCCAAAAATTTCCCCACATAACATAATATAGTAAACAATGCAATTTTGCATAAACGGGTAGATAAAACATGCATAGGTAAAATAATAGGACAAGGTGTATGAGCAAGAAGGTGGCTTGCCTATGACTAGCGAGATGTCCCTGGAATCCTTTCGATCACCAAGAATACCAATAATAATAAGAAAATCCCAATGCTTCCTTCTTCTCGGTGTCACATAATCGCAACTATCGCCGTTACCGAGCAACATGCAAGCAAACAACACCACAATAAATACAATGCATACCAACACCAAAGCATACAGCAAGCAATTGACAAGACAAGTTTATAGATCAGTAGATGTTGAGGATTTGGTTGGGGATAAAAGGGAAATGCTTGGGTTGCATTTGTGGGTTTTCTATTTAGGTTTATAATCCAAAACTAACAATATAAGGGGTTTTAGATCAAGGAAAAGCTCTGCATGCTAACATTGAGCAAATATGATATATCAGATAGATATTGATAAAACGAAACCAACAAAAGTGGTTTCACTATTTTATCAACTACCATCGATTTATAATGGATTTTATAGTGATTAAAACTGTTATGGACTTCCAAAAATTATTTCCTTGGGTAGTTAGATAGTATTTGGTGGATTGGTTCACTAAGATTTGTAATCAACATAAAATAATTTCCAGAATGCCCTCGGGAAATTCCCAAATTCAGTTCTGGATGAGATTTGTCTTTTTTCACCAGATTAAAACTATAAGGGGTATTGATAGGATTCCAATGACACATGTTAGGTACTGAAAACACATTTCTGTAGAAATTGGAATCACCCTTTTTGGATATTCAGAACTCATGTTGTGAAATTATTGGTGGATAATCAATACACAGAACAGTTCAATTCACCAAAATTACACAGGTGTTTATAAAAATATGAGATACTGGGTGTTGAAAGAGGTTGATTGATAGGTATGCAGGGAGTTGAAATTAAGTCACAACATCATTTGGTTTAACCTAGGGAAAATCCTAAAGGCATAAATGGCCTGATTTTGTTATTTTTGTTGTGGGCAAACCAGGATGTCATTTTAGGTGGGACCATTGGGACATTTGTGTTGCTCCATTTTAGGTGGGGCCATTGGGACAGAGTTATGGCCAATACCTTTTAGTACCAATTTGTTTTGCTCCATTTGGAAATATGAAACTCTCTAGAAGATTTTATAATTGCAAAGTATACATCTAGGAAATTGATTTATTAAATTTATTCTACACGGCAAAAATGGCTAACTAAAGTCTCTGCATGTTAGGGAAAACACTCAGGGATCCAAGGAATTTTAAATCTATGCAATTGGAGGTATTTTTCAATTTCAAAATGATTTAAAGTAAACTGTATCATTAACAATTCTGGAAAAAATAGAAAAAGAAAAGAGAGGGAGGCGACAAGGGCTGAACCTGAGCGGACTTGGCCGCTTGGAGCAAAACCACCCCAGCAGGGCGACAGCGCACATGCGTGGAAGGGAGAGGGGAGCCACGGGGGTGGGCCAGTAGGCCCGCATCCCACTGCGCCGAAGGGGTATCGAGCGCCGTCGGCCTTCCGATCTAAAGGAGATCGACGGTCGCAGCGTCGTCTCCTTCCTCGCATCCTGGCCGGTGGCAGGAACCCTAGCGTGGCCTGTGGAGGCGCGAGGGCACTCGCCAGAGTCGTGCTAGCAATGGGGGATGTGGTGGGGACGACGCGGGAGGTGACGTCGACCTCGGGAAGGGGCGGCAGTAGAGGTTTTAACGTCGGGAGCTACCTTGCATGACGGTGGCCAAGGGGATCCTCGCCGGAGCTCATCGGGGAGACGCCCAGGGTTGCTTCATGTCAAAGATAAAGGCATGAGCAGGTGAAGGGGACCAAGGGGATTTCAATAGAGTGACATGCGGAGGGGAAAGGAGAAGGGGTGGAGCTCGATTTCCTTTAGAAGGCCGAAGTGCCTTCTCCTCCCTCTCTAGAGCAGCCATGAGCAGGGGAGGAGGAGGGGGTTCTAGGGGTGCTGTGTGGAGGGGAGAGGGAGCAATTGAGCTAGGGAGGGGCGCTAAAATGGCATGTGGCCTTATAAACCAAAGGGGGAGATCCATGGTGGACTTATAGTAGGAGGTTCTTGTGGGGAGGAAGGTGGCCAGGGATTGGGCAAGAGGGGTGGTGCTGGGAGGTGTGTGGGACCAGCAGCTCGACCAAGGAGGACATGGGAGGGCTAGGGTGGAGATATTTTCAAAGTTTGTTATACCAAGCCCTCTCTCTCTCTCTCTTCTAAACACTAGAGACAAGGGAGTGGTGTGCTACAGTAACTTGGCTATAGTGCACGACTAGGGGTGTCTTGGGTGCTGTGGTGAAGTCTTTGGCAAGGTTGGATGGGGATTTGAGTTGGTTTGAATCAAGGTTTGATTTATTTTTCAAACTTGATCCAATGGTATCTTGTGAATGAAGATGAAAAAATTGCATTAGTAAAGGTGGTAAAAAGGTACTGGTGTGGGTATAGGGTCATTACATAACTCTGGTAATTATTGGGGATTTTTATAATGATTAGAGGTGCACTTAAACTCAAATATTCAAATAGTCCAGAAGTAGTTTCTCGAATATTATTTGATATTTTTACATTGAACAAGGTGGGTTTTTGATGTGCGATGGTCCTAAATACCATATTACACATTACCGAATTTTATTGGAATTTATTTGGAAGGAAAAGTATTTTAAATGAATTATTTCTTGTTTCTGCCATTTATGAAAAAGGGCAAAAAGAAATAATAAAGATTCTCAAAAATATTTATTTTTGAGATGGGAAGATAGGGTATGATATATAGAACTCAAATGTTCATTGAGTTGTCCAAGTGATTTGGACAAAAATAGACTTTCCTTTATAGACAAAGATTTTAGGGTTTTTGCAAGATGATGAATTTAAATAGTTCGATGATCCAAATAATTATGGGAATTATTTGGGGATGGTTATATACAAGGTAGATGTTGTAGAGTTGATTTATACCATCAATTCCATCTTGGTTTTCGAGGAATTGTGGTGAACAAGGATGGAAACTAGGTTTGGGAGAATGTAGGGTTTTGATAATTTTATGCCACCAAAACATGGTTGTATTTGTGAACTCATGGCTCACCTTGGTACAAGGAGGATATGGATGGATAGATAAAGTTATGTATATTATCATGGAGGCAAGGGTTGGGCTCAGATGTATTTGAGGTGATATAGAAGAGATGGCAAACTTTGTTGAAAATAAGGCTGCCATAACAGATACATCATGATGCCTCATAAACCATGTGGGTTTAAGAAGCACAAATATCCAATGAAAATGAGGGAAGTAGGGGTTTTTAGACCATGGTTAGTAGATCATAAACATCCAAGGATTTGGTCAAAGTAGGCAGGATGATAAGATTTGCAGAAAAGATTATTATCTTGACTACAAAACCATCATGGAAGAGTGTGAACCAGAATGGCTTAGCCAAGGGCAAGAGTGGGCGTTTGTAGTAATAAAGGTGTACTAAAATAATGTTCAAGTACATTCTCAAGAATGCACATGGGTTGAAAAATGTAGAGCTCCAAGCATTGCATCTAGATAAGAAATCTAGACTTCTGATCTAGATAAGAAATCCAGACTAGATAAGAGCTCCAAGGGCAATAGGGTTTTAGACTATGGTGCAAGTGTATATGATTTTGAGAGGATACTATGTTCCAAAATCCTAATCCATGGGAGGATTTTTATGTGATAACTAAGTAGGTAGGATCCAGATTTGGTTGCTTGGTTTGGGATTGATGATCACAAACATAGATGGGATCCTAAGGGATGAGCTACTAGATTAGCTCACTCTAGTTCCTAGCCACAAGGCAATTCATCAGACAACGGATCAAGGAAATTCATCTTATGAATTTACCAACTACTACTAAGGTGACCATCAAGCCTAGATTAGGGTAAGGATGGATATTTTGAATTGGCTGTGCTTTGAAGTGAGATGATGACCCACAAGTATAGGGGATCGCAACAGTCTTCGAGGGTAGTATTACCCAATTTATTGATTCAACACAAAAGGATCCAAAGAATACTTGCAAGCCTTAACAACTGAGTTGTAAATTCAGCTGCACCTGGAAATAGGTCTTGCTCACAGAAGTTTATTAGTAGCAACAACAAAGCAATAGCAGCAGCAAAACAGGAGCAATAGTAACCGTAGTAGCAAACAGTAGGATATGAGCGCGGTAGGCATAGGGATAGATGGACGGGCATTGCATGGCTGAGTCTAAACTTGTAACTTCAAGATATAGGGAAATTGCAGATAAATAAGAATAAGCATCCAAGTACTAAACAATCATAGGCATGTGCTCCATATATAGGCATGCGTGCTCGCAATGAGAACTTGCACAACATCTTTTGTCCTACCAGCCTGTTGCAGCGGGGACTCAAGGGAACTACTGGCAATTAAGGTGCTCCTTTTAATAGAGCACCAGAGCAAAGCATTAACACTCCATGAACACATGTGATCCTCACATCACAGCCATACCTTCAGGTTGTCCCAATTTCTGTCACTTTGGGGCCTTTGGATCCGGACAATGATAGGTTGTAGATAAGATCACAACCAATACTATCATTATGATTCAATAATAAGTTCAGATCTGAGATCATGGCAGTCGGGCCCTAGTGACAAGCATTGAGCACAACAAGTCGGAGGGAGTAACTAACTTTCTCAAAATAGACAAACATTTTATTTGGAAGAAAACAAGGCATAACGAATATGCACTGAATAGAAAATGATGCTAATAGGTAGGTATGGTGGACACTATTGGCAATATTCGTTTTGGGGAGTTGGATGCACAAGTAGAGATCATACTCAGTGCAAGTGAAGGCTAGCAATAGAGAGGGAATGACAAACGAGAGAGGAATAATTGTTATAATCATGCTTGCAACTAAACAAGACTAATTATGGCATGAAAGTGATACAAGAACTCTGAGGCAAAAAAATCGTTGAGGCTTACTGACTAGTGTTCAGTCATATGCATGCGTGAGCATGTGCCAAGTCGATTCACATAAAACATTCAGAGGAGGATACCACAATATCATACCAAAACATGAATAGAACAATGCAAGCAAACATTCATATGACATGCTACAAACTATTAGCAAGTTGGAGCTAATCATAAGAAAGTAAGAACAACTAAGCATCCATAAATAACATACACCTTACATGAACAGACTAAGAATTCTCACAATGCTGAGTATATGTACAAAAATGAAAACAAATAGATTTCGTTACCAGCCTCTTACCAGCCTCTTAATAATAACATGACACCAAACTCCACTGAGGATGGCTGAACCCTGCAAAGAACTTACAAAACTGTCACATCCCAAAATTTTCCAAATTTTGTAATGTGAAAAATAAATAAAAAAAATAAATATTGTTGAAAATTAGGGTGAAAAGAAACTTTTGTTTCTAAAAGGAAACATCAAAACCCTAAAACCCTAATGGAATAATTCATTTCCAAAATCTCTCTATGACTATGGATTTGACCCATATAAAAATTTGTCAACAAACATTTATAAATGATCAAGAATGAAAAATAAAAAATATTATAAAACCATAGAAATTGGTTTCACTCAATTTGGAGCCATAGATAAAAACTTATGAATTTAATAAGATAAAAGGAAATAAATTTTCAAAGCTAATAAAGCCCTATCTAAGATCCATGCCAAATATTGAGCAAATAAATCCTAAAGGAATTTAAAAAGATAAACAAATATTAAATAAAGTTATGCAAATTGGAATCACCAATTTTGGATCTTTAAATAAAAAGATATGGATTTTATAAGGCAAAGGAAGAAATAAATAAGGAATATTTAAAAGACAAATTAAATCTTGGCCAAACAAATGAAATGAAAGATTATTGATTTATAAAAGGAGTAGAGGATTATTTAAATAAAATCATAAGGATTGATTAATATCCAATTTTATTTAAACAAAGACAATTCCCAATTTAAATGAACATTAAATTATATTAAAGTATTTTAAATAATAATTCAAAGTGAATTATTTGCACTAATGAATAAATAAAATCTACTGAAAAAGGTTTGGTAAAAATTAGAATTCAACTAGAGTTTGAAACCATAATTAAACCCTATTTAAAAATAAATACAAATGTCTATTTAAATAAACAATAAACCATGAAGGAATAAAAGTATTTATTCTAAAATGGACTTTAAAAACATATTTAAAATAGTATAGAAGCTTGTTGAAATTTTGGTAAATGTTTGAATTCAAATGGTGTTTGAATTATTTGAACAAAAATCAAAACAGAAAAATAGAAAAGGAAAAAGAAAAAGATTCAGAATAAAAAAAGGAAACAAACCCAGCCCAGCTAACTAGCCAACCCACCTGGCCCAGTCCAGCCCAACTAGCAGCCGACCCTGCTCTCCCTGCAGAAAAATGATTCGCACCACACGGTTCACCCGCTCGGTCACTGAACGCTTGGACCCACGCGCACTCTCTCTCTCGCTGACAGCGCGACCCCACACTGCCAGTCATCGTCTCCACCCCGCGACCGTTCCCCCCCCCCCTCGCACCTCGCCATTTCTTCCTTGTTTACTCCTCGTAAATTCACATGAATGCGCGATTAAACCTCTCCAGCGATGATGCACTCTTAAATGCCATCGCCCCCTCTCTCTTTTTCCCTAGACACCATTTCCTCTCCGCCACCAGGCTGCCGCAATCGCGATCTCGAACCCCACTACCTCCGACGTGTTTCCCGGCCGATTCCAGCGAAGCCAGACCCTCCCCAGCCCTTTGGTGCTTACTGGGTTGCTCGCCAGCATATCCTGCATCTCCCAGTACCGCTCGCTTGGTCGGGCACTCCCTATAAGCTCGGCAACAACGAAGCCTTCTCGCCACCGTCTCCTGCCTCAACTCCGGCCGCCGCTACCGGTGAGACCTGACTGCCCCTTTCTCTTTGGAGGTTACGCTTACACTCACCATGCTTGTACGCATATAACGCCACATTTGGCTTGCCCTTTTATGCCTTAGCATTGACAACGACCACACCTGAGCGAGCTCGACGCCGATGCCATCTCCGGTGAGCAATCGCCGATGTTACCGTGCGCCCCTTGGACAACTGCGACCACCTTGAGCTTCTCCACACCACTGCGAGCACGGTGAGCCATATCTCTTGTCCCCTTCCTTCCTGCTTCACAGAAACTGCCGTACCCAGACCGCTCCGCCACTCGCCGTCGAGCCAGCGCTGCCAGTTCCTGGTCGAGCTACTGAGAGCCGTTAGATGACGATCCAGTGGATGCGATAGATTGTTTAAGCGAACAGGTATGAAGCGATATGTGACATGCGATTTTAATTAGATTAGACGGTCCATAGAGCGCGATCCGCGCGAACCGGTACGCGCCAGTAAGAAACAACAACGTGGCCAGTGATTTGTTTTAAAACAGAAATTTGATCTATTAGATGATATGATTTGTAAAATTCATAACTTTAAATCTACATGTCTAAATTTCACAAATTTTATATCACTGGATTCAGAAAAATGTGATCTTTCCAACCATGCACTTTCTTTAGTATTTTGATTCGGTAAAATTGATTGTTTTTGCAGAAACTTGTTTAGGATTATTTTGAGTATAAAATTTATTATAAAAATGTTTTTAGGGTAAAATCTTTTGTAAATGGATTGTTTTGAACCTACTGACCATAAGAACCAACTTGTAGATTTAAAAGAATATCTTGTGATACTAGGGAATAAATCCTTGAATAAAAGCATTTCTAGTTAAATAAAAATGTTGTTTATGTTTTAAAAATGCTTTTTAAGTGAAACCTTTTGGAAAATGATTTGATCTAAACTCTCTGAACCTAAAAACCAAGTTTTAGGATTTAAAAATATATTTTATGAACCCTTGTAAATTATTACTTTGCTAAAGGCATTTCTAGCAAATAAAAATATTGCTTTGAAATAAAAATGGAATTTGGATGAAACCTTTTGAAATGGATTAATATTAAACACTTTAACCTTAAACACTAACATTTGTGTTCAAAAATATATTTGACTAACACTACAAAATATTACTTTGATTTAAATCATTTCTAGCAAAACAAAATGATTTAAATGGCCCATTTTCACTAACTTGGTTTCAAATGATTTTGCCACATTTTGTAAATGACCAATAGGAGTTTTAAAATCTTTATAGCCTATTAGAAACCACTTTTCCAAATAAAACAATCTTTTTCATGCTTGCATGCATTGCTTTGTTTTTATCAGTTTATGTGGTGAATTGTTTGAATGTTAGTTTGAATATGTGCTTGCTTGATTGAATTATAGTGAAATTTGAAGAGTCTGATTATTGCAAGATCAAGGAGTGAACCAAAATTCTCTACTAAAAAGGCAAGTGGCACTATCATCCATGTCCTACTATTTTCATTAGACTTAGTGGTATTTTTGTAGTATGCATGATAGGGCTACTATGTTACTATGATATGCTATGTCCTATTAGGATAACCATTATATCTTCCATAGTGGAAACATCATAGTTGTCGTATGCTTAGCCTTGATATAAACTTGGGATGGAATACATGATATGATTATATGAAGTGTTGGAAAAATATATGTTTTATATAATAAAACAAGTACTCAATGAATCACCTGGGTGGAATGTGGATACTCAATTGTGGATAAGGTGGCAACAAAGGGAACCATGTTTATATGGCTATCTTTTTGTATGTGCACTAGAAGAAAACCACCCAGGGACTTAGAGATTTAACATGTTTCTCGTACAGTGGCTTCCGTGTATAGCCACATGCTAAATGGGCTCTGGCTTAGTCAATTACATAGTGGAAGACCCTTGCATTGGCACCTACTCAGGTTAACTGGATTCATTTATTGGAAATATATCCTGACAATGGTGCCTGGTAGACATGCTAGAATTATGTATTGGGAGGACTTCTATGGAAAGACTTTTTCACATTCTCGATCTGCCGGTACTCCATTTGGTGTGTACTTATCCAGCGGCCACTGGTGTCGTCAAGACGAGATTGTGTCATGTGGGTAAAGTGTACAACTTCTGCAGAAGATCAAATTCTAAGTACTTAGCCGTGTCCCCGGTTATGGACAACTCTGAGCAACTAAGGCCTGAAGCTATGGAAGATCTCGACATTCCAATTTCTCAGAGTAAAACTTGATGGTGTCAACAAGGGATTAGAAGCACTTGGAGTTTTCCAAGGGGTTCAGAAAGATTTGTCAAAAGATCAAAACTATTTTTAAAAGATAGGATAAAACTATATTGCTTTCTGCAAATGAGCCTAAACCCTACTTAGCCAAATAGGCATATATTGATAGGTTCCACTTATTTCTACATAGTAGTGAAACTTGCCAATACAATTCAAATGTATTGACCCTTGTGGCTGCAACTTATTATGTTGCAGGTTTGTTTGATGTTAGTGAAGTGTGTTGAATAGGATTACAAGTATACAACCAACATGAATGCTTGTGGCACTTTGAAGATCAAGGACTCCATGCTATATAGTTATTTCTTCTATATTGTAATGAGATAGCAACATGAGCTATGTAAGATGTAATGAATTATTTTATTCCTGGTTATAAAGTTGTATTATGACCTTTCTTTCTTGATATTACATCTTAACTGTGGATGCTAGCTATTAATCCAGGGACTAGCATTGTAAACACATGGACCTCTACCTTATTAAAGGTTGGGACCTTTACAGATGGTATCAGAGCACTGTGTTGCCTGTAGGATTGTAACCCTAGGATTGGACAAAACCCCTTAGAAAATAGGACTTGTATTTGTTCCAAAACTTATTTACAAACAATCTTGTAAACTCTTTCCTCAACCTTTTTGGTTTTGATTCTACATCTCTTCCTATTCAACTTGATGGACAAAGCCTCCACCATGACCAATGACTTCAACTCTAGTTTCACCAAGGACTTCAATTTGGACATCACTAAGGACCATAAATGAGAACCAAGAGACATTAGATTGCCTACCACCTATCTAAGACATTGATACCATGATAGTGTATGGATCATACTGACCTATGAGGTATGACTATACTAGGTTTATTGTTTCAAGAAAACTTGTTTCCTTCAACTCATGAGTTAAACTCATAAGTTGTTAAGTGAATAGTTTCTTGTTGATTGTTTGGTTGAACTTGATTGTTTTTGGTTGTGTGTTAGAACTTATTTAGATCTATCTATCATTACTTATCCCTATTAAACCAACAGATGCCTCCCCGTCATGCCAACCCCAACCAAAATAATAACAATAACGTCACTCCCGAGATGCAGCAGTTGATGAAAGCTCAAGCTCAGCTTATGCAGATGATGACGTAGTTTGTGCAAAATCAGAATCAGAACAACAATAACAATAACAACAACCACAATCAGAATAATACTCCAGCACTTGACATGCTCACCAGATTTCTGAAACTGAGGGCTGCAAGGTTCTTTGGAACAACTGATCCAATGGTAGCCAATGACTGGTTACGTTCGGTGAACAAAGACTTAGTGACTATTGGCTACACCGACAAGGAAAAAGTTATGTTTGCAGCATATCTGCTCGAAGGGCCAGCAGCAACATGGTGGGACAACTTTCAGATCACCACTCCCCTTGAGGATGTGACTTGGACTATTTTTGAGGATGGTTTCCGTACATCTCACATCTCATCCGGTGTGATGAACTTGAAGAAAAAGGAGTTCCACAACCTGAAACAGCGTCACCTCAGTGTGGCTGAGTACATCGAAAAGTTCAACAATCTGGCATGCTATGCACCGGATGAAGTTGATACAAATTCTAAGAGGAAAGATAAATTCCCCGAAGGACTTAATGATGAGTTGAACCTGCAGCTGTATGTTGCATATGTCCCAACTTATCAATCATTTTGTGACAAAGCCACCATCTTGGAAAACAAGATGAATCAAGTTGAGAACAGAAAGAGGAAGCATAACCTCAAGTATCACTCAGGATCATCACAAAAGAAACGTTCATTCAAGAGAAGCAATGGAGATTCTAGACCACATCAGCATCACCACAACAACAATGGAAGTCATAATAATGGGAATGATACTAACAATGGAGATGACCTTGCTCCGAACCAACATGGCAATCCTAGGAAGAAAGACAATAGCCAGTTGCAGTGCTATAATTATAATGAACTAGGACACTATGCATCAGACTGTCCTGAGAAGAAAAAGAAAAAGGATGCTAGAAACTCCAATGGGAGTGATTCCAATGTGGCCCAGAAAGGACATGTGAACCACATCGACATGTATGGAACCCTTGAAGAAATAGATGATGTGGATGGCAGGAATTAGTTAACGACGCTGAGTCAAATAAGGATTCCTTGTTTGGATATCAATTATTGAACCCATAGTCAAGTGAACCATCAATTGTAGGGTTCGCAACATAGAAAAAAAATCCTACGATGGGAACTAAGTACCAAGATCTATCTACTAGATACAAACAACGGGCGGATGTATATCCGTAGAGAACATACCCTTGAAGATAAACAAAGCTTAACGAGTTGAACTCGTGGTTGATGTAGACGATCCCTTGCCGATCTCAAGATCGAGAGGAAGTCCTAGCGCCGCAAAGCAGCAGCGCATCCGTGCTCGCACGCACGTACAAGACACCGAGCAACCTCCGCCTCCTCGATCCAGCGATGCAGCGGAAGCACAACTCTTTCTTGCCGAATATCCACAGGAAACATGTATCTCGCTTGTCCGAGACCATGGGGGATAAATTCTAGAGGGGGAGAGAGATCCTTCACGAGGAGGTGTGCTTTGAGAGGATGAGAGGGGGGCCTTTTATAGGAGAGAGGAGGGAACCCAAGGGGCATGGCGCCTAGCCATGGGGCTTCCCCCACCTCTTCCTCATTCATGTGGGTGGACACTTCACTCACTCAAATGCCTTTCAATTTCCTCCACTCAAAAACCCACTCAAATTCCCATTAAATTTCCACCAAATTTAATGCAAACTCTCATTAAATAAAACTCCCTTTATTTATTCATAATTTGTCAATTACTTTAATGACAAACATTCTCATATAACCCCTTGCTAGTATTTCATTTCACATGCAAAAACACTTTCTGCAATTTCACCCGAAAACCTGTTTCGGTATGTAGTGAAATAAATTTGTGCCCTTGTTATTCTTTCCGGCATGAAACTTTTGCTCCAATTGGATGTCGGTGTCTCTTAAGTGTGCCACCCTACGGTTTGCGAATAATGCGGACATGATCGAGACCCTTCTCCGATCAATAAACAGAAGCGGGTGACATGGTTATACCCCGCAGGTGCATGACCTCAGCATACCTAGTCCAGCCCAAGGAAGGCCACAGCAAAAATACGTTGGCCCATGAAGAATTTCGGGTGGCCCAGGCCCATGGTGCCTTCGGATCCTTGGAGAGCAAGACTAGAGTAGATAGGAAATTCAAAGGGGTAAAACCCTAGAACCTATAACCGACTAGGACTATGCCCGGGACCTGCCTAAGTCTATATAAAGGCCAGGAGGGCACGACCTAGATCTCTCGACTCATACTCTCGCATACACACCTCCCCGCCAGATTGCATCTGCGCACCCTTGTAACCTTCGGTTCGGCCGTAATCAAGAGCAGACAAGCAGGAGTAGGGTTTTCCCTCCGGGGGCCTGAACCTGGGTAAACCTTGTGTCCCCGTGTTGCTTGTTTGCTAACCGTTCCATGATCTCCAGCATCCCCATCTTCTCCAAAACCCAAGTCCATAACAATGGGCATTGATGAGATCAAACCTCGTCAATTGGCGCCGTCTGTGGGAAACGGGGGCGCTGATTGTGCGATCGTGACGGTCCCAACCCGATCGATCTACAACTCTGCAGCAACGGAGAGCCATCTCCTCTTCGGTGCTTTCGACTTCACCGCCCACTCGCCGGCCACCATGAAGGACTTCGAGCCCGTAGGCGACGGACTCGAAATCTTGTTCGGGAGCTTCTGCTTCCAGGTGGGGCAAACTGGCACCCTCCGCCTACCTGAGCGGGTGCCCCTACCATCAATCAGGCCCGCTTCATGGGCCCCACACCCCGTGCTACGCACAACATCATCGGCAGATGATTCCTACGACAGTAGCAGCTGCAACTCCGATCTGTGCGATCCGCCATCGGATGCAGGGACCTACGGTTCCAGATCTGAAAGCTGCGGTAGCAGCGGGCCAATCTACGAGCGCTTCCAATGTGCCGCATTCATCCAAAGCGACGTGGATCAGCAAACACCCAACCCGTCGCCTAACCCGCCAAAACGAAACGGTGGGAACAGAAGAAGCCAATCTCCCCCACCCGAAGGGGAAAACAACGGCGGCCACGTCATCAGCCATAGCAAAGAGGGATGGACCCAGGTCCGCGAAGCTGTGGCAGGCAACATAGTACTGCCCGCAGACGCCTCGCGAGATATGCTGATGGCCTACCACCTGCTCCTAATCGAGGAGCACAAGAAGCAGGTCAAGATGCAGGAGGTGCTTGACAAACGCAAGCAAGCAGCCTCAGAGTCCAGCACGCGACGAGCCGCACTCTCCGCCATGGGCATCGGCTCCAGCTCGAACGCCAACCCAGGCAACAAGCACCGCTCTCGGATGGAGAACATGGATCCCAAGGAGCGCCGCGAGTTGACGTGAACTCTCCACACATCCTTCATGGATATGGACGCCGATGGCAACGTCATCCCGAAAACGCCACAAGCTGTGATCATGGCAGCCACTGCGTACCTCGCGGCCCACCCACCTCCCGAGGGGGACCCGAAGAGGGCCATGCACAAGTCCGCACTTACCGGACTCGGACTCGTCGGAGCCGCGCTCCACCAGGAAGCTCCCAAGGAGCCGAAGAAGAAAGCTCCGGTCAGGTTCGATCGCAGCCCCACCCATTCATCCGAAGAGGAGGAACATGACCTTCCTCGAAGGAAGAAGAGTTCGTGAAGCCGCGACCGCGACTACGACGCTAGAGATGCGCTCACACAGCACAAAATCGACAAAGCGCGAGCTAAGCGCGCATGCTCGTCCGAATCCGAGATGGACGAAGACGAAGGAGAACTCTGTGGAGCCCGATGCTTCAGCAGATCCGTCCGGCAGACACGGATGCCGTGAAATTTCAAACTTCCTTCGGATACTCCGAAGTTCGACGACACTCAAGACCCAAAAGCTTGGCTCAGCGATCACTTATCATCCGTCAAACTGCACGGTGGAAACAAGGAGACCACCATGCAATGCCTTCAGCTGCAGCTGACAGGCGCAGCCCGGATCTGGCTCAGCAGCCTATCCTCAGGGTCCATCCGAAGCTGGAATGAGCTGGCTTACAGCTTCATCCGAAACTTCAAGGGTACCAGCAAAAGGCCCGCCTCAATCGAAGAATTGCGAGCCTGCACTCAGCGAACGGGCGAATCCATTCGCTCGTACATACTACGCTGGTCCAACACAAAGAACTCCGCAGCCCACATCTCCGAAGAGAGGGCCATCGACGCCTTCAGGGACGGCGTCAAGCGCCAAGACTTCAAGGAGGAGCTTGGGCGTGTCAAACCCAAAACGCTCGATCACCTCATGGACATCGCCAACAGGTGGGCTGACGGAGAAGACTCCATTCACCGAGCACAATCGGAAGAAGAGGACGACTATGGTCGACGGCGAGAGAGCTGTAGCAAGAGAAGATCGCGCGTCTACGACGATCGCGACATACCCGACATGTTCGCGGCTGGCTACGCCGATCGCCGCAACGACACCAACCATAACAGTGGAGGATACCGCGGAGGAAACTTCCGCGATGGAGGACGCCCAGCGCAGTCGTGGCAACGCCGCGACCGTGATAACGGACCCTCAGCATACAAAAGCTTTCGGGTCCATGCACCATCCACTTCTACATCGACAAGCAGGATGGCAAAAAGAAGGCGAGCCACATGCTCAAGGACTGCCGCGAGTTCTAGAAGCTCAGCGAAAGCATGGTGCAGATGAGGCAGCAGGCTCCAATCCCTGCGTTCGGAAACGCACCCGCACTAGGTGAGATAGCGCATGGAGCTCCTCCACCGCCACCGGTAGGAGGCCCGAACCAACCAGTCGCACCAGCACAGAACAACGCTGGAAACGGGTACCCCCTGCCAAAAGGAGCACTAATGATCCAGAAGGGGCGCCCTACGAATAGGGTGCAGAAGAAAATCACCCGACAGATCAAACTGGCCGTGGAAACTCCACCCGCCATCCCTGAGTACCTCAGCGGATCGGAGTCCTGCATCACGTTCAGTCGTTCAGATCACCCTTGCCAGATCCCTCGCCCAGGTCATGCTGCCCTGGTGCTGGAGGCGCAGATCGGAGGTTTCGAGATGAGTCGCGTCTTCATGGACGGCGGCAACGGCATCAACCTGATGTTCGCAAGCACTCTAGCAGCGATGTGGATACCGCAGTGCAGCCTGGAACAATCAGATACAACGTTCCACGACATCGTTCCAGGAAAGGGCATATTTCCCCTGGGCAAGATATGGCTCGACGTCATCTTCGGCAAGCCGGACAACTTCCGACTGGAACGGCTCGAATTCGAAGTGGTGGACTGGCCATCACAGTACCACACCATCCTCGGGCGTCTAGCATTCGCAAGGTTCCTGGCTGTCCCACATTATGCATACCTGCTACTCAAGATGCCAGGACCGAAGGGCGTCATCACAGTCCATGGGAGCTTCACCCGATCGGACCAATGCGACAGAGATTTCAACAGAATCTCCCAAACATTCGGTATGCAGGAGGATCTCCTTAGGCTCCGCGAAGTGACGGACAATGGGGCACCCCTAGTCGCACGGCAAAACGCACCCGACATGTCTTTCGACTCCATGGTCAACACAAAGAAGGTGCACGTCCACCTGACGGATGCCTCCAAGACGGCATTGATCACCAACGACCCCAGCCCCGCATAGGAAGGCGCGCTCGTCGAATTCCTCCGTGAGCGCTGGGAAATATTCGCCTGGTGTCCTGCGGACATGCCAGGAGTACCCAGGGAATTCGCCGAGCATGCACTCAGCGGCTTTCCAGACACCAAGCCCGTCAAGGAGTCCATCCGAAGACTGTCCGAGCCACGAGCCGAAGCCATCAGCAAGGAAATCAACAGGCTACTCGCTGCAGACTTCATCAGGGAAATCAAAGAAAGTGAGTGGCTTGCAAACACAGTCATGGTCCCAAAGAAGGACACGGACATCCTGTGGATGTGCGTGGATTTCACGTCGCTAAAAAAGCACTGCCCAAAGGACCACTTCCCCCTTCCTCGGATCGACCAGATCATCGACTCGACTGCAGGTTGCGAGAAACTCTCCTTCCTCGACGCCTACTCAGGCTACAACCAGATTCGACTCAAGGTTGAAGATCAGGAGAAAACGGCGTTTATAACACCGTTCGGAGTATTCTGCTACAACACAATGCCTTTCGGGCTAAAGAACGCAGGTGCCATGTACCAGCGATGCATGCAGGCCTGCCTCAAGGACCAGATCGGTCGCAATGTTCAAGTCTATGTTGACGACATAGTCATAAAAACCAAGGAGGCAAGGACACTTATCGACGATCTCCGCGAGACGTTCGACAACCTTGATCGCTACAGGATCAAGCTCAACCCCGAAAAGTGCGCCTTCGGCGTCCCATCGGGTCAGCTGCTTGGGTACTTCATCTCTCAGCGTGGGATCGAGGCGAACCCGAAGAAAATCAGAGCCATCATGGCGATGGAGAAGCCGAAAAACATTAAGGGTGTCCAGCAGCTCGCAGGACGAATAGCGGCATTGAGCAGATTCATCAGCCGCATGGGCGAAAAGGCCTTGCCATTCTACCATCTCCTACACAAGGCAGATAAATTCGAGTGGACGCCAGAAGCCAACGATGCATTCGAAAGCCTCAAGTGGCTCCTCTCCACCTCGCCCGTCTTGGTCACGCCAAAAGAGAGAGAGCCTCTGCTGCTTTACATAGCAGCCACACACCAGGTGGTCAACACCGTACTAGTGGTCGAACAACCCGAAGAAGGCAAGACCCACGGGGTCTAGTGCCCAATCTACTACCTCAGCGAGGTACTGACACCAACAAAGCAGAGGTACCCTCACTACTAGAAGCTCGCCTACGGCGTGTTCATGATGGCTCGACGGCTAGGCCATTACTTCCAGGAGCACCAGGTGATGGTCGTCAACGAGGCACCCCTGCACAGCATCCTGAATAACCCAGAAGCCACAGGACGCGTGGCCCTATGGGGCATCGAGCTGTCACCCCTGGACATCATCTACGAGAAGCGACTCGCAATCAAGTCTCAAGTCCTCCCGGACTTCCTCATACATTGGATGGAGCTGTAGCTACCAGACACCCCAGATATGTCGTAGTCATGGACCATGCAATTCGACGGCTCCAAGAGCGAAGCTGGAGCAGGAGCCGGGGTTATACTGACCTCCCCGCAGGGCGACCAGATGAAGTACGTCCTCCGGATGAAATTCCGAGCCTCCAACAATGAGGCCGAATACGAAGCCCTCATCCACGGCATGAGAATGGCAAAGATCTGCGGCGCAACGTGCCTGGTCATCTACGGTGACTCCAATCTCGTCGTCCAGCAGACGATGAACGAGTGCGACGCACACGCCGAAAACATAATCGCGTATTGTGCACTCTACAACGCACTCGAAGGAGTATTCGACGGTTGCGAGCTTCGGCACGTTGGAAGAGAAAGCAACGAGGAGGCCGACAGACTCGCCAATATCGGCTCCACCTGCGCAAAGGTGCCACCGGGTGTGTTCCTCGAACAGATCTGCGTGCCATCCATCAAGCGGAAATTCCCCAAGGGATCACCCAAAGAAGCAGAACACTCGGGGGCTACGTTGCCCGAAGGGCATGAAGGACCCGAGAAACTGGACACAGAGGTCACCATGGTCAACCTAATGCAGGTTATGGCAGTCGAAGAAACCTGGACGTGACCATACCTTCCAGTTCTTGATAAACGGAGAACTGCCTGACAGCCCGACAGATGCCCGGCGCATATCTCGTCGGTCAAAAGCATTCACCATCATCAATGGCGAGTTGTACAAGCGCAGTATTACGGGTGTACTACAAAGGTGCGTCACCATCAGTGACGGGAAAGCCATCCTCCAAGACATCCACGAGGGCATCTGCGGCCATCACGCAGGCAGTCGCTCCCTTGTCGCCAAAGCTCTACGAGCCGGATTCTACTGGCCAACGGCCATGAGCGACGCACAGGATATCGTCCGAAGATGCAACGGGTGCCAACGGTTCGCCGACAAACTGCACGCACCCAGGTTAGAGCTCAGACCCATACCTATAGCCTGGCCCTTTGCTCAATGGGGCCTCGACATAATTGGCAAACTGCCAAAGTCCTCGAAAGGGGGACACGTTTACCTCCTGGTCGTAGTCGACAAATTCACCAAGTGGGTCGAGGCCATGCCCGTCACCAACCAAAAGGGCAAAACTGCCGTCAAGTTCTTCGAGTCCATTTTCTACAGGTTCGGCGTACCGCACCGCATCATCACCGACAACGGATCGAACTTTATCTCCAAGGAGTTCCAGGACTTCTGCGAAGGCCTCGGGATCAACATCAATTACGCCTCAGTGGCACACCCACAAACAAATGGGCAAGTGGAAAAGGCCAACGGCCTAATCGGCGCTGGTATCAAGAAGCGCCTCATGAGTCCACTTGAACGGAAAGCTGGAGCCTAGACGAAAGAGCTACCATCCGTACTGTGGAGCTTACGGACTACGCCAAACAGCTCCACCGGCTACACGCCGTTCTTCATGGTACACGGAGCCGAGGCCGTGCTACCAGTCGAAGTACGCCACCAGGCTCCCCGGGTCGTCGCCTACAGCGAAGCCGAATCCACGGCTGCACTCGAAGATGCCGTCGACACACTCGACGAAGCAAGAGACGTAGCAGCAGCTCGATCGTCGGTGTACCAGCAGAGTCTCCGCAACTACCACAGCCGCCGGCTACGCCCAAGGTCCTTCGTCGAAGGAGACCTCGTCTTCCGACTCAAGGAAGAGCGACCGAAGAAATTCGAGTCGCCATGGGAAGGACCCTACATCATCACCGAAGTCATCCCAGGTGGCGCCTATCGCCTCAAGCACGTGGAGTCTAGAGTCGCATACTCCAACCCATGGAACATCCCACACTTACGGCGATTCTACCCATAGTTACCTACCCCTTTACTTTCAATAAGGCTTTTCAGCCAAGGCTATTCAGCCGAACAATGTACTTCCTCCATTACGATATAAATAAAGCTAAGTACCTTGCCCCAAATATTTCGTTTTTTTATGCAACTTTACTTTATGCTACAAAATCACTCGGGGGCTCCCCCCACCTCACGATTTCACCAACTGAGAATCACACGTGTACACCCTGAGTAGCTGACAACGTCAGGCAAACGAAAAGGACACGTACTCCAACAAAGCACTGCGTGCTCACAATAAACATAAACCTTTACAACACAGGGCACAACACGCCCAGTCGAAATATACAAATTTTACATCTACCTCTTTTACAGGGTACTACCTATTCTGAAGAATCACTTGAGCACGCTGCTCAAACAAATCTACTACCTGTTCGGCATACTGCCTTACAGCCGCGTAATGCGGATGCATATCCCACTCGCCACCATCTGGCCGAAGAGGTGGCCCAGCGGCTACAATAGACAAATCTACATCAGGACGGTGTAGCCTCACAAGGGACAAAGCGGCCTTCACACCCGCAACGAGCTGTTGACGCACCAACTCCTTGACATTACTCACACTTCGAAACTTCGACAGAAGACCCGCAAGGCTTGTTGGTACAACATCCAATGGAAACATGACATGCAAAACTGAGGCAAGAGACGTCTGCACCTGACGAAGCACCTATGAAACCTGGTGCACACGATCTTGCACCGTCGCCAGCGCCATGGCACGGTCGCGATCCATCCAGAAGAAGCCACCAGCTTCCATGTCCTGTTGAGTCAAGCAGTTGACCCGAACAGCAACACGCTCTTTCTCTTCCTTCGGAGCAAGGTTATCACCTACGACAATTGCACAAAAAATAAGAGGCAAGGCCAGCAGGCTCATTCGAAGAACTGAGCTGCAGCTCGAAACAAATAACAACTTACATTGAAGCTGCTCAGACAGCCGAAGCAGTTCCGCCATCAAGTACTCCTCTCTGGCTGCACCACGATCCGCCTTGGACTTCCAAACATCAGCGTGACCTCGCAACCCAAGCAACTCCCTCTCAAGACTACGAACACGATCCCGAAGAAAAGCAAGTTGCGAGGAGTCATCCAAAGATGGACGCAGTTGCGCCGCAAGCGAGGTGTCAACGGGGCCAGCACCCGAAGGAACCTAGCACAGCAGAAAAGAAAGGAAATAAACATTCAGACAGAGAAGAGCACAACTCAGAAGAGTTCATTTAAGCATATAAGGGCCACTACGTGGCACAATGATTTCTATTCCCCAAAATAATTACAAGCAAAAGAAGACTACAAACTATCCTATAGCTACAACACCTAGCACGCGGCACCCTGAGTGGCCTTGGAGCCGGACTGCCTCGCCTTGGTCTCCCCTGCTGCCGCAGTGCATACTCGGACAAAAGATCAATGAGATTTGGCCCATATCGCTTGCAGCGAGCAGAATAGGCAGCAAAGGCTACCTCGGATCCGTCCGCAGTCGTCGGCATCCGGGAGGTAATCTGGGGAAGATCCAGCTCCGCCCCAGCCGCCAAGGCCATCGCCAGACCGACAGACGCGCCGATGCCCTTCTGTTTGCGCTTGTACTCCGCAGGCGCCTCGGCCGACAAAGCCTCCGCCAGGGCGTCAACATCATCCAGGGCCGCGCCCTTGGGGACAAGCTCTAAGCGACCAAGGACCTCCTTCGCCTTAGCAAGGGAGTTGACGACGGTGCTGCAGCGATTTCGACCGCTGCAGTAGCATCATCTAGAGCACTCACGCGCTCCAGAGCGCCGCGGTCAAACTCGATGCCTGCAGCATCTGAGACAAAAACGAGAAGAAATGAAGAAAGTAACACAGAAGAAATACAAGAAAACGACAAGAATGGAGCAAAATAAGGTACTCACCCGAAACAGCCTTGGTAGCAGCCATGAGCTTGCCCGCCACCTCTCTTTCACGCGCAGTTGCAGCCATGGCAAGCTGCTCCTCGCGGTCCGTAGCCTCCTGCTGCAGACGCTCCTTAGCCTTGGCTGCCTTGGCTAGCTCCAGCTCAAGGCGCTCTTTCGCACCAGCGGCGTCCGCAGCCTTCTTCTCCACTTGACCTAGGCTCATTTTGAGAGCATCAATCTCACGGAGGGAAGTGTTATGCTCCTCTGCACTCAAAACATACAAATATCAGATAGCAAGACAACAATGCAAAAAGAAAGAGGTACCAAGGCGTACAGGTACCTTGAAGTTGTTAGAGGTTGGCCTCCAGCACCAGATGCTCCTGCACCAGTCGCTTGGCATCCTGCACAAAAGGCTGCAAGAAGAAGAACTACCAGTAAGGACAAGGACTCGGGGGCTACGCCCACCACGATGGAACAAAAAGCAAAATTTGCACACAAAAACGCCCGATGACGACCCCGAAGACTCGAAGAAAGAATAAGACAGAAAAATATTTTTCAGACGCTCGGGGGCTCCCCCCATAGCAGGAAACAGAATACTTACATGCTCCGATGATGACCCCGAAGGCCCGCTGGTAGCCTTCTGTGGCGCAACCACCTGATCACCCTGCGGAGAAGGGACCGGCGCAGCACCCTCAGAAGTGACCACCATCTGAGGAGGAGGAGACACAAACTTCGACTCTCCCATCATCTCCCGAGCGCCATAGCTAGAGGAGTCATGGGAGGAGTGCCTGCACACGAAATATTTAGCACAAGCACAAATGTCAACACGAAAAGGACAGCAGTATAAAAGAAAAACTTACGAGTCCAGCGAGCTCAGGTCGAAGACAGGAGGAGTCCTTCGGGCTCTCTTCTCCACCTTCTTCTCTTCCTTCTTCTCTTCCTTCTTTTCTTCCTTCTTCCGCTTCGCTGGCGGGTGCGGCGCTACAGCCCGCACAGGAATGGCAGGAATGGGAGAGGAAGAGCCTCCATGCCCGTCACTATGACGCTCAAGGCACAGAGGGTTTCTGGGAGTCGGAGGAGTCGAGGCATCCGAAGACTCGCTGGAGCTCCGTGATCGTTTGCGCGTATGGTCCTCGCTCGACTCGTCGGCATCTTCTGCCAGAGATCGCGCCGACGGCAGCTCGGACACAGAATCCACCACGTCATTATCCGGGGCATTTGGATATTTTTGAGGCAATGGCGGTACCATGCCCGTTACCTTGAAGCTCTGCAAAACCAGAAGGAGCTTTGTTAGCAAACAAAGGGAAATAAATACGCAGTCGACAAAAAGTGCTACGCGCACAAATCTACACCTGTGGAACATCCAACGCCGAAGAAAACGGCGGAGTTAGCAACTTCCCCAGGATTTCCTCTCCGGCCTTGAACTTCAGCAACGAGCGAAGGGTCCTGTCAAGATCCCCCTCGGATATTTTCTCAGCCGAAACCCTCGTCGGATCACGGCGCCCAGAATAAAGAAACATCGGGTGCGCCCTCGCTTGGAGAGGCTGCACCCGACGCTCAAGAAACATGCGGATGATGTCCACGCCATTCACTTCCTTCTTCGGAATCTGCTGGAGATCCTCCACCCGACGGTAAAAGGCCTCTATCTCCGCCACCTCGCCATCCAAGATGTTGTTCTTCCAAGACCTCTTCGGCTCAATCTTTTGGGAGGGGTCAAAAGGAACAAGACCAAAATCTTGCCCAGGCACTATGGAGTCGCGGATATAAAACCATCGCCTCCGCCAGTACTGGACATATTCGGACATGGAAAAAGAAAAGAAAAGCAGATTGGGACTGAGGGAGATGATGCAACCCCCAATGGGATAAACACCATCCGAACCAGCCTGCCTCTTCACGAAATAGAGTTTCCGGAAGAGGCCAAAGTGCGGCTCAATGCCGAGCCAGCACTCGCAGAAAGTGATGAAGCAAGCAATGTGAAGAAGAGAATTGGGCGACAGATGATGAAGCTGGATGCCATAGAGAAAGCGCAGTCCACGGAGGAAGTTGTGGACTGGGAAAGAAAACCCACGCATAACGAAGGCGAGAAACATAACCCGATACCCAGCTGGGGGACGGGGGATTACCTCGTTGCCGGGGAGTCTGACGGCCTCCCTATCTTGCGGGATCAAACCCCGCTCGTGAAGCTTGCGGAGATCACTCTCCCGCGTCTCTGATCGCCGCCAACCACCGTCGGTGACACGGGTAGAGGTGGCGCCTTTCTTTCCTCCAGCGGTGCTGGTACCAACTGCAGATGATGATTTCTTCGGTTTCCCCATCGCGCTACGGTGCCGCCGGCGGTGAAAGCGCAGAAGGGAAGATGGAAATGTGGAAGGAAATTCCAGCGCGCAGCAAGAATCGCTAGAGCACAATGAGGCAGTGAAAACAAGAACTGATGCGGTGAAAACAAACTGCAGCTTTCCCCAATGATTATAACGACGAAGACGATGCACGGCAGCCGTCCATCCAGAAGACCTAACGCCAACGGCAGATCTGACCATACACGTGTCAGCATCACAACGAACCGTCGTTACCACGCTGTCCACTACGCGCGGAAATCGAGGCAACGCTGTAATTATCTCCACGCCGCGCGTGACCGGTCAGTTCAAGGTTAGCAAGTGGGACCCACGTTCGTCCAGTCCAGTCACCTCTGGCATAGCAGACGCTTGAGGTCATCGATCGTCAGCACTGATGTCATCAAAAGCTATACTAGCAAGAACTACAATTTCTTCGGCTTCAAAGCTAAGGAGTACTCACTCGAATCTACGATTCGATCAAATACTCGGGGGCTACTCCTATTAGGAGCGCTGGTCGCGCACCCAAAAGATGAATAAAACGAACTACTTTCTTCGAGTCCTACGTCGAGTCTACGACTCCACTACGGACTCGGGGGCTACTCCCATAGGGAGGATGGATTTAAGCATCCGAAATTTTTTTTGTCCTACGTACTTAACAACTGAATAATGTTCGAAGTAAAGTCTCCGTTCGAGTCTACGACTCAACAGACACTCGGGGGCTACTCCCATAGGGAGCGCTGGTCGCGCACCCTATGATTTCTTCGACTGCGATCTTTCGGATCAGTATGCGAAAACTTTTCGGCAGCTCTGCCCTAATAAAAATCTAAGTGATAAACGTTCAGCTTGGCCACGCGAAACACCTCCGCGGTGATAAACATTTGGATGTCGTGTCCACAATACAAAGATAAGACCTACAGATATCGTCTGATGGTCTGGCAACGCACATGAGTGCGCTCTGTTAGTATAAAACCCGTGCCGACAGGCGCGATGAAAAATTCCGACGGACGCGTTGGGTACATCAATTAAATTCACTGGAATTCAACTTCTGTAAGTCCTCCGCAGCCTGAGTCGAATTACGCCAGCATATGTTCCAGTTTCGAGTTGAGGGACTCGAACCTGAGGAAGATCGTGTCGTTTCGTCCTAAGACAGTTAACTGACCCTTATCCGTCGGGTGAGTCAGGCACACGCATCAACAATCCCTACACATGAACTATTGAAATACATAGTTGCACCCGAAAGATTGAAGAGTCCTCAGCCGAATCTACGATTCGACTGATCACTCGGGGGCTACTGACATGGTTATACCCCGCGGGTGCATGACCTCAGCATACCTAGTCCAGCCCAAGGAAGGCCCACAGCAAAAGTACGTTGGCCCATGAAGACTTTTGGGTGGCCCAGGCCCATGGTGCCTTCGGATCCTTGGAGAGCAAGACTAGAGTAGATAGGAAATTCAAAGGGGTAAAACCCTAGAACCTGTAACCGACTAGGACTATGCTCGGGACCTGCCTAAGTCTATATAAAGGCCAGGAGGGCACGACCTAGATCTCTCAACTCATACTCTCGCATACACACCTCCCCGCCAGATTGCATCTGCGCACCCTTGTAACCTTCGGTTCCGCCGTAATCAAGAGCAGACAAGAAGGAGTAGGGTTTTCCCTCCCGGGGCCTGAACCTGGGTAAACCTTGTGTCCCCGTGTTGCTTGTTTGCTAACCGTTCCATGATCTCCAGCATCCCCATCTTCTCCAAAACCCATGTCCATAACAATGGGCATTGATGAGATCAAACCTCGTCAGCGGGACCTGGAGATCCATACTGACTCCCACACATTCAATGATGACTTTCTTGTGATCGTCGCAACCTTTTACGGTAGTATCTTAATCCCTTTGTTTCACGATATATTACATGTCCGAGATTCGATCATCGGTACCTCCATACCTAGTTTGATCTCATTACCGACATGCACTCTTTTCTTGTTTCCGGCATGAAACTTTTGCTCCAATTGGATGTCGGTGTCTCTTAAGTGTGCCACCCTACAGTTCGCGAATAATGCGGACATGATCGAGACCCTTATCCGATCAATAATCAGAAGCGGGACCTAGTATCCATGCTTGACTACCACACATTCAACGATGAATTTCCTGTGATCGTTGCAACCTTTTATGATAGTATCATAATCCCTTTGTTTCACGATATATTACATGTCCAAGATTCGATCATCGGTATCTCCATACCTAGTTTGATCTCGTTACCGACATGCACTCTTTTCTTGTTCCCGTGATATAACATTCTAGTGATCAAAGCACTTGCTTGCAAGCTAATCAATGTGATATCACCGAGAGGGCCAAGAGCATATCTATCCTTCATCGGGATGAACAAATTCCATTCTCGATCCATGGGCCTCAACATAACACTTTAGTAGTTCTGAATCCATCTTTATAATCACCCAGTTATGGTGTGACGTTTGATGTTATCAAGAAACTCTTCCGGTGTTAGTGATTGACATGATCTCATGGTCTAAGGATTAGGATCACTTCGTAAGTTCTTATAGCAATATAAATTCAATGACTTCGATCGTAATGTTATACTTTGGATGAATGTTCATCACATCATTACACTAATGTTGTGACCTCGTTATTAACAACACCCAATGTCCATGATCAGGAAACCTTGATCATCTTGTTAATCAACGAGCTAGTTTATAAGAGAGACATAACTAGGAACTTCCTTTTTGTTTATTAAACACACATGTATTAACGTTTCCGTATTAATACAATTATAGCATGCAAAAAAACATTTATCATAAATAAGGAATACGATAATAACCACTTTATTACTGCCTCTCGGGCATATTCCTTTCAGTCTCCCACTTGCACTATATACAATAATCTAGTTTAGAAACATTGCGTATTGAACACCTATGGCTTTCTGGTGTTCCATATATGCAACTGCAAGTGGTTAACATAATCTATGGATCCGACACTTTCAGGTCTGTGTGTATTTGCATGTCTTTGTGTCTTCACGCATCACTCATTCTCCAATGAGATGGCATTGTATAAATTTGGTCTTTTGGTGAGACCTTTAGTTCCTTGGGGTTAAATCATGTCGATACTATTGTCATACAATATATCTTTAGTGTTAGCCCGTTGCGAACCACACCTTAGTTTGATAACAAACTACTTGACACAAATGCCCTCCTTTGCTGATACTATAGCAGTCATATACTTAGCCTTTTGTTGTAGTATTCGTCACAATGTCTTAACTTTGGAACTCTTCCAAATCCATTATGGAAACTTTATTTCCATTTCATTGTGCCACCCATAGTTTAAATTGAGATAAATTTAATTTGTATCTCGTGACAAAACTAGTATCAATGTAACGCTTTACAATGAACTATTTGTAATTGTTTGTCACCTCTACACAAATAGATTCTTAGTTCTTTCAAAAGATCATAAGAATATCCTCACTATCGTCCAATTATCATTTTATGATTCATTCTGGTATATGCTCATAACACTTAGAGAATAGGACATATCTGGATGTGTACATATCATGGTATGATTGATCAAAAACATTCTTGTGATTTCACTCATCAAGTGTCAAAGCACTTGAATCTTGTTTCACTTATAAAGTGTCGATACACTTGAATCTTGATTCAATTCCTTTCCATGTGATAAGAACCGTTTCTTGTTGTTTCTATATTGAAGTCCTTCAATATCTCATATATGTATGTTTGGCACAACCATATTAGCATCAAAGTCTATCAATTATAGACATTCGGGTTTTGCCTAAGTCTTTCATCAAAATGAAATTCTTAACCTTTGTCAATAAAAGATACATCATTCCCAATCAACAAGATGTCCTCCACATAATGTATTATAAATATTTCTCAGTGCTCCAACTTAATTTCTTGCAAATGCAAGCATCTTCATCGTCTCCTGATGAAAACTCCTTTTTGAATCATGGTGAAGATTCCAACTCCACGATGCTTACTTCAACCATTGAAGTTTGCATGACCTTTAAGCATCCTTTGAATTAACAAAACCCTTTGGATCGTGTCATGCACACGTCCTAGGTAACCATTCTTTTAGAATAATTTTGTTTTGTTTATTCATCTACCATATACTAAATTATATGTAGTGGTTGCTACTTTAATCCATCCAGACTAAATATCGTTATGAAAGATCAAATATTGTCATAGTCAACTCCTTGAACATTGTCGTAAAATACTTTACGATATGTCGACTATTTCATAGATGTGAAACATCCATGTCTGCTTCTTTATAGATCCAAATACGACCGATAGGTTTTTACACCTTTCCGGAGGGTCTTGCAAGTTCAAAACTTGATTTCTCGTGTATGAAACTATCACGGATTTTATGGCTTCAAGCCATTTGACGGAGTCAGGACCCATCATCGCTTATTTGCATGTAGTCGGTTCATCATTGTCAAACAATAATGATTTACTCTCAAATCTCAGCATTTGATTGCTTATCCGACCTACTTGGTTCAATAGGAACTTAGATCTCTGTGACCACAACCTTTGAGACACATAAGCTATGAGCATTCTGGCTGCCTCCGGAACATTTTCCGGAGCTTCCCAACTCAGAACATTTAGCAAAGGTTTGTTAACCTTATCAAAGTTCTATTGTCCTCCCACTTAATTTTTGCGAAATATTCCTTCTTGAAGAAACTTCACGTTTCAAGCGAAAAACCCTTTTTGTCCTTGGTGTTATGGAGGAGTAACCAATTGTTATTTGAAATAACCTACAAAGACATGCTCATCCGACTTTGGTTGTAAACATCTATCTTATGCTTATCATACCAAAATTTAAGAAATGACAACTTGAGTTTTACCCCAAACCATAACTCATATGGTGTCATTTCAACGGATCAAGATGGAGCTATTTTCGGTGTAAAAGCGGTAGTCTCTAAAGTTTTAATATTTTAAAACATAATGGAAGTTTTATAAATAACATCTTTGATCCAACCATGTCAAACAAGTTTTCATTACAAATCTCAAACACTCCATACTCCTATGGTGTTTCAGGAGATGCGAATCTAGGTGTTTTTGCTAAACTTGTAACTCAAATAAATCTCTTTATGATAAAATCATAAATCATTTATTTTCTAGTTACACTTGCAACTCAAATAAATCGCTTATGATAAAATCATAAACCATTTATTTTCTTATTACAATGATTTTCCACTTCGTCTTGAAAGTCTTTGAACGTTTTCATATATTTCATACTTCTTTCTCATTAAGTGAACATTCACTCAAATTTATGGAGAAAGCATATGAAGTTGAAATCCATCGCTTACGACTATACATAATGGACTACATACATCTATATGTATAAATTCAAATAATTTAGTCGATCGTTCTTCTTTGTCCTTTGAACGAAGTTTTAATTATCCCGAGGAAAGTCTCACAAGCGTCACTTGATCAAATCAAAGACTCCAAAAATCCATGAATATGGATATTCTTCATGTTTTCTTTCCAATATAATTTAAACAGCGATGTCACTTCGTAAGTGATCTTTGAATCATTTGTCTTGCGACATTTTAGCATTAGGTTTTATGGATGTGATTTCTCCAATTAGATTTGTAAATCATCCATCTTATATGGAATACGATAATTATTTGAACAAACTTTGTTCTCATAATACCTGATTTAAATAACAATTATTAAAACAAATCTTGAATTCAAGCTTTGATGTCAATGAGAAATACAAACAATGGTTTGTTTGTTTTCGATGAACATCATCACATATTCTCTTGCTAGTTACTTAGGCCATTGTGGTTCATGAGTTGTGTCATTCCGTTTGAAAATTCATACCAACCAATTCGGTATCGAATACCCAAGAACCACATTGTCAACAAGCAATGAATACAACCATAACATGTATATCATCCATATACCTAAATCCGATATTTCCAATCTTTTATTTTCTGCCAAGTATATTTTATAGATTCTCTTTTAGCATTTCCTTTTCCTTTTTAAAAGAATCTATCAACATCAACAGTGGCGCCATATACTTGACACATAGTCCAAAGCGTGTATATTCAAATAATAATACCTATGGACTTGCACTTTGAAGTAGATCACCATCATCAAATGATCGATATTCTTTCAAAATCCATTCTTTAGTAATCTTTTTAGTGTAGTAAACACTTTACATACATCTTCTATTCATCCTTATCATGACGACTTTCATGATCAAGCTACTGTAGCTTCTAAAGGTGAATCGTGAGTATAACATTACATTCCAAAACCATTTTGGATGATTAGGATGTCTATCATCTCTAACATTTGCAAATTCTCATCCAATATGAGAACATACATTATACTCTATCATATTGCAACCAAAACATTGTTTCAGATATCGTTATATCTGCCACACATGATGATTACTAAAACAATTCTTTCAGCTCCTAGATAATCTCGATATTTAAATCAAGAATCATGGAGGCAAACATGATACTTAAGATACTAACACTGGAATTGTTACTCTTGATTTAATACCAATTATTAAATTTCACGGGGTAAACAGAGTTTGCTGAAAGTTTGCAATAAGACTTTAAACTTTAGATTGACACTCAACACAATATGATACCAGTTCGTAAAGTAAATATCCAGAATTCTATAGTTCTATTATCTCAATTATAGCTAAGCATAAGGTGGTGAACGAATGCCAATGACTACAACAAATTATGCAAATTCACTTTGATTTAATTTATGATAAATTGAGTTCTTATAATCCAAATTAGAAATGAACTCCCACTCAAAAATGACATACCTCGTGCCTTTTGGTGATTACATGAACCAAATCCACTACACCAAGTCCGATCATCACGTGAGTCGGTGTAGCTACAAAGGCGAGCATCAAATGGTCATCGTATCAAAACATATGACTCATGCTTAACCTTTTGGTCCGTGTTCCGAGGCCATGTCTGTACATGCTAGGCTCGCCAAGTAAGAACCTTAGTATTCGCGTGTGTAACTGTCTTACACCCGAGATATGCTCGTGGATTCAAGTACACCCGATAATCATGTGATGTCTTGAAGCAACGAAACATTGTTGGTGCATACTTAAGGAAGAACACATTTTTATCTTGATATCTAAATGAGGGATCATCTTATTATGCTAATAAAATGCCAAACAAGCAATATAAGATGCAATCAAACATCACATGTTTGTAAGTGAAATGATATGGTTCCCGCATATGATCTCCATCATGTGCATCGTTGTATGATCTCTATCATACCTCTATGTGTAAGTCCAAGGTCTATGGAACGTACACGTTATGTGTGTTGTAAGAGTATCATCTCATACTTCTACTTACAACATCACCATATCATAACACTAGCCTAGCAACAATCTAAACTAGACGCTCTAATTAATCCATTGCAGGATTTCGAAGATAGAACTGTTCTTACCTACGAACATGAACAACAACGAGGATAACCAAATTGTTGACAACTCATTGCAAACTAAATATTGACTATAGTAGGAGAGACAGACACCCGCTAGCCACTTATGCAAAACTAGTTGCATGTCAAGCGTGGAGCAGGTCTCATGTGCGAGGACATGTAAAGTTTGTCCGGGCCGCTTCATCCCACTATGCCACCAATATCCAAAGTACAAATAAGAAGCAATAAAATGATCATCATCGCCCACATACTCATATGTGTACTACCCGTGCAAAGCATCTACGCATAGATCCGGCTGTGATACCACTGTAGGGTTCACAGCATGGAAAACAAAAAATTTCCTACGATGGGAACTAAGTACCAAGATCTATCTACTAGATACAAACAACGGGCGGATGTTTATCCGTAGAGAACATACACTTGAAGACCGACAAAGATTAACGAGATGAACTCGTGGTTGATGTAGATGATCTCTTGCCGATCTCAAGATCGAGAGGAAGTCCTAGCGCCGCAAAGCAGCAACGCATCCGTGCTCGCACACACGTACAAGACACCGAGCAACCTCCGCCTCCTCTCTCCAGCAATGCAGCGGAAGCACAACTCTTTCTGGCCGAATAGCCACAGGGAACATGTATCTCGCTAGTCCGAGACCATGGGGGATAAATTCTAGAGGGGGAGAGAGATCCTTCACGAGGAGGTGTGCTTTGAGAGGATGAGAGGGGGGCCTTTTATAGGAGAGAGGGGGCACCCAAGGGGCATGGCGCCCAGCCATGGGGCTTCCCCCACCTCTTCCTAATTCATGTGGGTGGACACTTCACTCACTCAAATGCCTTTCAATTTCCTCCACTCAAAAACCCACTCAAATTCCCATTAAATTTCCACCAAATTTAATGCAAACTCTCATTAAATAAAACTCTTATTTATTCAGAATTTTGTCAATTACTTTAATGACAAACATTCTCATATAACCCCTTGCTCGAATTTCATTTCACATGCAAAAACACTTTCTGCAATTTCACCTGAAAACCTGTTTCGGTATCTAGTGAAATAAATTCCTGCGCTTGTTATTCTTTCCGGCATGAAACTTTTGCTCCAATTGGATGTCGGTGTCTCTTAAGTGTGCCACCCTACAGTTCGCTAATAATGCGGACATGATCGAGACCCTTATCCGATCAATAATCAGAAGCGGGACCTAGTATCCATGCTTGACTACCACACATTCAACGATGAATTTCCTGTGATCGTTGCAACCTTTTATGATAGTATCATAATCCCTTTGTTTCACGATATATTACATGTCCGAGATTCGATCATCGGTATCTCCATACCTAGTTTGATCTCGTTACCGACATGCACTCTTTTCTTGTTCCCGTGATATAACATTCTAGTGATCAAAGCACTTGCTTGCAAGCTAATCAATGTGATATCACCGAGAGGGCCAAGAGCATATCTATCCTTCATCGGGATGAACAAATTCCATTCTCGATCCATGGGCCTCAACATAACACTTTAGTAGTTCTGAATCCATCTTTATAATCACCCAGTTATGGTGTGACGTTTGATGTTATCAAGAAACTCTTCCGGTGTTAGTGATTGACATGATCTCATGGTCTAAGGATTAGGATCACTTCGTAAGTTCTTATAGCAATATAAATTCAATGACTTCGATCGTAATGTTATACTTTGGATGAATGTTCATCACATCATTACACTAATGTTGTGACCTCGTTATTAACAACACCCAATGTCCATGATCAGGAAACCTTGATCATCTTGTTAATCAACGAGCTAGTTTATAAGAGAGACATAACTAGGAACTTCCTTTTTGTTTATTAAACACACATGTATTAACGTTTCCGTATTAATACAATTATAGCATGCAAAATAAACATTTATCATAAATAAGGAATACGAAAATAACCACTTTATTATTGCCTCTTGGGCATATTCCTTTCATCAATGTAACACTACAAAACTTTCTTTTAAGGGTGGTGGTATCCTAGTTGTCTTGGAGCCAACTTGTAACCTCTAGCCTTCCCAAATCTCGGGACGAGATTTCTTTTAAGGGTCGTAGCCTTTCACATCCCAAAATTTTCCAAATTTTGTAATGTGAAAAATAAATAAACAAAATAAATAATTGTTGAAATTTAGGGTGAAAAGAAACTTTTGTTTCTAAAAGGAAACATCAAAACCCTAAAACCCCAATGGAATAATTCATTTCCAAAATCTCTCTAAGTCTATGGATTTGACCCATATAAAAATTTGTCAACAAACATTTATAAATGATCAAGAATGATAAATAATTTTTTATAAAACCATAGAAATTGGTTTCACTCACTTTGGAGCCATAATTAAAAACTTATGAATTTAATAAGATAAAAGGAAATAAATTTTCAAAGCTAATAAAGCCCTATCTAAGATCCATGCCAAATCTTGAGCAATTAAATCCTAAAGGAATTTAAAAAGATAAAAAGTATTAAATAAACTTATGCAAATTGGAATCACCAATTTTGGATCTTTAAATAAAAAGATATGGATTTTATAAGGCAAAGGAAGAAATAAATAAGGAATATTTAAAAGACAAATTAAATCTTGGCCAAACAAATGAAATGAAAGATTATTGATTAGTAAAAGGAGTAAAGGATTATTTAAATAAAATCATAAGGATTGATTAATATCCAATTTTATTTAAATAAAGACAATTCCCAATTTAAATGAACATTAAATCATATTAAAGTATTTTAAATAAAAATTCAAAGTGAATTATTTGGACTAGTGAAAAAATAAAACCTACTGAAAAAGGTTGGGTAAAAATTAGAATTCAAATAGATTTTGAAACCATAATTAAACCCTATTTAAAAATAAAGACAAATGTCTATTTAAATAAACAATAAACCATAAAGGAATAAAAGTAGTTATTCTAAAATGGACTTTAAAAACATATTTAAAATAGTATAGAAGCTTGCTGAAAGTTTGGTAAAGGTTTGAATTCAAATGGTGTTTGAATTATTTGAACAAACATCAAAACAGAAAAATAGAAAACGAAAAGGAAAAAGATTCAGAATAAAAGAAAGGAAACAAACCCAGACCAGCTATCTAGCCAACCCACCTAGCCCAGTCCAGCCCAACTAGCAGCCCACCCGGCTCTCCCCGCAGAAAAATGATTCGCACCGCACGGTTCACCCGCTCGTTCACTGAACGCTTGGCCCCACGCACTCCCTCTCTCTCTCTCGCCGCCAGCGCGACCCCACACTGCCAGTCATCATCTTCACCCCGCGACCATTCCCCCCCCCCTCGCACCTCGCTGTTTCTTCCTCGTTTACTCCTCGTAAATTCGCGTGAATGCGCGATTAAACCTCGCCAGCGAAGACACACTCTTAAACGCCATCGCCCCATCTCTCTTTTCCCACAGACACCATTTCCTCTCCGGCACCAGGCTCCGACGTGTTTCCTGGCCGATTCCGGCGAAGCCAGGCCTTCCCCAGCCCTTTGGTGCTTACTAGGTTGCTCGCCATCATCTCCTGCAGCTCCCAATACTACTCCCCAGAAGCTCGGCAACAACGAAGCCTTGTCGCCACCGTCTCCTTCCTCAACGTCGGCGACCCCTACCGGTGAGACCTAACTGCCCCTTTCTCTTTGGAGGTTACGCTTACACTCACCATGCTCGTACGCATCTAAAGATACATCTAGCTCGCCCTTTTATGCCTTGTAGCATCGGCAACGACCACACCTGAGTGAGCCCGATACCGATGCCATCTCCGGTGAGCAATCGTCGCTGTTTCCGTGTGCCCCTTGGACAACTGCGACCACCTTGAGCTTCGCCACACCACTGCGAGCACGGTGAGCCATATCTCTTGTCCCCTTGCTTCCTTCTTCACCGAAACCGCCGTAGCCAGAGCGCTCCACCGCTCGTCGTGACGCTAGCACCGCCAGTTCCTGGTCGAGCTGCTGAGAGCCGTTTGATGACGATCCAGCGGATGCGATAGATTGTTTAAGAGAACAGGTACGAAGCAATCTGTGCCGTGCGATTTCAATTAGATCTGACGGTCCATAGAGCGCGATCCACGCGAACCGGTACGCGCCAGTAAGAAATAGCCACGTGGCCCGTGATTTGTTTTAAAACAGAAATTCGATCTATTAGATGATAGTATTTGTAAAATTCATAACTTTAAATCTACACGTCCAAACTTTACAAATTTGATATCACTAGATTCACAAAAATGTGAACTTTCCAACCATGCACTTTTTACTTTTTTTATTCTGTAAAATTGATTGTTTTTGAAGAAACTTGTTTAGGCTTATTTTGAGTATAAAATTTATTCTAAAAATGTTTTTAGGGTAAAATCTTTGTTAATGCATTTTTTGAACCTACTGACCATAATAACCAACTTGTAGATTTAGAAGCATATCTTGTGATACTAGGGAATAAATCCTTGAATAAAAGAATTTCTAGTTAAATAAAAATGTTGTTTATGTTTTAAAAATGCTTTTTAAGTAAAACCTTTTGGAAAATGATTTGATTTAAACTCTCTGACTCTAAAAACAAAGTTTTAGGATTTAAAAATATATTTGATGAACCCTAGTAAATTATTACTTTGCTAAAGGCATTTCTAGCAAATAAAAATATTGCTTTGAAATAAAAATGGAGTTTGGATGAAACCTTTTGCAAATGGATTAATATTAAACACTTTAACCATAAACACTAACATTTGTGTTTAAAAATATATTTGACTAACACTACAAAATATTACTTTGATTTAAATCATTTCTAGCAAAACAAAATGATTTAAATGGCCCATTTTCACTAACTTGGTTTCAAATGATTTTGCCACATTTTTAAATGACCAATAGGAGGTTTAAAATGTTTATAGCCTATTAGAAACCACTTTTCTAAATAAAAAAATCTTTTGCATGCTTGCATGCATTGCTTTATTTTTATCATTTTATGTGGTGAATTGTTTGAATGTTAGTTTGAATATGTGCTTGCTTGATTGAATTATAGTGAAATTTGAAGAGTGTGATTATTGCAAGATCAAGGAGTGAACCAAAATTATCTACTAAAAAGGCAAGTGGCACTATCATCCATGTCCTACTATTTTCATTAGACTTAGTGGTAGTTTTGTAGTATGCATGATAGGGCTACTATGTTACTATGCTATGCTATGTCCTATTAGGATAACCTTTATATCTTCCTTAGTGGAAACATCATAGTTGTAGTATGCTTAGCCTTGCTTTAGACTTGGGATGGAATACATGATATGATTATATAAAGTGTTGGAAAAATATATGTTTTATATAATAAAACAAGTACTCAATGAATCACCTGGGTGGAATGTGGATACTCAATTGTGGATAAGGTGGCAACAAAGGGAACCATGTTTATATGGCTATCTTTTTGTATGTGCACTAGAAGAAAACCACCCAGGGACTTAGAGATTGAACAAGTTTCTCATACAGTGGCTTCCGTGTACAGCCACATGCTAATGGGCTCTGGCTTAGTCAATTACATAGTGGAAGACCCTTGCATTGGCACCTACTCAGGTTAACTGGATTCATGTATTGTAAATATATCCTTACATTGGTGCCTGGTAGACATGCTGGCATTATGTATTGGGAGGACTTCTATGGAAAGACTTTGTCACATTCTCGATCTGCCGGTATTCCATTTGGTATGTACTTATCCAGCGGCCACTGGTGGCATCAAGACGAGATCGTGTCATGTGGGTAAAGTGTACAACTTCTGCAGAAGATCAAATTCTAAGTCTTAGATGTGTCACCGATTATGGACAACTCTGAGCAACTAAGGCCTAAAGCTATGGAAGATCTCGACATTTCAATTTCTCAAAGTAAAACTTGATGGTGTCAACAAGGGATTAGAAGCACTTGGACTTTTCCAAGGGGTTCAGAAAGAATTGTCAAAAGATCAAAACTATTTTGAAAAGATAGGATAAAACTATATTGCTTTCTGCAAATGAGCCTAAACCCTACTTAGCCAAATATGCATATATTGATAGGTTCCACTTATTCTACATAGTAGTGAAACTTGCCAATACAATTCAAATGTATTGATCCTTGTGGTTGCAACTTATTATGTTGCAGGTTTGTTTGATGTTAGTGAAGTGTGTTGAATAGGATTACAAGTCTACAACCAACATGAATGCTTGTGGCACTTTGAAGATCAAGGACTCCATGCTATATAGTTATTTCTGTTGCATTGTAATGAGATAGCCAAATGAGCTATGTAAGATGTAATGAATTATTTTATTCCTGGTTATAAAGTTGTATTATGACCTTTGTTTCTTGATATTACATCTTAACTGTGGATGCTAGCTATTGATCCAGGGACTAGCATTGTAAACACAGGGACCTCTACCTTATTGTTTCTTGGTATTTTTGCTTTTTGGGAAAGCAGAAACAAAAACCAAAAATAAAGCGAAACAATGGATATACAAAGAACCGACGAAACATGATATATAGATGAGTGTGATGTCGGTATACCTCCCCCCAAGCTTAGGATTTTGGCCTAAGTGGGGCTCAATAGCATGGGTAGTAACCCCAAGATGGTGGGTCGTCATAGGAATGATCATAGTCAGGCGCTTGCGATGAAGAAGACAACGCGCCCCAATAATAGGAGGGTTGCTGGTATGAAGACTCTCCCAAGTTGGAGGGTTGGGCTGAATCATCTTCGGCATCCTCTCCAATATTCTCCTCTTGTTGGGATAGCTCCACCACGTATGTGTCAAAACTCCTCCTCCGTGAGGGACCATCCTTGCCACTTTCCTTCGAGAAGTCGAAACCTTGGAAAATTTCAGCAGATAAATCCATAAGTGACTTAGGCCTCTCCTTGATCTTGTCACAAGATCCCCAATGAAGTACTCTAATTGCTGCACAGAAATCAGCAAAAGGCAGGTCGACAGCTAGATTGTATATTTTATAATGGACCATCGGATTAGATGAAGACCAAGTAAAGCGGAAGTCCTGCACCACAGCCATGGTTAGCTTAACATATTGAAAAGGTTCACCTTCAACAAAGTGTTCCAACCCTGCATTCGTAATCACAGTTTGGAAATCCTGGAGGATTTCCGCGGCTCTCATAATTTCATGGCATGGATATATGGAAGGGAAGACTCCTTCCTCACGATGAACTTTCATTGGATCAGGTACCATCAAATCATATTGATTCAGTGGGTATGCACTCATCTTCCTTTCTGAAATTTTTAGACAAACATCAAACCAAGTGATTTCCATGTTGATAAATGATGAGAAACTACTATAGGACCTTGCTAGAGTGCTACACATGCATCAAAATGGAATCTATAAGCATAGAACAAGCATGCAATCTCACACAACCTGTCACCTATAGTATCAAAATACTCAAGATACAATCTACCAATCACAAATCTAATTGGACAAACAGAGGAGGCACATACCAAGGAGCAATTCCTCCAAAAATCAGCAGCAAATATGGGCTGGGTAAGGAGATCGAAAATCGGGAGCAAGAACAGCAGGAACTCAAGCTTGAGAAAGTTTTCCAGTGTTTTTCGGGAGAGAGAAAGAAGATGGCTCGGAGGAGGCATCTTGGAGGTCCACAGGTGGGCCACACCCATGCCAGACGCCACCTGGGGGCTGTCCACGCCGCCCAGGGGTGTGATGCCCCCTGGGTCACTCCAGGTGTCCCTCTGCCCCTTTCTTCGAGGAAATATTTATTTTGAATTTTCTGGGATATTTCGGGAAACTTTATTTTTGGCCAATTTTCAGGGTATGAACATTGATTTTCTCGCAGAAAAGATTTTTTTAGAAGAAGCAAAAGAAAACCAAAACCAAACTACAGAAGTTCTAAGATACTCTAACAAGCAAACAACTAACAAAACCAAAGATAACAAGAGAAAGGGCAAAGACTAGGAAGGAGAAAAGTAAAAGTAAGCAAGTATAACCATAGTCTAAGCATTATTTTGTTCATTAAAATACTTTTGTTAACAAGGTTGATCAAGTCTTGTTACTAAAACAATCTTATATGAAACAAAACTTTGCATTCCACAAGGTGATTATGTTACCTCAAACTTGATAGCAATGGTCCAAATCATAATAGTTTCAAAATTTTATTGTGGAATGGGACAATATATTTCTCTAACATTGATGCTCTCAATATTTTCAATGGAATTCGGACAATAGCTCTTAGCAACCTTATTGGGGAAATAAACAATATGCTCTTTGTCATTAATATTAAATGTTACTTTTCCTTGATTGCAATTGATGACAGCACCTGCAGTATTAAGAAAAGGTCTCCCAAGAATAATAGACATATTATCATCTTCAGGCATTTCAAGCACAACAAAATCAGTTAAAACCAAGAAATTATGAGCACTTGAACAGGAACATCCTCACATATACCAACAAGAATAGTAGTTGACTTATCATCCATTTGCAAAGATATACCAATTGGTATCAACTTTTCTAGCTGGAGTCTCTTGTAGAGAGAAAAAGGCATACCACTAACTCCAGCTCCGAAATCACATAAAGCAGTTCTAACATAATTGTTCTTAATAGAGAAAGGAATAGTTGGTATACCTGGATCATTAAGTTTCTTTGGAACCTTACCATTGAAGGAATAATTAGCAAGCAAAGTAGAAATCTCCTCGTTAGGAATCTTCCTTTTATTAGAGACAATGTCCTTCATATACTTTGAATAAGGAGGCAACTTAATAGCATCAGTCAAAGGAATTTGCAAAAATAAAGGGTTCATCCACTCACACAACATGTTGTAGTGTTCTTCCTCCTTTGACTTGTGTTTCTTACCTAGAAAAGGAATAGGTTTCTGCACCCAAGGTTCTCTATCACTACCATGTTTATTAGCAATAAAATCTTCCTTAGTGTACCTTGTGTTCTTAGTGTGCTTCTCAGGTTCTTCCTCAACTTCCTCCTTATAAGGAGCATAATTTTTATCATTACCACTCTCAGTTTGCAAAATCAGAGACAGATATACTATTAGGATCTACAACAGGTTCAAGTGGTTCCTCCACTATTTTATGTTTCTTTTTCTTTCTTTTATGAGGACTACCACTACTTTCACCTTGTTGAGAATCATGCTCAATTCTTTTAGGGTGTCCTTCATGATATAAAGGGTCTTCAGTAGCTATACCACTCCTAGTTCTAATTCCATAAGCATATTTATATCTTGAGGCATTAACTAGCATATCTTTTTGTACCTTAGAAAGTTGATCAATTTGGGTTTGAACCACTTGAAAGTGTTTACAAAGCATTTTAATATCATTAGAAGTTCTTTCCACAATATCTTTCAACTCATTAATATCTCTAGAGTTTTCCAATAAATGATTCTGAACTTGTTGGTATTGGAACTGGTTCAGGCACAACTGGTTCAGGAGTAATAGGCTCAGGTGCATTTAGCTCAGTTGAAGTCCAATCAACATAATTCTTGCTTAACTTAGCCATTAATTCTTGAGCATCTCTAGGAGTTCTTTTCCTGAAAACACAATCAGCAAAGCTATCTAGGTATGTCATAGACTCATCAGTTAGTCAATTATAATAAATATCAAGAAGCTCATTTTTAGGAAATGGACATCCAAGATGTGCATGAATCAAGGCACAGAACCTTGTCCATGACTCAGGCAATTTCTCTTCTTCTCCCTGTTTAAAATCAAAAATACTCTCCAAAGCAGCATGTCTAGCACTGGGAGGAAAATATTTCTGGAAGAAAGAACCAATCAGGGCTATCAATGGAACCAGGAGGCAATCTATTAAACCAAACCTTATCTTCTCCTTTTAGTGAAAAAGGGAAGATCCTAGTAACAAAGTACTTGAAAATATTAAAATTTTCAGAGAATAAAGCACTCATAGTGGAAAGCTCACCATATGAGCTATAGCACTCTCATTTTTAGTCCCACAAAAAGGTTCTTTCTCAATAATGTCTAAATAGGATAAATCAAGAGATAAATCACAATCTTTATCTTTGATGTCTATGGGAGAGGTGGCAAACTTAGGATCAGAAGACAGTTTAGGAATAATGGTACGTCTTGCAAGGAGACTCTTAATAGCACTAGCACCATGTGTGTTTCGGCACTCTTCAACAAATTCATTAGTAAACTCAATGTAGCCATCATTAATATCATAACTCTCTCTAGACTCAGGTGAGCTAACATGTGTAAATGTGTCTTCACTAGGAGTTTTAGTATTTCCTAGACCAGCCATAGTAGCATCTAGGAAAGGACCTAATGAACCACTCGCATCAAGCACAGTAGAAGTAACAACATGAGTATCAAAAGCAGTTTCAGATTCAGAAGTGGTAGTAGTGTGTGTAGCATGAGTATGTGGTGGTGGTGTAACAAGCTTACTTATAACAGATGGTGAATTAAGAGCAGCAGAGGTGTTTAGGACTGTACCTCTTCTTGTAGTGGATGGTAAAATAGGAAACTTTCCATCACGAGACTTCCCCATGATGAAAAGAGTAGCAGTTAACAATAATAGATACAAGTGAACTTACAAATAAAGCTATGCTCCCCGTCAACGATGCCAAAAAATAGTCTTGATGACCCACAAGTATAGGGGATCGAAACAGTCTTCGAGGGTAGTATTACCCAATTTATTGATTCGACACAAGGGGAGCTAAATAATACTTGCAAGCCTTAACAACTGAGTTGTCAATTCAGCTGCATCTAGAAATAGTTCTTGCTCACAGAAGTTTATCAGTAGCAACAATTTGTATTAGCAATAGCAAAGCAACAACAGCAACAAAACAGGAGCAATAGTAACAGTAGTAGCAAACAATAGGATATGAGCGCGGTAGGCATAGGGATGGATGGACGGGCGTTGCATGGAAGAGTCTAAACATGTAACTTAAAGATCTAGGGCAATTGCAGATAAATAAGAATAAGCATCCAAGAACTAAACAATCATAAACATATGCTCCCTATATAGTCATGCGTGCTCGCAATGAGAACTTGCACAACATCTTTTGTCCTGCCAGCCTGTTGCAGCGGGGCCTCAAGGGAACTACTGGCAATTAAGGTCCTCCTTTTAATAGAGCACCGGAGCAAAGAATTAACACTCCGTGAACACATGTGATCCTCACATCATAGCCACCCCCTCAGGTTGTCCCAATTTCTGTCACTTCGGGGCCATTGGATCCGGACACTGATATGTGTACACAACTTGCAGATAAGATCACAAACAATACTATCATAATGATTCAATAATAAGTTCAGATCTAAGATCATGGCACTCAGGCCCTAGTGATAAGCATCAAGCACAACAAGTTGCAACAAAGTCAAATAGAACTAATAGAGATACTATGCACCACACCCTAACAATCTTATTCGATTACATGATAGAACTCATTCAATCCCTACCATCCCCATAGCCTACAGCGGGGTATTACTCACTCATGGATGAGGGAAACATTGATGGTTGATAGAGAGGCGTTGGCGATCACGATGGCGATGATCCTCCCCAAATTCCCCGTCCCGGAAGGGTGCCCGAACGGAGTTTCTAGTTCTGAATAGTGGTTTCTGGTGGTGGCCGTGCAACGGAACTCTTTCTGGAAAAATGTCGAACCCCCTCGGTTTTTAGGTCAAGAGGCTTCTTATAGGCGAAGAGAGAGACCGAGGGGGTGCATGGGCTAGCCACACCCCTCCTAGGCGCGGGGTGGGCTCACCACGCGGCAGGGGGTGTGGGCCACCCAGGGATCCCCTCCGTCTCGTACTCTGGCTAGGTGAATCTTCTGGTGAAATAGGATGTTTGGCATATTTTCCGGGATTTTTCCTGATAGTTGATTTCCTGCACAAAAATTAGACACCAAGGTAATTCTGCTGAAAACAGGATCAACCCATGTTAGTTGTATCCAAATCACACAAGTTTAGAGGAGAAACAATAGCAAAAGTGTTCGGGAAAGTAGATACGTTTTGGACATATCATGACATAAGTACCATCTTGGTATCTCTACCAAGATTGGAATGAAAAGTTTTAATAAAGACTTTGGAAAACCTAGGGATAAGAGTAGTTGAAGTTTTGTCTTGAAAACATAAGGAGATAATATATAGGTCTCCATAGTTTTGTTAACAGAATTAGTAAAATAGTTAGTTTTATGAAAGTCACCTTGGCTCAGGTTTGGAATGCCAGAATATTTGGGAATATTAAAGAGGAGCCAAGACATATCCTTTGGAAAATAGTTTTGTTAGATAGTGTTGAAATAAGGAGTATATCAACTAATACACAATCAATTTCTTGAACACAATCAAACAAGTAAGCAAACATTGCAACACTTAACAAGAAAAAGTTTTTGTTCCCCTAATTTTTGCCTTTTGGACAGCAAATCAGGGTTCCTGAAATTGGGATGTTACAATTTTGAAAGTTTATGAACATTTTCAAATATTTCACACTTCTTCCTCATTAAGTAAATAAACACATATATTCACTCAAATTTCTGGAGAAAGCATTTGAAGTTGAAATCCATCGCTCACAACTACACATAATGGACTACATACATCAATATGTACAATTTATAATAAGTTAGTCGTCCTTTCTTCTTTGGCCTTTGAACGAAATTTCAACTATCTCTAGAAAAGTCTCACAAGTGTCATTTTATCAAAATCAAAAGACTCCGAAATTCCATCAACATAGAGTTTCTACATGTTTCTTTCCAATATAATTTAGATGGTGATGTCACTTTGTATGTGATATTTCAATTATTTGTCTTACAAAATTTATAGCATTTAGTTTTTATGGACGTGATTTCTCCAAATAGATTTGTAAATCATCCATCTTATATGGAATACAATAAGTATTTGAACAAACTTTTTTCCTTATAATACCTAAAAAATAACAATTATTAAGACAAATCTTGTAGGTAAGCTTTGATGTCAATGAGAAACACAAGACCACTTTGTTTGTTTTTGATGAACTACATCACATATTCTCTTGCTGGTTACTCAGGAAATTGCAGTTCATGAATTGTGTTGTCTCTTGCGGGTTACTTAGGCCATTGCAGTTCATGAATTGTGTTGTCCTATATGACACTTCACACCAACCAATTCGGTATCCAATACCCAAGAACCACATTGTTTAAGAAGCAAAGAATACAATCATAACATGTATATCATCTATATACCAAACTGGACATTTCTAGTATTTTCTTTTTCCGCCAAATATTTCTGAGATTCTTTTTCAGCATTTTCTTTCCCTTTTAAAATAATCTATCAACATCAACATTGGTGCCATACACATGATACATAGTCCAAAGCGTTTATAGTCAAATAATAATAATTTAAGACTTGCACTTTGAACTAGATCACCATCATCAAATGTTTGGCATTCTTTTAGAATCCATTCTTTAGTAATCTTTTAGTGTAGTAAATAGTTTACCTACATATTCTATTCATCCTTATCATGATAAGCTTCATGATCAATCTACTATAGCTTATAAAGGCGAATCACGAGTATTGCGTTACTTTTCAAAACCTTTTTGGAGGATTAGGACGTCTAGCGTCTCCAACCTTCGCAAATTATCATACAATATGAGAACATGTATTTTGCTAAATTACACTCTATCATATTGCAACCAAAAAATTATTTCAGATATCATAATATCTTCCACACATGATGGTTTCTGAAACAATCCTTTCAGCTCCTAGATAACTTTGATATTAAAATAATCTTTTAAATATCAAGAATCATCGAGACAAACATGATACTTTTGATACTACCACTGGAATTGTTACTCTTGATTTTATACTAATTATTAAACTTCATGGAGTAAATGGAGTTTGCTGAAAGTTTGCAATAGGACTTCTAAACTTTAGATTGACACTCAAAATTATACGATATCAGTTCATAAAGTAAATATCCATTATTCTATAGTTCTATTATCTCAATTATAACTATGTAGGTGGTAGAAAACGAAAGCCAATGACTATAAAAAATTATGCAAATTCACTTCGATTTAATTTATGATAAATTGAGTTCAACTTTAATCATATTGTTATTTGAAATCCCACTCAAAAAACATCCCTCGAGTCATTTTGGTGATTACATGAACCAAATCCACTACACCAAGTTCGATCATCACGTGAGTCGCTGTAGGTTCAAAGGCAATCATCTATATGGGCATCATATCAACCATATGACTCATTCTTAACCTTTCGGTTCGTATTATGAGGCCATGTTTGTACATGCTAGGCTTGCCAAGTAAGAACCTTAGTACCCATGTGTGTAAAACTATCTTACACCCGTTGTATGCGAACGTAGTGTCTATCACACCCGATCATCACGTGTTGTCTCGAAATGACGAACTTTCTTAATAGTGCATACTAAAGGAAGAACACATTTTTTCTTGATATTTAAATGAGGGATCATATTATAATGCTACTAAAGAGCCATACAAGCAAAATAAGATGCAAACAAACATCATATGCAAATAGTGATATCATATGGTTCTTGCACTTGATCACTATCTTGTGCATCGTGGCATGATGTTTATCATTCCTATATGTGTAAGGCCAAGGTCTATGGAACTTACACTTTGTTATATTATAATTTCCAATAGTATCAATCCATAATACAAATTATAATACTACCATATCATACTACTTGCCCGATAAAACAAAAAAAAACTAGACGCCTCTAATTTATCTTTTCCATATTTTTACGTGGCTGAGGGATTTCAAAGATAGAACCGTTCTTACCTATGAACATGGAACCACAATGATGATAATCAAATTATTGACAACTCGTTGTAAATCGGGCTTTGACTATATTAGGAGAGACAAACACCCGCAAGACACTTATGCAAAACTAGTTGCATGTCAAGTGTGGAACAGGTCTCAGGTGCGAGGACACGTAAAGTTTGTCCGGGCTTGTTCATCCCACTAGGCCACCAATATAAAAAATACGCATAACAAGCAATAACGTGAGAATCAATGCCCACATACTTGTCATCGGATTATCGACAAGTACACCATGGGGGTTCCTGAAGGTGTTGAAAAGATGGGGTGTGAGCCGTACGGTGTTTCGGTAGCGATGAGCACAAGTATACCGAGGTTCAGATCCGACTGCGGTGATCGGATACTACTCCTTCTAGCAACCCAGTAATATATCGGCGAGAGCCGGATATTATAGCGGATTACAAGAGATGTTTTCCTATGCAAGTAGGTTGTGGTTGATCTATGATCTGATGTCCTAAAGTCTCCCATAGGTCCAGTTTATATAGTCACTGGGACCTAGGTTTACAGGAGATACCTATCCGGCTATGTTACAGAGTCGATAACTAGATATAGGTTGGACTACCACTAGTACTATAGGCCTAAGTCGGTAACTCTTCTAGATCTTGGCGTACCCGAAATTGACTCCTCCTCTTTCTCTGGCTGGGCCTCCCATGAAGCAAAGCTCTAACCAATTGGTGGGCCACCCTAGACAGCGAGTCTGTTGTGTATACCCGGAAAGTATATCGCCAATAGTAGCACCCGGAAGTCTCCAAGATCCAAAGTCGGATAAATCTTCTAGCTTGATGGTTTCTTCGTCTCGAGAATATTGACGGGTTCCCGAAAACTTCATCCAGTAGTGTACGATTCCGATTCTTACCTGAGTTGGTTATGTATTCTTGATTTCAGTCATTTTCTTGCTCATTTCAAGACATGATTCGGATTTAAACAATGTCCTGCTGTCTGGCAACATTTTCAGGCCAAGTCTTGTCGCTAACATACATCCTGTTAGCACGACCGTTGGTGCGTTTGTTTCTTACGGAACAGAACAAAGTTTCAATACCCGCGCGAGAAATGAGGGGGAGAAGGCATCGCGAGGAATCCCCCTCTCACTTTCCTAAACACGTGGTGCAAATCGTGTGGTTCCAGCGTGAATCTTGGTGAGGAGGTTAATAAAGTAGAGATCTCTCTCCCATATTCATTCCTCAGCATTTCTTCATTGCGTCCTCGTACTCCTCGAGCGCTGAACATCATCTCTCATATACACACCCAAAAAAAACCCTAGTGCCACCAGTCTTTGACCCTCTCCGACGAGATGGAACCATCATCAAGCTCCACAGCGGTAGCGACAACCTGCACGGCGGTGGCGGATGAAAGGAAACTATGGGGCCTTTGGGTCCCTAGTGCTATCGACAACACCGAGCTCCAATCTATGAAGGACGAGTGCTACCACATTGCTGGCGCGTGGAAGAGTTGTGTTGTAGATGTCGTTCCCGCATCGCGCGACGGCGAGCGAGTCCTCTTCGGAATGCACATTGACCGTTGATGTCTACGCACTTCTATTCTTATAGATAGTTGTTGGGCCTCTAAGTGTAGAGGTTTGTAGAATAGCAGTAAGTTTCCCTTAAGTGGATTACCCAAGGTTTATCTAACTCATGGAGAAAGTGTTCAAAGTTATTCCCTCTCAAGCAACCCTGCTATCAAGATACAAGAAGTCTCTTGTGTCCCCAACACACCCAATACACTTCTCAGGTGTATGGGTGCACTAGTTCGGCGAAGAGATAGTGAAATACAAGCGGTAACGGTGCCAGAAAATAGCTTGACTTGTTATTGACGTGGGATAACGTGTGTGAGTGCCAGAAAAGAGCTTGAGGGTGAGGTAAATACTAAAGCAAGCAAACATGCAATAGATCTAGATGCAAACGGTGTTTCAATGTTTATAAACAAGGCCTAGGTATCATACTTTCACTAGTGAACACACTCTCATATAAATATCCTGTCTTCATGATACTACTCTTAACTACTCTCCGGTTGGACACTCTAATCATTGGTAAGGCTATAATAGCACTCCTCAAAGTCCGCCTTCCCCAATCTAGATAACCCCACACTGTCACCTTGAGCGCTAGATGGTTCCAACAAACACCACAATTTCATAAAGACATCCAACTCCAAATATAACTCATAACAAATATTCAATCTAGCCAAAGTTCCACACAGGGTATGCACGTTGTCACTTTCACACACGTGGGGAAAAGCATAGATCTATTAAAGCAAAAAGAGTATTTATGTAGAATCAAACCTAAGTGCCACCATGGCGTGCATGCTGTCACTTTTACACACATGGGGAGAGCAGAGATCTATTAAACCACTTGAGTAGCAAGGTCGATCTACTTGATTACAAAGCGCAGGACCACAACAAGATCATGCATAGAGAGAGAGAGAGATGAACACATAGCTATCGGTAGAACCCTTATCCTCGAGGAAGAACTACTCCCTCATCATCATGGGAATCAACAACGGTGATGAAGCTGGCGGTGGAGATCGATGGAGATGGCTTCGGGGGCACTTCCCCGTCCCGGCAGGGTGCCGGAACAGAGACTTTCTATCCCCCGAATCTCCCTTTTGGTGGCGGCGGTGCTATGGAGGTTTTTCTAGAAGTATGATGGATTCTTTAGGGTTTTCTCCCCGGGGACTTCTTATAGGCGCAGGAGTCAAGGTCGGTGGAGGGCCAGGGGCCACACCCTACCCAGGCGCAAGGCAAGGCCCACCCGCGCCTAAGGGGGGTGTGGCGGCCCTGGTTCGCGTCTCCGTCTCTCCTCTGGACTTCGTGTTGCCCACGGTAAAATATTGACTTTGTCTTTTGTCCCGTCCAATTCCGAGAATATTGATTTTTACCCTTTCTGGAACCAAAAACAGAAGAAAACAGACAACTTGCACTATGGAAACTTGTTAATAGGTTAGTTCCAGAAAAGATATAAAAACACCTCAAAGTGTAGACAAAGAAAAGGAAAGTAGATACAAAACAAGCATGGAGCATAAAAAATTATAGATACATTTCCGACGTATCAAGCATCCCCAAGCTTAACTCCTACTCGTCCTCGAGTAGGTAAGTGATAAAAGAATAATTTTTGAGGTGACATGCACCGTAAAAACCAAGATCAAACCATTTGCAAGAATTGAAAGCTGGGATCAAAGTACTCTAAACATGAGCATGAAAGATGGAGTTCTAATAATAAGACAAAGTAACTATTCATGCAACATGAAAGGTTACAATCAAAGATCATGAATAACATGCATTGAAAAACGTTTCTTTGTTTCACATACAGAAAACATGGCATAAAGGTGGAGACTCAAATAATGGTGGAAGAAAGGCCTTTCATAAAGGAAGCAGGGATTTCAAGTTTCAAAAAGAACTTCCAAAAATGATGGTACTTGTTAGCTTTCAGCCCTCATTGTCGCTATCATAAGCATCTTGAAGTGTTTAAGGTTAAAGTGAACAAAGATGGAGTATATACTTTAAAAATTATAAGTTAGCAATCTCAAGTCCCTTGAATACGAGGGCCACACCTCATGCTACTCAACTTCAGTTACCTGCAAGTTCTTGTCATTGTAAGTACATGCGTATCATAGAGAACCGCCAACGGGGTACCCCTTGCACATGGTACAAGAGCTATCCCATAACCAAAATGACAAGGCAAGCCGACAATGAGCATCTCAGCGATCTTTTTATTTACTATAGATAGATCACTATGGTGATGCTTCAAGTTTCCACCATGATTAGGCATGGCTTAGGCTAGCGTCCTAGGTATTTCTCTAACACAAAATACATACTCCATGGACTTACAAGTTCCCTCTTTATTTCACACTGGTGACATCCATAAACAAAAGAGCATGATATCAACTGAGTACAAAGTACAATTGCAATGTTGAAAACGTTCCCCGTGACAGCATGGTTCTGCTAATTCCAACGTATAAGTGCAAGCATATAAAACATAGCTGACACAATGGTTCAAGTTTATTAGGGGCAAAGAATATAGTGTGCCCTCAAGTTTGTGAGGGCTTTAATCACTAAGTTTTCACATAACAAAATAGTTTTTAATTGGATGATAGCTGAAAACAAGAATATACTTGGAATGGTGTAACACACCATGCATAGGAATTTATAGTGGACACTTTGGAATAACTTGGTTTCTTGGGAGTTGGAAGCATGAGTAGAGCTTACTCATACAAGTGGAGGCTAGCAAAAGACTGGGAGCAACCAACTAAGAGAGCAATAATGGTCATAATCATGCAGAGCAACAAAACATTACTAATCAAAGCATAGAGTGGTACTACAAGTCAAGGACTAAATGATCATAGACGCTATGGTGACTTGTTCAAAGTCATGACATGGTGTGAGCATGTGCCAAGTCAACCCAAAAGAAGCACCAAAGGAGAATAACACAATAATATGCTTTTGTATGCTAAAACAACACATGATTCCTTCAAGGCACACTAAGCAATCCTAATTTTTTAGAATAAGTCATGCTACAGCAATTAACACTAAGGATAAGGTCAAAACAACATCTAGCATGACATGATAAAATCTAACACACAGTCAAAACAAGCTCCCTTTTGTACCACTATAAGCATGAAACTTTCTACTTTTTTCCAACACCAAACAACTTATTTGAAACAACTAACAAAGATAATAATCAATAAAGATCAGTGAGCTTGTCTCACAAATCCACAAAGAATAACTAAAAAGTTCTAAGATAAAAGCACAAGAAAAATAAGGCTGAACACAGTGCTAGCAAAAGTGAACACTCACAAAACAATAAGAGTGAAAACTAGAGTGTTCTAGGCAATGAAAACAGAGTGTGTCTCTCTCCAAAAGAAGTGTGCTGTAAACCAACCAACTTACTCAAGCAGACTAAGCAAACGGAAACCAAAAACAAAACTAAGACTCTCCAAGAACAACACAATAGTGCATGAAGCAATAAAAATAAAGTGTCTAGAAAGAGAGCTGAGATTTTTATTGATGAAGAAGGGGATGCCTTGGGCATCCCCAAGATTTATGCTTGTACCTCTTGAATATTTCTTGGGGTGACACGGGGTAGCATCCCCAAGCTTGAGCTTTTGTCCATTCTTCATCTCATTACATCATTCTTCCTCTACACCTGAAAATTTTCCTTCATACAAAAATTCACACAATCTTTATTAGCAACAACACGGGTTAATGACTACTGAAAATTTCCAACTGCACATGATTGGAAAAAACATCCTACTAATTCATAATAGACACATAAATTTTGTATAATACCGTTTTGTTTGAATTCTCGTAGAACTGTGAACTAACAAATGTTTATAAGGACATCTAAACTAATTAATTTAACAATGTGTTTATGGTACATAATATTTGCTTTGCTCCTATTATAAAATAGTAATATACAACTAAAGTGTTGATTAATATGCACTATTATACAATTTCCAAAAATTAATAAATAGATTATACATTCCTCTAGTATCTCTCTCGAGGGAAATATCATAATTATATTTTCCTTTTCTATTTTTTTTAGTTTGGCTCCATAAACTGAATTTACCAAATTACACGTGAAAAAATCTAGGACTTGGTCTGTTTCCACAACATGCGTGTCTCCCTCCGCCGTGTAGTGACTTGCCCTTGCACGTCAATACATGTTTCGCTGTAATCCATCATTCCAAGCTAATCACACCAAATTATAACTTACCAAATCACTCCATGTTTATACATAATATCATAAAGTCTAAATCTTTATTTCATGCGTCGGATGGGAAATGAGAAATTCCAACATCCTAGTGACATATGAAGCGCCCAGTGAAATACAGTCGGAAAACAATGTAATATGAACTTGTGGCCAGTGGCTTCAGTGAGTATGTTCTTCAAGTTTCCCTTGTCAAGACTCAGGAGCACTGATATGAATGCCAGCATAAGAGCCATCTAGATGGATCATTCTTGTTGGGTGCATCATGCATGATCATTACCCTTCTACAACAGGGAGTACTATCGACATGAGCATCGCCCTGTATGAAGGACATTATGCTAGTCTTATGAATCGGTCTGATTGTCACCAAGACTGGTAGAAAAGAACGATTGAAGACATCCAGGAGGAAGAGCTGTAACTTCATCTATCGGAGGGCAGATGTGGTGGCATATCGTAAACTCTTGGCAGATAAATCTGATGTAGAAATCGCTAGGTGAGAGAGCACCCAAATAACAATTATGTCTTTAGATTAACCATTGACCGTAGGTCCATCCGTTTGATTATACTCTAACAGTTCGAAAATAAGTGTCGCAGATTTGTCTAGATATACCTAGACCAATCTGCGACACTTATTTTCGAATGGAAAAGGGAGTATGCATTAAACATCAAAAAGTATTAGATTATTTAATGGCACCTAAATTAGGAATTGTACGTCATATAGTAGGTAAAATTAAGATCTACATGAACAGAGAAAAAATAGACATTTGTGATTAATTAAGCATCGGGTATACCTTACCTTGAGACTATGATAAATACCACTTGAGCCCTTCAAATCGGAAAAACTGCAGTAAATATATTAGCTCAAATATAGTTCCGATTGGATCATCTCCATAGTGAGAAGTGCGTGCCGATCTGTCAAATATTAAATTGCCTGATGCAATATCTAAAGAAGCCAAGATTCGATATGTACATGCAACTGATCGCTGGTCGATTTGATGTCCCGACATGCGTGTAATCCTTGCTCACAAATCCTCTGTCAGGCACAAGCTTGACACATCAAGTTGTTTCCAGCAAGGTTGACTTGCAAGAGCCGGCTCAATTTGCATCGCCGGTGAAGCATTCGCCTATGATTACTACCAAAGCAAAACATGGATGGAGTAGCAAAGCACAAACAAACCTACTGTATGGTCAACTGATGGATCTGGTGCTCATCTAGCTAGATAGGCTAATTAATCTGTAGTGCAAGCTGGATGACAGCAACATCCGTCAACTGAACTTGTTAGATTTCTTTTTGAATCGCACCCTGCCAGTAACATGCAGCAGTACTGGTGTAGCCAAATCGGCATAGGAATTGAGAGGCGTGATATTCATCCCGGACGAATTTGTCACCACTAGATCCATATTAAGGAAGTGGTCGGAGATGTTTTTTCTTGGGCAGGAGGTCTGCCCTAACGAATTCGCTGCCACCAGATCCATATTAAGGAAGCAATCGGATATGGTTTTTCTTGGGCAGGAGGGAGCCAAGTCATGCGGGAGAGAGTGGGAATCTCTTTGTAAATCATACGGCTTGGAATAATTTACACGCTAATCTAATGGATGAAATTCTCTAAACTCCAGGATTAACGTGGAGCCTCATATGGTGCCTTCAATTAGTAAATATAAGATTATTGTATTCAAAAGATAATAAACCTTTGGGTTTAGTTTCGAAACATAAAACTTTTATTAAAGACACAAGCTACTGTAGAAACTCCTTCAAAAAGCTCAATTTTCTAAAAAGAACCCAAAAAGGAATCAGTAAGAAGCAAATGCAAATAATGGCAGAAATCTGTCAAAACAGACCAGCAGGTAGAAACCGATTTTTTAGAAGACCTTCGGTTGCTAAAATCAAAAAGTGTTGTACTAACGAAATTTATCTAACATACTGGGGGATTAATTCGTAAATTTTCAGCTCAATCCGACTTACAGAGGCTCCTCACGAATTTTTATGGTGGAGGACATAAATCTGTTTCGGGACAATAACTCCCCAAATCTTACTTCCCTCTCATTAGAGGTTATTATTGGCACAAAAAGAAAACAAAAAGGATAAGGAAAGGTCATTACATAAGTAATAACTTCCAAGACTCAAGAAAACTCTTGATTTATCTCCCAACAAGTACTTTTTTTAACGCCTTTAAGTTAGGCTTGATAGTTTGAGAACATGCTCACATAAGAAATATGAATTGAAGTAAAAGAGAGCATCAAAAAGCAAATTCAAAACACATTTAAGTCTAACCCACTTCCTATGCATAGAAATATTGTAAAGAAACAAGTCATGAAAGCACAAAGCAAAAAGCATAGGAAAGCAAAACAAGTGCAACTTCAAGACTTTCAACATAAAGAGGGCGAACTTAATATTATTGAGATACATAAAACCATGTTTCCCTCTCTCATAATAACTTTCAGTAGCAACATGAACAAAATTAACAATATAACTATTACATAAAATATTCTTATCATGAGCCACATACATAAAATGATTATTCCTCTCCACATAAGAATAGCCATTCTTATTAATTGTAGTGGGAGCAAATTCAACAAAATAGCTATCTTCCCAAGTGTGTTCATTTGGAAACATTTCATCATTGGAAGGAAAATGGATAGAACTAATAGAACAACAATTATTAATATTATCATTTTCAGAATTGGTGCCAAAGAGATTTTCAATATCAAAAGTAGTGTGGTTTTCCCAATCATGATCACTAATATAGGTAACAGGCATAGGAACATCATCTAGTTAAGACTCATTAGCAAAAAATATGATAGGAGAAACATGCTTAGGAGAAGATAATGTTTCCTCTCTACTTCTACTCCTCTTCTTCTTCTTCTTCTTGTTCTCCTCTTTAGGAGGGAGAGGCTTCAAAGGATTCTTCTCCACATACCCTGGTTTATTGTTAGAGACAATAGAATAAACTTTGGAGGATTCCTCCTTTTCATTAATAAGAATAAAACTCATATCAGTCCTGTCATATTTTGGTAAAATATCATCTTTTATAAGATTTTGTATGTAAGTATTCGCGTGGCAATTTTCAACACAATAAAGATGACACCCATGCAGGACGCGATTCATACCAAAAGCACTTATGTCTACCAAATAAGTTTTTCTTGATAACTCTTCACACCCCAAAAACAATGTAAGCTCATCATGTTGATTATCAGTGATCGCGTTATCACAATACAAGCTTGCAGTACTCATTGGATTAGAAAGGTCATTAGTATGGCTTGAGCATTAAATATTTAAATGACCCACTTCATAGCAGAGTTCACAAATAAAAGGATAGAGGGCACAAATTTTTTTACCAAGATTATTTAGAGCCTTATACCACGTTTTGTTTTTTTCATTCCAGTGTGTGATACAATATATTATTCTTCTATTTGATTCTTCTCACAAGGACTATGCATACCAAAAAAATTAACATGCTTATAAGAAATAGTACTTTCAAAAGTTTGAGCATGTTTATTGCAATCATTAATAACATTTTCATTTTCCATGCAAGTGTCTTTAAAATGTTCATGATACATGTCCCAATTTTATTTAGGAGCATTAACATGGGAAGCAGAGGCTATATAATATTTAACAAGAATTTGAGGATCAATACCATATGTAGCACTAAGCTCATGACAATTAGCAGTTTCAGCAAAAGACTTAATGCAATTATACTCATAGTTTATACCTGGTTTTTTACCTTTGTCGTTATCCCAATCTTCAGTATTGCTTTGAATTGTTTCAAGAAGATCCCACTTAGCTTTGACCTCCTTACTTGTGAAGGATCCCTCTAAATAGGTATCTAGATAGTCCTTGTAATGTCCTGAAAGCCTTGCATAAAAATTATTAATAACAATATTACTGGGGAGCTCATGAACGGGACATTCGAGCATTAGTGACTTCAACCTCCCCCAAGCTTGGGAAATACTTTTCCGTCATGAGGATGAAAATTATAAATATAATTCCTATGTTTATGAATTCCATGAAGAGGATAAAATTTAGAGTAAAAGAGAGATTCAAGTTCCTTCCACTCCAAATGATGAGGATCATCTAGTAGCTCATACCACTCCCTTGCTTTGTCCCTGAGTGAGAAAGGGAATAGCATGCTCTTAACTTGGTCCATTGAAATACCTGCGCACTTGAACAACCCGCATAATTCATGTATAAATAGTAAATTATCACTAGGATTGACAGTTCCATCTCCAAAATAGCAGTTATTCATAACACATTCAACAATATCAATAGGTATTTTAAAAGGGACACTTTCAGTATGTGGATTTAAAATATCACAAGTATCATTAGAATTACCACATATGTGAGATAAAGTATCATAAGAGCAAATTTTCTTGCCTAAAGCTGGGGAACTAAAAATATCTTTCTCATAAAAACTAGCTTCCCCAAGCTTAGACGTTTCCATACCATTAGTAATAATGGTGTTCAAAAAATTCATACTAATAACATTGTTATTAACATGCAAACAAATTTCTATAGGTTTTTTAATTTTCTTTTCAAACCACTCAAATTCTAACTTAGGAAAAATACTAAAAAGCTCTCTAATTTATTGTTGTTGTTTTCCATTAAGCCTAACTAGTGAATACAAGAAACAAAAAGAAAAAACTGCAGAATCTAAAGGAAATAACTTCGAGCACTCACACCGGAGGATGTGAGTACCTTTTACCTTACCTCCCCGGCAATGGCCCTAGAAATAAGCTTGATGTCTACGCACTTATATTCTTGTAGACAGTTGTTGGGCCTCCAAGTGCAGAAGTTTGTAGAACAGTAGCAAGTTTCCCTTAAGTGGATTACCCAAGGTTTATCGAACTCAGGGAGGAAGTGGTCAAAGGTATTCCCTCTCAAGAAACCCTGCAAGATACAATAAGTCTCTTGTGTCCCCAAAACACCCAATACACTTGTCAGGTGTATAGGTGCACTAGTTCTGCAAAGAGATAGTGAAATACAAGCGGTAACGGTGCCAGAAAATAGCTTTACTTGTTGTTGATGTGGGATAACGTGTGTGAGTGCCAGAAAAGAGCTTGATGGTGAGGTAAAGACTAAAGCACGCAAACATGCAATGGATCTAGATGCAAACGGTGTTTCAATGTTTAGAAACAAGGCCTAGGGATCATACTTTCACTAGTGAACACTCTCTCATATAAATATCCTCTCTTCATGATACTACTCTTAACCACTCTCCGGTTGCACACTCTAATCATTGGTAGGGCTATAACAGCACTCCTCAAAGTCTGCCTTCCCCAATCTAGATAACCCCACACTGTCACCTTGAGCGCTAGATGGTTCCAACAAACACCCCAATTTCATAAAGACATCCAACTCCAAATATAACTCATAAAAAATATACAATCTAGCCAAAGTGCCACACACGGTATGCACGCTCTCACTTTCACACACGTGGGGAAAAGCATAGATCTATTAAAGCACAAAGAGTATTTATGTAGACTCAAACCTAAGTGCCACCATGGCATGCACACTGTCACTTTCACACACATGGGGAGAGGAGAGATATATTAAAGCACTTGAGTAGCAAGGTAGATATACTTGATTACAAAGCTCATGACCACAACAAGATCATGCATAGAGAGAGAGATGAACACATAGCTACCGGTAGAGCCCTTAGCCTCGAGGAAGAACTACTCCCTCATCATCATGGGAATCAGCAACGGTGATGAAGATGGCGGTGGATATCGATGGAGATGGCTCCGGGGGCACTTCCCCGTCCCGACAAGGTGCCGGAACAGAGACTTTCTGACCCCCGAATCTCCCTTTCGGTGGTGGCGGCGCTATGGAGGTTTTTCTGGAAGTATGATGGATTCATTAGGGGTTTCTCCCTGGGGCCTTCTTATAGGCACAGGAGGCAAGGTCAGTGGAGGGCCAGGGGTCCCACACCCTACCCAGGCACGGGGCAGGGCCCACCCGCGCCTAGGGGGTGTGGCGGCCCTGGTTCGCCTCTCTATCTCTCCTCTGACTTCGTGTCGCCCACGGTAAAATATTGACTTTGGCTTTTGTCCCGTCTAATTCCGAGAATATTGATTTTCTGCCTTTCTTGAACCAAAAACAGAAGAAAATAGGTAACTGTCACTATGGCAACTTGTTAATAGGTTAGTTCCAGAAAATATATATAAACACCTCAAAGTGTAGATAAAGCAAATCAAAGTAGATACAAAACAAGCATGGAGCATCAAAAATTATAGATACGTTTCCGACGTATCAACCGCGGCCCCAGCCTTCCACCATCGGAGTTCTTCACCAAAATTCTCCAATATTGCGGTGTGAAGCTTCATAACCTACCTCCTAATTCCTTGCTCGAGCTTAGCACTCACCCAGCTCTTAGTGAGGGATTTCTTGGCATTAGGCCGAGTCTTACCCTTTTCCGGTACTACTTTGGTACCCAGAAGAACACCATCAGTGTTAGTGTTCCTTACACCATGAAAATATTAGCTTAGTCCTTAGGAGAAACACTATTTATCCTATGATTAATGGTAGTGAATCAGTAAAGAGATGGGCCAGAACTTTTGTCTATCATAAAGATATTCTGGCTCCAAAAAAGGCGGAAGGTCTTCTGACCTTCGTTAACGGTGCTGGTCCCCACCAAGAGTCATGGGACACAGTCGCGCAGGAACTTTCCAAAGACTTGATCATCGCCAAGTGACGGATTGAGTTTTTGATTAAGAACCAGGGGCTCCGCGGATCCGATTTGATACACTGCTGGTTGGGTCACTGGATTCAGCCACTATAGCATTACAGAGAGCGCCTGATGCACATGGTCACCATAGACCGTAAGGACAGCCTGAGGGTCAGTCCAAATCCATTCATGCGAAGGACTACAAGACACGGATGCAAAAAAATTTAAGGAGAGGGTGAACAAGAATATCCCCGAAGTCTCCATGAAGATGTATACAGCCGACCGACCTCTGACTCTAGTGAGTTTCTTGACTTTGTCTTTATGCATTTTTCCTTTTCATGTCGTATCTGACTTTATTTTGCACTAATCTTTTTATAACTTAACAGCTCGAGGATATCCCCGAGTCTGAGCTTGCCCCTCTTGAGGGCTATACCTCATATGACTCGGAAGCGATGGAGGATGACGAGGTGAAGGAATATCCCGCCTCTGCTTCCAAGAAGTGTAAGGCCAAAGATACTATTGTTACTACTGGCGCACAAGTGCTGCCAGTGGTTAAAAGGTAGGTAACTTGTAATCTTTTATTACTTGTACATTGTTTATTTCTGAACCATGATCGACATGCATTCTTGTGTGTTTCAGAGCTAAGTAAGGTTTGAAGAGTAAGCCTAAGTCGGAGACCAAGTCGGCCAAGCAACTGCGCCAGCAGAAGCTTGCATTATCCCTAGACGTGCCTCCTCCAACTCCAACCAGCATACAAACCTCGACACCAGAGGATCCTATCTCTCCCAGTGTTGGTTCCGTCGTACCTGACACTGCCACGACCTCACAAGCCCTGTTTAACATTGGTAGCCAGACATCTGACAAGGGTGAACCCGTAAAGGTAATTATCCCATGGTAATGTCGCCAGGGAGGATTGACAAGATGGCTGGTTCTGCTGCCTCCTTCCTAAATCGGAAGAAGGATGGGATTCTCAAGTTGGCGCAATCTAGCCTTGAGAAATAAATCCTCACTCCAGAGGCAGTGAGCTAGGAGATGGAGGACGTCAAGCAGGAAAGCCTCCTGGACCAAATTCTGGTCCATTTCAAAAGTTTAATGCCGGTGAGCTTCCAGTGACAAGTGTTTCTCCCCTCTCCCTTGCCGAGAATGTGTTCCACAACACGAAACTCGGATGTGAAAAGTCGCCCCTAGAGCACATTGTATGTTTTTCTGACTATTGTTTGCAGTATTTATTATCATATCCTCTAGCCCCCAAGCATAAAGTCACATAAAGATCGTAGCATAAGATCCGAGTTGATGCTTATAGGATAAAAATAACAATATAATGTAGCCCCCAAGGCTCATGCTGGATTTTGACTTAGTTAAAGTTGCAGCCCGAGTCTTAGTATCTGTCTGACGATATTCCGACTTTAACTTACAAAACGTTACGTTTTACAACTAGGATTTTCTCAAGAATATTTGGAATAAGCACAAAGAAATTAAGTCTTTGCGTCTTGAGAATTCCAAGATGCAAGTTGAGAGGGATGAAGCAGAAGGTAAACTTTTCGGACTATCAGCAATAGTTATTGTCATAGTCGAATATTCCTATCAACTAATATTTTTTTCCTTTGTAGAATTGCTGAAGCAGTCTAGCAAGATGGTGGAGGAGGCCGAGAAGTTCAAAGTCTATCAAATGGAGAATGCTGAACTCCGAGATAAGCTCAAGAAGCTTAAATTTGAGTTGGATAAATCCGTGAATGCCATACTGGAATCAAGAAATATGGAGATTAAGAGGCTCAAGGGTGGCCCTCCGTGATAAACAACTTGAAGATTTGAAGAAGGATTTCGACAGCCAAAAGGATCTATCCCAGGCCACAGAAGAATGGCTGAAGAGTCTCCGAGAGGAGCATTCTCAATGGAACCACTACGTGCTAGGTAACATATCCGACTTTACTCTTCCTTTGATTTCAGACATTTCTTTGGTCAGATTTTGATTTTGTTGTATCCCAGACCCTCTACATCTTTCTAACTTCTCTACCTTTGAACCTTGCCTCGAGTGCATCAAATTGGTTGGAGATGTTCTTTTCGACTTCCGCCAGACTCTTGAGGAGGCTGGCGAGTTGATTAGACTTACTGACTTGAACAACTTTTCAGTGCTCGAGATGAGGGACAGAGCGAAGGAGATTCCGAAGCTCATTGAGGATTGGAAGATTTCCTACCCCCGGACCACTTCATAGACTTCCCTCACCATGGTGATGAGCCATCATAGTGAGATGCAAATCTTGCATGTCACCAAGGGCATCGCCACCTAGGTTCCTGAAGGCCAGCCACAGGACATCAAGGTTATCCAAAAGTCTTGTGCTGGTTATGCTTGTCGTGTTGCGGAGATGACAAACTATATGCAACGCCATTATTCCAATACGTGGCTATGGCCCCCTCTCACAGGAGCCGAAAGATAGCCTCATTGAAGATGAAGAAACTTTCGAGTCTCCTGAGCAAGGTGGCAACGATGTCGACTCTAGAGCTCCAAGGTATCCACCACAACCGCCTGAATCTGTAGCATAAGACACTTGATGCATTATCCAGCACCGCTAGAACTTTTTCATTTGGTCTATAATTATGGGAACAATATTTTGTGTTTAAATATGCCAGTATGTAAGAACTAATGCTTTACTACTTATCAATTTTTGTATATATTTGATGTGTGTGCTCCAAAATTTCTTAAGAACTTCGTGTTTACAATTTTCGTTTTATCTGGCTCTCTGCCTCGTCCCTTTCATGAGCCGTCCAAACTTTATCTTGGAAACTCTGCCGAGTCAACAGAGCATAATTGCTAAGATAGTTTAATCTCAGAAATAGAGTCGGCCTCCAGTACGAAGGATTCATTACTCGGAATATGACCATGGCTAAGAAATCATATAAAAAACCAAAGCATAAACATAAAATGAGATTTACACCCTAAGGTAACTGTTTTATACATATTCAAAAATCATAACCATAACGAACATGCGCTTAAAGTACTTTCAAGCATCCTGGGATTTTTGAAATTGACATGCTCTTTTGGAAATAAGATGGTAAAAAACTTATCAAAAATAATATATGAAGCAAGCAATACTTTATTTCTCTTTGAACATGTACATATATGATTACAAGGAAATATAACTAAGAATAGAAGGGACGTAGTTGTGCAATATTCCATGGATGGTCCAATGCATCCGGATCTGTACTACCGCCAGCTTTCTTTCTCTTCCTAGTATTAGGTCTTTCCTTCATTGGTCTCGTATTGGTTAAATAATATGACCCATTATGTAGAATTCGGCTAATCATAAAAGGCCCTTCCCAAATCGGGGAAAGTTTGTGATTTATTTTTTACACGAGTCGGAGAACCAAATCACCCTTCCTAAAAGAACGATTTTTTAATCTTTGACTATGATACTTGCATAACTTCTCCTGATAGGCTGCAGATCTCTGCTCAGCAATGACCTGAACTTCCTCGACTATGTTGAGATCATCTTGTCAATACACCTCTACATATTCTTCGATATATGCTTTTAGTATAGGAGACTGATGAATTAAATCCCTTGGAAGAACTGCTTCTGCACCATAAACCAAGAAGAAAGGAGTATATCTTGTTGATCTGTCAGGAGTTGTAACCAAGCTCCATATCACAGATGGTAATTCTTCCGCCCAAGCCCCCATGGAACGACAAATTGGTGCCTCAAGACGACCGGAGACCTTGTAAAATGAGACTGTTTACTCTTTCGACTTGTCCATTAGCCTGTGGATGTGTCACTGATCCAATATCCAGTCATGTCCCTTGTTCTTTGCAAAATTCGGGTAATTCTCCCATGGAAAAGTTGGTCCCATTGTCAGTAATAATACTATGCGGATATCCGAATCTGAACCTTCTGGCTGTCGCTCCATCGCAATTTGTTACGGGTTTAGCCTCAATCCATTTGGTAATTTATCCACCATAAATAGTAGGTGAGTAAATCCACACTTTGTCGTTCGAAACGGTCCTACCATATCAAGCCCCCAGACGGCAAATGTCCATGTAATAGGGATTGTTTGCAGCTGATTATCCAGAACGTGTACTTGACGGGTGTAATTTTGGCAGCTTGTGCAAGTTTTGACCAATTTATGAGTATCCGCCTTAGCTGTGAGCCAAAAGAATCCATGCCAAAAGCTTTTGCCACCAAAGGATTTGGCTGCAGCATGGTGACCCCACTCGCCTTCGTGGATTTCTCGTAGTATTTCCACTCCTTCTTCCAGAGAAATGCAGAAATGCAGCGCTAGAAAAACCCAGAAACACTCCGCTTATAGAGCTCACCGTTGATTATCGTACATGGTTTTGCTCGTTGGATGATCTGTCGGCCCAGAACTTCGTCTTTGGGTAATTTTCCATCTATTAGGAAATCCAGATAGCGTTTTTTCTAGCTGGGAATTACATCTAGAACTGCTACTAAAGGTGAGTCAGATTTCGTCGGATAGTCCTCATCAACACCTGTGATAGAGGGAACTTTTAGGTTCTCTAAAAAAGCACCATCCAGGAATAGTTTCAGCGCAGAGCCTACTCTTGATAGAGCATCTGCTTCCTCATTTTCTTCTCGAGGGATGTTTTGAACCTCAAAACCCTCGAACAATATAGATAATTCATCCACAACGGCTTTGTAAGCTGCCATGCGCTTGTTTGCATTGTAGATATCGGATACTTCATAAGCAACTAAATCCGAGTCTCCGTAACACATGACTCTAGATACGCCAATATTTTTGGCCATGCCTATTCCATGTAATAGCGCTTCATATTCGGCAATATTATTGGTTGCCATGAAGTGTATCTGTAACACAAGAACACCTTATCTCAAAATGTAGGGTCCAAAATTCCGAGTCTGTAGGACTTGTGTTTTCTGCCGTCTCTGTCCAATCAACAACGAACTCGGCGAGTATTTGGGATTTGATTGTTGTTCGTGGCTTATACTCGATGTCGAAAGTTGCAAGCTCTATTCCCCACTTTGTGACACGTCCTATGGCATCACGATTGTTGATTATATCTGCAGGTTTGCAGTACTCAGCACTATGATCTTATTCTGTTGAAAGTAATGTCGTAGCTTTCTGGTGGCAAAGAATACTCCATAGGCTAGCTTTTGGTAATGTGGATACCTTTGCTTCGATTCTGTCAGCACCTCACTTAGGTAATAGGTTGGATGTTGAACCCTATGCTCATGGCGTTCTTCCTCGCGCTCCAATGATGTTACCACACTTACGACTTTGTTAGTCGCTATGATGTAAAGTTACATAGGCTCCTGTGACTGTGGTGCTGCGATAATTGGTGGATTCGAAAGTAGATCTTTCAAACTTTGTAGGGCAGCATTAGCTTCCTTGGTCTAGAAAAATTTGTCGGTTTTCTTCAAGAATTTGTATCAAGGTGTGGATCTTTCTTCGAGTCAGCCGATGAATCGACTCACAGCTGCGATGCAACTAGTGAGATGTTGTACATCCTTTAGGTGAGTCGGCCTGGTGATATTTGTTATATCCTTAATTTTGTCCCGATTCACCTCTATGACTCTTTCAGACACGATGAAACCTAACAATTTTCTGACTGGGATTCCAAAAAAACACGTCTTCAAATTTAGCAATATGTTGAATTTTCATAGGCTAGCAAATGTTTCGTCTATGTTGGAAATAAGTGTTTCCTTCTTTATGGACATCACCGCTATATAATCTACGTATACATGGACGTTGCGTTTGATCTGATCGTTAGGGAAACGCTGCATGGTGCATTGATAGGTATCTCTTGCGTTCTTTAAGCCGAAAGGCATAGTTTTGTAGCAGAAGGTTCCGAAAGGTGTGATGAAATATGTCTTGAGTTGGTTCGATTCTTTCATTGGTATTTGGTGATATCCAGAATATGAATCGAGAAACTAGAGTAATTCCGACCCTGCCATGGAATCAATAACTTGATCGATTCTTGGCAAAGGGAACGGATCTTTAGGACAAGTATATGATTTGCCACCGATTTAGTGTGGATGACCTCTGTGATAAATCCTGCGAATTCTAGTCGGGCTAATTCTTTAGCTATAGTTTTGTGCTTTTCATCACCAAACAGTCGTAAGGATTATTTGATGGGTTTAGCATCACGGTACACATTAAGAGAGTGATCATCAAGTTCCCTATGTACTCCAGTCATGTCAGAGGGCTAACATGCGAAGATATATCTGTTAGCTTTGAGGAACTCGATGAGTGCACTTTCCTATGCGAGGTCTAAGCCTACCCCTACGTCCGTAGTCTTGGAGGAATCATCTTCCTTTAGCGACGTCTTCTTAGTCTCTTCTGATGCCTTGAAATGCAAACCTGGCTTCAACACCTCGTTCTTCATAGAGGGCATCTCTGACGAATCAATGGTCTTCTTGATCTCCATGTACTCCTGGGCGTGTAGCACGTCTTCAGCAAAGGCAGTAGATCCTTCCTCCTAGTCTCATGCTTTATTCGAGTTTACCCGGATGGTGATGACGCCCTTTGGACCCGTAAGCTTTATCATGTTGTAGATGTAGTAGGGACGAGCCATGAATGCCAGTAAGATAGACGCCCAAAGATGGCATGGTAAGAACTTTTGAATGGTACCACCTCGAAGGAAAGTTGCTCGGTTTGGTAATTGTCTTGGGTTCCAAATGTCACGTCCAGTGTGATCTCACCCAGAACATCCGCCTGTCTCCCTGGTACAATGCCATGAAAAGTCATGTTACAGTGATTTAACTAGCTTTCTTGGATCTTCATGCGGTGAAGCGGCTCAATTTAGAGGATGTTTATGCTGCTACCACCGTCCTTGAGTGTTTTAGAGAACTCGTAGCCATCAATAAGAGGATTGACAACCAGAGGGTACTTTCCTTGATGATATGTTTTCATCGGGTGATCAATCCGGTCAAAGGTGATGGTTACATCCGACCAGTCCAAGAATTGGGGGACAACCGGAACTGTGACATTGAGCTCATGGAGAACCACTTTTCTGACCTTAGCTGGCTGAGTTCCAAGGAAGCACAAATATGTGTCTTTCTTTGTGGGATAATCCTTCTTTCCATCCAACTTGGGTTGTGCGGCATCCGCTTCATCCATGTCGAAATATTCCTTGGGCTCCTAGCCTTCCTTAGAATTTTTCTTTCCTTTTTGTCGCTTCTCTCTGTAGCCAGCGGATTCGTCTTTCTTGATGTCGTCATTGAAATGACACTCAAGATTGGTATGGGTCGAACCTCCATTCATGTCTAGCTGATGAACACAAGGGATGTTGGCAATATTGGCCCAAGAATATTATTTTTCGGGTTGTTGATCTCCTCTTCCCTGGACTCGAGATGTTCTGCGACCTCGTCCCCGGCCGCATTCACGCCCTCTACTTCCTCCAGATCATAATGTTGCATTGATGGCTGCGTTGTCCGGAGCCGGTTTATCTTACGAGGTATTATTGCGCTTCTGAGTTTGCTTCTTCTGCTACTTGGCCGCATGTAGATTGGCCAGAATCTCCATTAGTCCATCTGAATCATCATCGGCATCAGCATATTTGCTCGCCATTTTTATCATCTCTCCTAGGTCTATTACATGGTCATGCTTTATTCTATGATGCAAAGTCTGACTGGGAGTCCTGCAATGAAAGCTTCAATCATAGTTTATTCGTTTACTCATTCGCATGAGTTCTTTGTGTCCATCCAGCGGTCGAGGTAATCCAAACAAGTTACTCCAGGTCGTTCAGTGCAACGCTGCAAGTCTCCGACTATGCAGGGCCTCCTGCATGTTTCCTAGAAGTTTGAAAAGAACGCACTTTGCATATCATACCAGTTGTGAATCGAGTTTTATGGTAGTTTATTGAGACATGATCGAGCCGTCTTCCACAACATGAGTGGGAGAACTGCGGCTGCTTCAGGACCAAGCCGTTCCCAAGGGGTGGTCGCTTCATCAAGTTTGACGAGCACCAAGTCTATGTCGTTGTGCGCATGGAGCGCGCATACCCAGAGCGCGTCTTTTTGGCTCCGTATCCACCTATGGTTCGTGCCTCGGGAAAGCTTCATCAACTTATCTCTGCCGAGGTAATGATGACTGCACCTGATCCATCGCGTCCCCCAGCACCTTCTGTAGCTCGTGTAGTGAATGAGAATCCTGAGGAAGAAAACCCGGACGCAACACCAAGAGCAGCGAGAACTGTGAAGACACCACTGGAGAAGCCAGAAAACATAGCTAGGAGTAAAAGAGCCAAGGAGTTGCAGGAAGCAATAGACAAATTAGTAGATCTAGTGGCATCAGCGGCTGACCTGGCGCGCATGCAAGCCAACTTAGAGGAAACCATGAAAAAAGTGCTAGAAAGGGCCAAGGAATTAGCCCAGCTGCAACAGGATATGGACGTCATGATCCGAGAATATAACTCGGCGAACCGAGTCAAGGGCACCAATACCCGGCTTTAAGCAACAAGGATAAGAGGAAGGAACCTCAATGAAGAGATGGCGGATGCTACGTCCAAAATAACCCTAGAGTCTAACAACGAGACTGCCATTCGATCGACATACAATACGACAGCAGCAAACTCGAGAGCCGGAGAGGCAGCAATGGCTGAGCTACCCCACTTGACGGGTGAGGCAAAGAAAAAGCAACAAGAACAAGTAAACGAGTTGGTGATAGAAGCGGGAAAGCTGAATGAAGCATACTACAGGAGAAATCCGGGTATAGCTGGAAGGTTACAGCTCGTTCACTCGGCAACCCCAATCCCGGCCAGGTCTGCAGGGCATACAGCTTCCTCGCCAAGGGTAGCGCTGAGACAAATAAAAGAGAAAAGTGTGGACTCAGGAAAAACAAAAAAAATGGTTGCCTATGATCCGCAGTGGCTCAAGGGAACCCGGCTCGTGCCCAGGGCATAAGAAGAAATGCTGGTAAAGGAAACAATAACCAGAAAAACGCTGGCCGAGAAAGGCAAGGTGGAGAAAGAAATGATAATGGAGGCCAGAACTTTGCAACTCAGCCTAGGAGTGGGACTCACTCGGCAGGAGGAGGAAACGTAGATCCAGATCCTCCACCATCCCAAACCGAGAGAAGGCAGCAAAATGCGGGAAAAGCAGTGCAGTAACCTGCAGACCCAAATGCCAACAGGTAATGATGGTTACTCGGCTATGGGTATGAACTGACGGATCACGTGTATCAAGCAATAGGATTAAGGCTATAAGGCAGAAACCTCCATCCAGACGATGCAAGACTAAAGCTCGACCGAATAAAAATGGCAGAGCTTATCTAGTTATAGGGACTGCAGGGCCCATCATGTTTTGGCCCAAGGATCATGAGAGAGCCGCCAGTGCCAAATTTTCAGCTGGCAAGAGGAACAAAAATGTATGATGGAAGCACAAAACCAGAGGACTGTCTTATCGATTACGGAACTGCGGTAAAAGTCGCACAGGGTAATCTGAGATGGATAGTGCGGTACGTACCGCGGATACTAGAAGGACATGCAAGGGTGTGGCTGAATAATTTGCCACCCAGAAGTATCAACATCTGGATTGATTTCCAAGAAGCTTTTGTGAGTAATTTCACGAGCACCTACAAGAGGCCGAATCGCCCACAACAACTGGCTATGTGCAAACCAAGGCTAAATGAAATAGATAGAGAGTTTCTCACCAGATGGTGCACTATGCACAACTCTTGTGAAGGAGTAATTGAATCCAAGGACATTGCGTGGTTTGCACAAGGATGAAGACACGAAAGTGTGTTATGGCAAAGGTTACACAGAGATATGCCGACAATCTTAGCCGAAATGATAAGAATTGCCGACTCGTATGCGTTAGGAGATCCGACTCAATCTCTGCTCATGTCGGCAGACGGGATCACTAAGACACAGATCTATGACGCAGCCGGGTCACAAAGGCACCATGAAATAGGCGAGTACAGGAGAAAACGACGAGATGAGAGGCTGGATTATAGGTATGTTTCAACTCAGGTTGCAGTAGTAAGTCAAGATCACCCTGATGCTGGAAGCAGCCAGCGTCAAAGGACAAGTGGGCAATTTCAATGGATACCAAAGAATGATGGCAAAAAGCCATATGAATAGAGAAATCCATATCAAGAAAGGCAAAATTACACTTAAGAAATGATGTTGGAATAGCCATGCAAGTTTCACAGGCCGAGTCCGAGTAAGCCGGCAAACCACACAACTCGACAATGCACTTGGTTCCAGAAGGGTGACAGAGTAGACTCGCCAATTCAGCAGCTACCACCACCTCCCCCACCACCACTTACAGGGGGAAATGCTCAAGTCATTGGTGCTGAGCAGAGGTATGAAAACCAACAGCCGAGATACCATAACCAAGAAAGAAGAGAAGCTATGCACCAAGTGCATGATCCAAGGAACGATGGTGCTCATGTCGGCCACGGAACCAGAAACGAGTACAAAGAGCATCGCTATGTCGTGTTTGTCATAGAGCCAACTGACAAGAAGAGTCAACAAAGAGCGGTGATGGAAGTAAATGCCACAATGCTAGCAATACCAAAATACATGCACTGGTCTGAGCAGGAAATAACTTTTAGCATAAAGGATCACCCAAAAATCATGCCGACACCAGGAGGATATGCTTTGGTACTGGATCCAACTTTCATGGGCCCAGATATCAATGTGAAGTTCTCCAAGGTACTGATAGATGACGGCAGTAGCATCAATATCATGTACAAGGATTCCATGCTCAAGCGGCGCATCACCATGAACATGTTGGAGCCTACTAAAACAACTTTTCATGGCATTGTGTCGGGATTGTCATGTGAGTCAATTGGGAAGATCTGGGTTGATGTCTTATTCGGCAACAGGTAGAATTGTCGCACTGAAGCCATAGAGTTTGAGGTGATGGAATTGTGAGCTCGTATAATGCGTTACTCGGAAGACTAGCTATGGCAAAATTTATGGCCACTCCTCACATCGCTTATCTAAAGATGAAGCTGTTAGGTCCATGTGGAGTTATCACAGTTGAGGGTGATTACAAGTGATATATCGCATGAGCCTCAGTCGGATCTTCGCTGGCCGAGTCACTAGTGATAACACAGTAAAAGCAGCAAATGTTGGAAGTTGCAACATTGGCTAAGGCGGCACAGATGTCTATGTCGGCACACACCAACCCGGATGGAAGCGTATCTTTACAAGCTACTAAGGAGACAAAGAAGATACATATTGATGAGGCTTTCCCGGAGCGTACAGTGACTATTGCGCCAGGTTATCGAACAAATAGGAAAGCGAGCTCACCAACTTCCTCCGTGAGAATCGGGATATCTTTGCATGGTCGACACAGGATTTGCAGGGAGTTCCGAGGGAGTTGACTGAGCACTCTCTACATGTAAGGCCAAATGCCAAGCCGGTGAAGCAACCCCTCCACCGATTTGCCAAAGATAGGGTGAAAATAATAGCTGCCGAGATAGCCAGGCTCTTTTCTGCCGAGTTTATCATGGAAGTACTACATCCAGATTGGTTGTCGAATCAAGTCCTGGTCGAGAAGAAGAAGGATGAACCGAACATGGCAATGGTGTGGTGCATGTGTATTGATTACACGAACCTCAATAAGGCGTGTCCAAAAGATCCATTTCCACTGCCACGGATCGATCAAGTCATCGACTCTACTGCCTAGTGTGAGTTGTTGTCATTTGTGGATGCGTATTCTAGTTTCCATCAGATACCATTGAATCCAAGTGATCAAATAAAGACATCTTTTATCACCCCGTATGGGGCTTATTTCTATCATACTAGGTTGTTCGGGTTAAGAAATGCAGTTGCAACATATCAAAGATTCATGCAAAAATGCTTACAAGATCAACTTGACAAAATGTTCAAGTATACGTCGATGACGTGGTAATAAAAACTAAACAAAGTCATAATATAATCGAGGACATGTGTCAAACATTCGCAAACTTAAGAAGATTCCGGATGAAACTTAACCCAGAAAAGAGCACCTTTGGTGTCTCGGCTGGCAAATTAATCGGATTTCTTGTATCCAGCCGAGGAATTTAAGATAACCCGACAAAGATCAAGGCCATCAAAAGAATGGAATTGCCGAAAACCCTCAATGATGTCCAGAAGTTCACAGGGTGCCTGGCCTCTTTGAGCAGGTTTGTAAGTCGGCTAGGCGAAAAAGCCTTACCATTATATCAACTGATGAAAAAATCAGATAAATTTACATGGACACAGCAAGATGATAGCGCTTTCCATGAACTTAAAAAGATGTTGGCAACCGCACCAACATTAGCCTCACCATTATCCAAAGAGCCAATGCTCCTCTATGTCACAGCAACCAATCGAGTTGTCAGTGCGGTAATTGATGTAGAGCGCGAAGAAGAGGGCAAATCAGTCCAAAGACAAGTTTATTACTTGAGCGAAGTGCTCTCCACATCAAAACAAAATTACCCCCACTATCAGAAAATGACATATGGGGTGTATATGACAGGAAAGAATCTGAAGCACTATTTTCAAGAACACCCAATCCGGGTAATATGTGAGGCACCTATATCGGACATATTAGTCAGTAAAGATGCCAGCGGCCGAGTGGCAAAATGGGACATAGATCTAGAACCATATACTCCACAATACAATAGGTGTGATGCAATTAAATCTCAAGCTGTGGCCGATTTTTTCATGGAGTGGATGGAAATGCAATATGAGCCACCATTGCCAGACCTGAATTACTAGCAAATGCATTTTGATGGATCCAAGAAAAAAATGGGTCTGGGTGCCAGGATAGTTCTTACTTCACCAAAGAAGGACCATCTCAAATATGTGTTGCAAATCCACTTCGCTGCATCCAACAATGTTGCCGAGTATGAAGCACTTGTCCATGGGATAAAAGTGGCTAAAGAGGTTGGAATCAAGAGGATCATGTGCTTTGGTGACTCGTACTTGGTTATCTAGCAAGTATTTGTGCACTGGGATGCACTGGATGCGAATATTGCACTCTATCATTTCCATGTGGAGAAGGTTTCGGGATACTTTGATGGATGTGAATTTCATCACATACCAGAGTAGAAAATGAGGTAGCTGATGTGTTATCCAAGTTAGGCTCATCTCGACAAGCAATCCCACCAGGAGTATCATTGGAACATCTCAAAAAGCCATCAATAAAGCCATCACCCGAATACGAGTCAATCTTCATCCCGGCAATACAGGAGTCGGATGCTATACCGAGTAACCCGGGGACTGTTCCACCTAACCTGGGGACTGCCAAATCACACTCGCGGACTCTTCAGGTTATGTCGAAAGAAACTATGTCGGCTGAGCCAATGGGAATTAATGGAGAAATGGATCCAACGCCAATGATACCAATATGGGCACAACCAATATTCAACTATTTGAAGGATGGAACTTTGCTTGATGATGAGATATTGGCAAGACAAATAGAAAGAAGAGAAAAAGCATACACCATAATAAATAAGGAGTTGTACAAGAGAAGTGTGACAAGTGTGTTACAACGCTGTATTACCTCAGAGCAAGCCAAGAGATACTGTTGAATATTCACTAAGGAGAATGTGGGCATCATGCCTCGTCAAGAGCATTTGTAGCCAAAACATTTCAACATGTATTCTATTGGCCAAGTTCACTGGTGGAAGCATAATACCTAGTGAGAAAATGCAACGGATGTCAACGGTACGCAGCAAAATCACATTTGCCTGCATCAGAGCTAAAGACTATACCAATCACTTGGCCATTTGCGGTATGGTAATTGGATATGGTGGGACCATTCAAACCAGCACGGGATGGCATGACCCACATACTAGTCATGGTTGACAAGTTCACGAAATGGACAGAAGTGAAGCCCATCAAAAAACTTGATGCAAAAACAACTGTCACATTCTTAAAAGATATAATCCTAAGATATGGTCATCCGCATAACATGATCATAGACAATGGCACAAACTTTTCCGAAGGGGCTTTTGCCCGATTTTGCAGAGAAAGTCGAATAACACTCGATGTAGCATCAGTTGCTCCCCCAGAATCAAATGGACAAGCTGAACAAGCTAATGGCTACGTTCTATCTGGGATAAAACCTCGGATAATGGAACTGCTCCAGAGATCACCTGGTTTCTGGATAGAGGAATTACCCTCCGTACTATGGAGCCTAAGAACAACTCTGAATCGGTTAACAAGCTATATGCTATTCTTCCATGTGTATGAGGTAGAAGCAGTCTTGCTTGCCGACATAGAACATTACTCTCCAAGAGTAAGGCAATACTCAGAAACCGAGGTAAAAGAGTCCCGAGAAGATGGAGTTGATTTACTCGAAGAAGCTAGAGAACTGGCATTGTCCAGATCCGCCATATACCAAAAAAAATCCAACGCTATCATAGCTGGAAAATTCAACCTCATGTTTTCCGAGAAGGGGATTTGGTGCTTAGACTAGTGCAACGCATAGCTGGGATGCACAAATTATCACCTCATTGGGAAGGATCATTCATTGTAAGCAAAGCGTTGCACAATGATTCGTATTTTCTGATAGATGCCCGTGAAGCACAAAAGAACAAGGCGGATAGGTAGGGTGTTGAAACCAAAAGGCCATGGAATGTGGCATTGCTTCATCCTTTCTACACTTACGGAAAGCAATGTATGCATCTCTCAAACTCTCATATGTCAGACGCTTATGCTGGCTATGTGTCGATAATAAAATGGTATGAATCGAAAACTGACTCGAGGACTCCCTATAATGTTTACTCTTACGCATTTTATGTCGGACGTATGAGGTCAACTCTTTTACTATGTTGTTGTCCGAAAACACGGCTTCATGGCAAGCAAGAGAAAAAGGCCAAGGACGGGTAAACATGAACAACGGATAAGCAAAGGAAAACACACGAGTTGAACCTATGTATATTTTTAGCTAACCCATTGCAGGATATGTTGGAATATATGTCGAATGACCCTAGTCAGGTTGCCTAGTTTCATACCCGCTAACTTAATCCTTAGAACTTTGAGACTCTAATGCCGAATGCCAAAAAAGGTTGACAAGAGACAAATTCAAGGATAGGGGAATCAGCAAATGAACCTCGGGGACTTACCCCTGAGTGATTCGCATTTAAGCCAGGATAAAAGTTTAAGCCTTCACAAAGTCACATACCCAAAAGAATTGAAGTATTTCTTAAATCTGCACCCGGCATACCGGGGATCTCATGAAATTCAAGTGTTTTTCAAACCAGCCTAAGAGGTAGCTAGACTCGGAGGAGCATCGGTGGACTTGGAGCTAGACGCATCATCAGGGTCGGGCGGGTCACGTATGTCAGTGAGGCTACCACGTCGGACTCGGTGGCCTCGCTGTTAGAAGCATCATCTTGGGAAGTCTGGGAAGCAGGCTCGGCGGCATCAATAAAACTCGGCCCATCATACCAGGCATGCACTAGAGCATACTCCAACATTGCATAGGCTTGCCCTTGGCACCTCTTGATGAGATCTAGGTCATGGTTCCACTTTCCTTCGACTCTAATATGCTGAAGAACATCAAGATTGATGTCTTCATACCAAGACAACACAAAGGACAAGGCCTTATCTGCTGCAGCACGGCCAGCCGATTCGCACCATTCATCAAGCCTTTCCTCGGCAAGTAAGAGCTTGGCCACTAGAGGTTCCATGAGTGCGGGCAAATCTTCATCTGGCCAAAGCCTCCTAAATGCATGGATTGCCGGCTTAAGTAAGTCGACACACATGACTTCAAGCTGGTCACGCGCTCTGTGAGGGCAGTCAGATGATCCTCAATGGTGACATCACCATCTACTGGACCGTCAGATTCGGATCGCACTTTCTTCATGGCTCTCAAGGAGAACATGTCGGCCTCAGGAAAGTTCTCTGCAAAAATAAAGGGGATCATCAAAAAATAGCAAAATAAATGGAAGTAAGAGCAAGAGCATAGGGAAAAGGGTGAGAACTCACTACCGATGAAAGAGTTAATCATGCCAAGCTTGGTCTGCCAGATTTTCACCTTGTCCTGAAGGGCGTCTAAGTCCTGGTGAGCCGAGTTCACCGCTAATTCGGCCTCCTTGAGCAGCTGACTCGTCTTCTCAGCTCTAGCAACATGTTGTCCATCCTTCTCCGCAAGCTCTTGACGCAGACCCTACAACTTGGACTTGTGCTTCTGCTCCATGTCCGCCATCTGCTGCTTAAGCCGATTCACCTCGTCTCGCTCCTTCTGGAGCTCGAACTGGTGCTGACCTTCTTATTAAGAAAGTATGTTTCATCAGTATCGGTAAAGAGTATCTTGGCATAGCCGAGATAAAAATGGAAGAATAAGGAAACACTAATGCTGGGAAGCTACAAAAATCCTAAGGAAAAGAGCATTACTTTCAGCGTCGGTGATTTGCTTATGCAACGTGTCGATGGAGGATTGGGAAGAAGCTGTGGAAAGAATAACAAGAGGAAGAATCAAGATAACAAGATAGAAGAAGATTGGCCAGTAAAACGCAAGCCGAGTAAGGGGATGTACCTCGGACCTGAGTCTCAGCCTTCAAATCCTCACGACCAACTTCGAGCTTCTGATATTTCAATATTAGTTCCTGATGAATTTCGGTGCGCTCGTTATGCATAAGATGCATAAAGAGGAGTAAACAGAAGAAGATCAGTAGATTGAAAAATTCAATCCTGGTAGGAAAACGAAAGAGAGGTATAATCCGGCTATGAGCTTACAGCCGAGTAACTATGTTACTCGACAGTAATCTCAGGGGCTAGGGATAGAATTTACGGCATAAAGTCTTGGCAAGAAAGGGGAAGAGACATGTTTTAGCTAGGAGCTTATAGCCGAGTAAGTCCCTCACTCGGCAGTAACTTCGCGTACTAGGGAATATGTATGGATATGAAAATACTCAGAACACAAAAGAGTAATGCAGTCATGTACCTCATTCACCTGATCTTCTTGGGCCATAAGTGCGATGGCCTACTGAGTCATCTCAGACACTGTCTTGGGGCCCAAATTCAGCTGCTGACCAGAGCCCGAGCTTCCTCTTTATCGCTTGCAACGTTCCAATACAAGGAAAAGCGCTAAACGGAGCCAAGGCTCTGCCTGCTAAGCATCCGGGTAAGGACTTTCCCCCTTTTCAGGGTATCTTGCACTCCGGAACGGGTGGCAGTAGCGCTGGTGTGCAAAGTGCTCGCCCTGGGAATGCTGCCAGATCCATCAGCAGCAGATTCACCCAACTGACCCGCCAAAGAAGGTGCCTTTGTTGATAGTGTTGGCCTAATCTATGGCGCCGAGCCAGGAGCGAAGACCAGAGTCTTCTGCCTGGAACCCGTCGTCTTGACAGGCGTAGTCAGAGTCTAGTCTTGCGGAGAAGGCCACGTATTGCTCTTGGTGGTTGAAGCTGAAGGAACGGGTTTGGTACTGGGTTGTGAAGATAGGGGAGCCGAATGAGTAGGATCAACAACAGGTTGGGGAACAGAAGCAGGTTTCACTGGTTGATAGCTAACAGGGGGAGACATAATAGGAATGTTCTGGGTGGACTCGGTACCGATGTTGCTGGCGCCGGGTCCCAAATTCGGGTCTACAGAATAAACTAGATAAAGAGGCCGAGTCTGCTCTGATGAACGCGCCGCCGGGTTAGCCTCACGCTGAGGCTTGGAAACCTCAACCGTGGGGTCAGAGACCCGAACGGGGCTCTGCAAATCTAGAGCGGCACAGGGAGGAGAGACTGGCTTCAGCATAGAGGAGGCCATGCAAGAAGCCTATTGGTTTGCTGACAAGGCAGCGCTAAAAACAAAACTGTAAACCTGTAAGGAAAGAACCGTAGAGAGGAAAAATATAAGTTAATAGATAGCGAAAGTTACCCAGAAATGGTGGGTCGCGCGGTATACGTTGACCTACCCGTTGAGTGGTCTTGCGGGACTGCAAAGAAGTGGTCTCGGCGGTCGCGACACTCTTGACCCGGGGTTTCTTGGAAGCCTAGGTACTGGAGGAGGCACCACGCCGCTTACCCGGCTTTGTGGAAGGGATTTTGCCGTACTGCCGGTAGCAAGAGGAGGTTCCTCGTGTACCTGACCATCTACATCAGTAAATGCAAAGATCAATGGGACAAGCCGAAATATTAAGACGAATTACACGTACCTCCAGGACCTCACAATCGTCATCGTCATCATCTGACGAATCCCACAAAAGATTTCGGGTGAAATTCTTACCCAAAGCTGGAGCGGAAGCAGCGTGCGGGATGGGCATGAAGCACTTCAAATCAAACTCAGCCTCATCGTCATCCGATCGATCCTCGAAGTAATGGCTGGGAGGGACAGTGCTATCATCGACCTGGTGCACAAGATTCTACAAAAGGCAAAGAAAATGAAATCAATTCAAGGAACAAATGACAAGTAGGTTCCAGTTGAATATGTCGGTAGAATGCAATTACACATAGGCTTACCCAGGGAACGAGTCTATCTCGGCTAAATGGAGTACAACTCCAAGCCCAGTCATCCACCAAGTTCAGCTTAAAAAATAGAGCTATCTCGGCAGGCTACAGAATCGTGTGGGAGCTCTAGAGTGGAGCGCCTGGTGGGGTCATGAGAACCATTGATGAAACAGATCTTGTGGCACCTATCCTGGAGGGGGCTGACCCAGTGAGAGATAAAGGTGCACATCAGGTCCCCCTCAGTGACTCCTTCGGGTCAAAGAGCCTCTCAATGACGGCGTGGGCCTCATTCACCGCCGGGTTCTAATCCCGCGGGTCAATCTTCGAAAGCTCATTACTGGGAACTTCATCTTTGAAGGGGGAAGATGTATCTAGTCGTTTGACCCACTATTCTTGACACAGAAAAAAGGTCCTATGCCACTTCTTGCAAGAATTGATACCAGTAACACGGGGAAAAACAGAGTCCCTCCTTGGTGTGATGCTAGCAGCACCACACCGCGTAGGACTCTTCTCAGAAGAGGGAACACCGGGATCAGGAACAACCTGGATCCGGAAGTTAAAATATTTGTCCCAAAGAAGAATAGTGGGCCAAAGACCAAGATAGCCCTCGCAGGCACAGGTAAAGCAAGAAAGGGATCCAATGGCTTTGGCAGGAGATGATGGGTTTGCAGATGGAAAGTAGACAGAAAAGACATGAAGAAATTGCTAATATGAAGAGCAAAACCGTGCTTGAAGTGATAAAGGAAAACCACCCGTTCGTTGGGCTCGGGTTTAGGATAAATCTCACAAAGGGGGAGGTGGCAATCAACCTCAAGTGGGATGCGCCCAGTGGAGCGCAGCCACTTAATCTCCTGCTCGGTAACCTCCGAGCCCTCCCAAGCACCACGCTCGCCGGCGGTCTCATTCTCCTCCACCTCCTCGCCTCCATCGCGTGCGTCCATGATTTCAAGCGGCTCAGGCCCTTCCACCATCGGAAGCGACTTAGAATGCTAAGGACCTATCGTGGAATCGAACAAATGAAGAGGGAATTGCTGGGCCAGTAGAGCAAGAAGGAAGAAGAACTAAGAGGCAGTTGCATATTGAGGAGGCGCGAGGAAGAAGAAGGCTTGGGGAAAACTAAAGCGCCATGGTGTGGCCATGTACGCGGCCGGGTAGACGAATCAGCGGACGCCACGTGTGCATAGTACACGAGCCAAGCCACAACACGCCACGCTATGCAAGACACAAGGAGCTGAGCGATGTGACTGCCATAGTGACAGGAGTAACTGCACTGCCGTCACTATGCAGTCAGGATTTGAGACAAAATTTGAGGCAAGCAATCATGATTACAACTTGTCAGTGACTAGGATCAATATAAAAATCCCACGGTGACTCGGCAGAGCTAGAAATGACACGGCGGAGGTCAAGAAGACCACACAGAGTCAAATATGAGACTTAGAATGTCCAAGATAGACCCAGCAAAGATCGAGGTTACGCCAAATAGGCGATCTTGAACGAGAAATACGGAGAAATAAGATAAGTTCCAAATACGTTAAAGGAACCTAGAGACGCCTAACAACAAAAAATGCTAGCCCTCACCAGCTTCGGGGACTAATGTCGGGGGGATAAACCCCGGTACGGTCATAAGGGGTAAAATATTGCCCATATTGGCTTAGGACGAGTCAAAGAGGCCACAATACGGGTCATAACGGTCGAGATACGAAGCCTATATAAGGCCGGCATAAGAAGTATGTCGGCCCACATAGGACAAAGTTGTTTACCTTGTAGGTAGCATCGAGCCATGTCTCACGAGGGAAGGCCGAGTCAAGAAAGGACGCGTGGCAGATTTCTGAGTAAGATCCAGGAGGGACCATGGAAAAGCATGGTCAAAAGAGAAGGGTGCAGTCGAGTGACATAAAAGGAGTCAGGTGACGCCAAAAGGAAGGGATGAGGTATAAAAGCACCGTATTACGCTAAAAGGGCTGGAGTCCATGTACGTGAAGACCGTTGGCTATACAAATTTATGGACTGGGTCAAGGGCTAAGGGCTGACCCATGACCTGGCTCGTATAGTAAGGACAAAGATCCAAACAGTAAACCCTAGGTCCCAAAGTTGGAACTTTAGGTTAATAATATCATGTTCTGATCCCTCCACCATGACCATAGTATCATCCTCATATTAGAGGTGTGTCACACCACCACGTGGGATGAGATGTCCAATCACACCCGAGATGGGGCCAGAAATCTTGGCCATCTCCAAGATTTTTGCTAAGGCATCGACCGCGACATTAAACAAGATCAGAGCGATAGGGTACCCTTGTCTAAACCCACACAAGGGTTTAAAGTAGGGGTCCACCTCGCCTTTTATGTTTATAGTCGTTTTCCCGCTCATCACGATCTACATGATCCACCCTATCATGTGATCATCAAGTCCTCGTCGCTGGAGGACCTAGCGATGAAAGGCTCAGTGTAGCCTATCATGCACCTTCTGGAAATCAAACTTTATAAAGAAACCCCTATGATGTCCCACCTTCACCTCATGAATAATTTAGTGAAGCACTAGAATCCCATCGTGAATATATCTTCCTTTAAGGAAGGAAAACTGGTATGGGGTCATCAGCCGCTTCATAATTGGGCCCCGCCGACGCGCGCAAACCTTGGAGATGATCCTTTGTACCACGTTTATCACCGTGATAGGCCTAAACTGACGTATATTCAGGGCACCAACAATATTGGGGTTTAGAGTAATCACTCCAAATTCAGGCATGCCATCACCAGGGTCCCAACATACAACTCATGGAACATTGGCATAATGGCCCCTTGTACTTTGTCCCAAAACTTCTAGAAGAAAATAACTGGAAGGCCATCCGGTCCAGGTGCAGAGTTGTGCTTCATATCCAAGATGTCCTAATGCACCTCTACTGGTAGGAATGGGAGTGTGAGCTCCACATTCTCATTGTCGGAGACCATGGCCCCTACTGTACAATAGTCTACTTCTAATGCCTCCCATGTACGGGGCGCTGCCCAGAACAACTCCTTACAGACAGAGTAAATATGGGAGAACTTCCTGCGTCGTCCATTCTCAATGGCATGGAAGTAGGCCGTGTTCGCATCTTCTTTTAGGATCCAGTTCTGGCGGCTCCGCTGACGCCAGAATGTCTCCTCGCCTCGGTAAATCTCCATCAGCGAGTCTTCCAGAGCATACCACTATAGCCATTCCTCTGCTGATAGATCGCCATCATCTTCCCTCTAGTCTAGGGCCTGTAGGGAGGATATGAGGTCGCCTTTTCTATGCCTCATGTCTGCGCCCAGGTTGGCCCCCACCCTCGCAAAATTGTTGAGCCCTCATCGCACATAAGTGCCACACATCTACAACCGTGCGCACCCTTGGGAGGAGGCAGCCGCTACCTCCCACTTTGGCCGGAACATTTGCACAACCCTGAATGTTGGAGCAAGAACTTCTCAAAGTAGAAACGGTTCAATATCGGGGGAGGTTCGCCCGTAGTAGATAGCGTGAGAGGTCAGTGGTTTGAGCCAATCCTCGTGATCACACGCAGTGAACTGTAGGATAGGCCAAATCCAAATGCACCGAGACAAGGACCCTATGCAGCACACTCCGGATGGGGTCGACTCGGTTGTTCCTACACATGTACCGTCCCCCACTCGCGTGATCTCTCTGAGGGAGAGGTCCGAAATACATTCAATAAACATCCACATCCTAGGGAATTCCACAATATTAGATCTCTTATCCTCTGGGATCGAATTAGATTGAAATACCCAGCGACGACCACCGAAGTGCGGCATCTCTCTACCTTAGCTGACAGTTCAACCAAAAAATCCGAGGACCTCCGATGGTCCGTGGGGCCATAGACAATAATAACCTCCCACCTAAGGTTACTCCATCTGCGGGTGAGTGACATGCTCACAAAAAATTCCCCCCGGTCCATGTCCTCAACCTCGAAGGTATCCTCCTTCACTCCAAGGAGGATCCCTCCAGAAATTCCATTCGCCTGCAACCAATGCTAGGTGAATCTATGACGACTCAATCCTTGCACCTCAGGGATCTGGAAGCCCTACCTAATCGTCTCTTGTAATCCCACGAAATCCACATCTTCTTGTCTAAAATAGTCACGTAGCTGTTGGCGATGACCGTCATGGCTAAAACACCTGATGTTCCAAATGAATGCAAGGATTGGATCACCTTCGGGGTTGGTTCTTTACGCGGGACAGATCGGGCCCTACTACTCGTCGAGAGACTGACTGAAGGTTTGGGAGGCCTCCCTCGCTTCGCCCCACCTACGGCACAGTTGGGGTAGCCTCACCGCTCACCAGGCAAGAGGAGCTACTCCCACTAGGAGCCAGGCCTTGTGAGTTTGCACTGGTAGGGGCATGGGGCACCGTCTCCCTCTCCTGCTCCACATGAGCACGGGATCCCTCTAGTGCCCCATCGTAGATCTCCTTTGCCTTAATCGCCGCAATTTGTTCTAAGCAAGGTCCGCGTTCCCCACGGAACACCACTACGCTATCCCTGGCCACAACATCCAACTGCTCTTCGAGAACATCTGCCAACACTAAAAACCTAGACCACGGCGTAGGAGAGGAAACAAGAACACATGGTTGTGGAGGAATGGACGTACCTGGGTCTAGGTTGCGGACCGCCGTCCGGGACACCGCCTGCTCTAGAATGGTCGGCTCCCTCCTCTCAGACACCATCCTGGCGCAAGGAAGCCTAGCACTGACTCCTTATATCTTCTTGCTAATTATCATGATAGATATAGTGAAGTCGATGAAGGCATGGCGTGCAGGCACGCAAAAAGCCGGCACATTCTGAAGCAAATGAGAAATGGCAGGTTACCCTTCCGCCTAGCTCTCGGTAGGTACAAGTGCCCCTTCTACACCAGAATCATTGCGGAAGACCTGAACAACCTAGTTTACTTCAATGCACCGATATTCTGCACACGCTTGTATCTTGTGATGGAAAACAACTTTGCTTCATGAAGTTTTTGAAAACAATGAACGGAAAATCCATTTTCCATTTTCTCGGTGCCAAAAAAGGCTTACTTTGTGAACCATCCACCAAGGGTGTGATTTGAAAATTCATCACCCCATTTTTTATAAATACAAGAGGGCATTTAGTGGCCAATTCACATATTGGCTTGAGGTAGAACCTCTCGACGCAACCCCCATGATATAAACAAGATTACACCGGTCTAGGTGGAGGGGGCTAAAATTTAACCTGGAGCTACCTTGTAGCTATCTTGGGAATTTTCCAAAAAATCACTTCCAAGTACAAAACATGGAATTTCATCAGAGATCCAACAAGATATTAGTAATACCAGGCACATAGGCAGGAACCCTAGCATAACTGCGCAGTAGGATCTCGGTAGAATTTCGAAACCAGACTCAGGAATACAAAATAATGCAAAAAATGTGAAACGTTTGCACATTGTCAATTTATTTTGCCTACTTGAAGACAAAAATAACATACATGACATACGAGGATTGTTCTAAAAAAGTGTTCACAAAAATCACCTACTGCCTTCTAGGACATGCCTTTCAAGTAAAATGAGCTAGGTCATGACCACAACAATGGCATAGTTTGCTTCAATGCGCCCATATTCCGCACAATCGTGTATCTTGTGATGGCAAACAACATTGCTTCATGAAGTTTTTGAAAACAATGAACGGAAAATCCATCTTCCATTTTGTTGGTGCCGAAAGGGGCTTACTTTGTGAACCATCCACCAAGGGTGTGATTTGAAAATTCATCACCCCATTTTTTCTAAATACAAGAGGGCATTTAGTTGCCAATTCACTGATTTTCTTGAGCTATAATCTCTCGGCACAACCCTCATGATATAAACAAGTTTTCGCCGGTCTAGGTGGAGGGGGGCTAAAATTTAGCCTGGATCTACCTCATTGCTATCTCGGGACTTTTCAAGAAAATCATTTCCAAGTAAAAACATGGCATTTCTTCAGAGATCCAACAAGAAATTACCAAGACCAGGCACATAGGAAGGATCCCTAGCATAACCGCGCAACGAGATCTCGGCAAAATTTTGAAACCGGCCTTAGAAATTCAAAGAAAATTCAAAAAATTTAAACCTTCGCACATTGTCATTTTATGTTGCCTACTTGAAAGAAAAAATAACAGACATGGCATATGAGGAGTTTTCTAAAAAAGTGTTCACGTAAATTACCTACTGCCTTCGAGGATTCATGGCTTTCAAGGCAAATGAGCTAGGTCATAATTAAAACTCTAAAGATTATATAATATTAAGAATTTTATCTAGAGAGATGGTTAGAGAGATGAATAAAATGATCTAATGGAAAATAAATATAGTGGGATAACAGTTGTATGGCATACACACACGGTTTTCCACTAGTGTGTTTTGCATTCACACATATATGTCTCCCCTACCCCTAATAAAATGAAAACAGTAAACTCGTGCGCTATCACCGCCCAAACCACCCCATCGTCTCACGGGAGCATTTAAAGGACCAATTGTGGCACCCCGGATTTATGGTTCAAGAATGCCCGTTATGCCTGCAATTCACGTTCCCATGAACAAATACAAGTACCTACATTAATTCCATTATGGCCGTAAAACATATTTAGCGGAAGTCTTCCAACACAGTGCCCATGGCATGCCTTAACCTACAGGCGACTGACTGGGACGATGGCCTAGCTCACACGGACGTCAACACCTTCATCGCTTCTTAACATTTGCAATCTGGCCAAGTAAATAGCTAGGGACAATGTCGATGAGTACTTTGAATGTACTCGCAAACCACCGGGATAAGGTAACAAGGATAATGCATATTGGGCTGTGGCGAGATAGCTCTACACTAGAGTTTCTTTTGAAAAACCTAACCTTGGCTTCTCCACATCTTTGTTGAAAAAGAGCTAAGGGTATAGTAAAACCCTTTTTAAAACATCTTCGACCCTCCCTGGTCAAAACAGAACTCTTTCTCATACTTCCCCATGACCAAGTCACATCCTCTTTATTTATCTCAAACATATCCCAAGGGTACTCCTAGAAATCACCTTTCCAACCGTCCGTGACCGTGGAGACGGCTATTCAAATAGATTACACTCTGCAGAGTTTTCCCACTTTACCCACAAGAATAAATACATCCACCAGGATACAACCACGGCTCGCTACCCACGGTAGACGGGGTTCGGATAATCAAACCTAACCTTTCATTTGTCATCCCTAGCAACGGCGGCTTTTTTATTTTGGGTTGTTCTCCCCGGCAACAAGTATGTGGCACGACGGCCATAGTCCTTCCTTCCATACCCGCGTATACCCAAGATGCAACCTGGCCTATCTCTTAAATTGTGACTTAAATCCCTTCCGTACAAAAAATGGCATACCGTCAGCGGGATACCCAATTGTTGCATTGATACCTTGTCCTAGACAGTCCGGATTTCAGGGGATTTCTCCCCTTTAGTGAGTACGAGCATCCCCGGCTAAAAACAACAAACTACGAGTTAAGCCCCAGCGACTGGGGTAGTGTGGTTGCACGGATAAATTGTTCCGGTAAAGGCGTAGAACATCCCTTCTCTTTCTCTTGCTCAACTTTTTCTTTATCCTCGTCATATCTTCATTAGTAATACCTCCACTCGAAAACGATGCCTCCTTCAAAGGGTTTTATTTTTAAACTTTGTAGTAGGTGAAAACCCAAAAATAGTTTTATCATTGAAAACCTGTAGCTTCCAAGAGGGAAGATGCTAAGCATCTTAGCCTCGATCTAAAGGGGTAAACATAGGTGTCAATAGTGTAGGTGTCCTAATGGACACTCATCCATAACTTGGAGGAGCCAAGTTAATCACTCCTTTTATTTGAAACAAACAATGCATTTAATCATGAAGTTCATAAATGAGATATAAAACAATTTACAAAATGGAGTAGGTCAATATAGGAGTTCAGGAATGGTGGCTTGCCTGTGACCAGTGAGATGTCTCTTGATTTCCTTATAATACCAAAAAACCAATGATAATAATGATAACAATAATAATGCTCTAGGGCTTCCTTCTTCTCAACGGCACACAATCACAACTATCGCCGTTATCGAGCATACATGCACACAAACAACAAAACAATCAATAAAAGGAATACAAGCATCAATACATATAGCAAGCAATCATACAACACTTGATATAAAAAAATAGGGTGCTGGATGGTTAGTTTGGTAAGATTGGTAAAAGATGTGGTGTCATTGGAAGATGATCCTTTTTGGATTTATAATTTCGAGACTACATGAGAGAGGGGGTTTTGACCAAGGGCTTGTTCTGTATGATACCAATGTATAAAAATGATACCATCAGATAGGTATTGATAAAATGAATCCAACAAAAGTGGTTTCACTATTTTATCAATTTCCATTATTTATAAAGATTTTATAATGGATAAAACTCTTGTTTTAAGAAATAATTCACCAGACAAATTCTGGAGCAATTGGAATGATTCAAGAGCAGTTGGAATCGACTTAAAATGTTTTCTAGAATTCCCTCAGGAAATTCCCAAAGTCAGTTATGGATGATATTTATCTTTTTCCCCAGATTATATCTGAAGGATTTTGACGTGACTCCGACGAAAAAAAAATTAGGTATTCAAAGTACCTTTCCTCAGAAATTGGAATCACCCATTTTGAAGTTACAGAACTACTTTAGTGATTTTTCTAGTAAATCAACCATTCATAGAATAGTTTAATTCACCAAAATCAAGTAGATGATTAATAAATTTTGGGCTCTTGGGTTTGGTATATACGGGTATGTAGATGTATAGAGAGTTGGAATTAGGTCAAAAACATCTCTGGTTTTTCCTAGGGAAATTTCTAAAGGCAGAATTGGCCTGATTTTGTTATTTATGTTGTGGCCAAACTAGGAAGCAAAATTGAGTAGGGCCAAGGTTTCATGCAAGGTATGGCTAATACCTTTCTGTACCAACAGGGTTCATCTCATTTGGGTATGTGGAACTCAAATAACATATTTATTAAGCAAAAGGGTAAATCTAGGAAATTGATTCATCACAAACAAACTAGACACTGATTTGGCCCAGCTAAGCTACTGCATGTTAGATAAGATGTTCAGGTTTGTAGGTAAAATGTTAGATAAATATTTGGAGGTATTTGTCATTTTATTTTGCATTTAAACTAAACAGATAGTTTTCAGATCTACAAAATGGTTTAAAGAAAAAGAAAAGGACTAGGGAAGGGCGCGGGCCAGTTCAGGGCAGAGTTGGGCCGTGTAGAGGTCGACCGGACCAGGTCCACGCATGCACTAGTTGGAGCAAGTGTTCGAAAACGGCCAGGCGAGGCCGGCATGTCAGCGACTTAGGGGCGGCGAAGGGGTATGGGGGAGTTGGGGTCGTCCGATTAGAATGAAATCAACGATCCTTGCTCATCTTCCCTAGCGGGAAAGGGCACCGGTGAGGAAACCCTAGGGGAGGGGTCAGAGAGTGGAGGTGGCGCTTACCAGAGGGCCGGGAGGCGATGGGGGGGTGGAGGGCGACACGGCGGTCGACGGTGATCTCGGTGATGGTCATAAGAGCCCTTCTTGGTCCAGATCTATCGGTTCCCGCGTCGGACCGAAGAGGGCCTGCTTCGGCTTGACCGTGGCAGCACCTGGGAGCGTCTTGGGCAGGTGAAAAGGTCCGGGTAAGATGCAGTAGGAAGAAGGGAGTACGGCAAAGCCACATACAAATAGGGAGAGGTAGGAGATAGTTGGCTACGCTCTATGTCTTAGCAATGGACGAGGGGCCTCCTTATCCTTCTCTCGGCCAGGATAAAGCAGGGGTGAGGGAGAGATGCTCTGGGAGGTGAGTGGGGAGCAGAGGGGGTGAATGAGGGTGAAGGGAGGCGATGTGGTTGCCTGTGGATATTTAACCCGAGCTATATGGGTTCATGGTGAACCATGTGCATGGGGAGCTTGGGGATAGGTGTTGGCCAGGCATTGGGAAATGAGGAGGGCGGAGAGAGGGGTGGTGTGGTGGGGCCTCTGTTTCGAGCACTGAGTGTAGGAAGGGGTGGTGTGGTTGCTGCCCCATTTATTTCAAAGATTTGCAAGATATGCTCCTCTCTCTCCATCACATGCTTTCAATATCAAAAGGCCAAGGGAGAGGTATTTCTATAGTGGCCACCACGACCAAGGTGTTATGGTTGGTGCAAAAACATTGCCTAGCAAGTTTGGATGGATTTTGAAAAGATTTGAATCAAGGTTTGATTTGTTTGCAAGGATTGATCAAAATGATGTTTGTAGAGGAAGTCCAATAAATTGCATTGGGCAAGGTGGGAGAGAGTACTGGTAGATAGGTAGGGTCAATGTACACCTCCAAGATTTATTAGGGATTTATTGGATGCTTTTTAGTCAATTTTATATCAATTAGTAAAAAAGTATAGAAATGGTTTATTCAATCTAAACTGATAATTTTACAATAGACAAGGTGTATTTTTGGTGTGATATGGTTCTAAATGCCATAACACACATTGGAAAATTTTATTGGAATTTATTTGGGTATAAAAGTATTTTTAAGTAATTAATTGTTGTTTATGCCATTTAAGAAAAGGGCAAAAAGAACTAATAAAGAATCTAAAAAATAAATATTTTTGAGTTGGAAAGATGGGATATGATATATAGGCATCAGATGTGCCATTAGTTGGCAAGGTGATTTGGAGAAAAACAAACTTGCCTTTAGAGGCAAAGATTCTAGGGTTTTGCCAATGGTGGAATTTAATTATTTTAGGATCCAAATAATTATGGGGATTATTTGGGGAATTATAATATCCAAGGTATATGATGCAAACTTGACTTGTACAACATTTACAACTTGGTTTTTGAATAATTATGGTGAGAATGGAAGAAAACTAGATTTGGGAGGATCTAGGGTTTGGATATTTTTATGCCACCTAAACATGGTTGGATTTGTGAGCTCAGAGCTCACCTTGATATAAGGGATAGATGGGTGATTACACCAAGTTATATAGATGATAATGGCCACAATATTTGGGCTTGTATGTATTTGGGGTGGTCTAGTAGATATGGCAAACTTTGTTGAAAACAAGGATGCCATAATAGATACATCCAGATGCCTCATAAACCTTGTGGGGTTAAGAAGCACAAAGCTGCAATGGAAACAAGTTAAGTGGGTATTGATAGGCCATGGGTAGTAGATCATAACCATGCAAATATTTTTTCAAGGGGAGGTAGCATATAGATGTGAGCTTCTGCCAAAGTAGACAAGATGATAAGATTTGCAGAAAAGATTATTATCTTCACTACAAAACCATCATGGATGAGTGAGAATTAGAATGCATTATCCAAGGGAAAGAGTGGTATTTTTTAGTACTAATAATGTACTATAATATGGTTCAAGTACATTATCAAGAATGCAAATAGGTTGGAAAAGGTAGATCTCCAAAGATTAAATCTAGATAAGAATTCCAAACTTAGCCATTTTGGCAGATTTAGAGTTTTAGACTAGATTACTAGTGGGAAACAATTGAGAGAGTGGCTATGGTTTATCCTTGTCATAAATTGGTTGATGTTGACGTATATATTTAATAGAGGGTATCCTTGATTGGATTGGGTCTCCACTGGGTAGGGAACTGTCAAAAGGGATTATCCCTAGATTGGTCTGATTAGGAGATAGGATGGTCACTTAGTGGCTTAGGATAGATCCAGATTTGGATTCTTGGTTTGAGATTGATGATCACAAACATAGATTGGGTCCTAAGGGATGAGCTACTAGTTAGCTCACTCTAGTTCCTAAGCAAACAAGGCAATCAGCAGATCAAAGCAATTCATCAGACAACAGATCAAGAAAATTCCTCTTATCAAACTTATCCAACTACTACTCGGGTTACCATTAAGCCTATCTTGAGGTAAGGATGGGTATTTAGAGTTGGTTGTGCTTTGAAGTAAGATAAGGAACTCTTCGTATTTCTACCAATACTGGAATGAAAAGGTTTTGGAAAAACTAGGGATAAGAGTAGCTGAAGTTCTGTCTTGAAAACATAAGGAGATAATATATAGGTCTCCCTAGTTTTGTTAATAGAAATAGAAAAACATTTTGTTGTGTGAAAGTCACCTTGGATCAGGTTTTAGAATGACAGAACATTTCAGAATATGAAAGATGATCCAATACATTTCCATAATAAGATAGCCCTTGTCAAATAGAGTTGAGATAAGAAGTACAGTACCTAATACACAATCAGTGGCATGAACACAAGCAAACAATGCAACAAGTAACAAGAAAAAGTTTTTGTTCCCCCTGATTTTTGCCTCTTAGACAACAAATCAGGGTTGCTAAAATTGGGATGTTACACCATTGGCCACATCGCCTCCCCCATTCCACACTCTCCACTCCACTCTCTGCACTCCAAAGAAACCCTTTAAAGAGAAAGATTGCCCGCACGATGATGAATAGAACAAGATCGATGGTCGGTGAGGCAGCGAAGGTCGTCAACAAAGAGGCAATGAAGGTCCTCATCTAGCACGAAGCAGCGAAGGTCGACGAGGAAGAAGCAGTAGTTGCAGATCCGGTGGTGCAGCAGTTCATCTATGATTTCAGCGACGATAGCGAGGATGAACCCACTTATCCATTTGCATTCGATAAGGAGGTCAGAAATGGATAATGGGAGGTCAGATCTGAAATACTTTGAATGAAGAGTTACTATTATTATTTTGATGGGGTTTTTTGATTTTTTGGAGTTTGATTAAATGATATTTTTAGATCTTCCCTATTAGTTCTATATGCACACATATTCTGTAGTTTGTTTTGATCTTCCGCTAGTATGTAGTTCTATGCGCACATTTTCTAGTTTGCTTTCATCTGCCCCTAGTAGTACTTCTAGGCCCTTATTTTGTAGTTTAATTTGAACCGATGTACGTTCTAGTGCTATATTTCATGTGGAGTTCAGAAATTAGGTTGATTTCATGTTGTCCAATGTAGTTTGATTTGCAAGATAGAAGTCATATGAGCTTCTGATTGTACAATAACTGAAATTTAACATTTCGTAACTAAAAGCCAATGGAGTTTAGAAGTAAGGTTCATAGATTTAACCCATTAATTTTCGGTTTTAATTTTTTCAAGTGGAGTCATATATATATAAATGTATATGTTAAATAATGGATCATCTAATCTTTGTTATAGTAAGTTGTGTATGTATCTAAATAGATTCATTCGAATGATACATGTGTGAAGGAAATATGCCATAGAGACAATCATAGAGATGATTATATTTCATGTGTATCCATGAGTTTTTGTAATGTTCCTTGTATATATATATATATCAGGCAACTTGTATTGATTGGCAATTATGTGAATTGTTTGTAAAACTCTTTACTTGTATGGTTATCTAATAGTTGTCCATAGTCAGAGTTCATGTGAGGACACACATAACTATTAGACTAGCACATTGATTGGTTGATGACTATGTTTCGCAAGTCATAGATATGGAAATGTCAAACCAATGATGTGGACACATGTTATGAACATGGGGTTGGACTGACCCAACTTGATACTGGCAATTATACTTGCGGATCTCTCTCTACACATAGTGTAAATTTTGTCCTTAGACATGAGATTGCCGCATGTACTTTAGATGTGGATCGACCTACTTTGGGGCTATCAACCATTGCTCCGTTACTGGGTAGTTATAAAGGTATCTTTCGGGTTTTTCCTGATACATTCTGCAAGGCATTGGTCAATCAAGATGGCATTTTCCCCTCTCTACTTGAGTGAGATATCTCTAGGCCTCTCGAGTGATCGGATCCAGAAATGCATGGCCCTGCTACCTATGGTTAAGAGTTAACCTAGTAAAGGTATTCTGAATCACATTATCGAGTAAGATAGGTCAGCTTGGAGCTAGACCAAATATCGTGAGGCAAAGTGAAAGACATGTAATCAACCTTGTGATGGTTCGTCTGAATGATCTTTATACATGCTTAGGAGTTGGCATTTCTTGCTAGAGGCTGCTACCAACTATTGATGGAGTAAGTGTACTCGTGTCATGTCTATACGTGTATGAACCTATAGGGTCACACACTTAAGGGGCTGGAATCCTAATGAGGATTGGATCTGAATGAGACCAGGCTTAGGCTACCAATGGCTGCTAATGTAGAAGCCCACCAGGGACATTCATTGGATCACCTCCGGGGTTGGCTCTTTACGCGGGGTAGATCGGGCCTACAACTTTTCAAGGGCCTGGACGAAAGTTTGGGAGGCCTCTCTCACTTCCCCCCCACCCACCTGGGGGATTGCTAGGGCAGCCTCACCGCTCACCGGGCAGGAGGAGCTATTCCCACTAGGAGCCATGCCTTTTGCCCCTGCGCTTGTAGGGGCATGGGGCACCGTCTCCCTCTCCTGCTCCACATGAGCACGAGATTCTGCTAGTGCCCTATCATAGATATCCATTTCCTTAATCGCCGCAATCTGTTCTAAGCGAGGTTCGCGTTCCCCACGGAACACTACTCCGCTATCCCTAGCCACAACATCCAACTGCTCTTCGAGAACATAGGCCAACACATAAAACCTGGACTTCGACAGAGGAGAGGAAACGAGAACAGGGGGTTGGGGAGGAATGGACGTACCTGGGTCTAGGTTGCGGACCACCATCCGCGACACCGCCTGCTCGAGAATGGTTGGCTCCCTTCCCTCAGCCACCGTCCTGGCGCCAGGAAGCCTGACACTGACTCCTTATGTCTACTTGCTAATTTGCAGGATAGAGATAGTGAAGTTGATGAATACATGGCATGCAGGCACACAAAAAGCTGGTACATTCTGAAGCAGATGAGGAATGGGAGGTTTCCCTTCCGCCTAGCTCTCGCCAGGTACAAGTGCCCCTTCTATACCAGAATCATCGTGGAAGACCTGAATAACATCGTGCAGTATGCTAGGGGCATTGACTAGGGAGGAGAATGACGTCCAGCTCATACGAAGGCAAAGCACGCTGCCTTCATGGTCTACTTGAGCAAGTATGCCAACCTCGGTGCAATCGCCATGCAGCCTGCTCCTAGGTGGAATAGAAGGGGCCCTAACTAGCTCCCTCTCCATACTACTTGTCGTCGTCTCCTCTCGCCGCCCCGTTTTTCCTCTCCTGCCCCCTAGGATATATTCTTGTTGGTTCTATAATTAAGTACTACTAGTACTATTATATCTAAGTACTCTATGGTGGTTGTGATAGAACCTATTTAACTAGTACCTATATATACCATCAGCACCTTTACGTAGTTAATTTCATTTATGATTGTTCCTGGTCGCACATATTTTTTAAATATATTTTAGTATGAATCTTTGAGAAACACACATGGTTGATCCTAGTTTCAAACAATATATAAATTAAAATCCATGGTTGTTCCTGGTTACAACATGTCTGAAATCAACCGAAGATAAATACACACAATAATTACTTGCAACCTTGATTTTTCCTAGTTGCAACAAGTTTGGTACAACAAATAAAAGATGTACTTCTCCTGAATACTGAACACAACTTACTAGCTAGCTAGATAACTAAATAGCCAACAAAAGGTCATTCTTCATAGTTATTGATGATCATTTCTTCTCAGAATTTGTGATAGTTAGCATGAAACTCTATTCAATGAAAAGATAAGAGTACATCAATAACTTAACCATTATATCCACAATTTCCAACAACAAAGGGAGAACACATCCTAAAGTCACTGCCACACTAAGCATCATCATAAACCAAACATCCTTGCATTCCATTTATTTCATTTTCTTCATCCTTGATTTATATAACTGTAGATCCGTGTATCTATCTGCCATCCTTAGCTCAATCAACATGTCATATACCTTCTTACATAGCTGGGAAAGTACTCTCTGCATCTGTGTTGGCCAATGGTTGTCCATCTAGTACAAGAAACAACACACCTCATATGGTCACCCTACAAATTTTCTACCAATGTATGCACCATAGGAAGAAACCTTCCTAGCAGGAACATGGTTGCACTGGCATCTCCATCTAGGATCTAGCTCCTTCCCACCAATCTGTTGATCTATGATGGAAATTGGTAGCTCACCATCGATTCACACCCAACTCTACAGAAGAAGTGAGGGAAATCTCAAATTGCCCCAAACTTCTAGGACCCTAGCCAAAACAGATTCAGGGAGGAAGATCGAATGTACCTGGTCCACAACGTCTCCCTCTCCTGCCAGCGCTGCATCCCCATGTTATCCCTCTTCCTCCACTATGGCAGCCGAGATGTGGTACCGATAGCGGCGGAGTTGCATTGGAGAATATGTGGTACGGTGCGGTCTAGTGCGGTGTGGTGCATTGCGGTCAGGGCCACTTGTCAGCTCCAGCGTGGGCCCCACTTATCATTGGGTGATACGAGTCCTTAGTCGATTTCCCTGCCCCAGTCCCCACCTAGAACAAATCCACTCACCTCCCACTGCTGGTAAAACACTCTTCGGCGACAGCAAAATTCCCTCCCCTTGCCGGTGACAACTGATACGTCGGAAACATATCTATAATTTTTGATACTCCATGCTTGTTTAGTATCTACTTTGCTTTACTTTGTCTACACTTTGAGATGTTTTTATATCTTTTCTGGAACTAACCTATTAACAAGTTTCCACAGTGCCAGTTGCCTATTTTCTTCTGTCTTTGGTTCCAGAAAGGCAGAAAATCAATATTCTCGGAATTAGACGGGACAAAAGCCAAAGTCATTATTTTACCGTGGGGGACACTAAAAGAGTATTTCCTATCCCTGTGATTTTGCTGTTTGATAACAACACACTTATCGGACTAATCGTGCGCTAAGTGTATCACATGTTTGTTCGATTGTGGCACAAATATTGACTTGTCCATTTTCCCTTGCCAAAAGTCACTGTGCGAACCGGTAGTACCGGAAAAATGACCGGTACTACCGCTTGGCACCGTTACTACCGCCCCTAGTACCGGTTGGACCCGTGCAAGGTTGGGAGGTGTGGTTTTTCCTCAGTACCACCCGGTACCACGGAGCAGCACTACCGCTCCAACCGGTAGTACCACTTGTGACAAGCGGTACTACCGCTTGGACGCGGTAGTACCGTTCAGCAGTATCGGGTAGTCCTGAGGAAGGACCACCCCTCTCCTTCTCTCTCAGTACAAACCGGTACTTGGGACCGGTACTACCGCCCTGACCGGTAGTACCGCGTCTTGTGACCGGTACTACCGCTTGGGGGTAGTACCGCAAGGGTGTACCGGGCAGAATTGAAGCTGGCTCGGCCAAGTATTTGCATTAAAGTCAATACCACCATTGGAGCCACCAAATCCACAAGATCTCCTCAATCCACCACCCAAATTCCTTGATCTTTGGGGAATCGAAGGAGGAGGCCCCGATCTACTACTTCACCAAAAGAGATCTTCATTTCCCCCTCATTCACTTGAGGGCCCCTTTGCTCTAGTGTTTTCTTGGAAACCCTAGTTCTAGATTTGGTTCTTACAAGCTTGTCTTTGATTGTCTTGACAGCTTGCTTGTATTTGGGAGCCTCCAATTCAGTTGTGGATGTGTGCCCCAAACTTGTAAAGGTGCCGGCTTCCACCTTGAAGGTTGTCGATATAGTGGAAGGTGGATCGATCCCGTTGGGGTGAGATTCATCGGAGAACAAGGGAGGCCTCCCGTGGCGTTGGTGGTTTGAAACCACCCCTCTCCAAACATAGGCGTACTTCCCCTCAAAAGGAAGGAACTACGGGAAACAAATCCTTGTGTCTCCGCATCCACCACTTTGGTTACTTCTATCCTTAACCGCACTTTACTTACTTGCTCTTTTCTTAGTTGTGTGTTAACTTGTGCATGTTTGTCATATATTTAAATTCACCTTAGTTGCATTATCTATAGAATTTACCTTATTGTCAAACCCTAATTTTAAAAAGAAGAAAATTTGAAGTAGCACCTATTCACCCCCCCCCCTCTATGTGCCCATACGATCCTTTCAATTGGTATCAGAGCCTTGGCTCTTTATTTGGGCTTTACCGCCTAAGAGAATATGGGTAGCCGCGAAGGGGATGGTGATGGTGAGCCCACCACGGTGACCATGGAAGATCTCAAAAACTTGGAAACAAGATTGAGCTCTTCCTTGGTCAACAAAGTCAAGAAGATGCTTGAGCAACTTCTTAAAGACAAAGATGGCTCATCATCCCCCTCTCCTCAAGAGGATCCTCCATCCGTTTTACCTAAAGGGAATACTCTGGTATCCCCCGAGGATTTGATGGTAAGGGGTAAACAAGATAACACTAATTCCTCCACACAAAATGATGGGGGGGGGAGGGTAAGAACCGTGATTCATGGTACTCTCCCGACCCTCCAATCCCTCACCCTCGTGTATACAATAGAGGTGACCCACCTAAGCTTGAAGAATCTCCTACTTTTGCTCAATGGCAATCACTAATGAGAACTCATATGCGCAGCTCTTGCATTGAACTATGGAACATCATCGAGCATGGACTCTTCATTGGGGATCTAAACAACTTGACAAGAAGAGAGGTTGTCAATAGTCAACTCAATGCCACTGCCTTGCATATGATTCAACAAGGATTGGGAACAAAGGACTATCCACACATTGAGCACTTTAGCATTACCAAGGAAGCTTGGGATGCCCTCACTGTATTGTTTGATGGAAATGAGAGTATGAGGAGGAACCGATATGATGCACTAAGCAATGAAGCCGAAGGATTCTACATGATGGAAGGTGAAGATCATGAAGACATGTACCGAAGGCTCAAGACCACCGCCACCGCTTTTAGAAACATGGGTGCCTCACATGTGGATGATGCATGGCTAAAAAGTAAATATGTGATTGCACTCATGCCCTTTGAGCCCACCGACTTGAAGATCCTACAAGGAAGACACAACTACCATCTCATGACCTCCAATGAAGTTATGCAAGATATGTCCGCCTTTAAAGTTGCCGCCAAGAATGCCAAAGATGCTCGTGCTCATGCCCTTGGTATGAGCAACATTGTCAATGTTGCTTTGAAGGCCAAAGTTGTGGACCATGGGGATGAAGATGATAGTGATGAAGGCCTATCCATGGACCACCCCGATGAAGTCAAGATTTCTCATAGTCAATATATGTCCTTATATGCAAAGAACTTTTGGAAGAACCCCGCCAAGGCCAAGATGGAAATGCAATGAAGAAGAAACCCAAATGGGAAAAGAGAAAATACTACTAAATTGAGAACTTGCTTCAATTGTGGTGAGCGCTATCACTTTGTGGCAAGTTTCCCCTATGAGAAGAGATAAGATCATGGGGGTAAGCTTGTGTTGAAGAAGACTCTCAAAGCACCTTACAAGAAACCATTCATCAAGATGAATCCCATCAACAAAAAGTCGGGAGAAATTGTCTTGATCACTCATGAAGAATACTCCTCCGACAATGAACATGATGAAGATGAGGAAGAGGAAACTTCTAATGGTGTGGTGGCTCTAGCCACTACTTCTACTCCGACATTCTCACTCTTCGATTCTCCAAATTAGAATTCTCCCATCAAGAACGTCACTTGCATTATGGCAAGAGGAACGGAGGTATCCTCATCATCTCACTCCACTCCCTTAGCTAATGATGAAATTGATGATGAGATGTCTCTTGATGTTAAAAGGGAATTAATTGCTTTCGATGAGTTTATGACGTACCTACAAGGGGATGCTAAGATACATTTTGGTAACATCCTAGATCAACTTTCCCACACACAAGAGCTCCTAGATGTAAGATGTAAACTTGGGCATGAACACATGATTGAGCTAGAGGCTTTAAACAATGCTCTAGAAGAAGAACAAGAGACTAGGATGTCACTTGAATTAAATCTTGAAGGGATTGATGAGGCCAATGACATTATTGTTAATAAATCATCAAAGAGCGTGATCATGCTATTGCTAAATACAAAAGGGCTAAAAAGGACAAGATTGAGTTTGGTGTGGTTCATGAAAAACTAGCCGAGGACTTTAGTTTGCTTAAAAAGGCTCACAAGGCTCTGGAAAGTGAACTCTTGTCACTCACAAAGTCCCATGAAACGCTTCAAACTCAATTGGCCAATATTCCTTCACCTAGTAACTTCATTCCATCTAGTAGTACAACTATTCTTGAAGAAAATGCTAGGTTGAAGGGGGAGCTATCCAAGGCCACATTTCCACAAGGAAACAAGTCCATTGATGATCTTTGGAGTAAGCAAAGTCCTTGTGGTGAAAAAGGGTTCATTGGTTTTGTCTCCAAAACCAAGAAGAAGAACAATAAGAAGAAGAAGGCCAAGCCCGCACAAGAGACCAACAAGGCCATTATGGATAGTAAGACCACAAGTGGTAAAACTATGTCTCATGATGACTTTGTGGGAAGTGCTAACCCTCACTATGTTCTAATGCGTGATTATTATGGTGATGTGTATGCACAATATGTTGGACCATATGATGGTTATATTTCTTGGTCTATTTGGGTTCCCAAGACCCTTGTTGCTAACAAAAGAGGACCCATTGAAAAATGGGTACCTAAAAATTAGCTTGATCTTTTGTAGACTTATGCTTCCGGAGGGTCAAAGTGGGTGCTTGATAGTGGTTGCACAAGTCATATGACCGGAAGCTCCTCTGTTGTCAAGGAATTAAAGCCAAATGATGATAAAATCACCGTGACATATGCCGACAAGTCAAAGTCTAAGGTAATGGGTTTCGGCAAGGTAGTGGTTGCTCACGACATTACACTCGTGAACGTCACGCTTGTTGAGACCCTTGTATACAATTTAATTTCAGTCCGTGCTCTTGGAAAGATGGGCTTTGCCGTATTTATTGATGTTGATATTGTGGTCCTCTTGTGGAGAAAGTCGCTCAAGGTCGCTTTGATTGGGTACGTCGAACATGACTTGTATGTGGTGGACTTTTCGGGGCAAGCCACTACAAGTCCGATGTGCTTATTTGGAAAGGCCGATGTGGGTTGGTTATGGCATCGCCGACTAGCCCATGTCAATATGAGAACTTTGCAAAGTCTCCACAAGGAGGGCCATATTGTTGGACAAAAAGAAAATGTTTCCTTTGGCAAAGATCGTGTTTGCAGGGCATGTGTTCTAGGGAAGATGCATGATGCTCCTCACAAGGCTAAGAACCGCATCAAGTCAACCAAGATCTTGGAGATCCTCCATGTGGACCTCTTTGGTCCTCCATCTCATGCAAGTCTTGGTGGGAAGAAATATTGCTTGGTGATTGTTGATGACTTTTCAACATACTCATGGGTATATTTCTTCAAGTTGAAGAGTGAGACCAAAAATACCTTCATCGACTTCATCAACATGGTTCAACGTCAATACAATCTTCCTGTGTTGATTATAAGAAGTGACAACGGCACCGAGTTCAAGAACTACACCTTGAATGATTTCCTTAGTGATGAGGGGATAAAACATCAATATTCCGCTGCATACACCCCTTAACAAAATGGTGTGGCCGAAAGGATGAACCAGACTCTTATTGAGATGGCTAGGACCATGTTGGCGGAGTTTAAATCTCCATATAACTTTTGGGCCGAAGCCATCTCCACCGCTTTCCATGCTTCAAACTGGCTCTACCTCCGCAAAGAAATCAACAAGACTTCATATGAAATACTTACCGATAACAAGCCCAACATATCTTACTTCCGGGTGTTCGGTTGTAAGTGTTTCTATCTCATAAAAGGTGTTCGTTTGTCCAAATTCGAGTCTAAAGCATTAGAGGGTATTTTTGTTGGCTATGGTCTCGAATCTCACACTTATAGAATCTATGATAAGCTCTACGGAGCTGTCATAGAATCTTGTAGTGTGACCTTCGAAGAATATGATGGTCCCTAAGGGGGGCGGGTTGATGCTTGTGATGCATATGATGAAATGCCTCAGGATGACATAGGAAGAATGGGTGTGGGATATATCCGCCCCGTTGAGGAACCCCTTATGGCGGATCGAGAAGAACTATGCTCCACTCAAGTGGAGCCCTCATCTTCACAACATCAACAAGCTCCATCCACCGAGGAGGGCAATGACTCAAGCCAAATACTAGATGTGGACCCTCAACATGATGATCATAGTGACAAATCTAGTCAAGGGGAGCTTGATTCATTCTCCAGGATGTCAAGTGGTGCCAAGGCAATTACTCAAGGAAGATCTGTACAAACTACTTTGAGACAAGGTCAAATTGATGCTAGAAGAGCACTTGATCAAGACCAAGGTCATTCTTTGCTTGAAGATGAAGAGAATGATTCCGATGATGATCAAGGTCAAGTTGATGGTCAAGACGAGGACAAAAATGATGAAGAGGGTCCTCCAAGAAACAACACGGAGATCCACGCTCGTTGCGAAGCTAGAAGGGAAAGAATGTTGTAATTAAGAGACCACTCTCTAAAAAATGTAGTTGGTGACCTAAGGAAAGGCATTTCCACAAGAGCACAATTTAAGAGGTTCAGTTAACACCAAGGACACATCTCCATGATTGAACCCAATAAAGTGTGGGAAGATCTTGAAGATTCGGATTGGTTAGAAGCTATGCACAGAGAGCTCAACAACTTTGAGAGAAACAAAGTATGGAAGTTAGTTGAGAAGCCAAAGGATTGCCGCAATGTTATTGGAACAAAGTGTATATTCAAGAACAAGCAAGATGAACATGGAATTATAGATTGGTTGCACAAGGGTACTCTCAAATTGAAGGCATTGACTATGGAGAGACTTATGCACCCGTGGCTCTCCTTGAGTCCATCCGTATGCTTCTTGCTTATGCGGGACATCATAACTTTAAGTTACAATAAATGGATGTAGAAAGTGCATTTATTTATGGTCCATTAAATGAGTTGGTATATGTTAAGCAACCCCCAGGATTTGAGGATCCCAACTTACCAAACCATGTATACAAACTTGATAACGCGCTCTATGGGCTCAAGCAAGCACCACGCACGTGGTATGAGCACCTTATAGAGTTGTTGTTTGACCGTGTATTTAAGGTTGGGAAAATCGATCCTACTCTTTTTACTAAGAAGGTCAATGGGGAGCTTTTTGTATGCCAAATATATGTTGATGATATTATCCTTGGCTCATCTGACAAAGCTTTTAATGATGAATTCTCAAAGCTTATGACTAGTAGGTTCCGGATGTCTTTAATGGGGGAGTTGAGAGTATTTCTTGGTTTTGAGATCAAGCAAGTTAGAGGAGGGACATTCTTCAATCAAGCCAAGTATACTCAAGATATGCTCAAGAGATTCAAAATGCAAGATTTAAATGGAGCTCCTACTCCCATGGCTACAAAGACTCATCTACAACAAAATCCAAATGGTAAAGATGTGGATCAAAAGGTATACCGGTCTATGATTGGTTCTTTGCTTTACCCTTATGCGTCTAGACCCGATATTGTGTTGAGTGTAGGTGTGTGTGCAAGATATCAAGCGGCTCCTAAAGAAAGCCATTTAATTGCGGTCAAGAGAATCTTTCGATATTTAGTTCATACCCCATTTTATGGTCTTTGGTATCCTCGAGGCTCAACATTTGCTCTTTGTGGATACACGGATTTGGATTGGGCGGGTGATAAGGATGATAGAAAATCAACATCCGGGGGTTTCCAATTCCTTGATAGGTCGTTGGTGTGTTGGTCTTCTAAGAAGCAAAATTGTATATCTCTCTCCACCGCCAAAGCCGAGTATGTGGCAGCTGCTAGTGCTTGCACCCAATTGCTATGGATGAGGCAAACTTTAAAGGAATACAGTGTCCATTGTGACAAAGTGCCTCTTCTATGTTACAATGAAAGTGCCATCAAGATTGCCTACAACCCGGTGGATCACACAAGGACAAAGCATATTGAGATTCGCCATCACTTCATTAGAGATCATGTTGCTCGAGGTGATATTGATCTATCATATGTGTCAACCAAAGATCAACTTGCCGATATCTTCACGAAGCCACTTGATGAAGCAAGGTTTTGCTATTTGAGGAATGAACTAAATATCGTAGATTCAAGGAGCTTGACTTGATTATCTTGCATTCTCACCTATGATTCGACCCATATTTGGTTTTGGTGTAGGCATGGATATAGGAGGGGGTGCGGTCCTAATTTATTGGACTATCCTTCCCCCCATTATGCCCAAAGCAATAAAAATCATTCCTCTTAATATCATTTTGTGATATGTGAGCTTAAATGATGAGTTTTGGTAATGGACCCAAGATATATCTTCGTGGTGCCAAGCCGAGTATACTCATATATGGTGGCCTAGGCCACCGCCCTCTCTATTTCGAGAGGTTCGTTTTTACTCGTGTTTTTCATCCTTTGAGTTGTTTTATTGATCTTAGTCTCATGAACTCTATTTTGGTTTTTGACATCTTTATCTCGATTTTTAGAGTGCATGTGCTTCCCAGTGGAATTATCTTAACCCAAGCCTTTATACTCCCTCGAAAAACCCTCTTTCAATCCGCACAAGAATCCCCCATTTTTCCTTGTCTATGGAATTAGGTGGGACCGGTACTACCGGTGATATGGGCGGTACTACCGAACCTGGGTGGTTCCCAGGTCGTGTTCTGGAAACTGCTCCAGGAGCGGTACTACCGCTCACATTTCCGGTACTGCCGGTCACCGGTCCTACCGGTTACTGAACCGGTACTACCGCTCTCAAGCGGTACTACCGCTTCCGTCACCGGTACTACCGGTCGGCGATTTCTGGTATATATTGGTTGCGTGTGGGGAGGCACCCATCAATGCCCTTTTCTTCCCCACGCCCTCCACACAAACCACCGCCGCCGCTTGTGCCTGTGATGCCGCCAGAGCTTTGCCGCATCCTCTTCTCCCTGGATCCCCTTTGGATTCGGATTCCTCGCGGGCTCCCACCCTTTCTCCACCGCCATGGATCCCAGTACAACCGCCTCTTCTCTCTCACTTTTAATTTCCACATTGGATCTAGGTTTTGCTTAGATTTGTGAAGAAATTGACATGTTGTGAGGTTGTATTGCCATACTTCCCTTGTTACTTAGTAGAATCGTTGGTTTACAAAGTGTTGAGGTCAAGTTTGGATCGTTCTCTACCAGATCTGATGTGCCTGTACCGTTCGACCGGTAGTACCGGAATATTTTCCGGTACTACCGCTCGCAAGCGGTACTACCGGTTGTCAGGTCCGGTAGTACCGGTCCCAACTGACCTCAATTTTTTGCTAAACCTTGGATTATTCTTTGTTCCTTTGTGATTCTTGTGCCCTTACCCCCTTGTTGTCCTCCCTCGTGCTTTCACAGATGCAGGTGGTTCTAGGAGTGCGTGTAAGTGCTCCAAAGCTAGTCGTGATATTGTTGAGGAAGAGACGGAGTCTGAGGATGAAGTTATGCCACAGCCGAGACGTCGTTCGAAGTTGCCTACTACTCGAGGTAGCTGTGGGGGTCGTGAGGGGGTCACCAAGCGCTCTGCTGGGCGTGGCAGCGCTCCCCCTTCTCGCCCCCCTTCTTCAGGGCGCACCAAGAGTTACAGCTCAGGGCCATCAGGGCCAAGGAAACTGTCTGACATTTCTAAGTCTGAGTTTCGGGCTCTCAGATTGACAATGCATACTCCCGCAACCGTGACGAGGACAGGGAAGACTGTGGATTGACATGGAGCAAATGGTGGTGCCTCAACTGTGGATTGACATGGAGCACATCAACAAGAACCTTGACTATTTTGCTGAAGCTAAGGAAATCTTCTCTAACCTTGGCTTGTTCCCTATCATGGGTTCCAGTATGACTACGAGCCACTCCTCATTGCGCAGTTCTATGCCACTACTCATTTCCACACTGGCAACAGTCGGAAGATCACTTGGATGACACAAGGTGCAGTCAAGGAAGCCACACTTGCTGAGTTTGCTGCAATATTGGGGTATGAAGATCGCGGCCGTTATATTCCTTGTGGTTTCCGCTGTCACTTGCGGGATCACCCCTCCAAGAAGGATGTCCTTACACCTCTGTATATCCAGGGCCACGGGGTTGCTGGCAAGATCAAGGATCTTCTCCCCACGTATGACATTCTCCATCGCATTTTCCGTGAGACTGTTGCTCCTCGTGCGGGCAACAAGGATGAGATACATGGCTTTTCTGTTGACTTGTTGTTCAACACCTTCCTCAACCGCGACTCAGGCACCGCTCTTGATGTGACAGATTATATATGGAATGAGATGGTTGCTGCTTCACACTCTCGGAGGGTTCCACCATTTGCTCCATACATCATGGCCCTTATTGTGTCCAAGTGCCCTCCCATTTCTAGGACTCTATCCACTCGTCCTCTCATTGTGCACCGTCCCAAGGAACTCAAGATCAAGAAGCACTCTAAACCCCGCATTGTGGCGGAAGAGGATGAAGATGATGACTCTGAGGATGCTGACAGTGGTCGTGACATAGACTATGTTGTCTCCCACCGCGAGAATGCCAAGCCCTCTTGGGCCAAGAGGATGGAGGCCAAGCTCAAGAAGATTTTCTGCTTCCAAGCTGATAACCAGAAGCGCATGTATGAGGCGCATGTGTATGCCAAGAAAGCTAGTGCTCGGCAGAAGGACATGATGGCAGCCCTAGGTTTGACCGTCTCCAAGGGGTTCGAGACCAACATCACCCCTGAAGACTAGTGGATCTCTCAGCATAGCCATTGGTATGATGATGCATCTTCGTCGCACCGCGCTCCACCCCCCTATGAGGAGGACTTTGATGATGAGGAGGAGGAGGATTGACTGTCGGGACGTTAGTCTTGCACTTTAGGCAAAGTTGTTGCATGGGAAGTCACAAGCTTGTTCTTACTTTGATCCTTTTAGTTCTTACTTTGATCCTTTTATTGCTTGTGAACTTCGATGTCCTTCTATTTTATGTGTGAACTCTGTATTATTGAGACTATGTGGTTATGTCGTGGATCCATCTTGTGAGACTATGTGGTTTATGTCATGGATCCATCTTGTGATGATATGTGTTATCCATTGTCTATATATTTCTCATCACAAGTTATTGTGCAAAGGTATGGTTTCAAATGCTAGTATCTATATTTGTGCACTTATGTTGGGTTTGTAAAATATAGGGGGAGGTTTGATTCTATTCATCTAGGGGGATCCCCGTCTTTATTTTACAAATGCCATGAGTATCTTCATAAAATCATCTTGCAAAACTGTGTTGTCATCAAACACCAAAAAGGGGGAGATTGAAGAGCATTTCCTATCCTTGTGATTTTGATGTTTGATAACAACACACTTATCGGAATAATCATGCGCAAAGTGTATCACATGTTTTTTAGATTGTGGCACAAATATTGACTTCTCCATTTGCCCTTGCCAAAAATCATTGTGCCTATCGGTAGTACCGGAAAAATGACCGGTACTACCGCCTGGCACCGGTACTATCGCCCCTAGTACCGGTTGGACCCGTGCAAGGTTGGGAGGTGTGGTTTTTCCTCAGTACCACCCGGTACCGCGGAGAGGCACTACCGCTCCAACCGGTAGTACCGCTTGTGACAAGCGGTACTACCGCTTGGACGCGGTAGTACCGTTCAGCAGTACCGGGCAGTCCTGAGGAAGGACCACCCCTCTCCTTCTCGCTCAGTACCAACCGGTTCTTGGGACCGGTACTACCGCCCTGACCGGTAGTACCGCGTCTTCTGACCGGTACTACCGCTTGGGGTAGTACCGCAATGGTGTACCAGGCAGAACAGAATCTGGCTCGACTAAGTATAGCATCTCCGGTACCTAGTCCGGTACTGGACCGGTAGTACCGCTTCCAATCGGTACTATCGCTTGAGTACCGGTGCATTTATTGCTCCAACGGCCAGATTTTTCCAAGGGGTATAAATACCCCTCCACCTACCTTGGGACAAGCTTCTCATTTGCATTAAAGTCAAGACCACCATTGGAGCCACCAAATTCAAAAGATCTCCTCAATACACCACCCAAAGTCACTCATCTTTGGGGAATCGAAGGAGGAGGCCCCGATATACTACTTCACCAAAAGAGATCTTCATTTCCCCCTCATTCAGTTGAGGGCCCCTTTGCTCTAGTGTTTTCTTGGAAACCCTAGTTCTAGATTTGGTTCTTACAAGCTTGTCTTTGATTGTCTTGACAGCTTGCTTGTATTTGGGAGCGTCCAATTCAGTTGTGGATGTGTGCCCCAAACTTGTAAAGGTGCCGGCTTCCACCTTGAAGGTTGTCAATATAGTGGAAGGTGGATCGATCCTGTTGGGGTGAGATTCATTGAAGAACAAGGGAGGCCTCTCGTGGCGTTGGTGGTTTGAAACCACCCCCTCTCCAAATGTAGACGTACTTCCCCTCAAAAGGAAGGAACTACGGGAAACAAATCCTTGTGTCTCCGCGTCCACCACTTTGGTTACTTCTATCCTTAACCACACTTTACTTACTTGCTCTTGCTTAGTTGTGTGTTAACTTGTGCATGTTTGTCATATACGTAAATTCACCTTATTGTCAAACCCTAATTTGAAAAAGAAGAAAATTTTAAGTAGCACCTATACACCCCCCCACTAGGTGCCCATATGATCCTTTCAGACATGAAACCAGAAGACGAGACGGAGAAGCAAACTAGGGAGGCTAGACCCCCCTTGGCGCGGGTGGGCCCACCCCCCCTGGGTAGGGTGTGGGGCCTCTGGACGCCTCCCAGCCTCGCCTCTTCGCCTATAAGAAGCCCCCGATGCAGAAATTCTAGACACTTGATCAAAACTCCACGAAACCTTCTGTAGCCGTTGCCACTTTCGTCCCTAGATCGGGGGGATCTGAAGTTCTTCCCGGCACCCTGCTAGAGGGGAAATCATCTCGGAGGCCTTCTCTCTGGTATGAAGCATGAGTAGTTCCACCTTGGACTATGGGTCCATGTAGTAGCTAGATGGTTGTATCTCCTCCTTGTGCTTTCATGTATAGATCTTGTGAGCTCAGTTCATGATCAAGATCTAATCTATTTGTAATCATGCATGTTGTTTTTGCGGGGATCCGATGAATATTGAGATTACTATGTCAGATTGATTAATGGTTTTGTATATTTGATACTATCATTGTATGTGTTGTTTGTGATCTTGCATGCTCTCCGTTGTTAGTAGCTATCTTGGCCAAGTAGGTGCTAGTGACTCCAAGAGGGGGTATTTATGCTCGATAGTGGGTTCATGCATCTAGTTTCGAAGGGAAGTAACATAAATCTCTTCGGTTGTAGACGTGTTGTTGCTACTACAGAGAAAACAACGGTCTCTTGTTCATAGAACAAGGGGATTGTTTACCTTACACACTTTTCTTAAAGCAGTAGTCTGTTGCTTGCAACTTAATACTGGAGGGGGTTTGGATGATAACCTGAAGGTGGACTTATAGTCATAGATGTAGTTGGATAGCGGTCTATGTATATTGTTGTATTGCCCAATCGAATCTCATAGGATGTTTTTGTCTAGTATTGCATTGTTATGCCTTGCTCAGTTCCTGTCAATTTCCCTGTTGTAATTTGTTTACCCTTCATGCCATGTTGTTTATATAAGGAGAGCACCTCTAGTGAACTATGGACCCCGGTCCAATCTTTACCATTGATACATTGTTCACTGTTACTTGTTTACTTGCTGCAAACCATTACCTTCCACACTTACGTTTAATACTTTGTTACAGCAAACCGGTGAGCTTGACAACCTCACTGATTTGTTGGTGCAAAGTCTTGAGTTTTTGTTGTGCAGGTTTCCATGTTGCTTGCAACACCTGTGTGACATTTCCTTCCTCCTTCTGGTTCGATAACCTCGGTCTCTACTGAGTGAAGACTTGCTGCTGTGCTCATCACACCTTGCTCTTGGGTTTCCCGACGAAGTGCTGTCAAGCACCACGCATCAAGATTTTCTAGCGTCGTTGCCGGGGAGGCTAAGGACGTCTTCACAAGGGGAGGCCTCCACTTCCTTTATCATTACTTTGTTTTTAGTTTGCTTAGTTTCTTTTGCTTGGTTTTATTTGCCTCTTTTCAAAAACTCCAAAAAATATTTTACTTTGGTTTGCTTTCTTTATTCAAAAACACAAAAAAATTAGTTCCTACTCTAGTTGGTGGTCTGTTATTGCCTTTCTTGGTCATGCTTTCTATCAATGGATTGTTTCTTTGAAATAGCTCTTATTGGCAATTGGGTTCAATGAAGAACAAATGTACTATTATAAGGAACACTGTTTGTCACAAAAAGGGAAACACTTATGGGAACAAATTGATAAGTTGAATACTATTGCTAGTGACGTGTTCTCTACTTATAATGTTACTTATTGCTTTCATAAAGCTTGTTGTTGTAGGGGGTATAAACACCTACCCTTTCAATGTGAGTATAATGATAATGTTACCATATCTTCTTATGTTAAAGGAAATTATGATTTTGATGATGTGGAACAAATTGAAGAATTTATTGCCTTAAAGGTTGCATTTGAACTTGCCAGTTTGCTTGAAAATACTGATGATGCACCTTATAAACATGAGGTTTTGAGATAATTAAATTTTGCTTTGATAATTACAAGGAAGAAAATGGCTATATTCTTGAATATTTTAATAGGTGCTTTCCACATTTGCAAGAGAAATTGTTGAAACGGGAAGCTCATTAGATGAAAAAGAAGAGAAGAGTGATGAACAAAAGGAGGAAGAATGGATCTACCCATGAATACCTTCTAATTAAAGTAAATCTTTATCCCTTACATTATTTGATTGTCCCCCATGCTTACCAAAGGAGGATGAATGTTATGTTCCTGTGGATCCTTTTGAAATATCTACTTCGGATAAAACCTGTGGAGGTTTTAATCCCACTATTTTTGAGCTTGATTGAAATTATGAGTTTGTAGATCATGAAAAGCATGCTTTATGTGATAACTATATTGTTGACTTTATTCATGAATCTACTGAAAACTATTTTGACAGAGGAAAATATGGTTGTAGAAGGTTTCATGGTACTGAAACACCTCTCTATGAGCTGAAAGTTTTGAAGTTGCTCTTGTTTCATCTTCCTATGCCTGTCACTTTGTTCTTTGTGATTTTATTTTCTTACAAGATTCCCATGCATATTAAGTGGGTTAGACTTAAATGTGTTTTGAATTTGCTTCTTGATGCTTTCTTTTAACTCAGTTCATATTTTTATGTGAAAATGTTCTCAAACCTTCTTGTGCCTAACTTGAAGGAGTTAAAGAAAAATACTTGTTGGGAGATAACCGAAGAGTTTCCTTGAGTCTTGGAAGCTATTACTTCAGTAATGACCTCTCCTTATCCTTTTTTTTGTTTTTTGTGCCAAGAATGACCTCTAATGAGAGGGAAGTAAGATTTGGGGAGTTACTGTCCCGAAACAGATTTCTGTCCTCCACCATAAAAATTCGTGAGGCGTCTATGTTACTCGTATTGAGATAAATATTTTCGAATAAATCCCCCGGTATGTTATCTAACTTCCATTAGTTCAACACTTTTTGATTTGAGCAACAAAAGATGTTCGAAAAAATCGGTTTCTACCTGCTGGTCTGTTTTGACAGATTTCTGCCATTATTTGCATTTTCTTCTTATTGGTTCCTTTTTGTTGCATTTTGTTCTTATTGATTCCTTTTTGAGTTCTCTTTTGGGGAATTGAGCTTTTTTAAGGATTTACTACAGTATCTTGTGTTTTTAGTGAAAATCCTTGCTATTCCAAAGCTTTGCCAGTGGTATAATATATTTTGAATAAACTAATGTTGCTAATGAAGATTGTGTGAAGTTTTGTATGAAGGAAAAATTGTAGGTGTAGAGAGAGAATGATGTAGTGAGATTAAGAATGGACAAAAGCTCAAGCTTGGGGATGCCACCCCGGTGTCACCCCAAGAAATATCAAAGAGTTATAAGCGTCAAAGCTTGGGGATGCCCAAGGCATCCCCTTCTTCATCAATAAAAAGCTCAGGTCTGTCTAGACACTTCGTTTTTATTGTTTCATGCACAGTTTGGTTGTTCTTGGAGCGTCTTAGTTTTCATTTGGTTTTCTTAGTTTGTTTATTTTGCTTGAATAAAGTATTTTGGACCCCCGTTCTCGCTGTGTTGTTTTGCAAATAAGTTGCTTGGTGTTGGAAAGGAGTAATAAGTTCTTGCTTAAAAGTGCAAGAGGATCTTGCATTGACTATGACTTAGACTTTAACATGACATTCTAGGTGTTGTTTTGACCTTATGTTTAGTGATTACTTCTGTAGCATGTCTTGTTCCAAACAATTGGGATTCCTTAGTGTGCCTTGAAAAAAATTATGCATTGTTTTAGCATGCAAAAGCATAGTATTGTGGTTTTCTCCATTGATACTTTGTTTGGGTTGAATTGGCACATGCTCACACCATGTTATTACTATAAAAAGTCACCATAGCCTCTATGATTATTTAGTACTTTACTTGTAGTACCACTTTATGCTTTGATTAGTAATGCTTTGTTGCTCTACATGATTATGGCCATTACTGCTCTCTTAGTTGGTTGCTCCGAGTCTTTTGCTAGCCTCCACTTGTATGAGTAAGCTCTAGTCATGCTTCCAACTCCCAAGAAACGAAGTTATTCCAAAGTGTCCACTATAAACTCCTATGCATGGTGTGTTACACCATTCCAAGTATATCCTTGCTTTCAGCTATCTTCCAATTAAAAAATATTTTGTTATGTGAAAACTTAGTGATTAAATCCCTCATAAACTTGATGGCACACTTTTTTATTTTCCCCTAATAAACTTCAACCATTGTGTCATCTATGTTGTATATGCTTGCACTTATACATTGGAATTAGCAGAATTGTGCTGTCATGGGGAACGTTTTCAACACTGCACTTGTACTTTGTACTCAGTTGATATCATGCTATTTTTTCAATGGATGTCACCGGTGTGAAATAAATAGGGAACTTGTAAGTCCATGGAGTATGTATTTTGTGTTAGAGAAATAGCCTAAGCCATGCCTAATCATGGTGGAAACTTGCAGCATCACAATAATGAGCTATTGTAGAGGTCCCAACCTTTAATACGGTAGAGATTCCTGTGTTTAAAATGCTAGTCCTGGATCAATAGCTAGCATCCACAGTTAAGATGTAATATCAAGAAACAAAGGTCATAATACAACTTTATAACCAGGAGTAAAATAATTCATTACATCTTACATAGCTCATTTGGCTATCTCAATACATTGCAGCAGAATATATTATAGCATGGAGTCCTTCATCTTCAAAGTGCCACAGGCAAACATGTTGGTTGTAGACTTGTAATCCTAATCAACATACTTCACTAACATCAAACAAACCTGCAACATAATAAGTTATAGCCACCAGGGTCAATACATTTGAATTGTATTGGCAAGTGATACTATTGTAGTATAGTGGAGTCTATCAGCTATATGCATTTTGCTAAGTGGAGCTTAGGCTTGCTTTTCTCAAAATAGATTTTCCTTATCATTTGAAAACACTAAGTTTTTTCTTGTCAAAACACCCAAGGAACCACCAATAGAAATTGGTGAACCTTCACCCTTGTTCAACCACAAGTTTTTAACTTAGAAATTGGGATGAGGATATTCTTGATACCTTCCATGTCTTGATGCTCAAATTGTCCTTTACCAGGGACATGGCTAAGTACTTAGATTTTACACTCTGCAGAGGTGGTGCACTTTCCCCACAAGACTTGGTTTCACCAAGACAAGATCTTTCAGAAGCCTTCCCTTAGACCAGAATGGACGCGTGCCAACCTATCATCCCCTACCACCAACTGTACATTTGGTTAAGTTATTGCAACCTATATGATCCTGGCAGATCCCATAATGCCAAGTGGCTGCATTTGAAGCTTCTCAACATTTGACATCTCAAATCTCTTTGTTCCTGGGTGGCATTCCACAAGTGAGATACCAAGTTTTCCCCAGTATACTGGACTTGGTGATGCCCAAGTTTTCCATAGCATACTGGACTTGTGTAACCACTCAACACAAACCATTCTTTCCATTCCACCCAGGTGATTTATTCACTTAGTTGTTTTATTAAACGAAACACAAGTCTTTGACTTAGAGATTGTCCATATCATGAATATAATCCACCCTTGTTTTCTACTAGCTAAGCTAAGCATGATAGTAGTAGGAATCTTAACTTAGGAAAATTCTACTAAGGTTTCATCTACTAGGATTTCCCATGTCATAGTATATACTTAGCAAAAATTCCATGCAAGTCCTACTTAGAAATATCACTAATGCATAGTGAAAATAATAGGACAAAAGTATGTAGCACCACTTGCCTTTTTGGTAGATATTATAAGTTCACTCCTTGATCTTTGCAATAGTCACACTCTTCAAATGTCAATACAATTCAATCAAGCAAGGCACAATTTCAATCTACCATTCAAGCAATCATCACATAGAATAATAAAACAAAGAAATGCATGCAAACATGCCAAAGATTGTTTTATTTGGAGAAGTGGTTTCTAATGGGTTATAAACATCATAAAATGTCTATTGGTCATTTATAAAAGTGGCAAAAACCATTTGATATTAAGTTAGTGAAAAATGGCCACTTTAAATCATTTTTGTTTTGCTAGAAAGGATTTAAATCCAAAGAATATTTCTAGTGTTTACCAAATATATTTTTAACACAAATGTTAGTGTTTTGTGGTCCAGTGTTTAATATTAAAATCATTTGAAAAAGGTTTTACCTATAAACCATTTTTATACCAAAATAATATTTTATGTTGTTGGAAATGCCTTTAGCAAAGTAATAATTTTTATAGGGTTCACCAAATATATTATTAAATCATAAAACTTTCAGAGAGTTTAATTCAAATCATTTCCCAAAGGTTTTTCTCCAAAAACCATTTTTAACATATAAACAACATTTTTATTTGACTAAAAATGTTCTAATTCAAAGATTTATTCTTTGCCTTCACCAAATATGTTTTTCAATCAAAAAGTTGGTTTATATGGTTAGTAGGTTCAAAAAAATCCATTTTACAAAGATTTTACCATAAAATATTTCTAGAATAAATTTTATATCCAAATTATGCCTACACAAGTTTCTGTAAAAACAACCCATTTAATAGAAGCAATTTAATAAACAAAGTGCATGGTTGGGTAGAGTTTGTTTTGCTTATTTCATTGATATAAAATTTGCAAAATTTGGACGTGTGGATCAAAAGTTATGCAATTTACAAGTTTGAACATCTATTAGAATAGTTTCTGTTTTTAAAACAAAAGGCTGCCCACGTGTTGTGTTCTGATTGGTCAAAAACGGTTCGCGAGGATTGAGCACTGTGGAGCGTTGGGTCTAACTGGAAACGTGCGGCACAGATCAGGGTACCTCTTCGCTTTAAGTGAATCTAACTCAGCCCTAACATTTGCATCCAACGGCTCTCATAGCGCATAACCACTAACTGGCGGCGCTAGCGGCGGCGAGTGGTGGCGGCGCGCTCAGATGGTGAGGTTGCCGACGATGCAGGAAGCAAAAGAGGCAGGGGAAAGGCTCACCGAGGTCGCCGTGGCATGCTGATGCTCAACGATTCCGCGGTTGTCGAAGGGGCGCTTGGGTTCGTCCTCAATCACTCGCCGGAGTTGCGTTCGAGCTCGGGTACGGTCAGACATTGTCGGAGACGACGCTACGGGGCATGCGAAGGCATGAGGTGAGTATGGTTAGTTGCGCAAGGTTGCGGAGAGTGCACGCATGTGAAAGAGGGGGAGAGGGGCGGTCAGGTTTACCGGGGGGAGGTCGACGAAGCAGAGGCAGACGGCGGCAATGCTCAGACGTGGTCGTTGCCGAGCATATGGGGCGCGTGCGAGTGAGCTGAGGTTCTTGTGAGCATGCTTGAGTGGTCGAGGGGGCAAGGGGAGGCGAGGAGCTGCCGGAATTTGCTCGGAGGTTCGCCGGAACAGAGCGTGGTCTCGGGAAAAATTAGTGCAGCCCGGTGGCGGAGGGGAAATGGGGTCTGAGGGGAAGGATGTAGGAGGCGTGGGCGGTTAAATGTGCGTGGTCAGGGGGCGAGAATCACGCGGCATTGATGCGAATTAAACACGCGAAATCAACGCAGAAACTGGCGAGGAGAGGAGGAAGAAGGGGTCCGTGGGTGAGGAAGATGGTCTGACTGGTGGGGTCTCTTCGTCGGCGAGAGAGAGAGAAACGAGGTGGGGTCCGGCCATCATGGGACAGTGCGGGTGAGATCTGCGGTGTGAACCGTTTTTCCTGCGGAAAGAGGAGATGGGCTTACTGGGCCAGTGGGCTCTGTTTTCTGGGATGGTTGCTTTGTTTTATTTTTTTCCTTCTCCTATTCATTTTGCTTTTTCCATTTTCAATTCTGTTTTGAATTTGTTTAAACATTTGAAACAACCATTTGAATTCAAAACCTTCCAAACCTTTCAGTAAGTTTTTAATATGTTTTAAACATGTATTTAAAGCCCCTTTTAGGAATAAATCCTTCATTTATTTAGTTTATATTTTATTTAAAAAGGGCACTTTCCTTTATTAAATAAGATTTAATTAATTTTTCAAACCCTTATTTGAAATCAAAATTTCACTAAACCTTTTCAGTAGGTTTCATAAATTTAAAAGGGTGTTAAATAATTCACTTTGAATTATAATTTAAAATACTTTAATAAGTTTTAACGTTCATTTAAATTGGGAAATGTCTTTACTTAAATGAAATTGGGTAATAATAAATCCTCATGATTTTATTTAAATAACCCTTTACTGTTTTTATTTAACAAAAATATTTTATTTTATTTTCTTGGCTAAGTTTTAATTTGGCTCTTTAAAATAGTCCTTATTTATTATTTCTTCCTTTGTCTTTTAAAATCCATATATTTTTATTTAAAGACCAAAACTTGGTGATTCCAATTTGTAAAATTTTATTTGATATTTTTTTGTCGTTTTAATCTCTTTAGGATTATTTGCTCACCATTTGGTATGGATTTTAGATAGGAGCTATATTAGATTTGGAAATTTAATTTCCTTATCTTATTAAGTTCATAAGATTTTATCTATGGCTCCAAATTAAGTGAAACCAATTTCTATGGTTTTATAATATTTTTCACTTATAATTCTTGATCATTTTAAAATGTTTGTTTGACCAATTTTTATGTGGATCAAATCCCTTAGGCTTAGAGTAATCTTGGAAATGATTTTCTTCCTTTAGGGTTTTAGAATTTTGTTTTATTTTCCAAGTGTTTAAATTTCAAGATGCCTTTATGAAGAATGCATTTCACTTGATTTGAATTTTGTTGGATTCAAACATTATTCAAAGTTTTTTCAAGATGGGATTTTTAAGTTTCCATTTAGAAACAAAAAGTTTCTTTTCACCCTATATTTCAACAATTATTTCTTTTGTTTATTTATTTTTCACATCTCAAAATTTGGAAAATTTGGGGATGTGACAGGCTACCACCCTTAAAAGAAATATCGTCCCGATATTTGGGAAGGCTAGAGGTTACAAGTTGGCTCAAGGCTACTAGGGTACTACCAACCTTAAAAAGTTTTCCACTAGATTACATCTTGGCTTGCTTGGGATCTTGATGAAGCTTCTCTGGGCAAACATCTGCATAGTGTCCTTTGTTTCCACACTTGAAATATGTGTGTCAACACCCGGATTTTTAATCCCAGATGCCTGTTATGCCATGCATCGCAATCCCAGGATTACCATTTTTGCGAGACATACCGGAATTGGATACCATAGTACCTCATCCATTACAAACAGTACATAAGTTATTACACAAATAGGGATCTCATGATCCAGTTCTTAATACAACATCAAGCAGCGGAATACGTAATAATAACGGTAGCATAGGCAAAGCTCCATCTTCGGGGTCACAGGCAATGCTGACGATGGGAGATGATCCTAGTTGTTGTAAACTTCCTAGGGTCCATCTTCCAGGTACTCCTCTTCATAGTCTGGCCATGGGAATAGCCAGGGACAAAGCCATGAGTACTCTTTAAGTACTCCCAAACTAATACTAACAAGGGAAAAGGGGTTTTTGATAATAGTACACTAGGCTCTAGGGTTATTTTGCAAAAGCCAGATTTATCTCTACGAAGTTCCAAAGCTAGTCACAGTTTTATAACTCCTAAGTGGGATCTTGTAAATCATGTTACAACCCTTTTGTGGTCAAGTCAAAGTCTCAATTCATGTCACAAGTCATTTTGAAAAGTCTGACGGGGGAACAATATGGCCACTCCAACTGTCCATAACCGCGGACGCGGCTATTCGAATAGTTTGACACTCTGCAAAGACTGTACACTTTCACCACAACATTCGATACATCCATCAGGAACAAATCCTGAATTCACCATACTCAGTATGCGGATAATCAATCCTAACCTTTCAATTACACGCCCTAGTATAAGCACCTCTCTTGTGAGTTTGGCCTCCCAACCATGACCAACTGTCATCTTGGGTACTGCATAGGTGGACAATCTTCACAAGGTAGCCTCAGCTCAGACCTTGGCCATGAGGGAACTAATACTAAGGTACATAAGTTTCCAGTCAAGCCCTACCCAATCTTCGGGTATTGTGGTTGTACGATAAAATTGGAATGGTATCGCATCCAGACAACCATCAGTTTTATAAAAGGCTAAGGGTCATGCCTCCACATTTTCATCACCAAAATCATCAGGTGTTCAGAAACACATGTCCAAAACATTTCAATAGAATGATCCATCATTCCAAGGTTTGCATAACCATTTTTCCACCAAGTATTCCCATCTAAAGTTGATGAAGTTTTATGCTTAGCACTAGCATCTACAAGTGGGGGTAAGCACTAATGAGGGGTGGTAGACTAGTGGAGTTTCAACTAAGTACAACCCTATGTCTCAGGCTGATATCAAGGTTTCTAACTTAGGCCAAATTTTATGCTCTTTCTGCCACCTTGACATATGTTTCTAGTATCTACCAATTTCTTAAGTAAACTCTAAGTAAGAGCTTTGATAAAGAAATAAAGTAAGAAGCTTGCAAGGAAAACTAGGATTGGTTTATCAAGTGGGTATGATCACATATGCTTAAGGCATATAGTGGTCATGGTAACAAGCAAGTATTGGCTTGCATAGGTATAGTATCACCTTGCATCAATATCAGTATAAGCTTGCTAAATTGCAAGTGTTAGCTTGCCTTGTGCAGAGCAGTGGTTGAAGTTCTCCTCGGCTTCTTCTTCGTAGTATCCTCCTTCCTCCTCGTATCCTTGGTCGGTACTAGCGTCTATAAATAAATACAATGTACATAATCACCAAACAATACTTAACTACTTGCAATCATCACACACAAGGGTCCTATAGATGATCTAACATCATCTCTAACATTACAAGGTTAAGGCTTGGTTTAATTCTTTTTAATTTTAGAAAAGTAATTTCTACTCATTGAAAAACTACTTAAGATTTAATATTCTCCAAACCAAACATGGGATCATGTTGACACATGTCATCACCACATATTTTAGTCCATGGGAATGTAATTTAAAGTGGTGTCAGAATTTAATAAGGTTTTACCCCTTTATTTTAATTAAATAAAGTGACTAGTAATGCCTATGGGGCATTCTTTTATTACTTGAACATTATTTCTGCAAGTAAACCTATATATTTTTATATATTCTGAAAGGTATGGTTAAATGTGATTTTTGAGAGTTGGAATCAATTCAAAAGCTATCATGGTTTAAATTTGAAAAATGTTTGAATGCAGAAAAACATCTGCCTTGTTATTTTTACCATGGGTGATCTATAGATCCAAATGACTTGAAACCAATGGTCTTGGATTCAGCATTCCCAGAACTTTCTAACAAAATGTGTTTCATTCAAATTGGTGCACTGAATCGATATCGGTTGATTTTTGAAGTTGGGTACAGAAGTGAGTTTGAAATAAAATAGAAAAGGTTTAATTCAAATAACTGGGCTGCGCGGGAAACGATACTGGGCCGGCCTGCTAAGCGCAGCGCTTTCGCGGCTTGTTTAAGTGGGTGTCCCCACTCGTCAGTCAGACAGGGGGTGCGAGGCGGTATGGGACGATGTGGGTCGTTCGATCTGATTCTAATCCAACATCTGAGAGTCGTCGTCGACGTTGAGCAACGCCGGCAAGAAATAAAGCTAGCGCGGCCAGTGGGGGTTGCTGGGGGATCACCGCGGTGCTGGCGAGGGTCGGCGAGGCGGGCTAACGATGAAGTCGACAACGGTGAACTCAGGGGTGGTCGCGGCAGCTCCTGGGGTGGACGAAATCGATGGCGCCCTTCTTCTCCAGAGGCGGCGGGCTCCGGTGAAATTCTGATGAGGTGGTGCTCGCCTTGCTCCGGGAACGGTGTGGCACGATCAGTCATGAGAGGGGAGTAGAATGGTGTGAAGAATTCGAGCAGGGGTGGCCTCTATTTATAGTCGAGCGAGGGGACCGACGGGGCGCACGGTGAGCTCGTCGGGGGCGATGGTACAGACGGCTATCGGCGTGGGCGACGGTAGGGGACGGTGCGGTGTTCCCTGGTGATGCTCAACGACATGGTTTCGAGGCATGGGGCGGTGTGGTTTGGTCTGGAACACGCGACGCTCTGCGCGGCGGAGGCGGCGTCTTCGACGGCGAGTGGTGGCTGTGCGTCACGGGGCGGCGAACGGGGATGTCTGGCAGTCTCCTGGGTCGGTGGTGATCGTGTATGCACGCGGCGAGGGCGGCACACGGTCTGTGGGCATCGGTCGAGCGTGGCGCTCTGGCGCATGCTCGGCATGGTTGCTGGCGGTCTGGGCGCGGTCCGTGCGTGTGGTCCAGGGTTTGGCAACGCTCACGGCCGGGACAGGGAGTGGCGGTAGACGATGGGCTGCCTCCTAGACAAGGTTGGCATGGCTAAATCTTTTCCTAGCTTGATGTCTCCACTGGGGTGGCATGGTTAGCTTCGGCTGTTCACCATTGATGGTTTTGGCAATCTCACAGTGGTGCTAGTTCTTGGTTTAGCTTGCTAGATGATCTACTGAGATGGTTGTGAGCTAAAGAGGGAACAAGTTAGGCTTCAATCACTGCTCACCATAGTGTTTAGATTTTGCATGATTTGTGTCTGCAAGGTGTTTGATGAAATGGCCGCAAGAATTCAAGTTTTGAATTTTGAAAAGATTTTTGGTGGGTGTGCTAGGTTGGTGCTGGTGAGTCTGCAGATGCTTGGGTTTTGAAAGTTGAGCTTGTTTGAGTGGTTTTTGAAAAAGTGGGATCTTCCCATATGATAAAGATTCCATTTTGAATTGTCATTTAAACTATGCATTTGAAAGTTTCTGGATGATCACAAAGTGGGCCTTGATACTTTGTTATGAGTACAATCAAGAGGTGCAAAGATCCAAAAAAGTTTCTGTTAGGTTCTGAAAGTTTGAGGCAACCAAAATAGGCATGGGAGTTAAATTGGTCAAAATGACCATTCCTTTATTTTATTTGTTTTGATTTACTTGTCTTTAGGAAAAGTGTGGGAAATGTTTAGATGATGTTTATTTCACCTAAGCATCCATTTACAAGCAATGGAACACATAAACAAGGTGGTTCAAAAGAATTCAAAATGAAATGTATACATATATGCATGCTTTCATAATTTTATTTAACAAAGTTTTTGTTAACCCAAAACTTGATGATTAGAGTTTGATGATCCAAGTTTAGTATTTTTCCGATGTTACAAACCTTCCCCCCTTAAACAAAATCTCGTCTCGAGATTTGACTAAGGACGAAAAAGATTACCTAGGATTTGAAGAGATCGGGAAACTCCGTCCTGACGTGATCTTCGCGCTCCCAGGTAGCTTCCTCTTCTGTGTGGTTGCTCCGCTGAATCTTGAGAAACTTGATGCTTTGGGTTCGGGTAGTTCGAAATGCTTCTTCCAAAATACGGATGGGTACTTTGGGATAGGTCAGGTCATCGTTGATCTCTATGGTCCGATGGTCGATATTCTTGAACACTTCAGTCTTTTCAGGGACTTCGAGACACTTGCGAAGTAATGAGATATGGAACACATTGTGCACGGCTGACATCTCTTCGGGCAGTTCCAGTTGATACGATACTTATCCTCGACGGTTTAGAATCTTGAAAGGTCCGATATATCTGGGGGCTAACTTTCCTTTGAGTTGGAAACGCTGCATTCCCTTCAATGGCGACACTTTCAGATAAACAAAATCTCCTATGTTGAAGGCGATGTCTCTACGTCTCTTGTCGGCGTAACTCTTCTGTATGGATTGGGCGGTCTTGAGGTGCTCACGAATCTTGTGAACCTTCTCTTCGGCTTCTCGCAGGATGTCGGGTCCGAAAATCTGACTCTCTCCTACTTCCGACCAGTTCAAAGGGGTGCGACACTTTCTTCCATACATGAATTCAAATGGGGCCATTTGCAAACTGGCTTGATAACTGTTTTTGTATGAAAATTCTGCAAACGGCAGACAGTCTTCCCACTTGGATCCATATTCTAACACACGTGCTCTCAGCATATCTTCGAGTATTTGATTTACTCGCTCCGTTTATCCATCGGTCTGAGGGTGATACGCGGTGCTGAAATCTAGGCGGGTTCCTAAACCTTCTTGGACTTTCTTCCAGAATCTCGAGGTAAACTGAGTTGCTCGATCCGATACAATGTTCTTAGGGACTCCATGCAAACTAACTATTCTAGCGATGTACAACTCTGCTAGCTTCGAACTCTGATACGTGGTTTTGGCGGGCAAGAAATGGGCGACTTTGGACAATCTGTCCACTATGACCCAAATAGAGTCATTTCCCCTACTAGAAGTAGGCAGTCCAGTGATAAAGTCCATTCCTACAGAATCCCATTTCCATTCCAGAATCTGCAAGGGTTGCAACAATCCAGCGGGTCTTTGATGTCCTGCCTTGACTCGCTGACATATATCACACTTGGCGATATAGCTTCCGATTTCTCTCTTCATCTTATGCCACCAAAATTGCTCTTTCAAATCTTTATACATCTTAGTTCCTCCGGGATGGATAGAATAAAGAGTATCATGAGCTTCCTTCAGAATAACTTCTTTCAACTCAGAATCTTCTAGTACACAAAGGCGTCCTTTGTACCACAAAACTCCTTCGTCTTCGGTGAATCCAGATACTTTTCCTGTACCGATACGACGCTTGATTCCGTCGATACTAGCATTTCCTTTCTGCGCCTCCTTGATCTGGCTGATCAAAGTGGGCTGAAGTTCTATACTAGCCAAAAATCCTTCGCTCACTAATTCCATTCGAAACTCTTCCATCTCTTTGTGCAAACTTGGTTGCTCCTTCAAGATCATGGAGTTCAAGCGGCACGGCAATCTGCTAAGGGCATCGGCTACCACGTTGGCTTTACCAGGGTGATAGTGAATGTCCAGATCGTAATCCTTGATTAGCTCTATCCATATTCTCTGCCTCATATTCGGCTCCTTCTGAGTGAATATATACTTTAGGATCTTGTGATCCGTATAGATCTCACAACGGTTTCCCATCAGGTAATGTCTCCATGTTTTTAGGGCTAGAACTACGGCTGCGAGTTCGAGGTCATGGGTTGGGTAGTTTTGCTCATGCTGCTTCAGTTGTCGAGATAGATAAGATATAACTTTTCCTTCTTGCATTAGCACACATCCGAGACCGATCTTGGATGCGTCACAATATACATCGAAGGGCTTCGAGATATCCGGCATGATCAAGATTGGGGCTGAAATCAATCTTATCTTGAGTTCTTGAAAACTCGCTTCACATTTGTCCGTCCATTCAAACTTCTTGTCCTTCTTCAGCAATTGGGTCATGGGTCTGGCGATACTCGAGAATCCTTCTACGAATTTGCGGTAATATCCCGCCAATCCGAGAAAGGCACGAACTTGGGTTTCAGTGGTCTGGGCTTGACAATCTTCTACATCTTTCACTTTGGCTGGGTCAACGGCAATTCCTCCGGCTGATACAATGTGACCGAGGAATCCTACCTCCTATAACTAGAATTCACATTTTGCTAAACTTTGCATACAAATGATGCTCTCTAAGGGTTCCAAGAATGGTCCTTAGGTGTAGCTCATGTTCTTCTTCCGATTTGGAGTAAATCAGAATGTCATCGATGAAAACGACGACAAACTTATCCAGGAAGTCCATAAAAATATTATTCATGAGATTCATGAAATAAGCGGGGGCATTGGTTAGTCCGAAAGACATGACTGTATACTCGTACAATCCATATCTGGTGGTATAGGCAGTCTTTAGAATATCCTCTGCACGAATCTTGAGTTGATGATAACCAGTTCTAAGATCAATCTTAAAACACCTTGGCACCGGTCAACTGATCAAACAAATCTTATATCTTGGGCAAGGGGTACTTGTTCTTGATAGTGACATCATTCAATTTCCGATAATCCGTGCACAAACGGTTACCTCCATCTTTCTTGTCCACAAACAAGACAAGTGATCTCCATGGGGATGCACTTGGTTGAATTAATCCAATTTCCAGCATGGCATCTAGTTGCTTCTTCAGTTCTTCTAACTTCGATGGGTTCATACTATAGGGTCTCTGGGCTATGGGTCCTGTTCCGGGGATTAGTTCGATGATGAACTCGATATCCCTATCTGGGGGCATACCGGGCAAAACATCTGGAAATACATCGGGGTATTCACAGACTATCCGGACTTGGTCAATGGTAGGTTGGGCTATACTCTTGTTGCACTTGAATTGACGAGGTAGGGTTCAGATATATGTTCGACTGATATTCCGGCTGTACTGGTCATGGTGATGGCTTTCTTGGCACAGTCAATCAATCCTTTATGTTTGGACATCCAATCCATTCCTAGTACTACTTCCAAACCTTTAGTTTCGAGTACTATCAGATTAGCATAAAAATCTATGCCATGGATTCGGATAGGGACGGCTTTGCAAATTTGCCTAGCCTTGGTGGTTGATCCGGGAATTTGAACAATCATTACATGCTGCAATTTGGTTGGTTGAATTTTACTAGTGCATGCAAATTCTTCGGTGACAAATGAATGCGATGCACCAGAATCAAACAACACTCTTGCAAGTACTGAATTAACAGAAAACATACCCAGCACGACGTCTGGCACTTCCTGATCTTCTTCAACATGCATGAGAAAAAGACGGCCATTGCGGTTGAGTGAATTCCCTGGCGCAAATCTTCTTCCTGGCTGAACACGACGCTGCTGCTGAGCTGGGACATTGGCAATGGGGGCTGTAGCATTCTTCTTGTTGGGGCACTCGTTGGAATAGTGGCCTTTATTTCCACAGTCATAACAGGTCACTTGCGACTTGTCCTTGGCTACGACAGGCACAGCATTGCTTCCAGTCCTCGGGGCAGTGTTGGTGTTGGTGCTAGCATTGTTAGTGTTGAACTTGGGTGGGGCACGGTTGAAATTGCTGGAGTTGCCGGGGTTGTTGTGATTTCCTCCGGGTCTAGGGTTTCCACGGTTGGGATAGGTCGGACGGTTCATCGGGGGTCTGTTGGTTCTTGGGGCAAATCCTGGAGATGGGTTGGGGCGATACTTTGGGGTCTGATGGGTTCCTGGTTGATGCATCATACGACGCTTGCGGTTCTCATTGGCTTGGTTGATCTTTCCTTCCATCTGGATAGCAGAGTCGACAAGGGCTTCAATATCAGCAAAGGGGATATTGACTAACACTGTCTGCATCTCGTCATGCAGACCATTCAGGAATCTCTCTTTCTTCTTGGCTTCCGTGTCGATCTCATCCGGGTCATACCTAGCTAATGACAAAATTTGTCACGGTATTCCACTACCGTCATCCTTCCTTGCTTCAGTTCTCTGAACTCGTCTCTCATCCTCTTGATCAAACCTGGTGGCACATGGGTTCTGCTGAACTTGACCTTGAATTCCTCCTAGGTCATCATCTGTCCTTCGGTCATTGAACGAACACTGTTCCACCATGCCCTGGCATCTCCGGCTAGATAGTGGGTGGCGAACAGAACTTTCTCGTTGGCTTCCACTCCGGTGACTTCTAAGTTATTTTCCATGGTTTGCAGCCAATCATCGGCGTCTAGGGGCTCTTCTGACTTAGTGAAAACAGGTGGGTTGGTATTCTGGAAATTCTTAAGCTTAGATCCATGGTTGTCCTGATTTCCGTGGCCTTGGTTGTTGTGGGCTAGCTGGGCTATCTGCTGAAGGGTGGCTAGGTTAGCTTGACGTTCCGCTCTTTCATCTTCACTGTCAGAAGTCAACATTTGCAGAATCTGCAACATCGGGTCCGGGGCTGAACCACTTCCTCCACGTGGCATCTGAAGATTGAGATAGATCATGAGGAAAGAGGGAAATTTCTAAAGTTTTGGGTCTTTGAAATTTTTTTAAAGTTTGACTCAAATTTTCTAGCAACTTGCTTTTTTCATTCATTCATTCATATCACACAGTACAACACACACCACAACAAAGAAAAGCAGATGGTTTTAAGAACCACTCTAGAATCTACGATACAGTGGGACCGAATACTACTCATTACGCTAGTGCTTAAGTGCTACTACTCCTCGAAATCCCTGGCTTCATCATCTTCATCATCATCGATGAAGGCGAAATCATCCTCATCGGTGAAGAAGTCCATGGCCTGATCCTCCAGAAAATCATCGTCATTGCTAAGATAGGAGTAAGTGTCTCCACGAAGATCCTCTCCGGCATTCTCCCTTTCCTCCAACTACATGTCTCTCTCGTGGATGGTCTCCTCCAAAGATGAGATGCGGTGGCGAAGACGGGCAATGATGCACTCCTTCTTGTCGAGCTGACGGCAGCGAGACTTGCGATCCTTTGTCAGCATGGCGATGGTCTGATCCTTCGTCTTGATGATGGCGGACTTGTGGTTGCAGTAGTCACGGCAGTTGTCCAACTCCTGCTGACGATCGTACATCATGAAGCTAAGGTGGTCCAATTGAATCTTTAGTTCAGGGTGGTATGGGGCTTCCAGGGGTTGTCCATTTGCATCACGCCTTGGGCAAAAATCAAAGCGAGTACCCTTGATCTGATTGATGCTCTGCCCACACAGACGGGAAAGAGCTTCCTGCATGGCCCTGGCAAGTCCATCGAGCAAGTTGTTCTCTCTTAAGGTAAACTGAATTCCTTCCGCAGTGGGAGGTTCAATCTTTCCTCTGAGACTTGCAACAATCAGCCACTGCAGATCTTCTCCTCCTTGATCAATGAGCTGAGCTCCAAAGAACTCGGGGTGCGGACGCTCCAGAAGTTCCGAAAGCTGGTCCAAATCCCTCTCAAAGATTAGGTTTCCTCCATTCCCCAACTGATAAAACTTGCTGTACTTCACGTACATCTATAAGAATAGAGGATGAGTAGGTTAGCAGAGTGATCAAGTGTGTCAAAATTTTATGTATTCACGAGAGTTTTTGAGGAATCTGAATTTTCATGAAAGAATCAAAGGGATAAGAATGAGAATAAGTTTTTGTAAATATTTGTTTTCTTTGGTTTTGGAAACTAAGTTTTTGATTCAAACGTCCAATCTAACTAGGGTCTCCTATGGTCAGGATGGCTCTGATACCAACTTGTCAACACCCGGATTTTTAATCCCAGATGCCTGTTATGCCATGCATCGCAATCCCAGGATTACCATTTTTGCGAGACATAACAGAATTGGATACCATAGTACATCATCCATTACAAACGGTACATAAGTTATTACACAAATAGGGATCTCATGATCCAGTTCTTAATACAACATCAAGCAGCAGAATACGTAATAATAACGGTAGCGTAGGCGAAGCTCCATCTTCGGGGTCACATGCAATGCTGACGATGGGAGATGATCCTAGTTGTTGTAACCTTCCTAGGGTCCATCTTCCAGGTACTCCTCTTCATAGTCTGGCCATGGGAATAGCCAGGGACAAAGCCATGAGTACTCTTTAAGTACTCGCAAACTAATACTAATATGGGAAAAGGGGTTTTTGATAATAGGACACTAGGCTCTACGGTTATTTTGCAAAAGCCAGATTTATCTCTACGAAGTTCCAAAGCTCGTCACAGTTTTATAACTCCTAAGTGGGATCTTGTAAATCATGTCACAACCCTGTTGTGGTCAAGTCAAAGTCTCAATTCATGTCACAAGTCATTTTGAAAAGTCTGACGGGGGAACAGTATGGCCACTCCAACTGTCCATAACCGCGGACGCGGCTATTCGAATAGTTTGACACTCTGCAGAGATTGTACACTTTCACCACAACATTTGATACATCCATCAGGAACAAATTCTGAATTCACCATACTCAGTATGTGGATAATCAATCCTAACCTTTCAATTACATGCCCTAGTATAAGCACCTCTCCTGTGAGTTTGGCCTCCCAACCATGACCAACTGTCATCTTGGGTACTGCACAGGTGGACAATCTTCACAAGGTAGCCTCAGCTCAGACCTTGGCCGTGAGGGAACTAATACTAAGGTACATAAGTTTCCAGTCAAGCCCTACCCAATCTTCGGGTATTGTGGTTGTACGATAAAATTGGAATGGTATCGCATCCAGACAACCATCAGTTTTGTAAAAGGCTAAGGCTCATGCCTCCACATTTTCATCACCAAAAGCATCAGGTGTTCAGAAACACATGTCCAAAACATTTCAATAGAATGATCCATCATTCCAAGGTTTTCATAACCATTTTTCCACCAAGTATTCCCATCTAAATTTGATCAAGTTTTATGCTTAGCACTAGCATCTACAAGTGGGGGTAAGCACTAATGAGGGGTGGTAGACTAGTGGAGTTTCAACTAAGTACAACCCTATGTCTCAGGCTAATATCAAGGTTTCTAACTTAGGCCAAATTTTATGCTCTTTCTGCCACCTTCACATATCTTTCTAGTATCTACCAATTTCTTAAGTAAACTCTAAGTAAGAGCTTTGATAAATGAATAAAGTAAGAAGCTTGCAAGGAAAACTAGGATTGGTTTATCAAGTGGGTATGATCACATATGCTTAAGGCATATAGTGGTCATGGTAACAAAGTATTGGCTTGCATAGGTATAGTATCAGCTTGCATCAATATCAGTATAAGCTTGCTAAATTGCAAGTGTTAGATTGCCTTGTGTAGAGCTATGGTTGAAGTTCTCCTCGGCTTCTTCTTCGTAGTATCCTCCTTCCTCCTCGTATCCTTGGTCGGTACTAGCATCTATAAATAAATACGATGTACACAATCACCAAACAATACTTAACTACTTGCAATCATCACACACAAGGGTCCTATAGATGATCTAACATCATCTCTAACATTACAAGGTTAAGGCTTGGTTTAATTCTTTTTCATTTTAGAAAAGTAATTTCTACTCATTGAAAAACTACTTAAGATTTAATATTCTCCAAACCAAACATGGGATCATGTTGACACATGTCATCACCACATATTTTAGTCCATGGCAATGTAATTTAAAGTGGTGTCAGAATTTAATAAGGTTTTACCCCTTTATTTTAATTAAATAAAGTGACTAGTAATGCCTATGGTGCATTCTTTTATTACTTGAACATTATTTCTGCAAGTAAACCTATATATTGTTATATATTCTGAAAGGTATGGTTAAATATGATTTTTGAGAGTTGGAATCAATTCAAAAGCTATCATGGTCTGAATTTGAAAAATGTTTGAATGCAGAAAAGCTTCTGCCTTGTTATTTTTACCATGGGTGATCTATAGATCCAAATGACTTGAATCCAATGGGATTGGATTCAGCATTGCCAGACCTTTCTAACAAAATTGGTTTCATTCAAATTTGTGCAATGGGTAGATCTGGGTTGATTTTTGAAGTTGGGTACAGAAGTGAGTTTGAAATAAAATAGAAAAGGTTTAATTCAAATAATTGGGCTACGCGGGAAACGATACTGGGCCGGCCTGCTAAGCGCAGCGCTTCCGCGGGCTGTTTAAGTGGGTGTCCCCACTCGTCAGTGAGACAGGGGGGTGCGAAGCGGTATGGGACGATGTGGGTCGTTCGATCTGATTCTAATCCAACGGCTGAGAGTCATCGTCGACGTTGAGCAACACCGGCGAGAAATAAACCTAGAGCGGCCAATGGGGGTTGTTGGGGGCTCATCGGGGTGCTGGCGAGGGTCGGCGAGGCGGGCGAACGACGAATTCAACGACGGCGAACTCAGGGGTGGTCGCGGCAGCTCCTGGGGTGGACGAAATCCATGGCGCCCTTCTACTCTAGAGGCGACGGGCTCCGATGAAATTCTGACGAGGTGGTGCTCGCCTTGCTCCGGGAACGGTGTGGCACGATCAGTGATGAGAGGGGAGTAGAATGGTGTGAAGAATTCGAGCGGGTGTGGCCTCTATTTATAGTCGAGCGAGGGGACCGACGGGGCGCACGGTGAGCTTGTCGGGGGTGATGGTACAGAGGGCTATCGACGTGGGCGACGGTAGGGGACGGTGCGGTGTTCCCTGGCGATGCTCAACGACATGGTTTCGAGGCATGGGGTGGTGCGGTTTGGTCTAGATCACGCGATCCTCTGCGTGGCAGAGGCGGCGTCTTCGACGGCGAGTGGTGGCTGTGCTTCACGGGGCGGCGAACGGGGATGTCTGGCGGTCTCCTGGGTCGGTGGTGATCATGTATGCACGCGGCGAGGGCGGCGCACGGTCTGTGGGCATCGGTCGAGCGTGGCGCTCTGGCGCATGCTCGGCATGGTTGCTGACGGTCTGGGCGCGGTCCGTGCGTGTGGTCCAGGGTTTGGCAACGCTCACGGCTGGGACAAGGAGTGGCGGTGGATGGTGGGCTGCCTCCTAGACAAGGTTGACACGGCTAAATATTCTCCTAGCTTCCTGTCTCCACTGGGGTGGCATGGTTAGCTTCGGCTGTTCACCATTGATGGTTTTGGCAAGCTCACAGTGGTGCTAGTGCTTGGTTTAGCTTGCTAGATGATCTACTGAGATGGTTGTGAGCTAAAGAGGGAACAAGTTAGGCTTCAATCACTGCTCAGTATAGTGTTTAGATTTTGTATGATTTGTGTCTGCAAGGTGTTTGATGAAATGGCCGCAAGAATTCAAGTTTTGAATTTTGAAAAGATTTTTGGTCGGTGTGCTAGGTTGGTGTTGGTGAGTCTGCAGATGCTTGGGTTTTGAAAGTTGAGCTTATTTGAGTGGTTTTTGAAAAAGTGGGATCTTCCCATATGATAAAGATTCTATTTTGAATTGTCATTTAAACTATGCATTTGAAAGTTTCTGGATGATCACAAAGTGGTCCTTGATACTTTGTTATGAGTACAATCAAGGGGTGCAAAGATCTAGAAAAATTTCTGTTAGGTTCTAAAAGTTTGAGGTAGCCAAGGTAGGCATGGGAGTTAAATTGGTCAAAATGACCATTCCTTTATTTTATTTGTTTTGATTTACTTGTCTTTAGCAAAAGTGTGGAAATGTTTAGATGATGTTTATTTCACCTAAGCATCCATTTAAAAGCAATGGAACACATAAACAAGGTGGTTCAAAAGAATTCAAAATGAAATGCACACACATATGCATGCTTTCATAATTTTATTTAACAAAGTTTTTGTTAACCCTAAACTTGATGATTAGAGTTTGATGATCCAAGTTTAGTATTTTTGGGATGTTACAATGTGACAAGGCTGAGATCTCTCATAGGCTTGTTTGTCTTGTACTTCATCTTTTCTGGACAATTGCTTGCATAATGTCCTTGGTCACCACAATTGTAACATGTGACAAGGTTGAGTTCTTCATGTATCTTGTGTGGACAAGTTGATACATAATGGCCTAGCTCTTTGCAGTTGTTGCACCACACTTGGCTAATTTCCTTATACTTCTTCTTCTATGGACATTCATTAGCATAGTGTCCCATCTCTTTGCAATGGCAACATTGCACTTGGTTTTGTACTTCTTCTTCTTGGGTTTCTCCAAAGCTAGGAGTTCTTCTAGTTCATGCTCTTCATATCTCACCTCAAAGGTGGGAAAGTCTCCTGGTTTTCTTAATCGTTTCCTTGGATAATACATATGTTTCCTCTTTTGTCCATCAATGGAAGTCATAGTGCATGGAGGTGCGAGATGAGATTTTCCTTTGTCTTCATCCTTCTTGGTTGAAGTTGTTCCCTCCTGGGGGTTTCCAAATTGTTGATGCACTCCACCTTGTTTCCTTTGTTGAACTATGGAATAGATGGGGCATTGGATAGGGACATGATTATTTCGTTTACATAGGAAGCAGGTAGCTTGAGATGTGGGTCATTGATTAGTTGGATGTTTCTCTTCACAGTTAGGGCATTGATCTTCATGCTCTTTGGAAGTGTGATCCATGTCTCCACAAATATTGCAAGCTTGAGTTCCTCCTATAATATCATCCTTGACATCATTGTTGTCACAAACTCCTTAGGAATGGTTGTCTCCCATGTTTATCATTTGATTTGTCACCTTTTGCATCAATTGGGTTTGGGTTTCGAAAAACCTTTGCATGGTTGGGTCTAACTCATTGTTGCTGGTCAAAAATTGAGTTGTCACTTGGTTCAACTGGTTTTGGGTTACTATGAGTTCTCTCATGTGCATCTCTTGGTTGTTGTTGTCACCATCCTTGATGTTGGAGTTTCTTGGAGTAGTCATCTGTTTGGGTAGGATTGGGATTAGAAGGCAAAAGATTTCTAAGGAAATAGTTGTAATCACACACATCACAATTCACACAAGCAATGTGCAACCAATCACAAACAAACATTCCACTCAAACAACAAGTTTCAAGCACATTTTTAGACAACAAAAATATTTTTCTACACCACATAAGTTGGTGGGTTTGATCTAAACTAAATATGGTGGTCCAACTATATGGTTCACTTGTGATCCTTCCATCTTTCTTAGTTGATTCTTCATGAACAAGATCTTTGTATCCTTGGAGAATTTCTTGCATCTTGGTCACAAAACTTCAAAGGTGATGATAGTTTCTTCTAAGTTGTGCTCCCTTAGTATTCAAGTCTTGAGTAATATTTCTTGTTTCACTTGTAGTCCTTAGTGATATCCAAGTTGAAGTCCTGGGGATAAAAAGTTGAGGTCTTTGATAATGTTGAAGTTGAAGTCATTTGAGTTGGTGAAGTCCTTTGCTCATGGTGAGGTATTTGTTCTTGTTGAAGTCTTTGCTCATGTTGAGGCTTTTTCCATCAAGTTTAAAAATGAAGAGATGTAGAATCAAAACCAAAAAGGTTGAGGAAAGAGTTTACAAGATTGTTTGTAAATAAGTTTTGGAACAAATACAACTCCTATTTTTCTAGGGGGTTTTGTCCAATCCTAGGGTTACAGTCCTACAGGAAACACAGTGCTCTGATACCATCTGTAGAGGTCCCAACCTTTAATAAGGTAGAGATCCCTGTGTTTATAATGCTAGTCCCTGGATCAATATCTAGCATCCACAGTTAAGATGTAATATCAAGAAACAAAGGTCATAATATAACTTTATAACCAGGAGTAAAATAATTCATTACATCTTACATAGCTCATTTGGCTATCTCAATACAATGCAACCGAATATACTATAGCATGGAGTCCTTCATCTTCAAAGTGCCACAGGCAAACATGTTGGTTGTAGACTTGTAATCCTCATCAACATACTTCACTAACATCAAACAAACCTGCAACATAATAAGTTACAGCCACAAGGGTCAATACATTTAAATTGTATTGGCAAGTGATACTATGGTAGTATAGTGGAGTCTATCATCTATATGCATTTGGATAAGTGGAGCTTAGGCTTGCTTTGCTCAAAATAGATTTTCCTTATCATTTGAAAACACTAACTTTTTGCTTGTCAAAACACCCAAGGAACCACAATAGAAATTGGTGAACCTTCACCCTTGTTTAACCACAAGTTTTTAACTTAGAAATTGGGATGAGGATATTCTTGATAGCTTCCATGTCTTGATGCTCAAATTGTCCTTTACTAGGGACATGGCTAAGTACTTACATTTTACACTCTACAGAGGTGGTGCACTTTCCCCACAAGACTTGGTTTCACCAAGACAAGATCTTTCAGAAGCCTTCCCTTAGACCAGAATTTACGCGTTCGAACCTATCATCCCCTACCACCAACGGTCCATTTGGCTAAGTTATGGCAACCTATATGATCCAGGCAGAGCCCATAATGCCAAGTGGCTACACTTGAAGCTTCTCAACATTTGACATCTCAAATATCTTTGTTCCTGGGTGGTATTCCACAAGTGAGATACCAAGTTTTCCCCAGTATGCTGGACTTGGTGATGCCCAAGTTTTCCCCAGCATACTGGACTTGCGTAACCACTCAACACAAACCATTCTTTCCATTCCACCCAGGTGATTCATTCACTTAGTTGTTTTATTAAACAAAACACAAGTCTTTGACTTAGAAATTGTCCATATCATGAATATAATCCACCCTTGTTTTCTACTAGCTAAGCTAAGCATGATAGTAGTAGGAATCTTAACTTAGGAAAATTCTACTAAGGTTTCATCTACTAGGATTTCCCATGTCATAGTATATACTTAGCAAAAATTCCATGCAAGTCCTACTTAGAAATATCACTAATGCATAGTGAAAATAATAGGACAAAAGTATGTAGCACCACTTGCCTTTTTGGTAGATATTATAAGTTCACTCCTTGATCTTTGCAATAGTCACACTCTTCAAATGTCAATACAATTCAATCAAGCAAGGCACAATTTCAATCTACCATTCAAGCAATCATCACATAGAATAATAAAACAAAGCAATGAATGCAAAGATGCCAAAGATTGTTTTAATTCGAGAAGTGGTTTCTAATGGGTTATAAACATCATAAAATGTCTATTGGTCATTTATAAAAGTGGCAAAAACCATTTGATATTAAGTTAGTGAAAAATGGCCACTTTAAATTATTTTTGTTTTTCTAGAAATGATTTAAATCCAAAGAATATTTCTAGTGTTTACCAAATATATTTTTAACACAAATGTTAGTGTTTTGTGGTCAAGTGTTTAATATTAAAATCATTTGAAAATGGTTTTACCTATAAACCATTTTTATAACAAAACAATATTTTATGTTGTTGGAAATGCCTTTAGCAAAGTAATAATTTTTATAGGGTTCACCATATATATTTTCAACTAATAAAACTTTGTGTTTAGGGTCAGAGAGTTTAATTCAAATCATTTCCCAAAGGTTTTTCTCCAAAAAGCATTTTTAACATATAAACAACATTTTTATTTGACTAAAAATGTTCTAATTCAAAGATTTATTCTTTGGCTTCACAAAATATGTTTTTCAATCCAAAAGTTGATTTATATGGTCAGTAGGTTCAAAACAATCCATTTTCCAAAAAATTTACCATAAAAATATTTCTAGAATAAATTTTATATCCAAATTATGCCTACACAAGTTTCTGTAAAAACAACCCATTTAACAGAAGAAATTTACTAAACAAAGTACATGGTTGGTTAGAGTTTGTTTTGCTGATTTCATTGATATAAAATTTGCAAAATTTGGACGTGTGGATCAAAAGTTATGCAATTTACAAGTTTGAACATCTATTAGAATAGTTTCTGTTTTCAAAACAAAAGGCTGGCCACGTGTTATGTTCTGATTGGTCAAAAACGGTTCGCGAGGATTGAGCTCTGTGGAGCGTTCGATCTAACTGGAAACGTGCGACACAGATCAGCGTACCTCTTCGCTTTAAGTGAATCTAACTCAGCCCTAAGATTTGCATCCAACGGCTCTCATAGTGCATGACCACTAACTGGCGGCGCTAGCGGCGGCGAGTGGTGGCGGCGCGCTCAGATGGTGAGGTTGCCGACGATGCAAGAAGCAAAAGAGGCAGGGGAAAGGCTCACTGAGGTCGTCTTGGCGTGTTGATGCTCAACGATGCCACGGTTGTCGAAGGGGCGCTCAGGTTCGTCCTGAATCGCTCGCCGGAGTTGCGTTCGAGCTCGGGTACGGTCAAACGTTGTCGGAGACGATGCTACGGGGCATGCGAAGGCACGAGGTGAGTACGGTTAGATGCGCAAGGTTCCGGAGAGTGCACGCGTGTGAAAGACGGGGAGAGGGACGGTCAGGTTTACCGGGGGGAGGTCGACGGAGCGGAGGCAGACGGCGGCGGTGCTCAGACGTGGTCGCTGCCGAGCATATGGGGCACGCGCGAGTGAGCTGAGGTTGCTGGGATATGCGTATGTTTCTTGTGAGCTCACTTGAGTGGTCGAGGGGGCAAGGTGAGGCGAGGAGCTTCCGGAATTTGCTCGGAGGTTCGCCGGAACAGAGCGTGGTCTCGGGAAAAATTAGTGCAGCCCGGTGGCGGAGGGGAAATGGGGTCTGAGGGGAAGGATGGAGGAGGCATGGGCGGTTAAATGTGCGTGGTCAGGGTGCGAGAATCACGCGGCATTGATGCGAATTAAACACGTGAAATCAACACATAAACTGGCGAGGAGAGGAGGAAGAAGGGGTCCGTGGGTGAGGAAGATGGTCTGACTGGTGGGGTCTCTTCGTCGGAGAGAGAGAGAAACAAGGTGGGGTCCGGTCATCAGGGACAGTGCGGGTGAGATCTGCGGTGTGAACCGTTATTCCTGCGGAAAGAGGAGATGGGCTTACTGGGCCAGTGGGCTGGGTTTTCTAGGCTGGCTGCTTTGTTTTCTTTTTTCCTTCTCCTGTTTATTTTGCTTTTTCCATTTTCAATTCTGTTTTGAATTTGTTTAAACATTTCAAACAACCATTTGAATTCAAAACCTTCCAAACCTTTCAGTAAGTTATTATGTTTTAAACATGTATTTAAAGTCCCTTTTAGGAATAAATCCTTTATTTATTTAGGGTTTATATTTTATTTAAAAAGGACACTTTCCTTTATTAAATAAGATTTAATTAATTTTTCAAACCCTTATTTGAAATCAAAATTTCACTAAACCTTTTCAGTAGGGTGTTAAATAATTCACTTTGAATTATAATTTAAAATACTTTAATAAGTTTTAACGTTCATTTAAATTGGGAAATGTCTTTACTTAAATGAAATTGGGTAATAATAAATCCTCATGATTTTATTTAAATAACCCTTTACTGTTTTTATTTAACAAAATATTTTATTTTATTTGCTTGGCTAAGTTTTAATTTGGCTCTTTAAAATAGTCCTTATTTATTATTTCTTACTTTGTCTTTTAAAATCCATATATTTTTATTTAAAGACCAAAACTTGGTTATTCCAATTTGTAAAATTTTATTTGATATTTTTTTGTCGTTTTAATCTCTTTAGGATTATTTGCTCACAATTTGGTATGGATTTTAGATAGGAGCTATATTAGATTTGGAAATTTAATTTCCTTATCTTATTAAGTTCATAAGATTTTATCTATGGCTCCAAATTAAGTGAAACCAATTTCTATGGTTTTATAATATTTTTCACTTATAATTCATGATCATTTTAAAATGTTTGTTTGACCAATTTTTATGTGGATCAAATCCCTTAGGCTTAGAGTAATCTTGGAAATGATTTTCTTCCTTTAGGGTTTTAGAATTTTGTTTTTTCCAAGTGTTTAAATTTCAAGATGCCTTTATGAAGAATGCATTTCACTTGATTTGAATTTTGTTGGATTCAAACATTATTCAAAGTTTTTTCAAGATGGGATTTTTAAGTTTCCATTTAGAAACAAAAAGTTTCTTTTCACCCTAAATTTCAACAATTATTTATTTTGTTTATTTATATTTCACATCTCAAAATTTGGAAAATTTTGGGATGTGACAGCTATCTATGAAGCATCCTCAATAAAAACCTATGCATATAGTAAAAAAAAAAGATCACTCAGATGCTCATTGTCTGCTTGCCTTGTCATTTTGGTTATGGGATAGCTCATGTACCATGTGTAAGGGGTACCCCATTGGCGGTTCTCTATGATATGCATGTACTTACAATGACAAGAACTTACAGGTGACTGAAGTTGAGTAGCATGAGGTGTGGCCCTCATATTCAAGGGACATGAGATTGCCAACCCATACTTTGTCAAGCATATACTCCATCTTTGTTCACTTTAACCTTAACCACTTCAAGATGCTTATGATAGGGTCAATGAGGGCTGAAAGCTAACAAGTACCATAATTTTTGGAAGCTCTTTTTGAAGCTTGAAATCCCTGCTTCCTTTATGAAAGGCCTTTCTTCCACCATTATTCGAGTCTCCACCTTCTACCTTTAGGCACCATTAAGGGAGCATAGTTGTCATTCTTTGGGTAGTGTCCCAAAACTTATTGATTGATGCATAGTGTGATATTACTTGTTCCTGTGCTATTTGTTTCTAGTCACCCTTGTGAACTTTGAAGGTGTCCTATGCATCTATTTGCTACACTATGAGGGACAAGCTGAATGCCACTATGCTATGTTTTCTGTATGTGAAACAAACAAACGTTTTTCAATGCATGTTATTCATGATCTTTGTTTGTAGCCTTTCATGTTGCATGCATAGTTACTATGTCCTATTATTCAAACTCCATCTTTCATGCACATGTTTAGAGTTCTTTCTTCACGGCTTTCAATGCTTGCAAATGGTTTGATCTTGGTTTTGATGGTGCATGTCACCTCAAAAATTATTCTTTTTATCACTTACCTACTCGAGGACGTGTAGGAGTTAATCTTGGGAATGCTTGATATGTCGAAAACATATCTATAATTTTTTATGCTCCATGCTTGTTTAGTATCTACTTTGCTTTACTTTGGCTACACTTTGAGGTGTTTTTATATATTTTCTAGAACTAACCTATTAACAAGTCGCCACAGTGCCAGTTGCCTGTTTTCTTCTTTTTTTGGTTCTAGAAAGGCAGAAAATCAATATTCTCAGAATTGGACGTGAGAAAATCCAAAGTGAATATTTTACCGTGGGGGACATGAAGCCATAATACGAGATGGAGAAGCAAACCAGGGCGGCCAGGCCTCCCCTAGGCACGGGTGGCCCATCCTGCGCCTAGGAAGGGTGTGGGGCCTCTGGCCGCCTCCCAGGCTCGCCTCTTCGCCTATAAGAAGCCCCCGATGCAGAAACCCTACACACCCGATCAAAAATCCATGAAACCTTCTATAGCCACCGCCACCCTCGTCCCTAGATCGGGGGGATCTGAAGTTCTTGCCGGCACCCTGCCGGAGGGGAAATCATCCCGGAGGCCTTCTCTTCGGTATGAAGCATGAGTAGTTCCACCTTGGACTATGGGTCCATGTAGTAGATAGATGGTTATATCTCCTCCTTGTGCTTTCATGTATAGATCTTGTGAGATCCGTTCATGATCAAGATCTAATATATTTGTAATCATGCATGTTGTGTTTGCGGGGATCCGATAGATATTGAGATTACTATGTCAGATCGATTAATGGTTTTATCTATTTGATACTATCATGTATGTGTTGTTTGTGATCTTGCAAGCTCTCCATTGTTAGTAGCTATCTTGGCCAAGTAGTTGCTAGTGACTCCAAGAGGGGGTATTTATGTGCGATAGTGGGTTCATGCCTCTAGTTTCCAAGGGAAGTGACAGAAATCTCTTCGGTTGTAGATGTGTTGTTTCTACTAGGGAGAAAACAACGGTCTCTTGTTCATAGGACAAGTGGATTGTTTACCTTACAAACCTTGCTTAAAGCAGTTGTCTGTTGCTTGCAACTTAATACTGGACGGGGTTCGGATGATAACCTGAGGGTGGACTTCTAGTCATAGATGTAGTTGGATGGCGGTCTATGTATATTGTTGTATTTCCCAATCGATTCTCATAGGATCTTTTTGTCTGGTATTACATTGTTATGCCTTGCTCAGTTCCTGTCAATTGCTATGTTGTAATTTGTTTACCCCTCATGCCATGTTGTGTATCTAAGGAGAGCACCTCTAGTGAACTATGGACCCCGGTCCAATCTTTAACATTGATACATCTTGCACTGTTACTTGTTTACTTGCTGCAAACCATTACCTTCCACACTATACGTTTACTCCTTTGTTACAGCAAACCAGTGCGCTTGACAACCTCACTGATTCGTTGGGGCAAAGTCTTGAGTTTATGTTGTGCAGGTTTCCATGTTGCTTGGAACACCTGTGTGATGTTTGCTTCCTCCTTCTGGTTCGATAACCTCGGTATCTACTGAGGGAAGACTTGCTGCTGTTCTCATCACACCTTGCTCTTGCAGTTTCTCGAAGAAGTGCTATCACGCACCACACATCAACAACCAAATCCCCTCCCCTCCCCGATGCCAATCAAATCCCATTCCTTCCCCGGCGATGGCGGCTGCATCTATGGTACCAATGTAAGTGATCCTTGACCTAATTCCCTTCATCGTGTAACCTCCTCGCCTGGGTTCACCGCATTCGTGCTTTATGTAGTTCCCCGACAATGGATCTTGGTCGCCGTATCACCGCCTTGTTCTAGGGCAGCGGATCGGTTTTGCTGTCTAGGACACTTTATGATCTTATAGGAGTCACCCAATGAATGCACCGAATTGTTGTTTTCCGTACCTATGTTAGTGCTAATTGACAGTATTATGCCCCAAATTAGTGCCAATGTTGGAGATGTGGAATATAGACTGTTGATCAGATGATTTGCATCTACCTAGTGTCTTTGTAAAACCACTATGCTTTATTGCAGATTCATCTCATTGACTTATGTGTGATATCTTACTATGAAGCCCACAATATATATTGGTTGTGATTGTTTTCTTCACATGCATTTGGCCAATGATTAGAATGTGTCACTATCTATGTCCATGGGATAATGTTCATATATAACGTGTTCTGTACAAACACATTGGTTCTGCATGCTTCTTGGTATATGTTCGATTATCTAATTGACTTATATGTGCTTTGTTAGTATGAGGCTAGAATTCTTGTTTTTCAAACCTATGTTAGTGCTAATGGATAATCTGATGATTTCACTATTTACATCTGGACAATGATGAAAATGTGGCCAATGATTAGAGTGTGGCACTATCTGTGTCCATGGGATAATGTGCATATAGCATGTGTTACGTACAAACACAATGGTTGTGCATGCTTCTTGCCATTTGTTCGATTATCTCATTGACTTATGTGTGCTATGTTAGTATGAGGCCCGAATTATTGTTTTTCAAAGCTATGTTAGTGCTAAGGGATAATCTTGTGATTTCACTATTCATGCCTGGTCAATGATGAAAATCTGGTACTTTGAATGTTCATGTGATGATAGGCATCTACTTATTGTCTTCATATGACCAATATGGTTCGACATGCTCCTTAGTAGATACAGATTCATCACATTGGATGATGCTTGTAGTTGACTGAACCATATGCTTTTAAAATTGATTATTATAGTTAACTACTTATAATTTGATTCTTCCAGTTAGCAAGTCTCCAAATGGCTGCACTGTGAAGGGCAGATCTAGAAAGAGGCGCCTTTAAGAATTGTGAATACTGCAAAAAGAAGGGCTGATGCTGAAGGAGCCTACTGTACATCATAGCAATATCATCGAATTGCAGGTTTTAAAATTGTTGCTACTAACTCTAAGATAGTAGTTAACCCTACTGTACAACTTCAAAACAAAAATTCTAATTACTGGAATGTCTATTTATGTTTCTAAAACCAACGCTGGCTTAATCGATGATGTCTCATTCGATGATGATGATGACGATGACAATGATGATTGCGATGTGAAGAAACCTATAGTCAAGAAACATAAGAAAGTGAGGTTCAAAGCATCTAATGATAATGCGAAACAACCTGTAGTCCAGAAAACTAAGGAAACGAGGTTAAGAGGATCTAATGATGTTGATAGAGTAAAGAAAGCTAGGAAAGTGAGGTTAAGAGCATCAGATGATGTTGTTAGAGTGGGAAAAGCTAAAAAAACTAGGATCACAACTCAGGTGTTTAAATTATATTATTTTTGATGTATAGAGAGTCTATTCCTTTCGATAATTTAGTTCATATATCATTTAGACATTCATCATTTTTTCCTAACAGGATATGGTGTCGTGTCTAGTATGCAAGAGGAATTGCGAATCTAGGTTGTCATCAGGCATGGACTTTTGTATCTACTTATCATAGTCAGAGGGGTTCCAAAACTCAGTGGTATCAAACAATTTTATTTCAAACTACACTTTAAGTCTGGAATCATTTGTTTAATCTCTAATTGTTTTGTTTTATTACACAGACTATGCCATGCAATTCAAGGTTCAAGTTGAATGTAGCCACAGATGAATGTTAGAGTGTGCGCTTCAAGGCGCTTGGGCACACATACAAGATTGACCTAGAGAAAAGAAAGAGCGAGACTATCATGGGAGGTGAAGGATGGAAGCAATTCATTACACAAAACAATCTTAGCAAGGAAGAAATGTTAAGTTTTTCTTTGACGGGACCTTTGCCGAGGATATCTATTCTGCATTTCTATGGTCTTGGTGGCAAGGAAGACGTATATGAATCAATGGTTGTCTCCCAAAGATGTTGCCTAAGCGATGATGAGGTGGAACACCTCCTACACACTCTACCACAAATGAACACCTTCATCGGGGTTCCATTTGTGACCCGTTTGATAAGGACAAATCTTTTCCAACATACGATGGTATGCCATCTTTATTTACGTTTGTATGTTCCTTATTGGCCCCATATATATAAGTTGTGGTGGTGGTCTGACACTATTACTTCTTTCTTTTTAATCCATGTCGCGGCATCACAGAAATTACCTATGAAAGTGGCTTCCTCCATCGACATCCCTGATGATGGTGTGGCTGGACTACAACTAGGAGAATTTTACATCACCCCTGTTGCATACAAGATGGACCAACATGGCCGTGTAGTCTTCAATATTTAGGGGTGGAAGGATTTCTACCAGAGTGAAGACGATATAAAGGTTGGTTGAGTCGTGCTAATCAGTGGCACGAACACCACACAAAAGAAGTTGGACGTGAAGTTTGTGTTCGAGACCATCTAGAGTAGTTGTGGTTGGGAACTGTTAAGTGTAACTAGTATGATGTAGTCTGCAACAGTTAATTCGTCGTTTCAAACTTGATATGAACCTAGTGTCCGGTCTATATGCTATGTAGATACATAATTTATTTGCATGTTAGTGTACTTTGGAAGATATTTGCCGTGTATTCTATGATTGTGTGCATTGGATGCTACTAAATAGAATTATTGAAGCTACTACAATAAATTATGGAAGCTACTACAAAGAATTATGGATGGTACTACAAAGAATTATGGAAGCTAATACAAAGCTTTCCTCTCCACATGCATGCATTCCAAAACAACGCAGTTGTACTAGTAGATCAACAGAGTGGCCTGTTCTGGTCGTTGGGGCTGTTAGCGACATGTAAGACACTCTGAATGAGTAATTACAACTTGAGTGCTATGAGAAAAGTTGGAAGATAGTTCTTGCGTATAATTCTGAAAGCTTCCAAACAGAATTATGAAAGCTACCACATGGAAATTTGAAAGCTACCAAACTGAATTCTGATAGTACTAAAGATAAATACATTATTATTTTTTACTTCGAACAAATGAACATTCTAGCGAGCAAATAACATATAGGCTATTCTTCCATATATATTTCATCTGCCTCGGCTCCCAAGTGCTATAGGCAATATTCATTGAACTCCCACCGTCTGAACTGAGCTGTCAGTATCTGGTAGAGACGGTAAGGCCTCGGTAAACATTCGAGATCATTCTGACCAAATCCATCTACAAGTGTTAGTTCCTCATCCCATGTCTTAAGATCATGATTGTACGCTCTGATTTAAGACAAATCCACATAGTAGATGAAACCGGCTTGGACTGTACTAGGGTGCACTCTAGTGTTCATAGAGATCGACTGATTAAAATGAACAAAGAGGGCATGGCTTCCAATGTTACCTACGGCCTCAAGACATTATTTCTTTGTGTCCACCCAGTAAAGAATCGATTCACCTTCGGCGAAAACTCCGCCCAACATAAGAAGCAGGTCACTATCTGACTCCACAAGGTAGAACTTGTAGACTCCGCGTATATGTTCAAAGAGTGGACCTGAAATTATTTTGGCCATCTTGACGGTTCTTGCATGCTGCTCCAACTGGATGTTGGTGGACAGGATGTCTCCACTATATTCTTGTACCGCATACACTTCACCACGGAACGGGTCATGCATGTCACCATCAAATCATCATCGTATGGCGATATCAGATAAATTCCATCTCCAAATACTCCATTGCAATCCCGTGTCGTGGTGGTCTCATCGGCCTAAGGATTAGACACTGGATAATTTTCCCAAACAAACACCATCATGGGGGACTTCGTCACAGCGACATATGCCATAACAGCCGATGGTACCTACACCTGTAACTCAGTGTTGGACTTACGGGTGAGTGGGTTCATAAGGTGAATCTTATGCGGCTCTTCCCTCTAGGCAATAATGATGACTCCATGATAAACACCTACAAAGTAGAACCTTTTGATGAGGAGAACAGTTAGCCCTAAGATATATATGTAAAATGGAAAATACACCCCTCTATTCACTCATATATACATTCTACATATTTCAAAATGTACTAGGTACATTCTAAAATGAGTGAACCTAAGAACTTAAACATGCATGCATGTCTCCCGACATGCATACATGCATATGCATGTTTGAAAAAAGCTTAAATGTGAATTGAGGGATGAATTTGTGAATCTGCGTTGAACGTCCATTAGATTCGTCGTGAAGCAATGACCTGTGGAGAGGTTAACGAACGTGAATTCGCCGACGTCTGGAAGTGTGTGATATATCATGATCCAGTTGTTGAGATGGAACTTGGGCTCTTTAAAGTGCTACGCCAATCGCCGCAGACTTCCCGACAAGCAGCGTAGGCGTCCACGTACTCCTCCTTCTCTAGGAAGGACTCGCCAATATTTGCAAGTGGTCCATTTGTCGGGAGATCGGACCAGCTCACCTTCATCTGGTTGCTCGCCATGGACCAGCTCACCTTCATCTGGTTGCTCGCCATGATGCCTTCCTATCGAGGAAGAAAGACGACGAGGAGAAGAACATGAAGAGGAACTGCCCCTAGTCCACTACGTGGTTGAGGAGATGAACATGGAGACGAGGAGACAAAGTGGAACTGCCGCTAGCCCACTACGCGTGTGGTCGAGGAACTTCCAATTTTAATTTTTGTGATTGAAAATATATGTATAAGAATGTTAAATACATTTTATAACCGAACAAAGTTTTGTGATCTGGCAGTTAGAGTGGTTCGCTAGAGAATGTGAGGTTGCGGGTTCGAATCCCTCCAACCTCTATTTTAGCAAACCAATTTTTATCTATTTTAATTTATTCAATCAAACAGACTGACACACAGGACTGGCCAAAACCACCG